>OU611982.1:17514321-20364321 GCA_914767915.1 Agriopis aurantiaria | reverse complement strand
ACTTTGACCCAGTGCCAAACTTAGAAACGATCTACGACCCCCAAATTTTTTGACCCTATAAAATAGACAATTTCAATATCAACATTTCCTGTAAATTTTAGATTTTTAGCTTTAATAGATAATAAGATAGAAAATATTTAGTGAACATCTGTTTAATCGACATCAAAGTAGGTCAAGTTGGTGTCTAAAAATAGATTTGTGAGGAATTTCGTCAAGTGCAGGTCGGTTTTATTTGGCGCCGACTAAAAAATTATTGTTAACTTAATTTAATTATTTATTGATAATATAGAAATATATTATCAAATTGTAAATTGTATCTTGAATATTCGCCCCCCCCCCCCTACTCAACACTTTATTGAACTGAGTAGCCGGCCCTAGTGTCATACAAAACACTCTATAAAAACGAAACTATAGTAGCATCATTGACTGTTTTTGAATATTAAGTTAATAGGTATTATACAGCATATTGTATCCCCTTCCCCACCCTCCAATCACGTCTGGTCACGTCCGCCCCCCCTCTTTTTATATAAATTTATAAATTTCTCAAAAATTGTATTCCTGCAATTAGCTATCACTCTGTTGCCATAGAAACTAAATTTCCCCTGACCACCCCCCCCCCCTTTTTTGCCCCCCCTCTTATTTTAGTTGCTATTTCACTGGGCAGCACTTAGCGCGTAGTACACACGCCTGCTATAGGATTTGGTTCCCCCCCCCCCCCCCCCGTTTTTTGTTTGCCCCCCCCCTGCCAATACTCAACAAAACGCTCGGATACAATAAAATTTCATTTCCCCCCCCCCCTCGTTATTAAATTACTATACGAGCTAAAATAAATAAATTCAATATTATTATTTTTTTCGATTCACTCTTGACCGAAAAAGTACAAATCATCATTATCATCAGCTATAAATGTTAAAAGTAAGATAACTCTGTAGAAAGTCATCCTACGAAGTCGCGGTTTTTTGTAATCTGTGGGCCTTGGGACGCTCTACAGGATACTGCGCGGAGGTAGAGAACGGTGACTCTACATAGAGCCCATAGTGCAAAAACCACAAAATTCTTCTTTTGACAAGAACTTTGGACTGGGTGGTCCGAATTGAAATTTGACTTTGCGGAACTCATTTTTTCCGCCTGACAATATCATTAAATTGAAAAAACCAGTTCTACCTATTATATCTAAAGACCTCAAATTCAGAATCAAATTACGTAAACGACTTCCTTACTAAATGTAGTTTTAAGATTTTTAGGACAAAACGGATTGTAAAAATTTTCGATATTTTTATACGATTGCAAACAATAGAACATTTATTAAAAAACTAACCTTTTCAAGTAGAAGCAATATATTTTGTTTTAAAATTTTTGGCTTCTGTTGTTTCGGAGTAGTGATTTTTCGGGCGGATCCTTCCCTCTTTACGAACCGCAAAATAACTTTGTAACTTAAATTGCATCGAGGCGGTGTACGTCACAGGTCCTCTTCTTTAATTATCGTTTTTAACTTTTAATTGGCTTGTCCGTGAATAAGATTGAACTGTTGAAGTTCCCGGACAAACTTTTTATTTCGCTCAGTGGGTACTACCTACCTACTTTACCAACTTTTTATCATTCGTACCTACTTTTTATATTTTATTTTTTGTTCTGTTCATTTTATTTTGTATTATTTTGTTTGGGGCTTGTTTTTGTTGATAATTGTAAGACTCAAAATCACATTCCCCCTCCCTCGCCCTATTCACATTCCTAAATATCACGGCCCCGGACTAAACTCGAGAGCCGGAGCTAGCCGAACCGCGAGAGGCGGAGCCTGCGCGCACCCCTCCCTCCGTTCCGTACACCCCGCCTGCACCGCGCGCGTCACCTGTGCGGTGCGCTACACCGCGAGCGGGAACCCGGCGTAGTGGTGAGCGCAACACCGGCCGCGCGCTTTGGGTCGCCGTATCTCGGGAACGGAAAGAGATAGCTCAATTCTGAAACCGAAATTGGCATCTATGTACTACGTACATAGTGTCATATATATATCTTGACTATACAAATTTCAACTTTATTACAAAAAATTTAAATATTTGAGGTTTTTAATAGAAGCAATTTAAATAAACTCGGGCCAATATCATTTACACTATAGTTGGTATAAATAAGTTTGTTAATATATACATACCGAAATTGAGGTGCAGTGCGGTGCATTCATTTCATTTCGTAGCGTCGGACACCGGGAGTGCTGCTGTAGCGTAGTGCTGCCGCTGTAGTTCTGCTGCGCGCCGGAACATCTGGAAATAAATAAAATTAGCTGTAGACAGGCACCTACATACCTCCCCGTGCCCGCCGCGACGAGCTGCGGCCCGTCCGCTGTCCGCTGTCCGCTGCACTCGCCACCTGAAACATAAAAGCAAATAAATTAGTACATAAGTTAGTAATTATATGACTGCAGCAGCTTTGACTGTGACTAAATAGCACAGATAATTTTGTGTTAATCAAACGTACCTATTATTTTATAATATTTTATTTAGTTAAACTGACTTTTAATTTTATTGCTGCGCATACACATCAGACCGATACTGTTCTTTTGACAGATATCGAATTATATTTATATTGTTAGAATAATTTTACTTACATTGAATCTATTTTTTGACTTGTTTAATATTGATTCAAGATATTGTTTTCCAGTATCGTGACAGGTCTGACGTTTTTAAATTCAGTCTATTCTAGTCTTATTTACAACTTTTACAAACCTACTTATAAAATAGATTGAATCAACAAAATTAAACGCAACCTAATATCCTACCCCCAATGTATCGAACTCCCCCAAAAACAATGAACGAAGACCCAAATTTGACTGTGACGATGGCAGGGCCAGAGACAGGATGCGAGGGACTACCTTCTAAAAACGTAAGATTGAGTATCGGCGAATGGGAAACAGGCAAACCGGACCAGAGTCGATCTGGTACAACACCTCCTTCGAGCGCAGCTGTTCGCCCGCCAAAACCGGCCGAGAGGAGGATGTCCGTGGAGGTGATGGTGAGCCCACCAAAGTCGGCTAGCTCAAAAACTACTGATAGAGTTGCTGAGGCGCGGTCTCTGCTGTTAAGAGCGAAACAGCACCTCAGAAGCTCTAAAAATACAAAGAGAGAAATAGTTGAATCGGTTATAGAGGCTGTGGAACGACTTTTCCAAATAGTGAAGGATCTCAGCTCAATCAAAACCAAAACTGACCCTGGACAGCCACAAAAACCGCAACAAGTAGAGAAGGAAATAAACAGGAAGGGAGAAAATCAAGAAGAAATGCAAAAACAAGGAGCAGAAATAATAAAGCGGCTAGAAGAGCATAGTAAAATGTTAAGAGATAATAAAGAAGAAATGGAAAGACTAACAGATACATTAAAGAACCAGCAAGAGATGTATGACAAGAAGAGTACATATGCAAACGTAGCGGCGAGTTCGCCGAGGAGACAGACCTCGGGAACGGCTGCTATGCACTCACTCTGCATTACATCGAAGGACGAACAGGAAACGGGAGAGCAAGTGTTCGAGAGGATAAGGAAAGTGGTAAACGCGAAGGAGGAGGGAGTGAGAATCGACAGAATTAGAAAAGGAAAAGATAGAAAAATTATAGTTGGTTGCAGAAACCAAGAGGAAATTAAAAAGGTGAGAGACAGGATAAAGGAGAAGGAAGGGCAGCTAAACGTAGAGGAAATAAAGAATAAGGACCCACTCATCATCTTGTTCGGAGTTCTCCAAAACAACTCAGACGAGGATATAGTGAAAGCTATCCGGACTCAGAATCGGCACCTACTGAGAGAGCTGAGTGAAGAGGATGACCGAATAGAGATCCGATTCAGACGGAAAGCGAGAAACCCTCTCACCTCGCACATCGTAGCCAAAGTGTCGCCAAGGATCTGGCAGTGTCTGACCGACGCTGGGGCTGTACACATCGACATGCAGAGGATTAGAGTCGCCGACCAGTCCCCACTCATACAGTGTTCCCGCTGCTTGGGATATGGACATGGAAAGCGATTCTGCCATGATGCAGTCGATGTGTGCAGCCACTGTGGAGGGCCACACTTAAAACCAGACTGCCCTGACTGCCTCATCGATGCCCCTCCCAGCTGTATAAACTGCGTTAAAGCGAAGATGAGCAGAACGGAGCATAATGCCTTTAGCAACGAATGCCCGGTGAGGCGCAAGTGGGAAGCACTTGCGAGATCCACCGTAGCGTATTGTTAAGGGCACCTCATACAAAGTCATACAAGCCAACCTCAAGAAGAAGCAATTAGCGACGGACGAACTTCTCATTGAAGCATCGAAACGCGGAGTCGCAGTTGCTCTACTCCAGGAACCGTATGTGGGCGGAGCAAAGAAGATGAGGAGTTACCAGGGCGTAAGGGTCTTCCAGAGCACTGTACAAGGAGAAGGGATTGCCAAAGCTGTAGTTGTTGTTTTCGATGCTACGCTTGACATTATACAATACCCGCAACTCACCACAAATAATATCGTGGTGGTGGGAGTCCGAACCAGTGCCTGGCAGATCACGCTGGTGTCCTTATACTTCGAAAAAGACCAGCCCCTAGGTCCATACCTGGAGCATCTCACTAAAATCGGAGAAGAGCTAGGGACGAGGAGGTTGTTAATTGGAGGGGATGTGAATGCTTGGAGTACTTGGTGGGGCAGCGTAAGTACGAACCCTAGAGGCGAAGACATGAGATGCACACTTGACGAATTAGGACTTCAGGTACTTAACAACGACTCTATACCGACTTTTGACACGGTAAGGGGTGGCAAACGGTACTGCAGCCACGTCGACGTAACAGCCTGCTCGACTGATCTGCTTTCCTTGGTGGAGGACTGGAAAATAGAAGAGAACCTCACGAGCTCGGACCACAACGGCATAACTTTTAACATTAACCTACATAAATCTAAAGGCACACACATAACTAGAACCACCCGTCTCTATAACACAAAAAAAGCAAATTGGGCTCAGTTTCATAAGAAACTGGACCAATTAAAAGCCGAGCACAAATTGGACCTAGAAGATGTTAAAAATATTAGAAACACAGAACAGATAGAAAAAATTGTAGACAAATACACAAAGATAATAACACAAACATGCATACATATAATACCTAAAAAGACAAATAAACAAATACTTACCATGCCGTGGTGGTCCGAAGAACTTGCAGCGTTGAAGAGAGAAGTCACCACCAGGAAGCGAAGAATCAGATGTGCTGCGCCAATCCGAAGACCTGGAGTCGTTGAAGAGTACCTGAAAAAGAAAGAAGAGTATGAGTCAAAAGCAAATAAGGCTAGGATCGAAAGCTGGAAAGAATTTTGTGGAAAACAGGATAGGGAAACCGTTTGGGATGGGATATATAGGGTTATTGGTAGGACGAAAAAAAGAGAGGAGGATCTACCTCTTCAGGTTGAAGGCACGGCGTTGGATGCAAAAGGTTCCGTGAAAGCGTTAGCGGAAACATTCTATCCGGAAGACCTCACAATAAGCGACAACGCCGAACATTGCAGAATAAGAGATGAAGCGGATAGAGTAAATGCTGGAGAGCAAGGTGATCTATGCGACCCACCATTCACGCACACAGAGCTCAAAACGGCAATAAATGCCTTCAACCCGAAGAAAGCACCTGGAACCGACGGCTTCACTGCAGACATATGCAAGGAAGCAATAAACAATGACCCAGACCTGTTCCTCGAAATTGTAAACAAATGCCTCGTATACCATCACTTCCCTCGTTCATGGAAGGAGGCCACCGTCATAGTGTTGCGAAAGCCAGGAAAAGAATCCTACACCACTCCCAAGTCATACAGACCTATTGGACTCCTCTCAGTGCTGGGCAAAGTTTTCGAGAAGATGTTGGTTACCAGAATCAAGTTTCACTTATTACCAAGGATGAGTACACGCCAGTACGGATTCATGCCCCAAAAGTGCACCGAAGACTCCCTCTATACCCTAATGCAATATATACACACAAAAATAAAGCAGAAAAAATTGGTAACACTGGTGTCATTGGATATAGAGGGAGCATTCGATAGCGCATGGTGGCCAGCCATTAGAGTCCGACTGGCTGAGGAAAAGTGTCCTTTAAACTTGAGAAAGGTAACCGATAGCTATCTCCAAGGTCGAAGAGTCAGGGTAAGGTATGCCGGAGAGGAGCTCATCAGGGAGACAGAAAAGGGATGTGTTCAGGGATCAATAGGGGGTCCGATATTATGGAATCTGCTCTTAGACCCACTCCTGAAAGGGTTAGAAACAAGGGGAGATTACGTGCAGGCATTTGCGGATGACGTAGTCCTGGTCTTCGATGGAGAGACGGCACAAGAGGTCCAAACGCGTGCTAATGCCGCACTTGAACATGTTCGGGCGTGGGGTGTCAGAAACAAGTTAAATTTCGCACCACACAAAACAATGGCTATGGTTATCACCAGAAAGTTGAAGTATGACAACCCACGCCTGAACATGGGAGGGTGCGACATTGGCATGTCGAAGGAAATCAAACTGTTGGGTCTCACCATCGACGAAAAGCTGACGTTTAACTCTCACGCCGCAAATGTCTGTCGTAAAGCGCTAATGTTTTACAAACAATTAAGTAGAGCTGCAAAAGTCCAATGGGGTCTTCAACCCGAAATTATCAGAACCATTTACACAGCAGTAGTTGAACCTACGATCATGTATGCCGCCAGTGCATGGGCACCTGCAACAAACAAAATAGGAATAAAAAATCAGTTTGATGCGGTGCAACGTGGCTTTGTTCAAAAGATTATAAAGGCATACAGGACAGTTTCATTAAACTCGGCGCTAACAATCGCTGGGCTACTTCCGCTCGACATAAGGGTAAGGGAAGCAGCCTTGCTATATGAATTAAAAAAAGGATACACCCAGCGGTTGATAGGAGACCGGGAGATGGAGCGTCCTGTGCCTTACACAGCAAAGCCACACCCTGCCCAACAAATGGAACTAGAGTTCACATGCCTGGCGGACGAAGCAGCATTAAAACAGCACTACAACGACCGTCTAAATATCTTCACCGATGGAAGTAGAATAGAAGGGAAAGTCGGCGCAGCGCTATCCGTTTGGGATGGCGCTGCGGAGATCAGTACCCAAAAATTGAAGCTGGGAGAATGCTGCTCCGTCTACCAGGCTGAGCTACTAGCATTAGTAGCGGCGACGAAGAGGGCCCTTGTGGAATCGAAACCTAGTTGCAACATTTATTGCGATTCGAGATCCGCCCTTGAAACGGTAACAAACATCACATCCCTCCACCCCCTCGCAGTAGAAGTAAGAGAAAACATTCTGAAAATTAAGGCAAATAACAAAATACTGAGATTATTTTGGATTAAGGCTCACGCGGGGCTGGAGGGAAACGAGAGGGCGGATGAACTGGCAAAAAGTGCTGCGTTGCATTCTAAGGTTAAACCTCATTATAATAGCTGCCCGGTTTCATTCGCCAAGCGACAAATCCGAAAGGAGTCGCTCGACGAATGGAACCGGCGCTACAAAGACGGTAAAACAGCGTCGACCACAAGGGTCTTCTTCCCTGACGCAATAAGGGCACACCGCATAGTAAGGAAATTAACATTAAAGCCTGAAACTGTACAGCTATTAACAGGGCACGGCGGATTCTCCTCGTATTTGTATCGTTTCAAGTGCAAGGAGAGTCCGGCGTGTCCCTGTGATCCTCTTGTAGAGGAAAGTGCCCTGCACGTCATCACTGATTGTCCCATCTACGGCACACGTAGGTTCAACATTGAAAACGAGATAGACATGAAGATAAAAATTGAAAATTTGCACGAAATACTGGAAAATAAAGATATAAGAAACAAATTTATTGAATATTGTAATGAAGTAGTAATAAGAGTAGCAAGTAAGAATAAATAGTAAACAAAAGGATCCACTACTGTGTATTATGTAAATACACAGTAAGTGACCATAGATATAAGAACATGTATAACAATCAATAACTGTAAGATATAGCTCATAGACATGTAAATAGACATAAGCAAACTTATTAAATGCACCTAGATATATTTTATGTAAATCCCTTGAGGCTACAAAATTCTAAGCTTAAACTTTGGGCTACAAACATTGGACCACCCACCAATGTCAAGTATAATAGAGATGAATGCAAGAATGACAATGTATGAAGAATGGAAGATTTGTAAAAAAGCGAGAACTGGTATGAAAAGAAAATGTGTAGTAAGGTCTCCGATTTCGTCGGAGGTAGGATAGCTCGCGGGCCGGACCACAATGCGTCCGGACAGGAAAAAAAAAAAAAAAAAAAAAAAAAAACCTAACCTAACCTAACCTAACCTAACCTAACCTAACCTAACCTAACCTAACCTAACCTAACCTAACCTAACCTAACCTAACCTAACCTAACCTAACCTAACCTAACCTAACCTAACCTAACCTAACCTAACCTAACCTAACCTAACCTAACCTAACCTAACCTAACCTAACCTAACCTAACCTAACCTAACCTAACCTAACCTAACCTAACCTAACCTAACCTAACCTAACCTAACCTAACCTAACCTAACCTAACCTAACCTAACCTAACCTAACCTAACCTAACCTAACCTAACCTAACCTAACCTAACCTAACCTAACCTAACCACCAGTCGCGCGCTGGCCTCCGACAAGTTCGCTACGTGCTCAGCAAATACTCTAAATTAATTTAGAAATTTTTTACCCGCTCCGCGCACAAAAAATTGCATTAAAAATAGTTAACAAAGGCGAATTGTGCAGTGAAACAAAAAACCGGTTGCGGAAATACACGTGCGAAGTGACAGTGCAAAAATTTTGGATTTTGGACCTATTTTGACCAAGTAACAGAAGAAAAACTGGCAAATAACTTAAACCAGGACCGACAATAATATTTCAAACTGAAACGCTGCGAGTTTTCCAGCGACGACCTGCACTTTTTTAAGTGCTAGCTGAAGGGTTTTGGACAGACCTTAAAACTTGGCTGAGTCCCGGATTTTTCCCGGTCGAACTCGCCAAGATATCGGGAAAATCCTGAAAACACCTGACTCCGAAATCTGGTTCCAGACGTCTGGGACAAAATCGCATAGAAGACCAAGGTGCAGGGCGCCGAGACGAACCACTGGACACCTCGATCAGGAAATTTGGACCACTCCCGGCGGAGATACAAGGTTGGGAAATTTTTGATGAACTTTGACCCAGTGCCAAACTTAGAAACGATCTACGACCCCCAAATTTTTTGACCTTATAACATAGACAATTTCAATATCAACATTACCTGAAAATTTTGGATTTTTAGCTTTAATAGATAATAAGATAGAAAATATTTAGTGAACATCTGTTTAATCGACATCAAAAGTAGGTCAAGTTGGTGTCTAAAAATAGATTTGTGAGGAATTTCGTCAAGTGCAGGTCGGTTTTATTTGGCGCCGACTAAAAAAAAATTATTGTTAACCTAATTTAATTATTTTATTGATAATATAGAAATATATTATCAAATTGTAAATTGTATCTGGAATATTCGCCCCCCCTACCCAACACTTTATTGAACCGAGTAGCCGGCCCTAGTGTCATACAAAACACTCTATAAAAACGAAACTATAGTAGCATCATTGACTGTTTTTGCATATTAAGTTAATAGGTATTATACAGCATATTGTATCCCCTTCCCCACCCCCCAATCACGTCTGGTCACGTCCGCCCCCCCTCTTTTTATATAAATTTTATAAATTTCTCAAAAATTGTATTCCTGCAATTAGCTATCACTCTGTTGCCATAGAAACTAAATTTCCCCTGACCACCCCCCCCCCCCTTTTTTTTGCCCCCCCTCTTATTTTAGTTGCTATTTCACTGGGCAGCACTTAGCGCGTAGTACACACGCCTGCTATTGGATTTGGTTCCACCCCCCCCCCCCGTTTTTTGTTTGCCCCCCCCTGCCAATACTCAACAAAACGCTCGGATACAATACAATTTCATTTCCCCCCCCCTCGTTATTAAATTACTATACGAGCAAAAATAAATAAATTCAATATTATTATTTTTCGATTCACTCTTGACCGAAAAAGTACAAATCATCATTATCATCAGCTATAACTGTTAAAAGTAAGATAACTCTGTAGAAAGTCATCCTACGAAGTCGCGGTTTTTTGTAATCTGTGGGCCTTGGGACGCTCTACAGGATACTGCGCGGAGGTAGAGAACGGTGACTCTACATAGAGCTCATAGTGCAAAAACCACAAAATTCTTCTTTTGACAAGAACTTTGGACTGGGTGGTCCGAATTGAAATTTGACTTTGAGGACCTCATTTTATCCACCTGACAATATAATTAAATAGAAAAAACCAGTTCTACCTATTATATCTAAAGACCTCAAATTCAGAATCAAATTACGTAAACGACTTCCTTACTGAATGTAGTTTTAAAATTTTTAGGACAAAACGGATTGTAAATTTTTCGATATTTATATACAATTGCAAACAATAGAACATTTACTAAAAAACTAACCTTTTCAAGTAGAAGCAATATATTTTGGTTTAAATTTTTGGCATCTGTTGTTTCGGAGTAGTGATTTTTCGGGCGGATCCTTCCCTCTTTACGAACCGCAAAATAACTTTGTAACTTAAATTGCACCGAGGCGGTGTACGTCACAGGTCCTCTTCTTTAATTATCGTTTTTAACTTTTAATTGGCTTGTCCGTGAACAAGATTGAACTGTTGAAGTCCCCGGACAAACTTTTTATTTCGCTCAGTGGGTACTACCTACCTACTTTACCAACTTTTTATCATTCGTACCTACTTTTTATATTTTATTTTTTGTTCTGTTCATTTTATTTTGTATTATTTTGTTTGGGGCTTGTTTTTGTTGATAATTGTAAGACTCAAAATCACATTCCCCCTCCCTCGCCCTATTCACATTCCTAAATATCACGGCCCCGGACTAAACTCGAGAGCCGGAGCTAGCCGAACCGCGAGAGGCGGAGCCTGCGCGCACCCCTCCCTCCGTTCCGTACACCCCGCCTGCACCGCGCGCGTCACCTGTGCGGTGCGCTACACCGCGAGCGGGAACCCGGCGTAGTGGTGAGCGCAACACCGGCCGCGCGCTTTGGGTCGCCGTATCTCGGGAACGGAAAGAGATAGCTCAATTCTGAAACCGAAATTGGCATCTATGTACTACGTACATAGTGTCACATATATATCTTGACTATACAAATTTCAACTTTATTACAAAAAATTTAAATATTTGAGGTTTTTAATAGAAGCAATTTAAATAAACTCGGGCCAATATCATTTACACTATAGTTGGTATAAATAAGTTTGTTAAAATATACATACCGAAATTGAGGTGCAGTGCGGTGCATTTATTTCGTAGCGTCGGACACCGGGAGTGCTGCTGTAGCGTAGTGCTGCCGCTGTAGTTCTGCTGCGCGCCGGAACATCTGGAAATAAATAAAATTAGCTGTAGACAGGCACCTACATACCTCCCCGTGCCCGCCGCGACGAGCTGCGGCCCGTCCGCTGTCCGCTGTCCGCTGCACTCGCCACCTGAAACATAAAAGCAAATAAATTAGTACATAAGTTAGTAATTATATGACTGCAGCAGCTTTGACTGTGACTAAATAGCACAAATAATTTTGCGTTAATCAAACGTACCTATTATTTTATAATATTTTATTTTGTTAAACTGACTTTTAATTTTATTGCTGCGCATACACATCAGACCGATACTGTTCTTTTGACAGATATCGAATTATATTTATATTGTTAGAATAATTTTAGTTACATTGAATCTATTTTTTGACTTGTTTAATATTAATTCAAGATATTGTTTTCCAGTATCGTGACAGGTCTGACGTTTTTAAATTCAGTCTATTCTAGTCTTATTTACAACTTTTACAAACCTACTTATAAAATAGATTGAATCAACAAATTTAAACGCAACCTAATATCCTACCCCCAATGTATCGAACTCCCCCAAAAACAATGAACGAAGACCCAAATTTGACTGTGACGATGGCAGGGCCAGAGACAGGATGCGAGGGACTACCTTCTAAAAACGTAAGATTGAGTATCGGCGAATGGGAAACAGGCAAACCGGACCAGAGTCGGTCTGGCACAACACCTCCTTCGAGCGCAGCCGTTCGCCCGCCAAAACCGGCCGCGAGGAGGATGTCCGTGGAGGTGATGGTGAGCCCACCAAAGTCGGCCAGCTCAAAAACTACTGATAGAGTTGCTGAAGCGCGGTCTCTGCTGTTAAGAGCGAAACAGCACCTCAGAAGCTCTAAAAATACAAAGAGGGAAATAGTCGAATCGGTTATAGAGGCTGTGGAACGACTTTTCCAAATAGTGAAGGACCTCAGCTCAATTAAAACCAAAACTGACCCTGGACAGCCACAAAAACCGCAACAAGTAGAGCAGGAAATAAACAGGCAGGGAGAAAATCAAGAAGAAATGCAAAAACAAGGAGCAGAAATAATAAAGCGGCTAGAAGAGCATAGTAAAATGTTAAGAGATAATAAAGAAGAAATGGGAAGATTAACAGATACATTAAAGAACCAGCAAGAGATGTATGACAAGAAGAGTACATATGCAAACGTAGCGGCGAGTTCGCCGAGGAGACAGACCTCGGGAACGGCTGCTATGCACTCACTCTGCATTACATCGAAGGACGAACAGGAAACGGGAGAGCAAGTTTTCGAGAGGATAAGGAAAGTGGTTAACGCGAAGGAGGAGGGAGTGAGAATCGACAGAATTAGAAAAGGAAAAGATAGAAAAATTATAGTTGGTTGCAGAAACCAAGAGGAAATTAAAAAGGTGAGAGACAGGATAAAGGAGAAGGAAGGGCAGCTAAACGTAGAGGAAATAAAGAATAAGGACCCACTCATCATCTTGTTCGGAGTTCTCCAAAACAACTCAGACGAGGATATAGTGAAAGCTATCCGGACTCAGAATCGGCACCTACTGAGAGAGTTGAGTGAAGAGGATGACCGAATAGAGATCCGATTCAGACGGAAAGCGAGAAACCCTCTCACCTCGCACATCGTAGCCAAAGTGTCGCCAAGGATCTGGCAGTGTCTGACCGACGCTGGGGCTGTACACATCGACATGCAGAGGATTAGAGTCGCCGACCAGTCCCCACTCATACAGTGTTCCCGCTGCTTGGGATATGGACATGGAAAGCGATTCTGTCATGATGCAGTCGATGTGTGCAGCCACTGTGGAGGGCCACACTTAAAACCAGACTGCCCTGACTGCCTCATCGATGCCCCTCCCAGCTGTATAAACTGCGTTAAAGCGAAGATGAGCAGAACGGAGCATAATGCCTTTAGCAACGAATGCCCGGTGAGGCGCAAGTGGGAAGCACTTGCGAGATCCACCGTAGCGTATTGTTAAGGGCACCTCATACAAAGTCATACAAGCCAACCTCAAGAAGAAGCAATTAGCGACGGACGAACTTCTCATTGAAGCATCGAAACGCGGAGTCGCAGTTGCTCTACTCCAGGAACCGTATGTGGGCGGAGCAAAGAAGATGAGGAGTTACCAGGGCGTAAGGGTCTTCCAGAGCACTGTACAAGGAGAAGGGATTGCCAAAGCTGTAGTTGTTGTTTTCGATGCTACGCTTGACATTATACAATACCCGCAACTCACCACAAATAATATCGTGGTGGTGGGAGTCCGAACCAGTGCCTGGCAGATCACGCTGGTGTCCTTATACTTCGAAAAAGACCAGCCCCTAGGTCCATACCTGGAGCATCTCACTAAAATCGGAGAAGAGCTAGGGACGATGAGGTTGTTAATTGGAGGGGATGTGAATGCTTGGAGTACTTGGTGGGGCAGCGTAAGTACGAACCCTAGAGGCGAAGACATGAGATGCACACTTGACGAATTAGGACTTCAGGTACTTAACAACGACTCTATACCGACTTTTGACACGGTAAGGGGTGGCAAACGGTACTGCAGCCACGTCGACGTAACAGCCTGCTCGACTGATCTGCTTTCCTTGGTGGAGGACTGGAAAATAGAAGAGAACCTCACGAGCTCGGACCACAACGGCATAACATTTAACATTAACCTACACAAATCTAAAGGCACACACATAACTAGAACCACCCGTCTCTATAACACAAAAAAAGCAAATTGGGCTCAGTTTCATAAGAAACTGGACCAATTAAAAGCCGAGCACAAATTGGACCTAGAAGATGTTAAAAATATTAGAAACACAGAACAGATAGAAAAAATTGTAGACAAATACACAAAGATAATAACACAAACATGCATACATATAATACCTAAAAAGACAAATAAACAAATACTTACCATGCCGTGGTGGTCCGAAGAACTTGCAGCGTTGAAGAGAGAAGTCACCACCAGGAAGCGAAGAATCAGATGTGCTGCGCAAATCCGAAGACCTGGAGTCGTTGAAGAGTACCTGAAAAAGAAAGAAGAGTATGAGTCAAAAGCAAATAAGGCTAGGATCGAAAGCTGGAAAGAATTTTGTGGAAAACAGGATAGGGAAACCGTTTGGGATGGGATATATAGGGTTATTGGTAGGACGAAAAAAAGAGAGGAGGATCTACCTCTTCAGGTTGAAGGCACGGCGTTGGATGCAAAAGGTTCCGTGAAAGCGTTAGCGGAAACATTCTATCCGGAAGACCTCACAATAAGCGACAACGCCGAACATTGCAGAATAAGAGATGAAGCGGATAGAGTAAATGCTGGAGAGCAAGGTGATCTATGCGACCCACCATTCACGCACACAGAGCTCAAAACGGCAATAAATGCCTTCAACCCGAAGAAAGCACCTGGAACCGACGGCTTCACTGCAGACATATGCAAGGAAGCAATAAACAATGACCCAGACCTGTTCCTCGAAATTGTAAACAAATGCCTCGTATACCATCACTTCCCGAGTTCATGGAAGGAGGCCACCGTCATAGTGTTGCGGAAGCCAGGAAAAGAATCCTACACCACTCCCAAGTCATACAGACCTATTGGACTCCTCTCAGTGCTGGGCAAAGTTTTCGAGAAGATGTTGGTTACCAGAATCAAGTTTCACTTATTACCAAGGATGAGTACACGCCAGTACGGATTCATGCCCCAAAAGTGCACCGAAGACTCCCTCTATACCCTAATGCAATATATACACACAAAAATAAAGCAGAAAAAATTGGTAACACTGGTGTCATTGGATATAGAGGGAGCATTCGATAGCGCATGGTGGCCAGCCATTAGAGTCCGACTGGCTGAGGAAAAGTGTCCTTTAAACTTGAGAAAGGTAACCGACAGCTATCTCCAAGGTCGAAGAGTCAGGGTAAGGTATGCCGGAGAGGAGCTCATCAGGGAGACAGAAAAGGGATGTGTTCAGGGATCAATAGGGGGTCCGATATTATGGAATCTGCTCTTAGACCCACTCCTGAAAGGGTTAGAAACAAGGGGAGATTACGTGCAGGCATTTGCGGATGACGTAGTCCTGGTCTTCGATGGGGAGACAGCACAAGAGGTCCAAACGCGTGCTAATGCCGCACTTGAACATGTTCGGGCGTGGGGTGTCAGAAACAAGTTAAATTTCGCACCACACAAAACAATGGCAATGGTTATCACCAGAAAGTTGAAGTATGACAACCCACGCCTGAACATGGGAGGGTGCGACATTGGCATGTCGAAGGAAATCAAACTGTTGGGTCTCACCATCGACGAAAAGCTGACGTTTAACTCTCACGCCGCAAATGTCTGTCGTAAAGCGCTAATGTTTTACAAACAATTAAGTAGAGCTGCAAAAGTCCAATGGGGTCTTCAACCCGAAATTATCAGAACCATTTACACAGCAGTAGTTGAACCTACGATCATGTATGCCGCCAGTGCATGGGCACCTGCAACAAACAAAATAGGAATAAAAAATCAGTTTGATGCGGTGCAGCGTGGCTTTGTTCAAAAGATTATAAAGGCATACAGGACAGTTTCATTAAACTCGGCGCTAACAATCGCTGGGCTACTTCCGCTCGACATAAGGGTAAGGGAAGCAGCCTTGCTATATGAATTAAAAAAAGGATACACCCAGCGGTTGATAGGAGACCGGGAGATGGAGCGTCCTGTGCCTTACACAGCAAAGCCACACCCTGCCCAACAAATGGAACTAGAGTTCATATGCCTGGCGGACGAAGCAGCATTAAAACAGCACTACAACGACCGTCTAAACATCTTCACCGATGGTAGTAGAATAGAAGGGAAAGTCGGCGCAGCGCTATCCGTTTGGGATGGCGCTGCGGAGATCAGTACCCAAAAATTGAAGCTGGGAGAATGCTGCTCCGTCTACCAGGCCGAGCTACTAGCACTAGTAGCGGCGACGAAGAGGGCCCTTGTGGAATCGAAACCTAGTTGCAACATTTATTGCGATTCGAGATCCGCCCTTGAAACGGTAACAAACATCACATCCCTCCACCCCCTCGCAGTAGAAGTAAGAGAAAACATTCTGAAAATTAAGGCAAATAACAAAATACTGAGATTATTTTGGATTAAGGCTCACGCGGGGCTGGAGGGAAATGAGAGGGCGGATGAACTGGCAAAAAGTGCTGCGTTGCATTCTAAGGTTAAACCTCATTATAATAGCTGCCCGGTTTCATTCGCCAAGCGACAAATCCGAAAGGAGTCGCTCGACGAATGGAACCGGCGCTACAAAGACGGTAAAACAGCGTCGACCACAAGGGTCTTCTTCCCTGACGCAATAAGGGCACACCGCATAGTAAGGAAATTGACATTAAAGCCTGAAACTGTACAGCTATTAACAGGGCACGGCGGATTCTCCTCGTATTTGTATCGTTTCAAGTGCAAGGAGAGTCCGGCGTGTCCCTGTGATCCTCTTGTAGAGGAAAGTGCCCTGCACGTCATCACTGATTGTCCCATCTACGGCACACGTAGGTTCAACATTGAAAACGAGATAGACATGAAGATAAAAATTGAAAATTTGCACGAAATACTGGAAAATAAAGATATAAGAAACAAATTTATTGAATATTGTAATGAAGTAGTAATAAGAGTAGCAAGTAAGAATAAATAGTAAACAAAAGGATCCACTACTGTGTATTATGTAAATACACAGTAAGTGACCATAGATATAAGAACATGTATACAAAATCAATAACTGTAAGATATAGCTCATAGACATGTAAATAGACATAAGCAAACTTATTAAATACACCTAGATATATTTTATGTAAATCCCTTGAGGCTACGAAATTCTAAGCTAAACTTTGGGCTACAAACATTGGACCACCCACCAATGTCAAGTATAATAGAGATGAATGCAAGAATGACAATGTATGAAGAATGGAAGATTTGTAAAAAAGCGAGAACTGGTATGAAAAGAAAATGTGTAGTAAGGTCTCCGATTCCGTCGGAGGTAGGATAGCTCGCGGGCCGGACCACAATGCGTCCGGACAGGAAAAAAAAAAAAAAAAAAAAAAAAAAAAAACCTAACCTAACCTAACCTAACCTAACCTAACCTAACCTAACCTAACCTAACCTAACCTAACCTAACCTAACCTAACCTAACCTAACCTAACCTAACCTAACCTAACCTAACCTAACCTAACCTAACCTAACCTAACCTAACCTAACCTAACCTAACCTAACCTAACCTAACCTAACCTAACCTAACCTAACCTAACCTAACCTAACCTAACCTAACCTAACCTAACCTAACCTAACCTAACCTAACCTAACCTAACCTAACCTAACCTAACCTAACCTAACCTAACCTAACCTAACCTAACCTAACCTAACCTAACCTAACCTAACCTAACCTAACCTAACCTAACCTAACCTAACCTAACCTAACCTAACCTAACCTAACCTAACCTAACCTAACCTAACCTAACCTAACCTAACCTAACCTAACCTAACCTAACCTAACCTAACCTAACCTAACCTAACCTAACCTAACCTAACCTAACCTAACCTAACCTAACCTAACCTAACCTAACCTAACCTAACCTAACCTAACCTAACCTAACCTAACCTAACCTAACCTAACCTAACCTAACCTAACCTAACCTAACCTAACCTAACCTAACCTAACCTAACCTAACCTAACCTAACCTAACCTAACCTAACCTAACCTAACCTAACCTAACCTAACCTAACCTAACCTAACCTAACCTAACCTAACCTAACCTAACCTAACCTAACCTAACCTAACCTAACCTAACCTAACCTAACCTAACCTAACCTAACCTAACCTAACCTAACCTAACCTAACCTAACCTAACCTAACCTAACCTAACCTAACCTAACCTAACCTAACCTAACCTAACCTAACCTAACCTAACCTAACCTAACCTAACCTAACCTAACCTAACCTAACCTAACCTAACCTAACCTAACCTAACCTAACCTAACCTAACCTAACCTAACCTAACCTAACCTAACCTAACCTAACCTAACCTAACCTAACCTAACCTAACCTAACCTAACCTAACCTAACCTAACCTAACCTAACCTAACCTAACCTAACCTAACCTAACCTAACCTAACCTAACCTAACCTAACCTAACCTAACCTAACCTAACCTAACCTAACCTAACCTAACCTAACCTAACCTAACCTAACCTAACCTAACCTAACCTTTTTTTTTTTTTTTTTTTGACTTGGGGAAATGCTTTTACGCATGCCCGCTCGTGTGGGGTTACGAGCGGGGGATGTTGGACTCCAACGCCACGGCCGCAGCGGTGGCGCTAATACCAACTAAAACCCCAAGATGTTCCACAGCAACGGCAAGTGGGATGAAGCCACGGGCCCATGCAGAGTATGCACCGTGGCTCCATCCTGCCGATTGTCCATCCCTGGTGGACCCGCCTCGGGAGGGGGTGATAAGTTACCCCCTTCCCACCTCATGACGATGCGCCCTGGAACATTTGGGCGCGTCGACCACTCTAGAGGGTTCTGTCACCTAGGTGACTAGGAAGAGGCAGCGGATGTCCCCACATCCGCCACCCCAGACCCTCCGAGCGGAGACGGCGTGCGGTCTTGACTTGCGCGCCTCCGTCTCCGCCCTCTCCGGAGCGGGTGAGCGAGAGGATCTGCCTCTCTCTCCCGCTCCTCGGCCTCTCTCTGCGACATCACCTCCTCGCAGAAAGTGGCCATCGCCTCCCAGGACCTCTCGTCGGCAACCATCCGTGATAGGATGTTCGGCAACGAGAGGTCTCCACCCATTGCCGCGGCTAAAATTAGTCGCGGGTCCGTCGTCCCCGGGCACGACTCCAGTACGTGCTGCGCCGTCTCCTCAGCGCAGCCGCACTGATGACATTCCGGAGTCTCCTCCCTCCGGGCCACGCGACACAGATACCTCCCGAAGCAGCCGTGCCCCGAGAGGACCTGCGTCAGCCGGAAGGAGAGACTCCCGTGGTCGCGGTGTACCCACTCCGCCAGTAGAGGTCGGATCGCCTCCAGAAGCCGGACAGCTCCGGCTCCCCTCCTCCGGACCAAGGCGATCCGCCGGCTCCATGATTCGAGGGCGTCGTCCCTTGCCCTCCTCCGCCACTGCTCGATCTCCCGCGGGGCAGGCCGCAGGTCGCTCGCTCGTGCGCTCACTCTGCGCCAGTACACCTCGGAGAGGACCTTGGCCCCCAAGTCCCACGGTAGGGAACCAGCCAGGACACTGGCCACCTCGTGGGAGAGTGTGCGGTACCCCCGACACACCCTCACTGCCATCACCCTCTGGCCCCTATGGAGCCGGGCGACCTCCCTCGGGCCCAGGGAATTGGCCCATATTGGGGCCCCGTAGAGGGCCATCGACCTCACCACTGCCATATACAGGCGGCGACAACTTCCCCCTCCTCCTCCGAGGTTCGGAAGGAGGCGGCTCAAAGCAGCCGCCGTCCCCACGACTCTCGGGGTCAAGCCGTCAAAGTGGGCCCCGAAACTCCATCTGCTGTCGAGCACGACGCCAAGATATTTCAGCGTCGTGCCGACAGCAATGGACACTCCGCCCACCACTATCGTAGAGCCCGCAGGTGGCGCTCGCCGAGGCCCATGGAAGCAGATGGCCTCAGATTTGTGGAGCGCCACCTCCAGGCCCAACCGCCGGATCCTGGCCACCACCGCAGCAACAGCGGCGGTGGCCAGGATGGACGCCTCTCTAAACGTCCGCCCCCGGGCGGTAACCAGCGTGTCGTCGGCGTAGCAAACGATGCCGACGCCACGGAGGTTAGCGCCCCTCAGGACCCAATCATACCCGACGTTCCACAGGGTGGGGCCCACTGCGGACCCCTGTGGAACGCCACGGGTCATGGGGTTCCTGCCTTCTCCATCCTTTGTGGGGTAGACTACCTCTCGATTCGAGAGGTAGTCCCCCACTAGGCGTCGGAGGTACTGGGGCACGTTGTGATGCCCCAGCGCCTCCAATATTACGTTCCAGGGCAGGGTGTTGAACGCGTTAGCGATGTCAAGGGACACCGCCAACATCACCCCGCCGCTGGAGCACGCCTCGTCGGAGAGGTCGCGGACGTGCGCTATTGCGTCGATCGTCGAGCGACCTCTCCGAAACCCAAATTGTGTGTCGGCCAGATCCGGGCCGACATTCTCGAGGTGGTTGACGAGGCGGGCATTCACCACTCGCTCCAGGAGCTTGCCCGCCTCGTCAAGCAGCACAATTGGGCGATACCCCGCTGGCTGGTCCGCCGGGCGCCCCTCCTTCCTTATCAGGACGAGTCGGCCCGTCTTCCACCGCCTGGGGAATCTGCCTTCCCGCAGGCAGCGGTCGAGTAGCGCCCTCAACTGCTCTCCCAACTCCTCTTGGACGAGGGCCCACGCACGACCGGGAATCCCATCGGGCCCCGGCGCCGTGTTTTTGGCCCTCATCCTGAGGACGGCTGCTCCCAACTCACCCTGCGTGACCTCGGGAACCTCCTCCTCCACCTCCGCGGCAGGCGCCGGCATGGTGGGAGGGATGAATTCGGTCCCCGGGCTACCGGGGAACAGTCCCTCAACCACCCGCCGGAGGACCGCCGGCTCCAGGGTGCTGGTCACTGGAGGGGCCCAGGGTCGCAGTTTCTGGCGGGCCCACTTGTAGGGCCGTCCCCACGGGTCTCTCTCCAACGATGCGAGCATCTCTATCCAGGCCTGTTCCTTGGCCTGGCTAATCGCTACGCGGAGGGCCTTGCACACCTCTCTGTAGGCGGCGTACAGGCGGTCCAGCTCCTCCTCGTCCCGCGTCCTCCTCCGGCGGTGCCGCTGGTAGCGACGGCGCCCCGCCAAGCACTGGCGGCGGAGCTCGGCGATCTCCTCGTTCCACCAATAAACTTGACGCTTGGCCTGTGGAGGCCTCGCACGCGGCATGGCGGCGTCGCACACGTGCGCTACGGCCTCGCACAGTCCATCGACTGCGGCGTCCAAGTCTACGTCTTCGGAAGGGGGGGCATTCCACGTCTGGACAATTGCGGCTTCCCGCAGCAAATCCGTGTCCAGACGGGTTAGCGCCCAACGCCGTCCAACTGCTGGCGGCGGCCGCGGGCTCTGTCCCACCAACGACGAGGAGACGCTGAACCGGATATACCGATGGTCAGAGAGCGTCTCCTCGTCCACCAGGACCTCCCAGTCCCGGACACGTGCTGCAAGCTCGGGGGTGGCAAGGGTAACGTCGATGATCGACCCACCCGACCGCCGCACGCACGTGTCCTCCGACCCGCGGTTAACCACGCACATCCCCGTCTCCACCAGCCATTCGTTGACGGCCACACCCCTGGCGTCGGTCCTCGGAGACCCCCACGCCGTGGACTTGGCGTTGAGGTCTCCGAGGACGACGACCGATCGGGGACGGTTCTGCCCCACCAGGGTCCCCACGTCACCGAGAAAACTCTCGAATTCGGCGAGGACCCTGTTGGGGGAGAAATACACCCCCACAACTATCGTACCTCCGATCCGAGCCGCTACGTGTCCCCTGCCCCTCACCACATCCTCGAGAGGGGGAGACTGAGCAGGCGACTGGGTGGTGATCGCCACCAGGCCATCCAGATCTCCAACCCAGTCCGTTCTGGGCGGGATCCGGTATGGCTCGGCAACCACGGCCACCTTGATCAACCCTTCTGCCAGGTTCTGGAGAAGAAGATCCTGAGCTCTGGCAGAGTGGTTGATGTTCGCCTGGAGAAAATTTAGGGTCGTCATCCTAATTTACGTCCATGGTGGCCACCTGCTCCACTGTGGGGCGAGTTGGCTGCGACCTGGCTTTGGTCGCAGCTTTTCTTTTCTTGAGACCCTCTATCTTGGACGGGGGCTTGGCGCATGCCTTGCCCCCGGAGAGGTGTTCCGCCGGCTTCCCCGCGGCTGCACATAAGGTGCAGTGGGGGGCAGCGGAGCAGCCGCTGGCCTTATGGCCCGTTTGGCCGCAGCGGTAGCATTCCCCGCTGCGGTCTACCTCAGACTTGCACTGGGCCATAACATGGCCCAGTGCAAGGCACCGGAAGCAGCGGCGGGGGCGGGCCTCTAGGACCTCAACCCGCGCCGCCACCCAGCCTACCAACACCCGGTTGCCGGCCGCCACAATCTTTTTTGCGGCCATTGCGGGACACCGCACGAAGGCAGTACCCATGCCCGCCGCGCCTTTCCGTAATTCGCCGACCTTGAGGTCCAGCGCAGCACAGCCTCCGGCTTTAGCGAGGCACTCAGTCAGCTCCTGGGCGCCAACCGAATCGTCCAAGCCGGTCACCCTCAGATCTGCGGTGGTGACCGGCCGGGACACCCGGATTTCTCCCTCGGCACCCTGGAACACTTCGCGTAGCTTTGAGGCCAGGGAGTCAGCCTTTTCAGACCGCTCCGTGCCAGAAACTTCTATTATACGGCCCCCAGTGGCCGCAACTCTCATTTTTAAGGGTGGGAAGCCGCTGAGGTCCATCTTGGACCTGGCCTCGCCCAACACCCTGGTGTAATCCAGGCCCTTCTTTTCCGCCCCCGGCAGCAATGTGATCACTACCGCTGCCGTGCGCTGGGGGCGGATCCTCACTTTCTTCTTGGGCTTTTGCTTCGCCTGTGGAGCCAGATTCCTTTTCTGGGGTCTCTCCGCCTGTGCTGCCTTTGCAGGTCGCGGTTGCTGATCCCTTGGCCTCCCCTTCCTATTGGCAACCTCCGCCCAGGCCTCAGTGAGAGGCCGTGACAGGGGGGCAGGAGGTACAGCCGCTTCCGGGGGTCCGGCTTCAGGAGCCGAGGACTTTCCCTTTCCCTTGCCCTTATTGGGTTTGGGCTTCGGGACTTGCGCCGAGGTCGACGCAGTGGGAGGATCCGGCTGCTGGACGATACCAGCCCTTGGATCCGCATCATTTCGTCGGTCCGCGGCCAGAGGGGGGCGGATGCGTTTTTCAGGCAGGAGGCGTTCCTCCAATGCCTCGAAGCGAGCACTGAGCATTCCGCCCACCTGCCGCAGAATCGCTTGTTCCATCTCCTCCGCTGGACGGGGCTCGTTTCGGATCTTGGATCCCGAGGCCTGCGGAGGAATGGAGTTTCGCGCCTTATTCATCTCTGCACGGAGCTCCGCCATCTCCTTCCGGAGCTCCGCGACTTCCTCTCGAAGGCGCGAGTTGGCAGCCTGTAGTTTTTGGGTCTCCTCTGTCGAGGACCTCTTCTGCAGGTCTGCCAGCGCGCCTTGGACCGTTAGGGCAGCATCTTTCAGGGCACGTTGGAACGTGCCTTTCAGGTTTCCAGATTTGGTGGCCACATTATTTATGATGGCCACGGAAGCCAGCACCTTGTTACTGATATCGGAGGCGAGCTCCTCCGATCCCTCCGATGTCAACTCGGGCAGTTGTTCCGCCGATTTGTTGGGGCGTAGTGTCTGGGTAATTTCCCGGATCTCCCGCTCCGCCTGCAGCTCCATCTCCTGCCTCTGCACAGCTACGAGGGCCGCCTTGGCCTGAGCGAGGCCAACGTACTGGCCTGTGGTAGGCGGTCGGCCTCTGCCTCTTCGCGCTGTAGGCAACTTTGGAGCCGGAGCTTCTGTCTCCTCGTAAGGGCCATTCTTGCCCATTCGGCGCTTCCGGTGTTGAGTTCCTAGATACTCCTCGCGAGTCGGAAACTTCGTCGACCGCAGAACCACATCTGAGTCATTCATATCTTGGTCGCTCACCTCTTCGTCACTAAGACTCCAAAATTTAGAACCTTCCAGCGACATCGACCTAGAAAGTAGGCCGTCATCGCTGGGCCTCCTCTCCAGTGAACTCGCGCGTCGCGCGTCATCCTCCAAAATTCCTTTCGTTTTGCATTTTTCGTTGTCCAAGCATTTGCCGAGGTCGTCGTTGTGAGGGCCGAGGCCCTCAAGGCGGTTGGTGCCCCCCCCAGAATACGAAGGGCAGCCTCCAGAAGGAGAGCGGGATTCTCCGTCGGCAGTACCGACGGTACCCACCTGGGGTAATATTTTCGTATTACAACTCGCCATGGTGTTTTGACAGTTTAAGGGCTTGACGGCCTGAGTTGGTGCCCTCGCGACTGCATTTTTTTATTATATTCCCTGCAGCCATGCATCCCATCGCCGGGCACTAAAAACTTAGGATTAAGATATATACATGTAATACATAATAATATACACAAATATAATAATAAATAAATAACAATAAATATATAAGAAGGACGCTCCACCCGAGGGCGTCCCTCCACCTCGTCCGTCAGGCGAGACTCCGCTCATCACCCATCCACTGTGCCCTCTGCTGATCAGAGGGACACGCGGAGGGCCACACACCAACGTCCGAGCGGACTCGCCCGGACTGCTCAGCCTCCTGCCGAGCCCATCCCCAGCTTCTGCACCCGCTCCTAATAAAAGCTTAGGGGCGTGCGCAGAAGGTCCCCCGACTCGCATCGCCGCTACCCAGTATAAGACTGGGACGCCGACCGAATCCCGCAGCCACTCAAGGCCGCCTTAGGCTCGCACCACCGCTTCCCGGACTCTCCAGGGCGCCGGGCGAGCCTCCTCCACAGGTCCTCTCGACCTCTGCTCAGCCTCCTGCCGAGCCCTTCCCCAGTTTCTGCGCGCGCTCCTAATAAAAGCTTAGGGGCGTGCGCAGAAATTCCCCCCCGGTCCGGACTTTAGCTACGGCCAACAAGATCTCCAAACTCAGGAGAAGTTGTTGACCGTACCCAGGGTGCACCCGCCCAATCTAGTACTATCCCCCCGTATTAAGAATTCGCAAAGGATAGTACTAGATGAGCTTCGAGGAGGTAGCCGGCACCGCACCCCAACCTAACCTAACCTAACCTAACCTAACTTCTTGGGCTTTTGCTTCGCCTGTGGAGCCAGATTCCTTTTCTGGGGTCTCTCCGCCTGTGCTGCCTTTGCAGGTCGCGGTTGCTGATCCCTTGGCCTCCCCTTCCTATTGGCAACCTCCGCCCAGGCCTCAGTGAGAGGCCGTGACAGGGGGGCAGGAGGTACAGCCGCTTCCGGGGGTCCGGCTTCAGGAGCCGAGGACTTTCCCTTTCCCTTGCCCTTATTGGGTTTGGGCTTCGGGACTTGCGCCGAGGTCGACGCAGTGGGAGGATCCGGCTGCTGGACGATACCAGCCCTTGGATCCGCATCATTTCGTCGGTCCGCGGCCAGAGGGGGGCGGATGCGTTTTTCAGGCAGGAGGCGTTCCTCCAATGCCTCGAAGCGAGCACTGAGCATTCCGCCCACCTGCCGCAGAATCGCTTGTTCCATCTCCTCCGCTGGACGGGGCTCGTTTCGGATCTTGGATCCCGAGGCCTGCGGAGGAATGGAGTTTCGCGCCTTATTCATCTCTGCACGGAGCTCCGCCATCTCCTTCCGGAGCTCCGCGACTTCCTCTCGAAGGCGCGAGTTGGCAGCCTGTAGTTTTTGGGTCTCCTCTGTCGAGGACCTCTTCTGCAGGTCTGCCAGCGCGCCTTGGACCGTTAGGGCAGCATCTTTCAGGGCACGTTGGAACGTGCCTTTCAGGTTTCCAGATTTGGTGGCCACATTATTTATGATGGCCACGGAAGCCAGCACCTTGTTACTGATATCGGAGGCGAGCTCCTCCGATCCCTCCGATGTCAACTCGGGCAGTTGTTCCGCCGATTTGTTGGGGCGTAGTGTCTGGGTAATTTCCCGGATCTCCCGCTCCGCCTGCAGCTCCATCTCCTGCCTCTGCACAGCTACGAGGGCCGCCTTGGCCTGAGCGAGGCCAACGTACTGGCCTGTGGTAGGCGGTCGGCCTCTGCCTCTTCGCGCTGTAGGCAACTTTGGAGCCGGAGCTTCTGTCTCCTCGTAAGGGCCATTCTTGCCCATTCGGCGCTTCCGGTGTTGAGTTCCTAGATACTCCTCGCGAGTCGGAAACTTCGTCGACCGCAGAACCACATCTGAGTCATTCATATCTTGGTCGCTCACCTCTTCGTCACTAAGACTCCAAAATTTAGAACCTTCCAGCGACATCGACCTAGAAAGTAGGCCGTCATCGCTGGGCCTCCTCTCCAGTGAACTCGCGCGTCGCGCGTCATCCTCCAAAATTCCTTTCGTTTTGCATTTTTCGTTGTCCAAGCATTTGCCGAGGTCGTCGTTGTGAGGGCCGAGGCCCTCAAGGCGGTTGGTGCCCCCCCCAGAATACGAAGGGCAGCCTCCAGAAGGAGAGCGGGATTCTCCGTCGGCAGTACCGACGGTACCCACCTGGGGTAATATTTTCGTATTACAACTCGCCATGGTGTTTTGACAGTTTAAGGGCTTGACGGCCTGAGTTGGTGCCCTCGCGACTGCATTTTTTTATTATATTCCCTGCAGCCATGCATCCCATCGCCGGGCACTAAAAACTTAGGATTAAGATATATACATGTAATACATAATAATATACACAAATATAATAATAAATAAATAACAATAAATATATAAGAAGGACGCTCCACCCGAGGGCGTCCCTCCACCTCGTCCGTCAGGCGAGACTCCGCTCATCACCCATC
Organism: Agriopis aurantiaria; assembly: GCA_914767915.1. NCBI lineage: Eukaryota > Metazoa > Arthropoda > Insecta > Lepidoptera > Geometridae > Agriopis > Agriopis aurantiaria. The sequence goes on along the minus strand of OU611982.1, from coordinate 20,337,435 downwards.
CACTGTGCCCTCTGCTGATCAGAGGGACACGCGGAGGGCCACACACCAACGTCCGAGCGGACTCGCCCGGACTGCTCAGCCTCCTGCCGAGCCCATCCCCAGCTTCTGCACCCGCTCCTAATAAAAGCTTAGGGGCGTGCGCAGAAGGTCCCCCGACTCGCATCGCCGCTACCCAGTATAAGACTGGGACGCCGACCGAATCCCGCAGCCACTCAAGGCCGCCTTAGGCTCGCACCACCGCTTCCCGGACTCTCCAGGGCGCCGGGCGAGCCTCCTCCACAGGTCCTCTCGACCTCTGCTCAGCCTCCTGCCGAGCCCTTCCCCAGTTTCTGCGCGCGCTCCTAATAAAAGCTTAGGGGCGTGCGCAGAAATTCCCCCCCGGTCCGGACTTTAGCTACGGCCAACAAGATCTCCAAACTCAGGAGAAGTTGTTGACCGTACCCAGGGTGCACCCGCCCAATCTAGTACTATCCCCCCGTATTAAGAATTCGCAAAGGATAGTACTAGATGAGCTTCGAGGAGGTAGCCGGCACCGCACCCCAACCTAACCTAACCTAACCTAACCTAACCTTTTTTTTTTTTTTTTTTTTTTTTTTTTTGACCCAGGAAAATCTTTAATAGATACCACCGGCCCAGGGGGGCGCGGTGGTTATGTGGGATTCTCCGCCAGAAGGGCGGCCTACCCACTAAAAACCTGGGGTGTTCCCTCGGATCGCCATACGTCGGGGTGCGGTACATACTATCGTACTCCCCGCTGCCCCGACGGGCGCTGGTCCAGTGGACCCCTCCACCAGGAGCTTTCACCTCCTCCCTCTCATATGGCGATGTGTCGGAACACGTGACACATCGCGCATACACGAAACTCCTAAAGGTGGGCGCCAGGTTCCCCTGAACCCGGCGCCCAGAGTTTCCTTGGGGACTGGTGAGGGCCACGTGGCGGTGGCCGTCACCGATGCCCAGTCGTCCGTCACGTCCTAGGCCACATCCATCCTACCCGGCGCTGGAACAGCGCTGGGTGGACGGGGTGCTTTCGCACGCGGGGTACCACGCCCCGATGTGGCCGTCTTCTTTTTGGGAGGTGGAGCGCATCCGCTGCCTCCCACGCGATGCTCGGCCGGCTTCCCTGCTGTTGCGCATACTGCGCAGCGCGGCTCAGCCGTGCAATCGCCCGCCTTGTGACCGGGTTGGCCACATCGGAAGCATAGATTGCTCCGATCAATCTCGGCCTTGCAGTGCTCACGGACGTGCCCCACCTCGAGGCACCGGAAGCATCGCAGGGGTTTCGGTATCAACAGTTTGACCTGCACCGAAACCCAGCCCACCAAAAGACGTCCGCCCGCCATCACCTTTTTGGCTGCAGCCACTGGGCACCGTACAAAGGCTGTGCCCAGGCCTGCAGCGTTGCGGCGGATTTCTCCGACTTTGACCGCGTCCGAGCGACACGCCCCGACGCGGGCAATAGCCTCCGCCACCTCCTGTCCAGTCACTGAGTCATCCAGGCCGGAAATGCGCATGTCTGCACACTTGACCGGCCTGGTGACGCGTATGTCCAACCCGAGGAACACCTCCTTCAGCTTTTCAGCGAAGGAGTCCGCCTTGTCCTCGGAGGCCTCGCCGTATACCTCGAGCATCCGGGCCCCAGTCATTGCCTGACGGAACCCGAGACGCTCGATACCGAGCGGGGCCAAGTTAATTTTAGACCTTGCCATCAGCAAGGCCTTCTCGTATGTAAGGCCCTTCTTCGCACCTTCAGGCAGCATCGTCAGCACGATGGCTGACGATTTTGGGGCGCGAAGTCTAGGTTGCCCTTTCTTCTGTTCCATCTCCTTGTTGGCGCGGCGCGGCTGTGCGGCTGTCGCTTGGGGCTGAGACCCCTGCGAGGGAGCCGGTGCTGCCGCGGCGCCACCTTTCTTCTTCTTCCGGCCCCTCTTGGCCACCTCCACCCAGCTCACGCCGGGCTGGACTTTGGCCATTTGGGGCGCGTCACGTCCGGTGTTGGGGGCCGCGGGCTGTTTGCCCTTGGCCACGGTGTCCTTTCCAAATTTCCCCTTCTTACCCTTAGTACCCTTGCGGGTTTCAGGGGGAAGGGGAGGCGTCACGTCCATTGACTCGGGCGTCCCCGACTGGCCAGGCTGCGGCTCCGGGATCGGGACCTTCCGGAACTCGTTCCTTCGGTCCACGACTACCACGGAAGCCGCAGGGGCCACGGGGTTCCTTCTGTCGGCTGCAAGCGGGGGACGAACTCGCGGTTCGGGCGGGAGACGGTCCTCCAGGGCCTCGAGCCGCGCGTTCATCATCCCACCAACTTGTCTCAATATCTGCTGCGTCAGCAGCTCGCCTGTGAGTCTCGGCGACGCAGCCCTGCTAGGCGAGGATTGCCCGGGGGGCTGCGGCGCAGAGAGAGCACTAGGCGTTCCCCCACGCATCTCCTTTCGGAGCTCAGCCATCTCCTTGCGAAGTTCGCTGACCTCCTCCTGCAGGCGCTTGTTGGCTGCCTGCAGCCTCCTCGTCTCATCCGATGAGGACCTCTTGCGGAGATCCTCCACTGCCTCCTTTATATAGGCCGACGCCTCCTTAAGGGCACGTGTGAATGTGCCCTTAAGGTTCCCGGACTTTACGGCCACCGATTCTATAATGGCCACGGAATCCAGGACTTTCCTGGCCAGTTCCGCGGCCAGAGGCTCGTCCTCTTGCTCCATTGGTGCCGAGCACTCCAAGGAGCTGCTCGGAGCTGTTCTCCTGAGACGTTGCGTCCGGGCCATATCCGCAACCTCTTGCTCGGCCCGGAGCTTCATCTCCTCCTTGTGTGCGGCTATAAGGGCCGCCTTGGCTTGGGCGAGTCCGACGTATTGGCCCGTGGTGGGCGGTCGGCCTCTGCCCCTCTTCTCTTTAACGGCGACTACCTTTGCAGCCGGAGCATCTGACCCACTGCCAGAGCTCGAGCAGCTGTCGTCGCCGCTTCTCCTCGTCCGTGGTCTCCCACGCTTCCTCCTATCGCTCGGTGCCGCTGAGCTCAGCGACACGTAGCTCCTGCACGATGAGCCGTCTGACCCATCACTGTCGGGGACTAGCCCCTTTCCCTCGGTGTGGTGTGTTATAACAAATTCATTTTTTGACATTTTGTTCCCACGAGTATGGGGGAAATATGCGGTCCACCCGGGCAGTGCCCCCTGTACCCGGGTAAGTCTAGGGTTTAACCCGCGCAGAGCTTCGACTGGGCTCTCGCGGGGAACGCAGTAACGACCAACCAACCCGGTGGCCATGCAGATTCTCGCGCTGCGCCGCCGCTTAACCTTCGGGGTGATTTTTTATAGAGGTTTTCTTCCTCGCGGCCCGGGCGGTTAAGCCAAGACCCTCGGTCCCATCGCACGCGCCAAGACATGACTGGCGCGGCAAACGGGGTTACGATCTCCGACGTTAAGCCCGGCAGTAGTGCTAGTACATACCGGGCACATCCCTCTCCACTCGTCCACGACGAGTCATGCCCGTCCACTGTGCCCTCTGCTAATCAGAGGGACACGCGGAGAGCCCTCTGGCTCAGACACCCTTGTCTGGCCCCGCTCAGCTACACCGAGCTCCTTCCCCAGTTTCTGCGCGCGCTCCTAATAAAAGCTTAGGGGCGTGCGCAGAAATTCCCCCCCAGTCCGGACTTTAGCTACGGCCAACAAGATCTCCAAACTCAGGAGAAGTTGTTGACCGTACCCAGGGTGCACCCGCCCAATCTAGTACTATCCCCCCGTATTAAGAATTCGCAAAGGATAGTACTAGATGAGCTTCGAGGAGGTAGCCGGCACCGCACCCCAACCTAACCTAACCTTTTTTTTTTTTTTTTTTTTTTTTCCCAGGAAAATCCTTGATGGATACCACCGGCTCCCGGGGGGGAGCAGGGTGGTGATGTGGGACTCCCGCCAGAAGGGCGGCCTACCCACTAAAAACCTGGGGTGTTCCCTCTGATCGCCAACATCAGGGGCACGGTACAAGCTATCGCATTTCTCCGCAGCCCTGAAGAGCGCTGGTCCAGTGGACCCCTTCTTCAGGAGCGTAGGGCTCCTCCCTCTTATGTGGCGATGTGTCGGAACACGAGACACATCGCCCATACTCGGGACTCATTAAAGTGGGTGCCAGGTTCCCCCGTACCTGGCACCCAGAGTACCCACTGGGGACTGGAGAGGGCCACGAGTGGCCATCGCCAGTGTCCACTTATCTTTCCATCCTTACAGGAATAACTTGGTCCCCAGCAAGTTTTCGGCTATAGGCTCCGTGCATCTCACGAAAACTTGGGACTCGTTGCTTCCTTCGCCTACCATGTAAACCGGGCTGATCTCAACTTCGTCGGGGCTGCACTCCCCAGCACGAAGAACCGCCGCTTTTACTTCCTTCCTGGTACCAGGTTTCTCGTACTTAAGTTGCAGGATAAATTCCAAGACACCGTCCTCTCTTTCTGCGCACGGCCCGTTTCGGAACCGCCCTCCCGCGAAATCGTCCGGCGCAAACTGCGCCACCTCGCATCTCACTCCCCTAGGCCGGGCGTTAGCAACCGACGCTTCCCTCAAGTCAGAGGCGAGGGAGTCGGTTTTGCTCTCGCCCGACTCGTCCCGGCTCTCGGGCATCGTCTGGGCATCAGTCATAGGCTCGGTTGGGATCCCAGCCGCAGAGCACGAGACGCATGCACCGTCCGCTTCCGTCGTCGGTCTTGTGGCATCCGTTAATGTCCTAAGAGGCTGGACGCTTCCGCTCTCCTCTTCCGTCCCCTCCATCGTCTCCTGCGCCACTTCAGGGCAAGGTAGACGAGGCGTCTCAGCAGGGACTTTCGGTCCCTCTGTGGTCTTCTTCTTAGGATGCATCACCCGCCTATGCCGGACGTTCTGGGTCTCGGGCATCACCTGGGCATCAGTCACCGACTGGACGCATCCACTATCCTCTTCTGTCACCTCCATCGTCTCCTGCGCCGCTCCAGGGCAGGGTGGACGAGGTGTCTTAGCGGGGAATTTCAGTCCCGCTGTGGTCTTTCTCTTAGGAGGCGGGACGCACCCGCTGGTCCCCATGCAATGCTCGGCCGGTTTTCCTGCAGTCGCACATATTGCGCAGTGCGGCTTGGCCGAGCAAACGCCTGCCTTATGACCAGGCTGGCCGCAACGGAAGCACAGTGCACTTCTATCGGCCTCCGCTTTGCACCGCTCCCGAACATGCCCCACTTCGAGGCACCGGAAGCAACGCATAGGTCTCGGTGCCAGCAGTCTGACCGCTGCCGAGACCCATCCCACAAGAAGGCGGCTACCCGCCAACACCTTTTTAGCTGCAGCCACCGGGCAACGCACAAAAGCGGTGCCCAAGCCTGCAGCATTTCGGCGGATCTCGCCGACCTTAACCGCGTCGGGGCGGCAGTTCCCAGTGCGAGCTATGGCTTCTGCTAGCTCCTCTCCGGTGACAGAATCATCCAGGCAGGTTACGCGCAAGTCCGCGCTTTTAACCGGCCTGGTGACTCTCAGCTCTGTTTCGGGGAACATCTCCTTCAACTTGGCAGCGAGGGAGTCGGCTTTCTCCCCGCTTGACTCACCCGAGACCTCCAGCATTCGAGCGCCGGTGACCGCATTGCGGAATCCCAGCGAGGTAATTCCAAGTGAGGCCAGGTCGATCGTTTGCTTTGCTTTTAGCAAAGCCTTCTCGTAGGAGAGGCCCTTCTCCACACCCCCAGGCTGAATCGTCAGCACAATGGCAGACGATTTTGGGGCACGGAGTTTAGGTTGCCTCTCAGAGGTTGCCGTCTCCTTTGCGACGCGACGCGGCTGTGCGGCTCTCGCTTGGGGTTGAGGCCCCTGCGAGTGTGCCGGTGTCGCCGCTGCGCCGCCCTTCTTTGCCTTGCGGCCCTTCCTGGCCATCTCCGCCCAGCTCACGCCGGGCTGGACCTTGGCCGATTGGGGCGCGTTTCCTCCAGTGTTGGCGGCCGCGGGTCTCTCACCCTTAGCCACAGTGTCAAATCCGGTATTGCCCTTCTTCCCCTTACCCTTGCGGGTTTCAATGGGGGAGGGCTGCGTTTCATCCAAGACCGACGGCATACCCGGCGAGCTGGGCTGCGCGGGTTTCCGTCGGTCAGCTGCGAGCGGAGGGCGAGTGCGCCTTTCGGGCAGGAGGCGCTCCTCCAAAGCCTCGAACCGCGCACTCAACATTCCGCCGACCTGTCGCAGTATACTTTGCGTCAGGTCTTCATCCTGGAGTCCCGACGCCTCGGACCTGCCGGGCGATGAACGCTCGGGGAGCTGAGGCGCAGGGGCGGCAAGCGATTGCAGCATCTCTTTACGGAGCTCCACCATCTCCTTCCGGAGCTCCGTGACTTCATCTTGCAGGCGCGCGTTGGCAGCCTGCAGCCTTCTAGTTTCATCCGATGAGGACCTCTTGCGGAGGTCCTCTACTGCCTCTCTAATGGAGGCAGTTGCGTCTTTTAGGGCACGCACAAACGTGCCCTTGATGTTCTTGGATTTCGTGGCCACCGATTCGATGATGGCCACGGAATCCAGGACCCTCTTATTAAGTTCGATGGCCAGGGGCTCATCCTCCTGCTCCATCGACACTGACGACTCGGACATTCGGTCTGAGGCCGCTCTCGACTGACGGTGCCTCTGGGCCATATCAGCAACTTCTTGCTCGGCCCGAAGCTCCATCTCCTCTCTCTGTGCGGTCACAAGAGCCACTTTGGCTTGAGCGAGGCCGACGTAATGGCCCGTTGTGGGCGGTCTGCCTCTGCCTCGCTTTCCCTTCGCAGCGACGACCTTCGTAGCCGGAGCATCCGACCCGCTGCCAGAGCGTGAGCGGCTGCCGTCGTCGTGCCTTCTTGTGCGTGGTCTCCCACGCTTCCGTCTTTCGCTGGCTGTGTGCGATCCCGCTGACGCCCTGCTCAGACACGATGAGTCACTCTCATCATTTCCCTCACTCTCTCCACTCTTCTTCATCCGATTCACATTGCTATCATTGTCCATGTTCTTGCCATCATCGTTGTTACATTTGTTTTTTAATAAGCGGTTGTTGCCCCCCCCAGAATACGAGGGGCAGCCTCCCGTGGGAGAGTGGGATTCTCCGTCGGCAGAACCGACGGTACCCACCTGGGGTAGTTTATTCTTTTTGCAACTCGCCATTGTGTGGTCAGCTTAGAGGCCTGACAGCCTGGGTTGGTGCCCTCGCGACTGCATTTTTTATTGTTGATTCCCTGCAGCCATGCGTCCCATCGCCGGGCACTAAAAACTTGGGATTAGGATTGCATACTCCGACAGATCTCCGTCGCTCCACCCATCAACCGTGGGCGTTCCTCCACTTCGTCCATCCGACGAGACTCCACTCATCACCCGTCCACTGTGCCCTCTGCTGTTCAGAGGGACACGCGGAGGGCCACACACCAACGTCCGAGTGGACTCGCCCCAGACTGCTCAGCCTCCCGCCGAGCCCTTCACCAGCTTCTGCACCCGCTCCTAATAAAAGCTTAGGGGCGTGCGCATCGCCGCTACCCAGTATACGACTGGGACGCCGACCAAGCCCCGCAGCCACTCAAGGCCGCCTTAGGCTCGCACCACCGCTTCCCGGACTCTCCAGGGCGCCGGGCGAGCCTCCTCCACGGTCCTCTCGACCTCTGCTCAGCCTCCTGCCGAGCCCTTCCCCAGTTTCTGCGCGCGCTCCTAATAAAAGCTTAGGGGCGTGCGCAGAAATTCCCCCCCAGTCCGGACTTTAGCTACGGCCAACAAGATCTCCAAACTCAGGAGAAGTTGTTGACCGTACCCAGGGTGCACCCGCCCAATCTAGTACTATCCCCCCGTATTAAGAATTCGCAAAGGATAGTACTAGATGAGCTTCGAGGAGGTAGCCGGCACCGCACCCCAACCTAACCTAACCTTTTTTTTTTTTTTTTTTTTTTTTTTTTGACCCAGGAAAATCTTTAATAGATACCACCGTCCCAGGGGGGCACGGTGGTTATGTGGGATTCTCCGCCAGAAGGGCGGCCTACCCACTAAAAACCTGGGGTGTTCCCTCGGATCGCCATACGTCGGGGTGCGGTACATACTATCGTATTCTCCGCTGCCCCGACGGGCGCTGGTCCTGTGGACCCCTCCACCAGGAGCTTTAACCTCCTCCCTCTCATATGGCGATGTGTCGGAACACGTGACACATCGCGCATACACGAAACTCCTATAGGTGGGTGCCGGGCTCCCCTGAGCCCGGCACCCAGAGTTTCCCTGGGGATTGGAGAGGGCCATGTGGTGGTGACCGTCACCGATGCCCAGTCGTCCGTCACTACTTAGGCCACATCCATCCTACCCGGCGCTGGGACAGCGCTGGGTGGACGGGGTGCTTTCGCACGCGGGGTACCACGCCCCGATGTGGCCGTCTCTCTTTTCTTGGGAGGGGGAGCGCATCCGCTGCCTCCCACGCGATGCTCGGCCGGCTTTCCTGCTGTTGCGCATACTGCGCAATGCGGCTCAGCCGAGCAATCGCCCGCCTTGTGACCGGGTTGGCCACATCGGAAGCATAGGTTGCTCCGATCTGTCTCGGCTTTGCAATGCTCCCGGACGTGCCCCACTTCGAGACACCGGAAGCATCGCAGGGGTTTCGGTATCAACAGCTTGACCTGCACCGAAACCCAGCCCACTAAAAGACGGCCGCCTGCCATCACCTTTTTGGCTGCAGCCACTGGGCACCGTACAAAGGCTGTGCCCAGGCCTGCAGCGTTGCGGCGGATTTCGCCGACTTTGACCGCGTCAGAGCGACACGCCCCGACGCGGGCAACAGCCTCCGCCACCTCCCGTCCAGTAACTGAGTCATCCAGGCCGGAAATGCGCATGTCTGCACACTTAACCGGCCTGGTGACGCGTATGTCCATTCCGAGGAATACCTCCTTCAGCTTTTCAGCGAAGGAGTCCGCCTTGTCCTCGGAGGCCTCACCGTATACCTCGAGCATCCGGGCCCCAGTCATTGCCTGACGGAACCCGAGACGCTCGATCCCGAGCGAGGCCAAGTTGATTTTGGACCTTGCCAACAGCAAAGCCCGTTCATACGTCAGGCCCTTCTCCACGCCTGCCGGTTCCATCGTCAGCACGATAGCTGACGATTTTGGAGGGCGGAGTCTAGGTTGCCTAACCTTTTGTACCGTCTCTTTGGTGGCGCGACGCGGCTGTGCGGCTGTCGCTTGGGGCTGAGACCCCTGCGAGGGAGCCGGTGCTGCCGCGGCACCACCTTTCTTCTTCTTCCTGCCCCTCTTGGCCACCTCCACCCAGCTCACGCCGGGCTGGACTTTGGCCATTTGGGGCGCGTTACGTCCTGTGTTAGTGGCCGTGGGCTTGTTGCCCTTGGCCACAGTGTCTCTTCCGAATTTCCCCTTCTTACCCTTCTTACCCTCGCGGGTTTCAGGGGGAAGGGGAGGCGTCACGTCCATGGACTCAGGCGTCCCCGACTGGCCAGGCTGCGGCTCCGGGATCGGGACCTTCCGGAACTCGTTCCTTCGGTCCATTACTACCGCGGAAGCCGCAGGGGCCACGGGGTTCCTGCGGTCGGCTGCAAGCGGGGGGCGAACTCGTGGTTCGGGTACAATGCTAGGCATTCCCCCACGCATTTCCTTTCGGAGGTCAACCATCTCCTTGCGGAGTTCGTTGACCTCCTCCTGCAGGCGCTTGTTTGCGGCCTGCAGTCTCCTCGTCTCGTCCGATGAGGACCTCTTGCGGAGCTCCTCCACCGCCTCCTTTATGTAGGCCGAAGCCTCCTTAAGGGCACGCGTGAATGTGCCCTTAAGGTTCCCGGACTTCACAGCCACCGACTCTATGATGGCCACTGAGTCCAGGACCTTCCTGGCCAGATCGGCGGCCAGTGGTTCGTCCTCCTTCTCCGTCATCTCCGAGTACTCCAATGAGCGAATCGGAGCAGCTGCTCTCGTGAGACGTTGCGTCCGGGCCATATCCGCAACCTCTTGCTCGGCCCGGAGCTTCATCTCCTCCTTGTGTGCGGCTATGAGGGCCGCCTTGGCTTGGGCGAGTCCGACATATTGGCCCGTGGTGGGCGGTCGGCCTCTGCCCCTCTTCTCCTTGACGGCGACGACCTTTGCAGCCGGAGCATCTGACCCACTGCCAGAGCTCGAGCAGCTGTCGTCGCCGCTTCTCCTCGTCCGTGGTCTCCCACGTTTCCTCCTATCTAGGCTAGGTGCCGCTGAGCTCAGCGACTCGTAGCTCCTGCACGATGAGCCGTCTGTCTCATCATCGTCGGGGACTAGCCCCTTTCCCTCAGTGAAGTGTGTTTTTACAAAATCTTTATTAGGCATTTTGTTCCCACGAGTATGGGGGAAATATGCGGTCCACCCGGGCAGTGCCCCCTGTACCCGGGTAAGTCTAGGGTTTAACCCGCGCAGAGCTTCGACTGGGCTCCCGCGGGGAACGCAGTAACGACCAACCAACCCGGTGGCCATGCAGATTCTCGCGCTGCGCCGCCGCTTAACCTTCGGGGTGATTTTTTATAGAGGTTTTCTTCCTCGCGGCCCAGGCGGTTAAGCCAAGACCCTCGGTCCCATCGCACGCGCCAAGACATGACTGGCGTGGCAAATGGGGTTACGATATCCGACGTTAAGCCCGGCAGTAGTGTAAGTACATACCGAGCACATCCCTCTCCACTCGTCCACGACGAGTCATGCCCGTCCACTGTGCCCTCTGCTGATCAGAGGGACACGCGGAGGGCCCTCTGGCTCAGACACCCTTGTCTGGCCCGCTCGGCTACACCGAGCCCTTCCCCAGTTTCTGCGCGCGCTCCTAATAAAAGCTTAGGGGCGTGCGCAGAAATTCCCCCCCAGTCCGGACTTTAGCTACGGCCAACAAGATCTCCAAACTCAGGAGAAGTTGTTGACCGTACCCAGGGTGCACCCGCCCAATCTAGTACTATCCCCCCGTATTAAGAATTCGCAAAGGATAGTACTAGATGAGCTTCGAGGAGGTAGCCGGCACCGCACCCCAACCTAACCTAACCTAACCTAACCTAACCTAACCTAACCTAACCTAACCTAACCTAACCTAACCTAACCTAACCTAACCTAACCTAACCTAACCTAACCTAACCTAACCTAACCTAACCTAACCTAACCTAACCTAACCTAACCTAACCTAACCTAACCTTTTTTTTTTTTTTTTTTTTTTTCCCAGGAAAATCCTTGATGGATACCACCGGCTCCCGGGGGGGAGCAGGGTGGTGATGTGGGAGTCTCCACCTGAAGGGTGGCCTACCCACTAAAAACCTGGGGTGTTCCCTCGGATCGCCGATCATCAGGGCTGCGGGGCACACTTAGAATTCACCGCAGCCCTGACGAGCGCTGGTCTTCTCGACCCCTTCTTCGGGAGCGTAGAGCTCCTCCCTCTCTATGGCGATGTGTCGGAACACACGACACATCGCGCATACTCGGAACTCATTGAAGGTGGGTGCCGGGTTCCCCCGAACCCGGCACCCAGAGTTTCCGCTGGAGACTGGAGAGGGCCACGAGTGGCCGTCGCCAGTGTCCAGTCATCTCTCCATTTTTACAGGTAGAATTCTGTGGCCAACAAGATGTCGGCCACAGCTTTCGTGCACCACGCAAAGGCGTGGCCCCTGTCATCTCTTCCCGAGTCGTAGACCTCGCTGATGTCCACCTCTGCTATGCCGCACTTCGCAGTACGAAGAACCGCATCCTTCACTTCCCTTACAGTACCAGATTTGTGGAACACCATGTGTATGAGGGATACGGTTTCCTCGGTGCTGAACCACCCCTCCGCGAGATCAAAATCGGGTGGGGCTGTCTTTGACACCTGGCATCTCACCCGCCTACGCTGGACGTTAGCGACCGATGCCTCCCTTCCTGAGGTGTGGGAGTCGGCTCCGCTCTCGCCCGTGTCGTCCCGGTTCTCGGGCACAGTCTGGGTGTCAGTCATCGGCTCGGCCGGATTCCTTGATACGGGCGCGGCCACAGGGCACGGGACGCGTGCGCTGTCCACTTCTGTCACCTCCATGCTCTCCAGCTCCGTGCCAGCACGGGGTGGAGGCGTTCTCCTCGCTGGGGCTTTCGGTCCCGTCGCGTTTTCCACCTCCATCGTCTCCTGCGCCGTTCCAGGGCAGGGTAGACGAGGCGACTTGGCTGGGACTTTCGGTCTCGCTGCGGTCTTCCCCTTCTGCTTGGGAGGCGGGACGCACCCGCTGGCTCCCATGCGATGCTCGGCTGGCTTACCTGCTGCTGCGCACACTGCGCAGTGCGGCTCAGCCGAGCAATCGAACGCCTTGTGCCCAGGCAGGCCACAGCGGAAGCACATCGAGCTCCTGTCGACCTCCGCCTTGCACCGCTCCCTGACATGCCCCACCTCGAGGCACCGGAAGCAGCGCAGTGGCCGCGGCGTCAGCAACCTCACCGACGCCGCAACCCATCCCACTAAGAGGCGGCCACACGCCAACACCTTTTTGGCCGCAGTCACCGGGCAACGCACAAAAACGGTGCCCAGGCCTGCGGCGTTCCGGCGGATCTCGCCAACTTTGACCGCGTCGGGGCGACATTCCCCAACGCGGGCAACAGCTTCCGCCAATTCCTCTCCTGTAACAGAGTCATCCAGGCAGGAGATGCGTAAATCCGCACTTTTCACCGGCCTGGTGACTCTGATTTCCGTATCCGGAAACAACTCCCTCAGCTTAACAGCGAGGGAGTCCGCCTTATCCCCGTTCGACTCGCCCTGGATTTCGAGCATTCGGGCCCCAGTTACTGCCTGGCGAAACCCGATGCTCTCGATCCCGAGCGAGGGCAGGTTTATCACCTGCTTTGCTTTTTGCAAAGCCTTCTCGTATGAGAGGCCCTTCTCCACACCCGCAGGCTGAATCGTCAGCACAATGGCAGACGATTTTGGGGCGCGGAGTTTAGGTTGCCTCTCAGAGGCTGCCGTATCCTTAACAGCGGTGCGCGGCTGTGCGGCTCTCGCTTGGGGTTGTGGCCCCTGCGAGGGTGCCGGTGTCGCCGCTGCGCCGTCCTTCTTCTTCTTGCGACCCCTCTTGGCCACCTCCACCCAGCTCACGCCGGGCTGGACTTTGGCCATTTGGGGCGCGTCACGTCCGGTGGGTTTCCCCTTCTTACCCTTCTTACCCTTGCGGGTTTCAGGGGGAAGGGGATGTGTCAAATCCATGACCGCAGGCATCCCCGACTGGCCAGGCTGCGGCTCCATCACGGAAGCCGCAGGGGCCACGGGGTTCCGGCGGTCTACTGCGAGCGGGGGGCGAGTGCGCTTTTCGGGCAGGAGGCGCTCCTCCAAGGCCTCGAACCGCGCACTCATCATTCCGCCGACCTGTCGCAGTATAGTCTGCGTCAAGTCCTCGCCTTGGGGTCCCGGCACCTCGGCCCTGCCGGGCGATGAACGCTCGGGGGGCCGCGGCACGGGGGCCGCGAGCGCTTGCATCAAATCCTTGCGGAGCTCCACCATCTCCTTCCGGAGCTCCGTAACTTCTTCTTGCAGGCGTACGTTGGCAGCCTGCAACCTTCTGGTTTCATCCGATGAGGACCTCTTGTGGAGGTCCTCTACTGCTTCTCTGATGGAGGCAGTTGCGTCTTTAAGGGCACGCACAAACGTGCCCTTGATATTCCTGGACTTCGTGGCCACCGACTCGATGATGGCCACGGAGTCCAGGACCCTCTTGTTTAACTCGACGGCCAGGGGCTCATCCCCCTGCTCCGTCGACACTGACATTTCCGAGGTTCGGCCTGAGGCCGCTCTCGAGACACGGTGCTCCTGGGCCATTTCAGCAACCTCTTGCTCGGCCCGGAGCTCCATCTCCTCTCGCTTTGCGGCCACCAGAGCTGCTTTAGCTTGAGCGAGGCCGACGTACTGGCCCGTTGTGGGCGGTCGGCCTCTGCCCCGCTTTTCCTTCGCAACGGCGACCTTCGCAGCCGGAGCATCCGACCCGCTATCGGAGCCCGAGCGGCTGCCATCGCCGTGCCTCTTTGAGCGCGGTCTCCCGCGCTTCCTTCCGTCGCTGGGTGTCAGCGATCCCGCCGACGCCCTCGGATTCCCTCGGATCGCCATACGTCGGGGTGCGGTACATACTATCGTACTCCCCGCTGCCCCGACGGGCGCTGGTCCAGTGGACCCCTCCACCAGGAGCTTTCACCTCCTCCCTCTCATATGGCGATGTGTCGGAACACGTGACACATCGCGCATACACGAAACTCTTAAAGGTGGGCGCCAGGTTCCCCTGAACCCGGCGCCCAGAGTTTCCCTGGGGACTGGTGAGGGCCACGTGGCGGTGGCCGTCACCGATGCCCAGTCGTCCGTCACGTCCTAGGCCACATCCATCCTACCCGGCGCTGGAACAGCGCTGGGTGGACGGGGTGCTTTCGCACGCGGGGTACCACGCCCCGATGTGGCCGTCTTCTTTTTGGGAGGTGGAGCGCATCCGCTGCCTCCCACGCGATGCTCGGCCGGCTTCCCTGCTGTTGCGCATACTGCGCAGCGCGGCTCAGCCGAGCAATCGCCCGCCTTGTGACCGGGTTGGCCACATCGGAAGCATAGATTGCTCCGATCAATCTCGGCCTTGCAGTGCTCCCGGACGTGCCCCACCTCGAGACACCGGAAGCATCGCAGGGGTTTCGGTATCAACAGTTTGACCTGCACCGAAACCCAGCCCACCAAAAGACGGCCGCCCGCCATCACCTTTTTGGCTGCAGCCACTGGGCACCGTACAAAGGCTGTGCCCAGGCCTGCAGCGTTGCGGCGGATTTCTCCGACTTTTACCGCGTCCGAGCGACACGCCCCAACGCGGGCAATAGCCTCCGCCACCTCCTGTCCAGTCACTGAGTCATCCAGGCCGGAAATGCGCATGTCTGCACACTTGACCGGCCTGGTGACGCGTATGTCCAACCCGAGGAACACCTCCTTCAGCTTTTCAGCGAAGGAGTCCGCCTTGTCCTCGGAGGCCTCGCCGTATACCTCGAGCATCCGGGCCCCAGTCATTGCCTGACGGAACCCGAGACGCTCGATACCGAGCGGGGCCAAGTTTATTTTAGACCTTGCCATCAGCAAGGCCTTCTCATATGTAAGGCCCTTCTTCGCACCTTCAGGCAGCATCGTCAGCACGATGGCTGACGATTTTGGGGCGCGAAGTCTAGGTTGCCCTTTCTTCTGTTCCATCTCCTTGTTGGCGCGGCGCGGCTGTGCGGCTGTCGCTTGGGGCTGAGACCCCTGCGAGGGAGCCGGTGCTGCCGCGGCGCCACCTTTCTTCTTCTTCCGGCCCCTCTTGGCCACCTCCACCCAGCTCACGCCGGGCTGGACTTTGGCCATTTGGGGCGCGTCACGTCCGGTGTTGGGGGCCGCGGGCTGTTTGCCCTTGGCCACGGTGTCCTTTCCAAATTTCCCCTTCTTACCCTTAGTACCCTTGCGGGTTTCAGGGGGAAGGGGAGGCGTCACGTCCATTGACTCGGGCGTCCCCGACTGGCCAGGCTGCGGCTCCGGGATCGGGACCTTCCGGAACTCGTTCCTTCGGTCCACGACTACCACGGAAGCCGCAGGGGCCACGGGGTTCCTTCTGTCGGCTGCAAGCGGGGGACGAACTCGCGGTTCGGGCGGGAGACGGCCCTCCAGGGCCTCGAGCCGCGCGCTCATCATCCCACCAACTTGTCTCAAAATCTGCTGCGTCAGCAGCTCGCCTGTGAGTCTCGGCGACGCAGCCCTGCTAGGCGAGGATTGCCCGGGGGGCTGCGGCGCGGAGAGAGCACTAGGCGTTCCCCCACGCATCTCCTTTCGGAGCTCAGCCATCTCCTTGCGAAGCTCGCTGACCTCCTCCTGCAGGCGCTTGTTGGCTGCCTGCAGCCTCCTCGTCTCATCCGATGAGGACCTCTTGCGGAGATCCTCCACTGCCTCCTTTATATAGGCCGACGCCTCCTTAAGGGCACGTGTGAATGTGCCCTTAAGGTTCCCGGACTTTACGGCCACCGATTCTATAATGGCCACGGAATCCAGGACTTTCCTGGCCAGTTCCGCGGCCAGAGGCTCGTCCTCTTGCTCCATTGGCGCCGAGCACTCCAAGGAGCTGCTCGGAGCTGTTCTCCTGAGACGTTGCGTCCGGGCCATATCCGCAACCTCTTGCTCGGCCCGGAGCTTCATCTCCTCCTTGTGTGCGGCTATGAGGGCCGCCTTGGCTTGGGCGAGTCCGACGTATTGGCCCGTGGTGGGCGGTCGGCCTCTGCCCCTCTTCTCCTTGACGGCGACGACCTTTGCAGCCGGAGCATCTGACCCACTGCCAGAGCTCGAGCAGCTGTCGTCGCCGCTTCTCCTCGTCCGTGGTCTCCCACGTTTCCTCCTGTCGCTAGGTGCCGCTGAGCTCAGCGACTCGTAGCTCCTGCACGATGAGCCGTCCGACTCATCATTGTCGGGGACTAGCCCCTTTCCCTCTGTGTGGTGTTTAATTACAAATTCATTTTTTGACATGTTGTTCCCACGAGTATGGGGGAAATATGCGGTCCACCCGGGCAGTGCCCCCTGTACCCGGGTAAGTCTAGGGTTTAACCCGCGCAGAGCTTCGACTGGGCTCCCGCGGGGAACGCAGTAACGACCAACCAACCCGGTGGCCATGCAGATTCTCGCGCTGCGCCGCCGCTTAACCTTCGGGGTGATTTTTTATAGAGGTTTTCTTCCTCGCGGCCCGGGCGGTTAAGCCAAGGCCCTCGGTCCCATCGCACGCGCCAAGACATGACTGTCGCAGCAATTGGGGTTACGATCTCCGACGTTAAGCCCGGCAGTAGTGCTAGTACATACCGGGCACATCCCTCTCCTCTCGTCCATGACGAGTCATGCCCGTCCACTGTGCCCTCTGCTGATCAGAGGGACACGCGGAGGGCCCTCTGGCTCAGGCACCCTTGCCTGGCCCGCTCGGCTACACCGAGCCCTTCCCCAGTTTCTGCGCGCGCTCCTAATAAAAGCTTAGGGGCGTGCGCAGAAATTCCCCCCCAGTCCGGACTTTAGCTACGGCCAACAAGATCTCCAAACTCAGGAGAAGTTGTTGACCGTACCCAGGGTGCACCCGCCCAATCTAGTACTATCCCCCCGTATTAAGAATTCGCAAAGGATAGTACTAGATGAGCTTCGAGGAGGTAGCCGGCACCGCACCCCAACCTTTTTTTTTTTTTTTTTTTTTTTTTTTCCCAGGAAAATCCTTGATGGATACCACCGGCTCCCGGGGGGGAGCAGGTTGGTGATGTGGGAGTCTCCACCTGAAGGGTGGCCTACCCACTAAAAACCTGGGGTGTTCCCTCGGATCGCCGATCATCAGGGCTGCGGGGCACACTTAGAATTCACCGCAGCCCTGACGAGCGCTGGTCTTCTCGACCCCTTCTTCGGGAGCGTAGAGCTCCTCCCTCTCTATGGCGATGTGTCGGAACACACGACACATCGCGCATACTCGGAACTCATTGAAGGTGGGTGTCGGGTTCCCCCGAACCCGGCACCCAGAGTTTCCGCTGGAGACTGGAGAGGGCCACGAGTGGCCGTCGCCAGTGTCCAGTCATCTCTCCATTTTTTTTTTTTTTTTTTACAGGTAGAATTCTGTGGCCAACAAGATGTCGGCCACAGCTTTCGTGCACCACGCAAAGGCGTGGCCCCTGTCATCCCTTCCCGAGTCGTAGACCTCGCTGATGTCCACCTCTGCTATGCCGCACTTCGCAGTACGAAGAACCGCATCCTTCACTTCCCTTACAGTACCAGATTTGTGGAACACCATGTGTATGAGGGATACGGTTTCCCCGGTGCTGAACCACCCCTCCGCGAGATCAAAATCGGGTGGGGCTGTCTTTGACACCTGGCATCTCACCCGCCTACGCTGGACGTTAGCGACCGATGCCTCCCTTCCTGAGGTGTGGGAGTCGGCTCCGCTCTCGCCCGTGTCGTCCCGTTTTTTCTCGGGCACAGTCTGGGCGTCAGTCATCGGCTCGGCCGGATTCCTTGATCCGGGCGCGGCCACAGGGCACGGGACGCGTGCGCTGTCCACTTCTGTCACCTCCATGCTCTCCAGCTCCGTGCCAGCACGGGGTGGAGGCGATCTCCTCGCTGGGGCTTTCGGTCCCGTCGCGTTTTCCACCTCCATCGTCTCCTGCGCCGCTCCAGGGCAGGGTAGACGAGGCGACTTGCCTGGGACTTTCGGTCCCGCTGTGGTCTTCCCCCTCTGCTTGGGAGGCGGGACGCACCCGCTGGCTCCCATGCGATGCTCGGCTGGCTTACCTGCTGCTGCGCACACTGCGCAGTGCGGCTCAGCCGAGCAATCGAACGCCCTATGTCCAGGAAGGCCACAGCGGAAGCACATGGAGCTCCTGTCGACCTCCGCCTTGCACCGCTCTCTGACGTGTCCCACCTCGAGGCACCGGAAACAGCGCAGTGGCCGCGGCGTCAGCAATCTCACCGACGCCGCAACCCATCCAACTAAGAGGCGGCCACCCGCCAACACCTTTTTGGCCGCAGTCACCGGGCAACGCACAAAAACGGTGCCCAGGCCTGCGGCGTTCCGGCGGATCTCGCCAACTTTGACCGCGTCGGGGCGACATTCCCCAACGCGGGCAACAGCTTCCGCCAACTCCTCTCCTGTGACAGAGTCATCCAGGCAGGAGATGCGTAAATCCGCACTTTTCACTGGCCTGGTGACTCTGATTTCCGTATCCGGAAACAACTCCCTCAGCTTAACAGCGAGGGAGTCCGCCTTATCCCCGTTCGACTCGCCCTGGATTTCGAGCATTCGGGCCCCAGTCACTGCCTGGCGAAACCCGATGCTCTCGATCCCGAGCGAGGGCAGGTTTATCACCTGCTTTGCTTTTTGCAAAGCCTTCTCGTAAGAGAGGCCCTTCTCCACACCCGCAGGCTGAATCGTCAGCACAATGGCAGACGATTTTGGGGCGCGGAGTTTAGGTTGCCTCTCAGAGGCTGCCGTATCCTTTACAGTGCGACGTGGCTGTGCGGCTCTCGCTTGGGGTTGCGGCCCTTGCGAGGGTGCCGGTGTCGCCACTGCGCCGTCCCTCTTCTGCTTGCGACCCCTCTTGGCCACCTCCACCCAGCTCACGCCGGGCTGGACTTTGGCCTTTTGGGGCGCGTCTCGTCCGGTGTTGGTGGCCGCGGGCTGTTTGCCCTTGGCCACGGTGTCCTTACCGAATTTCCCCTTCTTACCCTTCTTACCCTTGCGGGTTTCAGGGGGAAGGGGATGAGTCATGTCCATGACCGCAGGCGTCCCCGACTGGCCAGGCTGCGGCTCCACCACGGAAGCCGCAGGGGCCACGGGGTTCCTGCGGTCTACTGCGAGCGGGGGGCGAGTGCGCTTTTCGGGCAGGAGGCGCTCCTCCAGGGCCTCGAACCGCGCACTCATCATACCGCCGACCTGTCGCAGTATAGCCTGCGTCAGGTCCTCACCTTGGGGTCCCGGCACCTCGGCCCTGCCGGGCGATGAACGCTCGGGGGGCCGCGGCACGGGGGCCGCGAGCGCTTGCATCAAATCCTTGCGGAGCTCCACCATCTCCTTCCGGAGCTCCGTGACTTCTTCTTGCAGGCGCACGTTGGCAGCCTGCAGCCTCTTCGTTTCCTCCGATGAGGACCTCCTGTGTAGGTCCTCTACTGCCTCTCTAATGGAGGCAGTTGCGTCCTTAAGGGCGCGCACAAACGTGCCCTTGATGTTCTTGGACTTCGTGGCCACCGATTCGATGATGGCCACGGAGTCCAGGACCCTCTTATTTAATTCAACGGCCAGGGGCTCGTCCCCCTGCTCCGTTGACACCGACATCTCCGAGCTTCGGCCTGAAGCCGCTCTCAAGCGACGGTGCTCCTGGGCCATATCTGCAACCTCTTGCTCGGCCCGGAGCTCCATCTCATCTCGCTTTGCGGCCACCAGTGCCGCTTTAGCTTGAGCGAGGCCAACGTACTGGCCCGTTGTGGGCGGTCGGCCTCTGCTCCGCTTCTCCTTCGCTACGGCGACCTTCGCAGCCGGAGCATCCGACCCGCTATCGGAGCCCGAACGGCTGCCATCGCCGTGCCTCTTCGAGCGCGGTCTCCCACGCTTTCGTCCTTCGCTGGGCGCAAGCGATCCCGCCGACGCCCGGCTCAAACACGACGAGTCGCTCTCGTCATTATCGGGGACTAGCCCCTTTCCCTCTATCGATGAAATATTTAAATTATTGTTCTCCATGCTGTTCCCACGAGTATGGGGGAAATAAACGGTCCACCCGGGCAGTGCCCCCTGTACCCGGGTAAGTCTACGGGCTTAACCCGCGCAGAGCTTCGACTGGGCTCCCGCGGGGAACGCAGTATCGACCAACCAACCCGGTGGCCATGCAGATTCTCGCGCTGCGCCGCCGCTTAATCTTCGGGGTGATTTTTTATAGAGGTTTTCTTCCTCGCGGCCCGGGCGGTTAAGCCAAGGCCCTCGGTCCCATCGCACGCGCCAAGACGTGACTGGCGCAGCAAACGGGGTTCCGATCTCCGACAATCCACCCGGAGGTAGTGTTAGTACCAACCGGGGGCGTCCCATCTCCTCGTCCACGACGAGTCATGCCCGTCCACTGTGCCCTCTGCTGATCAGAGGGACACGCGGAGGGCCCTCTGGCTCAGGCACCCTTGCCTGGCCCGCTCGGCTACACCGAGCCCTTCCCCAGTTTCTGCGCGCGCTCCTAATAAAAGCTTAGGGGCGTGCGCAGAAATTCCCCCCCAGTCCGGACTTTAGCTACGGCCAACAAGATCTCCAAACTCAGGAGAAGTTATTGACCGTACCCAGGGTGCACCCGCCCAATCTAGTACTATCCCCCCGTATTAAGAATTCGCAAAGGATAGTACTAGATGAGCTTCGAGGAGGTAGCCGGCACCGCACCCCACCGCACCCCAACCTAACCTAACCTTTTTTTTTTTTTTTTTTTTTTTTTTTGCCCAGGGAAAATCCTTAATGGATACCACCGGCCCCCGGGGGGGGGCAGGGTGGTGATGTGGGAATCTCCGCCAGAAGGGCGGCCTACCCACTAAAAACCCTGGGGTGTTTCTGCCTGGCGCCTGAACGCCGGGTTGCGGGAGCGCTTTCGCAATCGTCCGCTCCCCGGCGGCGCTGGTCCCCTGGGACCCTTCCCTATCAGAGGTGGAGCTGCTACCCTCCACCTCTCTTTCCTTGAGGGGCGCGCGGAAACACCGCGCGCGCCACCTCAGGGGCTACGCTTGTCGGGCGGCGGACCCCCCCGAGTCCGCCGCCCAAGGCCCCTGTTATGGGGGTCGGAGGAGGGCGTGGAAGATCCTCCTCCGACGCCCAACTCTCCGGCGGCGCATGGGGAGCTCCGTGAGGCTCTCCCTCTCACGCTCCGCCGTTTCCTTCTGGAACATGACTTGTTCACAGAAGGAAACTGCCGCCTCCCACGATCTCTCGTCACCGAGCATTGAACCTATCAACGCTGGTAGCGAGAGATCGTTCCCTATCGCTGCGACGAGCTCACGGCGCTCACTTGCCCATGCAGGGCACTCCTCCAACGTGTGCTGCGCAGTGTCCTCGTCGCAGCTGCAGTGGTGGCACGCGGTAGTCGGTTCCCTCCCGGCTATACGGCACAGGTACTTGCCGAAACATCCATGCCCAGAAAGCACCTGCACAAGCCGGAAGGTAAGCGACCCGTGCGCCCTGTCCAACCAGTCCTCGAGGACGGGCCGGACAGCCTCGACGGTCCAGCTGCCAGCCCTAGGTTGGGCTAACCGCTCCCTCCACTCCTCTATCATGGACCGACGAGCGTGGAACTTCCACACTTCGACCTCCCTCGGTGCGGGACGTTGTCCACGGCGGCAGAGCTCCGTGCGCCATTCGTACATGCCTGCATGGAGCTCCGCCTCCAAGTCCCAGGGAGGCGACCCAGCCAAAAGGCACGCCGCCTCACAGGATATAGTGCGGTATCCCCGTACCACCCCGATGGCCATCGCTCGCTGCGGTCGCCTTAAAAGGGCAACCGATTGGCTATCTAGGGCATCAGCCCATAGGGGCGCTCCATAAAGTGCCATGGACCGCACCACTCCCAGATATAGGCGGCGACTGCCAGCCTTCGGCCCCCCGAGATTGGGCAGCAGGCGCTTGAGGGCACCAGCCGCACCCATCAGCCGGGGCACCAGCCGCGCGAAGTGCTCGCGGAAGTTCCACCTTCCATCGAGGTGGAGTCCAAGATACTTCATCGTGGACTCCACCTCAATGCGCACACCTCTGATAGAGATGTGGGAACCCCTCGGAGGCGCTCGTCGGGGGCCGTGAAAAACCAAGGCCTCCGACTTGTTGAGCGCCACCCGAAGTCCCAACATCTCTATCCTCGTCACCACCTCCTCCACCGTTGCTGTGGCAAGACGGGCAGCCTCCTCAACCTAACCTAACCTAACCTAACCTAACCTAACCTAACCTAACCTAACCTAACCTAACCTAACCTAACCTAACCTTTTTTTTTTTTTTTTTTTTTGACCCAGGAAAATCTTTAATAGATACCACCGTCCCAGGGGGGCACGGTGGTTATGTGGGATTCTCCGCCAGAAGGGCGGCCTACCCACTAAAAACCTGGGGTGTTCCCTCGGATCGCCATACGTCGGGGTGCGGTACATACTATCGTACTCCCCGCTGCCCCGACGGGCGCTGGTCCTGTGGACCCCTCCACCAGGAGCTTTAACCTCCTCCCTCTCATATGGCGATGTGTCGGAACACGTGACACATCGCGCATACACGAAACTCCTGTAGGTGGGCGCCGGGCTCCCCTGAGCCCGGCACCCAGAGTTTCCCTGGGGACTGGAGAGGGCCATGTGGTGGTGGCCGTCGCCGATGCCCAGTCGTCCGTCACGTCCTAGGCCACATCCATCCTACCCGGCGCTGGAACAGCGCTGGGTGGACGGGGTGCTTTCGCACGCGGGGTACCACGCCCCGATGTGGCCGTCTGCTTCTTTTTGGGAGGTGGAGCGCATCCGCTGCCTCCCACGCGATGCTCGGCCGGCTTTCCTGCTGCTGCGCATACTGCGCAGTGCGGCTCGGCCGAGCACTCGCCCGCCTTGTGACCTGATTGGCCGCATCGGAAGCATAGGTTGCTCCGATCGGCCTCAGCCTTGCAGTGCTCCCGGACATGCCCCACTTCGAGACACCGGAAGCACCGCAAGGGTTTCGGTATCAGCAGCTTGACCTGCACCGAAACCCAGCCCACCAAAAGACGGCCGCCCGCCATCACCTTTTTGGCTGCAGCCACTGGGCACCGTACAAAGGCTGTGCCCAGGCCTGCAGCGTTGCGGCGGATTTCACCGACTTTGACCGCGTCGGAGCGACACGATCCGACGCGGGCAACAGCCTCCGCCACCTCCCGTCCAGTCACTGAGTCATCCAGGCCGGAAATGCGCATGTCTGCACACTTGACCGGCCTGGTGACGCGTATGTCCATTCCGAGGAATACCTCCTTCAGCTTTTCAGCGAAGGAGTCCGCCTTGTCCTCGGAGGCCTCCCCGTATACCTCGAGCATCCGGGCCCCAGTCATTACCTGACGGAATCCGAGACGCTCGATCCCGAGCGAGGCCACGTTAATTTTGGACCTTGCCAATAGCAAAGCCCGTTCATACGTCAGGCCCTTCTCCACGCCTGCCGGTTCCATCGTCAGCACGATAGCTGACGATTTCGGAGGGCGGAGTCTAGGTTGCCTAACCTTTTGTACCGTCTCTTTGGCGGCGCGGCGCGGCTGTGCGGCTGTCGCTTGGGGCTGAGTCCCCTGCGAGGGAGCCGGTGTTGCCGCGGCGCCACCTTTTTTCTTCTTCCGGCCCCTCTTGGCCACCTCCACCCAGCTCACGCCAGGCTGGACTTTGGCCATTTGGGGCGCGTCACGTCCTGTGTTAGTGGCCGCGGGCTGTTTGCCCTTGGCCACAGTGTCTCTTCCGAATTTCCCCTTCTTACCCTTCTTACCCTCGCGGGTTTCAGGGGGAAGGGGAGGCGTCACGTCCATGGACTCAGGCGTCCCCGACTGGCCAGGCTGCGGCTCCGGGATCGGGACCTTCCGGAACTCGTTCCTTCGGTCCACGACTACCACGGAAGCCGCAGGGGCCACGGGGTTCCTTCTGTCGGCTGCAAGCGGGGGACGAACTCGCGGTTCGGGCGGGAGACGGCACTCCAGGGCCTCGAACCGCGCGTTCATCATCCCACCAACTTGCTTCAATATCTGCTGCGTCAGCAGCTCGCCTGTGAGTCTCGGCGACGCAGCCCTGCTAGGCGGGGATTGCCCGGGGGGCTGCGGCGCGGAGAGTGCACTAGGCGTTCCCCCACGCATCTCCTTTCGGAGCTCAGCCATCTCCTTGCGAAGTTCGCTGACCTCCTCCTGCAGGCGCTTGTTGGCGGCCTGCAGCCTCCTTGTCTCGTCTGATGAGGATCTCCTACGGAGCTCCTCCACCGCCTCCTTTATGTAGGCCGACGCCTCCTTGAGGGCACGGGTAAATGTGCCCTTAAGGTTCCCGGACTTTACGGCCACCGATTCTATGATGGCCACGGAATCCAGGACTTTCCTGGCCAGTTCCGCGGCCAGAGGCTCGTCCTCCTTCTCCGTCGACGCCGAGTGCTCCAAGGAGCGGCTCGGAGCAGCTGCTCTCGTCAGACGTTGCGTCCGGGCCATATCCGCAACCTCTTGCTCGGCCCGGAGCTTCATCTCCTCCTTATGAGCGGCTATGAGGGCCGCCTTGGCTTGGGCGAGTCCGACGTATTGGCCCGTGGTGGGCGGTCGGCCTCTGCCCCTCTTCTCCTTAACGGCAACGACCTTTGCTGCTGGAGCATCTGACCCACTGTCAGAGCTCGGGCAGCTGTCGTCGCCGCTTCTCCTCGTCCGTGGTCTCCCACGCTTCCTCCTTTCGCTCGGAGCCGCTGAGCTCAGCGACTCGTAGCTCCTGCACGATGAGCCATCTGTCTCATCATCGTCAGGGACTAGCCCCTTTCCCTCAGTATAGTGTGTAACAGTAAATTCTTTTGACATTTTGTTCCCACGAGTGTGGGGGAAATAAAAGGTCCACCCGGGCAGTGCCCCCTGTACCCGGGTAAGTCTAGGGTTTAACCCGCGCAGAGCTTCGACTGGGCTCCCGCGGGGAACGCAGTAACGACCAACCAACCCGGTGGCCATGCAGATTCTCGCGCTGCGCCGCCGCTTAACCTTCGGGGTAATTTTTTTATAGAGGTTTTCTTCCTCGCGGCCCGGGCGGTTAAGCCAAGACCCTCGGTCCCGTCGCACGCGCCAAGACATGACTGGCGCGGCAAATGGGGTTACGATATCCGACGTTAAGCCCGGCAGTAGTGTAAGTACATACCGGGCACATCCCTCTCCGCTCGTCCACGACGAGTCATGCCCGTCCACTGTGCCCTCTGCTGATCAGAGGGACACGCGGAGGGCCCTCTGGCTCAGGCACCCTTGCCTGGCCCGCTCGGCTACACCGAGCCCTTCCCCAGTTTCTGCGCGCGCTCCTAATAAAAGCTTAGGGGCGTGCGCAGAAATTCCCCCCCAGTCCGGACTTTAGCTACGGCCAACAAGATCTCCAAACTCAGGAGAAGTTATTGACCGTACCCAGGGTGCACCCGCCCAATCTAGTACTATCCCCCCGTATTATGAATTCGCAAAGGATAGTACTAGATGAGCTTCGAGGAGGTAGCCGGCACCGCACCCCAACCTAACCTTTTTTTTTTTTTTTTTTTTTTTTTTTTTTTCCCAGGAAAATCCTTGATGGATACCACCGGCTCCCGGGGGGGAGCAGGGTGGTGATGTGGGAGTCTCCACCTGAAGGGTGGTCTACCCACTAAAAACCTGGGGTGTTCCCTCGGATCGCCGATCATCAGGGCTGCGGGGCACACTGAGAATTCACCGCGGCCCTGACGAGCGCTGGTCTTGTCGACCCCTACTTCGGGAGCGTAGAGCTCCTCCCTCTCTATGGCGATGTGTCGGAACACACGACACATCACGCATACTCGGGACTCTTTAAGGTGGGTGTCGGGTTCCCCCGAACCCGGCACCCAGAGTTCCCACTGGGGACTGGGGAGGGCCACGAGTGGCCATCGCCAGTGTCTAGCCACCCTCGTCCTTACAAGGAGAACTTGGTGAACAACAGGTTTTCGGCCACAGCCTTCGTGCATCTCACGAAGGCGTAGCCCCTGTTGTCCCTTTCCGAGTCGTAGATGTCGCTGATGTCCACCTCATCGGGGCCGCACTTCCCAACACGAAGAACCGCAGCCTCCATCTCCTCCCAGGTTCCGGAATTGTGGAACTCCAGGAGTATGGACATTCCGTCGGTTCCACCGGTGCTGAGCCACTCCGTCTCGAAATAAATATGGTCTGGGGGCTTCTGGGCCTTGCATTTCACCCATCTAGGCACCGATCGGGCATCAGTCGCTGGTTCGGTCGATATCCTCGAACCAGACGCGGCCACAGGGCACGGAACGCATGCGCTGTCCGCATCTGCCACCTCCATGCTTTCCGGCTTCCTCGCTGGGACTTTCGGTCCCGTCGCGTTTTCCACCTCCATCGTCTCCTGCGCCGCTCCAGGGCAGGGTGGACGAGGCGACTTGGCTGGGACTTTCGGTCCCGCTGTGGTCTTCCTCTTCTGCTTGGGAGGCGGGACGCACCCGCTGGCTCCCATGCGATGCTCGGCTGGCTTACCTGCTGCTGCGCACACTGCGCAGTGCGGCTCAGCCGAGCAATCGAACGCCTTGTGTCCAGGTAGGCCACAGCGGAAGCACGTCGAGCTCCTGTCGACCTCCGCCTTGCACCGCTCCCTGACATGCCCCACCTCGAGGCACCGGAAGCAGCGCAATGGCCGCGGCGTCAGCAATCTCACCGACGCCGCAACCCATCCCACTAAAAGGCGGCCACCCGCCAACACCTTTTTGGCCGCAGTCACCGGGCAGCGCACGAAAACGGTGCCCAAGCCTGCGGCGTTACGGCGGATCTCGCCAACCTTGACCGCGTCGGGGCGACATTCCCCAACGCGGGCAACAGCCTCCGCCAACTCCTCTCCGGTGACAGAGTCATCCAGGCAGGAGATGCGTAAGTCCGCACTTTTCACCGGCCTGGTGACTCTGAGTTCCGTGTCCGGAAACAACTCCCTCAGCTTGGCAGCGAGGGAGTCTGCCTTGTCGCTGTTCGACTCGCCCTGAATTTCGAGCATTCGGGCCCCAGTCACTGCCTGGCGAAACCCGATGCTCTCAATCCCAAGCGAGCGCGGGTTTATGACCTGCTTCGCCTTCTGTAAAGCCTTCTCATAAGAGAGGCCCTTCTCCACACCCGCTGGCTGAATCGTCAGCACAATGGCAGACGATTTTGGGGCGCGGAGTTTAGGTTGCCTCTCAGAGGCTGCCGTCTCCTTTGCGGCGCGACGCGGCTGCGCGGCTCTCGCTTGGGGTTGCGGCCCCTGCGAGGGTGCCGGTGTCGCCACTGCGCCGTCCTTCTTCATCTTGCGACCCTTCTTGGTCACCTCCACCCAGCTCACGCCGGGCTGGACTTTGGCCATTTGGGGCGCGTCACGTCCGGTGGGTTTCTTCCCCTTCTTACCCTTCTTACCCTTGCGGGTTTCAGGGGGAAGGGGATGTGTCAAATCCATGACCGCAGGCATCCCCGACTGGCCAGGCTGCGGCTCCACCACGGGAGCCGCAGGGGCCACGGGGTTCCTGCGGTCTACTGCGAGCGGGGGGCGAGTGCGCTTTTCGGGCAGGAGGCGCTCCTCCAGGGCCTCGAACCGCGCACTCATCATTCCGCCGACCTGTCGCAGTATAGTCTGCGTCAGGTCCTCATCTTGGGGTCCCGGCGCTTCGGCCCTGCCGGGCGATGAACGCTCGGGGGGCCGCGGCGCTGGGGTAGCGAGAGCTCGCGTCAAATCCTTGCGGAGCTCCACCATCTCCTTCCGGAGCTCCGTAACCTCCTCTTGCAGGCGCACGTTGGCAGCCTGCAACCTCTTCGTTTCATCCGAAGAGGACCTCTTATGGAGGTCCCCTACTGCCTCTTTGATGGAGGCAGCTGCGTCCTTAAGGGCGCGCACAAACGTGCCCTTGATGTTCCTGGACTTCGTGGCCACCGATTCTATGATGGCCACGGAGTCCAGGACCCTCTTGTTGAGCTCGACGGCCAGGGGCTCGTCCCCCTGCTCCGTCGACACCGACATCTCCGAGCTTCGGCCTGAAGCCGCTCTCAAGCGACGGTGCTCCTGGGCCATATCTGCAACCTCTTGCTCGGCCCGGAGCTCCATCTCATCTCGCTTTGCGGCCACCAGTGCCGCTTTAGCTTGAGCGAGGCCAACGTACTGGCCCGTTGTGGGCGGTCGGCCTCTGCTCCGCTTCTCCTTCGCTACGGCGACCTTCGCAGCCGGAGCATCCGACCCGCTATCGGAGCCCGAACGGCTGCCATCGCCGTGCCTCTTCGAGCGCGGTCTCCCACGCTTTCGTCCTTCGCTGGGCGCAAGCGATCCCGCCGACGCCCGGCTCAAACACGACGAGTCGCTCTCGTCATTATCGGGGACTAGCCCCTTTCCCTCTATCGATGAAATATTTAAATTATTGTTCTCCATGCTGTTCCCACGAGTATGGGGGAAATAAACGGTCCACCCGGGCAGTGCCCCCTGTACCCGGGTAAGTCTACGGGCTTAACCCGCGCAGAGCTTCGACTGGGCTCCCGCGGGGAACGCAGTATCGACCAACCAACCCGGTGGCCATGCAGATTCTCGCGCTGCGCCGCCGCTTAATCTTCGGGGTGATTTTTTATAGAGGTTTTCTTCCTCGCGGCCCGGGCGGTTAAGCCAAGGCCCTCGGTCCCATCGCACGCGCCAAGACATGACTGTCGCAGCAAATGGGGTTCCGATCTCCGACAATCCACCCGGAGGTAGTGTTAGTACCAACCGGGGGCGTCCCATCTCCTCGTCCATCCGACGAGTCTCCGTCACACCCGCCCATCCACTGTGCCCTCTGCTGATCAGAGGGACACGCGGAGGGCCCTCTGGCTCAGGCACCCTTGCCTGGCCCGCTCGGCTACACCGAGCCCTTCCCCAGTTTCTGCGCGCGCTCCTAATAAAAGCTTAGGGGCGTGCGCAGAAATTCCCCCCCAGTCCGGACTTTAGCTACGGCCAACAAGATCTCCAAACTCAGGAGAAGTTGTTGACCGTACCCAGGGTGCACCCGCCCAATCTAGTACTATCCCCCCGTATTAAGAATTCGCAAAGGATAGTACTAGATGAGCTTCGAGGAGGTAGCCGGCACCGCACCCCACCCCAACCTAACCTAACCTAACCTAACCTAACCTAACCTAACCTAACCTAACCTAACCTAACCTAACCTAACCTAACCTAACCTAACCTAACCTAACCTTTTTTTTTTTTTTTTTTTTTTGACCCAGGAAAATCTTTAATAGATACCACCGTCCCAGGGGGGCACGGTGGTTATGTGGGATTCTCCGCCAGAAGGGCGGCCTACCCACTAAAAACCTGGGGTGTTCCCTCGGATCGCCATACGTCGGGGTGCGGTACATACTATCGTACTCCCCGCTGCCCTGACGGGCGCTGGTCCTGTGGACCCCTCCACCAGGAGCTTTAACCTCCTCCCTCTCATATGGCGATGTGTCGGAACACGTGACACATCGCGCATACACGAAACTCCTGTAGGTGGGCGCCGGGCTCCCCTGAGCCCGGCACCCAGAGTTTCCCTGGGGACTGGAGAGGGCCATGTGGTGGTGGCCGTCGCCGATGCCCAGTCGTCCGTCACGTCCTAGGCCACATCCATCCTACCCGGCGCTGGAACAGCGCTGGGTGGACGGGGTGCTTTCGCACGCGGGGTACCACGCCCCGATGTGGCCGTCTGCTTCTTTTTGGGAGGTGGAGCGCATCCGCTGCCTCCCACGCGATGCTCGGCCGGCTTCCCTGCTGTTGCGCATACTGCGCAATGCGGCTCGGCCGAGCAATCGCCCGCCTTGTGTCCGGGCTGGCCACACCGGAAGCACAGGTTGCTCCGATCAGTCTCGGCCTTGCAATGCTCCCGGACGTGCCCCACTTCGAGACACCGGAAGCATCGCAAGGGTTTCGGTATCAGCAGCTTGACCTGCACCGAAACCCAGCCCACCAAAAGGCGGCCGCCCGCCATCACCTTTTTGGCTGCAGCCACTGGGCACCGTACAAAGGCTGTGCCCAGGCCTGCAGCGTTGCGGCGGATTTCGCCGACTTTGACCGCGTCAGGGCAGCACGCCCCGACGCGGGCAACAGCCTCCGCCACCTCCCGTCCAGTCACTGAGTCGTCCAGGCCGGAAATGCGCATGTCTGCACACTTAACCGGCCTGGTGACGCGTATGTCCATTCCGAGGAATACCTCCTTCAGCTTTTCAGCGAAGGAGTCCGCCTTGTCCTCGGAGGCCTCGCCGTATACCTCGAGCATTCGGGCCCCAGTCATTGCCTGACGGAACCCGAGACGCTCGATACCGAGCGGGGCCAAGTTAATTTTAGACCTTGCCATTAGCAAGGCCTTCTCGTATGTTAGGCCCTTCTTCGCACCTTCAGGTAGCATCGTCAGCACGATGGCTGACGATTTCGGGGCGCGAAGTTTAGGTTGCCCTTTCTTTTGATCCATCTCCTTATTGGCGCGGCGCGGCTGTGCGGCTCTCGCTTGGGGCTCCTGCGAGGGTGCCGGTGTCGCCGCAGCACCACCTTTCTTCTTCTTGCGGCCCCTCTTGGCCACCTCCACCCAGCTCACGCCGGGCTGGACTTTGGCCATTTGGGGCGCGTCTCGTCCGGTGTTGGGGGCCGCGGGCTGTTTGCCCTTGGCCACAGTGTCCTTTCCGAATTTCCCCTTCTTACCCTTCGTACCCTTGCGGGTCTCAGGGGGAAGGGGAGGCGTCACATCCATGGACTCAGGCGTCCCCGACTGGCCAGGCTGCGGCTCCGGGATCGGGACCTTCCGGAACTCGTTCCTTCGGTCCACGACTACCGCGGAAGCCGCAGGGGCCACGGGGTTCCTGCGGTCGGCTGCAAGCGGGGGGCGAACTCGTGGTTCGGGTACAATGCTAGGCATTCCCCCACGCATTTCCTTTCGGAGGTCAACCATCTCCTTGCGGAGTTCGTTGACCTCCTCCTGCAGGCGCTTGTTTGCGGCCTGCAGTCTCCTCGTCTCGTCCGATGAGGACCTCTTGCGGAGCTCCTCCACCGCCTCCTTTATGTAGGCCGAAGCCTCCTTAAGGGCACGCGTGAATGTGCCCTTAAGGTTCCCGGACTTCACAGCCACCGACTCTATGATGGCCACTGAGTCCAGGACCTTCCTGGCCAGATCGGCGGCCAGGGGCTCGTCCTCCTCCGTCAACGCCGAGTGCTCCAATGAGCGGCTCGGAGCAGCTGCTCTCGTGAGACGTTGCGTCCGGGCCATATCCGCAACCTCTTGCTCGGCCCGGAGCTTCATCTCCTCCTTGTGGGCGGCTATGAGGGCCGCCTTGGCTTGGGCGAGCCCGACATATTGGCCCGTGGTGGGCGGTCGGCCTCTGCCTCTCTTCTCCTTAACGGCAACGACCTTTGCTGCTGGAGCATCTGACCCACTGTCAGAGCTCGAGCAGCTGTCGCTGCCGCTTCTCTTCGTCCGTGGTCTCCCACGTTTCCTTCTCTCGCTAGGTGCCGCTGAGCTCAGTGACACGTAGCTCCTGCACGATGAGCCGTCCGACTCATCATCTTCGGGGACTAGCCCCTTTCCCTCTGTGTGGTGTTTAATTACAAATTCTTTTTTAAGCATTTTGTTCCCACGAGTATGGGGGAAATATGCGGTCCACCCGGGCAGTGCCCCCTGTACCCGGGTAAGTCTAGGGTTTAACCCGCGCAGAGCTTCGACTGGGCTCCCGCGGGGAACGCAGTAACGACCAACCAACCCGGTGGCCATGCAGATTCTCGCGCTGCGCCGCCGCTTAACCTTCGGGGTGATTTTTTATAGAGGTTTTCTTCCTCGCGGCCCGGGCGGTTAAGCCAAGACCCTCGTTCCCATCGCAAGCGCCAAGACATGACTGGCGCGGCAAACGGGGTTACGATCTCCGACGTTAAGCCCGGCAGTAGTGCTAGTACATACCGGGCACATCCCTCTCCACTCGTCCACGACGAGTCATGCCCGTCCACTGTGCCCTCTGCTGATCAGAGGGACACGCGGAGGGCCCTCTGGCTCAGGCACCCTTGCCTGGCCCGCTCGGCTACACCGAGCCCTTCCCCAGTTTCTGCGCGCGCTCCTAATAAAAGCTTAGGGGCGTGCGCAGAAATTCCCCCCCAGGCCGGACTTTAGCTACGGCCAACAAGATCTCCAAACTCAGGAGAAGTTGTTGACCGTACCCAGGGTGCACCCGCCCAATCTAGTACTATCCCCCCGTATTAAGAATTCGCAAAGGATAGTACTAGATGAGCTTCGAGGAGGTAGCCGGCACCGCACCCCAACCTAACCTAACCTAACCTAACCTAACCTAACCTTTTTTTTTTTTTTTTTTTTTTTTTTTTTTTTTTTTTTTTTTTTTTTTTTTTTGACCCAGGAAAATCTTTAATAGATACCACCGGCCCAGGGGGGCACGGTGGTTATGTGGGATTCTCCGCCAGAAGGGCGGCCTACCCACTAAAAACCTGGGGTGTTCCCTCGGATCGCCATACGTCGGGGAGCGGTACATACTATCGTACTCCCCGCTGCCCCGACGGGCGCTGGTCCAGTGGACCCCTCCACCAGGAGCTTTCACCTCCTCCCTCTCATATGGCGATGTGTCGGAACACGTGACACATCGCACATACACGGAACTCATAAAGGTGGGCGTCGGGTTCCCCCGAACCCGACACCCAGAGTTTCCCTGGGGACTGGAGAGGACCATGTGGTGGTGGCCGTCGCCGATGCCCAGTCGTCCGTCACTACTTAGGCCACATCCATCCTACCCGGCGCTGGAACAGCGCTGGGTGGATGGGGTGCTTTCGCACGCGGGGTACCACGCCCCGATGTGGCCGTCTTCTTTTTGGGAGGTGGAGCGCATCCGCTGCCTCCCACGCGATGCTCGGCCGGCTTTCCTGCTGTTGCGCATACTGCGCAATGCGGCTCAGCCGAGCAATCGCCCGCCTTGTGTCCGGGCTGGCCACACCGGAAGCACAGGTTGCTCCGATCGGCCTCAGCCTTGCAATGCTCCCGGACGTGCCCCACCTCGAGACACCGGAAGCATCGCAGGGGTTTCGGTATCAACAGTTTGACCTGCACCGAAACCCAGCCCACCAAAAGACGGCCGCCCGCCATCACCTTTTTGGCTGCAGCCACTGGGCACCGTACAAAGGCTGTGCCCAGGCCTGCAGCGTTGCGGCGGATTTCACCGACTTTGACCGCGTCAGGGCGACACGCCCCGACGCGGGCAACAGCCTCCGCCACCTCCTGTCCAGTCACTGAGTCATCCAGGCCGGAAATGCGCATGTCTGCACACTTGACCGGCCTGGTGACGCGTATGTCCATTCCGAGGAATACCTCCTTCAGCTTTTCAGCGAAGGAGTCCGCCTTGTCCTCGGAGGCCTCACCGTATACCTCGAGCATCCGGGCCCCAGTCATTGCCTGACGGAACCCGAGACGCTCGATCCCGAGCGAGGCCAAGTTGATTTTGGACCTTGCCAACAGCAAAGCCCGTTCATACGTCAGGCCCTTCTCCACGCCTGCCGGTTCCATCGTCAGCACGATAGCTGACGATTTTGGAGGGCGGAGTCTAGGTTGCCTAACCTTTTGTACCGTCTCTTTGGTGGCGCGGCGCGGCTGTGCGGCTGTCGCTTGGGGCTGAGACCCCTGCGAGGGAGCCGGTGCTGCCGCGGTACCACCTTTCTTCTTCTTCCTGCCCCTCTTGGCCACCTCCACCCAGCTCACGCCGGGCTGGACTTTGGCCATTTGGGGCGCGTTACGTCCTGTGTTAGTGGCCGTGGGCTTGTTGCCCTTGGCCACAGTGTCTCTTCCGAATTTCCCCTTCTTACCCTTCTTACCCTCGCGGGTTTCAGGGGGAAGGGGAGGCGTCACGTCCATGGACTCAGGCGTCCCCGACTGGCCAGGCTGCGGCTCCGGGATCGGGACCTTCCGGAACTCGTTCCTTCGGTCCACGACTACCGCGGAAGCCGCAGGGGCCACGGGGTTCCTGCGGTCGGCTGCAAGCGGGGGGCGAACTCGTGGTTCGGGTACAATGCTAAGCATTCCCCCACGCATTTCCTTTCGGAGGTCAACCATCTCCTTGCGGAGTTCGTTGACCTCCTCCTGCAGGCGCTTGTTTGCGGCCTGCAGTCTCCTCGTCTCGTCCGATGAGGACCTCTTGCGGAGCTCCTCCACCGCCTCCTTTATGTAGGCCGAAGCCTCCTTAAGGGCACGCGTGAATGTGCCCTTAAGGTTCCCGGACTTCACAGCCACCGACTCTATGATGGCCACTGAGTCCAGGACCTTCCTGGCCAGATCGGCGGCCAGTGGTTCGTCATCCTTCTCCGTCATCTCCGAGTACTCCAATGGGCGGCTCGGAGCAGCTGCTCTCGTGAGACGTTGCGTCCGGGCCATATCCGCAACCTCTTGCTCGGCCCGGAGCTTCATCTCCTCCTTGTGTGCGGCTATGAGGGCCGCCTTGGCTTGGGCGAGTCCGACATATTGGCCCGTGGTGGGCGGTCGGCCTCTGCCCCTCTTCTCCTTGACGGCGACGACCTTTGCAGCCGGAGCATCTGACCCACTGCCAGAGCTCGAGCAGCTGTCGTCGCCGCTTCTCCTCGTCCGTGGTCTCCCACGTTTCCTCCTATCTAGGCTAGGTGCCGCTGAGCTCAGCGACTCGTAGCTCCTGCACGATGAGCCGTCTGTCTCATCATCGTCGGGGACTAGCCCCTTTCCCTCAGTGAAGTGTGTTTTTACAAAATCTTTATTAGGCATTTTGTTCCCACGAGTATGGGGGAAATATGCGGTCCACCCGGGCAGTGCCCCCTGTACCCGGGTAAGTCTAGGGTTTAACCCGCGCAGAGCTTCGACTGGGCTCCCGCGGGGAACGCAGTAACGACCAACCAACCCGGTGGCCATGCAGATTCTCGCGCTGCGCCGCCGCTTAACCTTCGGGGTGATTTTTTTATAGAGGTTTTCTTCCTCGCGGCCCGGGCGGTTAAGCCAAGACCCTCGGTCCCGTCGCACGCGCCAAGACATGACTGGCGCGGCAAACGGGGTTACGATCTCCGACGTTAAGCCCGGCAGTAGTGCTAGTACATACCGGGCACATCCCTCTCCACTCGTCCACGACGAGTCACGCCCGTCCACTGTGCCCTCTGCTGATCAGAGGGACACGCGGAGGGCCCTCTGGCTCAGACACCCATGTCTGGCCCCGCTCAGCTACACCGAGCCCTTCCCCAGTTTCTGCGCGCGCTCCTAATAAAAGCTTAGGGGCGTGCGCAGAAATTCCCCCCCAGTCCGGACTTTAGCTACGGCCAACAAGATCTCCAAACTCAGGAGAAGTTGTTGACCGTACCCAGGGTGCACCCGCCCAATCTAGTACTATCCCCCCGTATTAAGAATTCGCAAAGGATAGTACTAGATGAGCTTCGAGGAGGTAGCCGGCACCGCACCCCAACCTAACCTAACCTAACCTAACCTAACCTAACCTAACCTAACCTAACCTAACCTAACAGTATACATTAAATTATATCAGGCAATAATGTGCAATAGTTTCCCAAAAGTAGTCAAATACCCTATTAAAAGTTCTTAAGAATTTGTGAAAAATTATGATGTTAGATTATTAGAATTATAATAATAATATCATAAGTATTATACTTGATATAACACTTATCGTAAGCATGCAATTTAATAATGAAATAAATAAATAATAATAATAGATATATAATATGTGACCAGAAAAAAAAAATTGTGTCAGCTATACTCAATGGAATTTTATTAATTGTTCTGTCCTACCAAGAGGTAGGATAATGTTTTTAAGAAATCTGTTACTACTTTTTTAAGTTTTATAAAAGGAAGGGGATAAATTATTTTTTTTGTTTACATTGTTATATAGGAAATTTGCGAAGGCTACACTGTGCCTGGAAGCGAGCATTGTGCGGAATGTCACAGTGGGGCAGACTCTGCCTCTTCTACGAAAGTTGTCATCTTCAGGGTTGTATGGTAGTTGTTTATGTTTCCGGATGATTGTGTGAAGCAAAAATAGTTGTCTTACAGTTAAAACGTCGGCCTGTTTGTAAAGGATGTTTGTGCTATATCTGATGGGCTTTCTGAGCATGACTTTTAGTATGGCTCTTTGTGCCCGCTCTAGAGTTAGCAAATTAGAAGTACATACGCCACCCCAGACAGTATCACAATACGAAAGTATTGATTGGGCAAGTGAATAATATACAATTTTTAGGGTGTCTTTATCTGCTGATGATCTAAGATGTTTAATAATATAAATTTGTCGTTTTGTTCTTGACACAAGGTTATTAATTTGAACTTTCCAACTTAGGTTAGAATCAATATATACTCCAAGATATTTAATATTATTAGTCCATGTTAAAGGGGTACAGTTACAAACATGTGTTGGATGGGACTGGCATTTATGAGCTGTGATTGAAAAAGAACTCAAATCAGGTTGCGAGACACTAACATTCGGCGAGAAGGTAATATATTTTGTTTTATTTATATTTAGAGTAAGAAGATTAGAAGAAAGCCAAGACATTACGACTCTTAGAGCTTCTTGGGCATGTATTTTAACTTCTTCCCAAGTTTTACCACTAACTATTAAGGCAGTATCATCTGCGTATGTAAATATGTCACAAAAAGGTATTCCCAATTGGCAAAGTTTATTAATATATATAATAAAGAGTATACCAGTACCCAAGATACTCCCCTGAGGGACGCCATAAGTCAGAGTTCTATCGTCGCTTATGTAGTCATCAATCTTGACACATTGCGTACGGCCCGTAAGGTAGTTACGAAAAATGTCCAGAGCAACTCCTCGAATACCCAGTCCCTCCAGCTTCACAAGCAACTTTGGTATAGAGACAGTGTCAAATGCTTTAGAAAGGTTTAGAAAGATACCTACAGATTTAGATTTAGCTTCAAAGTGACGTACTATATTATTTGCGAGATCTAGAACCGCATCTTCAGTAGACAAACCCTTACGAAATCCATATTGTTTGTTAGATAGTATTTTATGCTTATTTAAATGTTTTAAAAGTCTATTATTTAATAATGTTTCAAATATTTTAGAAAGGGAGGATAGGATGTAAATTGGTCTATAATTATTGACACTGTCTCTATCACCACTCTTAAAGACTGGAAGAACTAGGGCTTTCTTGAGAGAATTAGGAAAAGTACCAGTGGTGAGACACAGATTGCAAATGTATGTTAATGGGGGTACCAACACTTCACTAGCATCTATAAGGAGGCTAGCTGGAATGCCATCCCAACCAATCGCACAGTCTATACGCATCCCTCGGACAATACGTTCTACCTCCCCGCAGTCAGTTTCGAAAACAGCCATAGTATCATATCCAAAGGTTTCACCTGCCATGCTGTTCTCCTCACAGTTATCCATTCCGCTAGTGACAATGCTATTTGCCAACTCTCGCCCAATGCCTACAAAGTAGTCGTTGATTTTGTTAGTAGATCTTATTGGTTCTACATTTGGGTCAATTAAGGATGTTGCAGAGATTGGGGTCTG
The DNA here is from genome assembly GCA_914767915.1 of Agriopis aurantiaria. NCBI lineage: Eukaryota > Metazoa > Arthropoda > Insecta > Lepidoptera > Geometridae > Agriopis > Agriopis aurantiaria. Next base: position 20,299,796 of record OU611982.1, on the reverse strand, counting down.
CCGAATATTTGAAACTTTCTTAATAATTTTCCAGGTTTGCTTAGGATTACCCCTGGCCTTCTGAAACTCACTCTTTTCATACTGTTGTTTTAAACGTTTGAGTAAATTATTACAAAAGTTTCTATACTGAACATAAGTTATTTTATTAATATAATTATTAGGGTCAGATTTACTTTTTTTATGTAATTTGTCTCGATTTTTGATACATTTCAGAAGTCCAAGAGTTTTTTTTGTTAATTTTTACTAAAACATGTATTTTTGTGGATTTCTATGCTACTGATTTTTTTTCCCCTGAATGTGCTGCTTATGAATGTCTCTCTCTGCCAAAATGCATATTTTTGTTCGTTAAGTTTTAATTATTTTTATATTATTTTATTGCGTAGCGGCATTTTCTCTAAAAAAATAACTGATAACGTAAATTTTCGGTTCTTGTGGCTTATTTTTTCTGATTACTTTTTGTACTAACCTCAGATTTTTTAAAGTTATTGTGTTGATATATTATGTGTGTACATCTAAAATAAAACTAAAAAACAGTATGAGATAGCTGATATTATTTTCAGATTAAAAAAATATAATTATGTGGAAAAACAAAAATTTTCAGTTAGGACAAGTTTAGAATTTTTTTGCCAAATATTTTACTACTATACTTTTCAAAATAGTTTATGCAACCCTTGTCTTGGGTGTCTTGCCTTGACATTAATTTGGACCCATTGCATTCACTTGAGGCCGTTTTTTACAACCGGCCGGAAATATTTGGCGCCAGGCGGCTGATTTACGCGGGGCGTGGGGCGCTTTACGGTAGGAAAGCTTTGAGTCGCTTTGTGTATTTTCGAGAGTTAATGGTAAATGGAGGTGAAACGTGTCGATTCGTGTTGTTTCCAAAACTCCATAGGAGCCTCTTGTAAAGTCTCCACCACTTTACAGGGGCATGAGTTTGACTTGACCGTGACTTACTTAGCTTGACGCTGACTGTGACTGTGACTTGTTGGACGCTATTAAGACTATGTAAACTGTTTAATATTACGACTAAAGGACATTGAATCAACAGTCATAAAAATTTTAACAAAAAAAAAGACATTTGGCGCCAACGTGGAAAAAAACATGGCTCGTAAGCGTTGCCAGAATGTTACTTTTGTAACATTTTATGTTACTTTTGACCCTCTCATGTTACCTCCATGTTACATGACTCAAAATGTTACTTTTGGAACATTAAGGCAACACGGTATTTATGGCTCGATATTAAGGGGAGTAAAGCCCTTTGAAAGGGTGTCGATTACATAGGGCGCACTATATTTTTACGGCACTGGCTACTACATAAACAATATTTAAAAAGTTATTACTTTCGAAAATAGAACTCTTTGGCTGTAGAATACAGTTTGTTTCATCTGACTGTCACTTGTTTTATTTTATTTTTATTTTATTTATTACTTGTAATCAACAGCGTTATTTATTCTATACAATATTCAACAATAGTAATTAAAGATAAGGCCAAAACAGATTACAGTAATTTAAAAAGTATATAATAATAATTTTACGACTAACATTGTCTTATTACAGGCACACGAACATCCTTATTATAGGTGTGTAGGTGTAAGGATTGGTGTATGTGTCTGTCGTCTCTACGATACACAAGTCCTCAAAAGAGTCAGGGTTCGTAGAGACGTGTGTGAGTGTGTGTGAAGGTGAGTGTGTGGGGGTGTGTGGATGTGGGTGAAGGTTTGTGGATGTGGGTGAAGAAGTGTGGTGATGTGTAGAATTACTTACCGAGCTTGTGACACTTTTTAATTTCGATTTTTAGGGCATTTTTTGTTAAATGAAAGAGGTCTAGTTTAGAGTAATGAATATTATATGTTTGAGCGACGCGACTAAGGATAGAGTTTCGAGCGTAGTTTGTATGTACGACAGGGACGTGAAACAGTGGTGTAGTGAACCGAGTACGACGGATTGGTACCCTTATTGAAATATTAGAGAGAAGTTCACTGCAATCAATTCTCCCAGAGAATATATCGTGTAGAAGAACAATGTCATACTGCTCACGCCTCTGCTCCAATGTCATACTGCTCACGCCTCTGCTCCAATGTCATACTGCTCACGCCTCTGCTCCAATGTCATACTGCTCACGCCTCTGCTCCAATGAACCCATGCCGTAATATTTACAGGCTTCTGAGTATGAATCAAAAGTTTTAAAGTCTTTGAAGCATAAAAACCTGATAAATTTATTTTGTATCGATTCTAGTTTTTGAATGTGGACATTATAACAAGGAGACCAGACGCTGCACGCATATTCCAAAATGCTTCTCACATATGTAAAGTACAAGACTTTGATACAGTCGATGCTTTTAACCCTTTGAATGTGTTACGCACCGCATGTCGGCGTAAGCGAAAAGTGCTCGACGCGCGTTACGCACCGGAGCGGTGCGTAAGGAAATCACCGCTATTCGTCAATTTATTCCCGCTCGAATGAACGTTCCAAAGACAATTTAAGTTCTTTCGCCTCTAGCTTACTTCAATCACTAGAGAATCGATGCATTCTTACCGTGTCAGGGGGCCTATAGAGGTTTGAAAAAAATAAAATACAACTCCGCCTGACCAAAAAGAATGAACTGACAGTGCGATAGCCATATTGTGAAATTTTACTGTCGAATCGGTTTATGTTTTTATGTCAAGAAAATGTTACAAAGGCGAAAACGGTGAGTAAAAGCTTTTAAATTACTGAAAAATGTGTATAGAGTGTGTTAAAAGTGTTTTAGGATGTATTTGTGGCAAAAATAAATGAGAAAAAACATAAAAACTTTTAATTGCAATAAAACGATCGCTTGGTGCCGGCAGTTTTTAGCTGATAATTCGACAAACTTGCCTGTAAAAATGTAAAATCGCATCCAAGTTTGTAAATAATGTATCTTGAAACATTTCTTGATAAACAGGTTCTCATTTAAGTGCATTAATATCATATAGTAACCTTTTTTCTAAAATAAGAAGTCGGCCATTTCATTTCAACACGGGAAGTACAGTCGACAAAAAAAAATTACGATTGCTAACTCGCCCATACAAAATAGATTTTATAGATCGAGACGTTTAACCTTTTTTTAAACTTTTTTTCTCCGGCAACGCAACTATTAAATTATTTATGAAAAAATATTCAAAAATAAAAAACAGTTCGTTAGATAATTAAAATGTATGTAGCGTATGTATGTTTTGTCATCATCATCATCAATTTTTGAATTGAAACAGATAGATTACATTTAGATAGTACATTTTTATTATATCCGTTTTTTTTTGTAAAATCAATGTTTTTTTTCTTTCTGATAATGAATTCTGCTGCTTGTAGTGTATACCTTGCACGAATTTTTACCCTTTCTTCAATCAACTTTTTGAAAAGTACGTACGTAGTAAATTACTTACTTGTAGAAATGTGTTGGTCGTGTAGATATTTCATCAGACTTATTTTTATTGTTTTTAGATTAGCTAGATTGCGGTCGACGAGCTCGGAGTTTGGGCGTTCACGATCTGTGACGCCCAGCTCCGAGCGCAGAGGCCCACGGCCCTCTGCCGCACGACGTGCTCTCTTAATGGGGCTGGCGGCAGACGCAGCGCCGCGCGACCCTGAGATGCCTCCGCCAGAGGTCCTTCCCCGGTATGCCAACCTTTTTCTGCTTTTTTTAAATATTATTCATGATGCTTATAATCAGGTTGTAATAAATAGAGACTACTGCAATGAAAGTATCCTAAAAGTTAATTTAATCTAAATTTCGCCATAATTCACAAACTCACTTTTACATAATTGTATATTATATTATATATTGTAAATTTTTCACTTTTTAGGTCATTAGGAATTGCCGTCCAGGTCACTCCTGGCGGTTCTTTCAAAATTACTGGGGACACCGTCCCCATACAACAAACCCCAGGTGGTACCGTCCGTCGAGTCATGGAGTTGGAGCCCATGCCTTCGCTCAGGTACGTTTTTTCATATATATTTTTATTTAACATAGGCTTGCGTTTGAACACATCATGGCTGATATTCTAAGCCTTTGTTTAACATCAGGTAAGTGTTCAAAATAGTTTGTTACAATGTTACATTTCCTTGCAGCACCAGTGTGGTGGAGCGAGTGGAGGCCATGGACCTCACCGACGACGAGGCGGACGACGCCATGGAGCAGGTGAGGCGGTGGGTGGAGGATCAGGGATTTGCCTCACCTAGGCCACTTACGCCTAGCACTGCTGCCGAGGAAAACTTTTGCAGTGCTTCGGGAAATGCTAGTTTCCAACCGCAAGGAACTAGCATTCAGCCTGGAAGCGTAGCGAATGTTTCCTCCGTAGATGCTGATGTTCGTCCGTCATGTTCGGGGGTGACAACCACATCTAAGCGAGTCACTAGGCGCAAGGCATGTAAAGGCAGTGATTTAGATAGCGAGTTTGACGACGAGTTCGACGTAGCTCCTATCGAAACCAACGTCTTTGCTGGCATAGGGAGGGAAATTCCGGATAACGAGGAACTAGAAGAACCTGTTCGAGATATTTTATCTTCTGTTGAGAGGGCAATGGATGAAGCAGCTGATTGTTTGCTTGGCGTCTCTAATACTTTCACGTGGGAAAGTAAATTTGAGTCGTTTCGTGGTGTTCCTGAAGTATTTTCAGGTCCGACCCCGGGGCCACTCAAAGACTACGATACGCCTTATGATGCTTTTACTGATATCTGGAGTAATGACATCATAGAGCTTATCGCCCTAGAAACTAATAGGTACGCGAAACAAACAATCGATCATATGAGGGCCAACGAGACGTTGAAGAAATCGTCTCGTCTTCATCAGTGGACTGACACTGATGCAGACGAGATAATGATTCTTTTTGCTGTTTTCATGTTCATGGGCATTGACCAGCGGACATCGCAGCATGAATATTGGAAGTCACTCGGTTGCCTAACGTTGTCCAATTTCAAGCAACTGATGACTTACGATCGGTATGTTTTGCTGAGCAAATTTCTGCATTTCGTCGATAATGCTGATGTAAGTCAGGACTATGTACGATATGAAGAACTTGAGCTTTCACCGAAACTGGCGAAAATAGTACCTGTGATCTCACACCTCAACGGCAAATTTTCCTCCCTCTATAACTTGCAACGACAAATTTTTATCGATGAGTCATTGACCTTATTCAAGGGCCGCTTGTCCTGGGTTCAAGCAATAAGGACAAAGGCTGCGCGTTTTGGCATAAAGTCTTACGAGCTCTGTGAGTCACGAACGGGGTACTTGTACAAATTTCAAATCTACACGGGGAAAAACTCTGCAAGTACCGGCGACCTTGCGCCTAGTGCTGATTTGGGTGGCAAGAGTACCAAAGTGGTACTCGAATTATTACAAGGTCTCGAGAATCTGGGACACTGCGTAACGATGGACAATTTTTATAATTGCCCAGCGTTAGCGCGGCATCTCAAGAGCTTGGGTTTTGATTGTTTGGGAACTTTGCGCACAAATCGTAAGCACGTGCCTCAGGACATCGCGAAAGTACCGAAGAATGTGAAAAAAGGGACCATCATCGCGCGTCAATGTGGTGATCTTTCCGTGTTAGCATGGAAAGACTCCAAATTGGTGACGATGATCTCCACCTATCACAACGACGACACCTACGTTGGATCGAAGGCAGGTAAACCGCTAGTGAAGCCTGTGAGTGTGAGAGATTACAACAATACAATGGGAGGTGTTGATCTCAAAGATCAAAAACTCTCAATGTATTTGTTGGAGCGGAAGAGATGTGTGAAGTGGTATATAAAGATTTTTAAGAGGCTGCTGAACGTGAGCACCCATAACGCTTTTGTTATGTACGCCAGCTCTTTGAAACGACGTGACAAGCTGCCCGTGACGCATCGTGAGTTTCGTTACGCGCTGGCTAATTCTCTGGTCGAGCACCACCGTCCTGTTCGTCAGGAGATTAGCGAGCCCGTGTACAAAGACACGAGGTTGAGAATGGATGTCATGCACGTACCAAAGTACTTGTCGGGCAAAAGTACCATAAAGCGTTGTGTGATTCACCAAAGACAAGGAATCCGAAAAGTTGTACATACGAAATGCGTTACCTGTGACGTTTTTCTGTGCTTTGAGGACTGCTGGGAAGAGTGGCATTCTCTCGCAGAGCTCAAAGGGCATGAAATTCGTGGGCGGAAAAGACGACGCGAATGAGTCTTCACAACTTTTTGTGTGTGAAAAGTGTGTGAAAGCGAGATTTGATTGGCTTAGTTTGTGATGTTTGTTTCCCAAATAATTCTTGCAATAATTAGGACAATGGTCATTCGTGTTCAATTGTAAATACCAGATTTTACTTTTGGATTAATCATAACTAGGCAGAGTTGTTTTTTTTTTTTTGCCGCTTAGTTGGACATGGGGCATTGGGAGGTGGTAAGTAAGTAAGTAAATAAATAATTTAGGGATATTCGTTACTGATATGGGGCTTTCAAACTCATGAACATTTTAAACAGCCTCTGTTTTTGTGGTTTTTATTTCGCTCATTGCCGTCACTGTCCCGAGTAAAATAGAATTCAAAATTTCTCGGCAGGTTTGGCTAGCTTTTCTAGGTAAGTTAGGTAATATTGTATATAGTGTATTTAAGAATCATGTATATTTTCATTGTAATTAATTAATTTGTAATTTTATTTTGATTGTTTTTTATTGTAAATGATAGTCAGCGTTATATTATTAACGTAATATTGTAATCAAACATAAAAATTGTGAACACCATACCATCTACCAACCTATTAATATTAATTTTGGCCACGCACTCAACATTGAATTATATACTTTCCATTTATTTTCCTTTATACATAAGTACATTAATTATTATAACCAAATTGAAATACCGATTAACTTGATATTGTAATCAAACAAAACATGTATGTCAAAACATAATGTATACTTTACCATCTACCGTCTTATTAATATTACTTTAGCCAAACATTCAACATTGAGTTGTGTGCTATGTTTTTATTTTATTTTGTATACTTAACATTAATATAATATCATGACCAAATTCACATGCCGAATGACGGCAAAATAGGAGAACTAAATAAAAATCTTATAGTCAGTGTTATATCATATTTTAATTTGATAAAGTTTGCCCGCGTTGCTTTGCTCGTGTAGAATTATTATAATCTAGAATTATATGTATTTTCATCTTATGGTTTCCTTTTTGTTGTGTCATAATAGAGTTATTGTATTGTATCACGTTATTCGTTGCCATGTGAACGCGCTGCGCATTTAATTATATACAGCTTTAGATAGATAGATTTTTTAATTTATTTTTTTCATAAATTCTTCTTGTGTCTGATGTCTTGATGAATATCTTGCGTTTGATCACCATCTCACCTGACATTAAGCGATAAATTCAAATTCAAATTATTTATTTGTCAGAACATGGTAGGTATACATACATATAAAGTAGCATACATGGTCGTAAGAATGGAGACGTATCTCATGTCCTTGCTTGTTACAGCGTACAAATGTTAGTTTTTTATATATAATTATATTTTAATCGTTTCTGATAAAGTTAAGAAAAAAAACTAAATTATGTCTGTTAGAATATTGTAAGAATTATATTTTGGTTTAGTTGTATTTTATACCTTAATTAGATGTTTATAACCACCAATATAAGCTATTATTATTATTTTACTTTTTCCTACTACCTAGTCTCGATTTTATGTTAATTATTTAGTCTACATTACATATCATACATATACATACATGTATACGTGCATTATTGTCCCATTTCACCCTCTTGTGGGTCGAATATCGCAAATTCCCTTATACAAGGTACGCATAGTAATAGGAAATAACTGTATTTTTCATTATTCTACCATCAGTAGTTAGGTTGTGCGTTGATATGTATAGTTGTAAGCATTTTAACTTCAGATACATAATTATATATAGATGAATAGCTTCACTCCGTGGTTTCATCCGCGTAGTGATGATGATGATGATGATGAAAAGTAGCCTACGTCACTTTCCTGCACTGTAACTATAAGCAAAAATCAGTTTGATCCGTTGCTCTGTTGCTGCGTGAAAGAGGAACAAACAAAGAAACCAAGAAGCCAACAAACACACTTTCGCATTTATAATATTAGTATGATAGATATTTTGAACACACAATTGAAAGTGTATTTATTTTTAGTGTTTGAATTATATTTTACTTCAAAAACATTTATTTGGTTTTAATTTTACAACTTAGGAAAATCTTTCTCTGCATAACAGTGAATCTAAATATTTTATAATAAAATAATATATATAATTATATATGTATATAGTAGTGATGTAGCGACGAAAAATTGTGATGATGACGATGAAAAGTAGCCTATGTCATTTTCCGGTACTTGAACTATATCCATGCAAAAAGTCAGGTAGCTCTGTAGCAGCGCGAAAGAGAAACAAACAAACCGACAAGCCATCAAAAAAATACACTTTCGCATTTATAATGTTACTTAGTATGAGAGACATTTTGAATACATAATCGCAAATGTACTTATTTTTAGTGTTTGAATTATATATTACTTAAAAAACAATTATTTGGTTTTATTTTTACACCATAGGGAAATCCCTCTCTGCATTACAGAAAATCTAAATATTTATTAACAATAGTATAATTTTTTTGGAAATTATTCACTAGAACACGATTTGATAATTATAAGAATAACCGTTACGATTATTCACATAAACATTTTTTTTGGCAACAGTACTTTGTGAGTGGGATTTCCCCGTTTAGCCAGTGTTCGGCAAACTGACATGGCGGAAACATTACGTAAAAATGGTTCGCGATAAAGTTTTAGTTTTTGAAGTGAATATTGACTATTAGTGTCAAGTAGTTAGTGTAAAAGTTGCGGAAATAGTGCTCCCTTGTTGTGAAAGTGGTGTGATTGTAATTTATTGTAAAAAAATAGCATATTTTTATCAACAAGTGCGTGATGGCGCAAGAAAATTCAGAAATTATAATTTCATCACGAGATTTTGTACTAATGGTGAGTAATTAAATATATAATACATGAAAATATCATACAGCAATTCAAGACGATTAATATTATATATAATATATGAACATAAAATGTCAAATTAATAGGAAAAAAATATATTTTATTTTACAGTCGGTTAGTTTTCGAAAACTCGGTTGGACTCTCACATTTCTGGCAACAGAGGCTAGTCAGCCCATTGCGCGGGAAGGGTTAAAAGAGTTACATACACGCTTGATAAATCCTAACTGCTTGTAAGCTTTGTCCACAATAGTGTCTATGTGTTCAACCATCGTCATTTTCGAGTCTAATATAACTCCTAAGTCCCGCACTGTATTTACCTTTTTAATTGGAGTATTGTTAAAATGATAGATGTGATTAATCGGCTTTAGTTTTCTAGTGAACGTTGTCTGAAGACATTTGGCTATGTTGATGGAGATCCTATTTTGTGTGTAAAAGTGTGCGAGGTTATTTAGATCATTTTGAATTTTCGCGCAGTCGCTGATAGTTTTTATTTTGAGGAACACCTTTTTATTCGTCATTTTAGAAATTGTCTGTCTACATCACCATGGCTCCAAGGGTCTTTGACCAGTATGTGTTGCCAGCTTGCCAGTGATGCCATATGGTACTGAGACGTGGTCCTTAACTGTTGGCTTTTTGGAAAAACTCAGTCACACAGCGGGCAATGGAGAGAACTATGCTCGCAGTTTCTTTGCGCGATAGAATCTGTAACGTAAATATTCGCCAAGTCACCGACATAGCTGTTAAAATTTGCAAGTTGAAGTGGCAATGGGCAGGCCACATTGCTCAAAGAACCGATAACCGATGGGGAAGAAAGGTTCTGAAGTGGAGACCACGAACCGGAAGACGCAGCGTTGGTAAGGCCTCCCACTAGATGGAGCGACGACATTGTGAGAATCGCGGGCATCCAGTGGATGCAAAAGGCAGGCTGTCATTCAGTGTGGAGGTTTAAGGGGGAGGCCAATGTTCAGCAGTGGACGTCTTCTGGCTGATGATGATGATGACATCACCATGGATTTACATTTTTCGTAGTATGATTTTCTATGAATTTAAGTGTAATTTGATAGCTCAACGGACCTTCGCTCAGCTTCAAACTGCTTTTGGCGATGAAGCATCATGCAAGACGAGTATTTATAGCTGGTTTGCAGTATTCAAACGCGGTCGTGTCAATTTCAGTGACGAATTTCGTGATAGTCACATGTCCAGTATGTCCACCGCTTTGAATAACAAAAACATCGATGCTGTGCACCGTATGATCGAAACAGACAGGCATGTGACCTACCATGAGATTCGGCATCTTTAGGCCTAAGTATGAGTCAAATACAACCAATCGTAGTAAGCGTAGACACAAACATTTGGGTGTGAAAAAGCTGTGGTCTCGGTACTCTCGGTGGATCCCACACAATTAGACTGAGGCTCAAATAACGGACCTCGTCATTTGGTGCAATGCCATGCTTACCAGATTCAACGAAGGAGCGTCAAATTTGGTGTTCCACATAGTAATGTGACGAAACATGGATTTATTAGTACAATCCCAAAACAAAGCAGCAATCGAGCGTAGTGTAGCGTTAGGTCTTTCAAGATGAGCCGAAAGGTGTGAGTCCATAATACCTGTCCTGTGTTGAGACGAAAGTATTCGAACAGTGTATGTTGCCAGTGATGTATGAAGTATGATAACATGCGGCATTGGAACGTGGTCTCTCACTATGGGTCTCTTACGTGGGCTCAAAGTCGCACAACGAGCTATAGAGAAGGGTATGCTCGGGGTTTCTCTACGAGATCGAATCAGAAATGAGGAGATCCGTAGACGAATGAAATTTCCCAGCATAGCCCACCGAACTAGCAAGTTGAAGTGGCAGTGGGCAGGACATAATTATAGCACGCAGAACAGATGCCGAACGCTGCCCATCCGAGTTGGATTCTTCGGGCGACCTCTTTGCATAAGTTGGACTTACCTAACTGAACAATTTGTCGAGGTGTAATGGTCAACAACTTCGAGAGTATCGTTCCCAACGACTACCGGCACGGGTTCAACATGGACATTGGACATAATTTTTGATTCATCTTAAGACCCACCTGTTGGGAAAGGCTACTGAGGTCGCTGAGCATCGTATTGAGATCCTCCAGCGACTCTGCCATGATGACTATATTATCATCGGCAAAACGAAGGTGAGTGATGTATGTTGATGCCGAATCCGTTCCAGTCCAAGAACTTGAAAACGTCCTCCAATGCGTTCGTGAACAGTTTCGGAGAGATAACATCTCCCTGTCTCACGCCTTTCTGCAGTTGGATTGGTTCCGTGCTCTCGTCCTGTAATCGGATCGACATGGTGGCGTTTCTATACAGACACTTCATCACTTCGATATACCTATAGTCGATATGACAACGCTGGAGGGACTGCAATACTGCCCAGGTCTCGATTGAATCGAAGGCTTTTTCGTAGTCCACAAACGCTAGGCATAATGGCTGATTATACTCCTCAGTCTTCTGTATAATCTGGCGGAGCGTGTGAATGTGGTCTACGGTGCTCCAACCTTTACGGAAACCGGCTTGTTCGGGGGTCTGGAAGTCATCAAACCTGCTTTCGAGACGGTTCGTAATGACTCTGGAGAACAGCTTGTACACGTGGCTCAAGAGTGAGATGGGTCTATAATTCTTCAATAAGGTGTTATCACCTTTTTTGAAGAAGAGCACCACCACACTCCTGTGCCATGCCACAGAAGACATAATAGACATGGCCATCCTTCAGGCGTAGTACCTTCGAGAATGACGGAATTAAATAACTTCTGGAGGACTAAAAGTACCGGTTTTCCACCCGCTCTCAGTAGTTCTGTCGTGATTCCGTCATCACCCGGCGCATTGTTGTTCTTAAGCTGTTTCAGAGCCATTCTAATCTCGTACAAGCTGATGTCTGGGATGTCCTCAGTGTAATGTCGGGTCAGTTTCGCTGTCTTGTCCTGAGCTGTACTGACAAGGCTGTCGTGTCAAGGTGTACAACTGTCCATAAAACCTCTCGAGCTCTCTCAGAATCGCCGGCTTTGACGAAATGATACTGCCATCCTCGATCTTCAGCTTCGTCATTTGGCTTTTCCCAATAGACGAATTCTTCGCGAACACTTTCGAGCCCTGGTTTCGCTCAATTGCGTCCCTAATACATCTTGTATTATAGGAACGCAGATTTGTCGCACCGATTTCGAGATTCGTCTATTAAGTTGGCCATATTCCGACATATCAGCTGAAGATTGCAGTCTCATCTCAGTCCGGTCCTTCATTAACTTAATGATTTCGTCTGAGAGCTTCTGAGGTCTTTTTCGGGGTGGGGTCTTAAAGAACTTGGACCCCGCTGCTTGGACAGTTTCCACCAGCCCATTGTTTAATTCGTCCACAGTTTCGCTTTCGGCTAGGCGCTGGAAGCGATTATGCAGTTCGAGTTGGAAGCCAAATAAGATATAAGCATTTTAATTTCATGCTAGACAGAGAGCGCACTATACTGAGCCGTGACGTCACGGCTCAGGAGCGCCATACAAATGCTATACTAACACACGCTTTGCGAGAAAGGGATAGAGCATACCGTCTCTATCCCCACCTAAAACTTTAAAAACTCTTAGCTCAGAGATTAATCAGCCAATTCAAATATTTTTTTCAGTGTGTGTAATGTATTTAGTTATATTCATAGATTAGCCGGTTATTTGTAATAAATTAAACACCAGGACACATGCCTTACGACTAAAGGCCTTTGATTCAAGGGTCATGAATAAATGTAAAAAAAAAAATAGACAATCAGTCAGATTCAAATGAGTCAGTCAATCAGAAATCAGAAATATCAGAATTAAAAAATTGCGAACCAATATTTTCATTCAATAATTGATAAAATTAAAACGATATGTACGTACTTAGTTCCTAATTAAAGTGCGATTAAAGCTTATTTATACAAACCAAATTACGTATTCCTGTCACCCATTTTGCACGACTGCAAAGAAGTGATAACGCAAGAAAATTATTGGATTGTTTGTTTGCTGTCTCTTTGTCGCTTTGTGATGTTCTAGTGGATTTGTAACGATAATGGGGATTTTCACTAATTCTTCACCTTTTGACCAAGATGTTGGTAAGTAAAGAACACAGCTTTTATTATATTTGCTGTAAGTAAATAGCATAAAGTATTACAATTGCACCATACTTTTTGGAAAAAAAATATTCATGTACTCTACCTATCATAACACCGTCATAATACCTATCCTTTGTTTGTGAAAAGTACTCTGACAAAATAATTAAGTATATATTTGTCTATACCCCCCTCGTATACTGCGGAGATCTTAGTGTGAGGGTTATAGAAGCTGGTGGGGGTGGGAGTTAGGCATATTGACGTTTCTGAGTGACTCATAATCTGATATTATTGGGATGCATGAAATGGTATCTACCTAAGTACCTGATGTAGAGATTAAAATTAATTTAGTACAAACTTTGGTACTAAACGAAATGCAAACACACGAGAAGCTCTTTACAAAAAAAGCAATCAACAAACAACTTGACAAGGTCAGGTATCCTTTGGAAGATAAGTACCATCACAGGTCACTGTGACCTGAATTATCACCTTCACAAAATAAGAGCTACAAATAGTCTCGTCTGTTACAATAGCCTCTGTGCCGAGACTGTCTACAGGAGAACGAGAGTGTGGATCATGTAAGGCCACAGAAAGTACAATAGCCTCTGTGCCGAGACTGTCTACAGGAGAACGAGAGTGTGGATCATGTAAGGCCACAGAAAGTACAATAGCCTCTGTGCCGAGACTGTCTACAGGAGAACGAGAGTGTGGATCATGTAAGGCCACAGAAAGTACAATAGCCTCTGTGCCGAGACTGTCTACAGGAGAACGAGAGTGTGGATCATGTAAGGCCACAGAAAGTACAATAGCCTCTGTGCCGAGACTGTCTACAGGAGAACGAGAGTGTGGATCATGTAAGGCCACAGAAAGTACAATAGCCTCTGTGCCGAGACTGTCTACAGGAGAACGAGAGTGTGGATCATGTAAGGCCACAGAAAGTACAATAGCCTCTGTGCCGAGACTGTCTACAGGAGAACGAGAGTGTGGATCATGTAAGGCCACAGAAAGTACAATAGCCTCTGTGCCGAGACTGTCTACAGGAGAACGAGAGTGTGGATCATGTAAGGCCACAGAAAGTACAATAGCATCTGTGCCAAGACTGTCTACAGGAGAACGAGAGTGTGGATCATGTAAGGCCACAGAAAGTACAATAGCCTCTGTGCCGAGACTGTCTACAGGAGAACGAGAGTGTGGATCATGTAATGCCACAGAAAGTATCTGGTCAGTCATGACTACTTGAATTAACTCCACAACTAGTCTTCCTCACCACAACACCTGTAGCAATAGGAGTGGAACTGGTATGACAGCAGCGCAAAACCATTTTCCATAATTTTATGGAGCTCTGGTGGCACTCCAATCGGTGTGTCAGTGCACAGCTGCAGGTCAAATCTCCACCATTTAGTATTAGAATGAGAGCTCTTAAAAGCTGGTGTTAAACACCGTTAATTCTTATTCGAGATGGGGGTGATAAGTCCTGCACTGACGTCCCGCTTGGGGTGTATTGTGCATTTCCCCCTACCAGCACCTACCCGAGCCAACCCAACTCCTTGAAGTATCGGAGTGAGGCTCTGGGGCGCTGGCACAGTCGCTCCAGTGGCGTAGATGGTACTGTAAGTAATGATGATGAAAAGCAGTATAGCTGTTGCAGCGACGTGGATGAAAGAGGCAACGGTGCCCCATGTAACCCGGTAGCATTTCTAGTTTCTTCTGTGGCTTCACAATGCCACAGCACATGCTCTACAGTTTCGTTCTCCGTCAGTCTGTTCTTCGTTTCAGTGGACTGTCCGTGGCTCCCAGCTTATACAAGTGACTATTCAAGTTGCAATGACTGGTTATAAGGCCTACTATCAGGCGAAGGGAAACAACCTATTGAAGTTGCAACGACAGGACCTAACACCGTTAATCTTGGAACCCCAATCATTGTTGAATACCATCCTTCACACCTGGAGAACTCTGCATGCATGGCACAGAAGCACTATTGAAAAACCCAGTTGATGCAACAATAGTTAGAAAAATAAATAACAGTAATATTATACCACGCACCACCATCATGGAAACTAGGTCTGTAGGTACGTAAGGCAAACAGTAATACCACGCACCACCATCATGGAAACTAGGTCTGTAGGTACGTAAGGCAAACAGTAATACCACGCACCACCATCATGGAAACTAGGTCTGTAGGTACGTAAGGCAAACAGTAATACCACGCACCACCATCATGGAAACTAGGTCTGTAGGTACGTAAGGCAAACAGTAATACCACGCACCACCATCATGGAAACTAGGTCTGTAGGTACGTAAGGCAAACAGTAATACCACGCACCACCATCATGGAAACTAGGTCTGTAGGTACGTAAGGCAAACAGTAATACCACGCACCACCATCATGGAAACTATGTGAACGCTTAATGAACTGAACTCCCTGTTAAAATCACAACAACAATGTGCATAGGGCGTATCATCATCACCATCAGCCTAACACGTTCCCACTCAGTGCCGGTTTTAACAGTACTGGCGCCCGGGGCGGTCGCTCCACCAGGCCCTACTCTGACGCCGGTACTGTTCCCACTGCTGGGAAACAGGCATTCTCTCAGAAAGAGAGAGATGGGCCCTGATCCACCGTGCCGGCCCAGGGCATGTCAGTGAATGTCATTTATGTGTTTGAAGTTTTGAGGTTCTCACATAATATACTGGTTTCCTCGCGATGTGTTCCTTCACCGTTGTTACTACCAACTTTCCAAGAGAGGGTTAAATATTTATACTTTAACAATGTAGTGAGTGTATAATACCACGCCGTCACAAAAGGAAATGAAACGACAATCGGCCGCGGCGGCTCGACAACGTTTGACGAGTGGAGCGATCAGTCGCGTGTCGTGTTGCAGAGCGCGCCACCAGCGAGAACAGCACTAGCGAGGAGTGGGGGCTGATCATGGAGATCTGCGACCGCGCGGGCGCGTCCGGCGCCGCCGCCAAGGACTGCCTGCGCGCCACCATGCGGCGCCTCGCGCACGCGGACCCGCACGTGCAGTGCCACGCGGCCACGCTGCTGGACGCGTGCGTCAACAACTGCGGCCGCGCCTTCCGGCTGGAGGTGGCGTCGCGCGACTTCGAGCAGGAGTTCCGGCGCGTGCTGTGGCGCGCGCAGCCGCCCGTGCAGCGCCGCCTGCGCGCGCTGCTGCGCAAGTGGGCCGAGGGCGAGTTCCGCTCCGACCCGGCGCTCGACCTCATCCCCTCGTTGCACGCCAAGCTGCGCGCCGAGGCGGCGGGCGCGGGCGCGGGCGGCGCGCGCGCGGCCTCGCCCTCCCCCGCCGCGCCCGCCGCCGCCGCCGCGCGCGAGCAGGACGAGCTGGCGCGCGCCATCGCGCTCTCCCTGCGCGACGCGCCTCCCTCCGCCGCCGCCGCCGCGCCCGCCGCGCTGTACCCGCGCGTCGAGCCCCCGGAGCCGGTGCGCGAGGCCCGCCGCGTGCGCGCGCTCTACGACTTCGAGGCGGCCGAGGACAACGAGCTCACGTTCATGGCGGGCGAGACCGGTGAGTGCGAGACGAGCCGGCGCGCCGCCCTCCCTCTCCCTGCGCCCCGACCCGACCTGACCCTGCTCTCCTCTCTGCCGCAGTGCACGTGACCGACTCGAGCGACCCCAACTGGTGGAAGGGATACAACTCGCGCGGCGAGGGCCTGTTCCCGGCCAACTTCGTGTCGGCGGAGGAGCCTGCCGCGGTCGCGGCCGGGGTGGCCGAACAGGAGGAGCCCGCCGCGGCGGCCGCGCCCGAGGAGGAGGAGCCGCCGGTGAGGTGCATCGACGAGGGCGCGATGGACGCGTGCCTGGCGGCGCTGCACGAGGCCGACCCGGCGGCGGCGGGCGGCGCGCGCGAGGAGGCGGCGCTAGCGCGGCTGGAGGCGCGTGCGCTGGCGTGCGGCGCGTTGGTGGACGCGGCGCTGGAGCGCGCCGACACGCGCCACGCGCGTCTCACGCAGCTCAGCGCCGAGCTGGTGGACGCGCTCAACCTCTACCACGAGCTGATGCGGCCGGCGCCGGCGCCCTTCGCCTTCCACCACCCGCAGGTGCCGCGCTAGCCGCCCGCATCCACTTATTATCCATATTGTAGAGAAATCATTCCACTTACCTACCTGCTCACTACTCACCCGCTGCACACATATAGGTACTGACTGTGCGTGATATTAATGTGCGTTCGACGAAATGAAGAGAAATGCTTTTAAATAAATACATAATATATTATATCTATTACAACATGAAGTTCTCGTTTTACTAAATCTCCTGCCGCTGCCGGGTCGGCTGTGGCCGTGCTAGCTGGGTCGGCTGTGACCGTGCGAGCCGGGTCGGCTGTGACCGTGCGAGCCGGGTCGGCTGTGGCCGTGCTAGCCGGGTCGGCTGTGACCGTGCGTGCTGGTGCAGCGCCGAGGAAGGCTGCTCTGCGACTGCATACCGACCGACACGAAGTCTACGTTACTGATAGGTGCCGAAAAAGGTTACTTGAGCCTTTATGAATAGTAGATTATGTTGTATCTAAAGTTAGAATAATTTTCCCCACTTTTTAAATTATTTTTTATTATAGGTTCACAGAACTGGAAATACACATAATTATAGAACTTAACTAAACAGTACACAATATGAGCGTTAGTGTATGTGCTATTCGGAGTGAACACGGCATACATAAAAAAAAGTTTTGTACCCTTTAACAAAATGGGTACCCAATCAACTAGAAGTACTTATACAAAAACAAACGCAGGTATTAAAATACAATGTTATTCCGAGTATAAAAGTGTGAGAGAAGAGACTGATGAGCCGAAGATATCAATGTTATTACAAATATTGTTGCAGTAAGAGCACATTCGATACAAAGCTGAACGCTAACCAGTTTGCGTGACGACAAGGGAGCCTGAACGTTATGTTTTCTTACTATGTAGACGGCTGGAAGAACGAGGAACATGATACAACTATTTCTTCGAGTACCTACGAGTATATGGGGACTATCAATATTTATTTATTTACTAGCTGTACCCGCGACTTCGTCCGCGATTGCCATCCTTGCAGACTAATTATTCGCTCTTGGGCACAGTTCCGTTTTTCTCATATTTTAAGCAACACTGTGGTCTGCGGTGAGGCACTCTTATCAAGAAAAGAGCTGTTTACTTTGGATTTGAAAACTTTCAGGTTGTATTTCTCAGAAGACAATAACTCGGTAGCGTTCCTTCGCTATTCGACCTATAAATGTTGAAGCAAAGTGCTTTGTGCGAGTCTTTAGAATTTTGACAGTAAAACGGAGTCTTGTCACCGAGGTTCTCCTTGTTTTTTGGTGGAAGGAAGATGATATCAAGAAGGATAATAAATTGTGCAGTTGCATTGCACGCAGTCTCCGAAATGTATCCGGTAAAAGATAAATAGTTTAGACAAATACAGGCTCAATGCGGCGCTGTTCTAGGTTAGCTAATTATTTACACCAAAAAACGCCTGCATTATACCTATAGTATAACCTAAACAAAATCCTAGAAATACATAAGAAACCAAGTAATATTTATATCCATCTCACGATCACGATCAACCCACTTAAGTAAACAGGGTTGGAGCCTGACCCCGCACTCGAGCCGATACGCATCCCACATTGCTCCCGCCCGCCTAACGCTGTTGAACTGGTGCGCATACCAGTACTGGAACATGCTGACAAGTTCCTATGGCAAGCTGATGTCACTGAGTTTCTTCCACAGCAAGTCATATGACACCAAATCAAAAGCTTTTGACAAGTCGAAGAAGCAAGTATACACTGGAGTGCTACGTTTTGTATAGTACTTGACGGTATGCTTAGGTTAAGACACAGTATGGCACTTTCCGTAGACAGTCGGAGCTGGAACCCGAACTGTATATCATTTAGTGTTACATAATAAATATCTGTTTAACTGTGAGTTAAGCAACCCGTCAAACACCTTAGCAATAACCGTTGTTAGAGATATAGGCCTGTAGTTACTCTTATCGGCAAGGTCACCGGTTTTATTTTTCACTACAGGCACTATCAGCGTTTTCATAAAATCCAGTGGCAAGTACCTACGAATGGCTCACGCATAGCGAGTAAAACAAGGCTAACACTCTAGAAATAATATGGTCCAGCGTGGTGCAAATGTTCAATGCTGAGTCCATCGGGTCCCGGGGACTTGCCTTTTGAAATTAGCTACATCGTTTTGCCAAGAAGGTAGTCCCCACTACTTGACTGCCCATGCCAGCACTGAGCACCTCCCCGACCGAGCCCAAAGGAGATTTCACAGTAGGTTCGCTCACACCATCGACGCTCACTGGAAGGCAGGGTCGTGCATTACTGGTTGCTTGCCAAAAGCTGCGAAAGTCCCCTTTTAGTATGTTTTACAGCAAGAACGTCCAACTAATTTGGTCCTGATTATTTTGGCAACATTTTAACCTAGACTTGAACACTCTTAACTGGTATCGTAGGACATATCCTGACACACGCAGCCTGACTTGGGTCTACCACAAAACACCCACTCCTTGAACTTCGACCTGGCCACCCGGTGAGCCTCGCTGACATGTTTGTTCCACCCTACAATGCTATGACCTGTACCAATACAGCTTTACCAATAATTAAAAAAACCGGACAAGTACGAGTAGAACCGAGCCACAGAATACGAGATAACGGTGGCGACTCCCGCTCTGGCTCGTTTCTGGTGCAAAGATTGGCCATTGCCATTCAGCGTGGGAATGCTGCCAGTGTTATGGGCACTTTTGCACCAGGAACGATCCGGGGTGGGCTGTTTGACTAGATTAGTTTATATTATAATTAGAATTAAGTAGTTTGTTAATTTGGAACTAAAGATTAACTAATAAAAAATATTAAATTAAATTAAAGATTTTGAAGCACAAAATTTTGTCTGAAACAATTGATGTTGTCACCGAAAATGTCAAAGTCATGGCATATTTTGTTGTAGGCTGAGCACATCCGGTGTAACGGAGAGTGCTGGCCATAATTCGTGCGACATGGGGAGAGATAGAAAGTTTTTCTGTTAAGGAGGCGGCTGCTTGAACGTGGCACCGAAAGTGCAACTTTAGACAGCAAGTTTGTAGTCAATTTTGCCATCAATTATCTTTTGCAGTAATGCGATATCCGCATAGTTACGTCTACGTTCTAGTGAGATCATTTTAAAATGTTCAAGTCTTGAGCTATAAGACGGAAGATTGCGACAGAGGTTATTTGCATATGAAAGATGATAGAGGAACTGCTTTTGTAGTCTTTCCAATCGGCTGATGTGTACAGCGTATGATGGGCTCCAAATTGTGCAGCAGTATTCTAAAAGTGAGCGAACATAGCAATTGAAAAGAATAATAGGTATTTCCACATCCTTGAAGAATTTTGTTTGCCTTGTGACAAAACCCGCCAACCGTGCACCCTTCTTTGATATGTTGTCTATATGTTCGCGAAAATTCATTTTTGCATCAATTATAACGCCCAAATCACGAATGCTGGAGACTTCACTTATCGGTGAGTTATTAATAAAATAGTTGGCAAGCGTGGGATTACGTTTTCTTGAAATATTCATGTAAAAACACTTAGCAGTATGTTTTGGGAACACCAGTGGCTAATTTTGTCCAAGTCGCATTGTAACAATATGATATCTTCGTGGTCACGAATTTCTCTGTACAACTTAAGATCGTCTGCGAACATTTGATAACTAGATTTTATGTTTGTGCATAAGTCATTTACAAACACCAGAAAAAATAAGGGACCGAGATGGGAGCCTTGAGGCACGCCAGATGGAACCGCTTGTGGATCTGATTTGAAGCCTCTGATCGTGACTAGCTGGGACCTGTTATGAAGATATGATTCACACCACCGAAGTAATGAGCCACAGATACCAGCATGACCCAGTTTTTGTATGAGCAGGTTGTGGTTGACCACATCGAACGCTTTAGAGAAATCTGTGTAGATAGCATGGACTTCATGTTTGTTTTCCAAGGCTTCAGTTATGTCAGTTACATAATCCAGAAGATTAGATCTGCGATCTGCGATCTGATTAGATGTGAGAAGCGTCACCCTTACTTGGTCGAAATACCATTTATTCGCACCAAGCGTTTTGACTCCACTTTCTTAATTAGAACAGCAAAACAATGGAACGCCTTGCCCCTGTCTGTGTTTCCGCAGCATTACAATCTTGGAGTGTTCAAGTCTAGGGTTAATAGGTTATTACTGGGCAAACGTGCTCCATCTTCGACCGCATCGTCGCTTTCCATCAGGCGAGATCGCGGTCAAACGTTAGCCTAGTCCGATGTAAAAAAAAAAAAAAAAAAAAGATGTGGTCGATCTGCCAGGCAGAAAACCATGCTGGCAAGGATTGAGTATCGGTTTCAGATGGTAGTGGATCTTTTTTTGAACTAAAGATTCGAACAATTTTCCAATAGAAGACAATATGGAAATAGGTGTAGTAATGGTTTATGTACTAGTTTCGAAGAACGCGGCACATGCATACTGTTTGTTTGTTTTGAGGTACGGAACCCTAAAAAGAGAAGTTTTTTCGAGTCAAGAACCACTCCAAGACCGACGACTGACTCCATTCTCATCAAAGGCTGAGATAATTAATATAATTCCTACCTACATAATTCCAAGAAAACGGCCTGACTCCTGAACTGATCTCAATTCATGTAACGATCGTGAGGAGGTCCAGGGAGCGGTCCGCGTGCGGCAGCGGCTCGGGCTCTCCGATGCCGCTGTCGCAGTCCGGCTCCTCCAGGTCGGACGCCAGTGCGGGCCGCAGCGCCGACTGGCGGCGCGCCAGCCACGCCGCCAGGCGTGCCGCCGGCGGGCGCGCGGCCGGCTCGCGGCGCCAGCACGCCAGCGCCAGCGCGCGCGTCTCCGCGCACGCGTCACGCGGTAGCGGCGGCCGCCCGCCCCCCAACACGACGCGCACGGCCGCCTCAGGCGTGGCGCCGCCGAAGGGACGCGCGCCCAGCGTCACCAGCTCGAGCGCGAGCACGCCGAACGACCAGGCGTCCGAGGCGGCCGTGGCTACGCCGCGCGCCAGGCTCTCGGGCGCCATCCACAGCACGGGGAAGAGCGCGCGGCCGCGGCACGCGTACTCGCCGTCTGCCGCGCCAGTCTCGCGTGCCAGCCCGAAGTCAGCGAGCTTCAACGAGCGGTTCGCGTCCACCAGGCAGTTGGCGGCGCGCACGTCGCGGTGCACCAGGCCGCGCGCCCCGAGGTACGCCAGCGCCTCGGCCGCCTCGCACGCCAGCCGCGTCAGCGCCTCGCCCGACACGGCGGCGGCCTCCTCGGGCTGCACGTGCGACGCCGGCGCTCCCTCTGCCAGGTAGCGGCGCGCGCGCAGGTACTGCAGCAGGTCACCGAACAGCGCCAGCTCCATGAGCAGCAGCGGCGGCCCGCCCTCCCAGCACACGCCCTCGAACCGCACCACGTGCTCGTGCTGCAGTGCGGCCAGCAAGCGCGCCTCGCGCAGGAACTGGCTCTCCTCAGCGGGCGAGGCGCCCTCGCGGAGCGCCTTCACGGCAACGGCGCGCCCGGTGGGCCGACAGCGCGCCGAGCGCACCTCGCCGCGCCGCACGATCCCGAACCGGCCCGCGCCGAGCTCCTCGCCCAGTTCCAGCGCGGCGGACTCCACGAGGTAGGGCGCGAGCTCGGAGAACGTGGCCTCGCGCTGTGCCAGGATCCTGGCGGTGGTGGCGCGCTCGAGGAGGCGGTCGCGGCGTGCGAGCCAGCGGCGCACCGCCACCGCCGCGAGCCAGAGCGCCACGAGCATCACTGCGAACGCCACGCTGCCGCTGATCCACGCGACATCGAGGCAGCTGGGGTGGAAGCGCGCGCCGAAGGGCGTCAGACAGCCCGTGGAGCCGTCGTCGTACGGCACATCCGTCGCCGGGCAGAGCTCGCCGGGCGGGGGGTTGTCTCTCGGGCGCCAGGTGGCAAGGCGCCGCAGCCGCATGTCGGAGCCCCAGCGCTCGATGTACACCCGAGCGTCCACCACGCCTCTCCCGTCGTACGTCAGATCTCCTACGACGCCGGAAACTGATCTCTCTCGTACGCCTTCCCAGAAGTACCTAAAGCAGAAAGTCGCGCGTAGATATATCGATACCGGACGTAAGTATCAATAATTGATGTAAGGGACAAACCCCAGTGTTTCAGGAGAGCAAATATAACATTTTATCTTAGAATATTTTATTTATTTTATAAAAGTAAATAAATAAATAAATATTTGGGACACTTTTTGCACACACGGTCATCTGACCCCAAACTAAGCAAAGCTTGTGATATGGCTGCCAGAGACTGATATACATACATATATAGTTTTAAATACATACTTAAATAGATATTAACAACCAGATACTCAGACCAGTCACAGACCAGTGTCTCTAACTTTTTTTTTCTGTTGTCCTATTTAAATGCGTCTAAGAGCTAAGTATCTTAGATTTTTGGCATCTTTCGTACGATAAATTCTAAGATAAACTTTACGATTTCGTAGATAGCCTGTCCCTTACATTGTACAGCAGTCAGTCTAAAATAACTTGGAGATTCGAGTGACTGACCTGAGCTTTTCTTTCATTTGTGGGTGGTCCAGCGTCTCATTATGTTGTGTGACCAGCCGCTCGAACCCTTCCCCGAGCGTGACGAGCGCGTCCACGACCGCGGCGGCGTGGCGCGGCCAGCTGCGGCCACGCCACTGCGCGGACTGCGGCCAGCGAAGGCGCAGCTCGCCGTCGTCGGTGCCGCGCCACTGGAACGACACGGACAGCGGCCGGAGCGCGGCCACCGCGGCGTCCGGCGCCTCGTAGTCGCGCACGAGCCACACGTGCCGGTCGGCGTCCCCCGGCTGCGCGGCGAGCGCCGCCGCCTGCAGCACGTCCCGCGTCATCGCGTTGTCAGCGTTCACGAAAAACACGCGCGTGTCGAGCGCGCGCAGCTCGCTCACGGTCTCGTTCGGCGTCGTGGCCGTCGCTTCGTACGCGTTCAGGTCCCCCGCGCGGAGCAGCTCGTCCTTCACGGCGCGGGCGAGCGGCGTGTTCTGCGACACGAGGCCGAGGCGCTTCCACCCGCAGCCGGCGAGCAGACGGCGCAGCGCCCGCGCCAGGCTCTCCGGGTCGCCGGTGGCGCTGCGCACGTCGCCGGCGCCGGCTGCCGCCGCGTGCGGCGTGTACGCGACTAGCACGAGCCGCGCGGACTGCGCGTTCAGCGCCGCCAGGCTCGCCTGCTCCGCGGGCGCCGCCACGCCGACCGTGCGCCACAATTGACCGTTGCTGCGCCATTTGTCGATCTCCAGGGCCAGCGCGGAGGGGTCGCCGCAGTCGACGGAGACGAGCCTCGTCGCGAACCACGCTTGCAACTTGTACAGGTTCGTGATGTACTCGAGGTGGGACTGAGCGATGATGTCGACCGCGAGCTTGTAGTCGTCTCTCGGCTCCGAGTCGCAGTGCAACACGACCGCCTCGCGATAGCTCGACTCGGCCGCCAAGGCCGCCCAGCCGTTGTACCCGTGCGCGGCGGGCGCGAGGCTGCAGGCCGCCGCCTCCACGTCGCCGGCCGGCGCGCGCGCGGCGTGCTCCAGCACGGCGCGCAGGTCGCGCTCCCGCGGCGCGAAGGGCCGGTGCAGCACCTTGTAGAGTCCGGGCGCGCGCTCCAGCAGCGCGCTCCTGGCGCCGACGAGGAGCGAGGCGGGCGGCGGGCGCGGTGCGGGCGCCGCCGGCAGCACGGACACGCCGCTCACGTTGTGCCACAGCTCCGCGTCGAAGAACAGGAAGGAGCGGTTGGCGGCTGCCACCAGGGAGGCGAGCTGGTGGCGCGCGAGCTGCCGGCAGCGCATGCGCGTGCACAGCTCCTCCGTGTCGTTCTTCCACTCGCCCGCGGGGATGTACACGGTCGCATTCTCCTCAGTCTCGTCGTCGGTTCTGGAGAGAACAGACGAACTACGATGTTATATAAGATGTCGAGAGCTTGTCTAGCCGTTCTCGCTGTAGGGTTCGGGTTCCGTAGCTACAAAAATTATCGTAAAAATTCGTTCTTTATCAATTTCAATAGCAACTATTCAACCAACGTTTACTTATTTATGATGAGGCATAATACTTTTAAAAATACCTACCTTACCCGCGCAATACATTTAACTCCACTGATAAGCGAATAGGCTTACACTTATTCTCTACGAGCATTATTAATATTTAGTTTATTTTAATCAAAATATGTATAGTTGTGAGTGTTTTTTTTTTTTTCATGACCGTGCATTCAATGTCCTTTAGTCGTAATATTAATAAGTTTACTTAGTCTTAATAGCGTCAAACAAGTCATAGTCACATTCAGAGTCAAGCTAAGTAAGTCACGGTCAAGTCAAACGCATGCCCCTGTAAAGTGGTGGAGACTTTACAAGAGGCTCTTATGGAGTTTTGGAAACAGCACGAAAAGACACGTTTCACCTCGTTATATCACTTACCCACACTCGAGCACGTTTACGAGCACTTATTGAATAATAATTCACCATTTAGTACACATTAACACTCGAAAATACACAAGTTTAGGAAAATAATCCAACGAGCCGACATGTTTTTTTCTACGTTGGCGCCAAAACTCCTCTTCATTCCTAAGATAAGAGTGTATGACCATTGTGGTGAACATATTTTTTTTTTTTTAAATATAACTATGTGCTATGTAGGTACCTACATTGGCCAGACAGTTGTTGAGCAGTGAATTCTTTAACTAATTTGGTTTGATATTATTTTTATATTTTATATTAATACCTGTTTTCTTTATTAATTGAATTGTGTTTTCTTTTCATTAAGTATATAATTATTGTATCCTCAGTGTTCATTCTTAGATGTTCCGTTCCGAGGTTTGTGTAGCGAGCCCGCGACAGCCTGGCGCCTAAGTCAGACGGCCACGGGAGGTGCGCGGGGGCGCGAGCGGCGGGCGGAGCGGTGCCTGCGGCGTGCCGCCGGCCGCGTGCGCGCTCCCGGTAGTACCAACCTTGTGCTACGGAAGTACTTTGAGATAATTTCACACGGATCGGGTGCGTCGATACGCGCCGTGGTTGGTTGTACGGTTGCTGTGGTAGGCAAACGTTGGTTGTCCTATAATTGGTGCGGCTTTGGTGTCTATAGACCCGCGAGTGTTAATTTCAGTGCTAGGACACTTTGTATGGGATATTTGTGAAGTGTTGAGGATTCCGAGGACAGCCGCTACGAGCTGGAAACGAGCTGAAGTCTGGGCCCAGACAAGGTGACATCGTCAACGGCCATCCTCTGGTAGGAATTCTGAACTTTATTTTGTTTCGGACTCCGCGCAACGCGGAACGTACAGCCAATCTTTTTGGGCTCGTACATTAGATATTGTTATTACCATATTTCTATCCGTGATGACCTGTGATTAGTTGGCTTCGGTTTATTTATAATACATTTGTAACCAAGCTGCTGGTCGTCCTTTAAAGCAAAAGATTAAATTGTAAAAAATATAAACGTAACAGTTAACTGTTCAAGTGAAATCAATAATACAACGTTTGCCGCTAGATGGCGTTAGTAAATAAACAGTCATTTCTGAATCGCGCAAACGCCATCGACACCAAGATCGGGCTGATTCGGACTTTTGTTTTATACAAAAAAGAACTAACCTAATGCGAACCATATTCTCTAAGGAATAAAGCATTATACATTCAAACCGAGTTTAAATTAAATCTCAGTAGGCAAAACATCCTCGGGGATTAGAGCAAGAAAGCTGATCCTTGTTCAACAATAATGATGTTTAATGCGTATACATTATGTTTAATGTATAATATTGTTCAATGTATAATGCGAAATGTAAATAAATGATCTTAATAACATGTTTTAGTACATTTTAAATAACATCACAGCTCAGCTACAGGGCTCACAGGGCTCACATCTCGGACATCTGTTTATCTTATTGTTTGTCCATAAAAATTACTTCTATATTCAAATGTTCGCAGATGACCTAAAATTTTACCTACCTAAATTAAATAAAATTATTATTTTTTGTTTATTATTTGTTTATTTATTTATTTATTATATAGTAATGTTTCATTTACTAGCTCTTAGCACAGTCATATTTAGGTTCGACGACGAGCGAAGCGAGGAGTGTTAAGTTACTGGTGCACCACAATGCGCAAGCCGAGCGAACGAAGCGAGCGTGTCGCGGCAGCAGCCGGCGACGCGCCTGAAGAAGAATACTTTGGGCATCATAAATGACTAGTGTATGGCTAAGTCATATCATAGATAAATATAATAGGCGCGACGACGAGCAAAGCGAGGAGTGTTAAGTTACTGGTGCACCACAATGCGCAAGCCGAGCGAACGAAGCGAGCGTGTCGCGGCAGCAGCCGGCGACGCGCCTGAAGAAGAATACTTTGGGCATCATAAATGACTAGTGTATGGCTAAGTCATATCATAGATAAATATAATAGGCGCGACGACGAGCAAAGCGAGGAGTGTTAAGTTACTGGTGCACCACAATGCGCAAGCCGAGCGAACGAAGTGAGCGTGTCGCGGCAGCAGCCGGCGACGCGCCTGAAGAAGAATACTTTGGGCATCATAAATGACTAGTCTATGGCTAAGTCATATCATAGATAAATATAATAGGCGCGACGACGAGCAAAGCGACATTTCAGAAGAAGAAGGTTTCGTATGCTTTTTGAAGTTCGATCAAAACAAAGGTATGAGTCGTGAATTGTATTGTATATCAAATAATAATTATTTCATTTGCGGAGTATAATTATCACATGTGTTATAATAGCTTTAGAATGGTTTTATTTTGTAATTATGTTTTTCGATATCAAAAGTTTGTATTTCATTTGTAAATATGTATATTTTTATTTATTCGATCATGTATTACTTACCCGCCAGGTGCGCGTTCACCCGCGGGAGGGCGGGTCGGAGACACACGGGGTCTACTCACCCGTCAGGCAGTCTGCAGCCGGGCAGGGCCAGGGCGCGGGTGGCGCCCGGCGCGTGGCGCGCGTGCAGTCGCGGCGCCAGTGGCGCGGCGCCGGCGCCCAGCACCTCTAGCCAGCGCCCGGTCCAGTTGCACCACTCGCTGCTGTCGTTGTGTGGCTGCTGCGGCGCCGACCATGCCACCGCCACCGCCACCACCACCTTCTCTTCACCATACCTACGAGATGGGAAATATGTACATTACTTACTATATAATTATCTAATCGTCAAATTTTTTACATATAAAAACTAACATAACCAGTCTTTTTAACCGACTTCGAAAAAAAGGAGGTTATCAATTCGACTGTATGTTTTTTTTTTTTATGTTTGATACGCGATTACTCCGCCAATTTAGAATTGTTTTTGATGATTCTTTTTTTGGTTGGTAGGTCATATCTCATAGGTGGTTCCATATTTTTTTATCGACATTGATTCAGTGCATTTTGAAAAATCTACAAAAATATCTACAAATTCAATGTACATTGTAAACATTGTACAGTAGGGTGGAACACCTTTGTATGATTTTTTTTTTTTCTAATTTCGATTTGGAATACCCGGGAAAAGTTGTTTTACATAAATGTAAGTAACATTCCTTATTTTGGAAGTTCTAACTCGACAGCTTGAGCTCCCGCCAGAGACTTTTTTTTATGCTTAAAGTCGTTTGGTATTTTACATCCTATAAATAAAATAATAAGTAAATTTAGCATGTTTTGACTGTAAAGATGCAAAAATAAAATAAATAATAATTTTAAAAATAAAATACAGGTTCAGAATGTTATACAGTATGAAAAACGTTATTTTGTATAGCAAAAATCCTTTTTCGTCTCAAACTTTGACATGACTTTTCGAGATGCTAATTTAGACTTTATGAATCCTTCTCTTCTTTTCTTGTCGAATACACTTAGAGCTGCTTCTGTTACAACTTTCCACTGCCTGGGTGTGGCAAGGCAGTCTCATAAACTCCAAAACGGCATCTCCCCCATTTTCAACTACATTTTGTAACTGCTCATCGGAAATATTCATCAGTATTGGGGGTTCATATATATTTTGTTGCCAGTCAATCAAGTCTATGTAAGAACTTGCATTTAAGTTAACTTTTGGCACCTCAAACGTTCGCGGAACAGAATTTTTATTCTCTTGGCGAGCCTTCAAAATGCGTCTTGTGGCGAGTTCTCTAATGTGCTTATGTGAATCTGTTATCATACTCAACAACAAGTTTTCTGGATGAGCAAAGTAGCTGTTTCGAATTATAACAGGGTCCACTATCGCTAGCAATGCATCGGGTAAATGTCTAGTGCTGGTAATGAGCTTCCATAGATGCCTTGAACCGTCTTTGCAGGATGAATGTGTCTTGATGGCAAACCAGACAGGTGCATATGATTTTACGACAAACTTTGCTAAAGTCACAAGATTTGGTTGTGGGTTTTCCGTAGAAATATACAAACGCCATATGCGATTAGCTCTTGTCAACCAGCGGGCATGGGATAGCTTTCCTGGGCTTCTGTGCAATAAATCAGGAGGGCAGGATCCATTTATGACAGCTGTACTAATTTTTTGTAAATATTTCTGGTCTGTGCTGAGATCTGTTGATGTTGGTGGAGGTAGTTCATAGTACGGTTCACCTTAGAACAAAAATGAAATTTTTCAATTGCACTTCCGGGATATACCTACGACTGGTATCGTTGGATTCCTTGTGGTGTCAGGAACACGAAACTGTCGGTCGTAAAGTGCCATAGTGGTGGAGGGGGGAGCTACCCCCCAACAAAGATGGCGCCCGGGCAGTTTAGTTTTTACACTATAACTCGATAAATACTGCACCGATTTCAAATGCGTAAACTATTTTTGAAAGCTAATAAAATGTGTTATGTTTCTTTCATACACATTACATATGTATATGTTATAGTTAATGAGTTATCTTGTGAAATATATGTTTTCTAGCTAATACTCAAATACGTTCCGATCTTCTGTTTTTCTCTTCCAGCCACTGCCAGCCGTCTTACGTAGGTATATCGTCACTCCAACGAGTCTCAGGGCGTCCTACGCTACGTTTGCCGATTCGTGGCCTCCATTCTAGAACACGTCTACCCCAACGGTTAACGGTTCTGCGACAGATATGATTGGCTCACTGCCATTTCAGCTTGCTAATACACTAAGCTATGTCGGTGACTTTGGTTCTCTGGTGAATAACTTTACTCGGATACGATTCCTCAGAGAAACGCCGAGCATAGCACTCTCCATAGCCCACTGACCGACCTTGAACTTGAGGACCGCTCCAACTGTAATTGTCCACGTTTCAGCACCGCAAGTCATGACAGGTAGAACGAACTGGTTAGACTTTCGTCTTAACACTGCGGAATAGGTAACGAGAAAAATAGACGTAATTTTCCGAACGCTCCGCAGCCTAACTGTATTCTTCTCTTGGCCTCACTTTCAAAACTGTTTTTACCAAGTTCGAGCGTCTGCCCTAGGTAAACATATTTTTGAACAATCTCTAGAGTGAAGCCATTTACGGCAACCGGTCCCGGAGCAACGTGTTCGTTGAACATGACCTTGGTTTTGTCCAAGTTCATCTGGAGACCGATACATTGGGAAGAATTTGCTAGCCGTCAAGCATATTTTATAAGTCCTCCAGCGATCCAGCCATTATGACGATGTCGTCTGCAAATCGCAAATAAAAAATGTACTCACCATTGATATTGACACCTCCCCAGTCTAGTCCAGCCTCTTATACAAATCCTCCATTGCGTCAGACCTTTATACTATACCCCATTAGGAACCTACTTGCCAAATTACAGATTCGTAGTTGCACAACTTTTAGCACAACACACACACACTCCAATTCCACCTCCTTAATCCTTCCTTTTTGTGAAAATATTCTACCAGTATGTTTTTATTTTAAACTACATATTAGCCTAATTACCTACCAAATTGTATCTCCCTAACATCAAAAACATAGGTTTTTGAAATAAATTTTGAACCTTCATTTGCCACCCTTAATTCGGCCCTTATACAAAATAATTTTTAACGCATATCTACACTACACCCGATAAGGAATCGACTTGCCAAATTTCAGCTTCGTAGTTACAAAACTTTCAACTAAAAATTCAAGCCCCATTTTTAGCTCTTTAATCCGTCTTTTTCGGAAATGTATGCAGTATTAATTTATTTATTTTAAATCATGAACATGAACATCAAATTGCACGTCCCTAATATCAAAAATAAAATACTTTTACATAAACATTCAATCCCCTTTTTGCCTTCCTTAATTCGGCCCTTTCGCAAAAATAATTACTTATCTGACGTCTACACCTTAGGGTCTTCTTGCTAAATTAGAGTTTCGTAGCTATGCAGCACTTTCAACACACCGTTCAACCTCCAATGCCACTCCAATGTCTTAATCCATACCTTTTGTAAAAATCTTTCAATAGTATTTATTTATTTAAAACTATTAACCAGAAAATCAAATTTTCATACAAATGTTTAACCTCCGTTGGTCCCCCTTAATTCGGCCCTTTTGCAAAATCGTTTCTTAGCAGACGTTTATACCCCATAAGGAATCTACTTGCCAAAGAGCACGCGCTTGCTTTTCGCCTTGGTTTTATCTTCCGAGTGCAATTATATCAACACCTACTGTATTTTCAAACAAAGGATAATATAAAAAATCGATGGCTCGAACGCGACCACTTGACGCGGCAACCAACTGGTGCCAATGACCTTAGAGCACAGACTAGGTAAAGCTACTACGAAAAAATAACATAGATACAAATAAAATGGATATGACTAGGCCGTAACGCATCCATTATTATGTATGCTCAGTAATATAACTATTCATATCATAATCATAAATCATATTTATTTCCAAAAGAAACAGCACATACAATTTCCATAAAAGACTTAATATTAATTTTAAAACACAGAAAGTTTGCAGTGGGCCCCAAACTAGGCTAAGCCTGTATCTTGGGTACCCGGGGAAATCAAATAATAAATTATATCCAAATTTGCGCTGACAGTGTGTAAAAGTTTCTAATTGAATAATACATGTTAGCAATGTAGTATAAGATAAGTTAAGTTACATGCCTGTTAGTGATAGGGCATAAAGAGTTAATCAATCAAACAATCAAATAATAAAATGCTTTGCATTATTGACAACAGATCGTGTGAGTGTGTGTGTGTGTGTGTGTGTGTGTGTGTGTGTGTGTGTGTGTGTGTTTGTGTGTGTGAGTGTGGGTGTGTGGATGTGTGTGGGTGTGTGCGTGTAACTGTAACTGTTAGTAGGTGCTTTAAATATGTAAATATGTCAGAAGCCTGGCATCAGGAGCAGTCAAAATTATTTATCTTGCGCAAAGACTTCTTTGCGCTTCATTTCCGTAAACCTCACCAGTCTTTCCGTTTGTTCTCCAGATAGCGAGAGTAGACATTTTTGTATTTTATTCTTAGATTCGGCGAAAGTTTTATTTTGGATGTCGATTAATTTACAGACAGAGTTGTATGTAAAGATATGTACATATTTAGGTAAGCGGGCGGCAAACGTAGTGTTTACTCTTGGGGAAGGCACATCACGAAAGCGACTCTGCCTACTAGGTTTGACATTACTGGTCAAATAATGACTTGTGGCAATAGCCCGCATGACAAAAAGCTGTCGAACTCTCAGAACCGATGCTTCTTCATACAGTTTGCCCGTGGGATACCTGCGCGGCTTGCCGAGTAAAACTTTTAGCGCGGCTCTTTGTGCGCGTTCTACCTCTTCCATATGTGTTTTAGCTGCGCCGCCCCAAACACCTATGCAGTGCAGCAGAAGAGACTGGCACAATGACTTATAAACTAACATTTTGACTTCATCATAAGCACATGCTCTTAAAAACTTAAATATGTACAACAGCTTGCGGACTTTCTTTGAAATATACGAAATATGTGACGAGAAGGATAGGTTTTCATCTATAATTACTCCCAAGTATTTCGCTGAGCTAAATCTACCTATTGAACTGCAGGAGCATTTAGATGGGGCAGTTCTGAGAACAGAGGCAACTTCACACATGTTATTGTGTAATGCTATGTCCGAAATCACAGTTCCCGTGGCCTCCGTAATGTGGAAAGCAATAAAGTTTGACTTTTTGACGTTAAGAGTTAGGAGATTTTCGTCAAGCCATCGAGATATCACAGACATTCCGTATTCAGCTTCTTTAATTGCAGAAGCCCAGTCTCTCGCATGGAAGATAGCGGCAGTATCATCAGCGTAGCAGATAAGTTTACAATTTGGTATATTTAGCCTGAAAATGTCATCTATGTAGATAGTGAATAGAGTGGGAGCTAATATACTGCCTTGGGGGACGCCGAAGGGAATCTGCATTTTGCTGCTCGTGTGTTCTCCTATTTTGATAAGCTGATTTCTGTTAGATAGGTAACTCGTAAACCAGCTAAGCGAACAACCCCTGACGCCAAGGCTTTCAAGTTTTTTAATCAGAATCAATGTGGAAACAGAATCAAATGCCTTGGCTAGGTCCAAAAAGACCCCTATGCACCTTTGCTTTTTGTCTAGATGAGACGCCACTGTTTCTGTAAGAAGTTGAACTGCATCTTCGGTTGACTTGCCCCTTCTAAATCCAAACTGATGTTCGCTGAGCAGGTTGTATTTTTCAATAAAATCCACTAGCCTCTTATTGACCAACTTTTCGAGGATTTTTGAAACAATACTGAGAAGCGATATGGGCCTATAATTATCTGGGTTCGTCTTATTACCAGATTTGTGTATCGGGATAACAACAGCCGTCTTCCAACAATCTGGAAAGATACCTGAGGCCATACTAAGATTGCATATGTGAATCAGAGGCCCAACTAACGAATCTCTAGTGTACTTTAATATTAGAGGGGTAATGGCGTCTAAACCTGGGGCACTGTGAGGTTTGAGATTTTGAATTATGTTGACGATTTCACTGTGGTCTGTGGGGGCCATGAATAATGAGTTTGTGCTGTGGCTAGCAAAGGAAAGTTGTTGGCATAGCGATTCATGAGAGGTATTTAGCTTATTTAAAATATTTGAGGCCAGTTGAGCACCTGTAGTTGCAAAGTGTGTATTGCAGCTGTTTAAAGCTTCCTGGGCGTTAACTGTGCTCGTTAAAAGCTCATTTGAGCCCTTCTTAGAACACGATATGTCGCAAACTTC
Source organism: Agriopis aurantiaria (assembly GCA_914767915.1). Taxonomy (NCBI): domain Eukaryota; kingdom Metazoa; phylum Arthropoda; class Insecta; order Lepidoptera; family Geometridae; genus Agriopis; species Agriopis aurantiaria. Next base: position 20,265,582 of record OU611982.1, on the reverse strand, counting down.
CTTGATGGCTCTCCAAAGGCCTTTGGGGTCGCCCTGGTGCTGAGAAAGCTGCGCGTTGGCATGTTCGATTTTGAGCCTGTGCAGCAAACTATTGCAAAAATTTCTGTATCGGGTATACGTTGTCTTAAGTGCTTCATTTTGGGGATCTTTTCTCAACTGTAGGTGGAGGTTGTCCCGATGTCGCATACACCTTATTAGCCCCGGCGTGATCCAAGGCTTAATATTGTGCTTTGATCGACTAATGTTAACTTTTCGAGTGTGTTTGTGAATGCAGTCTGACATGATTTGATTCAAAGCGAGGACCGCATCGTTAACATCGTCTTTTATAAGAACCTGTCGCCAGTCCACCTGCTTAAGTTCGTTGGAAACTTCGTGATAGTTAGTTTTAGAAATTGCTTTACTTTTTAATATGCAACTTTTTGTTTTTAAGGTCATCCCCACTAGTAAAATATCATGATCAGTAACTGAAGTTTTACAAATTATGCCAAGACTTTTCCCCTTTTGATTTTATAAATGCGTGATCAAGGCAAGTCTTCCCTCGAGTTGGTTCTGTTACTGTTGGAATAAAACCTTGACTCGCCATGATGCACTGGTAAGCTGCGTTGTTGCTGCTTGGGGGTTCCTCCAATAAATTAATATTGATGTCGCCGGTGATTAAGACAGTGGCAGCGTCCTTACTACTAACTATGATATTTCGAGGGAGTCATTGAACCTTTCCAGATCATTTACTGCCGGGGATCTGTATATGCCTACTATTTTTAGATATTTTTCCACTGACACCACAAGGCAATTAGCATCTTCAAAGACTGGCTCTTGAGCTGAGGCAGCCCAGCGGAAGAAAGATTACGTAGATAGTAACCCCCCACATTTATTTATGATTTTCTTTGTATAGAAAACCTCAAACCCTGGAAGTTGCGGTACGTGGGAATGCTCCTGAAGCCAGCATTCCGAGAAAACCAAGGCGTCAAAGTCGCAGTCTAGACGAGTTAGGGTTGGTAGAAGGTTAGAAAGGTTATGGTTTAGGCTTCTTATGTTAAATGACAGGACTTTAAAGTTGTAAGGAGCAATGTGAACTTTGCAAAACTCTGGCATTATAAAAGTGCGACATTCTATCTTCAGAGTTTCATCTAATTCTTCGTAAATGGCTAGATTACCCATTGTTATAGATTATTGGCATTAAATGCTGGAAATTTCTACGAATAAAATAAGTCGCATTATTGAAAACCATTAGATTAGAGAGTTGTCTGTGTTTGTAAACATTTTTGAGATTGCGAATGGGACATGGGGATGGGGTGTCAGTCCTAGAAATACCCAATGGAATATGAACCAAGGAATATAGCTTCACTCTGGAAGTTATTGTGTGTAGTAAGATATATGTGTTGATGTGTGAAGTTGAGGGTGTGTAATAAAATTTGAGTGAGTGTAAATACAGATTTTGTTTGGTGATATTCGGGCAGACACTAAATTCAATTTTTATAAAAAATGATTTACATAATATTATTAAGTAAGTTGTTGAGGCGTGAAATTCATTTAAACTAAAAACAATTAATGTTATTAATTTGAACAAAATGTGTGTAATATACATATCCAGAATAGTATTGATAGCTTTCAACAAAAAAATTACCAGTGAAGAAATTACATACTTAATTATTTTTAAATACCAAAAACATTCAGTGTAAAACAAATTACTGTTTTTAAATGAGGAGCCCGGTCATTGCTGGTTCTTGTATTTGGATTCCACTGGCACTTGCAGGTAGAACGCGGTCCAGGTCAGCTTGGTTGAGGATAGGTATGGCCGGTTTTCCTTCGTCTCTGCGCAGGTGAACTCTGCCCTTATTAACCCAACAAAATCGAAAGTCGGAGCCCTTCGCCCGCATTCTGGCGTCTCGAAATAACAGTCTGTTTGTTTTTATGAGGTGTTCGTTCACATAAATTTTGCAGGCCGTCCCTTGAATGTTTAGATCCGCGGAGGTAAGTCCTAGACGCCGGGCTTTTGCAGCTCTTAAAAATTCATCTCTTTTTGTTCTTCTGGTCAGCTTGACAATTATCGGTCTGGGAAAGTGAGTTTCCTTGGGATTGTTTTTATTTTTTGAACCAGCTCGGAAAACACAGTCGATTTCGGTCTCGTGAAAGTTGACACCTACTTTGTTGGCCAAAACCATCAGCATATGCTCGAGGTTTTCATTGGGAGTTTCGTTGACGCCTAAGATTTCCAATTCTTTACTAATATAGTTTTGTGACTGATGATTTAGTTGGTCTTTCAGCTGAGTTACTTCTTCACGTAGCGACGTTAAGATCGAATCTCTCTCTTCGAGTGCCTGAATCCTTGTGTCAAAGCTGTCAAGTCTAGTGTTACATTTCGTCATCCCCTCCGTCCACAGATATACACAACCAGATCGGCAATATATTTTAGTGAAAGAGACAACTTGATATGGCTCAGCACAAGTACGAAAAGGACTTACATAGATTATGTTGTCCTTATCGGCGTGACCTGTTTTTGGTACCTCAAGTGTCAAAATCTGTAATAATCAGTGACAAACAAAACGGGTCTGAATTATATTTATTGCCTTTTTTTGGTGATTTAATGTGATAAATGCGTGTTTCCTCTGTGAAATAATTGTAAAAGATATTTTACAATGGTTGGTTGTAGCATTTTGGGCTGCAAGAAGCGCAGTGAGCGAAAATACGATGAAATATCATTTCACACGTAAGTAAACATATAAAGCTTGTAACGATCACCTAAATAAATTCAGGATATCAATTCGCAAATATTTTATTCATAATTAGTCAGTTTTTAGGTCGATTTGTGGTCTAATTCTATGAATTTTATCAAATTATTCACTTAGAAAATAAATTATGAATGTTGCCAGTTTATGAAAGAAATTACCCACCGCAACTAACATAAATTATTCGTTCTGCAGGTTTCCAACTGATCCTGTCACATTGCTGAAAAAAGCTGGCACATTGCAAGAAGTGCAAAATACCGACCCTTTTATGCCCATATGAATATGGTGAATGTTAATATTAAATATATATTAATGAGGCCACAGTTATGAAGCTGGAAAAGCAAAAGGCTATTTCGGCGAACCGATTCAAAAAGCTACGCGCTGTTCGTGAAATTTGTACTGTAAACATTAAAGAGTATTTATCTAATTATTTGGAATGTTATACATAATTCCATTCATGAAAAAACTAAACGACCAAGCGCGAGTCGGGCTCGCGCGCTGAGAGTTCTTTACAATCACAAAATACAAAAAGTTGTGCAAAAAGACAACATCACGCCCAGGCTGTCACCCATCCAAGTACCGACCGCGCCCGACGTTGCTTAGCTTAGTGGTAAACAGAAATTTGTCACTGACTCGCACTTGGCCAGCGTTTATTATTTGTTGTTTTACTTATGTTCACTATAATCCGCTAAATTTGACGCTTGTACGGATTACCGTTTTTACACTAGAACAAATCCAAAAATACGTTTAACGTTTGTTGCATGAGGGACCCCCGTTCCGTTTTAACTCTGACTTTTTTATTATATTTTATTAATTATAAAAAATCATGCTATGGTTACTTTACAACCTTTTTTCTAGTACTATATTCTAATCCTAACAAATAATTATAATAAAAACGCAAGTAACTTTCTGTCTGTTTTTACGAGGAAATGGCTAAGTCATGGTATAATAATATACTCCGCCAGGTATAGCAATCCGAGAAAAAATGTTTACGTGGGCGTCCCGCAATGATGTCATGATGTCAATTTACAACAGGTTCGAGAGAGATGACGATACACCACGTAACAGCTGATTGAATAAAGTGGCAACTTGACAGTGACGTCATTGCGGGACCACTCTCAAATTGCTAGACCTTGTTTTCTTAGATTATGGGCTAAGTCAAATTTTGTCAGGACGATAGGGTGTGTCATGAGGACAGACAACGTACTTTTCTTCCCAGAACATTGCAGGTAGCTCCGCGGGTTGCAGCAGATAGTGTATAAAATATAAATATTTAAAAGGTAGTATTGTTTCCAAAGTACTCATTGAAGATTCACACCCATCATAGTAGGTAAATTACCCTAACTTATAGCAAATCATTTTAATGTGGCAACACACCTTGTTGAAGCGAGAGGCACTGAGCTAGCCACGCTCATTGAAAATCTATAGGTAGTAGATCTGTGCCTCCGTCAGTAGCAAAAGACATGATTTTATTTCCGCCATATCGAAACGTAATAAGCGCAACTCAGTGGCCACGTCGGGCTGGGTGTCGTCTAACCCTCTCCCCGAAGAGACAGGTGAGCCGAGTGCTTGTCGCTTTTGCGCACGTGTCCCCGTGGTTACCGTGGTATTTACGCTTGGGCTATCGACACGATTGCAAATACGGGAAGCAGAAATTTTCTGTCTCACCGGCGGAACGGCATGAAGGGCAAATCCATTCCGTTACCTTAGCGGGGTCCGGAGAAAGAGCTTTGACACAAATAGGGTGATAAGTTGAGTTACAGTCACTACATTTAAGAAAACTTATTGCAGTTATGGTATGTTTACATTCCGCGCAGATATTTTCCATTTTGTTTGAGCGGCCTGCAAGCAGGTATTTATCCATAGCGGGTCGAAAGACTCAGAACTGATGACGGCGGTGCGGCGTGGAGCAAGCAGCGCAGATAGTGGTATGTTGAGCGTGAGTGCGAGTGGGACGCTAGTATAAGGCTCAACGATGTATCATGCGCGTGCGCCTTGCACCGCGTAACTACAGCTGTGATTTAAACGGCTTATATTTTCTTGCTGACAAGACTCAGAAATAAGCAGATTAGCGTACCTTGTACTATTCACTGTGATCCAAACACTGATATAATTTTTGTAGACGTAAAAAAACCTTGACCACTATTTAATATTTTTGAAGCAGAGCGATACGTAAGTAAGTGCACACGTCAACGCATCCCCGCGCCGAGACATGACATCCTATTAGAGTCGGAGTGTTTCTTTGTGACAGACAAACAGACAGAGAGAGAGAGAGAGAGAGACGGAGAGAAGCAGAGAGAGAGTCAGAAAGATAAAACTAAAAATTCAAAGATAATATAAAATATTTTAAGTTCATTATAATTTTATAAAATTAAAATTAAAAATCATTTAAATTAATGTGATGGTTAATTTGACTTAAGAGTTCCATCCACATTTTCTCACGTTTTTACTAGAAGCGGCTTTCTGCAAAAGAAGTAAGGTTCTCAATTTTAACCGACAAAAAATAGCTTGGTAATAAATGGAAGCAAAAAAACTTCTAATAAAAAAAATATGTAAATGCGGAAAGTCAAACAATAGGTACTTATGTTTTTAACCGACTTCAAAACAGGGGGAAGGTTCTCAATTCGACCGGTATTAAAAAATACTAGTCGAATTGAGAACCTTCCTCCTTCTTTGAAGTCGGTTAAAAACATAAGTACTGTTACTACTGTTTGACCAGTTGGGTTGGCTCGGGTATGTGCTGGTAAGGGGAAATGCACAATACACTAGCGGGACTACTTACCTTAGTCAAAGTCAAATACTACTTACCTTTTTATCCGACTTCAAATAAGGAGGAAGGTTCTCATTTACCTTAGAGTACCTTCAATTCAACCAGTATATTTTTTTTATACTGGTTGAATTGCAGTCCACCACTGCGGTGCAACAATGCGTTGCAACACTGCGTTGCAACACTGCAGCGCAACAGTGCGTTGCGACTCTGCGTTGTGACACTGCGGTGCAACAGTGCGATGCAACACTGCGTTTCAAAACTGCGTTGCAACACTGCGTTGCAACATTGCATTGCAACACTGCGTTGCAACACAGCGTTGCAACACTGCATTGCAACACAGCGTCGCAACAGTGCGATGCAACACTGCGTTGCAACAGTGCGGTGCAACAATGCGTTGCAACACTGCGTTGTAACACTGCGGTGCAACAGTGCGGTGCAACACTGCGTTGCAACAGTGTGGTGCAACACTGCGGTGCAACATTGCGGTGCAACACTGCGTTGCAACACTGCGTTGCAACACTGCGGCGCAACACTGCGGCGCAACAGTGCGATGCAACACTGCGTTGCAACACTGCGTTGCAACACTGCGGTGCAACACTGCGATGCAACAGTGCGGTGCAACACTGCGTTGCGTTGCAACACTGCGTTGCAACACTGCGGTGCAACACTGCGGTGCAACAATGCGTTGCAACACTGCGGTGCAACAATGCGTTGCAACACAGTGGTGCAAAAGTGCGATGCAACACTGCGTTGCAAAGCTGCGTTGCAACAGTGCGATGCAACACTGCGTTGCAACACTGCGTTGCAACACTGCGGCGCAAAAGTGCGATGCAACACTGCGGTGAAACAGTGCGGTGCAACACTGCGTTGCAAAAGTGCGGTGCAACACTGCGTTGCAAAGCTGCGTTGCAACAGTGCGATGCAACACTGCTTTACAACACTGCGGTGCAACACTGTGGACCAAGTAGACAGAGACACTAAGATTATACAAGTCGCATTGAGAACCTTCCTCCTTATTTGAAGTCGGATAAAAAGGTAAGTAGTAATACCTACTGTTAGACCGGCCGGGTTGGCTCGGGTAGGTACTGGTAGGTCAAACAGTAGGTATATTAGGCCGACTTCAAATAATGAGGAAGGTTCTGTGAAGGATGATGATGATATTTTTTAATAAATTAAATTGAATTGAATGGAATGGAATTGAATTGCATTGCATTAAATTACATTAAATTAAATTAAATTAATCATACTTAAATAGATATTAACAACCAGGTATACTCGTAGAACAAACACAAAATGTTCATCACATTAATTTTGTCCTAGGTGGGAATCGAACCCACGCCGAAGCTCAGAAGGTAGGTTCAGTACCAACTGGACCAACGGGCTTTCGGGTATTTCGTTTCGCGTGTTTTGTTTAGTATAGTATAGCATAGCGTAGCATTAGTTTAGTTTAGTTTAGTATAGTTTGATTTAATGTTTAACGATCTCTGATTCTCTGACTCCAGCGTAAAATTTTAATTTGAAAATTAATTTAGGCAATTTCAATTTAATTTATATAATTTATTAATTTTATATTTATATTTTAGAAAACTTAAAAATTAAGTTAAAAAATAAACAACAAACACAATTTTGAAAATTGAAAAAAAACAATTTACGGTTTTGCGCGTCGCGACCGAACCCAGCGCCAAAACGCTAACATTATGCTTATCCTGTGTTTATTACTCCTTGCCGCATGACGAGTTCAACTACGCGAGTTATGTACACTGTAGCTGCGCGCGACTGCCGCGCTGCCGTGGTTGTGTTTCACACTAGTAAAAAATAAATAAAATAAATATTTGGGACATTTTTTTCACACACGGTCATCTGACCCCAAACTAAGCAAAGCTTGTGATATGGCTGCCAGAGACTGATATACATACATATATAGTTTTAAATACATACTTAAATAGATATTAACAACCAGATATAGAACTAACACAAATGTTTATCGCACAAATGTTTGTCCTAGATGGGAATCGAACCGGGTGATGCGAGACGCGCGGGTGAAATCAGAAATTTTCCTCGCTTTATACGCATTCTTAATAATTACAAAACTTTCAACACCAAATCAAACGCTTGATCCTTTTTAGAGATTTCGTGTTTAATGAGTGAATGGGTGAGTGAGTGAATTTCGCTTTTATATATATATATATATAAGCGAAATTATATATATATATATATATGACGGGGCGAGCCTGGATGCGTGAGGCGGGAGCACCGGTCGGTGGATGGCCGATCTTCATCAGATAAATCTTGTTTCTATGGCGTGAGTATAGTGGCCGAGGAGAATGAGACATCACACGTACATTGTTACAGTTTTTATTTCGAAGCGCTATGATTACTAATTACAATATCCAAATTACTTGAAAATTACTTGGGGACAAGGTGTTCCGCCTTGTAACGAACGCTACCACCCTCCAACCAACAATTCCAATTTCCAACCTCAAAGTGACAATCCCAATTCAGACACCAAAGTAAAGTGAGCTCCAGCGAGCCTCGCGCACGTGTCCGCCGCACCGCGCTCACTAGCGCCTCTGCCGGACGGTATACCAACTTACTAAACTCTGATTGGTTGTCAACGACACAACTTCACAACGAACTTCAGCAGAGTAAGTTACTGCAGCGTTACACCAGTGATGGCGCCACCTCCAGTCACTAGTCCACCAAAACAAAGCTAGGTGATGCCTACCTACATAATCTAAGCCTTAAAAACTATCCGACGGTAGTTGCGCCCGAATGCTAAAACTTCAACGCGCTGACATATATAAATATTATATTAGTATTATATTAGTAGTATTATATTAGTATTATATTAGTAGAGGAAAGTGACCAAATATGGAATAGTATCCATAATATGGAATACCCCCATTTTTCTCAAATGCAAACTCACACACGCAATAAACAGTGATTTTCTGTCTCTTTCTACTCCCATTTACGCGTATAAGTTGTAGTATGTCAGTCGAGCCAGCCCTTTCGTCTAACTGACAGCGTTTTGTTTTATCGCTGCCGCATAACTTTCTAAGGTACGTAAAAAATAAATATTTTTCGTACAGAAAGTGCACACAGTATTGTTTTTATAACTTTTAGAGACCCTTTAGATGTTCTTTAGTATGTTTTAGCGGTATTAGATAGTATTACTTTCTGAAATATAAATATGTGAATATCAGTTTGAAATAGTTGGAAAATCCAAATATGGACGGATCACAGTGTCCAATTATGGACTATTCCATAATTGGACACTGTTACGTATCAGCTGACTTAATGACTTTGTTAATTTTATTTTTTTCGGGTTTTATCAGAATGGCGGGCGTCAATTGGAAAACGAAGCGAAAAGAATAGAATTCAGAGCATATGGCAGAAGCTATAAAATTAGTACAAGAAAAAAAAAAATGGGTTATTTGAAAGCTGCAAAACACTTCGATGTGCCAAGATGCCTTGCCTTGATGCCTTGATAGGATGTACAGCTCCAGACTCTGAAGATTCGGAGTGTATTTTCTGTGGTATGCTGTTTTCGAATGACACTCATGGGGAAACATGGATCAAGTGCCTCGTGTGTGGGCTCTGGGCACATAATGATTGCGCTGGGCCAGAGTTTGATACCTGGGTTTGCGATTTTTGTAAATAATTTGTGTTCATTTCTTTATTATACCAAAGTTTTCAAAGAGTCTCTTATAAGTTAAGGTTAATTTTTCATAGTGATTATAGTATTCCATATTTGGGGTACCTATTCCATATATAGGTACCTTTATCGTTATTTAGTTTTTGAAAATTTTTCTTACCTCATACTGAACAAAATAATCTAAAATTGTTACAAACTTAAGTGAAAATATATGATTGTTAATAATTACCACAAAAAGTATTTTATTTATAAAATTTGTGAAAGTTATGCCTGAAAATCAAAACGGTATTCCATATTTGGTCACTTTCCTCTAGTATTATATATATATAGATTATCAATTTAAAATATTTTTTTTACTAAATTGACAATTCTACTATCCTACTAATATTATAAACGCGAAAGTTTGTATGTATGGATGTATGGATGTTTGTTCCTCTTTCACGCTGCAAAGGAACAACGGATCGTCAGATTTTTTGCATGAGAATAGTTCAAGAGCCAGAGCACTCTCTGGCTACTTTTCATCATCATCATCACCATTTTTCATCACTACGCGGGTGAAACCGCGGGGCGCAGCTAGTCAGTAATAAACTTAAATATCATATCAAATAAAAAAAAATAGATCTAAATAAAAATATAAATAATTTAAATTTTGTGTAGCGTGTGTATATATATCGCTACGTACTGTGTATTGGTGTGTGTGTGATTGTGAGGAGGTGCGTGTGTGTGTGGGTGTGTTTGGTTTCATCTCTACTTATTATTCTTATTAATAACTTGGAGAACCTCCCGTTTAAAACCAAATTAGCTGGTGTGGAAAATTATTATAACTCCTATGTAACCGACTAACGAGTGAGTTTTGTGTTTAGTTAATAGAAGAGTAAGAGACACTAAAAGTATGTCTTGTTCGCTTACTTGGCACACAACATTGCAACTCCGGACAATCTATGTAGCCAATACTCAATCCACGTAGAAGTGACATGTCAGTCAGATAAACTACGCCGGTGTTCTAGCGATGTTTACACGAGTCTTGGTAATCAGTAGCACGGTCACGACCAGATCGACAGTTTAAGTGTTTAACAAACTTGCTCTGAATGCTATCCAAGCTGTGAATATAATTATACAAAGCACTGAGGAGCCCACACCGGGCTGCAGTACTCCAGAATGCTTCTTGCACTGAGGAGCCCACACCGGGCTGCAGTACTCCAGAATGCTTCTTGCACTGAGGAGCCCACACCGGGCTGCAGTACTCCAGAATGCTTCTTGCATACGAATAGTACAATACCTTCAGACAGCCAATATCGAAAAATGGACGACAACTCTCAAACGAAGCCCAGACTTTTGTACGACTTACCAACCACCGAGTCTACGTGTGCAGAGAATGTAAGCTTCGAGTCCATAAATAACTCCTAAATCCCTAATAATATCTACTTTTGTAGGACTTTCCAACCACAGAGTCTACGTGTGCAGAGAATGTAAGCTTCGAGTCCATAAATAACTCCTAAATCCCTAATAGTATCTGCTTTTGTAGGACTTTCCAACCACAGAGTCTACGTGTGCAGAGAATGTAAGCTTCGAGTCCATAAATAACTCCTAAATCCCTAATAATATCTACTTTTGTAGGACTTTCCAACCACAGAGTCTACGTGTGCAGAGAATGTAAGCTTCGAGTCCATAAATAACTCCTAAATCCCTAATAGTATCTGCTTTTGTAGGACTTTCCAACCACAGAGTCTACGTGTGCAGAGAATGTAAGCTTCGAGTCCATAAATAACTCCTAAATCCCTAATAGTATCTGCTTTTGTAGGACTTTCCAACCACAGAGTCTACGTGTGCAGAGAATGTAAGCTTCGAGTCCATAAATAACTCCTAAATCCCTAATAGTATCTGCTTTTGTAGGACTTTCCAACCACCGAGTCTACGTGTGCAGAGAATGTAAGCTTCGAGTCCATAAATAACTCCTTAGTCCCTAATAGTATCTGCTTTTGTAGGACTTACCAACCACCGAGTCTACGTGTGCAGAGAATGTAAGCTTCGAGTCCATAAATAACTCCTAAATCCCTAATAGTATCTGCTTTTGTAGGACTTTCCAACCACCGAGTCTACGTGTGCAGAGAATGTAAGCTTCGATTCCTTATGGTATAACTCCTAAAACCCTAATATCTGCTTTGCCTATTTTGATACCATTGATGTGGTATTCAAACAGCGTAGGATTTTTTCCCGCGAAAATGAAACAACTTAGCAACAAATTTTTATTTTATTTGCTTTACATGACGGAGACAAGGCACAAGAAATGAACTAAACCCCACCACAATTATAAGTGCAGACTACACTACATGCTTTAAAAAAACGAGATTTTGGAATATAAGTTAGTACATTATACATTAAAAAAAACAATAAATTTTTGACTGAATAAAGGAATCTAAGAAAAATAAGAAAAACATTACTTATTACAGCAGTTTGATAGTTTGCTACGAAGAGATAGTTTGAACCTAACCACGTCACCAGCGAATAATATAATAGGTCCTTACATAATAATAATATTATCAACGAAGATAGACTAAGAGGAAAGACAATAGCGGAACATTAGAGCGTACCTCGGAAATTTGCCTAAAAAAGGTATGAACTTAGATGGCGCCGTAATTTGAGAGTCCTATAGGTTGTCTCGAACTTCCGTAAGCGCTGAAGTCAGATACTGTACGAAAGAGTTCTACAAATTACCGTAGCGCTAGTATCGCGGTCAAGTTTCGCAGCATTTCAAAGTGCCTCACCGCTCAAGGACGTGGCGGTGTGCTGCAGCGTGACGGTGTCTGGCTGGTGGCCGGCGCCGAGTTGCACGGTGGCTGCGTGCGTTAGTGACTCACCGCTTGAGGCTGTCGTTGAGCAGCGTGCAGAGGTCGCGGGACGTGGTGGTGTGCTGCAGCGTGACAGTGTCTGGCTGGTAGCCGGCGCCGAGCAGCACGGCACGGAGCAGTGCAGCGGCAGCGTGCGCAGGCGCACTCTCCCACAGTAGGTGCACGGCAACCGTGTGCACCACCACACCGTTCGCGCGTGCCTCTGAATATCACGCACAATCATTGTTGATAAGAATTGTTGTTGTTGTTGTGAGACTGAGAGTCCGTCGTTTGTGGTGGACCTTCCAACAAAAACATAAATGTGAAAAAAGGTCAAGTTTAGCGTGCTAAACTAACTATTCTCGTTGCCGTGGCAAAGAGAATTGAAAACCAAATAAATGACAAGGCTTGTAAAAACACATAAGAGAAATATGAAAGAGAGAAATTAAAAAAGGCAGCTGAGTAGTAATTCCAAGGGCAGCTGCTTTTTTAGAATATTTCTTGTTACTAATCTAGATAATTATGTAACTTGGCAAGTCATGCGTCCAATTTATTGGAAGTAGTAAAGATCACAACCATTAACCTGGAACATGTGAGGACCCTAAGATTTCCCTGTGATGTCGACGCGAGTGAAACCGCGGGGCGCAGCTAGTTTAGATAAAAAAATCTACTAGCTATCTATTACGGTTCGAAAGTAGTTAGGACAGACGGACAGACATCGTAGGCTTAGTAAAATATGGTCTCGTTTTTTACCCTGTGGGTACGGAACCCTAAAAAGTATATGTTATGTTGGAATGATGGTATATATTTTATTTTATTTTACAAGGAAAACATACAGCTGCTAATTAATACAGTAGATATAAGATAAACAGTTACACAAAAGCCAAAAAACATGTTCTCACTAATACAAACTAGAAATGGTGTAAATGCCCCGCTGCAACACCAACTAGGGCCTGGATAGATAAATAGTAATTGGAAAACAAACATTAGAGGTCTTTACATAAGAGATAATAAATTAGTTACCAGAAAGAAAAAATAAATAAATAAATAACATACAAATTGCAAATATATAAAACCTAATACAAATTAAATGTTTTTTTTAGATTTAATTTTACGTTTTTTTTGCCATTTTATTTTTAGTCTTATCAAATTTAACTTTTAATGTGTCAAAAAAGTTCTTGGAAATTATATTTTGAAAAGTATTATGCCTCATCATAAATAAGTCAACTTTGGTTGAATAGTTGCTATTGAAATTGATTAAAGTGCAAAAAAAAAATGAATTTTTACGATAGTTAGTTTCGTAACGTGGAGTATACAGCCGCAAATTATGTGTACGAGGAGCTGAGCGTAGAGGAGTCACAACACCTATCCGAGACAATAGTGAAGGGCAATCGATCCTATTAGATAGGAGAATATTGAACATGAAGGTCAGATCCGCAACCTCTCTTCTGATTGGAACAGGCAACAGATGATGGTGGAAGCAAACGGCAAACCTCAACTGGTAGTCAGGGCTCAGAATCTTAGCTTTAAAATTAATATACCGTAGGAACTCCTTTTGGGGCCTCTCAAGGATGTTAATATATTTTTCATAACAGGGGTTCCAAACTTGTGAAGTACCTTTGAAATTTGGTTAAGTCCACAGAGCTTCGTTCTTACGAATGTATCAGTGACCACCAATTTCAGAAATATGATTGTGACCACTATTATAATATATTATGACCAACGATCTATTGCTATACTAGGTAGGTATGTCATTATGACTTTGGCTACGAATAACGGAACCCTACATAAGCGTGTCTTCTCGAGTCGCGACACGCTCTTGGCCAGTTATAGAAGGCTTGCGTTTGACCGCCATCTCGCAGGCCATGGTGCGGTCTACGATGGAGCACGCTTGCCTGGAACAAAATAATACATGTTCAACTCGGTAACACATTTCACATAGGACGTTTGCCTGGGTCAGTACAGTTTCCGAAGAAATAATTACATACTACGTTTGTATCAAAATGAGCCAAAGAAATGTCAACCTTCCCCGTGAGTCAAGCAAGTTCGGGCACTGTCGGAGGCGACAGCCACGCACGCGAGCGCAAGGACGGAGAGCGCGAGGGCGGTGAGCGCGAGCGCCGGCGCAGGCTGCAGCCCGCGCCGCGCAGGCGCCGCCGTACCACCCAGTAGCAGCCGCCCCATCCTGTGTGTGCAAATATACCTACTTAGATTCTATTTTCACATATTATAGTAGAGCGTTTGACTGAATTGATCACACCTTGCTGCTACAAAAACTTTTGTCTGCCGGAATCCATGCATGGGAACTTATTCAGGAGGTTTAGGTATCTCTTACAATGTGAATATTTTTCAGACGATTGTTCTTCTTTATGAAATGATGTACCATCTGGGGTGCTCCAAGGTTTTTTATTGTGTGGGGTCCGTTGCTGTTTAACTTCTTTGTGAATGACATAAAATTTGGTTTTAAGTATTCCAACTTGCTCCTATACGATGATGACATGAAAATCTTCAAACAAATTCATAATATCAATGATTGTGACCTGTTACAGCAGGAATTGCTTAGATTTGAAGATCACTGTCTAAGTTCTCAATAAATTAGATCTCAATGTAACAAAATGTCATTCAACAACTTTTACTCGTACATCCCAAGCAACTGAGCTGAATTACCACTCACTTACTCAGACATAGTTGTTTGGAGACATGGGTGGGTATGGGGGAAATTGTGAGTATGAGTTCATGTAGGGGGGGGGGAGAATGTAAGATCAGGAAAAATACCTGATCTTCGGAAGGTCGACTCCTCGACGTGGACCCCCAACGGATCTCGGAAACCATAACAGGTGGGGGAGGAACCATTTTAACTAAATATGCATAAAAACTTGGGACTTCTTTAGAAAAATGAAATAAACATGGCCGCCATACAAACTTAGGACGTCCGCCACTCGAAAACGGTTCGACATCGACGGGGGGCGTTTGAACAAATGTCATAGGCAATCGGAGGCCCCTTTAGGCGGTGGCTCCCAAAAGGACTTTCAGGGGCCCTAAAATTTCAAAATTGTCTTAGGAGGCTGATTTTTTGTTTCAGAAGGTATTTGAGGTTCCTGAGTGCATTTTCGTAATAAAAAAAAAAATATATATATATATGTATATATACGCTATACAAGGGATTTTTCCACGTACCGAGCAAGTGCCGTGGTGAGGCTGTCAGGCCGAACCACGGCACTTGCGAGGTCACGAAGCTCAAGCGAGGCCGTAGGTCGAGCGCCTTTAGGCCGCGAGGCCGTAGGCCGAGTCCACTGGTGCGAGGGTCGTAGTGAGGCCGCAAGGCCGAACCACGACCATTCAAATTCAAATTCAAAATTATTTATTCAAGAAATGTACATTATAAATTGTTACTTGCTCTAACTGCCAAACTGGGTGTTGGAATCCCGTGTCTTGGTAGTTAGTTCCTTCCATTAGTCATATGCTGAGGTCGTGTACATTCATTGTTACTTTTGTATATATAATATTTAACATTTACTTCTATTTAACAAACTAAACTATGCATCTATAAATCACTTTTACTTAATTATTTAAATGCCCTCAAGTTAATTAAACAATTATTAATTTTTCCTTTCTTTTTCTTTTCTTCTTTTCTTTTACTTTCTGTGCCAAGTGTATGTAATATTAATTTAAATTTAGACATTTTGTGTCATTGAATTATGAATTCTATAAAAAAATGATTGAATATGAATTAACCAACCAAAAAACAGGCAGACATTAACACTACGAAAAAAAAAAAAAGAAAAAAAAAAAACATTATCATTATATAAAAATGTCATCAAAAATACATAAAATGGGCACTTACATAATTTATTATCTACATCAGACATCAAAGTAAGATTTTAATTAAAAAAAAAAAAAAAAAAATATAGTTTACAATACGCTATTGCTAACATAAATTTATTGTCCTGTCTTCTTCTATCGAGATTTATTTATTAACGTGTAGTAGCTCTAGCTACGCCTCATTTCACTCGCACATAGTTTAGCACCCTAAAGAAAAAATATATGGCAACATTGCAACCCTCCGGCGTGCCGCCATCATCCAATAATCAATCATCATCATTCGTTCGCGCGCGCGCATGCTCTTCGCACGTAGTGTTAAAATAAAAACAAAAACCGGCAAAAGTGATTTTTTCTATAGAATACCAAAGTGGAAAAGCAGCAAGGAAGTTAACTTGGAGAATAAGAAGAAGGATACTCAGAAAAAAACATTATAATTATGAAGTACCTACATTTACAAAAACTTTTATTATCTCAGACCTAACACGAGATGTTAGGCTATAGAAATGTTGTCTGCTTCGAGTCAATACGAGATACTGTCCAATAGCTATTTTATAAGACTTAATGCGAGATTTACCGATGTTTTCTAACATTTACAAAAAAAATATTACCTGAGACTTAACATGCGATGTTAGGCTATAGAAATGTTGTTTGCTTCGAGCCAATACGAGATACTGGCCAATAGCTATTTATATGAGTTAATACGTGACATTTAACCATGTTTTCTAACATTTACAAAAACTTTTATTACCTGAGACTTAACACGCGATGTTAAGCTACAGAAATGTTGTTTGCTTCGAGCCAATACGAGATACTGGCCAATAAATATTTTATATGAGTTAATGCGAGACATTAACAGATGTTTTCTAACATATACAAAAAAAAAAAAATTACCTTAGACCTAACACGAGATGTTAGGCTATAGTAATGTTGACTGCTTTGAGCCAATACGAGATATTGGCCAATATCTGTTTTATATGAATTAATGTATTGTATTGTATGTTTTCTATATCTTATCATAAATGAGCGAGACTCGAAATCTTGGTTGATACCCTCCTTGCCGAACTCACACCGAAGCCGCCGCCGGTCCATAGCCGCCAGTCCGGATCGTGCCACATCCCATCGGTTGCTTTGCCCTGATATGCCGCCGGCGGCGTTGGCAACGAAGCTGATGCCAACTTCCGGAGTAATACAAGCAGACGTTAAACCCAAAAATTGGGGTCGTCACAAAATACCGTGACGGGAGGTTGGTGAAAAAACAGGCCCGACTGGGCTGCGTTTTTTCTTTTTACAATCGTGGGTAGTCGACTTTTACACTGTGATACTTAAAAACTTATCTGATATGGCCAAACATTTTGAGTAATTTTCAATATCTCAATATTCGGAGACGTAAACTAGACGCTCATAACACCAATGGTTGATAAAACTTTTATTTACTATATCTATATCTTAGTATGTACGTATATAAAACAAAGTAGATGTTACACCATTTATAACTTGAGAATGGCTGGACTGATTTTCATGATCTTTGATTTGTCGGATTTTTATCCGCCCGAATAGCAGAATAAGTAATAAATATTAGAAAAATATTTAAAAAAATTAACAAAATTCATCTTCCCATACATTTTATATTTTCATAATGGCAAGAATTGAAGTCTTATACATTGACATTATTATATCATAGACAAAAAAGTCATCTAAATCAAAGGGGCTAGCTGTTTAAGGTCCTTCAAGGAAGTATATAACGCAGGTGAAACCGCGAGGTGCAGCTAGTATAACATAGATCGGAAACGTCATTTTCTTGTGCAAGCAATTTAAACTTGAAGCTGCGTCTCGCTACCAGCAACAGCAACCGTCACGACAATTACTGTACTGGCGAGACGCGGGCGCGGGTGCCCCAGTACCTATAGTGCCGCCGCCGTGCCTCTTTCAACCAGGGCCTGAACAACAGCATGACGTCGATAACGCCAGCACAGATCCCTTAGACGCCAGCGTCCGTGTCTTTATGGAGTTCGTGGGAGTGACCGTGGGATTGGTGGCGACGTGGTGAGCTCCGCCTGCTGGAATATTCCTGACACACAGGAAGATTCGAGTGAGGAAGAGTTCCGGTGTGCGCCGTCGCAGCATATTTCTCTACGCACCCCCACCCCCGCACCCGATCAGCTGCCGTTGACATCACGTGCGCGCCGCGTGGCGGTCCGTAGTGCCAAGCGAGACGCAGCCGCGCGCGCGCATTCACCTTGAAAAAGACTGCCTAATGCGGTTGAAACTATAGTCGGAGTGACCGGCTTAATCTTACGTGAGTAATTCCCGTGTAATATAAATAAAATGTGTGAAAACCACGTCAGTTTCTATAATAAAATATATATATATTCTTCATATATCGAATCATCTCTAAACGTAGAGGCAGATAGCGAGTCGAAAAATATGGATATATAATGGGAATTGCACCCGAGCGCATTCAGAAAGTTGTGATCTTTTACATATGCATTGGACATTCCAGAAATTGATATTCTTCGCGTTCAAATTCATAATGTGAGAAATCTATTTCATGGACAAGGGAAACCCCTATGCCTACTGTCGATGTTTTCATAGTTAAATGGGCTGTGTTTATGCCTTTTACACTTGTTTTAAAAGTTTTGCATAAAATGATATCATCCATGTCTAGCAGCACAATATCATATTACACAATTGTATTATTACTAACACAATATTTACCGTGATAAGTTTGTGGATGCTCCCGATATAATCGAGTATACCCACAACGTTGAACTGTACTATACATTGTACAACCGTGATAGTTTAAAACAGGTATCACAATACACGTCCAAATTCAGAGTATGATGGCATTATAGTCAGAAAATAAATAGTTTTTTATCGGAATGTCTCGTCGAAGGTTATTCATATGAAACCACGAATACTCAACGTTCTGCTGCCCCTTATTTTTTTTTAAAGAGAAGACTTACGACAAAATTCTTTAAAAAAGAGTTATTTTATTATGGAATCCAAATATTGTGTTAGTTTACCTAGCCACCTGGTATCATAATGAATCTTTGATTCTAGAACAACTTGGTAAAAAACTGGTCGTGCTATTAGCCCTAGCTATACTGGACAAATATGTTAAATCTTATCCTTTTTATATTAATATATTTATTTACACGAAAAATATTTAAAACACTGATATTTTAAACCTAATACTAATACTACTACATTATTATATTATGTACCTACCTATGTACAAATTAACCATCAAAAACACTAATATTAAAATTAATGACGACAGAATTGTTATTATAATCATGGATATCACTAAAACGTCTGTTGCAGGCAAATTACCGCCTATACTATATTTACCCTTTTTTAGACAACGTCCCTGCGTTTGCTCGGTAGAGACATTGTTATTCTATAAAAGTAAGGCAGACCCTAATATGATTGCTAACAGTGGTCGGTTAAATAACCTAATAATACTTTCAAAACATCTCTTCATGCACAATATCGCAAACAATTGGTCGATGGACCAAACAAACTTTTGCCGCTAGTAGCATTCAAATGTGTCTTCGGTGCACATAGCACTCAGCAGACATCTACGTCAGCTATGTCGCAAGCTGCCGTTAGTGTCGATATCGTTAGACGGACTGCCACCCGGCAGTCCAGGCCCGGCAGTCCCGGCGGGCAGACAAAGCAGTCCGGAGTATTTGCAATTTTTATATGAGGCCAATAGTAGAACATGATCCAAGTATTGGTCATGCGTTATTCTCTCAAAAATTTTATAGTTTATTTAGGAAATAACAATTTTATGTTAAAGGTCAATTGTAAATTAATTTTTTAATGAAATTTTTGATTAGTTTTTAATTCTTGACATTGATAACTTAAATTATTATCGTTTCACTTATTTCTACAACATTGGTAACTCTAAACATCTACACGTTAATAAATAAATCTCGATAGACGAAGACAGGACAATTAAATGATCAAACGAACTTACCTGAAGTGAAGTTCGATCCTTAATTGTCCTGTCTTCGTCGAAGAGATTTAATATAGCCATTAATTAACAATACTGGGGTTCCCCAAGGCAGTATACTGGCGTCTGTGTTTTTCTTAATTTACATTAATGGCCTCCCAGACGCCACGACCCATAAGAGTATACTTTTTGCAGACGATACAACAATAGTAATTAAATGTACCAATAAAGAACAGGCACAGCAAATAGTAAACAAAGGTCTACCAGACGTAATCCATTGGATGGAATCCAATCATTTGAAGATCAACATAAATAAAACTAAATTAATTCAATTTAATTCGTATAATTCTAAGCCTTTGCAAATTGACATAAATTTTGATAATGAAATAGTTGATATCGTTGACAATTACAAATTTTTAGGACTATCTCTTGATAAACATCTAAATTGGAAAATGCATATTGATACATTATGTAAGAAACTTGATCGCTTTGTATTTGCGCTGAAAAAGGTTAGACATAGTGTGTCCATGGAGGCTGCGTTGATGGCATATCATGGCCATGTGTCGTCCCTACTGAGATATGGCTTGATAATGTGGGGAAACTCAGTTGACATAGACAGGGTATTCAAGATTCAGAAGCGATGTGTTAGGGTTATAAATGGATCTTGGTTTCTGGACAGCTGCAGACCACTATTCAAAACATGCAACATACTTCCGTTGCCATGTTTGTATATTAAGGACATTTGTATTTTCACCAAAGAGTACCCAGATTATTTTAAAAAACGTAGTCAAGTTATTACCCGTCAGAAAAGAGTCAAGTTCACTGACCTATTGTATCAACCTCCTGTCAGAAAAGACTTGTACAAAAGAAATGTGTGTAATATGTGTATATCTATTTATAATAAGGTACCTAATGATATAAAAATGTTGGACGGTAACAAATTTAAAAAAGAATTGACTAATTGGCTTCTTAACCATTGTTTTTATAGTGTTAAGGAATTTATGGAATTTAATTCTAATATTATTCGTTTCTAAAATACCTATTTTAATTCTTTAGTATAAAAATGAGCATTTGCACGTCTGCTTGCAGACTGAGTACAAAGTGACATAAATATCATATTAAGACCTTTTAATGTAATGTATTCTAGCAAATAAATGATTTGATTTGATTTTGATTTGATTTGATTTAAATCCCTCCCAACCCACGTCTAAAAACTATTCCCCGCAGTTTCAATGTTGTATAAACTACACTTTATCTATTTTGAGTAGTATACCTATATCTCTGAACTAAAATGAGGTTATTGGATGATGGCGGCACGCCGGAGGGTTGCAGTGTTGCCATATATTTTTTCTTTAGGGTGCTAAACTATGTGCGAGTGAAATGAGGCGTAGCTAGAGCTACTACACGTTAATAAATAAATCTCTTCGACGAAGACAGGACAATTAAGGATCGAACTTCACTTCAGGTAAGTTCGTTTGATCATTTAATAGTCATAACAGAATTAACGCAGATCACACAATACGTACAAAATAAAGTTATCATAATAATGTCTTTTACACACATACAATTCGAATATTATAACAATACAAGGTGAGTGACTATTCCAATATTTTAAATAGGTTTTCGGTTTCATCGTAATTTAGGTTTTTGAGCCATATGGTTAAAGTTTTTTTGCTGTCTATCAAGTGAAGAGGATATATACATATAGATTCGCTAATAACATTATACAAACGTGCGCTGACAGATTCAAAATGACGGCAAGCCAGAGCCAGTTCTTTGCCTGTCAATAACACATACTCGATCTTGTCTTCTTTTGTTTTTAAGTGAATTAAAATCGATAGCCAGAGTTTTGTGTTTACGCAGAACAACTTGCAAAACAAAAAGTTGCCGTACTGTAAGTACAGAACATTGTCTGTACAGCTCAATGGTAGGGAACCTAAACGGCTTGCCAAACATGATCTTTAGAACAGCCCTTTTTTTTGAATACAAATAACAGTTTCCTCACGCGAGGTATTAGTGCCTTTATGTGTCCATTCCAGTTAAATGTTCTATCAACCATGACCCCTAGGTACTTAAATTCTGAACTACGTGTTATCTGGAGACATGAGCAGGTTGATGTAAAACTGGGATCGCAAGTGTGAGCCTTGATGTTAAAGGAATCTGGTGGCTGCGATCCAGTGTTTCCGGAGAATGCCTTGCCTTGCCTTGTCTTGTCGACATTTAGGGTTAGGATATTTTTGGTCAGCAATGTTGTTACAGTCCTAAGAGCATTTTCAGCATGGTAGCGAGTGATGCTCCAGCTACTGCCATGCACTAAAAGGGCTGTGTCGTCAGCATAGGTAAAAACTTTGCAATTTGGTAGAGAAAGTTTGCATAATTCATTTATGTACCCTGTGAACAAGGGAGGACCCAATACACTATCCTGTGGTACCCCATATGGTATGTTCTTATCCGAACTAATATTATTTCTTATTTTGACACATTGCTTCCTGTCAGTGAGATAACTTCTAAATAGGTCCAGAGCCACGCCACGAATTCCCATGCTCTCCATCTTTTGTAGCAAAAGGGGAATTGAAACAGTGTCAAAAGCCTTAGAAAGATCGAGGAAAATGCACACAGACTTGTTTTTCAGTTCAATGTGACGTACTACGGTATTTGTGAAGTCAAAGTGGCAGGTAAAACATTGTTACTAACTAACATCCGAAAGAGCCCAAAGAGCAATACTAAAAAAAGTGGCCACTTTCCGCTCTTTAATTTTTTCCCACTAGCCTCCTGTATAAATCATGTGGTGTACTAACAGCTAGGCAGCTATTTATATTAAAGCAGCACGGAGCCCTTTTTTATAACGCCAAAGTAACGCCTGATTCAATCAACTAACGCTGAACATACTAACAAAATCATCAGGAAGTATCATATTTGCCCTTAACAAACAGGCGCTAAACATGCTTTTACTTCCAAATTCTACATGTTTCTTGGTCCGCTTCTTTACAATAGACTGAATGTGTTAGCTAATATATATCCTTTAAATTACAATAATTGCAAAAAAATGCTTAAGACTGTCCTAGAAAATATGTCATATGATGATAATATGGAGAAATAATTAAATGTGCATAAATGAATATTGTTGTTATCGTACTCGGACGTTGTTATTCGATTACCTAATATTGTTTCTTTCTACATCTACACTAATATTATAAAGAGGTAAAGTTTGTTAGTTTGTAAGTTTGTTTGTTCTGTTTTAACTCAAAAACCACTGATCCGATTTAAAAAAATCTTTCACTAATAGAAACCTGCACTATTCCTGAGTGCCATAAGCTATGTTTTATAATGATAAAAGTTAATTTTCTATCCTAAATAACCGTTTTAGTAAAACATGTTGGAGAAAAATAAGCTGATTGGCTTCTTTATCGGCTTACGCTGACCTAACGGTTTGAGATAAGTTAATACAATGTTTGACAAAGATGTAGTTCTTAAGTAGTTTTACAAAAAAGTCCGCGATAGCATATATCTAACTTTTATAAGAAAACCACAATAACGATAATAACCGGTTATTGTGTTCAGAATAGAAATTTAAATTATAAGGTCATGTTTAGATGCAGTTTTGTAATCTAACTTATGAATCTTTACAAAAATAAATGAATTTATTATTAGGAGTACTTAATGTAGATAAAGTTCGTTTACAGTTTGTGGTTTAGTCGAACAGTTCATGAGATAATGTAAAATTAAAATAACGCGACCATAATAATCCGCGCAGCGCCTTTATACTGCACATAATAAGTAGGTAATATAATAAAATAACTCTTTATCGACACCAGAAAAAGGTATTACAAGAAGATTACTTCAAATATGAGAACAAAAAACGGCCTTATCACTATGAGCGACCTCTTCCAGACTACTTTTAACAATGCTGTGCTGCGGTGGAGCGGTGTCACAGGTATTTAATTATTTACTTTAAAAAAGGTTCTCAGTTACGTGGGTTTTAGGGTTCCGTACCCAAAGGGTGAAAACGGGACCCTATTACTAACGCTGTCTGTCTATCTGCCCTACCTTTTAACGGCTGTATTTTTCGAACCGTAATAGGTAGCCAGTATGTAACGTTACGGCGGATCAACTAAGAAATGTAATAATAATAAAACCAAAAAGTTAAAACGAAAGGGGGTCTCCAATCCCCATGCAACAAACGTATTTTTTTACGTTTATTTGTATTACTTCTAGTATATATTTATCTATGGTATTACTTAGCTCTAATGTAAAAACGGTAATACGTACAGGCGTCAACCTTGGCACAATTATAGTACCCTCCAAAGTATAACAACAAATAATAAATAATGGCCAAGTGCGAGTCAGTGACAAATTTCTATTCATTACCAAGTTATAATCGAGCGTCACTGTAGCAAAGAATTAAATATGTGACTGCGTTGCAATTACTTCGACTATTTTGGAAGGCGTTAAAACATGAATAATAACTGGTTGTATTTTGTGGTGGTACGAAACCCTCAATGCGCGAGGCTGACTCGAAATGCGTATTTTACTAATTTTGAAGTCTGTCCAATCCCTAATGTTTTTATTTTCACATAAATTAAAACTATGGTTTTGTGCTAAACAATACTATAAAAGTACCTACCATGAAAGGGCGGGACTAAAGTAGAGTGGATTACAGGACAGATGCGGGACTATAGCTATAAAGGCGCGATAGGAGTAGATTGAATTACGGTATGGGAGTGGAGTGGAGTGGGCGGCTGCGGGACCATATCGGAAAGAGTGGGACTGAAGTAGATTGGATTACGGAACGGAAGCGGGGCTGGATTGCAAAAAGGCGGAAAGGGAATAAAGTGGACTACGGGACGGATGCCGAGTTGGATCGGAAAGGGTGGGCCGGTATTAGAGAAGATTATGGCACAAATGCAGGACTGGCGCGGTAAGGATGGGACGGAAGAAGAGTATTTTTACGGGACGGACTCGGGCCTGGAGCGGAAAGAGCCGAACGGTAGTAGAGTGGATTTAGGGGCGAATGCAGAACAGGAGCGGAAAGGGTGGTACAGGAGTAGAGTGGATTACAGGATGGATGCCAGACTGAAACTAAAAAGACGGGAGGTAGTAAAGTAGATTTCAATACTACGCGAGGGAAGCCGCGGGCAACAGCAGTCATAAATATGTTTTATGTTTTGTACCTGTAGTTACAATACAGACAAGACAAAAATACTCTCGAAGTTGTTGACCATTACACCTATCTTGGACAGATTATTCAGTTAAGTAATTCCAACTTAGGCAAAAAGAGTCCTAGATACCAAATATTGCACGTCCGCTAGGATAAACAGTTGGATCTAAAACTTTTTGTAACACCTTTGTATACATTTTATTTATATTACACGGGAATTACTCACGTAAGATTAAGCCGGTCACTCCGACTATAGTTTCAACCGCATTAGGCAGAACCGCATTGAGTGCCAAGCGAGACGCAGCCGCGCGCGCGCATTCACCTTGAAAAAGACTGCCTAATGCGGTTGAAACTATAGTCGGAGTGACCGGCTTAATCTTACGTGAGTAATTCCCGTGTAATATAAATAAAATGTGTGAAAACCACGTCAGTTTCTATAATAAAACCTTTGTATACAGTTTTAAGCAATAAACGTTATTCTATGCTGACATAGCTGTTAAAATTTGCAGGTTGAAGTGGCAATGGGCAGGCCACATCGCTCGTGGAATCGATAACTGATGGGTAAGAATCGTTCTGGAGTGGAGACCACGAACCGGAAGACGCAGCGTAGGTAGCCTCCCACTAGATGGACTGACAACATTGTGAGAGTCACGGGCATCCAGTGGATGCAGATGGCAGGCTGTCGTTCAGTGTGGAAGTTAAAGGAGGAGGCCTATGTTCAGCAGTGGATATCTTCAGGCTGATGATGATATATGGCTGATCTAAAACGCATAGCCCAATAGCACAGCGTCAGCGACGATGTAAATTTTGAACAAATACCTACATACTATGCAATTTCTTTCAAGACAATGGAACGACGAGTAAAGCAGCCGCCAACACCATTCTCAAAGAAACCAAACATATCTGTTACAATAGTCTTAAACTAATATTTTATCACATTACTACATAACGTTAGTGTTTTCTTTTGTTATCTGTTAGAATAATTTGTTTGTAAGTAATATAAATTAATATTAAGATAATGGTGGCTTGCTGTGCGCGTTGGCTTCGCTGTAAGCACAGCAAGCATTTGAACTTAAATAAAATAAAATAAATAATCAGTAAAGAAGTTTTGCGTAATTTCGGTGGCACGTTGTACATGTATGCAAGGGAAATACCATTCATTTACTTTATCACGAAATACCATTCATTTACTTTATCACGAAATACCATTCATTTACTTTATCACGAAATACCATTCATTTACTTTATCACGAAATACCATTCATTTACTTTATCACGAAATACCATTCATTTACTTTATCACGAAATACCATTCATTTACTTTATCACGAAATACCATTCATTTACTTTATCACGAAATCTACTTGAAGCTGAAGTTTGGCAGGTACAGATGAAATCCGGGTCAGGCGCACTCACTGACTTCGAGCACGCCATCAACAGACTGCTCTTGTCGAGCGTCTACCGCCGTGTTCCGCCCGGGGACAGCCGGACTCGAAGCCAAGGCTCCAGTCCGGGCCAGGCGCGCTCGCTGACTTCGAGCACGCCATCAACAGACTGCTTTTGTCGAACGTCTGACAATAAGCAGCTAAACACGTTATTTAATTTCGTCTATTTATTGCACAAAATAATGTAGAAATGCACAAATTGAGGACACTAAACATTTTCTATCCGCCAGAAAGGCTGCGCAGGTGTGTATCAAAAATATAGAAATTAAGGATGAACAGAAATGAAATTTAGTATTCAGGTTGGTAGTTAATAAAACTTGGTACTGTTGTGAGATTTTGCGAAAAGGGCGTATTAAGAAGAATAAATGGGATATTTAATTTTTTTAACTACGAAGCTGAATTTTGCCAATTCGATCTTTATTATACGTAGAGATATTAAGTAGACAAAGAAGCTTACATAATCATTGGGGGTAGAGGTCTGTTAACAAATGATTTTGCGAAAAGGATAAATTGAGGAGGCAAATGAAGTTTGAAAATATTTTTGAAAATCCTATATTTTTGATGTTTGATTGGGAATTCAAATTGAAGTTTATAAAAAAAAATCGGGTTAAGTTAAACCTACGAATTATTAAGAAGTAAAATGGTGAGTTTGAATTTTGTGATGAACATTTTGTAACTACGAAGTTGTTACTTGGCGAGTAGGTTCCTTGTAGGGTAGTAGTAGGTCTACTAAGAATTGATTTTGCAGAAGGGCCGCATTAAGGGAGGCAAAAAGGATTGAAATATTTATGAAAATCTACGCGCACGAAGTCGTGGGCAACGTCTAGTCTATACCTAAAGATTTATGTAGAGAGAGAGAGAGAGGCACTTACGGTAGGTTGTTCAGAGGAGATAGTGGCAGATGTAGTGTGTGCAGGACACTCGTTGCTTCTCACGCACTGCGCGAGTAGTACCTAGTGTACGAACCGAGCCGAGCGAGTCCGCGCGAGTCGCGCACCGACCGACCGACCGACCGACCGATAAACAAATGCCATGTAATGTTGTTAGTGGGCATATTTAAATTATATGATTCTTGTTTATTTGAGACAATATTTACCGTATTCATTAGAAACACATTCCTTATCCGTAATTGTATTATTATAATACCTACTTACTCAATAATAGCAACTTCCCAATTAGGAACCTATAAATATTTTCCCTGTAGATAGGTGAGTAGTAGGGCTTCCATTCCGAAATTCCGGAATTTCGTAACTCCGGAATCTCGGACCAATTTTTTCGATATTTCAATTCCGATATTTATACTTTTTACATTGACGTACAAAATAAATATTTCTAAGCCATGTTCACGCGTTTCTAACTCCTCTGCTCCCCTCAGCTCTTGACCGTACCTATCTCGAGAGGTTATCTCATGTAATAAAATAATTTGAAACATCATTGAAACACTTGCTTTCAGAAGCTCTGATGTGATTCCATCATCACCTAGCGCATTGTTATTCTTGAGCTGTTTCAGGGCCATCCTAATCTCGTACAGGCTGATGTCCGGGATATCTTCAGTATAGTTTCTGCTCAGCTTTGCTCTTGGGTCTTTGGCCGAGCTGCTGATAGGTTTAGCAACCGAAGTGTATAACTGTCCATAGAACTTCTCGATTTCCCCTAATACGTCGGCTTGGGTCGACCCTACACTACCACCTTTTCTCTTCAGCTTCGTCAAATATCTCTTGCAAACACTTTGGAGTCTTTATTTTGATCAATCGTCCTTATGCTGTCTGTATTAAAGGTACTTATGTCGTGCCGCAATGACTTCCATATTTATCTGTTGAGCTGCCTGTATGATTCAGCGTCATCAGATGATTGCATTTGTAACGAGCGTTGATCAGCCACGAGGTTACGGGTTTGGTCGGATCATTTTTGAGGTCTATCTGTGCGACGGCCAGGTCTGAAAAACTTAGAACCTACCGTGTGGACAGTGTCCACTAACCTGTCGTTAATCTCATCGACTGAAGCGAAATTCTCTAGACAATAAAAACGATTAGACAGCTCGAGTTGAAATCTCTCGGGGTTTTGAATATGTGCAATGGTTTTATTAATAAAGGAGTAATAACTATATTAAAATTTTCTTAAATTTAAATATACTTATGATCATTTCACAGTTTGAGAGTTTAATTACGAGACTGAAGCGTCGTCCTTTATATTCAAATGATTTAAAGTGTCATTTATGTGGCTCAAGTTCATTATAATACTGGTAACACTACACCATTACTAGTTTCATTGGGAAATGTAGTCTTTTTTTGCTAGAAAAAAGAAAATACAAGATTTGCTTGTTCCGGAACCAATTCCGGAATTGCGATATTGGGTTCCAGTATCGGAAACCAGTTCTGCAATTGAAAACCTTCCGATATTGGAAGCCCTAGTGAGTAGGTACGTATTAAAGTGCGCGGTGTTGATGCTAATTAGCATTACCAATGTAGTAAAACTAAAACACACAAACACAACTAAACCGGACAATCACGTATGGTTACAAGTTCAACAGCCAGCCTTTGATGAGAATGGATTCAGTCATCGATCTTTGAGTGACTCTTGACTGAAGCTGCTCTTCAATAAGCATACTGAGAACGTCTCGAACAAGGCCATCAAAACTTTGGGCTTTATTCTCCGAATTACTAGAGACTTTAAAACGATTAAGACTTTGAAGATTCTCTATTGTTCATTAGTACGTAGTCAACTGGAATATGCTTCACAAGTTTGGAACCCCTGCTATGAAAAATATATTAACCTCCTTGAGAGGCCCCAAAAGAAGTTCCTATGGTATATTAATTTTAAAGCTAAGATTCTGAGCCCTGACTACGAGTACGATGAGGTTTGCTTCCACCATCATCTGTTGCCTGTTCGAATCAGAAGAGAGGTTGCGGATCTAACCTTCATGTTCAATATACTATCTAATAGGATCGATTGCCCTTCACTATTGTCTCGGATAGGTGTGACTCCTCTACGCTCAGCTCCTCGTACACATAATCTGCGGCTGTATATTCCACGACACGAAACTAATTATCGTAAAAATTCATTTTTTATTCGCACATTAATCAATTTCAATAGCAACTATTCAACCAACGTTGACTTATTTATGATGAGGCATAATACTTTTAAAAATAAATTTTCAAAAATTTCTTTGACACATTAAAAGTTAAATTTGATAACACTAAAAATAAAATGGCAAAAAAACGTTAAATTAAATCTAAAAAAAACCATTTTATTTATGTTAGGTTTTATATATTTGTAATTTGTATGCTATTTATTTATATTTTCTTTCTGGTAATTAACTTATTATCTCTTATGTTAAAGAAATCGAATGTTTGTTTTCCGAATACTATTTATCTATCCAGGCCCTAGTTGGTGTTGCAGCGGGGCAGTTTGTATTAGTGAAAACATGTTTTTGGCTTTTGTGTAACTGTTTATCTCAATATCTATATTAATTAGCAGCTGTATGTTTTCCTTGTAAAACAAAATAAAATAAAATAAAACCGCAAGTCATCATCATCATCAGCAAGAAGACGTCCACTGCTGAACATAGGCCTCCCCCTTTAACCTCCACACTGAACGACAGCCTGCCTTTTGCATCCACTAGATGCCAGCGACTCTTACTATGTCGTCAGTCCATCTAGTGGGAGGCCTACCTACGCTGCGTCTTCCAGTTCGTGGTCTCCACTCAAGAACCTTTCTTCCCCATCGGTAATCGGTTCTCCGAGCGATGTGGCCTGCCCATTGCCACTTCAACTTGCAAATTTTAACAGCTATGTCGGTGACTTTGGTTCTTTGGCGAATATCCACGTTTCGGATTCTATCGCGCAAAGAAACTCCGAGCATAGCTCTCTCCATTGCCCGCTGTGTGACTCTGAGTTTTTCCAAAAGGCCAACAGTTAAGGACCACGCCTCAGTATCATATGTCATCACTGGCAACACACACTGGTCAAAGACCCTTGTCTTTAGGCACTGTGGTATTTTGGACGAGAAGGTGTCACGCAATTTCCCGAACACTGCCCATCCGAGTTGGATTCTTCGGGCGACCCCTTTGCCTAAGTTGGACTTACCTAACTGAACAATCTGTCCAAGGTATAATGGTCAACAACTTCGAGAGTATCGTTCCCAACGACTACTGGCACGGGTTCAACATGGACATTGGACATGATTTTTGTCTTGTCCATGTTCATTTTAAGACCCACCTGTTGAGAAAGGCTACTGAGGTCGCTGAGCATCGTATTTAGGTCCTCCAGCGACTCTGCCATGATGACTATATCATCGGCAAAACGAAGGTGAGTGATGTGTTCGCCATTGATGTTGATGCCTAATCCGTTCCAGTCCAAGAGCTTGAAAACGTCCTCCAATGCGTTCGTGAACAGTTTCGGAGAGATAACATCTCCCTGTCTCACGCCTTTCTGCAATTGGATTGGTTCCGTGCTCTCGTCCTGTAATCGGATCGACATGGTGGCGTTTCTATACAAACACTTCAACACTTCGATATACCTATAGTCGATATGACAACGCTGGAGGGACTGTAATACTGCCAGGTCTCGATGGAATCAAAGGTTTTCTCATAGTCCACAAACGCCAGGCATAATGGCCGATTATACTCCTCAGTCTTCTGTATAATCTGGCGGAGGGTAAACCGCAAGTACCTATACTGTACTCTAGGTACAGAACTATTGTTTTCTCTATATTTTTACATAATGAGTAACCTCTGTATTTATCTAAGTACTTGTATGAAATAAACTAACTCCACACCAAGTTTATCCAAAGTCATTCAGTTAATGCGGCATTGAATGATAACAAACATACTTACCTGCAAACTTTTGCATTTATAATATTGGTGTGACAATCAAACATACAAAAAAACTGGCCAAGTGCGAGTCAAGCTCACGCACTGAGGGTTCTGTACCACCACAAAATTCAATAACGAAATTACCAGTTATAACTTGGTAATGAACAGAAACTTGTCACCGACTCGCACTTGGCATTATTTATTATTTGTTGTTATACATTAGTATAATCATGCCAAATTTGACGCTTGTGTGTATTACCGTTTTTATATAAGAGCTAAAATAAAATTACGTAAAGAAATAAATATCTTTGTTGAATACCCACCTTACGTTCTAACTTTTTGACTTTTTTATTATTATGTAGTTAATCCGCCGTAACGTTACATATTCTGTGAAAATTTCAACTAGCTATCTATTACGGTTCGAAAGATATAGCCGTTTAAAGGTAAGACAGACAGACGGACGGACGGACAGACAGACAGACATACAAACATCGTAGGCTTAATAATAGTGTCCAGTTTTTACCCTTTGGGTACGGAACCCTAAAATAGGTGTATAGGCATTGCTGTTTTCTGGTAGATCCAGGTTTGCGACAGGCGAGATATTGTGTTGCGAACCCGCGACGGTCGCTTGCAACGGATTAGCGAAACACACTATACGGACCTATGATGCTCTTCAGTATCCTCTAATACGTAGTGCATATACCTAACTCGACGTGCTTAGGTCGATAATTGGGGGAGTAATGTACAGTTAGTAATAGCACTTCAAAGAAGTGTTCAAACAATGTCAACGCTATTACTACCTATCAAGGACTCTGTATACCTCTTTACAGTATATAACGGTCTTTTCTACTTACCAACTGACTGTTGATGATGTCAAGAGTTTTCTGATCAAAGCAAGGTGTCAACTGTTTAGCATACTTTGGCGACCCACAGAATAATCCTTTTTCTGAGTGGTGACCCCATGCACGGAGTTGTTTTGCAGTTGTTCTTCTTGTGCAGGCCGCGAACGCGTGCAATGGGCCCTGCCTTGCACCATCGGACGAACAGCAACTGCATCGCGTCGACTCTACCACCCACCTGCCACCGACCGCACCGGTAAAACACCATCGCCAACCAACCAACCGGTCGCACCACCGCGCCCAAACACGCGTGAAACTACGTGCCCCACCATCGCCCGTCTCCTAAGGGCCAGTGGTACCCACGGGACTGTCACCGGCTGACGTGGAGTCACGGGGACCGCTCCTATATTGCCATCGTGTCCAACCGTGCCACTTCCACTACCAGGTGTAGTGTTCGCCGACTGGTGAGGCTGGAGCACAAGACCCGGCAGCCGGAGCAGGCCGCAGTGCTAGGTAGCAACGTGGTACAGCGGCGCCTAGATGGATACCTCCGCTATTGTGTTTGGTGCATTGTGTTATTGATAGTTATATACACTCATTTGCAAAAAAATTAGAGGTTTTGTTTTTTTCCTGCCTGAAAAAAAAACAATACGTAAAAGGTTTTAAACATTTGAACATTTTACCGGCGGCTTATAAAATGCAGTGTTGTTTAAAAAAGTACGTTCCAATTTCAAATTTTCGACTGAGGCTGGTTTTTAAAGAAAACAACTTTTTACTACATTTTGTGACGCGAAATCCCGAAAGTTATAATATCAACTCTAAATAACTTTTAGTCAATTTTTATTTAATTATTTCATGTCCTTGACTAAATATTGTTAATGCTGTTTAGCGGTTTGGAAAATGGTAGATAATGTGATAAAATTCATCATAATTATTGCGCTGCTTGAGGAAGATGCCATTGCCAATGCTCCGTGGCAATAAGGCAAAATTTGAGTTGTTCGTCATTCCAAAGGACCTGGCAGCGCTATCAACAGACTGGTCCCGTCTAGAGAAGGCCTGGTTCTGGGAGAAAGCCATGTACCGAACCACGCCATGATCGTTTTCTGGTGATTCAAGCGTTGACAAATCGCAAATCTTCGTATGTGGACCGCAAGAACAACCTCAAAGAAGTAAGAAATGTGCAATTTAGTCTATGAACGGTCAGGAGAAGAATTCTCACTGTCAATATAAGCAGACAATTGTGTGTCATGGACTCAAGAAAGCTGGGATAGGGTAATGTTCTCCGATGAAGCCAGGATTTCTCTGTACGGTGAAGACTGACGTTGGCGAGTACTACGAAGACGAGAAGAACGTTTTGCTAAGGCATGTTTTGAAGAAATCACACCTTAATTATGGTGGGGGCTCTGTTATGTTTTGGGCAGGAATAAATTCGTTGGATCGTACCGAGTTAGTATTCATCGAAAATGGCATACTTACTGAACACCGATACATAACGGACGTTCTAATTCCTCATGCACAGCCCGCATTGGCTGCTCTTGGCGAAAACTAAATTATTATGGTCGACAACGCACGCGCCCACTGGTCTGGCGATGTGGAAGCGTATATGCTAGAGGCGTATAATCATCGTTTGGATTGTCTAGCTCGACGTCCCGACCTCAATCTTATAGAGCATGTCTGGGACGTTCTGAACCGACGAGTGAGACCAGTGCAGCCGGCTCCGCAGACCATCAGAGAGCTAAAGAATGTGATTACCGCGGAGTGAGAACGTATTCCGCAAGAAACCATGTAAAACAATTTGTATTTAATGTATATAAAATGGCAACACCATTTTATCAAAACTGTATTAGCAAACATCGCAAACATCATGTGTATTCGTTGACAGTTGACTGCTGACAACTGTCAACGAACACAGTATATAACACAGATCTACTACCTATAGATTTTCAATGAGCGTGGCTAGCTCAGTGCCTCTCGCTCATCATCGTATTTTCGCTCACTGCGCTTCTTGCAGCCCAAAATGCTACAACCAACCATTGTAAAATATCTTTTACAATTATTTCTCAGAGGAAACACGCATTTATCACATTAAATCACCAAAAAAAGGCAATAAATATAATTCAGACCCGTTTTGTTTGTCACTGATTATTACAGATTTTGACACTTGAGGTACCAAAAACAGGTCACGCCGATAAGGACAACAAATTCTATTTATGTCCTTTTCGTACTTGTGCTGAGCCATATCAAGTTGTCTCTTTCACTAAAATATATTGCCGATCTGGTTGTGTATATCTGTGGTATATAAGTTGCGGTTGCATTGCAAATTCGGTATGTAAAGTTTTTTTTTTGTATTTTTTTTATATTTTTATTTCGTAGATAAGGCTATTTTAAGAAACTAATTTCAATATTTTTGTTTTCTATTGAGTAGTTATTTTACAATATTTTTTTGAAAATTGAAATTTTGTGACGTCACCATATAGCACAAAATTTCGTTGCGTTGAGAAGCCTAAAAAAGCACCCCATATTGGCAGCCCTGAAAAAAACCAGACAGTCAAACCACAGAAATGAAAAAATATTATATTCTGTGTGACGAACAGTGTGTCAAATGTATAATATTTTTATTCTTAAAAGGCACAGAAAATAAAATGCTACAATGTGACGTCATTTAGAGGACAATGAAAGTCGAATGATTTCTTAGTTTTATGTTAAAATAAATGGCATCTTATCGTTTTAAAAGGTCGGAGTAGAAAAATAAGGGTTGGTAAGATAAAATCTCGAAATGGTTTTGGAATTGGCATAGGTTAATTTTTTTAGCATACCACCAATCACAATTGCAATCACCCTCTTTCGGTGCTCGAACCACGAAGCGAGAACAAGTGTAAACGAATTGTGTGTAAATTAGTTCAGGAGGAGATTTCTTGGCCGAAATGCTAACAACCATACGTGATATACTCGCTAGCGTGCCCAGACGAATGCAAGCTGTGATTTTGGCAAGAAGGGGTCACACTCCATACCAAGCTTTTATCTGCAGTAGGTACATCAAAAAGAAAAAAAGTTTTTCATTTTTACTTAGGGAGCAGTACACTATACTGGCTCTTAGATCTCATTAATTTAATCCAAATGTTATGACAATACTGACGAAAACTATTCCTTGCTAATTAATTTACAAAATTCTGAGGACAAGAGTACCTAAAATAATCAAACAAACTAATAGGAAGAATAAAATTGGTCCTTTGGTTTGGTGCCCGCTTAGAATAACTACTCAGAGAAGGTAGGTTTCCAAACAAAGCCTTCTCAAAACGTAAGCTACAAATTCTCTTTGTAGCTTACATTTCGATTGGTATTTTAAACGATTTAAGCAAGAAAATTAATGGATTACCTGTGGAATGTCACACCATAACTCTTATGCTGCTTTTCTGATTTGTTATGGTACGATTTCACCGCGCAAATTGTCAAAGTAAAATTTTTATATATTTTTTGGAGCCATATATGCCACCATTTGAATGGCTTAAATTTTGCGAATGTACTTGGTTTCTTTGTGTAGTTATTCTAAGGGTGCCCGTTTTTTTTTGCTTGCAAATGTGTTTATTATATTCAAATTATATAAGTATTTTTTTTTTATTATTATTTAAAATGCAACTCCACGGACTCCAGGGTCCGTGACTTTTATTATACTTGACTACAATTTTGTTAACTTAAACGAATTTACTTAGTTATTCACAATACAGGGAGAGGAAAGTTAGTTATGGTTATATCTATCTTAATCTAAGGTTAAAACAATTCGGTACTAGTGTTGTGTATATACCGCGAGCAGACCAGCGACCCGCAAGCAGCACCCGATCACGAGTATGACACATGTGCCAGCCATCGCCCTCCTCAACCATTGAGCGACCCGACACACGACGCCGCCGCAAGCAGGTGCCTTCGATGGTGAGCATGAATGCTCGAGGCATACACACAACCCTTATTTCTTTACATTTTGAATCTTTATTTCTCTTCATTTTTATATCGCCTCCTCCCGGCCCAGGGCCTCCATCACTGCCGCGTTCCGATCTCTGATAGCCATCTGCAGGTTGTACGCTTTAATGGTCTTCGGTGACGCAGCTGACGCTCGACGTACGAATCGACTGATGGCATCGTCTTCGATGTCGTCGGCGTAGTAGACAAAGGTCCCAGTGTGCCGTGATACTGCAACGACTGCGTGCGACACGACTTTATATAAGTTCGTAGGTTTCGTTATCGTCAAGTTTAGTGATTTGTTGAGTTTTGTTCATGATGGCTGCAAGGTGCTCAGAGGATCAGTCGACTCCTTGCATCTGCACGACTTGTTGTGCACGTTGTTCGTGCCAGACAAACCCGGGTTTCCGGCTAATATAGGCGTGGAGAATTGTCCAAGTTGTTTCACGTGGCTCACTCCATGTCTCCGCTGATTCGCGCCCGCCGCCACTTCAATGCACTCCTTTCTGCCAACACTCGCCGCCACTTCAATGCCCTCCTTTCTGCCAACACTTGCCGCCACTTCAATGCACTCCTTTCCGCCAACACTCGCCGCCACTTCAATGCACTCCTTTCTGCCAACACTCGCCGCCACTTCAATGCCCTCCTTTCTGCCAACACTCGCCGCCACTTCAATGCACTCCTTTCCGCCAACACTCGCCGCCACTTCAATGCACTCCTTTCTGTCAACACTCGCCGCCACTTCAATGTACTCCTTTCAGCCAACGCTCGCCGCCACTTCAATGAATTCCTTTCTGCCAACACTCGCCGCCACTTCAATGCCCTCCTTTCTGCCAACACTCGCCGCCACTTCAATGCACTCCTTTCTGTCAACACTCGCCGCCACTTCAATGTACTCCTTTCAGCCAACGCTCGCCGCCACTTCAATGAATTCCTTTCCGCCAACACTGATTTAGATAGGTATTATTTGTGACAATTGGAGAACTGTAACGAAAGTGTTTTTGCCTTATTGTGAAAACTTAACTGATCAATGGTACGGGCAAACAAGCCGATGACTATGATGACAATTTTTATGACATACAATTTTTACGTTGACATATTTTTACAGCAATTTGTTGTATTTATTCAAAGTATTTATTATATTAGTTTTTTAATTTTATTCCTGTTTTTACTAGGAAATCTAATTTAGCTAAACATTAATTTTCGACATAAAATGTTAGTGAAATTTGTACGTTTTTATTTTCAATGAATAATTTGAATTTGAATCATTGTTATATTTGTTTTTTTCCATTGGTTTGCAAATTGCAAATTGGTCTGTTTTTTGCGTTATGTGATGTTTTACTTGATGATACGCAACTAACAAATGTATGTCAACAATATTGTAGTAGGTACCTACTTACCTACATAATCAAAGTACTTAGATAGCCCGTTGGTCCAGTGGGTAGTGAACCTAACTTCTGAGCTTGGGGGCGTGGGTTAGATTCCCACCTAGGCCAAACATTTGTGTTTGTTCTATATCTGGTTGTTAATATCTATTTAAGTATGTTTTTAAAACTATATAGCTAACTTAACTATTAAACTAGTTAACTAACTACTAACTAGTTAACTATTTACGCGGTGTCGCCACTCACCGACCGCTCGCCATAAAATCGCCCTGCGTTATTATTAGTTATTATGATTACTTACATAATACTGCAACTTCTGGTGATGCCGTCTACTATTTAAGAATGCGTATAAAGCGAGGAAAATTTCTGATTTCACCCGCGCGTCTCGCGGAAACGCAAACGAAGTTGTGGGTAAATGAAAAAAAAAATGAAAATGAAAAATATATTTATTAACATAAACATAGACTTAAATAAGGTATGTACAGCTAAAGCTAGTTACAGGTAAAGCTAGTTGTTAGGTTTAAAGAACTTTATTGTCACTTAAGTGATAACATATAATATTGTCCGTCGTTGCATGCACTAACAAATTTAAAAAATCCATAAATACTTAAATGTTACATAAATAAATGTTAATAACTAATACATAATAACTTGTGAAGTACCCACTTCACGCATTTAGTGATTTATCTGAGATAATATTGTGTTGAGCCGGTTGTTTTGAAATGCGTGAAATGAGTTTACATGTTTTGTATGTGAGGGTAGTTCGTGCTCCTTCAATAGTGAGCATTGTGTTGCGGTAATTCGCCGAGTTCGGCGGTCGACAACATGTTTGCGTTTGGTGAATGTTAAGTTAGTGTAGATGTATTTATTTAAAGTTTTTCGAACAAAAATGCATATGTGTATATGTTATATGTATTTATATAGTTTTTTTATGTTCATTATTTTTGTTTCATCGTAATTTTTTTTTAGTTGGTGTTAGAGTGATAGTTTTTTTTTAAATTAAATTCTTTTATTCACAATTGAGTTTATAACAGTTAAAAAAAAAACAAAAAAAAAATTAAACTTGAATCACTAGATTTGTGGGAGGACGATTGCAATTTGATACCACCAATCCCCACAGTTTTTTTTTTATCAGTGACTTTTACTGTTGGCTTTTTGGCCTCTACAGCTTGACCGGACTAGTTAGCGAACGCAGAGCGCGTTCGGCATAACTTGGTGGTTAAGTTTATAGGCGACTAGCACAAGGGCACCTCGAAGGTACGAACCTCGGCTTGGGCCGTCGCCGGGAGTGGGAATCAGACTTGCCCAGGCACCCCAGAGGGGGTGTGCCCTGGAGCCCTAATGGTTTGTTGAACTGAATGATTATTTGGAGAGAATCTAACCGATCTTCTAACAGATCCTGTGGGTCTACGATCCTGCCGGCGGGATCGCTGTGTGTGTGTGTGCCTCTGGTAACCGACGCCTGTACCAAAAACTGAATATTTCCTATTGCTAGGAGCAGTCGGATCGGGCGAGCCCAGCGCCGCCGTGGTGACGACGGCGATGGGGTCGTCCGGGTCGCCCAAGATGTTTCTAGGGCGTCTACGGAGAGGAGGAGGGTCTGTCACGTCTGTCGAGTAGTTGGAGGATTTTACTACAAGAGGATTGGGGTGGTGAGGCGCCGCGTCAAAGTAGTGGCGGGAGGTATACTTAAGGTATTGAATCATGGATGGGAGTTCAACATCGCAGTGCAGATCGGCGTTTCGCATATACCAGCTAGCGCCGACCGCTCTGCGTATGAAGCGGTTTTGAATGACCTGCAACTTGTCCAGATCGATGCGGGAGGCGTGGGCGAATGCCACAGAGGCGTAAGTCATGACGGGGGATCCCCACAGATCTATTGCTATCCTATAAATATCATCATCATCATCATCATTTCAGCCGTAGGACGTCCACTGCTGGACATAGGCCTCCCCCATCGATCTCCAAAAGGGCCGGTTGGAAGCGGCCTGCATCCAGCGTTTCCCTGCGGTCTCTTTTAGGTCGTCTGTCCATCTTGTGGGTGGACATCCTACGCTGCGCTTACCAGTCCGTGGTCTCCATTCCAGAACCTTTCGGCCCCATCGGCCATCTGTTCTGCGTGATATGTGCCCTGCCCACTGCCATTTCAACTTACTAATCCGGTGGGCTATGTCGGTGACTTTCGTTCGTCTACGGATCTCCTCATTTCGGATTCGATCTCGTAGAGAAACCCCGAGCATAGCCCTCTCCATAGCTCGTTGTGCGACTTTGAGCTTGCTTATGAGGCCCATAGTGAGAGACCACGTTTCAGTGCCGTATGTCATCACTGGTAACACACACTGGTCGAAGACTTTCGTCTTAAGGCACTGAGGTATTTTGGACGAGAAGACGTTGCGTAGTT
This sequence comes from Agriopis aurantiaria, assembly GCA_914767915.1. Classification (NCBI taxonomy): domain Eukaryota; kingdom Metazoa; phylum Arthropoda; class Insecta; order Lepidoptera; family Geometridae; genus Agriopis; species Agriopis aurantiaria. The sequence continues at coordinate 20,225,828 of OU611982.1, read as the reverse complement.
TACCGAACGCTGCCCAGCCGAGTTGGATTCGCCGATTGACCTCTTTCTTGAAGTTGGACCTACCTAGTTGGACTGTTTGTCCTAGGTAGACGTACGCGTCAACAGCTTCAAGAACTGAGTTCCCAACTGATACTGGGGTGGGCACAACATGGATATTTGACATGACCTTTGTCTTGTCCATGTTCATTTTAAGGCCCACCTGTTGGGAGACTCGATTGAGGCCTTCGAGCATCATGCTGAGATCTTCCATCGACTCTGCCATGACCACAATATCGTCGGCAAACCGAAGGTGAGTGATGTACTCGCCGTTGATGTTGATGCCGAGTCCTTGCCATTCCAGGAGCTTGAAGGCATCTTCCATTGTGGCAGTGAACAGTTTCGGAGAGATAACGTCTCCCTGTCTCACGCCTCTTCGCAATGGAATTGCCTTCGAACTCTGCTCCTGTACTCGGACCGACATGGTGGCGTTATTGTACAAACACTTCAACACTTCGACATACCGATAGTCAATACGGCATCGCTGGAGAGACTCGAGCACCGCCCATGTCTCGACCGAATCAAAGGCTTTCTCATAGTCCACAAACGCCAAACATAGTGGCAAGTTATATTCTTCGGTCTTCTGTATAACTTGGCGTAGCGTGTGGATGTGGTCTATGGTACTATAGCCTTTTCGGAAACCGGCTTGTCCTATAAATATAAACCTACCTAAAAACTAACGCTAAACTAAAGGAAAAAATATTGTATTAATTATTTAGCTACGTGCCATTGTAACGCTGAAAATACTACAGACTAATTTTTCCCATGAGGCTATGGTTGACTCTTTTCTGTCAATATCATAATAATATGGTGATACACCGACAGTGATAGTTAAACAGAATTTTAATTATTTTATTTTGTAATCTTTGTAGTTTATTTAAACTTGTTTTGCAGCACATCCCCAGATTTCGATCAAGTATAATAGATGAGGTTTCACTAAAGCATTATAAATTGTAAATCGTAACTTCCGCGGAATGCATCGAACAATGTTACGTAGTGCACCGCGGAGTGCTACAAGTTTACTTTTCAAATGCTCTAAGTGGGTATTCCAAGTTAAGTGGGAGTCCATGTACAAGCCAAGGTATTTTTCATGAGTTTTCTGTTGGAGGGGTATATTAATAATTGTTAGAGGGGGGTGTGGTGGTATTGGTTTATTTTTCGCTTTAAATAGAATGTAGCACGTTTTGGAGATATTATTAGTTAATAAGTTGTACTGGAACCAATTTTTTTTTAAATTTTATTTTACACTATTCGGAAAACAAACATCAGAAACTAACTAATTATACTAGGTAGATAGTAGACAAAAGCCATAAAAAGTTTTCACTTATAAAATCGAAAGATGTTTACAATCCAGATCTCAAGACAGAGATGTAAAAAATAATAGCTAAACAGTAATTGCTATCATATGAAAAGAAGCTATATCAGCCCAACGAGGTTTATAATAGTAGTAGTAGTTATAGTCATGGTTTATGTACTAGTTTTGAAGAACGCGGCACATGCATACTGTTTGAAGAAATCCCTTATAGCGGTAAATAAGTCAACATGTTCGGTATACTTAGCATTAAAGGTGTCGCAAATTCAGATAAAGTACGAGTTGTATCTGTAGTTTGTCGAACACGAGTCAGCGCGGAGTTTAACACATTTGCGCTTAGTGTTGATACGACTGGGTATTTGTAGGTTTATTTTGGATGGAAGAGTGCTACTGTCAACGTTATTTAAAACCAAATTATGAAGAAAGGTTAGATCAGCCACTTCTCTTCTCTGAGCTAAAGGAAGTAGATGGTGGTGTTTACAACTGTATTCGTAGCTGGCGACATGTATCCTGTGCTTATAGTTGATAAAGCGCAACAATTTTCTTTGTACTTTTTCAATTTTATCTATGTAGGTATAATTCATAGTATGGATTCCAAACTTGGGACGTATACTCCAAATGACTCCTTAATGGAGAACAATATAGGATTTTTAATGTTTTTACTGCTTTAAAGTTTTTGGTGATTCGAAAGATGAAATCAAGTGATTTAGTGGCTTTACTGGTAATGTTTTCCACGTGCTTGTCAAAAAGTAGTTTGGAGTCAAGGATGACGTCAAGATCTCTGACGTGGTCAGTACGTTGGAGCGACTGAAGATTTAATATAATTAATTATAGTCAAAAATTAATGAGTTAGGGGACCTAGTGAAGTAAATGCAATTACATTTAGAAACGTTAAGGTCTAATTTGTTAACATAACAGTACTCCTGTAGTCTGTCTAGATCCTGTTGTAGTAATAAACAATCATAAATTGAGTTTTTTTTTTGTATATTTTCATGTCATCTGCAAATAGCAAAAAGTTAGAGTTGACAAAGCATTGATTATATCGTTAATAAACAAAATAAACATCAAAGGCCCCGAAATTGAACCCTGCGGGACACCCGATGGTATAGCATAGAGACAGGAATGTGAGGCAAAGCCGTTCAAGACCACAGTTTGGCAGCGGCCATTGACGTACGAGCTGAACCACCTAAGGAGATCTCCGCGAATACCTGCCACTTGAAGCTTGTCCAGCAAGATCACGTGATCTATTCGGTCGAACGCCTTACTGTAATCGGTATATATTGCATTTACTATTAATTTGCTACACTATCGCATTAGGTTATAACCTGTAATGATAGTTCTAAGTTGGAAATAAATAAATAAATACTCTGCCCTCTTAACTTGAAAAAGCATAAGTGACAAAGACTAAGCAAAAAACAAAAAAATAGAGAGATACATATAGTATATTGCAAAAAACTTTAGGCACAATTTTAAATAACTTTAAAGGGCGCTCTGACTTTGGGGGTTTTTTTATAACATAGAAGACAATTTAACTTAATGTTTGGTACATTCATTTTATAAATGCATGAATTAATTAATTATTAAATTACAAAAAAACGTTTCTGCTTCCTAAATGTTAACAGTTACATCTATAAATACTAAGATAAAAAAAACATAACTGACCTATATGCTTTTTGAGTACACTAATTTGTTTTATTAATAAGCAAAATAATCATAACTGTGCAGTTATGCTTTTATTGCTAAGTATTTTTCTTACTATTTTAAAAGAGTAAAGAACTTTTACACCAAAAAGGCATATTTTGTTTTTAAAATTTTATAAGAAACGTCCAATTCTAAACACTGAACACGGTTTAAACTCAAGTTACAAAAAAAACTCAAAAAATTAAAAAGTTGAGTGTAGGTAAGTCGTCAATTGTGAATTTGACTTAAACCATGTGACTTAAATATGGAAGAGGTTTTGTCGTTCTTATCTTCCGAGCAACTGAACAATCTTCAAAGAAGAAAAGTCAGAAACTTTCATGTATTCTTGAGGCATCGTTTGGGCAGATCTCGGATTGGGGAGAACCCACAGAAGACACAGGTTTGCGCGTTCACCGCAACAAAAAACCATTTGTTGCAGCTACACGTGTTCAGAACACTCCTCACAAGGTTTCGGAGAGTATCGGAATTCTGGGCGTCGATATTTCTGCAAATATACATTTCCGTGGCCACATCGCAAGCAAGGCCAAGCTTGCTTCCAAGAAACTTGGGGTGTTCAACAAGGCAAAGCGGTACTTTACATCGAGTCAAAGGCTTTTGATTTACAAAGCGCAGTCTGACCACACATGGGGTATTGCTCCCATCTTTGGAACAGAGTACCCAAGTATCAACTTGAGCCTCTTGACTTGAAGCATTACTGCGTAGATCAGTAAGAATTGTCGATGATCCCAAACTCACCGAACACCGTTCAACATGCGTATAGACGTGGGTCTCTCTGTATCTCATTTTTATCACATTTATTACGGGGACCGTTCTGAAGAACTGTTTGATCGGATGCCGGCGTTGCAGTTTTACTATCATACTAGCCGCCACCGCCTGAAAGCTCATCCACATAATATCATAGACCAGTGGAAATTGCACAATATGCGATTCACGTGATCTTTCTTGCCTCACACCTGCAAAATATGGAATGAGCTACCTTTTGCGGTATTTCCGAGAAGCTGCATTGGGTTCTTTAAAAGACGAGTTAATAGATTCCGTAGTTGTGACGCCTCTGGTATTACAAGTATCCATAGGCGACGGTGACTGCTTACCATCAGGCAGCCCGCTTGCTCGTTTGCCACCTATGGCACAAAAAAAGAACCCCTGCATGTAAGGAAAGACGAAATAAACGTGTCAGAACTGGATACACTGTTCTTCAACACAATTGCCTATATTTCATCAAGGCCACTTGCCATATTCACTCCTAAATCTCGCATAAAAAAAAGAATAAACTACTTATACGACACATAAACAACATAATTGTACACTTGTGCATTTTCAACTTAGTCGAGGAATGAATAATTTGTTTTGTTTTTAAAATGGTTTCTAAAATGAAATATCATATTTGACACTTTATTTTTATTGTGCTTCGAATTTGTCTATTATGCTATTTCACGTTCGAAAAAATCAAAACGTACGGATACAATACTGCGTATCGTAATCATAACTGGCTTTTATGTAGTTTTCTGTTTCCAATTGCATCATTATGTGTTTTCTTCTTGTGTAACTTTATAAAATGTTAGGTGTTTGCGAAACAAGGACTGTGCAGTACGAGTGAAGAGTACAATGAATAACAATACTTGAATATGACGCAACGAAGATAATAATTATTCAATCGGAATTGACTAACTGTAGCATTAATGAGAAGTTTAACGTGACAAGTTTAACGTGACAAGCGACTTTAAATATGAAGTTCCAGACAATAAAAATGGTAGTAAATGGTACGAGTTACTCGGTAGAACGCTAGCAAGGTATTTGTAGGCATAGAAGAAACAATATATGCATAAAAAACTAAATTTAAATAATGAGTTCAGTGATATGGAATATCGTATGACGTATCAACTGAAATAAATATATTCTACTAGCGAGCCGCCCGCCCGGCTTTGCACGGATTTAATTTACGTGCGAAGTCAGGTCGGGTCGCTAGTTACATATATAAACCTTCCGTGAAAAATGTAACTGATGTAACTGATGGTGAAAACCGCTTCAAAATCCGATCCGATCCGATCTAATGATGTAGTGATGTACACGGTAATAAATAATGCATGTAAATGAACGCGTTGAATAGGCAAGCTGAACATTTAGTGTAGATCTAATTAAAATACGTAATAAGCGAAACTAGTATGTTTTTTGAGGTTATAGAATAATAATGCATGTAGAATATTAAAAAACCCAGTCGATGCAACAATAGTTAGAAAAATATAACAGCAATAACACGCACCGCCATCATCGAAACTAGGTACGTAGGGTAGGTAAGTTACGAGAATAACAGAATCATGTACATACGCAGCAGATGTGTACCTACTTACTTGTAATGTAGATTACAGGCTGATAAGGCTTTAGCTTTTCTATAGTATACAGATGCATATTTTTAGTTAGGTAATGAAACTCAAACAAGTAAAGACAAATTATGCAACACAAGGCTATTAAATTAACGAGTCACTTGATTTTTAAGAGGTCCTCTTCACTGCTCACTACAATTATCGGAGATGTATCGTTCTTCCTCGTGAGTATCTTGCAACTTTGGACCCATACGTATTTGTAATCCGTGTCCAACGCCATTTTATATAAATTATTCAGGTCTTCTTGGGCTTGTGAAACTAAATCATGGATGGATGAACCAAAGTAAAATATATGTAAACAAGTGTCGTCCGCGTAGAGAGTAATATGGCCATTTAGACCTAAATCGTGTATATTATTAATATAGAACACAAACTGCACAGGGCCCACAATTGAGCCTTGAGGGACTCCACGCGCTATAGGTAGCGCGTTGCTTTGGCTGTTATTGTCAACTTTTACAATTTGTGTTCTTTTTGTAAGATAGGATTCAAAAATTTGCAATGCTTTTCCAGTAATACCAATAGATTTTATTTTTTTAGAAGCAGTTTGGGACTTACCGTATCAAATGCTTTTTTCAGATATATAAAAACACCTAGAACTATATTATTTTTATTAATGCTAGGTTTTATTTTAGTAACGAGATCAATAGTAGCTGTTAGTGTATTTCTTTTGGGCATAAAACCGTATTGCCGATCGGAGATGAAATTAATAGAATTTAATTTGTTAATAATATATCTCTCATCTATCTACCTATGTATAGGTAAAAAAATTGATGTGTGCACGTATGTTCCCTATGGACTCCAAAATCCGGTGCTTCCTCGTAGTCAAACTATTTAGTCAAACTTCGTGGGATCGATTTTGACGAGACGCACTGGCAGACAGCTGATGTTATAAGGAGTAATAATCCACGCTGTTAAAACCACGAGGCACAGGTAGTGTACAATTTTCCATATCCATCATCTTCAAAATCCTCCATCATCATCCAGAAGACGTCCACTGCTGAGCACAGCTGTGCACAGCCTACCTTTTGCATCCAATGGATGCCAGCAACTCTTACAACGTCGTCGGTCCATCTAATGGAAGGACTACCTACGCTGCGTCTTCCGGTTCGTGGTCTCCACTCAAGAACCTTTCTTCCGGTTATCGGTTATCGGTTCTTCGAGCGATGTGGCCTGCCCATTGCCACTTCAACTTGCAAACCTCAAACCCTCAGAATATTACAATCTAAACTAAAACGTGAGTCTCTCCATCCACCTCTTCTACAGTCTCGTACGTAGTATTTTAGATTACTGTAGTGTTGTTTGGAATCCAGTGTACCAGGTGCACTCAGACAGGTTGGAGAGGGTCCAGAAGAGATTTCTGTACCATATTACCTACATGGACAATCGCTGTAAGACACTGCGATCCTATGAGTCTCGACTCAAGAACTATAAAATATTGCAACTTGAAAAACGACGAAATGTGACAGATGTTATTATGCTATATAAATTATTAAATGGATTAGTCGATTGTCCGGATGTCACAGAAAGAATTACGCTGAGGGTTCCTCGTCCAGGTAGTCGTTTATTAAATAGAAACACTTTTGTCCTTCCCAGCTGTAGAACTAATATGTTTTCCAGTTTTGTGGCCTTTCAATAAAAACAAACGCCACTCGCTGCGATCGCGCCTCATTGTTCATCATCATCATGTTTTCTATTTAGATTTCGTTGATAATAAATGATCTCATTAATTATTTTTTTGAGTAGGTAGTTGATGATTTTCATCGCTCGTGTTTCTGAGACGTTACTTTTTTCTCTAGCGTTACTCTGTGTCCCCCAAATTTTTGTAGTGTTTTTGTAGATAACTCATGGAAGATTCGTATTTATAAAAAAAAAAACTTTAAGCATAGGACACATTGACAACCGAATAAAACTTATATTTTAGTGATTTATGTCTGAGTTTTCTTTGTTAAGTTTTATCCTAAAGTTATACATGAAAAAAATATTCAAAGTAACGCAGTGGACCTAAAATTGCTTGTACCTTGTAAATACTTGTTGCAAAAAAAATATATAATTGTTTAAAACAATTGCATATATATTCCGAATAAAAGACTACTCATTAAATTTTTCAATTTCTTTTAATGAATTGCGTAACACAACGTTGACAAATAAGTAGTGCAGGCCCTAGTTTTTAGAGCACTGCTCAGTTTTTCAGAAATACCTCTGTAAACCTAGCTTAGGTGTCGCGGCACGATATAAAACCTAAAATAAGGATAAATAATACAACTGATAACACTTATTTTCTTAAGATTTCTTGCACTTTAAAAAAATAAAAAAATCTGGCTGAACGTCGCAAAAGGAGTGCCTTAAAAGTTGATTCACCCTGTTAAAGCTGTTTGTTTTCTGTAAATAAATAAATAATTTGTTTTTGAATACTAGTTAGGTACCTATGTTTTTTTACTTTGTCTTTAGACAATCTCCTCCCTCACTGTTGATGTCAAAATAGCCTCAACAACCAATGGGAGCCGTAGCCAAGCTCAAACTTGTAAATGACTTGTTCACATATTTAAATATGTGTCTTAATGTTTTGTGAATTTTATTTTTACTTTATTTATATTTGGATAGCCAAGAGCCTTCTTACACATAAATATAGAAATAGTAAAAACACGTAGGCCAACATAGGTTATCACTTATGGCTACACAGGTCATGGTGCTAGTGCACAAAAGTATAAAACTAAAATATTACAAAATAAATAATTGGACATATATATATATATATAAATATAAATACGAGACTAAAAAACCTACATTAAACAGAGAAATTGAGAAGAAAACTTAGTATTAATAACATTAATAAAGATAGTAATGATAAAAAGATGACAGAGCCGTACGAATTACTTTTGTATTAAGAGTTTGTTGAAAAGAACTGGTTATTTATTAAAATTTTAAAAATATTGTGCCTCGATGTAAATAAGTCAACAAGCTGAGAAAAATTTGAGTTAAAGTTAATAAATGTACGCAAAAAGAAAGAGTTTCCACGATAATTCGTGCTATGGCGGGGGATATATAGACGAAGGTAGTTTTTGCGAGACGAGATAGATGGAGAGACAAGCTTGATTTCAGCCAGCAGGGATGAGCAGTCAACTCTGTTCAACACAATGCTGTGCAGAAAGGAGAGGTCCGCAGGTCGCTCCTACGAAGAGGCAACAGATGATGGTGCCTGCAACTCCCTTCGTAATCAAAATTAGAGTTGGAAATTTTCGCCTTAAAGTTAATGAAACGTACGAATTTCCTTTGAGGTTTTTCGAGAAGGGTTATATATTTATCATAGCAGGGATTCCAGACCTGGGAGGCATACTCAAGTTGACTTCGGACCAAGGAACCGTACAGAATTTTTAGGGTTTTAATGATCTTGAAATCTTTGGTAACCCTAAGAATGAAGCCCAGTGTTTTCATAGCTTTAGCTGATATACTTTCAATGTGCTTGTCAAAGAGAAGCTTAGAGTCGAGAGTGATACCAAGGTCAACAACAGAGTCAGTTCTATTAAGAGCCTGACCATTAATTCTGTAGTCATAGGTATGAGTCTTAGTAGATCTACTGAAGGTGATGCAACAGCATTTGACTACATTTAGGTCAAGCTTATTCAACATGCAGTATTTATGGAGGCTATCAAGATCCCTTTGAAGTAACTTCGAATCTTGCTTATCTCCGACTATCCTATAAATTTTCATGTCGTCAGCAAATAATTGAAAATGCGAGTGTTTAAAGCATTGACCAATATCATTAATAAAGATGATAAACAGCAGAGGACCGAGAATTGATCTTTGGGGCACACCAGAGGGGATGGGTGACGGAGCAGACTCGAACCCATTCAAGACTACAGTCTGGCAGCGTTCATTAACATAAGAGGTGAACCACCTCAGCAGATCACCCCTTATTCCAGCCGCATTTAGCTTCGCAAGAAGAATTGAATGATCGATGCGATCGAAAGCCTTGCTATAGTCCGTGTAAATCGCGTCAACCTGTCCCCCACCCTCCATGCCGGCAGTCACCGTATCAGTAAACGAGATCAGGTTGGATGCCGTGGACCTCCCCTTAAGGAAACCGTGTTGCTGCGGCGTGAAGTAGTGTTTCAGAGCAGAGTACATCTGATCGTGGACTAACTTTTCGAAAATCTTAGCCAAGACACAAAGTTTGGAGATCGGCCTATAGTTAGTGATATCCCGCTTGGAACCTTTTTTGTGAATAGGCGTTATCGTTGCTGTTTTCCAGATTTTGGGTACTATTCCAGTGGTAATTGACTTACTGAAGAGGAGACTAACGGGATGAACCAAAATCTCAGCACAGTTCTTAAGAAGGTAAGGATGCAAACCATCGGGCCCAGCTGATTTGTTGCAGTCAAGGGTCTTTAGCAATTTTAAGATGGCAGGAGAAGTCACTGTGATTGAGCATAAGTCAGCCATAGAACTACTTATAACGGACTACGAATTGTTCATTGGTGTGCATAAATAAAAAATAAATGCATAAACTCGGGCCGACTAGATCAACCCAACATTAGGACTTTTAACTAATCTTACATTTAAGTGGAACACTTATATAATTATATAAGCGCTTAATCTGCCTAGTGACTAGAGCGGTATGGAATGGTAGAGTGCACGGTGGTGCTGCACGGCGTGACGTCAGCAGCGGAGCGCAGCGCCGGCGCGAGGCAGGAAGGCGTCCGTCTCGCACGGCAGCGCGGCGCCGTCCGCGCTCAGGTAAGTCGAGTCAGTGCCGGAGGAGAGTGGCGCCGCCCAGGACTCCCAGCGTGCCTGCGAACACACACGGCGCCTAGTGTACTCCCCGTGCGGGCGCCACGTGTCGAGCGCGGTGCCGTGGGCAGGCCCTACCTGCGCCGCCGGCGGCTCCGGGTCCGAGTCGAGCGCCAGCGCGTCCAGTGGCAAGTCCAGGCAGGGCGCGAGCAGGCGCGGCGCGTCTGCCAGGAAGGAGGCCACGGCCGCCGCGTGCGGGCGCGCGCGCCTCTCCCGCTGCCAGCACGACTTGATCAACCCCTCCCTGCGGACATGCATGCGTCGTAAGTTAGCTAACAGTCACTAGGAGTGGGGGGAGGGGAGCACGGCGGCACTCACAGCTGCGGCTTCAGTCCAGGCGGCAGGTCCAGCGCGCGGCCTGCCTTCACGCGCTCGAGCACCTCCGCGTTAGCGAGCCCCTGAAAAGGCAGCGCGCCGAAGGTGATTATCTCGTAGAGCAGCACGCCGAAGGACCAGACGTCGGAGGCGGGAGAGAAGACACCGAGGGCGAGGCTCTCGGGCGCCATCCAGCGCACCGGCAGCATGCCCTTGCGTCCGAACCGGTAGTAGTCGTGCTCGAACACGAGCCGCGTCATGCCGAAGTCGGCCAGCTTGACGACACGGTGCGCCGACACGAGACAGTTGCGCGCCGCCACGTCGCGGTGCACGTAGCGCAGCCGCGCCAGGTAGGCCAGCGCGCGTGCCACGTCCAGCGCCATGCGTGTCAGCCGCGCCGGCGACACTTCTTCGCCCGCGGCGCCGCGCGCGCCCGTCAGGTGGCGCCGCGCCACCAGGTAGCCCTTCAGGTCGCCGTACAGCATGAACTCCATCACGGTGCACACGGGCTCGGTTTCTGTCACCACGGCCAGCAGCCGCACCACGTTGTCGTGCTCGAAACACTTCATAACCTCCGCCTCCGCGAGGAAGTCGAGCTTCTCTTCGGTGGCGGCACCCGCCTTGAGTGTCTTCACGGCGACGGCGGTCCACGCTCGCTCCTCGCGCAGCAGTGCGTGCCCGCCGTACACGGTGCCGAACGCACCCGTGCCCAGCTTGCGGTTGATGACGACGCGCTCGCGCGGCACCTCCCAGCGGTCGGAGGCGGCCGGCTTGTCTCCCAGCACACGCATGCCAAGCGCCGCCAGCCGCGCGCGGCGCTCGTGCCGGGCGCGGCGCCGCCAGCGACACGCGCCCGCCGCCAGCAGCGCCGCGAGCGCCGCCAGTGGCAGCGCGCCCGCCACCGCGTGCGCCACTCGGCAGTCGGCGTGCAGCACGTCCGCCAGCGGCTGCAGGGCGCACTGCTCGGCACCGTCGTCGGGCGCGCGCCCGTCCGCCGTAGCCCAGCGCAGTGCGCCCGGCTGCAGTGCCAGGGCACCGTCACGACATGAGCCCACGGGCACGGCGGTGCCGTTGCGCCACTGGAGCACCGCGAGCGCTCCGATGCGGGCTCGCGCTCTGCCCGCGCTCTCCCACTCGAACGCGCCCGTCAGCCCGACGTACGGCACGCTAGCCGCATCCTCCACCAGGGACCTGCCCAAACGTACCACTTCAGGTGTTTACTTTTTTTTTTTATTGTTCGCAAAACTGGACATACACATTTTTTTTTACACATGAAGAACTAACTTAATAAATGGGCTTAAATTGAAGAGAAGTACATTATGTATATGCCCTTCTTGTTGTAAACACAGCATGCTTGACTAAATTATTGTACATATTATAAACTAATGAATTTAAATTAGAGTTGAGAGCATAGTGCATACTTTCAAGAACTCAACATCATCAGCCAGAAGACGCCCACTGCTGAATATAGGCCTCCCCTCTGAACCTCTACACTGAACGACAGCCTGCCTTTTGCATCCACTGGATGCCCGTGACTCTCAAAATGTCGTCAGTCTTCAAGAACTGACCGGCCTCTTATAGCAAATTTTATGGTTTTAAATCAATTTTATTCAGATAAATTACAATATTTGAGCTGAAAAAAAAACATGTCACAGATACATCTGTGTTTGAGTTTATGATTTGGTTCAAAACACGATAGAATAAACTTTCCTCGAACAAAAAAAAAATCTGAAACAAAGTCGATTCAATTTATTTTTTTCGTTTTATGCTCTAATGAAAGCTCGTAACAACCTGGAAATTGCATGTACTGAAAGGCAATTTTATTAAAAAAAAATGTATATGAATAGAATTTTGATAGTGAATAGTTTCGTTTTTTAGTGAAATTAAAAGCGTAAAAAGGTCGCGAGAATTTGCGCGCACCGCGTTCAGTACCACGCCAGGCATCATCGAGGTCAAACTTATGTTCGTTTTTGTCGTTGCACACCCCCGCGGTCGTCCTGACTCTTGGTTGGAAAAATACATCGTCGCTATAACTTGGCGGGGGCTGAGGGAGCATTTTGTTGCCTACGCGACTCGGATAACTGGCCGTTAAAATAAAATCAAAATGGTAATTTTGGCTTCAAAGAACGACCAACTTAATGGTTACAAATGTCTCATAGATATACTTAAATAGAAACACAAAGCCAATTACAGGTCATCACGGATACAAATATAGTAATAATAATATCTAAGAATGAACACTGAGGATACAATAATTACATAATGAAAAGAAAACGCAATTCAATTAAAAAAGAAAATAAATAATAATAACCAAATTAGTAGAATTCACACTCAACAAGCGTCTGGCCAATGTAATGCTCGTACAGAATAAGTCTAGGCCTATTCACTGCTCAACAAGCGTCTGGCCAATGTAATGTTCGTACAGAATAAGTCTAGGCCTATTCACTGCTCAACAAGCGTCTGGCCAATGTAATGCTCGTACAGAATAAGTCTAGGCCTATTCACTGCTCAACAAGCGTCTGGCCAATGTAATGCTCGTACAGAATAAGTCTAGGCCTATTCACTGCTCAACAAGCGTCTGGACAATGTAATGCTCGTACAGAATAAGTCTAGGCCTATTCGCTTATCAGTGGAGTTAAATGTATTGCTCACTCGACACAAGTAATAATTTGGCCTATAATTTGTATTGATCTTAGAAATATTAAACCGAATACGGATGGAGGAACAATTTGCCATGAAAGCCAACAAGCCATGAAAACTTTGGGCTTTATTCTCCGAATTACCCGAGACTTTAAATTGATTAAGACTTTGAAGATTCTCTATTGTTCATTAGTACGTAGTCAACTGGAATATGCTTCACAAGTTTGGAACCCCTGCTATGAAAAATATATTAAGTTAATTCGTAGCCAAAGTCATAATACCTACCTAGTATAGCAATAGATCGTTGGTCATAATATATTATAGTAGTGGTCACAATCATATTTCTGAAACTAGCTGTACCCGCGACTTCGTCCGCGATTGCCATCCCTGCAGACTAATTATTCGCTCTTGGGCACAGTTCCGTTTGTCTCATATTTTAAGCAACACTGTGGTCTGCGGTGAAGCACTCTTATCAAGAAAGGAGCTTTTTACTTTGGGTTTGAAAACTTTCAGGCTGTATTTCTCAGAAGACAATAACTCGGTAGCGTTCCTTCGCTATTTGACTAATAAATGTTGAAGCGAAGTGCTTTGTGCGAGTCTTTAGAATTTCGACAGTAAAACGGAATCTTGTCGCCGAGGTTCTCCTCGTTTTTTGGTGGAAGGAAGATGATATCAGAAGGATGATAAATTGTGCAGTTGCATTGCACGCAGTCTCCGAAATGTATCCGGTAAAAGACAGATAGTTTAGACAAATACAGACTCAATGCGGCGATGTTTTAGGTTAGCTAATTATTTACACCAAAAAACGCCTGCTATACCTATGCTATAACCTAAACAAATCCTAGAAATATATAAGAAACCAAGTAATTTATAGAAGACCAATAACTGAATAAATAGTTCTGAAAAGAACTTTTATCCGAATTTAATTTAAATAAACCGGTCAAGTGCGAGTCGGGCTCGTGCAGTGAGGGTTCCGTACCACCACAAAATTCAATAAATAGTTGGCCAAGTAACCGAATTACCAGTTATTAAAACGCCTTCCAAAATTGTGGTAAGTAATTTGCTACGCAGTTTCCTACAGGCGCTCGAGTATAATAACTTGGTAATGAACAGAAATTTTCACCGACTCGCACTTGTCCATTATGTATTATATTTTGTTGTTATACTTTAGAATGTGTACTACAATCGTGCGTACGTATTATCGTTTTTACATTAGAGCTAATACAAAAATACGTTAAAATAATATGTTTGTTGTATGTGGACCCCCCTTTTATTTTTACTTTTTGACTTTTTTATTATCTTATTAGTTAATCCGCCGTAACATTACATATTCTGTGAAAATTTCAACTGGCTATCTGTTACGGTTCGAAATATGCAGCTGTTAATACGTAGGACAGATAGACAGACAGACAGAAGGACGGACAGACAAACATACAGACAGACAGACGTAGGCTTAGTAATAGGGTCCCGTTTTTACCCTTTGGGTACGGAACCCTAAAAATAATGGCATTGAAAACTTGTTTCATTTACGTGATAGTCCATAGAGTAGGTATTTCCTTTCTAAAGGTGTCTTCAGGGTGGTGACGGTGGTGTTACAGACTTTGACAATAGGGCTACCTAAGTACCTACTCAACGTACACTACAAAGTGCGCTGCAAATCAACTGCCAGCTTAAGATGAGCCGTACGTTCAAAGGTTCCTGTACATTCCGGAGGTCAAGTTATTTGGAACTAATACTGAGGGTTGTGATGTCTGTAATTTCTGAACTACGAAAACGATGACCTTGAAATTTTTACGGGAATTTTCCTAATATAGGTCCTTTCTAACAAAAAAAGAATTAATGAAATCGGACTACGCGGTAATGAGTTACAAATAAGTACACATTTTGACTTTCATCCCCTCTCCCAAGGGAATCATGCAAAATTTCGGGATAAAAAGTATCCTTTAACCTACCTCGTAGTATGAACTCAAATTATGCTAAGTTTCATTTGAATCCATTGAGTAGTTTTGGCGTGATGCGCGGCCCAGATACAGACAGACAGACAGACAGACAGACAGAAAGACAGACAGACAGACAAAAATTAAAAAAGTTACAGTTTTGACTTCAGTATCGATTATAGAGTGCCGTCCATTTTTTTTTTCAAAATATCTTCAATGTACAGAATTGGACCTGTTACAGTTTTATCGATCCGCTCGATCATAAAAGGACACTTTTGTGTCCGCACGCAAAATGGCGTTGAGCACAAGCGGACACTTTAGTGTCCGCGTATGGTCCGCGTGATTCATCACGTCGGACTTGACAATTAACGTTATATCCTTCATTTACTTATGGAAAAGGGCTATGTATGTCTTATAGAGTTGAACCAAACATCACATCTAGCTATTCTTGGTCTATGGATTCAAGCCCCACGACGAGAAAAAAATAATTAAAATCATACCATTCGTGACCTTGATCGTGACTAGTAGTTCGCTGCGAGTGCTTTGTTATTGTGATTACTTTTGTGGAATACAATATGGATAAACGTGAGTGTTTTATGTTATTTCGTTGAATAAGGTCACTAGCTAGGCTATTTTGAGTTTATTTCTCTGAAATAAGCTAGTTTTTTGACCAATAATAAATTTTAACCAAGTAAGGCAATGTTTGAAGAGAAATGCACTACTATGAGATGTTTTGTGTATTTTTCTGTGGTAATACATACCATGCTAACATAATTATTACCTAGGCTTAAGTATGAAACAAGCATTCCGGCAACACATATATTTTTGATGTACATGTAAGAATAAAGAACAAAAAAAAAATAATATGTCGGCGTAAAAATACCGCCCTACCAGAAATTTCCTGTAATTTTCAAATGGTTGTAAATAATTATTTTTTTAAGAAGTGGATGTTTTTATTTTTTTCTCAGCATTGTAATATTATGTCATCATCATCATCATCATTTCAGCCGTAGGACGTCCACTGCTGGACATAGGCCTCCCCCATCGATCTCCAAAAGGGCCGGTTGGAAGCGGCCTGCATCCAGCGTTTCCCTGCGGTCTCTTTTAGGTCGTCTGTCCATCTTGTGGGTGGACGTCCTACGCTGCGCTTGCCAGTCCGTGGTCTCCATTCCAGAACCTTTCGGCCCCATCGGCCATCTGTTCTGCGTGATATGTGCCCTGCCCACTGCCATTTCAACTTACTGATCCGGTGGGCTATGTCGGTGACTTTCGTTCGTCTACGGATCTCCTCATTTCGGATTCGATCTCGTAGAGAAACCCCGAGCATAGCCCTCTCCATAGCTCGTTGTGCGACTTTGAGCTTGCTTATGAGGCCCATAGTGAGAGACCACGTTTCAGTGCCGTATGTCATCACTGGTAACACACACTGGTCGAAGACTTTCGTCTTAAGGCACTGAGGTATTTTGGACGAGAAGACGTTGCGTAGTTTACCGAACGCTGCCCAGCCGAGTTGGATTCGCCGATTGACCTCTTTCTTGAAGTTGGACCTACCTAGTTCGACGGTTTGTCCTAGGTAGACGTACGCGTCAACAGCTTCAAGAACTGAGTTCCCAACTGATACTGGGGTGGGCACAACATGGATATTTGACATAACCTTTGTCTTGTCCATGTTCATTTTAAGGCCCACCTGTTGGGAGACTCGATTGAGGCCTTCGAGCATCATGCTGAGATCTTCCATCGATTCTGCCATGACCACAATATCGTCGGCAAACCGAAGGTGAGTGATGTACTCGCCGTTGATGTTGATGCCGAGTCCTTGCCATTCCAGGAGCTTGAAAGCATCTTCCATTGTGGCAGTGAACAGTTTCGGAGAGATAACGTCTCCCTGTCTCACGCCTCTTCGCAATGGAATTGCCTTCGAACTCTGCTCCTGTACTCGGACCGACATGGTGGCGTTATTGTACAAACACTTCAACACTTCGACATACCGATAGTCAATACGGCATCGCTGGAGAGACTCGAGCACCGCCCATGTCTCGACCGAATCAAAGGCTTTCTCATAGTCCACAAACGCTAAACATAGTGGCAAGTTATATTCTTCGGTCTTCTGTATAACTTGGCGTAGCGTGTGGATGTGGTCTATGGTACTATAGCCTTTTCGGAAACCGGCTTGTTCGATAGGCTGGAAGTCATCGAACCTGCGATCGAGACGATTCGTGATGACCCTCGAAAACAGCTTATAAACATGGCTCAGAAGCGAGATGGGTCTGTAGTTCTTCAGCAAGGTTTTGTCACCTTTCTTAAAGAACAGCACCACCACGCCTCTGTTCCATGCTTCTGGCGTTATACCTTCGAGTAAGACAGAATTAAAGAGCTTCTGAAGGACTCTGAGTACCGGTGTTCCACCCGCTTTCAGAAGCTCTGATGTGATTCCATCGTCCCCCGGCGCCTTGTTGTTCTTGAGCTGTTTCAGGGCCATCCTAATCTCGTACAGGCTGATGTCCGGGATATCTTCAGTATAGTGTCGGCTCAGCTTGGCTCTTGGGTCTTTGGCCGAGCTGCTCACAGGTTTAGCAACCGAAGTGTATAACTGTCCATAGAACCTTTCGATTTCCCCTAATACCTCGGCTTTGGTCGACGCTACACTACCATCTTCCCTCTTCAGCTTTGTCAGCTGGCTTTGCCCAATAGACATGTCTCTTGCAAACACTTTGGAGCCTTTGTTTTGCTCAATCGTCTCTTTAATACTGTTCGTATTAAAGGTACGTATGTCGTGCCGCAATGACTTCCAAATTTGTCTATTGAGCTGCCTATATGAGTCAGCGTCATCGGAACATTGTAGTTGTAACGAGCGTCGATCAGCCATGAGGTTACGGGTATGGTCGGATATTAATATTATGTAGATTGTATAAATTGATTGATTAAATAAATAGGTCATCGCTCTACTTTTCAAATTAAAAATCCCTTACCACCTCGAAGCTATCTTACGCACTACGTTTATGTTACTGAGCCGTTTGTTTACAGCTAGGGAGGCCAGATCTAAACAAATTCTTATTTCATTCGATTCATTTACTCAAGTCGATTCATAAAAACAACACAAGTGGTGTCATATTCCTAAGCCCACTCATTGTGAACGGTTTTCTGTGTGCGTGGCCGCCGCACTGCATTTCGCGCCAAAGCGATTTGGGGTTGGCGCCACCGTCGCGCGATAGGCATAATTTGAGGCATAATACTTTTAAAAATATAATTTCCAAAAACGTCTTTAACACATTAAAAGTTAAATTTGATAACACTAATAATAAAATGGCAAAAAAACGTAAAATTAAATCTAATAATAACTATTAATTTTTATTAGGTTTTATATATTTGCAATTTGTATGTTATTTATTTATTTTTTCTTTCTGGTAACTAATTTATTATCTCTTATGTAAAGACCTCTAATGTTTGTTTTCCAATTACTATTTATCTATCCGGACCCCAGTTGGTGTTGCAGCGGAGCATTTACACCATTTCTAGTTTGTATTAGTGAGAACATGTTTTTTGGATTTTGTGTAACTGTTTATCTTATATCTACTGTATTAATTAGCAGCTGTATGTTTCCTTGTAAAATAAAATAAAATAAAAAATTTAGCTTTCTCATACTAAGAAGCTCGGGGCTATCAGTTAGATTTGATGTTAATTTTAAGAGGAATGTAATGTCTGCTATTTCTCTTCTTTTATAAAGCGGGAGTAAATGAAACTGTTTACAGAGAATTAAATAATCATCGGAATTGTAAGGGATTCTGAATACGTTCAACTCGTGTAATATACTCATCATATCGAGGATTCCACACCTGGGATGCATACTCCAATATGCTCCGAACAAAGGTATAATAAACAATTTTAAAGATTTTAACTTAAAAAAAAAAAAAAAAAAAAAAAAAAATCATCAGAATAACACAAAATGCGGGTATATAGGCGGGTGTGTACCTCACGCGGTCGATGCGATGAAGGTCGTCTATAGCGGCGGTGTCATTGCGCAGGAGGCGTGCGAGCGCAGCCGCCCACAGGCGCAGCGTGTCGTAGAGCAGCGCCGCGTGCGCGGGCGGCGCGGCGCACGCGGTCGACCCACGCGCGCGCACGCAGCGCCGGCGCCAGCGAGCCGCCCACGCGGGCACCGGTCGCCAGCCAGCCATCCACGCCGGTACCGCGCTCAGGTGGCCCTCGGCGACCTCTTCCAGTACGGCTCGCGTGCAGTTGTGTGCGTCGCCGGCGCGCGGACGCAGCCAGCCTGCCGGCAGCGCGCCCGGCAACAGCCACACGACGCCGGCGCGTGGCGTCAGCCCCACGCCGTGCCCAGCGCACAGTGCGACGCGCGCCACCCGGGCGTCTTCGACGCTCACGTACAAGATGCGCGCGTTCGCGGCGTCCGCGCGCGCAGCCCACTATGGATGGAAAGGAGCGAGTGAGCCTTCGCTCATCTGTCACTATCATAAAATATATATTTTATTTTATTTTTTATTTTACAATAAAAACGTTCCGCTGATGTACCTCGAGCACTAGATCCGCGTGGAGTCGTTCCCCGTCCCCGGGCAGCTCGACGTGCGCGACCACGTGGGCACCGAGGCGCGCCGGGTCGAGTGCCGCGCGCGTCGCCAGCTCACTGAGCACGGCCACGCGCCGCCAGCCGAGCCGCGCCAGCAGTACCGCAAGCGCGGCCGCTTCACGCCGCGCATCCCCCGCCGCCAGCAGCGCCAGGGGCGCGCTCTCTGCCGCCGGCGGCGCCTGCAGCGTGTACGCGAGCACGGGCAGCGCGAGCGCGGCGCTCTGCCGCGTCACGTCGCCAAAGGCGGCGCCGCACGCCGGCCCCGCCACGGCCGAGAGCGCGCCGAACTCGGTGCCGAGAGCGTCCGTGAGGAACTTAAAGGCGCGCGGGCCCGAGCACGCGTCGTCGAGCAGCTCCACCTTGAAGTCGAACTCGGCCGCTTCCTGCGCCTCGTCCTCCTCCGCGAGCTCGGCGGCGGCTCGCAGCGCGGCCGCGTCCCACGCGTGCCGGCGCGTCGTCGCCGGGACCATGACCGCGACGCGCACCTCGGCCGCAGCGCCCGCCCCCGCGCCGTGCTCCGCGAGCACTGCGGTCGCCGCTGCCGGAGCGCCGACCGTGCGTGCGCTCTCCTCGAGCGCCAGCAGGCCGCGCTCCGAGAGCGTGAGGCGGCCGAGGGCGCGGAGGGCGCTCGGAGATCGCGCCAGCTCGCGCGCGTTCACCAACTTGATGAGGCGGCGTGCCTCGAAGGGACAGTGTGCGGCGAGGCAGGGCGGCGGGCCGAGCGCGCGCGCGCCGAGCCGGGCGAGCGCGGAGGCGTCGAGCGCACGCCCGCACAGCAGTGCAGCTCGCGGCGCCAGCGCGGCCAGCAGGTCCACACCGGCGGCGCCAGGCAGCGCCAGCGCGCGCGCGTGCAGGCCGTGCTCCGCGATCACGGCGCGCATCACCGCGGCCTCGCCTTCGTCGCTCGTCAGCACCGTCGCGTACGACGCCGACTCCGGCTCCGACGAGTTCGCATTGTCCAACCTACAAACCGATGTATGAATTTATTAATTCATTGAATGAATTCATTCAAGGACCCGAAAGTAGTAATTCCTCTGTATACCAGTCTGGTTAGAAGTACCCTCGAATATAATAGCTCAGTATGGGCACTTCCACTGTGCATATAAACAGACTGGAGCGCATCAACAAGTGTTGCAAATATATTTTGTAGTGTTGAGGGTGTCACATTCAATAAGTGAACCAAATAAAATAAAAATACAAATAAAAAATTATATCGGAACCTAAAAATATTTATAATATACAACTTATTGATAAAACTATCTATCTATATACTTATAAATAAAACTGTAACAGGTCAAATTCTGTACATTGAAGATATTTTGAAGAAAAAAAATTGGACGGCACTCTATAATCGATACTGAAGTCAAAACTATAATTTTTTCATTTTTGTCTGTCTGTCTGTCTGTCTGTCTTTCTGTCTGTCTGTCTGTCTGTATCTGGGCCGCGCATCACGCCAAAACTACTCAATGGATTCAAATGAAACTTAGCATAATTTGAGTTCATACTACGAGGTAGGTTATAGGATACTTTTTATCCCGAAATTTTGCATGATTCCCTTGGGAGAGGGGATGAAAGTCAAAATGTGTACTTATTTGTAACTCATTACCGCGTAGTCCGATTTCATTAATTCTTTTTTGTTAGAAAGGGCATATTATATTAGGAAACGTCCCGTAAAAATTTCAAGGTCATCGTTTTCGTATTTCATAAATTACAGACATCACAACCCTCAGTATTAGTTCCAAATAACTTGACCTCCGGAATGTACAGGAACCTTGGAACGTACGGCTCATTTTAAGCTGGCAGTTGATTTGCAGCGCACTTTGTAGTGTACATTGAGTAAGTACTTAGGTACCTATAACCTAGGTACCTATTGTCAAAGTCTGTAACACCACCGTCACCACCCTGAAGACACCTTTAGAAAGGAAATACCTACTCTATGGACTATCACGTAAATGAAACAAGTTTTCAATGCCATTATTTTTAGGGTTCCGTACCCAAAGGGTAAAAACGGGACCCTATTACTAAGCCTACGTCTGTCTGTCTGTATGTTTGTCTGTCCGTCCTTCTGTCTGTCTGTCTGTCTGTCTATCTGTCCTACGTATTAACAGCTGCATATTTCGAATCGTAACAGATAGCCAGTTGAAATTTTCACAGAATATGTAATGTTACGGCGGATTAACTAATACGTACGCACGATTGTAATACACATTCTAAAGCATAACAACAAAATATAATACATAATGGACAAGTGCGAGTCGGTGAAAATTTTCTGTTCATTACCAAGTTAATATACTTGAGCGCCTGTAGCAAACTGCGTAGCAAATTACTTACCACAATTTTGGAAGGCGTTTTAATAACTGGTAATTCGGTTACTTGGCCAACTATTTATTGAATTTTGTGGTGGTACGGAACCCTCACTGCACGAGCCCGACTCGCACTTGACCGGTTTATTTAAATTAAATTCGGATAAAAGTTCTTTTCAAAACTATTTATTCAGTTATTGGTCTTCTATAAATATTACTTGGTTTCTTATGTATTTCTAGGATTTGTTTAGGTTATAGCATAGGTATAGCAGGCGTTTTTTGGTGTAAATAATTAACTAACCGAGAACATCGCCGCATTGAGTCTGTATTTGTCTAAGCTATCTATCTTTTTTTTATTTTATTGAAAGACCACAAAACTGGAAATACATTGTGAACTATACACTTAATATCTAACTAAATTTATTTCCTTCTAGATGTGGACCTAGAACTCATGTTACATCTAGATATGAAATTAATAAATTAAATAATTTATTAATTACTGCTGTCACTAGCAACAAAACATGAAACAAAACACAAAATAACATAATATAACAATAGCAATAACGCTGCAAAAAAGCCCAAAATACAATTATAACTATAATAATACATTAAGTTGGTACTTAACTGAGGTTACCGAACTATGGTGAAAAATGTCAAAATCATTTTTTATACCGTTATACCTATCACACATACGACAAACCGGTGAGTGCATTAACATATTAGTTCTACAGCTGGGAAGGACAAAAGTGTTTCTATTTAATAAACGAATCTTTTACCGGATACATTTCGGAGACTGCGTGCAATTCAAATTCAAATTCAAAATATTTTATTAAGGACAACTAAAAAATCCATTGGGTTAGTACAAACAAAACTTAAAAACTATTGTTAAGTAGATAAAAATACAAAAAATGCAAAAATGCATAAATTATGCAGTTGCAATGCAACTGCATAATTTATTATCCTTCTGATATCATCTTCCTTCCACCAAAAAAACGAGGAGAACCTCGGTGACAAGATTCCGTTTTACTGTCGAAATTCTAAAGACTCGCACAAAGCACTTCAACATTTATTAGTCGAATAGCGAAGGAACGCTACCGAGTTATTGTCTTCTGAGAAATACAACCTGAAAGTTTTCAAATTCAAAGTAAAAAGCTCCTTTCTTGATAAGAGTGCTTCACCGCAGATCACAGTGTTGCTTAAAATATGAGACAAACGGAACTGTGCCCAAGAGCGAATAATTAGTCTGCAGGGATGGCAATCGCGGACGAAGTCGCGGGTACAGCTAGTGCTAAATAGTGTGCAATTGTGGTGGAAGCGCTTGATCCAAGCGGTGACATTCTTATACGAGTTATATCGGTTCAACAGCATCTCCGGGTCGAACGCACAAACCTGCTTCTCTACAGCAAGCGTCTACCCTCGTACTAGACGCACAGTTCAGTAGTTGCACGAAGAGTGCGAGCACCCATTGCTAACTCAGTGGCCGCATCGAGCAGTTTAATCATATGTGTACTGTATACATAATACTTACGTAAAATGATAGCTGGCGAGGGTTTGCGAGCGAAGCGCAAGTTCGGCATCGGCGTGGGACACGGAGTAGAGAGCCGCGAGGCGCGCGTCTGCGAAGTCGAGCAGGGAGCGCGGCGCGCCGTCGGCGGCGTGCGGCGCCGGCGGCGGCAGCGCGAAGCAGGCGCGGTGCGTGGGCGGCGCCGCGTCGCCGAGCTCCTCGAGCCCGGCGTCGCGCAGGCGCAGGGGCGCGGGGGTGCGCGCCGCCGGCACCAACGCCGCGTGCAGCGCGCCGCGCGCCAGCGCCCCCAGCGTGGCCTCGAGGCAGGCGAGCGCGTCTGGCGGCGCGGGCTGCGCACACGCGTCCGGCGCCGGCATCGCGCGCGCGCGCACGCCCCGCGCCGCCAGCACGCCGCACGCCAGCTCCGCCAGCGCGGCGCCGCCCGCGCCCGCGCCGTCAGCGAACGACACGCCACTCACGGCGAACTCTGGCTCCTCGTGTTCCTCGACCGACAACACACCGGCCGCTGAGTTGAGACGCGCCGGGGAGCGGCGGTCGAGTGCCGCCGCGCACGCCAGTGCGCACGCGCACAGCGTGGCCGCCGCCGCCAGGGCACTCCGTCTGCAATGAACGAACGTGTCGTTTGCGGTTTGTCACAAGGCAAGCTACAAGCACCGTGCATATTACTATTTATAGGCATAGGACTAATTTGTGATGAGAAAGATGTAGCTTTACATTACAGGCCGACATCGATGTTGTGGGTCAATGGTGCAGGCAAAATCGTCTTTCATATGCTTTCTCGTAAGCACGCTCCTTTCTCGGCTTGCTACAAAATAGACAACATTCCCTTGACAGAACTTTCTTTAATACGTGACCTAAGAGTAAAAATTGACAATAACCTTAGCTTTCGTGATCACATCAATTATACTGTCAAGAAGGCGATTTCGTAATCGGCAGTCAAAAATTTTTCGAAACGTGAGTCTCTCCATCCACCTCTTCTACAGTCTCGTACGTAGTATTTTAGATTACTGTAGTGTTGTTTGGAATCCTGTGTACCAGGTGCACTCAGATAGGTTGGAGAGGGTCCAGAAGAGATTTCTGTACCATATTACCTACATGGACAATCGCTGTAAGACACTGCGATCCTATGAGCCTCGGCTCAAGAACTATAAAATATTGCAACTTGAAAAACGTTGAAATGTGACATATGTTATTATATTATCGTTTATTATTTTATTTTATTTTATTTATATTTGGATAGCCAACAGCCTTCTTACACATAAATATAGAAATAGTAAAAACACGTAGGCCAACATAGGTTATCACTTATGGCTACACAGGTCATGGTGCTAGTGCACAAAAGTATAAAATTAAATATTACAAAATAAATAATTGGAAATATATATAAATATAAATACGAGACTAAAAAACCTACACTAAACAGAGAAATTGAGAAGAAAACTTAGTATTATTAACATTAATAAAGATAGCAATGATAAAAAGACGACAGAGCCGTACGAATTAGTCTTATATTAAGAGTTTGTTGAAAAAAAACTGGTTATTAATTAAAATTTTAAAAATATTTTGCCTCGATGTAAATAAGTCAACAAGCTGAGCAAAGTTAGAGTTAAAGTTAATAAATGTACGCAAAAAGAAAGAGTTTCCACGATAATTCGTGCTATGGCGGGGGATATATAGACGAAGGTAGTTTTTGCAAGACGAGATAGATGGAGAGACAAGCTTGATTTCAGCCAGCAGGGATGAGCAGTCAACTCTATTCAACACAATGCTGTGCAGAAAGGAGAGGTCCGCAGCCTCCCTTCTCTTACGAAGAGGCAACAGATGATAGTGCCTGCAACTCCCTTCGTAATCAAAATTAGAGTTGGAGATTTTCGCCTTAAAGTTAATGAAACGCAGGAATTTCCTTTGAGGTTTTTCGAGAAGGGTTATATATTTATCATAGCAGGGATTCCAGACCTGGGAGGCATACTCAAGTTGACTTCGGACCAAGGAACCGTACAGAATTTTTAGGGTTTTAATGATCTTGAAATCTTTGGTAACCCTAAGAATGAAGCCCAGTGTTTTCATAGCTTTAGCTGATATACTTTCAATGTGCTTGTCAAAGAGAAGCTTAGAGTCGAGAGTGATACCAAGGTCAACAACAGAGTCAGTTCTATTAAGAGCCTGACCATTAATTCTGTAGTCATAGGTATGAGTCTTAGTGGATCTACTGAAGGTGATACAACAGCATTTGACTATATTTAGATCAAGCTTATTCAACATGCAGTATTTATGGAGGCTATCAAGATCCCTTTGAAGTAACTTCGAATCTTGCTTATCTCCGACTATCCTATAAATTTTCATGTCGTCAGCAAATAATTGAAAATGCGAGTGTTTAAAGCATTGACCAATATCATTAATAAAGATGATAAACAGCAGAGGACCGAGAATTGATCCTTGGGGCACACCAGAGGGGATGGGTGACGGAGCAGACGCGAACCCATTCAAGACTACAGTCTGGCAGCGTTCATTAACATAAGAGGTGAACCACCTCAGCAGATCACCCCTTATTCCAGCCGCATTTAGCTTCGCAAGAAGAATGGAATGATTATGTAATGATTATGTAAGTGTTCGTGTGTGTGTGTGTGTGTGTGTGTGTGTGTGTGTGTGTAATGTTGTGTGTGGTATCGTACCTCATGTCGGTGCGAGCAGGCGGAGCAGGTCGGCGCGGGTCTCACTCTCTGGAACATGCAATGCCATGTCTATTATGTCTTCTGTGGTTATGGTTCAGAAGGTTCCCAGCCTCGCCGTGTTCGGCCGACACGGTCCGTCCGTCCGTCTTTAGCGTGGAGGAGTAGAGAGGTGGTACATTTTAGGGGTTCATATCCTACATGGGACCCTGTTCAGGACATTCGGGACATTGTTGCACACACGGTCATCTGACCCCAACTGAGCACAGCTTGTGATATGACTGCCAAAGACTGATTTACGCATACGTAATTATAAATATCTTTAAATACATACAAATAGATATAGGTTCCGCACCTACAAAATGTGTTTTCTTCCATTCAGTTCGTGATCAGCGCGCGCCTGACCGCCAGTCCTGATTTACTCGCAAAATGTAACTTGAAAATTCCGCGCTCCAGCAGTCGCCTCGTCAATAGGAAAACATTCAGCCTCTCATCCTGTCGAACTAATTACACTCACCAATGCATCGAATGTCTTCCTCTTATTATAACATTTGAATGAATTCAATACTTTTAATACTACATCAGGCAGTATCAAAAAACATTGTAATCAATCTTTATAAGTTTAATTTAAGTAGTGTATTAATTTTATTGTCCGTAAAACGATAATAATAATAATAAGAGACCCTGACCCCTGGCTTGCCTTAACCGGCCGTCTGGAGGTGGAAACCGCAAGAGCTAAAAACCTAAGCTCCAGGGTGGAAGTGTTAAAGGGCATAACGCCGCTAGTAGCTCTTAGTGAAAGTGCAGCACACCTCTCGACACCCTAAGCCACCCACGTCAATGTTGCCCTTCCGGTGCCAATATGCGGCAGCCATTATGGGGGGCCCATTTAGTGAGTGGCAAGTCATCACCTGCCTAAGTATTTTGAAATGAGGCATAATTGGCAGGTGCCGTACCTCATACCATAGATCTGTTATCCCATCCACAAGTTGTTCACCTCAATAGCCTAGACGTTTTATATCCTATACTGTACAATAGTTTTATAATCCATTTTATACACATTCAATAATATTGTATTTTATATTCAACGGGGCCTCTTGGTGTTGGCTTCGGCCCCACCAATGCCTACCAAATGCCCGGGCTAGACCCGTGTTTATATTGAAATAAAGTATAATAATAATAATAAAAAGCAGAGTAGGGAGGCCTAAAAAGCAGCGTAGGGAGGCCTCCCACTAGATAGACCGATGACATTGTGAGAGTCGCGGGCATCCAGTGGATGCAAAAGGCAGGCTGTCGTTCAGTGTGGAGGTTAAAGGGGGAGGCCTATGTTCAGCAGTGGACGTCTTCCGGCTGATGATGTTAGTTAATTTTATTATTAGTACTATTGTATTCATTCACGTGCATGCGGCATGCAGTGTTCACTTCTAGGAGGTCGTACATTGCCATATTTATATGTATTTAAAAAACGAATATAAAGATGTTACGGCCAGTTTAGTGAACCAATAAAAATAAATAAAAAATACGTATGTTTAAAACGTTGATCGATAAATGAATAGAGATGATAAAGGAGCCAGCGGAGGGCCGAGAATTGATCCTTGGGGCACACCGGAACTACCGGAAGGGACGGGTGATGGAGCTGACGCGCAGTGTGGCAAAGTGTGAAGTGAACACCTCCAGCAAATCACACCGTTATCGAAAGTGTGATTGTTTCTCTTTCACGCAGCAACGGATAGACGTGATTACTTGCAACAAACGTGTTTTATCATCCCCCGTCGATCCTGTTACGTAAATTCTTTCCATCCAATGGTTTCCTGGAAGAGATCGCTAAGGCCGCCACTTGTGGCACTAGCTCGTAAGTGTTTTCTATCTGTTTGTAATTTTTATATCTGGAGCACACAAAAAATAGTTTCTATTTATCTGACAATCTATCTCAAATGGTTCATTCTACAGTGCAATTAAAATATTCAATCATTTACCGCTGGAATTCAAATTACTGGAAATAGCACAATTCAAGCGCAAGTTAAAAGCCTGGTTAATATTAAAAGTTTTCTATACAGTGAAAGAATATTTTAATGATTAATTGTAATATAATGTTGTAAATAAATGTAGTCTTGTAGTAGATGCCTAATGTTCATAATTATTATATAATTTCTCAATTATACCTATTCTAAGCCCCATACCTTCTGTATTATAATCTTTTCTTTTTTATGTTGTAATGGAAACAATATAAATATAAATCTAGGCTAAGACAATATTGTACGCCCTCAGAGGGTAGAACTGTGATACTCAATGATGTACTTGTAACAACTCATGTACCAGTTTTAAACATTTTTTTTTTTTCTATTCTATTCTATTCTGACAAGAAAATTGTGAAAAACAAAAAACTATAATTTGAAAAAACAAATAATTGAGCAGATAATCTTCATACGGCCAAACAGATTTTGTTGAATCATAGCTAATTATTATTAATATATTTATTTCAAGTAAATTAACTCGTACTCTTAGAATAACTACACAAAGAAACCAAGTACATTCGCAAAATTTAAACCATTCAAATGGTGTCATATATGGCTCCAAAAAATATATAAAAATTTTACTATGATAATTTTCGCGGTGAAATCGTACCACAACAAATCAGAAAAGCAGCATAAGAGTTATGGTGTGACATTCCACAGTTAATCCATTAATTTTCTTGCTTAAATCGTTTAAAATACCAATCGCAACGTAAGCTACAAAGCGAATTTGTAGCTTACGTTTTGAGAAGGCGTTGTTTGGAAACTTACCTTCTCTGAGTAGTTATTCTAAGCTCATACCTACTAGGTATATGTTCACAATTTAAAAGCTAAGAACTTAGATCAACTACAAAGGCTAAGAACGCTCTCAAACAAGTCACCTTTAAACATGTGAATCGGTTCAGCCGTTTGGGAGCTAAGTAGTAGTAGTAGTACGATGCCACAGACAAACAACACAACAATAGTGAAACTTGTAACTCTCCTCTGGTCGCGTCTGGCGTCCGGGGATCCCGCCGGAGATTGACATAGGATTAGGCTTTTTATCCCGGAGACAATGATGGTTCCTGAGGGTATGTCCTTGCGGGTGAAACCGCGAAGTGTATCTAGTATTATAACGTACCTATACTTACATACCTATTATCAGTGGCAGGTAGCTTGCTGGTCCTGCACCTACTAACAGTCAGCTCTTTTAACTTTCTAACTGTAAGTGAGGTAGGTAGTTATGGCTTCCGAGTACCCAGCGGGATACATACATAATATCTACCGCCAGTTAACAGCTGTCAGTTTTCCACGTAGGTATGCACAATAATTAATAATATTGAATAGGTACGTACCTATGTTTTAAAAGATTTCATTATTAACGTGAGCTATAAATGAGGATTACCGATTAAAAGCTATTTCATATTGAGTGTTCTGTTATTACGCAGTTTATTTACAAGGTGACAGCTGTAGAACGTCGTCGCATCGCGTCGATGGCGCAGGGAGAGCGGCGACAACACGACACAGTGACGCGCGCGGGGTGAGCGGGGCGGGGCGGGGCGAGCGCCTGCGCGCGCGCAGCTCCACTGTGTACGGCGGCCCGGGCGCGCGGTGACTGCGCGTGCCAGCCGCGGACTGGGGCGCCCGCGCCTCCGCCTGGAGCCGCCGAGTCACCGCATCACCTCGCTCACCGTCACTTCACTGCTGACACTGCGAACAGGCTGGAGGAGCTCCTCGGGGCGGGGTCGCAGCGTGGCAGCCGAGCATGCACCCTGTACCGTGGGTGTCAAGGATGCTTCAATATACGAACGGCAAACCTGATTAGCACGGTTCTCTGATCGATCTCTAGAAGCTAGTTTGATATTTGATTGCTGTAAGTTCGGGAGTATGGGTGGTCCGACGCGATGTCGTATTACTTTTCTGTCGCGTGCTGTTGTACGTGCACGACGGAGCAGGAGTCTACTCTACACTATTACCAAAAATATATTTCCTTCAGCTAACCTATAAAATACCCAAAGTCAAAGTCATTTATTCATAAATATAAATTTACAGGTAAATTCAAAAGAATAATAATAATTACAATAAATGGTATATAAAAGTATATACATTTACATTATTTTATACAAACTAATACTAATTACCCTATTATAACCTATACCATACAAATGGGAACGGCCAGACAGGGGGTGCTCAGCATCCCTGGCCTACGGCTACGGCAGACCACCCACCAGCCACACTTACCCTGGCAACGTGTCGTACAATGGACAAACGATAACTTGCCGCAGGTTCAAATTGAATTGGAAAAGATAAAATGACACATTCTGGGGGCGATGTCCGAAGACAGGAGGAGGACACCATCACCCTGGAATCAGGCTATGTTATGTACTATCGCAAAGGAGACCAACTATCTCAAGGTGGCGTAGGGTTCCTTTTCAATGAGGTCATCGAAACAATTTTTTTTCTTTTTATCCGTCATCACGACCTATAACAGATTTAAAACTGGAGGTGATCTGCGACTTGTCCAAGGCACTCTGTGAATCAATTTTAAACTTGAATGATGAAGTTCACACTCCGTCCTTTGCTCCGGCTCCAAGCCATTACTGTTTTGCCAGTTACAACGTATGGGCAAGAAGTCCAAGCTCTCTGCAGAGACTCTCGAGCTTATGGACGAACGACATGAACATTTCCAATACACGTCGTCAGAATAGCGCCATCTCAACCATAAGATCAACAAACCGGTGCGACGTGACCTACGCAACGTATTATAGAAGTGGTCGAGCAAAATCGGGAGTCGAAAGTGTTCGCTCAGACGTTGAGGAGGAGCCATCTGACGAAGCGTACAGCATTGTTGGCATAGAAATACCGTTGTCTCCATGCCGGAGATAGGTACTCGCGGAGATCGAGGAATTCTACAGCAAATTGTACGAAACGCAAGCTTTGAAGCCCCAGCGAAGAAGATTCCCGAGCTACGCTTACGTCTAAATAATTTCACGTCACTGACGACCTTCCATTAAATCAGTCTAAACGAGATCGGGATTGCCCTCAGACAGTTAAAGAATGGAAAGTCCCTGGAGAGGACAAAATAACTTCAGAGCTCTTGAAGGCAGGTGGTTTACATGCACTTCGAGAGCGTCAGAATATTTTTAATACCTACCGTCATAGACAAGAGGAGAGCTTCCAAAGGCATGGCACAAGAGCACTGTTATGATTGTAGTCTCTTCTCAAAAACTACCATCCCATGCTATCCCGCTCCTGAGTCAAGTGTTTATACAAGCAGTTGTTGATGGTAACCACGATACGGATTGAGGGAGAAGCTTCTCGGGGAGTCGGGGCTCGGTCGCGAGTTGACGCGCTTCATCAAACGACGCTTTATAATAACTTGCGTGACGTGACGTGTGTACTCGTCCGTACATTCCCAAACACACGTGGCGTCCATAACTTTATCATAGTAACGACATGAACTGAAGGACGCCACCACCGGCGGTCACTCAGTGTACAATCGAGATGGAAGGTGCGCTACGTAAGGTAATGGTAATGCTTGAAATACTTCAGCCAAACACTTTAGGTACCTACTTAGTCTCTGCCTTAAGTATTTCAGTAAGTAATAGCGTTATCATAAAATCTTTTGAAAAGTCCTCACCTAAACCCGTATATTCCAATATAAGTCCGGAAATATCC
This sequence comes from Agriopis aurantiaria, assembly GCA_914767915.1. Lineage (NCBI taxonomy): Eukaryota > Metazoa > Arthropoda > Insecta > Lepidoptera > Geometridae > Agriopis > Agriopis aurantiaria. The sequence continues at coordinate 20,193,967 of OU611982.1, read as the reverse complement.
GGACGTATGGTAACCCATCGTCGCTTACCAACAGGCGAGTTGGCGGTCAAACGCGGACTTACCTATCAGCGTTAAAAAAAATAAAAAAACCCTTGTCGCAAACGCCGCATTCTTAGTGAGCGGCACTCGCGCCGCCCCTCACGCCATTCTGTTCCGTGATGACCCTAGAGCAAGAACTAGTTTGCCGTGACAGACACGCCATCCTCGTAAACAAATGAAAATGTGTTTTAAATTGTGGATCGAGCGCGCGACTTTTATTGTAATTATGAATAGACAGATGCTAAGTGTATAGTAGGATATAAGTAGGTAAAGTAGGAACAACGAACGAGTCATTACACTTGTTTTGGTTTCTGCTGTATTAGGTAGGTATATCTCGTGACGTGGACGTGATTATTATCTATGACGGTTTATGTGAAGGTCGGCCGGCGACTGCCGTTACGGAAACTAATATAGTTACCATACAACGAAATTTTAAACAGATCGAAGATACCAATGATACCATTACGACAACTGATTAAAATGATAAAAAAAGTTACATACTTGTCAGCAAAAAAAAAAAAAAAACGGAGGAAATTAAAATTATTATTGGCTGTAATGCAAGTCTAACATAATAATATTACCTATTGTCACAGGCAAACCTGGAGTATCCCGTTGAGTATACCTACTATTTTAGAATGAAAGAAAAAAGAAATCGGCAGAATGGATCTTTCCTTTCATGACGACACCGCGTCCTCACATCCCGGTATGGTAGCAACTAGCACATTCGTTTTTGTAGGTCTGAAATGTAGAACTGATGACTTGTGATGTGATCCTTGCACATGCACATAATGTCTTTTTTCCGAAAATTAAAGATAATTATGGTTTACATGCCCCAAGCGGCGGTAAATGCATTCACAACAGCTGCACTCTCTGCAGGTGCACTACGTCTCTGCAATAGTTGCAGTGCTCTCTGCAGGCGCATCAATCTGTTCAATAGTTGCAGTGCTCTCTGCAGGTGCACTACATCTCTGCAATAGTTCCAGTGCTCTCTACAGTCGCATTAGTCTGTTTAATAGTTGCAGTGCTTTCTGCAGGTGCACTACGTCTCTGCAATAGTTGCAGTGCTCTCTGCAGGCGCATTAATCTGTTAAATAGTTGCAGTGCTTTCTGCAGGTGCACTACATCTCTGCAATAGTTGCAGTGCTCTTTGCAGGCGCATTAGTCTGTGCAATAGTTGCAGTGCTCTCTGCAGGTGCACTACATCTCTGCAACAGTTGCAGTGCTCTCTGCAGTTGCATTAATCTTTTCAATAGTTGCAGTACTTTCTGCAGGTGCACTACATCTCTGCAATAGTTGCAGTGCTTTCTGCAGGTGCACTACGTCTCTGCAATAGTTGCAGTGCTCTCTGCAGGCGCATTAGTCTGTTCAATAGTTGCAGTGCTTTCTGCAGGTGCACTACATCTCTGCAATAGTTGCAGTGTTCTCTGCAGGCGCATTAGTCTGTGCAATAGCTGCTGTGCTTTCTGCAGATGCACTACATCTCTGCAATAGGTGCAGTGCTTTCTGCTAAATATGTTTTTGCAATTTTTTAGGTAAATGTGTAAATATCGAATGTAAAATTTGAAATTTGAATGCTTTGAGTGGATACGTTGTGGTAGGCCTTGGTTTATTGCCGACCGCCGCGCCGCGCCGCCGCCACGCCGCGCCGCCGCCACGCCGCGTGTTGGTTACTGAATAGTTATTGAGGCGAGTGAGGAGTTGGCACCGCGGTGCGGATCTGATGCCTATTTTTGTAATCGAATGAGATTTTCTTGTTTATCTCGCGTTCCTAGAGTTTATTGTTTTGGTGGATTCCTGCGACAGCGCCCACTCGCTCGTTCGCCCGCCACGTGTCGTGATAATGCTCAATCTACCCAAATATAATAATTATGTGTAGGTTTAGGTGTAGGTACCTACCTACCTACCTACACCTAACCTGTAAACCTAGGTACCTATACCTACTACCTATCAGTATCTAATCTACTTAGATCGTCAAGTAACTACTTTCTTGCACGTCGTTGAAAATATCGTCGTCGTCGTCGTCGTTGGTGGTATAAAATATTTGTCACTTTGTATCATGTGTTGCCTAGTTTATAGTTTATAGGCGTACAAATCTAGAGAGATGGTATAAAATATTTGTCACTTTGTATCATGTGTTGCCTAGTTTATAGTTTATAGGCGTACAAATCTAGAGAGATGGTATAAAATATTTGTCACTTTGTATCATGTGTACCGGAAGACGCAGCGTGGGTAGGCCTCCCACTAGATGGACCGACGACATAGTAAGAGTCGCTGGCATCCAGTGGATGCAAAAGGCAGGCTGTCGTTCAGTGTGGAGGTTAAAGGGGGAGGCCTATGTTCAACAGTGGACGTCTTCTGGCTGATGATGATGATGATGATGTATCATGTTTTGCCTAGTTTATAGGCGTACAAATCTAGATAGATGGTATAAAATATTTGTCACTTTGTATCATGTTTTGCCTAGTTTATAGGCGTACAAATCTAGAGAGATGGTATAAAATATTTGTCACTTTGTATCATGTTTTGCCTATTAGTTTATAGGCGTACAAATCTAGAGAGATGGTATAAAATATTTGTCACTTTGTATCATGTTTTGCCTATTAGTTTATAGGCGTACAAATCTAGAGAGATGGTATAAAATTCCGTAAATATTATTTATATAAAAAAGAATTGCTTTCATTTTTGCAAACATGGAGAAAATTAAATTTCGTGTATGGTGGCTGGAAAAAGATTTAGCACCAATGAATAAACAATTCGGTATGCTAAAAAAAATTAACCTATGCCAATTTCAAAACCATTTCGAGATTTTATCTTACCAACCCTTATTTTTCTACTCCGACCTTTTAAAACGATAAGATGCCATTTATTTTAACATAAAACTAAGAAATCATTCGACTTTCATTGTCCTCTAAATGACGTCACATTGTAGCATTTTATTTTCTGTGCCTTTTAAGAATAAAAATTATGTTATCATAATTGATATTACATATTAGAGTTACTAAATACAATAAAAATAAAGATAACTGTATATATTAGAAATTAGAACTAAATTAAACTGTCTACCTAAACTATAAATAAAAAACTGCATTGAGGTCGCTGTCTTCGGGTAAGGTGCCCAAAAAGCTGGCGACATTACCACGTTGGATGGCCAAACTTATTCTTTGGCCAAGGTAACCAGCTCTTTGGTCACCTGTCACATCTACGAGGCGTCTGGACAACTCTTTAACCAAACCCCGAGCGGCCGGACCCCACGGTCCCATGGTTTCAACTCCAAACGTAACAAATATGTATCCCTCGCCGAGAGATTCATATTTCCTCCGCTTGAGGCTTTCCGCCAGTTCCGCTGCTGCACCAGCCGCTCTTGATGTGCCCTGGAGGTGCCCGCAACTTGCGCTGACACGCTGGCGCCCTCTCGCCAGCGTGTCAGCGCAAGTTGCGTCCCACACTAACGGCCTCCCACGACTCCAGGCAACTAACGTCATGCCATCAGGTCTCTTGCCATCGTCACGTGAAATACCGTTCGGCTCTAAACAAGCTAGTATAGTTATATAGGTATAGGTATTATAGTATAGTATAGCAACAGCTAGTATAATACCTATATAGGTATAGGTAAGTAAGTATTGAATTCGGTTGGTTCCTAGTACCCATGGTATACCTAATAATATAGGTACTCCACCAGGTAGGTATAGCGCTCCGAAAAAATGTCACGTGGGCGTCCCGCAATGATGTCGTCAATGCCATGGATACACGTACACATGCATAAGCAAGAGCAGAATAAGTAATTTACAACAAGTAATGTAATTACAATTTATTTAATTTACAACTCTCTATGATTCAGTAGCGTGAGTGCACGCGCCCGCGCCGCCACTCGCGACCTTCACCGCTGTGAAAGTTTGGCAACAGAGTCGTAATAAATATACCTAGTCGCCGATAATGACGATAATACACAAAGTAAACGAGAATTGAAACAGATTACGCCTACCTCCTGTACTGTACTGTCTGTACTGTACTGCGCTGCACATGACGCGCCGGTAATCGAATTACAAATAAGTTTGTTTATTCGCGCAACTGTTCCGACTGCACGCGCACGCGCCCTCTGCTCTGCCTGTGAAGTCCCACAGATTATATCTTCTACCTCAGAAAGACATAATCCAAGCCTTCTTTCTACAAAGACACAACCTTTACTTACATATATGTAGTTCTTATAAGTTTACGGTATAGGTACCTACTCTAAATATTAATCTAGAGAATGGATAAACTATAATATAGTTTACCCACCAGAGTCCCCAGTTTACCCTGGGTCAGAAAACTTGGGCAATCCACATGTACAAAATAAATAGGTATAAATATGGTTCAACCTTAGAATGCCTAACTATAACCTTTTTAGGGTGCCGTACCCAAAGAAACCAACTCGCAGTTGGCTGATGACTATTTGTTAGTTCCTTAGCGTCACCGCAAGTTACCTACTTATTGAGCGTGAAAAATGATCCGTATACTTACAAAATTGTTTGAAACATGAAGACATTTAACACGAACAACTAAGCCATATCTCCCTTGTTTGATAGATCTGAGGTTCTAAAAGTACTTATTATAATATTATAGTAAGTACCTATTGAGGAACCCGAGGCGGGCTGTCAACATGTTGGCGCTGCCACGCGCTGCCACGCGCTGCCACGCCTGCCACCGGCCGTTATCAGCTCTCGCCTAGTCCTAGAGGCCCCTGCCCCTGCCTCCCGCGCCCGATCACCCACGTCACGAACCCGAGGCGGGCTGTCAACATGTTGGCGCTGCCACGCGCTGCCACGCCTGCCACCGGCCGTTATCAGCTCTCGCCTAGTCCTAGAGGCCCCTGCCCCTGCCTCCCGCGCCCGATCACCCACGTCACGAACCCGAGGCGGGCTGTCAACATGTTGGCGCTGCCACGCGCTGCCACGCCTGCCACCGGCCGTTATCAGCTCTCGCCTAGACCTAGAGGCCCCTGCCCCTGCCCCCCGCGCCCGATCACCCACGTCACTAATTAATTACAGAAATCGCTATGATTGAAAGCGAGGCGCTATTACGTACTGGAAATATTAACGGCCTCTTATAGCAAATTTGACGGTTTTAAATCAATTTTATTCTTTAAAATTATAATATTTGAGCTAAAAAAAAAACATGTCACAGGTGCATCTGTGTTGTAGTTGAGTTTACTTTAGTACCTTGATACTAGTAACAAAGATGACTTGTAATTATTAGTTACCAATAAAATGATTATGATTATGATTATTATGAGTTTATGATTTGGTTCAAAACACGATAGAATAAACTTTCCTCGATCAAAAAAAAACTGAAACAAAGTCGATTCAGTTTATTTTTTCGTTTTATGCTCTAATGAAAGCTCGTAACAACCTGGAAATTGCATGTACTAAAAGGCAATTTTACTAAATTTTTTAGGGTTCCGTACCTCAAAAGGAAAAAACGGAACCCTTATAGGATCACTTCGTTGTCCGTCTGTCTGTCTGTCCGTTTGTCAAGACCCTTTTTCTCAAGAACGCGTACAGGTATCAAGTTGAAATTTATACTAAATACTTGAGTCTACGGTTTCTTTTGTCTGTAAAAAAATAAAAAATTTAAGTCAACGCAATCAAAAGATATGAACGTTTATATCGCATATTTTGCGATTTCACAGGAGAATCCAAACCTATAGGGTACTTCCCGTTGACCTAGAATCATGAAATTTGGCAAAAGGCAAGGTCTCATAGCACATATTATTATATGGGAATAAATCCGAAAGTTACTAATTTGAAGTTGTGTCATTTAAAAATAATTATTTTGCCATTACAAACTTACATTTTGTAGTTGGAATGTATGGAAGAACCTTATAGTCAACTACAAAGTTAAGTTAGTCTTTCAATATTTCAACTTCAGTTTTTTTTTTTGGACTTGCGTTTTGACGGTTTCGTTGGACGGAACCCTCAGAGCACGAGTCCTACTCGTAATTGTCCGGTTTTTTTTATTTGGATAGATTTTTGATAGTGAATAGTTTCGTTTTTTAGTGGAATTAAAAGCGTAAAAAGGTCGCGAGAATTTGCGCGCGCCGCGTTCAGTACCGCGCCAGACGTCATCGAGATCGGACCTATGTTCGTTTTTGTCGTTGCACTCCCCCCGCGGGCGTCCTGATTCTTGCGTGGCAAAATACATCGTCGCACGCTCCCTCAACCCCAGAGTTATAGCGACGATGTATTTTAGCGTTTTGTTGTATACGCGACTCGGATAGCCGGCCGTTAAGGCGAGGGAGCTTGTTACTACAGATGACCATATGGCATAAGGCGTAGGTAGGTATATAGGTGTAATTATTGTATTAGTCGCATGTAGTAGAGCTAAACCATGTCTCTTCCGCTCAATTGTGCTGTTTCTTCTATTTTTTAAATTTCTTTCTTTTTTTATTCAGTGTTAGGTAGGTTTCTATAAAATATTTTTTCTATGAAGCGAAATGTCGTTAATCGTGTTTCGGTCTTTACGGTTTCCTAGATAATACAATCATTTTTCATATAGGTAGGTATAACAACATTTTTGTATAATTTTATTCTAACCATATGGAAGTAGAAGAACATACCAAAATTGCTACCTTATTGAACGCGTTGAGAACTTGAGATACAGACTGCGGTCGCGTTACTTTTTACATTTACCTAAAAGAGAATAGGTACGTACCTACCTACTTATGTCGGCACGGCTCCGGAGTCCGGCAGCTGCCGAGCGGACTCAACATTCTAATTATTGTATGTACCACAAATTATATAGAATGTACTAAACTGATACTTTGGTTTCCGCGTCTACAGTAAACACGTGTTAGGTTCGAGCAGCGGGTTGACCATATTCTTACTTTGAGATTGTTTAACTTGATCCCGTGATCATAGTTTAACTTCTTATCATTGCATTTTTATTATTTCAAGAACTGGTTGTTTATTCGAAGGCAGCCAGAAATAATATTTAATGGCCACATTCAGGCATTCTCAATGATGCGACGAACCGAAATCATTCATTTTTGATATTTTAATAATGTACAATCATGTGTGTGTGTGTGTGTGTGTGTAGTCGATTGTACCTATATACTCGTAGCAATGTGAGTGAGTAGGTCCGGTCCGTCCACTGAATAGGTAATTATTATACTTACAAAATGTTTGACGGCCTTGTTTACTTCGGTAGGTACTAATGAGTGGAACTCTGGCAGTCTTGAAACTCAATCAAGTGATAAGTATTTTAGCATAATTACGTTATAGAACGTGACGTTTGTTATATGCTGTTCGAATCTAACATAAATATTAATTGTATCTGTTGATCTGTCAGTTTGAATTCCGCTCAATCATTCAATCAACTCATCTTCATTCAGACAACATACTTTATCTCTCTTGCACCGAAGACGTCGCCATCGACGGGGGCTCCATAATCCAGTTAATTACCATTTAATTAAATAAGTGCACAGCAAACCAAAGCATCAATAAATGTCATTCTTCTATGTGCAGTGTTTCAATGTATGAAATGGCATTTATTGATGCTTTGGTTTGCTGTGCTTATGTAATTAACTACAATTTAAAGACAACGCATGTACCGGAGCCACCCCTAATATTGTTTTTATTTGTTGAATATAACTTTACTAAACATTCGTGTTATGTAGGTACCTACTTATACAAGTATTTAAGGTTTGACTATCGATAGGAATGTTATCATCGAATCACCAGAGAAAAATTAAAGAGCTCACTCAAAAGTAGAAAACTGTAATAAATTAAGTAACAAATTTATACAAATTAATATATAGTGACGCGGTGCAGCGTGGTGCAGCGTGGTGCGGCGTGGTGCAGCGTGGTGCGGCGTGGCGGTGTCAGAACCGCGAGGCGAGTCCGCCGCCGCGGCTGTCGGCGTGCGAGAGCAGCGCGTCCCCGGTCTGCTGCACGAGGTTGACGGCGGCGGGCGCGCGGCCCGCGGCCGGGGGCGGAGCCCGCGGGCGCTCCACGGCCGCCGCGCCGGCGCCCGCCGCCAGCGCGGCCGCCACCTGCGCCAGCGCCGCGCCCGACTCCGCGCCCACCACGTACCGCGTCCCTGCCAATTACACTATGTAAGCCGAGCCTGCAGGTCGTCTGGAAGAGATCGCTCGCAGCGATAACCGCCCACAAACTTGTTACACTGCAACTCTTTGTTTCTCCTATCACGTCACGTCGGTTGAAACAAAGAGTTTTTTTTCATGAGTATGGATCTACGTTTGGCCACCAACTCGCCTGATGGTAAGCGACAGTGTGGCCGAGGATGGAACACGCGTCATGTCTGCGTATCTTGTCTCTGTCATTAATAAATGTTTTTCTTTGTTTCTGTCCATTCTTGTGCAGTACGCATACTACGCGTCATGTGGTGCGACACCTACCTATTTTTTTTATAAGTTAATAAAAAATGGTGTTTTAAATTTTTATGAAAGTTTGTAATTTCTAACAAAAAGGTTGGCGAGCGCACAAATTTGTTGGTCGTGGGTTTACGGCCGATCTGACTTTGTTTCTCGTTGGCACCACTCCCCTTGACGTCAAAAGCCGGCGAAGTAGGCGGCCTTTGTCTTCGGATGTGATGCGCCTGGACTCCTGAAGGTGTGCGTTCTTCTGGGCTAGCTAGCGCTCGGAAGAGAGGAGCAAGGTGCGAAGGCGACGTAATCAGCAGTGGCGCAGTAGGCAGAAAACACGGAAGGCAAACAACCCTGGAAGCGATAATACCAATCTATTATGATTTGGTCTATCGAACTCCCGTTCTAGCTGACCAACGACATCTCAAAGAGGGTACCTACATTTTGTAGCGAGATTGTCGTGGTGGTGAGCAACCAGAACGGAGTTTATAAAACAGAAGAAATGAAGTTAAAGCAGCACTGACAACGTATTACATTAACTAAGCAAAAAGTAAATAATTATTATTTTTTATCTTAATTAGTAGGTAGAAAAATATATAAATGAAAAGTTATGTGAACGCTATTAGGTAGTACAGCAATTTATAATGAATATTAACAGGTGGAAAACTAAAATAGATTACATATTTAATAATGAAACATTATCAAAAGTGAGTGCTGAGTTTACAAGAAAGTAACGTCTTTAATGCTATTCAGAACTTACCCTAAGTCGGGGTCAATTCCGGCACCAGAACAAGTATTTAGGTGATCCTAGTCACCACAACTCACTGCAGTAATGTTTTCAGTGGAAGATAAAACGTAGGTTTTAAAATATGGATCACGAGGCCGTCTGGAGTAAAAGATTGTGCAAAGTGGCGTGGACCAGCTATAGGTGTAGTGGCCGCGCGACTGGCCGTCTCGTGGCGATATCGTCGGGCGCTGGACAATGCCCCCCTCATCTGTTCTCTCGCTCTCGCCTATTGTTTTTTTTAACTGACTATAATAACGTCATGTAACGTTCCGTTACATTACCCGCCGGCCCTGCCTAAGGATTTTATCCTATTGATAATAAAATCCGAATTGAACGTCTGTGGCTAGGCTTTAAGTAATTATTGATACTCAGTATGAATTAACTAATGACAAAAACAACATTAAACTTTATTGTGGCTTACAATTTTAAAGTCCTTAATGTGCCATGTACCTAAATCCTTCCCCGACATGTTTTCTAATATGTATACTAGAGGAGACAGTTTTTGAGTTACGCGACATTTAATAAACTTAGGTGCCAACTTTTTACTGAAGTATTTTTCCTTGTCGCTTAATACATACGCACGCTTATACACAATATCTCCAACCTCAAATTCAAAAGCTTTACGCCGCAAATTGTAGTGGGTAGTATTTTTAACATGCGCGTGGTACAAGGATTTTTGTACCACATCAAATATTGATCTTAAGCAACCTAGGTTTTCCGCATATGCTTCACGTGGCATAAACAAAACCTCATCACCTAAATCCGTATCCGTGTAATGGGAACCACAAAGAACTAGTTCCCTCCCGTAAACTAGGAATGAAGGAGTAAACCCAGTAGCTTCATTTATGGAATTATTGACGGCAAACTGCACCTTTGGAATGAATATATCCCAACTCCGGTGGTCGTCATCAACGAACGTGGAAAGACAAGTTATAATTGTTTTATTATAACGCTCAACGGTATTTATTTGAGGTGTATATTTTGGCGTGTAGAAAACGTTTGGAATTTTATATCTATCAAACAAGGTTTTGGTCTGGCCACTTATAAATTGGCTGCCATTATCCAAAAAAATGGTCTGGGGGACGCCATGGACTAAGAAGACCTGTTCCTCAAGTATCTTGACAATAATATCAGAAGTAGCCCTTCTAATAGGGTAAATTTGGCAAAACTTTGAAAAGCAGCATGTTACTACTAGAATATAGCTGTTCTGCTTACGAGTCACCGGAAGAGGCCCCATCAAATCTATAGAAATCATTTGATGTGGGCGGCAGCATTGTTTAGGGCGTCCCATTTCTCCAAGCGTAGCATGATTCTGTGATTTGTACGACAAACATGTGGAGCACGAACTAACAAACTTCGTTATATCGCTGTGCATATTGGGCCAGTAATACCTGAGCGCAATTCGCTTATATGTTTTAAAAATACCCATATGACCTGCTGTTGGCTCGCTGTGGTTCTCCGCAACTACTTTATCGCGAAGATCCATTGGGACAACTTCCTTCCATGAAAATTCATTAGTGAGTTGATGTTTATTTTTACTAAGGCGAAAGAGGGAATGATTTTTAATTTGGAAATTAGAATAATTCTCTGGTTTATTGATACATCCATTGTAAATGTTCCTATACCAAACATCGCTAGTAGACGCAACTGAATTAGCAGTTGAAATAGAGGACACAGGGAATGCTCTAGACAATGCGTCAGGAATTACGTTGTCCACACCACGACGGTGTTTTAAAATAAAATTAAAAGACGACAAACGTACTCCCCAACGAGCAAGTCTGCCTGTTGGATTATCCAGAGAAAGAAACCACTTTAATGCACTGTGGTCTGTATAAACTGTAAATGTTTTTCCGTTCTCGAGATAGCAACGCCATTGCTCCACGGCCACGAGAACGGCTAACGTCTCCCGCTCCGTTATGCTATAATTCTTTTCTGCCCCTGATAAAGACCTGCTCATGTAAGCTATGGGGTGCTCCTTGCCATCAATAGTTTGAGTGAGCATAGCACCGACTCCATAGTTACTAGCGTCAGTATGGACTTCAAAAGAGAGGTCGTAATTTGGACAGGAAAGAATTGGCGCAGAAATCAAACACTCTTTGAGCCTTTTAAACGCGGTCTCCGCCTCTTCAGTCCACTGGAAAGGAGGTGAATTCTTTTTGTTGGAAGTCAACTTATTCAGCGGTCCAGCAATCGTGCTAAAATTCGGAACAAACCTCCGGTACCAAGTTGCCGTGCCAAGGAAGCGTTTTAAATCCTTACGACACGTAGGAGTTGGATAATTTAAGATGGCTGTGACCTTGTCTGGATCAGTCCGCAAACCATTTGCATCAACGACATAGCCTAAATATTTAAGTTGACTTCGAAAAAATTCACATTTATCCAGGTTTACTGTTAGGTTTGCCTGGCGTAGTTTGTCTAGCACGCGTAGAAGTAGGGATACGTGCTCTTCAAATGTACTACTTATTATTATTATGTCATCTAAATAAGCAAATGCTTTGTGATCCATGTTACCAAACAGCAAGTCAACCAACCGTTGTTGGGTAGCAGGTGCATTGGTCAAACCAAATGCTGTGGTCTTAAAACGTAGTGTTCCTCTGCCTGGGACGTAAAATGCCGTCTTATCTCTATCCTCTGGTACTATTGGGACTTGCCAAAAGGCCTTTGACAAGTCAATACTACTAAGATAGCGCGCATCCCGTAAGTTGTCCAGTATCTCGCTTATATAAGGCAAATTATATGCATCACGTTTTGTGACGGAATTGAGTTTTCTACTGTCTAAGCAAAAACGAGGCTGGCCGTTTTTCTTAGTAACTAATAACACTGGTGACTGCCAGGCACTTTCACAAGGCTCAACCACATCTAGCTGGAGCATCTCGTCTACTTGATCGACTAAGATTCTCTGTTTTTCTGGTGAAAGTCTATAGTAGCGCTGTCTAACCGGTGGAGAATCCCCAGTGTCAATGTGGTGAGTAATTAGGCTTGTACGCCCCAATCCTTTGCGCTCAAAAGATATTTCTTTGAATTGTTCAGTGATATTGTCTGCTAGTGCTTTCTGCGATTCATCAAGATTAACATACGAATGTATGAAAGAGGTAGGCTTATTAACATTTAATTCAGCTAGTGGTGCGCTGGATAAACTAATAGAACCTAAGTATTTTGGACATATTTTGAATGCGCGCCAGAAATCAATCCCTAGAATAAGCGATGATTGGACTTCTGGAACTACGTGGGTCTTAATAATATGGAACTGATTCTCAAAGTGCACTGGCATATTGAAATAACCTATACTCTTTAAATTCTGTCCACCAGCCGCTACAATTGTCAATTTGTCTTCGGTGCACAACTTCAGACCACGACTTACTAATGTGGTGTGACCATTGTTACCTATAATAGTTACTGCTGAACCTGAATCTAAAAGACCGGAGGCTGTCAAACCATTAATTTTAATATTGACATAGGGTCTTGAATCATTTGTTGGTTTTGTATGCAGAACTGAAGCAACCTTGTACCCATAAAAAAATAAACGAACCGTTTCTAGCCAATTTCTCCATTCTACTGTGCTCGTACGGTTTCCATTTGATAACAATGTTTTGCTACAATTCTGCTTGCTTAGTTTTTTGAAATCTGAGTGCCAGTACAATTCGGGCAGTCAGGTTTTCTAACTCCCTTGTAACCGCATTTAAAACACATAATGTCAGTGTTACTACAATCTCTCAAGCTGTGTGAATTGTTGCGGCACCTGGGACAATAGGGTAACTTTTTGCTTGAATCAGTGTCACCTTTTTCGATACTGTGTAAATATTTTTCATTAACGTTAGTATTAGAGTTCGTTTGTATGTTAGAGTATGATGATCCTTTGTTACCATAAGGTTTATAATTACTGTTATTATTGATGTTGGGTTTATAATCATTCGTTAGTTTCGGCTTTGTTGTACACTTGTACGCAAATTCTGGTGCTAATGTATCTGAAGTTGCTGGAACAGGTTCTCGAAAGTGGACAAGCCGTGACTGAACGTTTTCATAATTTCTGCATAAGGATCTCACTTGGTTAATGTCTCGTATTTCTGTTGCTGAAGCTAATGTGCTTGCATAACAAGGGCGAATATTGTGTAACACTATCTCGAGCCTGTCCTCCTCCTTCAATGGTCTCGATAGCCGTGCAAACATACCCGATAGAATAGATAAGTAGATCGTGATATTTTCCGTTTCTCCCTGAGTTCTAGAGCGAATCTCAGTTAGTAAACGGTAATCATAGTCCGTTTTGTCGAAATCTTCTTTTAAAAGAATGACAAGCTCATCCCAGCATGATATCTGGTCCTTAATACTCCTAAACCAATGTAATGCATCATCAGTGAATATTTCCGTGGCGTACGAAATAAGCTTAGTATCTGGGATGTTCCGTGCTTCACTGAATTCGTTAACACGTTGTATAAATGATCGAACACATGATTTGCCATCGAACTTTAGCTTACCTAGTTCAGAGGTGACACTCTTGTCACAGGTCACTGCAATGTTAAGCGGAACCTGGCTATTATTCACCGACGCTGACGCTGAGCTAGCAATACCAAACAAAAGTGGATCGACTGCTTTCTTATTGAGTTTGATAAATCGTTCGTAATATTCTTTATATAGTTTACTACACGAAGAGTGTTGCTCTTTTACGTCGTCAGCTACAATTCTGTTGATCCTGTGGTAAATGTGGTGAAAAATATTCTCTATGCGTGATAGTGTACTTTTATCAGTTGAACTCGACACGAGATATAATTCTATTTTACTCAGCAATTCTAAAACGTCTTCGAGATCACGTTGAGGTTCAAGGTGAGAACATAATATTTCCTCTGAAGGATATAACTGACATAATTTGTTGATCTGTTTCCTAAGATCGGCCACAGTAGCACCTGGGGTCTCACCTCTTACGGCAACCTCATACTCCAGCTCGGTTTTTTGTAGAGACAAAAACTTTATTGGAAAAGCCATAATATGATCAGATGGTAAATTCTAAATAGCACTAAAAAACAATTTTACAATTTAATCCGTTCTGTTACAAATTACACTAAATAAACGTTTTTTTTTTTTTAAATACTTTTTTTTTTTTTTTTTTTTTTTATATATATTTTTTATAATGCTTAGTAACGTTTGAACATGACTGTACTGTACCCGTACATAAAACGTATTAAATGAATGTAAGAAAAAAAGAAAGTAATTAACACTTTTGTACACGATGGTACTTTTGCTAGTTATAAATTCAAACTACATGAAACATGTTCATATAATAGACAGAAAGCAATATGTAAAGATATAACAATTTGGTACACTTGCACAAGTATGACTCAACAATATATATATCCATACACATGTATACCTACCATTATTATATATATATTATATATACATACTTTTTGACAACATTTAGTACAAAACAGGGACAAGACAAGAACGTTTTACATAAGCACACACACACGTACAATCTGCAACCACTTAAAGATGCAAAGTCAGATAAAACCACGTAAGGGCGCCAGTGCGACACCTACCTATTTTTTTTATAAGTTAATAAAAAATGGTGTTTTAAATTTTTATGAAAGTTTGTAATTTCTAACAAAAAGGTTGGCGAGCGCACAAATTTGTTGGTCGTGGGTTTACGGCCGATCTGACTTTGTTTCTCGTTGGCACCACTCCCCTTGACGTCAAAAGCCGGCGAAGTAGGCGGCCTTTGTCTTCGGATGTGATGCGCCTGGACTCCTGAAGGTGTGCGTTCTTCTGGGCTAGCTAGCGCTCGGAAGAGAGGAGCAAGGTGCGAAGGCGACGTAATCAGCAGTGGCGCAGTAGGCAGAAAACACGGAAGGCAAACAACCCTGGAAGCGATAATACCAATCTATTATGATTTGGTCTATCGAACTCCCGTTCTAGCTGACCAACGACATCTCAAAGAGGGTACCTACATTTTGTAGCGAGATTGTCGTGGTGGTGAGCAACCAGAACGGAGTTTATAAAACAGAAGAAATGAAGTTAAAGCAGCACTGACAACGTATTACATTAACTAAGCAAAAAGTAAATAATTATTATTTTTTATCTTAATTAGTAGGTAGAAAAATATATAAATGAAAAGTTATGTGAACGCTATTAGGTAGTACAGCAATTTATAATGAATATTAACAGGTGGAAAACTAAAATAGATTACATATTTAATAATGAAACATTATCAAAAGTGAGTGCTGAGTTTACAAGAAAGTAACGTCTTTAATGCTATTCAGAACTTACCCTAAGTCGGGGTCAATTCCGGCACCAGAACAAGTATTTAGGTGATCCTAGTCACCACAACTCACTGCAGTAATGTTTTCAGTGGAAGATAAAACGTAGGTTTTAAAATATGGATCACGAGGCCGTCTGGAGTAAAAGATTGTGCAAAGTGGCGTGGACCAGCTATAGGTGTAGTGGCCGCGCGACTGGCCGTCTCGTGGCGATATCGTCGGGCGCTGGACAATGCCCCCCTCATCTGTTCTCTCGCTCTCGCCTATTGTTTTTTTTAACTGACTATAATAACGTCATGTAACGTTCCGTTACAGTGGAACTAAATCGCGGCGTACGATTTTTTGTATTTCCACGAGGAACGGGTAGTAGTGTGCAGTCCATCTACCTGTCCTAGGGGAAAACGGAAGAAGGTCATGAAGTTGTGCGCACTCGCCGGAATGTATGTAGTAGAAAATAGACAAAAAGCTAGTTTACTGCGATGCAACTCGACACAACCTGCCTGCATACATACCAGTCAAGCACCTGCCATTGATTGTTAGTAGCATTTCTGTCGAGGATTGCACAAGCAGCTACAAGCCACTGTGCGGGGGCGGGGCGGGGAGGGGAGGGCAGGGGGTGGTACTGACCGCAGACGCTCTGGTCGACCATGACGGCGGGCGCGAGGTCGAGGTCCGCGGCGGGCGCGTCCTGCGTCCAGCCCGCCGCCGCCGGCCCCGAGCCGAACGGCTCCGACAGTCCCCTGCACAGCACACGTCTGCTGGTCACGTCACGTCTCCTCACTGCTCAGTACAGTACCTACATAACTCAACTCAGTACGTACACCGTCTCTCTGTGGGCAACATTGCTTCCTGCCGATATAATGCCAGAACGAAAGAGAAGGAAAATAATTATCAATCAAAATACCAACTTCAAATGAAGCGATCGAACAACATTATTCGTATTATTGAAGCTGGTTCAAACACTAGTGATAAAAGCACGTGGAAAACATTACCAGTAAAGCCACTAAATTACTCGGTTTCATCTTTCGAATCACCAAAAACTTCAAAGCAGTAAAAACATTAAAAATCCTATATTGTTTTCTATTAAGGAGTCATTTGGAGTATGTGTCCCAAGTTTGGAATCCATACTATGAATTATACCTACATAGATTAAATTGAAAAAGTACAAAGAAAATTCCTGCGCTTTATCAACTATAAGCACAGGATACATGTCGCCAGCTACGAATACAGTTGTAAACACCACCATCTACTTCCTTTAGTTCAGAGAAGAGAAGTGGCTGATCTAACCTTTCTTCACAATTTGGTTTTAAATAACGTTGACAGTAGCACTCTTCTATCCAAAATAAACCTACAAATTAGTTTCAGATGTTAGTTTTCTGAATAGTGTAAAATAAATAATTGAATGAAATGTTTGCGGAAGCACCTCGAGCGCTTCCTCTACTGAATAAAACAAGATTCACGTAAATATATTGGATACGACAGATGAGACAGACAACAGTGATGAGGAATGGAGACGTACGTGACGAGCGCGACGTACGTGTCGAACCGGTCGACGACGGCCAGCCCGGTGGCAGGCCCGGCGGCGCCCGCGGCCCCGGGCTCGCCCGCCGCCAGCGCACTCACCACCCTGCCGGGAAACAAACATGAGAGCATTCCACGGAACTATTCATTTGTTGGAGTACAATAATCTTCCAAACTCATATAATTATATTGAAGTGTTGTTCCACACTTTAGGGATTACTATTTAAATGTTAGACCATTCAAAAAACTGACGCCGGCTGCCGGCGGATTCGAACCTGCGTCATCCGGGTTGACGTCCCGAGCGCACCAACTGCTGAGCCACGGGCCCGGCGCACGCTCCGCCCGCGTACAGCCGCGCGCCGCCCGCGTACAGCCGCGCGCCGCCCGCGTACAGCCGCGCGCCGCCCGCGTACAGCCGCGCGCCGCCCGCGTACAGCCGCGCGCCGCCCGCGTACAACCGCACGCCGCCCGCGTACAGCCGCGCGCCGCCCGCGCCACGTGTGTGAGCAGGTACAGTTAGTATAGGTACCTCGCCTGTGCGTCGTCCACTGTAGCGGGCGGCGGGTCGAGCGCCGCGGCGAGCGCCCGGAGCGCGGGCCCGGCGCGCGCTCCGCCCGCGTACAGCCGCGCGCCGCCCGCAGCGCCCTCCGCCGGCCGGGACCTGCGCACCGCCTCCGCGCCCCACGCGGCACTCAACTCTGTATAAAAGGCATTTATTCATTTGTTTATTTATTTAGGAAAACAAACAGATTTAAAAACAAAAATATATATGTGGGCGCATCGATATTTTTTAGGATGCAAAAAAACGGAACTGACAGTGACAGATGACAGTTGACGTTTCGGCACTCGGGCGCAACTACCGGGGTGCGTTTACAGCACTTATCCAGACTAAAACTGATCTAAAACTGATAATATAGATAAACGTCAAAGCGCCCGCTCAGAGACGCCACTTGGTGAAACATTAAATCAACTAAAATTTCATCATCATCATCATCAGCCAGAAGACGTCCACTGCTGAATATAGGCCTCCCTTTTTAACCTCCACACTGAACGACAGCCTGCCTTTTGCATCCACTGGATGCCCGCGACTCTCACAATGTCGTCGGTCCATCTTGTGGGAGGCCTACCTACGCTGCGTCTTCCGGTTCGTGGTCTCCACTCTAGA
Source organism: Agriopis aurantiaria (assembly GCA_914767915.1). NCBI lineage: Eukaryota > Metazoa > Arthropoda > Insecta > Lepidoptera > Geometridae > Agriopis > Agriopis aurantiaria. The sequence goes on along the minus strand of OU611982.1, from coordinate 20,175,845 downwards.
ACCTTTCTTCCCCATCGGTTATCGGTTCTTCGAGCGATGTGGCCTGCCCATTGCCACTTCGACTTTTAACAGCTATGGCTGTGACTCTGGTTCTTTGGCGAATATCCACGTTCCGGAACTACTCCGTACTAAAATTTAAATTACCCCTTTCACGGGCGTCCGCTCGTTTTATTTTTCGCCTAACAGGATTAAATTATATCTACTTTTTGAGGTCGATAAATGTTCGTCTTATGTCGCAAACAAAGTCATTCAAGAAACCTGAAATCCCTATCATCCTTTTTAATTGTTATGTTCGTAGCCTCTTAGAATATTGTAGTCCCCATATGGAACCCATTGTACGCAGTTCACGATAAAACAATTGAAGCAATCCAAAAGAAATGTTTGTATCATCTCTCGTATGCTAATAACAAATGTCATAGTGTTCAAAGTTACGATTCCAGACTTGAGCATTATAAAGCAACTCCGCTCAGCCTCAGGCGCAAGATAGCTGACGTCGTCTTCCTTCATAAACTTATCCCAAGTAAACTCGACAGTCCTGACTCGCTAAAAACATCAACTTTACTATTCCCAGAACAGTTAACCCACGCCGCAACTGCAAGACACTCACCCTGCCCATTTTTCGTACTAATTATGCCCAAAATTACCTACAATAGTGTTTGTCAGGAGCTCGACATTTTCGATACATCGGTCAACAAAATCAAGAAATTTTTCCTTAGCAACCCCATATTTTGTGACCCAACCTTTATTTAGATTAACATTTGAATAATTATGTTTACTTACTATAATACCCTTATTTGTTTTGTTATATTGATATGTGACTAATATAGTTGCATACTCGAGCATTACATTCGTATGCATGTTGTGTTTGCACTTAAAAGGATGTTCAGCCTGTCATGTATTGTATTATTTAGCTATTGTCACATCTAAATGCTGTATCATCCGGTTTGCAAACCAATAATAAAAAATATGTAATGAAAATAAAAAAATAAAAAAACAAATTGACAGTAATTGTTGAGCAGGTTGATGCGCCAACGTGGAAAAAAAGTCGGCTCGTTGTATTATTTTCCTAAACTTGTTTCTTACCCAGTGTAATAATGATATAGAATATTATTTATTAAGTGCTCGTGGTGAACGTGCTCGAGTGTGGAAATAAGACAGGACTCTGTATAGTAAACATGACATAAAAACATTTAAAAAAAGAAAAGTTATTGTTGACACTATTTTGTAGTTGTCAATTAAATTTGACGGCTAGTTTTGACATTAAGCTATGACTACGTTCAGCGAACCCCCTCTAGTTTAATTTGTAGCTGGCGAAAAATTATCCGGTTTACGTAAACGCACCCCGGCGCATAGTTTTTATACCTATATTATACAAAGTAATATAATATATTAAATAAAATTATATTATTATATAGAGTATTTTATAAGATTTTTGTTGTTTTTAAAAGAATCTTGTTGTTTTACATATCGAGGTAAAATATGGCCCCGTGTCCAAGCATACCTGCACCCTCTCTGCCCCGGCCACAGTCGCAGCGACCGAGTTATCTGCAGGGGTGGCCAACTGAGCCAACTACAACATCTGCAGCTGCCAGTTCAGAAATTATTCCAGTGGTTCCATTCTTAGTTAAGTTGTTTGGACTATGCATCTCACTAGGGACAAAGAAAGAAGGCCCGCGACCACACGAGAGAGAGAGAGAGAGAGAGAGAGAGAAATGTTGGGTCACTTTGAGCATTCTATGAGAGTTATTTCTCCTTATATAACTTGTTCGTAGGCATATGGAGACGATTGAGCTGAGGTTGTCCCTGCGGGAGTACGAGTGACACGGCTCCTGCAGCACTCACCAGCGCTCGTGTTGAGCTGCAGCGACTGCAGGTAGTCCGCGAGCAGCGGCGCCGTGCGGAGCGCGCCGGCCGCCGGGGGCGGAGCCCCGCCCTCTGCTTGCGCCGCCAACGCTGCAGCTAAGCTCTCAGATACTGGGAAACCATTCCTGAAACGTTGACAAGTAAAAGATCACTCCTACTGTTAACAAAAATAGGGTGAATAATAGCAAAGATAATTTAGTAATAGATAATAGGTAGGTATTAACTCATATTTACTTAGATTGATTCTGAACAAATAAATCTAAGAAAAAAATCACTGATGAACAAACACACAGTGACAACAAACCACTGACTCCAGAAGCATGAAATGTTGCACAAGTGTTCCTTATAAAATACATAACTGAGGTGTTTTTTTAAAGATTTTTGAAACTTCAATTAAAGAGGTTAAAGAGGAGATGAAAGTTAGTATGAGCTTCCTCACCCCCTATCTAACTGAAGGGACATCCCCTCGGACACACACACGACTACGTTTCGTAAATCCTCGATGGAAGGAATGCAATATGACATGTTATCGTGGGAGATTTATGTTCTGAGCACAGGGCAGGTGTCGTGTTCCCTGACCTCGCCAGGTCGATGGCGGGCTGCAGCAGGCGCGGCCAGGGCAGCGCGCCCAGCTCGGCGTGCAGCGCCGCCAGCGCCGCCACGAGCCGCGGCGGCCGCGCGCCCGCCCCGCGCCCCGCCGGCGCCGCGCCGCCCCACTACGCCAGCGCGGGCCGCTGCGTGCGCAGCTGCCGGTACTCCCAGTACACCAGCGACCCGCTCCTGAACCACACATTAAGATAAAGATAGTTTACAAAACAAGACTATATCATACACACTAAAACAAATAACCTCACGGAAATCTCTACTGCGATAGATATTTGACCCTGTTGGTGAGCAACGTACTTCGTACTAGACCTTACTTATATGAGCAGCAGTTCTGTAAAGTAACATCTCAGCTCAGAGAGGATGCCAAACTTGTTTGCGGTTAATCTATCTTCAGACTCAATATTAGAGTTAAAATGTAGTGCCGTCCTGTGCGTGTGTGTGAGAAAGAGAGATACGTACGCATCGAGCGAGGTGGCGTGCGGCGCGGCGACGGCCAGGCACAGCGCGGCGGCGGCGGCGGCGTCCAGCGCGCGCCCGCCCGCCTTCAGCGCGTCCGTGCCGGCGCGCGAGCACGCCGCGGCGCTCGAGGACACGCTGCCATGCGGCACCACCTGCAACCGGCTCCACGTGTAAGTGTTGCACTCCCGCAGGACTACTCCGCCACCCGGGCGCGAGGCAGTGCACCCAGGGGACGACCCGTATTTTTTTGTTAAAATTTTCATGACCGTGGATTCAATGTCCTTTAGTCGTAATATTAAACAGTTTACATAGTCTTAATAGCGTCAAACAAGTCATAGTCACAGTCAGAGTCAAGCTAAGTAAGTCACGGTCAGACGTTTTTTGGTCGAAAATCGGTTCAAAATCTTCCGTCAAATGTGACTCGGTCTAGCGACCACGCGTTCCATTTTAAACTTCTTTATATGAGAGCTGCCGTTTTATGTTGCATGATACCTCATAGTTTTATGTTGCATGATACCTCATAGTTTTATGTTGCATGATACCTCATAGTTTTATGTTGCATGATACCTCATAGTTTTATGTTGCATGATACCTCATAGTTTTATGTTGCATGATACCTCATAGTTTTATGTTGCATGATACCTCATAGTTTTATGTTGCATGATACCTCATAGTTTTATGTTGCATGATACCTCATAGTTTTATGTTGCATGATACCTCATAGTTTTATGTTGCATGATACCTCATAGTTTTATGTTGCATGATACCTCATAGTTTTATGTTGCATGATACCTCATAGTTTTATGTTGCATGATACCTCATAGTTTTATGTTGCATGATACCTCATAGTTTTATGTTGCATGATACCTCATAGTTTTATGTTGCATGATACCTCATAGTTTTATGTTGCATGATACCTCATAGTTTTATGTTGCATGATACCTCATAGTTTTATGTTGCATGATACCTCATAGTTTTATGTTGCATGATACCTCATAGTTTTATGTTGCATGATACCTCATAGTTTTATGTTGCATGATACCTCATAGTTTTATGTTGCATGATACCTCATAGTTTTATGTTGCATGATACCTCATAGTTTTATGTTGCATGATACCTCATAGTTTTATGTTGCATGATACCTCATAGTTTTATGTTGCATGATACCTCATAGTTTTATGTTGCATGATACCTCATAGTTTTATGTTGCATGATACCTCATATTTTTATGTTGCATGATACCTCATAGTTTTATGTTGCATGATACCTCATAGTCTCCGTAGTAGATCTGCGTGAAGAGCGCGAGCGTGATGGCAGCAGAGAGCACGGCGAAGCAGGCGAGGATGAGCCGCGGGCCGCCGGCGCAGCACCGCACCCCCGCGCCCGCGCCCGCCTTCAGCGGCACGTCCTCGCGCAGCTCCACCACGCCTGCAGCACCACACATGCCATGAAGCACGAAGCTCTTCAACCTATACTAGCCAATATAATAATACAGCAACACTAAGCACAAGTTCGGTCGTGCATGGAGTACTGCTCGCATGGGATGGATCAGCCAAGTACCAGGTTGGGGTGTTGGAGTCCATTGAGAACGTGTCAAGAAGCTCATCGGCAGGAAGTTGCTAGGCTATCGGTTATTTTAACGGATAGATTTCGGAGTGTGCGTCAGATCTGCGTGATCTAATTCCCTCCTGCACATTTGGGACAACAACAACAGATGGTCAGGGTAGGGGCCGATAAGGTGACACTGCTTCATGGTTGATATTCCGAAAACCCATACGAAGCGCTTTGATTCCACTTTTATTGTGTGGAATGCACTGCCGAATGGGTGTTATTTGATGGTTAAACTATAACTTGGGTGTCTTCAAGGCAATAAGTACCTTCTAGGTGTACATGCTCTAACTTCAGCCACAACAACGCTTTCCATCAGGTGAGTTGGAGGCAAAACTTAAAAGTACTTATTCTAAATTAAAAAATAATAATAATCTGGGTATCTTCAAATTGCAAGTGAATCAGCTTGCAACCATGCTTCATCGACCACTTCAGGCGAGGTGGTGATCAAACACATTACATCATTTAAACACAACATTTAATGATAAAAAAGTTGGGCAAATGTATGACATGATGGCATAAGCGAGCGTTATTTGCCGTCACGGCATAGGTACTTGTTGGTTGTACTGCCAAGTCGCGCCAATACATGTTCCTCATCAAAAAACACTTAGTTTGTTGAACACGATATGATCACCATCACGGGTCGAAATGAACCTCATCCATGCCATCAGATGGCGTAGTATTTTTATTTAATTTTTTCATTTGCGCTTGTAAGTAGTGCTTTAGTTTAATTACAAGATTAGATGGCGTGAGAGAGACATGTATACTCCACAGCAGGATTGATTCTACATTCATACCTTTATCATTGTGAGTTAGCGTTGAGTTTATATTTAAATTTACTAATAGGCTTGCATTGGACCTCCTTGCTAGAGGTAGGAACACTAATCTATGCCCACACACACAAGACAGCTTCCCAGCATGAAACCAAACAAGCACTACTTTCTTCTAGTCCATGTGTGGTCTGGGCGGTACTGACCAGGCGCAGGCGGCAGGTCGCCCTGCATAGCAGCCGAGTCACGCGCCTCTCACACGCCGGGCATCACTTGTATCTGAAACTGATACCATAACTCATCAGTTGTATTGTATTATAGGAAAGAATATGATTTATTATAATCTAATTATTGTAATTTTTAATGTAAGACAGAACTGCTTGCCTATCTATACTTATAATAAAACTGTAACAGGTCCAAGTCTGTACATTGAAGATATTTTGGTTTTTTTTTTGGAAGGCACTCTATTTTCGATGCTGAAGTCAAAACTGTAATTTTTTAATTTTTGTCTGTCTGTCTGTATCTAGGCCGCGCATCACGCCGAAACTACTAAATGGATTCAAATGAAACTTAGCATAATTTGAGTTCATACTCCGAGGTAGGTTATAGGACACTTATTTAGAATCCGGGATTCTAAATATAAGGCAAACTTATACTAGCAAAGTAGCTTTGTACTATATGAAGAATGACCACCTGCATAAAAAACGTGCTGCAGGACATAGCGTTCGTCAAAAGAATTTAGGCAAAATTATGTTAGAAAAATCCAGAACTGTTTTTGGCACTCGCTTTATTTCATGGATTGGACCACGCGTTTATAACACCTGACCTGTCGAAGTAAGAGGCTCGTTGCCTGATCACAAAAGAAAAAAGTTAATCAAAGCATGGCTGGTAGAATTAGGTTACATTAAGTTAGAAGAAAAGGTTTTTGCGTTATTGGAATAAATTTATAATAAAATATTATCGTTACATAACTAGGTACATAATTATAAAAACATTATTAACACTATTACATAATTATAAAAACATTATTATAAAAATATTGTGAACAGTATGAATTATAACCTATATATAGAACTATAAATGTATGTATACTATACAAATAAATATATATATAATATATATGTATATAATTATTATATTCTTGTAAAAATATTATATTAGTATTCTTTTTATCATATTTACAAAGTCACATACAAACTCATTTTACCAATATCCTATTATTATTATTATTTTTGGTGCAAATGTTTGCTCGGTTGTGTAGTGGGACAGGCGGACTGCAGTAGTCCTCGACACGGGTTATCCTAGTGAGGACTGCTTCGCAAAGCTTACTATTATAGGCTCGTCTCTTAGCTGTGTTAATTTACCACGTTAGTTAAGGTGAAATATTTAAGTTAAAACATTGTATCTTTTAATTATTGTGCGTGTGTAAATAAATAAATAAATAAATATTATCCCGAAATGTTGAATGGTTCCCTTGGAAGAGGGGATGAAAGTCAAGATGTGTACTTAGTTGTAAATCATTACCGCGTAGTCCGATTTCATTGAATCTTTTTTTGTTAGAAAGGAGCTACATTAAAAAACGTCTCGTAAAAATTTCTAGGTCATCGATTTCGTAGTTCAGAAATTACATACATCACAACCGTCGGTAATAGGTCCAAATAACTTGACCTCCACAATGTACAGGAACCTTTAAAGGTACGGCTCATCTTAAGCTTAAGGTAGCTTGTAGTGCACTTTGTAGTGTATGTTGAGTAGGTAGGGTCCGCAAATCACGTGATGCAAATTAATAGGGGTTACTATATTTTGTAGAAGGTTCTTAAGCAAAGAAAAATTAAGGCGGTCTTTCAGACAAAAAAGGCTTCACAGAAAAAAAAATTAAGACAATATATTCATTTTAAAGCAGTAAAAAAAATATGTGGTAATCTTGATCATATTTCTGAGTGTACCATTAGTTCCAAAACACGTTTCCGATAAATTTTCTCGATAGAAAAAAATCATGAAATAACCTCTAACCTTGAAATTTACCTAAACGCATACAATGTTATCTCGAGTATTAATGAACAAATCTTTACAAAATTTACAAGAATGATGTTAAATATTGTAACAAATAACATCATTAATTTTATTTATTGATTAAAATTCAATTTTTCTATCTATTAATTAATTTAATCATAAATTGGCTCGAACGTGTCGAACGAAACGTCGTGCCGCCGCGGCGCTTTTTCACTTCTCTTTTATTTTTACGCGATGTGACAGAGACCGCTGAGGCGCGCTGCTAGACGGACGTGTGTCGCTTTGTTCCGCTAACCGCTCCAAAATATAATCTCAACTTTATGACACAAAAACACCTTGACGTAAGTTGTAAAGTAAGTACCTACCTTATCTGCAATGTTTTCTTGCATTATAAGTACTAAAAAGGCAGGCGAATGAAAATTACATTTTGTAACGATTTGTTTGTATATATTAGTTTACGAAGGATAATTTCACCACAATCGTCATAGTCCAGTTGGCCGAATGGTTTGACGCAATGGATAAGTTCTCTGCGACTCTGTGAGTAAGCTCCGGGTTCAAATCTTCATAGTCACCAATAATTTTAATTTTTGTAATTTTTCTTATGTTTTTAAAATAATTCGTCATGTTCGTGCGTGCGTGCGTGAGTGTGTGTATGTTTGTGTTTGTATGCATGTGTGTAATGTTCTTTACTCGAAAATGGTAGGGCCATTATTGACGGGATTTTCACTGTCAGATAGCTGATTCTATGAGGAGAAAAAAAATTGGCATCTTTTTATCATCATCATCATCACCATTTTTTCATTACTTCGCAGGTGAACCCGCAGAGCACAGTTAGTCTACTTTTTTAGGGTCCCGTACCTCAAAAGGATAAAACGGAACCCTTATAAGATCACTTCGTTGTCCGTCTGTCTGTCCGTCTGTCAATACCCTTTTTCTCAAGAACGCGTAAAGGTATCAAGTTGAAATTTATACTAAATACTTGGGCCTACGGTTTCTTTCGGCTGTAAAAAATAAAAGTTGTAAGTCAAAGCAATCAAAAGATATGAACGTTTATGTCGTATATTTTGCGATTTCACAGGGGAATCTAAACCTATAGGGTACTTCCCGTTGACCTAGAATCATTAAATTTGGCAAGAGGCAAGGTCTCATAGCACATATATAGGAATAAATCCGAAAGTTATAAATTTGAAGTTATATCATTTAAAAATAATTATTTTGCTATTACAAACTTACATTTTGTAGTTGGAATGTATCGAGTAACCTTATTGTCAACTACAAACTTAAGTTTGTTTTTCAATATTTTAACTTCAGTTAGTTTTTTTTTTGGTCTCGCGCTCTGAGGGTTCCGTCTAACGGAGGAGTGACATAAGTGGAGAGGCATAGTAATAATTTACTTCCAAGTATCGGTGGTCGGTGTACCAGGGCAATATAAGAACAAAGCAGTCTCGAGCATTTGCAGAGGTCACACAAAGTGGACAGTCAGCGACGTTTTCATACAAAATAGCTTTCCGTCCAGTTTAAATAGACACCCTCCAGTTGATACCTTGAGAAGTACGCAATATCTAGCTAATTTCAAATGGCACGCACCCTTTCTTTCTTTGGTCAGGCTTCAAGTAAGTACTAAGTACTAAACAAGCAGTCGAATGCAAATTACATTTTGTGTCGATTTGTTTGTATATTTATATTATTTTATAAATTAGAAGGATAATTTCACCTGTTGCGTCATAGTTCAATTAGACGAGTGGTTGACGCAATGGATTAGTTCCTGGACTGAGTAGGGTCCGGGTTCAATTCTCACTTTTTCCGTTTATTTTTGTTATTTTTCTAATGTTTTTGAAATAATTCGTCGTGTGCGTGTGTGTGTCCGTAATGTTCTTTATAGACTCGAAAACTGCAGGACCGATTTTGATGGGATATTCACCGTAAGATAGCTGAAGTTGAAAAAAAATCGAGAAAAAATTTAGCAACTTTTCATCATCATCATCACAATTTTTTCATTACTACGTAGGTGAATGCGCGGGGTGCAAGTCTACTATAGTGGTTAGGAAGTCCTAAACAACTTGGGATGGACAGACAGACAGACTGATGGGCAGAACGAACTTATATGGGTTCCTTGTAATTCTACGGAACCCTAAAAGGGTGTTACAGTCTTCTTTGAGTATATCTTTCTTCTATATACATATAAAAAGCGATGTATGTATGTTCCCTATGAAGGCTGATGATGATGATGATGATATTACGTATAAACTTCAAAATGGCTAAACTGATTTTGATGGGATTTTCACTCTCAGATAGCTGATGTTATAACGAGAGGAAAAAATGCTGCTTTTCATCATCATCGTCATCATCAGCACCAATTTTTATTTTATTTTAATTTGAGCTAGTTTGGTAAGTCGTGGTGTTACTTTCTCCAGAAACGGATTAACTGACCTGATCGAGGACTTCGGAGTCTGCTACGGAACTGCTAGACGGATAGAGCTAGAAGTGTCGAGTTTGGGCTCGTTTTATTAGTCGTGATGAGATCTTCTTCCAGAAATATTTTGACTGACCTGATCGAGGACTTCGGAGACTGCTACTGGAACTGCTAGACGGAAAGAGCTAGAAGTGTCGAGTTTGGGCTCGTTTCATTAGTCGTGATGAGATCTTCTTCCAGAAATATTTTGACTGACCTGATCGAGGACTTCGGAGACTGCTACTGGAACTGCTAGACGGAAAGAGCTAGAAGTGTCGAGTTTGGGCTCGTTTTATTAGTCGTGATGAGATCTTCTTCCAGAAATATTTTGACTGACCTGATCGAGGACTTCGGAGACTGCTACTGGAACTGCTAGACGGAAAGAGCTAGAAGTGTTGAGTTTGGGCTCGTTTCATTAGTCGTGATGAGATCTTCTTCTAGGAATATTTTGACTGACCTGATCGAGGACTTCGGAGACTGCTACTGGAACTGCTAGACGGAAAGAGCTAGAAGTGTCGAGTTTGGGCTCGTTTAATTAGTCGTGATGAGATCTTCTTCCAGAAATATTTTGACTGACCTGATCGAGGATTTCGGAGCCAGCTAGTGGAACTGCTAGACGGATAGAGCTAGAAGTGTCGAGTTTGGGCTTGTTTCATTAGTCGTGATGAGATCTTCTTCCAGAAATATTTTAACTGACCTGATCGAGGACTTCGGAGACTGCTACTGGAACTGCTAGACGGAAAGAGATAGAATGGTCGAGTTTGGGCTCGTTTCATTAGTCGTGATGAGATCTTCTTCCAGGAATATTTTGACTGACCTGATCGAGGATTTGGAAGACTGCTACTGGAACTGCTAGACGGAAAGACCTAGAAGTGTCGAGTTTGGGCTCGTTTCATTAGTCGTGATGAGATCTTCTTCCAGGAATATTTTGACTGACCTGATCGAGGACTTCGGAGACTGCTACTGGAACTGCTAGACGGAAAGACCTAGAAGTGTCGAGTTTGGGCTCGTTTAATTAGTCGTGATGAGATCTTCTTCCAGAAATATTTTGACTGACCTGATCGAGGATTTCGGAGCCAGCTAGTGGAACTGCTAGACGGATAGAGCTAGAAGTGTCGAGTTTGGGCTTGTTTCATTAGTCGTGATGAGATCTTCTTCCAGAAATATTTTAACTGACCTGATCGAGGACTTCGGAGACTGCTACTGGAACTGCTAGACGGAAAGAGATAGAAGTGTCGAGTTTGGGCTCGTTTAATTAGTCGTGATGAGATCTTCTTCCAGGAATATTTTGACTGACCTGATCGAGGATTTGGAAGACTGCTAGTGGAACTGCTAGACGGATAGAGCTAGAAGTGTCGAGTTTGGGCTTGTTTCATTAGTCGTGATGAGATCTTCTTCCAGAAATATTTTAACTGACCTGATCGAGGACTTCGGAGACTGCTACTGGAACTGCTAGACGGAAAGAGATAGAATGGTCGAGTTTGGGCTCGTTTCATTAGTCGTGATGAGATCTTCTTCCAGGAATATTTTGACTGACCTGATCGAGGATTTGGAAGACTGCTACTGGAACTGCTAGACGGAAAGACCTAGAAGTGTCGAGTTTGGGCTCGTTTCATTAGTCGTGATGAGATCTTCTTCCAGGAATATTTTGACTGACCTGATCGAGGACTTCGGAGACTGCTACTGGAACTGCTAGACGGAAAGACCTAGAAGTGTCGAGTTTGGGCTCGTTTAATTAGTCGTGATGAGATCTTCTTCCAGAAATATTTTGACTGACCTGATCGAGGATTTCGGAGCCAGCTAGTGGAACTGCTAGACGGATAGAGCTAGAAGTGTCGAGTTTGGGCTTGTTTCATTAGTCGTGATGAGATCTTCTTCCAGAAATATTTTAACTGACCTGATCGAGGACTTCGGAGACTGCTACTGGAACTGCTAGACGGAAAGAGCTAGAAGTGTCGAGTTTGGGCTCGTTTAATTAGTCGTGATGAGATCTTCTTCCAGAAATATTTTGACTGACCTGATCGAGGATTTCGGAGCCAGCTAGTGGAACTGCTAGACGGATAGAGCTAGAAGTGTCGAGTTTGGGCTTGTTTCATTAGTCGTGATGAGATCTTCTTCCAGAAATATTTTAACTGACCTGATCGAGGACTTCGGAGACTGCTACTGGAACTGCTAGACGGAAAGAGATAGAATGGTCGAGTTTGGGCTCGTTTCATTAGTCGTGATGAGATCTTCTTCCAGGAATATTTTGACTGACCTGATCGAGGATTTGGAAGACTGCTACTGGAACTGCTAGACGGAAAGACCTAGAAGTGTCGAGTTTGGGCTCGTTTCATTAGTCGTGATGAGATCTTCTTCCAGGAATATTTTGACTGACCTGATCGAGGACTTCGGAGACTGCTACTGGAACTGCTAGACGGAAAGACCTAGAAGTGTCGAGTTTGGGCTCGTTTAATTAGTCGTGATGAGATCTTCTTCCAGAAATATTTTGACTGACCTGATCGAGGATTTCGGAGCCAGCTAGTGGAACTGCTAGACGGATAGAGCTAGAAGTGTCGAGTTTGGGCTTGTTTCATTAGTCGTGATGAGATCTTCTTCCAGAAATATTTTAACTGACCTGATCGAGGACTTCGGAGACTGCTACTGGAACTGCTAGACGGAAAGAGCTAGAAGTGTCGAGTTTGGGCTCGTTTAATTAGTCGTGATGAGATCTTCTTCCAGAATATTTTGACTGACCTGATCGAGGATTTCGGAGCCAGCTAGTGGAACTGCTAGACGGATAGAGCTAGAAGTGTCGAGTTTGGGCTTGTTTCATTAGTCGTGATGAGATCTTCTTCCAGAAATATTTTAACTGACCTGATCGAGGACTTCGGAGACTGCTACTGGAACTGCTAGACGGAAAGAGATAGAATGGTCGAGTTTGGGCTCGTTTCATTAGTCGTGATGAGATCTTCTTCCAGGAATATTTTGACTAACCTGATTGAGGATTTGGAAGACTGCTACTGGAACTGCTAGACGGAAAGACCTAGAAGTGTCGAGTTTGGGCTCGTTTCATTAGTCGTGATGAGATATTCTTCCAGGAATATTTTGACTGACCTGATCGAGGACTTCGGAGACTGCTACTGGAACTGCTAGACGGATAGAGCTAGAAGTGTCGAGTTTGGGCTTGTTTCATTAGTCGTGATGAGATCTTCTCCCAGAAATATTTTAACTGACCTGATCGAGGACTTCGGAGACTGCTACTGGAACTGCTAGACGGAAAGAGCTAGAAGTGTCGAGTTTGGGCTCGTTTCATTAGTCGTGATGAGATCTTCTAGGAATATTTTGACTGACCTGATCGAGGAGCCCAAACTTGACACTTCTAGCTCTATCCGTCTAGTAGTTCTAGTAGCAGTCTCCGAAATCCTCGATCAGGTCAGTCAAAATATTGCTGGAAGAAGATCTCATCACGACTAATGAAACGAGCCCAAACTCGACACTTCTAGGTCTTTCCGTCTAGCAGTTCCAGTAGCAGTCTTCCAAATCCTCGATCAGGTCAGTCAAAATATTCCTGGAAGAAGATCTCATCACGACTAATGAAACGAGCCCAAACTCGACACTTCTAGGTCTTTCCGTCTAGCAGTTCCAGTAGCAGTCTCCGAAGTCCTCGATCAGGTCAGTCAAAATATTCCTAGAAGAAGATCTCATCACAACTAATGAAACGAGCCCAAACTCGACACTTCTAGCTCTTTCCGTCTAGCAGTTCCAGTAGCAGTCTCTGAAGTCCTCGATCAGGTCAGTCAAAATATTCCTGGAAGAAGATCTCATCACGACTAATGAAACGAGCCCAAACTCGACACTTCTAGGTCTTTCCGTCTAGCAGTTCCAGTAGCAGTCTTCCAAATCCTCGATCAGGTCAGTCAAAATATTCCTGGAAGAAGATCTCATCACGACTAATGAAACGAGCCCAAACTCGACACTTCTAGCTCTATCCGTCTAGCAGTTCCACTAGCTGGCTCCGAAATCCTCGATCAGGTCAGTCAAAATATTTCTGGAAGAAGATCTCATCACGACTAATTAAACGAGCCCAAACTCGACACTTCTAGCTCTTTCCGTCTAGCAGTTCCAGTAGCAGTCTCCGAAGTCCTCGATCAGGTCAGTCAAAATATTCCTGGAAGAAGATCTCATCACGACTAATGAAACGAGCCCAAACTCGACACTTCTAGGTCTTTCCGTCTAGCAGTTCCAGTAGCAGTCTTCCAAATTCCACCATCAGCTCAGTCAAATTATTCCTTGACTAACACTTCTCACTAAGACTAAAAAAACGAGCCCAACCTTGACTTATCTCGCTTTCCCTATTTAGCAGTTTTAGCAGTCTCCGAACTCTACCATCAAGTTAGTAGAATCATACCAGGAGTAAGTCTATAAACTATAATATAATAGGTAAAATATTTGGTGCAAAAAAGAAACATAAAATATTGAAACGTACGACGAAAGTAAATTTTAATAATTAAAACTAGCAATATGGTTTGATTTTTTTTTTTTTTTTTGGTTTACTAAATTGATTTATTTAATATCAGTTTAATATACAGTTTTAACTTTACTCTATTTAAAAAAAAACAAAAAAAAAAAAAAAAATTAAAACCTAACTATATGGTTTGATTGAATTATGGTTTGTTTATTCTCCGTCGTCCCGTCGCTGTGTGCGTCTGGGCCGTGCGCGTGTACGACTTTTATAACTACGCATTATGCAAAGGGTCCCTTTGCATAATGCGTAATGTTATGATAAAAAATTGAGTCCAAAAATATCTACATCGTACTAGATTTGAACCGGGCATTCGTGGTTTACCAGCGCGGTGCCAGACCACTAGGCCAACAGAGCTTTGCTGTGGACCGACGAAATTACATGTCTTTAGCTCTGTATAGGTGAAGGTCGTCACGTTTCTGCGAGATTCACGCTGTAGTCGGCCGCCACTGCCTCTGCTTCACCCCCTCAAAAACATAAAAGTCAGCTAGTCACGGCGCCTTAAGAAAATTGGAAAATTTCAGAAAACTTAACAACGATTTTAACTTCGCGCGTTTTTCATTTCTAAAACAGGACAACGTCTGTCGGGTCAGCTAGTCAATAATATAAATGATAACTATTTGTGTCATCACACTTCAGGCTAATTTAAACAGGGAGTTGGCTGTCTCTGAACCCGCTGTTGTGACTCATGGGAACTAAACCTTTTAGCAGAATGACATGGCATCATCATTTCAGGCATAGGACGTCCACTGCTGGTGCGATGCGGGAGGCCTGTGTCCAGCAATGACATACACGCCTATACACGAGGGAGTTAAGAGTTTTACTTACTTGACAATGGGGGAAGGGGGTTAAAAATTTATAAAACTGCTTACGTAATACTTGGATTGTGGCATACCAAATTAGTAGTCATAGACAAAATATGAATCCTTGGTACAGTGAAAGGAGACGAGGGTCTCTTTTACTCTATTCTCCACTAAGTGGTGTACCACATTGTGGAAAATGTGGACACTACATGGTGGTACAGCAGTGAGCAGTGATCACTCAACATGTAGATAGAGCTACATTCAGGTTTGTTTGTGACCCAAGCTGCCTAGTGCCTGCCTGCTTGTGTATTATACTTATTGTCAGATTCAAGTTTTCACGAACATGTTGTGTTGCAGATGATGCATTGCCATGAAGATGAGCATGCAACACAGCGCCGGCGCGGCCGCGCTCTGCCTGGCCGTCACCGCGCCGCACGCCACCTCGCTCGATGCGTATCACACACAAGCTGTGCTCGGGCTGAGTTCTAGCCAGGCAGGCTCTTGCCACGTGGTGTCATCGAAGCAATAGCAGACCGATGCGTTTGCGGTCATGTAGCAGGTTAGCAGTCTCTAGTAGTCGGTGCCTCAGCAGGTGCTTAGTCCGTGGAGTTGCCCAACGGCCACAGCATTGCTCACTTGTCAATGGAGCCTTAATAACTCACGCTTAAGTGCAACAGTGTTTCAAAACAATCCACCTTGTCCCGGCGGAGTCCCTATAGAAAGCGATGATTGAGAAGACCATAGACCATGTCCAGTTGGACCTTTACCTGGCCTATCCGGAACAGCTCGTTTCAGCCCGTTATAGCGTCATATTTAGCTCTATGACGACAGCTTTAACCCTGAGCTACCAAACCACCGCTTGTCAAGTGAAGACAGAAGCCTCTCACAGAGCAGGTGCATTCCCTTAAGACCTCAAGTCAAGGAATATCATCCTTTGTTTGCTCCACTGAACCGCGGAGTGCAGCGCGCGAAGTTTTAGTTTTCGGTTTACATTTGTTACGTTGCAGCAACACCATGATTGTCGGCATGTCGGTGTAGCTGCAGCTCGGTGAGACGAGGCCGTGGGATCCGAAGCGGCTGTAAGTGTCTTCCTCTACACATACCATTGTGGGAACACTACACAAATCACTAACGGAACAGGTTGAACACTACGCGCTGCTTCCTCGAAATAATGTTAAATGTTTACCGACACCGACCTATTCTGAGGATTAATTACTATAATATGTAGACGAGTATAATCACAGAAAAAAAACCGAAAAAAATTCTCTCTTCTATAAGTAAATGAAAAAAATCTTTGATTATTATATAATTATTACAAGATATTTATATATTTGATATAAATTATTGCAAAGTACTGATTGTGTTGTTGCTGTAAGTTGGCTGTAAGTAAATGTAAACCTAAGGAGATGGCATACCTTCAAAATACGGGTGCATGCCTACAACTCAAAACTCAATTTAACAGCTGTCATTCATTACAAGGGTAGAATGTAGACAAGTTTGACACTTGTACGTATTACCGATTTATACTATAGCAAATTCATTTTTTTTTAAAACCACATTTATTGTATGGGGATTGGGGATCCACCCACTTTTGATTAAACTTTTTGAGTTTATCATTTCGTTGTTAATCCACCGTAACATAACATAATTATGTAATATAACATAAGCTATGTTACGGTAAAATTCTGTAAATGTTGAACTGGTTATCGTAAAACCCGACATATTTCTACAATAATTATAATGCATGCATCACTTAATATTTAGATAATTCCTTCCCTATCTTGGCAGGTAGATATTAATTTAGATTATCTAACAAACCTTCCCAAAATCAATATCAATACAATGTAGATACTTTCTTATCTACCCTAAAATGGCTGCTATGCATGATGTGTGCATTTGAGTTGTAGTAAAGTTATGCACCCGTATTTTGTAGGTAAGCCGCCTCCTAGGTTGCATCTCACTGAAATACTCAGATGACAGATATCATAAATTGCTGACATTAACTTATTCTTTTTGCCCGTTACTGGGTAAGCTAAAGTCATTAAGGCCATACCTCCTCTTGGTAGTGAACCTGCCATGAACCTTACATGGAACCTGCCTTCTGAGCTTGGGGGCGTGGGTTCGATTCCCACCTAGGACAAACATTTGTGTGATGACCATATTTGGTGTTGGTTCTATTAAGTATGTTTTTAACACTATAAATGTATGTCACTGTTTTAAACTATCACGGTTGTTCACTAAAGTTATATATATATATTTTTTTTTTTACATCGGACTAGGCTAACGTTTGACCGCGATCTCGCCTGATGGAAAGCGATGATGCGGTCGAAGATGGAGCACGTAACGTATGATTACCACGGTAAATATCCCGTAAATAATCATATAACTTTATAAATGTATGTACCTATAACAATCTCTGGCAGGCAGCCATATCACAAGCTTTGCTTAGTTTAGGGTCAAATGACCGTGTGTGCAAAAATGTCCCGAATATTTATTATTATTATTATGTACAGTGTACATCTTTTAAATTATAATTACTGGCTAAGTGTGAGTCGGTGACAAGATTCTGTTCACTACCAAGTTACCTAAGTAGGTATAACCTGGTATAACTGATAGGTAATTCGGTTATGTACTTAGATGATCTTATAATTACTCACACCAAATCGAAATGCCATAATTATTAGGTACCTATATAGGTAGGTGTATATAGGTACTCATTTTGAAGTTAGTTTTTTAAATTGATTGAAGTTTACTGAGGGTGAAGCTCGTTTTGTTATGGATCATGATAACACTGAATAGGGACATGAATGACATGAAGCTGATTGAAAACCTTGTAAACAAAATACCTAATGCATTATTATCGCCCAATAAAATGGACATGCTGGCAGTGATCAGTGGCGCAAGGGAGATGAGGCCTATACCTAGCAGTGGATTGATACAGGCTGACGATGATGATGCAGGCAGTGAGATGTACCTACTAAACATAAGCAGGTATGCAGGGCGCCGGGAGTGTGGCTGCACTGCAGGTGATGAACCATTCAGGTCACTGCGGCTGGGGACAGCGGTGACCCGAGAGGAAACTTCTGATTACTCGTATTATTATAGCCTATAGGTACCTACCTAACTTATATAATATGCTCTATGTCGATTAGACTACCTAGGTATATATACCTACTTATATTTAAACTAGAATTCAGTTACTCACGGTTAGGAAGTAATGTTGTAACGGGCTAAATAGTTTCTGCAGTTGGGTAGATACTTAGTTCATGTAGAGAGAATGATTGCGCGGGCGCGGCTGGCGGCTCGACTGTCCCGTAAACAAACACTGCACTGGCGCGCGCGGCACTGCGCCGCATTCCACACGATTTCTCCACGAAGCGCGGAACTGACGACCGCGTAACCACCGCACTGACTACACGGTACGTAAACAAGTGACGAGTTGTGCTGCGTCAGGTGAACAGTAAAGTCGACGACACTGCAGTGCTGAGACAGTTGTCTTTTCTATGGAGTGTTCAAGACAGTGCTTTCCCGCGAGGCCGGCTCGGAGTGAGGAGAGACGCGGCGGGAGGGAGGCCGCTAACGGAACAGTGCTACACTCGGTGACGTCACCACGCCCGCTATACCAGTTTTATTGTTATTTGGTAAGGAGTTCCATGCATTGCATCCATTACATTTTAGGTAGGTAAGTAGCTTAATATACCTACCTCAATCAAATGATTTGGTAAGTACTTAGTTGACTGCAGACAAAAGGCTCGTAGTAGATGTCTTACGACCCCTGCTGGATAGGTGTCTGTTGGGACATGCCTGCTTACGTATCTGTTAGTTCTATTTTGCATAACTTATCAATATAAAGTACTTAATAATAGTAAGGATCCATAGGTCTGGTTATCTTCCTTGGTAATAGGTAACTGATCGAGTCCGCGAGTCGCGACGCTCTCCGGCGGCGCGCGCGGTGCACGTGTCGGGTCAACAACCGCGCCATACAATACTGGGATACACGGAACGGGGGAACCAAGACGAAATGAGTTTGAAAATTATTGTAGTTACCTACTTACTCATCATTATGAACACCGCGTTGTTACAGAGGCGGATCCAGGATTTCATTTGGGGGGGGGGGGGGGGGGGGGCATTCTGACAAGGTTCAAAGGAATAAAATGCATGCCCCCCATGGCCCCCCCCCTGAATCCGCCAATGGGTTGTTATACTGTGTAACTGTGTACAACAACCGTGCTGATAGTCCAAATCCAAAAAAGAGGGCGACAAGATAGTCTGCAGAATGAGTTCGACGTCAAGCCTGATATAGGCCTGATACGTTCGCATTTCCACCACGTCATCTTACCATATCTCCCATGTTTGTTTGATCTAATCTGAAGCTGAAACTAACATTTACCTACCTCAGGCCTACCTTTTAGGTGAACAATTTTTGATAATCAAATTTATAATTATTTAATCCAGGCTCAGTCCCTTAGATCAAGTTCTTCTAAGCTCAGTCCATTCTATAGTATACAGGGTTCCGTAGTCCTACAAGGAACCCTTATAAGTTCGTTTTGTCCGTCTGTTTGTCTGTCCGCCCGTATTTCTTTTTAAAACCTAACTTCACAAGTGCATGAAACTACTTTGCACAGGTAGGTACAGTTTTAGTAGTAGGTATAGAATAAAGGTAGATCTTAAATTTAAACGTATAAAAAAAAACTCCGTGTGGCTCTGGTTCGTACTTAGGTAAACTGGGGATGATTTTTGTTTTGCTGCAACTATAACTAGGTATTTATTTGCTCTTTTGTGGATTATAGAGACGGCGTGGGACCAACTATTTGCCACTATGGCGGGCCATAGGTCAAAGCATAGGTACCTATCTACGTACAACTAGTATATAATCTTTGGTACAACCAATGAATCCTTGGCACAACTTGACGAAACGTGATAGGTATGTATCAAACCTTACATTCATTTTAACACTTATTTTTAAGTTTTAACGAGTTATTGAGAGAAAATTGCAATTAATTAGGTAACTAGGTAGGTGATAGTTCAGAATTACGAGTTCATAAAATAATAATCATCAATAATAATAATCTTTAGATTCTAAAGTTAAGAGGCTAAAGGTTAACACTAAGTAGGTACATGCTAAAATAAAATATATCGAATGAGGGCCTTATAGGACCCTCGATAGAACATTTACGACCACGCATATATATTGTCATTGTACCAAGCTCAAGGTAGACAGTGTTCATTATAATCTGTGTAATCCAATTTCGAGTAAAGCACGTGCATGGTAAGGTTGCCGAATTTGCATCGTATGTACCTATCTAACGAACTGGGGCGGCTGCAGCACGCGGTGCAGTCACTCCGCGACCCCACTGCGCATTACTTATATACGTTATAAGTAATAATGACGTCACAAAACTTATTCTAAGCGAAGGTCAACAACCATGCTCACAGAAAGAAAAGAATCTCGTCGGCTGCAATATATATAGCGGGGCGCGCGTGTGTGTGTGTGTGGCCGGTGGCGCGACCGCCCGCGCCTAATGAGCCTAACAAGATGAAGCCTCACGACTAATAATCTCGTATATAACCCGAGACACCTCGCTGTAGCGCAGTCATTCCTGTGGTGCTCCACAACAACAGACAAGATGGTGTACAACTTCAAGGTGTTCAAGAAATGTGCGCCCAACGGAAAAATCACGCTCTACATGGGGAAACGGGACTTCGTCGATCACATCACGTATGTGGAGCCTATAGGTGTGTGCAGGAACAGTGTTGTGACTACTGTTGAGGCAACATTATATATTTAAATAATCAGGTGTCGGAGAAAGGAAGCCTGTGTTGAACGGTGGTAGGTGTGAAGTGACGCTAATGCGAGGTCGGATGCGTTGCGAGGCGACTGCAGTCATCCATCAGGAGGTTTCATTACCTACCACCTTCACCACCTGCCCGCCCGCACTGCCAGTCCGTCGGCGAGGAGCGAGGAGGGGAAGTTCTTGCGCGGTTACCTGCCTCTAATAGATACGACTTGAATAGTCGCTCGCTGAAAGCTTTGTTTCACCTGTTACGTGAACTACTTACCACTACGTTTTATGCATTTCCGACAACGTGCGGTTCTATAAATCATGTGCAAGCAACTTTATTACGTTGCTTCGCAGGCATAAGTACCAACCTACTGTGTAGTTCTTGCGCTAATAGTTATTTAAGTACAGGAATATAATAAATTCAGCATTACAGCGTTACAGAGAGCTGTCAAAATTGTCGACGAGTCCAAACTCACCGAGCCTGCAGATAGATGAGTTCCTCAGCATGCGTAGGGACATTGAATCTCTGTGTATACTATCGCATCTACAACAGAGACCATTCTCAGGAACTGTTCGACCATATTATGCTGACGTCGCAGTTTTATCACTGCAGTAGCTGCCACCGTCAGAAAGCTCATCCACATATTTTGTGGAAATCGCCCACTGTGCGATTCACGTGATCCTTCTTGCCTTACACTTGCAAAATGTGGAATGAACCGCGGCATTCCTGAAAAGTTACATCATGGAGTTTTCCTAAATTGATCTAATCTTAATAGTTTGACATCATAATATTTTTGTTGCCTTCCGGTGTTGTTAAGCAAGTGACGGAGACTGGCTACCATATGAATCCTTACCATCGGGCAGCCCGTCTGCTTGTTTTCCTTCGATGCAGAACTGAACGTAGTTTTTCCAAGCCCTGCCCTCGAGCCCAATATATATTTAAATTTGTAAGTTCACGCGTCAACGCTGTTTCCCAAGATCCATCACAGTACAATCCACCCGACGCAGGGCATAGGCCAATTAGCAGCACAATCCACCCGACGCAGGGCATAGGCCAATTAGCAGCACAATCCACCCGACGCAGGGCATAGGCCAATTAGCAGCACAAACCACCCGACGCAGGCCATAGGCCAATTAGCAGCACAATCCACCCGACGCAGGACATAGGCCAATTAGCAGCACAATCCACCCGACGCAGGGCATAGGCCAATTAGCAGCACAATCCACCCGACGCAGGGCATAGGCCAATTAGCAGTCTTGTCTCCAGTCTTTACTAGGTTTCAACGAAGATCATCAATAGTTTGCACCGCGTCGCGCACGCCACTGAAGGGTGTCCGCTGTTGTCAGATGGCGTGGTGTTGCTGGAGGAGGAGTACGTGCGCGGGCGCAAGGTGTTCGGGCAGGTGGTGTGCACGTTCCGCTACGGGCGCGAGGAGGATGAGGTCATGGGCCTCAACTTCTACAAGGAGCTGTTCCTGGCCTCCGAGCAGATCTATCCGCCACCGGAGAAACGCGACTACGAGCTCTCCAAGACGCAGGTAGGACGCGCCTGACGGTCTGTCACCGGCAACTCTCTCGGAGACGGCAAGCAGCGCCATCTCCACGTGACTAGTACCTAACTACATTTATCCTGAGTTAGGTATAGTTTAAGTTTTCTAAAGTTATATGATTATTTACGGGATAATCCCTTATCTTTAGTGAACAAACGTGATAAGTCTTAGTAAAATTCAGTGCCCACGAAGTGAACGTTTCTACAACCAGTAGGGCATCGATAATCCTATATAAGCCCAACGTAATAAATATGATAATGATTATATTGGCAGTAGAGGCACGGAGTCAGGCACCCCCGGTCCCAGCAGCAGCCGGTGAGGAGCCTGCAGCAGGAGTCGCGGTACACTTACCTACAAGGGTATTCGCAGTGAATGGAAGGCTGTGTACAACATGCAGGTGTATGTGTGCAGGAGCGGCTGGTGAAGAAGCTGGGCGCAGGCGCGTACCCGTTTCGGCTGGGCGTGCCGGCGGGCGCGCCCGGCTCCGTCACGCTGCAGCCGGGGCTGGAGGACGAGGGCGAGCCCTGCGGCGTGCACTACTACGTGAAGCTGTTCGTGGGCGAGTCGGAGATCGACCGCTCGCATCGCAGGTCTGCTACTTCGCCGCCTCTTCACAGGAACTGGTAGCTGCGTGGTTGGACAGTAGCTATAGCACAGAATACACCAAGGAGATCACAGCTATTATGTCTTCTGTGGTTACAGTTCGAATTATTGAAGCGTGGAAGTCTCGCACTGTTTGATTTGATCGATTGTTTCTGCCACGTACCTGTAAGTTGTGGAATGGCTTACCATAATATGGACTGCTTCAAACCAAGGGTGAATAGAGTCCTCAAAGGTAGGCAACGCACTGACAATGCCCCGGGTATTGTAGGTTTATAGGCAGCGGTGACCAGTGACCACTTACCATCAGGTGGCCCGTAGATGGGGTAGTCCTCATAAATCATAATCGGGTTTCGTAATAGTGTATGTTTCTAGTACTCGTTATCTTATTTACATACACACGTAAAAGTTTTTTTTGGTGGACTTTTGAAATCGGAATCAATTAACACCACCACCTAAGTGTGTCATTTAAATATTCCTTTATAAAACTGCATAGCCATCAACTCGTCGGCGTCGCACAGTAGACCGGAAAATCGATTTGATAGCCCGTTGGTCCAGTTGGTAGTGAACCTGCCTTCTGAGCTTGGGGGCGTGGGTTCGATTCCCATCTAGGACAAACATTTGTGAGATGAACATTTGTGTTTGTTCTATATCTGGTTGTTAATATCTATTTAAGTATGTATTTAAAACTATATATGTATGATTGTATGTATATCAGTCTCTGGCAGCCATATCACAAGCTTTGCTTAGTTTGGGGTTAGATGACCGTGTGTGAAAAATGTCCCGAATATTTATTTATTTATTTTATTTATTTAATCAGCTTAAATTTTTTTTGCTTAAAATTGTTGCTTTATGAAGTTGATTTATGTGTGTACGTTGGATGTTGTATGTTCCGTGTGTGGGGCCCGCAGGAGCACGGTAGCGCTCGGCATCCGCAAGGTGCAGTACGCGCCCTCGAAGCCGGGCCAGCAGCCCTGCACCGTGGTGCGGAAGGACTTTGTGCTGTCGCCGGGACAGCTGGAGCTGGAGCTCACACTCGATAAACAGGTCTTTACTACTCACGTGTATGCATTATAACTTACTGAGAACATAATGTTTAGCTGGAGGAGGTGTGGTCGGCGACAGTGCTGGTGCTGCATGTCTATATGCGGCAGTGACCGCTGACTCAGCATCAGCACTAAATAAACGTGCGCTATCAGCGACGCAAAAAATCACAGACATTGTGCAAACGACTTCACTTTTACTCCTCAACCGACTTCAAAAAATAAGGTTCTCTTTTAGTCTGTATTTTTAACCTTAAACGCAAAAAGTGGGATGTTATAAGTTTAACATGTGTATCTGTGTCTGTCTGTGGCATCGTAGCTCCCAAACGGTGAAACCGTTTTTTTTTTGGTGACTTAATCGAAGTGTTCTAAAGTATGATTCAAGAAAATTTGTTCAGCCCTTTGAAGATTGTCAGCTCTTGTATCGGAAAAGTGGCCGGGCCCGGGCCTGCGCCCCGCGCGCTGTCTGCGAGCTGTACTGCGCGTGTTCCGGGTGTGTGGCCGGGCCCGGCCTGTGCCCCGCGCGCTGTCCGCAAGCTGTACCGCGCGTGTTCCGCAGCTGTACATGCACGGGGAGACGGTGGCGGTGAACCTGTGCGTGCGCAACAACAGCAACAAGGTGGTGAAGAAGATCAAGGCCAGCATCCAGCAGGGAGTCGACGTCATGCTGTTCCAGAGCGGACAGTACCGGAACGTGGTCGCCAGCCTCGAGACGCAGTCAGTTCACCTTCCGATACTCACTGGGAGCTCTCCCACCGCTCCGCACACCAGCGTACTCACAGCATCACCACGCCTGGCTGCTGTTTAGCCCTTAACTCCTGAACGCCCGTCTCTGTCTATCCTAGGTGTCCAATACTAAAAATACTTCATGAATGAAACCAGACCCGAGGTGTTTCTTTAAATAAATCGGCCAAGTGCGAGTCGGGCTCACGCACTGAGGTTCCGTACAAGGAAGAAGGATAGATACTTGGTTCCGTACCACCACAAAATACAAAAAAACGACTTCAAAATTAGTAAAATATGGTGGCATTTCGATTCGATCGAACGATGAGATCATCTAAATTGCAAAATACTGTAACAGAAATTTGTCACCGACTTGCACTTGGCCAATATATATTATTTGGTCGTGGTCCCCTTTTGGAAAACTAACTTTTGGAACTCAGAGTCACACAGCGGGCAATGGAGAGAGCTATGCTCGGAGTTTCTTTGGGCGATAGAATCCGAAACGTGGATATTCGCCAAAGAACCAGAGTCACCGACATAGCTGTTAAAATTTGCAAGTTGAAGTGGCAATGGGCAGGCCACATCGCTCGAAGAACCGATAACCGATGGGGAAGAAAGGTTCTTGAGTGGAGACCACGAACCGGAAGACGCAGCGTAGGTAGGCCTCCACTAGATGGACCGACGACATAGTAAGAGTCGCTGGCATCCAGTGGATGCAAAAGGCAGGCTGTCGTTCAGTGTGGAGGTTAAAGGGGGAGGCCTATGTTCAGCAGTGGACGTCTTCTGGCTGATGATGATGATGATGATACTTAGAGTGTGTGCTATGTTACCTAATCATGCCAAGTTTGACGCTTGTACATATTACTGTTTTTACATTAGAGCTAATACAAAAATACGTCTGTAGTATAAGGAACCCGCTTTTTGATTTTACTTTTTGACTTTTTTATTATTTCTTAGTCCGCCGTAACATTACCTAAGTACATATTCTGTGAAAATTTCAACTGGCTATCTATTACGGTTCGCAAGATACAGCCGTTTAAAGATAGGACGGACAGACAGACAGACAACGTAGGTTCAGTAATAGGGTCCCATTTTTACTCTTTGGGTACGGAACTTTAAAAACACAATATTTTGGGTAGGTTTTTTCCCGTCATTGTTGGCTTGTGTCGCCGTCCCAAAATAAGTCTAGGATAATTATTATATTTTTTAAGTGCAATTAGTGCAATTTAAGTGACACCTTGGAGTTCGGGCAGATCTTTCAGCTGGTGTTCGCAGCGCCCGAGAGACGAGTAGTTAACCAGCAGGAAGCTAACCTCTCCGTCCATGTGCAGGGACGGATGCCCGCTGCAGCCGGGCTCCAGCCTGCAGAAGGTGCTGCACCTGACGCCGCTGCTGGCCTCCAACCGCGACAAGCGCGGCATCGCGCTCGACGGACAGCTGAAGCGCGCCGACACCACGCTCGCCTCCACCACGCTGTCAGTACTGAACCTGGCGCCTCTCCCTCCCGCCCCCTCCCCACCCCTCCCCGTGACCTGCTGACGACACTCTTCTCGCTTCCCATCCGAACGAGTCATCATCATCATTTCAGCCGTAGGACGTCCACTGCTGGACATAGGCTACAACGAACGAGTGCTACATAATTATTCTAAGCTCGACACTCTTAAACGAGCGTCACGACCGATGTCCGTTCGATTCCGACGAGCAGATGTGATGGTAGCAGCCTATCTCTCCCTGTGTTCCGGGATATTCCTCACACGTAGTGGAAGCTCTGTGTGCGGGAAGTACTTCTGTTATTTACTTGAGTTCGAGGGTAGTGTACGGTGTTTCAGGCTCCTGGAGGCGGACCAGCGCGACGCGTTCGGTATAGTGGTGAGCTACAGCGCCAAGGTGAAGCTGTACCTGGGCGCGCTCAGCGGAGAGCTGGTCGCTGAGCTGCCCTTCATCTTCATGCACCCCAAGGTACGCCATCCACGCGCTGCCAGGAACTCGCTACACCAGGGACGTGTGGTCAGCTAGCGTCATTGCTTTGTTCCCTGATAGTTACAATCTGGGTGTCTTCAAAGCACGAGTGAATCGGTTTCTTCTAGGCAGGCGTACTCCAACGTAGACCGCATCATCGCTTAACATCAGGCGAGTTAGCGGCCAAACGCAAGGCTATAATATAATTTAAACAAAATCTCCTCGCGCTGGGATCGTCCCCCCGCAGCCCGCTGCCCGCAGGGACTGTGGCGGGGCTCGGACATGCCAATGGCCGCTAAAGACGGCGTGCGGAGGACACACCAGTCGGCCGTGTGTCACTCTACAATATACAGTTAAGTATAGCGCGACGCGTGTTCGCAGGAGGGGCGCCAGAAGATGATCCACGCGGACAGCCAGGCTGACGTGGAGCTGTTCCGGCAGGACACCGTGCACCACCAGGAGAGCGTCGAGGTGTACTGAACCCGCCGCCCGCTGAGTGCGCACACTTGTAATCAATCGCCCGATTATACCACGACACGACACACCACCACTGTTTTCTTGCTTTTATTTTAGAAGTTATCTCAGTCAGTGTGTGGAGACGTGGAGAGTTGCCCCGTAGTTCAGATCTGCGCTCTCAAAACAGAATAACAAATCTAGTACTTTATGGATTTTCTATTATATTCTATGGCCATTGGATTTATTGTGTAGGTATATATTTAACAACTATTTATAATGCCAGTGGCGCAGGCGCCGCACTCAGCCCGTAGAAACTACCTTGCTCACTGAGATCGTACATTATACTAGTGAAAAATTAAGTTAAGTAGCAGTCCTTTTCTCCCTACTCTCTCCGCACCATTCCTTACTCACTCCGCACTGTTCCTTACTCTCTCCGCACCATTCCTTACTCTCTCCGCACTGTTCCTTACTCTCTCCGCACCATTCCTTACTCTCTCCGCACTGTTTCTTACTCTCCCTGCACTTCTCCTTAGTCTTTCCGCATCGCTCCTTACTCTTCAGGTTGGTCGTGGTTTGATCGTCAGAGATATTCAATCAACTTTAATGATCTGTTATCAATGTTACCATAAACAGCTATATAATAATACTTAGACTTGTATATCTGTTAGTAAAATTATAAATTTATTATTATACTAACTTAAAAATTAAATAATAATGATGTTAAATTCATCGTTTAATTTAACAGTAAAACTTGACAGTAGAGATACCTACTAAGCTAGTTTATAGGTAACAAAAATTGATCGATACACATCGTGGTGCGAACGGTTCCTTTCATTTAAAGCACTTGAGCGTTGGTGCGAACAAAATGCGGCGGGAATCGCTGCATTACGCGTTGACATATCGCTGAAGATACTTACCTATAGGCTAGGCGAGCACGACACTTACCATCAGATGACCAACCAAATGGGATACAATGTTATTAGAATTGATATTGCAAGGTATTGAGAGTTGCTTGTTGCCGGGTGTGGAGAAGTGACGCTGCTCTCTGTTGTGCTATCCTTGGATAGCATCTGATGCTGCAACTAGGTGGCCGGGGATCAAAAAAGTGCCTACCTTCAGCTAACAGCACTACATGAGCACGTGCCTTGTATATTAATGACGAATTCTTGAATCTTCTTGTGATCACCACCAGTAAGTAAGTAAGTAAGTAGCTACAATGAAAGCGCTGTAATGAACATCGCCGCTGCGGGCAATTACGTGGATTAATTTATCGTCAGTCAATATTTTGTTTTGTTTTCGCAAATACGGCGCACTGATGGATTGGCAGTAATGTGGCGCTGCAGCCCTACACTCCCGGCCCAGGAGCGCGACGCTCCACAATCCAAACAAATCCTCAATCTTAACATCAGGCGAGATGGTGGTTAAACGCAAGCCTATTATTTATTTATTTTAAACCAGCCGGCTGCCGCATCGACCTGGCTTCCTTGTGCCGTGTCACGTCTCTCTTTTGCTGTAGTTCGCGCAGTTTATTTTCCTCTGTTTATTTTATCTAGCACTACCTATACACTTGTACTTTTGACGAAGATAACACAAAGTTCTGGTGAGAGCAAAAGAAAACCCTGCGGTGTGATATAACTTGTCCATCGATCGAACTGTCGATGTTCTTGCGGTCTGATGCTCCGAAAGAGTTCAGATAGTCAAGTGACTACAGCTGGCAAGGCACTGGCAGTATATTATGGGCATACTAGAGTGGAATTTGGCCACTTGTGTGACTAGTTGGGAATTTTGAAGTGCCATATTACCACCAGTGGCGAGATTTGGTGGTTTTGGTGGCGAGATGATACGTACCGTGAGCAAGTAGGTTAGGTACCTAATCATGGTTGATACGACAATTGATTTTGCCTTAACTCATATAATTATAATATATATAGTTGTGCTACTGTTCATAGAAGCGTATTGTGGTGGAGGCTGGTTGTAAACCAAGCAAACAATTAAATTAAAATCAGGGTGATTGTTTGTGGCTGATTGAAGGGCAAACATTTCGCTCCGCAACTGGTCGCTTCATGCGGCGGCGCTCGCAGCCTGCTCGGTGTGATTACCTCTGTTGCGTTCATTGGCTTTTCATGGTAGGCAGTTTTAAGGAAAACCTAGTTTAACAGGCTTTCTATTCTATTTGTATTCAAGGGGGTGGCGTAACCCCATAACCCCAACGTGGAACTTGCTCTCTGACAATATAAATACCACTCACGACTACACCACCCTCACTTCCACTATGCCTGCCAACCGGGCCGATGCAGCTCACGCAGATCGGGTTCCACAAATTCAGATTAACTAAGAGAAAAAAAAATTGTTCATACGCTCATCCATGTCTTCTCACAACGCCTGAATTTCTGCCTTTTTGGCATTTGGTTTAACAGTGTACTTTTCCACAACTGTGCTGTCATCTGCGTGCTAAACATACCGGGCTTAAGCAGGTCATTAATATGCAGCAAGAATAGAGTTGCGGAGAGCACAGACCCTTGAGGTACGCCGGCATTAATCGCATCAATCGCATGTTCCTAATACGTACGTATGGAGTGATCGTCCATACTGATTATTAGTGTTGTCTTGTACCACATAATCTTGATATGATATTATCAAGGTTCATTCCCATTGACAGTTTCTAATTCGGGTAGGTTTCATCTATCCTCTGTGGGTATGTATATATACCTATACCTACATACAATACATTGAATTATTTGACGACTGAGAGTACTTCACTGTTCACCACGTAGTCGAGAAGAGCAGGGTGTAATAGGAGTGATGATTTTAATAAATGTCCGCGAGCCGCCTCTAATCCGCGTGATCCCGAGTACCGGCGCGGCGCGCGACACTCCGCGCTCACGTAATGACTGTCGTCATGTCTCCACAGGGCCGGCCACGGCGACACGCACAAACTGCATCCTATAACAGCCTCTATTACCACCTGGTACAGCTCAACACGACAGACAACTTATCCTTGTTTCGTCGGCAAAATGTATTTTTCGGGTCCACCGGCTAATCCCGCGATGATTATAGCAGCGGCCTAACGCGCTGACATCAACGTTTATTATCCAGTTTTTGTTCACAGTTTTTGACTTTGCAAATCATTGATTTCCCATATAATATTATATGTAGACGTCTTCTGGAGCGTCAGAGTTTGCCGATCGTTTCTTATAAGTACAAACGAACTATTCAAGGTACCATTCGTATTTAGATGCTGATAGATTGATAGATGCCAGGTATGATCAAATCAAGAAAACTGAGGAGCGACCTACGATTATCATCTGAACCTAGAACGCGCCAGCCAGCTTCCAGCGAGTTATGGCTACTTGCGGCGCCGGCCCTAGCCTTTCATTGAGGTAGACCGAGATTGTCTTTCGGTGAGTTTTTTTTAGAAAACTATAGTACAGGGGTTGATTCCGGGGTAAAAAGTAGCCCACGTGTTATCCAGCATATAAAATATTCCCACAGCAAAATGTCATTTTGGCTACAAACAACGCAAGTGTGCCCGCTGCCCTGGCCCGAGGCGTAAACCACCATATATTTTTTTTGTTTTTTGATCCTTTATTTAGCTTTTCTAATTTTAGTGCCCCTGGCTACCTAGCTCCTCTACGCCAGGGCCGGCGCTGGCTTCTTGGATATAGAAATAGAAACTGCGGAGGCGTCACAGCAGTGCACATGCACGGTGGCCGCCAATTCTGCTAATTGTATGGCCGAGTACTCAATACTCAAAATGTTTATTGCGACATATGTATGCATGCAAACCTTAAATAACATGTTTATACATTTTATACATTACACAATATACATTACAATACCCGAGTAGGCAGGCGACTCACCTCGCTGGACTCTAGCTAGGCGCTAAACGCGTATTATTCTAATGATCGATAAGCCCAGTGTGGATACGTTAAATAAATAAACAAGCCAGCTTACAAGCCAGTGAATGTAGTTCAGTACGAATCGTTAGAGCTATTAGCCTCAGTTAGCCTACAAACTGCATCCTACGCGAGCATCGGAGTCCTACGATTAGGTATCTATGTACTACGTACCTCCATAATAAATCCTGACGGCGGAAGGAAGTCACGAGAGTGTGCCCACAGTGCCGGCAGTGCAGGGTGTGACGTGGACAGTCTGTGTGAAGCCACTACTACATGCAGTATGAGAAATATTTACATGATCCTATGCAGATTAATATCGGGTAGAAAATATAGAAAAGTACAAAATATAAGTACTCAATGATAATTATTTTAAGGTTGCGAGTAGGGATACATATGACTGAAACGTGTGTACCTACGCTGACATATCGGCTTCATTGACTCCATAGACTAGGTAAAGTTACTACGTATTGAACCACACCAAAATGATCCCAAACTAATTTATTTTAAGAAAAAAAAGGGTTTATTCCACTTTGATCACGGTAGGTTCACAATTATTTCCTGCTCGGAATAACTGGTAGCGCGTTTCGGTCCCTGTCACATAGATGGCGACACTTACATTATTCTTACGACTACTAAACACAATACTTCAGTACAATTTACATTTTCAAATCATCAACATTATGCCAGGAACTTACGAAATAAAATGCACATTAGTTAGTTTCAAGACAACCTTTATTTCTCGTCCAAAATAAATAATGTCAACAGTAGGGCGAACTCTTTGAGTTAACTTCTTATTAACAAATCACTTAATACTTACAAATAAATACTTATCAAACAGTGATAATAATATTTACAAGAGGAATGGCAGTCCTCGGATACGAAGTCAACTGACAGTTGAGACACATTTACAGTTTCGTACTATTTATCAGTAATTATAAACTAATATACCTACAACGTAGGACATCCTTTGATACGAATCGTTTCTGAAGATATGTCTGTAAGTATGATATCCACTAACTAGTATTCAGTCGAGGAACGGAGGAACTGAACGCAGTAAATTACTAACTGATACCTACACTGCGACAATACAATATAGGTAAACTGGAGGAGAGAATGGACAATAAGGCCAGGGCTACACTGCAGGCCAGTTTAGTCAGTGAACTGGCTGTGGTGGGGCTCTGGCCTAGGTGATGCGCGCGGTTATTGCTTCCTGAAAGTTTGTCGTTCATTCACGTCGCGCAACATTGTGTCTTTGTATTTGTAAAATCATATTTTATTAGAATAGAGCCGTTACAAATAATACAAACCATCCGAAGATTGACATTTTGCGAAGTATGCGTGTCAGTAACAAAGCAATGAATACGTATTACAGTGGTATCACAAGAATCCAGCGAGTACTGTAAGGTAATTAGTGGGAAAGTAGCGCTGCTGTTCCACACTGTAAGTAGTGTATCCCCCCCCTCCCTCCCCCCCCCCTGCCGCCACTCCGGAGGCATCACGGACCACGCTCGCGCAACTCACGAAGCTTTTCGATTACTTACAACTAGGCTTATGAGAGCTTACTTGATATGTACACGTAATTATAAGTGACAAGTCCAACCGAGCCGTCTGCCCGACCGAGCCGTCTGCCCGGCCGAGCCGTCACAACCTCGAGACCGAGCACAACATTATTTACATTAAAGTGAGAGGTAACGATGGTCATCTCGCGATGATGAATGTTCTATCTAGTTTTGTAGACATGTAAAAAAGTGGCAAAGACTCAGTCACTTACGGACTACTATTTACATCACAGAATTGATTTAACTAAGTTTAGTGTCGCGGCCGCCCCTCCCCGCCCGCCCGCGCCCCGCGCCCCGCTCCCCGCCCGCGCCGTGTGGGCTCTCCACTACACGATATTAATAAATATAATCTTTCAAAAACAAAAGAAAACTTCTGCCGTTACATAAAATGAGATTCTGGAAAAAAGTTTCTCTTAGCGTCAAAAATGTTTGCATTTATCATTTTCATCGCGGTAATTACAGAAACTAGGCGCGGAAGCGTGCGGCACTGCGGCAAATGTCAACACAACATTTATACGACATGCTTAAGTAATTTACAGTTTAACAGTGAAACCTCTACCGCTACTCTGCAGCCAGCCGCGGAGCCGGACCACGCCACGGAGTCAGCTCTGAACACGTGATACGAACAGACATCGGATCTGCAGACACCGACACACTCGTTGTAGGTATATACCTACATCGAAACGAAACACATTGTTACAAAAACTACGAAGTCCGGTTCTTTTAATATCATAAGAAAATGAAGTCGTCGAGGCCAGGTTCGGGTTAGTTCCGTGTTGTCTAGTGTCGTAACATTGTCCTTGTCGCCACACTGTGTGCCGTAACCGACGACAGAGACGCAGCAGTGTTGTCGCGGGAGGGCCGCGGGCGACTACACGCAGGACTCGGGGATGCGCTGGTCGAGCAACTTCTCCTTGATGGCGTCCACGCTGAGGTCGGGCGCGGCGCGCAGCGTGGCGGAGGCGCTGCGCCCCAGCGCGCCCGGCACCGCAGCACCCGGCGTGCCGCGCGCGCTCCACGTCCACGACGCGCCCGGCCCGTTGCACGCCTGCTGCACACCAACACAACACGGTTAAGTGCCGGCTGACATCGCCGCGACATACCGCGACCTCACCACACTCTTCATATTATAAAGTAACAAGATTTAGCGCTCGATCGTGTCCCGCTCCCGCCGCCGGCGCCGCCCGTGCTGGCGCCGCGCTATGATAACTAATCGATGCCGGGAGAGAGTGACCCGGAGCTCGTCCGGCGACGCAACTGAAGAACTCGTCTGATACAAGTATCGCGCGATGAGTCGCTAACCCAACCACGCCTCGGGCGCGGCCGCCACC
This sequence comes from Agriopis aurantiaria, assembly GCA_914767915.1. Lineage (NCBI taxonomy): Eukaryota > Metazoa > Arthropoda > Insecta > Lepidoptera > Geometridae > Agriopis > Agriopis aurantiaria. The sequence continues at coordinate 20,141,864 of OU611982.1, read as the reverse complement.
GCCGGACCGCGGTCTCGCACCTGCCAGCCCGACTCCAATTATTTGTTCACGCTGTCTCACTTTCCCGCCTTTGTATTTTATTTACAATACTTTACAGTTGTTCGTTTTTATCTGAACGAGGGCTACGAGTCGCGAGACAGCCGACCCGTTCTCCACGCGCGCCGACCGCCGAGCGTCCGCTGAGCGCCCGCCGAGTGTCGGCAACTACTTAGCTAGTAATCGTCCGCGGCCCAGCTAGCCCGCTCTGTTGCCGACAAACAGACCGTCTTGGAACAACGTATGAAACTGACTCTCCTCGAGCCGAGAAATAATAGAAAACTAAACGGAGACGAGAAAATAGGTATTCGGGGAGCAGATGCATTTTAGTGCGGTCCGATGTGTGATCTACCGAACAATAAGACCGTTGGGTGAAATATGAGTCACCGCAGCGGCGGCGGCGGCGTCCCCGGCCGCGAGCATTGGACGAACAAATCAAACTGATATCTCATTCCAACGTCCGATGGACGGCGCCGCTCGCACTCCCGACTACCTTATAACTTAGACCGTAACGTTATATTATTACCTACAGCCCCGTCTGCCGTCTCCACCGAGCCGGGAGACAAATCGACACTTTCGATATTAAAATTCGTCTCATTCGGTAGTTCATCGGTTCGTTACTCAAAGTTCACGTTTCTGTTTGACGAATGCTCTCCAAAGTAAGTTCGCAAGGAAAGTTTGGATAACACGAACTTCGACGCTGAGAGATCTCCGGGGAAAGGATTTAATCTTTGAAGAGAAACCGTTCGATGCGGTTTCTGTAAGTAAACATTTCAATGGGCTCGCCGCACTCTGCTTCTAGCGTAAAGTGTGAAGTGGCGGTCTCGCGCGGCGCACGCGGTGCGGCGCGCTGCGGTACGCTGCGGGACCACCGCGGAACGCATCCAGGATCAATTTAATTAACACATTCCCTACTGAACCTAAGTAGAAATGGGTTGAATTTTTGATATAAATATTATAGAGTAAATTTTTTGATAATATTACTTATTAGTAAAAAAAATATAAGTGGTATGAGATCCATGGTGGTATATAATGTATTTACTCAATAATTTATTGCACATTATGTGACTCTCATACAAAAATGTCAGGTAGCATGTTTAAAGTAAAAACTGGATACAAAGAATTGTCGACCGAGCTCAGTGGCGTGCATTAGGAGAGGCCTGTGTCCAGCAGTGGACAGTTAGAGGCTGATGATGATGATGTGTAAAGTTGGTATCACACAACCTCCCTGACTGGACGTGACAACAAAGTGCGGAGGGGATCCAACTATTCCATAACTAGCTGCGGCAAATGTTGCCCTATGCAAATTCTATTTAATAAAAACACCATTCGTTTTTCCCGAATTTTAAGATTTTCCGGGAAAATTTTCATATTTGTTAGCAAGCCATTTTTGAGTTTTAGTAAGACTAATGAACAGCAATTGATTTTTATCGGGGGGCACGGCAGTGCCCCCGCCAAGTCGAGCGCGAAGCAAACACTGCCGTACCATCCTTTACTGGAACCATTTCGCCGCATTTTCAGGCCCCTATTTGAGAACCTCTGAATAAGACCAGAACGCAGAAATTCGTCATCCAGTAAGCTATAAAATCAAACTTAAAATTAATAATTTAAGTCAGTAGGTCATTTAGTTCCGAAGTTAAGCGAACGCAAAGTTTCGCATTTATGACACTCACTCACTCATGATCATCAGAATAGAACTAGTACTTCCCATAAAGTCAGAGAGCTGAAATTTGGTACAGAGCTAGGGTTTAATGGCCATATAAAGGGAAAACTATAAAAACTAGGATAATCGAAGATCTGGAGTACCTGGTGACCCTTATTTGAAAACACAAGAGCCCAACCAAACTATTAAATATCGACATACTTGCCGACTTAAAAAAATTTATTAAACTTTGTTTGCCTCTTTATTTGATGTCAAAAATCGAAGGTCTGAAGTATCTGATGAAGAACCCTCAGCTTGTCTCAGCTGCATTAGAGATATGGTAATGCCCCCTTCTACTATTAGTACATAAAAAATCGACTGTCATTGCAAAAATCCAGCGTAGTGGGCAAAAATCCAGCGTAGTGGGACACATCTTCTAATTTAATCTAGCCTATTGCTTCCCACTGCTGGGCGAATGCCTCCCCTTCTGCTTTTAATACGCATATAAATAAAATTAAAGGAAAACTCTGGATAAGACTAGACTGGCTTTTATACTTACACTTACAAGTTTACAAGAAGAAATAGTCGAACGATTAACTTTATTCTACTCGAATATTACACAAATTAAATAAACAAATTACACTAAAATATTAATTAATTTCGCTCAAAATTTGGTCAAAATATAATTCATTGGACTAAGAGTGGCGATGATACCCGCACACGACGCTAGATGGCGCTGACTGTATTTTATAAGGCGCTTACGTTTGTTTTTTCGATAACATTATATGGCGAAGTGGCAACCGGCCGCATTACAGTCGTTTACGACATTCTTCTACCGCGCTTGAAAACATTTGCTAGGGATTAGGAGGGATTATTTGCATTTCGTTGATTTCGCTTATTATTTCGTGAGGTTTGCTAAGGTTAATTAGCAGGTTGTTATTATAACAATTCGAAGATTTGAATAGGTTAGGAATTTTATGATTAGTGACGGATTACTGATTATTACCTAATTATTAGATTTAAAAGTACTTTTAATTGAATACTTTATTTAATTGTTAGTTATTTAGTACTCTTAGTTTTGTAATCTAATAAAATAAATCAATATGCCCACGTTTCTACAAAAAGAAGTGAAATCCCACCAAAAACATTCTGTAAAACAACGGCCAAGTCACACAACATTAACTATAATAATAAAGAAATCGCAGTAAGGAACCTTAGACTTGGCACGACTTTGTCTAGATTTCATTACTTTTTAGAGATAAACAAGCAGCTCCATCGAGACTTGGCTAGTTTTTTACAGAATGTTTTTGGTGGGATATAGACTATACAGATTGATTGATTTGTCTTCTAAGTACTTGACTAGACTATAACACTACTTAGTAACATTTTGCGAGCGATTGTCTTTTAGGCTTTTGGCAAATAATAATACATTCTCATTTTTTTTTCTTTTTTCTATACCGGTAGTTTATTATAATTAGTATATTTTGGTGGCCATAGAGATTGAGTCGGAGCTATTTCGTAGCGACGCCTGTGTTAGTTTTTATCAAGGGACAGAATAGAGTGGTAGAAAGGAAACACTTTATCTCCGTAACGTTTTCTAGTGATGAAACAGTGATGGAGTGTGACGTATCGTCGCCGGCGACATGTCACCCGCGGGAGCCGGCAGCCGGTACCGGCCCGGCGCCGGCCGGCGACAAGCGCGCCCGGGGGACTCGCTAGCGTCTCAACAGATATCACCCAGTACCTATCTGTGATGGGACGTAAACCAGAGGTTATTGAGATCGACCGTAATAAAGATACGGGTGACCGTCCCCCCCAACCCCCGCCCCCCGCGCGACAACCATTACAAACCGAGCGACTCGTCGAACGCTCACATAAAATAAACGACAGATAACTGTAAGTGGATAAAATCTCGCTAACTCGTAGTTCCTTTATAAGACGGAGTCGCGGAGTAGATGTCGCGCGGCTCGGGTGACGGCCGTTCCGACTTTACTGGCGGTGATTCTATCGAGGAACGGTCGTCAAATATTATTATGGGTTCTATTTACAATTTATACGCGCATGTACTCGCGGAGCATAGATCAGAGCATGTTGCGTGGCATTATATCCGATACGGCGGGCCGGTCACCGGGCGCCGGGCACCGTGGGAAGCCGCCGCCGGCAGGCTCGCTCACGTACCGTTTTGAAACTAGCAGATTTGGTGCACAATTTGAACGCTAGTTGATGACTGCACAGACACGTTCTGAGGGACCGCGGGCGGCCGCCAGTGAAGCGCCACGGGAGGCGCGTTTCTTGAAACGAAGTTACCGAGAGGTGTCGAGTAAACCTCGGCACGACGCCCGCTGAGAGGACGTGCGAGTACACCTCGGCACGACGCCCGCTGAGAGGACGTGCGAATACACCTCGGCACGACGCCTGCTGAGAGGACGTGCGAGTGGAGGAAGCCAGTGTTGGGCTGGAAGGTGACGTGATACCTACCGGCGTGGAGAGCGGCGCGGGTGCAGCCCGGCCCGGCGAGGACGCGGCCAGGCTGGGCGCGCTCGACGCCTCACCTGCAACCAACACGCGACACTGTCTCTGTGTACCCAACAGTAGCAGCTACACACAACACAACACAGATCACAATTATCATTCTCCATCAGAATAATTTTCCATGAGCCCATTTTTTAAAGTATGGAAATGAAACATCACAGTCTGTTAACAACACCAACACAGTAGATATGAGATAAATTGTTATACAAAAGTCAACAAGAAGTTTCCACTGATACAAACTCAACTATAGTGTAATGCTTGGTCGCAACACCAACCTGCGCCTGGATCTGGCCTGGATAGATAAATAGTATTCGGAAAACAAACATTCGAAATCTTTAATATTACTTTGATATTATACAAGAAACGAGCTTTGTTGTTGAGCTTTAAAAGTTTATTGAATGAATGCGGTTGAAATGTATTAATGTGTGATTTTGGTAGCATTATAAATTATGACGTGATAGCGCGTAGCGCTGCGTTCACATTGTAGCTACGTGCTGTGTCGTGCTACGACGTAGCTGCTGCGCTACGCGAGCGGTTCCTCGACGTACCGTCGTCATGTTATTTGTAACATAAAAAAGATTGTAATGCTAAGATTAAAGATTATGACTATCCAGTATACACCATACTGGATAATATACAAAGTGATGGGAGGAAATTTGGTATTCAATGCAGTCGGCAGTACTGATTTACCATCTAATTAAAATGTGGATATAAGCTAAACGGTATTCCATATATAGCCTTCTCTCCTGGGGGAAATAAGCAAAACAAACAGATAAGATTCACGCGTTGTACGGTAACCATATCTGCATGTACAGATTGTAGTGTACAGGTCGAGCCTCGTTCGGCCTCGCTCTCTGTGGGTCAAACGAGCCTGCGTGCGGGACATGGGGGGGGGGGGGGGGGGCAAGGTCACGTGCTACTACGGGGAAACTTACGCGTTTTAATATTGATGAGTCCGAGGGTTAGTACCTGGCAAGTGGCCGCCGGCGTCCGCTGCCACATCTGTTACACGGCGGGTTCCGAGTGCAGACAACTTACCTACTCTTACAATCAATTGTACTATCAATTATCATTTATGTTTCTAGAATCACGGACTCATGTTTCAAGTTGTCACGAGCACAGAGAGTGTATGGCGTAGTGTATTGAATCAAACAACTTCACGGTTCCTGTATCGAAGGGTAATAATGACAAATCATCAAAAATTTTTTTTTTCAAGTGACGATTTCTGTAAAAATATATTAGTACTTAAATAGAATTACACTGAAAACTGGAGCAGTATAACTGCGTCAGTCCAGATTCCAGGTTCATCAGTGTGGTGACACGGCCCGAGCTCGACTGTCAGTGATTAGATACGCATGTGTTAGTGTCCGGGTGGCAGTCGCGAGCTGCCTGCCTCGCTGCAAGCGGCCTGGCGCAGGTCCGTCCGAATTCCAGGTTCATCAGTGTGGTGACACGGCCCGAGCTCGACTGTCAGTGATTAGATACGCATGTGTTAGTGTCCGGGTGGCAGTCGCGAGCTGCCTGCCTCGCTGCAAGCGGCCTGGCGCAGGTCCGTCCGAATTCCAGGTTCATCAGTGTGGTGACACGGCCCGAGCTCGACTTTCAGTGATTAGATACGCATGTGTTAGTGTCTGGGTGGCAGTCGAGAGCTGCCTGCCTCGCTGCGAGCGGCCTGGCGCAGGTCCGTCCAGATTCCAGGTTCATCAGTGTGGTGACACGGCCCGAGCTCGACTGTCAGTGATTAGATACGCATGTGTTAGTGTCCGGGTGGCAGTCGAGAGCTGTAAAGTGGAGGTGAGGAGGACACGTTGCTAGGCGCAGAGATGACAGGTGGAGTAAGGAAGGGACCGAGTGGTCGCGGCAAGGTGAGCGAAGCGTTGGTTGTCTAGCTTCAAGATGAGTCGACGATATTATCACCGTCGCGGGTCGAACCTGGACTCGATTAGCACAGGACCAAGGCAGATGGCACAGTAAGAGAGAGGCCCAACAGTGGAATAAGGAAGGCTGAGGATGATGATGACGTGTGCGCTCGCAGCTAGCAGCATGCGGGTGTAGTGACGCTCCACTGACACGTAAACAACGTTCCGTAACTAACTCCATGAACATTTCTCGCGTTTCTAAAACTGTTCGCTCGACAACGTCCGATCATTTCATACATATGGAAGCATCTAATGTGTACCTCAGCTGTGGTCCCATTTCGATTCCGAGTCGCACGAGTCGCATAAATCTCGCCAGATAAACTTAAATAGAACCAAGTGCAACATTTTTTATGGATTTTCGTTCGAGTTCGTAGCGCCCACAGATCAGCCAAACAAGGGAGATTTGCTTTTTATATTATTATTCGTGTATAATATCGCCATATTTCGCCTACTATCTTCACTATGCCGGTAAACCGCTTAACGCAAAAACTGCAAGGAAGTAAGGCACACTCAGAAACTTGCAGTGACACTAATTAACTAATAGTCCACATGCAAAAAAAGGCGGGCAATCTCGTCTGCAGGTTGAGTTACGAGTACACTAAAGGCACCAAGCCTGATTTAGGCCAGATGCACCTACCACGCCATTTTACTGTATCTCTCTTGTTTGTCTCACCTGATGTTCACTGCGTTTACTGAGCAAGGATACCTTGACTTCTGTAACTGGGTCGTCGAGTGGAGGGACTCGCGACCTTCACCGAAGGCGATGCATCGCTCCTCGCGCCCATTATAAATAACCGACCAGATTCCTGCCTCGTCGCACCCCTGTCCCGCCCCACCCTGACCGCCCCCGTCGGAGATTTATCCCGACCCCGGGAAAAAACCTGATTAATCACTACATTCAAAGATGGAGGCGAGCGTAAGTCAGGACACAAGAAATAATTAATTGGCACGCGTACCGCCACTGCCCCCTGCCCCCGCCGGAGCCCCCCCCCCCCCACCGCCCGCGCCCCCCGAGCTCTGCGCTCACATGTGCTCGAGTTTATTCAAATTGGCGTCATTAATAGGTGTTCGCGCTCTTCATCCCGCGAGGGCGCCGCCGAATATCATGTTATCACGCTTGTCAAATCGAATATAAAGGGATGAAAAGGAGATCTATGGGAATCGTGAATCGTCGCGAGAGCCCGCGGCTGCGGCGGGAAGGGCCTGAAGTTGTGCTGGGTGACGTCTCGGGAGCGGCGGGATGAGATGCCGACGGCGGCATCTCAGGGTCTGCGGGATAAGTGGGGACAAGTGAACGTGACAGACGCTAAATAAAATGGTTCCTAATTTTAAGATTCGCTCAAGGATCTGTAGACTTGAATTTTTGTGGCAGAAAAATATAGAAACATGAAGTCGGCAGCAGAAAGCAGCGCGGTCGCGGTCGCAGCGCTGTCTGCGGGGTGTTCTCAATAGCGAGTGTCAGCGCGCTGAATATTCACGATGCTGCATCAATATTCATGAACACAGGCAGCGTCGCGCCTCCACTCCGTCTCCGACTCAATCTGCGTTTCAACATATTTTTCAATACAGTTCTTTGATGCTGTACCGCGACGGTATCTAGGAATTCTAGAGACAGTTTAGTGTGTCGTGCAGTGAAACCGCATCATATCTCGGGTACTCGGGATTGCAGCTCGCGGGCGGCGCCCAGGGTCGGCCGGTCGGTCTGTGCCAGTTCTCTATGTGTAAGGGAACCTAATAAGTGGCTGTCGAGAATCACTTTCGCTCCACTGACCGACCTCCCTTTCTATACATTTCCTTCGTAGATTTTTAAAGCTATTCATTTTGCGATGAAATGTTTTTGCAAATTGGTCGGTAAGTGAAATACGCACCTCGCGTCGTAAGTATTTTTTGTTTTAGAGCACGGTATGCAAAATGGTACATAGAGTAGAATATCTTGGCACGTCACCCTGCGACCCGTAAATGTGTCTGGTATTCCTACGTGTACGTACCGCATGTACTTACGTTTATTATTCACTAAATTTTGCCATTAAACATGTGACGATGAAAGTTCGTTGATATCAAAGTTTAAGTCAATAAACTTGATCCCAGATTTATGTGGAAATAGTGAGCTAGCGTCGCCTACTCACAACATGTAAATCAGGCATTAGAACTTCGTTACAAGGGGCTACCACGATCTCTTAAACATTCATTTATTACTTCATTCATCATTTATTCATTTAGATTATTACACATTGAAATTATTCACAATCAATATTAAACACGGTAAGCGACCAATAGGGAACGTTTTGATAAAAAAATGGTGTCTAAAAACATTTACGGTACTTGTAAATAGTTTCATTATATTTGTATAGACATCCGTCACGTAGTCTACCTGTGATCACGGACACTACAATGAGTTCCAAAGGTCAGGATTTTTGTTATAAAAAGAGCGGCAAACAAATAAATGCTACAAATAATGTAGCATACACGCGACAAATTCCGTATTTTTTTATTTCAATTATTATATCAATCTTCTCTATTTACAGTAGAGAGTGCGAGACAAAGTTCAATGTAAGAATGTTTGTAGAGGTTGTGGTAGTTCCCTGGGACAGGCGTGTGACGTAGTCGGCGAGCGCGGCGCGCACGTGAACCGCTGCGTGTCGTTGCGCAGTATTTACAGCGGTGTGAACGGCGCTTATGATTGCTTATCACCGCGCGAGCTATGACGCGATCCGACTCTCACTCAGCTCGGTACGAATCCTTAACATATTGAATCATGAATTTTTAAAGCAAGTTTAAAGATATAGGCAGCTGGGTGACCAAGCTTTGCTTGGTAAATAAAACCTTATGTAAATACAAAATTTTATCTTCATCGTTACAACCGTTCAATTACTCGTTTAAAGTTATTACGTATTTGGCGCAATTTTTTATCGCGCAACGCTACTTTTCCCATACAACACAAATCTCGCTGTTAGTATGTGGTTATTTGTATAACCCTCCTGAGATTGGCTTTATTTTGCCTGTTATAATCCCCGACTAGTACTATCAGTGTCGTTCCCACGGAGCGAGCCCAGTCGCGTGCACCGCTACCGGCGTGTTCATTGTTTACGTTGATGGGTCACAACTATCCTGTTCTACTTTCACAACGTAATGAGATTCGAATAGAGGATAGTGGTAGAGCCGCTGGCGACCGCGACCGCGACCGTGACCGCACTGCGACGCGACACAATCATGATATATTGCTTCTGCCTATCTGTATATGTACTTACTTATTACGTTTTGTAAATGGATTTATCTTCAGACTAGAGTATAGTTTATCTAGTTTTTCATCGACCAGATGGATAGATTCTCGTTTCCGTGTTAGTTAGCAGCTCATCATCATCATCATCATTTCAGCCGTTTGACGTCCACTGCTGGACATAGGCCTCCCCCATCGATCTCCAAAAGGGCCGGTTGGAAGCGACCTGCATCCAGCGTAGCAGCGTGCACTTAGCAGCTGTTTGTTATCAATGTATAATAAAATAGGAGAGTAATTATCCACCTCGCTGTCGTTCGAGCTCCGCCACGAGCCGAGTGCGATGACGTGGCTAACCTAACTTCCGTGTGTCGTTAAGTTTCCATCCGGCCACAGTTCGCACATACTTCGTCAATCTCAGTTGGACAAAAACGTGCAATCAGCGGCGGCGGTGGTGGCGTTTGAAGCGTCGTTAACCCACGCTGGCATGCGGCTCGTGCAGCGCACGTGCGCTCGTACAGCGCCGACACTCGCTGCCTCTATCTGAGATCTGTTTGAGACATTTGTTTGAGTTCATCGCAGCTGGGCTGTAGTCAGGCCGGGTAAGTAATTATTGTAAACTGATTGAAATTTGAGTTTCCAGCTATAGGTGCAAACGTACCAGCTTAAATTACGAGGTTTTCAATTATATTTTTCGCTGTATATTTTATTGCCTTAGTGAAAAAGGGTAGGTATACTTCTATACTATAATCTATACTAATATCATAAAGAGGAAAGATTTGATTGTTTGTTTGTTTGTTTGCATTGAATAGGCTCCGAAACTACTGAACTGATTTGAAAAATTCTTTCATTGTTGGGAAGCTACACTATCCCCGGGTGACATAGGCTATAATCTATATCCGTGCAAAGCTGGGGCGGACCGCTAGTATAAGATAAAGAAACATAAAAATTACAATGAATGTAGATAGCTAGAGTAGTAGTGTGCACCGCGCGCGGCCGGAGGGCAGCCTGCTCCGCGGAGGATGTTTAGCTCGGAGTGACGGCGCTTTATCACAATTTCCATCCATGGGCTCCACATCCAGCCATATATTAAGCTTTTATGAGGATTGCCATTTAAACCCCTCTCACGTCGTCCTGCCGCCCGCAGCCCGCACCCTCCCCCCCCCGCACTCTCCGCTCGCTTTTTCCGTAGTTACGTACCTAATATGAATATTAGAACGGTGGCTGGCTGGTCGCTCCACACGCCGGTCGGAGCTCACCGGCCATTGTTCCTGGCGGTATACAATGCAGGCTCCAACTGTTAAATACCATTGGAATCGCTTCCAGGTTATTGTGAAGAGAGCGCCGCTCTATTGTCGCCGCCACCTGACTCCAGAGACTGCATTGTGCTCCCGCTAATGAAGATAATGCACGCGGAGGATTCACGCCTGCTCCTCGTTACTGCTCTTCAATAGGCAACGGTCAGGTCAGACAAACAAAGGATATAAGTATGGAGATGCAAACGCATCTTGCTTAAATCAGACTTGATATGACATTTTTAGTTGAACTCACCCGGCAGACAACCTTGTGGCCCTTTTTAGCATGTGAACTATATAAGTTTTTAGTGTGCGGGGAAAATGTCGTAATGTGACGTGTGCAGAGCGGTAGAGTAAAAAAAATAATTATGAAATATTGAAACATTTAAAGGCGAACGATAATTATTGCCACCCGGGTATGTCTTAAAACTGCAATCAGAACCTTAGTAAAGTTCTAAATAAGTCATAGGTGCAGAGGGCCGAGGATTGAACCGGGCGCCGTCAGATTATGAAGTGCACATCCACTACGGCTCGCTTGTTTGTCTGATCAGGGGGGTTAGACAAGACCCACTTACAGACCCCTAACAGAAAGTGGGTCTTGTCTAACCCCTCAGGTACAGAGGCACCGATTAAATAAACAACGTTTTTAGAAGGTGTACCGTTCAATTTGACTCAACCCTTTCGTGTTGCAGGGAGCGCACTTGAAACCCCTTGTGAATGTTGGAAGCTCTCTGCTGGGGGCGGGCGCCGCCGCGGCGCGGGCGGAGGCCGAGCTGGGGCGCCGTGAACACAGGGCCTCAGTTAATACATTATTCTGTTTAATTTTATTGCTTTCTACTTTGTATTTCCCTTGCGAGAACTTCTTTATTATCTTTACAAGCTTCTCCCGTGGCTTCACTTGCGTTGTGAATATAACATCATTGCTTATGTAACTCAGTGACAGCGTAGCTTTTTTATCGGATGAGTATGTCCCGATATTAGCCCTTACCAACAAATTTACAAACGTTACATAGTAATGTTTGACAAAATCCTCTTTAAAAATAATGATATAACTTTACGTCTATAATGATGTTTGTGTAGTTAATTAATACGAGTATGCAGGAGGTCGCACCATGAAGTTTAGTTATCGTTCAGTATATCTCTCATTATAATAAATGCATCAGTTCTGTTTACAACATCAGCCTATCATGTTCCCACTGCTGGGGCAGAGGCTTGCCCTCAGAGAGAAACAAGATAGACCCTAACCCACCATGCAGGCCCGGTGTCTGAACTTTTTGAGGTTCTTGGACATACCGGTATCCTCATGCTGTTTACCTTCCCCGTGGTTGAGCGATGGATCATCGAAACTGCACATAATTTATTAAAGTACTAAATAAGTCTTGGTCGGGTATCGAATCAGGTGTCGTTAGATTGTGAAGCGCACATGCTGCCGCTTGGCCATCAAGAGTGGAGATTATCGCTGAAGGTTTAGAGAGAGTGAGATTCGTTTCGTGGGATCTCGATTCTCTAGATTTTCTCGAGATTTTCCTCGACATTTTCCCATTGATGGGACATTAATTACACTATTGAAGTTTGTATTAGTGAAACCTTTTTTTTAGGTTTCTGTTTATCTCATATCTACATGTGTGGGTTAGCAGCTGCTTATTTTCCATAAATATTAAATAAAAACCTAACGTTAACTTGATACAATATTAAAAGCTTAAACTAAACAAGAGCATCAAGAGTAAGTATGAGAGAGCAACAAGTAGGTAAGTAGGTAGAGTAGAGCAGAGTAGAGCAGAGTGGGTATATACTGACAGTAGTTGTTGGGTATGAGGTCGGGCTCGGCGTCGTCGTGCGGCGCGGGCGGCTTGCCGACGGGCGGCGCACGCACGGGCGGCGGCTTGCCGGGCGGCGCACGCCGGCGCCTGCGCAGCCCCGCCAGGCACGCACCCGCCGCCAGCGCACCCGCCGCGCCGCCGCACGCGCCCAGCGCACCCAGCACGCCGCCCACGCCCAACGGCGCCTCTGACGCTGCAACAATACCATACGTACATGTCACCTCAAGACAGGCTTCCCGAGGATGTAGTTGAGGCGTCCAACTTGTCCATTTTCAAAGCAAGGTTAGCACGCTGGCTTGTCAGTCAAGCGTTCTACGACATTGATAAGGAATTTATGGCTCTTAAAGTAACATCCCAAATATATTTAATTGTTATTAGTTTGTACTTACTATAAAATTCTTTGTATTGACGTTACATCTGACATATTATACTTGACTGATCATATGAATAAATGAGTATAAGTATTAGTAAAACATTTTGTTCACAAAAAAAAAACATGTGGCTGTGAACGGAGACATAAGTAATTGATAAAGTTGTAGCCATCTGTCCGTGGGTGCAAAGTGCGGAGTAGTGAGTAGCAGGAGACAAGAAGCTTCCCCGGGGAAGACGCCGGGAGCCTGGCTACACAAGTCAGAAGAACAATCATAAATATCATGGTTGTACTTTGATCTGCAGAACGATCAATACAACATGGCACAACCGTTTTTTTTTTGCTAACCATAAAAAAAAAAAACGGTTGTGCCATGTTGTATTGATCGTTCTGCAGATCAAAGTACATCCATCCGAGAAACCAGGTCATGCCCGGAAAAAACTGTCCCATCGCGCGGCATGGAACCCACAAAACAACGGCATTTCCGTACCCAAATAGAAACATCCTGCGCGAGGCGAGTCGCGGCCTTAACGGACGTAGCTGGGGGCGTAGAGTGACGCCTTCCCAGGCTGTTTCTTACCAGATTACAATCGAATAATTAATGGACCGATTAATAAGTTATTAACGCGACACGCGCGTGCGGCCCGGCTCGATCGCCGACCATCTCTTCCATATACGCGTGCCATGGGAAACTGGCTCCTATTCATTACGAGGAAGGCACAGAGTCAGCTGTAGGTGCATGACGTATGGCTTCGGTTTGAATCCCGGAGCTTACGTTAACGGTCTCGTCTTAAGGGGTTAATAAGAGTAACGCGCGGAGAGCCGCCGCCGACTGATTCAGCTCTCACGGCTGCCGACGCGGGGCCGATGGGTATCGGTATCTCATACATACATATCTGCGTGACAAAGCAATTACCTACCTCACTTATCTGCAAGGAAAATATCCGTATAAGAAATAAAGCCACTTTTAGTTCTGCGGTCCATCTACTCGTATTAGGTAAGACTAAAACAGATTTGTCTAACGTTAATGTATACTTTAGCCTGCGTTTATTTTCCAAAGCGCTCCGAGAATTTAGGAACATTTTTATAGAAGAACTAGCTGAGCACCGTGGTTTCACCCGCATTGTGATGAAAAATGATGATGATGATGATGAAAATGTTGAAATGATGATGATGTTTTTCGGGATAAAAAGTTGTCTATGTGATAATCCAGAGTATAAGCTAACTCCATACAAAATATCATCTAAATCGGTTAAGTAGTTTCGGCGTTGAGTCCAGCCAAACACACATTTACACACACAAACTTTCGCATTTATAATATTAGTGAGATAAGATAGAATGTGTGCAGCTGAGACAGGATGAGGCAGGTAGGAGCGCGGCGGAGGTCAGCGGAACACTGTGTTCCACGCGAGGGCGGCGCTCGTAAATTACCTTAAATTAGCATCAAACTGGCCATTTGCATGAAATTAATGTAAATATTAATCATAAGGGCGATATTAATGATTAAAGTTCAGGCACGATCGCTCGGCTCGAGCGAGCTCCGGGCGTCGCTGCTACGCGGCTGCCACTAGCGCTACGAAGCGCTACGCGGCTGCTACGAGGGGCTACGTGCCATTAGCGGCGGTTGCGAATGCCACAGACGATATTAAAACGATAGAATTATTCGTGTTATACCCGAGGGAACAAGTATAGTACGACTTTAATCCTTGAAATCACGAAAACTCCTGCGGCTATTTCAGACGACTCATTTAAAACAGATAGTTATTTTCAGTAGATCGAAGCGACCGTAACTTTAGTAATTTTGCCGAAAGCGGAACATAAAATAAGATGCGGCACTGGAACCAATCGCACAATTGGTCTGTGATGCGGTTATGCGCTCTGCAGTGGTTTACGGTCGGCGCGGGGCGTCTGCAGTCCTCGTAAAACTAGCCCCGGGTCGGAGGCCGCCGGCTCGCGCAGGTGTGGACGGACGTGCTCAGGTTCACTCGATCATAATTATACAATCGATAGAGATATCTTGATTCCGCACGAGTGTGGACTACCCGTCAACGAATAACCAAAAGTAAGGTATTTTAACCGACTTCAAAAAGGGGACTAACAAATTGTCTGTTTTTGTTTGTTTAACATGTTAGGTTCCACCTGTTGCTGCATTCAACTCGTTTAAACAAGTATGAGTTGTCGATAGATTCCTCAGAGAAGGTACCTGAGCGAGTGACGTCATTGTTAATTAAAAAATACATTTTTGCAAGTAATATTTTTTATTCAATAATTTATTACGTAATTTAACTTACACAATAATATTTTTATGAAAATATATTTTTTAATATAATTTTTTATACATCGTTGTAGAAAGTGTACTGGAGAAGTTCGACTTGTAACTATGGAGTTATTAATAAAGAATTGTATTGTGTTGTAAATACAAGGTGTTGACTAGTGCTCATACAGGTAACGTGAAAAAATTTAATGCTCTAAGGGTATACATTTGTAAGACCCATTCAGGGCCACGGACACTGCAGTGTACAAAACATCAAAAATTAAAAAAAAAGGAAAATACACGCGATAAAAATACGTGTTTAATTTAAATGTTTAGTATTCGTCAAATCTGAGAAATCACTATTCAGTTCTTTCAAAAATGATTGTGTGTTCAAGTGTACAAGTTGCGTAACAAGTTAAATGGAAGAAACGGCCCCACGAGGCGCGGCGCGACGAGACGGACGGACGTAGTGTCTGCCGGCACGACAGTCTCACCGCGATACAGCAGGCTGGGGACCGAGAACGGTGGACCAGAGGTGGCAGCAGATTTGTCGCCATCTGCTGCAGAGTCGGGAGCATCACGACGCTCAGTAGCGAGCGAACTAACTCTGGACCGTATGTATGATCCAGATCAAAAATTACGTTACCGGTTTTTGTAAAGTAAAAACTTGTTAACGTCATCGTCATCAGCCCTGAGTGACCCCTGCAGGTCATAAGCCCTCCTATGTTTATGCCACTCTCCCCGGTCTCTCGCCAGTCACATCCACTCGTTTTCAATGCTTGTTAACAGTATTATGTTTTTATTCATGGCAAATGACGCTTAGCTCGCCATGCACTTGCGCAGGCGCAACATCACACAACGACGATCAAGTTGGTTCGAATACTTTTCGTGCAAAAAGGTAATGATTTGTCACGTGGCGATACACGCTGGTGCTGCCCTACTAGCCAGTATAAATCATCTGCAACATGCGCCGTTTTTCTGGCAACGTATAAAAAGGATGACCGACAAAATGAACAATCATTATTCATTGCACTTATCAATGATTTATAATCGCGTTATTGTATTTTCCGACGTTCGTAATTGATCCGACGAATTCGACCGAAATATTGCATCAGCGACGCGATGTGGTGTCCCGCGACATACACGCTCCCGCGCCTGGCTCTGCTCCATACGACTGACGTTATATTTATCGCTCGCTCATAACGACATCGTTCCGTTCGTTCTGATCGGCGTCATGACGTTCTATTATTGCATTCATAGCACGTTCAGGAATCACAAAATTGTTACCGCTGACAAGCTGTTTGTACTTCACCGAAACAATACTATACCTCGCGTACTGACAGAGTGGTCACTGATAGTGGATGATCGTTTCCTTGGCAGTCAACCAGCACGAAGAGTCGACGGCAGCCGTCGAGGAAAAGCAAAGGACGAAATTTAAAAAAAAAAAAATCGGAAATGTCGCCGTGAATATATTTGACACGATTTTTTTAACAGTTGAAGTTGAGGAGTACATATGCGTGGTGAGAGGCCGCCCGCACCGACGCCGTGGAGCCACCGGAGCCGGCGAGCAAGCGAGAAGCCTCCATGTATGAAAGTGCCAGGTTAGAGTGGCTTGCGATCACATTTCAGCGAGAAGACGGCTCACGGCCCGTGGGCTCATTAATGCCACCACTACACTGAATGCGACTCAAATAGCCACCTAACAAATGGCCGCTCCAGCCTAACACCGATCAAATAAAACAGTTTGCCGGAACCCATCGGCCAAAAGGCGTTTGCTACTCTGATTGAGCCGGAACAGAGCAGGATGCGTTCACTTGCAGCGCGTCATTCCCGCGGCTTATAGTTCCTCTTTGTAATGAGAGATGAGAGAGGCGTTGTTTACATTCGCGGCTAGGTATCATAATTGAAACTAATTCTGCGCTCCCTGGCGAGGCGCGCGCAGCCGTGAGCTCTCACCAGAGCATACAAGGGTGTAAATCATTCATGAAGTAGACTGTCGCGTTGTTATCGTGAGGTTAGCGCACGGCAGCCGGCCCCGGCGCCGTGTGTAGCGCCACAGTACACGCTGCATGATAATGTCACTCTTCACGTGGCGGCTCCGTGATGCTATTGAGTCCGTCATGTCTCGCTGCGGCATCGTTTTGCAGGAATGCATGTTTCCACACCTCTGCTTGCTGAATATAATTATCACTAAAGAGCTGTTCGTATAGAAACAGTTGAAGGGCGTATTGTAATCATCATAATCAGCTCATCCTAGTTCGCTGCTGGACATGGTTGCTCCTGCAGCACACTAGACAGTCCAGTTTTTGGTTTCCAGCTACTGCCAGCTGCATTACGTATATCGCCACTCCATCTAGTCTCAGAACGTCCTACGCTTCGTGGAACGTCAGAACGATTCGTGGTCTCTACTCTAGGACACGTCTAAGCCTACGAGCTGGAAGTTATTGAATGCACTAAACATTCCTGATGTAAAGGTCTGTCTACCGGAACAAATCAACGTTTGAATGGAAATAACTAAATAATATGTATATTTTGTTCGACGATAACTTAAGTAACTTGCTGCAATCTGCATGAATTTATGTGGGCAAATAGGTCTGGCAATTTTTTTTATGACTATGAATTTGCGGTGATTGGATCGTGCAGACAACAGCTGGACCGGTTTAAAATTGTAAGGGGTCACAGGTTCGTTCCGGCTTCCTGAGTGTCGCAGGTTATTCATAAATAGTAAAAAATTAAAATTGTTATAATGTACTACACTTTTTTTTAAGTATGCCGTGTTCACTCCGAGTTGGACATACACTAACGCTCATATTGTGTACTGTTTAATTAAGTTCTGTGTGTATTTCTAGTTATGTGAACATATAATAAAAAATAGGCTGCCAAAACCTCCCACAGTACCTGCACCAGTGACCACTTGAAGTCGAACTCCGCGAAGTACGAGCATCAGACACGAAACTCAGCTTCTCTGATTGATACATAATTCTAGTGTCATATAAATGCAGTAACGTATTATGGTTTTTAAATTTAGTATACTTGTTGGCCCGTTGGTCCAGTTAGTAGTGGACCTGCCTTCTGCGCTTGGGGGCTTGGATTCGATTCCCACCTACGACAAACAGTCATGTGTGCAAAAATGTCCCGAATATTTATTTATTTAATGAATCCCTTACAAAAAAAAAACGGAAAACCGATGATTAAATAAATATTAATGTTTTAATAAATATAAAATTAAAAATTAATTAAATTTAATTAAATTAAAATTGTCTCGGAATTAATTTGAATGAATTCCTCTCACATTGAGCACTAATCGTGGAGGCCCTAGGCTGTAATAAGATTAGATTTAACTAGAGCTGTTACCTGAGCGCTGTGGGTTGCGGGGGGGGGGGGGGGGGGAAGGGACAGGTGAAGCTCCTTTCATTATTCAGCAAGGCAGCGGAGTTGTTTAGATATGATCGTTATTAATGGCGCTGGCGGCCATATCGAGCTGTTTGCTTTCAATTTCGTTCTAAACTTATTGCCATTTGTTTGTGCGAGGACCCTCCCCCGGCCGCCTGCGCCTCACCTCCCCCCGCCCGCTCCGTCAGCTCCACTGAACTAAATAAGCCACTATCATAGATTAAATGGGATTTGCTGTTGGTTGAATTTGACTTTCCGAGCCATTTAGTATTTATGCGTGTAGGAGACGATTTAAATACCCTTTAGATATATACATTTACACACGAGAGCATGCGATAACTCTGCGTGACGTAGAAAGGTATTATTTAAAATCCAGCGGCGTTATTTGACGCAGTTAATTTGGTGTGTTCTTTCAGGGTACCCAAAACGGGTCTGCAGCGGCGACCAGCGACCGGCGACCAGGGCCGGGCGACGGGTGGCCAAACGAAATCAAACGTTCGATATTAAAAAAGCTTTCGGAAGGGTCCGCACCCTACGAGCCGAGATATTAAGGGTCTCGCATGTCGACGTCGATACCACACGCATTAGTTTTTACGCGTCAATTGCCGCCGGTCGCAGCCCGCCCGGCCGGTTCCCACCCGCCGGGTCGGTCGCCGGCTGGCGCGGCTCTGCTCTTCACTAATATTTCCCACACGACAGTTTTTGAGCGATTTTATTTTTTGATGCCTCTATTTTGTCGAAGCTCTTCGGATCTCAACTAACTTTTATATAATCTCACTGCTTAGTGCCTTTGATCTTTTAAAACGGATTTGATATTACCTACTATTTAAAGATGATTTCACGAATAAGGTTTTAGGCATAATATGCGGCAAGGTGTGATGCGGCACGATGAGATGCGGTGCCGGTGAAAGCGCGTTTAATTAAAACGGGAGGATGTTGAGGTTGCAGAAGCCTCCGGGCGCTATCCATCCGACAAGTATCTGCGCGCGCCCACCGCTGCCGCCGCAGCCTCCGAGCTGACTTGTGGAGCCGCTTCAATTACATTATAATGGTTTTATTTGTAAGATGGCCGGCGAGCAGCAGATGTGCCGATATCACACGCTATCGAAAAATATTTATCTAAGTTGAGATTATCTTTATGCCTTTTCCATCTGTACAGTTTGTTTTCTTCCAGAATAGTGAGCGCAGATTATTCTTAGTAAGACTTGCTTGTGGTATTTGGTGGGTTTTCATTGAACACCTTGACTCCCCTTACTAACTTGGCACCCGTACTCTAGCAGAGGCCTTATAGGAGTATAAGTTTTGTGAATTTTAAGAAAGACTTCCGTTGTCATAATTTGAAACAACATGCGTATTGCGTAGTTCAGTAGTTAGTAGTTATGATTGACGCCAGACATTTCTGCAGACTGAAGCCAATATAATCAATATTATAGCAAACATCTACAGGGCTTTTCTGTATTTCGAAACATCATATTTAAAACTGTACTCAATAAATTTCAGACTATTTTAAAAGTAGCTGCACTGAGGTGAAGATGGGCTTTACATTCATAAATGAAACTCTATATTAAGAGTAATGAGTATACTGGAAGTGACGCACCACTAAATCATTGACAATAAAGCGAATGACTCTCTTCCGCAATCTCATTTTTTCTGTGATTGTAACTAAAAAGGCAAACGGATAGATAACTCTTCTAGTTTTGGCGTGAACACGTACCCTTTATTATAGTGTGAACTACAACGTACGTAAAACTGATATATTTTATCAAAAAGAAGAAAAACATTTTTTCCGAGTTAGAAGCGGGAGAGTTAGTAATCGGAAATTACCTTTTGCGTTGTTTAATTTGAACAAAAGGAAAAGTTTCGTGAAAATTGAAAAACTCAATTTCCTGTTTGGATCCTGCGATTTTTGTATAAGTAATAGAGTTAGCGTCTGATTCGCGAAGCTGGCGCTTGTTGCAGTTTAGCGGATCACACCCGGCACGGATCAGCCGCCAGAGGGCGCGCGCCGCAGCGGCCGCACGCGGCGCCGCAAGCTGAACAAATCATGGCGCACCCGTGTCGGCCTCAGCGGAATCTCGCGCCTTAACCGCCACTTTTCAGCGTTATATTTCTCCCGGCTAATGTTTTCCCTCGGCTAATAATTCGCGGAGGATAAAGGCCGCTCTGCCGGCACTTAGTGCGCCTACTCGCCGGCCCTGCGGCGCTCCCCAGGGACCCTCCCTTTACCCTACAAATTGAGTTTCGCCGAGTGATTTAGAACAAAAACTAGTTATGGAACAGCATCGCGTTCTACGTCTCGATGACGACTTGACGACCTATTGATAGCAAACGTGTTGCTGTCTCTGTACACTTTCGGTCGCAACAGAGAAGTTACTTAGTTCAATGGAATTATTCCGGTCTCTCCTCAGGGGGACGAACAGGAATAAAAAGTTCGATTTGTATAGTAAATTGTTTTATATGTAAAAGTATTAACAAACAAAACGACAATTTGCGCGCAGTAGGGGCCTGTCGCGCCTAACGGACTTTCGTCACTAGCGACCGAGTACGGTCCCATTTACAGCTTTTTAAAAAACGAGGAACAATTTTTTTTTTTTTTAATTGTAGGTTCACCAAACTGGTCATACACTCTTATCTTAGGAATGAAAACATTTGCGATGTTAGATGCGATGAATGTACAACCTTCTAGAGGTAAACACAGCATGCTACAAATAATATAACACTTACAACAATACATATTTTGACTAAAATAAACTAAAGATTAACTAATAAAAATATTAAATTAAATTAAAGATTTTGAAGCACAAAATTTTGTCTGAAACAATTGATGTTGTCACCGAAAATGTCAAAGTCATGGCATATTTTGTTGTAGGCTGAGCACATCCGGTGTAACGGAGAGTGCTGGCCATAATTCGTGCGACATGGGGAGGGATAGAAAGTTTTTCTGTTAAGGAGGCGGCTGCTTGAACGTGGCACCGAAAGTGCAACTTTAGACAGCAAGTTTGTACAGTCAATTTTGCCATCAATTATCTTTTGCAGTAATGCGATATCCGCATAGTTACGTCTACATTCTAGTGAGATCATTTTAAAATGTTCAAGTCTTGAGCTATAAGACGGAAGATTGCGACAGAGGTTATTTGCATATGAAAGATGATAGAGGAACTGCTTTTGTAGTCTTTCCAATCGGCTGATGTGTACAGCGTATGATGGGCTCCAAATTGTGCAGCAGTATTCTAAAAGTGAGCGAACATAGCAATTGAAAAGAATAATAGGTATTTCCACATCCTTGAAGAATTTTGTTTGCCTTGTGACAAAACCCGCCAACCGTGCACCCTTCTTTGATATGTTGTCTATATGTTCGCGAAAATTCATTTTTGCATCAATTATAACGCCCAAATCACGAATGCTGGAGACTTCACTTATCGGTGAGTTATTAATAAAATAGTTGGCAGGCGTGATATTACGTTTTCTTGAAATATTCATGTAAAAACACTTAGCAGTATTAAGGAACATCATGTTTTGGGAACACCAGTGGCTAATTTTGTCCAAGTCGCATTGTAACAATATGATATCTTCGTGGTCACAAATTTCTCTGTACAACTTAAGATCGTCTGCGAACATTTGATAACTAGATTTTATGTTTGTGCATAAGTCGTTTACAAACACCAGAAAAAATAAGGGACCGAGATGGGAGCCTTGAGGCACGCCAGATGGAACCGCTTGTGGATCTGATTTGAAGCCTCTGATCGTGACTAGCTGGGACCTGTTATGAAGATATGATTCACACCACCGAAGTAATGAGCCACAGCATGACCCAGTTTTTGTATGAGCAGGTTGTGGTTGACCACATCGAACGCTTTAGAGAAATCTGTGTAGATAGCATGGACTTCATGTCATGTCATGGACAATGGCAACTTAATAAGAAGATGGAGGAACCTCACAGCACAGCAAAGTCTGGTCATCATCACCATTATCTGTCAGACTTAGTATACACTCTGCGAGGTCCCTTCCTTCTAGCGTCAAGTGTTAAAATGGCAAATAAACACAGCTCATATAAATAACGCCCAATCCATCTACTGCGGCGCCTCAAGATACAAGTGAGAAATATCAGCCTGGTGCCGGGACGGTGCGACGTACTGGTGGTGTCACAGACTAGGTAAAGCTACTGTTGGTATGGCAACATCAAGTCGCAAGTCTTCTAGTCGCATTATATTCTGTGGTGCTGCTTCTGTTGACACTTCGTACTTTGACAGTATCATCGCTATCACTCCACTGAATGTTTATCCACTGCTGGAAGTAGACCTCTCCTGAAGAACGCTATAAGGTGCAATCTTCTGCGTAACGCATCCAGTCGCCACCAGCTGCCTGTAGCAGGCAGTGGTGCCACCTGGCGCCAGGCGCTTTAAAAAAAAAAAATGCTATAGGTGGCAAACAAGCAGACGGGCTGCCTGATGGTAAGCAGTTACCGTCGCCTATAACTACTTGTAACACCAGAGGCATCACAAATACGTTGCCGACCCTTTAGAACTCGATTAACTCGCGTTTTGAAGAACCCCATGTTGTAGCTTCTCGGAAACACCGTAGAAGGTAGCTTATTCCACATTTTGCAAGTATGTGGCAAGAAGGATCGAGTGAATCGCACAGTGTGCGATTTCCACTGATCTATGATGTGTGGATGAGCCTTCAGGCGGTGGCGGCTAGTGCGATGGTAAAACCGCGACGCCGGCAACCGCGACACCGGTGTAGTTGTGTTGTTACTGACCTGTTCGTTTCTCCGGGTCCGGGAAGAGCACGTCGTCGAGGCGCGCGGGCGGCGAGCGTCCCTTGGAGTTGATGGCGAGCGCCACAAGCCGGTACCGCACGTCCCACTCGAGCCCGCGCACCGTCCACGCCGGCTCCGATGACGTCACGTTTATTCTGTACACAGACGAGCTAGTTAGCTTCTCTTTTATACACATACTTATACACATTTTTAAAGTTTATTTCATGTTTTTTTGTGAACTGTGTCCGTCTTAGTGATGCACTAAATTCATCAATATTACACTGTGAAGAGTTGCGGGCGAGTTCACACGTGGTGATTTTACTTTGCAAGTTGTAATAAAAACCTACAATAATGTTTACCTTGCAGAAAGATTTTAAAATCATTGTAAAAGCCGTGTTATTAATTACTTTTAACCACAGACCAAAAAAAATATTTTGCTACATAATCTATACTTTTACCATTGGTAAAGTGTATGAGATCATTTATAACATTAATGCTGTATAATAGTAAAGTTTTCTCTGTGTGGTTCGCGTGCAGAGTATTGCTACGCACGTGACGTAGTGTAGTGTGTGTACGTGTGTGTGTGAGGTATACATTAAGTTCAGTTGAGAGGAGTTATGGCGTCAGCTCTGCGGAAATACAAGTAAAACCTCTTAGCAGTCCATGCAGACAATTACTCCACCCACACACACATTACATTGTAGTTGTGAGTGTAACGAGTCATAACCAATATCTATCACCTGCTAAGCTGCCATTTAAATAATTAGTGTTTCACATCGAGATAGAATACATATAAGGTCACAATCGTGCTAAAAAATGTCCGAAACAAAACGCAGCGCACGAATTGCGCAGATTTTTGGTTAGTGACAAGGTAACCGCGATCCGACTACAACGCCGCGCGACGCCAGAGCTACGATGACATAGCGGACAACTAACGTTGAACACTATGCAAGCGACATAACGTCTAATTTGGAGTAAATGTAGCATTGTGAACTATATAATTGATACAATTTATGTATAATGACGCTCGGTCACTTTTGACTGGTTTCACTGAGAGATTGTGACTCTATAGGAATTGTATCTAGATGGTATTTCAGCTGTATTTTTTGAGTGCTAATATATTTCGTTGCAGAATATTTAGAACGTTTACCAAATTCGCACCAAATAACCGATAAGTAGAATGGCTCTACCGTAATGTAACATGTAATTAAATTAACCAAAATAACTTCCAATAAAATACGGCGATGCCTTTCAGTTTCCCATTAGCGCAGCGCGAATGAAAAATACGAAAATGTTACGCAATTTTATGACGTCATAAAATGCTTGTTAGAATCGAAATCGGGGCTCGCGTACGTTTTTATGCGCAATAAAGTATTAAATAATAATTATGCCGCGTCGGCGGTGTCCGTTATGGGCGGGCGGAGTCGCCGCGAGCCGAGGGCGGGCGGAGGCGCCGCGAGCCGAGCGCCGCCGCGGCTAATTACCGTCGACGAAGTGTTACTGCGAGCTCGTTTCTGTTACTGATACTTCATGTGTCCGTAACTGTTATTGAAGTTGACAACAAAATAAATTTACATTTTACAACGAATGTTTAAAATATTTTGTTTTTCTCGCCTCCAACGGAAACTCGTCCAGTGTGGGTTGAATAGAATGTAAGCAAATTTTAGTGTATTTTAATATAATTTTTTAAACAAATACTCAACATTATTGAAGTAAACAAGATTGCAAGAGCGAGAGCACTGTTTACTGCGTCAGTACGCACGCCGTGAATTGAGAAACTCTTGGTGGTAGCCACTCACTCGCGTCACGCCACGCCGCGTCACGTCTCGCCACGCCGCGTCACGTCTCGCCACGCCGTGTCACGTCTCGCCTTGTCTGCTAATGAGCGAAATGAATCTAACTGTTGTTAGCGATAAAAACACGCGCCAATTAAAAGTTTGTTCGTCACAAGTCGTGTAATTACGTCCCCGTGCAGCTCGCGGCGCGGTGCGGAGCGGAGCGGCGCGGCGTGGAGCGGCGGGTGGGAAGCAAGTTAATGTGATCCGTAATGTGTGCTCAATATTTGATTAGGAAGCCTTTACGAGAACATTTTTGTTGATTTATTTTGTAAATATTAAATTAAAATTAATAAAAGCTTGTAATTTTTTACCATTATATTATAACAATGGCAGTCGTTATTAGTTTTAGCTATGCCGTTCGTGTATGATTGAAGTTTGCTATGAGCATTCTCTTAAAATTAATATTAGTAAATACTAACTAATAAAAAATACTAATATACATTAAAAAAAATTACATATGTACGCCGCACCTGGCAAGGACATGAGATACCAACGTTTTGATTTGTCCGACCTAGTATGCTACTTGTATGTGTGTGTACCTTCCATGTTCTGACAAATAAATAATTGAATTTGATTAATAGCTGGTGTCGTAATTGATATTCAGGAACGATGTCGCGTGTCTGTACATTACACACATGATCTCGCTGGCCGCGTTTGATACACGTATCGCTAATTAAATACATGAATACTAAACACGCCCTGTGTGGCGCACGCGGAAACGGCAAAGAGCCTACACGTAATCGGCCCAGCTCGGCCCGGCCCGGCTCGGCCCGGCTCGGCCCGGCTCGGCGTGTCCCGGTCCGTTGTGCAGACGGTAATTCATAATTAACGTTGTTTCGCCAACTTTAATGAGAGCCCGCTGTTTACACGGAATACCACTCTGATCTCTAACCAGAGACACCCGAGCCTTCATACTCACTCGGTTTGCTCCGAGAGGATTGTCCGATTGGTAAGGATTTCTTATTTATGAATAAAAATTGTAGAAAGGAAAAGACGAAAATCATTTTTTTAAATATTATTTTGAGTTCAGACACATAAAGAATCAAGAGTTAGGTTTAGGTAAAAAAAAAGATGTCGCAAGTATGTATAATTTTTTTATACAAGGTACGTTCATGTATCTATAGATGGTCAGTCATGTGACCGAGTCAGGGCGACTTCATGTGACCGAGTCAGGGCGACTTCATGTGACCGAGTCAGGGCGACTTCATGTGACCGAGTCAGGGCGACTTCATGTGACCGAGTCAGGGCGACTTCATGTGACCGAGTCAGGGCGACTTCATGTGACCGAGTCAGGGCGACTTCATGTGACCGAGTCAGGGCGACTTCATGTGACCGAGTCAGGGCGACTTCATGTGACCGAGTCAGGGCGACTTCAGGGCGACATCATCTATAGATGGTCAGTCATGTGACCGAGTCAGGGCGACTTCATGTGACCGAGTCAGGGCGACTTCATGTGACCGAGTCAGGGCGACTTCAGGGCGACATCATCTATAGATGGTCAGTCATGTGACCGAGTCAGGGCGACTTCATGTGACCGAGTCAGGGCGACTTCATGTGACCGAGTCAGGGCGACTTCAGGGCGACATCATCTATAGATGGTCAGTCATGTGACCGAGTCAGGGCGACTTCATGTGACCGAGTCAGGGCGACTTCATGTGACCGAGTCAGGGCGACTTCATGTGACCGAGTCAGGGCGACTTCATGTGACCGAGTCAGGGCGACTTCATGTGACCGAGTCAGGGCGACTTCATGTGACCGAGTCAGGGCGACTTCATGTGACCGAGTCAGGGCGACTTCATGTGACCGAGTCAGGGCGACTTCATGTGACCGAGTCAGGGCGACTTCAGGGCGACATCATCTATAGATGGTCAGTCATGTGACCGAGTCAGGGCGACTTCATGTGACCGAGTCAGGGCGACTTCATGTGACCGAGTCAGGGCGACTTCATGTGACCGAGTCAGGGCGACTTCATGTGACCGAGTCAGGGCGACTTCATGTGACCGAGTCAGGGCGACTTCATTTTTTTTGTTTTATTATTATTATACTTTCGATTGACCGCCAACTCGCCCTTGATACAACACTTCGACATTCGATGCATTATCATACTCATACTTTTTTATTCATAACAATTATAGATTAATAAAATTATATCTTTGACAATAATAATACCGAAACTTATAAGTATACTTTGTGTTTCGTGTCAAGCGACACAGTAGCGCGGCCGCGGCAGGTGCATCGAAGCTAATCCGTTAAGTGTCTCGGTAAGCACTCGACTGAACAAACAAAGTGCTTCAAGATTCACTCTCTCTGATGACATTTACATTATTTGCCGAAATAACAACCATAAGCTTCACATATCAGAGTGTGCTCTTAGCTTAAGACGCTCTTAAATCGTTAATTTTCAAGAAGCTCTTGTCAAAATACGTTCGTTTCGCTGCGTGTTATTTTTATCGTACGTAAACGTAGCTCGCGTCGATATCACAAGCAGGTCGACAAGTGCATCATCAGCAGGGAAGAGTCCAAGGTTCGTTATAAATAGAGGTTTGTCCGCAAGCCTCGGATCAGTGGTGAAAACTGCAGTGCTCCTGCTCAGGGAGCACTAGGCGAGATGGAACTGGCGAGCTGCGGGTACTCCCTGCGGCTGGTACTCCAGTCGAGGCCGGCGGGTACTCGCCTGGGGTGCGCGTCTCCCGCGCCGTACACCTGCAGCAGGAACTGCTGCGGCAGGCCGCCGTCGAAGCCCGCGACGCACGACACCTCCACCGACTCCGCCGTCTGGTTCCACAGCGAGCAGTTGCGTGGCGCGTGTGGCTTAGCTGACAACACAAACATACAGTCACACATAGAGAGACAGATCTACCGATAGCAGGCAGGAGAATAGAGACCTCACCGTGCATACGATCATCGTCAGCCTGTGTCGACTAGCTGCTGGGTATGGTATAGGGCTCCCACTCTTGCCATTAATATACCTGTATCGGGGTAATCTCTACAAAATCCTCACCACGCACGTCACTAAAAATTTACTAGGTTTTATATGATATCGACACCGCTTTTTGGTTGATATTCCGATAACTCGTACGAAGTGCTTTGATTACACATTTATTGTGCGAACTGGTAGTCTGTGGAATGCGCTGCTTGAAAGGGACTGCATGCTCCAATAGTTACAATTCTATTAAAGGTGTCTTGAAATCACAAGTAAATCAGTTTCTATCGTAGACCACATCATCGTTTAACATCAAGTAAGTTAGATACGCAAGCCTATTTTTTTTAACATACGAACTAAAGCCGCAAGTGTTTATTGCTGGAAGTGATATCTTTACTAAATATTGTACTCAAGCTAATACTTTGGTGGGTTGATTTAGAAGCGTCGTTCAGTATTACTATCGGGCGGCATATTGATTGTGGCAGGTCAAGAAGCAAAACTTGTTGGTGCTTTCTTTACATGTGAACACAATACATACCTGCAACTACCATCTGGAAGACACAAGGCGCGAGTTGACTTCCCACTTCGTTCGACGCAGAACACGACAGCGTTCCGTAGTCGAGGTCAGCTACCGGAGTGTATCTGGAAGAGAATGGGACATTACAAATTAAAATTATTATTACAAATAAATAATAGGCGTAAAGCCCCTGGGCTGGCTGATCGGTTTACACAAACTGAGCACGAGAGACGATGCTATTAGTTTGGAAGTGAGTTACTTGAGTCTGCTGGCGCTGCCGTTGGAGGAGTAGCGGTCGGCGGCCACGTCGATGGTCTCGCCGGAGTTGTTGAACTTCCACTTGAAGACGGCGGCGGGCGGGTCGGCGTCCACCTCGCACACTATCACCACGGACTCGCCGCGCGCCGCGCCCACCACGGCCACGCCGCCCGCGCGGCACGACGGCGCGTCTGTAACACCACATACCTACCTTGTAAGTGGTTCAGCTCCTGACGTGGGAATATGTCCTCAACATTTTATTGATATCCACTTTATTATAATAATATACGTAATTCTTTTAAATATGTAGAATTAAAACTAAACCATAATTAAAATAAACAAAAAAAAAATTGTCCCACAGAACTTGCATTAACTTTGGCTCAAAACTTTTGAAGTAGCGCTATTAATACGAATAATTTTACTATTAAAAATTCAACTGATAAAAAGATTGTTTGCTGAGCCCTAAAGATTTTTGCCAATTTGGTGGGAAATAATTCGTAAAAAAATTATGCCACTTCTTTTTGAAGTCGGTTAAGAGAGCTTAGAACCGCAACACACACAAAGACGTAATATCTAACGAGCGCTGTAAAATGGCCGGTTATGATGCTTTCGTTTCCGCGCAGTTCTTCTTTGTCTAAAGCTCAACGTCCAACTGCGTACCTACTTATATATACCACGTGTACGGTACGTATCATTATAATACTGCCATCATCTCTTTAAGCGCGATGGGAGTAGGTATTCGACCTGGAAACATTTAGTGTGTTTATGGCATGCGTACGATCCGGAAACATGTCCAGAGAGTCCCTCGCGAATGTCATCGATCGGACGAAAAGGGAAAGTTTCCATAAACGTTGACACGCGGAATATCACAAACGAGTGCATTAAGTGGGTCCGCTCTATAATAGAATCCCGGCCATCACGCGGAACGGCGGTACGTGCCGGTCCGGCCCCGGCCCGGTCCCGGCCCGGTCCCGGCCCGACGTGACGCGTCCTTCTCGCAACTCACTCCCGCTATCCAATTTACAAATACGATATCGGACCCATCTATACGACGGACCTCCATTAGTCGTTGCATGTTCGACACAGTCACTATATGATGTGCGATAATGTGCTGGGCCATTATCCAATGTCGGCCAACAACATGTCTGCTGGACACGCTTTCATAAACTACCGTGAAAATACTAAAAATCGTAATTTCAAATGTAGGTATATGTTGGCTAAATAGACGACATTGCTTGTTTTAATAAGGTTCTGCGTTCCCGTTTTGTACGTATCGCAGGAGGCAGGCCCTCGCGGCGCTCGGAGCCTCGCCGTCGTTTGTCGGCCGACTAATTGAGCGTGAAATTGTACGCGCGACCCCGAGCCGTAATAGCTACTGCATGCGTGCCCAGCCGGGATCCGGTCAACCGACACCTACGCTGTAACTACCTACCTACTACTTACTATATTATGTACCTATCTACGTATAATGTCACATAGTAGAAAAGTGTTTTAACCACAGAAAACAGAAGTAAATAGAACGGAAATGAGAAGGAAAATCTGTCGCCAGACATTATGACAGAACCTTGATTGAACATTCTTATTTATCAACGCATCGAACTCCGCATCCAAAGAACTTGGACCTTACCTTTTTGGGTTAGGTCTCAAAGTTCTTTGTCCGCAACACAGTGGCAGACTGATTTCGAATGACTGACGTTTCGTTTATATGGGTGCAACTGGCTACAACAAGTTTCTTACAAAAATACCTTGACAGCCGTTCTAATTTACACAAAAAAAAAACTGTGGTTTTGACGTTATTTTACAAAGATATGCGTCATGCAGTTTCACCCTAGGAACAATTTTTTTTTCCGAGATCAAGCTTATGTGCTACCTGTACGTCTAATTTCAACCAAATCAGTTCAGCCGCTACGGAGTTGAAAAGCGTGATGAACATCGACCGGCTACATTAATTGGAGGTCTATTTAAATCGTTTCGGCGCCTTTTTCCTCATCAATGATTGATGAGGAAAAAGATGATGATGATCCGTGTAATTGTTAGGAGTGTCGAGGGTGAACGAGATGCCATTGAACGATCCGGGGGGTTGGATACATAACGTGTATAAGAATTTTTATAATTATATTTTTGGTTGAATTGAAATTTAGATAGATAAATTAGTAAGTGGTGCATTATTATTGAAAAAAACTCGATCATTATGTGCATAATCACGCAGCAAAAAATTTGAGTTGACTTAAAATACTTGTTTGTGGACACTTATATTATAATGAGGTACAGTTTGCCAGTTTGTATGTTTGTAAGAGGTAAAAATATATAACATTTACTGAAGGGAATAGATTCTATCTAAATCAAATTGTTTGTTCCTCTTACACACAGCAACAGTCGAAACCATTTTCTTACTTATGTACCACGGAAGTAAGACATTCTGCGCCTGAACGGCTCTGTTCAGAACACGGGTGGAGTTGCGGGAAAGAGCTTGTTTACAATACGAAAACAAGAAGACGCATTTGAGTGAGTCGCACGCTAGTCACGTCGTGAATAAGTCCACTCCAGCAACAACTTCATTACGAGGCTGTTTTCTGGAACACAATTTATTGGTACATTACTCGCAGTTATGTTCGCCATTCAAAATACCGTCTTATTTTGTTGAGGCCATATCTCTCAATTGGCCAAATAGATCGGCGGCCGTTACTCGCGGGCGTGGTGAGATTGCATGAGAGTGGCGGAGTGGGGAGAGAGCAGCCCGCTCCGGGGCGGCAGGTTGTATAACAGTACCTGCAGCAGCGGAGGGCAGGGGCTGTCCCTGAGCCCACCGAGCTCCTGAACCCACTGGAACAAAGCTCTCCTGTTATTGATATCCTTTATTATTTATCCTCCGACAGACGTCGAGACGAGTTTAATCACCGCAATCCAATTCGAGCTAATTTACTATTGTTCGAGATGTTTGGGGTGCCTCTTAATCTGAGTGCCGAGAAAAATTGGCCTCTGTTTGTGAAATATTTGGTTCCTGTTGTACTTTATTTTCTTAGAATTTGAGTAGAAGAGAGAGTTGCGTCGAGAAACCAGTGATCTCGTGAGAAAGCAACGTTCCTTGTGAAATAAAAGTATAATCGTAGAGCATCAAAATAATATCCCATTCGACGCGAATAAACTCCTTTGTCGAGTGAAGGGATCGTTGGACGAAAATAAAGAAAGTAGAAACGGCATTTAATCTTAAATCGCAAACAGGAAGTTTAGCTCGCGGGTATTTCCTTTCAGAAGGCATCAAGGCAGATGTCGGAAAAAACAATTAGTGGAAAGTTTCCCGGCGACCGGGCACCGGCGAGGGCGCGGCACGAGCGGCAGCGGGCGCGGGCGCGGCTCGGGCGTGGTGCGAGTGCGAGCGCCATGGCGCGGGCGGTTGCGATTAATTAATCTGGACCGATTCAAGAGCGGTGGCTGTATTGTCCCGGAGCTGCGTCGATTGTTAGCGACGAGCGTCAACCGCCACTTCACGAGTTTCCCATTCAACCCTCAACCGCTGCAATTTGAAAAGCCACCCCGACTTCAAGATTACCCGCAGTTGAGATTTGTTTTCGATCGATACAGCGTTCGTGTTTGTCGTACGACATAATAATCCATCAGACGAGCGCGGTCGTAAAACTCGACCCGTTGAAAACTAAACGTGGACGTCGCTTCACCTGCGCTGCGCTCCGCTATATTTTACAACGTGTACAAATTTTATGAGGGTATATTTATAAAAGTAACGCGGGAATGCATCACGGTAATAGAAAGCGAGGTTGCAGCGAGCGCACATTACTCTGAGTTTGCGATCTCGTTCGGCGCCGGCGGTAAATCAGTACGTGCAGTATCCCAGCGAACAACACAACGGCTTACACGTTTCCGTTAGGATACACTAACTTGGACTGAATCAAATCGGTGGAAGTGGCTCACAGACTTTATTACATCTGAGTCAGATGTTGATGTCTCTAGACAAACGTCATCTTTCCTCGATTTACTAATAACATTGTACGCTAATAAGTTTGGATCCTACCGCAGTAGAGTCCAGTTCTACGGTGAGATTAAGTTTTGTGAATATCGATTTGAATTTTAAGCGGTGTTGGCACGAGTTTCTCTTTGCAGTTTTGCAAATATAGCCGAAGCTGGAAGTGGGTTGTCACGTCGCAGTCGCAGTCACAGTCACGTCACCGGTGCGCTCGCTGTTCCGTACGATTTAAATGTATACGTACTTCTTGTTCATACACGTGTTTGAGAGAGCGCGCGACGCACTGCTGTAGTGTTTGATGCTGCATGCGTGAGCCCCGCGGCTGCAAGGTTCAGAGGCGGGGAACACTTTAAACGCGATGAGAACCTATTTGTATGTATGGGGGCGCGAAGCCGACCGAAGCGCGTTTAGATGCGTACATTTTGCATTTAGATGGAGCGAGGGTCTGACGCGGGGAAGCAATAAAAATGTTTCAACCTCAGGAAAGATTTGGAAGAGGCTCCCCGGGGGAAGGTCACCTGGGGAGTGCCAATATTATAATGTGAGTTATAAAGGAAGCACCCCTGATACCTAACTATAAAATATGGGTCGTAAACTATGAGAATGGAAGAAAAATGGGGTTTCTTTCAATATGTTCAGTAGTTAAATATATTATTTTTTTATATAGTATTTTGCTGCATCTAAAGGCAAACAAACTTTTACATGATCTGTTTAAGCATTGATGGAAGTCGTCCAAAGCCATTTAATGCTACATTAGGATGGCCTTCCTCTGGCCAGGCGAGACTGCCAGTGTAGCAGCCGCTGCGGCACCAGGCTTCAACTTGACCCCCAGATACTTACACTTGACCCTGAAGTGCAGCTCGTTGGAGACGGTCTCTCCCTCGGCATTGAGCGCGGAGCAGGCGTAGCGGCCGCTGCTGTGGCGCGTCACTTTCTGCAGTACCAGGCTCTGGTTGCTGTGGAACACGCGCGCGCTGGCGTTGTGTGCTAGCGGCCGCTCCTGCAGGACGCACACTAATATTGTAGAGAGAGGTGACTGAAATAATACATAAATACAATATTTTTTAAAGGACTATACGGCCTCGACGTTAAGGTTTGGTAGATTCATTTTCAAAGTTGTGCAACACTCGGTCGCAGCCCGAGCCCCTGGGAAGGGGTTACGACAGGAGAGTGCCTCGTTAAAAAGGGCGAGGCGAGGATACAAAGAGGCACATTTCACGACATCTCCAAAATTAGCGTCACAGCATCCCCATGCCAGGGCTCACTGACCTTTTACAACAATACATTATTCTAAACAATTTTTTAAAACTCCCGCTGAAAGACCTGATAATCTTCAAATGGCTGAACAGAGTTCCCTGGACAATACTGTTACGTTCTCGATCGATTACCATTTCAAACTAAAAACAAAAAATAATAATCTCGGTTCATCCGTTTGGGAGCCACGATTCCACAGACAAATACACAGATATATACGTACTTATAACATCCCTCTGTTTTTGTCGGGGGTTAAAAACCAGGTTACTGCAATGACTCAGCTTATTCAGTATTCCAACATAGTCGTAGGTTACAAAATGACATAATTTAGGATAAAAAACTGTTCTAAACTATCACGGTTATTCACTAAAGGGAAGTCAATGTAAACCGCATCATCGCTTAACATCAGGCGAGATGGTGATCAAACGTAAGCTTATTATTTATAATAAAAAAAAAGACACACGGTCTTTCCGTGAACATGGTGCATGTAACTGCGCCGAAATATCGGGCGCTCATTCCACAACCTTATCACGGTAAATATCCCGTAAATAATCTATTACTTTAGTTTAGGATGTCACATAAACCGTGAATTTTATCCATTTAATTTAGCAGTATTAAGTTGCAAACTTTCGAAAATTTGTAACAATTGTTATATTGCGATGGGCAGGACGTAAAATCTACAATAATTCTAAAACGAAGGTAAATTGCATTAAAGGTTTGCGACCCATGTCCTACATGCTGTTATTTAGGAAAAATAGGATTGACAACAATGTTGCTACATTAGGGAACGGCAGCCTCCCCGATGTCGCCATTAATGGTAACGAACGCGTCGTTATACCGCCCGGTACCTACAAATAATTTAATTTGTTGCCAAACGAACGGTGGCCTTTTTGCGGACAAAACAATACAGTAAAAACTGGCCTATGTATTTTACTATGTTGTAATTTTTATCCATTTTCATAGCATGTTCTTTACATTTATGGCTCAAATCAATTGTCACGCGATTAAAGTCAGTGACAGCTGCCACATTAGCCCAGTCAGTAGAGAACTAATAAAAAGGCCTTTGCCTTGCAAAAGGTGGTGTAGTAATGATTTTCACATATGTTGTTTAGGTCTAGAATCTGACGAAAAGAGTTTTCGACCTTGGGGATGGTGAGCGCAAGCCGCCATCTTGGATTTTAAGTGTGAAAAATTGGTTTGATCAGAATAATTCACCAACGGTTTATTTTATGTCAAAAATGTCAAAGACAAAGTTAAAGAAGATATAATTATTTAAATTTTTGTCTCTATACTTTTTTTTGTACGTCCAATAACTAACTTGTTACAGCGGCGAAAAGATGAACTTTTCACCAAAAAACTCTCTATACTGGGTATTTTCCTCAAAATTACTCCTGAAGTGTTGATCTTACAACAAATACGTGCAGGGAAAACATTTAGAAAACTAAATATTTTACATATTGGTATATAAATCAATTTTGTAAGTCTAATAACTAGCGTAAAATCAACCGTTGGTGAATTATTTTGATTAAACCAATTTTTCACACCTAAAATCCAAGATGGCGGCTTGCGCTCACCATCCCCAAGGTCGAAAACTTGGATTTTTCATCAGAGTCTAGACCTATACAACATATGTGAAAATCATTACTACACCACCTTTTGCAAGGCAAAAACTTCTAGTGACTGGGCTACATCAGGTAAAGGAGATCAAGAGTTGGTGCTCGTTTCCCCTCGGCGATCATCCCGCCGTGCTCAACGCGTTAGCAGTTTTTGTTTGTCCTTTTGTATTGGCCACATTTGGTAGTAATTCAATGACAATGTAATTATTTTAACCCGGAAATAATATATGTTTTCATAAAATGCTATTCAATACTGAAACTACTGTTATACTCTCAGATGAGACAAACATGGGAAACATGGTATGGTAGGCGAGTACCGACGCATCAGGCCAAATTCAGGTTTGATACCTTTGCTTTGTCACCCCGCAGACGACCGGGAGGGCCCTTTTTGCATGTTGACTATTAGTTAGTTCATTGGTGTAGCTACCAATTTCTAAGTGTGCGTGAAAAATTATAATGTGTGCCGTACTTAGTTTTTGCGATAAGTGGTTTAGCGGTACAGTGAAAAAACTGGGTAAAACACGAAGACATTTGAATACGAACAATGATTGTTTTAACGCATATCTCCCTTGTTTACCTTATCTAAGGTTTTACTTTACTGTAAAGGTTTTTCATCTAATAACATATTCCAGAAAACCCGCACGAATAAACGTTATAAGAATAGCTCGATAGTAGAGGCCATCAAAATTAACAGAATAGGTTTCTCAATTGAAGCTAACAACTTGAGAGATCCGAGAGACGGAGTAAAAGGATGGCTGTAATTAAATTAACAATATCGAGTGGCCATTCTGATCATCTTTTGTCTGATGAAGAAGCTTTCAGCGAAGGTACCCTTTGTCGGATCATCCCGACATTAGCCACTCGAATCAAGACAAAGTACACGTAACCTAAATATACGCACTTCTGTACCGAAACAATCCTTTTGTTGCAAACAGAAATAATAATCAGCCGGCGGCACGACGAGTACCTTTGTCCGCGAGGGCGGCCTCCGAAGGGCCCGCGCGTAATGGCCGGCCCTTTTGTCAGAATATATCCTAGTAATTATAGCCCCCCTTTTAAAACAGCATTTTGCCTCGTTATACATAGTACTTTACCACGAATTTTCTTTCTGACCTGATAAAATGTTTTTTGAAAATTTAAAAGTCAGATGTCAAAATTGAGGAAAAATAAATTTCGGGGTAGCTTTTATTTTGGCGACATCGTTGACTTCTACGGTTTTGCTCGTGAAAGTTTATTTAGAAAGGCGCCTTTTCTCACTCTGCTTCAAGTTGTTGAAACTATAGTAGTTTAACGACTTATCCTGTTCCCATCAGTCACCCTAACTCGGGCATGAATGTAAAGTAAGTTCGCCCCGCCACCACCCCGCTACCGCCCCGCTACCGTCACGCCGCCGCCGCTCCGCTTGAGTGCGTATCGAGCGAACGGCAAGTTTGACAAAGCGCTGACTCACGCAAATCATATTTCAGGACGTCACTATAACAAACGATGGCCGTTTACGGCGCTCGAACTCGGATGAGTGACATCTGTGACGCGCCTTCGCACAAACACCCGATAACGATCTAGATGGAGCTACTGTCGCGCGCTGGGCGGCGGCGGCGGCGGCGCGGCGCTGACCGGCCGGGAACCAGTGACGTGCTTAGAAACGGATAAAATTACGATGAGCTCACAAACGGATCCTGTCACTGTTTCAATACGATGACTCGCTGTTTCTGAAAATAATCATGAATTTGCTCGAAGTAGTTGTGCAAATTGGAGCTTTGGGAGCCGCTAGGAACTTAACAATACGCAAGGAAGCTTTCAACGTCTAAAACATTACCCAGAATAACAAGTAATGTAGTTAACCGACCTGATGCATCATTTAATTTATTTTAAAGGAAACAATCAACTGCTAACCAACACATTACAGTCGAAGACAATGGCTGATGTAAATAATACGTTTAAAAGTAACTTTCAGTTGTAATTAGAATGACGGCTGGTTATCAGACAGACAAGCAGGGTACGCGCGGAGTTTCCTCAATAGTGGAGATGAGTTTCCCGACCAGGTGGAGCGCAGCACGCGGCGACACTCGCACAGCGGCGGGTCTCGATCGAGAAATCAATCTGCCTGAATAGGGTGCTAGTGATTCAATCACTCCTGTCCATTATCGCAGGATGAACTTCATTGAGGCTCAATCTTCGACATCATTCCAGTCCCCCTCCCGCGCCCCGCATCTCCGGGAAATAGCTGCCATTAGCGAATAAAGAGAGAGTTTTCCACCTGATAACAGTGTTTGCTTACGCTCTCAGGAAGGAGTTTCGCGTACTTCCTGTTATTGGATTCGATGAGAGTATTGTGTGCTCGAGCGGTTATTGGAATAGATGAATGTTTCGTTCCTGACCTCGCTGGAGATGAACCTCGACCGTTTTGTCTATTATTCTTGCTAGCGTGTGAGTACATGATGTCATATCGAAATGTATAACATAGAAGTGCAGTTTGCGAGGTACTGAGTGCCTCAGCTCGACTGCCCGCGCCGCTTCCATGTTGGCACATTTCTTGGACTCTAATCACAACAGTTACTTTTATATAGCAAAACATCTAATTAGTAGGGAATGAGAAAATGATCCGAGTTGATCACCTTAGTGTAATCAAAGTCAACAGACCACTTTACCATAGGTACAGAGTTATTCATATATAGCCACAGAACTCCACAGTCATAAGCTGTTTGTTGTTTTTGTAACAAGCATCGCTGAATTGAGAGTTTGCAAGAAGTCGACGCGGGCGAAGAGCGCTGCGACAAACAATGAGAGCTACAAAGTCTTTCACAAGTACTAATTCGAAACAATAGGTATACAGTGGGCCGAAGCACTCCGGTACTGTCGCGACAGTTCGGCCGTTACTTCGCCCGTTAACATTTAAATTAGGTGTATTGTTCGATGTAACTCCATTACGGCGGTCGACAGTCGCAGCGGCCAAATGAGATTCGGCCAAAGTTAGTGCGGAGTTATCGCACGCCCGGAGATAGGGTTTAGATAAGTGCGGTCCGGCGGGGAGACACCCCTGTCCCCCGACAGGGGTAGGAGGGGAGGGGGAATAACACCTCGACACCTACACTAGTTTAAATTTTCGTGCTGTCAATATCGGGCGGTCCATTTTAATTCTACAACCAAATAGGCGCTCCAGCGGTGTGGCGCGGCGCGGCTCGGTGCGCCGCGGTGGCTCCGAGGAGCATTAGCGGCAGAGTACCCCCCATTAACCCTCCGCGGCGCACCATTCATTTAATAATGTGAATTAACTAATTCCGTCCGCCGCTGTATCTGCGCCCGTGAAATATGATTTAGCATTAGGGCGGGCGGCAGCTGCCCGCGGAGCGGTGGCTATGAGTCATCGGCCCACCGACTCCGCTGACTGATCGGCCGTATTATAAACTGTACTTTGGTGGAATTTATGAGGCTCGAGACGCAGAATTGATGTTGCGTCTTATTATTGTGACAGGTCGTCGCGGCGTCGAGTGTGACGGGTTATTCGTTGTGGTAATTAGCGACGCGACGTGATGCCATGCGGCGCGACAACACGCAGGTACTCGGGCTCACACCAACTGCACCAATCTTAACTATTGTGATATAACAATCAATGAACTCTCTCATCACCACAATTTATTTATATTTTGTTTCGGTTTGTATCAAACATCACAAACCATTTGAACTTCATAAAACAATAAACGTCACATAATTTTGTTGTATTAAATCGCAGCATCAGCTGGTAGATGAAGTCAGCAGGCAGCTGGCGCGTGCAGTCAGTACTTGCCACGTGACCTCCGGAGCGAGGGTCCGGTGCTCTCAGTTTAATGTCCTAGCATGCGAGTCAGCGCAGGGAATATTAATATAATGAGCGGAAGCCGCGCATTGGCGAAACGTTCCTGTGAAAGCGAGCCCACTGGAGCATACCATGCCGCGTACGTTGACGTCGTAGAATTTTGACAAATGTGAAGGTAAGTCTTGAATACTGCAGTAGGTTGAGTGAAAAAACCTTTAATTACGCCATAAAATATGATAAAACGCAATGAGTGTGTTAGTACGTCTAGTAGCTACGACTTTGCGTAGCATTCGTAGCAGACTCTACGAAAATTTATAAACATATTTTCTATATCATTGTACTTATTCTTTTAGCTTGAAGAACCATATTAAAAGAAAAAATAATATAGGAAATGTTCTTCAAAAAGTTTACATCTATAACCTATCTTTAAGTTCTAATTTGTTCCAGTTATTTCTTAATTATAATGGCCTCCCCGTTTTCTTTTTCACTGATTTATGATAAGAAATAATGTCTAAAACAAAAATATCTCTCAAGGGCGGAATGCTATGCAGCGTCGGAGGGAAGGTTCCTCTTGTAACGGCCCTCCGGAGGGCGGGCGGCGTTATGGCGCCAGATAACGGGCTAGTAACGACGCGATATGAAAATAGGTGCTCCGTGTTCTGTTTTAATATTTTTCCTTGTCAGTGTTGTTGTATCGCGGCTGGGTGTCGTCCACCGAGCTGCTTTCTGGTATGCGAGTGTGTATAGCTGTTTCGTAGAGTGAGCTTAATCCCGCGGTTAACAGCGATGTCAATATCTTTAACGCAAAGTTATGTCAAATATTAAAAGGAACTCAGTTGTACTATCATGTAATAACTATAATAGTTCAGTATATAATTTTTATTTCTGATGTACCCAATAAAAAGTTTCCGCATATCTAAAATAATCTACTCGCACAAATTCTGTCAGCGTCCCGAGGCACACGGCGCCGTGGGCTGCGACACGGCAGATTTCCCCGGCGACGCGCATACCACGATCTGTTCAATACATTTATTATATTACTTCAGAGCTTTCCATATTCCACGCGTCGAACAAAAAGAAGGCCATTGACAAATTGATTTCAAGAAACGGTTTTGCATTTGATCTCCGGACGCATCCAACGAACAGAACGAGTATTCTTGTTCATCCCGCGCTACAGCGGCAGTTATACATCACTAGCTTTATTTATTTACTCCTCATAACATCAGCTATCTGCCAGTGAAAGTCCCGTCATAATCAGTTCAGCCGTTTCGGAGTTCATACACACACACATCACCTTTTATACGTAACAAGAAGGTTATTATTTAACTCACAGAACAGATGAAAGCAGACGAGGTCGCGCGGGAGCCGGATTACGTACTATCGATGTGAGGTTTGATAAATAACGGTCTAGTTATATATTCTGTCGTCAATTCACGGGACGGCCACTAGCATTAATATTGAATAATTGAGGCCGAGGGCGGAGGCGCCGGCGGCTGGCGGCAGCGAGATGGCCCTCCTTACCGCGCCCATTACGCACGCCTCCCGTGAAACGCAAATTGCCGGCGACGCGCCAAAAACAACGTCGATTAAAATTTATGTAAAAATCTGGGATAGACTCACGTCATCGAATTTTTATGTTAACACTATAACCAGTATTATCTCGATGTACGGGACCGTACGAAATAATAAGAATCACGGACTGAAACTGGATAAGACTGGTTTAGAACTTGAACTAAAAAAGGTTGCACTCAGCAACAGATGTTAAAAAAAAAACTATAGGCTTGCGTTTGACCGCCAACTTGCCTGATGTTAAACGATGATTACAGAATGATTCGTTTTTCGAAAACAATCACGTGTGCGAACACAGAGCAATGATTGTCATCGAGTCTAAGTGTGCCAAAAACGGGACATATTGCATAATAAGTGTAAAGCATGGTTTGGTATTAGTAAGTAAGTGGATTAGTAAGTTGAAATGGCAGTGGGCAGGGCACATATCACGCAGAACAGATGGCCGATGGGGCCGAAAGGTTCTGGAATGGAGACCACGGACTGGTAAGCGCAGCGTAGGACGTCCACCCACAAGATGGACAGACGACCTAAAAGAGACCGCAGGGAAACGCTGGATGCAGGCCGCTTCCAACCGGCCCCTTTGGAGATCGATGGGGGAGGCCTATGTCCAGCAGTGGACGTCCTACGGCTGAAATGATGATGATGATGATGATGATGGTTTGGTATTGTACGCGGTGCTGGAAGTAGGGACACCGCACACCGCAGCCACACGCATCGATGATTCACCCGCATCATCTATCATACACCATTCCACGTCGCAGTTTTTGAACACCAATAAATACGGCACAACGATACGCGGCTGGAAACTGCCAACTGACCACACCCCTCTCACATGACAGATACATACATCACCATTGAAACTATACAATGAAGGTTACAACATACGCTGCGAAGACTTCCAGAGAGAAAGTTGAAGACGATCGCATTCTAACTGAGCGCAAAAACGAGGACCAACGCACATGCCGCTTGCTGAATAGGAAATACCAGCCTCACAATGTTCAAACAATAGGAGGAAAAATAGCAGCGGAGCGTCAAGCGGAGCGCAGGAGCAGTGATGCGTGTCGCATGTCGGAATCCGTGTAACAACGCGCGCCCGATTGCCCTCGAAAGGGTGAAGCGACACAAAAACACGTCATGTCTGCACGTTGCTGATTAAAACGCGACCGACGCGGCACAAAGCGATTATCGGACCGTACGCCGCCCTCTGCTACCCACCGCGTCCCGAGCGACCTTATTGTACTCGCATTCACGTCGAATTCATTCACTTACCGCAAATATTTTAATGCTGTAGCATAGGCTGAGTATACTTTCTCCCTCTACGTGCAGTAGCATTATCTCACTACACGTTGTCAATACATTTGACTGGAGAAAGCTACATCTGACAGGTTACCGTTGGGTTACCGACATTAAAAGCGTCATATAGTTTACGTCACCAACATCAAAACCCACTAATACAATTTGCTGAAGCATCATGTGGCCATCTGTTCTGTGGGTGCTTCAGGTGGTGGTCATCATA
Organism: Agriopis aurantiaria; assembly: GCA_914767915.1. NCBI lineage: Eukaryota > Metazoa > Arthropoda > Insecta > Lepidoptera > Geometridae > Agriopis > Agriopis aurantiaria. Next base: position 20,099,367 of record OU611982.1, on the reverse strand, counting down.
TTAATTGAAACACTAAATGATGCTATGTTTTTTTTTGGCGACTTGATAACCAAACGTAAATCTATTATAGACATCCTTCACTACAATCCAAGTGTCCCGGTTGTCGTCCAGTATTTGAATTGTCTATAACATTTTGGTACTACCAGTTCACTACCAGTTGGTAGTGAACCTACCTTCTGAGCCTGAGGGCGTGGGTTCGATTCCCACGTAGGACAAACATTTGTGTGATGAATATTTGTGTTTGTTCTATATCTGGTTGTTAATATCTATTTAAGTATGTATTTAATAAACTATAAATGTATGTATATCAGTCTCTGGCAGCCATATCACAAGCTTTGCTTAGTTTGGGGTCAGATGACCGTGTGTGCAAAATGTCCCAAATATTTATTTATTTATTAAAAATATTTATTTATTTTAATAGTTTTTATGTGCGTCTGCAACACAGCGTCTGCGGAACAAGTTGATTTGAACAGAGTACACAGCAAGTGTTCAGTATCGGTCATCTGTTGCCTCACAGAGAATTGACACGTTTCTTTACTGATAGGGAAGTATAGTTACGTCGTGCAGCCAGGAGAGCTTCCTGGCGGGCGGGTTGGCGCGCACGTGGCACTCGAAGTACACGTCGTCGCCTTCCTTGATGTCGTCGGCCGCCAGCGAGCTGCCCAGCCGCAGCCGCACCACCGGCGGGTCTGCACACAACCACACACTGTCACGTAGCTCTGCAGCCGCGACACACGGTGCGTCAGGCGACAGCGGCGTGTCGCGAGCCAGCCACCACTCCTCTCTCGCCGAGAACTGGCGCCAGGTGGCCGGCTGAGGTTGAACATAATACCTACCGCTTTGGTTGCCATCAATACCATAGTTTTGAAGTTTTGGGACCGGCTAATAATGAAACATAGAAAGAGAATCTTAATGGGTCGGCAACGTATTTGTGAAGCCTCTGGTGTTACAAGTATCCATAGGAGACGGTGACTGCTTACCATCAGGCGGGCAGACTGCTCTTTTGCCACCTATGGCATAAAAATTGTGACAATTTTATCAACCACAAAAAAAAAACAATTTCCTTCTCTTTTCTGTACAATCAACAGAGAAGGACCAAAAGAAGAAAATATTTAGTGTATATTGAATTTTGGCGCCAACGTGAAAAAAATAAACAGGCCAAGTGCGAGTCGGGATCGCGCACTGAGGGTGCACCACCATCGGATCGCGCACCACCACAAAATTACCAGTTATAACTTGGTAATGAACAGAAACTTGTCACCGACTCGCACTTGGCAATTTTATATTAATTGTATTGTATTGTAAATATTATTTGTTGTTATAATTAAGTGTGTACTATGATCATGCCAAGTTTGACGCTTGTACGTATTACTGTTTTAACATTAGAGCTAATACAAAAATACATTAAAAAAATACGTTTGTTGTATGGGGACCCCCCTTTTGTTTTTACTTTTTGACTTTTTTATTATTTGTTAGTCAATGCGCTTTAACATTACATATTTTGTGAAAATTTCAACTGGCTATCTATTACAGTTCGAAAGATACGGCCGTTAATAGGTAAGCCAGACAGACAGACATCGTAGGCTTAGTAATAGGGTCTCGTTTTTACCCTTTGGGTACGGAACCCTACAAACGTTTCTTCTCATTGTATTATTTTCCAAAACTTGTGTTAATTTGTATTGATGGTAGATTATAGTGTGCGTGAATGTACTCGAGTATTGAAAAGAGGTATCGTATAACGAGGTGAAACATGTTTTTTCGTGAAGTTTTCAAAACTCCATAGAAGCCTCTAGTAAAGACTCCAACAATTTCTTAGGCCATGACTTTGACTTGACCGTGAGTTGCTTTGCTTAAGTCTGACTGTGACTATGACTTGTTCGACGATATTTAATTCAACTTGTAAATATTCCAATACTTTAAACTGGCAAATGCATAAGACGTGTGACGCTAAAATCCCTTCAAGAGGAAAAAAGTATACTTACAAACGACGTTGATAGTCCAGGAAGTCTCCATGTAGAGCGTGGTGACGTTGGGGTTCTCCGCGCGGCAGACCAGCGGCTTGCCGTCATCGTCCAGCGTGGGCACGAAGCTCATCACCGACGCCGTCAGGTTGTCCCGCAGCTCTTCCTGCAACCAACCACACTCCGCTACACCACCTGCTCTCCACACTTTTACTACCTATTACTACGTAGTTTTACCCCCCCCCCCCCTAATTTATTCAAAATTTATTCAAGCATTTCTGTGGCACCGTAGCATTCCGTATAGCACCCAAACGGCGAACCGACGCACCTTCGAGAGGATACCCAAATTTAGCAGCAGACCAGAGTTGACGTCAGAGTAACACCCAAGACCTCAAAGTTCATAAGCATCTTTTGGTTCGAAAGTAATCCACCGTGAAAGTTCCGTTCATAACAAATTACATAGACATGATAGGTAATAAATGAAAAAAAAAATATGGCAATTTGTAAATAGTTGTAGGTGACACACACAGACATGTAAGCCTGACAGACACGTTATATTGATATAGGTAGCTAGTTTCCACAGAATTAGCTAGTTTCATAAAAATGGAAATAATATGGTTATCTGCTATCGCTAACACAGTTTTACGCCAATTATTTTCACACTGAGATAAAAGTGACACAATATGGGTTCGTTAGCTATATCGGCGATTATAAGTAACGTCAATCGGATTGTATATCACGGCCGGGAGCGGAGCGGAGCAGAAAGCAGTCAGCGAACTGAGAGGAGCGGAGCGAGGTTAGTGTGAGCGGAGCGGGCAAACGGTGACGTCACAACCGTCACGCATCGTCACACTTACCTTCTTTGACTCCACTCCTTTACATAGCAACTCCAGTACTTTGTTTGAATCCAAATTCATTTATTCAGCTTAAGCTTGTTACAAGCACTTAATGAACGTCGCTCCGTTGAATAATTTATTAGAAAGTTCGTACGAGTCGCAGCACGGATGTTCTGAGAATGATTCAAGTTATTGTTGGACGCTCGTGAGCTCGTGGGGATATTGTTCGAGGGATAATAGTCGATAAAAAGTCTGCAGATACTGTTGCGTACAAACCCATTGGGGTTTAATGGTAAGTAATTTCAGCTCTATATATATGTATTACTAGCTGCGCCCCGCGGTTTCACTCGCCTAGTGATGAAAAATGGTGATGATGAAAAGTTATACCTATGCCACTCTCCAGCCTTTGAACTATACCCATGCAAAAAATCAGGCCGATCCGTGGCTCTATTGCTGCGTGAAAGAGGAACAAACAAACCACATGGAGTATTGTTACCATCTTTGGAACGGAGCACCCAAGTATCAGCTTGACCCACTTGATGCATTACAGCGTAGAGCTGTCAGAATTGTCGACGATCCCAAGCTCACTGAACACCTAGAGCCGCTCAGCATGCGCAGAGACGTTGGGTCTCTTTGTATCTTATCGCATTTACAAAAACTGTTTGATCTGATGCCGGCGTCGCGGTTTTACCATCGCACTAGTCGCCACCACCTGAAGGATCATCCACACATCATAGATCAGTGGATATCGCACACTGTCCGATTCACATGATCCTACGATTCCACATATGGCATTAAAAAAAACAACAAACTTTTCGCTTTGATTTGAATAATCTTAGTATGATTTTCCTAGATTTCTTCAATTCGCTTACCGATTGAACAACATCGAGCTACACTGCTAGGTTGTCCTTTAAGTGTTAGCCAGCCAGTTACCAGGGGAGAGGGCCTGCCTGGGCTGTATCCGCCGGGGCGGAAGTGTTCAGTCAACATAACACAGAGCTACGCTACGCAGTGCGGCGCGGCTCGAGCCCGCAGAGCCGAGCGACTATCGAGCGCACTCCCGCCACTTCACGAGCTTGCAGCTAGTTTTTGCGTACGCAGATTATGAGCGAGTCATTCGCTGATTTCCAGATTTGCGTCCAGATTAATGATGAGCATTATAAAGTATTATGAATCGGAAACTAACCACAGTCCGACCGCTGAGAGAATGCGTCTGACAGCTGAAATAACATTGTAATAATCTGAATAAATACAATACATTTTATTTTAATATTTCACTGTAGTATATCGATTGATTGATTAACTCTTTATTGTTCACACCATAAAATACCAGCCACATAGTTATATTGCTAGTTGCTAGTTGTTTGTTAGTTGCTAGTTATATTGGCTACCAGCTCCATTTTTACGCTCAAAAAGTTAGTGGAAGTGATCGGAATTTACTGTTATCGTTTCATCATCATCATCTTAGCCATAGCACTGGACATAGGTTTCCCCATCGATTTCCAAAAGGGCCGGTCGGAAGCGGCCTACATCCAGCGTTTCCCTGCGGTCTCTTTTAGATCGTCCGTCCATCTTATGGGTGGACGTCCTACGCTACGTTTACCGGTCCGTGGTCTACATTCCAGAATTTCATTCAAAATTTTGAAAACTAATTATGTGTTTATTTTTTATTTTTATTAATTATAGGCTTGCGTTTGACTGCCAACTTGACCCGCCTTTTGTTTCTTAGAATGTTGAATTTCCGTAACGTTGAGATATCACTTGTCATAATGTTGGATTTGTCGTAAAAAGATGGATCTCTAAATATCTAATACATAAAGATTAATTTTAGAAAAAAAAAGAACCGACTTCATGACTATGCCTATCATTTACAAACTGAAACTAAAAAGTAGAAAATAATATTTAAATAACTTTAAAGCAATGAGCATTAGAGGACAATCAACGAAATTATAATTACATATATTACCTACTTATATATTTACAATTTATAATCAGTTATTTTTGGAGTCGGTGCCAGCCAAAGCAAAAATAACCTTATAACCTGTTTATAAACCACAGCTATCACTAAATTTATCAAACGGTTATTGCTTATTGTTATGGGAGTATCCATATTGATTGGCCTGTCAAAATATAAGCTTCGTTGTTAGAACGAATTGAACGTTCATGAATATTGTAATGTACCGAGCACGAAGAGTCTAGACTTCTACAAGATATGTTATATGGTAGCAGCTGGATGTATGGACGCTGTCAATGTACAGGCACAGTAAATATATTTATGCTCGCTTCATAAATCACTTATTTGTAAGTCAAAAAACTACAGGTTATTTTTATTCATCATAACATTATCAGCCTTTCGTAGTCCACTGCTGGACATGGCCTCTCCCGTAGCACACCACTCGGCCCAATCTTTGGCTCTTTACTTCCAGCCACTGCCAACTGCCTTAAGTATATCGCCACTCCATCTTATCTCAGGGCGTCCAACGCTACATTTGCTGATTCGTGGTCTTCACTCTAGAACACGTCTACTCTAACAGTTATCAGTTCTGCGAGAGTTGGTTATTTTTTTTTTGTAGGGGAGTAAGGGAATTACTCACGTGAGGTGAGGAGCAAAGCAAAACAAAATTTGTTGACTAATCAGACCGATCAAAAAACCACATCAGTTTCATCAGTTTCAATTAAAACACCACAAATATTTATCATTTAATTATGTTACATAGAAATAACTCCTTTCTCTCTTGGTCACATTTGTTGCAAATATTTCACATGTCGTTAACGATTATGGTAGAAAATAGCTCCAGTAAATTCATAATCCGTCCCTAAAAAAACACTTCTAGCCCAAAAACTAGTAGAATGTGAGCTAATAATGAACACATCCATTCATTCCCGATACTCCAAGCTAGTAGCAGTGGCAGTTTGTTATATTTACGAGGCATTTTGCGCGCATTCGCTTGCGCTGCAGTGCGCCGAGGCGATATGCGACACCGTGAGCAGCGCTCTCGACGCCGCACGCTATAAATTTCCGAAACGCATCGGCCTGCTGCTGCCGTTAGCTGCGGCGTAGCAAGTCATGCCAATGAATGTCAATAACGGTGGCCAGCTAGGTGGCAGCTCGACGACAAGCAAACAACCGAGCCGCGTCAGCCGCAGCGACCGACTGCATGCCGCAGCCGACAATACATTAAATTGAGTTTTTGAACCAGAATTTGGCCACACCAAAGAAACTTTCGTGCCTCATTTTGCTCGTCCAGAGTGCAGGTTTTGAAGTGATTTAATGACACTCAGTTCTCGAAGCCAAGCCGCCTGCCTAGCGTATTATGGCAACATCACTCTCTAAGAGGCAGGCCTTTGAGTTTACTGGCTGATGACGGGACGTATTGCGACTCAGTTCTATCACCGCAGTCATCGGTACAATATACGCCGCAAACGTATTTATCATACAAACAACGATTCATTATAATTGCGGTGCAAATATGCTAACCTCGGCAGTGGTTACATATCTGAGCCATTTGGGTCGAGACATTGGGCCCTTAAAGCCGGAATCACCTCATTTTCAAAAATCTTTCAGAGCGCCTGGTTAATGCGACGCGTGACCAAAATGCTGGCGTGTTTCTGGCCCAACGCATAACCATTGCTATTCAGCGTGGTAATGCCGCCAACATGTTGGGTACGCTGCCACCTGGTAGTGGGTACGAGCATTTAGATTGTTTCTAGACCTTCAACGTTCTGTGGGCAGTCCAACTGTTTTTGTTAGACCAAGTAGTTTAAGTAATTATTGTTAGCTTGCATTTAGTTTCGATAAAAACGCACCAGTCAGAAAAAAAATATGAAGGAAGTATGGGTATGTAAACAAAATCATCTCCTTCATTTATATTTATTTTTATTTTCTAAAAGATTGATTACATTTTATTAGGAAATTATTCTTTTTGTTTTGTCAACTAGAAAAAAATCACCGAATGGGGTCGGAGTAGTGTTCATCTAATAACTTGAATAATTTCTGTATACCTAATAATAATAAATTGTTCGATAACATTTTGTATTTTCCCCGTTAAGTAGAACATGCTTATCAAAATTCACGGAGCAGCTTCCATTCACTTGCCTTAAGTATTTTGAATAAGTTTGTATAGCGATTTTTCGACGTTCCGATAGGCGCCTATTGATGCCGAACGTTTTCTTGCGTTTATTTTTAATAGAGTCTTTCGGAGCGGGATTACCGGAACTGAGCAGCCGACGTCTCGTGCGCGGAACTCGCGCGGGATTGTTCGCCGAATTACCAATAAGTTGTCGATTACGGTGCGTGGCAGCGCCGCGGCCGCCCGGGCGCCCCTCGCGGCCGTCACGAGCGCGCGATAAATACAAGCGGGCGCACGCCGCCGCCGCCCGCCGCCCTCGCGTTACCCCTTCAATGGATCTTATAATGCCACAAATTATTCTTATAACTCTTCATATGACGCGCCTTTCCTCTAATGCCAGATTTATGACACAATATTACTAAGAACGCTCCACTCGGTGTCGTCAAACGACGTCTGAACGAAGCTGTAGTTTTCGAATAACGTTGTGTTTAGTTCTCGAGAGAAACTTACGGAGGTGTGAAATAAAATTCTCCTAATGACGTAAGTTTAAGAACGTGGCGGACGTTTTACCTCTGTTAAATAAAAACGCAGCACTGGGATGAGAGCGGCCACGGGACGTGTCCACCGGACGGTAAACCGGTGCGCATTACTGTTACTGCACCGTTTCGCTCGAGTTCCGTTCCGAGAGACGAGCAAAACTAATTCCTGCAACGAGTGTTCGTAAAAAAGCGATTCCAGGAGTTTCAACTCCTCCAGGAAAAATCTTAATGACAGCTGAGTCGGCGGCGCGGTGCGCACTGTGCGCACTCTCATAACTCGCGCTGGCAGCTGGCCAAGCGTGTTGCTGCTAATTAAGCTAAGCGATCATCTCGCATATCCCGCCGCTCGTCCCGCCGCTCGTCCCGCCGCTCGTCCCGCCGCTCGTCCCGCCGCTCGTCCCGCCGCTCGTCCCGCCGCTCGTCCCGCCGCTCGTCCCGCTGCTCGTCCCGCCGCTCGGGCCGCTAGTTGCATTCGCGCGTTATTCCGCACTTTATGACGTGACCCTGTTGCTTATAGTATGTACGTTGTTACGGTCGCACTTGGAAATGCATTATTTAGGATAACCCATTCAAGTGTGCAAGAAATGTATACCGTAACTCTGTTCAACGTTGTGATATATCTGTCCGAAGTCTGCCATTTCCATAAGCGCGTGTTTTGCTTTGTGTGACATTGTAAAATGGATTTTTCGCGTGAAATCGCCCATTCATTTGGCTTGTTCGGTGTCACGTCCATTCCATGTCGAGGGTAAAAACGTGGTTACGAACGAAAGCCGACGTACTCGCCGTAGACGCAGTGTCCACAGAAGGGAATCTTTATAACTTTATTTTAACTATACATTTACGCGTATGTATGGCTCGTGGAGTACGACCAACTTCTAACAGATGGCTGGCAGAGGTAAAGTAGTAACTTTTAACCTGGAAACCTAAAACCTTGATTTTTGATAGATTAGTTTAAATAGTTCAGATGATATATGATATTGTATGAGTAAGTTCCGGTTGTTTGTTCTTGGACATCAAACGATGGGTCGTGTCAAATGCCTGTAGGTAACCAGTCAGCTCATATGACAAACAAACACGCACACATGTTTGACTAGACAAGTGAATGTTTGATAGGAGAAGTGGCAGGTCTCTGGGGGCCCTGTGGCGGCCCATTGCCGAATATCTCCGTTTAATTAGCGGCCGGAGCCGGCGGTAATTGCATTTCAAATTGTGCGAGTGTTTGTTAGGGGACGGACGCGGGCAGGCCGGGCCCGGGCCCTGATTATGGACAGGCCTTATTACACGCCTGTGCGGGGTTCCACTTGTCTGTTATCATCCATAGTGTGGCACAATCAGAACAGCATACGCGAGGATATTGTTTTGTCAAAAAATCAACATAATATGATATAATTCATGCAACTCAATCGGTATCTAGCCGTAGGAAGTGCGACACAAGACTATTGTTACGTGATAACAAAATTATGCCTTCATGTGCTTTCCCGAAGTGTCAAAACACAACAAAATACCGCTATCTATTTTTTGTAACAGATGTAGTACTTTTTTTTACATGGTTATAATTAGGCGTTGAAGTATATTTCCGACGGTTTGACTCGTTTTTACTGAGAAAATTCAATGGTTATAGCCCGTCTATTCATTTTATTTTGGTCGATGAGTGTAAGTACTAAGTATTCCTCTCTGCACATAATGCTAGGTAAGTACTTGCCACCGTATAGGAGGCCCTTGAACTCGCGACTCTAATGAGAAGCACTTTCCATCGCAGAATAATTTAACGAGAGCAATATTTTTCCAAAAAATAGAGTTACGAGTGAAAGATTAAACCTGAATATTAAAAGTGTAAGTGGCTTTTTACGCGCAAATATTTCACGCTTAAACGCTGAAATTACGCGGGACGTTTAAGAAAAAGGCTAGATTATAATTTAGTACGAAGAGAAACGCGTTTAATGAGGTTTTTATATAATGACGTGAATAATTAAAGGATTCGTGCGTTCCTCGGGGTTTTATTGTCTTATTAAGGCTGGATGGTCGAGGAAGGTAGCAGTTTATGAGGGTCGAGGCTCGCGGACTTTACGACGTGTTCAGGTAAATAGGTAATGACGCGGTAAGTGCTACTCTCCACAGTACATCTACCTGATATACTGAGGTGTGCTGTACGTGTCCGGTCACTCTGGGCGCGGAATAACTGCCTTATTACACATTCACATAATGAATACTTATATCACACTATCATACTAATATAATCACAGTTATCGCACTTATAATCGCACTCATCACATCACATAAATACATAATAAAATATATACATAATATTATAAATGCAACAGTTTGTATGTGTGTGTGTATGTTTGTTACTCCTTCACGATGCAATAGCTTAACGGATTTGGATGAAATTTTGAACATAGATAGCTTATGTCCTGGATTAAAACTTTTCATCATTATCGTTACCATTTTTCATCGCTGCGCGGGTGAAACCGCGGGGCGCAACTAGTAAGAAAATAAAGTGATCTAAAGAAACATTATGCGTCAATATATCACGTTTTTATTTCCTAATTTCTATGAATTATTTGTAACTCACGCGCGTTTCTGTAACTTTAACTATTGACTAAAGTATAAATAATTTCTTAGTATTTTCAAGAAAATCCGAAGAACTCCTCAATTGGCAATTACAGAAAGTTCAATTATATTAATTGAACTTTCTGTAATTATATATAAACTGTATACCTTAGTATGATATATGGGTCTGTATCAATGTCCATGCCGTGGTGTTCACCGCGGGGCGCTGGTGTGCCGCAAGCACGTGTTTGCCGCTCGCCGCAAGCACACAAACAGACAAACAGTGTTATTGGTCAGGCGCACCTGAGGAGATGCCTTTAATTTGTTTACTGATCTCACGCCGCGTGATTACGTATGTGTGCGTGTCTCATTATCGCCTTCAAGCTGTATAGGTACTGCATGTGTGTACAGTGGCGGGATTGACTGAGATCTGCTCTCAGATAATGTTTGCATCAACATCTATGATGATAATATATCTAGTTCGCCATGTGTTTACATTTTGTCCACCCACGAGATGGACAGATGATCTAAAAGAGACCGAAGGGAAACGCTGGATGCAGGCCGCTTCCAACCGGCCCTTTTGGAGATCGATGGGGGAGGCCTATGTCCAGCGGTAGACGTAATATGGCTGAAATGATGATGATGATGTACATTTATTTTAGCTTGTAGATGAGATAAAACGTCATCGAGCTTTACATCAGCGGCATTCTCCTCAGTCTCCATATGTACATGTTACGGCCACTTTGTTTCTCTCCTTTCCGGTCTGATAGATACGTACTTACACGTTATATCGGCGAGTGGAATCAGTTAGCTAGACTATTGTTTGTGCAAGTCTTTGCAAATATGCCCAAATAGTTTCCAGATATTCCTCCACAGGCGAACTATTATTCCGCGGCAAGTGTTCCGAGTTCCAACAGTCGGGAACTAAGCTCCGCGTAAGTCGGGGAGTATACGAGCCCCGCCGAGGACTAGCGCCAGTCGCACATGCCACTCGCAACTAACACAAGTTAGCTAATCGCACACATTCCGATCGGTAATCGAGTTATGCGCCGCGCCGATTTACGCCGAGTCACCGCAATCAGCGCTCATTGAGTGCCGCCCCATGCCGCCCCGTGCCGTCCCGCCCCGTGCCACTGCCCGCTCTGCCACATTCGCATTCACCGCCAAATGTAATCACAAATGTACTTAGGAAGTTGCCACTTACGGACTTGGGCTTGAAGGAAATAGATGGTTCTGTCGGTACGTTGCCTTGCTCTACGAGCCGATCAGGTTATGCGTTACGACTTGCAAATTACATTCTGACATAAATTTGGACCAATTTAAAATTTTGATAACTTGAATTTATCCTCACATCATAAATACTTATGTATGTATTTTAAAAATTGTCATCATAATGTGACCTGCTCTATAAAAAGGCGCATGCAGAATACGCGTAGACTTGTTTATAAATATGTGATCGTGAATCATAGCTTGCTATAATTGATGTTATTTAAACGTAGTGTGCGAGTGTGGCGGATCTAGTTTCTAATGAACTGCGCCACCTCACTCACTCACAGTTGAAGCACGGTAGTCTTCTCCCGTGAGAATACCCTGGAGGTGTTGCGGCAGGTGCGGCAGGCGGGCGCCGAGGCGGCAGGCGGCAGGCGGCACAGCGTCTGTTCCTCGCGAGATGTCAGGACTCGGCCTCAGTTTTGCTTGTCTAATTAGTCGTGTTTTATTGCGATTTATTACGTTTTAAATTATTCAGGAGGTGCTTCATTGTGTCTAGCTCCAAATTGTGGCCGTTTTCATTAGGCCGCTTGAAAATAAATATAATTTAACTAAGGAAGACTTGTAATGTGAACGCAGCGGACACCGTCGCGGCGGAGGGGTACTCTCTGTCGTCTGCTCATCTGTGTTTAGTGTACGGACGGGAGAAACAGTTTACTTGTCTTTCGTAGTCTTTGGCATCGTACATAGATATATCGGTGCGCTCTCAGTATCAGTCAAGCAACATGTCAGATAAGTAGGTACCTATGTTGTATTTGAACGAAGGAGTGTCTGACAGTATCAATGTATGACGACTTGCGACATGAGTGCACAACGAACCCACATTTTTGACATTTAGTTACAAAATCGAGTGTAAAATTATTCGAATAATAATATGAATACATAGCACAAGTTTGGCGCGTCGCCAGTGACTGTGCAGCTACAGAGAGTATATAATAACAGTAAGGGTAGCGCCCACTACACCCATGTTTGGACGTGGTCCTGCTGGTTCGTATACCTATATTATAATAATTATATTCTTCATAAATTTAAAAGTAGTTAAAAAAAATCCAATTATTTTGATTTAATAAACCAGCCAAGTGCAAGTTGAGCTCGCGCACTGAGGGTTGCGCAAGCCAGGTGAGTTCCACAAAATTCAATAAAGAAATTACCAGTTATAACTTGGTAATACTTGTCGCACTTTGCCATTATTTATTGTTATACTTTAGAGAGTGCACTATAATCATGTCAAGTTTGACGTTTGTACGTATTACCGTTTTTACATTAGAGCTAATACAAAAATACCTTTAAAATAACCGGACAAGTACTATATTTAAGTTTATTACTATATTAAAATTGTTGGCAACAGTAAATGAGAGTTGCAGATGAAAGAGCTCACAACACGAAGACAGCCAGACCGCAGGTAGGTAATTATGTGGTCCCAAACTCTCGAGACTCGTTCATAAGTAGGTTATTAGAAGGGAGCTTTGTTCAAACAACAATTATGTGTAAGTAGCAGGCGTGGGCGCAGGACGCGTGTACTCCGCTCAGCGTAATTAATAAGGATTTGTGGGAGTCTAGCCGGGACACCCTCTCAGGGTTCATAATGAGACGCTTTCAACTTCCCTAAAATTCAAGCTTACTTTACGGATTTCATTTATTTCAATGTCGTAATTGAAATGTAAACTCACTAACGGTTTTTTACACACGACTAGTCTAACGTCTGATTGCAATATCACCGAATGGAAAGCGATGATGCGGTCGAAGATGGAGCACGTTTGCCTAGTAATAAACTATTAACCATAGACTTCAACACGGCAAGATTTTAATAGTGCAGAAACACAGACAGATGCAAGGCATTCCGTTGTTATGGCGTTTTAATAATTAAGAAATAGGAGACAAAACTGTTGGTGCGAGTGAATGGTATTTCGACTGATTTCACTTAGCCGTCTAGACACATAGTAAAGAAAAGATAATGGCGAAAAAAAATTGACGTTGTTCCATTTGCATACTCTCTGTGGAAATCATGTAAAATATTGACAAGCTTACGACTTTGCACCGGAGGTTCAGGTTCTGAAGCCTCTTTTTACCCAACGTAACGTTTCACCGCCAATGAGCTTTAATTGCGTGAGAATGTGAGAGATGTACCTATACTGTTTCACAGTTTCACGCAGCAGGTCACTAGGCTGGATAGTCACAATAATCTGCTGCTGTCAACAAGCGTGGTGTACAGACATCATGCTGTTCTCATCGTATATTCAACAGATTTTTTTACTGCCACTGCCAGTAATTTTCTCATAAGTCATTGAGCAGTGGCTGGAAGCTTAAAGCGGAAGACAAAGCTGAATCGCGTGTCTTATGAGGGGCATTTAACCAGCAGTGTACCAGAGAGTTTGCTATTGATGATGATGAATATATTCATAGTATGAAAAGTCCAAATAACTCCACAAACTTCCAACTAGTTTCACGCACCAAGTACAAGAGTCGCACAAGTAGCGTAATGGTAAGAAAACTACTGCCAAAGAAGCAATTCCTTAGAAGCATACTGTTTGTCGGAACACGGGACGGGGAGCGAGCTGCGAGTAAATAGTTGGAAAGTATTGCGAGCGGAGTCGGAGACAAACACAGAGCGCATCGAGGAAATGTGTTTGAGTAAACTGGGAGGTTAAGAAGGAGTTGTTCCTCAAAAATACACCTCTTTAGTCTTGCTAGGAAATGGTTATTGTAGTTTGGTTCACATTTATGTTTTTTATTTAATTTAATAATATATTTGCGTTTGGCCGCCAACTCGCCTGATGTGAAGTGATGATGCGGTCTACGTTGGAGCATGCTTGCCTAGAAGAAACCGATTCACTCATTGGCATTTGAAGACACCCAGATTGTAACTATCGGGGAACACCCATTCAGGCAGCGCATTCCACAGACTAGCAGTTCGCATAATAAAAGTGGAATCAAAGCGCTTTGTACGGGTATTTGGAATATCAACCTTAAAGCGGTGTCGATCCGATGCACACTCTCTGAAATGTATCCGATAAAAAACCGATAGACTAGCAACTTTGCGCCGATGCTCAAGACTAAGGAGCTTAGTCTGAACCAGGGATTCGTTGCTGATGAGCCTCTTGGCACACTTCACAATACACTAACGCCCCAAGCTGATACTTAGCTGATCCATCCCAAAGGTGAGAGCAGTCAATTTAGGTCAATCATTAATTAACTATGCACCGAAGTCATGACTTATTTCACAGATAAGCTCTATGAAAATACAGTTTGTTATGCACAATAAATGATGTCTATGTATATGTCTATGTCAATATCTCAAACATTCTGAGCTAATTAGAACCTGATATGTACCACGTGGTATATAACCGGTACCTTTTAAACATACTGTTTTCAGACCTTTCAAAATGGCAGTGATGCGTTGAAGTGTGATGCTTAGTGTAAATAAATAAAGTAGGCTGGTGAGGCAGCTCGTTAGGGCAAGAAGCGCCGAGGGCTCTCCACTCCGCGCCGCGGAGATAACTCTCGAGAGAGGCATTCGCAGTCGTCGAGATACAGCCCTCCATCCACCTGCAGTTAATAAGGTACCGCTACGAAATGCACGACAATTATTTTGGTTAGACTAGGCACTACTAGCACAGGATCAGGTTCTCAATTATGCCGTTTTTCTTAGAGTATATAGAAATCGTAGAGACCAAAACAGATGTCGTAATCGCCCATCTAAAACCACTCTAATGAACCACAGCACAACACTATACTGAATTCAATAAGGAATCTAAATACGAATCTATCTAAGGTAAATCAAAAACATTAAGTAATATTATCACAAAGTTAGTGATTTTATAAATTACTAGCTGCTCTCCGCGGTTCACCCGCGTAGTGATGAAAAATGGTGATGGTGATGATGATGAAAAGCCTATGCCACTCTCTGGCTCTTGAACTATACTCATGCAAAAAATCAGGTCGATCCGTTGTTCCGTTGCAGCGTGAAAGAGGAACAAACAAACCAACAAACAAACACACTTTCGCATTTATATTTAACAATATTAGTATGATACATTTTAGTTATGGTGGCAGTAAGTAAAATTGTTTATTTTGCAATTATAGAAATGTCTATCTACTAATTAAAAAAAAAGAACTTTGGTTCTGTCGTTTTTGAATCAGCTCCAATAATGCGAATAATTTTGTTTGAGTATCTTGTTGAGATTCGACTGTTGATTTGGCAACAGTCATATTTTTGCTAGAACACTCTTTAAAGTTGTTTTTTTTTAAATATCGATAATAATTTAGTTTCGTTTAGAAAATTACACAAGAAAAGTTTGTATACGAAACCAAAATATGTAAAATAAGAAGTACTTTATGCAAAGCACAATTGTCATGATCTAGTAGCGCACATGGCTTTCTATAATTCGATAAGTCGATTCGCTGATGGATGTTGCTGAAGTCGACTTCCCCCCACCTTCCCAGCTAGTTGGTAGGGTGCGTTCTAACAAGTTCTAAGTAGAATGTGAGATGAGGTAGAGTTGTCGCTAGCAGTTCCATGTAGCGCATTGTTATGCTTCCATTTGAGAAGTGCCGCAAGCTGCGAGTATGTACCGATGGTGTCGGATGTCAAACATTACTCAGTTATATATTAGCTATATAATATCACAGTATACACGTTTGAGATGTTCTACGCCAACTTTATTTAGAAGTGAACTGAGAAGATAATCACCGAGAAATCTAACTTTCAACATACGTAAGCGATTCTATTTAAATTTCAGTAAATTATAAAAAAAATTGAACAGACAGATGTGTCTGAGCTTTCTGTGTCTAAATAAAAAAATATGGGGCGAATTGAGAACGTACTTTTTTAAGTCGGTTAAAAAGATAATCGACAACACAGAATCTTCAAAATACCGACAACTATAATAAACTAGCCGAAACTAGCTGACAGACGACAGACGTTGTCCTGTCTTAGAACTGTCAAACGCGTGAAGTTAAACCGTCGTAAAGTTTTCAAAAAAATATTCAATTTTCCGCACAATTTTCTTAATTTCTCTTTCCGTAAGAGCCTTCTACGCAGTATTAGAAAACATAATTTTTTTTTAATGAAATCGGTAAAGTCGTTCTCAAGTTATGGCGTGACTGAGGTAAATAGGGATAGGTCAATGTATATAGCAAAGATTTCATAATATACTACGATATATAGATACAGATTGCACAACAATCTGTCATCTCGTTTGCTGCAAGACTTGTTCACTGAAGTGCACAGAAATAAGTAGTTGCAATGTACACAAGTTTGTGCATAGTAGTGCACAAGAGTCCCGAGTGGAATGTTCCAGAGCCGGCGCTGGGGCTACTCTAAACGGGTAAATTGGGAACTCGAGCACGTATTGTATTAGTTCAATATGAAACTAGATTCACAAGAGGAAGATAATGTTATTTTTGGGGTACGACGAGCAGCTTTAATGTTAACATAATTAATATTTCGAAACTGTTAACCATTTCCTCTTAAGCTGAAAGCTCCTTCTTGTTATACGTAGGTAACAATAGCCGAGATAAATTCATCAAATCATACTTCAATTTTATAAACACGAAATAATAAAATGTAACATTGAAATAAATCTGATTTGAAACAATTTCCTCGAGCGTACATCCAGGAGGGCCTTTTGTATCGTGAAACAATACAACGCGAGGGGAAAGTTTCCCAGGAGCTCTCGTGGAGTCGCGGGCGCCCTCGCCTCGCTCGCTCGAGTGTTTAGCTTAGGAAATTAACTTTATTGTATGCCTTAGATTGCGGGCCGAGTGTGCGCCGTGTAGCAATAATGCCTTTCAATGTTGCCTTTCTAAAGCGATTTCGTAGATACGATCGTCGAACTGTTGGACGTCCACCGTGATTGTATCAGAGTTCCGTTTGATTGGAGCAAAAGTGGGGTAATAGCGGCCCGTATTAGAGTGATTTAATCATTTTCTGGACGAAATTGATATTGATTAGCGGGAATTAGATTCCGGTAACATATATCGAACCTGTTCGCGCCGGCGCGACGTCCTCACGGTGTGAGTGGACATAACCAGCTCAAAATATTTAGGTCTCATGAGAGAACGTATAAATAGACGTTTGTAAACATAGACAATGTAGGTACTACATTTGTATACAATGCCATAATCAACCAAACAATAGCTATAAGTACTTACATGTATTTCAGAATAATAAATCTCCTACATCCACACTCCTACTGTAACAGTTAATTTTTGTGTAAATAAATTAGTTTAATTTAGTTTATTTATTTATTTAATTAAAATTTTGTAACTTATGTGCAGTTTAGATACCTGGCTCAAAAACTGTGAAGTATCACACCGTAAGGAAACCGGTATGTCCAAGAAACTTAAAAGTTCAAAGACATATGACATTTACCAACGTGCACAGCATGATCTCTCTCTGAGGTAATGAACGTGATTTTGGTTGTTAAACAAAATATAGCTATATAGGTAAAAGTGTTTTACTGTGACTTTGCGTGTGAGTACTTTGAGTCGGTGAGTGAGAGAGTGAGTGAGTGAGTGAGTGGGTTAGTGAGCCGGTGAGCACAGTCAGAAGCCATCGTTTTAATTAAGTTTATTAGCAGCTCAGCCGCTCACCTCGGCTCTGCGGGACGCCGCGCTGCCACGACCCTAATTGATATTAGTTTTACAAACTGTTATTAATATGTGATTCAAGTGCCGCGGGAAATCATTTCCTTTTCGCTAAACTTGGACTACTTGCTAACTGATGGAAACTGGGAACTGTTCCATATCACATTGCCCCGTCGACATACACCACGCACACTGACACAAATATTTATTTATACAAGAAAACTATATATACCTACATATTTGGAATAATAAATAACTGGCCAACAGAGTGTCGAGACACGCATATGGTAGGGATCCGTAACCAAAGCCGAAAATTGTGTCATATTAGTTTATAGTTCAGAAATTGGTGGTTAGGTCAGCATCATCATCATCAGTCAGAAGACGTCCACTGCTGAACATAGGCCTCCCCCTTTAGCCCCCACACTGAACGACCATCCACTGGATGCCAGCGACTCTTACTATGTCGTCGGTCCATCTAGTGGGAGGCCTACCTACGTTGCGTCTTCCGGTTCGTGGTCTCCACTCAAGAACCTTTCTTCCCCATCGGTTATCGGTTCTTCGAGCGATGTGGCCTGCCCATTGCCACTTCAACTTGCAAATTTTAACAGCTATGTCGGAGATTCTGGTTCTTTGGCGAATATCCACGTTCCGGATTCTATCGCGCAAAGAAACTCCGAGCATAACTCTCTCCATTGCCCGTTGTGTGACTCTGAGTTTTTCCAATAGGCCAACAGTTAAGGACCACGTCTCAGTACCAGTAGTGGTGGTTAGGTACAAAATTTTTAATCAAAAACGTGGAAAAGGTCACACGAATATAACTCTATGGACTTAAGCCACATTTCTGAGATGTGTCATCCCTGCATAAGATACTTTTTATGATTTATTAAGAAAGAAACATTGTTTGTTAAGATACGTCACTACTTCTGATAAGCATATTATTATGAAAGTTCGGAGTTGCCCGCTGTGAGCAGAGATAAGTACCCACAGATACACTTAGTGCAGTAAATGAATGCACAATAGATTTATAGCCTGCGCTGAAACTTCCAAGTTATTTCTGTTTTGTGCAAAGTTAAAGTTATGTTTCAGTGCAAATTATACGTGAGAAGAAGTTTTGTTCACACAATGTTCACTTGTTTGCTCCTGATCAGCATTATGCACATATCCTGCGTGATGCGGTGACGGCAGACACCTTGCAGTGCTGGAACATTGGACGAACTAAACAAGTCTGTCTGATTATAACAGTACAAGCTAACATTTCATACTATACTATATATATGTCATACATAAAATATTTGAATAGAAGAGATTAGAACTTTACATTGAACTGTCCAACAGCGTGTCGAGATACGCGTATGGTAGGGTTATGTAGCTCTAACACAACGTACAGCCTACACCGCTGGCTCTATAAGCATGACATCTTGCACTAGTGTTCCTTATAAATGAGGAATTATGAAAATTCATCCCCTAAATGGGTAAAAAAAAACAGAGTTAAACCACAGAAGGTTAAACATGAAAAATTATATATATTATGCATTTAAAACTGAGATCTGTTTCAAAATTGTACTTACTTTAAATAACGGACAGACGTACGGACCAAATAAACTAGTAATAGTTCCTTGTAGTATTACGGAATCTTGAGAAGATTACTAAAAGTGTTCTAAGAATTTTCTCATGTCATAATGATGCTATTAAGGAGAGCACGGAGCCTGCGCTGGAGCCAAGTTAGCCGCTAACGACAATTATCTCGCGGGAGAAGAAGCTCAAACCACCCACTGTGGGTCAGACTGCGTTACATACTGAGTGTGTGCTTCCTGCTGCCAGGAATCTACCACTTACCGTCGTAATAGACAAAAGAAAAAAAAATATTTATGGAAGAAAAATAAAACATTTAGATAATAATTAATAGAAATAAATACACACATTACAAATTGTTTTCCTCCACAAACCAGTTCCAACTCAGCATAATGCTGGTTGCGAACAAACAGCGCTGGTTTTCCGTTGGAGGTCTTAATCTGTTTTATCTATATAAAAAGCGATGTGTGTGTATGTATGTTTCCCTATGAACTCCAAAACGTGCATTGATTCAATTCAATTCAATTCATTTATTCCTCAAATTGGTACACCACTGTACACTTTTGAACGTCAGAACGACATTTACACTTTTTTGGAGACAATTATTATAGCATTTGTAGGTTATATATCTACAAATCAATACTGACAACAATATTAGTCATAGGTTTAACGGTGGTTAAAAGGTGACATTAGGTAGTATAACATTAACAAAGTCAATAAGTACAATAGAGCAATGAAAGAGCTAGAATGTCAAAAATAATGCAAAATGTCAATAATAATAAAAAAAGAATAAAACAGAATACATTAGTGAATTTATCAATTCAAATACAAGTTAAAAATACAATATCAATTCTAGTCATTTGTAAAAGTAGAGCATAATTGGCGAAGAGAGTCATTGTCACTGATAAAATGGCCAATTTCATAATAAGCTTTTTGAATTAAAAAATCTTTAATAATATTTTTAAACTTTGTGTCATTTTTGTTTTTCAAGTTATCAGGTAATAAATTATAAAAAGATATACTATTCTTAACAAAAGATTTGGCAGTTTTAGCAAGTCTAGTAGTAGGCAAAACAAGTTTAGATTTGTTTCTTGTCGAGTAATTATGTATGTCACTTTGTTGTTTTAACCTGTAAAGGTTCTTACGTGCATACATAATATTCTCGTAAATGTATAAGCTAGGCAAAGTTATGATTTTTACCTGTGCAAAGACTTCTCTGAGGGAATCTCTATAGCCTAATCTATAAATAGCCCTAACAGCACGTTTTTGCAGAACAAAAACACTGTGTACGTCTGCTGCACTACCCCAGAGCAATATCCCATACGACATCACCGAGTGAAAGTAACTAAAGTATACGATTCTTGCAGTTTTCTCATCTGAGAGTTCTCTAATCTTCCGCACCGCATATGCTGCAGAACTCAGTTTACCTGTTAACTCTTTGATATGTGCTTCCCATTGGAGCTTGCTGTCCAAAGTGAGCCCAAGAAACTTTGCGGTAGCGGATAAATTAAGTTGCTCATTATTTATACATATATTCGACAAGAATGGATTATTCGTCAAAGTAAATTTTATACACTGAGTCTTCTTAGCATTTAACATTAAGCTGTTTACGCCAAACCACCTTTCGATGGAGTTGAGTGTTATATTGACTTGAGATATATCAATATTTTTCCTGTTAATTTTAAATAACAACGATGTGTCGTCGGCGAACAAAATAATTTCGCAATGCTTACTCGCTAGAAAAGGTAGGTCGTTTACATAAACTTTAAAATAGAATGGGCCAGAAATTGATCCCTGTGGGACTCCAATTGAGACTTTAGATGCGATTGAAAGTGTGCCATCAATATCGACACTTTGGGTTCTGTCACAAAGGTACGATTTTATTAACAGCAACGCATCATCAGTTAATCCGTAGTGCGATAATTTGTACATCAGAATATCGTGATTGACACAATCGAAGGCCTTCGATAAGTCACAAAAGATGCCCAAAGAATCCTGATGAGACTCCCAGGTCTCATAGACGTTTTCTACGAGGTTGCACGCCGCATCAATGGTAGAACAACCTTTCGAAAATCCAAATTGTTTACTATAGAACAGATTGTTGATATTAAAGTAAGAACTTAACTGATCCACCATTATTTTTTCAAAAATTTTACTGAGGCAAGGTAGAATTGAAATCGGTCTAAAATTACTGGGATCAGTTTTAATGCCAGCTTTAAATAATGGAATTATTTTGCTGCATTTCATAAGATTAGGAAATTCATTGCTTTCAATACAGCAGTTAAAAATGTGAGACAAATAATTGTTGTGTTTCCAATGTTTCAATAATTTTTCCAATAAAATAAACGGACATGCCCCAGATGTCTTCCGATTTTTTTACTTTCAACGATTTAAAAGT
Organism: Agriopis aurantiaria; assembly: GCA_914767915.1. Taxonomy (NCBI): domain Eukaryota; kingdom Metazoa; phylum Arthropoda; class Insecta; order Lepidoptera; family Geometridae; genus Agriopis; species Agriopis aurantiaria. Next base: position 20,077,584 of record OU611982.1, on the reverse strand, counting down.
TTTGACTATGACACTGCTAGTCACCTTGTGAAATTTGAATGCTTTTGGACGGATACTAACATTGTCTTTCAGCAACTGCGCAGCTTCTGAGTAGCTGGTGGGCAAGGATGCCGTAGTTTTATACGGGATGTCACCAAAGAAATCAACAAACTCGTTGGCAATTTCTTTCTTGTTTGTGATTAATTTACTATCTTTAGTAAGCTTATACTCAGTATCTCGACTACTTATTTTACCCGTTTCTGTTTTTATGATGGACCAAACTGTCTTAGATGTGTTTTTTGATTGTTTTATCTTGTTTAGAATATACAGAGCTTTCGCATATTTGCAAACTCTTTTAAATGTTTTGCTATATCTACGTACATACTCTATTAGTTTTTCGTCATTGCTTCCTGATTTTTCGCTATACAACTCATACATTCTGTCACGGCTAATTCTTATACCAAGAGTTGCCCACTGGTTAAATACAAGTTTCATGTTAATTTTTTTACAAATTTTCGGAAAAGCAGAATTAAAGTTACGAATTAAAATTTGGAAAAGATTATTATAACATTCATCTGGATTGTCAGTTATGTTTAAGTAAGATTCAAAATCACATTCCGTGTTGTGCTTAAATTGGTATAATTGACGGGACTTTCACTGGCAGGTAGATGTTATAAGGAGTAGTCCTCACGGGTGAAACCACGAGGCGCAGGTAGTGCATAATAAAGAAAAGAAAGAAGAAATAAAGAAAACATTTATTTTGCGCACAAAACACTACAACATCAACATTACAAAGCAGAAACAACAAAGGTAATACCTAGGTATTACTGCGGTGATGATCAAACTTAAAACTATTCAAGACATGGAAGTAGTAAAATACTTCAGACAATTTTCTCCGAGCTGCAGAACCATAAACTGTTCTTTCCACAATAAAACTGTCTCGTCAGCACACTGTGCGGGGCTGGGGCACGGGGCACGGGGCACGCACGGCGCACGGGCAAACACTAATCACACATATTCGCAGTACAATACATTCAGACGCTCAGGTTTACTGCGCTGGGTGGGATACTAAACGGTTATTGATCTGCATATCGATACTGGCGTGCTATTGGTGTAGCAATTTTGTAGGCACTTTTTGTGCCGATGTATTCACTGAAAGTGGCCACTCTATGTGAGGTGTGTATAGAACAGCAAGTCGTCGCTCGCAGCAGGCAGTGGCTGCCACAGGCCACCCGGCCTCTAATGCAGCGGCGCGAGCTTGGCGCGCTGCCAGCGATCCGAGCGTCCCGCGCGGAATGCTCAAATTGCACGCCAACACTTACTGCGCCGTAATTAACTCCCCGCGTTAAACTCCTCTTACAATTTTGTAATTAGAACTATATGCAGTTGCACTCGCAGCCACCGAGGGAGAGTGTTATGCACTCTCCGCGCCGAGGAGAGCTCTCGGTCAGATCGCAGTGCACGAAGATACAGTGAGCAGTTTATTGTCTGTAGCGTGAGTAACAGTCTGTAGATTTTGGCGAAGCTTGTAAGATACGTTTCTGATTGTGTTTCTGTAATAATTCACGTTGATGCTCAGACAAGCACCCCCACGGACCTGTTCACCCCCGCGAGTTCACCTACTTAGCATTTCACGTTGATGCTCAGACAAGCACCCCCACGTACCTGTTCACCCCCGCGAGTTCACCTACTTAGCATTTCACGTTGATGCTCAGACAAGCACCCCCACGGACCTGTTCACCCCCGCGAGTTCACCTACTTAGCATTTCACGTTGATGCTCAGACAAGCACCCCCACGGACCTGTTCACCCCCGCGAGTTCATCTACTTAGCATGTCTGTGACTTGTCTTAGGTTGGATTTATACTTCATTTAGCACTAACCGTATACTTCAGTGTGATCTATGTCTTACAGAAGCAGCAGCATGTTAGACGTCAATACCAATATAAAAATGCCAAAATACAGACGAGAGTGCCTACCTAGAGTCAAAGGCTAAATTAGCTGGTAAAAAGCTGGGCGTCCTGAGTAAGGTTAGGCGGTATTTCACACCGGGGCAGTTGCTTACTCTGTATCAAGCTCAAGTCGGATCGTGTTTGGAATACTGCTGTCATCTTTGGGACGGCTCAGCCAAATACCAGCTCGAAGCTCTTGAATCGGTAGACCGGCGTGCTGTTCGTCTTATAGGCGATGAGAAGTTAGTGGCTAAGAAACTTCTCAGTCTAGAACACCGCCGTAAGGTAGCGAGTCTGTCAATTTTCTACAGGATTCATTTTGGAGAATGTGCATCAGAGCTACATGACCTTATCCTGCCATCCCCTTTCTACTACAGGACAAGTAGGAAAACGGCCCACTACCACCCATACATTGTGGATTTTCCTTGGATACGTACCAAACGTTTCGATTCTACGTTTCTAATCCGTACGGCCAAAGTTTTGAACAACCTGCCAGCTTCCTTGTTTCCTGAGAGATATAACCTGGGCCTTTTCAAGGCCAGAGTGAATAGGTATCTTCTAAGTCTGCGTGCTTCATCTTCGACCACATCGTCGCTTACCAACAGGCGAGTTGGTGCTCAAACGCGGACTTATCAGCGTTAAAAAAAAAATATAAAAAAAATGCGTCACAGTAAACCGAAAAATAAAAACTCTTCGAAAGCAGTTGGTAAACTACCACTAAATTGCTCTCGTGACGTCCTAGTAAGTACAAAAATGCGGCTCGCTGAGTTGTCATACAAGTTGACGTAGTTTGTGAGTGCCGCACTGTTGTACGAGCTGTGGCGCTGGGAATATAAATACTTTCTCTACTTCACTGCACTCACCACGGGTCATCGCGATATAAATATAAACTGACGTTTGCTTTAAGGAAAGAACGAGCCATTCTTGACGGTTCTGTATAATATATAAATAACTAGCAACGCAGCCTGGCTTCTCACGGGTGTAAATCTTATTGTTTTTACACCTTGGGTTATATTATTGGAGTATTAGTAAGGATCCCTATTTTTTTGAAAATATAATTTAGCCTTTGTCACTCGGGGATAGTGTAGCTTCCTAACAGTGAGAGAATTTTTCAAATCGGTTCAGTAGTTTCAGAGCCTATTCAATGCAAACAAACAAACAAACAAACAATCAAATCTTTCCTCTTTATAATATTAGTATAGACTAGCGGTCTGCCCCAGCTTCGCACGGGTATAGATTATAGCTTATGTCACCAGGGGATAGTGTAGCTTCCCAACAGTGAAAGAATTTTTCAAATAGGTTTTGTAGTTTTGGAGCCTATTCAATGCAAACAAACAAACAAACAATCAAATCTTTCATCTTTATAATATTAGTATGGATAAATTTGTCCAAGAGCGCATAGCACGCTCCAGCGTGGTGCGTTCCGATCGATAGACCGTTAGAAGCTTGAGAGCGGCTGGCTGCGACGGATTCTGCTCGTTTTCAATTAAAGTACATCGGAGTGGATGTACCGCGGCCGAGCCAAGCCGCAAAACAACTGACAGTCAGATAAGTTTGTCGAACTCGAGATGGTTTTCGTTTTAATTACTTTTAGTTTGGACAAGTGCGTAGATTGCTCCCGGATAAGTTATGGAACTGGCTCGGGGAAACTGGGACGATATTCATATTTGTACTTTGGAAGCATGAGTACGAGGATTTTAGTAATTTCGTTTTGAAAAGTTTTGAGAACACTCTTGTTCTAACTTCTTAAAGACTTAAGGCGCTTGGTTTATAGGTAAGTTAGATAAACATGAATAGGGACCGTAGAAGGAATATAATGATCTTCTAAATAGCATCCTTTTGAAGTCCACAAACAAGTGGAGCAGCTCTCAACGTTGCTGTATCGCTCCTACAGCGCCATAAGTAGTGATAAGCCAGCGCCTCCGCACTGCTGGAGTTGCAGAGCGGGCGACAGCCGATGGAGAACTAATAACAAGTTGGTATATTCGAAGCCTGAGCAGTATTTAGCGAGTGCATTACCGCCGCGCACAATTAGCTCGCTTCCATCCGTTCCGCTGACGAACTTCTGCTCAATTTATACGTTTCAATCTCCACGAATGGCGACGGATTCCATTTGGAAATAATTGATCTTTTCAAATGCAGTCAAGCGCCTCATTTCATTTCAGCATCAGATAATTTGCATAGTTTGTATGAATTTCACTTGAAAATTTTCTAATCCTATTTCTTGAGAAACAAAAGGTTTCTCTGATTTAGAAATAACTCGTGCAGACAATCTTGACATCTGCAACTGCACCCGCATCAATTAAGGCGAGGTGATAGAGTTTTCATGGGCTCTCGGGCGCGGCCCTATTAACGTGTTAGTGATAGGGCTTCCAATAAGCTTCTGCTCCGCTACAGAGCAATTTATTGCTACATTAGCTAGGTCCCATGTTTTACTTTGAAAGCGATCCTGAACTTGAACTAAGCTAGGCAATTGAGCTAGGTAGAATACTTTGGAACATATTTTCAATGGAATTTGATTTCACGGCGTGATTATTTTCAGCGGAGATCACGACTGACTATTATTTCAAGTAGTTTGTTTTCCAGCAAGCCGGCTCCTGCAGAGAGTCAAACAAATCAGTTTCGAAAACTCATTTCGAGCAAAACACAAGGTACTTTGTTTTTCAATCGCAAAACCGGCGTCTGCCTATTAGCCTGCCCGGAGTTAATTTCGACAGGAGTGCTTCCAGTCTCCCGCCGGGTCGGGCCGGGCCGGGCCGGGTCGGGCTGGGATGGACCGGGCCGGTGGTTGCATTTTACCCGGCCGGATTTAGAACTTAAAATTGAAAACTGCTTTGTGCATACAACAAAACTATGACAGAGATTTCGGGCTACCTTTGCGAGTTTGGAATTTTAAAATACGATGTTTAACTATGTTAGTGTGAGTATTGCAGAGCGACGTTACAGTGTGTCACTGTGTGTGTATGTGCTACGTGTATAACGAACACGCATCCCTAGAGAACTACATACCTAAATGTAACATTATTACAAAAACATTTAAATGTTTTAACGCCAAATCGCCAAACGCCAGCACCCAACAAATGATCACTAAAGTTAGTTAGTCTACCCAACTGCTCGCTGCGCGGTAAGTGAACGCTACCTATATCCGGGGTACAATGACACAACAAACCAATGAATACACTCACGCTAAGTGGCGCCCTCTGCGCCGCTGGAAGTATGTAACAGTTCCTCATGTACCCGCGCACCATCATCTCTAATCCATTAAGCCCCCGTTTAACACCTGCAGCTATTGCTAACTACCGCTCTCCCCTCTCCCCTCTCCTCACTTTACTCTCCACACTCCCTACTCGCATTCCGTCTATGATTCAGGAAACGTTTTTATGTTATCCTTGTTTTGTGGTATTTTAATAAAGAGTTTTGTATTGTATTGTATTGAAACGGAAGATCATTTGTTGTTTTTTGGCTAATACTGAACGAAAAATGACATGACTTTCATATGGACAATTGAAGAGTCAAGACTTTTTAGGCAAGTTGACTGACGGTTTGTGACTGACATACCTTTATAACAGACTAACAAGTTTTTCACTCTGTGTAGTTTCTGACGAGTCATTCATAGAAAATATCGGAACATTCGTCGGTCGTCGGCGCCACCCGCGAGCAGCACGGAACGTGCCGCAGCAGCGCAATCATCGAGCTGCACTCAGAGCGCACATATCGGCAGTTAATGAAGCACCATCTTATCCCGCCGAGTCACGTGCTCGATAATGGGCTAGTGGTTAGTTAACCGAGCGAACGGCGCGCCGCTCTATTGTAGCGGTAACCGTGCAGCAGACGTCCAGCATCCTTGCAGTACCGGCAGGCTTACTGCACAGATCACAATCGCCATCTGCGCGACACACTGGTGGAAATTATCAACATTTCCAATTTTTTCATAGTTTTTTTGTCTGTTAAGTTTTCACGGTGTAAGGACCATGTATGTGTGTCCCAGTGTTGATAGAGTGCGAGCTGGTTAATAAAGTAGATATTGGAAGTCCAATGGTCTCTCTCCAACGGGCTACAAATCGGCGTCATATTGATGCTGCTGAAATGACGTATATAAAAAACTGCTGCTAGTTTCACCCGCGTAATGATGAAAAATGGTGATGATGATGATGAAAAGTATATGTTTATGTCCCTCTCCAGCCCTTGAACTATACCCATGTAAAAAATCAGGTCGATCCGCTACTCTGTTGCTGCGTGAAATAGGAACAAACAAACCAACAAACTTTTCGCATTTATAATTTTAGTATGATAATAAAATACGGACATAATTGAGAACCTCACTCCTAAAGTCGGTTAATAACTATAGAAGCATTGTATATTGTAACATATATTTATAAAAGATATAAAGTTCTTGTTACTTGTAGGTTACATTGAAAATAATAATTTTAGGTGAAACGTTGCGAATGAAATGGCCTACCATTTAGTGTTTTATCGAACCGATATCCGATCCAGAAGTCGTGTTTGTTCCACCATCGAGTCGAGCCGAGCGGACGATCTGCTAACGGCCCTCCGTCACGAAACAACTTAAACCACAAATCGCGGGAACCTCCAACACATAACAGAGTAGGTTAACTGGCCCAACCTACTTAATAGTTAACGAAATTGGCCGTCGGCCAGTGTACCGTCCGATGAGTAACGGCGCAGGGCGGCGCGCACACTACCTACGTGCGGAATCACATCAGCCGTGTCGACGTGCAGCGGCCAGCGCGACTGGTCACCGCCAGCCCTGATCATAGCACATAGCACACTGCACCTACTTGATCCACTGAAATCAAGCATTATAATGGCGAGCAATGGTGGCCGAGCGGTAGCATGTGCGGTTTACAATCTGAACGCACCCGCTTCGATCCACGGCTAAATGACTTACGGTCTTACTTACAAACGTTATTTAAGTTGAGTAATGCTTAAAATTGCTGTTTCGTTTTCACCTGTGACAATTTCCGTCAACGAGAAGTTGATAGAGCAATTTTAAGCATTGCTTAATTTAAGTAACGTTTATAAGTAAGGCAGTTAGTATATAAATTACGTGCACTTTCGATGACGTTGCTCAAAAATGGTTAAGGTAATCATTGAAGAAACCGGTATATTCAAGACCCTCAAACTTTCAGACAGGGCCAGCATGGTGGATTTGGACTTGTCCCTCTCTCTGAGAGGTCTGCGTTCCAGCAGTAGGAACATGATAGAATGATATTGTGTAGACATTGAAATATGTGTCATACATTTTGTCTGAGATGGGTTTCAAATAATCTAGTGCGATACGTAGCCCGAGTAAAATAAGTAACATAAACAAGGGACAAAAATAAAAATACGGGTCAAATTGAAAACCTTCCTCCTTTTTCGAAATCGGTTAAAAATGCAAGGCAGTCCGCACTTGCACTCGTTGAGATAAGCCAACGAATTCAATTGCAATCGAGTCAATGGAAAACGAGTATTTTCCGTAAATTAAATTCCATAATTGAAGTTTGTCATTTGTAATACTACTTTATGTAATACACTCGTAGTGTTCAACAATTCAACTCAAATAATGTTCGTAGTCAGTCCGGTATCAAGTGGATGTAGTTTGGTGTGAAGGTTGGCCGCCTCTCGTGACCTGCGGACTTTGGCCACGGCCAGGAGGCCTGCCCCTCGTACATCGATTGATTTTAGCCTTTGAGCCGAAGTGTTTCTACCCTAAAAAGAATTAATACCTAAGTAGAAAGCTTACGTTCGCTTTCGTGAAACGTTTCTAGGTCGATTTCCCACTAGGTTAGCAGGATGGATTATAACGAGATTATTTAACACTGAAATAAAACTACATTATTTTAACTCGTGACGTTTCCAACAGTTGCAGTGTCCGCGGTCAACTCGTGATGTTTCTAACAGTTGCAGTGTCCGCGGTCAACTCATGACGTTTCCAACAGTTGCAGTGTCCGCGGTCAACTCGTGATGTTTCTAACAGTTGCAGTGTCCGCGGTCAACTCGTGACGTTTCCAACAGTTGCAGTGTCCGCGGTCAACTCGTGACGTTTCCAACAGTTGCAGTGTCCGCGGTCAACTCGTGATGTTTCTAACAGTTGCAGTGTCCGCGGTCAACTCGTGACGCTTCCAACAGTTGCAATGTCCGCGGTCGCAGGCAGATTGCAGATGACGAATGTCTATAGACATGTTATGAAATTGATTACAAGTATCGTCAATGATTTCCATTGAACAGTTTTTCAAGCCGTGCTTGAAATTTTATTAAATATATTTTTTAATATGGTTTTTAAGATTTGTTTGAAAACCTAAGATTAGCATTGCCATTCAACGTGCAATAATGCTGCCAGCATACTGGCCACTTTCCATTCCTCAAAGAGGTTTTTAAATTAGTTTTAGTTTGTATTTATTTGTTAGTGGTTTTAGTTTTTTTTAAATATTTTTGTATTATTAAAATATCAATATAGTATATTAATATATAATTGTTATGAGATTATTTAAGTGTTATGCTTACAATTACAATCGAAAATATTACCATAGTAATAGAGATTGTTATAAATGCAAAACTTTGTAAGTGAGTATGTATGTCTGTAGTCAACTCCGTAACAGCTGAACAGATTTAGATAGATAGAAACTCTTTATTGTGTACACCAGAAATAAAAATACTTAAAACACGATAGAAAATACTTACGAGCTAGTGCCACTAGTGGCGGCCTTATCGCTAAAAGCGATCTCTTCCAGGCAACCTTTATGTGTAAACGTTATATTTAGAAACAAATACAATGATGGCACTAAATACACGACGGCAGTAGCTGGTGGTGCGTGGTGGTGAGACAGTGTCGGGTCCCGGAGCTCTGAGCCCATTCATTATCCATATTGCCACCAAACAGTCGGCGGGTATAATCGCATCCGCTTCCGGCGGAAGTCCATCGTGCGATCAACCAGGGACCTTATTCTGACGCTCTACGTTATACAATTCCAATAAAGCTGAAATGTTAACAAAATACATTATTATACGATTTTTTTTATTGAGGCATGTAGATTATCGCGTCATGTCAGTTGGGAACATAGTGGAATGTATACCTACATACGTACATAGTTATACTAACTACAATACCATCCTTATGGTTTTGCGTCATCGGGTAAAACATATCAATATTAACGAGTAGAGTGAAGAACAGAAAATACTTATTTATTTGCGTTTAGGAGTGAAGTATTAGATATTGGGTTTGATATCAGCTGTCAAGCGCAACATCAAGTAGAATTTAATATCACGATTTTAGCTAAAAATTAAACGAGAATTCCAAAGTAGATGCCTAGATGGCAAGAGTGTGGTCGACAAGGGTTATCTTTTAGAATTGGAGGACAGTTTGGGTCGCTAAACCAACAGAACTAGCTTTATCACCTAAAATATCGCAAAGCGCAAGAATAGCAACCCATGGCGGCCAGCTCGCGCTACCGACTTGCGCAACTCGTCGCTAATGGATTAGAAAGAGCAACTTCACCGCACTCACTGAAAGGGTTCCGTGAGTAAATGGTACTAGTTACTTTATTAAGCCTTTCCCGGCCGCAGCTCCAAGCATTTACCTAATGTTTCCTTTTTCTAATAGGAAAACTTAATTTTTCCGTACTTTTCTTTCTAACAGGAACGTTTTATCAGGATACCTTTATTTTTGAAATGTGTTTCTCGGAGAGATCTCACCCACGGCGCTGGCAGTACTAACACCGGCACTGCCAGGGCGCTGGTAGTACTAACACCGGCACTGCCAGGGCGCTGGTAGTACTAACACCGGCACTGCCCGTGAACATGGCGCATGTAACTGCGCCGAAAGATCGGGAGCTGATTCCACAACCTTACCACGGTAATACTCGGATATATCCCGTAAATAATCATATAACTTTAGTTTGTAGATATTCTCTGGAACTGAGTCAATTCACTGGATTGATACTCAGACTTATTACACCGATAGGAAATTATGCTATTCCTGAGTGACACAGGCTATGGTTTGTTAGCAGTTCGAAGCCGCTAAACGAAAGCTAGTAGGAAATAAACTGCCGAAAATCTTTCAAAAAAAATATGTAGGACTTGGAAATCTTGGGCCGCCGCTGTCTCGAGTGTGCAGAGAAGACGCACAGGGTCGTAGATTGTAAAATGCAAATGCAAAATATTTATTTGAAATTAAATAGTAATTTTGACAAGTCATGCAAATCTCTGAGTCCTATGCTAGGTAGATCCATCATTGTATCCATCAGTTCGTACCGACATTTGATTTAATTTTGAAAATTTTGTCGCTTTTACTTCCATTTTATAATGTACCTCAAATTCATGCAACTTCCTATAGTAAAGGCACCTTCGCAAGACATTGTATTCTCAGCTCTCCGAGATATCAGGTAATCTTATCTTAGCTCTATCTCTGTGGTTTCTAGAACAATCCAGTGACCTCACCTCCACCTCTCGAGGAGTAACAATCTCGATGAGATTTGATAAGATTTGACTGGACCCCTCTCTCCAAATTTTGAGATTCGTAATTAATATGCCCTCTTATAGAAATTGCTAGGAATACTTCATGAATACTTTTTCGAATCTGTGGTTAGTACTCATGTAGCCAGGTAGATGCTATAGGTACTAGACGTGCGAATAACAAGTAACGTAGGTTCCGACCCGCACCTATATATTCCCACGTATCTAGAGAAATCAGCTACGTTAAATAATAATGAATTCACTCACCAAGTCTCACTTATTCAAATGAAACAAACCTCGCCCGGAGTGAGTGGAACTGTGGGGTAACTACGTAATATGTATATGTATAGGCGCCTAATCAATAAACACTACCTACCTGCCGCAGCACGGAACCCACCGGATTATTTCTGAACGATACTTACTGACTGTAAGGATTCCTCTGAGCTCAGTTCAAAGGAAATTAAGACGTTTCAATTCTATGAAAGCACTCATTAAATGAATATTAAATTTACAAATTCAATGTCTCATAATACCTTTAATTAATTAGTATTAAATCGCATATTCACCCGGCGCAGGCGCCGCTGGCTGCAGAGTAGGAACTCGTATCACTACTTACGTGTCGTCCATCTATCTATCACTCATATTGTGAATGCGTCATTTTGTTTGTGTATGTACGGTCTCACTCAACCACAGAAAATAATATGTTTTTGTGTAAATTAGAAAGGCTGTCAAGACATTTTTGTAAAAAAACTGTTGTAGACAGTTGCACCCATATAAACGAAACGTCAGTCATTCAAAATCAGTTAGCAACTGTGAGTGGGAGTTTGACGCGTTGATCTAAATAAGAATGTTCAATTAAGGTTCACTCATAATGCCTGGTAACTAGTTACTATTTATTTCTCTTTTCTGTTCACTCGACTCTATAACGACTGAATTGAATGGGATGAAATTTGATTCATAGGTAGATTATAATTTAATGATAACTAAATTGCTTGAATGAGGTATTTTCATAAGTTGGTTCCTGGAAAAATGTATACGGTTCCTATATTATAGGAATGCGGGTAGCTTCACGCAGCGTTGCTTGTCGCACAGAATACATACCTACGAGTAGGTATGCTTGTAATAATTCTGCAAGTCTCGCTACTATTTGTTATCGCTCGAGAATAGAGCGCTCGACTCGACAAACGTTAAACTTTTTGTTTATCACTTATCTCTTGTATTCATTGAGCGTTTTCTACTAAAAGCAGCGGTCTCGGACGTTATGCAAATATGTGTGGAATGGTTTGTAACCAGACGGCACAGGCCCATCGTCGCCGGCGGCCACCAGGTGGAGCTGAATTTGCATAGATTTTGCTTACAATGATATCGCCCCGGCGTGCCATCCCGTCGCTCTTACAGTTACAATAGACCGGCAAGAAAAGTAACAGTACTTAGTAGATTTCTTCTCACAGACTCGTGTAAACAATTGCAGGGAACTCCCACCAGCATGCTGAGCAAAGTGTGACTCTGCTGTAAGTTACAGGCTCAATAAATTCCTGTAAGTTCTTGCTCATCTAAGCTCGACTTAATCCGCGCGGCTCGCTAATATACCGACGTGGTAAGTTGATACTATTAGGTTCTCTCCTCCAAATAGAGAAATTCATCCGCCGAGAAATTAAATTTGGCCGTTGTTATTATTTCGTTATTTCCGGCAAAGCCTTGTCTCGTTTCATTATGATTAGTAGAATGTACCTCTGTCCGGTGGAAGCGATCAATAGTCGAGTCACTCGAGTGTAAGCTCCAATAAACATTATTTGAACAGATCATAATAGATACGAGTATCTGGCTTTTTATTGGAACGTCGGAGATAGCACTGACGTGTTCGGTTCACGTCGGTTTTGTATAGCGTTATCTTAATCTATCGCTATCAATTGATGACTAATCACACTTCACTCGACGTAGAAATCGGTCGAATTCACTAATATATACTGAAGATTTATTATAACCACGACTAAAATAAATAAATATAAATTACAGAATCTAATAGAACATAATTATAATTCAACTGTTTTACAGATACTGTTCACCAGAAAGAACGCTACAACACTGAAGCTGCTGATTTTAGCCGAACATCTGACTCTTCCCTGAAGTACTTCCCGACAGGAGGAGCCGGATACTGTGAGTACATCTCCGGCTCCGCTGAGTGTATCGACTCGCAAGATTGACTCGATGTTTGCCGCTCGGCAAGTTAGTTTGACACTTCAGTTATTAGACACGACAGAACAGTTGTTTGAGACGCGGTTTATGCAAACACTTGTCAACACGCCCCGGGGGAAATTGACAGCTGTCATAAAGTTTAGTACCGACGTCGAGCTCCACCCTTCACGGTGCTGCGGCAATACAGCGCGCTGTCTGACGGGCGACAGCGATACCTACCTCGTACGTGTCGCGGGAACAATGGACCTGGTGTAGGTATTACTGTCTTACATTATGTACAATAATTATCTAACAATCGCCCACAGCTTTCCTGATCCCACCGCTGGGTAAACATCTTCATCTTCCTATGCCATCGACTTAGGACCTGGACTAATTGTGTCTAAGTTTGAGTCACGATGGTGACGCTCAGCTTCAACCTATCTCGAATAACCTATGCAAAATTATAATATCTCCAAAAATAAATGTTTAATAAAAAAAAAAAAACATTTTTCAAAATAATTAGAGAACTAATCATAGGTGTATAGTGGAATGCGATGTAGTAATTCAATGTGGGTATCAGCGGCCACTTCTCACGGCTCGTCTCTTATTTTGACACCGTGCACCGCAACAATGGCCTTGTTTGCCTCATTTCCCGGCGATACACGGCACTGGAGGCAGTGCTCCAGGTCGTACCTTTTCTTGTCAAACGGTACTTTTGATATACTCAACGTTAATGCCTCTTGCAAATCAATCCAGGCAAGTTGTGGAGAAACGCAAGACTGAACCTTGAAAGATAATTTAAAAAAAATACGGACCGAATTGAGATCCTTTCTTCTTTTTTCGAAATCAGTTTTAAGGTTTAGCAAACAAGCTCCAATCCACTATACGTCTTTGGTTATCGAACCATAAAAATGAAGCACTGAGAAGAGCATGCCCAGCCTGCCTCCACACTGCGTAAGATAGAATACTGTTTCGTCGGTTGACGGCGCCCCTCGCACGTCCTTGGCTTATTTTCCGGCCGGTTCTCGTTGGCTCATCGTTTGTTTTTAGGACGCCATTCTGATGGATTCTCCGATGATAAAGCGCCTTTCCCCGCAGAGAACGCGCTGACTCGTGTATACGCGTCTCTTTGTTCACCCTTCGAGTTATTGTGTGAAATGTTGAGTTTTTGTGAAATTATTTTTATGAATTCACGTTGCATGTGTTGTGTAATGGACAGTAGACGTCATGAATACGGAAATGTTTTCAGGCAGCGGAAAATTCATATTTACGAGAAGATATACGAGCACGTGTATGATATTGAATTATAAAATAGTTGTTTCACTTTACTTTTTTGAGTTTTCAAGGCCTTTGTATTTTTTTTTATAATAGGTTTGCGTTAGATTGCCAACTCATCTGATGATAAACGATGATGTAGTCTACGATGGAGCACGCTTGCCTAGAAGAAACTGATTCACACGTGACTTGAACACACCCAGATTGTAACCATCGGGGAACACCCATTCAGGGGGTTTTGTCGTCTTCATTGCGGTTGCGTACTTCTATGGTAACCAGGCGCTTGAGCTGGCGCACTGCCAGGGCCGCCGCCTAGCCAGCTGTCGGCAGGACGTGACGTGCTGGTGGCCACGATGTAGCCGTGCATATTACTCTGCTAATTAATAGCTATTGGGAATTTTGCCCAATAGCTAAATCTAAAGTTTAAGCCAATTCCAGTACTCCACTCCGTTGTCGTAACTAATGTACTTACCTGTTACCTGTTGTGTTCGATTCTTCGGCAACCTCACCATCAACAACTGTTGTAACCAAACCATTCGTTTACGAACCAAAACTATGTGTTCTCAAACAGTCTATTTATTTAAGAACGCGTTTCTACCAACATTGGAGTTTAAAGTCTCGACCGTTGCTAAACTAATTAGTGGTCAACTCTTTTTTGATTATATTGTGTAAAGAAGTTTGATTATGTTTTTCCACTAAAAAGAAGCGATTACACAGAGGTTATGTTTGAATTTACAGACAAAACATAATTTATCCTTTCTGATGGTTTTCTGTAATTAGCTTATAATAAAAGCTATGACCATAATATAAAAAAAAAATTTGGTTGCTGGGCAACGTTTAATTTATTGAAACGCGATGCGCAATTACCCCAATTTTTGTATATTTTTACGAGAATATCCACGCAACGATTTTGCGAAAAGTACTATACATTATACAAGCCTTGGCGCAACTAAGCATTTATGGACTCACGTATGTTGGCCTCGACTACGCTTCAACCCACATTTCTACGCTTGTCCATAAAGGCTGTAGTTGTCGACCACTACAGTTATGTACTATAAGATACTTTTGCTAAAAAACATAATAGTTTTTTGTATTCTTGAGTCATCCGAAGAATGCTAGTAAAAATTCAATCATATCTCGATCGCCAATTGATAACAATGAGAAACAGAGAAACAAAAGCGATAGTTGTAGAATATTCATCCGTCTTGAAGTATCGCGTCCAATTTGTCGGCGGCAGGCGGCGATGGCTGCACGGAGGAGAGTTCGTTGGGACGAATGTCTTATAGAGCCGAGTCGACGATATTATATCTAATAGAAAAGACTCTCGATAGCAGTGGTCTGAATTCTAGTAGTGGTACTAGAATTCAGCGACAGTAAATTTGTATGCATATTGTTTCGATGGGTAAGCAGTACGGCTCTACACTAGGCCGTACTTCGAAGTTCGGAGCTAAACGTAGCGGCGGCTACGGTTGCGTAGCGGTGGCTACGCAACCGTAGCCGTAGAACGCAAGGTCTACGTATTCGGCTATTCGGATCTCATAAATTGCTTCACTATATTTCAACTGCGGTAATACCATATTAAATATATTTTTTAAGACTTGGGACTAGTTTTGGATTAGTTTGTTAATTATCATAGAAGTTGGACTATAAAGTCGCTGGACGTTCAGAGAAATACACGTTCGTGAAAGTAATATTCAAGGAACGGACTTCCTTTACAGTGAATTTTAGATTCGGTGTAAATTAAGACTAAATTCTTAGTTTGCTCCAAAGAATAAATCTTGAGTCGTCAGTTTAAAATAATGACGGTGTAATAAAGGTCGGGCGCGCGTGTGACCGCACGGCGGGCGGGCGGCGGCGCGCGCTCGTCCGGCTAATCTAATACGTGTCTATGTCCGAGCCACATGACTTATTACACCATTGTTTACTACAATAATTATAGTTAAGTATTGTTTAAATATGTTTCTAAGAATTTATTTTATTTTATTTATTTATACGACGGTCGTATACGCTTACAGGGTTTGAAAATCGGTAAAAAAATCTGTGTTGTAATTTATTTCTACCCACGATTTCAATAGAAAGTAAATAAAATATTTGAGCTTAAAATTCAATAAAAGGTCTTACACACGGTGTATGCACGTATTCATATAATGCATTTCTCGCACGCGCCCCCCTTGTTGAACGGGGTACTTGCATCGTGTGCAAGACGCATAATTTGTAAGCAAAAGTAGGACGAAACTTAAAAACATCTTACAACTACTCGTCAGTCGGACTTGGACGGCAAACTCACAAAATACAATATCTACTTATGAAAAGAAAATGAACGTTAAATTGTTCAATTGTTTCGTATCAAGTTCTATCGCTTTTTTAACGGCGGGGCTCGGCAACAATTTGGCGAGATTAATGGGGGATAATTATCTGAAGGCTGGCTACACGCCAGCCCCCCCCCCCCCTCCTCCCGCGGCCGCCCCCGCCGCACCCCCGGTGTCAAGACATGTGAGACGGAGGGTTCAGTACATAATGCAGCGGGTAACGCTGAATGAGGTTAGGGGTGAGTTAGACGTTAGCTCACGCAGAACTATTGCTTGTTTACATTAACTAGACGTTGTCGGTGGCTTTGTGCACTTTTCAAATCATCATCATCGCGATTAAACATGTTTATTTTAAATGTATTGTTAGCAGTGTTCTCATGGAAGTGATGTAACATCTTATATGAGAATAAATGTCTATAAACCTATTTTATAGCCGTTTTCTCATATCAATACCAATATTAATATAGATTAACTTTGTAAAAACCAGACAGTAAGAATATTCACTGATCAGTGAAAGATGAACTATCCTTGAGTCGCGAGTGAATAGATTTCTTCTAGGCAAACGTGTTTCGTCATAGACCGCATCATCACTTAACATCAAGCGAGTTGGCGGTCAAGCGTAAGTCTTATCAGTAAAAAAATATCACACTAAAATGACAGTTTTTTTTTAAACAAGATTTGTTTTCTCTGCCGCATGTCCCTGAAAGCTCCGGAGTCGTCTTGACCGACACCGTGCATCCCGCCCGGCGCCGCGTGCAACGGATGCAGCGGCTGTAGATATCCCACACTCATACGGAATGATAACCTTTGTTTTGGACTTCAGTGCTTTTATGGACCCGTAAGGTCCTTTAATATTCACTGGGTTAGGTCATTAGACCCGTCTTATTTTGTTCATGTTTCTCGTAAACTATCAAATCAACAGGCACGAGATACAATTCGTATAGAGTCACAATATCTCAGTGAAATCAGTCAATAAAACGTCCGAGCGTCATTGTACATACATTGTATAATTATATACTTCACAATGCTACATTTACTCCAATTTAGACGTTATGACGCTTGCATAGTGTTCAACAATAGTTGTCCGCTATGTCATCGGAGCTCTGGCATCGCGCGGCGTTGTAGTTGGATCGCGGTTACTTTGTCACTAACCAAAAAGACTGCGCAATTCGTAGCGTGCGCCGAGTTTTTGGTTCGGATTTTTTTTGGCATGAGTGTGACTCTATAATGTATTGTATATCGATGCAGGCACTCGAATAAAATTATTCATATTATTGGAGTTGGTTAAAAACTACCAGCCAAAGACATACAAGTGTATGTTGGTCTACCTCGAGAGTTTCCTCTACATATTAAAAGAAGAATCCTGTAAATCGGTTCAAAAAAGTAGGAAAAAAATTGTGAGTAGAGACACAGTGTACCTCGATTCCATGAGGCTAAATGAGACCCCGACCCCTGGCTTGCCTTGAGCGGCCACATAGGGGTGGAAGCCGCAAGAGCTAAGAATCTAAGTTCCAGTGTGGAAGTGTTAAAGGCATAAAGCCGCGAGTAGCGTTTAGTGAACGTGCAGAACTCCTCTTGACACCCTAAGTTACCTACGCCAATGTTGCCCCGCTGGTGCCAATATAGGGCAGCCTTTAAGGCAATTAATTTCCCGCCACAAAATTTTGCCACGAGGCGTAATTGACCTAAATGCGATTAAAAATTAAAATAATAAGTTGTATTGTATTGTATTGTATTGTATAATAGATCCTGTCGAGAAGACCTGAAAATGCACTTAAAAAATTTAAAATGATGTGACTTTACTTGAATTATAATTATTACAACTTAAACAAACTTACGCGCTATTTCAAGTTTGCGGTATTTTTAAAATAAAATAAATTTGCAATCAAGATCCAAATTAACTCAATTACATTCGTCAAAACTTGAATGAGAAATGGCTCTATTCGTGAAAGAATAATGGCTGCCATTGTATTAGTGTTCCATCGCGAGCGAGATGAATTCATTTCACAGTGCATTTGCTCTAATTAGCTCGCAATTGCTCAAATTTTAGCATTCATAGAGGTCGCAGACTGACACTCGCTCGGGCGCGGGAGGGCTTCACTGGCAAGTGGACAAACTTATATTGCTGACTACAAAATGAAGATAAACGTGAAATATTGTTTGTTATAGAAAATCAAGTCACAATTTAACAAACAAAATGTATTAACCAATTTAGGTCAAATATAGTTAGTTACACTATAGATGCGAACTATTTTACAAAAAAATTTTTATCTGTACATGTATTTTTTGAGGGAAAAGGCAACAGACATAAGGACATATTACAAACACATACCCACTCTTACGTCCCGTCGCGGATAAAATACAAGAAAGCAGGGTTGCATTTTCTCTTACAATTTTACCAAAATGTTCGAAAACAAAATATAATTTCACCATTGTAATGGTAGCAGTAAAACTACAAGCCACGTTCGAACCACAAAATGCAATAATTGCACGTAATAATGACAAAATATGCATAAAGTGCAGCTGGCGTCATTCCAACGCAGCGTCCGAGACATCGGCGGTCGCAATCGATGCAACTTTTATTCGATTCGATTTGAATGAATCGATGGTTCAGGCACTCGACGGCTCTCGACCACCCGCCGGACCGCCATTGTAGGCCGATACTATCGATGTCATATTTTGCATATCGATGTTACACGATACAAATATTACCATGAGATGGAAATCTTATTCATTTTGTTCGCCGACGTCGTGAAGTTTGGTTCGGGTTGCGTAAGTAATCAGTTGCCGTATGAAAATATATTTTTAATGTAAAATTTTCTGCTTTTTTTCGAAATTCTTACTAATTTGCAAACAAAGGAGAAAATTTAATGTATCGACAACAGCGTATGAATTTCACTTCAGTTCATGGATATTTGAATCTATTGACCGTTCTGTCACAGTCTCAATATATCACGTAACCACCCTCATCAGGTATTTCATCCAATAAGCGTAAACCGTGAATAACTGCGGAGTCAATCGTGCATTATGCCGCTGACGTACGACACAGGGAGGCCTCTTCACTCGTCGATACCTACCGTGTTTGATTCCTACTAAGCACGTGGACAATGTCGACTCACTTTATTATGTTCTGAAAATTATTTAATTGTGTTTGTGTATTGTCTTGTATTTTATTGACAAAAGGGAAGCTTAAGTACAATTGCAATGTTTGTACATTACAAATAGGTAAAATAAATAAGCTTTATTAATTAAAAAAAAAAACTTTTTAAACTCATGCTTTTCTTTTTCTTTTCAGCAAACCCTTTCATTTGATGCCCATATCATGATGTGAACATTTGTTCCGCCATCTTGGGGCGTCCACCATATTGAATTTATCATCTAGGACCAAAGTGCTTGGAAAGACATATCCAATAAACTCAAACTCCACGGGATTACGATGTTTCGTTTAGGTGTTCCTATGGCCACCTTCCGTCTCCATCATCAGACCAGCTCGAAGGTATTATAAAATTGCATTGTCACCAAACTTACATTAGTATGCCAATTTTCAGCTCAATCAGGTGAAGATATCTGCTTCAAATTGAGTTGCAAGATTCCACCCGAACAAACATAGTTA
Source organism: Agriopis aurantiaria (assembly GCA_914767915.1). Taxonomy (NCBI): domain Eukaryota; kingdom Metazoa; phylum Arthropoda; class Insecta; order Lepidoptera; family Geometridae; genus Agriopis; species Agriopis aurantiaria. Next base: position 20,057,829 of record OU611982.1, on the reverse strand, counting down.
CATACATACATTACATACATACATTGCAAATTAAATAAAAGCTTTAAAAAAACCGCGAAATCAAAATTACGTAAGTTGTATTCCTATATATTTTTTTATGTTTACAGAATGTTCTAGATTATTATGTTATAGTAGGATTGCATAATAAAACAAAATATACTCGTATGTACCTACTTTTTTAACTTTGGCGAGTTAAAGTTGATTGAATATGAGCAAGTTATGTTGCGTGTACGTTACAGTTTCATAAAATAATGAACAGTGATTTGAGGTTTTAAGAAGCGACTCTTGTCCAGTTCCAGAATGTATTACCGCTTCTGCTATATAGTATTCTGTGTAGTACCACCGGACGATACAGCACCGCCGGCGCCTGAGTAACGGCACTGCGGCCGCGGGCGCTGTGGCGGCGCGATATATGGAACCCAACAAGATGCGGAATAATCACCATTGAAGGTAATCCACCTGACTCTAGTTTACGGCCGGCAGCTTGATCTGTGGCGGTACCCTGGTGCGCAGGACTCACGAGCTCACGGCAACGGCTTTAATGGTCACTGATTGGCGCGTTTTCCAAATGTTTATTAGATGTCGGTTTGGTTTCTAAATTCAAACAGTTTTTTCTTTCACACTAGATATTCCATACCGTGGTGGTGTCAGTCATTCCTAATGTTTCCTTCTAGAACGCTGTGCCTTCTAGAACGCTGTGCCTTCTAGAACGCTGTGTCGTCAATGTCGTCTTCAGACTTCTGACTGTCACAATCCACACTAGACCTGTCGCGAACTGCAGAGTGCTGACGCACTTTACTTGAAGGTGGCATTCGATAGTTTGCCATATTGTAACTACCGCGAAGGTATTCTTAAACCGGAAACTTAAACGAGAGGAACATTAAGTTCGTTTACTTTTTCGATTCCTAAAATGTATTGATGTTGACGTAGTCGTTTCAATTCTCAGCAAATATTGTTCAAACATTATTTATTTTATATTAAACTTAAACTAATAAATTATCTTTTAAAAAACAGACTTCAAAATCCACAAAACGCAAACATTCGAAGTTAATATGTCACTACAAAGAACAAATAGTATATTATGCAATTAGTGAATAAAGGACGGATTTAAAGCGAGGGCCAATCACGAGCAAGCGAAGGATTCTAACGACTGAATCTGACCGTAGGGAGGGAGTGATTCATGATGAATACCTTCTTGTTTAGACCGGAACAAAAGACAAAACAAAAGTATTGTAGTGATTTGTTATCGCGAAATTCGTAGGCGCTCTAGCTATTATTTGAGCTGGTTTAAAAACTACTGATCCCTAATTAGTGAAAATTTTGAAACACACAAAGTGATGTACAGATTCCGGCGTAATCGCTGTACATACATAAAAATATATAAAAATACGGCTGAATTGAGAACCTTCCTCCTTTATCGAAGTCGGCAAAAAATTTAAAGCATAATCTTTCTCAGGTAACATTTATTAACGAAATTAAGTCGATGTACACCTAAAGGTACGTCTAGATACTACCAGCTATAAAAAATCCGAGGAGAAAAGAAAGAAGTTTGTTAAAGAAAAACTCGGCCAAGTTTCGCCGGTGTTTATTACCCCGGCTATTAGTTATGGCGCTATCAGGCGTGGATTACGGCCGAGTGGCTTAGCGGGCCGGGCCAGGCCGAGCCGGGCCGGTCCGGCGCGTCGATCCGCCAATTAGCGGGCTTCGACGCCGCGCTATCGCGCCTTTGCCCGATATAAAATGACCAGTGAAGGGGAAACTTTCAGCGCTGGCAACACAACGATGTTTTCTAGTTTGGAGCGAAGTTGAGAGGTCATTTAATGTTTAATGGTGTTTAGGTGAGTAGTTTATTATATGCAGAGTTTTTGTTTGTGAATACAATATTGCGCTGTGTTATGGGTTGCAGTTATTCTTCTAGTATACCTACCTACGTGTCTTCTTGGCTCGAATGGCCACACGAATGAACTCAACTTGTCCACAATCCTGATAGCTTATCGTCACAAGCGTGATTCGAATCTAACATAACAATCTCACGTGTAAGTATGTGCTGTATTCCATAATATCTTTAATCTCTTCATTTAGCCAGATCATAATCTCGATTCTCCCCATCCCGCCCAATTGATAGGATTACCTCCGATAATGGCCGCGACGTCGGCAGGTACGTGTGTCTGTAATCCGATAACGCGCTCTCGGGGAGATTCCAGAGAAGGCCCAGGGAGACTCTGGAGGTCCGCGGATAACGGAGTCTGGCAATTAATGGCCAATGAGCCGCAAACAGAAGTTTCACATATGAAATGTAGGCTCGATAAGATATCTAAGTTATTAGTATGTTCTTTATAATATCTAATATTATTAGTATATATATATATAGATAAACAGATAAACAGATAAACAATTTTATTGATAACAGTGTGAATAATTATAAGTCAGTCAAGAATTTCATGTTAAAAATAATAATAATCATAATTATAAATACTTCCAATTAATTAATTAATTCATAAATTATATAAAGATTAAATTAAATTAGATTAGATTGCGTCCGTAGTTATTTAAATAACATTTCTTTTCACTTTTAAAAAAGTCGTCAACCGTATAAAAAGTTCTTTCAACGAGCCAGTTTTTCAATTTAGTTTTAAATATATTGTCACTGGCGGTACTCGTGATATCTTTCGGCAAACAGTTATACATTTCCGGCCCTATCACGTGAGTCAATTTCCCGGAGCGTGCGAGCCGTATGTGTACTGTCGCGAGACTGTTCACGTTACGGAGGTTACAACGAAACGCGTGGCGGTCTCCTCGCCTCTCGAACGAGTCCAGGTTCTGCCTCACATAGAGAGCTGCCTGCATTATCACGATCGAGGGTAGCGTCGGTATACCAAGCGACTTAAAGAATGGTTTCGCTGATGTTCGGCGCGACACCTGAACAACCGCCCTTATTGCCCGTTTCTGCATTCTGAAGGCACGCAGTCTGTCGGCCGTGTGGCCCCACAATTCGGTCCCGAACTGCAGGACTGAATGCACGGTCGCAAAATAGCAAGTGCGCACCACATCAGCGGAAACCACTCGAGATAGTCGGCTCAAGGCATAGCAAGCACTACCCAGTCTCGCACAGAGCTTGTCTATATGCGAGGACCACGTCAGGCCACGGTCAAGTTGGAAGCCGAGGAATGTAACCGAGTCAACTTGGCTTATCGGTTCTCCATGTATAACCACTCGCAGTCTGTCTAATCGGCGCCCTGAAACTGAGAACTGTATGAAGTGGGTCTTTTTATGATTTAGGACGAGGCCATTCAGTCTAAACCACTGCGCTAGTTCATTCGCTGCTTCGTTCAGCCGTTTCTCTAGCTCATCGGACGTTTTAGCGGTAACGATCGCGGCTACGTCATCCGCGTACATAAAAATTTCACCGGATGCGACAAAGCTGGGCAAGTCATTAAGCAGTAACGAGAAGAGAATGTTGGACACCGATGATCCTTGGGCTACTCCCAACGTAGTTCCTAACGGGTCTGACCTCGTGACACCACCATCACCGACAACCACCTGGGATCTGTTCTTTAGCAGGTCAGTCAACAGTGCGTGGGCGGGTCCGCTAATGCCATAGTGGATGAGCTTGGCAGCGAGGACGCTGTGGTCTGCGACATCGAAAGCTTTCGATAAATCACAGCATAATACGGCGACTCGCTGCCTCTTCTCGCTGGCTTCCATCACGCGCTTGACCACCTCTCGCGTTAGCACTGTGGTAGATCTGCCCGTACGGTATGCGTACTGCCTCTCCGAGAGTGCCCCGGTGGAGGTCAGGTAATTCGTGAGCCGTGAACACAGGCCGTTCTCGAATATTTTGGATATCGCTGGGATAATAGATACTGGTCTGTACGCGTCAAAATCCTCACGTTTTCCCTTTCCTTTGAAGAGTGGCGATACTTTGCTCAACTTCATCGCAACCGGATAAATTCCTTCGCTTATACAGCGATTGTATAGCTCAGCTAGACATGGCGCCAAAACTGTCTGGATAAAACCGATGAGTTCCATCGATATGTCGTAAATGTCTTTGGTCGGTTTTCGTGGTATTTTCGAGATGATTTTATACACTTCATCGGCCGTGAATCTGTTAAGTCTCAAACTAGTGTCGGCCGGCGGGCGTGCAGCGGCGAGCATGTCGGCGACCCGTGACACGTCCGCGCGCGGCGCCCCGCACGCCGCCGCCGCGCCCACAAACCTGGAGTTCATGGCATCAGCTACACCTTTTTTGGATCGGTATCGTTTACCCACTTCATCTTTAGCGACGTCTGTAAAACTGACAGGCGATTTTTTACTAATACCTCTTTCCGCGTTGACTACTTTCCATATGGCTTTTTGCCTATTAGAACTATCTAAGATCATCCCAGAATAGAAGCCAGTTTTGTGAGCTGTTAATGCTTTGTCATATTGAGAGTTCAACTCCTCTGCGATAGATAATAGTTGGTGGTTATCTGGGAACTTTTTCGTTAGTTGCGCGGTCTCAAACAATATAGTCTTAAGCCTGAGCACCTCCTCATTGACCCATGTCGACTTTCTGAAATTTTTACGTTTAAGGGGGAAACATATTTGATATTTATTTGTAATAATATTAATTACAGAAGAAGCTAACTTTTCTACAGAGTTCCGGTGTTTTTTGAAAATAAATTCCCAGTCTACACTCACTACAGCCAAGTGAAAGTTTAAACAACTCACCTCAGAACAATCCCTAACAAGGTGGGTGCGCGATGGTGGTTCCCGCGGCTGGCATGCGACTGCGGTACGCACCGCCCTGTGATCGCTAAGAGGGTCATCTGGAGTGTAGAACGAGGTATCTACGGCAGTTGCAACCACCGTTCCGTGCCGCCTGTTGCTGTACACATGGTCCAGACAGGTCGACGAGTTACCGTACACTCGCGTCGGGAATTCGACTACGTTGGCGAAATTATTAGACGAAAGCATATCACCAAGTTGTTTCCGGACACCGCAGTTATTGTGCAACCAGTTAATATTTGTATCGCCTATAATTATAAATTCTTTATTGCTTTCACTGGCTCGCTCAAGAACGGGTTCAAAATTAACAAGAAAACTATTGGCACTAACCAGGTTAGTCCTGTATACACACAACACGATAATATTATAATCTAAGAGCTCAATAGCGGACACTTCACAATATAACTCGGTTGATAGTTGTACAAAATCTACACATTCGATAGCTTTCACACCGTCCTTTACGAATAGACAAGAACCACCGCGCGCGTTATGTTTTCTACAGTAACTAGATATCAGTGTGTAACCATTTATATTTACGCATTTAAGGTTATCACCGCTACACCAGTGTTCTGTAATTCCGAGTACTTCGCACTGTAACTCCTGCTGCAGCAGAACGTCAAGTCGTTGTGTTTTCTTAACATTTAAAGATCTTATATTTTGTTGGCAAATGATAATTGTTTGTTCTACGGCGGAGTGCGAGTGGTCTGCACGTCGTTCGTTCCTGCATTCATTGTTTACATTCCGCGCGGGCGCATCGAGTGCGTCATCCGTGGAGCTACTGGCGGGCCGCACGATTAGCGGCGGGCTTGCCGGCAGGGCGCGAACTATGCGCTGTCCTGCCAGTGTTCCTTTGAAACCACTGTGAGACCTTTACTCCCGGAGGCCATGAAGTTGGCGCGCATACTGTATCGAATAAGCTTTCCGGGAAGCCGATAACAAACGCAGCGTGTTTATCTGTCATAATATCGCGTTTTTCTACAGTGTACCTATCACACACTGCCGTAAACTTGTTTAAATAGTTGAGGACACTTTCCTTTGTAGTTTCTGGTTTGAACGATCAGGCCTGCACATACAGTAATTTTTCAATTGTTTGCAGATCTTCGTCAGCCTTTCCGGACCCAATTACTACGGGTCTCTGACTGTTACTCGATCGTCTACGAGTCACACGTTGCCATTCGACTTCCTTCCGTCCATTCTCTGTCTTTGTGTCATCATCTGCTGCACGAGCCGATTGTATGGCCACAACATTAGGCACAGGTACTGCAGCTGTGGCAGCTGCAACTCTTCTTGTCGCCGAAGCGCCGGTGAAGGGGTTAGCTTGTTGTTCGCTTCGGCTTGCCTCGGTAGTTCTCGGGGTTGTTTGGCCGGTGGATACGCGTGCATTTTTATTAGCAATTACATTGCTCGATTTCTTTGCAGCGACTGTAGCAATGGTTGCAGACGTTATTTTTGCATTCATTCTCGCTTGGCGCACTGGGCGCTGCAGTGTTGTCGTGGGTGCTTCGTTTGGTTCAGTTCGATTCGTGGCGGTTAGTGAAGTGGTACCCACATTTTCCAATCTCATGAGATTGATCGTCTCAACAAGACTCAAGATTAACGTGTTCTGCTCACCGAGCTTCGTCTCCACCGTACTGATCTTCTGTGCCATCAGCACTATTGTGTTCTGAAGATCACGTACCACACTTTCAACAACTTTTAGTGTCATTTTTAAATTTAAATTAAATAAATTTGCATAGCACCACTGTCACGCTCGACGGACTGAACCGAACTAAATAGAATAATGCACTCTTAATATGATATTATGTAATATTACTTTGAATCTGTGACAGTTATGATTAGACCGAGTGAAGTAGAACGTAAGGAGATTCATTGTTCTGAACGGGTCCGGAGGTCAGGTCTCACAGTGAAATGCTATTTTGTAGGTCAGAAATAATTATGTTCACATTTGTATATACAGGGTCCCGTATTTACCCTGTACTAAGCCGAAAGGTCATTGTACTCATCATTATCAACAACTTTAACTATGGGTAGCATTTATTATATTTCACTTATTTAGTTTTTGCTTTTACCCTGAAATCGCGGAAAAAAATCAGCTGTTCCATACATTTTGTCGAGTGTTTTTCCCGTGATTTCAGGGCTGGTCTCATAGTAAAAGTTTTTCATAATGACGAGTACAATGACCTCCTTTCGGCTTAGTACAGGGTAAATGCGTAACTCTGTAGATATTTCAGACAATATGACCAGTAGTTGCCGAATTACCAGTATTTGCGTATTTGAGAACAATAAAAAAGTTATCCTTAATTTTTTTTTATTTTAGTTTTGTTTTACTGATCTACCTATCTTAATTATGAAGGAAAAAAGAGAAAGAGAGTTCATGGTAACAAACGAAAAAAAAAAACTGATGGTTACCATCAATGTTACCATATTATGGTAACATTATATTTGGAAAGCTTGAAAAGTTGTCGTATTATCGATAAAATACGATTTATTTTTGGTTTCATTGCATGACTGACCTGGATCCTCTTGAGCTGCCTCTTGCCCTTGAACCAGGCTATGGCGGCGGGCGGGCGGCTGCCGGCGGACTCGCAGGCCACCTCGTAGCGGCGCTCTGCCGTCAGGGCGCCGCCCTCGCCCAGCTCCGCGGGCTTCTTTATCTCCACTGTTAGAGGACGCACTGGAGAGAACACACATCGTGAATAAGCGCTATTATTAATACAGTTTTCTGATATCAGTAAAGTATTTAATAAAATGTTGATATCGATAACTTGATCATCACTTGAATACACTTCCTGCCTGTCCCCAACGGATCGTGCGATCTGTATTGACATACTGCCTAATTGTATTGCTTTACAACTAGCTTGTCTTCAGCATCAGAGTTGAATCATCATCATCAGAGACTGATGCCCCCCCCTGAACTGTCCCCTGCTGGACATAGGCCTCTCCCAATGCACGCCACTGAGCTCGGTCGGCAGAGTTGAATGCCAGCTGTGTATGAAGGTCTGCGAGAGACTCACGGAACATGTCGAGCACCAGCTACAACTCGCGCGGCAGCACGAGGTGCGAGTTGGCGGCCTGCCAGGTGAACACGGCTGCGTAGTCTCCGCGCCGGATGTGTATGAAGGCGAGGTGAAGGGCTGCGAGACTCACGGAACATGTCGAGCACCAGCGACAACTCGCGCAGTAGCACGAGGTGCGAGTTGGCGGCCTGGCAGGTGAACACGGCTACGTAGTCTCCGCACCGGATGTGTATGAAGGCGAGGTGAAGGGCTGCGAGACTCACGGAACATGTCGAGCACCAGCGACAGCTCACGTGGCGGCACGAGGTGCGAGTTGGCGGCCTGGCAGGTGAACACGGCCGCGTAGTCTCCGCGCCGGATGGCCGGCCACAGCAGCCGGTTCTCGATCACGTCGCCCGTGTTGTGCTCGTACTCCTCGTCCACCAGCACGCCGTTCACCAGCCACCGCACCGACGGCTCCGGCCGACCTGCACGCCCACACGCCGCACACGTTACTTACTACCTCCCATAGCTCACGAGAGTATAACTCGAGTGGCAGACCTCTTCTTTAAACTGGTCTGTCTCGTAATACCGTAGAATTGCAATCTTGTTCCAAGTCTAGAGTTTGTTTAGGCAAACGTACTCCATCTTCGGTTGCATAATCGCTTTCCACCAGGTAAGATTACAGTCACTCGTTAGCCTAATTCGATGTGGAAAATATATAGATTTCTTAGCGGTTTGCGGCTGGTATGTAGTACAATTTGGGGATGATTAAACGTTAGTAGCAAACTGAACATTAAAACTGTTTTTGTATTGCACATAGCCCCGCTACACGGATCCTAACTAGAATGGAGCATAATAACAGATCTCAGAGTTCTAACCTCAAAACGTTAGAAATAGCAATTCCAGAAAATCTTTACAATAGTTTGATTTTGAAAAAAAAAACAAGTATTAAAACTGTTTGTAGATTGTAGTTTGTAGTTAAACAAAACATTATTCTTCTTTAGAGTGTACAGTGCAGGGTATCAAACGGACTTAATACAGATGATAGTGAAGTAAGTGCGGCGCCGAACAACTCGCCGGAGACTACGACCATCGTCTTACTCGCCGGGAACTTAACAATACGAGACTTAGCAAGTAGAGATGAGGTAAAGTACATTCCGTAATGATATTTGGACAACCGTAGTTGCCCTCTCGAGCGGGCCAGTGTCCGCACGTAAATACATTTTGCCGGGCATTCTCTTCCAGCGGCGACCCTTTGTCCCCGCGTGCTTGTTTATTTGTCGGCCACTATGTGCGCTTTTGTTCAGCGGCGCCGGGGCTTCGACGCTCCACTATCCTTCCATCCACTTTGGACAAATTGAATTAGTTCAGCTCTCGAGTGGCACGGCAAGATCTAATTCTATATGTCAATGGATTTAATTTGGATTTGCTGAGTACACTGAGTTCCCGTGGGAGCGGAGGCAGGGCCGATTGCGGCATCTCTTGAATTGATTTGTTTTGTTCACTTTTTCATAATCAAGAAAGTGGGTCGGTCGGGTTATTGTAGTGAACGCTGCGGCCTAATTTACAGTCGTCACCGGGCGAGCGGCGGACGGCGGCTAGAGCGGGCGGCGCGTTCTGAATCACCGTCGACGGCCGCTTCCGACTTATTGTTTTGCTGTTTCCCTTTGATAAACAACATCGCCGCTTCTTTGTATTGGTTTTTGTTTGGTTGATAAACAGAACGCCGCCGACCCGGAATTAAGATTTATTTGATTTCGAGGGATTGTTGTAATGAAGCAATCAATTGTTGTTGCGCCCCTAATCCAAAACAGCGGATGTTTGCAGACTCGTCAAACAAAACATTTATTGTTGTAGCGTTTCCCGGCGTTTGTTGATTTAACTTTTTTCTATGATAATCAAACCAAGCTCACCGTAAAATATTTTGTTTTAAAACGGAATTAAATTGTTAATTTACTCGTGAAATAAGTCTTTAGCCGCAGATTGAAACATAATTCCCGCGTAAATGTATTCAGCTCGTACTTATTATTCAGGCCATTTAGCTAGGAGCTGCATAATGGCTCGGCTCGGCTCGGCTCGGCTCAGGCGAGACGTCTCAATCCGCGCAACAGGCACTCGTCTTCATAAAAAGTGAGAAAACAGAGCGCCCTGAGCCTTCGTCATTAGAAAGGCATCTGCGTTCGGAGAATTGAATTTTTCTCTCCGTATTTTCGGGGAATACGCTTCAATCAATTTCTCGATTATGCAAATAAGGTGGCCTGCCGTCAATTCAAATTTGGCTCTGTAGGTACAAACGGCGGTAGCAGGGCGGTAGCGGGGCGGCAGCGGGGCGGAGGCGATGTGGAGCGGTAATCGGACGCGATCCTTTTTGATTGGGATCGCGTAATTTCGACTTCGTGACTCTTTTTAACGACATTTACGGTTTCCTTCGTTTTGTAGGCTTTTAATTACTTAATTTGAACATGATTCGTTCGGGGGACGTTGGAGGCTTCGGATCTGGGGGGCTTTTATCGGTTTTATGGTTAAGCTGACATCAATCAATCCACAACACAACCGCGTAGCTTGGTATAGAAATGTGACTAGGTAGGTACATGTCGTCTTCAAAGGTGCTTTTATGAATGCCATTACACGTCTTCACAATCACTTTTATGTGAGTTAAAAGCTTCAGTCGCAATTTGATCATCAAATGGCACGTCTCCCAATAATAACAAGGCGCTTACTCGCGACGAACGTATCCAGTCGAGTCGAGTCGAGTCGAGTGCTGCATTCGATCCAGTGAATCGTGTTTTGTCGGTAAGAGCGTTTCAGTGTCTCAAACAGGACGTGGAGGCGAGGGGAGGGGAGGGGGGATAATTGTATTCTTATTGCGTTTTATACGCTTTTTGGATTTAAGATCGATGACTTAGTCTGTGACAAGAAGGTATTACACTCATCTGAGATTATATCATGGTAAAGTTGTGGATGTTCAATGGATGTGCTTCGGATCTTGTTGGATTCAATTATTATCAACATCTTTTCAGCCGTAGGACGTCCACTGCTGGACATAGGCCTCCCCCATCGATCTCCAAAGGGCCTATTGGAAGCGGCCTGTATCCAGCGTTTTCCTGCGGTCTCTTTTAGGTCGTCTGTCCATCCTGTGGGTGGACATCCTACGCTGCGCTTACCGGTCCGTGGTCTCCATTCGAGAATCTTTCAGTCCCATCGGCTATCTGTTCTGCGTCTTATGTGCCCTGCCCACTGCTACTTGAACTCGCGTCTTCGGTGGGCTATGTCGGTAACTTTTGTTCATCTACGGATCTCCTCATTTCTGATTAGATCTCGTAGAGAAACCCTTAACCCTCTCCATAGCGCGTAGTGCATTGTAATACAAATATCAGTGCTGGAATATAATGACTTTGAAACTTACTTTCTTTTTCAGTTGGGAACACGTTACCGTCACGTGGTATTTGTTGTCAACTTGTCACCGACAAGAACTCGCACGCGAACAAAAAACCACTTCGTTAAATCAGCCAACATTATATAAGACCGAAAGTTTTTAAAGTGCAGTTTATTTTCAGAGATAAAAGCGTTCCAGTGTCCTGGAGAGTAAACAAAGTAGCGTCGGAGACGGGTGGCGCCGCGCCACGCCGCGCCGGGGCCGCGCTGTGCCCACACTGCCCACTGTTGGGTAATGTATCCACAGCGTTCTAGAACATTAGTCAGATAACAGAGTAAGTTGCAATACTACAAAATGACTTGTACGTATTTAAGATAGTTTTTATTTGACTTGTAATTTTTATCATTTAAATAAACCCTTGTGCGTTCAATGAAATAAACAACTATAGGCGCTACTGCAGTGCGTCGATCATGTTCGCTGAGGCAGGGGTTCCCGACTTCTTCGCCGTAATTAGAACCAGGGTTGCTTCATTCTGGCAATGCCTGCGTCATTCCGCTAACAAGATACTCGAGGCTGCCTCTGACGATTTAAGGAGCCCAATGTTTAAACATTGGGTCTCGGTGCACATGGATGCCAACAAAAAATGAGCCAGCTTTATTGAGCTTCTTAGATTTTAGATTTACACTTAGGTATAAGTAGACGAGCGCCTCTTTACAGCGTAGTATCATTTTATTTTATTTGTACTCTTAGTTTATATTTTATGGGTCATTTACGTGCCTAAAATAAATGATTTTATTTTATTTATTTTATTATTTATTTATAGGAATGACATTGTCACTATGTGGCAGCAGAAAACGCCCCGCTCGTGCTACTCGTTTGTACAGCTCGTTTGTAGCGGTTGAAATTGGAACCTTGTGTGGAACATTTGAATACGTGAAAATTAAACAAAATAAAATCATTTGTTTGTCATTAAACACTTATGGTAGCTAATGGTGGCACTTCACATTGCATAATTTTGCTAAATAAATCCAGATGCAGCTATGTAGCCTGCATAGCTACGTATCTTTTTATTCGGCAAAGATAGGCGATGTGAAGTGCTAACATAAGTTTCATTGCTTCATGGTCTTGAGCATCGACACAAAGTTGCTAGTCTATCGGTTTTGTATCGGATATATTTGGGAGAATGTGCATCGGATCTGCATGATCTAATTTACACCTGCCCATTTTTCTATTGAACTGCCATATACCAGAGCGGATACGAAAAATTTACACCGCTTTATAGTTGATATTCCGAAAACCTGTACAAAGCTTTTTGATGCCACTTTTATTGTGCGAAATGTTAGTATGTGGAATGCCCTGCTTGAATGGGTGGTCCCCGATAGTTACAATCTAAGAGTCTTATAATTTTTTTATCTGTTTATCTGTTGCAAGTGAATCGGTTTCTTCTAAGCAAGCGTGCTCCACCGTAGACCGCATCAACGTTTTGTGAAGCGGCGGTCAAGCACAAGCAGCTCATTTAATAATAAAAATATAATTGTGTTCCTAAGCGCGTCTTTTTCCGAAACACAAAATGTTTCGGAAAAACACGCGCAGAGATGTTGAATGCTAATTGACCTACTTGTTATTGACGTGCCATTTAGAAAAAAAAACTCGAAATAGCGACGGAACCTCCTGCTGATGAGGCAGATGTGTTATCGTTAAGCCAAGCCAGTCGTCCAACTATTTACGTGGATCTTACACTTCAGTCGATGCTTGTACTAATGATTTTGTCAGATGACCGTGTGTGCAAAAATGTACCGAATATTTATTTATTTATTTTCCTGTGGTAGTGGCAATGACAACTATTGGTACGATAAACTAAAACGACGTGAAAATTACACAAACATGAGGTGTGTTTGTGCTCCGCCCCCCACCCCCCGCCCCCCGCTTAAATGATACTCATCTCAGTGACAATCTAATAAATTATAATCTGACAACGGATTAGGCATCAGCGGAACTCGCATCAAATTGATTTACTAAGGATCGCTGTCACGGGAGAATGCGATGACTTCCTAATGAACTCTCGCTTTGATTGCCAGAATTTAATTAATAATAGATGATGCCTGCCCAGAAGCCGCTTCTTTGCTATAAGATAACAACCTGAACAAATGGTTCCTTATGTTATGTTATGCGTCAGTAAACAAGCTAGCCATCTTGATTGCAAATGCTTACTAAGCCATGACCTACAAAATACCGGTACCTCCACGGTACGACCTAAAAGAGACCGCAGGGAAACGCTGAATGCAGGCCGCTTTCAACCGGCCTTTTTGGAGATCGATGGGGAAGGTCTATGTCCAGCAGTGGACGTCCTACGGCTGAAATGATGATGATGATGATAATGATGATGACTAAGCCATGCAGGGTGAACGTAGAGGAAGCAACACGGATATTACAATATGGCCGTCTAGTGAACCAGTTTCTTGTAGGCAAGCATGCTTCATCGTAGACAGCATCATCGCTTAACACCAGGCGAGATGGCGGTCAAACCCAAGCCTATTTCACATTGCAGCAGCAGGGAGAGGCAACTGGCTGAGTAACGGTAAGTGGTAACGAGGCACGTACCGCCGAGCACGCGGCAGGTGAGCAGCACGTCGTCGCCCTCCTCGTGCGGGCCCAGCGTGGTGCTGTTGATGACGCGTCCCCAGCGGTCCACGACCACTGGCTTCTCGGGCGGCACTGGAACAATACACACTCCGTCAATATTATACTGTTAGGTAAACAAGGTGATACTGTTTACGGGCGTGTCGATAGACCCTATGATTCGTACAGCGAAATTTTATGATTAGATGTTTGAAATTTTGTGAAAATTTGAAGAAAATATCTTTTTGACCTAAAACAATAATTTCCTAAAATGCACGTCAAAATTTCGATATTAACTCAGACGCATAGATAGATAGATAAACTCTTTATTGTTCACACCACAAATTTCATACACACGATAAAACAGCTTGGTGGTCTCTCACTATGGGCCTCATAAGCAAGCTCAAAGTCGCACAACGAGCTATGGAGAGGGCTATGCTCGGGGTTTCTCTACGAGATCGAATCCGAAATGAGGAGATCCGTAGACGAACGAAAGTCACCGACATAGCCCACCGGATTAGTAAGTTGAAATGGCAGTGGGCAGGGCACATATCACGCAGAACAGATGGCCGATGGGGCCGAAAGGTTCTGGAATGGAGACCACGGACTGGTAAGCGCAGCGTAGGACGTCCACCCACAAGATGGACAGACGACCTAAAAGAGACCGCAGGGAAACGCTGGATGCAGGCCGCTTCCAACCGGCCCTTTTGGAGATCGATGGGGGAGGCCTATGTCCAGCAGTGGACGTCCTACGGCTGAAATGATGATGATGATAAAACAGCTTAAAAACTAGTGCAACAATCGGCGGCCTCAGACGCATAAAGTGTGTTTAACTTGTGTACAGACGCATTTTAATACTTCTCTGTCCCGCCTTCCGCCACGGGTGAGGAGTCTGCCTGCGTACTCCACTGCCCAGTGTCGCTGGCGGTGACGCACATACTCCTAAAATACCACCAAGCTTAGCAACAGACGATCTGGTCAGTCTTTGCAAGTGAAATTTACCACTAAACGCAACCGTGGGTTGAATTACCATATGTTATTAATTGTTGGATAAACGACAGGTTGTCTAGCATATAACAACAACTGTTGAGCACGTTGGAGCCCTCCAGGGGCCTTATAACTGACATGAGTATTTGATGATTATTGTTTACTCTTGTGCGGTTCTGGCATTCTTCATTTTCACGTTTTTTCCCAAAATACATCAATAAGTATCCATTCTCATGATACACCCTACTCCCTTGCCATATTTAATCATGATCAGTTCAGCAGTAGGTATATGTTATCGCATGTATAATAATTAATATGATGACAAGGTACACAAGTACCTAGTAGTTACGCCTGTGACTGGTAAATAAGGTATATTTTATTTCATTTATTTGCGTTACCGGTATCAATTCCACGAGTCATCGGAACACAGAAGACGCTCAACTTGCAACCTTCCCGAACATCCCGCGAGCGAGGAGATAATGAACCACAACCGCGTCGAATCCGTTCTCAATCCGCATCATTATTCATCGACAATAATCTTGCCGAGAGACCCACTACGTGTAGAGGATTTAATTAATTAAAACAATATCCGAGAGCGCCCAAACAGATCGCAATTAATCAGCTGGATACAACGCAGGTGATTGCTAACAG
The DNA here is from genome assembly GCA_914767915.1 of Agriopis aurantiaria. Lineage (NCBI taxonomy): Eukaryota > Metazoa > Arthropoda > Insecta > Lepidoptera > Geometridae > Agriopis > Agriopis aurantiaria. Next base: position 20,042,430 of record OU611982.1, on the reverse strand, counting down.
CTACCTCCGATTAGCATCAAGCGTCGTAACAATACCGACCTATCCTGCCACTCTCTCTCTCAGCTCTACTGCTACGAGACAGAGTCGAGAGTTGTTTGCTCCAGCTACGCGAGTTTGTTGTCGATACCACCGCACGTTAGGATATTTCGGTCGATTCCGTTTAAAGCATCAAAGCCCAATTGGGTTTTACATCGGACACAGAGGCATCCAATCTAACTTCAGGCGCGGCGCTCGTGATAACTGCAACTCCTACGTGGTATAAACCTCCTTCAATATAAACCTAGCTGTATTTAGCAGTCTTTCCTGCGATTTTAAGTCCTAAGAAATATATTTTTTTCAACGCTTTTATTTGTTTTACTTGTAACTAATTATGTTATTAAATCTTGGTAGTCGGTTTTAGCATACATCCTTTTTTTATATTGTCGTATCGATTTGAAAATTTACAAGTAATGACAAGTAAGTATAATACGTAATTCGGATGACAATAGAATAATTCAGTACCGCCAGGAGTTGGATACTTCAACTCTTCAATGGTTACTATTAAACTCATCGAGTTTGGGTTCATTTGCTTTGTTTTTATAAATCCCATGCCAAGATATCCACTATACGTCTCCCGGCTCCATCATCAGACCCTAGTCACCAAGTGTAATAACCCCTCGAGTTGGGATCCTTTTGTTTCGAGTCACATAAGTGTGTTTTTTTGCTTTTTAATATCAAATAATTATATACTTGTAATATATAGACAGAATAATATATATAATAATATATAGATGGCAGTGGGCAGGGCACATATCACGCAGAACAGATGACCGATGGGGCCGAAAGGTTCTGGAATGGAGACCACGGACTGGTAAGCGCAGCGTAGGACGTCCACCCACAAGATGGACAGACGACCTAAAAGAGACCGCAGGGAAACGCTGGGTGCAGGCCGCTTCCAACCGGCCCTTTTGGAGATCGATGGGGGAGGCCTATGTCCAGCAGTGGACGTCCTACGGCTGAAATGATGATGATGATGATGATGAATATATAGACCTTATTTTATGATAAATAAAAAATTACGTGCGTATATAAAATAACAACAAGGTATTTATCATTATTATTAATTATGGACATATTATATTTATTTTCTTGCTTAAATATAAGTTTTTTTTTACAATAAATATATAAAAACAAAATATTATTTCAAAAAACCCAAACCTAGGATGCCGCCGGCAGCGGGGCTGGGCCCAAGCTACCGGTGGTTAGGGCTGCAGAGTGAGGAACCTCCTGACAATACGTGCCGTGTCAAGGATTACCGCCTTCTGCATCTGACCCTTGACCCAAACATCTACCATCTAGCGAGAGCCTCTTAAGGTGTTGGTATTAATTATTTATTAATTATTATTTTTATTATCGGATCTAGTCCGGACATTTAAGAGGCATTTGTGATACCAAAGCCAAAACCCCGTTGTATATAAAATACAATTATTGAATGTGAATAAAAGGGAATATAAAACTATCATACAGCATAGAATTGAACAGTTCTGGACTATTATGGCGAGTACTTGATGGTGTCGACTCTGAGCTAACCTACGGCACGAAGTACGATATCCGCCAATAAAATTATGCATCATGTTAAAATATTGTGGCTTAAACAGACCAACTTGTCAATCTTGTTTAATAAGGTGGTGTCAAAACCGACCCGAGCCGATTAATTCTATCGTTCGGAATCACTAGAAAGGGAACCTCCTCACGTTGCCAGAGAGTGACATAATCTGCATTGATATTCATCGGACAGATCACCCGCTAAGCCTCCGCCGGCCGCCGCCGATAGAAAGACAACACAGTAATCAGATCGGAGCTCTGATGGCCTTCCGAGTGGTCTCAACTTCTTAACTCGATTGTATCGGCTGATTGCTTGAATGGGGTCCGGAATCGAATATTACTGTTTGTGTAATTATGTAAAGCCGAACACTCACTGGCTCGACGCTTAGGGATAGTGAGTGGCTTAGTTACTTGGTCATATCGAGTCTAAGCGCTAAGCAACTAGTCCACCACCAGCCAGTGCTTCTTGGAACCAATTATGTTCACAAAAATACAAATACATGATATAATATTTGATATTAAAATCTAAATAAAACGAGAATCCATTAGCTTCAAAATAGTTTTTACTCCAACTTGAGGGCAAAAACAAACTGAAAACTAAAATGTACTTATTATATTTCTGACAGAAGTGTGTTTAGCTTTTAAAATTTAATTTTTCGTACATCATTTCATTTATAAAATATACTATTATGACTATTACCAAAAGATATTCTTAAATGTATCGTACGTCTGTTCCACACCAAGTCTCGAAGTGGTCTCGTTGAAGAGCGAGGGTGGAACCACAGAGGAACGGTCGGTGAATCAACACTTGCTGTTGCCAGTCTTCCAATAAAATAGTTTTCTCAAATATGCTTGGATATTCGATCACTATTATGACCATCTTCTTCAAGACAAATCGAAATTGTTGTACAGATTAAATAGACACAAATTGCGGCCAGCAAAGCTATAAAAAAGAAATTCTGCATAAATGCTTCTGTGGGCGGCCGCTGCAGTGATGTACTAATAGTAGCAGTAGTGATCCCAGGGCGCCGCGCCGAGCGCAGTGCATCGCCACGCAGGGTTTCGAATTGAATTGCTATGAGCAAGCGTGACGCTTACCATCAGATGAGGAAGCTAGCTCGTCTCGTCACTCAGTTGCATAAAAAAATTCTGTAAATAGAGTTTCTACATTTGAAGGTTGACCATTTTGTCCTTTAACATGGGTTTCAAAAGCATTTTGATCATTATTCGAATTAATGAAATGAGCAAACTCATTTGTTGGAAGATGTGTGTCAAGAGGACGTGGTCAATCGATGGCGATGCGCTGGTCCCGCGGGGGGCAGCCAATTACTGTGGCGTGTAGGGCACGAGCACACGCGCCGGCTGACAGCCGCGCGCCGCTCGGGGCCGCTCGAGGCCTCCGTCCGCTATCACAATATATTTAATTAGCTCTATAACCACTACTTCAATTCATAGTTAAGAGCCATATTTTTTATGCCATAGGTGATAAACAAGCAGAGGGGCCGCCTGATGGTAAGCAGTCACCGTCGCCTATGGATACTTGTAACGCCAGATGCATTACAAATACGTTGCCGACCCTTAAGGATTCTACAAAATACAATCGATAAATTTTTGGTATCTGAATTTTCGTGCATAAAGCGAAAAAATAAAGCCATACTATTGTCAAGACAAATATAAAACAAGTAAACCTTTCGTGAAAGTAATTTTTGTTTATTTTATTTAAGCAATTTCACGAAATCCACTATCAAACTTTATCTCAGATAGTTTTTTTTTTAAGTTTATACGTTAAGTTTTCCAAAATTGTAAGCCATTAGAAGATGTGCGTATGTATTTACGTGTGTATGTAATGTTCCCTATGGATTCCAAAACGGCGAGAATTTCGACGGGACTGTCACTGGCAGATAGCTCAAGTTATATCGAGTAATCCTTGCGGGTGAAACCGAGGGGTGCAGATAGTTTTTAATAAAAAATAAAGATATATTTATCCAGTAATTAGACTTTCTATAGAATAGATCTTTCCATTAGATAGAATCAGAACAACAAAATGGCAATTTTTTTCTTCAAAATTTTTGTAAAGGCTTCTTCAAATTTACTACAATTTTTTTCTATCGGTTTATTTCGTTACGTAGTCGTGCCATTTTCAATAGACGCAAGTTGATTAAATTAACTAGTAAATAAGTCACATAAATCATAGTTTACTATCAAAAATCGTATAGTTAAGTGTACCCACCTACTTAACTAAATGAGAAAGATTTTATCTCCATTAGTTACACAAAAACTGAGACTGAAATGTAGGTAACCTTGACAAAGCACTAAAAAATATTGTTAGATTAAATACCCGGGTGCCTCGCCCCTCGTCCACGGAGCGCCCTCCTGCTAAGTGATTATTCAAAACCACTGCTCGTATAAAACACAAACTATTCGTAACTCTCGTATAGTTTCTTTCTTTTATTTATTTTTTATTTTTATTTATGCTTATATAATTTTTTTTTTTTTTCGGGCAAGTGCCTTTAATAACTAAACAAAATACAAGCTAAAAATAACACTACAAATACAGTTAGACTGCCCATAGACCGTTAAAGGTCTAAAGACAATCCAAATGCAATCTTATATTATTGATTTTTTTTAATGTTATATTTTATTATATAAAATAATTATATTATCTATACTAATATTATAAAGAGGAAAGATTTGATTGTTTGTTTGTTTGTTTGTTTGTTTGTTTGTTTGTTTGTTTGTTTGTTTGTTTGCATTGAATAGGCTCCGTAATTACTGAACCGATTTGAAAAATTCTTTCACTGTTGGGAAGCTACACTATCCGCGGGTGACATAGGCTATAATCTATACCCGTGCGAAGCTGGGGCGGACCGCTAGTTATAAAATAAAGAAACTACTCGTATTTGTATAATTTTGCCTAAATATCATAGGATACGATTCGTGCATGCGAAGTGTTGCTTAAAAAATAAAAATAAACAAATTGTGTAATAATTAAACACAGAATAAGATCGACATGTTCCAGTAACTATTTCGAAGAACTGGCTCCCTCCTAATTTAAAGGAAAGAAGAAATGTTTGATGATTGATTTGTAATTTGACACACAAAACCACAGGCACATTACATCTTCATTCATCATCATCATTTCAGCCGTAGGACGTCCACTGCTTGACATAGATCTCTCCCATCGATCTCCAAAAGGGCCGGTTGGAAGCAGCCTGCATCTAGCGTTTCCTTGCGGTCTCGTTTAGGTCGTCTGTCCATCTTGTGGGTGGACGTTCCACGCTGCGCTTACCGGTCCATGGTCTCCATTCGAGAACCTTTCGGTCCCATCGGCTATCTGTTCTGCGTGCCCTGTGCTCTGCCCATTGCCACTTGAACTTGCTAATCGGTGGGCCAAGTCGGTAATTTTCATTCGTCTACGGATCACTTCATTTCTGATTCGACCTCGCAGAAAAAACTTGAAAATAGCCCTTTCCATGGCTCGTTGTGCAACTTTGAGCTTGTTTATGAGGCCCATAAGGAGAGACTACGTATCAGTGCCGTGCATATAAATAAACTATAAACTTAACTTAATAAATTAGGTATATTACAAAAAGATCTCTCAGCTCCACCATGAGACCCTCGTTACCAAGTACAATGTACGAGTAAACCAAATGACTCCATATTCAAAAGTTCCATTCTTCTGGCTCAGATAGTTTTGAGTGAAGATAATAGTTACAGGCTAATATAAACAAGTCAAAAAGTTAGTAAAAACTTCCAGCGCACGTAATAAAGTAACCGCATCGCTCACACTCAACTCAGACCTTTTGAAAAGCATTTAGGTATACGTAATGTAATTATGGTACGCCGTGCGAAAACCAATACCTGAGTGATTCCAAGCAGCCAGTAGGTATGTCAAATAAAGGCCAAGAACATATCGCATTAGTACCTCCGCGCGCTCCGCCGCGGGCGCGACGTCTGACATTCTATCTGCACCTCTCACCTTCAAGTGCGAGGAATGGTGCGATTAGCATTTCCATGGCATTTTTCCGTAAGGTCAATTGTTCGCACAACTTTCCTACCTATTTCTTCCCTTATTTTTATTTGTACGTAAGAGCTTTATTGTTTTTCCCGGAAACTATGAAGACGGCGGAATTAATTTGGGCTTGGATTACGGGTTTTTATTACGTCTCCGTGTCTGGTACTCTAAATACGTACTCGTGCCTTCGAGAGCGGAAGATCGTGTCTGAATTGAGACGTTTCTTCGTATAAGTAGGTTTTATGCATGACGTCAATAGCATCAGAGTTGTTGGGTTCGATCCACCTTAGAAAACAAATGAAGAGTTTTGGGGCAAACTAAATTTATTAAATTTTCATGAAAGTGCTCGAATGTGGGTGTGGTATAATGAGATGAAACATGTAATTTTGTAATGCTTTCAAAACTTTATAGAAAACAACAACTGTTGTATTAATAGAAACCTCTAGCATAGTGTCCACTACTTTACTGGGACTTATATTTAACCGTGATTTACTTTGCTTGACTTTGACTGTGACTATAACTTGTTTGTCGAGCTTGTTGCATAAGATGTGTGTGGCACGCGGAATCTTTCAAGAGGAAAAATACAGAAATATGTGACAAAATAACAGATGGAACAGAGAAAGAGAAAAGGTAACGATATAACACAAATAACTGAAAATATATCTTTAAAATCTAATTATACGCTTTATTGTAAAAGCATCACGGGCTACAGGGAAACAGCGGAGTTCTGCTAATTAAAATCAAACTCCGACGGATGAATTCGAAAGCTAATAAGTTTGAGCACATTTGCGTGGAGCCGATGTCGATCCGACGTCACATCACGCGGCCCGCTGACACGGAATGCGCTAATTAATTCTATGATCGGTTTTATGAACGAGCGCCATTGATGGAGCGGAACAAATAAACGGATGAACAATAATCATTATTATAACACCGGCTTACACTCACGATAATGACGAACAATAATCAATAGGATCTTTTGGCGGTAAAAATATCATCATTTTCATTTCAGCCGTAGGACGTCCACTGCTGGACATAGGTCTCCCCATCGATCTCCAAAAGAGCCGGTTGGAAGCGGCCTGCATCCAGCGTTTCCCTGCGGTCTCTTTTAGGTCGTCTGTCCATCTCGTGGGTGGACATCCTACGCTGCGCTTACCGGTCCGTGGTCTCCATTCGAGAACCTTTCGGCTCCATTGGCCATCTATTCTGCGTGGTATGTGCCCTGCCCACTGCCACTTGAACTTGCTAATCCGGTGGGCCATGTCGGTAACCTTCGTTCGTCCACGGATATCGTCATTTCTGATTAGATCTCGTAGAGAAACCCCGACCATAGCCCTCTCCATAGCTCTTGTACGACGTAAAAATATAATATTAGAGAAATGCTATACTATTGTACTGTATTTCGTTTCGTTTCTGATCTGATTTGAGTTCTGTGTGGATTTCGCGATAAATTGGAAATATTATTTCGGCTCGTGTATGGTCACGGCTGCCCCGTCTGCATGTCGGTGGAGATTATTGATGCTAGTAACTGATTTAGTTGAAACGATGTATCGCATGAATATATTCATGACGTCATAATCGATCACTCTACAGTGAAGTATGCGCGCCGTATTTCCAATCAACCCAAACTGCAGCTCAAGCATCCTATAAGTACTGCACATCCATGCACGGATTTTGTATAAGCTAATATTTACTGACTGGTTTGATAAAAGTAAAGTTAAAGATGGTAACTTATTCTGAATTAACTTATTTTGAACATAATCAAAGAATCTTGGAGACGCTTCTATAATGTACGATAGGTTACTTTATACACTACACATCACTGAACCACTAAACTTGCTACTAAATGAAGCTGGCTTAAAATACAACTCCAATAGCTCCAGCAGGAGAGTAATGACGTCATCGTGACGGGCCGCACGGCGCGGGCGGGCCGCATGCGGCTCTGCGGCGCCGTAAACCGTCGGCGCCGTGAGTTGTCGTCGCCGAGAACACGACGCGGTTGTTCTCCGCCATATATCTGTCGCCGGCACAACACCGCCTCCCGCCAGGTACATGGCGAAATACACGACATGGAAACCGCAAGGTATCGAGAGACAGTTGCTGAGGTACAAAGGCAGATACGTTTGTAATAACAACGGTTAAAAAAACTCTCACAGTTGCCACGATCTGTTTATACGATCCTTTATTGAAGTCATCAATACGTTCACGCATGGAAAAGGCAAGGTTAAATGCATGACGCGTTACATTTTGAGGATTAAATTTTATGGTACTATACTATGAGCATCAAATTTATTTGCGAAAATAACAAAGAGTGCAATCAGCAAACAGTAATCTCTCCAACTGAACTGTACTCAATAAAGTCGGAGAGAAGAAGTTCCGTCACTGGCGTGCACCGCACTGGAACGGGACAATTAAGGAGAGCACAGTTTATGAATACGTATGAGCCGCGCAATGATTAGATTCGATTGATTGATGCTTTGTTTGCAGCCACGAGCGAGCTCCCACGGTACCCATCCTGTTCAATATAAACCACGCGAGCTAAATAAACATATCTCTATCATAGACAAATTGTCTTTACCATGAATACCTTCTAATTTGATTTTACAAGAATAGTAAAGAGTTGGATATTTCACAATAAAGTTACACCAGAACTAGTGACTCTATGCAACAAGAATGCAGTACACAATCAAAGACATTTTTTTAAGCCTCGACGCAAAAATAGGGGTGGTATAAGTTTTATGTGTGTAGGTATCTGTGTATTGTCTGTGGCATCGTTGCTTCCAATCGGCTGAACCAATTTTGATTAAGTTTTGTTTGAAATGAAACTTCTTTAGCCGCGTTGAGCTATTTTTGGTAGGGATAACACTTTTGGGTTCGCGTCACCGACATTATAATGAGACGTATTAGTGTTTACTTCTGTCGGCAGTACCCATGATTGCCATTTTTTTTAAAGTACAGTGTTAAAGGGTCGTGCGGTCGGCGCCTCCGACGCAGCCAGCCGGAGCAGGGAACAACTCACCGACGACAGTCAGGTTGTATCTGAAGCTGGTGGTCTGCGTGTTGCGGAAGTCGACGCGGCAGCGGTACACGCCCTCGTCCCGGCGCTTCACGTCGCGCACCAGCAGCGCGGCCGGCGGCGGCGCCGTGGAGAAGTGCGCGCGCGGCCCGAACACCTCCGGCGCAGACCAGTGCCGCGCCTCCGACAGGTGCTTGCCGCGCACGTCAAAGCTGCAACAATTACCTTGCATTAACATTCTCACTGTTACATCACCTATTTTGCTTTCATCGGTTTTTTTAAAATAGGCTTTCGTTTGTCCGCCTACTTGAATGGTGCTGTCTACAATGCTGCACGCTTGCCTTGAAGAAACCGAGTGACTTTTGATTCGAAGACACCCAAATTGTAACTATCGGTAAACGCCCATTCAGGCAGCGCATTAGAAAGATTAGCAGTTCATACAATAAAGGTGGAATCAAAGCGCTTTGTACGGGTTTTAGGAATATGAACCATGAAGCGGTGATTTTTTTAGCTAACGACTGGCCAGGACGTAGCGCACCTTCAAAAAGCCATTAGAAAATGTAAGCATCTTTAGGCCTGCATTTGTATGGGTTATCTAAGTTCTACGTAGAAACTGCTGCACCTACCTACATTGTTTATTTATTTATTTATTTATTTATTTATTTACGGAAAACAAACAGCTTTAACAACATAAGACATAGTAAGAAAAATAAGAATAAACAAGCCTTAAAGTTTTCACAAATAAAACAGAGATACAATCCAGTGCATGTTGAAATAACAAATGCAATAAAACAAATAACAAACAGTACAAGTAAAATTTACAAAATACAATCTTACAATTAAAAAAAAAAAGTGTATATTAATGAAAAGTGTAGTAAGGAACAATAACTAAATTAAAAAAAAAAACAGACTATTCAAGAAACTGAATCAGATGAAAAAAAAGCTGAAAAAGCATAATTTTTGAAGAAGTTTTGTCTGGCTGTAAACAAGTCAACGTCCTTGGAATATTTACAATTAAAGTTGTTACACACTCTTATAAAGTAAGAATTTTGTCTATAATTGGTCACACATGAATCCACATGAAGTACGAGATAATTCCGTCTGGTCACAGCACGAATAGGTATTCGGAATTTAATCTTTGACAGAAGATCGCTACACTCAATTCTGTTGGAAATGAGGTTATGGAGGAAGGTCAGATCAGCCACCTCTCGTCGCTGCAACAAAGGAAGCAGATGATGGTGCTTGCAGCTCTCACTATAATCCCCAAAATTCAATCTATGCCTAAAATTTACGAACCGGAGAAACTTTCTTTGAACCTTTTCGATACAATCAATATAATGTTCGTAGCGAGGGTTCCACACTTGAGATGCATACTCTAGTTGGCTCCTCACCAACGAGCAATACAAGATCTTAAGGGACTTGACCGTTTTGAAGTCTTTAGTGATTCGGAATATAAAACCCAAGGTCTTCATTGCTTTAGATGTTATGCTCTCAATATGCTTATCCAATAGGAGTTTTGAATCCAAGATGACGCCAAGATCTCTAATGTGATCAGTACGCTGCAACAATTGCTGGTTCAACTTATAGTTGAATTGCAATGCATTACGGGACCTGCTAAAAGTTATACAGTTGCATTTAGATACGTTGAGGTCAAGCTTGTTTTTGTTACAATATACCTGCAGTCGATCAAGGTCCTGCTGGAGGAGTAGGCAGTCACTCGTTGAGTAAATTGTTTTGTACACTTTCATATCGTCCGCAAATAGTAAAAACTTAGAGTTCCTAAAACAATCGCTGATGTCATTAATAAAGAGGATAAATAACAGTGGTCCCAAAATGGATCCTTGTGGGACACCAGATGGTATAGTGGAAAATGGCGAATGCGAAGAGAACCCATTTAGAACCACCGTTTGGCAACGACTTTTTACATAGGAACTGAACCATCGGAGAAGGTCTCCGCGAATGCCTGCCGCCTGTAGTTTATCAAGCAAAATCACGTGGTCTATTCGATCGAACGCTTTGCTGTAGTCAGTATATATTGCGTCAACTTGACCTCCAGATTCCATTTCCTTAGAAAGATCATCAGTGAATGCTAACAGATTGCTTACAGTTGACCTGCCCCGCAAAAACCCATGTTGTTGGGGCATAAAAGTATGTTTTAGGGCTACATATATTTGATTAAAAATCACCTTTTCAATGACTTTAGCTAAAACACAGAGTTTGGAAATAGGTCTGTAATTAGCAATCTCACGTTTGGGGCCTTTTTTGTGAATGGGAGTAACAATAGCTGACTTCCAGATTTTTGGCATGACTCCTTCAGTAATGGAGCGCTTAAATAGAAAACAGATCGGAGTGGTCAAGCTACTGGCGCATTTCGATATCAACATTGGATGCAAATCGTCGGGCCCTGGAGACTTGTTGCAGTCGAGTGATTTTAATATTTTATAAATTTCATCGTCCATGAATTCGACTGAGCAGATATCGGCAACCGAAGAAAAGGGAGGGGAAGAATCAGGTGGAGTAGGGTTGGACGCTGCAGTGTGCGGTAAGTAGGTAGAATTAAAAAACTCTGCGAAGGCGTTACAGATATCCTCACCCGATGTCAAGTTATTATCGCTGTTATATGTCATAGAAGAAGGGTAGGAGTTATGTTGCTTGTTAGCTTGAACATAGGACCAAAAAGCTTTGGGGTTTTTTTTAATAGAGTTTTCGGTGTACGTTATATAGTTATTATAACATTCCATCTCCACTCTCTTAGCTCGCTGACGTAAGACACTAAAAGAATTACCGTCTGATTTATTAGCATAAACTTTGAATTTATTATGTACCTTATTTTTTTCTTTAAGTATTTTTATCAGTGCGGGCGAATACCAAACAGGGTATTGGCTTGAATGCACGCGCTTAGAAGGAACATATTTGTCTCGTAAGCCAAGAAGTATATTGTTAAACAGCTCGACCGCTTCATCCACTGACCCGCAGGATAATAAAGATAACCAGTCACAGTCATCGAGCTTGTCACATATGGCTGAATACTCCCCTTTAGAATACTGATAGTTCAATCTAGGACTGGGTTTTAGAGCAGGTAAATCAATAAAATTCGGCTGGCAGATAAGAGCTGGATGGTAAGAGTCCTCGTCTAATAAAGGCTCAGTACAATGGAGGACACTTAAATCTCCATTAGAGAAAACTAAGTCGAGTAACCCTCCCAGATGGTTACTGCTGTTATTAAACTGACTTAGATTACATAAGTTCATTAGGTCCTGTAATACGCCATGGTTGTTATTAGAACTACTAAATGACGGCGTGAGGTATGCGCTATCCCCTGACAGCGACCAGGCAATATCACTCAGGTTAAAGTCACCGGCTATAAATATTTTGTCATATGGATTATTAGTGCAGATTGATTGAGCTTTATCAGAAAAATTAGATAACTGCGAAGAAAAAGATAACCCATTATTTTGTTGACATAGATAAATGCAACCAATATGCACAGTAACAGGAGGGTTTCCTCTGTTTGCATCAAACTTAATAGAAAGCCAAATATCCTCAGCTGTGGAACGCCACTCTGGGCGAGCCGTCGCCGCCAGATCGCGGCGCGTCGCGATAAGCACACCACCACCACGTGACTGACCAACACTAGCATAATCACGATCTCGTCGAAAAACCGCAAACTTGTCGCTAAAAAGTTCTTCGTTTTTAATTCCGTCCAATAACCACGTCTCCGTTAACACTACTACGTCATAACTACACAACTGAATACTTCTCTTAAACTGCGTTGTCTTTGTTCGCAAACCCCTAACATTTTGATAATATATGTTAAAAATCATGTTACACGGCCCGGCCAAAACAATGTTTGACCGGATCGCGACACAAAGATCAAAAAAAGTTTATTAATTATAAGTGATGTTAGGGGTTTGGGAAACAAAGACAAAGCAACAAAACTGAGTGTGAACAATATAGTTACTGAGTATACGTTATGAAAGTTATGACGCAGTATAGGTAGAAATTCTAGTATGGGTACAAAATATTCATTTTGAGCTATCTGATAGAAGATTGGTCGAGTAGTAGTAATTAGTAGTAATATAATGCAGCAAGTCATGGCTTCCTGCGAGATCAGATTTATAAATACCAGACGTTGAAAAAAGCAACTGTGGGTATGACCGCAAAAAAAATCAAAAAGTGGGTAATTGGTAAGATATATTTTTGTGTAAGGAACGATTCTTAACTTAATAGCAATTAGTCTAGACAGCTGAAAAAATGTGTGACCAATTGAATCGACAGATACACTGATTAATAATATGTTATTGTTATAAAATAAGTAATGTTTTTTTTTTCTGTGTGACATTTCCAAATGTAAGGTATGCATTAGTCTCAAGGCATTGTGACGCAGATATTAATTAGTTCACTAGAGTGATAGGGTAGGTAAGGTATTCTGTGTTATCTTTGCACTAGAAAATACGAAGCGTTATTTTGCTAGATTAAAAAGGTCCGAAAACAAATTTCAGCAAATTGAAAACGCGGTCGAGCATTTCATGGAGCATTATTTTTTATGCCTCTATTGCTCTATTGGCCGCGCAAACTAACCCCCGAAAAACAAGCGGCGGGAGAACAAACATAGTTTAATCTGACTCTACCTCGCCAATAAAACGGTCGGTGGCCCGCGGAGTGCGGAGTGCGGAGCAAACACGCGCCTGCTGGCTGCGGCCGGAGGTACACAGATACTCAATAGTCAAGGAGCCTCTCACCCAAACACTGGCCACGGTTAAAGACGCACCAGCTGGGTAATTGTACAATTGTTCTTTTTAATCATTTCACTTTACTAGCATTAGCTGCGGCATGATAAACTACACATTGTTTTTTAGGGTTCCGTTTCATAAATATAAAGAAGTATTTATGGTGCGATTTCGATATCAGCTGTCAGATTGATAGAAAAAATTTACCCATCCGGAAAAATTACAGGCAAATAAGATTATGCTACTTTCTATGAAATTAAAACATACCTAACAAGTATGAAATTTTGACGAATCTCTGATGACTGAGTTTTAATTACGTTTTAGTTTAGTGTAAATTTTAGTCAATAACTATATTATAGACGTATGTACGTTACTTCAAAAATTCTCTGCGTAGACCGACCAGATATGCGTTGTATACTGCATGGCTTCCAAAGCCGTATTAGATTCGACACAAAAATAACTGTGAAAACTACTGTTATTCGGTTTGACGACCGCCGCGTACACAGTTGGTGGGTTTTGTCAGGCGCAGACCGTGCCGTGATGGCTAGCGCCGCCCGCAGTGGCCGCAGACCGCACGTCATTCTCGTTACATTTCGCCTCGTTTCCGATAGATATTGAATGAACTTCGGTTAACGTCAGGTCACTACATTGGGAATCATATTTTTGCAAAAAATATTTCGGTAATGAAAGCTTCATACGTCTGCGCTTCTTATTCAGTTAACTTTTTGAACTTCACGAACACAATGTTGGAACTCGCGTAGCGATCATCGTAGCACCTACTACAAAGGTGCTACGAGTGGGCGAATTTTGCCGAAGCCTCGTAGAATGTTCAATTGGACATGGCCCGTGTAACACAGTGTAAAAAATTATGATAGTGCGACCAGTGGGAGAGTTGACTGTCTGTGCTGCGGTGAAAAGTAAGAAGTTTTTGTATATAGAGCTCAGCTGAGCCTATTTCCTAACCCTTACGTTATTATTTGCTGTTTTAATTTTGCTGAAGATGAAAAGAAACATAATTGACGAAGATCAAGATCAAGAGCAGAAACACTTACTCTTTTTTAATTGAACTGTGCCTCGACTACCGTCACAAAAAATTTAATGTATTTTTTTCGTGAAATAAATTTTAGTTTCTTAAATTGTTCCCTTATTTTCATATTGTTAAGTGCTTGGTATGTCGAGTTTTTAAGCTTCATACGTTTAATAAAAAAACTAAATTATGGATTTTGCTTTAATAATCATCTCAATTAGATGCGACGTAGCACTTCAATATTAATGTTAAACAGTTGTTAACGTCACAACGTAGAGATTTAATATATTAATGTTAAACAGTTGTTAACGTCACAACGTAGAGATTTAATATATTAATGTTAAACAGTTGTTAACGTCACAACGTAGAGATTTAATATATTAATGTTAAACATTTGTTAACGTCACAACGTAGAGATTTAATATATTAATGTTAAACAGTTGTTAACGTCACAACGTAGAGATTTAATATATTAATGTTAAACAGTTGTTAACGTCACAACGTAGAGATTTAATATATTAATGTTAAACAGTTGTTAACGTCACAACGTAGAGATTTAATATATTAATGTTAAACATTTGTTAACGTCACAACGTAGAGATTTAATATATTAATGTTAAACAGTTGTTAACGTCACAACGTAGAGATTTAATATATTAATGTTAAACATTTGTTAACGTCACAACGTAGAGATTTAATATATTAATGTTAAACAGTTGTTAACGTCACAACGTAGAGATTTAATATATTAATGTTAAACATTTGTTAACGTCACAACGTAGAGATTTAATATATTAATGTTAAACAGTTGTTAACGTCACAACGTAGAGATTTAATATATTAATGTTAAACATTTGTTAACGTCACAACGTAGAGATTTAATATATTAATGTTAAACATTTGTTAACGTCACAACGTAGAGATTTAATATATTAATGTTAAACATTTGTTAACGTCACAACGTAGAGATTTAATATATTAATGTTAAACAGTTGTTAACGTCACAACGTAGAGATTTAATATATTAATGTTAAACAGTTGTTAACGTCACAACGTAGAGATTTAATATATTAATGTTAAACATTTGTTAACGTCACAACGTAGAGATTTAATATATTAATGTTAAACAGTTGTTAACGTCACAACGTAGAGATTTAATATATTAATGTTAAACAGTTGTTAACGTCACAACGTAGAGATTTAATATATTAATGTTAAACAGTTGTTAACGTCACAACGTAGAGATTTAATATATTAATGTTAAACATTTGTTAACGTCACAACGTAGAGATTTAATATATTAATGTTAAACATTTGTTAACGTCACAACGTAGAGATTTAATATATTAATGTTAAACATTTGTTAACGTCACAACGTAGAGATTTAATATATTAATGTTAAACATTTGTTAACGTCACAACGTAGAGATTTAATATATTAATGTTAAACAGTTGTTAACGTCACAACGTAGAGATTTAATATATTAATGTTAAACATTTGTTAACGTCACAACGTAGAGATTTAATATATTAATGTTAAACAGTTGTTAACGTCACAACGTAGAGATTTAATATATTAATGTTAAACAGTTGTTAACGTCACAACGTAGAGATTTAATATATCAATGAATTCTCTTTAAGTTTTTCAATACCATAATAAGTTTATGGAACTCAATAATAAATTTAATATTAAGTTAAAGGAACTCAAGCGCAACTATTATAACAGATAAGTACAGATATTGCTATAGTGGCTATAATGCAATCTAATGCGATGACATAACCACCATCTGTAATAACATCGTCGAGTCAACAACAAATCCCGCCCCCAGATTACAACCGTCAGCTTTCATCGCGGCGATCATTCGTGCGACGTCACGAGTCATATTTCCATCGCGTCTTGTTGTTTTTATTTCCCCGCGAGGCTCTCGTCTCATCCCGTATTCAGCCGCCGCGCGCGCCTGCCGTCGATCCGCCCTGCGCATCCTATCTCCTCTCCGCAGTACTTTACGTTCACATTTTAACTTGGGAGAGAATCCTAACTTATATTATAAATCCGAAATTAATTGACAAACTGAATCTGAGGACGAGCGACTCTTCCAGATCAAATCGTCAAGCAACCTTAAACGATGACAGCTCACTAAATTAACGCCACTTGAAAACAAACTCAGTCTTTTTTTAATATAATTGCAGATGAGGGTAAAGATGAACCATTAAATTTCACACAAGGTAATTTCAGTACATCGCCTTGTGACAACTCACTCGGTACAGATCGCACGGCTAGCCGCGCCGTAAACTTCCAGCTGCGGCCCGGCCTGCCTTCCCTCCGTGACTCAGCGCGAGGGGCTGACTAAGCCGACGGCACTTGACGGCTAACAAGCCTAGACTTTATTGCGATGTAAATGCCGGGGCCGGATCCGACGCGACTAACTGACTCAAAGGGCGGAGAGTAAAAATGTGTTGTGTGTCGTCGCGGCGATAAATCTCGCTTGACGCTCATGAGCATCTGTCACTGGGCGGCGGCTTATTGCTTGTCTGAGGACTGACTCTGTTGTCTGATGGCAAATACACGCTACTTATAGACTGCTTCTTATGTTCGATTCATTGCTCTATTTAGATCTAGTATCTAAGTACTTGTGCTTCAATTTGTCTCCGGCAAAGGCTGGCTACCTAGTAGTTTTATACCTAGTATGTGGTCTGTGGCTATAGAGCGCAATATTCGATCTGTTCTTATATTTACATAGAATTTGATGAGGGTTTGTGTTTGCAAATATATCATACTAGCTGAGCCCCGCGGTTTCACCCGCATTGTAATGAAAAATGGTGATGATGATGATGATGATGAAAATTTTGAAATGATGATGATGTTTTTCGGGATAAAAAGTAGCCTGTGTTAATCCAGGGTATAAGCTAACTCCATACCAAATTTCTTCTAAATCGGTTGAGTAGTTTCGGCGTTGAGTCCAGCCAAATATACACACTTTTGCATTTATAATATTTATATATCATATATATCGCCACAAACCAGGTAAAGCTACTAATATCACTGACAGCCTAGATGGTTGACCACTGTTTGCCTGATTAGTGATGGATGGAAAACATTGGGTTCCAATGTTTTTACGCCATTCACGTCCACTTTTGTTTATGTTAAACTCTGTCAGTGTTTTGAGGCCATTTAAAGAATTCTTGGGTACCAACATTATTTAAAATGTCCATCTTTAATGTCTTCGATAGCAGTAACACGGGAACAGTGGCTGGTAGGACATGGGATACGTCATATTTGTATGACTTTATAACGACACTAGAAGAATACACATTAATATATAGGGGTAGAGCGTTATCTGTAGCGCAGTGTGACAGCTTAAACAATACTCGATAGCGTGACAATACGCGGATATGACGCTACGTGACACGACTGACGACGTGACACGTGACGCGAGACGCGTGTTTGCTGCTTTTTGTCACGCGTCGCCACTAATGAAACATTCATTCTAGACGTTTGTTTACGAAAGCTAAAGAGCACAGCTATTTTGCCAATTTGGGTGTTACAAAAGCTGAGACCCTATTCTCACCCGCTCGAGATTATCTTTGACACTATCACGTAATCAAGATAACTCTAAACGCATAATGCACCAGATAACCTAATTTTAGTCATTAATTTATTTGCTAATTCTGTAGGTATCCTTGAAAATTGAGCCCGAAATCTATTTACTTAGGTAGTATAGAAGATGTTTAATGATGTAACGCCCACATAACCGGCGTCGCTGATCTCGCTGGAGCAGTATTATTTACTCTATTTACGAACCCTGAGTCAGCGTTACGTTTGCTGGTTTTGATCTCCCGAAACAGTTTCTTCGATGTTGGTGTCGATCTCATAAAGTATGCTCCTGTACTTGAAGGATAATCTTGGTTCAGAGCTCGGGGCATCGCTCTTCCATAACAAGTACGTACGCTCTCAGTCGGATGCCGCATTTCTTCATTTTCATAAGTAGTTACGTATTTTGTTTTACAAGTGAGACAGTTACGTGCTCTTACATTTTACTACTAAACTTGTATCTTCGGTAACTTATTGGAATTTTTCATGTCGACATTAACTTTGTAGTAAAACATATTTCAGTTTAATTAAGATCATAGAAGGAGCGCACACTCACAAGCCGACCTTAAAATTGGTTGGACTTTCTGAGTAATTTAAGTATTAGTATGAATTGTTACTAGAATGTATTATGGTTTACAAATAATTTATTCATTATTGCACGCTCTGCCTTCTTTCTCCTGTAGGAATCCTCTCCGTCGTAAGGTTGCCTGGAAGTTATTGCTTTTAGCGATAAGGTCCCCGATCGTTGTCCTAGTTTTTAAGCTGTTATGTGAATAACATAAAAAAATAACTATCTTGTTATCTAGATGCACAGAAACTTATCAAAACCGGAGAACAGTCCCAGTGTCATAAGGCCCAACGTCTAGTTAAACCGGGGAACAGTCCCAGTGTCATAAGGCCCAACGTCTAGTTAAACCGGGGAACAGTCGCAGTGTCATAAGGCCCAACGTCTAGTTAAAACGGCAAGTGGTGTCGCGCATACATAATTTCGTAGATAATAATCAATATGTTTTTAACAGATTGTTCAGATTTAAAAACCAAACTATGGAACTGATTTAGATTAAAATTATATGGATCCAATCTGAATATCAAATCAATAAAAAAAATATACAAATCGGTTGTTGTAGTGACGGGAATCTATGAATCTAACACAAATCCCCCCCTCCTTTTTTTATCCAGTAAAAACTGTCCACCCGCCGCGGCCGGCCTCCGCCGCGCCTCTTCTGTTCTAAACTCTTGTAGATAAGGTACAATGTTAAACTTAGCGTGGACCAAAACGAGTCTTGTTCACACCGTTTGTACGCTGCGACCTCGGCTCTGCAGTCGGCGTCAGCCCTTACAAACTGTCCACATCAATATACAAACTGTGCGGCGGTGTGACACTCGTAGTTAGGGCCCCGGTACACTCGTTGAATTGCAAATTTAAACATGACGTCATCTCATCGCAGAGGCATCCCTTGCGACTTCTCACTTAAGGTGAGTTCCTAAGGATCCCACGCTGAGATACGGTGGCTCACGTCTACGTTATTTTCATTTCAATGTATGAACGTCGCTTCGAAACCAGGTGATAAGTTTTATCTCAGAGTTACAGAAGCGTGGAGTTAGTTTCCTCTGTACGCAGCGGGGAGTGTAGGGGGCAGTGGATAACACACCAGGAACTTACGGAAATGTTACTGCATACATAAACTAGCTATTTAGTTGACCAGCAGCTCTGTTTGGGAATTCAATTTTAAAGTGCTTGGGATGAGATAAAAGTCTATCACCAAACTAAGAAACATAATATATATATATCTATGCAAAGGTACTTTTGACGCATTTTTCCTTTTAAATATTACAACATACATAGGTCCCACATTCCGACCTGCTTTTATCTAGCCCGCAGTGTAGCAAAAGGCTTTTAACTTAAAATAAAAAAATATGCAAATGTATACAAATGTTGTTGATTCTAACACTTAAGTATGTTCTTTGAATGAAAATTGAAAAGAAAATCAAGAGTTTTTTTTATTATTAACTTTTTTCGCATTGAAACGTTTTCACATATAAAAGGGCTTAAATCGGGTAGAATAGAGCTCGCATCCACGTACTCAGCACGCGTGGGGAGTGTGTTTTGTTGCGGCTTCTATTCGCTTGTATTATTTATTATTCTTCTGGCAATGTGTGTGAGTAAACACGAGAGGTTTCGGTCCCAGGGTTGCCACATTACCAAAGCAATTCGTAATAACGCTTTGCCAAATAGAGTAATTCTACGCGTTCAACTGAGCCTTATCGCCTTACACGTTGCGGCCGCGCGCGCCCGGACAAATTGATTGTTTTGTATATTTTGGGCCTCAAATAGGTTACGTAAGCACAACTAATTACACATGTTATATAACTTTTAGCTGAATTAGGCAATTTGTCAGAACGTATTGTGGTATTCCATCTTCTTTAAATAAAATCCAAGAAAAAAAATATTATTGACTGTGATTTAAAAAATTACTTTTTTTTTTTTATAGAATAAGTGGCAAACAAGCAACGGGCCACCTGATGGTAAGTGGTCACCGCCGCCTATAGGCACCTACAATACCCGGGGCATTGTCAGTGCGTTGCCTACCTTTGAGGACTCTATTCACCCTTCGTTTGAAGCAGTCCAAATTATATTTCGGAGGAAAAACCGAAGGTGGTAAGCTATTCCACAACTTACAGGTACGTGGCAGAAACAATCGATCAAATCGAACAGTGCGAGTCTTCCACGCATCTATAATGTGCGAATGGCATTTTTGGCGATGGCGGCCGGTTCGGTGGTAAAACCGGGATGGGGGGATAAGGTCAAAAAGTTCATTAGAGCATTCCCCGTTATAATATCTGTAGAACAAGCTGAGCGAACCAACGTCTCTGCGCAAGCTCAGCGGCTCCAACTTACCAGATAGGTTCGGATCATCGACAAGAAGTCTAACGGCTTAAATATGATTATTTAGTTTTTGCATCGTAGAGCAATCATTGATAGCGTTAGTTTTACCCCACCAAGATTGCTCCTCTATAGTAGAAACGAAGCATTCGTTTTGTTTTCACTTTGCTCATGACCACTTTAGTGCCGCTTGCTGTGCTTTAACATAAGTAGGTATACGTGCCAAGTAATGTAGGCAGATTTTAAAAACGATGACAGATGTGAATAGCCCCATTTATACGCTAGCGTTTGACCTAGACAGTCATGTACCCTCGTACATGTACGTACGACATACACATAAATCAAGTTCCAGGGATAAATCTGATGAAAGTGGAATTAAACATCGCGCCGCAGCTGCGCCATATTGTGTTCAAATAAAAATGAATAATTCCTTGTAACGTTCGAACGAAAAACGCGCCTCCGACCGTCACAACAACGCAGGGCTCCGCCTGGCGCGGAATAGCAATACATAACACACCAACCAACTTATCTGTGCAGTTGGCCAAATGACAATACTAAAACAATCTATGAATATCTGACAATTCTGTTTAGAGTGTACGATAGTGGCTCCCTCATTCTACTTCCCAGATAAGTAGGTCTAACGTTTATTTATTTGACGTCCTTTGATACATTATTCGTTGTTACAAAGGGACGATGGAATGGCAGTTGTTTTAAGCAGGAATTGCGACAAACAGAATGATTGATCTGCTTTTCTTGAGAAAGTATATAATATTATAAATAAATAGTATTCTTTGGTGGCTTTTTAAAATACATAGACTAGACTAGACTAGACAGGTATTCAATGGAATCTGCAAATGAAGCTAAAACTCACAGGTTAGTGATCAAAGCGAACCACAGAGCGCGCTTAAATTTTTGTAACGCAATCAGTATAGTTAAAGGAACATTTTTTTAATAAAAAAAAAATAAAAAAAATGCTATACAAAATACAATACAAATAATTCGTTGTATAATAAGTTTAAATAAATAAAAAATACGTTTTTTGTTCAAAAAACGGTTTTAGGAGTTAGTTTACGGTTAAGGAGTCTAAAAGTAAAAACTAAATGGGGGTTCCGTATTTATGAACGTGTTTTTGTCTCTGCTCTAGTATACAAACAGAGATACGTACAAGTATAACAATAGCATGAGTAATATATAATAGGTACTAAGTATACACTCCAAAGTAAAATAACAAATAATAAACACCGGCCAAATGTGAGTCGGGCCCAAGCTAAACATCCCGAACTGACTGAATGAAAGAAAAAGTTTATGGTTGCAAAACCCTTGGCACGTCAGTCCAACCCGCACTTGGCCGGGGTTTATTTAGTTTTAAAACTATAATATGATTTATAGAACTTTTTTCATTTTAGGTTTTTCTTAGATTGAAGTGCATGATTAAACCAATCTGATTTCTTTTTTTATTTTAATATGTGAGAGAAGGATGGCAACAATTTTAGAGCCTTAAAATTTAGTTTAGTTTAGAGTACATCAAAATCGATGCCAATGTCCGTATCACTTATCACGTGTGATTATTGTATATAGTTCACCAATAAATAATCTGAATCTGTATCATGTGAGATCGTACTGAATTATATGGGAGTCAGGTTCCAGGTCCACATGAGGATGGAGTTCACTCCACGAACCAGCTGGTAGTATACCGCCGCGGTATCGAACGCAGTGCGGTAGCCACGTGACTCCTCGAGTTGGAGTTGCCTCTTACAGGTTCGAGTTAGTGAAAAGAATTTCTCTGAAATTGGTAAAAATAAACAAGAGCTTTTCATTTTCTCCGTCTAGACAACATGTTTCGAAACCACAGACTATAGATGATACACCAAATCAGAGGATCGTCCGATATGCAACAAAATAGCTCCATCAGAAAATACGACGCAAACAAATGGCTCGTGGCCAGATATAATGTACCGCAGGCTCCGCGGCGCGGCGACGGACGCGAGTCGCAGCCGCGCGCCGCCCGGCTCGGCGCGGGACGGGCGGCGGAGATCACTGATTTCTGATACCTCATTTGCTGTTACAACGCGAGAAAGCGGAAAAATATTCGTTTCACGTCGCCTTCCAACCATTCCATGTTTCGGAGATTGGATATTTGAGCTTTTAATAAATTCTTATATCGTTTTTCGTTTTCGTTTGTGATACCCAGAGATGATTAGAATAGAATACGGGACCCTCGTTTGAAAGCCACGACATAAATATCAAGTTTCGTAATGAATCTCGGAGTAGTCCTTGTTAACTTACCTTAATGGGGCTCGTAACAATAGCAACACTTGTAATAGTCCCATACAAGTAAATAGGCTAATTCCCTAAACAACCGCGCCCTAATGATTTGCATTTAAACAAGGCCATCAATTAACATATAAAAAGGGCAGCGTACGTGGCGGGTGTTTGTAAGCGAGTGTAGCGAGGGGCATAAATCCAGCGTCGGATGTGCCGCCGCCGTGAATCATACCGCGGCGGACGTGTGGAGCCGCGGCCGCCTCACGCGCGCCCGGGGCGGGCTCCGCTCTCGGAAGGTGACGGCTCGGAAACCTCACAACCGATGGCAATATTATAGTAGACGGTCACACCGTTCTACAAAACAAAACTATTGGTGGTAGGTACTGAGATTGTCTCAAATAAATTCTGTCCAAAGTATCACATGAAAACCATTTTAGAAATTTAAAATACCTTTAAATATGGAAAAGTTATAAAGCATCTTTGTATGCAAGGAAAGTAAATTATCCATGAAAATCAAACGGCTGTAGAATGTTTCATACTGAAATAAGAAAAATCGCAGAATTTTCCACTTTTCTTGTTTCTGACTTCGAAAACTAAGTTTGTAAGCTCTTTTGGGCTTTAGTACTTTACAATACTGTTACTTACTTACGTTGTCAAGTAACAAAAACTTATTATTTTGTGCTATTTACAAAACAAATTCACTTCATCTTATTTTAGATTTATTGTAACACTAGCTGTTGCCCGCGACTTCGTACGCGTAGACTTTCATATAAACTTACAACCCCCCTTTGTCATCCTTAATTAGGCCCTTTCGGAAAATTCTTTCTTAGCGGAGCTCTACACCCCATAAGGAATCTACCTGCCTACCTCCAGCTTCGTAGGTCAAGTGGTTTTCGAGATTTCGTGTTTAATGAGTGAATAGATGAGTGAATTTCGCTTTTATATATATATAGATTATGAATGTTTGAACAAACAATGATGTTTGTGTCTTGTTTGAACTCAAACAACTAAAATGCTTGAGAAGTATAAAGCTCTAGTTAAATCCGTCCGCATGTGTATCCGCAACTCTAGAGCTGATACAACTAAGCTTTAAACGAATTAACTAAAATTAGTTCAGAGCTTCCGCGCAGCTTCGAGTCACAATATTTACAAACAAGTCGTGCTCTCCGAAACTATTCAACTTAGCCAAGTGAGCCAAGTACAGGAGCCTTACGGCTAGCTGTTTAAAGCAATCCAGTTTAGGTGATAATTTTTTTTTGTGCGACCGTAAACCGTATCTAGGCGCGTTAAGGTTCACGTTCGCGTGATTTTCCGAAATGCGCGGTTTCACCGTTAATTTCATACCGCGTAAGCAGTTAGCCGTAACACCCCTGAGCGTTACAAGGGTTCTCCGCAACGACGGCCTTTCTTTCTGATCGTTATATAGTTTAGATTTGCCTTAAACTCGAGCTAGTAGCGAAAAAAGTCTGCCAAAAACTGAAGAGGGCGAGGTAAACACGCATTACACACACTGACATATTCTTCATAGTTCTACAAACGCACACTTCACTATTGAGCGGCACACAACTGCAAACGAGATGAAAAAACTATAATAAGTGCTAAAAAGGAAGCTGTTATAGGTACAACACTTCCATTATTTTTTTCTGAAGCAATGATACGAACGGCAAAAACTATTATGAAAGGTAGCGCAGTTATTACTGTCAAATAAATATAAACTTTACCGACGTCGACGTTAAATAGAGACTAAATTAGTACATTAGTACGTTTTAGCGTTCGCTCGCCGAGGTTATGTTGATGCTTTCACGAACTACTTACGGCCAGATTTTATTTTATACCAGCTCACCTGACGTGAGGTGACGGAGTGGATGAAGATGGACTGACAGATCATTTTTATCAGCTTTATTTTAATGTGGATATATCTGGAAACCTGGCACTGCAGTATGCCTAATTTTGCGCTGGTTCTTAAAATGTTTTCTGACAAAGCATTTGCCCGGCTTCGGGCGGATTCTGTCGACAAAGCAAATGTCCGTGTCGGGAGCGGCGCTTAATCCGCGCCGGACAATGGCGCGTCAAAATGCACCAAAAGGCACGAAATAGTGCAAAAAGCACGGAACAACGCCACGCGGCAACAGAAAACTAATCCGTGCAAATAGAACACAACTCACCGGACCGGACCGCCGGACCGGACCGCCGGACCGGACCGCCGGACCGGACCGGGTGCGACGCGACAACAAATAAAATTATGTCATGTACGGAAGTGATATCTGTGTATGTGTGGGTATTGCGATGTTATATTTCTTAGTGTATCAGGACTCTAGGCAATTGCAAAACCAAAAACTGTTTCGTGAATTTAGAGTTTTTTTTTTCATTAAACTTAGCAGTTAAAATAGCTTCTCAACTATCCTAAATAATGAAGTTCAAGTGATGGTGACGTAAATAAAGGATCATTTCGCAAATAGCCTTTGTAGATAAACGCTACTATGACGCACCATTATACCGATTGTGTAGGTACTTAATTATTTGTGGAACTTTTTTCTCTCTTTTGAATTTCGAATGTAGGAATGTAATAAAGCTACGAAGCAACACATAAACTACGCAAATACTCCATAACCAATAATATATCGACACGGGGCGAGACTGCTCCAAATGAAGCACTCAAATAACTCGATACTACCGTACATCACGTGTAACAGATACGTCCGTCTTACGGAACAGCCCGTAAACCCATCGAGGATGCCATAAAATCACGGGTAACGGCTACACACGGCTACCGCGTCTCGGAGTGGGCCGGCTACACACGGACACTGCGTGTAGCGCGCTTCTGTCAAACAATCGCACATCGCATCGCAATACACGTGTATTGTTAGAACGTGCGATTGTATCGACACACATGCACGCGGCATAGATACAGACGGCTAGTGACTGTAGCTACTGAATGTGCAGAAATACAGCAAAAGTCGCCGTGTGCGACCGCTCTTATTAGCCGTAACTTGGTCCGTGCCGCGGTGTTTCCGAGAGGCTACAACATGGGGTTCTTCAAAAAGCGAGTTAATCGAGTCCATTAAAGGGTCGGCAACGTATTTGTAATGACTTTGGTGTTACAAGTATCCATAGGCGACGGTGACTGCTTACCATCAGGCAGCCCATCTGCTTGTTTGCCACCTATGGCATAAAAAAACACGTAGCTATCTGTTATCTACAGTAAACTGCATACATAACGTGTATTGTGGTGCGGGAACAAATAACTGGACACCATCATGCTCGTAACAATCGCTGCCCGTAAACACGTTTAAGTGTACCTTTATGTATATAATTATATTTGGCCAAATGTGAAATAAGATGGCTCCTGACGCATAATGAACACATTTTCAACAAAAAACTTACATCGCAGGAAATAAATAATCGGAATTTATCTAAGTACTACTTCACCCTTATGGTGAAATGTTTTCTTTAAATTTAAATGGGACCACCCTCAAGATAAATAAAGCTTATGTAACGAAATAAGGAAAACGTACAGTCGTATTTAAAACCCTCTTTTTGAAGTCGGCGGATAAAGATTTCAATGGATGGTGCAAGCGGGGCGGTTGGGTCCATGCTGTTCCCCGTGGCAGCCACAGCTGCTGCAGCCACCAATGTGAAGTTAGCTACACGTACATACATGGCGGTTGCAAACCCTTTGTTGATAGATTGTCTAGTACGTTATAGAGATAGTAGTAGATGATAGAGTTTACTATGATTTCTAGTACTACTGTAAATAGAGTCTAAATTCAATCATAATAGAAATGTTGGTTGTAACGATTTCAGATGATGTTAGTTTCTTATATGGAGAAACGTTGCGCTTACTATCACTGAGCCTACTGCCTGAGCTTACTATTACTATTAATACTTTAAAGATTTTCGTACTTGTTTTTTATTTGGAATACTTTGTCTTCTTATCTCAATATACGGGTTTGTTGGTTTTTCACGAAATCTCTACATAGTGACCGCTGCCAACCCTGTGTGCCAGCCGGTAGTGTGCATGAATATTTTATAGGTAAATAGATAATTATTACGTGGAAATATTCAGCGGACCACTGTAACTGCAACTGCGGGTTATCTCGCTGTTATACACGTCACAGGCTGGTTAGTTTAGGCACTAAATACATATTAGTACAGTTCCGTAGATTATAATGATGTGTACTTTGTATGGACGTGGCAACCTTTTATATCGTCCTCGGTATTCTGTTACCAAACACTAGTAAAATAAAAGCATGTAAAGCATAGTTCGTACCAATAGAATATTTGTCCTTGTTTTGTAGGAGCAGTGCGCGAGCGGACCAAGTTCCCGGTGAAGTTTAAAGTATTCCTGGCTGTCGAGTTCCGGAATGCAGTTGCGATATTTTCAACTGGCTGGTTTGGAAACTGGGCTTACTTCGTTCCAGAACTTATACACAATAAATACTAAATATGTTTTGCAAGATAACTAGTTAGTTTGGTTGGTAGTTACTGTGGTCATCGTAAAGCAGTTTTATTATTGTACAAAGCTTTTTTAACAACCTAGACTTTGATAACTTGCATTTTTATTGTCTTTCTTTTGTATTATTTTGTAATAGGCTTGCGTTTGTCCGCCACCTCGCTCTGACTATACGGTTATTTTACTATTTTTAGCTGTCTATTTGTTTATTAGGTAATTTTTAAATTTATATTTTTATTTAATTGGCAAAGGGACTTTAAGCTTTACATATATTCATCAAAACTCGCGTGAGGATTCATTATATATTATTATAACACCGGCTTACACTCACGATAATGTTTTTACCGGTCGAGACGATCGGCCGGTTTCATATTAGTTCGGGACTGAATACTTTAGCTAGTAAACATATTAAACGTGTAAAGTATTATTATACTTTTACACGTATTATATTAAATACTTGGATTGTATGAGCTCAGTGTTATACCAGATAGACGTTTCAATCAATCCAGATTTGGGTAATGAATTTCTTGTTATCAGATCACAACATAGATAGAAACTTTTTTTTTATTTATTTTTTAAATATAGTTTCGGTTACATGCTTTAGGTCATTTCACACACAGGTATAACACACAACATAACATATTAAACCTAAAGTCCAATTAAAACCGCACACAACTTATATAGAATACAACTAATATAGAATAAAAATATTGACACAAAATGTTAGTTTTTTTTTGTTTGTTATTAGGTTCACGAAAAAAATATGCTATTAATTATTTGAAAATTTGAAGGACAAAAAACTACATGAAAACATGTCTCTGGGATCACTCAATTCATCGTATCTACGACACATCCTGGTTAGAGGACTGTTCCGCGAGACATTATTGTAGGCAGGCGGCATGTTAAATAACTGGAATTTTCGAACAGAACGTAAGTGAACTTCAAAATTGACATTTGACAACAACTTACTACCAGACATACCAGTAACAATGTTGTACAATGTGCATAAATCAGTTAAACCTCTTCTACCATCAAGGCTTTTCATTTTGAATTGTTTTAACCTGTCCGAATATTCTTTAATTTTCTTTTACTTGAATTCTTTTACACAATATTTATCGACGAGAACTTCAAAGGACCGACGTTGTTAAACCAGTGACCGCAACGTGATTATGAAGGCAATTAGCCTGATGGTAGAAAGTAGTAAAGTTTGCTACAATAACGAGATGCCGGTGTAAAGGTAAAGTTATTCAGTTCGTGTGCGGAGTTGAGAGACGTGCTGTGGCTCCAGTTATGAATAGCCAACCTTCTTGGCTGGAGTGGCCCGTCTCATCGCTCGGATCTGCCGTCTCACTCGGTGAATTATACTTGTAGCCTTGTAGGTCTCACTAATTTGTAATAGTGAGTCTATAGTGATTAGGCAATGATAATCAGCTATGCTCGGAGTTTGTTTCCGTGATAAAATCCGGAATGAAGATATTCGCCAAGGAACACCGATCTAGCTGCTCAGATTTGCAAGTTGAAGTGGCAACGGGCAGGCCACATCACTCGAACCGATAACTGATAGGGAAGATAGGTTCATGATAGGCGCTTTTTATTTAAGGAACTGTTGTTCCATGAAATACATTTACTATTCAGTTCATTATTTTTATCATCCGTGTCGAATGACCAAAAACTTTGTTATGAATTTAAGATTTAATTATTAAAAAACTATTTGTTTTTCACATGCTGGTTTATTAGTTAGTTTTCCAAAAGGCAGAAGCAAGAAGAGAGACAATATAGAATTGACAGTACAATTTCTTTTTTCTTTTTGTCCGCAGTCATAGACAATAAAATAGTGGAATTACAACACACAGATTTATATCTGAAACCGGTGGAGACCACGAACCGGAAGACGCAGTGTAGGTAGGCCTCCCAGTAGATGGACCGACGACAGAGTCGCAGGCGTTCAGTTGACACAGGTTGTCGTTCAGTGAGGCGTGCTAAGAGAGAGGCTTATGTTCAGCAGAACATCTCATGGCTGATGATGTAACCGTAGCGTTGGTCGTCCAGCTGCAAGATGGGTCGACGATATTACTACTATCGCGAGTCGAACCTGGACTCGATTAGCACGGGACTGAGGCAGATGGCATAGCAGAAGAAAGGCTTATACCCAGCAGTGGGATAAGGAAGGCTGTGGATGATTATGATGATGATATGATGAAAAACGATTTATTAAACAATGATATTAATCGTACCATATATCACATCCCTGTATTTATAATAATATGCAATCTTATCGGATCAGATATGTTATGAGGAATCTACCCGCGGCATGCTCCAGCCGAGTTGCACCTCCCCGGGCGGCGCGGGGGCGGCGCGGGGGCGGGACGCGGGCGGCGCGGCGTCGCGACCAGGATATTAAGTTTCCAATAAACCAGCTGTTTGCGTTTATTTTTCCAATTTGCTTTATTAATGCGGGACTTGATTAATTTCCAGCGGATTTCCGTTCGAGCGCGGTGTTGGGGACTCCACTCGAAATGGATTAAACCAGATTAAACATCGAGATTAGTTTTTTTATTTCTTTAGCGTACTTCTAAGATAGTGAGAGGAACAAGAAAAGGGAGTCTTTGAACATTGAAATGATACAATTGTAACTGATTTTATCGCGTTATTTTACATTCCTTCAATAAAATTCCAGCCGTGAATGTTTTATGATCGAAAACAAAAGAAATAATTCCTTTAAAAAAAAAAGGAGCTCGTGCCCTTAATAACCATACTTAAATTATTGTAGTAAATAATTCCTTAACTTTTGTTTAGATATCCGTCACCAAGTCTACCTGTGGGCACATACACTGCAAAGTGTTCAAAACGTCAAAAATAATTAAGTAGGTAATCACTAATTACCGATATTGCTATCAAGCTCTGCACGATCCGCGATACCCAATACAACCCAATATGTCTCGCTTTTCACTACCCACATAAAGGGGAAAAAATGTTTACGATATTATATAACTGTTTGCAATCTTCAAGTACGTTAGTTAAATGAAACGTGTATTTTCTCAGTGTTAATCTTTGAGAAAATAAAACCTTAAGCCATTTTCACGAAAATTATTTAGTAATTGCTATTTTAGTTTTAACATGTCAAGTTGGTTTTAACTTAATAAAAAATAATCAATCAAGATGAGAAAGAGTTAAAAAAGATGAAATAGTTATTTATGATACAAGTGCGGAAAGTTGGTTATTACAAACGAGTAGACGAATGTAAGCCCGAGACGAAGTCGAGGGCTTACCATAGTCACGAGTTTGTAATAACCAATCCGCACGTGTGCCATACAACGTTTTACAACACATTTGCGAGAAAAAAACAAAAAATGGAAATTAAAAAAATACCGTAAACTACACGCACGGTGCTATACAACGGAGCGTGCGGACAAATTCATTACAGCACGCTCCGTTGTATGATGCGTTTCATTATAGCACGCTCCGTTGTATGATGCGTTTCATTATAGCACGCTCCGTTGTATGATCCGTAATGTTTAACTTTCGAAAGATGTATTCAGACTTCTTAAGTGCACTTTTTGAGCAAATGTGTTGTAAAAAAATTATCATGTTAGACATATATTATTATCGTACAAATTGTGTAATTGTACAATGTCCCAAATGGACTATAAATTTTATTGTAAAGTTTTCCATTGTCTGGTAAATATTAGTAAAGTTAGTAACAACGTCCTCCGGTCACTCGGCTTAATCCGCTCGGGCCATTGCAGTAAGTGAGAATAGTAGACAATGATTACACAGCACCGCTATCTATTCTTGCCATAGGCTATCTATTATTAATCAGTTACCGGCAGTAAATCTAATGAGGCGACATGTTAACCGACGGTCGGTGGTTAACTGTTCAACCGTGCGCGTGACCACCAGTCTGTGACGGTGGTTAACTCAATGTTGTACAATAAGACCCTCCTATACAACTAATTTAGCAATATTTTTATAATTATCATATACATGAGCAGAGCGGACACGACAAGGCAACACCGCTTCATGGTTGATATTCCGAAAACCCGTACGAAGCGCTTTGATTGCACGTTCATTGTGCGAACTGTCAGTTTGTGGAATGCGCTGCCTGAGTGGATGTTCCTCGTTAGTTACAACCTGGGTGTCTTCAGGGCGAGGTTGAATCGGTTTCTTCTAGGCAAGAAACACAGCCAACATTTCGTGCTCCAACGTAGACCGCATCATCGCTGAACAACAGGCAAGATACTGGTCCAAGGCAAACCTATTGTTCAATTAAAAAAAACATTTAGGAGTCTTTCACATTATACAGACGTTAGTTCATCATCATCATCATCATCATCAGCCGGAAGACGTCCACTGCTGAACATAGGCCTCCCCCTTTAACCTCCACACTGAACGACAGCCTGCCTTTTGCATCCACTGGATGCCCGCGACTCTCACAATGTCGTCGGTCCATCTAGTGGGAGGCCTACCTACGCTGCGTCTTCCGGTTCGTGGTTTCCACTCCAGAACCTTTCTTCCCCTTCGGTTATCGGTTCTTCGAGCGATGTGGCCTGCCCATTGCCACTTCAACTTGCAAATTTTAACAGCTATGTCGGTGACTCTGGTTCTTTGGTGAATATCCACGTTTCGGATTCTATCGCGCAAAGAAACTCCGAGCATAGCTCTCTCCATTGCCCGCTGTGTGACTCTGAGCTTTTCCAAAAGGCCAACAGTTAAGGACCACGTCTCAGTACCATATGTCATCACACATACGTTAGTTGAATACGTTCAACTCACGGAGCTTATTTTATTTTCGCTTTTTCGAATTTTGATTAGTTTAACTGTTGTCTCTCTCGCACCTTACACGCACATTGGAAATATTGTGTTTGCTTTTGTAAAAACTTTGGTACCACGGAAATAAAGTCAATAATATAATAATATCTGAGTGTAATCACGTCGAACTTGTGCCAGGGCGCAGTATATAATTATATGAATGACCCGCACTAAATAGATAAATGTGAAAATAGGATCATCTGTAGTTCACAGAATCAATAAGTTACTTGTATTTCCTATCAAATAAAGTTAGCAGACAAACGTATTGTAGCGAGGTTTCATGTGAGAGCGGTATTTCGTATAAGTACAACAAATTTAAAATATTACTCTAAAATAAGTGTAACGTAGGTACATAGTTGACCGAGTGACCGAGGGCAGCACAAAAGCCTTCAAAACTGCCTCTAAAATGTGGAAATTCATGAACAAAACATTAAATAGTCACGTGTCCCATTTCTTAGTAATTGTATCGCGAGAAACTTAACTCCAGGTAAGTGAGGCAGATTAACGAGTTCAGAGTCACCTTGTTACAGACAACGGATCTAACGTCGTAATGTTCACAGAGTCCGTTGTCGTAACGCCGTTACTTCGTTATAAGTAATGTGAGCGTTAGCGTAACGAACACTATTGTTCATCCAGTCTCAGATCATGAGCCCTAGCTCGGCTGACACATAATTATCTGGGCTGGCACATAGCCATGGAGAGGAAGAAGTACCGTTCCTCTATCTGGCTTATATAAAACCTACTAGCTGGTTGTACGCGTACATTTTTCCGGAATTAAAAAATGTTCTATGTCATCCTGCGGCCGTCCAAAAATCTCTATGCAAAAAAAAACGTTAATTATTGGCTGTGTTGCTGTATGAACGAGAAAACAAACAAACCTTCGCATCTATAATATTAGTTGAAGTGTAAATACTTTGTCAATCAGCAACCATTGAAAGTGTATTATGGGTGCCCTCACAATACGTATAATGTTCGAAGCCTTAAACGAAGCCTTCATCGTCCTCTATCACCGTTATTTACCTCACCAAATAAAAAACTGAGCATATTAGGTTTGTTTCACATAACAGAAATGGCCGGCCATAAAGGTCCGGCCACACAATCGGCTAGAACCACGGCGAGCGTCTCGTCGGCTCCAATCAATTTGGGCCAATCAGGGCGTGAGTAATTCCTTCCATTAGGGCGCCGCCCTTACGACGGACCGCGACATGCGTATACTCTCTACATATTCTTTAACTTGATTAACAGTGTATGGGAAGTACAGGGTTTATCTCGGCGATGGATTTATACAAGGAAAGAATCAAGACGTTCGCTTTCTTGACCATAAAAAGTAAATAACCAGAAAGGTAAAATAAGTACTTAGTAGGAAAGAATCAACCAATTAAGTGTTATTGCCGTTCAGCTGCGTAACGGCTGGATAAATTTGGATGTAATTTCGTGAGGAGGTGGCATATTATTATGGATTAAAACCACAGAAAAGAGAAGTAAATAAAACGGAAATGAGAAGGAAAATCTGTTACCAGGCATTATGAGTGAGCCTTGATTGATCATTCTTATTTAGATCAACGCGTTGAACTCCGCATAACAGTGCTAACTGTGATGCGAACAGAAACCATTAATTTTACGGGATACAATGTTTTGTTTTAACCACAAATATATATTTTTTCAATTTAAATTAAAACCCCTTTCAAGCCATTTTTGTAAGAAAAATGTTGTAGCCAGCTGCACCAATATGAACGAAATGTCAATCATTCGAAATAAGAATAACTGGCTACAACAATTTTTTAACAAAAATGCCTTGACAGCGGTTCTAATTTAAATTGAAAAAAAAAAAAAATCTTTTCCGTGATAAAACAAAACATTATATCCCGTAAAATGCGTGGTTTCTGTAAAATATCACTCTATAGTTACTTTATACGAGAGTGATTTAACGTCAAATAAGTTTCCCTGTTACATACAAAAGAGGTGCTTTTGTATAAAATATCAAAAAACTGCATCATTACATTGTAACATGGTGCATTATAACCCTCACAATGCTTATTACCTGTTTAAAAATGCACGGAAGGTTTTTAATGCACACCACATACTTCTACCGCATAATCCATCTACCATCTTCAGAAAAATACAAATGTGAACCTTAAGCGCTACATAATAAAGTCGTAAATTCGTAAATTTCCGGTATGTAGTAATAATCATAGAGCTATAAAGTTTTACAAGCGGCAGCGAGATCCAATATTCACGTCAGTGACGTGATTTAGTGACGCCAATCACGCTTCCTCGTCGTCGGCATTTACAGGCCTCTGTAA
Organism: Agriopis aurantiaria; assembly: GCA_914767915.1. Taxonomy (NCBI): domain Eukaryota; kingdom Metazoa; phylum Arthropoda; class Insecta; order Lepidoptera; family Geometridae; genus Agriopis; species Agriopis aurantiaria. The sequence continues at coordinate 20,007,752 of OU611982.1, read as the reverse complement.
TTGAGATTTTAATTTTAACGCCAGAATTTACAATTTACACCAGCTATATGGCTTCGTTAACGTTTCGCGTGTTTTCAGCAAATGTTTTTGACATAAAAGGAAATAATTTACAATTAGTTTTGTTATTTGGTATATTATTTGTTTCTGTTTTTATTACATAAAAACCTAAACTGAAGAATAACTGCATTACAACTTCGACCAAAATAAAATGAATGTACGGGCCTAGTAGAAGCGCATTTTTTAAGATTACCTAATGAGCGCTGGCGCTCACTTTGTTTTAGTCGGTTTCTAGCCGTAGGAAATGCAACACGAGTCTATTGTTACGTGATAACGAAACATCTGACAAAATTATGCATTCGTGTGCTTTCCCGAAGTGTAAATACACAAATAAAATTTTATTTTGGTCGAAGCATTACATCACAAATATATCATGTACTAGTAGGTCAATTATAAACAGTAACTGTAATTTAAAAAATAAATAGAGATAAAAGCATAAACATGACAAATAAATACTTTGATTGGATAAAACCTGATACTAACCAGTTTAATATACATTTATCTCCTGCTCAGTTATTTTATTTTGCCAGAAAATAAGCAACGTTCTTTAGTCTTTAGTAAGTTTATAACTCACTGCATCAACGTCAGAGGAAATAAACCTCTCAACATTTAGAGCACCGCGCGTCACACGAGGCTCCTCAACGTGCAAACAGGCACGACGTGACAACAAAACGGTTTGTTATAAACGAATGGACAGAGCAGTCCGCCGCCTCTGTCTTTTGTGTAGCTCTGCGTACGTCGCGCCAACTTCTCTCTACTAATAAACCTGTGGGAAGTATTACGAATGTACGTAAAGGATGTGGTTTCATAATAAATAATCCAAGGTTTAATTTATGGGTTGTATGTTCTTACAAACGTTTTTCAATTCAAATAGTAACTTACTGTACATAATCATAATTATCACACTAGCATTATAAATGCACAAGTGCATGCATGAAAAATCTACTGATTCTGAGGTAATGTCCACGCGGGTGAAACCACGGGGCGCATTTAGTCATAATAATATTGTAATTACGAAAGTTTGTATGGTGATATCTTATACCCTGGATTAACGCAGGCTTTTGATCCCGGAAAAATAATAAGATCTTATAAAACATCGCGTGAAACTGCAAGGCGCGGCTTAGTCAAGTATAATAGGCTTGTATGTTTCATTCATTACAAATAACTGGATTAGCAAAGGACATCATTAAATACATTAAACATACTTTTTGTCTCTTTGATAGCCCGTTGGTCCAGTTGGTAGTGAACCTGCCTTCTGAGCTTGGGGGCGTGGGTTCGATTCCCACGTAGAACAAACATTCATGTAATGAACTTTTGTGTTTGTTCTATATCTGGTTGTTAATATCTATTTAAGTATGTATTTAAAACTATATTTATGTATCTATATCAATCTCTGGTAACCATATCACAAGCTTTGCTAAGTTTAGGGACAAAAGACAGTGTGTGCAAAAAAAATATGAAAATATAATTTAAATTTGCTGATAACTGTGGGTGGACGTCCTACGCTGCGCTTCCCGGTCCGTGGTCCCTATTCAAGAACCTTTCGGCCCCATCGGCCATCTGTTCTGCGTGCTATGTGCTCTGTCCACTGCCACTTCAACTTACTAATCCGGACAATATGATTCTTTATTTAAATGGTTAAAAGCCAACGAACAAAGAAAGCCAATAAAACATTAACATAAACTTGAGATTCTAATTTAGATTTTCATTAAAATATTGTGTTATTTCATCTTCTTAAATAGTTAGGTTAGGCACGAAGTTTGAGACCACAACTATGTGAGAGTACGCCGCGATGCAGGCGTGCTACGTCATCCCATTCTCTACATCTCCTAAGAGTTTCACACAAAAAGTTCCGTGAAACTGCACAGTTCACTATTTCACCTTTCAAAACTGCACTGTAGCGGCGATATTTTTCCTTTATTCGTGCAAGTTCGCGCAACTTCGTGCAAGTTTCGTGCTTATAATGAAGTTGGGAGTATTCTCAGATTTGAAAGTGTATTTCTCGTTCTGGATTATTGCGATTGTCGGTGTGTTTGAAGTGCCCAGTTGGTGCAGCGGCTGGTGTGTACGAAGATTGGGTTCCGAAATAACATGTTGAACACTTAACGGTTAACTAGTCTCTGTTCCTTCTACCTCAATACATACAAACAGTAATTGAATCTACTCGAGAAATGAGATAGGTAAACGTACATGTCTTACGCAGTCTTTTCAAGTGTGTCGACCTTTGAACTATTTTAACCCCCGACGCAAAAAGAGGGGTGTTATAAGTTTAACGTGTGTATCAGTGTGCCTGTCTGTGGAATCGTAGCTCACAAGCGGCTGAACCAATTTTGATTTAGTATTTTATATGAAATGCGACTTGATCGGGAGTGTTCTTCGATGATTCAAGAATATCTGTTTAATTTGAAAATCATCAGCTTTAGTCGTTTTTTAACATATTTTAATTTATTCTTGACAGTTTTCCGAAACTACAGATGATACTGATTAATAAAAAAAACAACTCAGGTAGACGGTACACCTGAACGTTTGTGGACAGTAAATATTAATAACGAAAAAGAGTTTTCAAATTAAATGAATGAAAGCATCGCGAGAAAACGAGGAACCATAGCACGGCGTGACACTTTGTACCTCGCCAGACAAACACTGGCAATCTCGAGTCTGAAATGTATCACCGAACGCTTTCTCCGTGAGATCTTGAATACCATTTTCCATTCGAATCTCACATCCACTTTTAACATCATGTGAGCTGTATTAGCCGAGCCTCTCTTTACTCAAACTCAGCAAAACGACTTGTTTTATTTAACAGAAAGAAAAAAAAAATGAAAAAAATGTAACAAGCAAGAAAAAAAAAGTTTTTTCAAATCTAATCTAGTAAAAATATACTTATCTTAAAGCAAATACTAATAATGATGACAATTATACTTAGTTTATTTTATTTTATTGTGTAGTGGTGTTGGCTGGCTTTTTGGCTAGTTCCACACTTCCACACTGAGCTAGGTATATTTTAGTAATTTTTAAACTATCGTGATTTGAACACATGTTTTAAATGTTAGTTGAAAATAGGTACCTTTCGCTCGACGTTTCGACCATGTTACAATGGCCGTGGTCACGAGCTGACTGAAAACTGCGGGAGAGTCTGGCGAGAAGAGTGGGTATTTAAAAACAAATAAAATAAATCATAATGCGTGATAATTTCCGATAAATATTTAAAACAAGTATAATATATTTGACTTCTTCGTTTTTACCTATCCTAAATAAAAACCCCCGAAAAACACGTGGCAAAGCGCACTAATTCCCCAAATCCGTCCATGTCTCCATTAACTTCGTGCCGCCCTCCGACTTCCGGCTGCAATATGCCGCCCGGCGGCCGCGATGACTGCCCGTTAAGATATCCGTTACCTGCGTTATTTAGTTAACGCCGGGTTGTACGGCCCGCCCGCCGCAGCGGTGTTTTGCTTTGTTTTATCAACATGCATGAGATGTCTGGCGTTCATTACGAGGTTTTGGTGAAAATAGAACTTTGTAATATCTGGTTTTGTTTATTTAAGTTATATTCCTTAGTTGTATCTATCTTTATTAGTTGTTATTATCTGCACTGCTTATGGGACCAGTGATATAATAATAAATTAATAAATATTCCAGCGCCTACTTTTTATTTTCCCTTTGTATATTTTACTGGTTTGTTTTTACTAAGGTGGTACTGATGGAGGGACATGTGGTTTTACGATCCACCTTTTAAAAATGATTAAAAAACTCAAGCAAAACAGCAGCAATAGTTCGTAGCAGGGTTCGTAGCGTTTCGTAGCACTGATGACTGCACGTAGCATTTATCGGATCTAGTATTTTAGTTGAGTATTTAGTCATAGTAGAAACAAAATAGAGTTTCGTAGCACTGGGCGTAATAACTTCTGTAGCTCTTAATTATAAAGTGATTTCAATTGTTATTGCATTATTTACACAGATTGTAGCGTTTCGTAGCACTGTTCGTAGCAATTTTATAAATCTAAACGATAACAAGTTTCAGTAAAGTTGTAACAACTGAAATTAATTATGTTAATAGATAAATAGTTGTTACCCTAACTAAAGTGCCTGCTAGTGTTTATGATCGAAAATTCAATATTTCACGAACCCAAATGACTGCTTTGGATTCAGTTCGCGAAGCCCCATTTTCTCCGCGAGTGAGTTTGGAAATATTATAGTTAGTAGGTAGTTAACACTAGAATTAAACTGGGAATTGAGAGCCTGAATTTGAATAGGACCTGTTTAAACAAAAACAAAGCCCAAACTGTCGGACGTACCAAGTAAGTTTTAAATAAATTATATTTTACATTAATTTAGGCGCGAATGTAATATTTTGAATGCCAACAGTACAAACCTTGAAAGTAAAATGTTCTAGAAATGTGTATTTTATGAAGCGGTGGTGGCCGACCATGGGTAGCATACGGTTTACAATCTGACGGCACCTGGTTCGATCCTCGGCCCTGCACCAGTCATTTATTTAGTACTTCATTACGATGCCATCGCTCAAAAACGAACGCAAAACATCGTGAGGAAAGCGGAATGTCCAAGAACCTCAAAAGTTTAGAGAAATATGACATTTATCAACTGGACCAACGTGGTAGATTAGAGATCATCCTCTCTCTCTGTCTGAGAGAAGTGTTGTCAGAGGTGGGAACATGATAGAATGATGATGATGATGATATGTGCATTACACTAAGTACGCTAGTATTACAAATGTAAACGTGTGCAACTTGTGTCTGATTCACAGTCGCGAGACAAAATCCCATTAACGCCCAGGCGGTCACCCATCCAAGTACCGACCGCGCCCGACGTTGCTTTACTCGTATTTCGGTGATCGTACTAGAACCAGTGGTGAATAGAAATTTGTCACCGACTCGCACTTGGCCATTATTTATTGTTATACTTTAGAGTGTGTACTATAATCATGTCAAGTTTGACGTTTGTACCGTCTTTACATTACCTAGAGCTAATACAACAATAATAAAACAATACGTTATATGGGGACCGCACTATCGTTATTGCCTAATGACTTTTTTATCTGTTACTTAATCCGCCGTAACGTTACATATTCTGTGAAAATTTCAAATGTCTATCTATTACGGTTCGAAAGATACAGCCGTTAATAGGTAGGACAGAAGGACGGACGGACAGACAGACATACATCGTTGGCTTAGTAATAGGGTCCCGTTTTGACCCTTTGGGTAAGGAACCCTAAAAACAACAAAAAATTATTTCGAGATTCTGTTATAAAAAATCATAATTGAATCATAATAATTTTGGCTTTGTAGTTTTGTAACCAGCTCCAATGTTCAAGCACTAAAAATTGTAAATAGGTTTATTAAAAGAGAATAAAATAGATAACTATGTAAGCAAGTATATGTACAAGTGTCCATCTCTCCCGCTAGCTGACTCCCTCGCCACATGTCACCTCATCGACACTTGCAAGCGAAGCTGCTTCTTTACGACGCTGTTTACGAGCTGTGACTGGCATGCGGCAGAGATTATGTAATTACATACGCTACTTCTAGCGTCTCTTTGGATACAGTTAATGGGAGAATATAACTAAGTGTAACTCACTCGTTAAAACTATAACACATCATTATAAACATTGAGTAAATGTCTAGTTTTAAGCTGTTTTGTCGATAACTTATATAACATTGTAAATCATCATAATATTAAAAAAATAACAACAAAAATACCTAACTCTTCGACCAAAATAAAATAAATGGACGGGCCATAACCATTAAACTTGCTAGCGGTTACTGTACAGTGCACGAGACGAATTTCTTTTATCTAATTTCTTTTGTCTAAGTAATTTATTAAGTGACGTATTAATTATGTAATATTAATAATATGTATTAATTGAAATTTAAATAAATGAATTACATTTATTTATTACACAAACACTTTTTTTTTTATACAAAAAAAAAACTTATTTACAAGTAATTATTTATATCATCATTTAAAAATAATAAAAAGGAGGTTTAAAAGTGTTGTAATTTTTTTTACACATTTTAATCGATAAAAAAATATTAAAATGTCTTTCATTCGAACCGTATTTTTTTAACGCAAATGTTCATTTATCACCTTATTATAGTAGCGCCCGTGGTTTTAGCTGCTTTCCTACGAGAACCGTATTTTTTTTTGGTGAATAAAAAGTAAATAAAGTTTTAATTCATGGTTTGAGCTACCCTCGTACCTATTCAAATCCATTAAAGTAGCGGGCTTCAAAGTAGGTACGACTTCATTTCAAGCAGAACAAAATGCACACATTAATAATAGCACATTATTAATAGCACATGTTTAGTGCATGGCGTACCACAGACTCTCACACTTCCACTACGCCTGACAGAATTTTGTAAAAATAATAAAGCTAATTCTAAATGCAAGACAAAACGGCATACTTAAAGCTGTTCCCTGTTAAAAATTCAAACTTTAAAGCGTCATTCAAACTGTGACGTTAAAGTAACATAGTATGTTTCAGTGGTCGGCTTGCGAAGGGCTTTTTTGCTTACATAGTAGAATAAAGACGTGTCGCGCTCAGCCGGCGGGTTACTGCCTATTCTGGGTTTATTGTGACGGCGAAGTGTTACGGCCGAATTGAAGTCTCCGCTACTTTTGAGCGTAACTGCCTCTCTGCACGGCCGCCATTTTGATGTACTCGGGCCGTTGCTAAGCGGCTGGCCTCATCATTGGAATTCTTCGGTGTTTTCCGCGTGCCAGAAATGTTGCAGCTTTTATTGTGGTACTAGCGGTGCTTCATGGTTTTACCTACTACTCACAGGAATATTTTTTTTCCTGGATTAAAGAAACTTAGTAAATTTCACTGAAACATTGTTCAGCTGTTACGGAATTTAATGGGAATAACACTTCAACTCTTGCATTTATAATATTTAATTGTAGCGTGATATTCGGCTAGATTATGTAGTTTTGTCTTCCTGAGGGGAAAAGTACAAGTCAGACTGGACAGATGATGACATATATATTATGTAGCACCTGATAGATAAACATGAAGGTAGAAAAGTTTCCAAACAGACCCGAAAGTTAGTAACTCTCTGTACTAGTACAGCAGTTTTCAGCAAACTATTGGGCATGATATAACTATGCAGATTTGAATCCTCGCGTGTGACCCTGAAGCGACGCAGAGCGTACAAACTGTTACCCAATCTGCGTACAAACTTTGCCAATATCCACGTATTGCGGCGAGATTTATACTCGTAGTTAATTACTTGAACGGCTCGGGGTTAACTCGCTCCGAGATATCACAACTTCGTGTCATCTCGCTGGTATTATCTAATGGCATACACTATTAGAATAACACATATACATATGTTTATTTTATGTTTCACCTTCACTCTCAACAAAAAGTTTTTAGCTCTGCTGATGTATTTTTGTTTAAATTATTTAGGTATATCAAAACCCGAGATCACCGCTTTACTTTTGTATTCTGTCTAACACAGCAAGATTTGAATACTTTTTTTAGTTTAAAGTTGTGTTCACTGTTTCACTATGTGCCGTAACTTTCGTATAACCGTGTCTGCGCGTGGAGCGGACAAAGTACGCTGATCTGCCGCTCAGAGTTACAGCCAATAAAGGCGCGAGAGCCGAATTAGCATTATCTCTGCCTTAAACCCGCCGATCACATTGTCGCTTTACTGGCCACTTGCGAGGGACATTTAATCTGCCGTTTGACTGCTCCGATCACATTTCAACCGAGCCTCGTTACATCGTCCTTACTGTCGGTAATATTATTACTTGCGGGATTAGTTATGTGAAGAAACAATCGGATGTTACAGGTATTGGTTGCGTTACAACCAAACACATTCGTCCAGAAAAATTATAATAATGGAATTCTGTTTATGTTATTTAATTTTCAACTTTTATTAACTCCTTTTACAAGTCGTTATCTTTGATACTTGGTACTCCAGAAATTAGATTTAACACAAATTTAAATCTTTAAATCAAACGAAAAAAAAACACTAATCCACTTAGAAATTATTTGTCTTCAGTTTTTTTAGTATCCAATTCCATTGTGATTCCTGTTCACCCGCCACTTAGTAAAGTTAGAAGCCGCTCGCTCCGGCTCCACGACGACCTGCATATAGATCAAGCTGCAACAAACTGGCGCCGCCACTTTGTACTCCGGAACTTTTTTCATACAACTTTCAACCAATAACCTAGTTTAGTTCCTCTCGAGATGGGCTCAAGATTATTTTGATGATTCTCTAAAGCGAACTGTTTACGCGCTTGCACGTGATTTTTTGTGAATAGCTAGTTTTGATAGACTAGTATACAAACTTTGTGTGAATTGTGATTGATCGTAGTTAACTACATCGTTTGCAATGTTTAGTAGAGAACGACGCGACGTAATCACGTAACGTACAGATTTCAACCGATGCTGCTAATTTTTCAAGTGTCATCATCAGCCAGAACACGTCCACTGCTGAACATAGGCCTCCCCCTTCGAACTCCACACTGAACGACAGCCTGCCATCTGCATCCACTGGATGCCCGCAACTCTCACGATAGCGTCGGTCCATCCAGTGGGCAACCTAACTACCTACGCTACGTCGTGCTCCCTTGGTGATCAGTTCTTTGAGCTATGTAGCCTGCCTATGGCCACTCCAACTTGCAAATTTGCCTAAGAATCAGAGTCACTAACAGCGGGTAAAATTTGCAAGTTGAAGTGGCAATTAACGTAAATATTAAAATGGGCATGTCCTTACTCTTAATATTTCTGTTCATATTTGTTTCAGGCCAATAATTTGAGTCTTTAGGTCGTCCACAAGACGTGATCACGTGACCTAATGGTAGTCTTCGATATTTTTTCTCGTCGTTGTTATTTTCATACGTTTTCTATACAAAACACATCAGCGGAAACGTTGTAGATTACATCCTCGTTTAATATTCATTACACAAAGGAAACAAATGTTTTCCAATGAAAGTGATATGTCTCAGTAATATCTCTCCGTTTGATCAATAAGGAAAATAGTCAAAATATTGACCTAATACGTGTCTTCTTAACGTACTAAGTATCTGTTTTATTTTCTTTTCCTTATTCGAAGCGATATTATGATGCGAGTACTAATCACCATCGAGTCAGTTTTATTTGTGTTTTGTTTCTACCAGCTCATAATAATTAAAGTTTCGAAGACTAACAAAAAAAAAGAGCGCAATGTCACTCGCGACATAGCTTGGCTAGGTGTTATAGATACAATACAATACAATACAATACAATGACTGTTTATTAAAATACCACAAAACAAGGATAACATAAACATTACAATAAAAATATTATCTAGGCTTATAGATCACCAAAGTAAAGCAACGGTTGATCCGGTTACTCTCAAGATGGGTGGCATTTACAACGGAGCGCTACCGTGGGTCGGACTTCATGTAAACTGTAAGTCCCGGTTATTTGTCTACCTGGTTCCCAACAACCACCTAGCCCCGTCAGAGGTCTTCAGGAGGCCTAAAAATCGGACACTAGGGCTTATAACTGATATAACTGATGGTGAAAACCGCATCAAAATCCGTTGCGTGGTTTAGGAGGAGTTAGCGGCCATACAGACATACAGACAGACAGACGCAAAAAGAGACTTTATTTATACTATGTAGAGATAGAGATAGAAAAGAGAAGCGGGGTAAAACCACAAGGCGCAACTAGCAACAAAATAAACTGAGTAATCCAATGTGTTATTAATGTACCCGTAATATCGGCAATAATACATACATCGTAACTTGGGGTTGCCATAAACCGCCCTTTACCCGCATCCGATGGAGTGCGCTGTCTGTACGGCTCGTTCGGGTTTTATACGCAAGAAAGATTTATTTGCGTTAGAAGACGTTATTTTTGAATGTAATTGCCTGAAAACGGTCCGAATATCGATCACCACGATCGATTCTCAGACTGTTCAATAACAAGTTAATATATTTTATTAGTTTGTTTTTAATTTTCTAAGCATTTGATATCGCCAGCAAAGGTACGAAACTCTTCAAAAGGTTCAGAGTTCGTCTTGACTGGTGTCAATTAGCCGATTCACCTGGCTCCTTAACTATAAGATGAAGAATTAATCTTTTCCGACAACCAAGTATTATTTTGTTTTCTTGCATAATGTATAGTGGTACACCACTATTGGTTGTCGGAAAATATTATTTTTTGTGTTTAGTTGTGTAAAACAGAATCTTATAGTTAAGGAGCCAGAGGTAAGCAGTTAAGTTGTGGTAAGTAAAAATAGTAACACTAGATTTAGGAACAATTCAATCTTATACTGTATACCATACATAAACTTAAACTTATAAATATGATATCATAAAATTAATGCTTTCCAAAGCTCACGTTGTTGAGTAGAGATGGTGGAGTACGTACTTCTGCCAAAAAAAGAATGAAGCATAACGTTTGCATGTTGAAATGCCAAGTAAACAGTGAACAAGCACCATTAGCCATATTTTGCGTCGCTGTTGACAGCAACTTGAGGATATTTATCGTTGACAACTTCTCAACAACTCGCCTGCTTCTACATCCTCGCTCTCTGTACCTACTAGTTGTAGTGTAGGAGCTAGCGGTCATAAAAGTGCACCAATGTAGCCGATTCAGCCGATCATTAAATAATAATAATAATGCATTTATTTCAGGTACTTATAAACCCATATATAGCAAAACAGTAGGCAATTAATAACATTCAGGTCACATTTCACACATAATAAAGTAAAAAATAAAAATAAATACGTCAAATGGTTATGTCATCAGAAATTAAATATCAGTAAAATTATACTAATTAAAATAATTTAAAAAGTAAAAGAAATTAGTAAAATATTAAGAGGAAATATGTAAACAAAAATTTTAGTAAAAGGAAATTGAATAATGAAAATTATGAATTTTATTAAAATAAATAATTTTCCGTTTGCTACCACTATGTACTGACACTGCAGTACTCTATGAGGCTAGTTTGAGTTCAAGAAAGACACAAAAAGCAAATCGATATCAATTAATGGTCAACAAAAAAGACCGAAACCGGTCGATCGTCTCGACCGATAGAAACATAATCGTGAGTGCAAGCCGGTGTTATAATAATTTAACAAAAAAGATGTATAAATAAGTGAATTTTTCTACCTCAGTCTCTTAAACTAGCCAAACCAACCGGAACGATATAGTCTGTTACCAAAAAATCAAATATATTTATTTGTTACTGATATTTCAGCTGACAAAAGTCAAAAATATCACAGAACTTACAGGCCAAATTAATTCAGATAATTTAATTACGAATCAATCTTATGCGTTTTTTAATATTCTTTTATTCACAATTTAGTTTACAGTCGCTAAAACAAACAAAAAACAAAGACACAAAATATGTTAAATGTGAATCACTAGATCTGTGGGAGGACGATTGCAATTTGATACCACCAATCTCCACAGATCCATTGCTATCCTATGTATTATAAACCTACTTATTATGTTTCTTTTGTGTTAGTATTGTATCTTTATAACCTACTGTACCTATAGTAGACGAAAACAAAAGCTTGAATAGATGTTCTAATTCTATCAAAATTAAAATTAAATTCCCCTGACGCAAAAAAATATAATGTTGTGGAACAAACGTGTAATATACCCAATTATCCGTCAGTTTTTATATTTGTAAACCCGAGGTTCAATTTACGAAATAAGGTTTCAATTTAGGAATTAACGCTGCGTGATTGTTTTAACAAAGTTGTTAACGTTGTTACGTGAAGCCGCATTACATCATGATAAAAAGAATTAAAAAGATTACAAGTTTGAAGCGAACTCGGTAATTAAGTTGGCATTTTTGTTTGTTCGTTACCGGAGGTTCCTTTATTTAGTTAATTCTTAACAGATTTATAATTGAAGGTCTACTGAAATGGCGGAAAAAATATTTTGTTGTTGCATTTTTTTTGTTTTGCTGTTTTTTGTTTTGAGTGAATATGTATCTTCTAAGTCTGCGTGCTTCATCTTCGACCACATCGTCGCTTACCATCAGGCGAATACGTAGCTAAACGCAGACTTATCCACGTTTAAAAAAAAGTATCGTTACAACTCATTTTGTACAATTACATAGCTATATCTGAATTTGAATTAGTGACCGTAGAGCGGATTTGTATGTTTTCTTTAATTTATTTTAATCTTTCTTTTACTCTCTTCAAGTTCATTGTATCCCACATGTGGATGGAAGTCGTCCCAGCTTCAATTGTTCTCAAGGTATATGCTATACAAATTCATCCAATTTCTTGTGTCCTGCATATAATTATAACTAGAATACTTCATAATAAATACAATAAAACATAAAAACTAGTTTATAAGCCAACTTTATTGCTGAAACAAAATTCATGTGAAACTTTTGTCTTTTTCATTGAAATAAATACCGTGGATATGTTGGGGAGTCGGTGCACGTCCATCATACGGTTACGACTCAGCAGTTCGAAACTGCAGTCAAACGGCACTAGTTCATAAGTTCCCCTCCCTACCTCCTACCCTGTGCCCTCCCTTCGCCCATGGTTTATGGTTATAGTATTAGAACACGCCATGGACCCTGGGCCGCGCCGCTGTCGCTACGCACTTACTGCCTAATTGCATCGAAATACAATTTCTATAGAGTCCAATCTCTCAGTGAAAACAGTCAAAAACATCCGAGCGTCAGTGTAATTTGTACATTGTATCAATTATACACAATGCCACATGTATTCCAATTTAGACGTTATGTCGCTTGCATAGTGTTCAACGTTAGTTGTCCGCTGTCATCGTAGCTCTGGCATCGCGCGTCGGCGTTGTAGTCGGATCGCGGTTACCTTGTAACTAACCAAAAGTCGCCGCACTTGGTAGCGTGCGCCGACATTTTTTGGCACGATTGTGACTCTGTATGTATTGTATCTTGATGCCTAGTTGTGAACGGTGCAGCTTCTCAGTCTCTGCGTTGATGCATCTACAATGAAGACAGAGTGCAGTTTGTCACTTTCCGTGCAAATGTCAGTGTTATGAGAATTATCTCACCGTCGCATTCTGAAACATTACTGTCAATTTAATAACGACTGTCGTCAAGTTATTCAATGTAACTATAACATGATGGGTTCTTTAAAAGAGCTGTTAACAGTCTTTAAAGGTCGGCAACATATTTATTTGTGATGCCACGGTGTTACAGGTATCCAATTATCTATAGGCAAATGACATTGCTTACCATCAGGCAGCCTATTATTGTTTGCCAACTATGACGTAAAAATTAAATAAATATTATAAAGTGGTATTCGTAGAAGTCGTCATTTGGAAGACTGTTACCGTTGTACCTACTAACAAATTAAAAATATGTATGAACTGTGCGTGTACTATTTGGTCTTTTGCAATTCTAACTATGTCACTCAAACTATCTTCAAGCAAAAAATCACGTTGATCCGCTGCTCTGTTGGTGCGTGAAAAAGGAACAAACAGACTTTCGTATTTATAATATGAAATACTAGCGGTCCGCCCCAGCTTCGCACGGGTATAGATTATAGCCTTTGTCACCCGGGGATAGTGTAGCTTCCCAACAGCGAAAGATTTTTTCAAATCGGTTCAATAGTTTCGGAGCCTATTCAATGCAAACAAACAAACAATCAAATCTTTTCTCTTTATAATATTAGTATAGATGATTATGATAATTGCCACAAAACCTATATGTTTAGGAAAACATCTTAACTGTCACGCAATTAGTTTTTTATTTATATAACAAGCTACTAGACTGGTTAACATTTGAAGTAAGTGCCTAAGTATATGGCGTAGAAAGTGAATAGGGTAAGCTGCCTTGAAGAAGCAGAAATAACTATTTGAACTAAAACTTGGACAGTTCCGTCGTTCCAGTAGAGGTCGAGGCAGTAGTAATACTGTTCCCTTTAATTAAATCAACACATCGGAGGCTGTCAAACCGCTCTTCTCTTATTCATTGTTCAGTTTACGAGTGGAGTTAAACCTCCGCGAGAGATCTTCCGCTAAACAGAATGTGGAGTATAAATCCGGACGCGGAGTTACGACAGCGGTCGGAGTTATTGTTGCGGGAGCTACTGTGACCATCGACGTTATTGTCGCGTTTGTTGGACACTCGCCGACACCACTATGGATGTGTCGGAGGAAACTGGTAGAGCCTTCGACTCCTAATATAAAACTGGATCAATTGAGCCTCAAAGTTTATATTAATAGCATTACTATCATTATTTATTAATGATAATTATTAAGTAGACTGGTAGACGTGGTACAAGTTTACAAGTACAGTGACATAACTTGGTCAAACTACCTTATTTAAATAACTAAATATATGGAAATAATTATATAAATAATTATATGGAATACACTTAGGTATTCAAACATTTCATGTCTGTAGATCCAGCGGCATAGGCTGAGCGTTGTCTGTCAATGGATGAATGTATTTAGGATTTTTCATCATCAGCCGACAGACAGACGTCCACTGCTGAACCTAGGCCGGTTAAAGGGGGACCATTAACCTCCACACTGAATGACAGCCTGCCATCTGCGTCCATTGGTCACCCGCCGCACTGGACTGGTTCCCGCGACTTGGCCAGGATTTTTATTAAGTAATAATATAAAATCTGGCGTTACTTTGCAATTAATTGATCTTTTATTCCTTATTGTATTTGACACGATGTCGAATTTGAAGTACACTAGTGATTCCTATAAGAATCTGATTTTTCTTTGAAATAATTAAAACCAAAGGCCATCATTTGTTTTTTTTTCATACCATAGGTGGCAAACAAGCAGACGGGCCGCCTGATAGTAAGCAGTCACCGTCGCCTATGGATACTTGTAACATCACAAGAGGCATCACAAATACGTTGCCGACCCTTTAGGACTCGATTAACTCGCCTTTTGAAGAACCCCATGTTGTAGCTTCTCGGAAACACCACGTTAGGTGTTTGCTTTAAAAGAAGTTTAGGATGAGTTATCACTTCACTTATATATTATCCATAAGCTTTACAGAAAACGAGTGACGCCTGATTATTTAATAAGCTCTTAATTTTTGTACACTAATAATACGATAAAATGTATAATAACAAAACAGACCACTGAATTTTTGTATGTATTTCCTAAGTAAAGTTGGCGGGTCTTAGCGTTTGTAATTTTGTTTATCTAGGCAGGCCTTTATATCCATCTCGTAATAGATCCGGCGCTTCATCCATCTCTCTACTTGTAGCTGGAAACGCTGGAGTCTTGTTTTCCTAAAGCTTTCTGAGAATAAAGCCGAGATATTAAGTATCAATTTCCAAACACCGTTAATAATGTTTAAGCCCCAAGACGGCACGTCAGTCATGAACGATGTACCGTGTAAAGGGCCGGATTCAAGTGTTGTGTATAAATTATTTGGATAATTTTAGCAAAGGCGAGCTGATTAAATTTTTTCGAAATATCATTATAAATAGCCATAGGACGTCCACTGCTAGACATAGGCCTCCCCATCGATCTCCAAAAAGGCCGGTTGGAAGCGGCCTGCATCCGGCGTCCAAATCTACTATGTACTATGTATTGTCATCATCATCATTTCAGCCGTAGGACGTCCACTGCTGGACATAGGCCTCCCCCATCGATCTCCAAAAGGGCCGGTTGGAAGCGGCCTGCATCCAGCGTTTCCCTGCGGTCTCTTTTAGGTCGTCTGTCCATCTTGTGGGTGGACGTCCTACGCTGCGCTTGCCAGTCCGTGGTCTCCATTCCAGAACCTTTCGGCCCCATCGGCCATCTGTTCTGCGTGATATGTGCCCTGCCCACTGCCATTTCAACTTACTAATCCGGTGGGCTATGTCGGTGACTTTCGTTCGTCTACGGATCTCCTCATTTCGGATTCGATCTCGTAGAGAAACCCCGAGCATAGCCCTCTCCATAGCTCGTTGTGCGACTTTGAGCTTGCTTATGAGGCCCATAGTGAGAGACCACGTTTCAGTGCCGTATGTCATCACTGGTAACACACACTGGTCGAAGACTTTCGTCTTAAGGCACTGAGGTATTTTGGACGAGAAGACGTTGCGTAGTTTACCGAACGCTGCCCAGCCGAGTTGGATTCGCCGATTGACCTCTTTCTTGAAGTTGGACCTACCTAGTTCGACGGTTTCTCCTAGGTAGACGTACGCGTCAACAGCTTCAAGAACTGAGTTCCCAACTGATACTGGGGCGGGCACAACATGGATATTTGACATAACCTTTGTCTTGTCCATGTTCATTTTAAGGCCCACCTGTTGGGAGACTCGATTGAGGCCTTCGAGCATCATGCTGAGATCTTCCATCGATTCTGCCATGACCACAATATCGTCGGCAAACCGAAGGTGAGTGATGTACTCGCCGTTGATGTTGATGCCGAGTCCTTGCCATTCCAGGAGCTTGAAAGCATCTTCCATTGTGGCAGTGAACAGTTTCGGAGAGATAACGTCTCCCTGTCTCACGCCTCTTCGCAATGGAATTGCCTTCGAACTCTGCTCCTGTACTCGGACTGACATGGTGGCGTTATTGTACAAACACTTCAACACTTCGACATACCGATAGTCAATACGGCATCGCTGGAGAGACTCGAGCACCGCCCATGTCTCGACCGAATCAAAGGCTTTCTCATAGTCCACAAACGCTAAACATAGTGGCAAGTTATATTCTTCGGTCTTCTGTATAACTTGGCGTAGCGTGTGGATGTGGTCTATGGTACTATAGCCTTTTCGGAAACCGGCTTGTTCGATAGGCTGGAAGTCATCGAACCTGCGATCGAGACGATTCGTGATGACCCTCGAAAACAGCTTATAAACATGGCTCAGAAGCGAGATGGGTCTGTAGTTCTTCAGCAAGGTTTTGTCACCTTTCTTAAAGAACAGCACCACCACGCCTCTGTTCCATGCTTCTGGCGTTATACCTTCGAGTAAGACAGAATTAAAGAGCTTCTGAAGGACTCTGAGTACCGGTGTTCCACCCGCTTTCAGAAGCTCTGATGTGATTCCATCGTCCCCCGGTGCCTTGTTGTTCTTGAGCTGTTTCAGGGCCATCCTAATCTCGTACAGGCTGATGTCCGGGATATCTTCAGTATAGTGTCGGCTCAGCTTGGCTCTTGGGTCTTTGGCCGAGCTGCTCACAGGTTTAGCAACCGAAGTGTATAACTGTCCATAGAACCTTTCGATTTCCCCTAATACCTCGGCTTTGGTCGACGCTACACTACCATCTTCCCTCTTCAGCTTTGTCAGCTGGCTTTGCCCAATAGAAAACACTCTCTTGCAAACACTTTGGAGCCTTTGTTTTGCTCAATCGTCTCTTTAATACTGTTCGTATTAAAGGTACGTATGTCGTGCCGCAATGACTTCCAAATTTGTCTATTGAGCTGCCTATATGAGTCAGCGTCATCGGAACATTGTAGTTGTAACGAGCGTCGATCAGCCATGAGGTTACGGGTATGGTCGGATAATTTTTGAGGTCTATCTGTGCGCCGGCCAGGTCTAAAAAACTTAGAACCTACCGCATGGACAGTTTCCACTAACCTGTTATTAATCTCATCCACGGAAGCAAAGTTCTCCAGGCAATCAAAGCGATTAGACAGCTCGAGTTGAAAGCTCTCGGGGTTTTGAATATGGGCATGGTTCGGTCGGAGCGTGGACTTCATTAGGCGGGACCTCTCAATTTTAACGTTAATATTCAATGTGCCTCTTACTATTCGGTGATCACTACCGGTTTTCACCCTGTGAATCACAGAGACATCATTGAATATTTGTCTCTTGGTGGTCATAATGAAGTCTATCTCATTTCTCGTAGAACCATCGGGGCTCATCCAGGTCCATTTCCTGTGAGGCGGCTTCTGAAAGAAAGAGTTCATCATAAAAAGTCCCTCTTTCTCCAGAAAGTCGGCCAGCCTCTGTCCCCTAGGGTTCCGTTGCCCACAGCCAAATTTCCCCACTTTCAACTCATCATCACTTCTCTTGCCCAACTTCGCGTTAAAGTCCCCCATAACAACAGTGAAGTGGGTCTCGGACGTATGTATGGCTCTATATTGTACTTTGTACTATTCCAAATATACTGTGCATCCAAAGACAATAAAATTCTGTTGGATAATGGTTGATATGGTCTTCGATTTTTTTCAATTTGTATTTTTATATTTGAATCTAATAAAATAATTAGATAAGTTGAACCAATTTTATGTAGAACATTTAGAAAAGTAGAAAATATAAATAATCTGTGATACCAAGAGGCCCAAAATAATGTCACTAGACAGACATATCCGCTCAATACAAAAACAATGCACAGCTCGAGTGGACGCGTTCAGCTGATAACGAGCCGCGTCGACATCATGTCGACATGCTAATGCACTAACAACAATCACGATCACCAGAATCAGGCTGTTCCGTGCCAAATGAAGCCTCATCGCCGTCAGCGTTCCGAACGTGTCACCGAACATGAATAACGAATTATAGACGAGAACTCCTCGAGTGAGACCGAACTTTAACTTTATTAATATCAATAAAAGTTTACGAGCGGGAACTAAGCTGAGACTTATCGAAGTACGTCTGTTCGTCACCGGATCGGTCGCTAATGCTGCGGCGAGGAGTTGGACTCCAGGGGACTTGGCAACTGCGATTAAGGCGTTATTGGGTACCTTTACGTATTCTATGTGTCACTTAGTACACTCAGATATTACGGATTATACGGACTTCATTAATGTAGGTCCTGTTCTACAACATTTTCTTTCACTTCATTCATTTTAATTGGACAATGTGACAACTTGAGGACGAAAAGATTCAATCGTCCAATATAAATAGCTTTAAAGTAATTTTCACTTCCAAAAATAAATAAAGGTCTCTCTTGGTTACACCGAAAATCTGCAAACTTTTCCCGAGGTAGGTATCAGATGAAACATTTTAAAAGCGGGCCGTATTTGTGTGGGGTATCGAGCCCGGCTGCGGCCCGCGACTCGTCGGAACTGCGCTTACGAGAATATTTAAGTTGCGAGTTAATTTCCTCGCTCGCCTCAGATTCCCATCGGCGATAACTCGAGCCCATTGTGGACGGCGTCCGCCGCGTTAATATTTCACCGCCGGGGTCACGCCGCGCCCGCCTATAAATTAGTTCCGATCTCGGATTATGAAGCTCAGGATTTATCCGGAACTCGGAAACTTATCTCCGGAAGATTTGAACGGAGGAATTTGAGAGTTTGTACATCCGAGGATTATGCTGGTCATTAATTTAGAATAAGCTCCTTTCGGATCCGATTGTCGCGGACGAGCCGGCCCGGGGCCGGACCGGGCCGGGCCGGCCTTTGCGTTTGACGCGGGGATTTATAGTTGGCAATATTTTAAGTTGGCTTTTGTCCAGTCGCTCTATTAAAATTAATCTGGCTTTGATGCGCGCATGTTTGCGGACGCGATTTATTGAGAAATGTGTGATTTTATTACCCGAGGATCGAGCCCAAGCATTCAGTTCAATTGGAAATACATACTTTTAAATCACGCCGTAGACTGGAGAATATACATAAGTAATATTATTTTGTACCTGGAACAAAAAATAATTAATTGAGCAGTTTAATAGAGAATTTGTAAATTTGTGAAACTTTGATCAGCACAAAACTGTTTTTCATCGCGAGCAAATTGAGTAAGTACTCAAATAGCAAGCTTTAAAGTCACAACCCAAGCTTCCTATCGGCCTGAATCATATACTATTGACGCTGTTAGTCCGCTAGTGTTCTCAGGGGACGTAGGATTCCCTGTTATTAACTTTCCCATTTCGGTAAAACATCAGGACTGCACAAAAAAGGTGAGCTCGAGTCCAGCGAAACACAAAAGCCAGACAAAGTAGCTCCGCACCAAGACGTACTCAAATGATATACGAGGACGAGGATGTTTCCCAGCGCGGTCCAAGGCGGGCTTTGTCTCGCGACCGGCGTCGTTAATCATACTGACGCGGCAGTGGTCAGCTGATAAGGCGGAGTGATGGCGACACGCGTGACGGGAGAAAAAATTGGATGTGTAGGCGGTGGATATTGAAATTGTTGGTTCTTTCAGGAAATAACGATTAATAATAATGGTCGACTATTCCGAAAATAACACCAAACCAAAAGGAAGACCGGCTGTTAGAGGAACACTCTCGAGCTGGGTGCTCCAATGTGAGTGAGCAGCAATGTGAGGAATTATGTGTGTTCATCATCATCATCATCGTTTCAGTCATAGGACATCCACTGCTGGACATAGGCCTCCCATATACCATATGCCTATAGGCCATATGCGTATAACTTTCGTGCAATTAATTTTGACTGCCAATGGTGATGGATCAATGGTGATTTTGTAATAAATTTTTATACGAGTTACTTATTTCATGGCCAAGAAACTACGTTAAAAGCTTAAAGTTTTTTTTTCTTAAGTTTCTGTTCTTGCCCGTGTTTTATAATATATAATTCAGGCGTTACAGAATATTTTCGAAGTCTAGTAAATAGAGAATTCTTTATCAGATTGACATCAAAGATGGGACAATGATTGAGATCCCTTTCATATACATAAGAAACTGTGTTTGTTTCACTTGGATATCGTTAAATTTTACTTAATCGGTCACTTGCGCTTGACTTTAAAGGCTCAGAACCCGTTCATTTCGAAGCTTTTTTTAACCGATTTCAAAAAGGAGGAGGTTATCTTATATTTAGTGTTCATGATGACATCATAAGACGATAATTTTCATTGCAGTTTTAATAGAATTCTTATATATTTAACTTCACAATGTGTTTTGCTTGATTAAAAAAGAACTAATTATATTTTTACTTTTAAATATAGTGGAACTTAGTTCATCATTCATCATCATTTCAGCCATAGGACGTCCACTGCTGGACATAGATAGACATAGATCTGCAAAAGTGCCGGTTGGAAGCGGTCTGCATCCAGTGTTTCCCTGCGGTCTCTTTTAGGTCGTCTGTCCATCTTGTGGACGTTCTACGCTGACTAGTTAATTGTGTGTAAGTAAGAATTAATTACGAAGTTAAAGCTTTGATAATCTTTTTTTCCTCAAACAAAGCCAAGTATCTTCAATCCAAAAACAAAATAAAGAAACTTTGACTATAATTCAGAGCACACCTGGTACGTAAATCTTGCATAACTTTTAGCCGATTCTAGAACTGGGAATCCGCGGATTAATTGCAATGTTTCTTGAATCACCGACTCTAATTAACTTGGCTCTTAGCCATTTGTAGAAAGTACCTGCAAACTAGTTTCATACCGTGACCCGCGCGTTTAAATCAAAGATCATCATAATCAGCCTTTTAATAGTCCACTGCTGGACTTTTGGCCTACACCGAAAGAGCTATTGGGTCATATCCATCATGCTGGCCCAGTTGCGGGTTGGTGGATTCACATACGCCATTAAATTCCTTCTCCGTACATATGGTTCCCTCATGATGTTTTCCTTCACCGAAAAGCCAGTGGTATGAATATCAAAGATAATAAAATTAAATCCACCTCACCTGATTATCAATTAAGGCAGTCTAGTCAAACATAGAACACGATTGCAAAAAAAATTTGATAGCAAAATGTTATGTAGGAACCATTTAAGACATTTAAGTGAAAAATTAAATACTCAGTGACATCGTCGTGAATAGTCGAGCGTTACTGTGACTAAATAATAATAACAATATCTGGGCTAGACCCAGGAATAAAAATAATGTTAATCTGCATAGATAAGGCAACCTTTTCAATTAGTGAAAACCGCAGGACGCAGCCTGCTCTTGTAATGTCAACGTATAATTTTCATGTCAATTAAAAATATTGTTTGTGTCCATTACATGATTTTAACGGTTAAAAATAAATGTTAAAAACAAGTACAATACGCGAGAGACTGGAAACTGAGTGAATTGTTCGTCGTGGCATTGTCTGTGACAAATAAGCTCGCAGCTGGGTCCCGATTATTATTTCATTACAAAGTGTTATTGCCCCCGCAGCCCCCGCGGCCCCCGCGCGCGCGCTGTAAACACACGAGATGAATTGTGACTCGGACGAGATGCCACGACGGACATATTGGATGCTCTGCTATGATGCTGGGGATTTATATAATTTTTCACGAAATATTGCAGTTATTAGAGTGCCCCGACTTTATATGACTTTTGCGCAGAACAAATCTGTTTGAATATCATTTTATAACGAATAAAACCAGCCCAGTGCGAGTCACGCTCGCGCACTGAGGGTTCCGTACCATAGCTTGTTAGATACTAAAGTACATAAAAGTTGTGCAAAAAGACAACATCCCATCATAGCCCAGGTGGTCACCCATCCAAGTACCGACCGCACCCAACGTTGCTTAACTTTGGTGGTCGTACGAGAATCGATGGTAAACATAAATTTGTCACCGACTCTCACTTGGCCATTATATATTATTTGTTGTTATACTTTAGAGTGTGTACTATAATCATGCCAAGTTTGACGCTTGTACGTACATAAATACATAAAAATAAATAAATAAATAAATGAATAATTCTTAGTTAATTCGCCGTAACATTACATATTCCGTAAAAATTTCAACTGGATATTTATTATGGTTCGAAAGATAGGTACAGCTGTTTAAAGGTAGGACAGACGGACAGACAGACAGACATCGTAGGCTTAGTAATAGGGTCCCGTTTTTACCCTTCGGGTACGGAACCCTAAAAACTACGCCCAAAAGTATCTGTACCAACGTTCTTATATAATTCGAAGGTGTCTCTCAGGGTACGCCAGGGACCTCTATAAGTCAATAATAACACCCTCTCAGCACAACCCTTCAATCTAACACTTGACCTCCAGACAATACCAATATTGTACGTAGAGCTGCTAGTAGCTGGGCCGAGAGGTTCGCAGGCGAGCCTTGGCTAATAATAAACGGGTGCCATTTGATCACACCCTGAAACATTTTCCTAAAATGTTACAAAAGAAATATGCTCATGAAAACATGCACACTAACACCAAATAAAACCAGCCAAGTGCGAGTCGGGCTCGCGCACTGAGGGTTCCACACCACCACATAACTTGTTAGCTACTAAAGTACAAAAAAGTTGTGCAAAATAACATCCCATCAACGCCCAGGCGGTCACCCATCCAAATACCGGCCGCGCCCGACGTTGCTTCACTTCGGTGATCGTACGAGAAGCGATGGTGAACAGAAATTTTTCACCGACTCGCACTTGGCCGTTATTTATTATTCGTTGTTGTACTTTAGAGTGTGTACTATAATCATGCCAAGTTTGACGCTTGTACGTATTGCCGTTTTCACATAGAGCTAATACATAAATACGTTAAAAATTACGTTTTTTGTATGGAGACCTCCCTTCCGTTTTTACTTTTTGTCTTTTATTATTATTATTTGTTAGTTAATCCGCCGTTTCATTACATATTCTGTGAAAATTTCAGCTGGCTATATATTTACGGTTCAAAAGATACAGCTGTTAATAGGTTGGTCGGACGGACGGACAGACTTAATAGGCTTAGTAATAGGGTCCCGTTTTTACCATTTGGGTACGGAACCCTAAAAATATGTGGCAAAAGTGGTAATAATAGGTTTAAACTAAAAATAAATCTCAATCAAATGGCTAAAGCAGGCAGCCTTCCTAGCTACCCGTTTAACCCAGAAGCGCAAAAATTTTGATCTGCAGTCATAGTTTATCTGATGGAGATATAGTTATGTGCCATGAAAAATTTCCCAAGCGTCGACAGCGCGCCGTTTGTATTATCAACCGAAGAAGGGAGGTGAAACCTGCCAATTCGTTGGAAGAACACAATTTATTTTGAACACGAAGTCGTATGTAACACGTGGTGGGTAAAGAGCTGGTCACATTTGCAGCTGTTCAGAGTTCTTTTCATCCGCTTGCAATAACTCAAGAGGCAAGGCACCAGATTCCGCCAGATTAGTAAAATTTATTAGACTTTTTAATTACTTAGACGCATTACGTATAGTAAACGGCTTACTTAACCTAACAATAATTATGGTTGGTGAATAGATCATCACATGACGATGACTCGGTGGATTACTGTCAATCACCTACATTGCAAAACAGGAAAGTTATTATCACTTTATTACCTTTTTGTCACGACAAAACGGTTTGTTCATTGATGCAGTAACCTAAAAGATTAGAGAAAATCTGCTAGTAAACTAAACAACAAAACTACGGGACAGGGAAATATAGGAAATGTCACAGCAAGTTCCGCTCTCCGCTCGCACTCCGGCGCTCCGTTGGCAGAGTTGCAAGTAGCGTGGGTCGCGGCGCGGCGATAATTCAATGAATCCGAGGCTCGCCGTCGCAGCGCGACAACTATTCGCCAAAGGATACGTGCCGTGGACTGCGAGTGCCGCGACATTTTTACATTCCAGCCAATTTGTGCGTTGCGGCTGTTACGGCATCTTCGCCATCTGTTGTGCCTCACACCTGCAATATCTAGAATGAGCTTTCTGCGGCATTTCCGACTAACTATATAACACGGGATTCTTCAAAATTGCTGTTAATTGAGTATTTAAAGGTCAGCAACGTCTCTGTGATGCCCCTGGTGTTACAGGTATCCAAAGTTATAGTGTTAACACACATATGGATTTGGTTGACGGACCGCCGTCCAACCAACGGGAGAGAAAGAGTGAGAATATCATATTTCCCTCTCTTTCTCTCCCGTTGGTCAGACGGCGGTTGAGGTCAACCAAATCCATACGTGTGTTAACACTATTATAGGCAACGGTGATCGCTTACCATCAGGCGAACTGGTAGCTTGTTTCTTACCACTTGCCATGTAAGCATGTCTCAATCGACAAAAGTATCAAACAAGTCAGTATTTATAATTAAAGACCGACGTGATGCAAACATTTTTAGCAAAACTACGCGTGTATTTTACAGCAGGAGCAACAGTGAATTATGACAGCTCTACTTGAGAGCCAGTTCTCAAGGCTGTGTGTGTTTCTCATTTGCAAACATATTTTCAATGATCAAACCTGTCAGTGACTAGAAAAATTACCGCGTTCTGTGCAATAAAGGAAATGTCAAAATACGACAACTGTAATTAGTTGCAAGTTTTAAGTTTCGTAACAGTTTGGATAGCATGTTAATATATTTTTCACTAGAACGGAAACTCTACCTTTCTATTTGTTATCAACACAACCATTATTCATATTATAACTCAAACAGCGCAGTATTTGATTACAATCCGATGGTTGTTTGTGCATTACGCGCTGTAATTAGCGGATTGTTTGTCCTTTGGTAAAGTATATCTACTAACATTATGTAGGCATGTTTGTATGTATAAGTAGCGGCGGACAAACGCGCAAACACGCGGTAATTAAGGCGGTCTTTCAGACAAAAAAGGCTTCACAGAATTTTTTTTTGAGACAATATATTCATTTTAAAGCAGTAAAAAAAATATGTGGTAATCTTGATCATATTTCTGAGTGTACCATTAGTTCCAAAACACGTTTCCGATAAATTTTCTCGATAGAAAAAAATCATGAAATAACCTCTAACCTTGAAATTTACCTAAACGCATACAATGTTATCTCGACTATTAATGAACAAATCTTTACAAAATTTACAAGAATGATGTTAAATATTGTAAAAAATAACATCATTAATTTTATTTATTGATTAAAATTCAATTTTTCTATCTATTAATTAATTTAATCATAAATTGGCTCGAATGTGTCGAACGAAACGTCGTGCCGCCGCGGCGCCTTTTCACTTCTCTTTTATTTTTACGCGATGTGACAGAGACCGCTGAGGCGCGCTGCTAGACGGACGTGTGTCGCTTTGTTCCGCTAACCGCTCCAAAATATAATCTCAACTTTATGACACAAAAACACCTTGACGTAAGTTGTAAAGTAAGTACCTACCTTATCTGCAATGTTTTCTTGCATTATAAGTACTAAAAAGGCAGGCGAATGAAAATTACATTTTGTAACGATTTGTTTGTATATATTAGTTTACGAAGGATAATTTCACCACAATCGTCATAGTCCAGTTGGCCGAATGGTTTGACGCAATGGATAAGTTCTCTGCGACTCTGTGAGTAAGCTCCGGGTTCAAATCTCATAGTCACCAATAATTTTAATTTTTGTAATTTTTCTTATGTTTTTAAAATAATTCGTCATGTTCGTGCGTGCGTGCGTGGGTGTGTGTATGTTTGTGTTTATGTTTGTATGCATGTATGTAATGTTCTTTACTCGAAAATGGTAGGGCCGTTATTGACGGGATTTTCACTGTCAGATAGCTGATTCTACGAGGAGAAAAAAAAATGGCATCTTTTTATCATCATCATCATCACCATTTTTTCATTACTTCGCAGGTGAACCCGCAGAGCACAGTTAGTCTACTTTTTTAGGGTCCCGTACCTCAAAAGGATAAAACGGAACCCTTATAAGATCACTTCGTTGTCCGTCTGTCTGTCCGTCTGTCAATACCCTTTTTCTCAAGAACGCGTAAAGGTATCAAGTTGAAATTTATACTAAATACTTGGGCCTACGGTTTCTTTCGGCTGTAAAAAATAAAAGTTGTAAGTCAAAGCAATCAAAAGATATGAACGTTTATGTCGTATGTTTTGCGATTTCACAGGGGAATCTAAACCTATAGGGTACTTCCCGTTGACCTAGAATCATGAAATTTGGCAAGAGGCAAGGTCTCATAGCACATATATAGGAATAAATCCGAAAGTTATAAATTTGAAGTTCATTTAAAAATAATTATTTTGCTATTACAAACTTACATTTTGTAGTTGGAATGTATGGAATAACCTTATTGTCAACTACAAACTTAAGTTTGTATTTCAATATTTTAACTTCAGTTAGTTTTTCTTTTTGGTCTCGTCCTCTGAGGGTTCCGTCTAACGGAACCCTCAGAGCACGAGACTACTCGTACTTGTCCGGTTTTTGTATGTGGCATAGGTGGCAAACAAGCAGACGGGCTACCTGATGGTAAGCAGTCATCGTCGCCTATGGATACTTGTAACACCAGAAGCATCACAAATATGTTGCCGACCCATTAGGACTCTATTACGATACTATAAAGGTTAGAAAGTTCTATACAACTTGGAATGGACATACAGACAGACGCATGGACAGAAGGAACTTATATGGGTTCCTTGTAGTTCTACGGAACCCTAAAAAGGTGTTACATTCTTCTTTGAACGTTCAGGGATTCATTACATAGTGATACGGTTTCGGTATAGTTGCATTCCGGACCTAGTCTTCACGGTTTGCGCGGGGCAGGAGGGTGGAGTGACATCAGTGGAGAGGCATAATAATAATAACTTCCAAGTATCGGTGGTCGATGTACCACAAAAAAAGAGTCTCGAGCATTTGCAGAGGTCACACAAAGTGGACAGTCAGCGACGTTATCATACAAAATAGCTTTCCGTCCAGTTTAATTAGACATTCCAGTTGATACCTTGAGAAGTACGTAATTTACGCGTAAAATTTACAAATTGGTCTCACCCTTACTTCCTTTGGTCAGGCTTCAAGTAAGTACTTAGTACTAAACAGGCAGGCGAATGAAAATTACATTTTGTGACGATTTCTTTGTACATTTATATTATTTTATAGATTAGAAGCATAATTTCACCGCTTGCGTCATAGTTCGTTTAGAAGAGTGGTTGACGCAATGGATTAGTTCCTGTGACTCAGTAGGCTCCGGGTTCAATTCTCAAATTTCCATTTTCTTTTTGTTTTTTTTTATAATGTTTTTGAAATATTTCGTCGTGTGCGTATGTCTGTAATGTTCTTTATAGACTCGAAAACTGCAGGACCGATTTTGATAGGATTTTCACTGTAAGATAGCTGATGTTGAAAAAAATTCGAGCAACTTTTCATCATCATCATCATCACAATTTTTCATTACTACGCAGGTGAATGCGCGGGGTGCAGTCTACTATAATGGTTAGGAAGTCCTAAACAACTTGGGATGGACAGACAGAGACGGATGGGCAGAACGAACTTATATGGGTTCCTTGTAATTCTACGGAACCCTAAAAAGGTGTTACAGTCTTCTTTGAGTATATCTTTCTTCTATATACATATAAAAAGCGATGTATGTATGTTCCCTATGAAGGCTGATGATGATGATGATGATATTACGTATAAACTCCAAAATGGCTGAACTGATTTTGATGGGATTTTCACTCTCAGATAGCTGATGTTATAACGAGAGGAAAAAAATGCTGCTTTTCATCATCATCGGCATCATCAGCACCAATTTTTAGTTTAGTTTAGTTTGAGCTAGTTTGGTAAGTCGTGATGTTACTTTCTCCAGAAACGGATTAACTGACCTGATCGAGGACTTCGGAGTCTGCTACGGAACTGCTAGACGGATAGAGCTAGAAGTGTCGAGTTTGGGCTCGTTTTATTAGTCGTGATGAGATCTTCTTCCACGAATATTTTGACTGACCTGATCGAGGATTTCGGAGCCAGCTAGTGGAACTGCTAGACGGATAGAGCTAGAAGTGTCGAGTTTGGGCTTGTTTCATTAGTCGTGATGAGATCTTCTTCCAGAAATATTTTGACTGACCTGATCGAGGATTTCGGAGACTGCTACTGGAACTGCTAGACGGAAAGAGATAGGAGCGTCGAGTTTGGGCTCGTTTCATTAGTCGTGATGAGATCTTCTTCCAGAAATATTTTGACTGACCTGATAGAGGATTTCGGAGACTGCTA
Organism: Agriopis aurantiaria; assembly: GCA_914767915.1. Classification (NCBI taxonomy): domain Eukaryota; kingdom Metazoa; phylum Arthropoda; class Insecta; order Lepidoptera; family Geometridae; genus Agriopis; species Agriopis aurantiaria. Next base: position 19,979,044 of record OU611982.1, on the reverse strand, counting down.
GTGGATCTGCTAGACGGATAGAGCTAGAAGTGTCGAGTTTGGGCTCCTCGATCAGGTCAGTCAAAATATTCCTGGAAGAAGATCTCATCACGACTAATGAAACGAGCCCAAACTCGACACTTCTGTCTCTTTACGTCTAGCAGTTCCAGTAGCAGTCTCTGAAGTTCTCGATCAGGTCAGTGAAAATATTCCTAGAAGATCTCATCACGACTAATGAAACAAGCCCAAACTCGACACTTCTATCTCTTTCCGTCTAGCAGTTTCAGTAGCAGGCTCCGAAACCCTCGATCAACTCAGTCAAAATATTCCTAGAAGAAGATCTCATCACGACTAATGAAACGAGCCCAAACTCGACCATTATATCTCTATCCGTCTAGCAGTTCCAGTAGCAGTCTCTGAAGTCCTCGATCAGGTCAGTCAAAATATTCCTGGAAGAAGATCTCATCATGACTAATGAAACGAGCCCAAACTCGACACTTCTATCTCTTTCCGTCTAGCAATTCCAGTAGCGGTCTCCGAAATCCTCGATCAGGTCAGTCAAAATATTCCTGGAAGAAGATCTCATCACAACTAATGAAACGATCCCAAACTCGATGCTCCTATCTCTTTCCGTCTAGCAGTTCCAGTAGCAGTCTCCGAAATCCTCGATCAGGTCAGTCAAAATATTTCTGGAAGAAGATCTCATCACGACTAATGAAACAAGCCCAAACTCGACACTTCTAGCTCTATCCGTCTAGCAGTTCCACTAGCTGGCTCCGAAATCCTCGATCAGGTCAGTCAAAATATTCGTGGAAGAAGATCTCATCACGACTAATAAAACGAGCCCAAACTCGACACTTCTAGCTCTATCCGTCTAGCAGTTCCAGTAGCAGTCCCCGAAATCCTCGATCAGGTCAGTCAAAATATTCCTAGAAGAAGATCTCATCACGACTAATGAAACGAGCCCAAACTCGACCATTCTATCTCTATCCGTCTAGCAGTTCCAGTAGCAGTCTTTGAAGTTCTCGATCAGGTCAGTCAAAATATTCCTAGAAGATCTCATCACGACTAATGAAACGAGCCCAAACTCGACCATTCTATCTCTATCCGTCTAGCAGTTCCAGTAGCAGTATCTGAAGTTCTCGATCAGGTCAGTCAAAATATTCCTGGAAGAAGATCTCATCACGACTAATGAAACGAGCCCAAACTCGACCATTCTATATCTATCCGTCTAGCAGTTCCAGTAGCAGTCCCCGAAATCCTCGATCAGGTTAGTCAAAATATTCCTGGAAGAAGATCTCATCACGACTAATGAAACGAGCCCAAACTCGACCATTCTATCTCTATCCGTCTAGCAGTTCCAGTAGCAGTCCCCGAAATCCTCGATCAGGTCAGTCAAAATATTCCTAGAAGAAGATCTCATCACGACTAATGAAACGAGCCCAAACTCGACACTTCTAGCTCTTTCCGTCTAGCAGTTCCAGTAGTAGTCTCCGAAGTCCTCGATCAGGGCAGTCAAAACATTCCCGGAGAAAGATCTCATGATGACTAATGAAACCAGCCCAAACACGACACATCAGGCCTTCCCCGTCTAGCAGTTCCAGCAGCAGTCTCCGAATTCCACCATCAGCTCAGTCAAATCATTCCTTGACTAACAATACTCACTAAGACTAAAAAAACGAGCCCAACCTTGACTTATCTCGCTTTCCCTATTTAGCAGTTTTAGCAGTCTCCGAACTCTACCATCAAGTTAGTAGAATCATACCAGGAGTAAGAATAAACTATAATGTAATAGGTAAAATATTTGGTGCAAAAAAGAAACATAAAATATTGAAACGTACGACGAAAGTAAATTTTAATAATTAAAACTAGCAAATTGGTTTGATTGAATTATGGTTTGTTTGTTCTCCGTCGTCCCGTCGCTGTGTGCGTCTGGGCCGTGCGCGTGTAGTAGTACGACTTTTATACCTACGCATTATGCAAAGGGAGGGTCCCTTTGCATAATGCGTAATGTTATGATAAAAAATTGAGTCCAAAAATATCTACATAGTACTAGATTTGAACCGGGCATTCGTGGTTTACCAGCGCGGTGCCAGACCACTAGGCCAACAGAGCTTTGCTGTGGGCCGACGAAATTACTTGTCTTTAGCTGTGTATAGGTGAAGGTCGTCACGTTTCTGCGAGATTCACGCGGTGCGCCCCGCTGTAGACGGCCGCCACTGCCTCTGCTTCACCCCCTCAAAAACATAAAAGTCAGCTAGTCACGGCGCCTTAACAGTAATCAGCCAGTAATGTTATTATGGAGGCAGCGATGGATGCGCTCACTTGATTACTGCCACTGGCTGGCCGGTCGTTGGCTAATAACTGGCTTATGTTTTGCAGATAGATAATAAAAACTAATATAAATAACAGTTCATACTCACAGCTCCCTGTGTCCATGGAACAAACACGTCAACAAGGACAACTAACACTCAGACCCAGAGCAGGAATTCGTAATTAAAACATTTTCTCGAACAAACATATACATAACCATCTCATTTTCAAACTTCTTTCAGAGCGTCTGGTTAATGCAACGCATGACCAAAATGCTGGCCTGTTTCTGGCTCAACGCATTAGCATTGCCATTCAGCGTGGTAATGCCGCCAGCATGCTGGGTACGCTGCCAACTGGTAGTGGGCTTGAGCATTTGGATTGTCTTTAGACCTTCAATGGTGTATGGGCAGTCTAACTGTATTTGTAGTGTTAGTATTAGCTTGTATTTTGTTAAGTTAATAAAGGCACTTGCCCAGTAAAAAACATATACAACAAACTCAAATATTCATTACACGAATGTTTGCCCTAGGTGGGAATCAAACCCAGGCCCCAAAGCGCAAAAGGCAGCTTCACAGTCTCCCAGTCCCAGTAGAAGTGATCGTAAATAATGATAAATACATTTAGCCTGTACGTTCAGATATTGAAGCAATTCTTTACGTCTTGGATAAGAGTACACGCTCACAATTGTTTCAAACAACTTTGAGTGAAAAACGGGAATATTCTCAAAGGTGCTGTTCGGACGAAAAAGTAATTCATACTAAAAACAAAGTAAATTCTGAATTTAACTTGTAGGCAATTCCAAAAGTCACTAAACTCCTTCCTTTTTACAACTCTTTCGTTTAATTTAATGTCGTGGTAAAAAGTATAATAAAAGTTTTATACCGTCCCTACCGCTAGTTATAAAACTGAATCAGTCTTATAACTCTAGGCCACTGAATCCGATTGAACTGATTTGCTTACAAACCGCCCGGAAATATTACTTCCAAGCGAAATGATCGTAATTCAATAAAATCACTCTCCGTCGTAATATCGGAGAGTTTTCATATACTCTGTGGTATCCTGCCTCGAGAACACTCCTAGATATGGTTATCAAAAGAAATGAAATGTTCGCACATCGTCTTTAGTATTTGCTCAATGATATAGTCTGGATTTAGCTGAAAAACAAGCATTTGTTGGATCAAGGTCGTAATTTTGTGAGGTTGAAGTAACAAGAAAAGATTCTCAGTTCATAATAATGGTTATTTCTCGGATTCGCGATTGCAGAAAACTTTGCTCCGTGCGCGGTTTATTTTTAAAGGAACTAAGTTTGCAAAGTTTTCGGGAGAGGACAAATTGCGAGGTCAAAAGATGTTAAATAGAGTTTGCTCTACTTGGAGAAGACGTGCATTTCACACGGATTGTAGTTCATCACAACCACGATATTGCAAATAAACTAACCAATCCAATATTACATTCGTGTTTGGACAACTCGATGATCTTGATGCTTCTCTTTGAGCAACTTCTTGTTTCAAAGAAATTACGAAGATAGTTGTATACTTAAACATTGTTGATCTCTACGCTAAATGAGCTGAAATCCAAACTGCAAACGGACTGTGTGGCGTGGTGAGGCTCCATGCAACCCAACACAACAAAATGCGGCTCGTTGCGGCTGCTCGCGCTGGATCGACATGATAATACTTTGCATGCAATGAGCTTAATCCTAATTAATAGTTACAAACGATATTTTGTCCTGACCACGCGGACGCGGTGTATCCAGTCGGGCGCAGGTCGCGGTCCTCTCCACCATAACTCATGTTTCCGAGCGACAGGAGCTATTGTGACGGGTGTACCGCACTGTGTACCGACATGATTGTTTAAAATCGCGAGGCGTGCGCCCCAGTGCGGCCCAGTGCGGCCCGATAAGATTTATACACTGCGCCTGACACTTAATTTCGTTCATGTTCAACGCTACACGTCAAGGATTTTTTTCATTTTACGTGCGTTTAAAACGGACAGAAAGAAACAGGATTAGAACTCACAAAATGTTTCAAATCTTTCTGCATTTTAAAATGTTGTGTTCATGTCCATATTTGTCATGGTAAAATTTGTATATTTTTCGTGTTGATCGCTCAAGCCAAGTTTTTTTTTGTTTATAATGTTGTTATTATTGTAGTTTACCTTAAGGACTAACTTTTTTAACAGTTTTCAATATTTTTTCGCAGTTACATAATAGTCAAACGAATATTCTAGGATTATGAAATCACGACCGCTAAAATGCTATTCCATGCATAGTCGTACCTATATGAGATTGAAATGACAGTCCGTCAAACTACGGCTGCCAGAAGCAGATATTACTCTACATCTCGTTATTCTGCGATAATGGCTTTCTTAATGCAATGTGAAAATGCAAAGGCTTATTTTAAGATTATTTTGTAAATTAAATCTGAACACATATATTATCTACACTCTACAGTGTGGTATACAATGAAGCACCTTGACAAAATGCTACACAAAATAATATTTATCTATCAACTCTACATTTCTGATGTCTCCTACTGCATATGACATGGTCAAGTAAGCATTCGTTAGAAAACTCTCGGTCCATGTTTCACGCACACTATCTACGAATTATGCGTAATACCCTTGTCAATTTTAGGTAGCATGAATTATCTATACAAATATAATAAAGAGGAAAGATTTGATTGTTTGTTTGTTTGCATTGAATAGGCTCCGAAACTACTGAACCGATTTGAAAAACTCTTTCACTGTTGGGAAGCTACACTATCCCCGGGTGACATAGGCTATATTATATTTACAAAAAATTAGGGATCCTTACTAAAACTCCAATAATGTAACCTAAGGTGTAAAAATAAGACTTAGGTACACCCGTGCGAAGCCTGAGTGCGTTGCTAGTATTTAATAAATGGAAATGGAATCAAATTGGACTAAGACAAAATATTTTCCTAAATCATTATAATTTTCGTTAGTACTAATTATTATATCAAAGTGGAATTCGCCGCTCTACGTCACTCTATCCAATGAATAGTTAATGAGAGAAACGATCATCCCCTACCATCATAACACCATCTGAACAGATTCCCAGTCCTATCCGTTAATTACCTGCATTAATACTGGCGACCTTTGAAGAATTCTCTTTACGGCTGTGGAGGATGTAAATATTATGTATAACAACATTTTTATTATCATAGAAATGATTATCATTACTCCCGTACTACCCACGGTTGGACAAGGCTTAATTCATCGTGATACTCTCAACTCCCTGTTAGTCGCATTGAATTGCTTCTACTGGCTTTTTGATGTAATCGAATATTTCTCAGTCGTAAATAGGCTTGCTTTCGATCACCACCTCGCCTGATGTTAAGCGATGATGCGGTGTACGATGGAGCTGGATAAACCGTTTCACTCGCGATTGAAAGACATCCAGATTGTATCTATAGGGAACATCTCAGTCAGCATATTGAACAGTCTAGCGGTTTGCACAATGAAAGTAGCATCAAAGTTCTTTGTTTTGGTTTGGAATATAATGTTTGCTAAGAGTCAGCCACGAACCGGTTCAATCCAGAACCGGTTCGATCCGGTTCTGGTTCAGTCCGGTCCAAGCTTCCATATTTTTCAAAATGAGAAAAATCAAGTCTAAATCTGTAAATTTTTCATAGATTTGTTTACAAAGTAGTTTAGTTATTCTTTACGTGTTTAAATAATCCTGTTATGAAAAAAGTTCCCACCTCGTAGTATTTATCAAGATCTCAGACAGTGTATCAATTCTTTTCACCTAAGGAATTATGTACTCTTAGATCAAGACATTCATATTCCATCTCACTCCTGCTCAGTACGATTCACTCCAGCTCACGGCTTTGTTGTGAATTCTAATTAAACTCTTAGAATAGGGATTAATGCGAGTTTGGATGAGGAATTATTTGAAGACATGTCGCCGCGACCGAGCGCCGGTAATTAAATTAATTAGCTATGCTGTACGCATTTAATAAAGCTTTACCTCTGACGAATAAACCAAGGGACATCGCACTCGGCTTTCACTTCACCGGGTCTTCATTTCGTAATGAGCTACCGTTTACTCCTACTGCTACAACTTTCAATCATAGTAAACACAGATAAAATAAAATACATAATTATCAATTATTAAAATCTACTTCAAAATTAGCAACTGGATGACATATTTTTTCCAGTTATTTTGATTTAAAAACCATATACTGATACCAATTTTAATGAAATAAATTTTATGGAACCAATCTTGAAGTACATCCTTTTTCCCCCCAAGTCGGTTTGTAAATTAACGAGTTCTGAAATAACAAACATAAAAAAAAACCTAATTGAAAACCGCCTTTTTTTGAAGTCGGTTAAAGCACAGAGATACAGCACGCGGTAGATTTATTTGCAAACTCTATTTGCAATAGCAGCTGATCATACATATTACTTGTGAAATCTACTACGTAGATATTTCTAGATATTCATGTTCTATCTTTGACCACACTCTTACAATCAGAAAATATTTAAAATATTTTTGCTTTTAAAATGTTATAGTGATTTCATGGCTGTATGCTTTATTCATCCATATTTGTAGAGTAGGAGATGTTTGAGCGTTGTGGGCGCAAATAAAGCTGACGAGTGAAGACATCATTTGAATGGTGTTGAAATGTGCTTCGTTTAGAAAACTTGCTTGATTCCGCCCGCTGCAAGCCCACGCGCCTCATAATGTTGTGGGAGTTTGTAACATTCGCTTATAGAACGCATGAATAATTGAAAGAGAATACCATTTGATATTCTAAACGACACATATTTTTCTAATCATAACACGCACTTATTTGTACTATTTAAAGACGAACCGTTTTTTTATAATATAAATTACTAACTAGCTGCTCCCCGCGATATATACCTCCTTAAAGCAACCTCCTTTCAGACGTAGATTACTTTTTTCTATCATAAACGTCAATGTATGACTTCAAATCTTGTTCCTGTTTTTTGTAGCGAAAATATAAAAACATCAAAAAAAAGATATGTTTATCCGATCGCTTCCAAACTTCATAGGATCACTAGTTGGGCTTGAAAAATGCCTGAAAATTTCATTAAAGTCGGTCTATCTATTTCCGAGTCCATAGGGATTATACGTACATATAATATATACCTACATAGTGCCTACATACATACATACATACATCGCCTTTTATATTATATCAAGCACGTTAAAAAACCTAATGGCATGTTACGTCCATGTATTATATACAGAGACAGATGATAATATTGTTAGAAAAATTAACATTTTTTATTTTTCACTTCAACCATATATTTTAACACTACTTTTACAAGTTTAGAGGCAATATTTCACATTTCGCACACCATATCATTTGAGAATTTTACCTTAAACGAAGAAATCGTTTACGGCATAAAATTACGGAGCGGCGGGAAAAATTTGCATTTTTCATACATTTAGTAGAGAATTTTCGAGTGCTGGAGTGGTGAAAAGGACTACTGTAATACAATTTAGCTGAATCGGCGGTAACCTGGCCGAGTTGCGTGTCCCGCTCCAGTTGGCGTGTTCGTACGTAAGGGTGCCTCTTCAAGTTGGTCGTGTTCGACATGTGTAAAGCTGCAGTGGTCGGCTCGGTGCCTGCTCATTGGAATCGTTTAAAGCGCGCTGCGGAATGCACCGTTCATGTTTGTTGGCGCACCCGAAAATGTTCTGAACTTAGAAATCAAAATTACTGTCGCATTTTGTAAGCCATTTTATTAGTTTGAAGTAATATATTTTGTTTGAATTTGACGATTTTTAACCTCAACTTCTTTAAGGAGTGTGTTATTGACCCGCGGCTAGTAGGTTGCTATCAAAATGATTACAGCAGATTATGAAATAAGTTGTATTTTTTTAAAATATAATTGATGCCATCCCAAAGCATTAGAAATGTAGCAGTCGATTCTGTAGAACAGTTACGGAATCATGATGCTACGGTGCCCGTAGCCACGGGATTGCAATGCTACGACGTAGCGCATAGACATAAATTTCTAAGAAAATAGTGCAAAAAGCATCACTTACATCTCCGTTAGTATCATACTCGGATATCGTAACATTATTCTTGTTTTGAGGAAAACATAATTAAATAATAACGGAACATTCCCAGTACGGAAACATTAACATTCAATGAATTTCATTAAAATGTAGGTTTATTGCGAAATTATTATTAATCTAGAACGAATGATAATTAAAATGTCATGAGATGATAATTATTATTAAAATTATAATTATTTATAGCGAATATTATTATAAAAAGCGGCAACAGCTTAAGTATGACAACTAGTTACGCCCGGCGGTTTTACCTGCGTAGAAAAAGGATCCAACCATTTTATTAGCTTGACAACACTTTTGTTTGTCTCGTACCCCATTTCAATAATAATAATAAAAAATACTGTTTAATGTTTTGTTTTTTACTGTTTTTTTGTTTTAATGTTTTTATGGCCAATAAATATTTCTGATTTCTGATTTACTACTGCAATAATTGTAATACTAATTATGTGTACTCATCTATACTAATATTATAAAGAGGAAAGATTTGATTGTTTGTTTGTTTGTTTGTTTGCATTGAATAGGCTCCGAAACTAATGAACCGATTTGAAAAATTCTTTTACTGTTGGGAAGCTACACTATCCCCGGTTAACATAGGCTATATTATATTTAAAAAAAATAGGGATCCTTACTAAAACTCCAATAATAAAACCCAAGGTGTAAAAAATAAGATTTACAATTTTGACTTTGCGTGTTTGACAGTTCTAAGACAGGACAACGTCTGTCAGGTCAGCTAGTATAATATATATGTGTCTATCAAATTATAATATGAAAGGTGATTATTGCCGCAAATCTAATAAATATAGTAAACTGATATGTAATATATTACGTATGTTGGTCTAATAATGTACCCGGCATGTGTCGGAGAAAGTATAGAAAAAAAAAACTTTTTAATATATGGGTGGGACAGACATGCTATGTATCACATTTACAATACGAGGAACGTTCCATGTATGGACAAGAATATGGGGAGAATTAAACGCTACGAGATCTGTACACGCGACAGTTCAAACATTAATTCCGTTCTCTGAAGAGAAATAAGCAAAACGAACGCAACGAGCGACCGCAATGAAACGAAATAAGTGCCAATTTGCGCGGAACAGATACAATGGAAAATGGATAACTTTTAACCGGCGCAGAACAAAATCACTGACAACTTTAATGCCTCGACTCAAATGTTTCACGGGAGCTTCGCCTTTTACTCTTCCATTAGGGAATTTTATACAAGGAATTGTTTAAAATAACGCGAAAAGTTGATACTGTTCTGGTTAAGCTACCTCGGGACTGTGATACAATGTTCTCTCACAGTTTGTGATAAAATATTATTAAAACAATTCCTATTTAGAAACTAAGGCTAGAGCTAATTTTTACACAACTTGTAAAAACTTTAAAACGTTTTTAGGGTTTCATAGTAGGAATCCATGTAAGAACGTTCTGTCCGTCTGTTCAAATTTTTTAGAACCTTCTACCTTTTATATTTATTTAACTACTAGCTGAGCTCCGCGGTTTCACCCGCATTGTGATGAAAAATGGTGATGATGATGATGTAAATGTTGAAACGATGATGATGTTTTTCGGGATAAAAAGTAGCCAATGAGTTAAACCAGGGTATAAGCTAACTCCATACCAAATTTCATCTCAATCGGTTGAGTAGTTTCGGCGTTAAGTCCAGCCAAACATACACACTTTGACATTTATAATATTAGTATGATATGATAATTATGATATGATTACATAGTATGAAATGATGCAAAATTACGGTTTTGATATAGATTTCAATTTTAAAAGTATAAAACAGTATACTCTTATATTTAAGAGGTGGCTCTGGTACATGTGCGATGGGGATTGAGGAAAATTTTTTTTCGCTTCTATCAAGTGTATCCTTTGCTAAATATAGCCCGCCAAAATAGCAAAACGTCGGTGGGCCCCGCTACATTTTTAAACTATTAAAATGTTGAAATTTGTAACTTTTATTCAAAATTGTTATGAACATTTTGTGATCAAAACTTTTCGATGTTTCCCACAAGACGGACAGACGACCTAAAAGAGACCGCAGGGAAACGCTGAATGCAGGCCGCTTCCAACCGGCCCTTATGTAGAAAGGAGAGGCCTATGTCCAGCAGTGGACGTCCTATGGCTGAAATGATGATGATGATGAACTATTCGATTTGATTTGATTTTTGAAAGACAAATAATAATTAATTTAGTTTAAAAAAAACTCAAATATATGCTTATGTGATTCTTTAAACCAAATCTCGAGGGGTGACGATCATCTCAATCTCATCACACTTGGTGACGAGTGTAATGACTTTCAAAAGAGCAGATGGTGATGATGGGGTCAGGAGGTAGATAGTAGAACTTTTGGTATGTGACTCGTCAAAACAAACCAAAAGCCCCTAAGCTCGATGTGTTTAGAAGTTGTCATTGGAGTGTTCCATTATCCGTCTCCTGGCTCCATCATCAGATCTCATAATCGTCTCTCCAAATACCCCAGTGTTGGTGGTAGCGCGCTGCCGCCTGCCTGCTGTAGAAGGCGTCAAGTTTGTCGGCTCATCTGTTACGAGACTTGCAACATATCCGCAATAAATAATGTGAATCTCAAAACAATCAGGTTAAGATAAGAATCCGTATTTTTGTGACGTAATAGCATTGTTAACTGAAAACTTTCAACGGCCGTTATCTGAAGCCTCCATCGCGTCGTATATATATTCACCGTGTCGTTACCGTGTCGTTACCTCGTAAGATAACGTCACTCGACATGCAATCCTCGATCAATACGAACAACAGCTCCTACACTCAGCTACTGTTATTTTAAACTATTTTCAGTGTCGTGTAATTTAATGTTATATAACAACACACAAACACTAGCAGATAGCCCGTTGGTCTAGTTGGTAGTGACCCTGCCTTCTAAGCTTAGGGGCGTGGGTTCGATTCCCATCTAGGACAAACATTTGTGTGATGAACATTTGTGTTTGTTCTATATCTGGTTGTTAATATCTATTTAAGTATGTATTTAAAACTATATATGTATGTATATCAGTCTCTGGCAGCCATATCACAAGCTTTGCTTAGTTTGGGGTCAGATGACCGTGTGTGCAAAAATGTCCCGAATATTTATTTTATTTATTATATACATATGTATCACACTAAAATTATGAATGCAAAGCTCTGTGTGTATGTGTGTGTACGGCTGAATAGTTTTGGATACAATTTAGTGTGGAGGTAGCTTTTACTCTGGGTTTACACATAGACTACATTTTAAATTGAAAACGATAAGTTTTCTCGAAGATAGTTGAACAATTATTTAGTAAACTGTGTCCGTTACTTTGTACGTTTAAAAAACTGGTAGCTTTCATCATCATCATCATCATTTCTGCCATAAGACGTCCACTGCTGAACATAGGCCTGCCCTATCAAAATCGAACCTATCGATCCCCAAAAGAGCCGGTTGGATGCGGCCTGCATCCAGCGTTTCCCTGCGATCTCTTAACCTTGCGGTTGTTTTCTTGCGGCCTTATTAGCTTTAACAATACAAGAATATCTTTACAGGCTTAAGCGGAAAGAGTGTACTAAGCCAAAAGGGGTCCACAGTATCCATCATGAACAGTTTTTACTATGGCACCAAACCTGAAATCGCAAAAGAAATATTAGCTGTTCCAAAAATTTTTCGCGTGAGTATGACAGTTATATATGAAACTGCTGTTTCTTAGCGGTTTCAGAGTTGCTCGCATAAAAAAGTAGTTAAAAAAAAATGCTTTCTATAGGCCCCTTTCGGCTGAGTACAAACACCCTTTCCCCGTAACCCAGTAGATAACATAATTTTGCTGTGTTAACAATTAAATTATATTTTTACCTTAACACAATATTGTTACGTTGTTTTATATGGTTTAAACATACAATAAACACTGTAACTTGCGATACGAGCTCGCACAAACAAATTTCCCGCTAATAAAGCATCCATCCATTATAATTCGCGGACTTCCAAAACCACACATGCTTAGCACATCCATTACGTGTAATTGTATGTCCCGTGTCCCGGGAAACTGGGATGGTATCCCGGGACATGAGGGGCAAGGCTGGCTGTAACTGGACGGGATGAAAATTAATAATTCTGAATATAAACAAGTATAAATTGTTTTTTAAACACATGATAAAGGATAACCTTCAAACAGATTTTCTTGAATAACTTTCAAACAAACAAAAAAAAACGGTTCAGCCATTTGAGAGATACGAGGCCACAGACAGACACACCGATACACAAATACACACGTTAAACTTATAACACCCCTCTCTTTGCATCGGTAGCTAAAAAGCGACTTAGTAATAAGTACGTACTTGTACGCGCACCTGTGCGGTGCGTGACGTCACCAGCCGGCTCCATCGGAAGGCCAGCGCCGTTTGACAACAAACGGCATCATGCTTAACTTTAAATTTGTGTGTAGCTCCAAGTGTGTGTGGATTTTAGTAACAAATAAAATATTGGCTATTGTCTATAGTAAGCGCTCTACCAAATTTATTGCTATTGCAACAGGATTATCCGTATTATTAATTAGAGCTTGAGAATTCAAACAAAATTATTTGTATTCTTAGAGTTGGTTTATAAACTACTGAGCCAGCGAGTTAATGATATATTTGTTGGACCACCTCAAGAAGAGATAGAAAATAATCACGTACATTGGTTCACAAACGTCGGAGTAATTGGCATATTGAAAGCAGTCACCGATAGGTTTAACTATGTAAAACAATTTGTATTTAATGTATATAAAATGGCAGCATCATTTTATCAAAACCACAGATCTACTACCTATAGATTTTCAATGAGCGTGGCTAGCTCAGTGCCTCTCGCTTCAACAAGGTGTGTTGCCACATTAAAATGATTTGCTATAAGTTAGGGTAATTTACCTACTATGATGGGTAGTGAATCTTCAATGAGTACTTTAGAAACAATACTACCTTTTAAATATTTATATTTTATACACTATCTGCTGCAACCCGCGGAGCTACCTGCAATGTTATACACTATCTGCTGCAACCCGCGGAGCTACCTGCAATGTTCTGGGAAGAAAAGTACGTTGTCTGTCCTCATGACACACTATCGTCCTGACAAAATTTGACTTAGCCCATGATCTAAGAAAACAAGGTTTTAGCAATCTGGGAGTGGTCCCGCAATGACGTCACTGTCCAGTTGCCACTTTATTCAATCAGCTGTTACGTGGTGTATCGTCATCTCTCTCGAACCTGTTGTAAATTGACATCATGACATCATTGCGGGACGCCTACGTAAACATTTTTTCTCGAATTGCTATACCTGGCGGAGTATATTATTATACCATGACTTAGCCGTTTCCTCGTAAAAAAACAGACAGAAAGTTACAAACTTACTTGCGTTTTTATTATAATTATTTGTTAGGATTAGAATATAGTACTAGAAAAAGGGTTGTAAAGTAACCATAGCATGATTTTTTATGATTAATTAAAAATAATAAAAAAGTCAAAGAGTTAAAACGGAAGGGCAAAGGAAGGGCCCCCATGCGACAAACGTTAAACGTATTTTTGGATTTGTTCTAGTGTAAAAACGGTAATCCGTACAAGCGTCAAATTTAGCGGATTATAGTGAACATAAGTAAAACAACAAATAATAAACACTGGCCAAGTGCGAGTCAGTGACAAATTTCTGTTTACCACTAAGCTAAGCAACGTCGGGCGCGGTCGGTACTTGGATGGGTGACAGCCTGGGCGTGATGTTGTCTTTTTGCACAAGTTTTTGTATTTTGTGATTGTAAAGAACTCTCAGCGCGCGAGCCCGACTCGCGCTTATTCAGTTTAGTTTTTTCATGAATGGAATTATGTATAACATTCCAAATAATTAGATAAATAGACTCTTTAATGTTTACAGTACAAATTTCACGAACAGCGCGTAGCTTTTTGAATCGGTTCGCCGAAATCGCCTTTTGCTTTTCCAGCTTCATAACTGTGGCCTCATTAATATATATTTAATATTAACATTCACCATATTCATATGGGCATAAAAGGGTCGGTACTTTGCACTTCTTGCAATGTGCCAGCTTTTTTCAGCAATGTGACAGGATCAGTTGGAAACCTGCAGAACGAATAATTTATGTTAGTTGCGGTGGGTAATTTCTTTCATAAACTGGCAACATTCATAATTTATTTTCTAAGTGAATAATTTGATAAAATTCATAGAATTAGACCACAAATCGACCTAAAAACTGACTAATTATGAATAAAATATATGCGAATTGATATCCTGAATTTATTTAGGTGATCGTTACAAGCTTTATATGTTTACTTACGTGTGAAATGATATTTCATCGTATTTTCTCTCACTGCGCTTCTTGCAGCCCAAAATGCTACAACCAACCATTGTAAAATATCTTTTACAATTATTTCTCAGAGGAAACACGCATTTATCAAATTTAATCACCAAAAAAAGGCAATAAATATAATTCAGACCCGTTTTGTTTGTCACTGATTATTACAGATTTTGACACTTGAGGTACCAAAAACAGGTCACGCCGATAAGGACAACAAAATCTATTTATGTCCTTTTCGTACTTGTGCTGAGCCATATCAAGTTGTCTCTTTCACTAAAATATATTGCCGATCTGGTTGTGTATATCTGTGATCAAAACTGTATTAGCAAACGTCATGCGTATTCGTTGACAGTTGACTGCTGACAACTGTCAACCAACACAGTATATAAGTTGCGGTTGCATTGCAATCGCCCTCTTTCGGTGCTCGAACCTCGAAGCGAGAACAAGTAAGTGTAAACGAATTGTGTGTAAAATAGTTCAGGAGGTGATTTTCTTGGCTGAAATGCTAACAAATCAGAATCGGGATTAATAAGTTACAAATGTCTTCTTATTTTCCCATGTCCACAGAGTGTAAAAGTTGTCTTTTGTTACGTGGTTCAAAACCTATTTGCTGGCCATGTTTTTTTTTAGAGCCCTAATTAATCGTTTGTTAGCATTTCAGGGTACAATGTGGCTGTTTTATTCCTTGCGTTTTCTTGATTATAATTTCTTTACTAATGAGTAATTAATACTAATTACTAAATAACTGTGCTCATGTTTAAAGTTCTTCAGATTATATATCCGATTAGTGTGCTTATTGTTATATATGCAAATTTCTGCCGCAAAACTGTTTTATGTACACAGGAGTATGAAGATCAACCAATAAGGGCATCTCGTGACCGAGAGATATGACCACGCGTAGATTCCAGACGTAGCAATGGCAGTTGGTCACGTGGCCCTTTCGAACTACGGGATCATGGCGCCCAACGGCTACCAGAAAACGGTCCAACAGTCGAAACAGCCAACGATCTGGCAGTCAGCGAACTTGCGGTCGATACAAGCAAGAGTTGTGGCCGAGCCTGCCGGCTAAGTCAGCGGCGGAGACTGCAGTTGGAGCCTGCGGCCATAGTTGACTAAACCAGGTAAGAGCCAGTGTACGCAGTTGCGTGGGAGACAGTGTACGCAGGTGCGTAAGAGACAGTGTACGCAGTTGCGTACTGACTTGACTAAACCAGGTGTACGCAGTTGCGTAAGAGCCGGTGTACGCAGTTGCGTATGAGACAGTGTACGCAGTTGCGTAGGAGACAGTGTACGCAGTTGCGTAAGAGACAGTGTACCCAGTTGCGTAAGAGACAGTGTACGCAGTTCCGTACTGACTTGACTGACTTGACTAAACCAGATTCGGTTTTAGTTTGATATGATGTGCTTTTCAGTATGCAGTTGCATTCTGATATTATGTAAAATAAAACGTTGGTATAAGACTTCAAAAATAGGATTGTAAAATACACATTTATCATGTATAATGTCTATTATCATACATGAAACGTATACACGAGGACGTGTAATTAAGCCGGATGGCCGAATGTAAAACAATTTGTATTTAATGTTTATAAAATAGCAGCATCATTTTATCAAAACTGTATTAGCAAACGTCATGCGTATTCGTTGACAGTTGACTGCTGACAACTGTCAACCAACACAGTATATAAGTTGCGGTTGCATTGCAATCGCCCTCTTTCGGTGCTCGAACCTCGAAGCGAGAACAAGTAAGTGTAAATGAATTGTGTGTAAAATAGTTCAGGAGGTGATTTTTTTGGCTGAAATGCTAACAACTATTTCAACCTGCACCATCACATCGGGCCACTATTGATATCAATTATCATACTGTCATTTCTATTGCGTAATTTTTTTTCGATGTTGTCGTTGTAACATAAACAATAATTTATTATTCTAACTTATTTTTTATTATAATTCTTATACTCTTCAATTTATGAAACTTGTGTCTGATAAGAAATTATTTGATTTGGTATATAAAAACAAAAAATATTTATAGAAAAAAAACGGCATAAATTGAGAACCGCCTTCCCCCTCCTGGACTCGGTTAAAATTGGACGCTGTTGACGTTTGTGACGTTTGTGAGTTCTAGCTTGCATGGTACTCGTATCTAATAATGTCTGCCTGCAACTAGTGCCTGTTTACTAAATACTAAAGAGTAGAAGCTGTCTCCAACCCAATGTTCTTACTATGAATGCATAATAAAAAACAAAGTTATCCAAATAAGGGCAAGGGCTGCAGCCAAATTATGGTAATGATCTTAATTAAAAAAACTAACTTGGTAATGTCCCATCATTACAGCTGCCACATTATTTGTCGATAAATATTTAAGTGGCAGACTCATGATTAAATTAGACAAGTAAAATAGAACAACGTTGACCTAAATAAACGCGATGTATTTACTTTCATGTGTATGATTTATTAAGTTTATTTATGGATTTTCTAGCTACTACATTTCAACTACATATTACTTAGTTCAAAAGATATGAGTATCGACTTGATCATCATGGGACCAGGGCAGAATAACATCCCAAGGGAGAGGATTTTGCGAACAAAAAAAACTGTTTATGACTATTAGCTCCGTAGTTCACTGTAAATCTACTTACATTAACTAAAATTTACATCATCATCATCGTTAACCATCATCATTATTTCAGCCATAGGACGTCCACTGCTGGACATAGGCCTCCCACATCGATCTCAAAAAGTGCCGGTTGGAAGCGGCCTGCATCCAGCGTTTACCTGCGGTCTCTTTTAGGTCGTCTGTCCATCTTGTGGGTGGACGTCCTACGCTGCGCTTACTGTTAAAATTACTTCAAAGCAATGAGCATTAAAAGACAATTAACGATTTACAATTTATAATCAGTTATTTATGGAGCCGGTGCAAAAAAAAAACATACAGTGGAATTGATAACCTCCTCCTTTTTGAAGTCGGTTAAAAACAAAACAAACACCTTACACACATACCTTTAAAATTAACATGTCGGACAATTAATTCGGAAAGAAACCTCATTCTGGGGTGCTGCTTGACCAAACATTGGCGGTAAAGCAGCCAAACGGACACACCCACCATTAGAGGGCTCCGCGAAGCGAAGGAATACTGCTGATATACGAAGTTGCAGGGGGCTGTCGCGACTGTTTCAACGGTCATTACCACATCAACCTTCGTAAATCTACCTCATTAAACACTAGTCGTTGTGCTATTTTGCAAGCCGCGACTGTGATCCGCGAATCTGGAGACGCCCGCAGCTACTTGGAGTTGTTGAAAAGTTGAATCGAATGAACTAATTGGTAAGGGGCAGGGCTCACCTCATGGGTTATACATATTATGAATCCCACCTCAGCGTGCATGAAGCATCCGCACCAGCAGATGACACGACGCATGAAATTAATAGGTTAAAGGTATTCTCTAAAAATTGAATTAGCAAATACCGTCTCGATTTAAGTTCCGACTTGAGTAAACCTGCTTTAAAGTTGTTAAAGTGCTTCATTATAAAACAAAGAGACAATGGTGGCGCCAGTAAACTTCCACAACTCATAAGACAACTGCCACCGCCAGGAAATACTTCGACACTAGTTTAATGAGTTCCATACAACCACGATAATACAAATAATAATTATATTCCAAAGTTTTATTTACCAGCTTTTGAAGGATACAATTGTAATGTTTTGTACTCTAAAATTCTATTTAATAATGCTTATGATTTCAAACCATGTTAAACATTTTATCTTTGTACATTGAAACGGAATGAATTAAGGAACTAATAAACATCTAGTGGTGATACTTAGTTTATTGAGGAATTTAAAATAAACAAATGGTTCAAATGTTTATCGGGACTTATTGCGCATGCAACCAAATCAAGGAACGGGGAAGATGGATTTATGTTAGTAGCGTCCTAGAATCTCAAGTAAGTGTACAAACTGCGGTGTAGGACATTTACCGATAGTCAGTGTTGTGCGTCGTAGTGATAACACTGCGGTTTTGGTAAGAACAAAACAGCCGCTCTTCTCGCCGGACTCACCCGCAGTATTCAGTCAGCTCGTGACCACGGCCATTGTAACATGATCGAAACTTTAAGCAAAATGAACCTCATCATCATCAGCCAGAAGACGTCCACTGCTGAACATAGGCCTCCCCCTTTAACCTCCACACTGAACGACAGGCTGCTTTTTGCATCCACTGGATGCCCGCGACTTTCACAGTGTCGTCGGCCCATCTAGTGGGAGGCCTACCCACGCTGCGTCTTCCGGTTCGTGGTCTTTACTCCAGAACCTTTCTTCCCTATCGGTTATCGGTTCTCGGTATCGGAACTCCGAGCATAGCTCTCTCCATTGCCCGTACCTATATTTACCTAAATAAAATAATGCGCAATAAATTCCGATAGAAATTTGAAACATATTGTCTTCAAAACGTGAAAATTTAAAAGTTACTTTTAAAATGAACAGATCAATGGCTGGCTGAGTTATAAACACTTCCTATAGCGCGAGAGAGAGTATCACAGCGGCTGACTAGCATTCCTATAGCGCGAGAGAGAGAGTATCACAGCGGCTGACTAGCATTCCTATAGCGCGAGAGAGAGTATCACAGCGGCTGACTAGCATTCCTATAGCGCGAGAGAGAGAGAGTATCACAGCGGCTGACTAGCATTCCTATAGCGCGAGAGAGAGAGTATCACAGCGGCTGACTAGCATTCCTATAGCGCGAGAGAGAGAGTATCACAGCGGCTGACTAGCATTCCTATAGTGCGAGAGAGAGAGTATCACAGCGGCTGACTAGCATTCGTGACTTGCGGACTGGTATCACGTTCAATATACTCTATTTTACCAGACTACATTAATTTTAAGTTGTTTTCCATTTTTTTAAGCTTAATTTAGTTATACCCCATCGATTTTTTTTAGGGCTAACAACGATATACCAATATAAAGTGCGTCGCCTGGCCGACTATTTTTGTGAATACGATATTGTTTCTGCCCTTGTTTGCCCTGATATTTTTTAGCAGTTCAAAAAAGTTTCCCAGCCTAAGCTAACCTCATAAAACTTTCCACTCATGCTTTTGGGTACAATTGAGCCATAGTTCCTGGCGATTGATTACATAACCCAGCGGCAGGGAGCGCCATTGTGCTGAAAAACAATAGCACTTGTGTCGGCGGTCGCACGACACCTCCACTATTGTCCTGACACGTCCAGTCGTGCAAATATCGCTTTTATTGATTTTTCTGAGCTACTTTGTGGAGTACAATGTACCTAAGTATTTTATCATAATCATTTTGTACCATGTTTACGCGTTTATCTTTAAAATCTGACCCAACACTTTTTGTTGTTAGACAAACCTAACAACAAAAACTTGTTATTGTGTACGGTTCCTTAATAAATAAAATCTTCAGATGTTATTATTAATTTGGGTGTACCAAAATACCCCTAAATACCTGCCAAATAAATTCTACTAACCGGCTGATCACCTTTCGTGCCAACTCGCCGATTACCGCCAAACGACAGCTAATTGCCGCACAACGATGCCACTCTAATGGAGAGCGATCGACCTTATTATTTAGAAGGCTCATCAATTGATTTTAACTAATTGAATAATGATAAGTATTTTAATAGAGATTTATAGCGATTTACCACTATTAGTTTCATATTCATATTGAGTTTCAACACCGACTGAAGAATCAATTCTTCTCGGTTCACCTAGTAGGGAAAGTGCCTTTAATAACTAAACAAAATACAATTTAACACTAACTCTACAAAAACAGACTGCCTATAGACCATTGAAGGTATACAAGGACGTGTATGGAACCGTATACAATGATATAAAGATAGCCCTCAACTGCTTGAAAAAAAAAAAAAAACTTGTCCCTCGTCCTTCCAGCCGAAAACGTTATGGCCGTTGATCTAAGTGGCCAGCTCTCGTCTTTATATCGCTTGTGTTCTGCATTCAATAATATTTGTAATGAGATTGACATTTTTAACTGCTGTCTCTTCTTTTAAGAGACTTTTACTCTCAACTCTAATTTAAATTCATAGTTCATTAGTCTATTTAAGTATGTATTTAAAACTATATATGTATGTATATCAGTCTCTGGCAGCCATATCACAAGCTTTGCTTAGTTTGGGGTCAGATGACCGTGTGTGAAAATTTTTCCCGAATATTTATTTCTTAATACGAACTGCACAGGAATGGAATGCTTCTCTACCTCGGTGTTCCTTATAAAGAACAACCTGGATCTCTTCAAGACAAGAGTGAATAGGCACCTCGTGCGTGATCCATCCTAGACTGCATCGTCACTTACCATCAGGTAAGTTGTGGTCAAAAGATAGCGCACATCACCATAAAATACCAACTTCCAGCTTCCAACCAACTTCCAGTTTCCAACTTCCTCTCTGGGTGACTATAAAAGTCACGGTTGACGGATCTTGTTTCAACGCCATGCCCATCAATGCTGGAGTCCCCCAGGGCTCTGTGTTGTCGCCCACTCTTTTCATCTAACATATCAATGACATGTTGCAAACTAGCAACAGTTATTGTTATGCGGATGATAGTATTGGCGACGTACAATATTCTATAATATATATTTTTTATTTGTCAGATTAAACTGTCCAATTTTTCCGAGCCTTTCTTCCGCGGACCTGCAAGGTATGGAATGTCCCTCCCCAAAGGTCTTCCCGCCGAGCTTCAACATGAAACGTTTTACAAAGGGTGTCTGCAACTCTCCGGGCTGGCAAAGCACTGTCAACACCGCCAGTGTTGCACGTGTCCATAGGCGGCGGTTTCTGCTCACCATCAGGGGGACCAAAAGTAAGTTTGCCGCTCTTATTATTAAAAAATAATTTTTGATTCCACTATCTGTTAGCAGCGTACCCAGCATGCTGGCGGCATTACCACGCAGAATGGCAATGCTTATTGCTTAAAAAAACATTGCTTATATTTATTTATTTTTGAAACTTATTTTGTTAAATTAATTTTATAATTACATTTTATTTGCGATGACACACTTGAGTAACTTTATTATAAGGACATGTGTGACCTGAATATTATTTATTAGCTACTGTTTCGCTGTATGTTGGTTTTAACCTGAAATAAATAAATTTTGTTTTTAATTTAATTTAGATAAATTTAAATTATTTCACGAAACGCCCCTGCAGTGTCATTTATTTCATCCGTCGACACATACCTCACTACAATGCCATTACTAACGACACTGTTGTAGATAAACCTCCCGTTTTGCTGCGACACGTCAAAATGCCACCCGAAGCGACACTACACCACTTCTCATCTTCCTCGACATACATTGTAGCTTAACCGCTGTCAACGCGAGAGAGGACCCCACTTCGCAAGCTATGTGGTTTGTTTTAAACAATACACTTCAACGAACGAGTTTTAAGTATCCGGTGTTTTTATGAGAAGCTTCAGCGGAAAGCATCTGCAGTGTTATGTCATTACCATCACAGCAGAGCAGTTTACATTACCGGCTCGATGGCGTAGCGTTTATAAAATATGAGAATAGAGAAGGCGATGTATGATAAATAGGTGTTGTTGTGTTTTGTTCGGGAGAGTCGTGGTGAAGGTTTGTAGGAGCAAGTTCTTGAGTTCTCGCTTTTATGCCCGCCTTTGGAACCAAAACTGGCAGAAACTATTCTGTGCTGTAGTTAAATACATATACAGGCTGCTCTGGAACATTCGTGTGTTTAGAGCAGAGAGCTCGGGCGCTCTAATGTACTCGGACTATTAGCATAGATGAAGCCAGCGGGCCGGCTTTGTATTTTTGGAAAATGTATATTATGGTGGTTTATTTTAGAGTACTAAATAATAATGAACCACAACATACCACAATCTCTTGCTCTTGATCCGGTAGACCAGCGTGCTGCTCGACTTATAGGCGATGAGAAGTTAGTGACTAAGAAACTTCTCAGTCTAGAACACCGCCGTAAAGTACTTAGCTATCAAAGTAAATTTTCAACAGAATTCATTTCGGAGAATGTGCATCAGAGCTACATGACCTTATTCTACCATCCCCTTCGAATACAGGACAAGTAGGTAATAATCGGTCCACTACCACCCCACACATTGGATTTTCCTTAGACTACCGCGGTAGAAGTTTTTGATCCGTAAGAACAACCTGCCAACCTGCCAACCTGCCAACCTGCCAACCTGCCAACCTGCCCGGCTTCCGTGTTACCTGAAAGATATTATAATCTGGGCCTTTTCAAGTCCAGACTCAATAGGTATCTTCTAAGTCTGCGTGCTTCATCTTCGACCACTTCGTCGCTTAACAACAGGCAATAAGTTGGTCAAACGCGGACTTATTCGCGATAAAATACACCATTATTTAAATGAGGACAGAATTATATGGGAAAGAAGAAATGTCTATGTTTAAGAAACACTACTCAGAAATTACAAAGACAAACATAACTGAACAAACAGTTTGTGAACCTGCCAACAATATGTTAAGCATGTGGGTGCTCCAGGAATTAGATTCCAATGCTTAGCTCGTAGAATACCTACGCGCCAGGACGGTGACCTCTGGCCGTGGGTCGAGCCTCGGACCTGATAGGTGTGTTACTTGATACTTTCTATCTTGGAGGTTCGTTTATTTAGTGTACAGACAGACAGAGTCTAGATACTTATTAAAGAAACAAGGACCAAGTAGATTGAATGAATGAAGATCCCGTAAATAATCATATAACTTTTGTGAACAACCGTGATAGTTTAAGTGTTTCCAAGTAGAATGGTTTTTTTTTACTTTCCTAATGATATAAAAATAAAGTTTCCATTACCCCAGCACTGCAACTTCAGGTAAGCAGTGGGCAACTGCCTACATTGCAAGTTGAAGTGGCAATGGGCAGGCCACATCGCTCGAAGAACCGATAACCGATGGAGAAGAAAGGTTCTGGAGTGGAGACCACAAATCGGAAGACGCAGCGTAGGTAGGCCTCCCACTACATGGACCGACGACATTGTGAGAGTCGCGGGCATCCAGTGGATGCAAAAGGCAGGCTGTCAATCAGTGTGGAGGTTAAAAGGGAAGGCCTGTATTCAGCAGTGGACATCTTCTGGCTGATGATGATAAACTGCCTACATAAATAAACAACATTCTTACAAGTAACATTTTCCAATGTTACTGGTAAGAATGGAAGGTCAACGTCTAGAGAGACCACAGAGGACCAACATAGATATTATTTACTTGTATTTTAACTTTTTGACTTCTATTGAAGGACCAAAAAGCAACTACCAACTTCTCAGACGCTTTTGAGATGCTCTTCAAATGGTTTTTACTGATCTTGAGAGTAGTTTTTCTCGTAGCACAGTAGTAGCGTCGCTGTGTCGTCACAGTGGAATCCAGGACGTGACGTGAGACGAATCCAGGCCCCATTAGGTATATCTGTAGAGTAATCCAGAGCGTATCCCGTCTCGCCAAATGTTTTGCTTCACCGAATTCACTACGCTACAACATCTAGAGCCACGGCAGTGCTCCCGCCAAGTTTATCAAACTGCAATCATGACTATGCCTTTCTTTTCGATTTCCGAACCTTGTTATAATAGTTCTGGAATTCTATATGACACGTCTCAATATTTTATGATAGAATAAGCGATGAACTAAAGTGCAGTTCCACGCTTTAGTAAAATAACAAGAGTGTCATACGATCCACGGAGACAACATAAAATTTGGGCATTTATTCCGATATCGATTAAATAATTTAATTTGTTTGGGTATTTCAATATTGATTAAATACTTTCTTCTGTTTAAGTGACTTTTTCGATATCTATTAAATACTTCATTCTATCTAGGTATGATTTTTTTTCTATTTCGATACCGATTAAATACTTTCTTCTATAAAAACTGTAAGCATTTTTGTGAAGAAAACAATATAGCAAACTTAACTACATATCCACTTAAAATGTTTTTGGTGGGACGCTTCGTTCCACCAAACCCTCCTAGTTTCGTGTTTCCAAATGTTTTTGTTTCAAATTCAGTAGCTTTGTTTCACGGAACTTCCGGTACACCTCTTAGCGACAATAGGAAACTATTCTACTACAGGCGGGAGGTTTAATTTAATTTGGCGGCAGATAACGAACTCGTCGTGAAATATTTAGCTTGTGTCGATGACAACTTGTCGCATGCCGCACTCTAATATTATAAATGCGAAAGTTTATATGTAAAGTATATCTATGTGTTGTTTGTCTGTACTCCGTTACAGCTGATTGGATTCGAGTATGGAGGAAGCTTTATCTTGCAATTTGCAATAAAAAAACTTATATGTTATAAGTTTTTTATCCTGGAATAAAATATGGTTTCTTTAGGATAGCGGGTGAGATCACGAGGCGTTAGTAGCCTATTCTATAGAAATCGCGAAAGTTTAAAAATTACTATTCTATAGAAGTTATCCTGATATCATACTGATAAAGATCTCAGTAAACATGGCGGACTGAATAATACATCAGCAAAGATAGGATTTGCTTCAAATTTGGCATTGATTCACATGCTCCAGTTGGTAAAGGCAAGCCCATTACCAAGGCTTGAAGATTCTCACACTCAGTCTGCAAGCGAATAAACTAAAAAGTGTTAACATTGATAAAACAAATAAAAAATTGTCTTATAACACCAAATACCGGCCATCGAGCCAGCGTGAATGTTGCAAACAATTCAAAACTCGCAACATATTGTTGCACAACAATATTCTCAAACTGTAGATAACTAGCCGCGATATATAGATATTGGCGCGGTTTTGCACAACGGCGTCAAAAAGCACAGCGCTGGATGTGATAATTGGACAGCATTTTGAATATTTATGAGCCATATTACTTCTGCAATCATTGGCCGTCATTTTTAACCTACTTTAAAAATGAGGAGGTGCTCAATTTGGTTGTTTGTTACCTCAGATATCAAATCAAATCAAATCAAATCATTTATTTGCTATTATTAGAATACATTACATTAAAAGGTCTTAATATTATATTTATGTCACTTTGTACTCAGTCTGCAAGCAGACGTGCAAATGCTCATTTTTATACTAAAGAATTTAAATAGGTATTTTAGAAACGAATAATATTAGAATTATCCGTCATTTATAAACCGATCCGTCATTTATAAACCGATTTTTTTGTGAAACGTCGTTGGTGGCAAACGAGCAGGCGGGCCGCCTGATGGTCAGCAGTCACCGTCGCTCGACAATTTTCATCGAACAAATAACTCGAACAAACTTACTTTCATTCGGATGAAAATCAGAAATTCTGCTGTTCAAGACATCTCTACATAGTATAAATTAAAGTCGCTCTCCGCGTCTGTGTGTCTGTCTGTCTGTCTGTCTGTCTGTATGGTCGCTAACTCCTCCTAAACCACGCAACGGATTTTGATGCGGTTTTTACAATCAGTTAGATAAATTTTCACGGAAGGTTTATATCTATACTAATATTATAAAGAGGAAAGATTTGATTGTTTGTTTGTTTGCATTGAATAGGCTCCGAAACTACTGAACCGATTTGAAAAACTCTTTCACTGTTGTGAAGCTTTTCTATCCCCGGGTGACATAGGCTATATTATATTTTCAAAAAAATAGGGATCTTTACTAAAACTCCAATAATGAAACCCAAGGTGTAAAAAATAAGATTTGTAATTTTGACTTTGCGTGTTTGACAGTTCTAAGACAGGACAACGTCCGTCAGGTCTGCTAGTATATATATAACTGGCGGCCCGCCCCGGCTTCGCACTTAAATTACACCCGTGCGAAGCCGGGCGGGCGGGTCGCTAGTCTATACTAATATTATAAAAAGGAAAGATTTGATTGTTTGCATTGAATAGGCTACAAAACTACTGAACCGATTTGAAAAATTCTTTCATTGTTGGGAAGCTACACTATCCCCGGGTGATATAGGCTATAATCTATACCCGTGCGAAGCTGGGGCGGACCGCTAGTACAATATAAAGTAAATAGCAGAAGCTGTTCGGACCCTCAATATGTCCTCCTTAATGTAAACCATGCTCAGATATCAATACTGGCGCCTAGTTTTCAGACAAAAGAGTTTATTCAATAGAACGTAGCATTATAATTATAGTAAGTATAATAGCAGGACCGTATGTATGTATGTATGTATGCAGCCGAGCGCTTGGCATTCTGCGCTGCAATTAGCGCACCGAAGGGGAAAATCGCTGCATTTTCTGATCGCACTAAATGAACGCTCGCTGCGAGCCTCACTAATTATGAATATTTGACAATCTCAGCAGCTTTATGTAATTTGTGAATTAGTGCTGGTATCAACGATGCTCTAACTTATTAGATTGCAAGTTCAATATTATACTGAAGTAACGAACGTACCGAGTTAGCTGTACGTTGTAAACTTAGTTATCAATTTACATTAACTATGATGCCATACTCAATATCTGTCACTATTACTTGGAAGGATCTGACTCCTATAATACAGGTAATCTACCTAGCATAGGAGTCAGAGATTCACCTATCTTGTGTATCTGTATTAAAAGACAAATAAATGTTTTTTTATTTGTATTTTGTATATTATTATATTCCGGGTGGAGTCGAGTGTCGCATTTTACACTGTTCTTGTGATAGTGTGGTCACCACTGTTGTTTAATATTATGAATGCCTTTCGCTGCATTTTTCTCTCTGACACTTCACTAAACGTTCCTAACGAGACGGCTATAAAGCCGATAGAATACGTTCCGAAGGTCTGGAAAGTTAGTCCGTCCGAGCCCGCACCCAAACAATAAACAGTCAGCAAATGGTCACGCCCCGCAATAAAACTGCAAACTCCAAGAAAAATATTCACTCAACGAATTCTACGATAACCCTTTTGTGAACCATTTCGATAAAACCTCGCCCAGAGGACTGCCCGAGCCGTAACACATCAAAACGGCCAGAGTTTGTCGACTCGAAAAAGGCCGAGAATGCCCGATGTTGCGCGAATGATGACGTCACGCGAACAGCGAGCGTGGGAAGGGAAATCGCAGTAAAAAGGCCGCTAATACCCGAACTGGCACAATAATAATAATTTGCATGTGGCAGGAACGCCCCGCGCCACTCGAATTTATTTTGCCTTCGTTCGTCGCCCGCCGCCGCCGTCGTCGTCAGCTTTTATTACGGCACAATGAGAGGAGACATCCGCGAGAAGTATTACAGAAATAGGGACGTGAAGATATCATTGCATATTACGATGTATGTTGTTGAGTTGGGGAGCAAGAGTTCAAGAAACAAACAATCATTGTTCATTTGGACAAGTATTACAATAAGATGTGGGATACAAATGTAGATGTATCTACAAATGCAGTTGAAACTATAGTCAAAATAGCCGGATCAATTTTACGTGAGTAAATTCTCGTATCATCATTCTCTCAGAGAGAGAGAGAGAGGATGGGCTGTAATTCCCCATGCTGGCACAGTGCATGTTGGTGCATTTCTTTGAACTTTTGGAGTTCTTGGACATACCGGTTTCGTCACGATTTTTACCTTCGCCGCTTTTGAGCGATGGCATCGAAACAGCACATAAATTATTTAGGTACTTAATAAGTCATTGGTGCAGGGCCGAGGATCGAACCGGGTGCTGTCAGATTGTAAAGCGCACATGCTACCGCTCGGCCACCATCGCGCAATTCTCATTATAATATGTTATATACAATATGTAGACATCTCGCCTAATAGTAAGGGGTCACTGCCAAATATAAGAAATATAGTAATTTTTTAACTGTCGCGATTTGAACACATAACGTCGAGCGAAAGGTACATATTTTTTACCTAAATTAAATAATACGTGATAAGTCACGATTAACATTTAAATTAAGAAATATGGTATTTGGAATATATGAAATAAGGTATTTGGTGCATCACCAATTTTGGTCAATTTGGTGTGCTGATTCGAGCAATAGACTTATAGCTCTCTACTACTGGGCTGTCGTCTGCGTACTCAAAGGTACCGAGCTTTAGTAGATCGTTGATGTGCAGCAGAAAGAGTGTAGCAGAGAGCAACGACCCCTGGGGGACACCGGCATTAATTGCCGTTCGATCGGACTAGTAGCCATCAATAACAACTCGAATCGATCTATTCCTCAGAAAGTCAGATATCCACGTAAAAAAACCAGTGAACAAGCTACAGGAGGAGAACTTGCTAATAAGGCCATCGTGCCAAATCCGGTATGAGCGCTTCTCCGTATATCTCTATGGTCTCACTTCAGATGTGTGTGGTGTACACTAGAAGAAGCCCAGTGGACCAGTATCGGCGGAATCCGTTTCATTGTTATATTGTTCAACATCCACCTGTGCATAAAAAGCAGACTTTTATGCAGGGGAGCAAAAACAGTTTTAGTCCGCCTACATTGGGTACAAACAAGAACTTTACGAACATGAGAAGTGATAAAGATAATTTTTAGAAAAAAAAAGAACCGACTTCATGATTATACCTTCATTTACAAACTAAAACTAAAAAGTTGAAAATAATATTTAAATAACTTCAAAGCAATGAGCATTACAGGACAATCAACGAAATTATTAATACATATATTACCTATACTTATATACATATTTACAATTTATAATCAGTTATTTTTGGAGTCGGTGCCAGCCAAAGCAAAAATAACCTTAATAGATACCTACTTGATTAATCTATTAATATTTAGTTATTCAAGGTAATTCAAGTAATTCCCGTGTAATATGAATAAAATCAAGTGAGTTGTTTGTGTGACTGGAAGCGTAGTGGCTGAAGGCAAAAAGTCGAAGATCGACTGAGTGGCATGTCTTAGGCCTATCTCAGGTAGACTAAGGACTGAGTGGCATGTCTTAGGCCTATCTCAGGTAGACTAAGGACTGAGTGGCGTGTCTTAGGCCTATCTCAGGTAGACTAAGGACTGAGTGGCGTGTCTTAGGCCTATCTCAGGTAGACTAAGGACTGAGTGGCATGTCTTAGGCCTATCTCAGGTAGACTAAGGACTGAGTGGCGTGTCTTAGGCCTATCTCAGGTAGACTAAGGACTGAGTGGCGTGTCTTAGGCCTATCTCAGGTAGACTAAGGACTGAGTGGCGTGTCTTAGGCCTATCTCAGGTAGACTAAGGACTGAGTGGCATGTCTTAGGCCTATCTCAGGTAGACTAAGGACTGAGTGGCGTGTCTTAGGCCTATCTCAGGTAGACTAAGGACTGAGTGGCGTGTCTTAGGCCTATCTCAGGTAGACTAAGGACTGAGTGGCGTGTCTTAGGCCTATCTCAGGTAGACTAAGGACTGAGTGGCGTGTCTTAGGCCTATCTCAGGTAGACTAAGGACTGAGTGGCGTGTCTTAGGCCTATCTCAGGTAGACTAAGGACTGAGTGGCGTGTCTTAGGCCTATCTCAGGTAGACTAAGGACTGAGTGGCGTGTCTTAGGCTTATCTCAGGTAGACTAAGGACTGAGTGGCGTGTCTTAGGCCTATCTCAGGTAGACTAAGGACTGAGTGGCGTGTCTTAGGCCTATCTCAGGTAGACTAAGGACTGAGTGGCGTGTCTTAGGCCTATCTCAGGTAGACTAAGGACTGAGTGGCGTGTCTTAGGCCTATCTCAGGTAGACTAAGGACTGAGTGGCGTGTCTTAGGCCTATCTCAGGTAGACTAAGGACTGAGTGGCGTGTCTTAGGCCTATCTCAGGTAGACTAAGGACTGAGTGGCGTGTCTTAGGCCTATCTCAGGTAGACTAAGGACTGAGTGGCGTGTCTTAGGCCTATCTCAGGTAGACTAAGGACTGAGGTGGGCTGATTATGATGAATAAATAATAATATGTTATTATAATAAAACTTTATTCACCAATAAAAACTAGTACAGTAAATGTTACAGTGAGAAACTTAAACTACCTGTAAACGTATAACTCATGCCAAAATGATTATGGTGATTTGTACAAATGAAATTTAACTCTTAGTGTTTCATTAAACTTTTATTAATTTATGGCCTCTTTGAGATGTATCAAATAACCAGTGAAAAGTAATTAAATCTGTCTCTCTGTCAGTCCTTCTATTTTAATGACAGAGTAGAGAAGTCAATCGTCATACAAATTGACAAAGATATATTGCATCATGAATATTGACGTAGGATATTTTATGTGCCACAAAATAGATGAAACTCTAACTAAACAGTAGAAAAGACAAACGTTCGTTTACATTTCCATTCTCTTTGACGAATGAGTAAATACAATAAAAATTGTACCAGTTCCAGTAACAAAATAAAGATGCCAGTTTCTTTTCCCGCTTTGTAAGCTATAGGCATCAGGTCAAATGGTTCTCATAAAGCCCACCTCGTCCTCCGTGACTCATGGCCCAGCACGTATCGCCAACAAATTCGACGGCCCGACAACTTTAAGGTCCAGCAGCGATAGTTGCTAGCTGTAGATACCAACCACATAAACAATGTATGTTAAACTTCTGTGTTAAAAACATCCTCTCAAGCGGAATCGTTCCACTTTACGGCGTCGCACTTTATAAACCCTGTAAATAATTCCAATAGTTACAAATACAAACTTACTTCTGCACTTCACGTGCACCCTACCGTTCCTGGCGTAAAGTCCATTTTACAAAGTTTTATTGCAATTTGCAGGGTTGCCGCGGAGTCACGTATCGCGTGTATCGGTTGGTCTTGTAGTTTACGATAATTCGGTACATTCGCAGCTAGGGTTGGCACATCTAATATTTATGTTGGAATTTGGAAAGGTATTTGGTAAGTGTTCGGTTCCAAATTTGAAATAGTTTTCGGCGCATGCGTTGAGTGCGGTAGTACCCAGTAGTGACGCCAGCCGCGTGATCCATTCCTTTGTGTTACGAGAGACTAGAAACAAGGAAGGGTCGT
The DNA here is from genome assembly GCA_914767915.1 of Agriopis aurantiaria. NCBI lineage: Eukaryota > Metazoa > Arthropoda > Insecta > Lepidoptera > Geometridae > Agriopis > Agriopis aurantiaria. The sequence continues at coordinate 19,947,506 of OU611982.1, read as the reverse complement.
GGTACATACATACTCGTGTACTTGGCTAGAAATACAAAGAGCACGCCTCTATCAACGGAAATAGCAATCGACCCTCACTTAACTTTACTCAGTCATATAATTTTGTCAGCCCTATCACGATTCCAAAAATGTCACTATGGGTACATCACACAAAAAAATTGGAATGAGCTATCTTCCGCGGTGTTTCCGAGAAGCTACAACATGTTCAAAAGGAAAGTTATCGGCAACGTATTTGTGATGCCTCTACAAGTATCCATAGGCGATGGTGACTGCTTACCATCAGACGGCACGTCTGCTTGTTTGCCACCTATGACATAAAAAAATAACATCATCCATATATAATGCTGTGGAGGTCCGGCCTAAGAATAGACCTCCCCCTTCTCTTCCCGTGGGTGCCGTAGAAGTCGGCTAAGGGATCAACCAGAAGACGGGCAGCAGCGTCTTCTGAGTATAAAAACACCGACTGCGCTCGCCAACCCGCCTGCCAAGCGTGGCGAGTATTGGCAATCCCCCCCCTTCAATGATGAATACAAAAAGGACCAGGCCCCCAGTCCCCGGCAGCCCCGCTATTCCTGGCTACGGTAGCGGTCATGGTAACGGCGGGGCCAGGGGTGCTAAGAATCCCCGGCAGACGCTCGGCTACCAACCCCAACGACGACGACTGGCCCTGGTAACACACAACATACGCACCATGAGGACTGATGAGAAGATTGTTGAGCTGGAAGAAGAAATGGGTAGGGTACGTTGGGATATCTTGGGTTTATCCGAAGTCCGTAGAGAGGGCGAGGACACGATAACCCTGAAATCCGGTAACCTACTCTACTACCGGGAGGGCGACCAACAGTCCCAAGGTGGTGTCGGCTTTCTCATCCACAAGTCCCTCATTAACAACATTATCACCATCGACAGTGTTTCGAGCAGGGTTGTATACCTAATACTCAGAATATCCAAGAGATATTCGTTGAAGGTCATTCAGGTGTACGCACCGACCTCGTCACACCCAGATGATGAAGTGGAGGTTATGTATGAGGACATTAGTAGAGCCATACATACGTCCGAGACCCACTTCACTGTTGTTATGGGGGACTTTAACGCGAAGTTGGGCAAGAGAAGTGATGATGAGTTGAGAGTGGGGAAATTTGGCTGTGGGCAACGGAACCCTAGGGGACAGAGGCTGGCCGACTTTCTGGAGAAAGAGGGACTTTTTATGATGAACTCTTTCTTTCAGAAGCCGCCTCACAGGAAATGGACCTGGATGAGCCCCGATGGTTCTACGAGAAATGAGATAGACTTCATTATGACCACCAAGAGACAAATATTCAATGATGTCTCTGTGATTCACAGGGTGAAAACCGGTAGTGATCACCGAATAGTAAGAGGCACATTGAATATTAACGTTAAAATTGAGAGGTCCCGCTTAATGAAGTCCACGCTCCGACCGAACCATGCCCATATTCAAAACCCCGAGAGCTTTCAACTCGAGCTGTCTAATCGCTTTGATTGCCTGGAGAATTTTGCTTCCGTGGATGAGATTAATAACAGGTTAGTGGAAACTGTCCATGCGGTAGGTTCTAAGTTTTTTAGACCTGGCCGGCGCACAGATAGACCTCAAAAATTATCCGATCATACCCGCAACCTCATGGCTGATCGACGCTCGTTACAACTACAATGTTCCGATGACGCTGACTCATATAGGCAGCTCAATAGACAAATTTGGAAGTCATTGCGGCACGACATACGTACCTTTAACACGAACAGTATTAAAGAGACGATTGAGCAAAACAAAGGCTCCAAAGTGTTTGCAAGACACATGTCTATTGGGCAAAGCCAGCTGACAAAGCTGAAGAGGGAAGATGGTAGTGTAGCGTCGACCAAAGCCGAGGTATTAGGGGAAATCGAAAGGTTCTATGGACAGTTATACACTTCGGTTGCTAAACCTGTGAGCAGCTCGGCCAAAGACCCAAGAGCCAAGCTGAGCCGACACTATACCGAAGATATCCCGGACATCAGCCTGTACGAGATTAGGATGGCCCTGAAACAGCTCAAGAACAACAAGGCGCCGGGGGACGATGGAATCACATCAGAGCTTCTGAAAGCGGGTGGAACACCGGTACTCAGAGTCCTTCAGAAGCTCTTTAATTCTGTCTTACTCGAAGGTATAACGCCAGAAGCATGGAACAGAGGCGTGGTGGTGCTGTTCTTTAAGAAAGGTGACAAAACCTTGCTGAAGAATTACAGACCCATCTCGCTTCTGAGCCATGTTTATAAGCTGTTTTCGAGGGTCATCACGAATCGTCTCGATCGCAGGTTCGATGACTTCCAGCCTATCGAACAAGCCGGTTTCCGAAAAGGCTATAGTACCATAGACCACATCCACACGCTACGCCAAGTTATACAGAAGACCGAAGAATATAACTTGCCACTATGTTTGGCGTTTGTGGACTATGAGAAAGCCTTTGATTCGGTCGAGACATGGGCGGTGCTCGAGTCTCTCCAGCGATGCCGTATTGACTATCGGTATGTCGAAGTGTTGAAGTGTTTGTACAATAACGCCACCATGTCGGTCCGAGTACAGGAGCAGAGTTCGAAGGCAATTCCATTGCGAAGAGGCGTGAGACAGGGAGACGTTATCTCTCCGAAACTGTTCACTGCCACAATGGAAGATGCCTTCAAGCTCCTGGAATGGCAAGGACTCGGCATCAACATCAACGGCGAGTACATCACTCACCTTCGGTTTGCCGACGATATTGTGGTCATGGCAGAGTCGATGGAAGATCTCAGCACGATGCTCGAAGGCCTCAATCGAGTCTCCCAACAGGTGGGCCTTAAAATGAACATGGACAAGACAAAGGTCATGTCAAATATCCATGTTGTGCCCACCCCAGTATCAGTTGGGAACTCAGTTCTTGAAGCTGTTGACGCGTACGTCTACCTAGGACAAACAGTCCAACTAGGTAGGTCCAACTTCAAGAAAGAGGTCAATCGGCGAATCCAACTCGGCTGGGCAGCGTTCGGTAAACTACGCAACGTCTTCTCGTCCAAAATACCTCAGTGCCTTAAGACGAAAGTCTTCGACCAGTGTGTGTTACCAGTGATGACATACGGCACTGAAACGTGGTCTCTCACTATGGGCCTCATAAGCAAGCTCAAAGTCGCACAACGAGCTATGGAGAGGGCTATGCTCGGGGTTTCTCTACGAGATCGAATCCGAAATGAGGAGATCCGTAGACGAACGAAAGTCACCGACATAGCCCACCGGATTAGTAAGTTGAAATGGCAGTGGGCAGGGCACATATCACGCAGAACAGATGGCCGATGGGGCCGAAAGGTTCTGGAATGGAGACCACGGCCTGGTAAGCGCAGCGTAGGACGTCCACCCACAAGATGGACAGACGACCTAAAAGAGACCGCAGGGAAACGCTGGATGCAGGCCGCTTCCAACCGGCCCTTTTGGAGATCGATGGGGGAGGCCTATGTCCAGCAGTGGACGTCCTACGGCTGAAATGATGATGATGATGATGATATATAATGCATTGTCTTATAATTCAATCAATAACTTATAAGTAAACTGTAACTCATGAATGAACTTACTGTTTTGTTCTGGCTCTGATTGTTTGATTGATAGTTCGTTTATTTGCATTGAATAGGCTCCGAAACTACTGACCCGATTTGAAAAATTCTTTCACTGTTGGGAAGCTACACTATCCCCGGGTAACATAGGCTATAATCCATACCCGGACCGCTAGTCATAAATAATTTGTTCTTTTTAGAGGCACTTTTTTTTAAAGTTGTCTGATCGATGATTTCACCAGGATTCCTGAGCCTGGACTTTTAGAATATCCTGTAAATCTGTCAATCTATAGCAACCTATTCTCAAATTTAGACAAATCTTTTTTTTATTTACATTGTTACTATACTTACCATATCTGTATTAATGATGTCTTTTTTTAGGGTTCCTCAAAAGGAAAAACGGAACCCTTGTAGGATAACTTCGTTGTCCGTCTGTCTGTCCGTCTGTCTGTGCGTCTGTCAAGACCCTTTTTCTCAAGAACGCGTAAAGGTATCAAGTTGAAATTTATACTAAATACTTGGGTCTACGGTTTCTTTTGGCTGTAAAAAAATAAAAGTTGTAAGTCAACGCGATCAAAAGATATGAACGTTTATGTCGCATATTTTGCGATTTCACAGGGAAATCAAAACCTATAGGGTACTTTCCGTTGACCTAGAATCATGAAATTTGGCAAGAGGCAAGGTCTTATAGGGCATATATAGGAATAAATCCGAAAGTTATAAATTTGAAGTTATATCATTTAAAAATAATTATTTTGCTATTACAAACTTACATTTTGTAGTTTGGAATGTATGGAAGAACCTTATTGTCAACTACAAACTTAAGTTTGTCTTTCAATATTTCAACTTAAGTTAGTCTTTTTTTTTGGACTCATGCTCTGAGGGTTCTGTCCAACGGAACCCTCAGAGCACGAGTCCTACTCGTACTTGTCCGGTTTTTTTTTATAGTAAATTGAATTGATTTAATTTGGCTTACCTGTGCTACATGCACTTTTCTAGATTATATCTATGTTTCAGGTAACTCAGTCCAACTATTTATTTTCACTGACAGCTGTAATAACATTGTAAAAAAGCGAAATTAAAACTACGAATTCTGATCATTTTCAGCTAACGTAGGGCTGTAGCAGGTAATTGTATTTGCAATTGGTAAGAAAATGTTTTTTTATTATAATTTTAATTTTAACCATTTTATGCTTTATCTAATTTTGAATGTTTGATTGTAAATTGAATTTTGTATCACAATATGGGTTCCACGCCTGTATTTATCCGGTTTTTACAATGTTGTTGCAGCTGTCAGAACGATTAAACAATTGGAAATAGTGTAATGTAGGTAAACTGTCAAGTGTCAGTACACTCTATAATAATTGACAGTCACCACAGCACTGGTTGTTATCTAAATAAGGGCCGTGCGTAACTCGTGACGATGTCTTTTTTTTATTTCATGAATCCTGCGTCGATATCGAATTCGTTTCTGGTGGTACAATCTAAACGGTTACTGCTAGTTCCGATATCGATTGTTATTGGAGTTCGGAGGCAAATTGGTAATTGAGATAATGGAGAGTTTTTTAACCTAGGATAGGTTGGGTTTAGTAGCGGAGCTTTGAATGAAAACCTACTGGTAGTTAGTTTAGGTGCTGTGGCATTGTGCGGTTAACTGTTTTACTGTAACTGGCTGCCGCGTTATTGATACAATTAAAATATTATCATTATACATAATGAAATTTATCTTTGAAAGTAGCTTGGAATTAATAAAAATTAGCAAAACCTTTGCAGCGTTTTAATGTACTTACAAGAAAACAAGATGCGTTTCTGCAACTAGGCCTGTCATAGGCTCCTTTTGTAGTTATCACTGAGCTGAAAATCTATCACCAGTAGCTTAAATTGTTTATTCCTGTAACTATGACAAAAATAAACTGTTTTTATTCTAGAATAACGGTCCACCCCAGCTTTGCACGGGTATAGATTATAGCCTATGTCACCCGGGGATAGTGTAGCTTCCCAACAGTGAAATAATTTTTCAAATCGGTTCATTAGTTTTGGAGCCTATTCAATGCAAACAAACAAACAAACAATCAAATCTTTCCTCTTTATAATATTAGTATAGATTAAGACAATATATTATACCTTCGTCTACAATTATAAGCGTCATTTTATCTTTTAAGTGACTTCAAAAAAGAAGGTTCTCAATTCAACTGTATTTCTTTTGTATATGTTACGCGATATATTTTTATTAACTACTAGCGACCCGCCCGCCCGGCTTCGCACAGGTGTAATTTACGTGCGAAGCCGGGGCGGGTCGCTAGTTATATATATAAACCTTCCGTAAAAATGTACCTAACTGAAGGTGAAAACCGCATCAAAATCCATTGCGTGGTTTAGGAGGAGTTAGCGGCCATACAGACAGACAGACAGACAGACAGACGCGAAAAACGACTTCAATTTATACTATGTAGAGATAGAGATAGAGAAGAGAAGAGATAGAGAAGCTTTATCTCGAACTATCTAGGACTTCCCACTTAGTAGTATTTAAATATGAAGTTAATACTCCACCACTAGGGGATGAATCTCGTTTATTGAACTTCCCATGAAGTTGGTTGTTTTTTTTTGTACAAATGTATTATTAATGGATCTAGCAAAACAAAATAAATAATAACCGTGTAGGTAAACTGTGGAGAAGTCCGTAAGCCGGTGTGACATTAGTCGTTGGTCCGCGGCGCTCGCTATCACCCCGGAAGGCACTAAACAACTTCCGATGGACGGAACTCGCATGGAAATGACGTCATTGTGCTGTTTTACCGACCACTGTGTGAGCTTGCTTTGTAGACTAATGTTATGTGTAAACTAGGTTTTATAACGTCCTTAACGTCGTTACACAACTTAAACACAACGAAACAAGATATTGTACCTACCGACGGAACTCGCATCTCAAACTCACCAAAGGCATAGCTTTTGTGGAGGGTTAATCGATAATGTTAAGATGTGCTAAAGTAAGTACCTATATTCTTCATTGGAGCGACGATGGCTGAGCGGTAAGATATATGCTTTACAATCTGACGGCAGCCGGTTCGATCCTCGGCCCTGCACCAATGACTTATTTAGTAATAATTTTAATTATGTCCAGCTTTTGATGCCATCGCTCAAAAATGGTGAAGGAAAATATTATGAGGAAACCGGTATGTCCTAGACTAGAATCTCAAAAATTTTACGACATAATATATTATATAAAAAAAATTATGTATGTATATCAGTCTCTGGCAGCCATATCACAAGCTTTGCTTAGTTTGGAGTCAGATGACTGTGTGTGCAAAAATGTCCCGAATATTTATTTGTTTATTCACCAATATGCACTGGGCCAGCATTGTGGATTGGGGCTCATCCTCTCTTTCTCTTTCTCTGAGTGGAAACCGGGACCCAGCAGTGAAAACATAGTTGGCTGATAATTATGATGATGATGAAGTAGTAAATAATTTCATAGAGATATTGCCAATTAGAAGATCAGCCGATTCCAAAGATTTATTTACTTATTATATTTGGCCGACTTTATACAATTTTATTTATTTATTTGGCAGTCGGAATATTAATAATTCCATTTCTTTTATAATAGGCTTGCGTTTGACCATCATCACGCCTGATGTTAAGCGACGATGCGGTCTACGTTGAAGCACGCTTGCCTAGAAGAAACCAATTCACTCGTGATTTGAAGACACCCAGATTGTAACCATCGGGGAACACCTATTCAGGCAGTGCATTCCACGACTAGCGGTTCACACAATAAATTTGGAATCAAAACGCGCAAAATATTTTTAAGTAAACAAATTTTGATAAAATCATTAAACTAACACCAAAAATTTACGCTCAAAACTCTTAACATCTCATTTTACGATCTTATAATTATGCAAATATTAACTTACATGAATACTCAGATGATCGTTTTTTTGCTTGGATTCACCTAATTATAAATATTAAGAAGTTGTTAAAAGCGTTTCCGATTCTGGGAATCAAACGGAGGTTCAAACGAGGCCTCATTAGCGGAGGCTTGAAGTCAAGTAATCACTCCCCGGGACTGCACACAAGTACGACGTTTTAATCATCGCGACACCACCGGCACACCTGAACAGTTCCCTAAGATAATGTATTAACAGTACGTCAGGTGCGTACAAACTCGGGTCTTTGACCAGTGTGTGTTGCCAGTGATGACATAAATGGTACTAAGACGTGGTTCTTAACTGTTGGCCATTTGGAGTCACACAGCGGGCAATGGAGCTATGCTCGGAGTTTCTGTGCGCGATAGAATCCGGAAGGTGGATATTCGTCAAAGAACCAGAGTCACCGACATAGCTGTTAAAATTTGCAAGTTGAAATGGCAATGGGCAGTTTTCATCGCTCGAAAAACCGATAACCGACGGGGAAGAAAGGTTCTTGAGTGGAGACCACGAATCGGAAGCAGCGTAGATAGTCCTCCCACTAGATGGACCGACGACATTGTGAGAGTCACGGGCATCCAGTGGATGCAAAAGACAGGCTGGCTTTCAGTGTGCAGGTTAAAGGGGAGGCCTATGTTCAGCAGTGGACGTCTGATGTTGATGATGTAGGTATAAACTCGTAATAGTAGCACTTCTAGTAGGCAGTGCGGCGGCGTGAGAGATCTAAAAGGAGTGTTGCGTTGCGGCCGCTCGATGCGTTGCAGCAGCGGGTTTTACTTTTCAAAGTGTTGTCACCAAATAAAGTGGCGCGGTATCACACCAGCGCTACGAACAAGGTGCTGCCTAACGTCTGGTTAGTTAATAGTGCTGGGCGCAGCCGTAACACATCGTGTAACCAAGGCCTTAACCTGAACTGGCTCTCTTGCTCTGTTTTATATACAACTTGGTATTATATACGGTTTAATATACGTTTACATTGTCTATATATCTACACTGCAGATCAGATGGTAAGGTGTGGCTGGTGCGAACGCATCTGGCCAGAATCAGGCTTGACACCTTTAGTCAAATTCACCCTGCATACGACCTTGCCGCCCTTATTTGCGTGTGGACTATTAGTTCACTGATGTCGCTGACAGCTTCTTAGTTTGCGTGAGAAATGCATTAAACGGTTTAGCTGTACAAACATTGAAAAAAATGGCTTAAAAAAGGAGACATTTGAACACGAACGATGATTGTACTAAGGCATATCTCGCTCGTTTGTCTGATCTGAAATCTACACCTACTACGTCATATTAATGTTACAGTTAATGGCTACATTCTGATTGGTACATCAATACTACGACTTACTTTTCGTACACGGGTGCAAATAAGGTTGAAATTAGAATAGAAAATTTTGAAAATGGTACAGTCTTCTATATTGACTGGCGAAACAAACTGTGCAGTGGTAGAGCTATTCACTTCAAGTCCATTTAGATGCGTGTGCTAAGTTGAGTTACTGGTGCACAGTACAGCGGTGTCGTGTTTACTTGGAATTAACGTTTGGCTTGAATTAACGCGCGGCTGCGATTGCTCTCAGTCCCAATTAAACTTGCGGCGCGAACGCCAACACGAGGATTGGTTTCGCGTCTACCGCGCCAACGCAGATTAGGGAGGGAGATGTATTTATTTACTCTCCTATGCATAAACGTTCGATTACCTAATTAGTTTCAATCATTTTTTGTCTCACTTTTATACTAGCAATACGAGAAGTATCAGCGAAAAGTTGAAAGATCACTTTATAGTTTATCAAGCTATAAAGATACTGAGATTTATTAGCTTTTTGTTTATGACTAAGAAAAATGTCCCAAAATAGTATGAAATTTTTCATCGTGCAATGTTTGGTCATAAAGTTCGCTATATTGAATTTTGGGTGACATCATGTAGGTATTCTATAGCACCCGGGGGGTATTCTCACGCATCGCAAAACAAAACTTGTTAAAATCAGATGAGTGGTTTTGGAGCAATGTTCATGGCAAAGCAAGAGGGGAACACAATGAAGAATTAAAATACATACACATATATATATAGCATATTGCATATACATCACATTAGTTTATTTACATAAGAAATTTATGCATATTTTAAATGTTTTCATTAAGCCCTTTCTTGTGATACCTAACACGATAATTATGTTATTCCCAAAAATAAACTTTTCAATGCGCAAATTATGTCATAAAATCTGCCATATTGGTTTTAGTGTGACGTCTTATACCGAAGAGTATTAAGACGCGTCGATAAACACCTTATTGGTCAAAATATGATAAGTAGATCAGGAGATTAGAGGAAACACATGTACATTGTACATACTTACATACAGTCATAAACGGTCAAGCCATTTTGTCGTAGTCCGGTAATGATAAACAAATTTGAGTTTTGGTAGAAGTAGCTACATTTACGAATACCTATGTACCCTTTTGTTTGTATACCTATTGTGTATTGTACCTTTTATACGTATGGTAATATTAGCAACCATTGTGCTTTGTGGATTTGTCCATCTGTCCTTTATATTAGTTTAAGTCAGTAGTGGCTATTAGAGACAATTATTGCACGGCTTATCCAGGTTATACTGTAACTATTAATTAGGTACTTAGTGAGTTTAATTGGTAAGTTACTTACGACAAAAGTTTTCTAGTGGTTGTACCTAATCTAACTTGGGCCCGAACAAGGGAGCCTTAACTACAGCGGTGACGTTTCAAGTCACCTCCAAATTGCGAATACTCTATAATTTTTCAGAGGTTTGCAAATTTGCATAGTCTTAATTAATATATAATTATAAATAATTGATTTTAATGTATTTTATTATTGTAGGTAGAGTATGACATTGATGAAGTGTCTGTATAGAAACGCCACTATGTCGATCCGATTACAGGACGAGAGCACGGAACCAATCCAACTGCAGAAAGGCGTGAGACAGGGAGATGTTATCTCTCCGAAACTGTTCACGAACGCATTGGAGGACGTTTTCAAGTTCTTGGACTGGAACGGATTCGGCATCAACATCAATGGCGAATACATCACCCACCTTCGTTTTGCCGATGATATAGTCATCATGGCAGAGTCGCTGGAGGATCTCAATACGATGCTCAGCGACCTCAGTAGCCTTTCCCAACAGGTGGGTCTTAAAATGAACATGGACAAGACAAAAATTATGTCCAATGTTCACATTGAACCCGTGCTGGTAGTCGTTGGGAACGATACTCTCGAAGTTGTTGACCATTACACCTATCTTGGACAGATTGTTCAGTTAGGTATGTCCAATTTAGGCAAAGAGGTCGCCCGTAGAATCTAACTCGGATGGGCAGCGTTCAGGAAATTGCGTGACATCTTCTCGTCTACGATACCACAGTGCCTCAAGACAAAGGTCTTTGACCAGTGTGTGTTGCCAGTGATGACATATGGTACTGAGACGTGGTCCTTAACTGTTGGCCTTTTGGAAAAGCTCAGAGTCACACAGCGGGCAATGGAGAGAGCTATGCTCGGAGTTTCTTTGCGCGATAAGATCCGATACGTTTCGCCATTCGCCAAAGAACAAGAGTCACCGACATAGCTGTTAAAATTTGCAAGTTGAAGTGGCAATGGGCAGGCCACATCGCTCGAAGAACCGATAACCGATGGGGAAGAAAGGTTCTGGAGTGGAGACCACGAACCGGAAGACGCAGCGTAGGGAGGCCTCCCACTAGATGGACCGACGACATTGTGAGAGTCGCGGGTATCCAGTGGATGCAAAAGGCGGGCTGTCGTTCAGTGTGGAGGTTAAAGGGGGAGGCCTATGTTCAGCAGTGGACGTCTGCCGGCTGATGATGATGATGATGAGGTAGAGTAAGAACTATAATTATTCAAGTAATAGTAGGTACTTAGATTATTCTTTCGTTAGCTCACTTCATTGAAAGACGTCAGGAAAAAATCAATTTCCTACCCACCTCAAAGTTCCCACAAACCTACACTTTAGCAGCAAATTGGGCAGTCAAGAGCATGTTTACAGTATAATGCAGGGCGCCGCTAATAGTTGTTAACAACGCAAGTTTCAACTGCATGTTATAACATTAAAATCGATACCGTCGAGTGTTAGACACTAGTTGCTTGAAGTTCGGCGCTAACTTCCTCCCTGGCTTGAAAGGTAGCTATTGTATTAGGAAGCTGCATTGTTCAATTATGCAGCAAGTAGATTCAAGAGCAGTCACTCGTATTTAATCTCGCAACAAAATGTCTTGTAAGTATTGGTGTTAATTAAGTGCATGGTTTTCAAATTAAAAACATATTTTTGACTAATATTTTAAAGAGATAAGGTTTGTGACATAGTAATTTTGTGTGTTTGTAAAAGGTAATCTCTGGAATATTGGTTATATTCAGTATTTTTTTCATTATAACAAAGCCACACTATCACTGAGTGCCATAAATTATATTTTAACCACCAACGCAACAAGAAGAGTGTTAGAGATTAGTTTAACGTGTGTATCTGTGTGTCTGTCTGTGGTATCGTAGCTCCCAAACGGCTGAACCGATTTTGATTTAGTTTTGTTTTTGTTTGAAAGATGACTTGATCGAGAATGTTCTTAGCTGTGATTTAAGAAAATCTGTTCTGCCGTTTGAAGGTCATCAGCTCTATTATCGGGGACTTAAAAAATCTATTCAATATGATTTGCGTTGGTTTTCTATACAAATAAACAATATTTGTGAGACAAGTTTAGTAAAAACTATGTGGTCTATGTCTTATTCCAGGGTATGAGCTACACACACTTACACATTTACACACAAACTTTAGCATTTATAATATTAGAGTGATTAATGAATCAAAGTTTAAATACCTTAGTTTTGGTACAAGTTTACTTTATAATCCAAACTGGGTTTCGCTGTAGGACATTATAGTTGTATGTGTTTAGACGAGTAGATTCTAACATATCAACTATATATACAGTTTCGAGTAAAATTTCGCAAGAAGATAATACCGCAAGGGAAGTGAGGGTCCGTATTTACATGCTAATCTGCATTATTTACTCGGCTACAATTTATCGGTTTCAATATCTGGAGGTCGGGCGCGCGAAATCCGCCGCAAATCCGCGCCCAAAGTTTAGTTAATAAATAAATCAATGGAGCTTAACCAAGGGTTAGCTTGTCGCGCGTAATTCGCATATAAAATATGGCATACGATAGAGATGACACTCGGTACGTATTATGATTTTAAGGTTGATTAAGTTAATTAAAAGCATCCGGTCAAAGCATATCCTGAACATATAATATTGGCATCTTCCTTGTCCAAACGTTTTGCAATCCAATTCAATGCATCAATACGGCCAGCGTTTTGGAAATGATACCTTCTGGAAGCGGATCATTAATTGTAATTTTTTTAAGCAATAAAAGGTGAAGCAAAGATTTAATTTGTTATTTGTTTTCTTGTAAATAGTATATTTCTTCTAAATAAAAATATGTAACACTCTGTCGCACTATAATAATTAAAAGTTCATTAAGGTCGGTATCAGCATATGTACTCTATGTTTAGTCGAGTCTAGACATAGTTGATGAACGGGTGATGGATGCCTGTTTCATTAGAGTCAGTCAAGGTCATATCTGCTACACAATAATAATTACTTAACTGAAAATTATTTCGGAGGTATTTGTAGTTTTTAGTGTATAAGGTCATGTTACTCGTGCTGGCGGAAACTATATTATATCAGCACTGGTACTGTCAATTAAATCCATGTGGTGGATGTAAATGCGTTTAGTAAAATGTTACCTACTCGTAGGTAACTGCGGTCGGACACCTGCCTAAAGTTCAAGTTATCTAAAAATAATCATTGAAACTTATCCGTCCAGATCATATTTCCCCCATCTCCAAAGCCTCCGGTTCAGCGCCTATTCCCTCGCGTACAAGTCGGTGTTCAAATCTTGTTACGCGCGGGAGCTGCTGGGGCGTGAATGCAGCGCTTTGTTTTCTCGACACGGAAAAACGTCAGCGTTTTGAGGATAGACAAAGAAAAGATAAAATAAGGAGTTTTGTGTTTCTTTTTAATCCTCGTGATAGTTTATTTATTGAATATTTACAAATCAAATTTAGGTAGATTTATTATTAGTCTTATTTATTAGTAGATTGTTACGTATTAGCTTACCAAATGGAATCATGGACTTCGTGGAAATGTCTTGTGGAAACAGAAAAACAGCCCAGAAATGTGAAAAGGTAAGCATTTTCAAAATGTCCAGCTTGTAGACTATCTCATCTAAAATGTTGACTCACAAAATATTTATCTATACAAACTGTTCTCACCAAACATCTACATTTATTGCCTTTGTAAGTTTATAGTGATATTTCAATTAAAACTCCGAACCGAAAAACTCTGAAATGGACTCATTTTATTGTTAATGTTTCTTTTTTAAATCAATTCGTACCTGATAATATTAAACTCTTTATAGTTCCCATGGAAAGTACCCATACTACGTGACCCATTTTTTTATTTTTTTACACCCCTTCTCCTCTCGGTGAACACCCCTAGTATAAGCCAAGCTCCCCCTTCCCCTCTAGTTTTCACGTAGTAATTCATAAATACGGTTTTAAATATATTTTTGCAAACAGTATGTAAAAAAAAGGCTCATATTTGTGTTTATTAACACGGCACTTGCCGAATTTTGCAGAATACATATTAGAACAAGTGTATTACATACAAGTGGAAAAAAAAATATATCAAGAAGAATAAAACTTATGTAACGTAAAGGATTACTATTGACTACGGGACGAAAACCTAAACAAAATTATCTAAAGTTAGCAATAGCAAAATTAGTAACCAAAATTTACTCATAAGTTTTTTTTTACATGTTTAAGAATAAGAAGCAATCCAGAGATGAGCCATGAGCAAAGCATCAACTCTCCCACCGCCGCGAGCCGCCGTGCGACAGCTCCGTACAGTGCGCCGGTGCGTTGTTTGCTCGAATCGCATTGTTCATTATTCACGGCTGTGTATTCATTGCCGGGCTGGAGTCGACACAGAAGAGGCAGGCAGGAGGTGGACTTTCACTAAAACATGTCCCTATAAACATTTCGCTGAGGAAGTGGGCGTGGTTTGTGAACAACAAGCTTACTTCCGTTTATACCTTAAAGCCAGTTAAGTACACGTATAAATGAAACTTCATCGTGTGCCAAAATAATGCCGCTGGGCTACACAGAACGGTGGTACTGAGCCTCAAGGAATTGAACTCATTATTATGGACAACTTTTACTATGGGATCAACACTGAAATGGTGAAAAATTCTCAGCTGTTTCATACATTTTATCCAGTGTAGGTATATGTGTTTTTATACGTCAAGCGTACAATGATGTCCTTTCGGATTAGTACAACCGTTCCTGTTTTTTAGGCTGATTCATAATTAATCCGAGTGGTCAAACTTGTAGCATTTGAACATTGCAGCAAGCACTTTATAGAGCTTATAGTCACTGCCAAGTGCACAAGTTGTGTTCGTGGCACGGGCAACGTAGCCTCACACGATGGACACTGTTTTGTGGTTGATATTCCGAAAATGCGTTCGAAGCGCTGTGATTCCATTTTTATTGTGCGAACGGAAAGTCTATGAAGTGTGAGGAGATTAAAACATACCGCCATTAAGACGGCGCCACTGCTGCAACGAAGCTGCGCGGAACTAATAATAATTGATTGAAAATGATTGTTCGATCTTAATCTTTATCAAGCTGCCCAGATGGCGCTTTTCTATAGCGAAATAAAATTGAGTTAAAAGTATTTAAATTAATGGTGTTCCGGCATATCAACGAAATTCAGATCCAACGTCACTTCCCTGAGTTGGTTTTAAAATGGTGCCGGTAAAAATGAAGAACTGGGCGTATACTTCCGCTGTAGACAGCCAATAACAAGAAGGCGGCGAGATGGCGTGTTTCATGGTGCCATTGCGTGGTGCAAGGCGTTTGCTTCGGCGGAGCAAGGGCATTTCTCGGTCAGTTCGACAACTACCACGGAACGGGTGACACAGGAGCTCCAATAAATTCTAGTTTTAGTTTTCAGCCAGATTGGCATTATTATAGGGAGTGTGGTGCTTTTGAAGTGATATCAAAGCTAAGTATAACCTCATGTCAGATGTTCGTGTTTGATTGGTTGATTCTGAATATTATGAGATTATGTGGAAATCTGATTTTATTTCATAACTACCTTATTTTATTCCTTAGATTTATAAACTTGGCCATGTGAGTTTTAAGGTTAATGTAATAGGTAATTAACTTAATATGAGTGATGATCTACCCACATTTGTGCAGTTTTCATAGCCACGTGGTGTTGCAGTTTCATAGACGTCTATAGCCACGTGGTGACGCAGTTTTATAGACATCACTACTAGGTTCAATTTAATTACTAATTATTGTGGTAACTACCACAGTAGCAATGACCAGTACTAAGTAAATTTTAAATAGGATTTAATATTTAGTCAACTCTATTTCTATAGCTAAATGAATTAGCAGTAATAGCAATTACATAGCATGCAATTGCTGATAAAGTGACGATGCTTAACCTGTATTTTTATTCTAAATTAAGTGACTCTTGTGAAGGGTAGAATAAGATAAGAGAAAACTGAAGATGTTATGCAATGATTTAATTAGGTCCTGACGCATGATTTAACAATTTTCAGAAGTGGGATAATATTCCCCACCGCATTCGGTCACGTGACAGACGGTCAAACCACAGCTGGTTACAGCGCAGCCCGAAGTCCGGATCATCACGCTGCCAAACGAGACGGTGGGCACCGTGGTATCCTGAGGCTGACCAGCGCACTCCACCACGTGCAGCCTACGAGGATTCGGAAAAATCTGGTATGATCAATCCACCTTATTATCTTAATGTACTAGTAAAGGCTAACATAGTGCCTGAATTTTATCCTGAAAAGAACGAACTACTAGTATTACAGTGGTTTAACAAGATTGAACAGCTGGGTGCTATACATGGTTGGAGTGAGAATGTGAAAAGCTATTACATGCAGGCAAGGCTAGCAGGGTCAGCAAAGACGTGGCACAATACCTTGCGTAGTTACGAACTCACATGAGCAGAGTGGAAGGATACAATTCTAAAAGCTTTTCCACCAAGTATCGACTTTGCAGAATGTTTACGGGAGATGTTAGGTAGAAAGAAGATACCAAATGAGACAATGACACACTACTTCTATTCGAAGAGAACATTACTATACTAACCAAATGCGGGATAATTGGCGAAAAAGCTCTTTCCTGCATGATTGAAGGTTTACCTTTTCACCTGAAAACTACTGCGAGGGCTGGAAACTACAGGACTTTAGCACAATTATACTCTCAATTTCTTTGTGTGAATGATGACAAACGAGCGGCGTCGTTTCAATCGCAAAGGGCCATGCAGCAGTATCGCGAACCATCTGGAGTCGGACCATCTAGGGAACCAGCTGCAACAGCCGTCCACGATAATGATAGGAAGCCCTTCTCTTGTTTTCTGTGTGGTGAAATCGGCCATGTAGTACGGTTCTGTCCAAAGAATACTAATATCGCCAAATGTACTAATTGTGGAAGGACCAATCACAAAACGGAGCAGTGTTACCGAAAAGCATTGAACGTAGTTGAACTGTCACAAGTAAATGAATGTTAATTCAAGGATGTTCTTCTTAAATAGTTCTGAAGTTATCGCATACATGGACACTGGAGCGCAAGTAAATCTAATTACATATGACTCTGCTATGAAATTAGGCTTATCGTACAATCTTGCGATGTTTTTGTCAAAGGTTTCAATGGGTTTCCGATTAAAGCTCGAGGTCAGGCTTCAGCCTCGGTAGTTGTTGACTGGATTCAAATAATCTCGGATTTCATCGTAACAGATGCGTCTTTGAATCGTGTTGATGTTTTTATTGGACAACCGATCATAGATATACGGTAGCATCCCTGCTAGGGGGGGTGCAAGGTTAGTCTCGAAGGCTCTAAAAGTGGTGAAGCAGAAATAGCTGTCTTATACATTTTTTTTTTACTAAAACTGACAAGATTTGAAAAAAAATCGTCTGAGGATATTCATGTTCCGCCACAATCTACAATGTAAATCGGAGTTTATAGTGATGTTCAGCTTGATGTGTCAACCATTGTCTTCGTTGACTCTTGCTCGTGTGCCCACAACGACGTTGAACATAACATTCCTGCGTTAGTATCATGTTTTCCAATTAAGGTTCTGCCGATCACCAATTACAGTTCGAGTCAGTACGAAGACGACGAGTCTCCTTGTCAGTACGAAGGAATCAATTGTCAGCACGAGCTTTTGTTTCAATTGAGACTGAAGAACGTGGTACAATAGAAGTTGGCGATGGACGCAAATTCATCATGAGTATCGACGTTGCTAAAGTAGATTGTGGATTCAATGATTCTCAGGTCAAACACGAATTAATTAGGAGTTCACAGGATTATTCGGATTGTTTTCCGCCGATACATCAGAGCTAGGAGTAACCAACAAAGCAGAAATGAAGATTGAGCTCAGTTCGGACAAACCTATTTATTACAGGCCTTACAGGATGTCGTTTGCAGAGAAGGCGATTGTTAGGGAGAAAATTTATGGTATGTTAGCGAATGGCATCACCAATGACAACGGAAGCTGAAGGGCTAAGCTTGCTCAATTGACCTTAGATATAATTAAGAATGCAGGGCTGACCCTAAATTCAGAAAAATTCATTTCTTACAGAAACATATTGATTACTTGGGTTATGAAATTACTGGGGACGGGAGACAATATAAGCTGAAGCAAACTACAAGGAAACGACTAACCAACACGAGCTGAGGATGTTTTTAGGGCTAACGAGCTATTTCAGAAAATTCGTTCAAAACTATGCAAGCATTAGTTATGATCTATACAAGCTGATGAAGAAAATGCGACTTGGGAATGGGATCCAGAGCAACAAATGGTGTTCGACAGGCTAAAAGAGGTATTAGTTTCAAGGTCAGTGCGGTCTCTTTTTCGTAGCGAAGGCGATATCGAAGTTCACACTGATGCGAGTAGTAAAGGCTTGGCAGGCATTCTATTGCAGAAACAGGATGGAAATTTGAAGTCCATTGCTTATTTTAGTCGTAAAACCAACAACAAGGAGGAGGCTATGTACCATTCCTATGAACTTGAAGCGCTAGCGGTTGTAGAGTCGGTGAGAAGATTCAGGATATACTTGTTTGGGACCAAATTTAAAGTCGTTACAGATTGTGCAGCGGTCAGGTACACTTTCTTGAAGGACTTAATACCACGGATAGCCGGATGGTGGTTGTCAATCACGTAGACGCTCTTAGTCTTATTCCAGTGTATCCTGCACCAGTGGCTGATATAAACGTTGTGGACACATTTGACTGGGTTGTTTGTTTGCAAAGTCAGGATGAGGAACTTCGTATTATTAGAGCTAAATCAAAATCGGAGGATGATCACAACGACGTGTCTCAAAATTATTATTTAGAGGGTAGACTATACAAAATTATAAGACTGTGAAAAACGGCTAGTAGTGCCTAAATATGCAAGGTGGAATATAATGAGAAAATATCATGATTGTATTGGACATCCAGGGCTTAAGCGCTGCGAGACAATAATCAAAGAAAACTTTTGGTTTGCTGGGATGACGAGGCTTATACAAAAGTATGTTTGTTATGTTTTGTTTTGTTTTGTCGGTAACGTATTTGAGATGCCTCTGGTGTTACAAGTATCCATAGGCGACGGTGACTGCTTACCATCAGGCAGCCCGCCTGCTTGTTTTCCACCTATGGCCAAAAAAACACTTGTTTAGTTTGCTTGTATAAAAGAAGTCAGTATGGACGTCTTGAAGGTGAGCTTCATCCTATAGAGAAGTTTCCAGAACCAATGCACACTCTGCAAGTGGATCATTTGGGACCGTTCTGCAAGAGTCAAGCAGGTCACTTGTATTTGCTAATGGCTATCAACTCGTTTACAAAAATTTTGGAGGCCGTTCCAGTCAAAACTTCGAAGAGCCGTGAGGTAATCAATTCCTTGGAAAAGGTGTTTTGCTTATTTGAATATCCTAAACGAATACTATCAGATAGCGGGTCTTGTTTTAAAAGCAATAGCTTCAAGAAGTTCTGCTTAGAGAACCAAATAAAGCATATAATCAATGCAGTGACGTGCCTACGTGCCAATGGACAAGTGGAAAGACATAACCGGAAACTACTAGATTCTTTGAATACTAGCGTCGAAAATGAAAGGAAATGGGATATTAGTATTCCAAGTATAACGTGGGGAATGAATCATCTAGTTAATTCTTCTTCGGGTTTTTCGCCATATAGGCTAGTGTTCAAAGCATCACGCAGTCTCTATCAAGGTATGGGAGATAACTTTTGTGACAGTTAAAGTACTGCAGAAGACTCGAGACACGCTGCATCGTTGAAACTGACCAAGACTTCGGAAAACATGCGCAAGTACTTTAACACCAAAAAGAAATCGCCGACAAAATATGAAGTAAATGACCTTGTACTGTGGAAGGGTTCTGCTGATAGAAATATCAACGTAAGGCGAAAGTTGAAAGAACATTGTAGTGGACTGTATAGAATAGCGAAGGTTCTCGGGAATGACAGATACGTGATTGCTTCACTAAAAAGCATAAAAGGGTACAAGAGATTTACAGCATTAGTGTCTTCAGATTCAATAAAAAGATTTCAAGGAATCTGTTCTGGATCCAGTACAAACGACAGCGAAGTGGACAGTACGGAGGAACTGATCAAATCAAATCAAATCAAATCATTTATTTGCTAGAATACATTACATTAAAAGGTCTAAAGAAAGGGAAAGGAAAAAAAAGGAAAAAAAAGGAGGAAAAGGAAAAGGAGGGAAAGGTTTAAGGGGATTGATTTGCTAGAAGGGGGACTTTCGTGTAGTTGCATATTATTATGCCAAACACATGTAGATATTATACATTTAATGAGTTTAATTTGTGGATTTATATATGAAAAAAAAAACTGTGAATGGATAAAAACAAAAAAAAAAAGATGGTTAAATGAAAATCTAGTTTAGATAAAATATGGTTAAAAAAAAACTGGTTATATGAAAAATCTGGTTAAGTTGAAATGTGGTTAAATGAAAATCTGGTTAAAATGAAATGTGGTTAAATGAAAATCTGGTTAAAATGAAATGTGGTTAAATGAAAATCTGGTTAAAATGAAATATGGTTAAATGAAAATCTGGGTAAAATGAAATATGGTTAAATAAAAAATAGAAGAAATGGCTAAGAGATTAAAAGAAAATAATGATTAAATGGAAAAATACAGTGTGGAAAATGGTTTAATGAAAATAAATTATAATATGAAAGTAAAAAAAATATGGTAAAAAAAAAAATGGTAACAAAAACATGAATTGCAAAATAGTGATGATAAATTGAAAGATAACTTGCATGTCTTGTGTTTTATGGTATTAAAAATATAACACCTACACTAATTAAATTATGTTTTTAGATTCGATTGCAATCCAGTTGTGTAAATAAAATTTCCCCATTTATGGATGAATATCATTTATTTACATGTTTATTTTTATTTTAGGAAAAGGGGTTGAACTTTATATGTACACAGGATTTTCTCCTTTGCAGGGACGCAAAGGATGTCAGGATGGACGAGTGTGAGGAGATTAAAACATACCGCCATTAAGACGGCGCCACTGCTGCAACGAAGCTGCGCGGAACTAATAATAATTGATTGAAAATGATTGTTCGATCTTAATCTTTATCAAGCTGCCCAGATGGCGCTTTTCTATAGCGAAATAAAATTGAGTTAAAAGTATTTAAATTAATGGTGTTCCGGCATATCAACGAAATTCAGATCCAACGTCACTTCCCTGAGTTGGTTTTAAAATGGTGCCGGTAAAAATGAAGAACTGGGCGTATACTTCCGCTGTAGACAGCCAATAACAAGAAGGCGGCGAGATGGCGTGTTTCATGGTGCCATTGCGTGGTGCAAGGCGTTTGCTTCGGCGGAGCAAGGGCATTTCTCGGTCAGTTCGACAACTACCACGGAACGGGTGACACAGGAGCTCCAATAAATTCTAGTTTTAGTTTTCAGCCAGATTGGCATTATTATAGGGAGTGTGGTGCTTTTGAAGTGATATCAAAGCTAAGTATAACCTCATGTCAGATGTTCGTGTTTGATTGGTTGATTCTGAATATTATGAGATTATGTGGAAATCTGATTTTATTTCATAACTACCTTATTTTATTCCTTAGATTTATAAACTTGGCCATGTGAGTTTTAAGGTTAATGTAATAGGTAATTAACTTAATATGAGTGATGATCTACCCACATTTGTGCAGTTTTCATAGCCACGTGGTGTTGCAGTTTCATAGACGTCTATAGCCACGTGGTGACGCAGTTTTATAGACATCACTACTAGGTTCAATTTAATTACTAATTATTGTGGTAACTACCACAGTAGCAATGACCAGTACTAAGTAAATTTTAAATAGGATTTAATATTTAGTCAACTCTATTTCTATAGCTAAATGAATTAGCAGTAATAGCAATTACATAGCATGCAATTGCTGATAAAGTGACGATGCTTAACCTGTATTTTTATTCTAAATTAAGTGACTCTTGTGAAGGGTAGAATAAGATAAGAGAAAACTGAAGATGTTATGCAATGATTTAATTAGGTCCTGACGCATGATTTAACAGAAGTGCGCTATCATGGGTATCTTTAAATTACGAGTGAATCGGTTTCTTCTAAGTAAACGTGCTCCATCGTAGACAGCATCATCGCTTAACATTAGACGTGACGACGGTCATGCGCAAGCCTATAACAAAAAAAAAAACTTTCTTGCGGTGGGCACATAAACACTGCTAGAGTGTAGGTGTAGAGGGATATGAAAATAATAATGCTTGAGATGGAGAGAGTGTCCATCTCATGGTCCGCCAACTAAAAGTTCATCGTCTGTGGTGGTATTTACTGATGATATTATATTGACTATACGTGTCAGTACACACGCAGTACTTTTGTATCAGATCCCATACGAGTGAAGACAATAATATTTATAAATGTATGGTGAGCATCACGCAGGAGGTTTACTGCCTCCGCCAGGTCATTATTTCGAATGACTATCGCTCGATTGATGAACTCACCTTGACTGTTTACTCACTATAATGAGCTTTGCCGATTGCGAGTGGATCGTATACGAGTGACGTCATTAACGCACACACACGCACCTTTATTAACAATCTCTGATTGGAGTTCGCAATCAATTTTGTGCGGATCGACTTCATTGAGGAGAGTTTGAGTGGGTTATTAAAATTATGAAATGTATCTGGATTTATTCATTGACTTTTTTATTATTATTTGATAATTTATTTATTTTATAATAAGGTGTGATTCATTTTATAATATACTAGCTGACCTGAGAGACGTTGTCCTGTCTTAGAACTGTCAAACACGCAAAGTCAAAATAGTAAATCTTATTTTTTTACACCTTGGGTTACATTATTGGAGTTTTAGTAAGGATCCCTATTTTTTTTGAAAATATAATATAGCCTATGTTAACCGGAGATAGTGTAGCTTCCCAACAGTGAAGGAATTTTTCAAGTCGGTTCAGTAGTTTCGGAGCCTATTCAATGCAAACAAACAAACAAACAAACAAACAAACAAACAATCAAATCTTTCCTCTTTATAATATTATATTATATTATTATATTATATATATTATATATATATATATATATATATATATATATATAATATACTAGCCGACCTGACAGACGTTGTCCTGTCTTAGAACTGTCAAACACGCAAAGTCAAAATTGTAAATCTTATTTTTATACACCTTGGGTTACATTATTGGAGTTTCAGTATGTATCCCTATTTTTTTTTTAATATAATATATATCCTATATTACCCGGGGATAGTGTAGCTTCTCAACAGTGAAATAATTTTTTAAATCGGTTCAGTAGTTTCGGAGCCTATTTAATGCAAACAAACAAACAAACAATCAAATCTTTCCTCTTTATATTATTAGTATAGATTACCATAAAATATGTTTTGTTCTGTGAGTAGTTCTCATAACATTTTATTTTAATTAGATATACATTATCAGCTCATCATGTTATTCCCATTGCTGGGACAAATGCTTTTTATCAGAGAAAGAGTATGTGCCCTACTCCACCAAACTAAACGAGTGCATAAAAAAAAACTGACCCGCCTCACCCGATGTTAAGCGATGATGCGGTCTACGATGGAGCACGTTTGCTCAGAAGAAACTGACTGACTCGCGATTTAAATACACCCAGATTGTAACTATTGAATGTAGGTAAATTCCACGTCTTTAAACTTTTGAGGTTCTTAGACGTACCGGCTTCCTCACAACGTTTATCTTTACCGTTTTAGAGCTATGCCATCGTAACTGCACATAAGTTATTTAAGTTGTAAATAAGTGATTGGTGCATGGCCAAAGATCGAACCAGGTACCGTCAAGTTGTAAGGCGGACATGCTACCGCTCGGCTAACACAGATAACAAACTCCGATTTCATAATGATTTGTATTTACGTTACCGCTACCAAAAAAATTCATTATAATAATCACAAATTGGCAAACTTCTATCGACGTCCATCCTACTCTACCCTTTACGATTTGTAAGGTTCTCGAAACTGCATCGTCAGTATTTCCGTTATTAACTTTATTTCTAAACAAAACTACCAAAGAGTCACTTGTTTCAACACACGCAGCCTCGAGTGAGGGAATACGTAGAGAACATCCAATATTTCCTTCAAAGGCGCCTGTGTATTCATGACTACCGCTGCGGCATTATATTAGAGCTAGCTAATCCAAATATACTGCGTCGTTATAAGTTCACCGGGCTCTAGTTGTTGTTGTTAGTTTGCTCTATAACAATTTTACGTACTTATTAGGGATCACTTTGTTGTCCGTCTGTCAAGACTCTGAGACTCTTTTTCACAAGAACGCGTAAAGGTATCAAATTGAAATTTATATCAAATACTCGAATTTACGGTTTCTTTTATCTGTGAAAAAAACCAAACTTGTAAATGAACGCGATCAAAAGATATGACCGTTTATGTATTCACTTAAAATAAGGTGACAAGTTTAAATTTTCGCATATTTTGCGAATTCTCAAGGAAATCAAAACCTATAGGGTACTCCCGTTGACCTAAAATCATGAAATTTGGCAAAAAGCAAGGTCTCATAGCACATATAAAGAGAAAATTGTTTTTGCAATTACAAACTTACATTTTATAGTTGGCATGTATGGGAGCACCTGTTTGCCAACTACAAAGTTAAGTTAGTCATTCAATATTTAAATTTTGAACCATTTTTCGGCAAGACTCTATTCCCGGGATGGATCTACATATATATTTATTACGTTTATGGAACCCTCAGGGTGCGAGTCCTACTCACACTCATCCGGTTTTTTTGTAATGTTTAAAACTGCTCGGTCAATTAAACTGTAACCGCGGACAAACAACATACGTGCCCAATCTCCGGGAGATACGATATAGGTACATTATTTAATAGAAATCCGTAGGGCTTTCATCGCCGGAAGTGGCGGAACCGACCGGCGAGCGCTGATAATGACGTCACTTCCGGGTAGCCGGAAGCGCCTGCACTGAACATTTGACTGCCGGAAATGTCAACTTTGTCTTGGACTGTATCTCGATGGGCGCGCGTCCAAGTTGCCGCAGGCACGCTATCAGCGCGCACCAAGCCAACAAATAACCTGCCCGCGGCCTATCTACTGTTTACCTGCAGGGTATATCGATCACATAAACTTATTTAATAACTCGGCCATCGTCTGAAACTTATGCAGGTTAATATAAAACCGTACCGTTATTTTAGACGTAAAGTTTTTTTTTTTTTTTTTACTTAGTTAATCGAAGTTTGAAGACACGTTTTTCTATTAGGTGTTGGCCATCCGATTCTATGTAGTTTAGTTAAGCATTATTTCTACCACTTTCCATAAGATCCAAGTTATTCCCGAGTTCATTACTTATCAAGTGCAATTTCCTTAACTTATAAACAAGACATAGTTGGACCTTCGACCATAACTTGGCCATTACTGGCGTGACTGGTATATAACTCGGCGAGCGTTGGTCGAAGGAGAAATTGTCGAGGCCGTTCATTTCTAGTCTAATTTCCTAAAGTAATGGAGATAGCTTGGCACATCTGACAGAACGTTGTGGTCCATTCACGTCCAGTGTTACATTATTTGTAAACATATTCAGAATTGATTGTTTGTTGCGGCTGAATAACAGTTAATGATTTTAATTCAATTGGACGAAGGGATATTTTGAACAGACACATAGTTCAGATAAAATATAATTTGAAGAGTAATTTTTTTAAATTTAGGAAAAGGCTTACGCTTATCCACCAACTCGCCTGGTGTTAAACGATAATGCGGTCCACAATGGAGCACACTTGCCTAGAAAAAACCGATTCACTCGCGATTTGAAGACAGCAGATTGTAACTATCGGAGAACACCCATTCAGGCAGCGCATTCCACAGACTAGCAGTTCGCACAATAAAAGTGGAATCAAAACACTTTCTACAGGTTTTAGGAATATCATCCATAAAGTAGTGTTGATTTTTTGTGCCCGCTCTGGCAGTCTGATAGAAAAATAGGCAGGAGGGAATAAGATCATGCAGATCCGTAATATATAAATTATATACGCTTTTCGCAAAAAATCTGCTGCTGCACATGCAATAAATTGCTATTTACTAGTCTACCTGTCACTTTACGTCTACCAACCAATACTAGCAGTAAGACGCGGGAATCTCGGAACATTATGTCCTCAGGAAGGTAAATGTAAACACAGTGGAGTGCCGCAGTTATCAGTGGTCGGAATTAACATAATCCGGTCCGCGCGGACCCGACGCTGATAAACCAGTTACCGACTCCCGGGACATTGTACCAGGTCTCCAGACATCTACAGAGCTATCCATACAATACTCGGACAACCAAGGTACCTTGGTTATGTAGCTACAGCTGTTAATCCGTTCAATAAGATTAGTAGGTATAGACATCCTGTAGTTATTGATAGCATTTGGATTATCTTGAGCATCAGCGTAGGGTAGCGTGCTTGGCAATTTCTTACTGCGTTTGGGTGAGTGTGCACTTGCGCTACAAGACCTTCCCCCTTCTACAACAGAGAATACATAAATACCATCCCTACATAGTAGTATAAAAAAGTGTAAAAAGTGTAAATTTTGAGACAATTCATTAAACAACTAAAATTAAAACAACTACAATTTAAAAACAATTGGTTTAGTAGAATCGGGGCTCTGCTGCCCTGCATGCGAAATGGAATGATTTGCCAACGTCCTTGTTTCCTGAAAACTATAACTTGGGTGTCTTCAAGGCCAGAGTGAATAAGTACATTCTAGGTCAACGTGCTCCATCTTCAGCCACAACATCGCTTTCCATCAGTTGAGTTGTTGCCAAAAGTAGTCCTACTCTATGAAAAAATACTGTCAATTTTCTACGGTACAGACAAAGGCTTTAGGTGTCGATAAAACTTTTACCATTAAAACGAGAATATAGGTGCATTTTCTTATTATCCTTGCGAATAAACTATTTTAGCTTGTGTTTTAAATTATCTGAATCTGTTTCGTTTGAGTCAATAAGTTTACGTTCAATCACCAACTCACCTGATCACTTCTTATCGTAATAAAATTACTAATCGACTCTCAGGTACAAAAAACGAAATCTATCTTCCCGCATTGGAGGCGAGTCTCAGAAAACAATTCGCCTAATTGTCGCCAGTTGTCCGACGAGACGACCCTCCGTCGGGCTAATCCTGCGACCTATTAATTAAGCTTCAAGGGCCGATCGGCCCGCCCTGCAGTTAGCTTGGGTAGAGCTGTGGTTACTTGACTTTTTGTCTGATTGGAACGGATTGAATCACAGATGCTATAACATCAGGGAAACAAGTTAACTGCTTAATGTATTTACTTGCATTGTGTTTTATAATAATACCTACCTAGTTGCTATTGAGATAGTCTCGAGTGATTATTGCAAACACAGCGTGGTTCATTTATTGAACTGAAATCTTGTAACGCTTTGCATTTCAGGCAATGAGGACAAAAATGCTAATCTGCTGTCAAAAAAAAAATCGGGTTGAATTGAGACCCTTCCTACTTTTTTTGGAAGTCGGATAATAATTGGGACATCACTAAAAATTCTAATAATTATGTGGTCTCTCACTATGGGCCTCATAAGCAAGCTCAAAGTCGCACAACGAGCTATGGAGAGGACTATGCTCGGGGTTTCTCTACATCAGAAATGAGGAGATCCGTATAGACGAATGAAAGTCACCGACATAACCCACCTGATTAGCAAGTTGAAGTGGCAGCGGACAGGGCACATATCACGCAGAACAGATGGCCGATGAGGCCGGAAGGTTAGAGACCACGGACTGGTAAGCGCAGCCTCCACCCACAAGATGGACAGACGACCTAAAAGAGACCGCAGGGAAACGCTGGATGCAGGCCGCTTCCAACCGGTCTTTTTGAAAATCGATGGGGGAGGCTTATGTTCAGCAGTGGACGTCCTATGACTGACTATGATGATGATGATAATTCTAAAACCTTTCCCTACTATGAAAGGTTTAGAAATATTTGAACATTTAAGGGCTATCTCGGGACCAGGTATAAGTAAGAGAGATGTGAATGTGTATGTGTGCACTGTGCGTTCGAATTCCAATCCGTAGGATGTGGGTTCAAATCCCAACAATGAGCTTGAGCTGCCGATGAAGGAAAACTTCGTGAGGAAACTCTATCATGGTGGAGGCACGTACTAATGTCCGGCTGACTCGCTACCAAGTATACATCCAGTAGAAAATCTATCGCCAAGCACCTAACAGTGTGTTCCGGCAGCATCACATGCGAGCCAGTTCCTATTCCAGACTAGGCGAGTTCCACACCGTTACTTAACATCAGGTCAGTCAGAGGCCTAGTCTGTCATGAGTGTCACCCATTAAAACATACAGTCCCAGAGGGATAAGAAAGGTTGTAGATGATGAGGACGCTAGCTCTTCCACCTACATAACAAGCAAGTAAACACTAGAGTTGCCCTTCTGTTCATCTCTGATCTGTGATCCAAAGCTACGAATGACCCAACGAACGGTGAAATTACGTCGACTTTAAGAAAAAAAACCCTTAAACGTGGAGCAATTTGTCTTAAAGTGGGTAAAACAGTGAAATATTCCAGAAGTTTTAAACCGTATTAAAGTTTACTCGGTCCTTGCAGATGTGGGGACGATAGCTCGGGTGCCAGAAATTAACTCTGAACTTAGTTTAGTGTCCTTAGAGAGCAGTTGAACGTGTGAGACGTATACCTGCCTATGTTTAGTGACCGTTGATGCTTTTCTGGACGTAAATACCTATAGAGTCGCTAACTATTGTTATGATATCTTAGCTTTGTACTTCATTGGTGCGTGCTTTGCCGAGAGGTGCCTGGACAAAGTTTCACTGTCTTTACCTTGCAAATGTATTTTAATTATTGAAAAAGCTTATTGCGTTTTTTGTTGTCCATTGTAGCTTATAACGAACAAAGAAGAGCACTGCATAAACTTAAGACGTAGAAACCGTCAGTAGTTTATTAATATGAAACGAACGTAAACGCCATACTGTTGATATAAATTCATGTAGCAAAAACGGTTTATCTGATTTTAATTTCATTGTAATAATAATTGTAATTAATTAAAAAAAGGAGTAAGTTCTCTATATGTTAAAAAATATATGCATCAACTAGAGTTGATATTGTAAAAAAATATACGCATATATAAGTCTATACACATTATTTTTCTTCGTGTTAATTGGTACGTATATATATTATGTATTTTATTTATAATATTTATGGCATGTATTCAGCATTGCGTATTTAGTGTATATATGTATGTATATATTATTTATTTATATTTTATGTGCACCACCGACCGTTTTTCAACTTCTTTAGTCCTGTCCATCCAAAGGTTGCCTGGAAGAAATCGCTTTAGGCGATAAGGCCGCCCATTATACTGCCGTTTATTTGTTTTTATGTTACTTTAAGTTTCATTTGTATTTTCGGTGTGTAATAAAGTTGTATTGTATTGTATTGTAGAGTTGATATTGTAAAAAAATATAAGCATCAACTAGAGTTGATATTGTAAAAAAAATACGCATCAACTAGAGTTGATATTATTGTAAATTCAAATTCAAATTATTTATTGAGAATAAAAACGGACAAATTCCACTAACATTTATCTCACATACTATTAAGCTTAAATATATTTCCTGGTAAAATAGGAATAATTTAATAAAAAACTAATATGATAAATACAACAAATTGCTGTAAAAATATGTCAACACAAAATCAGTATGTCATATACGTAAAAAAATATACGCATCAACTATAATTGATATTGTAAAAAAAAATACGCATTAACTAGAGTTGATATTGTAAAAAAAAATACGCATCAACTAGAGTTGATATTGTAAAAAAATATACGCATCAACTAGAGTTGATATTGTGAAAAAATATACGCATCAACTAGAGTTGATATTGTAAAAAAATATAGACATCAACTAGAGTTGATATTGTAAAAAAATATACGCATCAACTAGAGTTGATATTGTGAAAAAATATACGCATCAACTAGAGTTGATATTGTAAAAAAATATAGACATCAACTAGAGTTGATATTGTAAAAAAATATACGCATCAATAGTTGATGCGTTTATTTTTTGAAATATATAGAGAACTTCCTCCTTGGTTTAAAATTAATGACATTAGATTAAATAAAGTAGACTTACTGGTCATATTTGGAGGTGGTGCAGCGGCGGGACCGGCGACTCCGGCGAGTCTCAAATCGAGGTCGAGGTGACGACGTGAGTCTAAAGCCGGGTTTTTAATTAATTCGCAAAGTTCCCGAGGCCTTATTGTCCTTAATATAAATACGCGTTTATAATGAAGAGGCGACACCTCGCCCCCCCCACCCCCTTCACTCCCCTCCCGCGACCCTCGAGGGAGGTGACTTTTGTAAATACGGAAATATGGAATCATAAAGTTAGACAATGAGCTCGTTAGCCGAATGAAATATTTACCCTTGAATAAATTAAAAGGGATGACGGCTTTTTATTTGTCTAAACTCGGTTTAAGGTGCGCAAATAGCGCGGATGGTTTAATGTAAGCACATACACGCATTATGTATCAATGTGTGCGTGGAAGTTTTGCGAGTGTGCGACTCTTCGTTCCAGGCTGCCATTTATATTTCAGGGGCACGTCCAGTTTCGAAAAAGACGCAAAAAACCTCTAAAATATTATTTCGTTATAAAAGATATTGTTACGCGTGTTGTTATCGCTGGAAAAGCTTTTTAATGATGATTCTCGTCGGCAAAGAATATAAAAACTTTGTAGTGCATTTTTACCGTTATTTTTACGTACAAAAAAAGTTGAATAAATATTAGGCCTATGGTTCATGTACTCGCAAATTCGTTTACAACCGATTTCATAAAAGCAGATTCTCAATTATTATTATTATTAGTATTCGGGCCACATTTCCCGAAGAACCGATAACCATCGGTTATCGGTTCTTCGGGAAATGTAGACGAGTAGACGAGTTCTGGAGTGGAGACCACGTTTAGGCAAACGTAGTGTAGGACACCCTGTTGCCAGGTGGAGTGATGACCTGCGTAAAACGGCGGGTAAAACCTGGATGCAAGGAACTGCCGACCGAGCTCAGTGGCGTGCATTGGAAGAGGCCTATGTCCAGCACTGGACAGTTAGAGGCTGATGATGATTATGACGATGAATTCAACTTTTTCTTTTGCGTATGTTACGCGATATCTTCACCGATTTTAATGTTCCTTTTTAACCCCCGGCGCAAAAAGAGGTGTGTTATGAGTTTAACGTGTGTATATGTGTGTCTGTCTGTGGCATCGTAGCTCCCAAACGGCTAAACCGATTTTGATGTACATTTCGAGGGTAATTCCATTTAAATGCTATGAATTTTCTAAATTTAGCCTCTTCTAAGGGTTGAAAATAAGGGGATGAATTCTGTTTATTGAATTTCACCCACTCCGCCTGGAGTCTGTTTTTGTTGCAATTTTTTTTTTTACAATTTTTTTAAATAGAATAAATGGCAAACAAGCTACGGGCCACCTAATGGTAAGTGGTCACCGCCGCCTATAGACACCTACAATACCCGGGGCATTGTCAGTGCGTTGCCTACCTTTGAGGACTCTATTCACCCTTTTTTTTTAATTTTATATAATTTTTTTTATATAAAAGTCGACAAACAAGCGACGGGCTACCAGATGGTAAGTGGTCACCGTCGCCTATGGACACCTACAATACCCGGGGCATTGGCGGTGCGTTGCCTACCTTTGAGGACTCTATTCACTCTTCGCTTGAAGCAATTGAGGTTATATTTTGGAGGAAAAACCGAAGGTGGTAAGCCATTCCACAACTTACAGGTGCGTGGCAGAAACAATCGATCAAATCGAACAGTGCGAGACTTCCACGCATCTATAATATGAGGATGGCTTTTTTGGCGATGGCGGCCGGTTCGATAGTAAAACCGCGATGGAGGGATGAGATCAAAGAGTTCGTCAGAGCATTCCCCATTATAATACCTGTAGAACAACCCTTCGTTGATTGCCAGCCTGTCACGTTGTAGAAAAAAAAACCCACCCGGTGTTTGCCTCGCGCGTGTGTTATCTTTTTGCCTAAATGTTGTGCATGGTAAAATATCTTTAGATTTTTGTTGTTATTATTATTACGTACCTAGATTTCCTTGTTAGCTAGATTATCCTCTGAACCATATTTCTTTGATTAGTTCTAGCTATTTCTTGCTCATGCACCAACTAGATACAACAGTTGAAGCTTTAAACAGCTTCCAAGTCTGCAGAGCTCGCGACTGTTGGTGCAACAGTTCCGCGGAGAGTTGCGCCACAGTCGCGGCCGTCAACAAGCCATGAATTAATTATTGCTCTACAAAAGTTGTTCCGCTAGATATGGAAGTTTGTTCTCGCGAAGTTTAGAGGAGAATGCTACACAGATGGAGCAAACAGCTACATGTATTGTCTTGGTGTTTAAATTTAACATCTCTTAATACTAGAGCTTGTTGATAAGCAAGAAAATATAAACCAATCCTAAAAAATGCTTATAAATTTTAAACAACTGGAATAGGTATTTTACAACTACCTATTCCGTTAACCACCTGAACACGTATATAGGGAACTTGACACTGCAACTTGCCATCCCAAGTCGAAGATCCAGAGGCAAACCCAAGGTAAGGTGGATAGATGTCATGCTATGTCAGTGTATAGTTTATGAAGACGATGTCGAAAACAGAGTGAAGTAAGGAAGGCTGATCCCAACACCATGTGGGTATCATAGTTTGGAAGATAGAGAGAGTAAAGTAGTGCCAACGTACCTGTAGAGCGGTATGCCGGCGTCGTCCCGGAACCAGAACACCATGTAGACCTTGTCGTTGGCGGCGGTGCCGAGCTCGCACGGGAACTGCGCCACCATGCCCTCCACGGCCTGCACGTCCACCGTGCGCACGCCCGCTGCAACACAACCGTACAAATGATACAGCGCCGACAAATATATAACTAGTACGTATTTTATAACAAATTTTGACACACTTTTTGTGCTTAAGTCCTCTTAGTTCCATTGCTCAGATTAATTCTGTAGTGGAACCAAAAATTACTTCCTCGTAATAGCCAAAAACCCCACCAACGTCCACCCACAAGATAGACAGACGACCTAAAAGAGACCGCAGGGAAACGTTGGATGCAGGCCGCTTCCAACCGGCCCTTTTGGAGATCAATGGGGGAGGCCTATGTCTAGCAGTAGACGTCCTATGGCTGAAATGGTGATGATGATGAATAGCCAAAAATGGGACTAGTAAGAATTGGATTCCTTCGTGACCCCATTGATGGGACTATGTGATGAAACCACCAGAAACAAACCCTTCGCTTCATTTGTAACTAACAATGTGAACAAATTTTGGAAGTCGATTTTAGCCTAAATTTAATCGTCGTTACGATTTGAAACTTTGCGTGTACACGCAATACGGATGATAATACAAAAATTTGGTACCATAAAAATCGATCTGATAATGGAGCCAGGAGGTGGATAGTAGAAATTTTCCGTGGCTATTCGTAAACCCCTCAAGTTTGGAGCCGTTTGGAAATTTTTTACTAGTTCCATACCAAGAGTTCCAATATTCACCAGCCATCGTCACCAAGCATAATGACACCTCGAATTTGAGCTCCTTTAGTTGAGCAACGTAAGTTTTTTTGTTTTTTAACTTAGGTTATCAAATATTATAGTCTATCACAGAGACAAATATAAAATAATCGCGGGTGCGCGGGTGCGACCTGAGATGTCAGCTTAATGAGTGAGCGCGCAGGATAAAATTGGTAACTTCTGGTCATTCCGCTCTCAAATTACAGGGTTCTTTGTCATTCGCCCAGTATACGAAGACTCGTGAAATGTGATACTGAAACGAATGTTTTCCTTTTAGTACGGATAGATAAGATACGAAGTGGCTCAATGTGATCGAGTCCAATACACTCCCTCGACGACCATTAGCCGCTACAAGATAAGGAAGAAGTTAAGTTTCCTAACTTTAAGACTACTGGGACCGCTCGAGCCAGTACTGCCCCGCTCATTGCACGACTGGAGGGACTTGACTTCAAGACATTGACTGCACCGAGTAAGAACGTACACCGTACAATAGTTGAATTCGAACCTCTGAGCAACGCTTTTGGTAAAATAATGGCAGTCTCCAGTTTCGAGTCGTGTGCTGTACCTAATTATTTTAAAATAATAGGCATGTGCCCTCATGTTTAATTTATTACAAATAACCGGCTTAGCGAGGAATATAACTAAATATATTACACATACTGAAAAAATAATTTAAATTGGCTGATAAATCTCTGAGATATGAGCGTTTAAAGTTTTAGGTGGGGATATGTTTTTTTTTTTTTTTTTTAATGTAATTTGTGTCAAAATGTATATGGACCTGGTCTGAAATAAATGATTAATAAATTAATAATAATATACCACGGGGGGAGGGGATGTTCTATCCCTTTCTCACAAAGCGTGTGTTAGTATAGCATTTGTATGGCGCTCCTGAGCCGTGACGTCACGGCTCAGTATAGTGCGCTCTCTGTCTAGCATGAACTTTAAATTCTTATATCTTATATCTTCAAAGTGTTTTCTATCGTGTTGTAATTTTTGTTTCTGGTGTGCACAATAAAGAGTTTCTATCTATCTATCTATATCTTATTTAATTTTTGAACTAATTTTAATTTTGTTTTTGTTGATGGGCTCTATTTATGATCAGCTTTTTTATGAGGTAATAAAAAAATATTAGTCATCATGCCTATTTACGTCTACCAAATTTGGTAGCCATGATCCATTTTAAAAATTACCAAAGAAACAAACTGAGGGAAAGCGATAATATCTACTTTCACATTTTCCATCTGATCGCCGTACTACCTGCCGCATACCTTACTTACCGCATACCGCACTTACCGTACCTACTTACAAACGTTCTATAAGCCAATCTGTGCTTTATAGTGTTTGTCAACTTCTCACTGGCAAAAAGTATTACGTGCGTGTCAACGTTGATGACGTCACTCGATACCTTGATACCTTTTCCATTCATAAATGAGAAAAATCCTATCCATTACGTCTGCCGGCTAGGGCGCGGTGAGGGGCGGCGGGTGGGCGGTGAGCGATCGTCGAATTTGTACCCCTAATGAGGAGGCTGGAGGCTGGTTGCTGCCACTCTGCGTTAGGGCGCGTCGCGAGCAAATTGAAAGAAAGGATGTCTTTCATCCATGACTTGCTATCAATTGCCAATTTTGGACGCGGATGTCTTCTGCTTCACTCATCTGTTTAATTTAATAAGATACTCGGGTATTATGACTCACAGCATTCTGAAAGTTGATGCGTGGCAGGAGAGCGCGCGGAACATGCGCCTCAGTGTCGAAGGCATAGCATTCAACGTCTTCCTTCAGAAAGGAAGTTCTTAATTCAAATGTTTCTTTGTACATTATTACGCGATATTTTCAACAATTGTAAACTGATAAAAAAAATAAGCAATATCTCGAAGATTGTTCTACACCAACCGCCGCTGTACATTCCCCTGTTGTTTTATTGTTGATAAACCCTAATAAGGGTCCAAAACTCTATAGAAGCCTCTTGTAAAGCCTCCACCCACTTTACTGGTGCATGAGTTTGACTTGACCGTGCATGATTAGCTCTGCTTGACTGGCTTGTTTGACGCTATTGAACACTATGTAAAATATTTAATACTAAATACACGACACTATTTAATATTACGACTCAAATACTCTGTATCCATGGTCATGAAAAATTTAACGAAAAAGAAACAGGGCATGGTTGCCATGGAGACACTTCTTTGTTTTTTGAAGTCTGTTCCTCTAGGTTTGTCAGTAGTAGATCTGTGATGTTTGCTGTTTAGTTGACAGCGTCGCTAGTGGAGAACAAAGTATGAAATTCACCAAGAAATAACTGTAGTTCCAATGTTGCCCACCTTAACAGCTAAGTTGGTGGCACTGTACAATGTTTACAATGTACATTGAATTTGTAGATATTTTAGTAGATTTTTCAAAAAGCACTGAATCAATATCGATAAAAAATTATGGGACCACCTATGAGTTATGACCTACCAACCAAAAAAAGAATCATCAAAAACAATTCTAAATTGGCGGAGTAATCGCGTAACAAACATACAAAAAAAAAAAAAAAAAAAAACATACAGTCGAATTGATAACTGCCTCTTTTTGGAAGTCGGTTAAAAATTAACTATCAGTGTTGATTAAAATAGCAGTAATGACTGCTCATGAATTCTGCATAATGTGCGAATTAATGTTTATTTTATAACAACGCAACTGGATCACAAATATAGGCAAGGCGGTCAAATACAAGCGCCTATTTAAAAACATTATACGTTATTTTTTCTTGATAAATAAACTTGCGCTTCAAATATGCGGTCTAAGATGGAACACGCTTGCCTAGAAGAAACTGATTCAGCTCGCAAAAACTTTATTTTATGGTATTAGAGGTGTTACTAGCTAGTTTCTCGCGGCTTCACCCGCGTGGACATTCCCTCAGAAACCGAACATTTTTCTAAGGTAATCATATCGATCCGTTGCTCTGTTGCTGTGTGAAATAACAACAAACAAGCTTACGTTCGTATTTAAATTATTAGTATATGATTCTGTGCTGAATAAAGTTCAGTTATGTCGGAGGCCTTTGATACTTTGAAACCTCTGACATAAAGTTTTTTAAAAGCTTTATGTCAGAGCTTTCAAAGTATTCTATGGGAATTGTTAAACAAGTGCTAAGTACCCGATATATTAATCCTGAGGATAAACTACGCCTGCACCAATAATAGCCTTGGCCCAGTTGGTAGTGAACTTGCCTTCTGCGCTTGGGGGCGTAAGTTCGATTCTCACCTACACCAAATATTTGTGTTTGTTCTATATCTGGGTGTTAAATCTATTTAAGTATGTATTAAAAAATATTATATATATGTACCTCTGTCTCTGGCAGCCATAGTACAAGCTTTGCTTAGTTTGGGGTCAGTTAATCGTCAACTGTTTTACTATAGTTTAAAGTTGTTTTTGGCTTATGTACATTTGTAATTTCTGGTGTGAATAGTAAACAGTTGTCTATAATTATCTAGACTGCAAAAAAACCATGTATTCAATAATGTCTCATATATTTACCAAACTTACAAATCCGTCCATCTGTTTGTGACACCAACCTCGTTTCCCAAATAAAACTGAGCGATACTCATTTTCTTACCCAACTTGCACAATTAGTAAATCAGCTGGACATATTATATTTAAAATCATGCCCCCTATCTCTCCCACTCTGCTTATTGCATACGTGACTCCGCAAAACAGTGTACATTACAAAACTAGTTACATTCCGCGTACTCTGCCGCGGTCACTGGCACTCGTTTTAATAACCAGGACTATATGCATCTGCAGTGTAGAGCGCGTGTTATCCACGGTTCGTTATGGAGCCCCATTACAGCTCCACGTCGTACTGCACTTTACGTATGACATAATGTAGAGTATGATATCAACATTATTAGTTTAGTCTACCATTGGAACGGTTGTAGAGGCGCTGTGGCTCATGTCAGCTTGTTTTATGTTCTAATCGCGTCAAATTTAGGTAATTAGTTTTCAGTTGATATTTTTCGAACTTTCTTCTTTCCTTTTATACCCATTGGCAAGCAAATAAAAACTTTGACTTTGACTTTGACTTTGAACGGGGATTATTCAAGTCTTAGTAGTATTGGGACAGTCGTTACAAACAACACAAACCGAGGTAAAACAAGACAAAGCCGCGCGCACTCAACTTAGAAAAGAAAGAGTGGTTTCAAGAGTGGAAAAGAGGCCAAGCTCATGTCAACTGATAGAATAAAGAAATTTTAATTTTATTTATAAATAAAAAGTCAACCTCAAAAAAGACCAACTATCGTACTTTCCGCTGCCTGAATGGGTGTTCCCCGGTAGTTACAATCTGGGTGTCTTCAAATCACGAGTGAATCGGTTTCTTCTAGGCAAGCGTGCTCCAACGTAGATCGCATCGTCGCTTAACATCAGGCGAGTTGGCGGTCAAGCGCAAGCCTAATATTTATTTAATTTTAAAAAAGCTACGTGAGTTATTCCCGTGTCATATAAATAAAATGTACCCGTGTATTGTGACGGACCCGGGTATGTCCTAAAACTGCAACCAGAACCACCGGAGGATGAGCAGCAGCGTCCTATTAGTACACGGTGAACGTACTCCGACCCCAAGCCGCCTGCCAAGCGTCGGGATTATGGCAACACCCCTATCTACGAGGGAGGCCTTTGTTCAGCAGTTGACGTTTACAAGCTGATGATGATGATGATAAATAAAATGTGTGAAGTAACTTACTATCAAAGTGGTGGCTGACGAGGTAAGCAGAGTGTTTGTATTTTATAGATTTCTTCTAGATCAACGTGTTACATCCTCAGCCAACACGCACCGTCGCTTACCGTCAGGCGAGTTGTAGGACAAACGTAGATCTATTCTACAAAAAAATACAGGGAAGGCCAACTATATCGTCACTGTTGTGAGTCGAACTCATATTATATTCATCTCGAAACCTAGGCAGATGGCATAACATGCAGGCCTACCTGGCAGAGAAATAAGAAAGGCTGTTGATCATGATAATTAAGCATGTCGATGACGCGAACCCATAAGTTCAAGCAAAACAAAAACCGTTCAAGGCGGCAAAAAAAAAACTTTAATAAACCGGCCAAGTGCGAATCGAGCTTGCGCACTGAGGGTTCCGTACCATCACAAAATTCAATAACGAAATTACCAGTTATAACTTGGTAATGAACTTGTCACCGACTAGCACTTGCCATTATTTATTATTTTACATTAAAGACAATACGTTAAAAATACGTTTGTTGTATGCCCCCCCCCCCCCCCCCTTTCGTTTTTACTTTTTGACTTTTTATTTGTTAGATAATCCGCCGTAACATTAAATATTCTGTGAAAATTTCAACTGGCTATCTATAAGGTTTTTTTTTTCTTAAATAATAGGCTTGCTTTTACCACCATCTCGCCTGATGGTAAGCGATGATGCAGTCTACGTTGGAGCACGGTTGCCTAGAAGAAACCGTTTCACTCGTGATTTTACGGTTCGAAAGATACAGCCGTTCAAAGGACAGACAGACGGACGGACCAACAGACATCGTAGGTTTAGTAATAGGGTCCCGTTTTTACCATTGGGTACGGAATCCTAAAAACGAACCTATAAAAACTCTTTGTTCCTGTCCTTCTTTAGTCCTGTCCATCCAAAGGTTGCCTGGAAGAAATCGCTTTAGGCGATAAGGTCGCCCATTATACTACTTTCATTTGTATTTTCGGTGTGTAAAGTAATATTGTATTGTATTGTCTACGTTTACTAAAAGGAAAAATATATATAAATTATGTGCTTTCATAAAACTACATTGATCTAAATAATAAACAAAGTACGGTCAAAATTCTATGGAATTTCAATAAAATAGATGACGTAGATAACGTCACAATGTAGCTCACAAAGTGAACCTTCC
Organism: Agriopis aurantiaria; assembly: GCA_914767915.1. NCBI lineage: Eukaryota > Metazoa > Arthropoda > Insecta > Lepidoptera > Geometridae > Agriopis > Agriopis aurantiaria. The sequence continues at coordinate 19,907,894 of OU611982.1, read as the reverse complement.
TATAGAGATCCAGAACGAACAATAATTGTAAATGCACTCGTGCATTAGTGTCTGTATTCAGCGGGAGCGGAGTCTCTTTGTTCTAACATAACTAATGGATGCGTCGCACAATGTACAATATTGTACAGTTTCGCGAGATGGTTCTAAAGGACGTTATGATCTGCAGGCTACATTACATACTCGCAAAATGTAACTAGAGAACGCAACTTGAGATCGTGATACGTTTTAACTACTCATCTACTTACTTCAAGGGTAAAGATAACGATGATGATGTTGATGAAAACACACTTGACGGACAAAGAACTGTGGTGAAAACTTGAATTATGGGAAGGTGACCAGAATAGTAGCAGTTGGCATTTTTACAGAATGTAATGTTACGGCTGATTAACTAAGAAATGATAAAAAAGTCAAAAAGTAAAAATGAAAAGGGGGGTCTCCTCTCCATACAACAAACGTATTTTTTACGTATTTTTGCATGAGCTCTAATGTTAAAAACGGTAATACGTACCAGCATCAAACTTGGCATGATTATAGTAGAGGAAAGTCACCAAATATGGAATAGTATCCTAATATGGAATACCTTCATTTCTCTAAGACTTAAGTATGAAACGCAACACTCGACCATCTTCTGTTTCATTCGGTCTACTACATATCGCCGATCAGTAGTAGACCGAATGAAACAGAAGATAGTCGAGTGTTGCGTTTCATACTTAAGTCTTAGAGAAATGAAGGTATTCCATATTAGGATACTATTCCATATTTGGTGACTTTCCTCTAGGTACGTATTCTAAACTATAACAACAAATTTTATATTTATTTTTTAAATAAATTATGACCAAGTGCGATTCGGTGTCAATTTTCTTTCATTACCATGTTATGACTGATAATTGGGGTATTTGGATGACCTCATTGTCTTTCACCGAAACCGAATCGAAATGCCATATATTACAAATTTTAAAGTCGGGTTTTTAAATTGCTTATTATTGTATTTTGTGGTGGTACAGAACTCTCAGTGCGCGAGCCCAACTCGCACTTGGTCGGTTTTATTATTTGACAAACGTTATATGTACAACTAACTGAACCTCGTTGAACATTTTTAAAGAGGTTTAATTTACTTTTATAATAGTCGACAATAATAAAACATTAGTAATATGACAAATAATTAATTATGATCCAAAGTAGTAGATCTGTGGATCCAAACAAATAGCCGTGCAATTATGACGTGACACTTGCGTGAGATATACTGTCACGTGCCGGGCACGACGCGCGGCTCGCTGGCGGGCGTGACGTCGCTCGGCGTGGCCACGTCTGTCCCTTCACGTCACGGACAGAATGTGCACCGTTGCAGGAATTATCTCTGTAACTGTGTAAGTTGTTTGCGTTGTTTGAGTAACCAGCGCTAACAGTACAGGTCCAAGTTTACCTAAATAAATAACTATCTGAAGAATAAATATTAAGTTATGTGTAACCGACTTCGAAAAAGGAGGAAGGTTTTCAATTCAGCCCGTATCTTTTTTTTTTATTTATATTTTTTATGTATGTACAGCGATAACGCCGACACCTGTACACAAATGTGCGTGTTTCTTTTTTTATCATGAAGAAGATAGCCTCGGGGTGGTTGGTCTCACAAAAGTTTCATTAATTAGGGCTCAGTGGATTTTAAACCTTTTACATTTTGGGCGAGGAATAGTACTGTAGCTGTGAACAAAAATGTGGTAATAGGATGACTAACAAATTAAAACAGAATAGTTGATTGAATCAGGCGTTACTTTGCGGAAGCACAATAAACAGAACATATTATAACAGAAAACAGAAAATAAAACAGAATACACAGAATATTTGAAAACAGAATATATTATATTTATTATTTTATTACTAGAAGTTACAACCATAACATATCAACAATACTCTCTTCTGCTAGTTATTTGGTCAGAGGTAACAATAATAGTACAGTTTGCGTATCATGACGCGCGTAAACCAGACTGTCACGCTTCCAGGGGACATGACGTCGGAAACTGTGCTCGCTGTGTGTCACGCTCTGGTCCAATGTGAATACTGTGTTTACTTGGCTAAACTATTTCTAGTTATTTCTTTAGATTTTCACTAAAATAAATTATAAAATATAAACGTAATATGCTGTGTAAGAAACAATGACCTGTTTAGCGCAACTCAGTTCGGTCTTCTCTTCAAGTTATCGATGGGCTCGAGGGCAGGTATACGATACTGATTCATAAAAGTCTGGAACCGGTAAACTTTACACAAACAAAAACCGGCCAAAACCCAAGCCCGCGAAACTTGTAATAATTTACGTCGTTAAACAACAACAAAATTAATCAACGCCCAATGAGTTATACTCAATTACCGAGGAACAATGGCCATTAATGGAAGAGCGGAAAATTGCGATATCATAAAGCGGTTAAGATAAACCGGCGCGTCTTTACCGCGATTATGAATATTAATTACAGATGGCGCTGTGCGAGACGGAGCACGGGGGCAGCTGCGACGGTCGCCGCCATTAATAATGAGCGGATCCAGAAAGGGTTTTGAATAACACTCAATATTCATTGGGAATACAGCTCAGCCCCATATCTTACCTATCTATATCTCACATAATTATCATCGATGGATTGTTTATAATCTCTATGTTTAGTGATGCATGCATTTTCATCTAAATCTAAATCATTGGTTTAAGGTTGTGCGGGTCTACGGGTCAGAGTCACTTCTCTTATTACCACTTTATTACAGTCTTACCTAAATTGACCATTATATTTTATCAGGTCAAGTGATATTTTTTTATGGTTTTTTTTTGCAAAAATCACCTTATTAGTATTATTTATTTATGGTTTGTTTTGTTTAAATGATAGTTTATTATGTGTTACATTGTTGGTTATTATTATTCTTATATGTCATAATTCTCGTGTAGGGGACCATGCGTTAACCATGGGTGACTTCACCGGTGGTTCCAAAAGAAGATCAGCGCTGGTTGTTCGCAACCAGCATTATGTTGAGATGGAACCGGTTTGTGGGGAAAAACAATTTGTAATATTATGTGCGTTGTACAATGTTTTTGTCCATAAATACAAATGTATCTATTATCAAAAACATTGCATCCCGATTAGCGACAAAAATATACACATTTTCTTGTTCCAAACGCTAAAGAATCTTAAACTAAACGAAATGAAAGCACGCCAACGAAAAACGTATTTTTCTGATGCTAGTTACGCCATGAAGTAGGAAAACCGATTGGCATTATCGCGGGTGTCTCATAAAGTACGAGTACCCATAAATATATTAGGGCGCGTCTTAGGACGGCAGTAAAAGCACCCGCGTAATGAAGACGGATGGCCCACGGTGATCATCCGCTGCAGTGGTGGCGCAGTGGAGACACGGCAGTGGGACATGTTATATGGATCAGAAAACGCAAGGCTGTTAAAAACTTAAATAGAACTAACTGTAATAATTATTATGTATTTTATTTAGTTTAAAAAGTAGGTAAATACTTAAAATTATTATTAACTTGCGGAATCCCGCGGTGTTACTCGTGATTTATAATTTTTCTGCATTTTTAGGAGAAAAATCATTCTAAGTCTGTCATGATGCACACTATTTTCGTGCCAAATCTCGTTAAGATCAGCCAAGCTATTTAGCCGTGAAAAGTGAACAAACAGACAGAGTGACAGAGTTACTTTTGCTTTTATAATATTAGTTAGGGCAAGTTGAAAATATATCAGGTTTGATAGTATGTAAGTTGGAATTAAATTTGAATTAACATAGATTTTGATTTAAGTCAAAGTCAAAGTAATTTATTGATAAACATATGTTTACAGGTCAGGCAATTGTAATATTATTATTTAAGAAATGTATATTAAAACGTAATAAAATAGAAATAAAAATTATATAAAGGTAATAACCATAAAAAATTAGATAAAACAAAAGTACATAAGATTTAGATTCTACATTAACCATTATAAATATTCGTCACATGAAGCAAGTCAGATAACTTACTAAACAAAGTCAACAGACCTTTCCAGAACATAATATAAGAGAAATATGTAACTAAAAAAGAGCTCATTTGTAGGTCAATATCATTGTATAGAATATCAATATGAATAAATGATTTATTTTAATTACATAATTATATTAAAATAAACTCATTATTAACAGAACGATTCAATTAGATTTTTTTTAAAGAACAGCAAGTTGCTGTACCTATTAAAAAAAAATATTTTTTAGTGATGTGTGTACAGTGTTACCTATATTACTTTTTCTTGATTATATTTAATTGAAAATACAAATATGTCAATGATTAAATAACAGCAACATAAATAAAATATCGAATTTTAATAATTTTGCTATGTCTACAATATTCGTCATCTCACAAGGAACCATAATCGCCGCAACGCTAAACAATTGGGTGGAATTGCTTGATGGATTGCGTCGCAGAGTCGTGGATGGTTGATTAATGTAGTGGTGCTACTGACATCGCTGCACTGTAGCGTTCTGGCATGTTTGCAGAGAGTATAGCTAAAAGTGTTAGGGTGAACTTTTTATGATGTTAAAAAAATATTTTCCATGTTTTATTAATACTTACTTGCCTAAGTTTGTCAAGATAGACGACTTCAATATTTTTTGTGGGTCTGCTATTCGACACCTTCGTATTTTTTAAACTAAATTTACTTGCTTGAATAGTTTAATTTTTATTATATTTTTTATTTACCTATAATTTCACCAGTGATAGGTAATAATCTCTTTGGAGAGACCATGTGGCTTAGAACACGCTGCAGTCTTCATGCCAGTGTTTTCTCAGCCTGCCTCGGTTCCTTCGTGGGGTTTCAGGCACTCACTGAGTGACTCTTATTGACTAAGTATTATTTTATTCATGTTTTGTCCAAGCTCATTTTGTGTAAGACATTGAGTTTGACACTCCAGCTTGCGGCCTACCTGGAGACCGAGAACTGGCATGCGAGGTGTACTGGTTTGAAAGCTTCGCGCTGCCGCCACCCGGAGTACGCGATTATAGAGCCAACGTCAGATCAAAACTGCCTAGATGAACAGATACCAAGATAGGACCCGGCACGGGTGTAAATATTCGGGACGTTTTTTGCACACTTTTTACACTTTTATTTGCTTTTGCATTTTTTTTCACTTGACTAAGCTAATTAAACCAAACTATGTAAAGCTTGTACTGTATGGCTGCTAGAGACCGATATACATATTTTTTAATACATACTAAATGGATATGGCCCGAATATTTTAAGTGAAAGTCACACAAAATAGTATTTCGAGCCCGCACCAATCTAACGTCCAATCCCAACCGACGAGCGGTCGCTGTTTGAAATCCAGAATTAATAAACAGGATCACGTCAGACTTCAAACGGATACCACTCGATGTATTGATCCCGACAGTGCAGGCAACCCTGAATGGATTGCCTTTCAATAGTTCCAAGAGTATCGCCTGCCACCGTAACCATAACTACTCGTTTGCAGAGCGGTCTAAAGGTTGGCGGTGTGACCTGGTAATGGTTGCTGAACGCAGAATTTATACGTGTGTGTTGCGGGGTGTAAGATCTATATTAAAACGCCACTTGTCAAATTATCAACAACCGTCAATATAATAGTGCTCAGTTGTCTCGTAGATAAATTAATTATTTGCAAACTCCACTAATAAATAATTAAGTGTGTACGTTTTAAGCACTCAAATGCATAACAACTTAACTGATTTGAATGCAATTTGGTATGGAGGTAGCCTATACGCTAGATTAACATATAGGCTTTTGTTCCCGAAAATCAAACAGATTTTGTAGGATGCGGGTGATCCTGCGGGGCACAGCTAGTAACGCTATAGTAATTGGCTGTATTGCACCAATAAGCCCAATTTAATAGCACGCTAGATTTTATAAACTTTCTCTTATATGTGCTTGTAACTTCATACGTCCATTTAGAGTTATACAAACTGTCAGATGTTTCATTAAAAAAAGATCCTTTTAGGTTGACCTTTTTTCTAGAGGTTTCGTCGGACTTCTTGTTCATAATATAATTGATGTTTTTCCTAGTTTCCAACACACTAAATCCCAAAGGCAGTATGTTCTAAAACAACTATCGTTAGCCATTTCAGATGCCTCGAGCTGCTCGAAAACTTTGACTCTAGGGCTGAGTAGCCAACGTGACAAGTAAGTATTGAATATGAACAACACACACAATAAAATATTATTAATTAATAAATACTCTTTAAAAACTAGCTTTAAGTTGTCGGTCATATTGAATTTAGGTGACATTATTTTATTTTAAGTATTCTTTTTCAGTAAAACTTTCATTTGATAGCCATAATTATGATGGGAGTGCATAAAAAATAACTGATCCGCCATCTTTGGGAGTCCGCCATATTGGATTTAGAATAACGTCACTTAGCTAACCATGCACTATCATCCAAACTAAACGTGTTTCCAAAATTTCCACTCAATCTGTTGGGAACAACTGGTCTTAAATTCAGTTGCAAGATTTATCCCACACATACCAAGCAAGTTAAATAAAATATTATAAAAATATATAGATAGGTACATATTTGAAGTAAAAATTGACGCCGATATACACTGGAGATTCGTATAAGAATTATTAAGAGTGCTGTCAGTAAGTAGGGGTCCGGTTGAAGGTTGGTCTCATCAATGCGTTTCCTATTCAATCCCTGCACACGTGACGCCATCACCCTGTAATCTGGTTGACTAATTACCGGCTGGTGATTAAAAGCCCTCCGTATGTAATTGTTCGCGAGTGGACAGTCCGGTGTTGAATATTTATTAGTGTGGGTAGTGGCGAGTTTTAAACGATTGTCTCATCTGTGGATATTATCGGATCATTCGTTTTTTTTTTTATTACATACGCAGAATGCACTTTTCCCCATATTATATTCTTGCTTTTAACCTATATTTTTCTTGTTCTAGACAATGATCTCCTCATATCTTTCCAGACCGTGCGATCACTCGCCAGATTCGACCAGATATTAATTCTTTTTCCTGTCTGTAAAATGTAGCTTATGATAATACGAAATAAAAACGAATCTCAGACACCTCGCACACTAAAATCTGCCAAGAATTGCCAAGGCTACAGAAAACAGTTCATACTTTACTTACATACCCCAGAAAACTTTACCATCTTTCTTCGCAGTCGGGTAATACGTGTTACTTACTTAAAGGATTATGTGGTACGGGCCCCTAAAAATCATACAAGCATCGTTCACCGCATTAATCCTCACGTAATACCTGTCGCACGCCGCATTATCAACCTATCAGCGCGAGTCTATCCGAGTCTATCGGCTTGATTGACAGAGGCGCGGGCCGCGCCCGAACGAACAAAAATATGGCCTTAATATGGCTTTCAAGCGACATGAAGATTGATGGCGACGCAGAGCACCCTTGCGGTTATGGTCTGTCATTGTTTGCAGGATTATGGTGCAGGTGCGAGCTATGGACGGGACTAATTGCGCTGTTTTGGTGTTTATTCTGTGGCATTATGATTCATTTGTAAGGTTACGTACTGAGTTTTTTTCTTCATATTTGCTGATATTTTCTCCATACCTTAGTTGGCAATGTGTATGCCATTTAACTGAGTCAGATTTCAACTATCGAATTATATATCATTTAGTTATCTATACTAATATTATAAAGAGGAAAGATTTGATTGTTTGTTTGCATTGAATAGGCTACGAACTACTGAACCGATTTGAAAAATTCTTTCACTGTTGGGAAGCTACACTATCCCCGGGTGACATAGGATATAATCTATACCCGTGCAAAGCTGGGGCGGACCGCTGGTTATATATAAAACGGAATGTCAATAAAATTTGCAATCATCACGAGACAAATTTTGTATAGAATAAAGTTACCAACCTTTCAGTACGAATTGATATATGAAATTATGTGATATTCATTCCGGGTAGTTTAAAAAAAAATCGGGACATTTTTGCACACACGGTCATCTGACTCCAAACTAAGCAAAGCTGGTACTCATGGCTGCCAGAGACTGATATACATACATATAATTATATTTTTAAATACATACTTCAATAGGTAGTAATTTGATTCATTCTGTGAATTGGTAAAGTTGTTTATTTATTTATTTCATAATAGGCTTGCGTTTGACCGCCAACTCGCCTGATGTTAAGCGATGATGCGGTCTACGGTGGAGCACACTTGCCTAGAAGAAACCGAAATAATATCCAAAACATTAATATTTTGCTTTTACAGATTCTGATAATATCATTTTGTATTGTATACAATAGGTGGTCGAAAAAACCTCTCTATTCTATTCTTAGTTTAAAACTAAGACTTTAAACTTTATTGTTACAAGAAAATTTAAGACTAATTGGTGCTGAAATTTAATGATTTTTATATGAATTAATAATCATGCTTTTGTCTCTTCTTCCTTGAAGTAATGCCAAGTTTTCCCAGACAGGTGCCGGAGTGATACGCCAGGTCGGTCGGTAATGTAGGTATCTCGCAACGTTCGTACATCTTATCGATACTGCTATAAATTGTTTCGGCTTGTTACTCCGACGCCGACGTGAAATGTCGTGTTTTCTTTGCTATTATGCGTATTTATATCGTGTTAGAAAGTTTCTTTGAATCTCTTTCTCGAATTACATTTTACTTGGGGATTTTAGTTTTCTTACATTTTCTACTTGAGATGCAGATTTTTTTCAGGGTTCGATATAATATTATTTAAAAACGTATATCACCAATGTAATGTATGTATGTATATGGTTCTGGAATGGAGACCACGGACCGGTAAGCGCAGCGTAGGACGTCCACCCACAAGATGGACAGACGACCTATAAAAGAGACCGCAGGGAAACGCTGGATGCAGGCCGCTTCCAACCGGCCCTTTTAGAGATCGATGGGGGAGCCCTATGTCCAGCAGTGGACGTCCTACGGCTGAAATGATGATGATGATGATAATGATCAGCAATGATTTTAAGACTGCACAAAAACAACAGCTACCTACCTATAAGTTAGTTATAAGTTATCAGTGTCTCAGTCCACCGCCTCGCTATCTGAGGCGACTGAGACCTCACGTCTGCTCGTCCGGCATCTTGCCTCACAATACGCATTGTCCTATTGTCTCAAACGTCAGACGCCTTTGTGATTATTTATTGAAATCATTGAGTAATAAATGTACAGAGACATAACTCTTACTGCTCAACAAGTTACACTACAGACGCAGATACTGTACCGGTCACCGACGGGTTTACTTACATTTACATAAGCTTAGGAATAGAGGAAGCGAGGGTATACGCCAAGAGCACTGGGCAATGCATTAAATATGTTACTTTACCCGTCGTAACGATGGCTGTTAGAATAATCCTAAAATCAGGTTTAGATCATTTATACAAAAACTGACAATCCTCTGCGCATGTCTGCAATTTCTTACGTGCAATAAAATATTTTAGGTATTCGAAGTACTCGCTGGCTAAAGCTCTACTAAACTTCGTCTTTGAATGCTAATACAGGATTACTCTACGTCTTCTCGTCCAAAATACCTCAGTGCCTTAAGACGAAAGTCTTCGACCAGTGTGTGTTACCAGTGATGACATACGGCACTGAAACGTGGTCTCTCACTATGGGCCTCATAAGCAAGCTCAAAGTCGCACAACGAGCTATGGAGAGGGCTATGCTCGGGGTTTCTCTACGAGATCGAATCCGAAATGAGGAGATCCGTAGACGAACGAAAGTCACCGACATAGCCCACCGGATTAGTAAGTTGAAATGGCAGTGGGCAGGGCACTTATCACGCAGAACAGATGGCCGATGGGGCCAAAAGGTTCTGGAATGGAGACCACGGACCGGTAAGCGCAGCGTAGGACGTCCACCCACAAGATGGACAGACGACCTAAGAGACCACAGGGAAACGCTGGATGCAGGCCGCTTCCAACCGGCCCTTTTGGAGATCGATGGGGGAGGCCTATGTCCAGCAGTGGACGTCCTACGGCTGAAATGATGATGATGATGATGACAGGATTACTAGCCAATAATTGATATATTTATTGGTACTAGGGAGTTGTTTCTCTCGCGACTTTGTTACTCTGCGTTGATACAGACCATTACCGGCGGCTGCCTGTGACCGCGCGAACAAAACCCTAAATAATTACTCTGCTTGAATAATTATGCGAAGAACAGTTATTTATAATGATTTTCAATCCTTTTGATAACGAGGCGCATTGTGATGGCGATAGGGAGCGCTGTTGTGGGTGATGGCTCGATAATGCGGTGGAAAAGGTTGAACTTAATTTAATTAAGACGTTTTAAAATGGATTGTATTTTGCTAAAATGTTTTAAAATTTGATTGTTGTAGCTCAAAGATTCAATTTTAAATTTGCCTCATGGTAAAGCTTTTGCATTAATTTGAATTTGAGCAACGTTGCCGCTCTTTATTATTGTTTGAGATATCTGAAAATTAACTTATAAAATCTATTTTAAAAAAAAGCTTTTTAATCTTGACATTTTACAGACCTTTACACTAAAATTTATAGATATTTCTAAAATTAATTTATTAATAGCTTTCATGTGGTTTGACTCTAAATTAAATAACGAAATATCACAATGCTGCAAGTATGGAAGAATATTATCACACACTAACATGCTGACTACACATTATTAATTTTTGTTTGATAAACTCGTAAAATCAGTTAAATAAAATCACTTTTAGTCTTCTCGTAAATAACAATGAACAGTACATTGTATTTTGCTCTACATTTTGTAGAGCCCGCCGCCTGCTCAAGCCTCGTCCTCTACCATACGAGTCTACATATTTACTCACCGGAAGAGTAAGGCTGCGTATACACTTGAATCACATCTCATGATTCAAAAACATAGTAAAACCAGCGCAACGTGCATTTGGTACGACACGTGTAATCAGAAGATTGCCAACTATTGGACAAAGTCAAATTCGTAGTATCTTACAATCCGCATTTTAACAGACTTCAAAAAAGGAAATGGTTCTCAATTCGACTGTATGCTTTTTTGTATGTTTGTTACACAGAAGAGAAAAAATTTTCGTTTAAAATAGAACGGCTGTCAAGGCATTTTTGCAAGAAATCCGTTGTAGCCAGTTGCACACATGTAAACGAAACGTCATAATATAACTACATAGGAAGGAATGCAATAATTCGTCAAGATTATTATTAATCCAAAAGGTTATGAACGCCATTTTGTTAAAGTTTAAAACTGACCTTCTCGTGGTGCAATACGGTTCAGTTCCCTGTGCATTTCGCGCAATTATTTCGGTAAATGCTGCTATTCCAAAAAAACTGCACGATTCTTGTGCAGTTCAAAAAACTAGTACGAGTTCAACAGTCCTTAACGTAAATTTATCTACGACATAGTTAAAATAGTTCCAAATTAAACTGCACGATAAGCACGAGGGTTAAAATAATTTCGCTAAGAGATTTTCATCGATTTTGCTTTTTTATTTAACAAAACTAGTGTATTAACGCATGTGCTTGTGTAATAATATTGAATTATTATCCGTTAAATAAGATTAAGGCAAATTCGTAGGTTTGCGTGAGTGTAGGCAAACAATGGGAAGTTGCAAATGTGATTTTTTTGTTTTGCCCCAGAACTCCATAGAAACTTGATTAAAAAGTTTCCATGACCTTACTAGGTCATGATTTGACCATGATATTGACGTAGGCTATGTTTAGAGTTCGTTTTATGTGACTTTAAATGGGTAGAAAAATAAATATATTACTTGATACGGTTAAATGCTATTTTCGTGAGGAGCCATTAAAAAAAATACCTCGTCCTAAAATTTAGAATGTGGTATCACAGCTAGTGATGGGAAAGTTTTGTGTGCAGTTTTAATTTTATCGATAAACTTAATAGGCATGATGACTAATATTTTTTTATTACCTCATAAAAAAGCTGATCATAAATAGAGCACATCAACGAAAACAAAATAAAAATTAGTTCAAAAATAAATAAAAAATAAAAATATTAGTTAAATTAGTTAAAATAAATTGGTCACTGACTCGCATTTGATCATTATTTATTATTTTTTGTTATACTTTAGGTAGAGTGTGTCTGTGTACTATATTCATGCCAATTATTACGCTTGTACGTATTATCGTTACACTAAATTACATATACATTAGATCTAATACAAAAATACGTTAAATACGTTTGCTGTATGGGGACGCCTCTTTCGTTTTAACTTTTTGACTTTTTAGGGTTTCGTACCCAAAGGGTAAAAACGGAACCCTATTACTAAGCCTACGAGTCTAAGTCTACTAACTTACTAAGTCTGTCCGTCTGTCTATACCATTAAATATTATGGAATCGTGGGTGTGACTTATTTAAAAACGTGGAGTTTTAGTACAGTTGTATGATTATTAACGACTTATTTACCGTGATTATGTTGTGGATATGGAGTTCCTAATGTTTTGGCACAAGTAATGACTCAAAAACGTTATAAATAATGTTTAAATATTCCGTAATCATACAACTAAATAGTGAACAACCGGGATATTATAAAAAGTGGAGTTTAAAGTTTCGGGATCGCAATTGAAGCTGGCTAGGTTTTTTATTGAATAAAATTATCAATAATGAATATCAAAGTTAGTTGATTGAATCAGGCGTCACTTTACGGAAGTCTCAAATGTGCATCACAAATATCTATAAAGAAAAATAATTTATAACTTTATAACTTCCTTTAGTTTGCGTTTTCTTGGGAGTCGAAGAATTTGAACAGGCAGGTGAAGCTATTTTAAGCCTCTTTGGAGATTCAAATGAGGTTGTCTGAGAGTAGTATGAAGACGTTGGTGTTGGTGATATGATTTAATTTTTAACCACTGAATGTAAATAAATAATTTATTTTTGTGATATTGCTAATGGCTTCAAGTATCTTTTATTTGTCGTGATACATATATGTCCAAAAATTTTTTTGAACAAATTGTGCTTGTTTAGTAGGAATCTAATCACGTCTTCCCGTTGCATCAATCCATTTTTGCCTAGTAGACGGATTGCATGGAAAACTGTAATAAATTCAATGTCTATTTATACAATAGAAAATTACGGGAAATGTAATAGTGCTAATAGACGAGACGGACTTGGTCCATACGTCTGTTAGTACTATAAGAAAAATCTAAATGTATCGATATCGATAAAATAATGGTAACCACTATTATTGTCAACGGCTTGTCAACAGCTTTGTAATTAAAACACGGTGAAATAATAAAATTATAAACAATTTAGACATATCGGTGATAGGATACGCTTCCATTTTTTAAAATAAAATCTTTGCTAGCTAGGCGACACGTAATTACAGCGCAAGAAGGCATTGTGGAATAAATTTGATGGAGCAGCTACGCGTTCAAAATCAGTTAGCAATTGTGATACGGAGTTCAACGCGTTGACGTAAATAAGAATGTTCACTCGTATGCCTGGTAACAGATGTTCCTTCTCTTTTCCGTTCTATCTACTTCTCTTTTCTGTGGTTTGTTACGCAATTACTCTGCCTATTATGAATTGATTTTGATGATTCTTTTATTTTTTTTGATATGTCATACTTCAGAGGTGAGATAACGAAATTTATTCAAGGCTTTTGAAAAACTCAACAAAAAAAAAAATATATACAGATGACGTTTTGGTTTGTGGTTCTCTTTAGCAAATGTTTGTATGTGGACTTTCAATATCTGTTTTAACTGTAATTTTTCTACTTTTTAGTTTATGTTTGTACATGTAGATATAGCCTTGAAGTCGGTTTTTTATTTCTAAAATCTATCTAAAGCTTTAATAAGTTTTATTATCCGTATAAAGTTTAGAGTTTTCATGGGTAAAACAATAGTTTTTCGTCAATTACTAACTTATTACACCTTATATTTTTAAGGGAGATAATTATACAATGTGTTTATTTATAAGCGCATTTATAGTTGAAACCATCAATTGAGTTTGACGTTGCATGGGTGATGTTGTAACGTGTGTACACGTGGCTTAGCAGTAGTGTTCACGCACTGTGGAGTGGCGAGATAGAGCACGCCGGACGCGAACATAAAGGGAGAAACTTGACTCTATCGAGAGTAGACAATTAGGTCGAACGCACTTTGGAAATAGAACAACAATTGTTTTTGCTGTACATAGAAATACGGCCTAGGTTCTGTTGTTTAATTATCTCTAAGCTAGTCTGACAGCACTAATTATTATCTACATTTCTTTACATTTTATCTTTTTGCACGAAAAGTATTGCAACAATTTCAAAGCTGTCTCACATTGTTTAGCGTAGAAAATATATGATGAAATAAAACGACGCCACTTTAATTTTCAAATTTGGCTTGAAAATATAAAATGTAATTCCATCTAGTACAAGTTAATGACTACGATTATGAATATTTGATTGTAGACAATTAATGATACTGTACAGTCACTGTCTAATTCAGAGCCAAGCTCTTTAATATTATAGCAATACAAAGGGAATTAAAAATGTTTTGTTCAAGCTGTAATTTTACTAGTTATTTTGTTAGAATGCCTTTAAATAGTCAGTTATAATACCAAAATGCACAAAAATAACAGCTAAGCACTTCAATTTAAATTGTCAAAGTCGAAAACTTTTGTTTTCCCCTTTCAGCAAACATTCAGGCCCATAAACGTCATAAAACATTTTTATCCAAAGCCGATAACTTTGCAGCCCAAACTCATTCAAAAGCTGAAATTCTAAAATGGCAACTCCTAAAAACCCTCAGGTGTAATCGAAAGTCCGAGAGCCATTTAAAACCGCCATTTTCGTACATTCAGTGGCGGCCCTACCCCCCTCGTCAGAGAGGGAGAGCATTGTCCGTGCCCTATCGATGGCCCTCGAGTCCGGCCCTCGCCGAGCCTGGATCTAGGCCGCATTGAGGGCTCAAATGTAGGGAATAGCCCCTTTGTTTGTTGTACTTTTGTTTTGTAACGTGTTGAAAATGGGTTCATTCTTCCATCAAAAAAGCATAGAAGTGATATTAATAAAATCATTGGATTCAGGCCAATTATATTAAATATAATGAGGACAGGAGGAAATCTCATTTTTGTTATGTAACAACGTTTAAATAATTTGATCTAAACCAACGCACGGGAACATTATTACCAGTACACAATATGAGATCATTACACAAGTATAATTTGGTAGTCAAATGCCCGCGTCTTTCTAGGATTAGGGTAGGACGATGGAACAAGTGATTTTTACGAAACAGAAGATTCATCTCACCTGTTTTCTAGTCTGGCATAGACTTTAATATCTGCACGTAACTCGCACCGGGGAAACGATAAAAAATATTTTGGACGGCAAAAATTCGTAACCGTTTTCTTTCTCTACTTCAGTTCCTGTTACTTCAATTTAAAAACTGTCATAATAACTCAAACCAACATTATGTTAGATATCGACTGTCCTCTTTCCATGAAATATGTTTCCGTGCTTCCGATGCGTGTCGCCACTAATGCGTGACCGATTAATGCGCCCCAAATGAAATCCATAAATCACATTAACATACGGGAATCTTCACCCAGAAACACAATTTTTGCAGTAAAAATAATACATTTTCTGTGGAAATAAACACGAAAGCCTGAAAGGCAGATCGCAGAGTAAACATAAATGTTTCAACGGCAGACAGTAAGCTTACAAGGTCTCGGCTGAGTCGCCGCTCGTTTTACACTTTCGATGTTTGGTACAAAGTGAGAAGCCTGATCTCTTGGACCTTTTAATGGGCTTAAAGTATTTTTTAGGATGAGTAAGAGATTTATCGCATTACAAGTTTTGAGTTACTTACTGCTTGGGCTGCTGAGAAAGACAGCTATTTTTGCTTAACTTCGTAGGCGTTTACTGTTCCATTTAATAAGTCTTTTACAACTGGTCCATGACTGATTTAACTTCAGATATGCCAGGCACATTCTCATTATCTAATAGCTAAAACGTATTTTTTTACATTGACCCGAAGAGATCACGTGTGTGTGGACAATTGAGGAAACCATATCATAGTGGTAGAGCACTATCTGGTGCACGGCTTGCTGGCTACCACCCTGAAGTTGAACATCAAGCCATGCACCTAACGATGTGTTCCGGCAGCAACACTTGAGAGCCAGTCCCCATTCCAAGCACGTGCTTACCATTTTCGACCACGTCGTCACTTTTTTTAAATGCCATAGTGGCAAGCAAGCAGACAGGCTGCCTGATAGTAAGCAGTCACCCTCGCCTATGGATACTTGTAACACCAGAAGCGTCACAAATACGTTGCCAAACCTTTAGGACTCGATTAACTCGCCTTTTGAAGAACTCCATGTTGTAGCTTCTCGGAAACACCGTCCAAGGTAGCACACTCCCCGTTGTAAATGCGATAAAAGATACAAAGAGACCCAACGTCTCTGCGCATGCTGAGCGGCTCTAGGTGTTCAGTGAGCTTGGGATCGTCGACAATTCTGACAGCTCTACGTAATGCATCAAGTGAGCTGTGGTCAAACGTCTAGTCTGTCAACCATATTTTCTTTATCTACAACTACATGATCTAAGCCGCAGAGCTCATCGTCATCACAATTAAAACAATTTAATCTATAATGGAAATACAACTATTTCTATTATAATCCTCAAGTAATCAAAGTAATAAATCTAATATCATCCCGTAATCCGTTGGAATACGAGTAGGTTGGTTCTGTAACGAGAAATTACGGAGTCATCGAGCCGTCGGCGCCGCGTCCTCGACTAATAACCTTAATGAAGTACTACGCCGATGTGAGGACTCCAACTAATTACCAGCTATTCGGAAAACTGTATGCATTCGTTTTCATTAGGATACGTTACAGATTTTCATAAAAAGAGTCGGAAACTATGACATAGATTTGTAGACTCAGTTTTAAGTATTTCTTTACTTATCATCATCATCAGCCAGAAGACGTCCACTGCTGAACATGACTTGAAAGATACATAAAAACATGGTGTCGATTTTATTATGAATAATGAGAATGTACGTTTGTATCCTAAAATAAACTCTATATACACGAGATAGGGTAGAACATGTAAATACCTCGCACACCTCATCAGTACACTTTTGCATTAATCCAAGTGTTTAATCACAGAGGTGCGGCGCCGGCGTCGAACCCGCACTCACGCCGTCAATTCCACGACAATTACGCCACGGCTGTGTAATTGCCGAGCCTTTGTGCCGGATTAGACTCTTCACTCACACTGCTACCTCTCCACTACTACTCTATGAACCGCGCTACTCAGTATATAGGCTTCCTATTCTGGCTCGTCGTGTTATTTTCTATCTAAATAAATATAAAAGCGAAAAACCACTCACTCATTGATTGACACTGACTCATCCCAAAAAACTAGTTTCTTTTCATTTCATTCAACATTTAAGTGCATGGCTCTTGTCCGTGGAGTTACTTTCAAGCTTGATGGTCTTCTGCCAGCGTTTTCATCTCCCTGTACGATATGATTCTTCTTCCTTCTCTTTTATTTGATCTAAGAGTACTCTTCTTGATATTCCCGGTCCTCTCTTTCCTTCTACCTTTCCCTCTATGATGGTTTTAATTAATTTGTCTGTCGTACAAGGAGGCCAATCATCTTTCTCCTTCTCGTCTCTATATTCGCTAGTATACTTCTTTCTCATTGACAATATGTATTATTTCCTGGGTTTTTTTGTTTAGTTGATCTACAAAGCGGAAATTTTGCAGGTTGATTGTTCAAGGGGCGTAAAGGTCTGCTAAGAAAGAGTTTAGTATAAAGGCTGAATTAGGAGATATATGGCACTCTCCAGACCCCTATCTCTACGCCAAAATCATGTTGATCCGTTGCACTGTTGCTGAGTGGAAGAGTAATAATCTAACAAACACACTTCTGCATTATTAATAATAATAACATGAGACATATTAGGCGGGTGCTGTGCCTCATACCATAGACCAGCTCTACACTATCTGAAACCCAGATTTATCAGCATCATTTATCTATCCTATAAATGAATCCTTATTTACCTTGGTCATGCTATAACATGAGAACGACTTTACCACTTTCATTCGTCTTTTTTTTAAATGTTTTTTTAATACATTGGAGAAAGTTCTTACAAAAAGTAAAATTAGGAAAATAGGAAAATTTCAGAAAAACTTAACGATGATTTTAACTTCGCGCGTTTGACAGTTCTAAGACAGGACAACGTCTGTCGGGTCAGCTAGTTAATATAAATAAATAAATAAATATTCTGGACATTTTTCACACACGGTCACCTGACCCCAAACTAAGCAAAGCTTGTGATATGGCTGCCAGAGACTGATATACATACATATATAGTTTTAAATACATACTTAAATAGATATTTACAACCAGATATAGAACAAACACAAATGTTGTTGTTGCAGTTGTTTTATATATTTTCACAAACATTCCATAATTGTATTTTATATTGTACAGGGCTTCTTGGTGTTGGCATCGGCTCCACAGATGCTTCTTAAATGTCTGGGCTAGACCCGAGAATCAATTGATAAAGAAAATAATAAAATGGTAATCAGGGATAGGAAGAGATCGTAGGGAAACGTTGGATGCTGGCCGCTTCCAACCGGCCCTATTGGAGATGGATGGGGGAGGCCTATTATGTCCAGTAGAGAACGACCTACGGCTAAAATGACGATAACGATGATTATGTATCAGGTATTAAAAAAAAATTAACTTCAAGGCCCACTCTCTCTCTCTCTCAGAAAACCTCTGTCTCAGCAGTGGGAACATGATGGACTGTAGTGATGGTGTGATGAATCAGGGTTTTGTTACGAAGTAACCGAAATGTGTCTCAATTTTAGTAGTATTAGATAAAATACGGACTCATATTAGTACATATGTGTTCAGGACCTCTGAAAAAAAATTGAGGTGGCAATCTGTAACAAACGAACATTGTTATACTTATCTGCTTTTTCACATATATTTTTAGTACCCGTGCGTGCGTACATTTGTCAGTATAATATGTTTATTCGTCTACTGCATGATCTTAGGCACTGCCGACACGACACATGTCATATGCAGATTTCCGCACACCTCGCCGGAGTGCAATTGACAGTTCCTCGGCACCGCACAGCAGCACGGATTGTTTAATTACTAGCTAGAATTAATTGTCTCGGATAAATCCTACGGATTCCTAGAACTATATTGATTCCAACTCCGAGGTTATTAATACAATCTGATTTAGGTACATTTGAATACTTAAATTATTATAATTCTTAGCCACCTTCGGAGTTCAGACTATAGGTAAGGACCTTTGATAAAGAAATTAAACTAAATAATAATAAACTGCCTATCATATACTAGTTCATGGCCATAGTGAATAACCGACCGACTTCGAAAAAGGAGGAAGGTTCTCAATTCGGCCCGTATTTTATTATTTTTATGTATGTATAGCGATTACCCACCGGATTAGTAAGTTGAAATGGCAGTGGGCAGGGCACATATCACGCAGAACAGATGGCCGATGGGGCCGAAAGGTTCTGGAATGGAGACCACGGACTGGTAAGCGCAGCGTAGGACGTCCACCCACAAGATGGACAGACGACCTAAAAGAGACCGCAGGGAAACGCTGGATGCAGGCCGCTTCCAACCGGCCCTTTTGGAGATCGATGGGGGAGGCCTATGTCCAGCAGTGGACGTCCTACGGCTGAAATGATGATGATGATGATGATAGCGATTACGCCGGCATCTGTACACCAATTAGCGTGTTTCTTTTTTATCATATAGAATTAGATGAAACCCTGAATGATAAAAACATGACTGAATGATGAAATACATTTTGATATATTGAATTCTAAGTTTGTTAATAAAATATAGTCCGGCCCGACTTCAAAATCCGTGTAAAAATGTTATTTTGTTCTTTGTAGTGGCTTTATTAACATAGAATGTTTGGGTTTTGCGATTTCTTAAAAGTATTTTTATTAATAATTGATTATTTTAATGTTAACGTTTTTAATGCCATTGTTGGCAAACAAGCTAACTGGTCGTCTGATGGTAAGCGATCACCGTTACCTATAGATACTTGTAACACCAAGGGCATCACAGATACGTTCCCGACCTTCAAGGCTCTATCAATAACCTTTTTAATGAACCCCACGCTATAGTTACTCGGAAATGCCGCAGGAGCCCTCATTCCACATATTGTGTATTCATATTGCACTTATTCTACATTCACAATATTCTATTCTAGCCGTAGCCGAGAACAAAACGTCTCCACATTGTCAGAGACAGTAAAGTAGCGCGGAGTCGCGGGACTCCGTGCGGTTTGGGATGCCTTTAAATATATCAGTACAAAAATAGAACTCACGTTTTCAAATTTGGTAGAAACAGATTTTATTTTGCTGTCGAGCAAAAATGTATTTCATCTCGTTAATTTAACGACTTGATTACTTGACATGAAATTTGTCGCTTCTATGACAAGAATTATTTAAATAAGATAGATTTCATAACATTTAGCACAACTTCATGTGCGACATGTTTAGAAAAACGTTAAAAAAACGTAACGTTGAAACACATTGTTCTAACCTTAAGCACGGTACTTATCTAAATAGGCCTATATTAACTATCTTCAATACAAAATAAACTTTTGGACAGGTGTATTTTAAAAGTTCAACTTTGTTTACTGGAAACGAGACTGTGTTCATTCTGGTAAATTATTTAGGTCTAGAGCAATATTTTAAATGTCTTAAGGAGTGGGAAGTTACCGTTTAGCTCGCACGAGAACTACGTATTACCCTCACAACTGATCAATAAATTTGAACTTTTAGAAGGTATTGACAGACTCAAATGAACTTTAGAACACGTACGAGACGTGTAAAGTTCAAATTTGTTTACGAAGCCTATTAGAAACTGCGCTGTAATTATCAGCTTAGGGAAATGAAAACACTGAGTGGGATGATAAATCAAAGTTTCCCGTGTTATGAAAATGGTTCTATTTAAGACTTTTTTTGCTAACAAAACAATTAGCAGTACTAGAAAACTCAAAAAAAAACTTAGGTAAGTAGTCATAATTATATAGTCAGTTTAAATTAATTAAGGATGATTAAATATATAGAATCTTATGATCGTAGACCGCACCATCGCTTAAAATCAGACGAGATGGCGGCCAAGCGCAAGAATATGAAATTTTTAACTCGTAAGAATGACTTTGCGTCGGTCATAAAGGCAAGGGCTACAACAGTCCTGCCCCCGATTCTACTAAACAAATTTTCTTTAAATTGCAATTGTTGCGATTTTAATTGTTAAATAACTGCCTCAAAATTGACAGTTTTTTTATACTTAGTTATAATATGAGGTGGTTGTATTATTATAGTATAAAAAATATTTAAAACTGATTTGGAGACAGTTATTTAACAATTAAAATCGCAACAATTACAATTTAAAAACAGTTCTTTAGTAGAATCAGGCCCTGGCGCTATGTTAGCAAAGCTTCAAAATAAAACATCAAAAGATTATCTTATTAACGCTTTGGTAGCACAAACCGAACATGTGTAGGTACTTCGTATCCCGCTCGTACCAGGAGAGCATAAATCGCTGATGCATACCACCTCATTACCGCATTCCTTACACAATTAAACATTCATACAACTCGTGTATGACGACGCCTAATTTCCATCGCAAAGCGTATCCGAAGTATCATTATGACACAGGATCCCCGCCCAGAAACAATTTCCCCAAAAATAGACTTAATCACAAGTGTGTTGGGTTTAATCTCCCGCGTGGGTTAGAGCTGTTTTCACTTTAGATAATGAAGTGCAAGTTGGGAGAGATAAGCGGGCGATCCGGGAGATACGGCTA
This sequence comes from Agriopis aurantiaria, assembly GCA_914767915.1. NCBI lineage: Eukaryota > Metazoa > Arthropoda > Insecta > Lepidoptera > Geometridae > Agriopis > Agriopis aurantiaria. The sequence goes on along the minus strand of OU611982.1, from coordinate 19,886,099 downwards.
ATGAAAATGTATTCTACACGCCCAAGGTTATCAACATATCTAGATTGTCTAGGGCTTGGAGGAAACACAAAGGTGATTGAACTTGGGAAATGTGCGACCGGAGTTGGAATCACGTTCGTTTTAATATGAGACTTAAAAGGTTTGTTACGTGTGAGATCTTACAGTAGGTGTCTCTTGATGATTTTTTCCTTCGCGGGATTAAAGGTGACATTTTACTTTATTTAGTCAAGTCCTTCTAATATTGTTAATTATTATATTAATAAAAAATGACTTTATGTAGATTAAAATCTGATAAACGAAATTCATTCACACACACACGCCCACGCATTGGCGTTTGTGTGTGTAATGGTAATAATAATTATCTGACCCCAAACTAAGCAAATCTTGTGATATGGCTGCCAGAGACTGATATACATACAAACATAATAATATATCGTTTTTAAATACATACTTAAATATATATTAACAACCATATAATGAACAAACACAAATGTTCATCACATAAATGTTTGTCCTAGGTGGGAATCGAAGCCACGCTCCCAAGCTCAGAAGGTAGGTTCCGTACCAATAGGCGTGGTGGTACGGAACCCTCAGTGCGCGATACCGACTCGCAGTTGGCCAGTTTATTAATAAATCATTTTTGTATAATAATTGATGCGCAGCCTGAATACCGCCACTCTCTCTTAAGTTAGGTCACTTAACACATCGTTAGGCCTGAGAGAGGCTTCACAATAACGCGGCTAAGCAAATAACGACGTCCCACGAGCGCAAGTTAGCATCCTCCCGCGACTCCGTCCCGCGTCGTTAGCTCTCCTAAAGCACTGAGGCCTTTATCTACTTGACTCTCTCTACAGAGATATGAGGCTCTATAATATAGAGTTGCTGTAGCTCTTTAGAGTTGGTAAATTCTAGGTTAGTAATGGCCAATTTGTACTGGATGTACGGACGGGATGAGTTCTCAACAGGGTTATACTTGGACTTTACAGTAATGTTAGGCTAAGTACGACAGAGGAAGGCTTCTCGTCTCTTCTACCAGCCAGGACTTTGAGCGGTAGAACGGAAATATAGTGTATTATCTTTTTAAATTTGTGTATCTAATTACTAATTATAGTTGTTTTAAAATATTTAAAGGAATGGTTAAAATACGGCACAAACGCAAAGTTATTACAACTTGAGCTCCAATCTAAAACAAACATGGTGGGTGGGTCCCCTAAGTCAGTTCGGCGGCTTAAAAAACTCTGGCATCAGGGTTGGCCACTTACTATATAATTATCTAGAAACCTCATCATTACCATCATCATCCAGAAGACGTCCACTGCTGAACATAGGCCTCTCCCATTAACCTGCACACTGAACGACAGCCTGCCGTCTGCATCCACTGGATGCCCGCGACTCTCACAATGTTGTCGGTCCATCTAGGTTAGGATTATATCAAAATAATATATTCCATGAAACATACCATTCAATAATTTGGCTGGTATTTTACTGCAATGGCCATCAGTGTTTTGTTTAACAAAAGCATAGAGTTTAGAAACTTAGTTACCATTTAAGAAAACCTTTTTAAAAATCCGTAAAATTATTGACAGAGTTATTTTTATAGAGCAGCGTAACTAGTACCTACCTCGAAGTAAAGCAACAAAACGACATCCTAACAATTTAATCCGATGCTAAGCATAAAAGTTGTCGTAAAAAGGCAATTTATCCAGTCGTAGATACCGAAACTTCCTTAACATTTTATAAGTCGACAGAAAAACCTGGCGGGAATCTCCGGTGCTTCCGTTTTAGGAGCAATTCAAACTTATTCGTACAAAAGATTAACCACTTTACAAGCGGAGTGGGCCGTAAAGCATGGCATTCCTGGCGGAGGCAGCCACAGACATACTACACAGAAGCACTAGGATGCTACTACTAATAAATAAATACATATTCGGGTCATTTTTGCACACACGGTCATCTGACCACAAACCAAGCAAAGCTTGTGATATGGCTGCCAGAGTCTGATATTCATACATTATATAGTTTTAAATACATACTAGATATAGAACAAACACAAATGTTCATCACATAAATGTTTGTTCTACGTGGGAATCGAACCCACGTCCCTAAGCACAGAAGGCAGGTTCACTACCAACTAGACCAACAGGCTATCTAAGTACTAAGTATTAAGAACTATAATAAGGGACGAGAACCTGGTTGTAGTTTGTTAAAATGTTAATAAACTGTCACAGATACGCTTCAGCAGTCAAATCACATACGAAATTACTGATTTATACCATATGTAAATACACGTATATGTAATATATGTATATGTGTTTTGCCATATGTAAATACACGAGTTTCTTATATTTTTCGTTGTGATTCTAAAGACGTAATAGGTAACGATATTGATTCCGAATATTTTATGCAAAACATGCGACGTAAACATGTTATTATTATTATTTAATAATATGCTTGCGTTTGACCGCCAACTCGCCTGATGTAATGCGACGATGCGGTGGAGCACGCTTGCCTAGAAGAAACCGATTCACTCGTAATGTTATTCTACTGATAGTAGTTGCTATCAGAGTAGTGATGTTTGCTTGTATACAATTGTGCAAAGTTACCTTAACATGCCACTCTGAGTCTGTGGAGGCAACAAAACGTGCGTATTACGGCAACGAGCCGCGAGCGACGTTCGCCGCGTTTCGGAAACAACGCCGTTCGCGGCCGGCGTCGTCTGCATCGAGCTACGACGAGGGATACAGTGACGAATGTCGCACTTTAGCTCTTCGGCTGGCCTAAAAACTAATTACCTACTCGCTAACCAGTAGAATCATACAAATGTTAGCAATTGTCAAAGTTCTTTTTCTTCATATAGATACCCCTTGAAAAATATACTGTTCTTGAGGAATTGTTACGCGGAGGAAAACGTGGAACGTAGCTAATATAACATAATGAAACCTTAAAATTATGGTCAAAAATTTAAAAAATTGTGACACTATTACCGGCTTTTATAGATTTTTTACCGCATTATATTATAGAAATGATAAATAATGATAATAAGCTGCCATTGTCCATTTAGTTGGTAGCAAGTCATCACCACTACGTGTATTTTGAGATGAGACAGGATAAGGCAGGTGCCGTTTCTCACCCTACAAATCTGTTCTCATATCCACTCTCATAATTCTGGACCAAAAAAAAACAATTAATTAAATTCAGCGGGACATAAATTAAATGTAGCAACCATAGCATCCACTCTCGATGCGGTTCAGCGGCAAACATCTCGAGCGTAACAAGCACTCTAGTTTCAAGTCGATCCCAACATCACCCGTCAGCCAATACTACCGCCGCGGCACTGAGCAAACAGCTTCCCACGCGAATGAAGAACTAATGTCGACCACCTTACAGTAGCCGACCACTCTCAAAGGCACTTGATACTAGATTCATGCTAAATACTTGATTATATACTTAAATAAAAAGGTTGTTTTTTTTTTTGTTATATTTATACAGTAATTTTAGGTATCATCATCATCAGCCTATTTAATGTTCGTCCACTGTTGGACGTAAGCCTCTCGTAATTTTAGGTAGGTATATATAGTTATTATTATATTGTATCGTAGCTTGCTTGCCACTTATTCTATATATAAAATAAAAAAAACTTATTATGTACATATAATTGTAAATAAGAAAACAAAATACGGACCGACTTGAGAACCTTCCTCCCTTTTCGAAGTCGGATATAAATGAAAAAAAGCAACAAAAAAAACTCCAAAGAAGTTTGAGCGCTTGTTCATTTGGCAATACCACAGATATGCAATCATCGTCATCATTTCAGCCATAGGACGTCCACTGCTGGACATAGGCCTCCCACATCGATCTCCAAAAGGGCTGGTTGGAAGCGGCCTGCATCCAGCGTTTCCCTGCGGATATGCAATACCAATGTGAATAGGTATTGCATACCTATGGTATCTCGGTGGGCAAAACCAATAATTTTGGAACTTTAGGTACTAATTTTGTAGTCAGTTTTTTATATATAGATCATTGTTATCTTCGTATAGACTACTGTCAAATAACATCCCTTTAATGATTACAAGTAAATATCTGTCCGTAAAACAAAGCCAGCGAAGCGTGATATCGCTCCGGCGGAATTGTGAATGGATTTTTTGTTTATGTTTCAATAAATAGGATTTTAACACGAGACTCGGAATAAAGGACGTTCAGCGGAAATGTTCCGGCTGGTGGCCCGTCGGTGTATTGTAAACAAGTGGATCTTTAATCCAATCAGTGTGATAGCGCATCAGCGCAACAGAAATACAGAGGTTCTCTCTGTTAAACAATTTTGATGGGAATTGTTGACATCTATATTTATGTTTCACATTATTGACATGTTACTTTGTTAAAAAAAAACACATTGTATATGTGAAGTAGTTAATTGAAACTGTGCTTTGATACGTTTAAAATACTTGTAATCAAAGATATATAAAATTAGCGGTCCACCCCAGCTGCGCACGGGTATAGATTATAGCATATGTCACCCGGGGATAGTGTAGCTTCCCAACAGTGAAATAATTTTTCAAATCGATTCAGTAGTTTCTGAGCCTATTCAATGCAAACAAACAAACAATCAAATCTTTCCTCTTCTCTTCAAATCTTTTCTATTTTCTTCTTTTATAATATTATATATAGTATAGAAAAAGTATAACCGGCAAGCACTAAAAAAATTCCGGACTAAAAGTAGTCTATAACATAACAAGTTCGACACGTTGACATAAATAAGAATGTTCAATCAAGGTTCACTCATGATGCCTGTTAACGGATTTTCCTTCTCATTTCCGTTGTATTTAGTTCTCTTTTCTGTATTTGCAACGATATGGGATTCAAATGAGTTTGTCGGTATTTCTAAATGTGTCTATATTGATACAAAACGGGCGATTTTTTCGTGATTTTTTACTTGATGCATCATAAAATATTTTTGTGTGAATCATCTATTGGCGCTCCTTGGCAGTAATACTAACTCGTATGCCGTGACGGCAAACGACATGACACTCTCTTATGCCGTCATATTTCACGTCTGCCGGCACCGTCCCATGACAGCTAACTTTTTTGTTATTGATGTAATCGTATATTTAGGTTTCACTAATTTGAGGCAAAAATCAATACTTATGTTTTGACATTAGTTTGTCAGGTTATCACGTAACATAGCAACATTTTCGTAGCCTATGAATATTTTAATGATTACGTACCATAGATTCAGTATAGTACTTATACTGAATCTATGTTACGTACCTAATAATTACTGTTATAGATTTCTTACTTAAAAACTTGTTTCAACTGAATTTTCTTATCTGTATTTCGATATAAAGCGCCACCGTCACGTTACTTACAATTTACGCTGCTCTGATTGGTAGATTGATCGACTCCTGCTCCGTATTGGTTTACTCATAATTACGATCGATGGCTTACGGCATCGACGGCGGTGGGACGAAAATAGTGACTTTCTTCACGTAATATAGGTACCTTAGAATAACTACTCAGAGAAGGTAGGTTTCCAAACAACGCCTTCTCAAAACGTAAGCTACAAATTCGCTTTGTAGCTTACGTTTCGATTAGTATTTTAAATGATTTAAGCAAGAAAATTAATGGATTACCTGTGGAATGTCACACCATAACTCTTATAAAAGATATCTAAGATAAAACAACTATTAGATAAAACAAGGTTGAAACAACGTAAAACGAGTAAAAACGTTGATTCCCAACATTTTTCTCATTTTAAAACTACAAAAAAAAAACTACGAGACCGATTCGAGCTTACAAAAACCGGACAAGTACGAGTAGGACTCGTGCTCTGAGCGTTCCGTTGGAGCACCGAGTCCAAAAAAAAAACTAATGCTGAAATATTGAAAGACAAACTTAACTTTGTAGTTGACTATAAGGTTCTTCCATACATTCCAACTACAAAATGTAAGTTTGTAATATAAAATAATTATTTTTAAATGATATAACTTCAAATTTGTAACTTTCAGATTTATTCCTATATATGTGCTATGAGACCTTGCCTTTTGCCAAATTTCATGATTCTAGACAAACGGGAAGTACCCTATAGTTATTGATTTCCCTGTGAAATCGCAAAATATGCGACATAAACGTTCATATCTTTTGATTGCGTTGACTTACAACTTTTATTTTTTTACAGCCGAAAGAAACCGTAGACCCAAGTATTTAATATAAATTTCAACTTGATTCCTTTACGCATTCTTGAGAAAAAGGGTCTTGACAGACGGACAGACAGACGGACAACGAAGTGATCCTATAAGGGTTCCGTTTTTTCCTTTTGAGGTACGGAACCCTAAAAAGGCAAATATTAATTATCTCGAACAATATTTTATATGCGAAAGTATTTTTTTTTCTTTTTCTTATTATTAGATAAAGTGTTTCTAGTTTAAAAACACTTTAATCTAGTCGAAACAACGAAGAGAGGTAGATTCAAAGTGTAAAATAACAACTTGTATTTATTGACTGTGATCGAAAATATTTTTCGTGATAAATTTTTAGATATTATGGGTTATGTGTTGATGTCAAAACTCAGTCCTAACAATCAAAGTTGTAAAGGAGATGTGAAGTTAGACAGGCCACCCCGGCGGGGCCATCGCTCAGGGCCGTCACAGCCGGTCTAAGTAACTGATCACTTTACACTACTACTGTACTACTATTGTCAATTCTGTGACAGTACTTAGTTTCTAACATGTACATAAAATGTACCTACATACATTAGTACAGCGGAATCATGTGTTGTATTAGATGTTTACAGTGATGTCGACTCCGGCCGCACCATCCTGGAAGATCGGAAATTAACAATTTTTCGCATCAAATTTAAATTAACTGCTTTTTTCATATTAATGTACGAGTAAAAGTTGAAAACAATTATAGAGCTGTCAAATACAGTGTATTTTAAAGACTAAGAAAGAGGGTAGATCGTTATGTCTGCACCTAACTTTTTAACTGTTCTCCAACCACCCGCATTCTTCAGTCTTCCCGTGAACATGGTGCATGTAACTGCGCCGAAATATCGGGAGCTGATTCCACAACCTTACCACGGTAATACTCGTATATATCCCGTAAATAATCATATAACTTTAGTGAACAACCGTGATAGTTTACAACAGTGTTTCACAGTGTATTTTTTCAAAGATGTGAAGTTTTTTTTGTTTTTTTAATAGCATGTAGTCTGCACCTATAATTGTGGTGGCGTTTAGTTTACTTCTTGTACCTTGTCTCCGTCATATAAAGCAAGGACGTACGTCATGTTGGTGTTCATTAATAAAATAAATAAGATCCGTTTTCCATACTTCTATACTAATATTATAAAGAGGAAAAATTTGATTGATTGTTTGTTTGTTTGTTTGCATTGAATAGGCTCCGAAACTACTGAACCGATTTGAAAAATTCTTTCACTGCTGGGAAGCCACACTATCCCCGGGTGACATAGGCTATAATTTATACCCGTGCAAAGCTGGGGGGTACCGCTAGTCTTAAAATAATCGTGTTTATGTAGATAATTAAGATGCTTCAATTCAATACAAATGCAAAAGGTTCTGGTGTGCTGTTTGTAGCTCAAATTTATGTAACCATCACACTTATATTACAAATTTAACTTGATTTTAGATGTTTGTTTACACTTAAATAAAATTACTCCGTAACATCTGGAAAAATGTTCGTAAATGAAATATGGAGAGGTGTGACTTTTAAATGGTGTTTATTTAGTTTATTGACATAAAACAAAACATTGTCATTACAATATTAATACTTGTAGAGTACACAATTTCGTACTAAACTATATTCCCAAATATAAGGAGTATTTGGTTGAAAAGGTCAAATCATTTTTGATATCATAATTACATAAACTCAGCAAAATTTATCACAGGCCATAAAAACAACATTTCTGACATCTTACTTAAATTTAGATAGTTGATTAAAAATATCAATGGATTCGTCGTTTTCTTTTAATACCTATTTCATTGTTAATCATAGAGTTTAATTGAGTTTAGGTAAGTTTATTTTAGTATATTCTATGATTAACAATGAAATATGATTGTATATGATTAAGTAAAAAAAAACGCAAATAATTGAACACTTTCTGCATGATGGTGGGCAAATCCACAGAATGCAGCTAGTCCAAAAATAAAACAATACTCCGCTATCGGTTTCCGTCCGAGCGAACAATCAACAAACGGCTTCTCTAATTCAATCGCTTTGACTCCGGTTTGATGGCGACTTCCTTTGCAAAGAACACGCTCCCGGACATTTATTAATGGATTCCGTGAAACGGAACGTTACTTCAACTCAAAAGGTTGAGTAAAAAGAAACGTTAAGTCCGTAGTTGATACTTTAAAAGCGCTTTTACCCTCCGTTGTTCTCAAGATTATATCGGGATGTAAGTCAAATCAGTTTTTGTGAAGACTGGTGAGGTGCCAAGATGTGCACTCGCTTTGGCATCAGTCAATAGGTACACCTCGTGGCACTGAAACGATATTGGGTGCTTACTGACACTAAACTAATTAAATATATTCTGAACTAAACATCGTAATTGGTACTATGTCACGTAAGTAGGACTTCCATGGAAAGAAAAATAATAATTGAGTAGCAAAAAACTCACTATCGACCTCATAGACAAACTCAAACTCGCACAACGAGCTATGGAGAGGCCTATGCTCGGGGTTTCTCTACGAGATCGAATCTGAAATGAGGAGATCCGTAGACGAACGAAAGTTACCGAAGCCTACTGGATTAGCAAGTTCAAGTGGCAGTGGGCCGGGCACATATCACGCTAAACAGATGGCCGATGAGGCCGAAAGGTTCTCGAATGAAGACCACGGACCGGTAAGCGCAGCGTAGAACGACCACCCACAAGATGGACAGACGACCTAAAAGGGACCGCAGGGAAACGCTGGATGCAGGCCGCTTCCAACCGGCCCTTTTGGAGATCAATGGGGGAGGCCTGTGTCCAGCAGTGGACGTCTTATGGCTGAAATGATGAAAAAACCTAATACCAAAAAACCCAAGTGCATTATTCGTGAGAGTTCTTACTGACAACAGATCCTAGATGTAATGAAGTCGACAGTATACGACTTTTCGTCTTTGGCTCATGATTACTTTTTGAAATGATAGTTTCCAACGCGTCGTGCCATGTATTGCGTAAGGGGCCTACTAAGCCAATAGTTCGGAGAGCCAGCCTTTCGCTGCCAAATGTGGCAAATGTAATATTTAGAGATCCCTTCACGCAGGGAGCGAAGTCGATTTGAAAATGAGCTCGCGTCAATTCGCCGCCGGCTTATGTATTTGTATGATCTGTGAGTACCTTTGTATGTCAAAAGGGTGTATTGAGATCAGACCTTCGGCACAGAATATATAGCAGTACGCACTCTCACCCGGCACTTTGTTCATCTCGTGTCCGTATAAAAATAATGCGGTGTTAGGCCTCGATTTCCTGATATACAAAAATTATTTTTTCAATGATAATTTTTCGACTTAGAATATGACAGATAGATATGCGAAAATTTTCAGGATGCTGTTGTGACTTCCTTGCACCCACTTCATCAATGATGAAACTTTTTTCCGAATGACAGCATGAAAACCATCAGCTTCCGAATGCGAATGCTCTCGATACTGCAGTAGAAAGCAGTATTTGTATCATCTATTGTAAGCTCACGCGCTAGTGTGCGTGGGCGAACAGTACACAATCCCCCATAGTTTCCGCACTGCAGTGTGTATCGGTCGTTGCTCGTGCTCCAATTTGCGTCTGTAATTGTCGCCAGGGGGCGCTGTGACGTGGAATCACTTCTCGCGGGGGATAATTAAGCCCGGCGACTAACAAAACGATAGGTTAAATATAGGCGCCGTGACACCGACCGGGACAGATTGGACCCGTAATGAATACAGTATATGCATACATACATACATATCTATATATAAATACTGTGATGGTTCCAGTGTCGGTATTCTGTATCTACAGTTAGGTTCAGTGCTAGTCAAACGCAAGTTCGAATTTGTGATGGGACTTGGTCTAACTTTGCTATAGTTATTTGTTCATTAGGTATTATATGTCGAGGGAATTGCCGCTTTGGTTCGAGTAGCTACCTACGCCAATGTTGTATCAAGGATCTGGCACACAAAGTTTTTACAAGAAATAGATAAACAGATAGGTAAGTACGTCAAATATAAATATGACTAAATTATACATCAATACATATACTAGCACTCGGCCGCCACTTGTGACACTTGCTGGTAACTGTTTTCTATCGTGTTGTAATTTTATTTCTGGTATACACAATAAAGAGTTTCTATCTATCTATATTTTATGATAGATATACATATATCTATATAAATGATTTTACTACATAATTAATGCATAAATTATTGTGTTAATATTGAACACATAAAAATTATATAAGCGAGTGATTACACGTAGACAAACAAACAGTAATAAGATTGTATATTACTCTTGTAAAGTCATTGGTTTTATGTTAAATTAGAAGTAGTTGAGAAAACAAATTGTATAAGTTGACAATGATCACGACCTTCAGAGTCTGTGGAGATGCTTTACAAAGAATTTAAAATTACCTACTTATTTTTAACGCGAAGTCCGCGTTTGTCCACAAACTCGCCTTTTGATAAGCGAAGATGTAGTCGAAGATGAAGCACGCTGACTTAGAAGATACCTATTCACTCTGGCCTTGAAAAAAAACAGATTACCTTTCTCTCAGGAAACTAGGAAGCCAGCAAGCTGTTCCAATCCTATCATACACATAGCCTAGTTTTAAAAAAACGGTTGATTTACCCCACAGACCGCTGAAGATCCAGAGACAATTCAAATAATCAAGCCCGCTACCGGTTGGCAGCGTACCCAGCATATATGCTGGAGGCATAACCACGCTGAATGGCTTGAGCCAGAAAAACGTATATATTTTAAACAGAACGGAAACATTTTGGTCACGTGATTAAAACTATGACAAGGTTTATATTTATTCTATCAAAGCTGTAACTATTTCCAAGGTAATCTATGAATGAGTTGGAGCATACGTACCGCTCGTCACTGTATCGCAGTCCAGGCCGGCATTAGCAATGCAGATCAGAACACGAGGGGTTGGATTTACATAGTTTCCCATAAAAGTCATAACGGAATTATCCCTTCGCTTACAGACGAACTCGCAAGTTGTTCCGGAATTAAACAGTCGGGGTAACAATTTAGGCACACAATATTGTTCACTAGTTGCTTCTAGCAGCTCGAATTACTAGCTATTCCTTTTTCATACTTGTGTGAAATAAATAGTGCTTTACGACGTATTTAATTTAAGTAAACCATTGTTTTCTTTTGTTTTTGCAACTGTATTTTCAGGTGTGAAATTATAAATAAAATATATTAAATTAATACAGAGTTAAAACTAAACTTTAACTTACTTAAAATGTATATAAAAAGAAAATAAAACATCACTTTTAATTAAATCTAGCAAACGCGTTCAAATTAGAATTTCTTTTCAAAGTTATTAATAGATAACTGAGAATAATTCGCCATTTTAAAAATATACTCCATCGCCGAGAATTACGCCGCTATTCTTATGTAAATTTATTCCATCAACTTGCTCGGATTTTTTTAACAAAAAGAGTTCTTTAGCTACAACAACTGCATCTTTCGAATTGGGTTCGGTATTTTTATTTTCTGAGCGTAACAGAACGCTGATGAAGAGGTTTTGGTTGACGTCGGTTCAATCACAACGTGAATATTCTCGCAGTGCTCCGCGGTTTTGTGTATCCAATCGCTACCAACAATTTTTTGCTTACCAAAAATTTCATTTAAATTTATTCAGATCGAAATTCAAAACAATTTGTTTATTATTTTAGTGGGAATAAACACATACACACACTTGATAGCTATACACAAAGTTTTGCATTTGTAATACAAATACTTTAATTCTATAATGTAAAAATTACTGATAATTACGAGTGAATCGGTTTCTTTTATGCAAGTATGCTCCACCGTAGACCGCATCATCGTTTAACATCAGGCAAGTTGGCGGTCAAACGCAAGCCTATTACTAAATAAAAAAATATGTAGTAAGAGTGAGAGATTTAAGCAGTAAGGGTCTTTCGGTTTTCTTTCTTTTTCGATTGTAATTTTTTTGTACAATGGCACATACCTATTTTTTGAAAAACATCAAACTACAAACTTTCTTGAATAAAACAAATGCTTAGCAAACTTTTCGCTGACAGAAGTGACAATTTCTGTCAGTGCAAAAACAAAACAGAGCAATTTTAAGCAGTCTTAAACATAAGTAACGTTTTTAAGTACAAAGACTACTATATATATACGGAGATAGACTGGCAACTCAGCCATATTTGAAATCAATTGTATGTGCCTCCATCTATCCGCCACTAACGGTACTACATTTAACCTACAGATGAATAGCAGGTTGTATTAATTCTATTCTACTACAGAAAACGCTTGTAGTTTTATACAAAATGTATGAGATTTACACAACTGGTGAAAAATTCACGTGACCAATCCCATACATTCCGTAAAAAACTACAATCATTTTCCATAGTAGAAAAAACATCTTGCCTACTGTAAAAATTAAGTCCGCTAAGCATAAGTTTGGCTTCAGCGCTCCGTCTACTTCAGAAATAATAAGCTTTTTTGCGAGCTTTAATAAAATATTTTATTCAACGGCTGTACAGTTTTATACAACTCATAAATAAAATTATCAAATGAATACGCTATAATGTAACACAATTATATCTTGAAGAAATAAACAGAAATTTGTCACTGACTCGCACTTGGTCATTTATTATTGTTTGTTTTTATACTTTGGAGTGTGTACTATAATCATGCCAAGTTTGACGCTTGTACGTATTACCGTTTTTACATTAGAGCTTATACAAAAATATGTTAAAAATGCATTGGTTTTAATTAAACACTATACTATGCTAAATCTTATTTAAAAAAAAAACACCTGATTACGTTAAATTTTTTGTTTTATGTTTTGTATAATAATCAAAAGCAGCTTTAACAATCTCCGTCTCTGTGATTTTCCTGACAATATGTTTAAGATTAGTTTGCACCAATCGATATTAAAAAACTCTGCAGGCGTTGTTTGTGCAATTTAGACTTTAAAAAGTTTAAATCTACATTTATAGATATTATCAATTGTATGTATTCTGCGATTTAAAAAAAATTACTGTGTTTGTCTAAAATCATAGGTAATATTATGTATTATAATTATGTTCCATTTCGCTCGAAGAACTGATAAACCGGAAGAAAGGTTCTTGAGTGGAGACCACGAATGGTAGTTCCTCATGGTTTTCGAGGTCTTTATTGCAGGTTTTACAGTGGTTAACTAAATATTATTTTTTCCTTTCTGACCATCCATCCACTGCAATAACCAACAGCTGCACAATTTTCTACATCACTAGTGGATGCGTTCATCATCATTGATTGAGTGTTGATGGGATCAATGAGGATCAGTAACGTTTTTAGTTGAGAATGCAGATTTATAGAGCTAAGAAATCCTTAACATACAGTGCAAAAATATTGTTTTACGACAAAAAATAACGAAGTTATGACCAAATTACTAGCGAAATTCACTGGTCGGCCGGCGTGATAGCTTGTGACGTCACTGGGACGTTCGTCGCCAGTTACCCGTTGGCAGCTATAAGGCGCGCAGAGTTTTGGGTGGATAATTGTGATTTTCGATACAAATTAAGTGCCCGATTTGTGTCTAATTGATCTTTTAACTATGTACAAATATTGTATAGTGCCGAAATGTACAAACACCTCTATTAAAACGCCAGAAAAACAATTTTTTTTTAACTATACCTACCCATTATTTAGTTGATATGGAAATAAGTTGTAACCTACTTTTACATTCTGGCGTTTTAAAAGAGGTGTTTGTACATTTTGGCTCAATACAATATTTGTACATAGTTAAAAAGATGAATTAGACACAAATCGGGCACTTAATTTGCATCAAAGTCACAATTAACCACCCAAAACACTGCGCGCCTTTTAGCGGCCAACGGGTAGCTGGCGGCGACCGTCCCAGTGACGTCATACGCACCCACGTACATTTCTTTTAGCGGCAGGAACGGCATAATGTTTATTACTTAATATCTTCGTAAGTAATGGTCCGATTTGGATAATTCAAAAAGATATGTCATGAAGAATAAAGTGAGTACTAGTTCTATTGAATTTGCTACTACTTTAATAATATGGTACTGAGACGTGGTCTTTAACTGTTGGCCTTTTGGAAAAGCTCAGAGTCACACAGCGGGCAATGGAGAGAGCTATGCTCGGAGTTTCTTTGCGCGATAAGATCCGAAACGTGGATATTCGCCAAAGAACCAGAGTCACCGACAGCTGCTAAAATTTGCAAGTTGAAGTTGCAATGGGCGGGCCACATCGCCCATTGCCATCGCATTGCCATTGCCATCGCCCATCGCAGAACCGATAACCGATGGGAAAGAAAGGTTCTGGAGTGGAGACCACGAACCGGAAGACGCAGCGTAGGGAGGCCTCTCACTAGATGGACCGACGATATTGTGAGAGTCACGGGTATCCAGTGGATGCAAAAGGCGGGCTGTCGTTCAATGTGGAGGTTAAAGGGGGAGGCCTATGTTCAGCAGTGGACGTCTTCCGGCTGATGATGATTACTGATCCTCATTATAAACTCTTCCTCATCAATTTCGATATTTTCTTTTTCATTTGATTTTGAGCTCAAACATCAAAATAATCGCGTATTGTTTGTAAGCCGGCTGAAGTATCTTTTTCACAATTCGCTCCTTGCGAATGATCCATTGATAAATTATTTATTAAAAGTGATTTATATTTGCTTTCAAAAACAAATGCACCAGGCATTCTATTGCATATGCTCAGTGACCATATGGAGCCAAACATATTTTCTAATGGGTCCTGTCATCCTGTGGTTGAAATTTACTAACAATATAATTAAGTTGATTTTTGTGTAAAGAATTTACAAGCATTTGGAATCCTTCTTTAGTCTTAATCCAGCTTGTTATGGACCGAACAACCTTTTCCCTCCCGTCATTTAAATATCGTAACGATCTTAAAACTGGAAGAGCTTCACTCCAAAATGTCTGATGTGGTGATTTCGGCGTTAATGCAGCAAGTAAAAATGTCTTCCCTGAATTTCACTGTAAGATCCATTCACCGAATCAAATAATTTATCGAAGAACATCAAAAGATGTGCAGTTTCTTCACGTTCTTTTGGTAACTTCAAAAATCAAGCAACATTGTTTTCTATAAATCTCATAATTTTGAGATTGCAAACACAAACCAATCTCGAAAATCTTCTTAAAAATCTTTTTCTTCTTGTATATCCGATGTTACACCACCTTCATTAGGAACCATTGCAGCACTTGTATCATTTACATTTGTATGTCCTGCGTTTGGTTGAGATTGCATGCCTGAAACACAAAAATATTACTATAGCTTTGCCAGAGTCTCTACCTATTATAGACAGCTGTCATCCGAAATGAAGATCTCGACGAGATCTATCACTTTTGCGAAGAAACTGCTAGTCCAGGATCGACGGTTTCCGAGATATCACCTAAGCAAGTTTGACAGCTGTCATCCGAAATGAAGATCTCGACGAGATCTATAACTTTTGCGAAGGAACTGCTAGTCCAGGATCGACGGTTTCCGAGATATCGCCCAAGCAAGTTTGACAGCTGTCATCCGAAATGAAGATCTCGACGAGATCTATCACTTTTGCGAAGGAACTGCTAGTCCAGGATCGACGGTTTCCGAGATATCGCCCAAGCAAGTTTGACAGCTGTCATCCGAAATGAAGATCTCGACGAGATCTATCACTTTTGCGAAGGAACTGCTAGTCCAGGATCGACGGTTTCCGAGATATCGCCCAAGCAAGTTTGACAGCTGTCATCCGAAATGAAGATCTCGACGAGATCTATCACTTTTGCGAAGGAACTGCTAGTCCAGGATCGACGGTTTCCAAGATATCGCCCAAGCAAGTTTGACAGCTGTCATCTGAAATGAAGATCTCGACGAGATCTATCACTTTTGCGAAGAAACTGCTAGTCCAGGATCGACGGTTTCCGAGATATCACCTAAGCAAGTTTGACAGCTGTCATCCGAAATGAAGATCTCGACGAGATCTATCACTTTTGCGAAGGAACTGCTAGTCCAGGATCGACGGTTTCCGAGATATCGCCCAAGCAAGTTTGACAGCTGTCATCCGAAATGAAGATCTCGACGAGATCTATCACTTTTGCGAAGGAACTGCTAGTCCAGGATCGACGGTTTCCAAGATATCGCCCAAGCAAGTTTGACAGCTGTCATCCGAAATGAAGATCTCGACGAGATCTATCACTTTTGCGAAGGAACTGCTAGTCCAGGATCGACGGTTTCCGAGATATCGCCCAAGCAAGTTTGACAGCTGTCATCCGAAATGAAGATCTTGACGAGATCTATCACTTTTGCGAAGGAACTGCTAGTCCAGGATCGACGGTTTCCAAGATATCGCCCAAGCAAGTTTGACAGCTGTCATCTGAAATGAAGATCTCGACGAGATCTATCACTTTTGCAAAGAAACTGCTAGTCCAGGATCGACAGTTTCCGAGATATCGCCCAAGCAAGTTTGATGATGATGATGAATTAGGGCCCATCCTTTCTCTGAGAGAAGGCCTGTGTTCCAGCAGTGGTTTAAACTTCTTTGCTTTTGGGAAATAACATAAAAAACCGACCAGCGTTAAGAGGTAGGACGGACTGACAGACATAGCGTAAGCTTAGTAATAGAGTTCCGTTTTCACCTTTTGGGTACGGTACGCCGTACGAAACCTTTAAAAGTATCTACTCTGTTCTACCCATAGTACAAGTTTTGATAGTATTCGAAAACTTTTTTCGTTTTCGTATTGTTCCATACATTGCTGGGCTGAAAGGTATTCGATATTTTTTTCGTACTATAGTGAAGCAATCTATACCGCCGTTTACTACCGATTTTAGTTCTTTCGCGTTTCCGCTGGAGGCGCTTTACTAAAATGTATGGAACAATACGTAAACGAAAAAAGTGTTCGAAAACTATCATATCTGAGACTAAGGGTAAATCGTAATTATATTATAGTAATAAATACCTTGGATTGCTAATTCGAAAAGTCTATTCATTGGGTAATGGTCATTAGTAATACGGTACCATTGTGTTTACATTTTCTTTCGTTGTAG
Organism: Agriopis aurantiaria; assembly: GCA_914767915.1. Lineage (NCBI taxonomy): Eukaryota > Metazoa > Arthropoda > Insecta > Lepidoptera > Geometridae > Agriopis > Agriopis aurantiaria. The sequence goes on along the minus strand of OU611982.1, from coordinate 19,868,872 downwards.
GACACGAATATGTTAACAGTTTTAATATGAAATTACCTTTTCCATCGCTCACGTTGCAACCAGCAACTTGAATGACATCTTGCAATACAGTGATAATAATATAGGTAGTGAGTCCTGTATCAGTTCAAAGTGTTCAAACAACTGCAAAACAAGTAATCATCACAGTTATTACCAGAAATTACCACGATTCCTAAACTAAATTCAAATTCATATTATCACCTAAGTATTATGCCATTGCAGACCATGAGAAGTACAAGTAGCAAGTATCTACTAACTACTAGTATCTAGTAGGTACTTGCTACTTGTACTTGCCACCTGTACTTCGCAAGGTCTGCAACGGGCTTTACTCAAGCTGTACTACGTGGCCTAGATAACTGCACAACGAGTTTTTTCTCCGAAATTTGAACAAAGCTTAGCACAAATATATTATGGGTTCACAGTTCGGGGGCACGTAGTATAGTATGAAATCTTTGGGGGGGCAACGATACGTAGTAAAATATGAAATCTCAGTTCGAAGGTAGCTAAATTGAAACGGTGGCACATGCGTTCAAATTAACACTAAAATAGGTACACAGAAACTTTGAATCACTCTACTGATAAAATTAGAGATATTACCGTGAAATTTATCGAAGAAATGATAAATTAATTATTAATAATGTTCAAAGAATAATTATTGTTGACGTTATGTTTTTTATTTTGAAACATTTTTGATGGATGATATTGACCACAGAACACTTATACCAGAGGATATTGACACAGTACGTTATGTTGTTTTAATTAGTTTAGTTAGGCGTAGCGTCGAGTTACATTCTCTTTCATCTCTTTGATTAGGCGCGGATGGATGTCAGCCAGCAGCCTTAGAGCGTTCCGCCACTAATGTTCTAAATTACCACAGCATGTTTAAGTAAGCCTGTAGGTTGCCTGTAGGTATGTGTTTCCCATTGACAACTTTCCCTGTTAACAAAGTGAGGATCGTAATTCATATTTTCCATCTCAATGAAACTATTGAAAGGCGGAAGGCCCCATTGTGGGCATTGTCGTCGGCTGCGGACCATTGTACTGCTGCAGGCGTCTCGGCCTCGCTTTGTTTCACAAACTACAAAACAACATCTTTATTTACCGACTTTTGTTAAAGCTAAAGTGTATAATGGATAAGCTGCTTGCTTATGTTCACTTCGGAAAGGATTATTTCTTGGTCTGTGGGAATATACTTAAAATTCGAAGTTAGGGAGGTAGAATGTTTGCACCTACGGTTCTCCGTAATGGCTTTTATTGGATTGCTAGAAGCATTTTCAGATTATACTCCTTAACCATCAATGCCAAGTAGATAAAAAAATATATGTAGAAGTTCATCATCATCAATATTTTTTGAGAGATTATAGCTTTTGTCGTAGGAGTAACTTGTGGCCTTGACGGTGTTTGGTAGCGGATTCGCCTTCCGGTAATTACATTTGACATGACTGTGACATTTAGTTTTTCTTTTATCAACTGACTTTTCTATTCGACTTAGATTAAAAAATAATATTCTCAATTCAAAAAGGAGCTAAGCAGAAAAGTTATTTTTTTCTGTTTTTGTTTGGTTAATATTATTCGTTGTTCTTATCTTCTCGATATTTCTAGTCTCTACTACTGGTACTTTGAATAGGCATGATGACTAATATTTTTTTATTACCTCATAAAAAAGCTGATCATAAATAGAGCACATAAACAAAAACAAAATTAAAATTAGTTCAAAAATAAATAAGGTATAAGCATTTTAATTTAATTTAATTTCATGCTAGACAGAGAGCGCACTATACTGAGCCGTGACGTCACGGCTCAGGAGCGCCATACTATACTATGCTATACTAACACACGCTTTGCGAGAAAGGGATAGAACATCCCCTCTCTATCCCCACTTAAAACTATAAATACTCATATCTCAGAGATTTATCAGCCAATTCAAATTATTTTTTCAGTATGTGTAATGTATTTACTTATATTCATCGCTAAGCCGGTTATTTGTAATAAATTGAACATTAGGAATCATGCCTATTGGTTTAATCGACATTGCTTATTCGCAAATTGACCTATAGTCTTCGCAATATGCCTTTGTAGAAACTAGTGTGAAGGTTAATCCGGTCGAGAAATTAATAATTATGCCACGCCAAATGTCCACCTTGTTACGACAACAATAAGTAATCCAACATTTTGAGAAATAATATCTCAACATTACGGAAATTCAACATTATGAGAAACAACATAACGAGAATTCAACATTTTGGGAAGAACGTAAAGATTTTTTGTAGCGTGATAATAATACCTTCGTCGATTATGAAATTATTTAAATGTTTTTTTTTATTGAACAGGTTAATTATCTCGAGGGTGGTCTCATTTAATTTTGAAGAAAATATTCCACCTCTATTCTTAGGTATAGTTATTTTGACTAAGGAAAAAATATTTAAACATTTAAACGGAAACGGTGCCAAATATTGCGTCAAACAATTTGAAACACTAAAAGGCAAATTGACCGGCTGCAGACCACAAAATGTAAAGCGAAGGCTGTTACCTGAGGCGAGGCTGGCCTATTACCCGCAAAACTCATTCCATTTTAAAACAATTATTCTGTTACAATATCACAAAAACGTTGTTGATTCAACGAACGCAAGCCGCCAGTCAAACGGATGATTTAATAACAAGTGCTATTACCAACGCTCATAATTCATTCTCGCATTAGGATGACAACGCACTAGGAGGCGACGCGTGGCCTTATAACGCTCAAAACTCGGGATCCCTTCAGAGATCAGTAAAACAAAGTCAACCGACGTTCGGCCCGGTGAGCTATAGAGACTTTGGATGGGTGAAGTTCCGTGTGACATCTAATGTCGGTGGTTATTTTGTTCTAAACGCGAAATATTTTTTGGCATCTAAAAGTTTTAACTACAATAGAACCTGTATAATAAACCGACCAAGTGAGAGTCGAACACGTGCACCGAGGGTTCCGTACCACCAAATACAATACAAAAACAAGGTATATAAAATATAAAACAAAATTATCTTTTTAATTTACCTGATTGATCAAAACAATAAACACGGTTTCAATTAAGGCCATAAGTTATTTAAATTGTTGACTATACTAAATTACAAAAAAGTTGTGCAAAAAGAAATCACGCCCAGGCGGTCACCCATTCAAGTACCGACGTTGCTAAACTTCAGTGATCGTACGAGAACCGGTGTAAACAAACAATTGTCACCGACTCACACCTGGCCTGGCCAGTATTAATTATTCGTTGTTATTACTTTAGTGTATTCTATAATCAAGCCAATTTGACCCTTGTTTTTTACACTATAGCAAATAAAAAAAAGTTAAAAAAACGTTTGTTATAAATGGAGACCCCCTTTTAGTTATTATTATATTTTTGTCATTATTATTATTTTGATTAATCTGCCGTAACATTACATATTCTGTGAAAATGTCATGTGACTATCTATTACGGTTCGAAAGATACAGCCGTTAAAAATTAGGACAGACAGACAGCGTAACCATAGTGATAGGGTACGGTTTTTTGTACTGAACCCTAAAAAAAACTGTAAGATGCACTGTGCGAGATCATAAAATGATCTTAATGTAAAATTGACTTTATTAAAATAACGAGATATGAGACTCCATCATCTTATGCTATATTTTACTGTCACAACTTAGTGCGTTGTAACCCTGAGGGCGACTGCGGTGGGCGGACGGCAGCCAGGGCGGTCGCCGGTGACCCTCGTCGCGGACTGTCCCGCTACTCAGGCGGCTGTTAGCGATGTGGGACGTCTCGGATCGCACGAGGAATAGTTTTTCGTGGAGTCATATTTCTATCTGACAGATTGATAGTTTAGTTTACACTTACTAGTTGAGAAGGGACGCGCGTGAAAGACAATTTTTAAAAGGTGAGTTATGGTTTTCGTTTGGGGACACTGTCTTTCTCAAATCATATCATATTATCTAGTTAATATTGTCAAAGTCACACTGACTTTTAGTCTCCTCTGTCTTGAGTTAGTGTGTTTTTTTAATGAAACTAAACAAGTTTTATTATCTCAACGTCAAATTTTCACATAACTTTGATCCGGAAAACTCAATAAGTTTTGTTTAACTCTTCTGTTTTATTTGGACACTAGCTGTTCCCCGCGACATAACATAGCCTGTACTTCAATCTGGTCATAGCTAAGCATATTCGTGAAAACCGCATTTAAATCCGTCCAGTGGTATAGGAGATGTGCGTGCAAACAAACAGACAACAATTCTAAAAACTGCTGCTGATTTTAAGGCGCCCAGTTTTTTTTTTTGTTAATATCTCGCAATTACAGTTTTTTTCCCCCTACAATTTTATTATATGTGTAGATAATTAAGAACGCGATTTTGCTTGAAAATTTATATAAATGTCAAAAATAATCATACCTGTTTATTTTCACTAGGAATGTCCTTAATAAAGGCACTTGCCTGCAATAAAAAGTATAACACAGTTTTTAAAATATCACGGTTCACTCCTTCCACAACTTTGCCATGGTAAATATCCCGGTAATAACCATTTATAATGTTAATAGAATTATATTCTTAATTATGCGAAACTAGTAAAATAAAACAAAACATAGAACAATTCACAAAACTTTACACTCCTTTATTGAGCAGTCGTGTAAAAGTACTTGTTGAGTTGTTGTAAAAAGTTGTCAAGTGTCGCCGGCTCCACAATCTCTGAGAATTATTCACTGAGTTACCACAGTAATAAGGAAAGACATTAGTGTAGTGTTTTCCTTCAATCATGTCTCAATAATCACGGATACAATGCGGGGCGTAGGTTATATTAAATACTAGCTGACCTGACAGACGTTGTCCTGTCTTAGAACTGTCAAACACGCAAAGTCAAAATTGTAAATCTTATTTTTTTACACCTTGGGTTACATTATTCCAGTTTTAGTAAGGATCCCTATTTTTTTGGAAAATATTATATAGCCTATGTTACCCGGAGATAGTGTAGCTTCCCAACAGTGAAAGAATTTTTAAATCGGTTCAGTAGTTTCGTAGCCTATTCAATGCAAACAAACAAACAATCAAATATTTCCTCATTATAATATTATTATTATAGATTAATAAATAAAACATCAACAACTATTCATGGTTCATGGAGACAATCAGTAACAAATAATCGATTTTCGTTTAAATTATTTCAGATCACAATTTTGTTTCAACGCATCAGCATTGATGGTAAATTAATACATTGATGTTGATTAAACTTTGCACATTTTGTGTTAAATTCGTTTCTATCAGAATTTTAGCTGATTAAAAACTGTTATATAACTGTTATATTAACTATTACTGTGTAAATTATACGGGAATTACTCGGTTACTCCGACTATAGCACAGCCAGACGGAGTCGCATGCTTATTGTGGTTGAAACTATAGTCGGAGTAACCGGCTTAATCATACGTGAGTAATTCCCGTGCAATATAAACAAAATGTGTGAAAACTACGTCAGTTTCCATAATAAGATTAAAAATTATTATTATTATTATTCACTTTATTTATTTTATATCTTAATTTTTAAGTTTTTTACATCAAATATATAATAAAAAATTACATAAAAAACATAAAAAAACTTAAAAACTAGGGTGCCGCCGGCAGCGGGGCAGGGCCCAAGCTACCGGTGGTTAGGGCTGCAGAGTGAGGAACCTCCTGACAATACGTGCCGTGTCAAGGATTACCGCCTTCTGCATCTGACCCTTGACCCAACCATCTAGCGACAGCCTCTTAAGATGTTGGTCGAGGCTCTTCGCTATAAGGCCGTTCACCGATACGACTATCGGGACAATGATCGTCGAGTCAACATCCCACATGGCGGTAACCTCGTGAGCCAAGTCAAGGTACTTGCTGAGTTTGTCCTTCTCGGCCTTCACGAGGTTCTCGTCATGTGGGATGGTGATATCGACGAGCACTGCCCGGCGTTGGGATCGGTCGACCAACACGATATCAGGCTTATTGGCGACAATAGTCTTGTCCGTGATGATAGAGCGGTCCCAATAGAGCAAAGCACGACCATTTTCAAGAACTGGCGCTGGTGCGTACTTATAGTACGGCACCTCAGACTCGACAAGGCCGTATCGAAGGGCAAGTTGCTGGTGGATGATCCTGGCCACCTGGTTGTGCCTGTGCAAGTACTCGCCGTTAGCAAGATGCGAACAACCGGAAATTATATGTCGGAGAGACTCTCCAGGACGGTGGCATGCCCGACAGATGTCGACCGTACCGTCCTTCATGATATATTTCCGATAGTTGTTCGTCTTGATAACTTCGTCCGCAATCGCACAGGCAAAACCCTCGGTTTCCCCAAAGAGGTCACCGAACCGTAACCAGTTCACCGACGAAAGCAGGTCCACATCGGGCCCTGTTAAGGCCCGATAGAACCGCCCGTGCAGCTCCTTGCCTTTCCATACGTCCCTGCGGTCTTCGATGCTCAGCACCGATGGTTTGCGCCAATTCTCGTTTGCCAAGGAGAGCGGCGTGAGGCCCTTGTCAACTGCCACAACATCACGATGCATCCCACTCTCGCTGTTACGGAAAAAATCCCTGAGACTGCACACTTCGCGGTTGTGTAGTTTCTTGGCATTTAAAAAGCCTCGACCCCCCCACTTCCGCAGAATGTACAGTCTCATAACAGACGCTGTCAACGAAAGTCCATTTTTTCACGGTTCAGTTTTATAAATTATTTTTTGCCATAAAGATTATCACAATCAACAAGATATTGCTATACAAAAGGAAAATAAACATAATAGATCATTGTACACTAGTTAAACTACCAAACATCCACCAAAATACATTAAAAATGAAGAAACGAAGAAAATTTTATTACTTTGACACATGTTGTCAAAATTTGGAAAATGAAAAATATATGAAATAACAAGGAAATACCATTAAATAATGATCACAAGATCACGGACGAAACAAGCGGACACAAAGAGCGCACGCCTTCCACCACCGCCCGCCTCGTCGTCGTCTCCGAGCACCTCGTCGGGTGAAGATGAGTACCACACCACCCGCGAGGCAAGCGGCTCGTCGAGCGACACGAGCGGGCCTGGGACACCGCCGCCACCTCCACCTGCGCGACGGGGACGTCCCCCGCTGCCGGCACGCTTGGGGCCTGTGGGGCATTCAGCCACACGCCCGGCCCCCGCTACCGGTGGTGTAGTGCGTCGCATGCGATGGTCTACAATAATGAACGAAGACTGCATGCGCGCCTATTACAGGGCTACAGAGGGAGGAACAAACTTGTGGACAGGAGGGTCCATCAACTGCTCACATCACATCGCATGCTACACCCACGCTCGTCTGTTATGTTTCGTTATTATTATTATTAACTGAATACCCAACTGAAATTAATTGATAACATTGTTTACTTGCGTGTAGGCTCAGTATATAATCAGCTCTAAGTGATAAAATTCGCATGATTTGTATGATTGACGGTCTCTGGTATGACATTAAGATCATTGTTGCAGCACAAACAACCTGGTGTCCATATCAAGTAAGCAGCAAGCTCAGATCAGACAAACAAGGGAGATATGCCTTAGTACAATTATAGTTCGTGTTCAAATGTCACAGCATTTAATTAAAAAATCCCTTTACCGCTAAACCGCTTAACGCAAAAACTGGAAGTACGGCTCACTTTTAGTCATTATTTACTAAGAAACTTAATGACCATGCCTCCTTATGGTATGGCATTTTGTTACGCAACGTTTATCAAAGTCTTCCGAAAACAGTCCCAGAACATACAAATTGAATCGCCGCGAACATATTATTATACTAATATTATAATGAGGAAAGATTTGATTGTTTGTTTGTTTGCATTGAATAGGCTCCGAAACTACTGACCCGATTTGATAAATTCTTTCACTGTTGGGAAGCTACTCTATCCCCGGGTGACATAGGCTATAATCTATACCCGTGCGAAGCTGGGGCGGACCGCTAGTTATTATATATGTTCGTTGACATAGTGTATGATGTTCTTTAGTAATACGCACGTGCAAACAAAGTTGGTGCGTATCATATTGTAACGCAACATAATTTATTCGTACGTTTACCCGGCTTTATAAAGGAACAGTTTTAAGCTATAATTATGGAACATTCACAGCTTAAATAAGAAAACGAAAACAGACAAGTTACAATTTGCAATGTTTGTGAAGGAGTCGCCCTCCTCGGCTCACGCGAGGATTTTTTTTAATGCCATATGTGGCCAAGGTGGCAAACAAGCAGACGGGCTGCCTGAAGGTAAGCAGTCACCGTCGCCTAATGGATACTTGTAACACCAGAGGCATCACAACTACGTTGCCGACCCTTTGAACTGGCGCTCCGTGCGGTCTTCAATAATACTTATTCACTTATCTTCACTGCTGCAGTTTCATACTAGTTTAGTTCCATAGTGTAGTTCCACACTAGTGCAGTTCCACACTAGTGCGGTTCCACACTAGTGTAGTTTCACACTAGTGTAGTTCCACACTAGTGTAGTTTCACACTAGTGTAGTTCCACACTAGTGTAGTTCCACACTAGTGTAGTTCCACACTAGTGTAGTTCCACACTAGTGTAGTTCCACACTAGTGTAGTTCCACACTAGTGTAGTTCCACACTGGTGCACGCTACGCTAGTTGCGGAGTTATGCAAATTCAGACGCGTGTAATAAAAGAATTGCAGGTTTGTTTGGTTTTGTAGCTAAAGGTTGTATTTTTATTTCTGGACAATAACTAGCTTTTTCTGTAGCATTCACTCTTAGTGCTAGATTTATTGATACAACACTTTTTATATAATGAAGTAGTTAGTTTTATTGTTATAAATCTATTTATCTTTCTTTGAATTAATATTAACCCAAAACGTTATAAGTTCGTCTTTTGAGAGAATGCATCTAACAGCCGTCTGACAGTTGCCTTATCATTGTAAAACTCTAAACGAAAACAGTAAATTCTGATCAATTTTACTAGTTTTTTAACGTAAGACTGTAGCTGGTAGACGGTATACTTACTATAGTTAAATAAAATAAAAGATTTTAACAATATTAGTGTAGTTGTCAAATGCATTATCTAAGCTATGCGGCCGGATGGTGCATATTTTTACGAGAATATCAACCCAATATTTCTGAAAAGTACAAAACAAGAGTACGGCACCTAAGAATTTACGAGCTCGCGTATGCTGGCCTCGGCTACGTCTCGGCTCACATTTCCATGTTCGTCCATAAATACTTCTGTTAGCAGGCCATTGCAATAATATCCTATTTTAAACGACGAAAAAAGGAGGAAGTTCTATAGTCGACGCGTATATTTGTTACAGAAACTAATAACCTAAAGTAACCGCGACAGAACTAAAATGTATCATAAAGAGACCATTATAAGTTTCATCTTATAGAAATAATATATAAATTGTTAGTAGATATAATTATTATACGTGGATAAGGGTGAGTGTACATTTTAGAATAATTTCTAAAACAAATCGTTTTTGTTTCAAAATTATGGTCGTCCTACAAGAGTCTCATTTCCATAAAACAGCGTGAGCGCTGTGAAGTTAGCAAACAGCAATGCATAAATGTCATCGCTTCATAACTCGGCGGCTCGTCTCGGCTCCACTTACTAAGTGATCTACACGACACTCTGACACCTCATAACATTACCGTGACAAACGAGCCGCGAGCCACTCCACGGCTCCGGGCTGGCTCCCGGCTGGCTCCCGGAGCTTCTCCGCTCCTACATCAAATACGCGACCTCGTCATCGATCTAGATCGACAAGTGTCGTGACCGACAAACATAACCCCGCATTAGTAACGTTTATAAAAACTCTTTATTCTCCGATTGAATATTCAGTCTAGAAATCGCGATCGGTTTAAAAACGGATCGCATAAATTTGCATGAGAAACGTGCGCCCGCAGCGACGGGACATTACTTTTTTTAAGAAAAATATGACGACCTTCCCCGATGGAGTTCCCAGGTCTATTTCCATAAATAATAAATAACGATCGAGGACGGAGCAAAAAGTATTCGCTGATATTTATTCCGTTCGCGAATTTTTATCCACTTATCAAGTTTTATCGAGAGCGGAATTGTTGGGGCGTTTTGTGCGCCCTCCACCGGCCGTTATTGAAACTACTTTGTTTGTATCGTTTATGCATCGACGATGGGCTGAGAGGACACGCGCCGCTCGGAATATGGAAGCGGGGAGACTCGCCTAACTTCACACACGGAACTTAGGGACGGTTAAGGACTTTCCTGCTCTCTTCTACAGATAACAATATACTTACTTACGTCTTGAATCATTAAGAGATCAAACTTACATTGTTTTATAAAAAAAATATGTTAGGCATATATGCCACGGCGTTCTAGGGGGGGTATCTTTTTAGTATACGCTGAGTACAAAATTGGCTACATGACTGTATTTATATTGTCTCGTTAAAAAAACTGGCCATAAATAGAGCTGGTAAACGTAATAAAAATTTATAATAAAAAAATAAAATAAAATATACGCATTTTAATGTCTTGCTAGAAAGAGACCGCACTTTAATTCCAAATGAAGTCACTGGTAAGTACGTCATAAAACTCCATACTGACACTCACTTTGCAGTAAAGGGAAAGAGCATACCTTTCTAATCCAACCATAAACTTTAAACACGTATATCTCAGAACTTTATGAGCTGAATAAAATATTTTTTCAGTATAATTTTAATACAAATATTTTTAAACAATTAATCAACTGTCTGATAGCACCGCCTCATTTACTAAAGTATCGACAAACGACTGATGACGAGGCACGACGTGCGGCAGGACAGTTTTGACCTTGCAGTAAGCCGGGAAGATTTTGACTACTTATTCCACGAGCACTTGCACGCTCCGTCGCCGCTTCGACTTCTAGTGGACCTTGAGACTTCATTTATTAACATTTGCTGGTATATTCAGTTTTAATGTCAGCTAAATAGCAACACAAACCACCTGACAGATAGCTCCATCTCTGAGATAAAAACTTACATCGCGGCCTATAAGTTAAGAGGGGAGCTCACATTTAACCGGCAGTCTCCTGAGAGAGGCCGCGCTTGCAGTAAGCCGCCACCATACATTAGGCCGTATCACGCGCGCGCTATCTTGCCGTAGGCCGCTTTACCTGTCACATTACAGGGTTATGAGCAAGCCCTCTGGAGACCGCCCGGGACACTGTTACCCAGATACCTGCTCAGGGAGATGTGTGCGAACAAAAGTAAAGGTTGCGAAACTGACCCTCATTTGTTCTGTAGTTAAACGACTATTTATTTACGTAATATTTTCATAACTAAAGCAATATCACTTACCGCAACATTCAGGTCTATTTTCTTGACTTCTATGTTGTGTTTGCATTACCAACGTCTAACACAATTAAATTTCAAAGTTGTCACAGCGTAGCACAGGATAAGTGGCGGGCCTTTGGGAGAGGCCTACTCGTATGATTAGTAAAAACCTGATCTGGACTGCTGATGATGATAAATATTATAGCAACGTTACGTCACGCTAACATTACCGATTACCTGTATTCAAAGACAGTAACTATCACGCATAAAACTTTTGTAAATAACACCTCGAAATCGACTATAATTATTATTATCCTGTCACATTATATACCTACTTAGGCGCTAAACAGACGGAGCAATTTGGTCCTCGAGTTTCGGCAACTGGCAACCTGCAATTGCTTGTTGTTTGTTTTATGTTTTTATTATAATTTCAAAAAACCGCACAATTGTAGCTGTTTTTCGGAAATCGACTACAGGTTTTGGCAACCGTAAACGAAATCTTGTAAATTTGACCGTTATATTAACTAAAATTGCTCAGTCTGCGTATAGTGCCTGAAATTATATACAAAGGAATGTCATAATTATAATAAACTAGCTTTATTCCCCGAGTTATCCCGTTTTATGAAAAAAGTATAACTTTATGTCACTCAGGGATAATGTAGCTTCTATCAGTGAAAAAAACTAGTTCAGTAGTTTCAGATTACCTCCTACAAAGTCACAATAATTATTTCATTATAATACTATTGTAGATTATTTTGTACCGTCAACTATTTCTGTGCAACAATCTGTCGTTTCACTTTAAGTAGGAATATAAATAAATAATCATTACAGCTTCTAATTCAATAAATAAATTGTGTGTTAGGAAAAAGAGACAGAGTGATTTCACCGCTCCCTCGCACCGCGGCGCATGCAGCGCACTCCCGGCGTGAATCCGCCCATAACTCATCGCTTTATCAGCTCTCATAAAAACAAACCAGCCGCGCCTGTAAACAACGACTCATTCTTTCCGCCGCGAGATACGAAAAACTAAAGGAATATTTAAATCAGGCGAGATAGCGCGAACGTTATGCTGGCAGGCTGCGGCTATGATTCCTTGTGAACTATGGAACGGGCGGCTTGTACTCGTATTACACGAGCTGAGGTAAGCTTGTGAGGTTTGTCTTTTAGTAAATAGTTTTCAATTTTTCAACTATTTTATTACGGAAATTTACGTTATTACATATTTTATTTATGTGACATGGGAATTACTCATGATTAAGCCGGTTACTTCGACTATAGTTTCAACCGCATTCGCCGGTCTCTTTCAAGGTGAAAGCTAAACAAATCCAAAATAATACTAATTCCTAAAAGCTTTCAGAGTTTCTGCTTCGTAAGATCAATTAATTTGTATCCAGCTGAAATACAATTCGACTTTTCTGCAAATCTCCACAATAATACAAATGAGATGCTTATTGTCCCTCGTAATGAGTGTCGTGTAACTTTACCGCACCGACAACTAACTACCTCATTATCCTGCGCGACAGATCATAATGCAGAGTTCTTATAATACGAGGAGGTAGTATTGTTATACTAACTTACAATTTGCTTCTCTCTACATTGCCATAATAAGAGTAGAACACTTACAGAGAAAAGGCTCCTGGTAGCGTAATATTGTAGGTACTTCAGTACATGCGCAAAGTTGTCCTCGCATGCGTGTGTGCACCGGCGAGTTGAAGTTTGGTGACTGAACTTGGAATGTACTGCGTGATTGAATCACGTACGCCGGCGCCGCGCTGCCGCTTTTACGCAGACTTCCGTGCATCGCGGCCGATCGCAACCTAGCGCGCAACAAATTAGTGTCCTTATGATATTGCAAACTGCGGAAAACTAAAATGTGATTAAAACTGTCAGACAAAACTAGTGTAAGTAAAGTTATTAGAGAGCTGTTTCTCTGCAACATTTTCTACACAGCAGCAATACTATTAATATCAATTTAAAATAGTCTTCTTCGAACGCGAGTGCGCTATAATTGCACGACGTCGGAGATATCCTGCGACAAAGGACGCCGCTCCGACGTCACGACGTCGTATCTAATACAAGGGTTAGTTTTATTTACAAAGGCGGGAGCTGTGCTGGGAAATGAAAATTAATATAATGTTTCAGTAAAATGAACCCGACACTGTAAGATGAAATCTTTAGCAAAAGTGTTAAGGCACGGTGCAAACCACAAAATACAATAGTAACCCGCAACGTTATAGCGCTCTACGTGAAAGTTCACTGTTTATGCGATTGATTAAAACCCTGCCTACTTAGATATCCTCGTTACCCGTTGGAAAATAATCATAATAATATTATGAAGTGTGTTTGTTTGTTAGTTTGTTTGTTCCTCTTTCACGCTGCAACGGAACAACGGATCTACCTGATTTTTTGCACGGGTATAGTTCAAGAGCCAGAGAGTGACATCTGGCTACTTTTCATCATCATCATCACCATCACAATTTTTCATCACTACGCGGGTGAAACCACGGGGCGCAGCTAGTAATTTTATAAATAGTACTTCACAAAACAGTAACTTGGCAATAACGGAGTCAAAAACGGTGAAGAAAAACATCGAGAGGAAACCAGTATGTCCAAGAACCTCAAAAGTTCAAAGACATTCACCAACATGCATTACTCTCCAATGGATCAAGGGGCACAGTGGGTCTAGGGGAAATGATGCGGCTGATGAACTGGCGCGGAGAGGCTCGAGCATACGACCGGTAGGGCCCGAGCCGATAATCCCCTTACCTTTTAGCCAAATCAGATCCTGGATTCGTCAACGTACTACAAGACTTCACAAAGAATACTGGGCAAGTACTAAAAACTGTAGACAATCAAGGGAAGCTTTCCCGGAACTCAATCCGAGATACTCCCGTAGATTGTTGAATCTAAAACGTGACAAACTCCGGCAAATTGTTGGGGTTATCACAGGGCATTGCCTTTTAAACAAACACCTTTTTAAAATTGGGGTTACTGACAGTCCCCTATGTAGAGGGTGTCTGGAGACTGAAGAAACGGCCGCACATATGCTGCTGGAGTGCAGCAGTGTGGCAGAACAACGAAACACTATCCTCGGATCACCGAGGACGCTCTGGGAGGCCTGCGCAGGCATAAGCGAGCTGCTGGCTTTCCTGGAGGAGACCGGGTGGCTGAATTAGCTGCAGCCGGGTGACGCAAAATGGGCCAGTGAATGGCCCAGTTGCGGAAAATGCCCGCTACACAAGTAACAAGTAAGTAACCAACATGCATTAGGCCAGCATGGTGGATTAGGGCTCATTATCTCTCTCTCTCTCTCTCTCTATTAGGAGAAGGTAAATATTTTTATTTAAAAGCCCTTTCATATTTTTTCTCCTCTTCTCCTCTTGTAATGCTAAAATGCTACAGTAGTGTGACACAAAAACATGAAACTGTACCACCCCACTCGTAGCACCGTAGCATGCTACGATGTTTGCTACGTGACTACGCCAATAAGATTGTGTTTGTAAATAAAATCTTTGCAGTGGTGGCTGGTGGCAAAGTGATAAGTAAACTGCAAGATAGTATAAACAAGTAATTTAAATTATTAAAAAATATAACCCGACTGCATTGTATAACTAGTAAGTAAGTAACTGAAAAGTAACAGCGGTGCGCTGCGTACCTATCTATACCTACTCGTAAAAGATAAGTCCAGAGCTCTTTCATACCGCTTTATATCTCGTAAACTACTGAATGTTTTATAGTAGTGTTATATATTTTTGAAATGTGCTAAGCTAGTTCTACACTATGATGGTAATGGCCGATTTAGCATTGATAATAGCTTTTCTAAATATTGACCTATTTAGCAAAGTTTACGTTTTTTTTCGTAGACGCCAATTTGAATTACCGTATCCTATGTCACTTCCACTATTCAAACGATTCAAATGACACCTCACATGTCGAAATCCATTATGCCCTTTAGGCATAGGGCGTGCCAAAGAAACCATCATACATACACGAAAAACATAACCCTCTTTCTTGAGCAGTCGGGTAAAAAGTGATTTACAAGACGTTTAGCAGTGGAAAAATATATAATATAAACATTTAAAAAAAACATAAAACATAATTTATAGGTAAACACTTATGTACAAAAAAAATTTGTGGTTCTGCCTTTGCTTTAGTGAGAACACTGTGTTGCAAAGGCAGCGTCTTCCAAAGGTACAATTATAAATAGTTTTACAATAATCTTTTTTTAACACTAAACAAATTTAATTCATTACAAAAAAAAAATCACATAAATTTAAATGCAGTAGTGCAAGACAATCGATAGAAATTTATATGAATAATAAACCATTTTTTTTTTAAATACATTATATAAAAACTATGTATGATGCTACAGCTATAGGACCTTGTTAAATAATTTTTCAGTGTCTACATATTCGAAGTTATATAGCCAATTGTAGATTTTATTATAGATTTTAATATAATAAAAATATAGTTTGATCATAGTGAATAGCTAAACAGCAGTGCAAGTACCGTTCTTTATCGATTTAGCCGTTTGATTCAAAGAAAAGAAAAAGAAAACTTATTTTTTCTGTTATTTGACCAGTACTCGCTATGATCGAGCATTTTATGATTAATAACGGTACTTGCACAACTGTTATGTTAATTTATTAAGCGTAGTGTACACGTAGTGGTATAGTTTTCATAGTGTGTGAGTCCCGTCATAAAAGGAGTCCCTTATGATGAATATTTACAAAACTTCCGACACTAAAGTAAGTCGTTAAAGATATTTAACCTCTACACCGCCGGTTTTATAGCCGAAATACGAACTTCCGGAATCGTAAAACGTTATCGTGTAAGTCGAATGGCTGGTCATATCAGAGTTTTTAGGCCGTGGCTTCGGTCAGGCTCTAAGATTTCTAAAATAAACAATTTGAATCTGACATCTGAAACACTGTACATGTTTTTTAATATAATTTTATTGTAAGTTATATTTGTAGCAATAAAGATTACTTATTATTTAAGCCAGCTTGAAAAACCTACGACTACGGCTATCAAAGTCGTGAAAGGTAAAATGATCGCAACGCAGTGTGATCTCCCGTGAGCGGTGGCCTTTTAGGGGCTCAGTACATTACACTGGAAATAACGACATGACGTGCTCTGGAACCGGTAAATTGACATTAAATACTGAACAGATTTTCTTGAATCATAGCTAAGAACACTCGATCTAGTATCTTACAAAAAAAAAACAACAAAAAAAAAGATTTTGCCATTTGGGAGTTACAATGCCAAAGACAGACACACAGACACATCGACTCACAGATACGCAGATACACATTACACACGTTAACTTATAACATCACTCTTTTTGCGTCGGGAGTTAAATATATAGCATCAGTCGTGTCAGTTGTAGAGGAGTGTTCGCTGCGTCCTGTAATACGTTACACTGTTACTCGTCGATAATTATTACATTGTCTCGTATTGAAAAGCCAATGCCTGCAGTGCACTGCAGTTACCCCCTCCCCACCGTTCGATACTAAATCTTAGTTCCACGTAACAGAGCCGGTTTCGCTTTGCGGACGGTATTTAGTATAATGTCGATGTCGTGACCGCGCATACATTCCGATCGCATATTTAATCGCAGCTGGTTCGCTTAAGGGCGCTACACACGGCAAGATCTGATGCTTGATCTGATCAAATCAGGAGCAATATCATGTAATAATTATGTAAGCTTGTCGCCTGATAATTATTGTCTATGGTCATCAGATGGGTGACAAACGTTCCTACGTGTTAGAAATAAAGTGATTTTTATCTCTAAGTATACACAGATAACGAATGTCTCCTTTCTATTAATTACCACACCCTAACAGAGTCTTTGTACCAACTTTTCAGTATCTTATGTAGTGTGTAGATTGGCAAACATATATAAATACTTATTTATATAAAAGGCAATGTGTGTATGTATGTTCCCTATGGATTCCGAAACGGCTGGACCAATTTTGATGAAATTTCTAGGCGATCTTCAGATTAGCCTAGTGATCCTGTGAAGTTTTTTAGTGATCGGATAATGTTTTGTTTTGGTGTCTTAATATTTTCCCTACAAAAAATAAGAACAAAAATATACATTGACATAACTTATACATCATAAAAATAAAAAATGTCATCTAAGTCAAAGGAGATTGCTGTCGCTACCAAGGAAGTGTAATAATGAGGGTGAAACTGCAGGGTACAGCTAGTAATAAATCAATCATAAAAATCTCGTCGGACGCGGCAGACGACGCGGCAGACGACGCGGCAGACGACGCGGCAGATCACGCCGTGTGTAGAGCCCTTTACACTACTGGCTGATTTATTGGCGACTCGTGATTATCATCTGGAATTGTTTAAATTATTCGGGAATAGCCCAAAATGTACAAATTAACCATTTAGTTATTGTTATTAATATTGAATGTAGGTGTAGGCGTGCGACTTGCGGTTATGGCGGTGTTCAAACGTAATATCAATGCTGAATGTATATTTATATCGTTTGTGGATGTTTGTCTGCATAATTGCTAATATTCGACCAATAAGCATTAAATTTGTTTATGTGTTATGGTTAGATGAATATATTTTCTCGACGTATTATTGCAACAGTATTTTAAACAAGTGTTCACACGCAGTTATATTTGCTACTTATTATATGTTTATTATTGTCTTATAAAGGTTAAACGCAAAATAAAGTATATCTCTATAGTTTTCAGATGAAACGTCACCTTTTTGGACGAACTCATAAGCAAAAAGGTTCCGCCTATGAACTTCCACGGTTGATCCTTGAGGACAGAACTCGGGAGAAGAGAAGCCCGTGACGACAGAGCAGAAAATGACTGGATGATAATTTCGGAAGGTGTTGGTATGCACACAGAAAAGTTTTTTTTGTTGTTTAAATTAGAATGGCTGTAACGGCCAGCCAATCCTAGGCGCGAATCGAATGAATGAGTTTTGATTCTCCAATCACAAGCGTCGAGTCGCGTAAAGTCTCCAATCACAAGCTGCCCCCTGCGACTGACGTGGCTTCATTTTGCAAAAGGGAATTTTGACTACATGTGCGATCAAGTGGTTATATTATTATCTTTGCGTACACCCGTATTGCAGTGTCCTGTATCACAGGACGTTGTTCTATTGTATTGTTGTACCGTGGATCATGTCGGCATGTCCGGTGATGCCATTGTTCTTCACTCCGACACTAAATCTATTATACAGATATGCTATGGTAGTATCTGCAGTTGATACAGCTATATTATGTAAACTATTGATAAGATTGGTTATCTCTTCTTGACCTATAGTTGTGCACTGTTGATTAGAGATGTTAGAAATTGTAGAGGTTTTCAAACTTGAGACTGCTGATTCAGTAGGTACTACGAGTACCTATAAACAACTACGTACGAATAATGACGTTTTCGGTAGTTAGTAGGAAATGCAACTACAAATGAGTAATAACAAATATGAACTAAAACCTAAAAATACTTAAAAATAAAATATACCTTAAATAAAATAAAATAAACTAATAATGCGTTGTCCAGTATGCTAGCACAAAAACCACATTAAATGACAATGTACATTTTTTGGCTAAAGTAAGGCCAAAGTGGGCGCCAGCATTCCGATCACCAGTTGCTTTTATCAAACGTTTGGACTACGGTCCTAAATTCTAGACCCCAAACAGCACAAACTTAGATATACTATCAAAGTATCCATGTTTGAGTCATATGAAGCTTTTAGCTTTAGTTACGCCAGCGTTTAGTTTAGGCACGCCAGCCCGATCCATTGTAGCAGGAAGATGAGACTGCGTTAGTGTCTCGACACGTCATGTAGCATCCCAAACCAGAGGCCGCTCCATCTTCCGAGGGATGATGGTCACCCAGTGGGGTTTTTATATTTAGTTATTATACAAACGAGCTGCGCTTTTACCCGCATTATAAATACAACAGACACCATAATTTTTTTCCGGGATAACTCTATGTCATTTTTTCTGGCCCTTGAACTACATACATGTGAAAAATCTTTGATCTGTTTCTGCGTTAAAGAGGAACAAACAACCATAACAGATTCGCATTTTTATTATGATTTAAATTTTAATTAATTTCCTTAGGATAATCCGTTAGGGTTATAATTCCTACCTTAGTATTCACACTGCGACCAATTTATCTGTGTGCTCCTCATATGCTATCATATTTTCGAAACAAAACCAGTTCAATATTTTAGTTCCCTTATTTGACGTTCTCTACAAGTTATGGTGGTCTCACTGTATGTTGTATTCTTTAGATCCTCATACAGCTAGCAGGTATTGTTCAGTAAAACGTTCTACGTTACTGAATCAGTGTATTGTGTAGTACAAACACTTAATACCGTTACAAAGGCTCATTCTCCGGTTAATGCAGCAATACTTATTGTAACGAGCTCTTTATACTGCTCCCAATTACACTACAATACTTAACAACGCAGCGGTAAAGAGCTTAGTTAACGTAAACCACTATGATCTTTTCAACTTTAACCTACTTTACAAAATAAATATCAGTACAACACATACATAGGATTAGACTCATTAGATTTATCTCAAGCCCTACATGTATTTCTATTTGAAAGATTTGTGTTTTGGAAAACTTTGTTGCTATGAAGTTACAGTGAAATTATTAGTATTTTGAGCATGCATGTGGAATTTCTGATGATCATTATTCCACATTCACTGGCACACTACAAACTTCAAGTTACTAGCAAGATATGACGTCAAGACTTAGTACGCCATTATACTGACACACGCTTTGCGGGAAAGGTCCAGAGCATCCCCTCACATCATTTCAGTTATAGGACATCCACTACTGGACATCGGCCTCCCCCATCGATCTTCGAAAGGGCCGGTTGGAAGCGGCCTGCATGCAGCGTTTCCCTGCGGTCTCTTTTAGGTCATCTGTCCATCTTGTAGGTGGACGTCCTACGCTGCGCTTACCAGTCTGTGGTCTCCATTCGAGATCCTTTCGACCCCATCGGCCATCTGTTCTGTGTGATATGTGCCCTGCCCACTGCCACTTCAACTTGCTTCTTCGGTGGGATATGTCGGTAACTTTCGTTCGTCTACGGATCTCCTCATTTCTGATCTCTTTTCACTCCCCACCAAAACCTTTAAACGCTTTTATCTCAGAAATTGATCAGCCAAATAAAATTAGTTTTTCATTGTATGTAATGGTATTTAATTATATTTTTCGCTAAACCTGTTATCTATACTAATATTATAAAGAGAAAAGATTTGATTGTTTGTTTGCATTGAATAGGCTCCGAAACTACTAAACCGATTTGAAAAATTCTTTCACTGTTGGGAAGCTACACTATCCCCAGGTGACATAGGCTATAATCTATACCCGTGCGAAGCTGGGGTGGACCGCTAGTTTATAATAAATGAAACACATGACAACAAAACACAACAACATGACACAAACACATTACATGAATATTGGTATGCAGGACGTGGAGATTGCTTCACGGGTTTCTTTATATTCTAAAATCATAGGACTATGTCGAACAACGCGCACTAGTGCGGAAGCAGCTCCAGTTCAGATATTTTACAAACTTTTGCTGCGTTCACTGTATCGATAACATGCAAAAAATAAACTCGAACGAAGTAGGTACATCATATTCTATCTGTTTGCACGAAGCAGCTCTGGCAACAGAACAGTTTTCTGTTCGAAAATATGATGGAAACCAATTGAATCACGCATTATATTGTTATAATAACATTGACCTACTAGTATCCAGACAATCCAGCAGAATGTCTGGTCTCATATCTAACACAATACAACAAGCAAGTAATAGGTACAAGTATGTATTTTGGAAGTTCTATCATTTACAATCCCTACTTACTGAGCCTGTGTAAACAATTGTATGAAAAATCATTGTTGAATAAACCTGTTCAGATAATTATGATTAATTTTACTTGGTAATTTTATTTGATGTAAATCTTCAATGATAACTTTTCTTTAAATAATTTTACATGATTTAGTTATAAAAATTACAAATGTTTTAAACCTCGGTCTGATAGAAACAAAGAGGGGTTGGTTCAGAAAGTGACTTCACAAACAGAGAGCAAAATGTATCAACAGAATCTGTTGAGAAAAGTTTTCGACCACGCACCGGCGATAAATCTTTCGTGCTTGTGACGACAATTCGCAATAATTTCCTCAAACCATTCCCTTCCCTCCCTCCCTCCCCTGCCTAACGACATAGATTGAATAACATTTGCAATGTAAAGCTTCGTGCACAGACTGCAATGCAACATAATTATTTGTAACGTGCAATGTAACATAGTAGACCAGTGCAGAAGCCTTTGAAAATGGTAAAAAAGTGAAAAAAATAATAGTAGGATGAAACCCATTGGAAAAAGAAGAAAATATAACAAAAATGAAAGGAAAAATAATTTACGGGCGATCTGAGGTCGGGAAGTGGAAGGGGGGGGGGGATAAGGGTAAAAAAACGGTTTATCTCGATTTCCGGCAAAACTACAAGTCCTATGGAAAAACGAATCGCAAAAAATCAAATAACCAAGTTTTTGTTTTTTTATATATAAATATTTTTTTTCTCACGAAATTTGGTGAAAACTTACCTTTTCATGTCACAAAAACACAGTTTTTTTTTTCCACCTTATTTTGACTTAATATCGAAAAGGCACCCTAATTTTCAATCGAAATTATCATGTCAAAATATCAGCTTTTTTAAAAAAGTCGGTGGATTTTTTGTTTTTTGAAATCTCTACTTTCTGATGATATAAAAAATATACATTACTATTCAATTCAATTCAATTCAATTCAAATTCATTTATTTCGATCAACAATTAGATCATACAATTATTAAATAAAACAATAAAACTATGGAAAATGTTCTCAGAAAACGGTTGTGCTGCTGCTACGAAATAACAGGTAATAAGACCCAGATGTCCCAGATTTTTAAGTAATATAAGGACTGTGTCATTTCTCAAAGATGCGCTCTGCACCTCGTTTTTGGTTTTTAAACAAATTAACTACTTAATATAAGTCGAATTTATTAAGTATTTGGTAAATTAATTTGGCAAGAAACTGAGATATAATCAAGGAGAGACCTATGCCCAGCAGTGGGTTACCAAAGAATCGTGCAGCGACATGTCGCCGGCACTAATACAGCGTTCGTATCCGAGAGCGAGCGGCCGGTGTCCGACATTAAACCCAGCAATATTGTTATGCCATCTGTTTATTCTTATTCATGGGCCGACCGATCTTTTATTCGCCGGACAAATGCGATTTATTATTTATTTGCGCACATTTGCAGTGTTGCGAGCGGATGCGTGCTTTTGTTCCATTTTATGGTGTCGGGTGTAAGGTAAATAAATGATCGTTGGGTCGCGCTCTCTTCGGATTTCCTTGCTTGTTTTATTGGGGCCCGCTTTTTGTATTTACGGGATCTGTCCGGTACGCGCGGGACCTTATTTATTTACAGTTTGCTTTATTTTTGATGAAGGGTCGGTTTGATTACAAACTTTTGTGGGTATATAAATTTGATGTTTTATTCGGCCTCTTGAATCGGAAAAAACTAAGACACAACAAAAAAACCGGACAAGTACGAGTAGGACTCGTGCTCTGAGGGTTCCGTTAGACGGAACCCTCAGAGCGCGAGACCAAAAAAAAAACTAACTGAAGTTAAAATATTGAAAGACAAACTTAAGTTTGTAGTTTTTTTTTACTGGGCAAGTGCCTTTAATAACTAAACAAAATACAAGCTAAAACTGACACTACAAATACAGTTAGACTGCCCATAGACCGTTGAAGGCCTAAAGACAATCCAAATGCTCAAGCCCATTACCAGTTGGCAGCGTACCCAACATGCTGGCGGCATTACCACGTTGAATGGCAATGCTAATGCGTTGAGCCAGAAACACGCCAGCATTTTGGTCACGCGTCGCATTAACCAGGCGCTCTGAAAGATTTTTGAAAATGAGGTGAGCTCCCGGTCCCCAAGGGCCCAATGTCTCGACCCCAAACGCCTCAAATATGTAACCACTGCCGAGGTTAGCATATTTGCGACGCTTGTGCTGCTCTGCCGAATTAGCAGCCGCGCCAGCCCTACCCTGTGTCTCAGGAAGATGTGACGGCGCCAAAGTATCGACACAAGTTGCGTCCCATACAAGGGGCCACCCCAACCTACAGGGCACAAGTGTCATACCGTCAGGCCTCTTTCCATCGTCACGGGCAAGACCACTCGGTTTGAGCACAGCTGCGAAATTGGCGGTGGAAAGTGCCCTGCGTATGATGTCGTTCAGGCTAGCGTGTCGGCCAATACGACCAGCGCTTCTCGAGCAAGAGAGACCATGGTGACCGAGCTGGTCAACAGCAGTACCACACTGACAGCGATGGGCCTCACAGCACCTTGCACCCAAGCGTAAGCTGACAGCTAGACGAAATGCGGTTGGATCTAAAAGGCTACCTGTGTTAAAAGAGGGCATGGCTTGCAACCAAAGTCCCGATTCCCAAACAGAGACAACAAGAATACGAGCGCGATCTGCAATACTAGGACACGTATCTAGTAGCGATTTCCATGCTAGTTCGCAGATCGGCCGATCCCACAGTCTCTGGGAAGACAACTTTGAAGTTTGTAGTTGACAATAAGGTTCTTCCATACATCCCAACTACAAAATGTAAGTTTGTAATAGCAAAATAATTATTTTTAAATACCTTCAAATTTATAACTTTCGGATTTATTCCTATATATGTACTATGAGACCTTGCCTCTTGCCAAATTTCATGATTCTAGGTCAACGGGAAGTACCCTATAGGTTTTGATTCCCCTGTGATATCGCAAAATATACGACATAAAGGAACCCTAAGAGCGCGAGACCAAAAAAAAAACTAACTGAAGTTAAAATATTGAAAGACAAACTTAAGTTTGTAGTTGACAATAAGGTTCTTCCATACATTCCAACTACAAAATGTAAGTTTGTAATAGCAAAATAATCATTTTTAAATGATATACCTTCATATTTCTAACTTTCGGATTTATTCCTATATATGTGCTATGAGACCTTGCTTTTTGCCAAATTTCATGATTCTAGGTCAACGGGAAGTACCCTATAGATTTTGGTTCCCCTGTGAAATCGCAAAATATGCGACATAAACGTTCATATCTTTTGATTGCGTTGACTTACAACTTTTATTTTTTTACAGCCGAAAGAAACCGTAGACCCAAGTATTTAGTATAAATTTCAACTTGCTACCTTTACGCGTTCTTGAGAAAAAGGGTCTTGACAGACGGACAGACAGACAGACAGACAGACGGACAACGAAGTGATCCTATAAGGGTTCCGTTTTTTCCTTTTGAGGTACGGAACCCTAAAAACAAAGTAAACTAAGGCAAATATACAAAGGCTACGCTAGAAATTACGATATATACGGATTCTTCATTCTTGAAGCTTGAGTAATTTGTTTTAAAAAAATGCTTTTAAAAAAACAATTTTTATCTTTTTCTTGTTTTACTTAATGCAGCTGTTCACATTAATTCTGTGAATTTTTTATATAATCTCTTTCAAAAATAATATAATTACCTATTTAAGTATCCAATTTTATCTTCCAAAACAAAACTTGGAGAAATTTAAACAATATAACAATGTCTAAGTATACTTAGGTAAGTATCGTTAGACATTGTGTTCTCTAGAAACAGCATGTTCTAGAATCCCAGAATCCCTTTCAAAGTCACAGAATTACATCAAAAGCTGGTTTCAGTTGTGCTCGTTAAAACGAGAGAGCGCTACAAGGCAATAATAAAAGTTAGTGGAAATTACCATCAGTAAGTTCCAAACTTAGCCACTTACCGTCGACTGTACCCAGCCTAAATTCCTAATGAACTCGACTTTAACTCGTTTAAGAACGATCTAAATGCATGTAATTAGCTTTCTCCTAAGATTTTGTCTACTCTGCCTTTGACTTACAGAGAAACTTTAAGTGCTTTGCTATTTTAATCTAGGACCCTTTACGTATTCTTGGATTAATAATAAATCCATCGCGACAGATTCGTTGAAACGTTGCTAAAATGTTTTATGGAAATTATAAAGATTGGAAATTATAAAGATTATAAAGATCCGCCCCGCGGATTCTCCCCCGTGGACAATCCTATAAGAAAATTTGCTCGGGGTAAAAAACTCATAATTTTCGACTCACTATGTCTTCGACCACCTCCATGCAAAAAAAAATTTCGTCTCATTGATTTGTTCCTACATGAAAGAAGAACAAACAAACAGTTACGTATAATATAACATTTTTGTGATAAGTAAAGTGTAAGCTTAGTAAAGTTAATTGAAATAACTAAACTTGTACAGAACGAATCCGTAAACCAATGGGCTTCAATGACAAAATGTTAGTAAGATAAAAATATATTTGCACTAGCGTAGTGATGAAAAATGGTGATGATGATGATGAAAAGTAGCCTATGTCACTCTATGGCTCTTGAACTATATTCATGCAAAAAATCAGGTCGATCCGTTGTTCCGTTGCAGCGTAAAAGAGGAACAAACATACATCCATACAAATTACAAAGTTACGCGTTTATAATATTAGTGGGAAGTAGGATTTAGCTAAACCATACTAAGTAATTACTGTAATACTAAATTTTGTCTCGACACCTTGATACATTATAAAAATACTTGAATTTCTTAGTAAAATGCATAATCCTATAAAACATTCAAATAAAAAAGCGAGCGATATTTTGACTCGTAATGAAAAGTAATAATCCCAGATAATAGTGTCCAACCACGTGTAAGACGGCTGGGCACAATCAAAATGCAATTTCGTTAGGCGGAGTAGAGGCGAGACGAAGCGAAGCGAATTCCTGTCCAAGGCCGGCACGGGCCGACCGGGCGCGGCCGTCTTGCAGCATTCTGCCAGCAATATGCATTGTCCGGGACAATTTTGCGCTCTTGCCCCTTTTGTTGTTGTATTCGTTTTTCTCGTTTTCAATCTTTGTAATCCGTTCACATTTTGAGCGAAAACCATTTCAGAATTACATTGTTTTCAATTCGACGAGATTGTCGTCTGTTTCATTGAGAGGTAATGCACCTTGTGACGGCGCTCGGACAGAATGCTTTGTTCTGACAACCGTTTAAATATTCCTACTTGTACAATATTTTCTCTTTAGTAGCCTGGAAATTAACAGGATTAAAATTATGCTCGTATTTAAAAAAAATGAGGGCAACATGTGCTAACCGACGTGCTTCATAATCGCGTTAAGTGGTTTATTGGCTTAATGTTCGTACCGTTTTAAAAGGTCCCGCCTATGCTAATTAGGTACGTAACTATTCATGGAATCAAATGAAGTGACGAGCATGATATTTTTTTTCTTGTAGTAAATGGCTTATAATTATGTGGTATATGCCCATATACTAATATTTTATTTCCGTAGGGCTGGGGTTTTAGACATCCAATGAATAGAGTAAGAACTCTATATCACAGAAGGTCTTATATTGGCACTCTCGAAATTATCTCTCTTGTTAGTAATCTAGTAACCAAGACAATCTCAAATCTCAAGTGCGCCAGAATAAGGACATAATATAAACAATGTGATACATAAAATTATAGATCTTACTAATTTCTACCCTCACTTCCGAAATAACCTTTCAAATTTCCCCTAAATGAGTAAAAATGAAGATACTTCCAAACCCTGCATGATCGTTGAGTTGTCTCCGACAGCGACCCGCAGGTCGCGTTGTGCAAATCACTGTTCTCACCTGTCAGTATCAATCTTAATTACCGCGTATTCTTCAGGAAGGGTGTGACTCGTGTCAATCTGCGTTGTAGGCGCGATCTGGGCTGTGGGCGCGCTTTATGGCCGGGGGCGGGGAATTGGAATTACGTTAAAGCTGCGGTATTTTATCTGCAATAGGCTTGCTGTGTCGGTGTTTATACGTTCACGAGTTAACTTTCAGTACGAATGTTTGTTTGTTCAAAATATTAAAATGTAGCGACGACGCACGGGTGCGTCTTTATGTGCTTTGTTGTGTTTATGTTTAAAAATTGATTAGTAAAAAGTCGAAATAGATAAACCTGTAAAGTTCCTTGTAAGCTCGTTTCAAATATTTCGTAGCCGTTTTGTACTGAAGCTTGTTGTTTTTTTTTTTTTTAGGAAATATGAAATTAAATACTTGGAAATAAATATTTAAGTACATAACGTGTACAAATTTCAACAAGTATATGTATATAAGTTTCTTGCCTATCTGAAACCTCGTTGTTTGTCCAACGCTACAATTAAAATCAATGATCGCATCAAACCGCGAGCGTGTAATTACGCCATTAACACCATAATTCCAAAAAGACGAATGGCTCATTTACATATACGAAAGATAAAAGCAAATAAACTGGAACTACCCTAGAGCATAGCACGGAAAGGCAAACAGATCTGCACCGATTACACTCACCACAGATATAACCATAGTTTATATGTACGCACACAGATTAGATCATAGCCAATATGGCTGAAGATGTAGAATAGACACCAGTTTCTACTGACAACACCACAAATTAGGCTACAGCAACAACATTTGATACAGACAACACCACAGTCAGTACTGACAAAGACACAGTTAGCGCAGCAGTTAATACAGATATAGACGCAGGTAAAGTAGTAGTTAGTATAGATGGTACCATAGATAAGGCAGCAGTGGGTGAGGGAAAGGCAATGGCGTGCCGAGGGTAATTACAGCCTGTAATCGACTCCGCCGTAATCAACAATTGCAAAGTTACTGAAACCACTTATGGGGAAATGTTTTGGGTAATTTAATATTGATGTTGCCACTTCTGGAGAGTGTTTTGGGCCAAAACAAAAGAAAAATAAGTCTTCTCAAATCTACTATATAAAAATAAGTCGGGTTTTCCTTCCTGACGCTATAACTCCAGAACGCACGAACCGATTTCCACGGTTTTGCATTCGTTGGAAAGGTCTCGGGCTCCGTGAGGTTTATAGCATATAGGTTTATAGTAGCGAGGCCGAAGGCCGAGCTCTACGCGTACGAAGTAGCGGGATTCAGCTAGTTCAATATAAAATTTCTTCCTAGAAGTGGGTATTTTTATCTTTAGCAACTGAGTCCGTGTTTCTACGTAATTTGATATGATTTGTTTCCAAAAAAGTCTAATCTTTCCAAGCTTTCTGAAACATTTAAAGTTCCAAAAACATTGATCAATAAGTCTCTGGAACAGTAACTAAACAAATTATTTCACACAAAAAAATATTCTGGTGCTTGAAACGGTTCACTAAACGGAGATAGCGTGGAAAAATATAACTGAATTGAGGTACTTTCATTTCTAGAGCCAATGAAATTTTACATTCCAGCCTAAAACCGGATTTGTCTACATATTTGATTACGACCGCTTAGTACTTTGATTCTCCCCCAATTTCACAAAATTAATTAGAAAATGGACGCTTATGTAAATTTAACTTAATACTGATTACTGTTGTTAGCTGACTAATAAGTGGGTTTGATAACTGGCCATTTAAACAGCTAATAACCGAACAAGTTTTAGAACTGCAGTAATTTTATTAAGTTATTAAAGTTTGGGGTCGACACGGCATTGTTTAAAAATTACTTTAGTAGACTATTTATAAACATTATTCAATTAAATAGTTATGGTAGAATAATTATAGATAAACTTATTTATGTCAACTTTAATATATTAATATTTTGTTTTAATGATCGTTATTACCATTTCTTTCTCTTTTAAATTGATAAATAGATAGGCTTTCCCTTGACCGCCATCTTGTCTGATGTTAAGTATTCACTCGTGACTTAAAAATATCCAAAAAAAGGAATCAAAGCGCTTCGTTTGGGTTTTCCAATCATGACTAAAATGATTATTTTTACACATTGTAATATTTGAATATTCATGGGTACACACTAAGATGAATAAATTAAATACATACGCAAATGCAAGTACCTGTAAAATTTAGAGTAAAACACCACGAAGATTCATAAGTACCAACGTTATGTATTGTAGCGAAACTCTCATAAAAGCCAAACTGCACTAAACTCAAACATTGTAGAGTGAGACTCTAGTTTCGCGTGATTTCGGTGAATAGCTCTTTATGGTATATTTATTTAAATAACGCAATGAATGCACAAAGTAAGCTAATGGCTATTTGCACAGGATGTTGTAGTGGGAGTGTAAAAATTACCATCGCGCATGAACCTTTACAAAGTATAATGGATTATTTGCAGTTAGAAGTATTTAGTAGTATAATATTGTGAATATAGTGGCACTCCTGGGAAAACGACCTAAGATCATCAAAATTAAGCAACAAACCCGTCAGTCTGTGAGTAACCGCGAGTGGCATTAACATTTTTACTGAGCACTATATGCGGGTTAATTGTAAGTGTAACAATTACACTATGTTAAGGTTATAAGTTAACAGTACAAAAAAGTTTTTTTATTTGTTACTTTTCTAATATGTTGATCAGAAAAGCAATTTCGCCTGTGACGACTACAAAATATTGAATTTATTTCTTACCTCTGAATAAAATATCTGCCAACTCACTTCTAAAACGCCAATCCCAAAACTAATAATTCCAAACTGCGTCGCTATTCTGGGAATGGACAGTTCATTCGCCACCGAGCGAGTCAACTTTACTGCATATCGACTGTGATAGGGTGCGTTGTCAGCAAATTTTCCTCGCTCCGTTGCGATATTGTGATGTTTTCTGACGCCAGAATACCCCCTCGGGGCCCTACTGTCCGTGAGTTGGGTTTCGATTCGATGCAACCGATTTGGTCCAATCGAATGATGTAATATCGAATGTAGAGGTGAACGATTTTAAAAAGCAAGTAATGCTACCTTCTTTCCTCGCCTTTTAAAAGACAAATGAGTATGTTTAGTATTCAATATCAGAGTAGCAAAATTACGAGTAAAGAAGGCGTCGCGTTTTGTTTCATAAATGTTACAATTAAAAATATTTTGATAGGCGTAACCTACGTGGCATAACACTATTCGATTGAGACAAATAGTATATTGTTTTTTTTTGCAAAATAATTCCATTTCTGACTATTCAACAGGTATATAAAAATTCAAATATTTTACCAGCCTTATATAATATTAAAACAATTTTACTCAAATCTTAAACGAAAAATATTACGCAAACAATAAGTTATTGTTCTCAATCTCAATCAAAATTCAACTTCTAAGAGTCAATAAACTCACACAATATCAGCCTTTTCTAAGAAGCAGCCCAACAAAACCGCAACTCGCCAACAAACCTCAGAAACAACAAATCACTTTCGAGCAACAATCTCACTGAAAAAAACATGACTTTTTACAAGCAATGCAAAATCAATTCGTCTTTTTATCGTCACAATGTAGATAGAAATAAACAAGCCCGAGTTCCGAGCCCGCGGTATTTGTATGCTCAACTTTTTTATCTATGACGGTGGAAAGTTGGTCGCGACCGTTCCTTCGACAAAAAGTAGAATAAAGTAAGTGAAACAGTCGCCGTCACACCTAGTCGGGGAGACAACTTGGAAACGAAATCATGCTTTAAAATCTGCTATTGAAATGCGCGATACAACGCTTTTTATTTTGTTTCATGTTTTATGCTCGATTTGATCTTTGAATTCTGTTTTTGTAGAAATGAATTTCGCGAGCTTTTGATATTCATGAATTTGAAGATTCAGTATTTTACGTAGGTACGAGTTTATTAAAATATTCAATTTGCTTTGTAATTTGTTATTTTATGGTAAACTAGAGATTAAAATTTTACTTTGAACCTGTGTAACTATACCCAGTAGGTATTTGACTTGTATTTATCGTAGTACTTGTCGAGTTGTTGTTGTTTTGTTGGCTGCGAAACTATTGAACAGACAACAAACAAAAAGCTTACAAATAGCATATCTTCGAGTTTTTAACGATAACTTGAACCCGGGTCCCGTCACGCGACTCGATCGTTACCGTTGCATTATGCAACAAATGTATGCATATTATTTTATTGTTGCATCGAATCGCAACGAATTGAACGCAGACCATTGTGGATTTGCAGCTGTGACTGCCCGCGGCTGTGATGAAATAGGAACTGAATTATTTCTTTGACCGCGAGTCAGTCTGGCTAGTTCCTGTAATGGATTAGGTAGAGTATAGAAATGGTACCATTTTGTTGAGTACATTTAGCTGTACAAAGAGTCATGGCTTTCAAGAAAAAGCTTTTCAACTTTCAGTCTGCTTTGGTTTGTGTACTTTATTTGTATACCGCCAATAATTGATAACACTGGAGTAGTTGCTTCTTTTCTTATGCGTAGTTTTTTTTTAAATAAAATCATGGTTATAGTCCTTTTCAAATAGCATGGCACTTGACAGGTGGTTTGACAGCACGATAAGATGTAAAATGATTCGTAAATATAGAATGTGACGTCACAGAACTAAATTAAAGATTAAAATTTTGCGATGAAAACATATAGCTTATTATGAAAATGTGTGGTGAAAACAAGACAGTCTATTAGTGGTGGATAACAAGTGCCATGCTATTTGCAAAAGATCATGGAAGTAAACATGTATTTATTATACTGTACCATGGCCTAAGGGATGTTAACTAATAACATTGAACCATGGCCTCATTCCACTGGGATAAAAGCAGGTAAAAATATTTCAAAAGAAATGAATATTCAAACGCGGAATAACAAGGTCGCAATTCAGATAGAGCAGTCATAAAACGAACTCAAAATGGAGGTCACGTAACAACCAGAGTCATCAAACCGAACGGGAATATAACTTACTACTTTACATCTGTCTACTGACGACGTTTTACAGCGAACGCTTCTTTTACATAAAAACTCAAAAAGAGAAGCAATAAAAGCCACTTTTTATTGCAAAATGAGCTCAGAGTGAAATACTATACCGAATTCAAGAACATAGCTTCGGCTCGTAAAGCGATCGCGTTATTGCGGCGAACGCATTTAGCTTGCAATAAAAGCAGAACATCCAAAATCGTATTTTAAGTTTTGAAATTTTTTCAGCGCTTCATTCGGGTGCCATGTGCTTTACATTCAGGTCAGACCCCCGCGGGGCGATCACTTCATCTTTGGAATAGCTCTCTTGATATTCCACAGATTAATTTTATTGAGTTCGAAATTGAAATTTTCAGAGATGTTATGAGGCGTGACCCGGATCGGAGCCAGCTGGGTCTAGACGCATGCACGTCCCCCACTGAAATATTAGTTGGTGAGTTTAAATGGTAGTTCTGTTGGAAGTGGCAATGTTTGCATTATTCAGTTCCGTCACGAGTGTTGCCAGGCCTCCGCGTCAAACTTCCAGCTACACGCCGACGCTGGGGTGACGACACAAATGAAATTTCTCCGAGTGAAGTTTGAATAACTGAAGGTGACAACCGTATTATACTATCTTTCCAGCTTCAATTCAAATGAAAACTTTCTACATTTGCATGAAATTAATTTTGAATGTTGAATTTACGTGTAATAACACTGAAATGTACCTTTTGTTCCTGCACTTCCTGCAGTAAAGTTTACAAAGCTTTGTCACAAGTTCCCTGTCAGTATTATGAAACCTATTCAATCTCTTTTGGCTTCGTTTTTCTAGAAGCAGATTTGGATTTCCAATACCATATCTCGCGAAAGCCATCCAAATCCCGCGGAACATTTGAGAAATCTATCAGCAAATGTAGAGTCCCGTGACACAGAAACGGCTTCAATGCACCCTCTCCCTCCCACGGCTTGACATGCCCTCCATGCCCCAAATCTATGCACTGAAGATAAAGCCGGGTATTCACTAAGAGAAAATATAATATATATATTTTTACCACATAAATATTATGCGTTGCACCTCACTTAACTGCTACTAATATTTTTAAATACATGTCTAATGCCGTGGTAAAATATTCTGCATGGATGTCTGTAGAACAGTTCTAATATTATCATGATATATTTAAATAAACCGGCCAAGTGCGAGTAGGGCTCGCGCACTGAAGGTTTACCACCACAAAATTAAAAAACGGACTTCAAAATTAGTAAAATAATATGGCATTTCGATGCCCGCGACTCTCACAATGTCGTCGGTCCATTTAGTGGGAGGCCTACCTACGCTGCGTCTTCCGGTTCGTGGTCTCCACTCAAGAACCTTTCTTCCCCATCGGTTATCGGTTCTTCGAGCGATGTGGCCTGCCCATTGCCACTTCAACTTGCAAATTTTACCTAATAATACCCAACTCAAATACAATGGCATTTAATTATGTATATCACACCAGTATCGCGACATGTGCGGTGTTGGATCCCCTCACAAACACACGCCTCTATGACTTTTAATAGCTTTCAGCACTTTACATGACCATTAGCAGCAGCAGCCGAATGATTCACTGTCTTGTACTGCAGCGTTATGACACAACTTTTGATGCTTCATACAACTTTTATCTATATTAATGTAGAGTCATAAAAGGCGTCGTATTTAGACTAGTTAGAATCAACGATGTATTTAATTCTCAGGACATTACTTGTCTTGTGGTGCTTGCCTCGTTTGGTGACTAGGTGATCTTAATAGATCAGTGACGTTGAGTTGACTACCCGGTCAGTTTTTAACCGACTTCGAAAAAGGAGGAAGGGCCTCAATTCGGCGCGTGTTTTTTTGGATTTGTAACCGCCAAAGGGAATCAGTTCATGAAGATCCGATGCACACTCTCCGAAATGTATTCGATAAAAAACCGATAGACTAGCAACTTTGCGTCGATGCTCATGACTAAGGAGCTTAGTCTGAACCAGGGATTTGTTGCCGATGAGTCTCTTGGCACTCTTTTCAATAGACTCTAACGCCCCAAGCTGATACTTAGCTGACCCATCCCAAAGGTGAGAGCAGTATGCACGACCGAACTTGTGCTTGATACAGTGACAGCAACTGCTCCGATGTAAAGTACCGACGCACCTTCGATAGGACATCCAGCTTTTTGGCAGCCAATTGAGCCTTGTCCTCAATATAGGCGCCAAAGTTGAGGGTAGAAGACAGAGTAACGCCCAAAAGCTCAAGCTGGTCAGTTATCGGAATTGGTATATCAAGAAAAGTAGGAGCCGGTTGGAATGGCGTTCTTTTTGCGGAAAACAGACACGCCTGGGTCTTAGCGGCATTGATATAAATATCTCGTTAATTTCGATTAGTACAAAAAGGTATAAAAGCTCCAGTCTAAAAACATAAATGAACCAGTTGGTTCATTTCTAAAAGAATTCCCGCCTAATGCAATAGTGAGCTAAAACAAACTGCAGAGAACCGGGGTGGCTCATTAAGCAGTAGGCAAATAATGACCGCTATATCTTAACGTGGACGCTCGGTTTTATCCTTATTCTGTGTCGCGTTTAGAAGCCGTGAACTCGACTTTATTTACTTTTATTGTCAGCGTTTAAATATTAAATAACTGGAA
This sequence comes from Agriopis aurantiaria, assembly GCA_914767915.1. Classification (NCBI taxonomy): domain Eukaryota; kingdom Metazoa; phylum Arthropoda; class Insecta; order Lepidoptera; family Geometridae; genus Agriopis; species Agriopis aurantiaria. Next base: position 19,834,164 of record OU611982.1, on the reverse strand, counting down.
ATGGAACGGACAATAAAACAGGGAATCCGATTTAGTTTCTTATTCGCTTCAGATAGATTGGATTTATGGAACTAAGAGAAACAGTTTCAGGAATAAAATAAATAATGGAAGCGCTCTGAGTAATATTTTAACGAGCTTTATTAGTTTGACTTGAAACTAAATATAAGTGACTATGTAAACAAAATAATCTTGGAAGTAAATTTTAAATCACTTCTAATTAAGTAAGTAAGTAAATATTAGCTGAAATCATTTCTATGTTTACTAGTATTTTTATGCCATAGGTGGCAAACAAGCAGACGGGCTGCCTGATGGTAAGCAGTCACTGTCACCTATGGCTTCCTGGGGCCTTACGGCTAGCTGTTTTAAGCAATCTAGTTTAGGTGTTGAAAAAAGTTGTGCGACCGCAAACCGTATCTGGGCACGTTAAGGTTCACGTTCGTATGGCTTTCCGAACTGCGCTGTTTTAACGTTAGTTTGAGACCACGTGAGGAGTATACTCCTCACGTGGTCTCAAACTGGGGCCAAAACAACAAAACAAATACAGGGGCCTTATGGCCTATAGGCCATAAGGCCCCTGTAACACCAGGGGCATCACAAATACTTTGCCAATCCTTTAAGACTCTATTAACTTGCCTTTTAAATAACACCATGTTGTAGCTTTTCGGAAACACTGCGCGTTTGTAAGGGAATTTTATAGTGGAGTCATCGAGCTAACAGTTGTAATATACTTACCAAGCTTATCTGGCTGCAGCTGCTTGGTGTCCCCGTGCACGAGGCACAGCACGAGGAACAAGGCGAGGGGCGCCGGCGCCATGACTGCGGGGCGTCACGCGCACGCGCACGCGGCTGCGCGACCCGTCGCGCCTGCGGACATCACTCTGCAACAAGAGAGAGGGACTTCTTGTACTCGGGTAATAACACGAACACTCATAGATTGGTCCCTGTCATGTAGACATATAATTATATGCACAATTAACACACAAACCCAGATGTAATATCATTAGACAGAGCCATGCGATTTTTTTGTAAATCTTTAGTATTTCCATGAGGAACGGGTAGTAGTGTGTAGTCTCTCTACACCTGTAGTAAATAAAAAGGTGCGCACACCCAAAATATATCTGGGGAAAAATGGGCAGACAAGCTACTTTATGATGGTGCTCAAGGCTTAGCCAACCGTCACCAGTCACCCTCATAGCACGCCGGTCTGCAGACTCTAAACCTTCCAGCTGGTACTTGGAATCGCCATCAAAAAGATAAATAAAATAAATAAATAAATATTCGGGACATTTTTCACACACTTTTCTGACCCCAAACTAAGCAAAGCTTGTGATATGGCTGCCAGAGACTGATATACATACAAATATAGTTTTAAATACATACTTAAATAGATATTAACACCCAGATATAGAACAAACACAAATGTTCATCACATAAATAAATACAATAACAGCAATAATAGCAGCAATACTTTACACAAGATCAGATTTGTGCTTGATACAAATGAAGCAGCCTGGTTAGAAGTACCTTATTGAGAATACCAAGTGTTTTGCTAGCCGAACGTTTGAGGTAGTAGGCTCCATGTAGTAGTAGCTCTAGAATCTAGAGTCTAGATACATCCCGAAAACAAGGAGAAATGGAATGGATACATCCCGAAAACAAGGAGAAATGGAATGGATACATCTCGAAAGCAAAGAGAATTGGAATGAATACATCCCGAAAAAAGGAGAAATGAGAACTAACTTGTTTAGGCGGAAAAAAGACTCACTTCAGTCGGAAATAGCTTCAGATTTGTTTGTTGGAAAAGATTTCGCCAATTTTAATAAATTAATAATTATAATTTTTCTAACTTTTCAAAACACCCTAAAACGCAAACGAACAATAATTGCTCGTATATTTATTTGCCTATATTAATAAATATTTAGGTACTCATTTAAAGGCTTCGTCAAATATAACGCGTACCTAGCGCGCGTCAAGACGAGGTTCGCGTAGGTACTCACTTGGTTTGCTAAATCAATGCTTGTACTATTCAATGCCTATCATAATGTCTGTCAAACATAATCACTAGTAGTACATGACGCTCTGACGCAACGTCGCGACGTCGGGGCGCTGCGTTGTGTAATACAAAATATTTTTAGTGTCGTACTTGTGCACATGATTTAGTGCGCTCTGGTATGAACGTTGTGCTGCGTGACGTGATAGCGCTACACCAAAATACGCGACTCTAAAACGTCTTGACGCTGCGCCAGGTACGCGTTCTATTTGACGAAGCCCTTTAGCGGTAGTCGCCTTGAGTTCGTGCCGCAATAAATCGATTATACAATTACGATAATAATACGGAAAACCCAGCCTTTCGTTATTACCATACCAAGACTAATAGAGCAAGGAAATATTTATGTTACCTCACCTGTGTAGCGTTCACTCTCGCTACCTTAAACGCAATCAGGAAAATGTCGGGATTTTAATAATTTCTGAAAAAAGCTAAAAAAAACACATTTCGAACCATTCCCTTTTTCAAAGACCACAAAGTAAGTTAAATATTAATATATTCAAAAGAGGAAAAGCTCTTAACTCGACAGGTACCAAAATGGAAGGAATCACTCTTTTTATTTAAGTTTCCACTCGACTCAGCGGGACATTTAACTTGCTAAACAAATACAAAACGTTGAAACTTTTAAGTTTCAGATCTAGATGATTATAGCGCTTGTTAATTTAGTTACTAACTCTTAAGTGAGTTAGTTCAACGTGAAACTGAGTAAAGTATCGACCTCATCAGGTTCATGACCTTTAATTAGTGATGCTCAAAAACTTTGTTGCGACTTTTTGAGAAGATCGTTGTCTTATTTAGAGATATTGACGCTAATTCGTTTTCGCGGACCGGTGTTGGCTTCAATCGAGTTGACTTTAATTTAATTGATTGCTATTATGTCTGGGGCGGTGAAGTTGGATGGAAAATACGCCATAATTTGATACAGTTTTACCTACCAATTTATTTTTCGATTCAAGTTGTTAAATTGAATAAATTTAACGATATCGCTCTAATCACACTAGCAGATCCTGCGGTTTCTCCCGCTCAATAGAATAGTCTATTGTTTTTCGGGATAATAAGTAGCCTTTATGTTATTCCCCTACAAACTGACATCCAAATCAGTTCAGCCAAGTTACGAAGTTATCTATTACTATGAACAACTTTTCCAAAGGGACCCAAAAATTGCAATAAACAAAACAATATAAATACAATATGTATGTACAGCTAATATATTTTCGCGATTTCAGTGTTGTTTCGTGCATAGTAAATTTAGCTTTGGCTTAGTACACGCTTTCCGCAGCATCCTCTCTCACTCTCAATCTCTCGTAGCACCTGTTTAAAGTTTTTAATAATAATATGTATAATAATAACGTTTAGAATAACTATATACAGAAACCAAGTACATTCGCAAAATTTAAGCCGTTCAAATGGAGCCATATATGACACCAAACGACGCTCGCGCGGTCAGTGCCCGCTGTAATAGTGTTCCGTGGTCAGTGCTCTTAGTCAGGTGATAGTGTTAAGAGCTCCCAAAAAAATTAACTTAATTATTGCTGCATAATTTTTGCGTCTGTGTTCGTGACGAGGCAAGTAAACACAGCACACGTAGCGAATTTGTAGCTTACGTTTTGAGAAGGCGTTGTTTGGAAACTTACCATCTCTGTATAGTTAATCTAAGTAATAACGTTTAATTCTTCAATTTTTTACAAACTTATGAATTAGGTTTTTTTATGCCATAGATACAAAGATAAAAAACAAAATTTGTGAGTTAGGTTAGGTTAGGTTAGGTTAGATGTTAGGTGAGAAATTTTTACATACTCCAATTAAAGTAGCCCTGGATGTTACACTAGGTAGGTCCTGTGTCGTGAGATTAAGTTTTACTATAAATGTTAGTAGTGGAGAGTCAGTAATGCAATACCAGAGTAACCACTTCGTATTTCAGTGCAAGTAATAAAACTCCTCTTACGCTCCGGAGCGAAATTTCAAAAAGGAATTAACCTGCTCCGGCACTATGGACACCGCGACAGATTTTATTACCTCCATGAATAAATTCCCCCCCGGGGCCGGTCTCACGTCGTATATTATAATGACAGTTAAAACCACTCGCCTCGACTGCCGGTTTACTATGACAACGTTTAAAGTCATTTCGGCCCGGACGGCAATGTATGCTCACTAAATAGAGTGGGCGATGTTACCGTATAGTTCGGTGTAGGGTGACGGCGCGGCGTGTCATAAATGTATGGTATTCGGTTTTATAGTGGCAATGGTTGGATAATGGAAATGAAGTTGAAATTGAGAAGGTATTTTGCATAGACTGTATGCTGTCTATGGTAAATGCTTTATTTGGCTTAGAACGGTTATATGCTGCGTCTTTTTGGGATGAAATAATAAAAAATGCGCTTTTGTGAATTTTGCGTTTCAAATAGCGTTTCTATCGATGCAGCATCGCCTATAGTGTCGCTTTCGACGAAGGACTGTTCTATGTATTTTGCAACGTGCTGCCGTTGGTTCTGTATCGCATTTGCATCGCAACAAAACGGCGTCTTTATCGCAACTGTATCGCTAGAAACGCGCGTTTAGAAGCCGCTGTGGGTAACCGCTGTTATCCTGACGTGTTTTTCGTTACGGATGGCTAGCAGTTAATACAACTATTTTCGTGTTTGCTGAAAATACTTTACCGTAATAAATCGAATAGTAAAAGCGATTCTAAAATTTCGACGTCTTTGCTAAAAGTACCACATAGTTGATAAAACCAAAAATAACAAATAAGTGTAAGATGTAAAGCTTAGGTCGCGCGTGACACAATGGACCCAGAACCTGAAGCCTAACTTTTGATTTCCACGTAACTAAAAGTAAATCCTATTAATATTATAAACGCGAAAGTTTGTATGTATGGATGTATGGATGTTAGTTACTTTTTCACGCAAAAACTACCGAATGGATTTTAATGAAAGTTTACAATAATATAGCTTATACATTAGACTAACACAGGCTATAACGGGTTGTAGTAGCGAGGCCGAAGGCCGAGCTCTACGCGTACGAAGTAGCGGGTTTCAGCTAGTATTATTATAAACTGTGAGTTGTTTCGGGATATAATATGAAGTTATTCTATTAAAATTCAACATCCTAATTTCGAGTTTACCATGCGGCATGCTAAGCCGATGTAAATCCGTATTACGTAGGTATATTACCGCGGCGCCGCAATCCAGCTTTCAGCGAGATTTCCTAGAACACAGTTATTATTTAGAACGGGAAAGTCACGAGAAAATGCGCCGCGTGAATATAAGTCTCTAACGGAAAATTGCGTTGTTTTATTCATTTCGGGAAAAATTTCAGGTTGCGGTGAAAATAAGTACCTACCTAGAAGGAAGGTTCGTTGGACCAACAAGTAGTTAAGTTCGTACGGGATCATCTGGACTGTTATCAATTTTCTTATTGACCACAGACTTTGATGGATTTAAAGTATTTAACTTGGCGAACAGCTAAACATCGCCCTTCACGTCACATCAGCAGCCAGTAAACGTCCACTGCTGAACAAAGGCCTCCCTCTAAGAGAAGGGTGTTGCCATAATCCCCACGCTTGGCAGGCGGCTTGAGGATCGCAGTACGTTCACCGCGTACTAATAGGACGCTGCTGCCGATCCTCCAGTAGTTCTAGTCGCAGTTTTAGGAATTACCGGGTCCGGAATACCATTCATTCGTCAAACGTTTTGGTTCCTCTTTTTCAATTAGAGCGGGAAATCAACGAACGCCTGTGATTCTGCAGCAATACAATCTTAGAGTGTTCAAGTCTAGGGTTAATGGGCAAAAGTGCTCCATCTTCGACCGCATCGGAGTTTTCCATCAGGTGAGATTACGGTCAAACGTTAGCTTTGTCCAATGAACATAAACATGAACGTATATTGGCGCGCCTTGTTTTTTTTTTTTGCTATTTAAGTTAGACTCTAAACGAATGATAAATTATTTCAGAGTTTAGTTTCATAATTGGGAATGATATTTCTTGAAAAGTCCTTAAGCTAATTCTAGAGCTATCAGCATTATTTTTGTCGCAATCTCTTATATGTCCATTGAAATGAGAGTGGCAGCTGAAAGAGCATAGTCTCTTTTTTTGTGAAACTACAACTACCTACAAACATAATATCAATTTATTCGGTTAAAACAAGCCTACCAACACCTCTGGCATTTTGTAGGATGGTAATTAATGTAGTGGTTATAGGTTCCCGCTCGCAGCCGGGAGGCAATTGACGTTTTATCTGGACACGAAAATATGTTGCTTTGGGAATAAAAATACAAAACATTCAAATTCAATGGATTAAGCTTCTGAGCCTGGGCTACTAAGTTGGTGCATAACTATGTGTAAAATTAAATTTAGTTCTCCATGAGCCTTACGGGTAACTCTTAACGCGTGCTTGAATTAGCGCAGTTTGGAAACGCACATTTTTTGCGTTAACTATATTAAGTTGGTTGGGGCTATTTAAACTTCATTCACTTGTGTTTAATTAACTGATATTTTGAGGAACCAAAACCAAGCCAATACAACAATCCAAACATAAAAAACACGGACAAGCTAACGACCACTTTAAAACACCACGCCGTTGCCCTTCGAACCAAAAGACACCCACCGTCGTGTTTTTTTTTGGATTCCATCGACTTATACTTTTTTCGTAAACCGCGATGTACCATAGATTGCAGTTCTTCTAAGTGTTGCCAACATACGAGTATGCTACTAAATGCCTTTATGTTACAAAAATTGGACGTCAGTACCTAAAAGAGAATAAAAACGAAATACATTAGTTTCTGAGCTGCAACACCACAGCACAGACAGTCAAACAGCAAAAGTTTCAAACCGTTAACCCTCCTCTTTGTGCTGGGGCTGAAAAATGTTGCGACAGGTAAAGTAAGGTAAACCACAGCACAATATCCGTATATTTAGAGGAGCTAGTTTGTTTTAAACTCCGTCTCGTAACACCAAACCTGCAACTAAACTGCGACCCCGGTTCCCTATTTTATATTCCACATAAATTATAAGTTGGCAACATAAAATTGTATCGCAAATAGCTGGTTACGGCGGTGGCACAATGCATGCTACTTTACCTTGCGAGCACCGCTTACTCGAACGTGAAATACAGAGGTGTTCTGTTATCTCCATTTTGTAAAACATGTTGTAGCTCTATTGTATGTGTGTATGTACGTTGTTCTTGGATTTGATTTCAATTTTAAATTATTAAAAAGCCAGCACTTAATGTTGCATGCCACTCAGAGAGGCAAGTTTCTACTTTGACCTAAATAGTATTTTGTAATTCTGCACTGTAAGACCTATAATGTGCATACAAACTGGCAATTTTAGGGTTCCGTACCTCAAAAAGAAAAAACGTAACCCTTATAGGATCACTTTGTTGTCCGTCTGTCCGAATGTCCGTCTGTCAAGACCATTTTTCTCAAGAACACGTAAAGATATCAAATTGAAATTTATATCAAATACTCAAATCTGCGGTTAAAACCTATAGGGTACTTCCCGTTGCCCCGGAATCATGAAATTTGGCAAAAGGCAAGGTATTATAGCACATATATAGAAATAAATCTGAAAAATACAAATTTGAAGTTATATCATTTAAAAAAAAAAATATTTTGCTATTACAAACTTACATTTTGTAGTTGGAATGTATAGAAGAACCTTATAGTCAACTACAAAGTTAAGTTTGTCATTCAATATTTCAACTTTAGTTTTTTTTAAGCTCGCGCTCTGAGGGTTCGGCCCAACGGAACCCTCAGAGCACGAATCCTACTCGTACTTGTCCGGTTTTTTGAAAGTCTCGTTAGTTATTCCGCTAATTATTGTTTTCTTACGTGATGATATGCGTATAAAATCAAAGTTATCTCTATAAGGTCATCTACACAGGGTTATAAGGTTCGGGTGTACAAGCCGAAAAGAAGTCATTGTACCCATTGCTATGAACATCTTTAACTATAGGACCAACTCTGAAATCGCGAAATAATATCAGTTGTTCCATAGAAAAATAACAATCATATTCAACGATGTGTAGGAGAGCTGATACTTATTTCGCGGTTGCAGAATTGGACCTCTTATTTTAACCGACTTCAAAAAGGAGGAGGTGATCAATTCGACTGTATGTTTTTTTTTGTATGTATGTTACGCGATTACTCCGCCAATTTAGAATTGTTTTTTATAACTATGAACACTCCCAATTTATAACTATTTACACTGACCAGAATTACGACGCGTAATCACAATAATTAAAAATTGGCAATAATTACAATCACAATAATTAAAAATTGGAGCCGAATTTATTAAAAAAATATTACTAGAAAATATATAAATAAATAATATTGAAATAGTCATAACAAACGATCCGAAATCTTACCTAAATCAATCCAAATCAAGTCATCGAAATCATTGGCTCACGCCATATTCGAATGGATTTGCATGTTTCACTCGTACTATTTAATAAAATAGCCACTAAACATAAAACATGCATACAAGTTGTCATACACAAGCGAGCTACTATATACATACAAGTGTATGAAGCTGCGACTAACTGGCGTTTAAAGCCGATGCAATACAAGTAGTCTGAACAAAACTAGTGTTGCGCTATCGCCGTAGCTACGATATCGATTCATGCACACTTTCGTAAACTGGGTCGGGTTTTATAAGGCTTTTAGACTAAATTAATAGGAAGGAGATGCAGCTGTGACCTTTTATAAGGAATGCAATAACGTTGGAGATAATTTATTGCTCTAAGGCTAAGGGAAGACGGTAAGTAGGTCAGCGGGAAAGGTGGTCATTTTTGCCTTGAGTACCTTTTCAGATTTCTTGCAATTTAAAAGATTTTTGCAATTTATTTAGAAAAAGATAAAGCTTTGTTTCATTTTCATATGTGGTCATTGTGGGTTTGGAAATTGATTGACTGATGCAGACAATTAGCAAACTTTGTACCTATGAGATCTTTTAACATACTTTTGAGTATTTTGTTGTAATAAAAACAAATTGATTAATAGAAACAAAATACATCCGACTACTAGCACGTATTTGCACAAATCCGAGCGCTCGCAAATCAGTCGATAGGAATAATGTGTTCGATATGTCGACAAGTTCGTTCATTAGTGGCAGCCCTACAGCCAGTGCCACGCGGGCGGTGCAGCATTCTGTCGATATTTCTCTTTAATGCAGCTTTCAGTGGTACAGCGAGAGACGGGAAGCCAGTTAGGGTCGCATTCTGCTATGGCTTTGTAGTTCAATATTTTCACATTTCTATACTAATATTATAAAGAGGAAAGATTTGATCGTGTGTTTGTTTGTTTGCATTGAATAGGCTCCGAAACTACTGAACCGATTTCAAAAATTATTTCTCTGTTGGCACCTACACTTTCCCCGGGTGACATAGGCTATATATCTATGCCCTTGCGAAGCCGGGGCGGACCACTAGTATTTAATAAATAAGTAATAAATAGCGCTGTGGAGGTCCGGCCTAAGAATAGACCTCCCCCTTCTCTTCCCGTGGGTGCCGTAGAAGTCGGCTAAGGGATCAACCAGAAGACGGGCAGCAGCGTCTTCTGAGTATAAAAACACCGACTGCGCTCGCCAACCCGCCTGCCAAGCGTGGCGAGTATTGGCAATCCCCCCCCATTATATGATGAATACAAAAAGGACCAGGCCCCCAGTCCCCGGCAGCCCCGCTATTCCTGGCTACGGTAGCGGTCATGGTAACGGCGGGGCCAGGGGTGCTAAGAATCCCCGGCAGACGCTCGGCTACCAACCCCAACGACGACGACTGGCCCTGGTAACACACAACATACGCACCATGAGGACTGATGAGAAGATTGTTGAGCTGGAAGAAGAAATGGGTAGGGTACGTTGGGATATCTTGGGTTTATCCGAAGTCCGTAGAGAGGGCGAGGACACGATAACCCTGAAATCCGGTAACCTACTCTACTACCGGGAGGGCGACCAACAGTCCCAAGGTGGTGTCGGCTTTCTCATCCACAAGTCCCTCATTAACAACATTATCACCATCGACAGTGTTTCGAGCAGGGTTGTATACCTAATACTCAGAATATCCAAGAGATATTCGTTGAAGGTCATTCAGGTATACGCACCGACCTCGTCACACCCAGATGATGAAGTGGAGGTTATGTATGAGGACATTAGTAGAGCCATACATACGTCCGAGACCCACTTCACTGTTGTTATGGGGGACTTTAACGCGAAGTTGGGCAAGAGAAGTGATGATGAGTTGAAAGTGGGGAAATTTGGCTGTGGGCAACGGAACCCTAGGGGACAGAGGCTGGCCGACTTTCTGGAGAAAGAGGGACTTTTTATGATGAACTCTTTCTTTCAGAAGCCGCCTCACAGGAAATGGACCTGGATGAGCCCCGATGGTTCTACGAGAAATGAGATAGACTTCATTATGACCACCAAGAGACAAATATTCAATGATGTCTCTGTGATTCACAGGGTGAAAACCGGTAGTGATCACCGAATAGTAAGAGGCACATTGAATATTAACGTTAAAATTGAGAGGTCCCGCCTAATGAAGTCCACGCTCCGACCGAACCATGCCCATATTCAAAACCCCGAGAGCTTTCAACTCGAGCTGTCTAATCGCTTTGATTGCCTGGAGAACTTTGCTTCCGTGGATGAGATTAATAACAGGTTAGTGGAAACTGTCCATGCGGTAGGTTCTAAGTTTTTTAGACCTGGCCGGCGCACAGATAGACCTCAAAAATTATCCGACCATACCCGTAACCTCATGGCTGATCGACGCTCGTTACAACTACAATGTTCCGATGACGCTGACTCATATAGGCAGCTCAATAGACAAATTTGGAAGTCATTGCGGCACGACATACGTACCTTTAATACGAACAGTATTAAAGAGACGATTGAGCAAAACAAAGGCTCCAAAGTGTTTGCAAGAGACATGTCTATTGGGCAAAGCCAGCTGACAAAGCTGAAGAGGGAAGATGGTAGTGTAGCGTCGACCAAAGCCGAGGTATTAGGGGAAATCGAAAGGTTCTATGGACAGTTATACACTTCGGTTGCTAAACCTGTGAGCAGCTCGGCCAAAGACCCAAGAGCCAAGCTGAGCCGACACTATACTGAAGATATCCCGGACATCAGCCTGTACGAGATTAGGATGGCCCTGAAACAGCTCAAGAACAACAAGGCGCCGGGGGACGATGGAATCACATCAGAGCTTCTGAAAGCGGGTGGAACACCGGTACTCAGAGTCCTTCAGAAGCTCTTTAATTCTGTCTTACTCGAAGGTATAACGCCAGAAGCATGGAACAGAGGCGTGGTGGTGCTGTTCTTTAAGAAAGGTGACAAAACCTTGCTGAAGAACTACAGACCCATCTCGCTTCTGAGCCATGTTTATAAGCTGTTTTCGAGGGTCATCACGAATCGTCTCGATCGCAGGTTCGATGACTTCCAGCCTATCGAACAAGCCGGTTTCCGAAAAGGCTATAGTACCATAGACCACATCCACACGCTACGCCAAGTTATACAGAAGACCGAAGAATATAACTTGCCACTATGTTTAGCGTTTGTGGACTATGAGAAAGCCTTTGATTCGGTCGAGACATGGGCGGTGCTCGAGTCTCTCCAGCGATGCCGTATTGACTATCGGTATGTCGAAGTGTTGAAGTGTTTGTACAATAACGCCACCATGTCGGTCCGAGTACAGGAGCAGAGTTCGAAGGCAATTCCATTGCGAAGAGGCGTGAGACAGGGAGACGTTATCTCTCCGAAACTGTTCACTGCCACAATGGAAGACGCTTTCAAGCTCCTGGAATGGCAAGGACTCGGCATCAACATCAACGGCGAGTACATCACTCACCTTCGGTTTGCCGACGATATTGTGGTCATGGCAGAATCGATGGAAGATCTCAGCATGATGCTCGAAGGCCTCAATCGAGTCTCCCAACAGGTGGGCCTTAAAATGAACATGGACAAGACAAAGGTTATGTCAAATATCCATGTTGTGCCCACCCCAGTATCAGTTGGGAACTCAGTTCTTGAAGCTGTTGACGCGTACGTCTACCTAGGACAAACCGTCGAACTAGGTAGGCCCAACTTCAAGAAAGAGGTCAATCGGCGAATCCAACTCGGCTGGGCAGCGTTCGGTAAACTACGCAACGTCTTCTCGTCCAAAATACCTCAGTGCCTTAAGACGAAAGTCTTCGACCAGTGTGTGTTACCAGTGATGACATACGGCACTGAAACGTGGTCTCTCACTATGGGCCTCATAAGCAAGCTCAAAGTCGCACAACGAGCTATGGAGAGGGCTATGCTCGGGGTTTCTCTACGAGATCGAATCCGAAATGAGGAGATCCGTAGACGAACGAAAGTCACCGACATAGCCCACCGGATTAGTAAGTTGAAATGGCAGTGGGCAGGGCACATATCACGCAGAACAGATGGCCGATGGGGCCGAAAGGTTCTGGAATGGAGACCACGGACTGGCAAGCGCAGCGTAGGACGTCCACCCACAAGATGGACAGACGACCTAAAAGAGACCGCAGGGAAACGCTGGATGCAGGCCGCTTCCAACCGGCCCTTTTGGAGATCGATGGGGGAGGCCTATGTCCAGCAGTGGACGTCCTACGGCTGAAATGATGAAGTAATAAATATTTCAAAATTGTTTTAGTAAAACAAAGTTTAAATCTAAAAAATTAAACGAGTGTTACATTTGACTCTAGGCAATTGATATAATGTGAATTGGTGGTATTTTTTTCTCTCCAGGGGCCTTACGGACAACTGCTATTACAGGCACCTAATCCGCTCAGTTGGAAAATCACGCGACCGCAAACCGTATCTGGGCGCGATAAGGTTTGCGGTCGCGTGATTTTCCAACTGAGCGGATTAGGTGCCTGTAATAGCAGTTCTCCGTAAGGCCCCAGTTCTGTTATAGCCGACTGCGACTAAGCCAAAACGTATCTAAACGTGCATGTAACGCATCAACTGATTTTAATACAATATGAGGCGTCGATAGATTCCTATAAATTTAAAGATGGTCACTGGGTCTCATACAATAAGAATGAAAACAAAATTGACTCCGGGCTGGCAAAGCACCGTCAACACCGCTACAGTTGCAGGTGTCCATCAAGGCGGCGGTTTCTACTTACCATCAGGCGGACTGAATGCTTGTTTGTCGCTCTTTTTATACACAAATATATTTTGGTGAGTGTTACAAGAGATTTGTAATTATTGATGTAACATTTACTAACTGATATAAAGATAAAGTAGGCCGTAACGGATCGCCCGGCAGATGTGAAAAGTGACGGCATAACAGAGCGTCATGTCATTTGCCGTCACGGCATACGAGTCGGTTTTACTGCCAAGGCGCGCTAATTGATCAAAAACTTGTTGTTTATATGGTTATGGTTTTAAAATTGACCTATAATTTTAATATCCCGGTGATAGTTTGCCTTGATGTTGGGCCGAGGTGAGCTTTACGTCACAATATTAGTGTTTGTTATTGACGGGATATCGATACAAAATAGACTCGGCAGGCAGGTTATTGGACTTCCATCCATTTGAATAGGTGATAGATAAATTTGATACTTCATTCACGTCTACAAACTGGTAATCACGTGCCTATTTATACGTGATTGTTGTATAGTTGTTGAAATTTGCAATTTGTTGAAAATTAGTGCATAAAGTGTTGTATATTTTTTCTGGACTACAAAATAATGTTAGAGGTGGTTATTATTCACGAGGATGATTTAATTATTTACGAATCTAAAAGAAATGCTCGTAAGTAAGTTCATTTGACTACCAAATGCTTATCTTATAACAATTTAATCAAAACTGTTCCATTTACGAATTCCGCTTCTACATATGGAATATGGGATATATTATTGTTTTGCTTTAAAACTAAAATACCTACTCGGAAGCAAGCTAGGTTCCGGCATAACGAATTGTTTGTTTCAGAATTAATTTTTTTTTTTCGGGCAAGTGCCTTTAATAACTAAACAAAATACAAGCTAAAACTAACACTACAAATACAGTTAGACTGCCCATAGACCGTTGAAGGTCTAAAGACAATCCAAATGCTCAAGCCCACTACCAGTTGGCAGCGTACCCAACATGCTGGCGGCATTACCACGTTGAATGGCAATTAATTAATTTTTGTTTCAGGTTAGGTTAAATTAGTATCATTAACAAAGTTCATTAAATTACAGTTTAATTTTTCCGAGTAGGTATAATAAATTTTTGTTTTGCGTTAAACAATACTTAATTGATCCCAAATCCCTAATTTTACTTAATCTGACGTAGAAGTTGAAATTCACTAGAGATTCGTAAAAGAAACAATTATGAAGATGAACTTCCGCAAAATAACGCCTGATTCAATCTACTTCAGTTTAATCAATATATTCCAATATTTTACAATATTTGATTGATCCATTGGAAAAATCTAGAACGCACAGTTTTTTCATTAATACAAGATGAAAACAAGAGCTTTGGAAGATCGGAAACCAATAAAATTGTACGAGAAATAAGCGGAAACAATTGCAAGTAGAGCCCTTCGTAGAGCGCTACGCGCCGCTGTCGAGAGTTCCAGCATGGTTGCCACCCGAGAGACGCTCCTTCAGTTTAAAGGACTCTTGGGAACACTAGTTCCCTATATCACCTGCGCTCTACATTTAAACGCAACGTTTTTAACCACTAAACAGAGATAAGGTTTGTTTTCCAAGTAAAACATACAAACACATACACTACAAAACAAACCCTCTGGCCTGGGAGGTTAGACAAGACCCATTTGTTGTTAGCGTTAACGCCCGCGGAAAGATGAAGCTGTATGAAAATGACATTAGCTTGAGATAACATCTCTCAAGCTAATGTCATTGTCAATGTCTGTGGTGGTTGTTGATCTGTTTTATGAAGTAGATTACGTTAGTAGTTTCAGTGCTTTTGCCATAAATCCACTGTTCAGATTATCAAGTTTGTATTTCCAGTTTGTTGTAGGGAAAAAATATTATATTAGAAATACTGTACTGGGTACACCCCATTTTAAATTATCCCTACTATTTAGCATTTTAACAATTAAAAAATGATAGTACCTAAGCATCGATACATAATATTAATATGTACTAATTAATTTATGTACCTAGGTAATATTCTTTTCATCATACAAACTATGTAGCTATTGGAAGGTTTCCTGGCAGCTGGAGGAACATAGTTCTGCAATTATCGATAGATGGCGCTGACGTGACATGATTCTTATTACTACGATTCCACAAAATAATATACTACGAAATAAAATAACAGAAAAACATGCACAGGCTGATTTATAATATTGTCTGCCTATGAGAATAAGCAAGTTTTTAATTGACCTGTCATCGTCTGTGGTTTTGCAAAATCTTCTGAATATGTCTCGTCAACGCCATCTATCGCATTATTATGAACTAATAATTTTTATTTCCTTTTGGAAAACCTCCCAATGTTGTCTATTATGTCTTCTGTGCCATTGTCATGCAATTTCAATGTCAGTTCAAACAATAAAATCGCTGTCATTTTGTTTAGACAACATTTTATCGTGACATTTCTAACAGTGGTTCCGTAAAATAGTTATTCGTCCTAGGCACAGTGTAAGATAAGACAAGTAATCAGTGTTTTCTTTTCTATTCTACATTGAACACCTCTGTATTCTTATAGTTGGTGCTCGACTGGCAGCCCTGGCTGAGAGCACGCAATACCTAAGTACATGAAACGTTCCGATACGTATACCGATGTAGAGTACTGTAGGATTGTGTTTCATTGTTATTTTCCTTTGAGTCGGTCGCGTATTTATGCGCAAGTCAGATTTTTTCTTTGAAAGATTTGGCATGTGATGAAAGCGTAACCTCAGGTACTTGGTTATCGATCTCATAGAGACTCCGCTGCCATTCTCTTTACTGTGGTAACGTTCTGTTTTCTGGGAACTTTTGAAAAACTAAAGGACTTAAATGGAACATAAACAGTAGTTTTTTTTTTTTATTTATTTAAGCTTTCGTTTGATCATCTTCTAGCCTTATGATAAGCAATAATGCGGTTTACGATAGAGCTCGCTTGTTAGAAAATAAACCGATGTTTTAATTAATTATTTTTATTAAAATTTGATTATTTACATCATATTTTCATCTTATGCAAAGTTTAATCCTTTACCTAACCCCTGCAGGCCTAGCACGGGCCGTGGACAAATTGTCTTTCCACGGTTTTTATCTCGCGAGAAAAAGACAAACGTATCCATATTCTAGCTTTGTTGCGTCTAGGTGTGGATAAAAACGGTGGAAAAACAATTTATCCACAGCCCATGCTAGGCCTGCTGGAAGATGAATTTTCATAAGATAAGATAAAAACTTCATGCTTTTCGACTCAGTGGTTTAAGCCACAGCAATAACAATATTTATATTATCTTTGGGCCACTGACCTATACATATACATAGATAATGGGTATGTAGTTTGGGCTGTGTGTAGTTGTCAAAGAATGAATTTAAAATTTGTAAGTAGACCTTGGGTATTAGACAAGAGCCAATTTCGGTTTGTGTTAATGCCTACGGAAAGATGAAATCGTATGGAAATGACATTAGCTTGACAGAACATATCTCAAGATAATGTCTTTTTCATACAATTTTATCTTTCCGTAGGCGTTAACGCTAACAGAAAGTGGCTCTTATCTAATACCCCTTGTTTGTTCAATTAAATTAAATTAAATTATTATTATTATTGACTAATATTATTTGTTTATTCTAATTGTTTAATTAAATTTTGACATTATGCAATTTAATAATTTTGTTTGTTTTTTTTATTTTTATTATTTGAAGGTTTTTTTTCTTTCGTGTTTTTTCCGTGTTTGATCAATATGTAACGATAATAAGAATGTATACACTGTGACATGTAACTATATTTGTTATGAATAAAAAAGTATAAGTATGAGTATGAGTATGTTGTGTTCTCGAACCGGAGGGGGCAACCGAAATTTTATGCTAATTTGCCATGATATTCTAACTAAACCAAATATCCGATCACCGTAATAATTGATATATGTGAATTTTCAATTCATTTTCTTTCCGCCATTAAGACAGAAACATAATAGCAAGATATTTACTCGATACTTTAATGTTTTGAAAATGGTGCCTTTTTGCTAATTTTTTTGATTTTACTTGGAAAGTACTTCAGTTACATATCTAAAATAAATACTCACCGAAGGAAAATATAGTTTGTTTTCCAGTGTTAAGACAAAATTTACCTAGATTAATTAGTACTCTCATAATAAATTATATTCGATTTGAGACTTACGTCCTTTAGTTCTAAGCAACTATTCGGTCAAACGGCAAGTCCGATATTCAGTCTTATTCTGTTGCGCTTTGCATCTAAATAGCGAAACATGCTCCGTTTAACCTCAGTACCGCACTGTGCCTCAACGGGGAAGGACGCACGCGCTTGCTTTTCGCCTTGGTTTTATCTTCCGAGTGCGATTATATCAACACCTACTGTATTTTCAAACAAAGGATAATATAAAAAATCGATGGCTCGAACGCGACCACTTGATGCGGCTACCAAGTGGTGACAATGACCTTAGAGCACAGACTAGGTAAAGCTACTACGAAAAAATAACATAGATACAAATAAAATGGATACGACTAGGCCCTAACGAATCCATTATTATGTATGCTCAGTAATATAACTATTAGAGTCGGAGTGTTTCTTTGTGACAGACAAACAGACAGAGAGAGAGAGAGAGAGAGAGAGAGAGAGAAGCAGAGAGAGAGAGTCAGAAAGATAAAACTAAAAATTAAATGACATTATAAAATAATTTAGATTCATTATAATTTTATAAAATTAAAATTAAAAATCATTTAAATTAATGTGATGGTTAATTTGACTTGAGAGTTCCATCCACATTTTCTCACGTTTTTACGAGAAGCGGCTTTCTGCAAAAGGAGGAAGGTTCTCAATTTTAACAGACAAAAAATAGCTTGGTAATAATGGAAGCAAAAAAACATCTTCTAATAAAAAAATATTTAAATGTGGAAAGTCAAACAATAGGTACTTATGTTTTTAACCGACTTCAAAACAGGGGCAAGGTTCTCAATTCAACCGGTATAAAAAAATACTAGTCGAATTGAGGACCTTCCTCCTTCTTTGAAGTCGGTTAAAAACATAAGTACCTACTGTTTGACCAGTTGGGTTGGCTCGGGTATGTGCTGGTAAGGGGAAATGCACAATACACTAGCGGGACTACTTACCTTAGTCAAAGTCAAATACTACTTACCTTTTTATCCGACTTCAAATAAGGAGGAAGGTTCTCATTTACCTTAGAGTACCTTCAATTCAACAAGTATTTTTTTATACTGGTTGAATTGCAGTCCACCACTGCGGTGCAACAATGCGGTGCAACACTGCGTTGCAACACTGCGGTGCAACAGTGCGGTGCAACAGTGCGGTGCAACAGTGTGGTACAACAGTGCGGTACAACAGTGCGGTACCATCTTTAAATATTTTGAATCAGTAGCATAAAATACGAGTTTCTCAGATCAAACGCTAGGTGGCACCACCAGTATTTCAGCAAAGTGAAGTTATATCAAAAAATAAATAGCTATTTTTGAATATTTTGAACTAATTGGTTGGAAACATAGGTGAGTTTTTTTTTGAGGATTAGGTGAGGTTTTGCGTGATTTGCGTCCAACACTAGATGAGAGCATTTATATTTCAGAGAATCTTGACTTGTATCGTAAAATATTTCTACCATCCTTGCATATTTTAAATCAGTAACGGTGATTATAGATTGTTCAGTTCTAATACTAGAAGACATCTTCAATATTTCAGTGAAGACGTTAAATCAGAAAATATTTCAGCCATCCTTGAATATTTTAAGTCTGTGGCATCGATTAATGGCTGCTGAGGTCTAAAGCCAAACGACGGCACCAATATTTCAGAGATTTTGAGAAGTAGCTTCACTAACGAAATTTCTTTATTTAATTCAAATCCGAAAATATTTTGACCATCACTACATATTTTGAGTTTTATTCAGTGGTAAATGATTTCACAGGGTGAGTATTAGGGAACTAACGCAGTATTTTTCATACATTTTGGGTAATGAGAAGCCACAGGCAAACCACGGCAAAACTTATCTCAGATGGCGCCACCTTCGCTGGTGCTGTCATTTGTGGCTTATTTGAGGTTATAAACATTGCTCTTGAATGAAACAATAAAAATAAACTTTGCCTTTAAACAGTAAAATGTTTCTTATATTTCAGAGAATCATGACTTGTATCGTAAAATATTTCTGCCATCCTTGCATATTTTAAATCAGTAACGGTGATTATAGATTGTTCAGTTCTAATACTAGAAGACATCTTCAATATTTCAGTGAAGACGTTAAATCAGAAAATATTTCAGCCATCCTTGAATATTTTAAGTCTGTGGCATCGATTAATGGCTGCTGAGGTCTAAAGCCAAACGACGGCACCAATATTTCAAAGATTTTTGGAAGTACTTCTGCGGAATTAAAGACTTTTAAAGATGAGAACAAAATTCTTAAGGAATCATTACAAACACAATCTGCCAAAATTAAGGCATTAGAGGAAGAAAACCTAAAGCAGCAACAATGGTCGAGAATGCAGAATATCGAAGTCACTGGAATACCAGAAAATAAAGATGAAAACACATTAGATATTATCACAAGAGTCATAACTCATGTTGGAGTTCCTATTCAGGCGGCCGACATCGAGTTCGCGCATCGGGTGCAGCCGCGGCACGCTGCTGGCGCTGCTCGCACGCGCCCTATCGTCGTCCGCCTGAGGCATCGTGCTGCTAAAGATCGCATTGTGGCAGCTGCTCGGAAGTACCGCAACCTAAGTGCTCAGGACCTAAAAATGGGAGAGGAAGCTCATCGTATTTTCATAAACGAGCATCTTACTAGAGAAAATAAGATGCTACTTAATGCAAGTAAACAAAAAGCTAAAGAAGCAAGTTACAAATACATTTGGACAAAAAACTGTCGCATTTACGTGAGAAGAAACGAAACTTCACCTCCCTTACTCATTTCTTCGTCGGCCGATCTCTCCAAAATTGTTTAAAACCGTTGCTTCCATATCTTGCATGTAAATTTATATTGTTTTGCGTACATTACACCACAAGTCACATAACCTTTTCTCACTCACACATCACATTACATACCTCACACACTTGCAAATATAATTATTATAAAATCGAAAAACCATATCATATACTGGCTATGTCAATCATAGTAAAACTATTAACGTGTATGCGAGATTATTTGATTCGGATATTGTGCATCTTACTTTACTATGTACATTATTTGATTTTCACTTCATCTGTTATCTATATATCGAATATTAATCTGTTAAGATATTACATAATTTTTATAAATGGATAGCACAATGAAAAAATTAAATCTGTTTTATCAAAATGTCAGGGGCTTGCGAACAAAAACTAATATATTTTATAACAACGTACTGTTATCAGATACTGATGTAATTGTGGTCACTGAAACCTGGCTTCATGACGGAGTCTTTGATGCTGAATTGTCTGATGATAAATTTAAAGTTTTTCGTAATGATCGTGCATCCCTGGGCGGTGGTGTCATGCTGCTATGTCGTTCTGGACTGTATGCTCGATTGCGACCGGAATGGAAACATGATGATCTTGAATGCGTTTGGGTTACCATACCGGCAGTAAGCGTTGGCTCGTCTAACGATATTCATATTGCTGTCACTTACATACCGCCCAATTCCCTAATATCATCACGCATACAACTATTAACAGATATAGTATCAACTGTCAAAGATCAGTGCCCGGGCGATCACTTATTGATCGCAGGTGACTTTAATTTGCCTTGCATAGATTGGTCGTCTGGGGAACCAGTTGTAATTAAGAGGGGTTCTGTGGACATACAAAATGCTGCTACCGAACTTTTATCATATTTCGCATATAATGGCCTTTCACAATATAATTACCTCCGGAATAGTAGTAATAATACCCTAGACTTAATTTTTTCCACTTTTCCACTAAAAATTCAGAAATCGGAAATTCCCTTGGTAAAAGAAGATTTGTATCATCCTGCGCTGACAATGACTGCCACAGACGTGTTGGTTCCTCTACTCAAACCCTGTGTTAGGATAAAGTATCAGTACAGACGAGCAGATTTTCTAGCAATGAATGAATCGTTCTTGAGACAGGATTGGACATTCATTACTTCATACAGTAATTTGGAAGATGTTGTGCGTAAATTTTACTCAATACTGAACAAAGTAATCGATGATTATGTCCCTAAAGTTCGCAGTGGTGGCAAGTACTCGTATCCTTGTTGGTACAGCAAATCACTCATTCAGCTCATAAAAGAAAAGACTAAATTACACAGTAACTGGAAAAAACATGGAAATCAAAACGACTACCAAGCCTTTTCAAAGCTTAGAAAGAGACAAAAAGTGCTACAAGAGAAATGTCATTCATCTTTTGTTACATTCTCCCAAGAGAAAATAAAATCAAATCCGAAAGCTTTTTGGACTTATATAAAATCTAGAAGGAAAAACGCCACTGACTATCCACAACTTATGACGTATGGAGATGCACAATTTGATAATCCGGTTAGTATATGTTCTGTTTTTAGTGACTTTTTTCAACGAAACTTTAATACTTCCCCAATAAATAATAATTATTTAGCTCATTGCTCACTCGAAGAAAGGTTGCCATCAAATTATAATGTGATTTCTAATATTGAAGTAAGTGCGGATGAAGTTCAAAAAGTTATAAAGAACCTAGATACTAATAAAGGTGCAGGTAATGACAGCTTGCCACCAATTTTGTTTGTCAAATGTGTTAAATCTTTGGTGCACCCGATTACCTTAATCTATAACAGATGTTTTCAAGAGGGCTCCTTCCCCAAGATCTGGAAGGAGGCACAGGTTATTCCTATTTACAAAAAAGGCCTTAAAACAGTAGTCGAAAATTATCGCCCTATATCAATTTTGAACGTGCTCAGCAAAATAATGGAACGAATAGTTCATAATCATATCTACCCCATTATAACTCCAGCAATACCTTCTCAACAACACGGTTTTATGCGAGGTCGCTCCACAGTCACCAATTTGAGTACCTTTACGGACTATGTGGCTACTAATATGGACGGAGGGTCGCAGGTAGATGTGGTCTACACTGATTTCGAGAAAGCTTTCGATCGTGTTGATCACATTATCTTGTTACAAAAGCTTTATGAGCTAGGTATTCGCGGTGACCTGTTAAGATGGCTAGAATCTTATTTATGCAAGCGTTCTCAGGCTGTTGTTGTTGGTGGTTATTGCTCTAATTATATAGATATAACATCAGGCGTCCCACAAGGGTCCATATTGGGTCCCTTGCTCTATGCATGCTATTTATATGATGTCGGTGAGTGTATCCAGCATGCCAAGTTTCTTATGTATGCAGATGACATGAAAATTTTTATGAAAATTAATAACGAATCTGACTGCATTAAACTACAGGCTGACCTAAATCGCCTTGGTGTATATTATTCGAAAAATCGTATAGGTGTTAATGTGAGTAAGTGTCACTACGTTTCCTTCACGCGTAAGAGAAACTCTATAAAATTTGACTATCAGTTATCTAGTGTTAATATATCAAAAGAACAAGTAGTACGTGACTTAGGTATTTTACTTGACTATAAACTAACTTATTCGGAACACATTGAATCTATTATTAATAAATCTTATAAAAGCCTTGGTTTTATTATGCGTGTCTGTAAACCGTTCTCAGACATAAATTGTATTAAGTTACTTTATTACTCATATGTCCGAAGCATTTTAGAATATTGCAGTACCATATGGAGTCCCTCTTACATTACATATATCAGGCATATGGAAAATATTCAATACAAGTTTATTAAACATCTTAACTATCGAACACATGTATATTCATTAAGTTATGAAGATTCTTGTAAATATCACCAAATAACTAGCCTTGAGAACAGACGTACTATTTTGGATATGGCCTTTCTACATGGCTTATGTAATGGATATATTGATAGTCCTGACCTGATCAGTAATGTTCTGAGTTTTCGTACACCAATGAAACGCACTAGACATACCAAATTATTTGCTGTCACACTATCTCGTACTAACTACGCGCAGAATTCAATTATTAGTCGTCTACATAGAACTTACAACATGAAATTTAATAATCTAATTGACATCTTCCACTCTAAAAAGCAAGTTTTTAAAAGTGACGTCTTTAAAATTATACATGACAAAAATGCAAGTTAAATATCCACTCACTCACACACGCACACACACACACACACACACACACACACACACACACACACACACAAACACACCCTCATGCACACTATCACCCCACATACTCCGCCTCCTACACACGCACACATAGCCACACACATGTACACATAAATTTATTATAGTATACGACTGTAGGTATTTATTATATTAGTAATATAATGTAAATCCATTATTGGCCGTAAGTTAAGTTAGTAGTTTATTGTTTTGTTTTTAAAGGGCTGTGGATTTTGTTAAATAAATAAAATAAAAATAAAATAAAATAAATTTTGAGAAGTAGCTTCACTAACGAAATTTCTTTATTTAATTCAAATCCGAAAATATTTTGACCATCACTACATATTTTGAGTTTTATTCAGTGGTAAATGATTTCACAGGGTGAGTATTAGGGAACTAACGCAGTATTTTTCATACATTTTGGGTAATGAGAAGCCACAGGCAAACCACGGCAAAACTTATCTCAGATGGCGCCACCTTCGCTGGTGCTGTCATTTGTGGCTTATTTGAGGTTATAAACATTGCTCTTGAATGAAACAATAAAAATAAACTTTGCCTTTAAACAGTAAAATGTTTCTTATATTTCAGAGAATCATGACTTGTATCGTAAAATATTTCTGCCATCCTTGCATATTTTAAATCAGTAACGGTGATTATAGATTGTTCAGTTCTAATACTAGAAGACATCTTCAATATTTCAGTGAAGACGTTAAATCAGAAAATATTTCAGCCATCCTTGAATATTTTAAGTCTGTGGCATCGATTAATGGCTGCTGAGGTCTAAAGCCAAACGACGGCACCAATATTTCAGAGATTTTGAGAAGTAGCTTCACTAACGAAATTTCTTTATTTAATTCAAATCCGAAAATATTTTGACCATCACTACATATTTTGAGTTTTATTCAGTGGTAAATGATTTCACAGGGTGAGTATTAGGGAACTAACGCAGTATTTTTCATACATTTTGGGTAATGAGAAGCCACAGGCAAACCACGGCAAAACTTATCTCAGATGGCGCCACCTTCGCTGGTGCTGTCATTTGTGGCTTATTTGAGGTTATAAACATTGCTCTTGAATGAAACAATAAAAATAAACTTTGCCTTTAAACAGTAAAATGTTTCTTATATTTCAGAGAATCATGACTTGTATCGTAAAATATTTCTGCCATCCTTGCATATTTTAAATCAGTAACGGTGATTATAGATTGTTCAGTTCTAATACTAGAATACATCTTCAATATTTCAGTGAAGACGTTAAATCAGAAAATATTTCAGCCATCCTTGAATATTTTAAGTCTGTGGCATCGATTAATGGCTGGTGAGGTCTAAAGCCAAACGACGGCACCAATATTTCAGAGATTTTGAGAAGTAGCTTCACTAACGAAATTTCTTTATTTAATTCAAATCCGAAAATATTTTGACCATCACTACATATTTTGAGTTTTATTCAGTGGTAAATGATTTCACAGGGTGAGTATTAGGGAACTAACGCAGTATTTTTCATACATTTTGGGTAATGAGAAGCCACAGGCAAACCACGGCAAAACTTATCTCAGATGGCGCCACCTTCGCTGGTGCTGTCATTTGTGGCTTATTTGAGGTTATAAACATTGCTCTTGAATGAAACAATAAAAATAAACTTTGCCTTTAAACAGTAAAATGTTTCTTATATTTCAGAGAATCATGACTTGTATCGTAAAATATTTCTGCCATCCTTGCATATTTTAAATCAGTAACGGTGATTATAGATTGTTCAGTTCTAATACTAGAAGACATCTTCAATATTTCAGTGAAGACGTTAAATCAGAAAATATTTCAGCCATCCTTGAATATTTTAAGTCTGTGGCATCGATTAATGGCTGCTGAGGTCTAAAGCCAAACGACGGCACCAATATTTCAGAGATTTTGAGAAGTAGCTTCACTAACGAAATTTCTTTATTTAATTCAAATCCGAAAATATTTTGACCATCACTACATATTTTGAGTTTTATTCAGTGGTAAATGATTTCACAGGGTGAGTATTAGGGAACTAACGCAGTATTTTTCATACATTTTGGGTAATGAGAAGCCACAGGCAAACCACGGCAAAACTTATCTCAGATGGCGCCACCTTCGCTGGTGCTGTCATTTGTGGCTTATTTGAGGTTATAAACATTGCTCTTGAATGAAACAATAAAAATAAACTTTGCCTTTAAACAGTAAAATGTTTCTTGACAGTGGCGAATCTCAGAAAAAAGTTAATGTTTCCTTAGCTGGTAAAAAAGCGAATCTTTTGGCAAGGTAGGTATGCAATAAAATTATCAATCACTGCGTTGCAACACTGCGGTGCAACAGTGCGTTGCAACACTGCGGCGCAACAGTGCGATGCAACACTGCGTTGCCACACTGCGTTGCAACACTGCGTTGCAACACTGCGTTGCAACACTGCGTTGCAACACTGCGGTGCAACACTGCGGTGCAACACTGTGGACCAAGTAGACAGAGACACTAAGATTATACAAGTCGCATTGAGAACCTTCCTCCTTATTTGAAGTCGGATAAAAAGGTAAGTAGTAATACCTACTGTTAGACCGGCCGGGTTGGCTCGGGTAGGTACTGGTAGGTCAAACAGTAGGTATATTAGGCCGACTTCAAATAATGAGGAAGGTTCTGTGAAGGATGATGATGATATTTTTTAGTAAATTGAATTGAATGGAATGGAATTGAATTGCATTGCATTAAATTACATTAAATTAAATTAAATAAATCATACTTAAATAGATATTAACAACCAGGTATACTCGTAGAACAAACACAAAATGTTCATCACATTAATTTTGTCCTAGGTGGGAATCGAACCCACGCCCGAAGCTCAGAAGGTAGGTTCACTACCAACTGGACCAACGGGCTTTCGGGTATTTCGTTTCGCGTGTTTCGTTTAGTATAGTATAGCATAGCGTAGCGTAGCATAGCATAGCATAGCATTAGTTTAGTTTAGTTTGATTTAATGTTTAACGATCTCTGACTCTCTGTCTCAAGCGTAAAATTTTAATTTGAAAATTAATTTAGGCAATTTCAATTTAATTTATATAATTTATTAATTTTATATTGATATTGTAGAAAACTTAAAAATTAAGTTTAAAAATATACAACAAACACAATTTTGAAAATTGAAATAAACAATTTACGGTTTTGCGCGCCGCAACCGAACCCAGCTAATCGCCAAAACGCCAACATTATGCTTATCCTGTGTTTATTACTCCTTGCCGCATGACGAGTTCGACTACGCGAGTTATGTGTACTGGAGCTGCGCGCGACTGCCGCGCTGCCGTGGTTGTGTTTCACACTAATGCGGGTGATGCGAGACGCGCGGGTGAAATCAGAAATTTTCCTCGCTTTATACGCACTCTTAAACGAAACAAATCAATCTAAGTTATTGTAACAATCTCACATGTTACATGTACTAAGCTCGTAACCATTCAAATAAAGAACGAGAACCTAACCGGCCCGCCTCCGAAGCACGACAACTCCATCACAGCACGCATTGCCTCTGACACTTTGCACTACTTATTAGCGCACAAAAAGCTTTTGAACACGATCAAAACGTTCAAAGTTACGCACTCAAATATCACCCTTATTGCGGGAGTGTATAATCTTAATTTGCAACACAATGATATTGTGTAAATTTAACTCGATTGTGAAATAAACAAATAAGAATATTATTTATGCATGTTTCCGCATTACCTTGGTCGTGGGGTTTTTTTTTCATTATGACATTATACATTTTACAAATACATAAAAAACATGAATAGTTGCTATTCTAGCGCCATCTGTTAAAAGCTTTTACCGGTCAAGCCCATATTAGCTTCATTTGTACAAATGAAGCTTGTACAAATGAAGTTAATAAAAGCGTGTTAGTTAGGTAACTAACTATATATACTAACTATATATCAATTCTTGCAAATTGATTAAACATATTTCTAATAAAATTGTCTTATCGATTTGAAATTTTGCAAGTAGGTATTATGTAAATCGGATACAATAAGTACCATTTGATCTGATGAGGACCTGGAGGTGGACATTGGAATTTTTTAATGGTGTGAATCACACTGACAGAGTCATCTAGCGGGAGAGATGTCAACTATCATGCCGCATGTGACCCGCGGTATCGAACCCCTCTCGTTTTCTTCACCTTTGGTCCAGGCGCGTGTTTTTTCTTCTATAATTCTAAATTATCTTATCTTATAAATTATCTGCATGAGTAGCTTGTGTCAATCCAAGGTAGGTATACGCCACCTCCATACCTATTTAGATTTTATTCAAATCCGCTCACTATGAGTAAGAGCAAACACACACAAATTTTAGCAATTTTAACATTAGTGTTATAGGTAAGTTTTATTAAAATATATTATTTATGCCATGACATTCCTCTACTACAATGACAATACTAATAGACAAGTATAATTATCGAACTTACGAAACCTAAATCATCAAAGTCGGTTAGACTACATTTTTTTATCGTTCGCAATATTTCACATTTAATCCGTATTCATAAAATGACGGAAAAATCCTCACAGATTTTATATAATACCCTCGGTAAGTCTTGAGCGATATTTCACCGTGTCCGAGCATCGAACCCGCGACCCTGGCCCATAAATCCTGTCCGCCGCCGACCCGCCACCTCGCCATTCCGGATATCATAAAGGGTTAATAAATTCCTGCTATGAATATCGGCCTTATTAAATCGCACTATAAAAAAAAGTTATACTTAGTTCTTCAAAAGCCTTTTACACAAAGCTTGTTGCGCATTGCGGGTTTACTTGTTATTTTACGTGTTCCCACTTATTTTTTGAATAAAGATTAACGTCATATTTTTAGACATATTTTTACATCGGACTAGGCTCACGTTTGACCGCCAACTCGCTTGATGTAAGGCGATGATGCGGTCTACGGTGGAGAACGCTTGCCTAGAAGAAACCGATTCACTCGTGATTTGAAGACACCCAAAGTGTAACTATCAGGGAACACCTATTCAGGCAGCGCGTATATTATATGAACAAAAAAATATTTTTTGATAACGCTATCTCATAAGCACATTCTTATCACGGCTGTGGGAGGGCCGCCATAAATCTAGGGCCAAGAGGGGACAAGGCCAAGAAAAGGAAAACCTTCGAGATAGAGGGCCAAGGGCCGCTTTATTAGCCCTTATTGTGCCGTGCTGGCAACCTGGGCCGACTCGGGAAAAGTTTTTCGAAATAGGTACTGAATAAAGATGTATAAAGATGATTTGAGTAATAATAAATGTACCGATCTTATTATATACATGAATTATTTTATAGAGAACATGGAAAAACGTATGACAAGGATTTAGAGTTTATCCTGTTATGCTCTAATAATGCTTGGTACGAAATGTAAATAATAATAATTATTGTACAGTAGAATTGCACCATAATAATTATCAGCTTGATGTACTGCTGCAATTAAAAGATAACAAAAACACGTTTACGGCATACAACTAAGCAAATAATAAATATTGTATTATACTTGTTTTAGATAGATCATAATAAAACACTAGTCTTTTTAATCTATTGATAATGAAAGCAAATTTCGACTTACCTTTCACAGCAGTCGTGGCCGAGCGGTTAAGGCGTCTGACTAGAAATCAGATTCCCTCTGGGAGCGTAGGTTCGAATCCTACCGACTGCGTACCTTTTTGCGCTAATCCATTTTAATTTTCGTGAAAATTGTTCGGAATTTCGGAGTTTAGAAAAGTTTTAATATTAATTGAGATAATGACGTCGTATTTTAAGAAAAATTATGGCACAAAATGGCGTTTTCGATCAGGGACGTGTCCATGTTTCATTGAACAAAGTAGCCACAACTTTGCTCATCAATTTTAATCAAGGTTTAGTTCGCAAGTGAGGGGGCGTTCGCGGAAAATTACGAATCAATTGACCGTAATCTATAGCCGCTCGAGCTCTTTCGGATAAGGTTATTGAAATTAATTTGCGTAATTTCTCATCAGTTACACAATTTCATTCGTGAGGCGACATCAAATGAACATAGCTACATAATTAGATTAATACCAAACAAAACAGTGCCAATGTACTCTAACCTACCTAGGTACCAGTCATCATCATAATCATCATCATCAGCCAGAAGACATCCACTGCTGAACATAGGCCTCCCCCTTAGACCTCCACACTGAACGACAGCCTGTCATCTGCATCCACTCGATGCCCGCGATTCACAATGTCATCGCTCCACCTAGAAGAACGTCGCCCGAAGAACCGATAGAGAAGAAAGTTTCAAGTGGAGACCACGAACTGGAAGACGCAGCGTAGGCCGTAGCGTAGCATAGGTAGGCTTCCCACTAGATAAGGATAGTAAGTATTATTCCTTTTTCTATGTCTTTAACCCAGTTGAAAGGGCGCTTAGTTCACCATGACTCACCAGCAGTCTTGGTCCAACGCCCCCAAGTACACAACAAAGTTGGTGCATAAAAATGTGTCCAATAAATGTAAAAAAAATCCAAAATAATTAATTAGGTATTTACGTGGTACACAGAACCGTGAGTGGCGCCACAGTGCAGGAAGCTCAACTACTGTGTTTCACTCGCACGAGCTATCTTCCATTTTGCATTTCATTTGTAGCGTTGAACAGTTTCCCTGTGAAATGTGATGGCGTCCGCTCGTACTATCGTTCACTCTTCAGATCAGACAACCAAGGGAGATATGCCTTTGTACAAATAGCGTTCGTGTTCAAATGCCATCATGTTTCATACATCTTATTCACTATACCGCTAATCCGTAAGAACCAAGAACTGTAAGTACTACCTACCTACTTATTTTTCACACACACAAAAAAACTTGCAGAGACTAATGATTTAGGTAATAGGCAAAAAAGGTTGTCTGCTGGGTGAGTTCGAATAAAAGCATCAAGCCTGATTTAGGCCTGAGCGTTCGCACCCGCCACGCCACATTACCATATCTTCCTTGTTTGTCTGCTCTGAGGTTCACTCTATGATGGCGTGCAGCACCTTCCGTGCCAGCGGAAATGATCGTGGCGAGGGAAGCTTGCGGTTTAACTTTCGGTCCTAAACGAGGTGCACACAAACTAAAAGATATTTATCAAAAAAAAACCTAAAAAGTGATCAAAAATTCGATTTGAGAACCTCTCCTCCTATTTTAACGTCGATTAAAACTGGAGCCATTTTCAAAAACTGAATCCTAAGAAAGCTTTTCAGAAAAATTACTTCGAACCTCTCGAAAAGTTCTGTACCCAAAGAGTAAAAACGGGACCCTGTTACTAAGCGTTGTCTGTCTGTCTGTCCGTCTGTCCGTCTGTATCTTTCGAACCGTAATAGATAGCCAGTTGAAACTTTCACAGGATATGCAATGTTACGGCGGATTAACTAACAAATAATAAAAACCGGACAAGTACGAGTAGGACTCATGCTCTGAGGGTTTCGTTAGACGGAATTCTCAGAGCGTGAGTACAAAAAAAAACAACTAACAAGTTGAAATATTGAAAGACAAACTTAACTTTGTATTTGACAATAAGGTTCTTCCATACATAACAACTACAAAATGTAAGTTTGTAATTGCAAAACAATTTTTTTTATATGATTATAACGTGAAATTAACAATTTTCGGATTTATTCCTTTATATGTGCTGTGAGACCTTGCCTCTTGCCAAATTTAATGATTCTAGGTCAACGGGAAGTACCCTAGATAGGTTTTGATTCCCTTGTGAAATCGCAAAATAAGCGAAAATATGCGACGTAAACGTTCATATCTTTTGATTACGTTGACTTTCACGTTTAAATTTTTTACAGCCGAAAGGAACCGTAGACCCAAGTATTTAATATAAATTTCAACTTGATACCTTTACGCGTTCTTGAGAAAAAGGGTCTCGACAGACGGACAGACGGACAACGAAGTGATCCTATTAGGGTTCCGTTTTTTCCTTTGGAGGTACGGAACCCTAAAAAATTAAAACGATAATACGTACAAGCGTCAAACTTGGCATGATTATAGTACAGTAAAACAACAAATAATAAAAATTGGACAAGTGCGAGTCGGTGACAAATTTCTGTTCATTAAAAGTTATACCGAGCGTTAACTATGTGACGGCGTAGCAATTGCTTGGCTATTTAGGTAGGCGTTAAGTTGGACCAATAGTATTTTTTTTTAATTGGTAGTTATTGTATTTTTGATTGTACGGAACCCGACCACTAGTCCCAACTTGCACTTGGCCGGTTTATTTCCATAGTGCACATTTTTCTACGATGGTAGGTACATATTATACAAAACTTACTAAATAAGTTTTAAAATTTCATACGCCTATAAACACCTTGTTAATAAAATATCAACAAATAAAACAAACTGAAATTCATTTAGGTATAATTTTTACTCACTAAAATATTAACTTTGTTCCAAATAAAGAGTCGAGTAACGTGAATAAAGCCGCTCCGACGCGTAATTGTATTATCACGAAAATCCAAGAGTATCATTTAAAAATGTGAAAGAAAAGTACAAAGCTCTCAGATTAGCGTAATCAAGAATTCCCACGAGCAAAATAACAGGAGGTAGGGGGAAAAATCCCCCGCTTTTAGGAGTAAATCCGGGGTATTTTAAATACGTTTTGGAAAATATTGCCAATAATCGGAACGCGTGCGAGACGAATGCTGAGGAACTCCATTGTTGTCTGCTAGAGGCCCAGACAACAATGGAGAAGTAAAGAGAACAAAAGAGAACTAAAGAGAACAAAAGAAAACAGAAAAGAACAAAAGAGAACAAAAGATTAGAACGGAAATGAGAAGGAAAATCTGTTACCATGCATTATGAGTGAACCTTGATTGAACATTCTTATTTAGACCAACGCGTCGAACTCCGCATCACAGTTGCTATAACTGATTTCGAATGACTGACGTTTCGTTTATATGGGTACAACAGGCTACAGCACTTACAACAATGCCTTGACAGCCGTTCTAATTTAAACAAAAAAAAAACAAATGTGGACTGCATTTCTGTATCGTGGATTTGATCAAATGTTAGCACTAAACAAAACAACGAACTTACTACTACTTTGGTGCGAAACCCAAAGTAGGCTATAATTATAAAGGGTTCTGATACCGAATGTCTTTGTGGTGTGAACCCTCAGACAATGTCACACCTGATGGAGTGTGCAGCGTCTCCTACAACTTCCACACTAGACGACCTGAATGAAGCCACGGAGAGTGCCATTGGGGTGGCATCTGGTCCAAAAACTTAATTTAAAGACAAAAAGTAATTTACGAAACATCGCCTCGAAAGAAGAAGCCTACCTTCTTTGAATGAAAGATAAGAAAATAATGATGAGTCCAAAGAAAACCCATAATAATTATCTGTCTTCAAAATTGATAACGAAATTATTGATATTGCTAAATCAACAGGCGTTCGAACATCATTCGTATTATTGGAGCTGATTAAAAACTACTAAGCCGAAAATTTGGACCATCTCGAGAGCTTTTTCTAAATATTAATAAAAAATAAACACAAATTGGGAATTTCGGAGTAATCGGCGTATATAAATAAACAATAATCTGTATGTAAATATAAAACTGAGTGTGTATATGTAGGTATGTTCTCTATAGACTCCAAAACAGCTGGATTGATTTTCACAGGACTTTCAATGGCTGGTAGCTGATGATATAAGTAACAATTCACGTGCGTGAAGCCGCGGCGCGCAGCTAGTAAAAAAACAGTAAAACCGGATCGGATTGAAACCCGTCAAGACGATTAAATTTGATCCCACTTGGTTGACAACAACGCATCAGTAGCTTGGTTGGAGTTACCGACTTGTAGGCCGGCTATCGCTGGAAAGATGCAGAAGAGTTAGACTTGCGCGAGTTCCAAGTCACCTACTGGCGAGTGACAGCGTGAGACCGGGACCGATAGCGTTCTCTTGTGTCGGAGGACAAGACCCACTTCGGGTCGCTGACAGCAACGTATCATCTTTCTCTTTCTCTCTCTCTCTCTCTCTCTCTTTCTCTCGGTGTCACGGGCCGTTTCCATTTCTCATTATGCAGTAAAATTATAAAGATATGTCACAGTATACACTGGCCACTCGCAGTAAACGTGCCAGGAAAGCGAGCAGTGATTAAAAACAAATTACCCCTTTTTTGTAGTGAACCTTTTAATCACCGCGGTGCATAAACTTAATCTAATATTCATTAACGTTTACATGCAAGTTTCCCAGGAAACAAATCACAGTTATTTTTAAAGTAAACAAATGACGACAGTTGTATTACTTAGGACAGAAAGTCAGAGCTGCTGAAAACAAGTTTCTTTCTTTATAAAAATTGACAATGTTATGTTTGGCGTTGGTTTGGCGAATCTTATTTTTAACCGTTACACGGGGCTCTATTTTTGAATCGCTCGTATATTTCGCACGAAAAAATGCGATATTTCTGACTTTCGATATCGAAATCCTAAACAAAGTCGCATTTTTGATCTAATTATATCAGCGCTGACGCAACGTTTGCACCATTCGAGTCTGCTTTCTAGCAATATAAAATATTTTATTTCGCATGATAAATATTCGTACAAAATCATACAAGCCATTCAAAAATCGATCCCCTGATCTTTTGTATTTACAAATTTAAAAAAATAAAAGTTTTTTTTTTTTTATTAAATCTTCAAAACTAGTATTGCATATAAAAAAAAATGCAAACAATATTGTAAGAATGTAAGAAACCCCTTATTTTTTTAATCCCGTATCAGTAATCACCAGTACTATCACCAGTCTTCGTTTTATGGGGCGTTACCCTGTATATTCTATAATTTTATATAAGAAGGATGAGGCTATCCAAGTATAAAAAAATACAAAAATGGGCTGTCTGTAAAGTCGGTTCACGGACGATAATTTTACGTGATAACGCTTAGGCCGATTGTGCCTCTCTCTCGCTTGTTCCGCGCTCTCGCTTGCACGCGTGGTTCAGGAGGAACGTGACAATTTTTCGTGCGTGCAGCCGGCGTTCATCGATTTATAAGACGTTGTCACATCAAATAAAAACTTAATCGATCAAACGAACTTACCTGAAGTGAAGTTCGATCTTAATTATCTTGTCTTCGTCGAAGAGATTTATAATTACCATGTAGTTAGCCCTGCGACACTTGGATCTACCCGCACACAGTATTTAGAGCAGAATGAAAAGAACTTGTCTGTTCATACCTACTAACGTACCGTCGGCCGTGCCTACCTCAGAGCCTCATTCTTTTTAGAGGAAATAGAAACATTGATTACTTAGGTATTGAGGGTAGGGTAGGGAGGGACCTTAAATCTCTTCGACGAAGACAAGATAATTAAGATCGAACTTCACTTCAGGTAAGTTCGTTTGATCGATTAATTAATCTTGTCTTCGTACTCCGAGATTTATAATTACCATGTAGATGTTCAGAGAATGCCTAATTGATCAATGTTGTCGGTAAAATAGATAAACAGTGTAGTTTGAGGAGACAAAAAATTAATAATACGAATGATTTTATACTTAATTAATCATTTCTTTTATTTTTCTAGGTGTATTATTAATAATATTAATTATTAAAGCTACCTGTGTAAAGTAGTTTTACTTTAATCATTTATACAATCGCGTTCTATAATTACTTTAGAATACTTAATAATTATATTGGTGTTGAGATCAATAATCGGCCTATTATAATATGTGGCAAATACTACTGACTGACCAGACCATCCTGCACTTTTTTTTTTTTTTTTTTTATGGCATTGACTCTCATGTCTGCCAGAGGAGCTGCCGAGCTAAAGAATGCCGCGTTGAATGGGCGGTAAATATTGAAGTGTCAATCCCACTATCTCCTAGAGTATGTTTAATCCAGCGCCCAATAGTCTGCGCCGAAGCAGGCCTATAGGGTTTTTTATGGGTTAACAACAATCTATCATCGGTGTTTGTCCTATACGACGATGTTACTGACAACTCTGACAAGTAGCTTTGTAAAGCACTTGCTGGACAAATACTTGGTCTTTGAGTAAATAATGGTAAATCAATTACAGGTTACGCTCCCACTATACCAGAAGTTTTAATCAAATCTTTGATTGGAATTACAATCATATCATTGTAAATCTGAATATTCGAAACCTTTATTAGAGATAAAGTTTAAGTTCTTTGAGCAGTAGCGAGCGTTAACAAGGTAAGTAGTTTTCTAGCCAAAATTTCTATTTTAATTACATCATATGGATAAAAATCAGCTAGGTAATCAAGTACTACGCTTGGGTTCCATGTGGTAGAATATTTAGGAAATGTAAGTCTTAACTTAAATATGCCCTTGAAAAAACGATTTATTCTCTCATCTTAACCAATGTTATTATTGGAAATCAAAGATAAAGCTGACCTGTGATTGTTTAAGGTGCCGTATGATGACCCTGATTCAAAGCACTCTGTCAGATAATCTAATATAGAATGTCATTAATTATTATAAAAATCAATATTATTTCTATTGCAATAAGCCCACCATATTTTGTAACTTGCACAATATTGGCACTTAGTACTGTCTGTAATAGAAGAGAGCATAATGCTAAAAGCTGAATCTGGGACGCCTTTTCATCCTTCCCGGATAACACTCACTGCCAGGGTAAGGTGGCAGTGCAGGTGATGTATTAATCTTTCTTGAGATGTCCAATAATGGACTACAACTATTCCAGTTGCCCCAACAGCGATAATTTTACTAAGAGATTTTAAAATTAGTGCGAAGGGTTGGGAAGGCATAGAAGAAGAAGTCGGTTAAAAAGGGTGTCCATTATATGGTGAAAGCGTCAATGTTAAAGGCATACGGATCTCTTTTCCACGAAATGTACTTAGTGCATTTGGCATTGAGACGTGACGCAAAGAGATCTCGACCTAAGTGACTATTTTTGCAAACACATCTCTATTCAGTTGCCATTCCGTGTCAACATGACTCGCTGTCTGCTACTTCATTAAGTTTGGACTTGATATATGATGCGTAGACATAGATATTACGTTCTTCGCAACAATTCCATATCATGGTGGCAACATAGCGTAAATATGGAAATTGTATACCACCCATTCTGTTAACGTAAGATATAGCTGTGGTATTATCGATACGTAACAATATATAACAATTTTTCTTCTCACAGGCGAATGATTTTAAACTAAAATAGGCAGCGAGTAGTTCCAAATAGTTTATTTATGATGACGTCGCTCATCGACTGCATTGTCCCCCAGTTTTTTCACCACACGGCTACATACCCGGTAGAAGATGCATCGCAAAAAATTTCTTAAACGTACTTATTTGTTTTCTAGAATTGGATTTTCGACTGATAAAATATTATTTTTCCACCATAAAAGATTATCATATAAACTAGATGGAATTGCCATAGTTTTGTCATAATTATCATTACTATTAAGTAACCAAATATAGTAGTAGTAAATTTAGTAGTATGTAGTATAAATATATGTAGTTGCCAAATATTTAGCTCGTTCCAACGACTCTGTATGCAGCCATCCATATTGAACCACGGGACAAGCTGCGGTGAGAGTTCCAAGATAACGCGCAAACTCCCTTATCTTAATAATTATTGTTACCGTTCAGTAATATTTGAGTACGCTGCAAAATAATTCTTTTTTTTTTTTTTTTAAATATCGGGTAGCTGCAGAGTCCTTTTACCTGAGTTTAAGATAGAACCTAAAAATACGCAAACATTACTTGGTTCAAGACACAATTTTTTATAATCAATGACTAAACCTAAACTTGATAAGCATTTATGATCTGGTTGGCATTTTCTAAGCAGTTTATTCTGGTATTTCGTAAACAGAGTACATTGTCTATGTACTTTACAGATGCAAAACCACGAAACCTTAAATATGAAACGACCGGTTGTAATATATTTGTGAAAATGTAAGGCGCGGAACATAGACCTAAAGGCAGTGCAATAAACTTATAAAGATATTTTTTTAAATAAAAACGCAGGTACTTTCTATTTAAAATATCGTCATTCAAGTCTATTTTTAGCATACAACAGTTTTTTGTCATAAATCGAGTCGCCGTCCATCTTCCATCTTAAAGTGTTCAATATTACCGAGTTTATTGAATTTTTTGAGATTCAATATGAGTCTAACCCCACCGTCACTTTTCGGAACTAGTTAAATATCAGATATAAATTGCCCTAACTCTGGACTGCATTTAGTAATATTTTTTTTTATTTTTTTTATAAATGCGTGAGCTCCATTTTGACTGCGATCGATTCATTATGTGAAAATAATCTCCTAGGATACTCCTCCGGGCGTTGCCTCGGTGTAGTATGAAACGGAATCGAGTACCCTGACACTGCACTTAGTATAAAATCGTCATTAATCATTGATATCCATACATTTATATAATGTTATAGACTCCCAGGTACCTGCACGTTTACTGCTGAGGGCGGTGACGCGGGCGCGGAGGAGGCGACCGCGACACTTGCGGCGGCAACGGCGGTGGGCCTCTCGTCGCTGCTGGCGGAAGCGGCTGTTGCGTCCAGCGCCGCGGCTGCGGCGCTTGCGCAGGGGTCGCTCGGCCGCGTGCTTGGAACATTGTTCTCTGCACACCGGGCTGAGTAGTGTACGGCTGGCCGCCACGTTGCTGCTGACCACGATCCGATGGGCCTTTCCAGTTTCCCGTAGAGGAGGAAGCTGACGGAGTCGTTTCGATATGTTGACTTGTTTTTATTTATTAATTTTTTATACTAATTGAACTTTTCACCTGTTCCTTGAGCTTGTCGCCTAAGAGGAACTTATCTCTTTTCCTGCTTTTAAACGGTTCAATTCATGACTTGTCAATAAAACGAACAATTAAAAACCGCCTTGATTCGGTCTCACTGTAGTGAGAGTCGGCTATTAACTTCCCGGTATCATTTAGGTTACGTATAATTTCGGGTACCTTAAAATCTTTTCTTAACAGTGCTGTCATCGCTATTTCAAGCGTAGAAAGAGCCCTTCCGAGTTGCTCTTGCTTATCAAACAAGCGTTTGTCTCTGTTCTTACAGGTCTCAGATAACATGGCCCCGATTTCGGGATTAATCCATTAATTAATATTTGTTTAAATCTTTGAGCGATTTCGGCGTGAACATTTTTACCCCACTCATCTTTCTCGATATCATGCACAAACACCAAGGGCTTCAAAAAATTTCGGGATCTATATCCCTAGTCTGTTCATCTGCAGGAACTTCTACCGTCGGAATCGTACTAGGTTCTTCAGACGTAGGAATAACGCTTATTACTTCAGTATGGTCAGCTGCGTAGCTGGAAACTTCATCGACACAAATACCTTCTATTTGTGGTTTCTTCAGACTCGAGTTGTTCTTGAAATATAAATACTCTCCATAAACTACTTAGTAACTTTTAGCTTCTGGTCAATCTCTCGTATTAACTCTAAGCAGAAAAATTTGGGTATTGTTATTGACTAATCTCGCGTATTAGTTCTAAATAACGTAACAGCAAAAAATAATATCATTTTTTGCAACTAAAATGTGGGTAGCATTGCGCGGAGTGCGCTTATCTTTATAGCTACTGGTCAATCTCTCGTATTAACTCGGAGCCAGATAAGTGAATAAAATATTGCTATAGGCTAATCTCGCGTATTAGCTCGAAGCAAACAAATTAAATAAAGCTGGATCACTTCGTAACCAACCTTCGGAAATAACACCATTTTCTTCGTCTCTTGATTCTCTTCCGTCTTGTACTGTTCATTTTTCTTCGTACTTTTTTAATTTTCATATCCACTTTTCTTCCTTATTTTCGTCAAGTTTGCGTTTAGGCATTATCAGAAGATATAGTTAGAGAAAATAAATCGATCCGTGTGTATCGAAACTGCGTGCGATGCCGAGCGCGCACAGAACAGGAATGAGGCTCTGAGGTAGGCACGGCCGACGGTACGTTAGTAGGTATGAACAGACAAGTTCTTTTCATTCTGCTCTAAATACTGTGTGCGGGTAGATCCAAGTGTCGCAGGGCTAACTACATGGTAATTATAAATCTCGGAGTACGAAGACAAGATTAATTGATGGTTTCAGGCGTTACTTCTGACGAATATCTGGTGTAATTCCGCTTCTACAAGCGAACCGGAATTACATTACAGATCTTATCAGATAAACAGTTTTAAAAATAAGCCTCTAAGTTGTGAGTTTCAGTCACTGTTAACTTCTGTATGGTAACAGGCAGCTTAACAAACAGGAACGATATAAATAAGTTGCATTACATCGCATGTTTCCCGGGAATACGTTACGGGGAAATGAAAACGATACGACTATATACAGGTATATTTCTAAAATATTTCCTTGCAAAGGTGGTTCGTTTCGGATTAACTAGGACTTTGAAAAGAATTCCTGAACTTTGTTCGTAGCTGTAGTTATAAATAAAAGTTAACGTTTTGAAGCTTGGATCGTTTTATATCGAAGTAATTCAAGCATAGTTAAAAAAAAAAAAAACTCCGGAGAATGTAGCAAAACATTGTTTGAAGACCTTTGAATTAGTACCTACTAGCTAGTCAGATTAAATTTACTTAATAATTAATTCTTTACCTAATAATTCTTGATCCTAATAGATATTCTACTTTTTCACCGGACACAGTTTCATCGACGAGCGCATCAATGCAAAGTAAAAGTTTATTTTTCCCGGTGCAAATCTTTGCTAAAATACAACTAAACCAAAATATTATTTTAACAATATTCTAACATAGACAATTTTTTTTTTTACTTAACATAAACTAATAAAAATATATTTTAAAAAAGCTAACATTTTTAGGTTCTAACAGAAAGACATATACGATACATTTCCATTCTTACGACTACGTATGTATGACCATTATACTTTATATGTGTGTACCATGTTCTGAGAAATAAATAATTTAAATTTGAATTTGCTTCAATGCTTTCGGAAAATACTTGAATTTCCTTGACTTGTGAAAAAACTGGGCAATTGAGTTCCACACAATATATAGTAGGTAGGTATTTTCTACAAAATATGGTTTAGATATATATTGGTATATGGTTTTTGGAATCATTAGCGCAAGCTCGTCTCTCACTTGACCAGTTTATACAATTCGTTGCTTTACTTATTTTTTTAAATATAATCTTACGGCTTTCTTGACACTTGTAATATATTAAAAACATAAAACATTGTAAAAATGCATGTTTCTTGTTTAGATTTCCCCATTTATTTTTGAAAGACGTACAGACAGCGTAAGCGTAGCACTACGGTCTCATTGGAGCTCTAAAAGTTAACTTAAACGACCTATACAGGGTCAAAGGTAACTAACGCGAAACCTCTTAAGGGTGACTTTGGTGCATCAATACTAACAACTTTCGTACTACAAGTTTTCGAAATTCGCGAAAAAAGATCTGCTCTTCCATACAAAAATTATTCACTCTTGACAAAATGTATGAAACAGCTGTTTTTTTTTTTATCATAGAACAAAGTTGTTAGTCTTGATGCACCAATTCCGTTAGTTATATTTGACCCTGTATAGTAACAGAAGCTTTCTATTAGTAGCAATTAGCGCATTTTAAATTGATTGTTCACGATTTAAACAAAACTTTGAAACTTTGTCCAAACATCTCCGCCAAAATTGCCGACTTCGGCCAGTCGGCAATTTCGGCCAAGTCAGCCATCTCGTGGATTGTTCCAAAGAATTTAATAGGCTTCGTACAGAGGATACCAAATCCACTCCAAAGTTGAGAAGTCGATTGTAATTGTTTCATTTGGTTCCGCTTTGGCTTGATTAAAATGTGGCTATTGTTAAAGTTTGGAAGTAGGACGGGAAGAACAGCCCTACTGTATTTAAGTGTTTCGAGGAATTCGAATGGAAAATTCCTTATCTAATTTTTTTATGATAGATACACCTACTCAAGTAAATAGAATACAGCCTTAGTAGCATTAAGTACTAAAAGGGTTGTCGTGTTAACCTGAAAGTTTCCGTTGAAGGCTTGTGAGTTAATTTTCTAAAGTAAGTAAGAAAGTAAAGTAAACCTAGCACTTTCTACTGGCTTATAAGTAACTTATTTCTTAAGATTTAAGTATTTCTCCCAATAATGTTTGTGGCTAAAGCTCCATCACGTTAAATTTACTGACAGTTAAAAATATTACTACCAAAATATTTCCAAATCCTGACACACTATGTAAACTAAATTTAATAATA
This sequence comes from Agriopis aurantiaria, assembly GCA_914767915.1. Classification (NCBI taxonomy): domain Eukaryota; kingdom Metazoa; phylum Arthropoda; class Insecta; order Lepidoptera; family Geometridae; genus Agriopis; species Agriopis aurantiaria. Next base: position 19,792,657 of record OU611982.1, on the reverse strand, counting down.
TTGAAATTAAATGCAATAAAGAGCTTTCCAATTATTATTTTTAATCATCAATAAATATAAGCCACCTGGCTATCTACCGAGCATCAAACATTCATAGTCAACACATAAATATGGAAGTTCATCCGAGCACGAAAAATAAAATTTTAAAAGTGGTGGATCGTTCCCAGACCGCTCGTGCATTCTGTATGACGCAGTACAGATATGGGAGATAAGCTCGGTTTAGGTCCAGCTGGAATTTGTAAACCTTCGGCAATTTTTTTTTAAAGCCAGTTTAGTTAGAATATTTTAGCTTCTCTTTTATTTCAACCTAAACTTGCCCGCGTTGTTGGTAACTTACAGCAACCTCTACGTTTTCATTAATATTCCTCGTTTCAATTAGAATGTTATCATCATTTTAGCCATAGGACGTCCACTGCTGGACATAGGTCACCCCCATCGATCTCTAAAAGGGTCGGTTGGAAGCGGTCTGCATCCAGCGTTTCCCTGCGGTCTCTTTCAAAATCGTATGTCCATCTCGTGGGTGGACGTTCTACGTTGCGCTTACCGGTCCGTGGAATCCGGTCCGGTCAATTAGAATGTGTACTAATTATACTAATATTAATGCAATAGTGTGTTTGTTTGTGGCTCATTTCGTTAGTTTCTTTTTCTCACAGTAAGAGTGCAATAGATCGTCGTGGTGTTTTTTCCTCATAAATATTATTAGAGAGCTGGAAAGTGACATAGGGTATACTTTTATTTCGACTAAAATGTACGGTTCCTAAGGAAATACGTACTCTAGTGGAGTAGTAAGCAGCCAGTTACTTAACATATTAAGAACTATTTTAATTCAATATTTGGAAATAAAATAAATGTTTAGCAGTTCGGAGAAAGTTCCAGAGGCGATCGAATGTCGTTCTCGTATGAACTCATTGCCGACTCTGTATAAATAAATTATGAAAGTCCGTCCTAAAATCCTCCCACACAATATGTATTACATTAAAACTTTACGTAGCCTACATTAAAAGTCAGTTGAGACATAAAGCGATCCCTGACGAAGTATTTGAGAGCCTCCTGGAAACTTTGATGGTCCGATCCGGATTTTTCATCTCCGACTCATTTGAAATTATAATTTGCCGCTAAGAAATCGAATCAAAATTCCATTTAAAGTTGGTATTTCAATATTTGTTCAACGCAGATGTCTACGGCGCCGCTGCGAGCGTAGCAGACTGTTTAAAAATAATAAAACATAGTGGCAGTGTGCAAGTGATGTTGTTAATAACAATACACTGGAATATCGGATGAGTTGTGACTCCAGGGCTAGAAAACTAAATGTAGCATTGTGGTTTTATTGAAATATGGCTTTATTAAAATGTAAGCATTATTATAAAATATGGATGACAGGTACTTGAATTTCATTTCACTGTTATCTTAATAATGAAGTTGGTAAAAACACAGGGGCGGCTTGGACAGCCGTCGGGAGTGGCGACACCGCGTACCCCGATTCCATGCATGTGGCTAAAACACCAGGGACCCCTCTGGCTTGCCTTAACCGGCCATCTGGGGGTGGAAATCACAATAGCTCAGACCTACGCTCCGGGGTGGAAGTGCTAAAGGGCATAACACTGCGAGTAGCGTTTAGTGAAAGTGCAGCACACCTCTCGACACCCTAAGCCACTCACTCCAATGTTGCTGGTGCCAATATGCGGCAGCTTTTTTAGAAGGTGGCAATTCATCATCTGCTTAAATATAGTTTGAGATGAGACAGGATAAGGCAGGTGCCGTTTCTCATCCTATAGATCTGTTCTCCTATCCACCAGTTGGTCCACCTCAATACCCCAGTTTAAAAAAACCTATACTGTACAATAGTTTTAAATTACATTTTATACACACCCCATAATTTTATTTTGTTCTCAACAGACTCTGGGTGTTGGTTTCGGCCCCACCAATGCCTCTCAAAGGTCCGGGCTAGACCCGTAAATAAGTTTAATATGTTCGATAATACAGTAAGTAAAGTAAGACATAGTTTCAGGTAAGGCACTAGTGTAATATCCGAGGTTCGATCAGGTGAACTTAACAATGGATTACACGACGAACAAGGCAAATACAACATACCTTTACAAATCGGCAAAAATATCTTTCAATGTGTGAGGGTCCGACCGGAGACTGTTCTAGAATGGAGAACGCTGAACCGAACCTTAGATATTCAAATTTTCATAACACAAAGAACTTTTATTCGGTTCCGAACACAAGACAATTTTAGTCCTAAATAGACATTTAAGAAATGGAGGAAAATTTCCAAGTTTTGCTCTTTGAAAAACAATTTTAGTATTTGTTAAACGATTATTTTTTATGATATTTTCGTAAAGTATGTAAAAATTGTTAACAAACATTTCGAAAATTTCGAAACATTTATAGTAGGTAGCGATGAAAATTAACAAGATCATTTTTACATTGTGGTGTGAACTCTCAGAGCAAATAAAAATACAGAGTCCCTACGGCGCACTGCCAAAGTGAAGCGAAAATCGCTACCAAAACTACGTGAATTTCCAATAAATACACGACTCACGCACACATACGCATTCAAAACTACGTGAATTTCTTGTCAGAACGTCGTACTGACAACATCCGTTTTAAAAAGAAACAATGACTTTGTTTTAAACTATCACGGTTGTTCACTAAAGTTATATGATTATTTACGGGATATTTACCGTGGTAAGGTTGTGGAATGAGCTCCCGATATTTCGGCGCAGTTACATGCACCATGTTCACGGGAAGACTGAAGAATGCGGGTGGTTGGAGAACAGTTAAAAAGTTAGGTGCAGACATAACGATCTACCCTCTTTCTTAGTCTTTTGCTACGGTTATCACTGGAACTCGAACTCGAACCAGTGTACAGAAAACCGACGCACACAGACCTGTACTTGCATGCCACCTCTCACCATCATCCCCAGCATCTTAATTCTGTGGTCAGTTCACTGACAAATCGGGCCTATGATCTGTGTGATACAGAACATCTGGCTGAGGAATTATCCCACGTACAACTGGTGTTACGCAGGAATGGTTATAAGGCTCAAGTCGGTTTAACCAAACCAAGGAAAAAAGTGATGAAACCGAAGGTGGAACGACAGCTGACTTTTTTGCCATATGTAAAAGGAGTCACAGATAAAATAGGTCGAATTCTTGACAAAAATGCTATCAAGACCATATTTACTCCTCATTAAAAGATTGCGCAATGTCTGCGTTCCCCTAAGGACAAGATTCCCTTTCAGCATCCCGGGGTGTACAAAATTAACTGCAGCTGCGGAAGTTCGTACATAGGACAGACGAAGCGAACTGTTTCATGCCGCATCAAGGAACACATTAAGGCAGTAAAAAACAACGAGAGACACAAATCTGCCATAGCTGAGCATCTGCTGGACGCAGGTCCTAACCACTGGATCGAATTTCACAACCCTGAAATCCTGTCCCCCGAACGTCATTACATACCAAGGCTAGTAAAGGAAACTATTGAGATCTCGAAATGTCAGAATTTCAATCGAGGTGATGGTTTTCAACTCGCCAGTGCGTGGAATCCAGTATTAGGTTGCCTTAAAAATAAAAATTCGCGTTCAAAATGTGTTCAAAATACTATACGCAGTGATACAGTGAGTGTGTTTTGTCGGGACTTAGGTTCGAGTTCGAGTTCCAGTGATAACCGTAGCAAAAGACTAAGAAAGAGGGTAGATCGTTATGTCTGCACCTAACTTTTTAACTGTTCTCCAACCACCCGCATTCTTCAGTCTTCCCGTGAACATGGTGCATGTAACTGCGCCGAAATATCGGGAGCTCATTCCACAACCTTACCACGGTAAATATCCCGTAAATAATCATATAACTTTAAACAATGACTTCTTGCTGTGTTAAGAACTGTAAAAACAACACAAAAGTAAATAAGAAGAAGGATGGAATATTTCCACACTTAAGTATTTATATTATCACATATTTTGATGAATTACACGACACGAACTTCGACTACGTACACATGTTTCAAAAAGTGGCTTTACTTTTAGTGTTCGCGGTAGTCCCTCTGTATTTTAATTTGCTCTGAGTGTGAACTGTTAAAAATGCGATAAAAATATTAGAAGTACAAATTTAATTCATTATCTTTTCTCCGCCGTATCATTCACGACATTTTTCCAATGTTTACAGTTTACAGTCTTTATCCCCAAATCTGCTGGCTTTTTGAACGCTATGAATTTAATTCTAATCAAGTATCATCCATCCAGCCCTCATAGAGCCCGCTGCTTCCTTACAAATAATTAACTCGTGCAGTTTCGCCGCCCCTACACAGAACTATCCACATAAAACTGTCGTTAACTCATTCGACGAACAAAAAGGGCGCCCTATGGTGAATAGCGAGGGCATTTCTATTCACTGAGTGTATCATTAAGAAAATTACGGATGCCAACTAAAACAACACCGGCTGAGAGTGGTGTGCAGCGAAGAGTTGGTGAGTGGGAATAAATGAGTGATAAACGTAATATTATGCAATTAGTGAATAAAGGACGGGTTAAAAGCGAGGGCCATAGATGAATCACGAGTAAGTGAAGGATTCTAACGACTTAATCACGACCGTGGGGAGTGATCCATGATTATTGAATCACGAGCGTAGCGAGTGATTCATGTGTTAGAAACCTGAGCGACGCGAGTGATTCATGGCCCTTGATATAAATTCGTTTTATTCAAGAGTTGCATACTATACTTTATACCATGACTACGAGAAAAAGAAAATTTTAAGGAGTTTGTATCGAGTATTTGTTGCACAAGGAAGGTTGCATAGCAGAAAATGTCCCGAATGTTAAAAAACAATGCAAAGATAGATCTCAGATTCTAATGGGACACGTTTCATTTCTATATATGCATGATTTGTTCTACGATAACTAGCGTATCATTGATCCGATCTTCATGAAACTTTGTAGGCAAGTAGTTCATTTCAATACAATTTTTAAGTGAGCATATGGGCAAAATCGGGTGCCGAAAATGTATGGGTCGTGATGTCAAAGTTCAGGGCAAACTACTAGTTTTATATAGATTAGATCTAAGTTTGGCCACCAACTCGCTTGATGGTAAGTGACGGTGCGGCTGAGGACGGACGGTTGATCTAGAAAAATCTATTCACTCTAGCCTTGAAGATGCCTAGATTGTAGTACTCAGCCACTTTTTTCTTTTCTTTTCTGTTTTCTTAGGAAACAAGGGCAGGGAGTGGCGACGCATGGTGTCGCCAGTTGTTACTATTTACGATCACATTTGAGACTTCCCTTGAATTGGATGTAAATTCGGTAGGTTGTCATTCCATATCGATTAAAGATATATCGATACATTTCACATGTAAGGGTAATGATGGTGTTAAAAGAGAGAGAAAATAAGAATTGTAACAAACGAAAGCACGTAATAAAGATCGAGCTTCGGCATATAAATAATCCAGTCAATGGCATGGAATAACTCATGACCATGGGATTCAATGAGCATTCTTTTAAACACGATTATTGGGATCGGACTAGTAAGAAATTTATTTTTAGGAGTTTATAGATGATATAATCCAAATAATAAGAATTTCATCATAATCTAAATACTTTTTCCTTTAATTTTAGGGTTCCGTACCGAAAGGGTAAAAACGGGACCCTATAATATTACTAAGTCTACGATTTCTGTCTATTTTACTGTATGTATGTCCATCCATCTATCCGTTAGTCCTACCTATTTAACGGCTGTATCTTTCGAACCGTAACAGATAATAGATAAAATCATAATAGATGTAAAGAAATAAAAAAAAAGTCAAAATAAAAAAACGAAACCCCATACAACAAACGAATTTTTTTACGTATTTTTGTATTAGCTCTAATGTAATAAACCGGCCAAGTGCGAGTCGGGCTCGCGCACTGAGGTACCACCACAAAATTCAATAACGAAATTACCAGCTATAACTTGGTAATGAACATAAGTTTGTGACTGACTCGTACTTGGCCATTTGTATTATTTGTTGTTATATTTTATAGTGTGTACTATAATCGTTTTAAGTTTGACGCTTGTAAGTATTTCCATTTTTACATTAAAGCTAATACAAAAATAGTTAAAAAAATACGTTTTTTGTATTTAAAGAGAGGAAAAATAAATCTGACTACTCAACAGAACTCAAGAAATACAATCACAAGAAAAAAAGGTGAAAATGCTTAATATTGGAAGAAGTTTTATCTGGCTGTAAACAAGTCAACGTCCTTGGAATATTTACAATTAAAGTTGTTACATACTTTTATAAAGCAAGAATTTTGTTATGGAGTCGAATGACAACTATATAACAAATTGTATTATTATTGCAGGCTCACATCTAGTCAGTTTGAGTGTGACATTTTTAAATCACATGTAATGACATCATTTTGTTAGTTAAATGTTTTATTTGCAATGATTGAGCAAATGAGCGTAGATAGCAACTAGGGACGTTACCACGGGATACCGGATGTTATGAGAAACGATACCGATCCGAAAAGTCGGAACTTCAGATTAATTTTACACCTCTGATACCAACTTCAGATCTGGTATTTTTGAATCGGAGGTTCGGCAACAGCCACGGTCAGCACGTACGAATAAACATAAACTTGTTTGGAACAAATTTGTACTTGTCAATCCCTTCTCCCCACGTGCTTTCTGTCTGTTACTCGTTCACTAACTTACCCTTAATATCTCTCTGACTCGGATTCTGGTTCCGACTCCGACAAGCCAAATTTGAAAACTCTGACTACGACTTCCGATTCAGAAAAAACTACCTCCGTAACATTCCTAATGGCATCTAACCTTCTCGGCCTGACACCTTTACCTGTCTCGGTACTACGCGCTTGAAAACATCACATTTAGGTCCGTTCATAAGAATTACGTGAAATCTCATCTCAAATTACTTAATACTTTGTGTAAACAAACTGTTGAACATAATACCAAGGGGACCGAGCTGGAACAAAGGTGAGTCGGGAACCCCCGCAGAAGACGCAGCGTAGGTAGGCCTCCCACTAGATGGGCCGACGATATTGTGAGAGTCGCGGGCATCCAGTGGATGCAAAAGGCAGGCTGTCGTTCAGTGTGGAGGTTAAAGGGGGAGGCCTAAGTTCAGCAGTGGACATCTTCTGGCTGATGATGATGAAGGACGTTACGTCCAAAGGCATTGTTCTAGGCTTGGGTACTCATAGTATAATACTGTGGTAGATAATTTTAGCTCGAGTTGAAACTAGGAATTTGTACCAGTGAATGTATCAGAAAGAATGATCAGCAGTGGACGTCTTCTGGCTGATGATGATGAGAACCCCCACAAGCTATCTATTTATTATTTTGCATTATACATATGATACACGCTTATGCACTTTGGTATACACAAACGTTTGTGCCTTGTCCACTGTCCAGTACTTAATTGATGCGTGGACCAGCCCAAACCAATTCATAACCTTTTGTGTTGACACCCTACACATCCTCTGTTTAATTACAATTATAAAATACTTGCAGATAAAATCTTAATTAAAACCTAACAGATGGAGGTACAATGTCGGAAAACAAACGTAATTTTTAACCATTTTGTAATTTAACACAATCTAGATACGCTCTGATATAGAATAACATTTTCTCACTTCCCTGTGTTTATTTTTTAATATCGTAAAATATTTATTATGTTTTAGGTTCTATATTTTTTTTATTCGATAATAGGCTTGCGTTGGCCGCCTTCAACATGCCTGGTGGTATGATGCGATGGAGCACGCTTGCCTAGAAGAAACCGATTCACTCTTGATTTGAACACACCCAGACTTTACTTTACTTTTATTTTACTTATCTTCATTCCGAAGTAAAAGATGATGACCTGAAGTTATATGATTATTTACGAGATATTTACCGTGGTAAGCGTACCAAAATACTAAGAAAGAGAGTAGATCGTTTTGTCTGCACCTAACTTTGAACTGTTCGAACAACCACCCGCATTCTTCAGTCTTCCCGTGAACATGGTGCATGTAACTGCGCCGAAATATCGGGAGCTCATTCCACAACTTTACCACGGTAAATGTCCCGTAAATAATCACATAACTTTAGTGAACAGCCGTGATAGTATAATATTGATGTAATATTATTATTATGTGATTTGAAACACTTTTCTTTCTATCTATGCACATTAGTTTTGTGAAAGGTAGTGTCAAATTGTGTTTAATTACCATGCCTGTCTGTCTGTTTATGTTCGTATGATTAGTGTATGATGGTAATTTTATGATTATATAACCTTTCCAAGTGATTCAATAACCGAATGACAGTAATATTTACGACATGAGAGGCATAAAAGGCTTTCCCCGTCTGTGAATCGACAACTCACCGGCTGTCCTCCTAATGGGCCAGCGTTTAACTAAATGAGGTCAAAACCACTCTGTTTTGGGACAACAAATAAAACGGGAATTGATCCTCCTACTGAAGGCTTATTGGCTTAATTATCCGCCCGAGTAAAGAAAATACAAAGGGAACAGTTTAATTGAAAACAAAATGCTGGAAGGAAATAATGTAATAATTTATTTTGTGCTAAAGATCAGAGGAAACGTATTGTCATTGAGGAGCTATATTTGTAGCTGTGTAAGTGTTTCAAGGAGCGACCTTTCGGAAAATTGTATGACTTTAGAAATGGGACGGGTTTTATACGAGAGAGGTCTTCTACAATTAAGTTATCGTATTACGGAAGGTGGGTGTGAAGTAGCCGTCCTTGAGAAGGGCTGAATCACTGCTGCCAGCAACTCCCACTATATCTGCTGCTTTTGAAGATTATATAACCACTTCAATTTCATCACTCATTCAATTTCAATCATTATAAATATAGATATATATATATGAGATAAGATAAGATAATTTATTCAAATAACGAACACTCCTAAATACCATTGCCTAAAAGCAATAATACCCATGTGGTGCACGCTATGTCTCGTCAAAAACAAAATACAATTCACTCAAATTCATATTAAAAATTGTTGTTCATAATAATTATTTCATATTCAAATTAATAGGAAAACTCAACACCCTTTTATATAATTATTAAACCTGCTGTATAGGGGCATTGTTTGTATATATATACTAGCACCCTGGCTTCACACGGGTGTAAGCAAGATGTAAGTCTTATTTTTTTTTACATCTTAGGTTACATTATTGGAGTTTTAGTAAGGACCTCTATTTGTTTTTAAAAATATAATATAGCCTATGTCACCCGGGGATAGTATAGCTTCCCAACAGTGAAAGAATTTTTCAAATCGGTTTATTAGTTTCAGAGCCTATTCAATGCAAACAAACAAACGAACAATCAAATCTTTCCTCTTTATAATATTAGTATAGATATCGGCGCGTCCCATGGAGAACCGGCGGTGGCCGATCTGCATCCATCAGAATATATTGGTTCTATGGCGTAAGTATAGCGGCCGAGGAGAATGAGACCGTTACACTATGATTAATTTAACAATGGGAAATTACTTTAAATTATTTGGGGACAAGGTAACGCGGCCACCAAACCAACAATCCAAATTCAAAACCCAAAGTAAAGTGAGCTCCACCGAGCCTCGCGTGTCCACTAGCGCCTCATTTTATTCTAGCAATACACCATAAAGTTTCGCTAATAAATAAACTACATATTTCAAGGAAGCACTAAAACTCCTAGACAATAGCTACATCTCCAAAGGTTCGAGGGTCCAGTTACACAATTCTCTTTTCTTCCCCTGAGCAATTATTCACCAATTTAAAGTCCTGCGCCCAGTGCGTCGTAAACTGCGAGATGCGGGCTCCGATATCGGTCTGCCAGTACGTACTTGGAGTAGAACAATTTTACTATTTCATTCCTGCTGTACTGTTCATTTGTAGCAACGTTTTAACAGTGAAGTTCAATAAATTTGCTACAGTAAAGTTATCAAAATCAATCGTGACAAAAATATCACAATTAATTCATATTTTATTATTATTTAATAGTAAGGTTGCAATTGACTGCTAACTCGCACGATGTTAAGCGATGATGCGATGATTTAAATATATTTTTCATATAAATAAAGCCGTATTTTGTGTCCTTATCTATTGTTTTTTCAGTAAAACTAAACCCTTGCCGCTCTTTATTTTTCTCTTTACCCCACTGTGGAATACTTAGAGTTGAAATTGTTATTGCTTGTAGCATGTTGCGATGATTGCTACGAGATGGTTCCTTGACAAAACGTTCATTAATTGCTCATTTTAGGGTTCCTTACAAAACGTAACCCCGTATCTGTAAGTGCCTTCATAAGCGAATCACGGTTTTTTAATCAAAAATTGTAATTTATTTGCTGCACCTCCCGGTTACATCCATCATCCTACAGGAATCGTATTTTTGGATTATTCTCTTAAACGAAAATTTGTCAATTATAACAACAACAACAAAAAAGTTTACAACTATACATTTTGTAAACTGTGAGTAAAGCCTCTAAAATACTTACTATAAATACCGGCAAACTTTTTGAAAGCTAGTCAACTGTTGTATGGTATATAGTGCAACAGGGTCAGTCCACCCTTATCGATGTTTATCAGCCTGCGCGGGCCGAATATCGCCTCGCCCGCGGATTTGCTCACTTTTATCCCGAATTTATCGCGTGTCCACCTCGCCGGGACAACGGTGCCTTACCGGCTTCCGAGGGCGTTCTATTTGATCTTGTTGTCGGGAATTGGGTTAGCCACTTGATACTACTCTGTAATTAATGTTCTTTTCAAGATAACTGATTCTTTACGAGAAATCCCATGGTCGTTGACAGCATGTTCTTATAGTATTAGCAGCCAATGTTTCGTGCATAGAGGATGCATCTCGCTCGCGCATTTCTTGGAGATATAAAATTATTTTCTATAATGTTTCAAGTGACCATTATTTTTTTGTTTTTTTTTTAAATTTGACTTTTAAGCTTCGACCGTTGCAAAATTTTTGATTTTTCAAATATTTTACGTACGTACAATATTTTAATGTGCAAAGTGGTTTGATTACGTTTTTCCAGTAAAATGAGGCAAATGCACAGAGGTTATGTTAGAATTTACAACAAAAATTAATAATATAACATTTCGAGGTGGAGTCCTCTGCATTTCACACTGCCCATTTTTCTATCGGACTACCAGAGAGGACACGAAAAGGTGACACCGTTTTATGTATTTTTGAAAATCTATACGAACTGCTTTCATTCCACTGTTGTGCGAACTGCTAGAATGGAGTGCGCTTCCTGAATGGGTGTTCCCCGATGGTTACAGTCTGGGTGTCTTCAAATCAGGAGTGAATCGGTTTCTTTTAGTCAAACGTATACGTCGACCTTATGTCATTACATAAAATGCAAAAAGCGGTTAAATGCAAGCCTATTATTTAGTAAAAAGATATTTAAAAATCTAAAGCCGGACACTCAATTCATATCCTTATAAAACGAACACCTGCATACCTATTTGCTTCACCAATAAATGATTAGAACCAATCCAAGCCCCGTATCTCCCGTCACGTACTCCCCGCGGCAAACAACCAGTTACTAAAGATTCCCCAAGTCGTGCCCGCGTTAATGATACGCTCCAAACGAACATAAAACTAAGTCAATCGCGGCGAACGATCGCGAACGATACGCGCGAGATACGCGATACGTGACCCGAGTTGATACGCGCGGGGATTAAAAACGAAATAACGGGACATCTCGGGATGGCGGTAGGGTTGATAAGAAAGACGTGCTGTTTTAAATTACATAATTGAGGATTGTTTTTCACCAAAATTTTATAAGTCTTAGATACAAGAAAATGTTATTGTAGTAGCAGGAAAACTGGGCAAATAGTGTGTAATGGAACTGGAGTGAATAATGCACCAAAAAGAAGACCTCTGCTTAGCTATTGGTAATAGAAAGTGCTTGAACATGATGTAGAAAGTATTATAATAAATCTTACAACTGACTCAATTTCATTGCAACACCGAGTATTCATTGTAAATAGAATTTTAAAAGGACACAGCATAGATAGGCCTCCCACTAGATGGACCGAAGACATTGTGAGAGTCACTGGCATCCAGTGGATTTGAAAAGCAGGCTGTCGTTCAGTGTGGAGGTTAAATAAGGAGGCCTATGTTCAGCAGTGGACATCTTCTGGCTGATGATGATGAAGGGCGTTACGACCAAAGGCATTATCCTAGGCTTGGGTACTCATAGTATAATACTGTGGTAGATAATTTTAGCTCGAGTTGAAACTAGGAATTTGTACCAGTGAATGTATCAGAAAGATGATAATCTGGCCATTTAATCCAAGCAGTTGTTAGTTCGTGACAACCCTAGCCGGTAACCTACTCAATATTGAACAACGGTTCTCGAAGAACGATTGTGATCGCAATAGATACGATGAGTACAATTGAGTTTGTATTTTATTTTATTCCACTTGTTCTAAAGCCGACCAATTAATTTATCAAAGGCTGCTCAAATTGCGAGGCAATTAGACCAATTAAAACAAGCTTCGTAGTTTTAAAAATAACTTATTTATCAAAATAACTGTTTCAGCATTTTTCATTTTAAATACTGAGCATTTTTCATTCTGTGTACGTTTGTTTTTATTTTAGGTTATAATATAAATTAATGAAACCGTTAGACGACTGTAGTGTAGTAAAATGAGTACTTATTTTTCCAAGTATCTTTATTGAGATAAACAGACAGATGTCATAGTAGGTATATCAAAGAGGAACACTCAGGAACGCGCTTTGAGCGTTCCTTAGTGAAATAAGGAACTTTTATAAAATACTAGCGACCCACCCCAACTTTTCACGGGTTTTATTTTCGTGCGAAGCCGAGGCGGGTCTCTACTTATATATATTTACCTTCCGTGAAAAATTATCTAACTGATGGTGGAAGTCGCATCAAAATCCGTTGCGTGGTTTAGGAGGAGTTAGCGGTCATACAGACAGACATACAGACGCGGAGAGAGACTTTAATTTATACTATGTAGAGATAGAGTTTTTTTTGTTTGGATTATTATTCGATGAACACATGGACACTGTGCCAACTGATTATCAGCATAACAACAGATAGGCGATACAAAAGATACAAAAACAAGTCAAGGCGACAACACAGATCACAGAAAAGAGAAGTAAACGGAAACGAGAACTAAAATCTGTTACTAGGCATTACGAGTGAACCTTGATTGGACATTCTTATTTAGATCAACGCATCAAACTCCGCATCCAAAGGACCTTACCTTTTTGCGTTAGGTTTTAAAGTTCTTTATCCGCATCACAGTTGCTAACTGATTTCGAATGACTGACGTTTTGTTTATATGGGTGCAACCACGGTGCAACTGGCTACAACCTTACAAAAATGCCTTGACAGCTGTTCTAATTTAAACAAAAAAAAGCTTTTCTGTGACACAGATCAACAATAACCCAACACGGTCACGAACGTATCAGAAAAACCATTTTTATATATAAACTCGCAAATCAGATAATCCAAATTGGTTTTTAGACGTAAACTCGATTTTGACGTGTATTTTACTTTATCGCGGAGGCAGATAAATTGGTCGAGATACCGCCTGGAAACGTAGCAAAGTGTCAATGTTATATACTTCACAGGAGGTCTCGGGAAATTTGCTTGCAGATGTTATGAGAGATAACTCGGTGATACCATTGAAGAGAAATTAACTGTGGAGAAGGGAAAAATGTTGATTGACGGAATACTTGAGTTGAGGGATGAGATGATGGAGTTGGGCATAATGTTCGATGCATTCTCAAGGGTATGCTCAGTATCAGTCAGCAAAAAATAACCCTTCACACTCATTACTTCTCACTAGGGTTCCGTATGTCGGGGATGCCATAGAAGACACACAAAGACACGGCGATTAACACCTAGAGAAAATATTTAAATTTATGAAGCAAATATCTGCCCCACCGGGAATTGATCCCAGGGGGGTTAGACAAGACCCACTTTCTGTTAGCGTTAACGCCTGCGGAAACATGAAATTGTATGAAAATGACATTGACAATGACATTAGCTTGAGAGATTTTCTCTCAAGCTAATGTCATTTTCATTCAATTTCATCTTTCCGTAGGCATTAACCCCCCAGGGCCCGCGTTTTTATCTTTCATTATATAGAAACTATTACTTTTACGGGATAAAAAGTAGCATAATTATATATTACTAGCTGAATCCCGCGGTGCTACCCGTGATTTTCCAATTTTCCCTCATTTTCTGGCAGAATAAGTACCCTATGTCCGTTCATATGATGTACACTATCATCCTGCCAAAATTCGTTAAGATCGGCTCAGTGGTTTAGTCGTGAAAAGCGAACAAACATCCAGACAGAGAGACAGAGTTACATTCACTTTTATAATATTAGTAAGGATGTTAATGTTATAAACTATCTCCAATCCTTTCAGATCTATTAAAATTTACAGCGGTTACGGAGAGAAGGCTTTTGTCCTACCACTGAGAACTGACAATGATAATAGATTATGATAATGATAATATGTGATAGACTGATAATGATGATGATAAAACAGTTACGGAGTTAGTGAGGACACACATACACACTTACAAACTTTCGCATTTATAATAATATCAGTGTAGTTCCTCGCTGAATTGCTATTTTATTACAATATTTAAACAAAGATGCTTCTTATATACAAAATCCTGGAGGGAATATTTTAGTTTAGTTAACACACTAATTACGAGGATTTGTGTCTGTTCGTATTTCACCCATACAACTATGTTGTAAAGATTGTATAAATTTCAATAAAATTTTGTAGTTAGGTGTGTTGGAACTTTTAACATAAAGGTCTTTATTTATAAAACATACCTACTTATATATTATTGAGTATTTCATGATGATTCTTCTTATTGGTAATGTTTTGAAAACGATTTTTCCTATTTTTCGTTGAGCCTCACCGACAGACCTTTTTACCAGGTCACCGGGCCCGCGGGTCACACCACGTCTCCAACTTACCCGAACGGACCCAAAAACGTCCTAACTATTGAGTTATATTCCAAGAAAAAGATACCTATAGGAACTTGGGGATTAATCTTTTAACGTATGGCCGACATGGCCGGGCTTCACTGATACAGAGTTGGCCAGCGAGGTTTGTCAGTAAGTCAGAAACAGTGTCGTTCTACTAGACGGAACTGTTGAGACTAGATGATTGCTTTTCTTAACGATCTTCGTTAAGAAAGTGAGCATTGTTATCATCTTGTTAGTTAGTTTGTATTTTGTTTATTTAATAAAGGAACTTGCTCGAAAAAAGCTAACCAAGTTACTATATAGCAGGTATTTGTGTTGCACATAGTCATATTAAGCCGTGATGCTGTCTACGGTGGAGCATGTTTGCGTTAACGAAACCGATTCACTGCTTGAAGATTGTAACCATTAGGGAACAGTCACTAAGGCAGCTCATTCTGGTCTAGCAGCTCGCACAATGAAAGCGAAACATCAAAAAAACTCGCACATTTCATGTTCTACTCTCCAACTTCTCCCATCTCATATGCATTCGTAACTAAACAGAAACTTTTTGATAACCCTCCAACCGAAACGCCATTACCTCAAGGTCTGAAGGTAAACCATCGCCTTATAAAAGTCCCGCGCAATATTAAAAGTCGAGAGTTAGCGCGAACGAGCGGCAAAAAGAAAGGGTAAAGTTCGTACCTGCGCCAGTCCCGGGATAAAATATTCACCGGGAACATATTACGGGAACGCTGCTCCGAGATCTTCACTGTGAAATTAAACAAGTTATGAATGGGAAAGTTTCAAGAGCGGGATTTAATAGTCGCGGATAGGTAATAACGCGGTCGCCCCGGGTTTCTCCCAGAACGGATTAATATAATGAAAACCCAACTTGTGAACTAACTCGAGTGTAATCTTGCTCGGTGATCAGTCCAGGCGGCACCGCCCGCGCCCACGCTCTCCTCGATACGATATAATAAGAGGTTACCTGTAAACTCTTATTTATTTTCAATTTCACAAATTGATAAGTCATCAAAGTTTCAGGTATAATCTACAAATTGAGTTAAGCGAAAGTTTACCGTTTGAGCAATATTTTGTGTAAACAGTCTTGGGAGGGGGAAATCGCAGACCTTCGAGATAAAATCAAAAGTTAACAATGCCTTCGGAGTGCGGATTTGTTATATCGCTGGAAAAAGGTGAGCTTCCGATATTCCCTAATGAATTGACCTCGACTCAATCGTTCGTGTAACGGAATTGTTCCGAATTCGGTAGATTTACTTATCTTCGACGGTGGCAGCCGGCTCTTCTATACGGTCCCTTCCCCGGCAACTTGTCCGCTCGCAATCAATGTTAAAACAGATTTCTAGTAATTCCTTTATCAAAATTGGATTACATAACCTTTGTGTCTAACTATTTTTGTAGCGTTAGTGTTAGCTTGTATTTGTTTAGTAAACAAACGCACTTGCCTCATAAGTTTAACATTTTTGGAAAATAATATAAAAAATTTTCGTTAACATTATTTTCTGTTTATTTTTATATAATTTCAAAGTAGAACCGAAGAACCGTTTCGAACCGGAAGACGCAGCGTAGGTAGGTCTTCCGACGACATTGTGAGAATCGCGGGCATCCAGTGGATTCAGATGGCAGGCCGCGTTCAGTGTGGAGGTTATTTTATTTATTTATAATTAATAGGCTTGCGTTTGACCACCATCACGCCTGATGTTAAGCGATGATGCGGTCTACGTTGGAGCACGCTTGCCTAGAAGGAACCGATTCACTCGTGATTTGAAGACACTCAGATTGTAACCATCGGGGAACACCCATTCAGGCAGCGCATTCCACAGACTAGCAGTTCGCACAATAAATGTGGAATCAAAGCGCTTCGTACGGGTTTTCGGAATATCAACCATAAAGCGGTGTCGATTTTTCGTGCCCGCTCTGGCAGTCCGATAGAAAAATGGGCAGGTTAAAGGGGAAGGCCCATGTTCAGCATTGGATGTCTTTTGGCTGATGATGATGATGAATTTCAAAGTTGGTTTATATGTAAATCTGCTAAGTAAGTACTATCAGTGTCAGATCTATCACTTCAATAGCACTTGTTCAAAGAAATCCTCATATCGCGTGCCGCAGCCCGTATCTCTGCCATCAAACGTGACACTCGTTTCCACGCCGCTTGGTATTTCGTTTTTCTTTTGAAAGCCTTATCAAACGAAACTTTCCCCGCCCTTCTCATATTCATAACTCAGTTCGAGGATGCCCTATTATAATGCAAGGAGCAACAAGCTTCTTTTCGTTATATCGTGTCAAGAATCCCTGTTATTTCCCAACTTCCGGGGATAAATCTTTCCAATCTCTCGAGTTTCGAGCCGAGCCTGCATTCTTCCGGCGCGGCGGGGTCATCTCTCGATACCAAATCGGTACGAGTTCATTCGAATAATTTCGATTAGAGTTAAGCAGATGTAGCGACGGAATTTGAACGATCGCAGTCTTTCAAGTTTCATAAATCAGAAGCCGGAAGAATCTTCGCGAAATTAAATCAACGGAGAATTTATTCCATTATTGTAACGACCGTTCTGTTTAAAGATATTTTTAGCGAATACTAAGAAATTAAAATGATAACGCTGCCGAGTGAGATGGTTAGTAAAACAAAATAATATAACTCGTGAAAACCTCGCCATGTCACTACGAAAAGCTATGATTTTTTCCTTCTGATTACCTGCTTCATACCATGGGGCTAAGGTTATTTTTTACTACTTAGGTATTACTCACTCATATTTAATATAGAACTACGGAGAGGGCTATGCTCGGGGTTTCTCTACGAGATCGATAAACTAGACAAACGAAAGTAACCGACATAGCCCACCAGATTAGCAAGCTGAAGTGAAGTGGGCAGGGCACATAGCACGCAGAACAGATGGCCGATGGGGCCGAAAGGTTCTCGAATGAAAACCACGGGCCAGTAAGCGCAGCGTAGGATGTCCATCAACAAGATGGACAGACGACCTGAAAGAGACCGCTGGGAAACGCTGGTTGCAGGCCGCTTCCAAGCGACCATTTTGGAGATCGATGGGAGGCCTATGTTCAGCAAACTGGCGCTGATAGTCCTTGATTTTCAGCATTAATGCCGAAACGGACCCATTCGACACTGATTGTATCCTTTAGATATAAGTTTTTGTAAAGGTGTCGAATAAATATATTTTCTTTCTGTCTTTCTTTCATCATATGGATAAAATAATGATGAGGAATATTTACTTTAAAAAATTACTATCTAGTTTGGCTCAGTTATAGACGTCTGTCTCACGAGCCAGAGATCCCGGGTTCAGTTTCTGACCAGGCAGAAGTTCGCACGATGAGTTTGAATAACAATGTTTTATTGTATCTGGAGCTATTAGCCCGTGTGCTTGTTTATGTTCTAGATAACTTAGTTGGGAGCTAAGAATGTAAATCGTAATTTTTTTATCATGCGTGCACAAATTGAATTTACAATAAAACTCGTGTATTTCCTTCCATTGCCACAACCTGCAAGTACTTGTAATTAAATTCTACTCCCCGCTTATTTCCACAAAACATTCCAATCTGTCAATTCTCTCATAACTCGATTATGTACCGAATTCTTCCGAGTCTCCCTCCGTCCCACTCCCCCGTCCCATAATGCTTGTTTACCGTGTTACGCCCGACTCTGTGATTTCCGGGATCCCGGATTGACGGAGATGATTTTTAATATCTGTCCCAGTCAGTTTTTCGGGAAAAATCCTTATGATTTATCATTTAGAGCCGTGTAGGTCGCGCGTGAGTCGACCTCTTCTGCCGCGTTTGATTGATGCGGGACAATCGTGTTATGTCTCTCCAGTTGGATTGGATCACATAACCTCGTCTTATATTCATTTATTTTGAAGAGAAAATGGTTTTTCAATCTATTATATTACGCTAGTGGTGCTATAAATAGCCGCTCCTGCATGTCGAGCCTTTCTAAGTAGCTTCTAATAATAGCTGAAGCCAGTTCCATTAACTTGAAACATCAATCATTTTAGATTCATTGCCTATATATTATGTTGTACTGTGACACCCACGACCTTTCAATTGATAAAACAAATTCGAAATCGAAGTTTTTGAGAAGCAAATATTTAAAACCTCGACCTAAATTTCCGTGTTCTCCCTGGAGTCCGAAACTGTCCATCCGAATCGAGACTCCGACATCGTTTGTTCTACCTCGTCTTTTTTCTGAATAAATTTGTTTGAATATTTGGCAAAAAGCGGGATAAGTGCGCGTTATTTACATTCTGAACGCGCGAGGATGGCTGTGACGTCATATTTACGACATCGAGTGCCATAAATATGGAGATCATGATCGATAAACGCATTACCGTGGTACTTGATGTCTTTATACTGAGACAAGGAAGGGCAAGCGGTCGCCTGTAGCAGAGTCACGGGCAACACTTAGGTAGGGATCACTTTAATTACATATACGAGTATGAATAACATCTTCATAAGGACGTACTCACCTATAGACAGGGTAACTGATGAGACAGTGGAAATATTCGGGGAAATCATTGTACTTATCATTATGAACAACTTTTACTACGTGACCAAACGTAAACTCGCGGAAAAAACAGCTGTTCCATACATACGATTAGATTAGATAGCCCGTTGGTCCAGTTGGTAGTGAACCTACCTTCTGAGCCGGAGGGCGTGGGTTCGATTCCCACGTAGGACAAACATTTGTGTGATGAACATTTGTGTTTGTTCTATATCTGGTTGTTAATATCTATTTAAGTATGTATTTAAAAACTATATATGTATGTATATCAGTCTCTGGCAGCCATATCACAAGCTTTGCTTAGTTTGGGGTCAGATGACCGTGTGTGCAAAAATGTCCCAAAATATTTATTTATTTATTTATTTATACGTCGAGTGACAATGAACTTTTTGTATAAAACAGCAATTTTTTTTCGGGATTTCTGACTTGGTCCCATAGTAAAAGTTGTCCATAATTATGAGTACAATTACTTCCTTTCGTTTTAGCATACTTATACCCTTAGGATTAGTATACCCTTTCCTTATAACTGTGTATATTATTATAATAAAGATAATATTAATGTACAAAGTTGGCCAAAACCGTAATACGCGATTTTGTGTTCTTAGCTGTTTTCAAACAGAATTTAGCATTTAGAATATGGCCACCTCATAATCTGAGTTGAAAGCTTGTTTTATAACTTAGACAACGTCTTCACAAAGAAAACGGGTCATAAGATTGTTATCAAAATAATACGTATTTGAAGAAGGTGAAGTTAAACATGAAGATTATCTGGCCCCGCCCGCGCCGGCAAAGTTAATCACGTATTACGACAACCCGACTTTGACAAAATCTTTACAAAGTCAGAAGCTTCTTAGTAATAGGTATATTCGGCTCGGCCAGACAAAGAGTATTACACAAACACATATAAGTTTTGTCGAATCTGAACAATAGCACTGTAAAACTATTTAAATCCCAGCGGTGGGCTGCTTAGCTAGGCTAAGCCGAGCTATCAGAATCCTTGACGTAACTGCCCGCAACTGCTAAAAGTTTTACAACTAAATGTCCAAAATTAGCTAAAATAAGGCCAGAGCAAGCAGAAATACATTTTACGTAATTGCGCAGAGACGCGGCTTACAAATAAACGGATAACCAAAACCATGTATTTGTATGACAATAAAGTAGTGTAGGTACTCAACTTGCTCAATAATAAATACAAAGATGCATTTTTAATTGTTTAGTTCTCTACACAGACACATTCTCCAATATGTATCAAACTTGCTTTGTTTGTAACTTGCGTATGTACATTTTGTTTCCAAATTGTTTAAAATTAGGTTGAAGGTAGACAGACATAGTAAAGTTAAATTTTATTTAGATACAACAAAAGCTGCGTTTTACTGCAGACAAAACTAAAAAGATGTCCGTGATCGGAACTCTAAAGGGATAAAACTTTTATACCTGCTTGCATAAAGTCCAGATAGAATATTCAACAGGGCGCCGCGTAATCCTCGGGACTGAAATTAAAGAAGTTATGAAATGGGAACTTTTTAAAATAACGCGCGGTACCCGCCTTAATTCTTTGGTACTTTCGAACAATTTAATTAAGAAAATTGCGAGTAAAAGCTAGGGGGTGCAGGACGGGTGGTGGCCACAGGAAAACCGGTAAAAGCGGAAAAATTGCCGGTTACTGAAGGACAATTGCTGATAAGCCCTTTGAATGTCGCAAGGGTTTGAAACTTGGAGCCTTTTACCTTAACGAGGACAAGGACGTTTTACTAACAGATTTTAATAATTTCGTGAAAATTGTAAACGTTTTTAAAAATGAAGCAGACATCGTAACTATACAAATGGATTCAATACAAACACAAAAAATGTCTTGAAAAAGTTCAAGATAGCGAAGACATAGTGTTTTCTATATTATATTAAATTTTATTGAAATAGGTTTGTATATTTCCAGTGAAATCTATCCCAGTGTATTATAATTCCAAAATGTCTAGACATAGTTGTTTATTCAGGTCAAATGTTGTGCTATGTATAGCCAAGATCAGGCCTTTGTGAATATGTAATATGTTTTGCATAAATCAACGTGTAGTCTTATTTTAGCGTTTTGTCTTTTTTTATTTTTTTCTTATTTTGTGTATTTATTTTGTAGATAGCCCGTTGGTCCAGTTGGTAGTGAACCTGCCTTCTGAGCTTGGGGGCGTGGGTTCGATTCCCATCTAGGACAAACACTTGTGTGATGAACATTTGTGTTTGTTCTATATCTGGTTGTTAATATCTATTTAAGTATGTATTTAAAACTATATATGTATGTATATCAGTCTCTGGCAGCCATATCACAAGCTTTGCTTAGTTTGGGGTCAGATGACCGTGTGTGCAAAATGTCCCAAATATTTATTTATTTATTTATTTTATTTATTTGAGTAAAACTTATTACACGCGTCCAGAAAATAATGCAAAACAAAACGCCAAAGAGAAAATTTTAAAACTTCCCAAAATCCGCAATAAAATTGCAATTTTTGTCGAACAAAAAGCCTATCAATTTTTATCGCCGCATAAAGTAACGCAAAAATCCATCTATTTATTACCCGCTGACAGGACAACAAATAAAAACTTTTAACGATGTGCCAAACAATAAACTCTAGGCAAATTCAATTGACAAATCGAATTGGCAGGAGTGGATTGCCGCCTACGCCGCGCCGGCCTCCACGGCAGGACCATTGCACCGAGTATATTTTATAACACCTTTTTAGGGATCCGTAGTACTACTTACCCTAAAAGTTCGTTCTGTCTGTCCGTCTGTCCTAATTATTTAGAACCTCCTAACTTAGTCAATAAGGTAAGCACATAAAATTAATAATGATCATTTATTATCATGATAGCGCCCCGATTGCCCAGTTGGTAATAGATAGACTTCAATGCCTCAAGCTGGTACTTGGCTGATCCATCCCAAACGTGACTATGGCTGCAGAGACTGATATACATATATATATAATGAAATAAATAATAACACCCAGATATAAAACATACACAAATGTTCATCACATGAATGTTTGCCCTATATGAGAATCGAACCCACGCCCTCAAGCGCAGAAGGCAGGTTCACTACCAGCTGGGCCAACGGGACTATCACCTGTGCTATCACTACCAACTGTGCCAACGGCACTATCAAAATTATTATTTTAATCATTATTATTTTATCAAAATCATTAATATATCAAAATTATTAATAAAATTATTTCAGTAATTTTGTCCCCAACGCATTTCCCTGTCAGGCTGGATTATTGAGCCCGCCCTGCGCGCTCGACAGCGGGAGTCAGCCTCACCTGCAAGCTGAGCAGTCAGACGCGACGCCGATATTAAAAACCGCCTATATATACCAAGGATTTATTCGGAAGCGCGACGCGTTCAAACGCTTGACGCGTGACGAATTAAATCCGATGATTTTGAGTCGTCACGTGGGTAGAGCCACTTTTCGTTTGTTTCATTTCTTTTCAGTATCTAATATAATAATACATAGTTATGACACATTTTATGATCGATGGGGGAGGCCTATGTCCAGCAGTGGACATCCTATGGCTGAAATACTGATGATGCTGAATGAAGAATGTGCAATTGTGCGTTCTTTATATACTAATCGATAACATATCATTTTAGTAATCTAAGAAATGAATCAAAGTTGTATGGAAAGCAAGCTCTTCGAATGAACGTGTCAGAAACTAGCATCAAACATCAAACAATCATATATAGTTGGACATATATCAGTGAGTAGCAAATTGGCCACGTCAAACAATGTTTGCGTGCTCCTAATGAGCATTTAATGCCTCATTGAATTTTAAAGTCAGTCCCTGTGTGGACAGCGCCTCGCCACAGTTTAAATAACAACTAGTTCCAACGTAACTCTAGTTTATTAACACCCTTATTTTAGCATCAGTAACTAAAGTCCATTGCAGACGATGCGTAGTACTTGTGCAAATGTTACTCGTGCCAGTTGACTACGCACTGTATGCAAATTCAAATTATTTATTTGTCAGAACATGGTACATATATATAAAGTAGCATACATGGTCGTAAGAATGGAGACGTATCTAATGTCCTTGCTTGTTACAGCGTATAAATGTTAGTTACAAGGTACAACACGTTTTGCTTAGTGCCAGTGGCAGTGGAAGTTGCTTAGCTTTGGTATTGTCATCCAAATTGTATATACTTGCAAAGTTTTAAATCGATACGTTAATTAGATGTAAGTTTAAATCTTTTTCAAGGTTTTTAATATTTGTTTTAGGACGCGGTCGGAACTTGGATGGGTGACCGCCTGGGCGTGGTGTTGACTTTTTGCACTGCTGTTTGTATTTTGTGGTGGTACGGAACCTTCAGTGCTTGAGCCCGACTCGTACTTGGCCGCTTTATTTTATATCTACACACATGGTGAAATGCGCGAGCCATGTATAAGACGCACGAAGCGTGGAGTCTCGATTGATACATGTTGTATTAGCAGTTTGTTATAATATGATCAGTATTCAGAAAGCAAAGCTGATACGCAATTTATCAGAGTGCCTATATCGTATCGGACCCGGCGAGGCGGAGTTACGGCCAGGGATGGAACGCGCCAGCTTGCGTCACCTAGTTGCGAATGATGACAGGATGGTATGGGTACATCGACGAGAAAATATGTTTGGTTACAAACAAGGTCCTTGGCCTGGTTTTATGTGTTGTACTACTCATATATACGAGCATATACGTGCTTTGGATTGTTTTACCTTTGTTTTATTGAATATTAGACTTGCATTTGACCGCCACCTCGCTTGATGTTATACGACGGAGTACGCTTGCCTATAAGAATCCGAATCATTCGCGACTTGAAGACACCCAGATTGTAACTATCAGGTAACACCCATATAAGCAGCGCATTTCACAGTATAGTGATTCACACACTTGGAATCAAAGCGCTTCGTACAGGTAGGTCTGCGGAATATCAACATGGAACGGGGGCACCATTTCGTTCCTGCCCTGGCAGTCCGATAGAAAAATGGCTAGGAGATAACGAGATCATGCAGATCCGAAGACATGCTATCACAAACTTGGGTTGAATAATAAAGTGTACTAAATAATAGTTTATACAAGGTATACACAGAACGGTGGTATACAGTTGAAAGAAGTTTAATTTGCTACCTGAAATCGCAATTTGTTTTGAAATTTTCAGGATAGGTCTTTCTATTCCCGTTGTCCACCAGAGAGTAACAAATATGCGAGTGGTATCTGGTAATACCCATTATCAGACAATTTCAGAAATTTTTCAAATGTATTTCACTAGTAGTTTAGAGAATGGAACAAAAACACCGTTATCTACCTACAAAATAATAAAACAAAGATACTTCTCCGCTAACTCCTCCCGCAGTGTAATCGCTATATCCCCGAGACCGCAGGTAGTCGCTATCGCCATTGAACTGCGATAGTTACGAACTAAAGCGAAGAAAGCTTATTGTAATGGATCGCGCGACGCTCGGAGCACGCAAGCGGTTCCTCAGAGCAGTCGTGGAGCTCACGGCCGTACGACTGGTGTCCTGGGATATACAATATCCCACATTAGTTAATTAATATAACGGATTTTTTTATGACGGGACGTACCTCGCTAATAATCATATAACTGTAGTGAATAACCGCAATAGTTTAAAAACAATTAATCATCATCCGGATGTTTAGAATTGTGAAGATCGTTTGGGATTATATTTTCTAAGATTTTGGTACAATGCTAAAGTTTTAAGGAAGCTTGAACCTTGCAAAAAAAACTATGTGATATGATGGCTCTGAAGTTGCCAGCAAGTAACAGCCTATTTGGTTGGCTGGGAAGCTCGCTGAGGTGAGGGTCAACCTTCAGTGGAAAAATCATATGGTAGTGATGAACGACACTAAGAAAGTGTTCCTGTTACTCCTAATCGAAAAAGTACGAGCTACAGAAATAAAGTATCACAAGTACTTTTAAATACGTTATTATGTTTCTTCATAATATTGTTATTGAAACTGTAGTTTCGTTAATTGATACAAATATAAAAGCTTTGTTAAACAATGCATGTTAAGCATTGTTCAACATAGATAAAAATAGCCTAGCAGAATGCTAGCCAATAGCCGCTACAAAGTAATTCCCACCTGCCGGCCCTTCCTTGCCTACCCGTGTGGTAACCATTACTTGACAGTTCTTCGAAGCTGTCACCTTAATTATTCCATTGTGGGCGTATCGAGGGCACCTCGGAACGACCAGCTGACAGCTGCTAGTCAACGGGGTAATTTGTTACTAGTTTAGATAGGGTAGTGCGGTTTATTTATGTTTTTAATTTGCTTTCTTTAAAAATATTATGCGTATGATGATCACTCAGTGCAGGAAATATTGTTGTGATAAGTATTTGTATTCTCGATGAGTGTGTGTTATGTAATTAGTTTGCATTGGTTTTCAAACCCTAAGATATATCTTAAGGTTTGAAGTGCTATTGCAGAAAATATTTTGTAGGCCCGCAGTTTTACTCGCGTAGATGATCTCATAGGAATCTTTAAAAAAAATCGGATTAAAAAACATCCTGTCACTTCTCAGATCTCCAACTATCTCTATGCAAAAACAATAACATACTTTCGCATTTTTTGTATCAGTATGATTAGTAATTCTTCTAAACTGAATTAACTAATCATACTTTCAACTCTCGGCAAACATTAACTAATATGAAGAACACATTGTAAAGCAAAACATAAGTACCTAACATTAAAAATGTTCAATGATATTGCTGTTATTAAAGTTTATAAACACAAACATTGAACCGTGCGAAAACGCATTTAGCAATGTTTTCTTTCTTTAAATAGAATAAGTGGCAAACAAGCTACGGGCCACGTGATGGTAAGTGGTCACCGCTGCCTATAGACACCTAAAATACCCGGGGCATTTCCAGTGCGTTGCCTACCTTTGAGGACTCTATTCACCCAAAAGCGAAGCAGTCCAAATTATACTTTGGAGGAAAAACCGAAGGTGGTAAGCCATTCCACAACTTACAGTAACCAGCGACTTGCATACTAACACACCAAACAAAAAGCTTCAAGTTAAGCTTGTTACTTGCTTGACTTTATTTTACGCAGCGTCACAACTCAAAATGTGATACAAAATGAAATCCCCCGTGCTGATTCCCTGATCCGGTCGGCTGGTATAAAGGGCGTGACACACTGTGACAGAATGTGCAGCGCCGCTTGTAACCAGCTCAGGCAGTGAAGCGAGTGACGTGCATACCAACACTGTAGATAAGGAGATTAGAGCCAATACCGTCACGAGTTGGACCTTGAGAGTCTATGATTCGTGAATCCTCACTCGAGCATTTTTTTTTTTAAAGATTATTAATAAAATTTCAATAATTGTATTATTGCTACTTATGAAACATGCAGAAGAAATAAAAACTTAAAAACTGGATAAAAAAAGATTTGTTCTAGAATTGATTTTTAAATATTATGTTAACATCTTTGAAACAAAATGAAAAATTTACAGAATATTTATAATTAAATTTTTCAAAAAAATACATTCAGTAATTTTATATTTACAAAAATGTTGAAAAGCGCTAGTGAGATACAGGTTGCCCGAAGAATCTCATGTTACGGTTAATTAGTTTTTCCAAAGATAACATTCTAACTCGAATGTTTTAGGTTTTAAGAGCAATTTTCCAGTTTTACTGCATTTTGACCAATGTTTTCTTTTTTTCTTGCTTGTACAGGTAGCCCAAGCCGAGGGACTAGTGTAAGTGTTAGATGTTAGGGCGCCACAGGTCTCTGAAAAGGCTGTTAGAAAGTATAATAACCCAAGATTTTTCTCAGTTCACTCGTGAACAAGACATCCGCTAGCTCCCACACTACCACCTTTCTCGTTTGGTCCCCACCCCGCGAGGTAACGAGAAATGCCCTTTCCTTGAAGCATTCAGAGCGAGCTTAGGTGAGCAGGTAACGCAAAGGAAATTGTATAATATTTTTAAAAACATTTTGTAGACGTGAAACTCTGATAATATGTTAGTGAGCGTTTTCTTTTGACATGGCGTGTTAGTTGGCGGTCGCTTTGAAATTGCTTTCTAGCAACTTGCAATAGCAAAAATGTGTAACTAAATCCAAAGAGATAATAATAATTTTGCTCAGATATTTTACAGTACCGAATCCAACATTTAAATACTAAATGTAACTTCAATATAAACTAAGCAACTGATGTGAATGAACATTTTGTGTAAAGTTCCAAATACTCATAAAGTATAGAAGAGGCTGAAAATCTCATTCTCATTAGGTAGGTCAAAAACCTTTGATGTTTTCCAGCAATTATGTGTTCTGGCGGATCCGGCCAACTTTTAATTAATGGTACATTCCTTGCCGCCCTTTGCGGCCTTATTTCTACGTGAAAATAATACCTTTTTGCTGCACGGAACGAGATAATATGAAATTATTTCTGCAATTTACAAATTGGGAATTCCAATTCGGGGTTGGAATGTTCCAGATTGAAATAAGCCTTTATCGCGATTTATAAGGGTCAGGTCATGGTCAGGGCCATCCCGCGTAACGTGTTTGCCTTTAGAATGGCTTCACACATCGTTTTATTGCTTTTTATCGCTTACAAAACCAATAATTCTACAGGCTGACGAAAATACTACCTACGTACGACTATAAACTATAACTAACGTAACTATTTAATGCGTTTAGTCAAAGTTAATGCTTTAGGTAATAGACAAATTCACCTTTTAACCCTTCAAATAACGATCGAAAATCTTCACGCAAAGAGTCAGAAGGTGGGGTCAAAACGACCCTCCGGTCGAATGTTTATTATGTGTTTACTGCGTCCAGCGGGCTCGCGCGCTATCTGATCATTCCAAAGGTCATAAGATAGAAACGGATGCGGTCATAACTTACATTCATAAAGATACTGGACGGAATGCCCCCGGGCTCCGGGGGTCAACCGGTGTCTCCCACCTTCCCAGTATTGTAATACGAAAATTTATACACGGCTTTTCGCTTCACCCTTTTCAAATAATGAGGTATAATGAATTCATTTAACGCCATAATGGGATAGGGTTAAACAAATAGTGAGAGTGGCGCGTGGACGAGATGTTTTTAATTATACAGATTTAACCTCTACTAGGCTTCGTATTTGGGGATGAAACATGATTACTTAATTTAGAAAAAGCTATACTTGATGCAAGTTTTAGTCTGTTTTGGTTTGAGCTCTTTACAACCCCTGGAGGCTTAGTAGTAAAAGGGGTCAGTTGAAGCTCGCCCGGGAGGCGCAACTATCCGAAAACACTTAGGAGTCATTAATGTTTTGCAGCTTATACGGATACTCGTATTATGACGCTTGTTAACCCTGGATTGACCAGTCGAGGCAACTTACAATTATATTTTATACCCAACTAGCTGAATCCCGCTACTTCGTACGCGTAGAGCTCGGCCTTCGGCCTTGCTACTATAAACCTATATGCTATAAACCTTACGGAGCCCGAGACCTTTCCAACGAATGCAAAACTGTGGAAATCGGTTCGTGCGTTCTGGAGTTATAGCGTCAGGAAGGAAAACCCGACTTATTTTTATATAGTAGAAGAAGACTAGCAGACCTGACAGACGTTGTCCTGTCTTAGAAATGTCAAACACGCAAAGTCAATATTGAAAATCTTTTTTTTTACACCTTGGGTTACATTATTGGAGTTTTAGTAGGTATTTAAAAAAAAAAACAATATAACCTTAGATGTTATCCGGGGATAGTGTAGCTTCCCAACAGTGAAATAATTTTTCAAATCGGTTCAGTAGTTTCGGAGCCTATTCAATGCAAACAAACAAACAAACAATCAAATCTTTCCTCTTTATAATATTAGTATAGATAAAGTCCATTATACTTAAAGTACTACCTTCAGTAGGGGGAGACTCGGAATAACTTAAAAAACGTTAAACGTTTAAGACTCACTTTTGACATGATTTTGTGCATAGTTTTTTAAATAACAGGTTGTTCAATTTGTGTTTTTTTTTTTTACAAAATGAGCACATAATAGTTCATTGCCAATGCTCACTGGTGCCAAGCACTGGTGATAGTGCTGGTGGTGATACGATACCACAAAAATTCTATGTTTTATTCAAAATGTTTTAGAATCTTCGCAATGTAATGCAAATAGAATTTCAGCTGATGCTAGAGATCAACGGACGACCTGCGCCGCGCGCACGCTTGTACGCTTTACATTGCTGGTTTACAAAATTCTGACACAAAAACAGCACTAAAACAACAAGTATAAGGCCATTTGCCTTTTTAAGTTAAATTACTTGTTAAGTTTTTATTTGCTTATTTTTAGTATTCGTTTTAGTTAATATTTGATGTATTCATTAGTTATTGTTTTTTAAGTTGTGCATTATAAAAATTTCTTTCCATAAGGCAAATGGTTATTGTAATTCGATTGTGCTTAGATAGTCTAATAGTAGCATTTTGGCTTCGGAACCGTTTCCCTGCCTTGTAATTTTACTGAAAATATTGCTCTTCTATCCAGAGCAGCAATGTTTGCACACTACCACTGCTGGGCGGTTAGTAACCAAAAAAGGTGTGGTATTTTCCCAAGCGTACTAAAGAGTATAACCATGTACCACTAAAAATAAAATCCTTCATATATTTACATATTTACAACCCCTTCGTCAATTGCTCATATTCAAATTTAAATGTTGTGTTTGCATGAACTACTTGCCTACAATATTTCTTAAAGATGGGATTAGCGGTACCTACTCAAGTATTCGTTTAACAAATATACAAATATGCATGGAAACAAATAGTGATCAAAGAAGCAAATGCTTCTTTGAGGGAAACGGATCACTGTATCAGTGGATACAAATCTCCAAGATCTGTGGCTATAATTCAGTCTTATCACGGGATCCGTGTAGATAAATCAATTTTTTCTTGTAAACTCTGAGACCCATTCGATTAAAATAGTATTTTGGAGAAAATTTTCTTCTGTATGCTGAAACCAGCTTTTGTCGGTCCGCCTAAAAAATTCAATCGCAACTCACGCTCTGGGAAACCCTACCTCATCAACCAAGATATAACTAAGTTACAAGCTAACTTGACTTGTCATAAAAATGCAAAATAAGGCACTAGACATGGTAATTAACGCCTTGAGACTATGAAAATGTAAGCCCTTAAAATTCCCTATTTATATTCGAAACTTTGATCACAACTAAGACTTTAAAACGTTACAAACGCTTTGAAAACTTAGTTCAAAGTGTATCTTAAAGGGGGACTAATAAATTAGAGATCAGTTTGTCACTTAAAGTGTCAGTTAAGTGGCAACTAACGATCCGAGTAAGCTTTCGGACGCTTTGTCGGTGATAAGTGAGGGCTGCCGTGATCGGCTCATATACATTCACTTTGGACAATTTGAAGGGCTCAGAAGTTGATGAATCATGCGGATAATGTTTTGACATTACGTAACGTGGTAATACATTTTAACCGACTTCGAAAAAGGAGGAAGGTTCTCAACTGGGCCCTTATTATTATTATTTATGTACTAGCTGCACCCCGCGGTTTCACCCGCGTAGTGATGAAAAGTGGTGATAATGATGATGATGAAAAGTATGTCACTCTCTGGCTCTTGAACTATACCCATGCAAAAAATCAGGTCGATCCATTGTTTCGTTGCAGAGTGAAAGAGGAACAAACATCCATACATGCATACATCTATACATCCATACATACAAACTTTCGTGTTTATAATATTAGTAGGATGTACGTCGATTACGCCGGCACCTATAAACCAATTTTTGTGTTTTTTATCATGTAGAAGAAACTCTCGGGTGGTTCCACACAAATTTCATTGCTTTGGGCTCAGTAGTTTTTAAACCAGCTCGAATAATACAAATAATTTTGCTCGAACGTCTACCAATTTTGCTACAGTATTACAAAGTATAATTATTACATTAATTTTGTTCATGCACTTTGTTCGAGTCAAAACAAGGAGGTATTAATGCATGGAGGTGTAAATATGCCATAATGTTGTATCGCTACAAATTCTAAAATGACTCTTTAAAAAAAAAAAATATTTGTATTTGTATATTTCTAAATGTGCTTTGAGAAAAGTTTTGTGTGTACATACCTAAAAATATTTCCTACCTTGATAAAAATATGTTTAGCGATTGTAATTAAATTATAGACTTATCAGAATGGCTATTCACCCAAAAAATATAGGTGAAGCAAAAGCTTTGCAAAAGTAGAATACGGTAAAACGTAAGCAGTAGCGATTTATATTATTGACTCTGCTTACCAAATACTTCGGTAGATGCTTTACTTAGTAAATATTTTTATCAAAATACAAATCTTTGAAACTAGACATCAAAAAGCCCATCAAAAAGCTGTCACAACTCAACGGAAAAGAGCTTCAAACAAAAACCGACGAGATGCCAAAAGAAAATGGCTTCATAAACCCGGGTTTACACTATCGCGCCATAAACCAACTCCATGAAATCGGAATAAAGCATGAGAATGTGATAGATGGCGCTAGTGATCCCATGCGCAGTAAACTACCATGCGAATGATGGAGGACTCGCGGTCGCATGACGATAAAGCGATGTGTAGATACGGCCTAACATCGCACGCGATGTTGTCCAAACCACTGCTTATGGAACAGCAAACAACTATGTGTGGACGAGCTAATAAACTGGTGTTACTTTTATGCCATTTTAGTCAGTTACAGAAACGCGAACATATAGTTTTTGAGTGTAAAGTCTCCCATTTCCCTTTTAGGGTTCCGTAGCCCAACAAGAAACCCTTATAATGTGTCTTGTGTTTTGTCCTTGTGTCTTAACTTGACTATAACTCAACTTCAGCTGAAATTTTTCATACACCTTTAGTTCTGGTGACAATACAATTATGCAATACCCAATATTGTAATATTTTCAAAATGGCCGAGTACCCGGGTACAGGCCGGTAATGGATGATAGGGTGTTAAGCAATCATTAGCGAGTAGGGTAAATCATACAGAACCATTGTGCGTGGTAAAGGAACCCTCAGAGCGTTTCGTGGTAGTTCCAGTACTTGGGGAAGGAGGCCTTGGTACTTGACATAGAAATGAATCAAGCAACACTCGGAACTCCGTTCACCTATAGAACGAACTGTCACTGTCAAATTTTATCGTAATAAAAATAGCTTGTGCTGATCTGGGATAATAGCTACTTCCTTGTATCATAGTATTATTTAAAATATTTTCAGCTGTTACGCAACGAAGTATGCTACGAAGTATGCTACGAAGTATGCTACGAAGTATGCTACGAAGTATGCTACGAAGTATGCTACGAAGTATGCTACGAAGTATGCTACGAAGTATGCTACAACGTAAGCTACGACGCATGCAACACTGCGTTTGAACCATCAAGTTTATTCAACAACTGACTTCCTTTTCTAATATATTTATATCATTATCAACCTTTCATGTTCCCATTGCTGGAACGCAGGCCTTCTTTCAGAGAGGATGGGCCCTAATCCACCATGCGAGCTCAGTGTTTGTTGGTTAATGTCATATGTTATTGAACTATTAAGGTTCTTAAACATAACAGTTTTCTATATTTCTATTATATTTTTGTTTTCCTGCTCTTCATCAAAACTCGCGTGAAAATTTGCTCCAGATCGTCTCGACTGATAAACATAACTCTACGAGATCGAATCCGAAATGAGGAGATCCGTAGACGAACGAAAGTCACCGACATAGCCCACCGGATTAGTAAGTTGAAATGGCAGTGGGCAGGGCACATATCACGCAGAACAGATGGCCGATGGGGCCGAAAGGTTCTGGAATGGAGACCACGGACTGGTAAGCGCAGCGTAGGACGTCCACCCACAAGATGGACAGACGACCTAAAAGAGACCGCAGGGAAACGCTGGATGCAGGCCGCTTCCAACCGGCCCTTTTGGAGATCGATGGGGGAGGCCTATGTCCAGCAGTGGACGTCCTACGGCTGAAATGATGATGATGATGATGATGATGATAAACATAATCGTGACTGTAAGCCAAGCCATTTTATGGTAATTAATGATTTCCTCCACCGTTTTTGAGCGATAGCATCACAACTGCACATAATTTATAATGAAGTACCTACTAATTAAGTCATTGGTGCAGGGCCAAGCATCGAACCGGGTGCCCTCAGATTGTACAGCGCACATGCTACTGCTCTGCCACCATCACTTACTCCGGCCACCATCACTCTTCATCAAATATTCACTTAGTAAAACATATTTTTAAGAGTGTAATATACTTAGATTGGATGTATAGAAGAAGATACTACCTAAAATTCACTTAAATAACGTTACCACAATTAAACCTAATAAAGTAGCTACTCGTATTAAAATAATTCTGAAAAGAAAATACAAGCAAATGCCAAAATCAACACTAATTAATCAGTAAACTGAGCTCGGAAACTCGAGAGGTTCAAATGAATTTACCACAAAATCTAGGTCGTCCACAAAAACTAAACAACAGTAATTAAGTTAAAGCAAACTCAAAGAAAAAAATTCCGAAGGCCCGAGAACAGATTAAACAACAGTAACACCTAAGGTACGTGTCCCACCACCGACTATGAGCTATAACCTAGCAACTGATGGGCGAGTAGCGCTCAGCGAGTGATAATTTCGTAAAAATCTATGGGCTACTACTCGCTCCGGTCCGTATATTTAAATATTATTATCGTGCCAAGCAAATGTAGCTTCGTAGTTGGCGCAACTACGAATTCCATCTTTACCCACACGTCTTGCGTTTGACCGCCAACTCGCCTGATGTTAAGCGATGATGCGGTCTACGGTGGAGCATGCTTGGCTAGAAGAAACCGATTCACTCGTGATTTGAAGACACCCAGATTGTAACCGTCGGGGAACACCCATTCAGGCAGCGCATTCCACAGACTAGCAGTTCGCATAATAAAAGTGGAATCAAAACGCTTCGTTCGGTTTTTCGGAATACCTAAAATAAAACAACACTAAATAAGCTATGTTTCTTATAGCTCAGTGGCAAGCTAGTTTAGTTAGTACTAACCAGCAGTGTGAACAGCATGCTATCAAGTTTTATTACAAGTGACTTTTCGTCTCAAAGATTTATTACAACAGCTGTAAAAAAAATGATCTATAGGTACTAATAGTATAGCCGATTCATCTGCTGTGGGGCAGTTGCCTGCGGCCGCGTTCTTGCGTCCTATATCCCAATTAGCAATTTTTCTAACTTTGCACGTAACACGTCGATGGCCGCTCGCCTCGCTTTTTACCAATTAAAAGTTGAAGAAGTTATAACAAGTAAATTGATACGTGTAACATACACTCATTGCTTTCGATATTTACAGCTCACAGGGGTGTTTAGGCTTTATCACACATGTACAGCGTTTTATTGTTGTTTTTAAATTCACTATATCATATCAAGTGCCTGATTTTTGTTGATAAGTGTAGGTAAGATCTCAATTTAATTAAATAATCATCTCAAGAATATTTATTTTGATCTACAAGATCAGTAATTAATTTACAGACAAGAAAGCTTAATTTTATTTATTTTAATAGGAGATAACCCACGCAAAAATATCTTAATAATATTGTAATAAACATTTAACTTAATGATAATTTCCTTTATTAAGGAAACCATGACTAGCTTATCAGATAAATTCTCAAAAGTATTTCTGCGTGGGTGGTTGTTCTTGTTAGTAGTCATGTTGGAAAGCCTACGGAGTCATTTATTAGCTAAATAATAAACAGTAAAGGAATTTAACAAAAATTTCTAGAATTTTCAATCAAAAGTTTTTTCAGACTTCAGGCTATACGTTTGAGGCTTTTGTATGCGTAAAGTTTCTATTTAAGCCTCTACAACACAAAAATTTACATATTTAAATTATTTTAATGATTTCTAAATAAATAATAATATATACAAACACTGGAAAGTTATATATTTTAAGGATCCCTCCACAAAATATACAATCGATACGATTTGTGGATTATTTTAAGGGAAGTATGCTCGGTAAAAAAACTTACCCACCAATATCTTCAAAATCTACAATTGTAGAGCCTCTAAATCTAAAATCTGTTTAAATTTTATTCTAGACTAGTATCTGGCGTAATTTCCTTTTACAAAGTGTTCCTTAGTTCGATAGAATTAATTCAAAGGTCGCCAAACAAGCTCTTTGCGCCAAGTAAGTAAGTTAGCTCGGAGTGTCGCCGCTGGCGTCAAATTAATCATTGATTACAAACACGAGTGTAACTTGCAAACTAGATTCCCTAACATACTTACAACTTACATGTAACATGCTTTCGATTAGGAGTTCCTAAGTTCACAGCGAATGTTCCAATTTGTGCAGAATTAGTTTGCGAACGGTGTATGTAGAAGTGGCAGCCGATTTCACATCTATTGTATTTAAATTATGTACATATGTCTATTCCATAACTTGAACATACTCTAAAACACTGTTTTAAACTATAGAAGTTGTTAAATTTTTAACTATTCAACCAACCACCTTCATTCTTCAATCTTCCCGTGAACATGGTGCATGTAACTGCGCCGAAATATCGGGAGCTCATTCCACAACCTTACCACGGTAAATATCCCGTAAATAATCATATAACTTTTGTTGAACATACTCTGTTGACATAATGAACGAATTTTGTCCATTATTATATTATTATATTTTGATTCAATTAATGTAATTGGTATAATCATAATGAAACTGGTAGTGGGCTTGAGCATTTGGATTGTCTTTAGACCTTCAACGGTGTATGGGCAGTCTAACTGTATTTGTAGTGTTAGTTTTAGCTTGTATTTTGTTAAGTTAATAAAGGAACTAAACTTGCCCAGGAAAAAATAAAAAAAAAACATAATGAATTAATTAAATTATCAATCAATAACATAATAATTTAAGTATATTCA
Organism: Agriopis aurantiaria; assembly: GCA_914767915.1. Classification (NCBI taxonomy): domain Eukaryota; kingdom Metazoa; phylum Arthropoda; class Insecta; order Lepidoptera; family Geometridae; genus Agriopis; species Agriopis aurantiaria. Next base: position 19,756,282 of record OU611982.1, on the reverse strand, counting down.
GTGTGGTGATGCCACAGCCAGCTTGCTGGGTACGCTACCTACTAGGTATAGTGGACTTGAGCATATCGATTGTCTCCAGTACTTCAATGGTTTATGGGCAATCCTACCATTTTTCATTGAATTAGGGCTAAATAGGTTTGGTATTTAGTGTTAGCTTGTATTTTATTTGGTTATGAATGGCACTTGACGAATAAAAAAGTAATCTAAATGTTTAAAAAAATCACAAGACATAAAATAAACGTGAGTATAAAAATATAGAAAGTACTGCAGCACTTCCCAGAATCAGAAGAGAAATAAGCTACTCAGTGAAATATCAAGATGATAACCGTATTTTTAATATTCCGTGCCAACTGAAGTAAAACGAATCGGTTATTTTATCATTAACGAGCAGCACCCTGCGGGTTTACTCGCTATCCTACTGAAACCGAGACTACTACAGGATTTTCAGAAGAAAAAACACGTCTTTATAATTTCTATTTCCTTAGTATAAGCATAGGAGATGATTTTCAAAATAACCAGAGACATGCTTTTCTTTATTTTATATAATTAATACACAAAAACCCAGTTTCATCAGCGCAGCACAAATTGTTTTTTTATTTCTATACAAACTTCAGGGTTCCATCTCACGCGTTTGGACGTGGATTTTTGCAAAATCCTCAAAAAAACTCAATGTTCACTATTACTACTTGTGAAATATAACAATTTGGCCTGTTGGCGTTAATTCCAAAATATTGATCTTAATAGATTATTACGCCTCTGAGCCTGAGGGCGTGGGTTCGATTCCCATCTAGGACAAACATTTTTATGATGAACATTTGTGTTTGTTCTATATCTGGTTGTTAATATCTATTTAAGTATGTATTTAAAACTATGTATGTATATCAGTCTCTGGCAGCCATATCACAAGCTTTGTTTAGTTTGGGGTCAGATGACCGTGTGTGCTAAAATATCCCGAATATTATTTGTAAAAAATAAAAAAACAACCCAAAAAAGAATATAGTACAACATAATAATTATTTGTTATCCTCTTTGCAACAAAAATAACCTTGTAGCATTTTTCCTCTTTCAAAGCGATAAGAGAGAGTCAAAGTCGTGTCGGAATAAATATTTCGAATGTTAGCTAAGTACACAATATGCCAGGAATGCTTAAGTGCGTTTTTGTGTACGTAATATTACGCCTGAAAGGTTTGTTTGCTCCCATTTTTATATTTAGCAAAACGTTGAACGTTGTACTTTACATATTAATTGTAAGGCTTTTTTACTGGGGCAAGAACACATTCATAACATTTAGGAACGAATCTTTCACCGTTGATGGAATTGTAGAAAGGTTTTATTTAAAGTTTTATAATTATAGTAATGGCTATTTCTAATTAAATAGGTTTTTTATAAATTCAATGTTAATTCATGTGCGCCCAACATGTTTTAAAAAAATAATATTTTAAAGGCATTTTTTTTTTTTGTAGTTCTAAATTAAAGTACGCTAACATAACACCAAAAACCCATTTACAAAAATAGTAAGGAATAAAAGCATAAATGAAATATATTACCTTAACAGACATGTTATGAATGATAAATCACTTTACGTGCATGATATAGAAATGTGGCGCCCAACGTGGGTCAAACATAATTAAATAACATAATCTACCTAAAGAATAGCTCAGTGGCGATTGACTTGAACACAATCAGAGTAATGTTTTACTTCTTGTCTGTTTGAGTATATTAACGTGGTTTTATTTTCGGCATATACAATAGAAAATACGCACACTCACCTTTGATAGGAAATAACGAACTTTCATTTCCTGCTGATTGTACACCCAACCAAGTATTTAACCCGTTTTAAGTATGCATTTAATTTTCGCATGAGTTACCCTAAGCTTGCTTATACATATATTAGGGATATAGTACCTACCTTAAACCCAGGACGGGAACTCTAGGCGTTAAATGGACAAAATCACTGTACCTGAGCTGTTCAATCCACGTTCATGGCACACGTCATTCACAACGCATTTGTTATTCACACACTGGCACTTGCACTGTCACTCAGTCGGATATATTTGGAGAAATCGGTTGTCACTGTTCGCTCGATGCGATTGCGGTATATTGGCAGCCAGAGCGCGCGCGACACGTCCGCTTGGCACCGAGTCTCGGGCTTCACTGGAGCCGCGCGCCGCGCAAGCCTCTGCGGGACCCGTCACAGAACATCCACCCGTACCACTCCACTTGCTAGACTTGTAAGATTTTGGCATGATTATTAGAAATGTGTCAAGGTTTGATGTTAGTTTCTGATTAGTGGTAAAGCCGTCATAGCATCAGACCTCTACCCAATTAACTTCGAAATCTGAGCCTTTGATGTCGAGGATAGGTAGGTACTTATTGGCTTTTAATAAGATTAGTGTAAGCTTCACAATTATTATAAAGGTCATCGTAAGAAACTCAGACCACATTTATCTACTTAAATACTGAAGCCATTAAAGATTGATTAAATGAAGTCGGTATAAAAGACGACCTCTATGTGTTACCTACCTCTGTGCTACCTACCTCTGTGTTACCTACCTCTGTGTTACCTACCTCTGTGTTACCTACCTCTGTGTTACCTACCTCTGTGTTACCTACCTCTGTGCTACCTACCTCTGTGTTACCTACCTCTGTGCTACCTACCTCTGTGTTACCTACCTCTGTGCTACCATACCTCGGTGAGCTCACACCTTGATTGAAATTATTTAATGTAAATAAGTGTCGTAGAAAAAACGAAGCTAATTAGTAACGCTCAGGTTCAGTGGAGCTCGCCGTTTAAAATTTAACTAAACGATTTTTTTATAAGTGCTGTTCTATAAGATGCTGACTGTACTTGTAGATTGATAAATGAAATTTTTATGAATCCTGTCGCTACTTCCACTCGCACTAATGATGCTGTGTACAGTACAAAGCGACATCTCGCGGGCAGGCGGTGACAACTTACATTAGTCGGCACGCACACACGCAAGCTACACTCACGGGATTTCACGACTCACAAGATTTACTTAGGGTTATCTAAATCGAAATTGAAATATATTTTGAAAATTACTGTTGGTGCTACAAATACAATTCAAAGTACTAATTGGTTTATATTATACATAACTTCAACGTTATCCGTGACTAACTCTTGCTCTACCGCACAAAATAAAAACATTTTATCCTGTTTTGTGTTTACCGCCTTTGAAGAAGGTTGCATAACTGTTCCTAACTGAAAACAATCTGCACCGTTTGTGGCAAAAGTTACCTTTAACTTTGACGGCAAACCTTTTTACAAAAGAAAAGCCATATCGATCGTCAGCCTAATTAGCACCAGCCTCTACAAACAACCTTTATGAAAAACTCAAAACTGGGGCAGTGACATCCCTGGTGAAAGGCACACGCACGTGCACTCGCTGCACACACACAACGCACACAGAGACAGTCGTCGCCGTCGAGTCGCCGGTGAAGTCGGCAGAGCAAACGAGTAAACGGAAAAGATAGGCTTTTCTTTGACTCCTTTTAACTGTCCGAGGGAGTTTTAAATAGGATGCAAACAGAGATAGGGCTACCTGTCGCGATGAATGAAAAATTAGTGTCTGCGCTGAAGGAAGCTGTGTGCCGTGTTCTGTTCAGGACTTCGAGAATGATGTCGGTGGCGGAAAGCTTTAGAACTTTGTGTTGGACTGTTCATTCTCGTAGCTTATGTGGGCTTTATTTTAAAAGGTTTGGGAGGTTTCAACAACTGTAATATTGTTTGTATTATTAAAGATAATAATTAAGCACTAACACGCAAATCGGATGACTCGTGAATCTAACGGAAACTAAAGTAGATTATCTGATCTGTTATTATCGTGTTCTTGGCGTAGCTGAACTATCCAGAATAACAAATAACTTTATTGTTATAAAGAAACATGCTATACAAACTTACAAAGTTTCAAATAAAAATATAATGTCTTACTCTAGAAATGATTGTATTGTTCGTAGATCCGTGTCGTCGATCGTTCATTTGTAGTCGTAGTCAGACATGACTGGACTGGAATGGGGGATGATTGCAATGTCATGAGGGCATATGTTGGAGATCCCAATGTCCGTCCTAGATATTTCTACCAAATAATATAATATACCGTAAAGTGTCATCTGCGAGAGCTCCAATTCACCGACTGGCGAGAGTCAGTAAGATCTGACAGATGGCGTTCTCTTGTATTGGAAGCCAAGACCCACTTTGGGTCGCTGCACCAGCGGAGTAAATAATAGATGATTTTGGATATTTCGACAAAAACTTAGATGAAAGCATTTAATAAAGTGAACAAGGTACCGAATTAAACAACACCTAATTCGCCTGTCAGCAGTGTCAGTATTCCGAACGGAAGCGTTCGTTCAGTTGTTCACTGGTTCGTCGGGCTGACATTCGCGTGCCGCGGGCGCTGTCAATCTGTGGTGATAAGGTCACTTGACATACCTCACCTCAAATGTTAGTGAAATGTTTCATTAACAGAGTTAAGGTTACAGCGGTTAGGTTACCGAAAATACTAGAAATTATTAAAACCGTAGAGAGAGCAAGGTATAGAGGATCTGCTTGAATAATAATAGTTGTGCAAGCGAAATAAACTTATAAACCGTTAGCTGATAGTAAACGAGAGAATACGGCACTGAAACGTGGTCTCTCACTATGGGCCTCATAAGCAAGCACAACGAGCTATGGAGAGGGCTATACTCGTGGTTTCTCTACGAGATCGAATCAGAAATGAGGAGATCCGTAAACGAACAAAAATCACCGACATAGCCCACCAGATTAGCAAGTTGAAATGGCAGTGGGCAAGGCACATATCACGCAGAACAGATGGTCGAAAGGTTCTGGAATGGAGACCACGGACCGGTAAGCGCAGCGTAGGATGTGCACCTACAAGATGGACAGACAATCTAAAGGAGACCGCAGGGAAACGCTGGATGCAGGCCGCTTCCAACCGGCTCTTTTGGAGATTGATGGGGGAGGCCTATGTCCAGCAGTGGACGTCCTACGGCTGAAATGATGATGATAAGATAATATTTGCTGTCCCATACTGGCGTATGCGGTTCGTTATAATAAAAAAATTACTATTACCAAAAATGATTGCTATCTCATAGCTATACGCTAGCAGCTTCTCTATACCTTCCCTCTCTACGATTTAAATACATTACTATACGTAAGTGCTCCTTAACTGGTTAGGAATAAAGTTGATTTTTTTTAATCACTTTAACTCAGTTCAGGTGCCTTACGGCTAGCTGTTTAAAGCAATCCAGTTTAGGTGACGAAATAATGTTGCGCGAACCATATCTGGGCGCGTTAAAGTTGACGTTATAGCGTGATTTTCCGAACTTCGCGGTTTTATTAGTTTGATACCACGTAAGCAGTTGGCTATAAGGCCCCAGGTATTTATTTGCTCTGATAGCTGCAATAACAATTTTTTTTTAAACTTTCGCGATTTGAACACAAGTTTTAAATGTTTATCGGGACTTATCACGTATTATTTAATTTAGGTAAAAATATGTACCTTTCGCTCGACGTTTCGACCATGTTACAATGGCCGTGGTCATGAGCTGACATATTTTTACCTAAATTAAATAATACGTGATAAGCCCCGATAATCATTTAAAACAGCTGCAATAACGTTGTAAAAAACTGAATATATTCGTGAGAACCTGTAATTGGCTTCCTATCGTTATTTCATTGTATATTTTAGTGTAAAAAGCGAAGTGTACTGAAGTGTATTTTAGTGGTTTTCCAATAATAATTAAATAAATAAAAACCACGATTTCTGATCACTTTTACTATGTTTTTGAACATACGATTATAGTAGGTACACTTCAGTGAAACATTATCACAAAATATTGTTATTACATTCATACTGTTAAGTTAGATCAATCACACAAATGGAAAAAGGGAAGTGACAACAATTTTAAAGACAACACTTTCGATATAATCAAACTTAAATATTATACAGCCATGTCGGCAAATCATAAATTCACAACAAAATACATCTAGAAGGTATATAGTCGTATTTTAAGTACACTTTATTTTTCTGACGTTCATCAACTCCAAGGATTATTTTGTTATAAAATTTCGATCGTAAAAATCTGAACCAACATCAATGCGCAAGCGGCCGTAAAACGAAGTTTATGAGTGAAAGAACACAAATCTTAGAGTGTGTACAATGATTTAACCTACTTCAAAAGCGGTAACCCATCCAATACAGGCCCGTAACCCTGTTTAACCCCCAAATTGATTGATTTTTCAACAGCCTCATCAAATTGGAGCCCCTTCCCGCTCGTAATAAACTCTGAGTACAACGGAGTAATACCGTATTATTTTCTGTGCTTACAATTTTCCAATTTCCTATATCCGGGCTCAGGGCGTTAATCCCGGAGAAAAAACATCAAAACGCTTGTTTTTATTATAAAAAGCCTCTTTTTAGATTGTACAAAGGAGAAAAATGTTAAATATAAAACGTAGATTTTGAATAAAACATTAAAGACGGTAAATATAACGCTACCAGTTTTCTTACTCTATTTAGTTTTTCTCACAACAAAGTTGGTTTGTTATAACTTTGACAGGTTTATTTACCATATTTTTCTTGGAACACTACAAAATAAATTATTAGCTGAATACGTACCTACGTAAATATGCTTCATTTCTCTCATATACATTATGGTTAGTTCACAAAATTGGTATATGTGTAAGAAAATTCAAGTTCTCCAGGTCTCGCTTTGTCAGCATACAAGCAGTTACTTAAAACTAATTACAAGAATATCAATGAAAATAATATTAAAAATGTCAGTTTACATTAAAATTATACAATTAATAATGTCTAGTAATAACTTTACTAAAATACATGCATTTTTTCTAAGTTTTTTTTATCATTCAAGAAGTCATCTAGGGAATGTACCTATGCCAACATTCGATAGAAAGAAAAGATATATATCCGATTAATTCCCGATGAAACTGTCCCTGCATCTAATTTGTCCTTGGACACTACTGGGAGAGGTTTTGAGAGAAACTTACATCATACGACTTCTTATATTACGTACCCATCAAAAGTATCATTTTTAGAATGTAATGTAAAGTGTAGCATTTCAATAAATGCTAGCTTCAATATTTTTCATTATTTTATTGAGCTAAAATAATTTCAATTTATTTTAAAAGCAAAACATTCATTCTGTTGTTGATACTTTTTATTACGTGTGTCACGTACCATACATGAAAACCTAGTGAAGAGTTACGAATAAGTGTGTAAAACGTATTATGGCCACAGGTTTAATCTTAAAAAAATATTTAAGGACATATAACATATATATTTCCTATAACATTAGATATAAGGAAAAGTATTTCTCAATATTCACAGTTTGTCTGTACACTGTAAGTAGACAAGTGTATACAACACGGTGTCCGTACAACTATACAAAATATCTCAAGGTCACGGTAATATTTCCCACCGGGACTGGCCGGTGCCTGAAAAATGCTCCGGTCAGAATTCACATCTCCAGCGCTTTTCTACCTATATTTTATCCTGGTAGGGTAACTATGCGACAGTACTATCTAAGACAGTTTATTAGACAGACACTTGATCCTTCTATTGTATTTATATTCTATGCTGATAAAAGATATGCTGATATGCTGATTAAGTAAGAAAGCTACAATAATATCTAAGACAGGTTATTACATACCTAACCTTTCTTTTACCTATTTAATAATAGGCTTGCGTTTGGCCGCTAAACGCAAGATATTTGAATTCTGTACCTATATTCAATCATGTTAGGGTTACAATATAACAGTACTTAGCTCTTTCAAAAAAATTCTAGCCTGAGGGTACAATTCGCCAAATGTATAATTATATAGTCTGGTTTTTATGAACATAAGCTACTTTACCATCATCAGCCCGCATCAGTTCACTGCTGGATCATCAGTTTTCCGTTTCCAGTCTCCGTCAACTGACGTTTGTATCATAATATCTTCACTCGATAGAGTCGCAGGGCATGCTACGCTAAGTTTCTTTATTCGTTTGATCATCTCTATAATATAATCGTAACGAAGGTACGGTATTTAATTTTAAAAATCACTAACCTCATTCACGAATTCACATTTTGTTTTTATGTTTGCACATATTTTTAATTACAATCCTGACCTGAACCTATTATAGGAGATATAATTTTTTGTAACATTGTGATTTGTGTTAGGTATATACCAAATTGAATATAACAAATATATTTCTGGGAAGCAGCTTTTTAATCTGCGTTTATTTAAAAAAAAAACAGCATTCGATAAAGTATATGTTAACAAAACAACATGCAGTTTCCTTTTATTCTATTATGAGATGGTCACCTTACTTCGCCTGAGTGAAAGAACTTCTCCTGTGAAATAATACTATTAGTTATGCACTTGAATTGTTCTTGCGATGAATATTAATTGTATTCGTTGTGTTCTTTCCAGTTATTTAGTTTGTGTTAGGTGGGTTTACAAGTTTAGTAGAGTTGAGGTCAGTATAACTCGTCTTCGTCGCACGTGCGTCATCTGGCTGGACTATTATTCTTCATTCTACGAATATTAAGCTGGAAACAAACTATCGGACGCGGCTGATGGACGTGGCTGACGGACGCGACTGATAAGTGCACACAGTCTTTCAAAAGACAACAACGGCTGATAAAAACATCCGGCACGTCAGATTTCTGTCGGATGTCCGAACGCTCAAGCTCAGTGTACATTCATTATCTAGATACATTTATGTCACGTCCGTCAGCCGCATCCGATAATTTGTTTCCAGCTTTATTCTTCGAATCCTCACGTCACCCTCATGTGGTGTTTTGGCATATAAAAAACACAACTTGAGGGTGACGTGAGGATTCGAGGTACAGTTTATTTTCGTCTATGAGTATGGGGGTCAGTGTCTATCATGATACAAGTCTGCGGGAGCGCAGCTGGTTACGGCACGCCAGCCCCGCTGTCACGAGGATCTAGCGTACTGAACGTTTATCCTACAGCCACGTACCTTGCATTGTCCAGTAAACGATTGTCTGTTCCAGGCTGCTGGTAGGTAACTATTGAAAATCGTGCCTCGCCAGTTTAATGATAGGACTGTGTACAAATAATAATAAGCTTTATAAGCCACCCATGTCAATGTTGCCCCTCCGGTGCCAAGATACGGCAGCCATTATGGGGTCTAAACATATTTTGAGATGACACAGGATAAGGCAGGTGCCGTTTCTCATCCTATAGATCTGTTATCCCATCCACAAGTTGTTCATCTCAATAGCCCAGGTTTTTTTTTATCCTATACTGTACAAAAGTTTGTGTAAAAGTTATATGATTATTTACGTGATAATTATTAGTTTAGTTATTAAATTATATTAAATAATCGTATAGCTTTATATTAATATATTTAAATAACATATTTTATTATTTAAATAATATATTTAAATAATATATTTTATTATTTAAATAATATATTTAAATAATAAAATAAATATATATTAAATAATCGTATAGCTTTAGTGAACAACCGTGACAGCTTAAAACAGTGTAATAGTTTGTATATTCCATTTTATACATAATTGTAAATGTTGTACTCAACAGGGCCTCTTGGTGTTGGTTTCGGCCCCACTAATGCCGTCCAGGGTCCGGCTAGACCCGTGTTTATATTTAGATAAAGCTTTATTTTTGTAACCAAAAATCGACTAGAAAACCGGACAAGCAGAGACTTTACAATATTAGCTAGTTATAAACATAAACGATATGCCTTACATAATTTCACTGAAGCTGTAATATTTAAAACTAGCTGACCCGACCGACGTTGTCCTGTCTTAGAAATGAAAAACGCGCGAAACTAAAATCGTTAAGATTTCTGGAATTTTCCAATTTTCCTAATTTTTCTTTCCATAAGAACCATCTACAAAATATAGTAACCCCCATTAATTTGCATCACGTGATTTGCGGACCCTTTTTGGCATTTATTTGTTTAATAAGATTTATTAATTTATAGGATTATTAAGTAGCTACTCAACGTAAACTACAAAGTGAGCTGCATATGAAACGCCAGCTTAAGATGAGCCGTACGTTCAAAAGTTCCTGTACATTCCGGAGGTCAAGTTATTTGGACCTTATACTGACGGTTGTGCTGTCTGTAATTTCTGAACTACGAAATCGATGACCTTGAACTAACAAAAAAATTATTGATTAAATCGGACTACGCGGTAATAAATTACAACTAAGTAGACATTTCATCAACATTCATTTCATTTTTTTCTGTTGATTTTCATCCCAAGGGAACCATGCAAATTTATAACTTACCTCATAGTATGAACTAAAATAAATTTCAAGACAGGCATAAAATAGTGCCAATCAATCTTGCGGGAATTAATGCCTTCTTGTCGGAGGAATGGAAACGTGAACTTGGACTCATTCCAAGAAAACCACAAGAAGATAGAAAGCTACGAAGCGCGGCCTTTCAATTCTTTAAAATGCAGTTCCTGACGCTATCTGTGATTCGAAGAGTGAATGCCAAATCAAAGCGGTTGTGTGGATCTAGTTAAGAATTTTAAGATGGTCGTAAAAAAATAACTGTACAATGTAGGTACCTTATAAAAGCTGCAATGTAAAATATAACGGCCAAGTTTGAGTTGAGCTCATGTACTGAGGGATCCATACCACAACATAAATTATTAACAACTAAAGCACAAAAAAAAATCACTGACTCGCACTTGGCCATTATTTATGTTAACTTTATAGTGTGTACTATAATTTATCCAAGTTTGACGCTTGTACATATTACCATTTTTACATTAGAGCAACTACAAAAATACGTTGAAAAACGTTTGATGTATAGAGGACCCACCCCTCTTTAATTTTTACTTTTTGACATTATTATTATTTCTAAATCTGCCGTAACATATTATATTCTGTGAAAATTTTAACTATATCTATATCGAAATATAAAGCCGTTAAAATATAAGTCGGACAGACAGACAGACAGCGTAGGCTTAGTAAAATGGTCCCGTGTGTACCCTTTGGGTACGGATACCTAAGGTAGGTAGGTATCAGTTTTCTACTGAAATAGGAAAATCTCAAAATGTATCTGATTATTTTCACCCCACACACTCATCATCGTCATCACACACTCATCACCCCACACACTCATCATCGTCATTTCAGCCGTAGGACGTCCACTGCTGGACATAGGCCTCCCCCATCGATCTCCAAAAGGGCCGGTCGGAAGCGGCCTGCATCCAGCGTTTCCCTGCGGTCTCTTTAAGATCGTCAGTCTATCTCGTGGGTTTACCCACACCGACACAGTACTTATAGTTTTTTCAGTGCTGCAATGTAGAGAAAACAAATCACCAGAACGAATCGTCATCCATCCTAAATCTAGAATAGCTGGGCCGATCTCGTTAGTCTGCCTCCACGGACATTTATTCACGGAGGGCCAGGTGTAATAAAAATGATTCGAGTTACAGCGAGGGCCGCCCGAAGGCCACCCGCGCTCGCCGCCCTATTGTCGAAACACATCCCATTTGCTATTCACAATCACTGCTCGGCGACCTGTTTAGTTAAATAGGGACTAATAAGAACAGGGTTGAGTCTATAGAAACACGGACAAGGGCTTTTGTTACGTAAAAATATAGCAGACTAAATTACGGATACAATGAGAGTACGTTTAGTTTAATTATAGATAGAACAGCGGCTTATGGCCCACTGTAAATAGGCTCATTTGTTACCCTATCTCCAGCAGATCAGATAAGGAACTATTCATTACGAATCATCGAGATACGATTCCTATAGAGCCACAAGTCTATTCAAAATAAAACTAAAACAACTTTTAGTCGAGAAATGTTATTACAAAGTTAGTGATTTTATAAATGATAAATTTTTGTAATGACTGCAGTAGGTGAATTTGTTTATCATACAGTTATAGTAATGTCTAACTGTTAACTATTTAAATTAATAACACCATATCTTAACAATTCAAATTGTTTTGACAGTTAATTTGATTAATACTTTTTTATATAAATAATATTTACGGTATTTTTATACCATCTCTCTAGATGTTTACGCCAACAAACTAGACAAAACATGATACAAAGTGGCAAATATTTTAACCCACCTATTGTGTATGCGTTTTTAAATGTGTGTATGATTTACTCGTGTTTTGTGCAAATAAATAATCTTTATATTTATCTTTTTTAGAATCTCTCAGTGAAAACAGTTCAAAAACGAGCGTCATTGTACATACATTGTATCAATTATATACTTCACAATACCACGTTTACTCCAATTTAGACGTTATGTCGCTTGCATAGTGTTCAACGTTAGTTGTCCGCTATGTCATCGTAGCTCTGGCATCGCGCGGCGTTGTAGTTTTTGTTCGGACATTTTTTTGGCACGATTGGGACTCTATAATGTATTGTATTTCGATGTTACGGATGCTAGAATACATTTTATAAAGAACAAGTGACAACACTCCCATCAGTGCTGTGTTTGGGTTCGATTTCCAGTCTGGCTGTTTTTTTTATAATAATCGTGAATATGTGTGCCGAGTATGTAACTTGTGCTAGTGTGTATTTTTTTATTTAATAATAGGCTTACGTTTGTCCGCTAACTCACCGGATGTTAACCGATGATGCGGCTTGCCTAGAAAAAACCGATTCACTCATGACTTGAACACAGCCAGATTGTAACTATCAGTGAATTCGGGAAACACCCATTCTACTACTAGACTAGTACTACACACAATAAAAGTGGAATCAAAGCGCTTTGTACGGGCTCTCGGAATATCAACCCTGAAGATGTAAGTATATATGTATATTTCAGAACATCGAGAGTGGCGCTACCTACTTATTTATTAATAAAAATATATAGATCGCCGTGAACTTCGAAACAATTTCAAATGAAACAAAGACAAAAGAATAAATCAAGTTAAAAACATTTTGTAATTCACATGTCTCTCAAGAGATACGAAACAAAAACCATTTATCGCCACATCAAAAGCCACAACGTGTCGTGTAATTGAATTCTTGAATAAAACTTTGAGCCCCTGCATTCCTTAAAGAGCAAAGTTCCGAAACTCAAAGTCTGCGTTGTGTAAACGCATAATCGTCTATAAAAACCCGCTTTCAGTTTTCGGGTGACTGAAGAGTTTGCGAAACTTCGCCAAGTTCGAGCAGAAAAATCGCGAGAACGCACAAAAATGTTATTTTAATCAACAAGCTTCGGAGTTGAGTGAATTTATATATCAGTGTTAGAGATACGTGTTACTCGTGATATTTTACTGGAACTCTAATATTATTCTCGTTTTTTGTTTGATATTGAATAGCATCGATCAAGAAGATATTTGTAAGTACAAAAATAATAAAAGTAAACAAAATCATGGTGGGTTAATTTTGTAATTATTCCAATTATTCAAGCATGGTGGATTTTGTTGCTTGCCCATTTTGTTTGTTTTGTTGCCCATTGTTTCTCTCTGGGAGGCCTGTGTATCAGTGGGAACATAACAATGATGATGATGAAGCAGTTTCAACTGGTAATTTGAACGTTAGGAAATCTACGTTTTTTTAATGCAGCTAAATAACGTCATGAGCAGGTCGCTCGCCTGATCGCGTCACGCTTACACATAATAATTCATGCCACCCAAATATTAAAACTTCAATAGTTCAAAACCTTTAAATAACTCTTTATGTCCAGTAATTTCACTTAAACATGGTTTCCCACTGCATTCATGAAATATATTTTAGTAATTAAGTTTATTGTAAAGTACCTAGACAAATTTAGCTAACAAAATTAAATTTTGGCTTTACCTCAGGAAACATCTACACTGAACAAACCTGACTTTCTTGATAAGTCTTACTTTCCATAACCAACTCCTTCCAAAATATGATCTTTAGTTTCCTCAGTTTAGAAAGGAAAGGCTCTTATTTTGGAAAGAATCGGTTTTGGAACGCAAGATTCAGCAGGAAAGTCAGTTTTTTTACAGTGTACAAGATAATCTGCATTTTCTAATAAGTACAGCATTTAACGTTACATAAAAAGGTAGAGCATATCATCATCATCAGCCAGAAGACGTCCACTGCTGAACATAGGCCTCCCCTTTTAACCTCCACAGTGAACGACAGCCTGCCATCTGCATCCATTGGATATCCGCGACTCATAGAGCATATAATATCTTTTAAATTGTATTGCACGTCGAAAAACACATTTATACTTACTTTAGGTAGCCTTATCGCTCAGAGTTTTCCAGGAATACCATACAGCCATAGATAATACAAGAATCACTTCGTCTCCAGCGTTCGAACATGGTTTCCTGGAGCGATAGACATCACAATCGGAACCCCATTAGGCAGTCTAGTTACCCCCGAAGTTATTATTGCCAAAGAGCCGTTTGTTCGAGCCCGGGGCCTGTAGTAAAATCTTTATCGAGATACAAGTTACGCGCGCGGGTTTACCCGCTATCCTATATATCCACTGTTTCTTTTATCATAACAGATACAAAGCTATCTGTTATTACAATGTATACGCTTTACATTTAATTTCGTTCCAATTAGAACAGCCGTTACGAATTTGCGTGGAAACAAACATACACACTGACAAACTCTCGCATTTATACAAGCGATCGAGATGTATCTGAGAGATGGTTGCGAGTTGAATCGTAAAGATAAGGCGGCACCAGCGCTGCCGGCGCAAAGTTAATAACTCAAATTTCTATTACCGTAAATCGCTTCGCTGGCAAAAGTTAGCGGTACGAACTACTGATGTGTCGTGCCACGGAAGCGGAAAACGCAGCGTTTTTTTATTTGGAAAATGAATAACTTTAATCCTTTTTTTTTTCTTCTACTTTGGGGCTTTTAATTTCGCGTGATTGACTCAGTTGCCATATAGTCAATGACTGTTTTAAAAACTATTTACTTACATTAATGCATATAGTCTGTGCATATAGTCCTTTAAATCCACTTTAAATCTAGCTTGATTGAATGACAGCTGCCGACGACGACATGTCTTTGTAATAACGTCTAGTAAATTACAGTTATTTGTAACACAAAGATCACTGGCTTACTGCGTGTAAAACTACTTTAAATTGCAAGTGCTGTACATATAAATAGTAAAAGTATATTTGAACTTTAAAACGGAACTGCATTTAGCGTGGATTGTCACAACACCAAAGAGAATATCGTATACGGGCACAAAACAATAACCGTATTTTTCCATTCTGTCATAACAAGGTTACGTCAACTTGAATAAAATGTTATGTACGTGGTAAATCACATGTGTATATCTGTGTGGTAAATCGATAAACGTAAAACGATTGTTTTATTTTGCTGTGTGATTTAAATTATAGTACATAATTGTATGATTTGTACGTATTACCGTTATAGTAAGAAAAAAGATTATGTTGACTTTACAGCCTATACAACTGAATTAGTTTAAGTATTTTTAATTAATTAATGTCAAAGACTTTTTTTACTTATACTGGTCCTTTTCAACGTTTTCCAAGTGGCAATTTTCCATCGTCAATGGTTCAGCGGTTCTGGCGACAGATTGGTGCAATGGTGTCATGGAGCACCTGGTTTTGTACCCTTGTGTACCCTTCAACATCCAAGTCACACAACATTAACTCTAATAATAAAGAAATCGCAGTAAGGAACCTTAGACTTGGCACGACTGTCTAGATTTCATTACTTTTTAGAGATAAACAAGCAGCTCCATCGAGACTTGGCTAGTTTTTTACAGAATGTTTTTGGTGGGATCTCTTTTTCTGCTCAGATCGCGGCGTTTCAACCGGCGCGTTTCAGCGACTCCGTGCGTAACAGCGATGGAAGCTACGATAGAAGCATTGCAAGTGTCGGGATAAGTGTCTCTCCTCAGTGTATGCGTCCCTCGAGACACTCACAGAGCGACGCGTTATGGCCGCTTGGATGGCGTCGCACGCACTTACTGCCAGTAAGTACTTTATTGCAAAAATGAAGGGTAGCTGGTTGACGACGGCTTGTTACTTTCTGTCTGGCGTTTACAACTGCTTTTATAAACCCTAGACTAATTCAATTTAAGGTGGTTCTATTCACAAATGGCGGGAAATTCAAATTTCAAACAGTTTTCTTGTCCTAGTAGCTAGGCTGGGTAATTATTGTAAACAAACATGATGTTACCGCAAATTGATTATTATTCTTTACAAAATCATGTAAAGCTATTTATCTCTAATGCACATTATTACTTACATTTGTCAATAATCTAGTTTTTGCTGTTTCAAACGGTTTATTGACAAATGTAAGTAATATGGTGCGTTCCTGATAAATAGTTGTACATTATAATGTAAAGAACAACCAACGATTTGCGCAAACAGTGTGTTATTTAAAAATAATTACCTGGCCTGGCTACTAGGACCAAAAAACTGTTTAAATTTTGAATTTCCCGCCATAGGTGCATCGTACCACCTTAAAGCAGATTTTGAATGATGCTTTACTGAAAAAGTATTAGTAACATTATAAGCGGCCGTTCTCTCGAGATGTCGCGGACTTACCCCAATACAAATTAGATGTTGTTACACTAGTTTTAAAGTAGTTTTTAATATATGGGTGTCATTTTTGGTGTATACATTAAAGATTATCTATGTATTTAGGTGGTTATCTTTACCGACAAACACTCAAACCACTCGAAAGGCTCTACCACAGCCTTACGATTACGATTGTTTTGTTATAATAGACATGTGTCCTAATGTTTAATTTATTACAAATAACCGGCTTAGCGAAGGATATAACTATATACATTACACATACAAATAAACATTAAATTGCTAGATAAATATCTGAGATATAAGCGTTTAAAGTTTTGGTTTGAGAGGGGATACTCTGTCCCTTTCTCGCAAAGCGTGTGTTAGTATACCATTTGTATGGCACGCCTGAGGCGTGACGTCATAGCTCAGTATAGTGAGCTCTCTGTCTAGCATGAAATTAAAATACTTATAACATATTTATTTTTGAACTAACTTTAATTTTGTTTTCGTTGACGGGTTCTATTTATGATCAGCTTTTTTATGAGGTAATAATAACACTCACGCGTCGAATTTCTAACGTTGCTGTTGTTGTCTGTACTTCGGTAGCAAGCAACGAGCCAATGACAACATATTATCCGAAACACGGTAGTTCTAATTGTCAACGACACTCGCGGTCAATACGAAGGCCAACCTTATAACAAGACACGATTGTTTCTAAAGTAAGTACTTTTCCTCGAAAAGCGGAAAACTGTAAAATCGCGGCGCTGAAATTCAGAGAGCCTTCCTGAAATCGGTTAAAAATTAGCCTTGTTTAGATTATATTTCTCATCATTTTTATTCAAAATTAAATCATACTCAAGGCTCGCCAGAACGCCATCTTGAAAGTTAGGTAAAGAGCGTTTAGGTTGGAGAACTCGTCATATTCGTTTTGTTTGAAGTTTGGAGAGCCCTCGCGAGGTAGGTATCTTGTTTTCATTAACAGTTCGTCCTTCAGCGGCTCACAAATGAAGTGTGACGCCAAAGGACGCCAACTTTGACAATAGACGCTGACGCGACCTCTTCTAATGTGACGTATGCTGAAATAGGGTTGATTCAACTCTGACAGAAAATTTGTATTATGATGCTTTAATGCATTTATTCCAGTCTGGAAGTGTTACCATCTTTGACCAATATGTCGATCATGATAAATTGTCTGATTAAATGAGATTGAACGCCTCACCTGTCATTTACCTGTGACATTTACAGAAAAAAACTCTGCCAAGTGCGAGTCGGGCTTGCGCACTGAGGGTTCCGTACCACCACAAAATACAATAAGGTTGTCCAAGTAACCAAATTACCAGTTATTATAACGCCTACCAAAATTGTCAAAATTGTTGTAGCAAGTGCTACGCAGACACAGTTAATTATTTAGCTACAAGCGCTTGAGTAGGTACAACACAATTATAACTTGGTAATGAATAGAAATTTGTCACCGAGTCGCATTTGGCCATTATTTATTATTTGTATGATATACTTTAGAGTGTGTACAATAGTCATGTGTACAGACAGACAGACATCGTAGGCTTAGTCCCTTCGTATCGTACCCGGCTTTTACCTTTTGGGTACGGAACCCTAAAAACGACAATTTTATTGTCATTTATCGATCTCATAATTCTAATGGGACAAGTCAGGGTTTCTATATAAGTTTGTATATTTGTTCAGTGTATGATAGATTGTGTATCTTTGATCCATGATTTTTTGTAGGCAGTCATTATTATACCATTTCAATACAATTTTTAAGTTTAAACATCGGCATAATCATTTGATGGCTTGCGAAAATATAGGATTTGCGAGATATTAAAATAAATACGAAAGAAACCCATTCCGTAATCCCTGAATTTTATTTGGTATGTATATAAAATAAGGACATATTATAATTATAATAACCGCAGCGGTTGTTTAGTTTAGTTTTATAGTTTAGTACTAGGTTGTTTATATTTTATTTTAAGTTGTTTTCATATATACCTATAGCTGCATTTTCATACACTATTACACATTAGCCTGTCTCGTGCCACTCCTGGGCAAAGGCCTCCCCATTTCCTTCCACGCATCTCTATCCTCCGCGAAATTCAGCCAATTCGGGTAAAAGGTGCGAAGATCGTCACACCACCTCCTTGGAATCCGACCAGGGGGTCGTCGACCATCTGCTAATTGAGTGACAATCTTCGCATAAATAGCATATTGTGTATAAATACTTTTTGCCCAAATACCGCCGATTTTTTCAAATCATTAGTACATTTCTCTAAGAAAACTTTATATTGTTATTATTTACAAACCTCGCAGCTCGCATGAGGAAAAGCACCTACTTACAGTTGAATATGTGAGTCACCCCTACAAGCGAAGTGTCTCCTTACTCTTCAAAGAGTGAATAGTTGGAGAACGAGTCGCGATACTTAATTAGAATCATCTGCTAGATGACAAGGTGACTCGCGCCCCGACTCCGATGTTTAACTTTCTAACAAAGCCACAGCCTTTTAAATATTCATTGAATCAGGCCCTTTATTATACAAAAAATATTTAAGTTTGGATTTATAGTTTTATTTGAATTTTAGAAATGTCATGTAAAATGTTATATTCAAGTTTTGATTACTAAAAATATCATCATTGTCTCCATCATCAGCCTATGTGTGTCAACTGATGGAACTCTCCTAAAAAGACGCTACGTGGTATGATCCACTGCTTTATGCGGCTTACACACGCTGCAAGAGAGAAAGATGCATGTTTATAATGATGGGTAAGTTCTTCTGTAGTTGCGAAGGTAAGATGTCTCGTGTGCAAGGCCCATAATTCAGCCACTTGCCACCAGCCACCTTCCGCAGGTCGTCGCTCCACCTGGCCACAGGAAGTCCTACTCTACGTTTGTCGATTACGCTGTCTCCACTTTAGAACCCGTCTATCAGTGATTGTCGGTTCTTTTACAGATATGGTCAGCCCATAGCCATTTCAGCAGTCTCCCATCCATGATTCAATACCTTAAGTATACCTCCCGCCGCTACTTTGACGCGGCACCTCACCACCGCAATCCTCTTGTAGTAAAATCCTCCAACTACTCGACAGACGTGACAGACCCTCCTCCTCTCCGTAGATGCCCTAGAAACATCTTGGGCGACCCGGACCACCCCTTCGCCGTCGTCACCGCGGCGGCGCTGGGCTCGCCCGATCCGACTGCTCCTAGCAATAGGAAATATTCAGTTTTTGGTACAGGCGTCGGTTACCAGAGGCACACACACACACAGCGATCCCGCCGGCAGGATCGTAGACCCACAGGATCTGTTAGAAGATCGGTTAGATTCTCTCCAAATAATCATTCAGTTCAACAAACCGTTAGGGCTCCAGGGCACACCCCCTCTGGGGTGCCTGGGCAAGTCTGATTCCCACTCCCGGCGACGGCCCAAGCCGAGGTTCGTACCTTCGAGGTGCCCTTGTGCTAGTCGCCTATAAACTTAACCACCAAGTTATGCCGAACGCACTCTGCGTTCGCTAACTAGTCCGGTCAAGCTGTAGAGGCCAAAAGGCCAAAAGTAAAAGTCACTCATAAAAAAATAAAAAAACATTTCAGCAGTTATCCTTTGAACTACTTATATCTAGTTGTTCACCCTGAACTATGACTTCACGACTGGTATATCTTCACAACCCCAATTTTGCTCATATTTGAACTTAAAAATTGAATTTCCAGGAACTACTTAACTACAAATTTTCAAGACGATCGGATCAACGGTAATCGTTAGTTATCAACCAACAAATATACAAACAAACACAAATACTTACTGACTTGCCCCGGTTGAATCTAAGGTCCTCATATTTATTTTTTAATCCTTTAGTTATTTTAGTCAACTATCTAATTGCTGGCGCAGCAAACTAAGCTGGGTTTTGACCTAACTAAAAATAGCTATATACCTAAAAATTTAAAGCCTAACTATAGATCTTCAAATTCTTGATAATTGTCACTTATTATGGCCGCATATAGTTACATAAACTTTTTACTCGTATGTATTTTTGTTCCGTGGAGTTCATCTTCGTTTCATCGTATTGTTTCATTCGTTCTCACTATGTATTACTTTCATGAGTCAGTATCGTCCAACACACGTCTCATTCTCGAAATCGGAAATTGAACTTCCAATTTTAAGCACGCCCTTACAGAACAGTTACAAACCGATTCTATTCTTATCAGAAATTCTTCACATCAGTCAAATACAATACACGGAAGTAACCAGCTGCGTTCAGCAACAATAGCAAAAATTCTATTAATACTTTATTTGTGGAAGCTTTTGCATTCTCAGATCAAAGCTGGAACATCCATACACACGTGGCATACATATCAATCTGCACAGTTATAGGAAATGAAAGGGGAGCCGAACCTATGTAAATTCTGTCAAAGAACATTGCGGTACTGTCGCGATCACATCTGAAAAATACTTACGTTGATTGTATACGAGTGTACCTATAGGGTAAAAACAAGAGTTTTTGTTTTTGACGAAATATCTCCTTGTTTGTGTTAGGTATATATTGAAGGCAGATGGATGTTTGTAATTTTTTCCGGGATGGAAAAACGTTGTCTTTCTTTTTCTGTAGTTTTCCAGCATAAAAGTTGTCCTGTAGTATAATTGCATAATAAACCAGCCAAGTGCGAGTCAGGCTCGCGCAATGAAGGTTCCGTACCACCACCAAATACAATAATTATCAATTAAAAAAACCGACTTAAAAATTTGTAAAATATGGTGGCATTTCAGATGACCGTGTTTGAAAAAATGTCCGAAATTTATTTATTTTATTATTTCGATTCTGTGAGAGAAATGATAAGGTCGTCTAAGAATCAAAATATGTTGCATAACTTGGTAATGAACAGAAATGTGTGAAAGGCGGTGGCCTTGCACTTGGACGTTATTTATTATTTGTTATACTTTAGAGTGTGTACTATAATCATGCCAAGTTTGACGCTTGTACGGATTACTTATCGTTGATACATTAGAGCTAATCCTCAGTGCACGACCCCGACTCGCACTTGGCCAGTTTATTACAAATGTTATTAAAGAGAAACACTGACATATTGGTGAAGAATAAGTTACTTTGGTAATGAATATCAGCGTAACGTCTGTCAGTGCCCCACAGCTTACTAACTTTACCAATTTCTCGAGATAAAAAGAAGCGGTCGTCTCAGTTTAGAACTATAAATATATAAACATCACTCTATTATAAACTAGCTGTGCTATTTCCCGCGTGGAAATTCCCTCAGGAACCGTACATTTTTCCAGAACTAAAAGTGCCACTCTCTGGCCCTTCCACAATCTTACTGCTAAGCTACTTAATTCATTAAAATTTTCTATTGTACCTAGTCATCACTCTAATGGCTATTTCTAGTAAACTATTGTATACTTTATAGAACTTAGAAATATGATAAAAAATTGAATTCGTTTTACAATTTGTAGCTGATGATAATAATATTAAGAGCGATGGCAAGTGCGCTTTACAATCTGACGGCGCCCGGTTCGATCCTCGGCCCTGACTTGTTTACCAATGACATACTTAGTACTTAGATTAGATAAATTATTTGCAGTTTCGATTCCATCGCTCAAAAATGGAGGAGAAAAATATCCTGAGACAACCGGTATGTCCATGAACCTCAAAAGTTGAAAGACTTGACATGAGTAAAAGTTGTTCATAATGATGAGTAGAACAAACCCTTTTCGGCTTAGTATCCTCTCTGCGTAACCCTATATTAGTGTAAAACAAATAAAATATCCAAAATGCGAGTGATTGTACCTAATGGAAATGATAATTAAATCAAAACATGACGTACCCAGCCTGCAGCCAATTGGAAATTAATTAAAAATTCGACGTTTTAATGAACGCTGTTTATTTACAAGGGAGCTAATTGACAGATTCCAATTACTTTGATCTCCTTTATCATAGTTACGACGTTATTTTACAAACTTATTTTAGAACTGTAATAAATTGAAAGTTAAAGGTACCTATAATGGAACACTATAGTAAAACTAGTTAACTTTACGCTTTGCAAAGTGATTCAAAGTTACTGGTAGTTAAATTTGTTGTAAAGTAGCAGTACCTAATTGTAAGCAAGCAGATGGGCCGCCTGATGGTAAGCAGTCACCGTCGCCTATGGATACTTGTAACACCAGAGGCATCACAACTACGTTGCCGACCCTTTAGAACTCTATTAACTCGCCTTTTGAAGAACCCCATGTTGTAGCTTCTCGGAAACACCGCGGAAAGTAGCTCATTCCACATTTTGCAGGTGTGAAGCAAGAAGGATAATATAATAATAAAGATACGGTTGTGTGTATGTACGTCAGTTAGGCTGGTTTCACCAGCCCGTACGGATGACCCGCACGGGTCCGTGCAGCTGTCACAGCAGCTGTGAAACCAGCCTAAAAGTTAAATAAAAACGATGACTTTTATCACAGAAACGAAAATTTTTTCTCTTCTGTGACTTTTATAGTAGTAAAAACCAAGAAATCCGACTGAACGTGGGTTCAGTCGGATTTCTAGTCGGGAAACGTAGCCAAAAAGGCGGTCTTATCGCTAACACTCGAATGAGTAGGTTGAGATTCTTAGTGGTGTATATACGAAGGGTGTAAAATGAGTTCTATAAGATTAAATTATTATTAAATTATACTATAAGAAGAGAGTTGGGTTAAGCTTTGTGGTGAGTGTGGTGGTTTTCAGTGCTTTCATTATCATCATCAGCCCGAGTAACCCACTGCTATAAAGGCCTAGCTTTATTTATGCCACTCGCCTCGGTGATGGAACTAAAGTAGGAGACATGGCAAGACGTGATGATGAGAGATGGTGTACAACGGTAACCCCCTGGTGGCCAAGACTAGATCAGCGGAACCGGGCCAGGATATTTGTATTTTGTCCTTATTTCAATTAGAAAGCAAGCATCAAACATCAGCATAAATAATTATATATAATGACATATATAACCAACTGTAGATTAAATATAAACGAAGACACGCACCTAGATACTAATTGTAAAACAAAGTTAGCTCGTCAACTCATCAGCTTTATCAAAAAGTTCACTCTCCACGCCTCTCTACGTACACTTAATTATGTATTTAATTATTTAACAATGTCTGGAGGTTGGCACTGCTGAATCACAATGTAAGCTGTACCACAGTGTCTGATGTCCTGCACTTGCAAACCCCGGGAACATCAAGCCTGGCCCTGTAGCCAGGTCAAAAGATACGATATAAGTATTCTGCCTGAGTAGTACGAGCCTACAAAAAGGCTTTCTGTTTCAGGTTCCAGGGTAATCGACAATAAGACTCTGACCAACTAAACGAGTGTGGGGAAAACAACAACGCTTTGTGGTTCAGGTTGCCATTGGAGGAAGGGTTACGGTGCATATAAACTGAGATTCTGCCCATAATTATTTATAACCTACTTACCTACCTACCAAAATGACAACCCAATACAAAAAGTGTTTTTTGAGAAATAAATATTATATATTATTTATATTATTATAAACACAATAAAGATACCTCGAATCCTCATCTTAAGTAATCACTTTGCTAAGGTTCTCTTTGTTGGTCCTCCAAGCCTTCCTCATGTTTAGCATTTTATTTCAACGACTAATCATACCAAAATACCACTTAAGAACCTTAAAGGTGAGGATAGGGAGAAGTAACGACTATAAATATGGGGGCAGTCCACCCCAGAGCCTTCTGTCAGGCTTTGAGGAAGGTCACTGCTCGGGTTGGTTTTAATGGATGCACTCCCAGATAAACTTGTTTTACTTCAATGTAGCCAGGCATCGGAAGAATAAGGCGCAATGCAGCCGGATCTTGGGGAGTATCTAGTGTAAACCGATTCAGTCAAAACAAACCAAAAACATTTATCAAGATAACGTATTGTGGTATAAACTCAGGTTTTCCTCCTTAGTTGGTTCTTCATTTTACGTGTACGATATAGCCGGGATAGCTGTTATCAAAGGCCAAACTGAAGGGCACTATTACCAAAGGCATCACAGGAGTTCAAAAACTGATAGAGTGGTACGCTGCGATCTCTCGTATATTCAAATGAATCTCGCTCGAGCGCGTGGAATGTTTTAGTTTACGCATCGAGATGAGGTTGTTAGTAAGACGGTGATGAATGCGGTTATAGAACGATCCTTCTTAGGTTGTGGCTTGCACAGAATATCAGAAGTGGATGGAATAACTACGCGAGTTACATTAGCGTCGCCGATATATTAAGTAAATCCTTCGAGGCTAGAGAAAAGCGTATTTCGGTGTCTGTTTTAAATTTTAGCCGAAATAATATAGAAAATAACATAATAGCTCGTGTGTAGTACTTAGAAATCTAACTCTCTCTGAAGTGTAGCCGTCATGGATTGTTAAAAGTTAACTAGCACATTACCTTCAATATTGTTTAAGACAAACCTCAGGAGTATCTCCACACTAGAGATTTGACTAAAACAGTATTGAGGATAAACCGCAAAGTGACGCCTGATTCAATCAACTATTTAAGATGACCTTTCCAGCAATCAGTGATGGTCCGTGGTAGTGTATAGGAGACAAATCGTGCTAATCCCGATGAGCACGAATACGGCATGTGATGTGATTATGGTTGGTATACGTGTATGTTTACAAGTATGTATGTATACGCCTTATTTTGACTTGAAAATGCTGTATTACTCCAACTATACGGAATATACGGATACGGACTATACGGATACATTTCGGAGAGTGTGCATCGGATCTGCACGATCTAATTGCCTCCTGCCCAATTTTCTATCGGCATGCCAGAGCGGGCACGAAAAATCGACACAGTTTTATAGTTGATATTACGAAAACCCGTACGAAGCGCTTTGATTCCACTTTTATTATGCGAGCTGCTAGTCTGTGGAATGCGCTGCCTGAATGAGTGTTCCCCAATAGTTACAATCTGGGTGTATTCAAATCACTAGAGAATCGGTTTCTTCTAGGCAAGTGTGCTCCACCATAGACCGCATCATCGCTTTACATCAGGCGCGTTGGCGGTAAAAGGCAAGCCTATTATTAAATAACAATATAAAAAATGAATAACTTTTCCTTTTTCCTGCTTTAGCGGAAATACACTAGCTAGAGATTCGTCAGAAAAACAGTTTTGAAATTGGACTTCCGCAAAGTAGCGCCTGAATCAACTTAGCATTAAGAATAATGGTAAGAACGATCTTAGAAGAGTTATTTATGGTACCACGGAATTCTAATAATACTACGGATGGCATGTACTTACACCTTGTTCAGTCTGTGTTGTATGTTTTTGATATATTTATGCATCAAAAAATATAAAGTTTTTAAATTATTTTCCAGCTTGTCATTGAAAGCTTTTTCTCACGACTGTTTTTATTTCACTCAATTTAATATAATAGTTAACTACTACCGAGATTGATATATTATATTCTCACCCAGCTACATCCAGCAGTGGAGAAGCAGGCACGAGCGGCACAAGTTGTATTCCTGTTCAGGTCAAGCCGTCCTGTCAGCTGCGTTGACACTGGCCAGTTCTCAGACTTTCGGCAAACTGGACGAAACACTGCCCTTCGGTTCAGCAAACATCATCAACAAAAGCAAATACCAAAAACATTTTAAAACGGGTCATTCTTTCCATCCAATGGTTGCCTGGAAGAGATCGCTTTTTGCGATAAGGCCGCCACTTGTGGCACTAGCTCGTAAGCGTTTTCTATCGTGTTGTAATTTTTATTTCTGGTGTACACAATAAAGAGTTTCTATTTATCTATCTATCTAAACGGGTTAGTAGATTCATTTTACCTAGTAGAGGATAAGAAATATATAGACATTCCATTTCAGTGTGAAGGTTACAGGGGGAGGCCTGTGTGCAGCAGTGGACGTCTTCTGACTGATGACGATAAAGTGATGAAAACATTCGGAAAAAATAAACCACATCTTTGCATCCATACATAAAGTACCATCCATGAACCACTTCCATGCATGAAGTACCATCCATGAACCACTTCCATGCATGAAGTACCATCCATGAACCACTTCCATGCATGAAGTACCATCCATGAACCACTTCCATGCATGAAGTACTCTTCCTTCCATATTATGAATTTGTGAATATCATGAATTTCTGGTACCTAAAAAAAATCTAGTTGTTGGGGATATTATAAATGTACTCTTGACTTTCTGTTTGGAATTCTGTAATTCTCTCATCTACACATAAAGAATTCACCCTACTCTATACTGGGGTTCTCAGCTGGAGAACAGTCTGCCTAAACAAATCTCCAAGTATTCTACATGGTATCTAGTATAGTAAGTCCTTACTTACCTAACTTTAGGGGTAATTCAAGTATTATGTAAGTAAAGGAGGAAGGATGTTTTTTTTACTTTGCTTTGTTTACTTTTGCTAAAAAAGAGGAGGAGTGGGGGTTGAAAATTATTAAAATTCTGCTTTGAATGGTCCTTTACAGGTTTATTGGTATCCACAAGTACCTACCCGACAGTCTTCTGCGTGCGTGGTCCATCTGCTCCAGCAGTGAGTCCCCGTGTCGGTCGCCGTCCTGTCGTCAGTCCAGGCACGTAATGAACCGCCCGCAGGCATCGCTCCCGACACGTCGCCGCCACTCTTCTATCAATATTTGTATTGCTTCACGTAAACGTACGTACTTAACTGCCGTATGATAAAGTCGATTGCACTGAAATTATCCAATTCGATACAT
This sequence comes from Agriopis aurantiaria, assembly GCA_914767915.1. Classification (NCBI taxonomy): domain Eukaryota; kingdom Metazoa; phylum Arthropoda; class Insecta; order Lepidoptera; family Geometridae; genus Agriopis; species Agriopis aurantiaria. The sequence goes on along the minus strand of OU611982.1, from coordinate 19,729,063 downwards.
ATAGGAGATTAGCTGGTGTTTGTATATCGATGACTACAATACCAAAATTAACATCGGAAACACAAACTAATTGAGAAATGAATGATTTTATTTGATTTGGAAGGTTACTGAAACGGTTTAATACAATTTCAAGGTATCAAAGAAAATTGTTGAACTAAATCATAGCCAGTCCATGCCCAATATCGATTTATTGAAAGCTGATGATACAATTTTAAGCAATATAGTTAAATAGCAAAGTCAATATTTTTTTACTCTGAAAACTGATGATTAAATCCGATCTGTTTCTTCTAGAAAATCGTGCCACAGTGTAAACCGTATTATCGCTTAGCATCAAAAAAATATTGAAACGCAAGCCAAAGACCACGAGCAGAAAGACGCAGTGTATCTAGATTCTAGACCTCTCTCTTAATAGACCAACGGCATCGTGAGAGTTGTGGGCATCCAGTGGATGTAGATGGCAGGCTGTCTTTAAGTGTGGCGAGCTAAGGAGGAGGCCTATGTTCAGCAGTGGACGTCTTATGGCAGATGATGATGAAACCAAAGTAAGAGTTCTGGTAAGTACATTATAACCAATTAGAATGCTTTCCAAAATCTGTTAAAACGAACCCTAGGATGGAACATTTACGTTTGACTGCAAGTACATGGTGCTTCCCATCAGTTTAAAAAAACAATGTCATGACTAGTTCCTACTACAACAGCATAAAGTTTTCTCTGGGTATTATTAAAATAATCTATCAAAACATGTACGGCTCTACCCCTGTTTCGAGACGCGCACTGAGCGGCGGATTGTAAGGCGATCCACAATGCGCTCGATCCATCATGCCCCAGTGTATTGACGTCCATATATCTTGGACGAAATGCACCCATTGTGCACTAAACGGAGCTCGCGCAGACATGGCGCACTCCGATGGAACATTCTTTGAGAACATTTTAATTTAAGACTCGCTCTGATGTTCTACTACAGACACAATGAAATGTCATCTGTGTTTTCTTTTGTCATCATCATAAGCATTATAAGGCGTCTTTAAAGTGCATCGGTCAATAACAGGATACTGAATTTTTATTGAAAATTGATTTCAATAGCTCTATAACCCAGTATATCTTAATCGAGTCCTTAAGGGTCGGCAACGTATTTGTGACGCCTCTGGTGTTACAAGTTTAGTATTCATAGGTGACGGTGACTGCTTACCATCAGGCAGCCCGTCCGCTGGTTTGCCACCTATGGCATAAAAAATTGTTTTATCGCTCTTAGTGGTGTTAAGATCAAATTTGCTCAAATAATTATCATCACTGCTAACACAATATTAATTAAAATTATACACCTAATTTCAATGGACTCCAAAGAGAAGAGACGAACGACTATACGGCATTCGACGCAACGCATTGTGTAGCTGCGCTCTAACTCGCTTGTATACGAAAGAAACCAAAGATAATTTCAAAGTTTTCTAACACTGTCTCGATAAAGTCTCATGATCGAACATACGCTGATCCTTTGAAAACACAATTCAATACGCCTGAGATTCACGTGAAAATTCAGAATGATATCATAACAGATAATGCTGTAGGTGGATCGATCTCGCTATTTCCGGCACAAAGCAGTTTGCACCGGTTCCCAGGCTACTGGATGCGGACCTATTGTGGCTGCAAGATGATCCTCTTACTGAATGTAGGATGCTCAATTGCTCAATGCGCGCATTCACGACTGCTGTGATGTATACGTAGGATGTTCAATTCTTGCATTTTATGGGTTTTGTTCGTTCAATACAGCGCATGTGGGTAACGCATGTCATGTGTACAGTGCGTACAGTCGCCTACAATATTTCAATGATATTAAAATATATCATTAAAATCTTTACGAGGCATTTAATTTTGCAAACCATTTTTTGGAAATATAGATTATAGTTTTAGCATTGCAAGGATATTCGGTGCCTCTTCAAAGACAGCGCCGAGTCAATTGGTTTTGTCAAGGAAAATATCGAAGCGAAAATGGCTGTGCGACGAAAGAATTCTGAAGTTAGAACAAATCACGTTCCTACGAATTACGCTAATCTGAAAGTTAATAAAAGTAATTCGTAAAAGTAACACTTACCACATCATCATTCTCGTCAAATTCATGAATTTTCAAATGGATGAAAGCATTAAAACTAAAATAAAACGTTTCTAATCGAATGTGCGGTTCATGCAATTGGCACTTCAGATGCAGTTGGCGCGCTGCTTACGCAGCACTCGAGTTTAACGATTAATTCCTGAATCAAGTTACGTACAGTCACATAAACTGGGTTTTGTCGAACAAAAATGGAGAATCGACCAAGATCTCGTATCCATATCAACTGACATGTTATGGTTGATATTGTAACTTAGCACCTGCTTGGATTAGTAATCGGAACTGGACATCGAGATACAATTCCTACAGAGTCACAATTTCTCAGTGAAAACAGTCAAAAAACGTCCGAGCGTCATTGTACGTACATAATATCAATTATTTACTTCACAATGCCACATTTAGTCCAATTTAGACGTTACATCGCTTCAACGTTAGTTGTCCGCTGTCATTGTAGCTCTGGCATCGCGCGGCGTTGTAGTCGGATCGCGGTTACCTTGTAACTAACCAAAAAGTCGGCGCAATTTTTATATATTTTTATAAAAATAGATTCATACAAGCATGCAGTCCGCCTGATAGTAAGCAGAAACCACCGCCTATGGACACCTGCAACACTAGCGGTGTTGGCGATGCTTTTCCAGCCCGGAGAGGTAGGTAGGTAGGTAGGTTCGGCCCTCTCGAAGCCTCAAGTAAGTTTTTTTTACAACGCGATCCTCTCTAGGTATCCATGTCAAAGTCTATGAGACTTTATTTCACAAATGATGTTGAGTTCCGCCACCAGTTACAAGTTCTATTCTATTTATATTACACGGGAATTACTCACGTGAGATTAAGCCGGTCACTCTGACTATAGTGTCAACCGCATTAGGCGGTCTTTTTCAAGGTGAATGCACGCGCGCGGCTGCGTCTCGCTTTGCACACTCAAAACCACAAATAATAAAAAATGCGTGTGTGTGTGTGTGTGTCAAATTAAATGTATGAAAACCACGTCAGTTGCCATAATAAAGTTCTATTATCTAAAGTATGTTAATGTTGTACATTTTCTCCATGACAGTACTTATTCACATATTCATTTCAAAGAACTCCCTGCAAGTTAATGTCCTTCTACGAGTATATTGGAATGAATACTGCTGTGATTGGAGGCGCGGAGCGGGCGAGCGTCTGGTGCTTCGATTTTATAACGTTCGACGGAAGCGCCGTAACCGTTATTGTAACGGTTATGCCTATCAGTTACTAACTCCGTTATTTCACGGACTTGTGGGAGCTAAATTATGGTGATCAGGTTTTTCTTAAGTGGGGATTATGACAGAATTCTCTGAAGCTCTAGGTATTTAGTATTCTGTAAATTAGACAAGCGATAATTATTGTGGTGATGGTGGCCGGGCGTTAGCATGTGCGTTTTACAATCTGACGGCACCCGGTTCAATGCTCGGCCTCAACCAATGACTTATTTAGTACTTAAATAAATTATGAGCAGTTTCGAAACCATCGCTCAATAACGGTAAACGAAAAGATCATGAGGAAACCGGTATGTCCAAGAATCTCAAAAAGTTATATGACAAAGACACAGCATGGCATATTATGGCCCTGAGTCCTCTCTTTCTCTGGGAGAAGGCCTGTGTCCCGACAGTGGGAATATGGTAAGCTGATAGTGATGATGATGGTGGTGTAAATGAGGCTGGTATTTTCTATTCAATATAGGTTTTTGTTTGACCACACCAGCTATGATGTAGAAACTTTGCCTCGAAGAAACCTATTTACTCTGGATTAAAATACACGGTATAGTGAAAAATATGTATGAAAAATTTAGATATTTGGACACGAACGATAATTCTACTAAGGCATGTCTCCCTCGTTTATCTAAACTGAGGATAAAATAAAGGTAAGGAAATGAAAATACCGTAGAATAGATGATAGCACGAACGCTCAGAAGTCAGCAAAGATCACCCACTTAAACTAACAAGCTCTGAAAACGTTTCTGTAAAATAGCACCCACAACATGTTCCACTTTAAACAGAACAACAATAAACTCTTTAATACTTGAAACACCACCAGCGACCTCAGCACTTAGATATTTCAAGTGTTGGAGTCAGCTTCAGAAATTTCTAGACGTCTACATAGCTCACTTAATCTACCACGCGACCCACTCAACTTTACCAATATCTTCTGAAGTATCCAACGCTTAACGTTTGCCCACGAATGTCACAAGAAGCCACGTGTTTAGGTACAGAGCGACTATCTTAACTGTAGAGTTGCATGACGGAGCTACTATCATATTTCTAAAACAAAGCTGACAGCTACCCGTTGAAATATCTTCGTTCCTTCATTTAACCACCTGTACTCTACAAGTTGGTTGCACTGTACACCCCCACTAACTTATCTGGCCCGCTGACAGCGTCGCTGCTATCGCATTGAGTGCCGCAATTTAATCATTTTGGTAATAAAATGGATAAAAATAGGTAAGAGCATAATTATAGAATCTAACTAAAAGATTCCGTACCTGTTAGTACAAATGGGACTTTAAAATTTATTTTTAAATCAAAGTGGTGTTATTAGTTCCACTTTTCGCCGCCGGGCCAGATAAGTTAACACAAGTTGCACTGTAAATAGCTTGAATCGCCCACTGACACCTACAAGCGATATTCCTAGAAGCTTTCCCGTGTAGCCTGCTAGATATCTATCCTAGGACTAAAAAGGCTTACATAATCTTAGACACAAAACTAGTAGACATGCAGTAGTTTATTTTATTTGAAGGACAATTCAGTTTAAAAACATATTTTGGCGTTACAAAACGTATTGGTGCTCGCAATGTTTTTCATCAAAGAAACTAATGTTTGTACAGATGTTTCTATTATCTTTTCCATTTGGTACTATTGTAAAATGCAGATAGTAAATAATTATTATTGTAAATGACTTCTGATTAGATTTATTGTTTCTTATAGAAACTGACGTGGTTTTCACACATTTTATTTATATTACACGGGAATTACTCACGTAAGCCTTGAAAAAAACTGCCTAATTCGGTTGAAACTATAGTCGGTCTTACGTGAGTAATTCCCGTGCAATATAAATAAAATGTTATTGTTTCTTGTTTTAGTTATTGTACTGATATTCTGATTTAAATTAAGTAAGTAATTTGTATCACAGTGCTTATAAAATTAAAAAAAAAAACAGAAATAAACACTGGCCAAGTGAGAATCGGACTCGTTCTGCATCTAAAAATTATTTCATTCCATTGGGGATTAATAAAAAGGAAAGGGAAAATGTTTTGGTTTTACAATATTTTATAATTGTTCTGTGTCGATATTCTTTTGATAACAAAAGTATTTGTTCTAGTTAAAATTTCCCCTCCGGTCAAGTTTGTCGACTTCCTAACTTGTCTATTTCCAAAGTTGTCAACTTCCTAATTCATCCATTCCTAATTTGTCTTTGTACAAATTCCTGAGTCGTCAACTTCCGAATTCGTTCATTCAGTATGCGTCTACTTATTAGTCCACTTCTACTTCTTCGTCCGCACTCTATAGAGGTAAAACTGACAGCTATGGATTAGTAATAGGGTCTCAACGACACCCGATGAGTACGGACCTCTAAAAAGGCATACTCTTAAATTGTGCTGGGTCAAAAATGTGTGAAAATAAGCTCTTGAGTAGCCACTTTAAATAGCCTTAAATATACCTAGCACCGCCAGAGCTCCGAACGGAGCTTGGCGCTAACTCGTTTAAGGTAAAGACGCTTGTCGTTAAAGATACTCAAGTAACAAGCAATCAGAATTTCCTGGAAGAGAAGACGAGCCAGTTTGTTAGGTATAACGTACTCAGGATCTGTTTGACTTGCTCACCTTACATCCCCAGCGTCAGGTGGGATTAGAATTTGAACTTGTTACTTAAATTTACTATGAAATATGATCGTGTAAGCATGTCAAAAATCAAAGCCAAGTCGCCGTCATCATTATCATTATTTCAGCCATAGGAAGTCCACTGCTGGACATAGGACTTCATCTATCTCCAAAAAGGCCGGTTGGAAGCGGCCTGAATCCATTTCCATCCTGCATTTCCATATGCGGTCTCTTTTAGGTCGTCTGTTCATCTTGTCCTACGCTGCGCTTACCGGTCCGTGGTCTTCATTCGAGAACCTTTCAGCCCCATTGGTCATCTGTTCTGCGTGCTATGTACCCTGCCCTCTGCCACTTCAACTTACTAATCCGGTGGGCTATGTTGGCAAGTCACTTTGGTAGGCACAAAATGACAAACGGCAAGCGCCATGATGTAGACCAATAAAATGAACGAGAATAACATGACGTCACGTAGCAGTCTATTTCGCGCACTTTCAGTGCACACGCCTTTTATTTTATTTTTGATAGCCTGTTGGTCCAGTTGGTAGTGAACCTGCCTTCTGAGCTTGGGGGCGTGGGTTCGATTCCCATCTAGGACAAACATTTGTGTGATGAACATTTGTGTTTGTTCTATATCTGGTTGTTAATATATGTTTAAGTATGTATTTAAAACTATAAATGTATGTACCTATATCAGTCTCTGGCAGGCAGCCATATCACAAGCTTTGCTTAGTTTGGGGTCAGATGACCGTGTGTGCAAAAATGTCCCGAATATTAATATTGATTTTTTATTTTTAGGGTATTTTAGCCAACATTGGCATGTCAGTCCCACGATATTTTAAACTAAATTCAGACTGATATAGCAGTATACAAGCAAATACATGCGACGAGCGATGCAGAGGCGATCATCGAGCGATGGATACTCTTAAAAGATCCTTTAGATACTTTCCATCATGCTCGAATACCTTTAGTCTGCGATATTTCTGAACTTCCAGACAAAGTGATGGACAAGCTTCAACATGAAGCGTTTCAAAAATAGCGTCTACAACTACCTATCCGGGTTGGCAAAACACCTTCAAGACCGCTAGTAATGCAGGCATCCATAGACAGCGGTTTCTGCTTACCATCAGGTGGAACGCGTGCTTATTTGCCGCTCGTTTTAATAAAAATTCTAACAAAAAAAAACAAGACAAACTATCCAAGGCTGAAGGCGGCATGGCACGACTCTCATTGAGAATTTTACCTACCAAATTTTAAACAAAAGAAAACTATAATAAATTATATCAGTTTATATTTTATAACGGTTATTAAAATATGTTTCAGTTCGCAATAAGGCGTGGGCGGAGGACAAGGTGGGCGGATCAAACTAGGGCAGCGTTTCACTCGCCACACTGCGCTACCAATCGCCCTGTTCACGGAGTGAAACTGTTCGATCATGTAAAAGAAACAAGACTACTGATTCAGAAAAAAAAAACAAAAATAAATAAAGGTTGGATTCAAAAAGACTTACAAGGATGTTAACTTAAATATTGCAAAAAATAATTTTGAATTTTGAATTTATCTTTAACTGTATTTCGTTAAACAAGTTTCACTGCCTAAATACATTTAAGCTGATCTCAATTAAGATTTCCTTGCATGGCACGCTTTCCATGCTAATGCGCGTTCATAAAACTGCCTTATGCGTTCCGTTCGAAGCACTGAGTTACTTTTTACATCAAGCACAGTCAAAAACATAAAAATTAGGATCAACTTTTGGATAAAAAGGAATTATTAGGTAGTCAATAAAAAAAAATATAAAAAAATATTCGGGACATTTTTTTCACACACGGTCATCTGACCCCAAACTAAGCAAAGCTTGTGATATGGCTGCCAGAGACTGATAAACATACATATATAGTTTTAAATACATACTTAAATAGATATTAACAACCAGATATAGAACAAACACAAATGTTCATCACACAAATGTTTGTCCTAGATGGGAATCGAACCCACGCCCCCAAGCTCAGAAGGCAGGTTCACTAACAACTGGACCATCGGGCTAATGACAAGTATCCGAAATGTATGATAGTACCTGCTGATGAGCTGGTCATCCAATATGGCTTAATATTACTAGCTTAGCTAAATGGCCATTCCGGAGCGTTTACCTTTGACAAATTATAAAACATGCTTAGAAGCTAGACTTTTGTTGTTCAAAATTCTAAACGTGATGAACGTGATAGTTGCCTAAATGCATTTAAGCGTCTATAATTACTTGTAGGCATCGTTATGCAAGCCGCCCTTAATGGTGTACGCTAGGCGAAGCCTGTGCTGCAAGATTTAGACTATTTCGTGTTCTAGCAAAGAATTTGTAACAAAAAAGAAAAAGAAAGGTAATTTAATTCAATAACTTTATTTGAACTTTTTACGCATAATCCAAATATGCTTTGCATTGTTAAATAACAATTTTTGAAAATTTAGGTTCTACAAGTCGACATTAGCTGATTCTTTTGTAAACTTTTTACTTTCACCGAGAACCAAAATCATACCTAGTGCAATGACTCTGAACGTAAATTATTGTTTTGATACGTTTTATTACCTAAAAGCGTTCAATACTCAAGTAACAAGAAATCTAAAATGATTTCCCAAAGTCTAAAATTTGCACTAAAAATATTAAAAATGTTTGTTGTAGCGTTCCTCGGAACGAATTCTTTTCCAATTACTTGAGCCACGCTTCGCCGCGCCCGCGTCGTGTCGGGACGCTGTTTCCTTTATAATCATTAAAATCTAATTCATTTATTGAATGTTACAGTGAAATTAAATAATAAATTCTTAGTTGCTGTTGTGTCGGAATATATAATACTGTAATTGCACTTATGATGCCTACAGAGATTATTCACCAGATTCATAAATAAATCAATATGAAAATGACTAGAACAAATCTGGAGGTATGCATAACCGTAACAGTTTTAAAACATTATTTTAGGTCAAATGAAACCTCTGAAAGCGAACCGAATAATAAATAACTACACCCACAAGATAAATAAATAAATATTCGGGACATTTTTGCACACACGGTCATCTAACCCCAAACTAAGCTAAGCTTGTGATATGGCTGCCTGCCAGAGACTGATATAGGTACATACATTTATAGTTTTAAATACATGCTTAAACAGATATTAACAACCAGATATAGAACAAACACAAATGTTCATCACACAAATGTTTGTCCTAGATGGGAATCGAACCCACGCCCCCAAGCTCAGAAGGCAGGTTCACTACCAACTGGACCAACGGGCTATCAAAGAGACAGAAAGCTATCACGATGGACAGACGACCTAAAAGAGACCGCAGGGAAACACTGGATGCAGGCCGCTTTCAACCGGCCCTTTTGGAGATTGATGGGGGAGGCCTATGTCCAGCAGTGGACGTCCTATGACTGAAATGATGATGATGATGATGAATAAACAACTACTCGTTACTTCTGACAAAGTTATGAGCTTTGTTAAACATAAACTAATATTACACAACTCGGCACTTTAAATATCGCAAAACAAATATCCTCAGCAGTTCCATCACCGCATGATAAATGCAGAGGCGAACGATTGGTGCCTGCAACTTTAAACCTCTCGACAGGAAACTGTGAAAGAAAGCTAGTTTATCTTGTGTATTCAGCACTTTACAAGCGTCCAGACTCACAAATTGGGTGTAGAAAGTATAGAAGTGTAGAGGTTATAGCCGACCCGGGGGGCTACCACAACCTCTCGCTACTTAACATGGGACGCATCAACTAAAACTTAGTCCTACTTCTCCCTGTGGCAGCTCAGGGAGTAGTACCACGGGATGGATCTTATTTGAATGTTACATGAACCTTCTTACGCTTGCTGCGCTATGGAAGAAGACTTTTTTTTTATAATAGACAGACAAGGCGTTTGACCAACGAAGTGTGGTCGAAGATGGTAAGCACGCCTAGCCTGGAATGTGAACTGGCTCTTAAAGGTGTCACAACACTTAGGTACTTGTTGACACTTTTTCAACTCTAAGGGTGGTAGCTAGCTAGCCAAGGATGAGAACGTGCCCTACCTCCATCCTATGGTTTCCTCACGATGTTTTCCTTAACCGGCAGCTCAAGCTCTTTGTTGGGATTTGAACCCACACCATTCGAATTGGAATTCGAACGCGCCAACCACTGAGCTATCATCAACCAAAACGGCTGGCTTGACGTGTCGTAAGGGAAGACATGAAAGCCTACCAATGATTTACTATGCAAGACATTACACGGCAAAAAAAACCGGACAAGTACGAGTAGGACTCGTACTCTGAGGGTTCCGTAGGACGAAACACTCAGAGCGCTAGTCCAAAAAAAACAACTAACTAAAGTTGAAATATTGAAAGACAAACTTAACTTTGTAGTTGACAATAAGTTTCTTCCATACATAACAACTACAAAATGTAAGTTTGTAATGGCAAAATAATATTTTTTTAATGATAATATACTTCAAATTAACATATTTCGGATTGATTCCTTTATATGTGCTGTTGCCTCTTGCCAAAATTAATGATTCTATGTCAACGGGAAGTACCTTATAGGTTTTGATTCCCTTGTGAAATCGCAAAATATGCGAAAATATGCGACGTAAACGTTCATATCTTTTGATTGTGTTGACTTGCTAGATTTATTTTTTTACAGACGAAAAAAACCGTAATCCCTAGTTTTTAGTATAAATTTTAATTTAATACCTTTACGCGTTTTTGAGAAAAAGGGTCTTGACAGACGGACAGACGGACAACGAAGTGATCCTATAAGGGTTCCGTTTTTTCCTTTTGAGGTACGGAACCCTAAAAACGACCCCGGTTCAAGTTTATTCTACCTGATGATGATTTACAGTCAATAATAATTAAATCAACTGTGGCTCGGTCTCTCTACTGTCCATAGAGTGTAAGAAACTGAAAGTAAGATTGAAGATGCTGAGAGATGTTAGTAGGCCCCCTGGTTTATTGGACGTCGACGAGCTGCGACTGTCCTTTCGGTACTTTAATAAGGTAGGAATAGTTGAAAGACGGCCCCGGCTGTGATTTGACTAACTTTGCTTTGTTTTACTAAGAAACTTGTTTGTTCGGAGCTTCTTACTTATTTCACGATTCGTTTGAATACCTACCACAAGTTTACTAGATGGAACGTAATTTGAATTCTCAAAAATATTTTTAATCAAGGTATTTTATTTTTGTGTAGATTCATTGGCCAGCTTCTACTACAATTTTTTTAAAGCTGATTTGGCGATGGTATATTTATTTAATGGAAATAGTTACAAAAAATTTCTAAGCTTGAGTCTATGAACATAAACCTTCAACGGTCTATGGACAGTCTAACTGTATTTGTTGTGTTAGTATTCGCTTGTATTTTGTTTAGTTAAAATAAGTTAGGTTAGTTTTTTTTTTGTAAAAATACAAAAAGAAAACAACATAAAGATGATTATAAAAATATTTATATCGGCTAACAAAGGTTTAGTTTGGATTAGGACGGGATACTCTGTCTCTTTCCTGCAAAGCAAGTGTCAGGGCCCTGATTCTATAACTTCAAACACGTGAGTGACACAGCGCGAGTTACCCTCTAAAAGTTGGCCTTTATTCCCTAGGAAATAGAGTGTATTTTTTGGAGGTTAACTTAACGCACCGCGTTACGTGCATGCGTGTTAAAGTTACGGAATCAGGGCCCAGTATAGAGTTTGTATGGCATGGCGTACAAGTGACGTATTTAGTAAGTATGGTGCGCTCTCTATCTAGGAAAACATTAAAATGCTACTTATATCTTTATTTTTTTATTAATTTTTTAGTGATAGTTTCTATTTATAGTTATCTTTTTTATAAGATAAAAATGTATGAATCCGGTAGTCTATTATATATAATATGTATATGTATAATTATATAATCCAAGTATACAAAACGTATACATGAAAGCTATGACATAATCTGTGTCACAACTCTTTGTACGTAGGACGTTCCAAGCACAGCCTTCCATCAGGCGAGTGTTCTCCATTGAAAACTCGTCAATAGCATCTATCATCTAAGTATCGGCCCCATCCGTCGACAAATGCCCTCCCCGCGAGGAGTGATGACGTCGATCACGTGACGGACGCGGCGCGTCGGCGTGACGGAGCGCCGTGCCTCGGGAGTGACGCGAGAACAAGGCCATCGAACAAACGTTCTACACTTTCTTCACTCTGCAAATTTATTTTTGACGTGATAACGTCTTATAAACCGATGAACGCACGCACGAAAACTTGTCACGGTCACGTTCCGCCTGAGCAGCGCGTGCAAGCGAGAGCGCGGAACAAGCGATAGAGAGGCACGATCGGCCTAAGCGTTATCACGTAAAATTTTATTATCGTCCGTAAACCGACTTTACAGACAACCTTCGACCAAAATAAAATGAATGGACGGGCCATAACCATTGAATTGCTCAGTAAAAACGAGTCAAAACCGTTATACATATACTTCAACGCCTATTTATAACATGTACAGTACATTTGTTACAAAAAATTGATAGCGGTTTTTTGTTGTGTATTTACACTTGAAGGCACAATTTTCTGAGATGTTTCGTCATCATGTAACAATAGTCTCGTGTTGCTCTTCCTACGGCTAGAGACCGATTGAAACGAAGTGAGCGCCGGCACTCATTTTGTAATCTTCAAAAATGCGTTTCTTCTGGGCCCGTCCATTCATTTTATTTTGGTCAAAGCATACAACCCCTTTTTTAAATTAGTTATTCATTTATTATTTGAGGTTCGCCAAAGAGCTATGGAACACGGTTTTCACTGCTAGCGCGTTTCTTCCCGCCGTAACAACCGTCAAAGGGCGACTATTTCATTCTTCATCCCTCAAAGTTAGTCGACCGCGCTTAAATTCATTTTACCAGCGGTGCACTGTTGCCTTAGAAGAGTCTTCATCCAAAATGTAGACGTAAAGCTTATGAACTGAATATATAATAAGGAACACCGTACTTTTCAGGACATAAACACAGAGGAGACCCAAACAGCTTTTGCCTTAAACTGGATGATCTTTGGGGAAAATCACCACTCAGTAGGTCCCAGGTCGAAACCGAAATCCCGGCAGACCAAGAATAGAATAGAATAGAATAGAATAATATTTATTTACCAAAATAAGTACAGAGGTGCTTAAACAATAGATTTAAACATCAGTAGTTGGTGGTTCCGTACTACGTCTGAAATATGTTGGCGGTGAACCCCAAACTAGGCACAAGGTCTGTTTCTTGGGGCTCGAGTGCGCGGTTACCAGAAAAAGTACAGTGTAAATTGTTTAAAATAAGACAAAATTTGCTATCAGATCTACATGGGCTACTTAGTCTGATACAGTACAAAAACTAAGTTAACAAAACCAAACAAGTTATTATCTAAATTTAAATTTCTACATGATATAAAGTAAAGAGAGAAAAGGAGTTTATAATTGTGAGTATGATTGTTATCGTTCTTTATAGGTTTGTGAATCTATTGAGATTTTCTGCTATTTGAATTAAATGTGGTAACATTCAGTTCTTCAACACTATTCTCTATATTAACTGTGCATAAGATCTTCTGTTTCGTCGTAGGATATATTTGGTGGGAAAGAAAGAGGTGGCGGATGGAATTTGACTAGTATATTAAAGATTGACAAACCATATCATTAGACAGAGATAGATGGAAAGAAGCCTTTGCATTGCAGTAGGACAAAACAAGCTAAAAATAATAGTAATAATTTGACTTAGCTCACCAATTCACCGCCATGAGGAATGTTGACTCGACGATCATTGTCCCGATAGTCATTTCGGTGAACAGCCTCTAACGGCTGTCGCTGAAAATAGATGTTCCTTATTTTTTTCAGACTGACACGTTACTTGCGAAACTTCATGCATCTAAAGGTGACAAAATGAACCAAACATTAAAAACTTTGATCTTTTAAACTAAAAAAGTACAATTATTGTTTTTTTTTTCATGGCCCACACTGAATTGCTTATAGGTCTATCTTTATTTATTATTTTATCGATAAGATTGTATTCGTTTTCATTGAAACTAAGCACAGAGAATCACGAGGAAAATGTACCTAGTTATAACGACAGCCTAGATGATTAAAATAAAGTGTGGAAGCCAGGCGAGCGACAGGAGGAAAGTTTTTACTTTAAAACTTCGTTCAAAATTAAGAAAAAAACGCTCGTGAACGTAGCTCAAGATTTCCTATAACGTCGACAATTTAAGAACTCCAACAAACTTGTGCCTACCGGGAGTGCCGGGAAAACTCCCACAATTAACACCCATTTAGCTCGCAACTTGGAAACCGAGTTAATTTTTAAACGTAGCTTTTCAATAGGTTCGCTTTGTCTTAGTGAAGTATTGACAAATTGTTGAATAGAAAATTATGAAGCAATTGAAAAACGGCATAAAGTTGTTAGCATTCTTTTACTTCAGAATTTGAATTCATTCAACGCCCAGCCGAAACAGGATCTAGAACCATAATATATTGCAAACGAGCGTTCCTTATACAATTTAGGTAAGGAATTGTGAAAATTATATCTTGGGAAGGCCGAGGGCTGGTTCATATCGCATACCAAGTCGAGAACGTTTAGCTAGTTAGAAAATAAAACGAGTAAATAGCATTGTAGGAATATACCGTAAGACAAGTGCATGTGCCCTAACAGCGCTGAATCGCTGGCGTCTAGTATGTACATGATTTATTCCATCGCTGCAGCGCTGTATTCACGGCTGGCTGGCACTTTTGATTTGTTACAATAAACTCACCTCTTACGGCGAGACAACTGGAGGGACCGCCATTCCGAGATAAAAACACACATAGAACAAAATGTTTACCTTTTATACATATTATGTACCTTTCAAATGAGGCTGGATTTTTTCCACAGTTCTAAGGAAACCCTTAGAACTGTGGAAAAAACCTCCTCACTCCTCCATTAGTTCAATTAGAATGTATTATAGAAGGTATTATTTAGAAGGGATGTGTTAAATCCTCGATACTTTTTAACCGAATTCAGGTGAGTTCTGAATTTGGACTGTATTTCTTATGTGTATACACCGATTGGAACTTATGTGTATACACCGATTGGAACTTATGTGTATACACCGATTGGAACTTTTGATTCGATTGAAAATGTTGGACGGTAACAAATTTCAAAAAAGAATTGACTAATTGGCTTCTTAACGATTGTTTTTATAGTGTTAAGGAATTTATGGAATTTAATTCTAATATTATTAGTTTCTAAAATACCTATTTAAATTCTTTAGTATAAAAATGAGCATTTGCACGTCTGCTTGCAGACTGAGTACAAAGTGACATAAATATAATATTAAGACCTTTTAATGTAATGTATTCTAGCAAATAAATGATTTGATTTGATTTGATTAATCCGCTATTTGTACCGCTTTACGCATTTTTTTTTAATCTGCAGAAAAATCTCTCATGGTCGTCCACATAAACTTTATTGACTTTAGCTCAGGAGTATAGTAAACTGAGGTCTACCAGCTCCAACAATACAAAAAAACAAGCGCCTGTTGATGTTGATTTACCAATAATTTGGTTCGAGCACATACTTGTCGGTTTTTTAAATTGTTATTGTTTTACGACTTCAGATCATTTAAAAATAATTAATTATCTCAATTCGGTTCTATATTTTTTAACGATTGTTACCTCAGAGCTCCGTCACCCATAAACAGATATTGAAAATGTTTTATTTATTTATTTGAAAGGTTTTTTTAGGTACTTTTAGAATTTCGTATAAATCGGTTTATTTAGTTTAGTTTGGTTTTTAAATCAAAATAAGTGGAAAAATACGGCATCCGAGTAAACGATGTTATATTATTATGTTCAGCAGTGGACGTCTTCTGGCTGATGATGATGACGAGTAAACGAAATTGCGTATTACCGAAAAAAAACTTGGGTTTCTGATATTGTGTATCTCTATTGTTAATTTTTATGTGCTCTTTTTTGGAAATAAATTTATTATAATCATTTACAAATTTCGAAGTCAGTTTTTTTATTAATAATTGTGTTCAAATAGTGAATATCTCAAAATATTCGTTACTTATCGTCACCGCACCTCACAGGCCGAGCTCCGTATAAATCTGAACATTTTTCCAGCCCGAGCAGAATTCAAAGTTTAAAAGTTTCAAACAGTGTTGATACATGTGATGGGGCTCAGGAACTTCACCCGCCCCGCCCCGGCCCCACCCCGCGCGGCGGCGTGCGGGCGCGGGTCCGTCCGTGGCGCTACAAGCGAGGCCCCGACTTTTTGTTCTACTTTTATTTAATCTCTTCAAACTCTGGGAAGGTGCCGGGGTGGTTATAAATAGCGCTTGTACTTGTTTTATTCGTGAATAATATATTCGTTTGTTCTAATTCAACTTGATTCGGTATTCCGAGACCATCGCGCTTTGAACACAAACTTGTAAAACTCCAGAAGTGAAATATTGTCGATCCGGCAGATGGTAACTCTTGGGACTTTCTTTTCGGCTACTTTATTGCTGACCTACTTACGAGCTTATTCGTTAAGTTTTTTAATTCGTTACACTTCCTACTTAGGAAGACGGAAGACGAACACCTCGCCATTCACCTGCGCCTGTCTCCGTCCGCGAGGAACCTTATTAAACTCCAAAGCATGTTGAAAAATTACCAAAACGAGTCTCACATTTTTTCACGGCACTGAGGATAATAAGGCTGGTGACACAGCGGCGTGAGAAAGGTGCTCTGTGTAGTTTTGTCACTGTTTCTAATTGACTGGACTGAATTAGTTATCTACTCTTGCGCAGAGATTGAACCTTTTTTTACAAGCTTTTATTTAACTTGCCCTATTAGTTAGTATGTATGTGTGGTACGAATCTTGCAACTTAATTTTAGACCAGTTAGGCCTAACGGACGGTGGAACACGCACTGGGCCAGCGTGGTGGATATGGCCCAATCACCCTTTCGGGGGTAGGCTAAAAGTCCAGCAGTGGACTGTTAAAAGGCTGATTATGATGAAGCCCAACGGATTGAGCTGAAATTTTGCATACAGTAGTTGTTTAGCTTGGATGACCATGCATGACTAACTGACGTCATTCTAAATTCAATATGGTGGACTCCCAAAATTGGCTGACCAGTTATTTTTTATGCACCCCCTTGATATGGGTATCATGTGAAAGGGTTTGCTGAGAAGAATACGAAAGGCTTACTTTTAATTTTTAAAAATCAATAATTTTATTTGATATTGTAGTTATTTACAGCTACTTTTTTCTAAAATAAAATGTGAGAAGTAATGTAAGTTACTCAAACTCAACAGACAAAAGCAATACAAAAATGTGGTTAACTCGTATTGTTTAGTTAAACGCCTCTTGCTACGTCTAAGTCGACCAAAACTGGGCGTGTGTCCTTGGCCTAAGGTCCTGAGGGGCCCAGATAAGGAATATATTGATGGTCCCTCGGGCTGAGTGATTCCTTCCAGTTTGCCTCCGACAAGGTGATTTTTATTATTAATATTATATCGGTAATGTTTGGATAGCCCCCTCTGGAGGCGGCCGATATAACTTCGCGGAAACTTCCACGAAAATAGACAAACACAACTTGTTTGGTTATAATTATTATTATGTTTAGTGAACATACTCTATTCTATTTATAGCCACAGAAAAGATTTTTTTAGAACGGCTATAATGGCATTTTTGTAAGAAATTTGTTGTAGCTAGGTGCACCCATATAAACGAAACGTCAGTCATTCGAAATCAGTTAGCAACTGTGATGCGGAAAAAGAACTTTGAGACCTAATTCAAAAATGTAAGGTCCAAGTTCTTTGAATGCGGAGTTCTAAATATAATGTTCAATCAAGGTTCACCCATAATGCCTGGCGACAAATTCTCCTTCTCATTTCCGTTCTATTTACTTCTCTTTTCTGTGGCTATAGCTATTGCCATACGGTGTTGAGTGTTCTAAGGAATCTGTAGAGTTATCTAACAATCGGAACTCTAGCTTCGAAACTTAAAATTAAAAGATTTAACTCTCCGATCCTTCAAATCCAGGCCGATCCTGGGTTAGAGGAGTTAACGTAAACGAAGCCCTGGTGTACATCCGTGTTCTCAAACCCGAGCTTACGCAGTGACTAGTATTTAATCTGTGCCAGAACTCACGTAGAAACTATTGTTGTGTCTATAAATCTGTGGTCAATTACCGTAGTGAGCTTCGACCAAAATAAAATGAATGGACGGGCCATAACCATTGAACTTGCTCAGTAAAAACGAGTAAAAACCGTCGGACATATATTTCAACACCTAATTATACCCATTACAGTACATTTGTTACAAAACATGGATAGCGGTTTTTTTATTGTGTATTTACACTTCGGGAAAGCACACGAAAGCATAATTTTGTCAGATGTTTGTTTTCATGTAACAAATGTTGCACTTCCTACGGCTTGATACCGACTGAAACAAAGTGAGCGCCGGCGCTCATTTTGTAATCTTCAAAAATGTGCTTCTTCTGGGCCAGTCCATTCATTTTATTTTAGTCAAAGGTAGTGAGTACGTTGGTTCTGTGTGCGAGGCGAGTAGGACGGCTTAGTGCGGGGCCGGCGGACCTCCGATCCATCAACTCGGAACCCGGACAATTAGAATCGAATCCCATTCGAACTCGAAACTCCGCAAGCACTAAGCTCAAGATAATTGACGTAGATTGTCTCCGGCAAGCCATTCGCAAAGTTTAAAGAATTTACTACAACGCGGCACGGGTTATAATGAACCAGCTCGATTTTACCCGTGCTATTGACATAGCGCTATAACTTTTTTTTTTTTTTATCTTAGAGAAAGTGACGGCTGACATAAATAACTATAATAAATAACAGAGTTAATAATTCACACGAGATAAAGAAGCCATATAGAAGTTTCTAATTTTTTTATTTTTTTTGTTAACCTATACTGTCCCACTCCTGGGCAAAGGTCTCCCCCATTTCTTTCCAGATTCGGTCCAATAAATAATATTATAAAAAAAAAACGAAAAACATTTACAATGACAAACTTTATCCCTTTATTATTATGGTGCAACCACACTTCTAACAGAATTCGCCAATTCGCCGAATAAAATGAGATATTAGCTGTTTGTTTGCATCGTGACTTCGCGACCCCCTTTACTGATTTTGATGTTCATTCTTAAAAGTTGAATACGTTTTTGTAGGCAAGTAATTCATTACAATAGTAAAAAACTACTTGCCTAAAATTACCTCTGTAAATTTCTTGAATATCGTGGTTGGTACTTGAACATAAATCCCAACGCTGATCTTTTTACATACAATGGGAGAACTCTACTTCGTTCGGCCAATTAGTGTAGTGAAGGCGCAGTTATTACGTTTGTTTCGAGTAAACAAGACTGGAGTTTTAGTTCCAGCTTTGGCCAAGTCAGTTGTAAGCCGTGTCGCAGTGTACAGTTATCTCCCCGAATTGGCAAGGGTTAATGCGGGTAGGCGGCAATTAAACTTGCTGATCCCGCCAGTTCGGTTCGCGGCTCCGCTCGATCGTGCTTGACGATCTTATTTTGTGTTTTACTGTCTTTTGACGGATGACAGTGAGCGCGAAGTACAGTATATAACACTACTATAATATTATAAACGCGAAAGTTTTGTATGTATGGATGTATAGACGTATGGATGTTTGTTCCTCTTTCACGATGCAACGGAACAACGGATCGACCTGATTTTTTGCATGGATATAATTCAAGTGCCAGAGAGTAATATAGGTATGTTAGATGATACTTTTCATCATCATCATCATCACCATTTTTCATCACTTCGCGGGTGAAACCGCGGGGCGTAGCTAGTAATGATTATAATTTTATTATAATTATGGTGACTGTGGCAATTTGTGTCTGAATATCATTTCAGCTTCATGTAAATGTTTGTGTAAAGTTAGATTATATGTGTGTGTACCTGTCCTGATTAACCAATTAACACATAAGCACATAATTACAACAGTTTCATCGTTGTGTTCCATCTTCGACTTCATCGTCGCTTACCATCAGGCACAGAATACATATTAGTACATCAGGCGAGGAGGAGCCAAACGCAAACTCATTTATTAGAAAAACCCGGACCAGTGCGAGTCGAGTTCGCGGGCTGGGGGATTCCGTATAAACTTATTATAGTAAATATGTTTATATACACCCGAAAAATATTACCCTCCAGTCAAGTAAAAAAGTTGAAATAGTGAAGGACAAACTTTACTTTGCAGTGGAAAAATTATATCCCATACTATCAGTCTACATCACTGTCGATTTTCCAAATACAAAATGCAAGTTTGTTTTCGCAAAAAGAAAATGTGATATTACTTTAATTAATTTTTACATGTCCAAAGGCACGCGGACTTTTTTTCTTGACAGACGGGCAGACAGACATAAAGTGAGTATAAGGGTTAATTTATTCTTTCTTTTGAGGTATACAGAACCTGAAAAATACCGCTAGGTGCAGCTCAGTTATACATACGTATTTATATAATTATGTGCTTATCTGTTAAGCTACATTTGATCACTAGTTCTGTAGAAGTGCTGGTGTGCAGCGTCTAACAAGCGCTGCGTTGCATTGGAAAAGGCTTTCTATTTCTGGAATTTGTAGGTTGTCGTTATTTCCAGCTGGTTTTCTTACAGAATATTCTAGTAGCGTCCCAGATAAATACGAAACTTAGAGTCCAGTCGGTGTGCGCTTTTGTAATTGAAATCTATATTTCTTATTTTCTTAGACTACAAGCGAAACTACTAATTATTCGACTTCCATTTAATGTAATTCTCTTCAAAGTGGTTTTTAATTTAGTATAACAAAGAGCCCATTTTTGTTTGTATCGTTAATAGAGGCCTTGAGAACACTTAATACATTTTATATGTTGGGTCGCCTCAAGGCAAGAAAATTTTAATTTTCGTTCTATTTTAGGGTTCAGTACCTAAAACTTAAAAAGGAACCCATAAGATCACTTCGTTGCCCGTCTGTGCGTCAGACTGTCTGCCAAGACCACAGAAAAGAGAAGTAGAACGGAAATGAGAAGGAAAATCTGTCGCCAGGTGTTGTGACAGTAACTTGATTGAACATTCTTATTTATGTATGAGGTATCAAGTTGAAATTATTATCAAATCAACTCAAGTCTGCAATCCCTTGGAGCTGTGAAAAAATCATACTTCTAAGTCAACGCAATTCAACCGTTTTAACCTTTTTTCGTCGAGACTCGATTCCCGGGATGGATGAACTATCAACATAAAATTTTTTTTTTTATGTTTGTACGGAACCTTCAGGGTGCAAGTCCTACTCACACTTGTCCGGTTTTTTACTTTTTACCGTAATTTAACCATAGACTGAATGTAGTATGTCACCGATAGATTGTTAGATCGCCGTAATTTCAGAAGTTTCTTCAAATGAGTGCCATTCGAAATCAAACGGCATGTAGAACTTGCGTCAGTGGAAGCTCAGAGTTCCAAACCAGAAGTAATTGAGCATAACACCCCCCTCCCCCCTTATTGGTAATTACCGTGCGACGAGGCAGTAAACCGGAGCGCCGTGACGTCTGCTCGGAAAACTCAAACAAAAGGACTTCAAAAGGACTCATTAAGTTTCTGCTCAAATAATGGGGGGATAGACTGCGACGGAACGTCCTGGAAGAGGGGGGCCGGTGCCAACAGTATACTGTTGACTGCTGCGCCCTGGCCGCTGTGTGAACTAATTAATATTGCATACTCTCTTTGCTGTTGTAAATTTTGAGATGAAAATTAAAATTGATATTGCGACGGTTTTGTTCATGCTTTGTCGCTCAGTTTAAGACATTCACTAAAACGAAAATGGCAAAAAAACAACTATTGCTATTTTATAACATAATTAATAATGTAGAACTTCATAAATTCAGAAAATTCGTTTATCTCTATCAGAAACAAGCTTTTAATTAAAAATAGATTAGTTTTTATTTGAGTAAATGAAGGTTTTAATTTATATTTAAATATTTTTATTTTGGCTATCATTTTGTAAATATATAATTGTAATGGGTATTGCATATTGTATTGTCACCAGAACTAAAGGTATATGCTAAATTTCAGCAAGATTGGTTAGGACGAACTGGTTCTAATTTGGTTCTAAATAAGAGAGACCAACTAGTAGGCTGGTGAGCCAAAAATGAGAGATCAACTAGTAAGCCGGTGAGCCAAATATGAGAGACCAACTAATAGGCCAGTGAGCCAAACACAAGAGAACTATTAGTAGGCCGGTGAGCTAAATAGGAGAGATCAACTAGTAAACCGGTGAGCCAAACACGAGAGACCATCTAGTAGGCTGGTGAGCCAAATACAAGAGACCTATTTAGTAGGCTGGTGAGCCAATCAGGAGATACCAACTGGTAGCAGGTTAGTGAATCAAAGTGAAAACAAGCGCTCTTACCTATTATTCTTTACTAAATTAACGCGTCCAAAAACCAGTGAAACAGAAACTGAAAAGCAAATTAAAACTCAGCAGTCCCTCAGCCGCTAACGGATCTAATTGTTATTGTTGCTAAATTGGCCTTTCTCACGAACTCGCGAAAGTTTTAAAGGTCAAAATTAAACAGGAAACTATCGTAAAAATATTTATAGAACGCGTGTTTCCAAGCCAAAGTAGGTAAAACATAATTAGTTTGAGAAATTCTTAAATTACAGTATTAATCAGTCTGTATTGAAACATCTTCCTATTGTCACATATACTTACTTACACTTAGACTGCACGACAATTAAATTAGAAAGGTCTCACTTACCTTCTTTTGAAGAAAGAATTGAATTGAATTTACTTTACTGAAGCTTGAAAACGTGCATCAAGAGTACCAAGAAAAAGCATTCAGAAAAAATGTTTTCAAAGGAACATAATTCCCCAAAATCACGTGGGCAAAGCCGCCACAACAGCTCGTCGCACATAATTTCATCGGATAATTAATCGAATGTCACTCGACCCCATTGTCTCTCCACAATAAATCACTGAATAGAAATAAAAATAGATCTTTTCGCGTCCCAGCGGCTGGAATGAAAACGAGTATGTCGCTACGTGAATCAGTGTATGTAACAAAGCTTGAAAAAATATTGCGCGTTTTCGTAAGGCAAAAGGGTAGAGCGCGATTTATTTTTTTAGCTTCACAAGGGCTGGTTTTTCTAAGCCCAGAATATACTTTGCCGAGGGCGCCTGGCACAATGTCCCACTGAGAACATTTTAAAATAATTTCTTAGAGTTTATTGTGGGGGTTATGTAACATTGGGACTCATACCAGCGCTGTATTAATGTGGAAGATTTGGGATTGGCTCATTTACGTGCCAGTGTTGCGAACCGAAATAAAACCTGAAAATGAGGTTGCCTTCAACATGATCTACATAAATTGGTATAAAACGAACGTTATTACTGAGTGGGCTACCTTTGACAATGTTGACGTCATCACAAAAAGTTTTTAAGTCTATGGAAACCGCGATTACGTATACAAAAAATAAGTCTACTTTGCTCGTAACTGGTTACGAAACTATGGTTACGTTGACGGCGGAAGCGTATTGGTATTGGCACACATTTAAAAAGCTACAATACTCGTCTAAATTATTATTAAAAGCAAAATCTTAAAAAGTATACGCAGTCGGTAGGATTCGAACCTACGCTCCCAGAGGGAATCTGATTTCTAGTCAGACGCCTTAACCGCTCGGCCACGACTGCTCGAAGTCACGGCACAAAAGACGTCATCCATTCCAACTGCACCATCCAAAGTGAAAGTTCGTAATTCAAACTTCCAATATGAATCGTCCTACAAAATCATCATTTCAAAACGGTCGCGATCCAATCAACGTAATGAGGTCTGAGTTGGCATCTAAAACCAATACGAGCGGCGCGACGGGCGGCGGTCGCGCGATCAAACAATCGTCACAGATTAAATAGTAGAGAGTAGATGACAATGGGCGGGAATTGGTGGGAAACAAATGAATCGTATGTAAATGAGGCGAGTGATTAGTGCTCGCCGGATTACGAGCTGCAAGTGCACTCGATGGACGCAGCCAGTGGCCTTTCACTGAATCTATGCCAGTGGCGGATTCACACATTTGCCGCCAGTCGGCTATTCAAAATTTGCCGCCTTTATATCGACCTCTACAATTCGATACCCTAGTTCACAACCATATTAAATAAATAAATAAATTCATTTATTTCAGGTACTTATAACCCATACACAGCAAAACAGTAGACAATTAATATAATAATACAATACAATACAATGATATTAATTACAATTTTTGTCAACGAAATTGTATCAAAATGTTAGATTATTCGTGCATTCAATTCGGCCGACACATTTAACGAACGTTTCCGTGCCGAAGCGAAACGCGATTTCACAAATTGTAAAACCTAATAACGTTTAGGTATATAAATCTTTTAATTTATGTAAGTAAATAAAAAAAGTATAAATGACCCCAATTTGCCGCCTCTAAAATCTGCCGCCCTAGGCTCCAGCCTACTTAGCCTGCTGGTAAATCCGCCACTGGACGCAGCTGTTGCAGCACTGGCGCCGCAGGGCTCTGGAGATCATTAGCACTGATCACATTATCGGGACAAGCGGATGTCATCATCTGAGTGCTTAGCAGACACGGTACCTATTTTCATCGGCGGGTTCAGCGGGAAAACTTTGATGACATAATTTGATCCTTGATCAAGAAAGTGCCATGGAAGCAAAGCTGTGAATTCCATTCAACACGTTTCAGTTTTGAAACTAAGCATAAACAAAGAAAATATACTATATTCAATCATTAATTTATTGCGTAAGTATTATTTACAAACGTCAAAGTATTAAAAAAAAAATAATAGTAAGTATACAAGAAATAGTAGGTTTAACAAAGTCATGGTACAATTGTACACTATGTATATATTATTTTGCATTCAAGAAGCTCTATGAAACTGCAGAACGTCCGATTTACAAGTCAGCGTTTTAAGCGATATTTAAAGCGAGCCAGCAGTGCAAGTACCATTCTTTATCGATTGTCAAAGACAGTTGAGATCGTCAAATTCAATAAAATACCATTTGATCAGTACTCGATATGATCGATTCTATTTTATAGGCATTTTATCGAATTTGACGAACGATAAAGAACGGTACTTGCACTGCAGGTTGAAAACGGCAATGATGTCTATACCTACAAAACATTACAATAATAAATTGGTACATACTAATATTATAAATGCGAAAATATGTTTGTTGTTTCATCGGTTTGTTCTTCTTTCACACATCAACAGAACAACGTATCAAGGTGCTTTCACACATCAACAGATCTACGTATCAAGGTGCTTTCACACATCAACAGATCTACGTATCAAGGTGCTTTCACACATCAACAGATCTACGTATCAAGGTGCTTTCACACATCAACAGATCTACGTATCAAGGTGCTTTCACACATCAACAGAACAACGTATCAAGGTGCTTTCACACATCAACAGATCTACGTATCAAGGTGCTTTCACACATCAACAGATCAACGTATCAAGGTGCTTTCACACATCAACAGAACAACGTATCAAGGTGCTTTCACACATCAACAGATCTACGTATCAAGGTGCTTTCACACATCAACAGATCTACGTATCAAGGTGCTTTCACACATCAACAGAACAACGTATCAAGGTGCTTTCACACATCAACAGATCTACGTATCAAGGTGCTTTCACACATCAACAGATCTACGTATCAAGGTGCTTTCACACATCAACAGAACAACGTATCAAGGTGCTTTCACACATCAACAGATCTACGTATCAAGGTGCTTTCACACATCAACAGAACAACGTATCAAGGTGCTTTCACACATCAACAGATCTACGTATCAAGGTGCTTTCACACATCAACAGAACTACGTATCAAGGTGCTTTCACACATCAACAGATCTACGTATCAAGGTGCTTTCACACATCAACAGAACAACGTATCAAGGTGCTTTCACACATCAACAGATCTACGTATCAAGGTGCTTTCACACATCAACAGAACAACGTATCAAGGTGCTTTCACACATCAACAGATCTACGTATCAAGGTGCTTTCACACATCAACAGAACAACGTATCAAGGTGCTTTCACACATCAACAGAACAACGTATCAAGGTGCTTTCACACATCAACAGAACAACGTATCAAGGTGCTTTCACACATCAACAGATCTACGTATCAAGGTGCTTTCACACATCAACAGAACAACGTATCAAGGTGCTTTCACACATCAACAGAACAACGTATCAAGGTGCTTTCACACATCAACAGATCTACGTATCAAGGTGCTTTCACACATCAACAGATCTACGTATCAAGGTGCTTTCACACATCAACAGAACAACGTATCAAGGTGCTTTCACACATCAACAGAACAACGTATCAAGGTGCTTTCACACATCAACAGAACAACGTATCAAGGTGCTTTCACACATCAACAGATCTACGTATCAAGGTGCTTTCACACATCAACAGAACAACGTATCAAGGTGCTTTCACACATCAACAGATCTACGTATCAAGGTGCTTTCACACATCAACAGAACAACGTATCAAGGTGCTTTCACACATCAACAGATCTACGTATCAAGGTGCTTTCACACATCAACAGAACAACGTATCAAGGTGCTTTCACACATCAACAGAACAACGTATCAAGGTGCTTTCACACATCAACAGATCTACGTATCAAGGTGCTTTCACACATCAACAGATCTACGTATCAAGGTGCTTTCACACATCAACAGATCTACGTATCAAGGTGCTTTCACACATCAACAGATCTACGTATCAAGGTGCTTTCACACATCAACAGATCTACGTATCAAGGTGCTTTCACACATCAACAGAACAACGTATCAAGGTGCTTTCACACATCAACAGAACAACGTATCAAGGTGCTTTCACACATCAACAGATCTACGTATCAAGGTGCTTTCACACATCAACAGATCTACGTATCAAGGTGCTTTCACACATCAACAGAACAACGTATCAAGGTGCTTTCACACATCAACAGATCTACGTATCAAGGTGCTTTCACACATCAACAGAACAACGTATCAAGGTGCTTTCACACATCAACAGATCTACGTATCAAGGTGCTTTCACACATCAACAGAACAACGTATCAAGGTGCTTTCACACATCAACAGAACAACGTATCAAGGTGCTTTCACACATCAACAGAACAACGTATCAAGGTGCTTTCACACATCAACAGAACTACGTATCAAGGTGCTTTCACACATCAACAGATCTACGTATCAAGGTGCTTTCACACATCAACAGATCTACGTATCAAGGTGCTTTCACACATCAACAGATCTACGTATCAAGGTGCTTTCACACATCAACAGATCTACGTATCAAGGTGCTTTCACACATCAACAGATCTACGTATCAAGGTGCTTTCACACATCAACAGAACAACGTATTGTTGTACATTACTAATGTCCAGTAACTGGCCACATTATCGTATAAGCCTATTCTGTCATCGAGGCCTGGCAACACTCTCTTCCATCTTACCAGCCGCTGTCATGAACACGTTCGTCCTAGTAATAAATATAAATCAATTCAACTACGTCTTTCAATCCACTTCGAAGACTATAATATGGTGTCAGAAGAAAAACAAAGAAGATAAACATGTCGGAAAGTGATAAAAGTGATTATAAAAACAATTTTTCACAAACAAGCACGATGCCGGGCGCCGGTGCACCGACGCCATTACGCGTCAACATGGCGGGTTGCACTTCGATGCAATTCACAGGCAATTTATCCCTTAATTGGAAAAAATTCAAACAGGCATTCAAAATATATCTCAGGGCTGCATCTCTAAACGACGAAGACGACCCTAGGAAGGTGGCATTGTTTCTTCACTTCATCGGAGAAAAGGGCGTCGAAGTTTTCAACTCTTTTGGCGTGGATGTCGATTCTGTACAACTAGAAAACGTAATAAAATTATTTGAAGATCATTTTGTTCCAAAAACCAACGTAACGTTCGAGTCACACAAGTTTTTTACGTACAAACAACAGGAAGATGAGTCTATTGAAGATTTTGTCGCAACATTGAAAAACAAAAGTCAAACTTGCCAATTCTCCACCTTACAAGACCGCCTCGTCAAGGACATTTTCATATGCAACATGCATGATAAATACAAATATATAAAGGAAAAACTGCTTCTAGAAGATAAATTCAACTTAGATGAGTCCGTAGAATATGCGAAAACAATATTTCAAACCAGTCAACGTGCATCAAGTCTCACTACGTCGGAAACAGAACAATCTTCAGTCCAATATCTCAAGAAAAAGTCAAACTACAACAATAGAACAAAATCACAGAATAGTGAATACAGTCAGCCTCAAGATCAAGCGAAGTCAAGTTTCAAACCATTCTGTGGAAGATGTGGTCAAGTACATAGGTACAAGTGTCCAGCTCAAGGAGTCGTCTGTCATTCTTGTGGTTTCAAGAACCATTTCGAGTCTATGTGTAAAAATCGCAGAAGAGCAAATGTCAGAAATATACAAGTCGACGAAGAATCTGATGAACTTTTTGTCGGACACATAAAGTCAAACAGTAAGTCTAGTGCGGAATGGTCCTTACCATTAGTGATTAACAATGTCAGTATAAATGCCGTGTTAGACACAGGCAGCGATGCAAATGTCATGTCTTACAAAACATTCAAGTCATTAAATATCAATGTACAAGTTTCAAACTGTAAAAATAAGGTGATGTCATACAGTGGAGACCATATCCCTGTATTTGGTGAGTGCCAACTAATAGTTCAATACAATTTGAATAATAAAAGTGTGTCAAGTCAAGTTAAATTCATAATAGCCAATGTAAACTCACCGACGGTCATTGGGCATCAAACCTGTAGTACATTAGGCCTTGTCAACCGTGTTTTTAAAATAAACAGTGAACAGTCAATAAGTAAAAGTCATAATGAGTCTAAACATGAGTTAAAACATCTGCTAAATAGCAATAAGTCTGTCTTTGAGGGGTTAGGATGTCTCCCAGGTCTCTGTCACATTTCAGTCCGTGAAGAAGTCAAGCCAAAAGTCGACGCGCCGCGCAAAGTACCTTTTGCGTTGAACAAGAGCCTGAGGAAAGAGCTCCAGAACATGGAAGAAATGAATGTCATCGAGAAAGTCACCGAGCCAACAGAATGGAAAAACTTCAGTGACTGAAAGGAGCTACGAGTGCCGACGACAGCATGCAGATACTAAAGACCTACTGTCAAAAAGGCTGGCCTGCATGTAAAAAACAAGTACACAAGTTAGTACAAGAATATTGGAACTTCCGGAGCGAGATACATACCGAAGCTGAACTGCTATTTCGAAGTAACAGCATCATTATTCCCAAGAAAATTAGACCAGACATTTTGAAAATAATACACAGTGGCCACCTCGGAGTTGACAGATCGAAAAGCTTTGCTAGAGGTATTGTTTTCTGGCCTTTTATATCAACAGAGATAAAAAATTTAGTCGAGTCATGTCATACATGCTTAAAACATAGAAATGCTAATCCAGCTGAACCAATGAAGCCACACGAACAACCTAACTTGCCATGGGAAAAAGTAGGTGTCGATTTCTTTGACTACAAAGGCAAAAAGTATGTAATTATTGAAGATTATTATTCAAACTTCATCGAAATGTCTGTAGTTCCTAGCACAAGTGCTAAAGCTTTGATAATAGTCCTGAAATCAGTCTTCAGTAGACATGGTATCCCAGTATATCTCCAAAGTGATAATGGACCACCGTTCAATTCAGCCGAACTTAAAAACTACATGTATGAGTGGGGTATTCAACATACCACTTCAAGTCCATACTTGCCGAGATCAAATGGCCTAGCTGAATCAGGTGTGAAAATAGTCAAAAGGATTCTCACAAAATGTGATGAGACGAGCACAGACCCCTACCTTGCACTCCTACAATATCGTACTACACCTAGAGGGAACATAGCTTCACCAGCTCAATTGTTAATGTCACGTTCACTCAGAACACAACTTCCTACAGTGTCAAGACATTTAAAATCTAAAGTCGTTACATTTAATGATCATGTCGAGTCAAAATATAAGAATATAGAGAAAATGAAACAGTATTATGATAAGAAAACAAAGCCATTGTCAAATTTAGAAGAAGGAGAAGAAGTATTGTACAAGAAAAGTCCAGAAAGTGTATGGTCACCGGCGAAAATTAAAAAGAAATGTACTGAGCCTAGATCATACATCGTAGAATCACCAGATGGTTCAGAATGCAGAAGAAACAGACAACATCTGTTGAAAGTTCCTAGTCCTACCAAGCCGAGCCAGGTACAAGTCAACGAACCTGTAAGTACTGATAACCAAACCGTTCCTGTAACTCAACAGTTGTCTCCGTCTATTCCGTCAGCTTCAGACCACGAGCAGCAGCAGAGTAGAGTACCTATTGCACCTCCAGTTCCAGGTACTGGTAAGTCTCAATATGTGACAAGGAGCGGGAGAAATGTTTAAACCTGTTCAAAGATATACAAACAAATAGATTTTAGTTTTTAATGTCATGTTACATACTCATTATGTCTTAAATTTAGTATGTAATAAAATAGTCTTAATTCTAAACTAATCATAATTTATCCTAAGAAGTTTTGTGTACAGTTATATATAAGTCTTAGTTATTAGTCATACTTACATCATTCTTTTATACTTACTCACATAAAGTCATTCTGCCTCACTTACATAATTAATGTATTAAATAATAGCTTATTTTAAAATAAGGGAGATGTTGTACA
Organism: Agriopis aurantiaria; assembly: GCA_914767915.1. NCBI lineage: Eukaryota > Metazoa > Arthropoda > Insecta > Lepidoptera > Geometridae > Agriopis > Agriopis aurantiaria. The sequence continues at coordinate 19,698,369 of OU611982.1, read as the reverse complement.
TTACTAATGTCCAGTAACTGGCCACATTATCGTATAAGCCTATTCTGTCATCGAGGCCTGGCAACACTCTCTTCCATCTTACCAGCCGCTGTCATGAACACGTTCGTCCTAGTAATAAATATAAATCAATTCAACTACGTCTTTCAATCCACTTCGAAGACTATAATACGTATCAAGGTGCTTTCACACATCAACAGAACAACGTATCAAGGTGCTTTCACACATCAACAGATCTACGTATCAAGGTGCTTTCACACATCAACAGATCTACGTATCAAGGTGCTTTCACACATCAACAGATCTACGTATCAAGGTGCTTTCACACATCAACAGATCTACGTATCAAGGTGCTTTCACACATCAACAGAACAACGTATCAAGGTGCTTTCACACATCAACAGATCTACGTATCAAGGTGCTTTCACACATCAACAGAACAACGTATCAAGGTGCTTTCACACATCAACAGATCTACGTATCAAGGTGCTTTCACACATCAACAGAACAACGTATCAAGGTGCTTTCACACATCAACAGATCTACGTATCAAGGTGCTTTCACACATCAACAGATCAACGTATCAAGGTGCTTTCACACATCAACAGATCTACGTATCAAGGTGCTTTCACACATCAACAGAACAACGTATCAAGGTGCTTTCACACATCAACAGAACAACGTATCAAGGTGCTTTCACACATCAACAGAACAACGTATCAAGGTGCTTTCACACATCAACAGATCTACGTATCAAGGTGCTTTCACACATCAACAGAACAACGTATCAAGGTGCTTTCACACATCAACAGATCTACGTATCAAGGTGCTTTCACACATCAACAGAACAACGTATCAAGGTGCTTTCACACATCAACAGATCTACGTATCAAGGTGCTTTCACACATCAACAGAACAACGTATCAAGGTGCTTTCACACATCAACAGATCTACGTATCAAGGTGCTTTCACACATCAACAGATCTACGTATCAAGGTGCTTTCACACATCAACAGATCTACGTATCAAGGTGCTTTCACACATCAACAGAACTACGTATCAAGGTGCTTTCACACATCAACAGATCTACGTATCAAGGTGCTTTCACACATCAACAGATCTACGTATCAAGGTGCTTTCACACATCAACAGAACAACGTATCAAGGTGCTTTCACACATCAACAGATCTACGTATCAAGGTGCTTTCACACATCAACAGATCTACGTATCAAGGTGCTTTCACACATCAACAGATCTACGTATCAAGGTGCTTTCACACATCAACAGATCTACGTATCAAGGTGCTTTCACACATCAACAGAACAACGTATCAAGGTGCTTTCACACATCAACAGATCTACGTATCAAGGTGCTTTCACACATCAACAGATCTACGTATCAAGGTGCTTTCACACATCAACAGAACAACGTATCAAGGTGCTTTCACACATCAACAGATCTACGTATCAAGGTGCTTTCACACATCAACAGAACAACGTATCAAGGTGCTTTCACACATCAACAGAACAACGTATCAAGGTGCTTTCACACATCAACAGATCTACGTATCAAGGTGCTTTCACACATCAACAGATCTACGTATCAAGGTGCTTTCACACATCAACAGAACAACGTATCAAGGTGCTTTCACACATCAACAGAACAACGTATCAAGGTGCTTTCACACATCAACAGAACAACGTATCAAGGTGCTTTCACACATCAACAGAACTACGTATCAAGGTGCTTTCACACATCAACAGAACAACGTATCAAGGTGCTTTCACACATCAACAGATCTACGTATCAAGGTGCTTTCACACATCAACAGAACAACGTATCAAGGTGCTTTCACACATCAACAGATCTACGTATCAAGGTGCTTTCACACATCAACAGAACAACGTATCAAGGTGCTTTCACACATCAACAGAACAACGTATCAAGGTGCTTTCACACATCAACAGATCTACGTATCAAGGTGCTTTCACACATCAACAGATCTACGTATCAAGGTGCTTTCACACATCAACAGATCTACGTATCAAGGTGCTTTCACACATCAACAGATCTACGTATCAAGGTGCTTTCACACATCAACAGATCTACGTATCAAGGTGCTTTCACACATCAACAGAACAACGTATCAAGGTGCTTTCACACATCAACAGAACAACGTATCAAGGTGCTTTCACACATCAACAGATCTACGTATCAAGGTGCTTTCACACATCAACAGATCTACGTATCAAGGTGCTTTCACACATCAACAGAACAACGTATCAAGGTGCTTTCACACATCAACAGATCTACGTATCAAGGTGCTTTCACACATCAACAGAACAACGTATCAAGGTGCTTTCACACATCAACAGATCTACGTATCAAGGTGCTTTCACACATCAACAGAACAACGTATCAAGGTGCTTTCACACATCAACAGAACTACGTATCAAGGTGCTTTCACACATCAACAGAACAACGTATCAAGGTGCTTTCACACATCAACAGAACAACGTATCAAGGTGCTTTCACACATCAACAGATCTACGTATCAAGGTGCTTTCACACATCAACAGATCTACGTATCAAGGTGCTTTCACACATCAACAGATCTACGTATCAAGGTGCTTTCACACATCAACAGATCTACGTATCAAGGTGCTTTCACACATCAACAGATCTACGTATCAAGGTGCTTTCACACATCAACAGAACAACGTATTGTTGTACATTACTAATGTCCAGTAACTGGCCACATTATCGTATAAGCCTATTCTGTCATCGAGGCCTGGCAACACTCTCTTCCATCTTACCAGCCGCTGTCATGAACACGTTCGTCCTAGTAATAAATATAAATCAATTCAACTACGTCTTTCAATCCACTTCGAAGACTATAATATGGTGTCAGAAGAAAAACAAAGAAGATAAACATGTCGGAAAGTGATAAAAGTGATTATAAAAACAATTTTTCACAAACAAGCACGATGCCGGGCGCCGGTGCACCGACGCCATTACGCGTCAACATGGCGGGTTGCACTTCGATGCAATTCACAGGCAATTTATCCCTTAATTGGAAAAAATTCAAACAGGCATTCAAAATATATCTCAGGGCTGCATCTCTAAACGACGAAGACGACCCTAGGAAGGTGGCATTGTTTCTTCACTTCATCGGAGAAAAGGGCGTCGCGTGGATGTCGATTCTGTACAACTAGAAAACGTAATAAAATTATTTGAAGATCATTTTGTTCCAAAAACCAACGTAACGTTCGAGTCACACAAGTTTTTTACGTACAAACAACAGGAAGATGAGTCTATTGAAGATTTTGTCGCAACATTGAAAAACAAAAGTCAAACTTGCCAATTCTCCACCTTACAAGACCGCCTCGTCAAGGACATTTTCATATGCAACATGCATGATAAATACAAATATATAAAGGAAAAACTGCTTCTAGAAGATAAATTCAACTTAGATGAGTCCGTAGAATATGCGAAAACAATATTTCAAACCAGTCAACGTGCATCAAGTCTCACTACGTCGGAAACAGAACAATCTTCAGTCCAATATCTCAAGAAAAAGTCAAACTACAACAATAGAACAAAATCACAGAATAGTGAATACAGTCAGCCTCAAGATCAAGCGAAGTCAAGTTTCAAACCATTCTGTGGAAGATGTGGTCAAGTACATAGGTACAAGTGTCCAGCTCAAGGAGTCGTCTGTCATTCTTGTGGTTTCAAGAACCATTTCGAGTCTATGTGTAAAAATCGCAGAAGAGCAAATGTCAGAAATATACAAGTCGACGAAGAATCTGATGAACTTTTTGTCGGACACATAAAGTCAAACAGTAAGTCTAGTGCGGAATGGTCCTTACCATTAGTGATTAACAATGTCAGTATAAATGCCGTGTTAGACACAGGCAGCGATGCAAATGTCATGTCTTACAAAACATTCAAGTCATTAAATATCAATGTACAAGTTTCAAACTGTAAAAATAAGGTGATGTCATACAGTGGAGACCATATCCCTGTATTTGGTGAGTGCCAACTAATAGTTCAATACAATTTGAATAATAAAAGTGTGTCAAGTCAAGTTAAATTCATAATAGCCAATGTAAACTCACCGACGGTCATTGGGCATCAAACCTGTAGTACATTAGGCCTTGTCAACCGTGTTTTTAAAATAAACAGTGAACAGTCAATAAGTAAAAGTCATAATGAGTCTAAACATGAGTTAAAACATCTGCTAAATAGCAATAAGTCTGTCTTTGAGGGGTTAGGATGTCTCCCAGGTCTCTGTCACATTTCAGTCCGTGAAGAAGTCAAGCCAAAAGTCGACGCGCCGCGCAAAGTACCTTTTGCGTTGAACAAGAGCCTGAGGAAAGAGCTCCAGAACATGGAAGAAATGAATGTCATCGAGAAAGTCACCGAGCCAACAGAATGGAAAAACTTCAGTGACTGAAAGGAGCTACGAGTGCCGACGACAGCATGCAGATACTAAAGACCTACTGTCAAAAAGGCTGGCCTGCATGTAAAAAACAAGTACACAAGTTAGTACAAGAATATTGGAACTTCCGGAGCGAGATACATACCGAAGCTGAACTGCTATTTCGAAGTAACAGCATCATTATTCCCAAGAAAATTAGACCAGACATTTTGAAAATAATACACAGTGGCCACCTCGGAGTTGACAGATCGAAAAGCTTTGCTAGAGGTATTGTTTTCTGGCCTTTTATATCAACAGAGATAAAAAATTTAGTCGAGTCATGTCATACATGCTTAAAACATAGAAATGCTAATCCAGCTGAACCAATGAAGCCACACGAACAACCTAACTTGCCATGGGAAAAAGTAGGTGTCGATTTCTTTGACTACAAAGGCAAAAAGTATGTAATTATTGAAGATTATTATTCAAACTTCATCGAAATGTCTGTAGTTCCTAGCACAAGTGCTAAAGCTTTGATAATAGTCCTGAAATCAGTCTTCAGTAGACATGGTATCCCAGTATATCTCCAAAGTGATAATGGACCACCGTTCAATTCAGCCGAACTTAAAAACTACATGTATGAGTGGGGTATTCAACATACCACTTCAAGTCCATACTTGCCGAGATCAAATGGCCTAGCTGAATCAGGTGTGAAAATAGTCAAAAGGATTCTCACAAAATGTGATGAGACGAGCACAGACCCCTACCTTGCACTCCTACAATATCGTACTACACCTAGAGGGAACATAGCTTCACCAGCTCAATTGTTAATGTCACGTTCACTCAGAACACAACTTCCTACAGTGTCAAGACATTTAAAATCTAAAGTCGTTACATTTAATGATCATGTCGAGTCAAAATATAAGAATATAGAGAAAATGAAACAGTATTATGATAAGAAAACAAAGCCATTGTCAAATTTAGAAGAAGGAGAAGAAGTATTGTACAAGAAAAGTCCAGAAAGTGTATGGTCACCGGCGAAAATTAAAAAGAAATGTACTGAGCCTAGATCATACATCGTAGAATCACCAGATGGTTCAGAATGCAGAAGAAACAGACAACATCTGTTGAAAGTTCCTAGTCCTACCAAGCCGAGCCAGGTACAAGTCAACGAACCTGTAAGTACTGATAACCAAACCGTTCCTGTAACTCAACAGTTGTCTCCGTCTATTCCGTCAGCTTCAGACCACGAGCAGCAGCAGAGTAGAGTACCTATTGCACCTCCAGTTCCAGGTACTGGTAAGTCTCAATATGTGACAAGGAGCGGGAGAAATGTTTAAACCTGTTCAAAGATATACAAACAAATAGATTTTAGTTTTTAATGTCATGTTACATACTCATTATGTCTTAAATTTAGTATGTAATAAAATAGTCTTAATTCTAAACTAATCATAATTTATCCTAAGAAGTTTTGTGTACAGTTATATATAAGTCTTAGTTATTAGTCATACTTACATCATTCTTTTATACTTACTCACATAAAGTCATTCTGCCTCACTTACATAATTAATGTATTAAATAATAGCTTATTTTAAAATAAGGGAGATGTTGTACATTACTAATGTCCAGTAACTGGCCACATTATCGTATAAGCCTATTCTGTCATCGAGGCCTGGCAACACTCTCTTCCATCTTACCAGCCGCTGTCATGAACACGTTCGTCCTAGTAATAAATATAAATCAATTCAACTACGTCTTTCAATCCACTTCGAAGACTATAATACGTATCAAGGTGCTTTCACACATCAACAGAACAACGTATCAAGGTGCTTTCACACATCAACAGATCTACGTATCAAGGTGCTTTCACACATCAACAGATCTACGTATCAAGGTGCTTTCACACATCAACAGATCTACGTATCAAGGTGCTTTCACACATCAACAGATCTACGTATCAAGGTGCTTTCACACATCAACAGAACAACGTATCAAGGTGCTTTCACACATCAACAGATCTACGTATCAAGGTGCTTTCACACATCAACAGAACAACGTATCAAGGTGCTTTCACACATCAACAGATCTACGTATCAAGGTGCTTTCACACATCAACAGAACAACGTATCAAGGTGCTTTCACACATCAACAGATCTACGTATCAAGGTGCTTTCACACATCAACAGAACAACGTATCAAGGTGCTTTCACACATCAACAGATCTACGTATCAAGGTGCTTTCACACATCAACAGAACAACGTATCAAGGTGCTTTCACACATCAACAGAACAACGTATCAAGGTGCTTTCACACATCAACAGAACAACGTATCAAGGTGCTTTCACACATCAACAGATCTACGTATCAAGGTGCTTTCACACATCAACAGAACAACGTATCAAGGTGCTTTCACACATCAACAGATCTACGTATCAAGGTGCTTTCACACATCAACAGAACAACGTATCAAGGTGCTTTCACACATCAACAGATCTACGTATCAAGGTGCTTTCACACATCAACAGAACAACGTATCAAGGTGCTTTCACACATCAACAGATCTACGTATCAAGGTGCTTTCACACATCAACAGAACAACGTATCAAGGTGCTTTCACACATCAACAGATCTACGTATCAAGGTGCTTTCACACATCAACAGAACAACGTATCAAGGTGCTTTCACACATCAACAGATCTACGTATCAAGGTGCTTTCACACATCAACAGAACAACGTATCAAGGTGCTTTCACACATCAACAGATCTACGTATCAAGGTGCTTTCACACATCAACAGATCTACGTATCAAGGTGCTTTCACACATCAACAGATCTACGTATCAAGGTGCTTTCACACATCAACAGAACAACGTATCAAGGTGCTTTCACACATCAACAGATCTACGTATCAAGGTGCTTTCACACATCAACAGATCTACGTATCAAGGTGCTTTCACACATCAACAGAACAACGTATCAAGGTGCTTTCACACATCAACAGATCTACGTATCAAGGTGCTTTCACACATCAACAGATCTACGTATCAAGGTGCTTTCACACATCAACAGATCTACGTATCAAGGTGCTTTCACACATCAACAGATCTACGTATCAAGGTGCTTTCACACATCAACAGAACAACGTATCAAGGTGCTTTCACACATCAACAGATCTACGTATCAAGGTGCTTTCACACATCAACAGATCTACGTATCAAGGTGCTTTCACACATCAACAGAACAACGTATCAAGGTGCTTTCACACATCAACAGATCTACGTATCAAGGTGCTTTCACACATCAACAGAACAACGTATCAAGGTGCTTTCACACATCAACAGAACAACGTATCAAGGTGCTTTCACACATCAACAGATCTACGTATCAAGGTGCTTTCACACATCAACAGATCTACGTATCAAGGTGCTTTCACACATCAACAGAACAACGTATCAAGGTGCTTTCACACATCAACAGAACAACGTATCAAGGTGCTTTCACACATCAACAGAACAACGTATCAAGGTGCTTTCACACATCAACAGATCTACGTATCAAGGTGCTTTCACACATCAACAGAACAACGTATCAAGGTGCTTTCACACATCAACAGATCTACGTATCAAGGTGCTTTCACACATCAACAGATCTACGTATCAAGGTGCTTTCACACATCAACAGAACAACGTATCAAGGTGCTTTCACACATCAACAGATCTACGTATCAAGGTGCTTTCACACATCAACAGAACAACGTATCAAGGTGCTTTCACACATCAACAGAACAACGTATCAAGGTGCTTTCACACATCAACAGATCTACGTATCAAGGTGCTTTCACACATCAACAGATCTACGTATCAAGGTGCTTTCACACATCAACAGATCTACGTATCAAGGTGCTTTCACACATCAACAGATCTACGTATCAAGGTGCTTTCACACATCAACAGATCTACGTATCAAGGTGCTTTCACACATCAACAGAACAACGTATCAAGGTGCTTTCACACATCAACAGAACAACGTATCAAGGTGCTTTCACACATCAACAGATCTACGTATCAAGGTGCTTTCACACATCAACAGATCTACGTATCAAGGTGCTTTCACACATCAACAGAACAACGTATCAAGGTGCTTTCACACATCAACAGATCTACGTATCAAGGTGCTTTCACACATCAACAGAACAACGTATCAAGGTGCTTTCACACATCAACAGATCTACGTATCAAGGTGCTTTCACACATCAACAGAACAACGTATCAAGGTGCTTTCACACATCAACAGAACAACGTATCAAGGTGCTTTCACACATCAACAGAACAACGTATCAAGGTGCTTTCACACATCAACAGAACAACGTATCAAGGTGCTTTCACACATCAACAGATCTACGTATCAAGGTGCTTTCACACATCAACAGATCTACGTATCAAGGTGCTTTCACACATCAACAGAACTACGTATCAAGGTGCTTTCACACATCAACAGATCTACGTATCAAGGTGCTTTCACACATCAACAGATCTACGTATCAAGGTGCTTTCACACATCAACAGAACAACGTATTGTTGTACATTACTAATGTCCAGTAACTGGCCACATTATCGTATAAGCCTATTCTGTCATCGAGGCCTGGCAACACTCTCTTCCATCTTACCAGCCGCTGTCATGAACACGTTCGTCCTAGTAATAAATATAAATCAATTCAACTACGTCTTTCAATCCACTTCGAAGACTATAATATGGTGTCAGAAGAAAAACAAAGAAGATAAACATGTCGGAAAGTGATAAAAGTGATTATAAAAACAATTTTTCACAAACAAGCACGATGCCGGGCGCCGGTGCACCGACGCCATTACGCGTCAACATGGCGGGTTGCACTTCGATGCAATTCACAGGCAATTTATCCCTTAATTGGAAAAAATTCAAACAGGCATTCAAAATATATCTCAGGGCTGCATCTCTAAACGACGAAGACGACCCTAGGAAGGTGGCATTGTTTCTTCACTTCATCGGAGAAAAGGGCGTCGAAGTTTTCAACTCTTTTGGCGTGGATGTCGATTCTGTACAACTAGAAAACGTAATAAAATTATTTGAAGATCATTTTGTTCCAAAAACCAACGTAACGTTCGAGTCACACAAGTTTTTTACGTACAAACAACAGGAAGATGAGTCTATTGAAGATTTTGTCGCAACATTGAAAAACAAAAGTCAAACTTGCCAATTCTCCACCTTACAAGACCGCCTCGTCAAGGACATTTTCATATGCAACATGCATGATAAATACAAATATATAAAGGAAAAACTGCTTCTAGAAGATAAATTCAACTTAGATGAGTCCGTAGAATATGCGAAAACAATATTTCAAACCAGTCAACGTGCATCAAGTCTCACTACGTCGGAAACAGAACAATCTTCAGTCCAATATCTCAAGAAAAAGTCAAACTACAACAATAGAACAAAATCACAGAATAGTGAATACAGTCAGCCTCAAGATCAAGCGAAGTCAAGTTTCAAACCATTCTGTGGAAGATGTGGTCAAGTACATAGGTACAAGTGTCCAGCTCAAGGAGTCGTCTGTCATTCTTGTGGTTTCAAGAACCATTTCGAGTCTATGTGTAAAAATCGCAGAAGAGCAAATGTCAGAAATATACAAGTCGACGAAGAATCTGATGAACTTTTTGTCGGACACATAAAGTCAAACAGTAAGTCTAGTGCGGAATGGTCCTTACCATTAGTGATTAACAATGTCAGTATAAATGCCGTGTTAGACACAGGCAGCGATGCAAATGTCATGTCTTACAAAACATTCAAGTCATTAAATATCAATGTACAAGTTTCAAACTGTAAAAATAAGGTGATGTCATACAGTGGAGACCATATCCCTGTATTTGGTGAGTGCCAACTAATAGTTCAATACAATTTGAATAATAAAAGTGTGTCAAGTCAAGTTAAATTCATAATAGCCAATGTAAACTCACCGACGGTCATTGGGCATCAAACCTGTAGTACATTAGGCCTTGTCAACCGTGTTTTTAAAATAAACAGTGAACAGTCAATAAGTAAAAGTCATAATGAGTCTAAACATGAGTTAAAACATCTGCTAAATAGCAATAAGTCTGTCTTTGAGGGGTTAGGATGTCTCCCAGGTCTCTGTCACATTTCAGTCCGTGAAGAAGTCAAGCCAAAAGTCGACGCGCCGCGCAAAGTACCTTTTGCGTTGAACAAGAGCCTGAGGAAAGAGCTCCAGAACATGGAAGAAATGAATGTCATCGAGAAAGTCACCGAGCCAACAGAATGGAAAAACTTCAGTGACTGAAAGGAGCTACGAGTGCCGACGACAGCATGCAGATACTAAAGACCTACTGTCAAAAAGGCTGGCCTGCATGTAAAAAACAAGTACACAAGTTAGTACAAGAATATTGGAACTTCCGGAGCGAGATACATACCGAAGCTGAACTGCTATTTCGAAGTAACAGCATCATTATTCCCAAGAAAATTAGACCAGACATTTTGAAAATAATACACAGTGGCCACCTCGGAGTTGACAGATCGAAAAGCTTTGCTAGAGGTATTGTTTTCTGGCCTTTTATATCAACAGAGATAAAAAATTTAGTCGAGTCATGTCATACATGCTTAAAACATAGAAATGCTAATCCAGCTGAACCAATGAAGCCACACGAACAACCTAACTTGCCATGGGAAAAAGTAGGTGTCGATTTCTTTGACTACAAAGGCAAAAAGTATGTAATTATTGAAGATTATTATTCAAACTTCATCGAAATGTCTGTAGTTCCTAGCACAAGTGCTAAAGCTTTGATAATAGTCCTGAAATCAGTCTTCAGTAGACATGGTATCCCAGTATATCTCCAAAGTGATAATGGACCACCGTTCAATTCAGCCGAACTTAAAAACTACATGTATGAGTGGGGTATTCAACATACCACTTCAAGTCCATACTTGCCGAGATCAAATGGCCTAGCTGAATCAGGTGTGAAAATAGTCAAAAGGATTCTCACAAAATGTGATGAGACGAGCACAGACCCCTACCTTGCACTCCTACAATATCGTACTACACCTAGAGGGAACATAGCTTCACCAGCTCAATTGTTAATGTCACGTTCACTCAGAACACAACTTCCTACAGTGTCAAGACATTTAAAATCTAAAGTCGTTACATTTAATGATCATGTCGAGTCAAAATATAAGAATATAGAGAAAATGAAACAGTATTATGATAAGAAAACAAAGCCATTGTCAAATTTAGAAGAAGGAGAAGAAGTATTGTACAAGAAAAGTCCAGAAAGTGTATGGTCACCGGCGAAAATTAAAAAGAAATGTACTGAGCCTAGATCATACATCGTAGAATCACCAGATGGTTCAGAATGCAGAAGAAACAGACAACATCTGTTGAAAGTTCCTAGTCCTACCAAGCCGAGCCAGGTACAAGTCAACGAACCTGTAAGTACTGATAACCAAACCGTTCCTGTAACTCAACAGTTGTCTCCGTCTATTCCGTCAGCTTCAGACCACGAGCAGCAGCAGAGTAGAGTACCTATTGCACCTCCAGTTCCAGGTACTGGTAAGTCTCAATATGTGACAAGGAGCGGGAGAAATGTTTAAACCTGTTCAAAGATATACAAACAAATAGATTTTAGTTTTTAATGTCATGTTACATACTCATTATGTCTTAAATTTAGTATGTAATAAAATAGTCTTAATTCTAAACTAATCATAATTTATCCTAAGAAGTTTTGTGTACAGTTATATATAAGTCTTAGTTATTAGTCATACTTACATCATTCTTTTATACTTACTCACATAAAGTCATTCTGCCTCACTTACATAATTAATGTATTAAATAATAGCTTATTTTAAAATAAGGGAGATGTTGTACATTACTAATGTCCAGTAACTGGCCACATTATCGTATAAGCCTATTCTGTCATCGAGGCCTGGCAACACTCTCTTCCATCTTACCAGCCGCTGTCATGAACACGTTCGTCCTAGTAATAAATATAAATCAATTCAACTACGTCTTTCAATCCACTTCGAAGACTATAATACGTATCAAGGTGCTTTCACACATCAACAGAACAACGTATCAAGGTGCTTTCACACATCAACAGATCTACGTATCAAGGTGCTTTCACACATCAACAGATCTACGTATCAAGGTGCTTTCACACATCAACAGATCTACGTATCAAGGTGCTTTCACACATCAACAGATCTACGTATCAAGGTGCTTTCACACATCAACAGAACAACGTATCAAGGTGCTTTCACACATCAACAGATCTACGTATCAAGGTGCTTTCACACATCAACAGAACAACGTATCAAGGTGCTTTCACACATCAACAGATCTACGTATCAAGGTGCTTTCACACATCAACAGAACAACGTATCAAGGTGCTTTCACACATCAACAGATCTACGTATCAAGGTGCTTTCACACATCAACAGAACAACGTATCAAGGTGCTTTCACACATCAACAGATCTACGTATCAAGGTGCTTTCACACATCAACAGAACAACGTATCAAGGTGCTTTCACACATCAACAGAACAACGTATCAAGGTGCTTTCACACATCAACAGAACAACGTATCAAGGTGCTTTCACACATCAACAGATCTACGTATCAAGGTGCTTTCACACATCAACAGAACAACGTATCAAGGTGCTTTCACACATCAACAGATCTACGTATCAAGGTGCTTTCACACATCAACAGAACAACGTATCAAGGTGCTTTCACACATCAACAGATCTACGTATCAAGGTGCTTTCACACATCAACAGAACAACGTATCAAGGTGCTTTCACACATCAACAGATCTACGTATCAAGGTGCTTTCACACATCAACAGATCTACGTATCAAGGTGCTTTCACACATCAACAGATCTACGTATCAAGGTGCTTTCACACATCAACAGAACAACGTATCAAGGTGCTTTCACACATCAACAGATCTACGTATCAAGGTGCTTTCACACATCAACAGATCTACGTATCAAGGTGCTTTCACACATCAACAGAACAACGTATCAAGGTGCTTTCACACATCAACAGATCTACGTATCAAGGTGCTTTCACACATCAACAGATCTACGTATCAAGGTGCTTTCACACATCAACAGATCTACGTATCAAGGTGCTTTCACACATCAACAGATCTACGTATCAAGGTGCTTTCACACATCAACAGAACAACGTATCAAGGTGCTTTCACACATCAACAGATCTACGTATCAAGGTGCTTTCACACATCAACAGATCTACGTATCAAGGTGCTTTCACACATCAACAGAACAACGTATCAAGGTGCTTTCACACATCAACAGATCTACGTATCAAGGTGCTTTCACACATCAACAGATCTACGTATCAAGGTGCTTTCACACATCAACAGATCTACGTATCAAGGTGCTTTCACACATCAACAGAACAACGTATCAAGGTGCTTTCACACATCAACAGAACAACGTATCAAGGTGCTTTCACACATCAACAGATCTACGTATCAAGGTGCTTTCACACATCAACAGAACAACGTATCAAGGTGCTTTCACACATCAACAGAACAACGTATCAAGGTGCTTTCACACATCAACAGAACAACGTATCAAGGTGCTTTCATGAACATAGTTCAACGGCAGAAGATTGACAGGCTACTTTTTATTGCGGAAAAATTACCGGTTCAACCCATTGTCAACCACAACCGGGTGAAACCGCAAGGCGCAGCAGTACAATATAATTTATTACACACCGAAACCATTACCTACTAAATAAGTTCTCATTTATGTGAAGTAAAGTAAAGAAAATATTTATTTCTGAAACGCTTTTACATTATCACGTTGTAGTTATACATAGTTATCAATTGTGTTTAACATAGGTTATAATTGACTTAACAATGGGCCCCAAACTCGGCCGGCCGGCCGGCTGGAGGCCGGTCTCTTGGTGACCTGTGAAATAGATTTGCCTATATTTGATTTAACGCGCGCGCTTTTAGAACAAATAAATTAAAGTTATATGATTATTTACGGGATATTTACCGTGGTAAGGCTGTGGAATGAGCTCCCGATAAATTAAAATTAAAAATAGTTGAGGTTAAATTAAATTTGCATTCGTTCAGAGCAGAATTATGATTATTATAATAAGATACAATGTTGAAGAAGAAGTTGAAATGAAATATTGCATTTCATACAGCTATTAGACTTCCGAACCAATAAATTCCCATGAAGATACTAATATTGTTTCCGGCATTACATATATATGCCGTAAACAAACGAAGCATAACATTATATAAAACTTTCCAAAACCGTCTATACCGCCTACGCGTCCTAAATAGTTTCCCTAAACATTCCAACCAATCGGCAGTAAAATATTCCTAATCTTTCTGAACAGCTTTCGCACTTTTCCTATAATTGTTCAAAAAGGCGGAATGGGATCGGAGAGCTAATTGGAATCGGAAGAAACGGACTCTACGGATAATTGAGTGATCCGGACTCAGTCAGCGGGTTTCCTACAACGTGTAGTATGGCCGGGTGTGAGGTGTAGGTGATACGGGGAACCGCTGACGTTAGGATTATACGCTGATCTGATGGGAAATTTAATTGGAATAGCTCTTTTAATACATTTATACTTGTATCTAAAACTTGTCTGGTCTGGACAATTCTAGTATAAATTAAAAAAGGAATGTATAGTGTAAAGGTTATTATTTATTTTTCAACAGAGTCTCTCCCGAGGTCAATGCCTTTCATCCAATATTTTCTCCAACTATTCGACCCCTCCAATATGGTGAGATTTTAGTAACCCTTCAAAATATACTCAAATCTACGATTTCTTTCAGCTGTGAAAAAATCAAAGTTGTAAGTCAACGCGATCAAAAGATATAACCATTTATGTCGCGTATTTTGCGATTTCACAAAGGAATCAAAACCTATAGGTACCTATATATCTACTTCCCGTAGAGCTAGAATCATGAAATTTGGCAAGAGGCAAGATCTATATAAAGTACACAGCACGTATAAAGGGAAAAATCCGATTATTTTTTTAATTTGAAGTTATATCATATAAAAAATATTGATTTGCAATTACAAACACAATTATTATATAAACAGGTTTCAGAAATACCTTCGATAAGTTCTTCAGTATACTGACTACATACACTGCACTGATAATGGCCCGGGTATTGTAGGTGTCTATAGG
This sequence comes from Agriopis aurantiaria, assembly GCA_914767915.1. Taxonomy (NCBI): domain Eukaryota; kingdom Metazoa; phylum Arthropoda; class Insecta; order Lepidoptera; family Geometridae; genus Agriopis; species Agriopis aurantiaria. The sequence goes on along the minus strand of OU611982.1, from coordinate 19,682,718 downwards.
CAGTAGTGACTACATACCATCAGGTGCACCGTAGCTCGTTTGCTACTTATTCTATAAAAAAACTAAATTAGCTTTAGCTCCAAAATTAAGTAGGTGGTTCTTCAAAAGGCGAGTCAATAGAATCCTTAAGGGTCGGCAACGTATTTGTAATGCCTCTGGTGTTACAAGTATCCATAGGCGACGGTGACTGCTTACCATCAGGCGGCCCGTCTGCTTGTTTGCCACCTACGGCATAAAAAAATACAGTTTCCAGGCGAGCAAAAAATTCCCCCAAAAGCGATAATATTACCTGTTTTGCAAATGTGTTGCACGAAACGGTAGATACTCTTTTCCATTATCAATCTGAGCAACCGATATAATCTGAGACTCAAAGCATACTTCCAAAAACGAATTAGCCAGAGTGGGGCAAAGCTGGAACTCGGATTTGCATCTTTTGAGCGAGGAATTCCCTCTCTACGGGTTTGCTCTTGTTCGCACCGTCACTGCTGTCAAAGCATTCCCGAGTATCTCTGAAAGATACCGGTACCTTGCAGGTCGCTCAGTTGTTGCTCTTTTCTGTTGATGGTACGAATGGTTACAAAAGAGTAAAAGAAACGATCACTGTGAATTTGCTACTGAAAAAATTATTTAAATGTGTCGATACATTTCTGAGAAATACCTGTTTAAATTTTTTTGTGGGGATTGAGTGGGGATGCTCTGTCCCTTTCCCGCGAAGCGTTTATTAGTATAGAATTTGCATGGCGCGCGTGCGGTTTGACATCATTGCTTGCTATAGTGTGCTCTCTGTCTAGTATGAAATCAAAGTACTTGCAACAATATTTTTTTTCTTTTATTGGCTCTATTTATTACCAAAACAGTCATTGATTTATTATCAGCTTTTTTACGTGGTAATAAAAAGTTATTAGTACACGTCATGCCTAGAGCTATAAAGTTGCTACAAAAATATTCGCAGTCGGTAGGATTCGAACCTACGCTCCCAGAGGGAATCTGATTTCTAGTCAGACGCCTTAACCGCTCGGCCACGACTGCTGTATACAAAGTCAGCTCAAGATTGTAACTACACTTAACAGTACACTTTCAATACAACCTTTCACTTTTTAAAACTAGTCTACATTGATTAGCATCTCTGTATAATGATCAAAGATTAGCACATGCGTGAGTCGGTGAAAGGCACAATGAACATGGAGCTCATTCATTATAAGAAGGTTATTTATCAATACCGGACCTTATTATGTAATTAATAAAGCAAAATGCTTATGAAAAAGAACCTTTTTACAAGCTTTTATTTAACTTGCCCTGTTTAACTTGGCACAAATCTTGCAACTGAATTTTAGACTAGTTATCCTCAACCGATTGAGCTGAAATTTTGCATAGTATGCATTAATTTGGATGACAATGCATGGTTAGCTATGTGAAGTCATTCTAAATCCAATATGGCGGACCACTAATTTTTATGCACTCCCATAATATGGGTATCAAACGAAAGGGCTTACTGAGAAGAATACAAAAAAAATTACGTCACCTAAATTCAACATAGCCGACGCCAACGTTTATAAAAAGTTAAAAAAAACATGGTCTAGCATTAGGTTAGTTATGAATGCAGTATAGGTTATTTAGCTTAGGGCTATAGGTATTATTAAGCTTTGACGCTACATTTCGTCATAGTATTTTTCTTCTAACTAAAATTCATTCGTCGGTATTTGAGATTTGTGGAGTGCACTTTGTAGTACGCCTTCAGTGACGTCTTCTGGCTGATGATGATGATGATGATGACTTTGAAGTAAGTTAGAGTTAGAGAACTCATGACTACAATAGAACGACAAAAACAAACAATTAGTGGCCAGCTATTACCAGTACACCCAGTAACAAAACACAAAAACGCACGTTGTACCTAACATTTCATGTTTGTAATTTATAAATAACCTATACGTACTCAACTGGTTCTTATCGTCTCTATATTATACTAATATTATTATACTAATATTATAAAGAGGAAAGATTTGATTGTTTGTTTGTTTGTTTGCATTGAATAGGCTCCGAAATTACTGAACCGATTTGAAAAATTCTTTCACTGTTGGGAAGCTACACTATCTCCGGGTAACATAGGTGTAAAAAAATAAGATTTACAATTTTAACTTTGCGTGTTTGACAGTTCTAAGACAGGACAACGCCTGTCAGGTCAGCTATATAAAAATAAATCCTCATTTACCTTGGTCACGCCATAACTTGAGAACGACTTTACCGATTTCATTCATATTTTTTACTAAAGTTATCTAATTCTTTGTGGAAGGTTTGTAATGGAAAGAAAGGTTAAGAAAATTACGCAGAAAATTGGGAAATTTCAGAAAACTTAATGACGATTTTAGTTTCGTGCGTTTGACAGTTCTAAGACAAGACAACGTCTGTCGGGTCAGCTAGTAGGTATATAATAAATATAACGCGCGTTAGTTACGCATACATTTCACAATATTATAATATCTTTGATCATAAAGATAAAGAAGAATGCATTAAAAACATGCATAGCAGTCGCTAAGAGTGATCTCTTTCAGATAATCTTTGCATGAGTAATTAATAATAATAGCAGAATATGGGCATAAAAATCTAATATGTTGTAATTGCGTCAAATTATGACGCAATTATTATCATTAATTTATTATTTTCATTTTGTATTCGCTGTTGACATATTATAATTAACTTGACATCATAATTATAAGAGAAATTGTTTAAAATTAAATTGTATTATTTTTGTAAATGCAAATATTGAATGCCCGATGTGGGTAGATTGATGAATTCAATTTTTGTACTAACATCTAGCATAATAATAATGTATCAGTTGATCAATAAATGTTTTCTGATTCTGAATCTGATGTATCTTTTAGACACAAGACATTTGATTCACTCCATTGATGTAAGTAAATAGGGGGAAGATACGGGACGAACTTCTTGACGTGGACCGCACAATACAATACAATACAATACAAAAACTCTTTATTAAAACACCACAAAACAAGGATAACATAAAAATTACAACAAAAATATTATCTAGGCTTTTAACAGGCAATATAGGCTCCGGGGCACAATCCACTTCAGTCACAATCAAACTGGCGTTTTGATAGCACGTGAATTACTTGTCAAAATTGTGTAAAATAAAGCAGCAAAAATTACTTCCTGCGTTTTCACAAGGTGCACCAACAGTTCGAAGACAAAAAACAAGTTTCACGGCATTACTTTTCACTCGTAAATAAAAAACAATTTACTTAATTTTCTTTAAATGTCACTTCTATGGTCTAGTGTAGTGTCTAATGGAGCGGTGAAGTTGACATTTACAGTGTAGACGTCAACGTCGCCACTGACTCGAGCCGAAACAGAGCCATATTTATTGGGTACAATGATTGGATGTCACGCGTCTTCCTCCTTTTTAAAACAGTCATTGATTCACTCTATATGTTGTCAAAATATTAAAAACAAATCAGGTTTCAAAAACAGAGTATTAATGAAGTGAAGTTAAAATAAAGTGTATCACATTGATGCAGGCGACTGTACGTCAGACCAACGAGGTACAGATTTTGCGTGCAGTCCAAATGAACTCCGCAGGTGTGTTTGCCGCCGCTGATTGTCCTGTTTGTCCACCGCCGCCGCCCGCCCTGCCGGACCACCGCCCGCCCGCCGTGGTGCCCTGCCATACACCGCCCTAGCGACACAGCGGCCACAACACACAAAGAACACGTTCGTGAAAACATCAAAGGCTGCGTTGTAGTGCATAGTACGTATTTTTAATCTCTAGTAGGAATGTGATTGGTTTTGTTTGGTTTTTGGTTGTTCGAAGACCGCGTGGCCGATATTCAGAAGCGGGATTCATTATTGCTTGCAGCGGTAACCAGTGTGGTAGCATCGTGTTATTAAACTCACAATTTAGTTTTATCTTTTTGTGCTATTCTAGCTTTTTTTTTTCTTATTTTATTTTTAAACATCGCTTTCTATCAGGCGAGGTCGCGTCAAACGTTATCCTAGCCCGAAGTAAAAAAAAATCTGTACCAATATTTCGTTTAAATGTAATTTTTTTTTTATTCGTTGAGTAACACTTTCTCAAGACTTTTGCAAGTTTCGCAACCAATTGGGCATCTAAATTGTGGCCAATTGGTGCCACTTAGGCTAAATGCGTATTTCGCGAGCAGTCAATTGGAAGGACTTTTTCTGACGTTGACACCTAGTTAAATCACGGTGCGGCTTGACAGCCGGCCGGTTTGGTTAGTGTTTAATTTATATAAGAATGCTGAAGTTATCGGCCGCTAAAATTCTGAGATATAAATATTATATTTTTTAAGTGGGGATTGTGACTATACATTTCCGCAAAGCAAGTTTAGTGTTAGTTGCCCATTTGTATGGCGCGTCATATCACTCACATCTTACAAAGGAGCGCTCCTTGCATGAAATAAACATGTCTATAACTTCCTAATATTAGAACCAATTTTAATTTGTTTTTTATCAATCAAATATGGTTAATTTTTGTGAAACAAAAAATAATAAGTCAACTTACAATTAGAAAGTTAACCTATCAAGTTAAAATTCAGTCCTTGTGTGTGTCCTATGCTGTATATTTTGTATGCTGGTATTGCGCAGGACCAGTGTGGTAGTGGCGTAGTAACAGAGGCCCTGCTATACATATGATATCAAAAGCTTTTTCGTTCTTTTTTTTTTAATAATAGATTTGCATTGTACCACCATCTCCCCTGATGTTAAGCGACGATGTGGTCTACGTTGGAGCACGCTTGCCTAGAAGAAACCGATTCACTCGTGATTTGAAGACACCCAGATTGTAACCATCGGGAAACACCTATTTAGGCAGCGCATTCCACAGACTAGCAGCTCGCACGATAAATGTGGAATCAAAGCGCTTCGTACGGGTTTTCGGAATATTAACCATAAAGCGGTGACGATTTTTCGAGCCCGCTCTGGCAGAGGGAATTAGATCATGCAGATCCGATGCACACTCCCAGAAATGTATCCAACATACTAGACTAGCTAGCTAGCTACTGATAGACTAGCAACTTTAAGTCGATGCTCAAGACTAGCTAGTCTATGTGGAATGTAAAAAGCTGTGAAAAAGAATATGATGAGAACGTAATTTTAAAAATTTCAGCAACTAATCCTAAACAGGGTCTAAGGTAAACTAACAGTTTTAGATTTACAAGTTTTCGAAATTCGAAAAAAACAGCCTTTTCGTACACTTTGTCGGAAGTGAATGATTTTTTGTGTGGAACAGTTGATTTATTTTCGCGAATGTCGAAGACTTGTAGAACAAAAGTTGTTAGTCTTGTTACCATTGACCCTGTATAATAATTTTTTTTTTTTTGCTTATTTTCAATCCATAAAAGTATATAATCCCACAGTATATAATCATAATCCCACCTGTAAGCTGTTCCATCTGTTTTATAGCGCACAATATTTTTAATACAGTTAATAATATAGAATAATAGATACAATATTAATAATTAATACAATTGTTAGTAGGTAATTTATTTGGTAAATAATACTTACCAAATAAATGAATATGAATAAGCATTTAGTTAAATTTACACCTGTCAATAACTGGCGAGGTACCACGACGTCATCAATACCGGGCGAGTCCTTTGTGCCGCGGACGGGTCTAACCGGATTACTCAATTATCCGGTAACCGGGCGGTTATCCGGGCCGGTGAGATCGGCGACCGGTCAGGAGCGGCATCCGGCCGTGGAGGGCGGCATGTTGGCCTTGGAAACGTGTTTCCGATGTTGTTTATTTACTATCTTTATGTTCAGAGTTGGAAACTAGTTCGCTTCGCGGTTCCATTCGTTATTTGCATATTGCTATACGATGTTTGCCTTCGCCGTTTTAGAGTGATGGCATCGAAACTGCACATCTCTTCAATATCTCTTCTCTTCTCTTCTCTACATACTAGAAATTAAAGTCTTCCGCGTCTGTCTTTCTGTCTGTCTGTCTGTCTGTATGACCGCTAACTCCTCCTAAATCAGGCAACGGTTTCAGGTGCGGTTTTCACCATCAGTTAGATAATATTTCACAGAAGGTTTATATATATATATATATATATAACTAGAATCGCTAGTAATTTATATAGTTACTAAATAAGTCAAAGGTGCCTTTATTAACTCGACAAAATACAAGCTAACACTAACATTACAAAAACAGTTAGACTGCCCATAGACTATTTAAAGTGTAAATACAATCCAAACGCTCACGCCCACTATCAGTTGGCAGCGTACCCAGCATGCTGGCGGCATTACCACGCTGAATGGCAATGCTTATGCGTTGAGCCAGAAACACGCCAGTCACGCGTATCGTGCAATTCCCTACATCAGATTTTCCCATTAGAACGTCGATTAAACTTACGAGCTACCTATGTAAGGAAAGCGGGTAAGTAATATACATGATCGAATAAAAAAAATACAAAATAAATACAAAGTTTTGATGTAACTTTCATTTTCTATATTATTATAATATAGCTACATTATACATAGTAAACGTTTTGTCGAAACTTATAACACATAATTACAAAATAAAACCATTAATAAACTATAACAAACATGACGTGATAAATAGTCCGCTAATGAAAATTATAATAATATTTTGATATACAATTCATTACTCATACCTATGTTTTGATCGAATTTCAAAAAACATACGAAACTAAACACCTAGGCGATAAATCGCCATAAGAGTTAGCCTAGACTAGTCATTTATGATGACAAAAGAATTGGCGCGTCGCCGACCGCTGCCGCGGCACGCTCGCTTCGCTCGCTCGGCTCGCGCATTGTGGCGCACCACTAGTAAACATAGTATTTCAGTAGATCGATATATCAGATGCTGGTATAGATTATAAATAATATGCCAACTATAACGAATATCAGATAAAATTCGATCAACTGTCCTATTTGGCAAAAGAAAATTATACTCAGTGAACGGTATTGAAATAAAAATATTCAAAATTATTTTTTGAACAAATTATACGCACCAAGGAAAGCCCTTTCCATAAAATAAAAATATGCATATTTTCTCCAAAAATAATGATACATAAAAATCTTTCCTGTTTTCAATTAAAACATAAAACCATTTTTCTTGAATAATTAACTGCGAAAAAATTACAAAGTATAACAGGGAAAGTGACAGCAGGAACATGGAGGGAATGCTCACAAACTACTTATCTCGACCGTTATTACGTAACGACTAAAATGGCTATAGCTATAGCACAGACTAGAAAATAACAGACTACGGCAATTCAGGAAATTCACCGGAAAGGTCTACATTTAGTAATTTTTATACTTTCGCGACTTGGACACATTTTTTAACTGTTTATCGGGACTTATCACGCATTCACCACCATGCCACGTGTAGTTATTCGGCTCGTGACGTGACCACAGCCGTTGTAACATTGTCGAAACGTCGAGCGAAAGGTACCTATTTTTAGCTAAACAAAATAATGCATGATAAGTCCCGACAAACATTCTCTAAATCATATGTCTAAATTTAATAAAAATATGCTTGGAGTTTGAATTTTCTCCTTTAGTAGAATGTATTTATTTTAATATGTTATCTTACTTGGTAGTATAGTCTTACACCATTCAAAGATTTTTTGGGATATGCAAGAAGTTAACGTTTGACCATGATTTACATGGTGGAAAAATATGGCGATATTATGGCCTAAGATGCCTATTTACTTTTGTCTTTAAAAGTTATCTGCAATATGTGTACAGCGTTGTTTTTCATCATAATAAATCTCATGTAAAGCGTGGAATCTTTCTACTTTAATCGAATCTCCCACAAAGTATATCCTGTAAATAAAACGTAACGTACGTAATTGAGATATTTTGTTGAAAAAATAAATCACCTAACACTTTGATATAGTTCTGGCAGATTCATTTCTTCATAGCTCAGTTGCCTTGAGAGTTGAGAGTACTTAAGAATCATTTCCAACTGTAGACCAGAGGATGGTTTCGAGAGGAAAGATCGAGAAACGAAGAAAATAACAGCGTAATAGAAACGCAAATGTATCGCCAAGCCACCACTCAGTAAGTACAGTGCGGAATGTATCGCCAGCCCACCACTCAGTAAGTACAGTGTAGATTGTATCGCCAGCCCACCACTCAGTAAGTACAGTGCGGAATGTATCACCAGCCCCCCACTCAGTAAGTACAGTGTGGATTGTATCACTAGCCCACCACTCAGTAAGTACAGTGCGGAATGTATCGCCAGCCCACCACTCAGTAAGTACAGTGCGGAATGTATCACCAGCCCCCCACTCAGTAAGTACAGTGTGGATTGTATCACTAGCCCACCACTCAGTAAGTACAGTGCGGAATGTATCACCAGCCCCCCACTCAGTAAGTACAGTGTGGATTGTATCACTAGCCCACCACTCAGTAAGTACAGTGCGGAATGTATCGCCAGCCCACCACTCAGTAAGTACAGTGTGGATTGTATCGCCAGCCCACCACTCAGTAAGTACAGTGTGGATTGTATCGCCAGCCCACCACTCAGTAAGTACAGTGTGGATTGTATCGCCAGCCCCCCACTCAGTAAGTACAGTGTGGATTGTATCGCCAGCCCACCACTCAGTAAGTACAGTGTGGATTGTATCGCCAACCCCCCACTCAGTAAGTACAGTGTGGATTGTATCGCCAGCCCCCCACTCAGTAAGTACAGTGTGGATTGTATCGCCAGCCCACCTCTCAGTAAGTACAGCGTGGATTGTATCGCCAGCCCACCACTCAGTAAGTACAGTGTGGTTCGCCAGCTCTAAAGGACTTGTTAAAAACTAATTTGCGCTCCTAACATTGAATAAAGATTATTAGGTAGTTGATTTTTGCCACAGGCCTGAGTTACCCTTCTCTCTTTATATATTGAAGAGGCAATAATCTGTACATTGTCCCTTGGTTAACGCGCGCCGTAAATATGGCGGTGGGTAGGCCGCTCGAGAGGCGGTATCAAACAGCGCTTACGTTTAAATCTATGGCCTGCTCTACGTCTTAGTTAGGCGAAGAAACAGGGCCCTTCAGGACAAATAGAGGACTGCTAAGTTACGGTTGAATGGCTTACGTTGAAATTGTCCATACTTAAGACACTTAAGTTTTGTTTGGTTTTTAAATTTGTAGGTTTTGTAGTAGGTCCGCTGCGTGTACTTAAGTTAAGTATCAATTTAGAAAACCGACTTCACAAAATTTGTAAAATACGTAAGTTCGGTTACTGGATTTTTCAGTTATTTTGATTTAAAAGCCAAAATCCCAAACTGATTTTGATGACTTTTTATGGGAGCAATCGTATGGGAATAATAGTATTGTATATTCTTTCAATTAAAATAATAATCTTCCAAATCAGTTCATAAATTACGGAGTTCTGAGGTAAAAAATAATTTTATAAACATCCAATTTGAGAACGCTCCTTTTTTGAAGTTGGTTAATAAGAGATACACAGATTAGCTATCTGTATGTTTTTACACTAGAAATAGTATACGTAGATCAAAATCTGCTACATTTTGTGCAACATCGGGTGGCTTTACTGACTAATGTAATGTGTTCCAGGCAAATTTTGGATTAAAATTGATAGTATCTTATTCCTCACTAGGTGGAGGCCTCCCACTAGATGGACCGACGACATCGTGAGAGTCGCGGGCATCCAGTGGATGCAGATGGCAGGCTGTCGTTCAGTGTGGAGGTCTAAGGGGGAGGCCTATGTTTAGCAGTGGACGAGTTCTGGTTGATGATGATGAGTATCTTATTCTGCGAAACTGTTAGATGACATAATACACGACACAGGTACAGGCGGGCTACCATAATCTCAATAACATTCTTATAATAAATTTACATTGGCTTTTGTCTTGCTCTCTCATTAGCCGAGAGAGCGAGTCAAAATTACCCACCAGGGGCCTTACGGACAACTGCTATTACAGGCACCTAATCCACTCAGTTGGAAAATCACGCGACCGCAAACCTTATCGCGCCCAGATACGATTTGCGGTTGCGTGATTTTCCAACTGAGCGGATTAGGTGCCTGTAATAGCAGTTGTCCGTAAGGCCCCAGGTGTCCGAAGGTGAACGCTGTCTTTACTTGTTTACATTGACACTAAAAGAGGTCACCAATGTTAACGATCAAAACAATTAAATTATTTCTGTTCGAGTTTTTATTGAATAGAAACTATTGAAACAACAGCCGTAGTTTTGAAAGACAATCAGTTTATTCGTATATTTTCAGCAATAAATCCGTGTAAGTTCCAAGTTTCCAACAACTTTGCGTATCAACATTAGCAATTAGGGCGCCCTAATGACAGTTGTTACTTTGTCGACCGACGAATAGAATCGGCCACTTCACGTTAACCTTTCGCCTGTATTTATCGAATAGAAAGACGGTACTTCAATTATGATTTAAAAAACTTCCAAACAATATAATTAAAACACCTGTTGTCGTTGAGATCGATTTATTTTAAGGAAACACGCAAACATGCGCTAGATTGCGATACGATCGTTGCAATATTTTATGCAAGTATCCATTGACAATTACAGGCCAGTCCTGCAAACAACGGGCTCAGAAGGTAATAATCAATACCTTCATTTTTACAAAGAAATAACAACAGACTCCATAGAAAGTTCTAAATCCAGAGTCATCCCCAAATATTATCGACCATCGAATATTTTCTTCAAATTTGAAATGACTACTCTCGAGATATAAACATTTTTAATAAAAAAATATAATCAACAATCGATTCACAATCGGCGAAATTATCGAAGATAACTGAAAGATGCAGCTTCCAACAACATATTTAAGGCCAGATTAAGACAATTACTGATCGATAAAGCATATTACTCTGTCAAAGAGTATATTAATGACAAATTATAATTATATATGACGGGGCGAGCCTGGAAGCGTGAGGCGGGGGCACCGGTCGGTGGATGGCCGATCTTCATCAGATAAATCTTGTTTCTATGGCGTGAGTATAGCGGCCGAGGAGAATGAGACATCGCACGTACATTGATACAGTTTTTATTTCGAAGCGCTATGATTACTAATTACAATATCCAAATTACTTGAAAATTACTTGGGGACAAGGTGTTCCGCCTTGTAACGAACGCTACCACCCTCCAACCAACAATTCCAATTTCTAACCTCAAAAAGTGACAATCCCAAATCAGACACCAAAGTATAAGTGTGCTCCACCGAGCCTCGCGCACGTGTCCGCTGCGCCGCGCTCACTAGCGCCTCTACCGGACGGTATACCAACTTACTAAACTCTGATTGGTTGTCAACGACACAACTTCACAACGAACTTCAGCAGAGTAGGTTACTGCAGCGTTACACCAGTGATGGCGCCACCTCCATCACTAGTCCACCAAAACAAAGCTAGGTGACGCCTACCTACATAATCTAAGCCTTAAAAACTATCCGACGGTAGTTGCGCCTGAATGCTAAAATTTCAACGCGCCGACATATATATAAGTACCTAGATGTACCTTATAACTCACTGACGTGTAAATTCTAAAATTTATGAATAAAGAATCTGTATCTGTATCTGTATCTGATATATGTAATAATTAATGGAAAAAGATATAAAGGTTGAAATTATAACCTCCTTTGAAGTTAAACTCAGTTAACAACTGAACTAATCAATTAAGTATCTCTCCGCGCTGGGCTCTAATATACAACGTGTACAGTGTGATTTGCACAAAGTTAAGTAGGTACTTACTTAGTATTAAACACAAAATGGTATGTATGGTTAACCTACATTTGTACTACGCGTCGAATTCACACAAAGCCAAGGCTAAAGCAGCGGAAATACGCAAAAGAAAAAGCGAGCGAAAGCGGAAAAACAACGTGTGACGATTTCCGGTCCATCGGGAGCGTGCGGGCGGAAGCATCGCCCGCCACGCTTCCGCCCGCGCAAGTCCGCCCAAACTGCCCAACTCGCCTTTACAATAACTTCGTAAACAGTTCAAAGGGTGACTCTAACCCTGAAATACTTACAAGTTTTTCTACCAGTGGCCCTTTGAGCGAACGTTGAATTTTCAAAGTTAGACTTGAAGTTTCGATTCAGTCGACAGCTCTCTGATATATAGATGGATAACTTATAACGCAGAGTGATCGTAGTTTTGGTCTGCGCATTAATTAATGTGACATCATCATTTCAGCCGTAGGACGTCCACTGCTGGACATAGGCCTCCCCCATCGATCTCCAAAAGGGCCGGTTGGAAGCGGCCTGCATCCAGCGTTTCCCTGCGGTCTCTTTTAGGTCGTCTGTCCATCTTGTGGGTGGACGTCCTACGCTGCGCTTACCAGTCCGTGGTCTCGTCCAGTAATGTGACATAAAACAAATAAATAAATAAAGTTGTGTACAGATACTTACAGATAAAATGGACAGATATGTGGTCTCGAAAAATAAACTACCGACATCGCTAATAGAGCTTCCATACAGAATGTTCCCGAAAAACTTAAGACATGGTTAATCGAAAAACGTTTTTATTGTTTAAAAGACTTTTTAAATAACCATAAAATGCAATAAGTTTATTTAATTACTATAAGATCATTGCTAAAATGGAAAAGTAAATATTATTTATATTATTATCTTCACTTTGACATATTAATTTAATATTGTAGTTAAATATTTGACTAAATATTTTTACCGAATTATTTATTTTGATATCCCACCTACAAATCTATTAATATTAATTTTGACCACGCATTGAGCATTGAATTGTATACTTTCACAACTCACATGCCGAGTAACGGCAAAATAGGAGAACTAAATATAAAATACCAAAGTATAACCTTATTAACCGACTTCGAAAAAAAGGAGGTTATCAATTCGACTGTATGTTAGCATTTAGGCCAAGAAATCACCTTTTAAACTGTTTTACACACAATTCGTTTACACTTGTTATCGCTTCGAGGTTCGAGCAAAGAAAGAGGGTGATTGCAATGCAACCGCCACTTATATACTGTGTTCGTTGGCAGTCGACAAAGGACTGTCAACTGTCAACGAACACGTGTGAACTTTGCCAATACAGTTTCATTATAATGGTGTTGTTAGTTCATCTATACATTAAATGATTAAACTAAAGTTGTTTTACATTCGGCCATCCGACTCAATTACACGTCCTCGTGTATACGTGTCATGTATTATATGATAATAGACATTATACGTGTTAATTAAATGTGTACTTTACAATCTTATTTTGAAGTCTTATACTATCGTTTTATGTTACATAATATCAGAATGCAACTGCATACTGAAAAGCACATCATATCAGACTAAAACCGAATCTGGTTTAGTTAAGTCAGTACGCAACTGCGTACACTGTCTCTTACGCAACTGCGTACATCGGCTCTTACGCGACTACGTACACCGGATCTTACGCAACTGCGTACAATGTCTCTTACGCAACTGCGTACATCGGCTCTTACGCGACTACGTACACCGGATCTTACGCAACTGCGTACAATGTCTCTTACGCAACTGCGTACATCGGCTCTTACGCGACTACGTACACCGGATCTTACGCAACTGCGTACAATGTCTCTTACGTAACTGCGTACTGGAGGCTCCGCTGCAGGCTCAGCTGGCAGGTTCGACGGCAGGCTCAGCCGCAGGCTCAGCCGCAGGCTCAGCCGCAGGCTCGACAGCAGGCTCAGCCGCAGACTCCGCGGCAGGCTCCACTGCAGGCTCCGCTGTATGCTCCGCCGCAGACTCGACCGCAGGCTCGACAGCAGGCTCAGCCGCAGGCTCAACAGCAGGCTCAGCCGCAGGCTCGACGGCAAGTTCAGCCGCAGGCTCGACAGCAGGCTCAGCCGCAGGCTCAGCCGCAGGCTCGACAGCAGGCTCGACAGCAGGCTCGACAGCAGGCTCAGCCGCAGATTCCGCGGCAGGCTCCACTGCAGGCTCCGCTGTACGCTCCGCTGCAGACTCGACCGCAGGCTCGACAGCAGGCTCAGCCACAGGCTCGACGGCAGGCTCGACAGCAGGCTCGACGGCAGGCTCAGCCGCAGGCTCAGCAGCAGGCTCGACAGCAGGTTCAGCCGCAGACTTCGCGGCAGGCTCCACTGCAGGCTCCACTGTATGCTTCGCCGCAGGCTCGACAGCAGGCTCGACAGCAGGCTCAGCCGCAGGCTCGACAGCAGGCTCAGCCGCAGACTCGACAGCAGGCTCAGCGGCAGGCTCAACAGCAGGCTCAGCCGCAGAATCGGCGGCAGAAATTTGCATATATAACAATAAGTACACTAATCGGATATATAATCTGAAGAACTTTTAACATGAGCACAGTTATTTAGTAATTAGTATTAAATTAATCATTAGTAAAGAGATTATAATCAAGAAAACGCAAGGAATAAAACAGCCACTTTGTGCAATAACTATTAATTTGGGCTCTAAAAAAAACATGACTAGCAAACAGGTTTTGAACCACTTGACAAAAGACAAATTACACTCTGTGGACATGGGAAAATAAGAAGACATCTGTAACTTATTAATCCCGATTCTGATTTGTTAGCATTTAGGCCAAGAAATCACCTTTTAAACTGTTTTACACACAATTCGTTTACACTTGTTATCGCTTCGAGGTTCGAGCAAAGAAAGAGGGTGATTGCAATGCAACCGCCACTTATATACTGTGTTCGTTGGCAGTCGACAAAGGACTGTCAACTGTCAACGAACACGTGTGAACTTTGCCAATACAGTTTCATTATAATGGTGTTGTTAGTTCATCTATACATTAAATGATTAAACTAAAGTTGTTTTACATGTATGTTTTTTTTTTTGTGAATAAATTTAATTTTAAATAAAATAAAATGTACAGTTATATGATTATTAACGGGTATTAGTTATATAGTTATCATTTTTTTTAAACATAATTTTCAAGTTAGTTACTGATTTATATTACAATACAATACAACAACACTTTATTGACACCACAGAAAATGTTGTGGTTTTTTTCTAGAAATAAAGTAAATTTAAATGATGATGCGGATTGTTGTCCGGGCGGATGTTGTGAACAACCGTTACAGTTTAAAACAAAATCGAACTAAAAGTGAAAAAATATATACATAAAATAAACCTTTGTCTGAAATTATCAAACAAGGCTTAATTTGATTTTGTGTCTATTTGATATCACGATTTATTTTTTAATATTTCCTAAAACATTAAGGAAACATGAACAAATAACTAGCATGCTAGTAGTTATCTGACATGACATGGCTTTGTACAGGAACAGTGCTACGAGTCCATCGGATAATTAAATTATCATCACGTTGCTGTCGAAAGCTTCCCCTTTGACAAAACGACGGAACTTTTAATTGATTACATCGTTTGTTTCCTACGTGAAGGGAAAGTTACTATTTGATAAATTGTGGCCGAATGGAAAGATAGAGCAAACACCGAATTTACTATTTAAATTCTACTTACCAGAATGGAATAAATTAAGAACACTACTCAAATAAATTAAATTGAAATCAACCATCAACTTTGGTTTGGCTCTTATATTGAAAAAAAATATGAATTGGCTGTCAAAAAGCTAGGTATTCAGTCAAAGGTGCGGCGGTAATTTAAATTAGAATAGTTGCTTTAACTATACCAAGCACAAGTTCGGTCGTGTATGGAGTACTGCTCCCACCTCTGGAATGGACCAGCCAGGTACCAGCTTGGGGCGTTGGAGTATATTGAGGAACGTGCCAAGAGACTCCTCAGCAACGAATCTCTAATTCAGATTGAGCTAGTCTTGAGAATCGGCTCTAAGTTGCTAATCTATCGGTTTTTTGTGTTGCTAGTTTCGGTTTTTTATCGGATACATTTCGTAAAGTATGAAGTAAGTATTATGTAATATCAGATTATGTATTATCTTTATTTCTACCTTTTAATAAATAATTACGTGCTTTGAGCCCGGTTTTCGTTATACCAGTTTATTAACTGGTTTAATGAAAACAACTTGTTATTTTGACATAGCAAGAAATGGCAGTCGTGGCCGAGCGGTTAAGGCGTCTGACTAGAAATCAGATTCCCTCTGGGAGCGTAGGTTCGAATCCTACCGACTGCGAATACTTTTTTAGAAAAAATATTTATCAAATACAATAATAAAATTGTTATGGGCATATTTTGAATAAAACTACTAAGTATAAATTTACAAACTTAAAAATAAAATAATACAGTATAAATTTTGGAGGTAATAACAAGGTATTTTTAGGTATCTTCTAAGTCTGCTTGCCGCATCTTCGACCACATCCCAAGAATTGTCGACGATTCCAAACTTACCGAACATCTAGAGTAGAGCCGCTCAACGTTAGGTCTCTCTGTATTTTTTATCGCATTTACAACGGGGAGTGTTATCAAGAATTGTTTGATCTAATGCCGGTCGCGGTTTTACCATCGCACTAGTCGCCACCGCCGCCTGAAAGCTCATCCAAATATCATAGATCAGTGGAAATCGCACACTGTGCGATTCAAGTGATCTTTCTTGCCTCACTCCTACAAAATGTGGAATGAGCTACCTTCTGCGAAGTTTCCGAGAAGCTACAACTTCGGCACAGAAGACAATATAATAGACAACATCGGGTTCTTCAAAAGGAGGGTGGGCAACTTAGTTGTGATGCCTCTGGCGTTACAAGTATCCATAGGTGGCGGTGACTGCTTACCATCAGGCAGCCCGTCTGCTTGTTACTCCTATGAAAAAAAAACATCGTCGCTTACCAACAGGCGAGTTGGTGGACAAACGCGGACTTAAACGCGAATTTAAAAAAAATACCTTCGACTACATTGCATTGTTTTTTTTTTTACATTGACAGATGTAATCTAAGTAAATGATTCCAGTATTTTTCAACTTTTACTTAACTTGTATTAATTATTACACTACCAGCTAATAAAATTGTAAAAATATTTTAAAAAATATGTAACATCTCTGGTACAAAAGATAAAACGATATTTAATAATGTCAGAGCTATACACTAAAATCTCCAAAATCGACCACAATTATGTTGCATAATAAATTAATTACGAGTATGATGTACCTACATAATTATATTATAATGTATTCAGTAAAAATATTCGCAGCCGGTAGGATTCGAACCTACGCTCCCAGAGGGAATCTGATTTCGAGTCAGACGCCTTAACCACTCGGCCACGACTGCTACAAGAAAGTATTTCTAAAATTGAAATTTGTTATTATGTTGAGTTAACGATTTTGGTGGCAACCAAAATCGTTAACTCAACATAAAGTTAGTAAAGCGTCGTTCAGACTTGCTCACTATACAAAGGAGTTTTTGTTTAATATTTCTTCTATTTTATTTTTCCTTTATAAACAACCTAGATAATTAGGTTTCTATGATAAAGTTTTCCAGCAGTTTTGTTTTAAGTAGTCCAGTGGATGCAAAAGGCAGGCTGTCGTTCAGTGTAGAAGTTAAAGGGGGAGGCCTATGTTCAGCAGTGGACGTCTTCTGGCTGATGATGATGATGATAAAGTTTTAATACGAAAGCTGACTTACTCGCATCCAACAGATTAGACTTCTAATTAAGGAAATATATTAAATTGAAAATACTTTAAATTACCAGCTCCCAAGAAGGAAACAAAATTAAATCAAGACCAAACAAAACAAAACTACAGCATGGAATCCAGATTGCACCAGATAAATTCAGTTCCTTGCGTTGGTGCTGAGAAACATATTTTTCAGTAAACGACTCTTGCGACTAGAATGGAGAGCTCGTTTTCTTTTTAATAGGCATTTTGTTCCACAAAACTCGTACATTTTATTTAATTTACGGCTATGGAAATAGAAAAAGGAATAATTAAAGAAATGTAATTATTTAGGCCGTTTTTTGCAGGCCCCGGCTGAGTTAGCGCTTGGTTGTGAGAACAACTGCTCAAATAACAAAATTATCTTTATTCGTGGCAAAGTAAAAATTAGGGATTATTTGTTTTATTTTATTTTATTGAGATAGGTTCAGTTACAGGCTTTATGTTATTTCTCATATATATATTCGTTATCATGTAACAATAGAATTATGTCACACTTCCTACGGCTAGAGACCGACTGGAACGAAATGACGGTATATATATATATATATATATATATATATATCAACACATACAACATACATTTTAAACCTAAAATCCAATTAAAACCGCACACAACTTCTACATAAAATCTTCGACCAAAATAAAATGAATGGACGGGCCCAGAAGAAGCAAATTTTTGAATATTACAAAATGAGCGCCGGCCGTCATTTCGTTCCAGTCGGTCTCTAGCCGTAGTATGACACAAGTCTATTGTTACATGATAACGAATCATCTGACTAAATTATGCCTTGGAGTGCTTTCCCAAAGTGTAAATACACAACAAAAAACGCTATAATTATATTTTTTGTAACAATTGTACTGTACATGGTTATAATTAGGTTTTGAAGTATAATTATGTCCGATGGTTTTGACTAGTTTTTATTGAGCAAGTTCAATGGTTATGGCCCGTCCATTCATTTTATTTTGGTCGAAGCATAAAATATGGGGAAGAAAGTTTCTGGAGTGGAGACCACGAACCGGAAGACGCAGCGTAAGGGGGCCTCCCACTAGATGGACCGACGACATTGTGAGAGTCGCGGGCATCCAGTGGATGCAAAAGGCGAGCTGTCGTTCAGTGTGGAGGTTAAAGGGGGAGGCCTATAATCAGCAGTGGACGTCTTCCGGCTGATGATGATGATGATGATAAAATATGGACACGAAATGTTAAATAGTTTTTTTTTGTTAATTATTTTACTATTATATAATATGCAATTGGTTAATTTAAAGGACAAAAAACTACATGAAAACATGTCTCTTATAAAATCAAATAAATAATAAGCTTTATCGGATCACCAATATCGACGTGATTGATATCGTGACTCTAAAACAAACTTGGGCTGGGGAACTTATCTTCTTTTAGACCTATGTATTTACATAATATACTTACTTGTAATAGAAAATTCTGAGGTAAAAACCTACTTCTATGACAAACCAAATTGTATTAAGTGTACTTATGACCCTAATTAGGCTAGCGTACCCGATAACAAGCCAATGCTTTTAGCCCAGATTCTGATATCTATAAAACTAAATATAAGCTACTAATCACCCCCTTCCTTCCCCCTCAACTTAAACACCGCAAGTATAGTTCTTGCCAGACTTTTTAGGAGCGATTATTTCTAAACAGTAGCATTTACAATCTGACGCCACCTTAGTGACTTATTTAGTACTTAAATAAATTATGTGCTGTTTCGATGCCATCGCTTAAAAACGGTGAAGAAAAACATCGTGAGGAAACCAGTACGTCCATGAATCTCAAAGTTCAAATTTACAAGGGGACAAAGTATTATTTTGTTCATTGAGGGCGTTATTTTTAATTCAGAGCTAAGAAAAGGATTCTAAAGTAGAATACTGAGCGTAGCAAGGAATTCAATATAGGTACGCTACCTGAGAACAAAATATTTTGGCCCCGAGTGAGTGAGTGAGTGTGTGTGGTGATACACACTATTTTTCATCACTGCCTATGAGAACAAGGAAAAGCTACTAGTACCTAATACCTACGAGTTAATATTTCACTATCACCACTCAAACTCATTTTTAATTATTATTTGCAATAACTAAGCGAAGACTAGCGGGAAAAAAAGAAATGGAAACAAATAAAAATGCACATGACAGTTACTTTTCAGCGCGCATAGCCGCCAAAACCTGTCGCAATAACTTCTTCATACATTATGTGTTCGACTTCTTTGGTTAACTTCAGATATTAACTAATTTCTTGGAATCTAAATGTTACTACACCCTGGACGAATTTTTCAAGGATAACTTCGACGATGTACAAATAGACCGTTCCGTTCTTTCTGTTGCCATACCCTAACAGGGTCATATGTACTACTTGTAATTTAAAACATATAAACATGTAATTTAAGGTTTGCATGCATACATATGTCGCAATAAGCATATTGAGTATTGAGTATAACCACAGATATACGATCTGTGAGTATAACCAATATAGAGTTATTTTAATATAATACAAACTCCTTGCTAACCAATCACAAAAATGAGTTTATCACCATAGCGAATTTAATGTCAGTTTTTTATATTTTATTATTTCAACCTTCACCCGCATGGCTCCAACCTAACTACGCTAATCTACCTATCAGAAGCACTAACGTGGACCAATCAGAAAAGAGAAAATTCAAACTCACAAGGGAACAATCTTGAATTTTGCTCCCACTATCCTCTTAGGGAGTTATGGTGATGCTTAACATAGTTCAATGCAGTAATAAAGTTTGATGTCGAGTGTACATAAGTAGATTATAGCTAAGTCTGAGGGGACGGCCTCCTTACCCGGCTAGCTTTTAGAGGATTTAGAGGGAGCTATCTACGTGATTCCTTGCTCTGTGGGTTACTGAAATGTCAAGAGGAAACATAATCCTTTCATAACTCAACCTTAAATCAAAGGTCTATTTATTTCGGTAAATACGTGAAAGTAATCTTGTAGGTAAGTACTTTTCTATCAAAAAGGAAAACAGAAAATAATGTATCTAAAATATAACTTACCTATACAAACTTGTCATCAAAAATTCATGCAACTGACGACTGTGACAACTTCATCTCAAATCTCCATAAAGCCCGGGACACACGCATAATCAATATTTGCATTCGTTCGAAATTCGAAATGTTGAGCGAATGCCAAATCGCCCCGTTCGGGCGTCTCCGGAGACGCTCGGCGTTTGCATTTGTATGGAGCGACCATCTGACGATCGGTACAGCCGATAGCCTGCCTCAATGCGAAACCTTCAACCCTTGACCGCCAAAATTGAGCAGTTTCACTATTTGCTCCCGACAAATATCTCTCAATCCTTTTCAGAAATAAAAAGTAGATAAGAATGAAAGAGGCGACAAAAAAAACAACATCGGTTGTAAACAGTTCTAGTCATCGGTTGTTCAGTTCTAGTGGCTAAGATCACTATCATATGATGACACAGAAGATATTTTAAGAGTTATCAGTTGAATTGTTTTTTATTTACTATAAAGAGAATCTCATGTAGTATTAGTTTTAGTTTCCAGCAGATTTGATAATTTAGTTATGAAAAACTGTCTTGCTAACTACTTGTAATCAGGTATACGGGTTACCTTGATACAGGCTTTGCCTAGTAAGGCAACCAGCAGAAATATTATTTTAAGTAATTTAGTTGGAAATAAAACTATTTTGATTTTGATTTTGAAACAAGTGCGCTTTTATAAAGTGTTTTGGAAGTGGCACTTTTATGAAGTCACTTCACTCCTTCACGTCACGTCCTAGTGGAATGTGCATTATTATGTTTTGACGCACACTCGCTGCCAGTTGAAGTACCAGGAATACTACATGTCATTGTAGGTTAGGAAGGTAACAGAATAACGGAACAGAACTCCTTACCTGCGTCTCTAGCAACGTTCAACCCATAGATTCGTAACAACAAAATGCGAGGTCTGTGGTGCAAACCAAAATAAAATTTTATTTTAGTCGAAGGTGCAAACGATGAAATTGTGAAATACTAAAAGGAACAATTTTCTCAATCTTATTGTATAACTAGCTGCGTAACTACTACCCACGTAAATTAATCCTTATATCAGCTATAATGCCAGTGTAAGTCCCGTCAAAATCAGTCCAGCCGTTTTGGAAAAAATTTACGAAAATCCAACGTTTTTAAACTTTAAATTTGTGTGTAGCTCTAAGTGTGTGTGGATTTTTGTTACAAATAAAATATTGTTTATTGTCATAGATACATCGCCTTTTATAAATAAGATTTCTTTACACCCAATTTTAATTTAGAGTTCTCGCAAAATAACACGATTCTGCGTGTCGTAGTTCTACCCTTATCTGCCCTTCTAGTCTTTAAATTTTACACGCACATTATGAAACTTGCAGCGGTACTACTGAACTACATGCAACAAATGAGCGACAAGGTCGTCTGCAAGGTGAATTCGACTAGAGGCATCAAGCCTGATTTAGGCCAGATCCGTTTGCACCCGGCACGCCATCTTACCTCAACCCCCTTGATCTCTCGTGTGGAAACTTACTCGTAATTCCAGTGCGATGTGATTTTTTGCTTGCTTTTTTATTGTCTTTTAGTGAGTACACACTCTCCCTTTAATAAAACATAAACTTAACTAAAACATCGCACCGTTGCCGGTTGCACGGACTGCACCTGGCGGCGCTAAGGCCGCGTCCGCATAATTCCCGGTAACGAGAGCCATTGTGGCGCGTGTGCACGCCGCCTTACGATGCACGTTCCGGCATTAACCGCGCCAGCTTACATTTTGGGAACTAGGTCACGCTGTTATTGGTAACGTTGTTAATATTAAACCGCTGCAGTGATGTGGTTTGCAGTTTTTATTAAAATAATTATCTATTTTAGAATACAAAATGATCAGCATTCAAATAAAATTACTGCTTTTGCCAAATCAATAGTACATTACTGCCACGGGCTGTATTAAGTGCGTTACTAGCAGCGATGATGATGGCCGAAAGCGCAGTGTAGCGCAGGTCCAGCGCGGTCAGCATTGTAGCCCGCGCATGGACAAGCTGGAATAAACCTTTAGCGGACAGCAAGGGCTGCAATGATGACCAAGCTTGAAGGCTGAAAGCGTAGCTAAGCTTAGCTCGAAGCTATCACAGAGTGGCCAGTAAAGCAGTAATGCTGACCAAGGCTTGTATTAGTGCTTTACTCAAACAATGCAAGTAATATAAATAAACGTATGTAAGTAACTATTAAAACAGTTGCTTACTAAAATTCAGGGCCGTTTTTCCAGGGCAATACATTTTCAATGATGACATATGGTACTGAGACGTGGTCCTTAATTGTTGGCCTTTTGGAAAAGCTCAGAGTCACACAGCAGGCAATGGAGAGAGCTATGCTCGGAGTTTCTTTGCGTGATAAGATCCGAAACGTGGATATTCGCCAAAGAACCAGAGTCACCGACATAGCTGTTAAAATTTGCAAGAAGTGGCAATGGGCAGGCCACATCGCTCGAAGAACCGATAACCGATGGGGAAGAAAAGTTCTGGAGTGGAGACCACGAACCGGAAGACGCAGCGTAGGGAGGCCTCCCACTAGATGGACCGACGACATTGTGAGAGTCGCGGGTATCAAGACACCGCGCCGCGTCTCTTTTCCGCGCTTTTGTATTTTTTAGGGTTCCTTTTTCAAAGAGTCGTTGTAAGTTTCATAGTGTGTGTAAAAAAAGTGAGCCTTACTTACAGATTTTACGCGGTATGCGGCATGATGGTTGACGTGTTTCCCGCTAGATGGCTCTGTCAGTGTGAGTCCTCATTGAACAATTCTACTATGTATTTCCTAGCTCCATCATCAGTTCGATCAACTTCGAAGGTACCAAATCATTGTATTATAATCAAAATTAAGTACATAATTATACTTCAAATCTAGCGCAACCTTTACACCGTTCTTAAGCCATAATAAATTCACACGTAAAACAATACTAGCTCTATATCAATTCCGCTAGGAGTCAGTATCGCGTGAGTATCACCAATAAGTCGCGCTGTATCGCGAATCTATCGCTGCGGTACCATCATAGAATAAGCTGTGGTGGTACGTGCGTATGTACTGTGGTGTAGAGATAGAGAAGAGAAGAGATATGTAATTAATTTTCATTTATTCGATTTTGTTCTATAGCCACCAATTTCTGGACTATGTATGTGATCACAATTCTATGGCTTTGGATATGGAGTCCTGACATATTATGCGTGACTCGACACGATTATATTTATTGCCAGTAAAAAAAAATGTTTCTTTATTATTAGTGTATAATAATAGTTGGACAAGTCATAGTCACAGTCAAAATGAAGGAGTGTGTCCACTGTCCAGATCAAGTTAAAATCATGGCCTGTAAAGTGAAAACGACACGGTTAAATACACTGTTTTAACCATCACGGTTGTTCACTAAAGTTATATGATTATTTACGGGATATTTACCGTGGTAAGGTTGTGGAATGAGCTCCCGATATTTCGGCGCAGTTACATGCACAATTATAAAACTTTACGATTAAATACGTTTCACAAAGTTATCATCATTTTCTCCCAGCTATGTTGCAAGTTTTAACGTTAGCGCCACAACACTTAGACAGTAGTTAGATGTAATAAAACAGAACAGTCAATATCGAAATCGTTCTAAGCGCTCGTGCAATCCTACTTTCACCACCTAATCTCCGATCCAGCTCATTATTAACGGTGCAGCCGCGGGTGAGTACGTGCTAATCTGCACCGTAGCTCAGTTGATTTAGCGCCGAGATGCTATCAGCAGGTGCCGACTAATGCAGCGATACTCCTTGTTTCATGTTTGATGCGAACTGAACTTCCAGTTTTGTAATCAATTGCTTAAAGTTGTTGGATCAGTTGAATTTTGACAGCGACTAATTGGGAGCCAAGTTTAATGCCGCTCACGCAATTTATCACGCTGTTGCAAGGTTCCGCGTGGGTTTTGGGCGGCAAACGAAAAAATATGTCGCTTCATTGTATTATTTCCTAAAACACTGTTTTTAACTATCGCGAGCTCATTCCACAACCTTACCACGGTAAATATCCCGTAAATAATCATATAACTTTATTTCCTAAACTTGTGTATTTTCATGTGTAATGTCCACGAGTGTGGACAAGTGATATATCGAGGTGAAACTTGTATTTTTGTGTTGTTTCCAAATCTCAATAGAAGCCTCTTGTAAAGCTTCCACCATTTTACAGGGGCATAACTTTGACACACATGACTTTGATTCTATTTACATGGGAGCAAATTGCACTAAAGCTGGGAATCTTATGAATAGGGTAAAAGTTGGACTGGCAAATTTTAGCTAAAATTGAGGCAATATTAAAGTAAGTTTTGATTTGATAAAGTAATTTATATAACTAAAAACAATGTATTTAAAATAAACAAAACCCCTAATGAAAGTTTTTGAGCGAATTTTAGACAACACCGCTAGACTCATTCAATCACTCTTTAAAAATCCACTTCAAAAATTATCTCAGCAGAATTGTATACAGAGAAAGCTTTTGATAAATTAAAACGAAACATTGCAAACAATTAAAACTTGAAACTTTGCAATAGCAAAAATTAAAATTCGGAACAAACACAAAAATAACAAAAATATTATTCGAGTTAAATAAGGGCAAGGCGCAGACACTTGTCATTTTAATATCACCCTCAAGGGTTATTCTCAAAATTAACGCTAAATATAAGCCGGGCACCAGATAACGGGATTATCGTTAAGCGTTATTAAATTTTGTATTCTATGAATTTCGGCTTAGTCAGTGAAACCAGCACTGGTGGGAAGTCGCCTTTACTTAACCAACTCTGGGCGGAACTTTGAAATTTTAAACGACTGGGCTTAAAAGTAACCATAAATTAATTTTAAGGCGGTCTTTCAGACAAAAAAGGCTTCACAGAAAAAAATATTAAGACAATATATTCATTATAAGCAGTAAAAAAAATACGTGGTAATCTTGATCATATTTCTGAGTGTACCATTAGTTCCAAAACACGTTTCCGATAAATTTTCTCGATAGAAAAAAATCATGAAATAACCTCTAACCTTGAAATTTACCTAAACGCATACAATGTTATCTCGAGTATTAATGAACAAATCTTTACAAAATTTACAAGAATGATGTTAAATATTGTAACAAATAACATCATTAATTTTATTTATTGATTAAAATTCAATTTTTCTATCTATTAATTAATTTAATCATAAATTGGCTCGAACGTGTCGAACGAAACGTCGTGCCGCCGCGGCGCTTTTTCACTTCTCTTTTATTTTTACGCGATGTGACAGAGACCGCTGAGGCGCGCTGCTAGACGGACGTGTGTCGCTTTGTTCCGCTAACCGCTCCAAAATATAATCTCAACTTTATGACACAAAAACACCTTGACGTAAGTTGTAAAGTAAGTACCTACCTTATCTGCAATGTTTTCTTGCATTATAAGTACTAAAAAGGCAGGCGAATGAAAATTACATTTTGTAACGATTTGTTTGTATATATTAGTTTACGAAGGATAATTTCACCACAATCGTCATAGTCCAGTTGGCCGAATGGTTTGACGCAATGGATAAGTTCTCTGCGACTCTGTGAGTAAGCTCCGGGTTCAAATCTTCATAGTCACCAATAATTTTAATTTTTGTAATTTTTCTTATGTTTTTAAAATAATTCGTCATGTTCGTGCGTGCGTGCGTGAGTGTGTGTATGTTTGTGTTTGTATGCATGTGTGTAATGTTCTTTACTCGAAAATGGTAGGGCCATTATTGACGGGATTTTCACTGTCAGATAGCTGATTCTATGAGGAGAAAAAAAATTGGCATCTTTTTTATCATCATCATCATCACCATTTTTTCATTACTTCGCAGGTGAACCCGCAGAGCACAGTTAGTCTACTTTTTTAGGGTCCCGTACCTCAAAAGGATAAAACGGAACCCTTATAAGATCACTTCGTTGTCCGTCTGTCTGTCCGTCTGTCAATACCCTTTTTCTCAAGAACGCGTAAAGGTATCAAGTTGAAATTTATACTAAATACTTGGGCCTACGGTTTCTTTCGGCTGTAAAAAATAAAAGTTGTAAGTCAAAGCAATCAAAAGATATGAACGTTTATGTCGTATATTTTGCGATTTCACAGGGGAATCTAAACCTATAGGGTACTTCCCGTTGACCTAGAATCATTAAATTTGGCAAGAGGCAAGGTCTCATAGCACATATATAGGAATAAATCCGAAAGTTATAAATTTGAAGTTATATCATTTAAAAATAATTATTTTGCTATTACAAACTTACATTTTGTAGTTGGAATGTATGGAGTAACCTTATTGTCAACTACAAACTTAAGTTTGTTTTTCAATATTTTAACTTCAGTTAGTTTTTTTTTTTGGTCTCGCGCTCTGAGGGTTCCGTCTAACGGAGGAGTGACATAAGTGGAGAGGCATAGTAATAATTTACTTCCAAGTATCGGTGGTCGGTGTACCAGGGCAATATAAGAACAAAGCAGTCTCGAGCATTTGCAGAGGTCACACAAAGTGGACAGTCAGCGACGTTTTCATACAAAATAGCTTTCCGTCCAGTTTAAATAGACACCCTCCAGTTGATACCTTGAGAAGTACGCAATATCTAGCTAATTTCAAATGGCACGCACCCTTTCTTTCTTTGGTCAGGCTTCAAGTAAGTACTAAGTACTAAACAAGCAGTCGAATGCAAATTACATTTTGTGTCGATTTGTTTGTATATTTATATTATTTTATAAATTAGAAGGATAATTTCACCGGTTGCGTCATAGTTCAATTAGACGAGTGGTTGACGCAATGGATTAGTTCCTGGACTGAGTAGGGTCCGGGTTCAATTCTCACTTTTTCCGTTTATTTTTGTTATTTTTCTAATGTTTTGAAATAATTCGTCGTGTGCGTGTGTGTGTCCGTAATGTTCTTTATAGACTCGAAAACTGCAGGACCGATTTTGATGGGATTTTCACCGTAAGATAGCTGAAGTTGAAAAAAAATCGAGAAAAAATTTAGCAACTTTTCATCATCATCATCACAATTTTTTCATTACTACGTAGGTGAATGCGCGGGGTGCAAGTCTACTATAGTGGTTAGGAAGTCCTAAACAACTTGGGATGGACAGACAGACAGACTGATGGGCAGAACGAACTTATATGGGTTCCTTGTAATTCTACGGAACCCTAAAAGGGTGTTACAGTCTTCTTTGAGTATATCTTTCTTCTATATACATATAAAAAGCGATGTATGTATGTTCCCTATGAAGGCTGATGATGATGATGATGATATTACGTATAAACTTCAAAATGGCTAAACTGATTTTGATGGGATTTTCACTCTCAGATAGCTGATGTTATAACGAGAGGAAAAAATGCTGCTTTTCATCATCATCGTCATCATCAGCACCAATTTTTATTTTATTTTAATTTGAGCTAGTTTGGTAAGTCGTGGTGTTACTTTCTCCAGAAACGGATTAACTGACCTGATCGAGGACTTCGGAGTCTGCTACGGAACTGCTAGACGGATAGAGCTAGAAGTGTCGAGTTTGGGCTCGTTTTATTAGTCGTGATGAGATCTTCTTCCAGAAATATTTTGACTGACCTGATCGAGGACTTCGGAGACTGCTACTGGAACTGCTAGACGGAAAGAGCTAGAAGTGTCGAGTTTGGGCTCGTTTCATTAGTCGTGATGAGATCTTCTTCCAGAAATATTTTGACTGACCTGATCGAGGACTTCGGAGACTGCTACTGGAACTGCTAGACGGAAAGAGCTAGAAGTGTCGAGTTTGGGCTCGTTTTATTAGTCGTGATGAGATCTTCTTCCAGAAATATTTTGACTGACCTGATCGAGGACTTCGGAGACTGCTACTGGAACTGCTAGACGGAAAGAGCTAGAAGTGTCGAGTTTGGGCTCGTTTCATTAGTCGTGATGAGGTCTTCTTCTAGGAATATTTAGACTGACCTGATCGAGGACTTCGGAGACTGCTACTGGAACTGCTAGACGGAAAGAGCTAGAAGTGTCGAGTTTGGGCTCGTTTCATTAGTCGTGATGAGATCTTCTTCCAGAAATATTTTGACTGACCTGATCGAGGACTTCGGAGACTGCTACTGGAACTGCTAGACGGAAAGAGCTAGAAGTGTCGAGTTTGGGCTCGTTTCATTAGTCGTGATGAGATCTTCTTCCAGAAATATTTTGACTGACCTGATCGAGGACTTCGGAAACTGCTACTGGAACTGCTAGACGGAAAGAGCTAGAAGTGTCGAGTTTGGGCTCGTTTCATTAGTCGTGATGAGATCTTCTTCCAGAAATATTTTGACTGACCTGATCGAGGACTTCGGAGACTGCTACTGGAACTGCTAGACGGAAAGAGCTAGAAGTGTCGAGTTTGGGCTCGTTTTATTAGTCGTGATGAGATCTTCTTCCAGAAATATTTTGACTGACCTGATCGAGGACTTCGGAGACTGCTACTGGAACTGCTAGACGGAAAGAGCTAGAAGTGTCGAGTTTGGGCTCGTTTCATTAGTCGTGATGAGGTCTTCTTCTAGGAATATTTTGACTGACCTGATCGAGGACTTCGGAGACTGCTACTGGAACTGCTAGACGGAAAGAGCTAGAAGTGTCGAGTTTGGGCTCGTTTCATTAGTCGTGATGAGATCTTCTTCCAGAAATATTTTGACTGACCTGATCGAGGACTTCGGAGATTGCTACTGGAACTGCTAGACGGAAAGAGCTAGAAGTGTCGAGTTTGGGCTCGTTTCATTAGTCGTGATGAGATCTTCTTCCAGAAATATTTTGACTGACCTGATCG
This sequence comes from Agriopis aurantiaria, assembly GCA_914767915.1. NCBI lineage: Eukaryota > Metazoa > Arthropoda > Insecta > Lepidoptera > Geometridae > Agriopis > Agriopis aurantiaria. The sequence continues at coordinate 19,653,361 of OU611982.1, read as the reverse complement.
AGGACTTCGGAAACTGCTACTGGAACTGCTAGACGGAAAGAGCTAGAAGTGTCGAGTTTGGGCTCGTTTTATTAGTCGTGATGAGATCTTCTTCCAGAAATATTTTGACTGACCTGATCGAGGACTTCGGAGACTGCTACTGGAACTGCTAGACGGAAAGAGCTAGAAGTGTCGAGTTTGGGCTCGTTTCATTAGTCGTGATGAGGTCTTCTTCTAGGAATATTTTGACTGACCTGATCGAGGACTTCGGAGACTGCTACTGGAACTGCTAGACGGAAAGAGCTAGAAGTGTCGAGTTTGGGCTCGTTTCATTAGTCGTGATGAGATCTTCTTCCAGAAATATTTTGACTGACCTGATCGAGGACTTCGGAGACTGCTACTGGAACTGCTAGACGGAAAGAGCTAGAAGTGTCGAGTTTGGGCTCGTTTAATTAGTCGTGATGAGATCTTCTTCCAGAAATATTTTGACTGACCTGATCGAGGATTTCGGAGCCAGCTAGTGGAACTGCTAGACGGATAGAGCTAGAAGTGTCGAGTTTGGGCTTGTTTCATTAGTCGTGATGAGATCTTCTTCCAGAAATATTTTAACTGACCTGATCGAGGACTTCGGAGACTGCTACTGGAACTGCTAGACGGAAAGAGATAGAATGGTCGAGTTTGGGCTCGTTTCATTAGTCGTGATGAGATCTTCTTCCAGGAATATTTTGACTGACCTGATCGAGGATTTGGAAGACTGCTACTGGAACTGCTAGACGGAAAGACCTAGAAGTGTCGAGTTTGGGCTCGTTTCATTAGTTGTGATGAGATCTTCTTCTAGGAATATTTTGACTGACCTGATCGAGGACTTCGGAGACTGCTACTGGAACTGCTAGACGGAAAGAGCTAGAAGTGTCGAGTTTGGGCTCGTTTCATTAGTCGTGATGAGATCTTCTTCCAGGAATATTTTGACTGACCTGATCGAGGATTTGGAAGACTGCTACTGGAACTGCTAGACGGAAAGACCTAGAAGTGTCGAGTTTGGGCTCGTTTCATTAGTCGTGATGAGATATTCTTCCAGGAATATTTTGACTGACCTGATCGAGGACTTCGGAGACTGCTACTGGAACTGCTAGACGGATAGAGCTAGAAGTGTCGAGTTTGGGCTTGTTTCATTAGTCGTGATGAGATCTTCTCCCAGAAATATTTTAACTGACCTGATCGAGGACTTCGGAGACTGCTACTGGAACTGCTAGACGGAAAGAGCTAGAAGTGTCGAGTTTGGGCTCGTTTCATTAGTCGTGATGAGATCTTCTAGGAATATTTTGACTGACCTGATCGAGGAGCCCAAACTTGACACTTCTAGCTCTATCCGTCTAGTAGTTCTAGTAGCAGTCTCCGAAATCCTCGATCAGGTCAGTCAAAATATTGCTGGAAGAAGATCTCATCACGACTAATGAAACGAGCCCAAACTCGACACTTCTAGGTCTTTCCGTCTAGCAGTTCCAGTAGCAGTCTTCCAAATCCTCGATCAGGTCAGTCAAAATATTCCTGGAAGAAGATCTCGTCACGACTAATGAAACGAGCCCAAACTCGACACTTCTAGGTCTTTCCGTCTAGCAGTTCCAGTAGTAGTCTCCGAAGTCCTCGATCAGGTCAGTCAAAATATTCCTAGAAGAAGATCTCATCACAACTAATGAAACGAGCCCAAACTCGACACTTCTAGCTCTTTCCGTCTAGCAGTTCCAGTAGCAGTCTCTGAAGTCCTCGATCAGGTCAGTCAAAATATTCCTGGAAGAAGATCTCATCACGACTAATGAAACGAGCCCAAACTCGACACTTCTAGGTCTTTCCGTCTAGCAGTTCCAGTAGCAGTCTTCCAAATCCTCGATCAGATCAGTCAAAATATTCCTGGAAGAAGATCTCATCACGACTAATGAAACGAGCCCAAACTCGACACTTCTAGCTCTATCCGTCTAGCAGTTCCACTAGCTGGCTCCGAAATCCTCGATCAGGTCAGTCAAAATATTTCTGGAAGAAGATCTCATCACGACTAATTAAACGAGCCCAAACTCGACACTTCTAGCTCTTTCCGTCTAGCAGTTCCAGTAGCAGTCTCCGAAGTCCTCGATCAGGTCAGTCAAAATATTCCTGGAAGAAGATCTCATCACGACTAATGAAACGAGCCCAAACTCGACACTTCTAGGTCTTTCCGTCTAGCAGTTCCAGTAGCAGTCTTCCAAATTCCACCATCAGCTCAGTCAAATTATTCCTTGACTAACACTTCTCACTAAGACTAAAAAAACGAGCCCAACCTTGACTTATCTCGCTTTCCCTATTTAGCAGTTTTAGCCGTCTCCGAACTCTACCATCAAGTTAGTAGAATCATACCAGGAGTAAGTCTATAAACTATAATATAATAGGTAAAATATTTGGTGCAAAAAAGAAACATAAAATATTGAAACGTACGACGAAAGTAAATTTTAATAATTAAAACTAGCAATATGGTTTGATTTTTTTTTTTTTTTTTGGTTTACTAAATTGATTTATTTAATATCAGTTTAATATACAGTTTTAACTTTACTCTATTTAAAAAAAAAACAAAAAAAATTATTAAAATCTAACTATATGGTTTGATTGAATTATGGTTTGTTTGTTCTCCGTCGTCCCGTCGCTGTGTGCGTCTGGGCCGTGCGCGTGTACGACTTTTATAACTACGCATTATGCAAAGGGTCCCTTTGCATAATGCGTAATGTTATGATAAAAAATTGAGTCCAAAAATATCTACATCGTACTAGATTTGAACCGGGCATTCGTGGTTTACCAGCGCGGTGCCAGACCACTAGGCCAACAGAGCTTTGCTGTGGACCGACGAAATTACATGTCTTTAGCTCTGTATAGGTGAAGGTCGTCACGTTTCTGCGAGATTCACGCGGTGCGCCCCGCTGTAGTCGGCCGCCACTGCCTCTGCTTCACCCCCTCAAAAACATAAAAGTCAGCTAGTCACGGCGCCTTAAAAGTGAACTTCACTTAAACGTTAAACCATTAATTAATTGATAAATAATCTTTTGTTTGACCGTCATCTCGCCATGATGCGTTGTACGATGGAGCACGCTGCCCGCTCTGGCTATCTGATAGAAAAAGGAGGGAATTAGATCATGCAGATCCGATGTACACTCTCCAAAATATATTTGATTATCTATTCTGTTTATAAGGACTTTTATACCCACCATCAGTATAAAAGTGCTTATATTATTTAGGTATATAAAGTCCTTGGTGTTTTCACACAGTAAGCTAATGTCTAGCAAGTGTTGCATTTTTTTTTACCTTATATGCTAATTAATATTTTCACAATTTTACTACATACATTTATGCCTTATCTGTATAAGAACTATGTCCACTACACCGGACCAAGTTGTCGATTTACTATTATGACTTTTCATAATCGCATCACATTTATGCTTATACTCATTTGAATGTGTAAATTAACTCTTTCTCTCTGTCTACTTTGTTCTCCTTATTTCATAACTATCCAGATATACTGACACGGTGTTTCCGAGAAGCTACAACATGGGGCTCTTCAAAAGGCGAGTTAATCGAGTCCTAAAGGGTCTGCAACGTATTTGTGACGCCTCTGGTGTTACAAGTATCCATAGTCCCGAAAATGTCCCGAATATTATTATTATAGACGACGGTGACTGCTTACTATCAGGCAGCCCGTCTGCTTGTTTGCCACCTATGGCATAAAAAACTGATCATTATGCAATTTGATAAATTTTGAGTTTGGTGGTTTGGTTTACAATATAAGAACGAATCCCTAGCGGCCTACCTTTGGGTTTGGACCTATCTCAGTTTTTAGACTGATCTCTAACCAGCTTGTTTATCCCTTGTATGCACTGCAAATTGAAAAAATTGGTGGCTACAACAAAAAGGGGTCCATAAAAGGTACATACCATTGGGTATGCTTAAGAATATGGAAATAACTTTGCAGTGCGCAGCCTTTAAAATGTACCTGTAGAAATAAATACCCCTCCCTATCCTGCTGGTCACAAGTAAAAGCTGAGTCCCTGTGAATTTGTTACGCTTATGAATTATGAATATTGCGGAGTCGGATCACGTCGTCGAGAGAACTAATGGTGGCGACGCGGCTGACCCTTCACCCTGCAGGGCGGATGCCGGAGTACCATGCCAGTGCTTGCTTCTCGTTCGCGCTAAGTGGCCAGCGCAGCTATGGCGTGGTGTTATAGATCCGGAACAGCACTGACATATTTTTTAAAATCATAATCATAAATCATATTTTTCCGAAAGAACAGCACATAAAAAATTCTAAAAGACATACAATATAGAAAAACACAAAAAAAAAGAAGTCTGCAGGGGACAAAAACTAGACTAAGCATGTAGCTATCTTGGGTACCCGGAAAGATCAGAACATACGTAATTCCAGATTATCGCTGACAGTATTCAACAGTTTCCAAATATTAGTGATTATCAATTATTAAATAGGATCAATAATTGTTATACAAGACAAAAACTTGCCTATTAAGGCGAAGTTTTCCCACCCTTGAACAAACGCTTGTTACTATTGATACCCAAAAGGTCAAACATATTGTGTTAAAGTTTAATTTAGTGGAGTGAAACCATGGCGCTTACTACAGCCATGCACTTCGCTTCCACTATTATTGAGGCTTTTCGAAAAGTGTAGTTGTAATGTAGAATCTTCCTTTACGGGTCTCTCCATAATTATGAAATCTGTATATTAAGATATTGTAGACATCATTTAGTAAATATAAATTTAAATATAACAAAGGAGAGAAAAAAATATAAGAATGGGATGTACAACATATAAACTCTAGAACGGGTTATTTGAACCTCAGTAGCTCGGTCGTGCCGAAAGTTGCTTATATTTGGTGTGTTTTGCAATCAAGGACCCCGCTGCAGTACTATCACAATATAAATAGGTACTACCGGTACTACCTATTAATGTTGTGGTACTATGGTATTAGTGGTAAGTCTGGCCAAGAGCGTGTCGAGACACGCATATGTTCCGTAGCCAATGCCATACCCAATTTCAGGAATGTATCATCCCGACGACATAAAAAAAAATAATATATAAATATATTTTATTCTTATTCTTATACAGTTTTTATGGTTTAGCCGAAGAGAAAGGCTATTTGGGAAACATTACAAAAAATTATTCCACCCGTAGAGGTGGAAAATTATCTACTAATTAAAAAGGGGCTCAATATAGATTATACACTAAAAAATAATCATTAAAAAAAAACTCAGGATAGGCAAAAATATCGCATAACAAACGTACACACAAACGCAACTACAGTCGAAATTGAGAACCTCTGTTTTTGAAGTCGTTTAAATAGAGGCAAATTACTATCCCATTTTCTCTTAGGTACTCTATATTATATGCATTCAAAAGATATCCTCAGTACATATTCACAGCTGAAATAAAAATTACGACTGTTAAAAAGCGAGTCAGAAAGTACAAACAAAATGACGTGAGGGGTGCTAACACAAAAAGGCGGTTTGATTTCTACTTGATAACAATAGACTTGGATGTTTGCCTCACTATCCTAGCATGCACTATAGTTTACATTACCTTTACGAAAACCATTTCTGAGGGAAAAGTGCTACGGTATTATGTAGCCAGGTTATACGCAGCGATGTATGTAGGTTGTGCGGATCTATCGCGTAAAATGTAGCGTCGTGGTAAAGAGAACATCCGGAAAGCAAAAGGTAAACAACATAGTTGTTGATTAATCATTGTGAAATAGTATCGCGCAGATTACGTGTGGCCAAAGTTTGCTTTTGAGGGTTAATTTAGCGAATAGCTACCCTCGGTGAATAATAACGTCTCCTCAAGTGGGTGTAGTTGTTAGTTTCACGGACTTGAAACAATTTCACCAGAGGTTTGATTGAGGGATCAATATGAAACGATACCTTAGAACGTGGAATCGGGGTGACATTCAATAGTTTAATTAAGAGAGAGGGAGAGAGGGCACAAAAAATTGACACCGCTTTATGGTTGATATTCCGAAAACCCGTACGAAGCGCTTTGATTCCACTTTTATTATGCGAACTGCTAGTCTGTGGAATGCGCTGCCTGAATGGGTGTTCCCCGATGGTTACAATCTGGGTGTCTTCAAATCACGAGTGAATCGGTTTCTTCTAGGCAGGCGTGCTCCACCAAAAAAATGGGTCTTACAAGCAAAACTTTGCAAGCAAAACTTTAAAAAAGACATGAAAGGTTACTTATTTTTATTTTCGTCGTATACATAGTCCTTCAGTCGGTACAATAACGAGGTTTACAAAGATATTAAATCACGTCATACACGTCATAGTCACAGTCCAAGGTCAAGTCCAAGTCATGCCCTAGTAAAGTGGTAGAGACTTTACTAGGCTTTTGTGGAGTTTTTGAAACATCACGAAAATACGTTTCACCTCATTACATTATCACTTACTTACACTCGAGCACGTTCATGAGCACCTCATAAACTATAATCCACTATTGTTACACACTCGAAATTAATAACACAAGTGAAAATAATTCAATGAAGCGACATGGTTTTTTCACGTTGGCGACAGAAAACAATCGTTACCAGTAGTATAGCAACTAAGTATTGCCATTTAAAATTATTTTAGCTACGTAAGCTTCCATGTAGTTTCGAAAACGAAACAGTTGATTGCGTTAAAAGAAGTCTTTTTTGTTGTTTATGACAATATTAGCTGGAACCCGCTACTTCGTACGCGTAGAGCTCGGCCTTCGGCCTCGCTACTACAACCCGTTATAGAATGTGTTATTCTAATGTATAAGCTATAAGTATTATTGTAAGCTTTCATTAAAATCCATTCGGTAGTTTTTGCGTGAAAGAGGAACAAACATCCATACATACAAACATTCACGTTTATAATATTAGTAGGATTCAGGAGTACATTTCATAAATATAATCGAAAGTAGCATCAAATAATGTTTAAAACAAAGTTCGATTTTCACGTCGTCGCTTTACCCAGTCTGTGCTTTACATAGATAAAAACTGTTTCAAGGCTTGGAAACTTCTTTGCTAATCAGATTTCAACAACATCGACATTTATGTTTATACTTTTTGTGAAACTAAATAGCGACCCGCCCGCCTGGTTTTGCACGGGTGTAATTTACATGCTAAGCCGGGGCGGGTCGCTAGTTATATATATAAACCTTCCGTGAAAATGTATCTAACTTATGGTGAAAACCGCATCAAAATCCGTTGCCTAATTTAGGAGGAGTTAGCGGCCATACAGACAGACAGACAGACAGACGCGGAAAGCGACTTTAATTTATACTAAGTAGAGAAGAGATAATTTTTTGCTTATTTTACGTTTAGTATACTTTGATCTATGTTCTTAGAATATAATAATTATTTAAAGGCAAATTAAGTCAATGTTTTATCGAATTAAGGCTATGAGAATATCAAACCTGCATTAAAATTATCACTAGCTATGCCAAAGACAATAAATTCATTATGGCCGCTTCGAGAAGTTTCTAATCCAATCGGCCTGTCGGAGTATCCGAGCCGCGTGGTCAGCAAATTGGACCTTTTCACGACGGAACCTACAAATTGGAGCATTTGGTGAGCTCACCTGGGGCTTACAGGCGACGCCGGTGGAAGAACCCTGTTTTGTCTTCACCAATCGAGTTTGCAGAAGTTTGATGGCCTTGATGAAGTAATATTGTTGTCTCTTTTGTAGGGTTGCTTTGAAGAGTCAAAGCTTTTACCTCTGTAGGTAGGTACAGTCAGCAAACAAAAGCCATAAAGACACATTTTGTAACAAAACTCACAAATCGAGAGTAAGTACAAACCAAACCTATGGCATAATAATTTTTTTGTCGTGTAACATAAATGTACGACAAAAATAATGATAAGATTTTATTAAGTGAAAGCTTACCTAGCGAATCTAGTACTTAGTTTTATATATATACCAGCTGCGCTCTGCAGTTTCACCCGCGTGGAAATTCTCTCTGAAACCACTTTTTCAAGATAAACAGCCGCTTTCCGGCCTTTGAACTATATCCATGCAAAACATTACGTCGATCAGTTGCTCTGATGATAGACAATAGACAAATTTTTATTTATGGAAGAAAAAAAATTTACACATTTTTGAGAATTAATAAAAAGAACACACATTACAAATTGATTTCCTCCACAAACCGGTTCCAACTCAGCATATTGCTGGTTGCGAATAGCCAGCGCTGGTCTTCCGTTGGAGCCGCCGGTGACATCACCCATGGCCAACACCGAACAGTACACGAGAAATTAAATAATAACAATAAACAAACACACTTTCTCATTTATATAATATTACTAGCTGCGCCCGCGGTTTCACCCGCGAAATAAAATCGTCGTTATGTTTTCTGAAATTTTGCAATTTTCTTAAGTTTTCATTCCGTATGAACCTTCTACAAAGTATAAGAAAAATTGGGAATGAAATCGTCTTTCTCAAGTTATGGCGTGACCAAGGTAAATAGGGATTAATTTTTATGTACATAGATTAGTTTAACACTATTTTAAACTACCACGGTTGTTCACTAAAGTTATATGATTATTTACGGGATATTTACCGTGGTAAGGTTGTGGAATGAGCTCCTGATATTTCGGCGCAGTTACATGCAACTTGTTCACGGGAAGACTGAAGAATGCGGGTGGTTGATCGAACAGTTAAAAAGTTAGGTGCAGACATAACGATCTACCCTCTTTCTTAATCTTTTGCTACGGTTATCACTGGAACTCGAACTCGAACCTAAGTCCCGACAAAACCCACTCACTGTATCACTGTATTTTGAACACATTTTGACACACTCTTTTATAGATTAGTTTGTTAATTTGTATGATCATGTTGACCACACTACACCTGGTTGACATCGACCTGGTTCTTTAAGGAGAATCGTATATAGGCACATAAAAAAGTATTACATTTAGTAAATCACCTCCAAAGCATTTTATGATCGCATAAAATTTGATGGCATAACAAATTACTTTCGAAATAGATTCAAGCATGTATTATTAAATAACAAATCACAATTTAAGTTCTTTTAAGTTAAAATAAAGTCTGTTGTCCCTAAACAAACAAAGTTACTGCTTATTTGATGTTAATCTATTCATTCAATCTGGTACAAAGCTTTCAAAATAATATTTGTTTAGACAACTGAATATTCAATCGCAAAAACATATACGTAATATTCAGTTATTGTTCTGTTTAAACAACTAGGTGTATTTATTTACTGCGAATGGGTAGTATTATAGGGGATAAAATATACACTGGTTTTGGTTATTTAACAATAAAACCTATCTCATCTGGAACCCCAGGCCTCTAGTCCACTGTTCCGTGCAGAAATATATACAACACAACGAGCTCTGCGTAGCTTGCTCTATCTCTTTATTTTATTTATTTATAATAGGCTTGTGTTTGACCACCAACTCGCCTGATGTAAAGCGACGTTGCGGTCTACGTTGGAGCACGCTTGCCTAGAAGAAACTGATTCAATCGTGATTTGAAGACACACAGATTGTAACTACCGGGGAACACCCATTCAGGCAGCGCATTCCACATACTAGCAGTTTGCACTATAAATGTGGAATCAAAGCGCTTCGTACGGGTTTTCGAAATATCAACCATAAAGTGGTGTTGATTTTTGTGCTCGATCTGGCAGTCAGATAGAAAAATAGGCAGGAGGGAGTTAGATCATGCAGATCCGATGCACACTCTCCGAAATGTATTCGATAAAAAACCGATAGACTAACAACTTTGCGTCGATGCTCAAGACTAAGGAGCTTAGTCTGAACCAGGGATTCGGTGCTGATGAGCCTCTTGGCACGCTTCTCAATAGTCTATACGTTTCTACGTTTACTGTCTCAGAAAAAATAAATGGATGACATATCTACAGGTTCATCCACCCACTACAGATCAGTGGAAATCGCACACTGTGCAATTCACGCAATCTTTCTCGCTTCACACCTGCAAAATGTGGCATTAGCTACCTTCTGCGATGTTTCCGAGAAGCTACAACTTCGGCACAGAAGACAATATAATAGACAACATCGGGTTCTTCAAAAAGAGGGTCAGCAACTTAGTTGTGATGCCTTTGGCGTTACAAGTATCCATAGGTGACGGTGACAGTAAGCTAATAGTAGTTTTACCATTCCAGTCTGTTCACACCCTCCGATATAAAAACCCGCGTGGAGTAATCCCTCGCAAATGATCCCATTCAGCGTTGAGAAATGGACGTTATTTATTTTTTGTATAATCTGTATTCATAGACGATTTTATTAAAATTCCTCTAGTTTTAATTAAGCTGGAGATATGTTAGCGGGACTTTATTAGTATTAGGCTTTTTTGTTGCCAGAATACTTTTTTGGAACGTGAATTATGTGCTCTATTTAAGAGCGTATTTAGTGTTGGTAATAAATTAATTTTCTTTTATTTCTTACGTACTTAACGTACAGACGTCCACCCACTAGATGGACAGACGACCTAAAAGAGACAGCAGGGAAACGCTGGATGCAGGCTGTTGCCATCTGGCCCTTTTGGACATCGAGGCCTATGTCCAGCAGTGGACGTCCTATGGCTGAAATGATGATGAGTACGTCAGCTAGCTCAAATTTCGTACCAACTATAAATGTTTGACTGATCATGATCACTCGGACTCGTTTGTTGAAAGTATTCAGGAGTCAGGTAATGTGTTATCACAATCTGTACTACACTTTAAGCAAAAATGCTGTCCATAACTTACAAACATAGAGCCATCTTTTCAGCTCACAAAAGTAACAAAAACACGGGTAATCGTACTTTATTTCCGGGCTGCACACCGGTAAATGAAACCTTCCCTGACCTACTGGCATAAAGCCTGCGAAGGGACCCCCTACTCAAATATTTACTCCGAGCCTCTAATTAATGCTTCTCCAGCGAAATATTAAACGCCAGGAGCTCGACCCGCGTGAATCAAGAATTGTTGATATCGGCTGCGACTCGCGGTGCACCATTGCTGTGATGACTGAAGCGTAGTTAATAAAACTTACATTGCTGTATCTAATTGAATATAGAATATGAGCACTATTAGTACATTGTTACCATTCCGATGGTGACCGAGATCGTAGGTACAATTAGAGTCATACCGTTACTTGCAATGAAAGACTCGAAATCTAATTCGGTTAGATTTAGAACAACATTGAACTTTTTAGTGATTTGAACATCGTTTTACTTTTTACGTTTCAAACTTTTTACTAAATACTGGCTGCACTAATTAATAAGTAAAGTTACCTCCGGTATGTCTAATAACTTCAAAAGTTCAAAGACATAATTATGCTCGTGCCACCAAAGACAAAATTCAGTCCGAGGAGTAATTATGTTCCTTGATTCAGTCTCAGAGAGTTGTATTCTCTTTGTCAGAGAGAAGCAATGGTTGGTCGTTTGAAACTGGCCTTGAAAGCGGTGTCCGATTGGAGCAACGCTAACTTAGCCAGGTTTAATGCAACCAAAACACAGGCGTGTTTATTCTCCGCTAAACAAAGTTCGTTACACGTGGCCCTGTCTTTCCGTGGGATCTCCTTACCGGTAAGTAACCACCTCGAGCTTTTGGGTATTAACCTCTCGCTTAACCTCAACTTCGGCTCGTATATTGAATCCAAAGCAAACAAGCTGCCAAAAAACTTGGCATTTTGTCGAAGGTGCGGCGGTACTTCACATCAGGACAGCTTCTTAATCTATACCAAGCTCAGGTCCGATCATGTTTGTAGTACTGTTGTCATCTTTGGGACGGCTTGGCCAAATATCAACTTGAGGCTTTGGATTCAATAGAAAAACGAAAAACGAGCAATAAAGCTCACTGATGACGAACTATTGGTTGGAAAGAAACTTCAGAACCTGAACCACCGGCGTAAAGTCGCAAGCTTGTCGGTATTTTATAGGATTTTCCACGGAGACTGTGCAATGGAACTTCACGAACTTGTTCCCCTATCACCTTTTCATTACCGGACGTCCAGAAAAACGGCAAGGCGTCACCCTTACTTGGTTGAAATGACATTTATTCGCACCAAGCGTTTTGACTCCTCTTTCTTAATTAGAACAGCAAAACAATGGAACGCCATGCCCCTGTCTGTATTTCCGCAGCATTACAATCTTGGAGTGCTGGGCAAACGTGCTCCATCTTCGACCGCACCACCGCTTTCCATCAGGCGAGATCGCGATCAAACGTTAGCCTAGTCTGAAGTAAAAAAAAATGTGACATTCACCGACATACACTAGGCCAGCATGGTAGATTAGGGCCCATCCTCTCTCTCTGAGAAAAATCCTGTGTTCCAGCATTGGGAACATGATAAATTGATAATGAGGTTATGAGGTTAGTGACTATCTTATAAGTTCCAATACCTCAACTTAAATTAACAACGTGTATAACAAAATCAGTGGCATCCAGTGGATGCAAAAGACAGGCTGTCGTTCAGTGTGGAGGTTAAAGGGGGAGGCCGTCTTCTGGCTGATGATGATGATAACAAAATCAATAACCGAACCCAGCTCTCGACCACATTCTTGGTTCCAGCTAACGAACGCATCCACCTCGTAACCTCTTGCCAAACTTGCATCTGCTCCCTTGTAACCGGACCGCGCCAAACTTGCATCCCCGAATGGTATCAAATTGTTTCAATTGACCCCCTTCCCACTTCTTGGGCAATTAAAGTTGTGCAGGGACAGAATCAACAGAGGGGGTGCGCCGCAAACTTGCACGGATCTTATACCAAGTTGCTTGCACAGTATACATTATTGGAACGGTAACAAAGATACACCTTTCCATTTGCCTCATTATGTATTACTGCTTGACTGAATTATATTTTTGGAATGATTTTCGAGATTCGACGCGTTCAATTTTATTTTGCAGTAAAACGGCTTGCCTTGTGATCTACCCCAAGTTTTACTCAGCCAAGATTGGACAATAGGTATGTGTGAAGATCAGTCACTGTCTCTGACCAAACTGCCCTGAACCGGCTTAAAGTTATCCAGCTTTATCCTCTCACCGAACTCAGCCCAACTATCCGATCGACTCGCGAAAGCTTTACGAGTAATTTGTTTAACAAAACTCGCCTAGATTTGCGGGTTACGGTTGTTCTGAATCTTGGTCACTGGCGGTTTTGGTGCTCGTTGAACCAGGTATAGATGTGCTATGCGCAGTGACCTTTACAATATTTATTTTTTATTTATATAATATATAGTATATCTACCTACAGGCTGAGAGCAGTATTAGTCCTAGTTAAAAATGAGAAATAGTGTCTGGAATGCGCTACTTGAATGGATGTTACTATCTGGGTATCTTCTTATCGCAAATGAATCGGTTTATTTTACGCAAGCGTGCTCCATCGTAGACCGCATCATCACTTAACATCAGGAGAGGTAGCGGTCAATCGCAAGGCTATCATTAAATAATAATAAACTCTGACTACAAAAATAATAAATAAATAATCAGGTCATTTTTGCACACACGGTCATTTGACCCCAAACTAAACAAAGCTTGTCATATGGCTGCCAAATACTTATATATTTAAATACATACTTAAATAGATATTAACAACCAGATATAGAACAAACACAAATGCTCATCACATAAATGTTAAATACATATTTAAATAGATATTAACAACCAGATATAAAATAAACACAAATGTTCATCACATAAATGTTTTTCCTAGGTGGGAATCGAACCCACGCCCCCAAGCTCAGAAGGCAGGTTCACTACCAACTAGACCAACGGGCTATCAGAATAGAATAGAAATAGGTAATAGATAATAATTATAATATAGAAATGTATCACAATGTGCTTATCAGAAACTTTGTTTTAAGTTATCAGCCACAATCTCCTTTCTGATCTCTAAAGTTTGAGATAATGATGATGAATCGTGAGTCATAATAAAGTTGGAGATGATGATGATGAATCGTGAGTCATAATAAAGTTGGAAATGATGATCTCTTCATCGTGTTTCTTATACATTCAATATTAACGTTTCAGAGTACTTCGCAAAACGTACTCTCACTTACCTTTCAAGTGTAGCGAGAATCAAACTTCTCTTACAGAAATGAGTTGTGAAGTGGCAACGTTCCGTGACGTCGTCGGCGCGGCGGTGCCAGGAGAGTACTTCCTTATTTACATTTTAAAAAGTGTCTTCCGGGAAGTTGCAGTTTATAAAAGTTGTCAGAGCGACTACTCGCGAGATGTTGCTAATTAGCTATGCATTATTCAGAAAACATATTCGACTTAGTCGTAAATACTTATACTTTTTAGGGTTCCGTACACAAGGTGTAAAAAAGGGACCCGATTACTAAGCCTACGATGTCTGTCTGTCCGTCTGTCCATCTGTCTGTCTGTATCTTTCGAACTGTAATAGATAGCCAGTTGAAATTTTCACAGAATATGTAATGTTACGGTGGAAGAACTAAGAAATAATTTTTAAAAAATACGTAATAATGTTTGTATTAGCTCTAATGTAAATACGGTAATACGTAATAAGTGTCAAACTTGCCATGATTATAGTACACACTCTATAGTATAACGACAAATAATAAATAATGGCCAAGTGCGAGTCGGTGACATATTTCTGTCGATCAAAAGTTTGCCGACCTTGCAAAATATTTACTACTAGCGGTCCGCCCCGGCTCCGCACGGGTATAGTTATATAGCCTATTAAAATAGCCCATATTAATTTGTGATAATGTAGCATTCAAATGGTGACAGAATTTTGTAAAATAGGTCCATTACTTTTTGAGCTAATTCGTTACAAACATACATACAAATCTTTCCTCTTTATAATATTATATTATAATTATAATATAAATATATAGTATAGATGAGACGGTGTAGCAATTGTTCGGCTATTTTGGTAGGCGTTAAGTCGGACCAAATAGTTTTTTAAATTGATGATTATTGTATTTTGTGGTGGTACGGAACCCTCATTGTGCGACTCGCACTTGACCGGTTTATTTTTAATTTACTTACTATACGAGTATAATGTCCTGAATATTTAGAATCAGAATCGAGTGTGTAGTGTGCCTAAACGACCTTACCTACTACTCTTCGCCATTATTAACTAAAACTGAAACTCCTTTGTATTAGGATTAAATTGTTGGCATTAATTTGTTGGCCAGAATTTAATGGTCTAAAGAAACAAAACACAAAACACCAAATTGATTTCTAATTCTACTTATTGTGAGTACAAGTCACTAAAGCCAGACAAAGGGAAAACTTTTCCAAACTTGATTCAATTTTGAATAAAGTTACCGAACGGCCGTGAAATTAAACAACACTAACGATACTCTGCTTTCCTTAAGTTTATAAATTTATTCGTTAACTAAGCGCCTTTTACTTAATATAGGCACTAAGGACTCACTAATAGGCACTAATTACTACATTTTAGGAATAATTGCAAAATTTCTAAGCAGTGTTGTTTGACAAGACAAGTATAATTAAATAGGAATTCAAAAAAATCTATAAAATAGCTGATAACGTTTTAACTAATGAACAGATTTTCTTGAATCTATACTAATAATTATTATAAAGAAGAAAGATTTGATTGTTTGTTTGTTTGCATTGAATAGGCTCCGAAACTACTGAACCGATTTGAAAAATTCTTTTACTGTTGGGAAGCTACACTATCCCCGGGTGACATAGGCTATAATATATGTTCCAAAAACATAGGGATCTTTACTAAAACTCTAATAATGTAACCCAAGGTGAAAAAAATTTGACTTATACCCGTGCGAAGTCGGGGTGCTTTGCTAGTCATAGATAAAAACAATATCGATCAAATCATCTTTAAAATAAAAATAAATACGAAATTAAATTTGGTTCAGCCGATTGGGAGCTAGGATACACTTTTAAACTTATAACACCTGCTTTTTGCATCATGGGTTAAAAATCATTGTCAGTTTTAAATAAGAGGGCATTTTTAATTTGCCTATTATTTATCTGATTCGAAGCTCAAAAAATTATAGACACAAAATTATGGTTGACACACTAGGCGTATGACCACAGCTCACCTGATGTAAACAAAAACAAGCAATAAAAAAACAAACAAAACAAAAAAAACAAAAACAAAACAAGCCAATATGGTAAACAAACAAGCCTAGCCTGGAATGGGAACTGGCTCACAAGCGCGGCATCCAGAAGACACCGTTATAGGCGCTACTGCATACTGCCATTCTCGTATACCATACTTGTTTTTACGAAGATACAAAATACCTAATTGCAAACTTGGAGAACAATAATTGTAAACCTGTCTTATCAAAATTTGTAAATCTACTTTTTTAATCTACAAACAAAAAAGAAATAAAATCGTAAAACGACTTAAAATTACTTCTAAAATAGGTAATAACTTTATTCTAGTCTATCTATGATCATAATCAGCCTTTTAACAGTCCACTGCTGGACTTTTAGCCTACCCACGAAAGGGTGATTTTGGGCCATATCCACCACGCTGGCCCAGTGCGGATTGGTGGATTCACATACGCCATTGAATTCCTTCTCCGTACGTATACAGATTTCCTCACGATGTTTTCCTTCACCGAAAAGCCAGTGGTATGAAAATCCGTACATAAACTCCAAAGAACTCATTGGTAAGGGGTACCAATGAGTACTACCCGGGGTTTGAACCCGCGACCTCACGCTTTCAAGTCTAGCGGTCTCCTAAATGGGCTACCACGGCTTAATTATTGTCATATATTGCCCGGCTTAATCATTATTAATATATTGTTAAATAACTCTATTATTGTCATTTTATTACTGTTTTATTTTGTTGGCTTGCGTTGGACCGCCAACTCGCCTGATGTTAAGCGATGATGCGGTCTCCATCGTAGACCGCATCATAGCACGCTTACCTAAAAGAAACCGATTCACTCTCGACTTGAAGACGCCCAGATTGTAACTGTCGGAGAACATTCATGCTCAGTGATGGTGATAAACAAATTTCCACCCAAAAATTCAATCAATAATTCACAGAGACCACCAAATAATGAGCAACATAACATACAAGTAAAGTTAAAATGCTCACAATAATTGAAAAATAGCCCCCTTCAAGCATTTCAAATGAATGTTTTAATATGAATAAATCCTCTGCAATTTGCAATACCTATTAAAACATATTGTACGAGTAGAATAATTAATTAAAAACAATATCCCCAGCTCGAACAAACACCGTTACACGTATATATACGACAGCAACTAAAACAACGTTTTGCTATAAAGAGTATTAAAAGTTTCCCGACAAATATATGAAACATTTTACTTCTGTAAACGGCATCCATTCTCACAAAGGGTACTAGTGCACTAGGCTAGGATGCAATTCGCTGCGTCACGCAACGCACTGCGACAATGCAAGTAAAATATATTTTCAAGAATTTTTTTAACCTAATATACTGCAATATATTAGTAAAATATGGCCGAAAGGTTCTGGAATGGAGACCACGGACCGGTAAGCGCAGCGTGGGATGTCCACCCACAAGATGGACACACGACCTAAACGAGAGCGCAGGAAAACGCTGGATGCAGGCCGTTTCCAACCGGCCCTTTTGGAGATCGATAGGGGAAGCCTATGTCCAGCAGTGGAGGTCCTATGGCTGAAATGATGATGATGATGATACTGCAAAAAAGATGCTATACAATCTAAACAAAATAGCCTATACCCAGCCTCCAATGTAACCCTTTAATGAGTCAATTGGAGCTGTCAAATTAGGGCAAATTGAATACCGACAGCTTCATAAGAAGTAATCTCACCGAAAAAATGTATTGTGAAATGAAAACAAAACTTTAAAAAAATAGGCTTACGATTGACCCTCACTTCGCCTGATAGTAAGCGATGGGACGGTCTACGATGGAGCACGCTTGCCTAATAGAATTAAAATAGCAATAACTATAAGCAACGTGAGTATTAGGGTTTGTGTAAAAGTAGTCTAACACTACGGTAGCCCTCACAAACAAGCAAGCACATAATAGTTATATCTTTTTTCGTGCATCGTCGCGTCGCACCGCGAATTGGTTCATATTGTCTAGTGCACTCTAACCTCAAAGAGAGATTCACACAAACGTAAAAGCAAAGTGCAACAAATTAATTACTAGCAAGCTGACTGTCGATTTTAATATTACTACGAACACAGTGCGGCCAATTTATTTATTGAATTGAGTAGGGGAGCCACAGTCGTACTATCGGAACAAAAATGATAGTTTCACGTGAAATTCTTTAGTTCTCTCATTTGGTCAACTCTACAGATACGTTGTTCAAGCACACGCCGCGCGCCGCGGTCGAGGCTCGCATGCAGAATGTAAAAATAAGATGAGTTATGTTTTACTTAACACTTTTTTGTTATTTTATTTTCTGTAACATGTTCAGATATTCGTTTGTTACTGTCGTAATGAATATATTTTATTATTATATGTAATCTTTGACAATAAAAGAAATACACAAGCATTGCCGGAAATCAGACATTGACGAACGTTGTGGTGTGCCTAGGTTTTGTCTTGGCATTTTGGAATTTTTCATCAATCCTTTTTTTCTGTATTTATTTATTTATTTATTTATTTTATTTCCAACTTAGAAATTATTTTATATTCTCATTGTTCTGCACGCGCTAACAGGTAGGTGATGTATATAGTTTGTTTGTTTGTATGTTGGTAGTCAGTATAGACTGTCATGAAAGAAGTCCCTCAGAGGCAGCGCTGTATCGTGTATCAATAACTTTCAGTACCATTTCGCGAGCAGCACTTTGAACAAGTTTAGTCATCGTACACGGCTCATTATCGATGGCAAATAAAGATTTATTTATCAAGGAAGATATATTTTGCTAAAGCATTTTTAATTATTACTCATTAAGTGCCCTTCCTAACACGTCCCAGAGTACATATAACTTCCCTTTGTTTTCCCGTAAATAGATCGTTATTTTTTCGTAGGGCCGCTTTTACTATCACTGGCTACTTGTTTACGTATGCACATAATCAATCTGTGACTGACAGACAACGCAAGGAGATTATTTGCCGACTACACAGGAACTCTACCTACACCTTATTTTGCGTACTTCTTAGTACTACTACGTAAAAGTTTCATACTGTAACTTGTTTGGTAAGTAAAATGAACGAAGCCTTAGAAAAAATCCAAAGAAATCTTCGGAAACATTTGTTCGCTTGACCGTCGTCTTTATTTTTATGTTTGACGGCGGTCAAACCTGATGTTAAGCGATGATGCGGTCTACGATGGAGCACGTTTGCCTAGAAAAAACCGAGATCTATCTATCTCGTCTCTCCTGGCCTGGAAGTATGTAATATTGTATCGCTTTATAATGCACGTGGTCGCCGATCTAGGCTGGAAGTGTATTTTGGTTCTAAATGTTTCCATGGTTCGTTTTATATAGCGAACAAACCCCGCGGATCACAACATTCTACAGTTATATTTTTTTTTTGTATGTTCGGCTTTTTTTTCTTCAACCATGGTCGGAGACATTGACCAGCTGAACACAGTTGTATAATATCTTGCGAATTCACACACCATTGCTATATGGTGGATGACAATGCCCACATTGTGGTGAGCGTTGTACACAGAATACATTTATTTTATTTTAACAGTAACATTTGACGCAGCCCTATTACTTGATAGTACTGTTATAATCTGTACATATTATTTACTTCTTTGTTTTTACTTTCTTTTTTTTGCGTATAGTTTTTGTGTCTACTGTTATTAGGAGCTGTAAGTTCCGCACTCGTCCCTAACCGGCCATGTGTATAAAATACACGGCGACTAGGTCGCGTGGCGTCAGCGGAACTATTCAGGAACAAGTCTGCGTAAGATTTCCTTATTGGGAGACTTCTTCGGAACAAGCGATGCGATGTCGTATAGCCTTATACCACCACCATCTACCATCGTAAGTTTAATTCATATTACCGTAATTTTTTTTGTAAGCGAAATCGTAGTTATAGTTGAAATTTGATTAGGATTTGATATTTTTTTTGCTAGTATTACTTAAGTTCAAATTGACAAACCTGACTGATGGCCTTTTGGAAAAACTTGGAGTCACTCAGCGGGCAATGGAGAGAAGACAAGTATGCTCGGAGTTTCTTTGCGCGATAGAATCCGAAACGTCGATATTCGCCAAAGAACCAGAGTCACCGACATAGCTGCTAAAATTTGCAAGCTAAAGTGGCAATGGGCAGGCCACGTCGAACGAAGAACCGATAACCGATGAGAAAGAAATGTTCTTGAGTGGAGACCACGAACCGGAAGACGCAGCGTAGGTAGGCCTCCCACTAGATGAACCGACGACATTGTGAGAGTCGCGGGCATCCAGTAAATGCAGATGGCAGGCTTTCGTTCAGTGTGGAGGTTAAAGGGGGAGGCCTATGTTCAGCAGTGGGCGTCTTCTGGCTGATGATGATGATGAAATAGCAAAAAAAACCTTAAATGTATCATAAATCTAAATAAATACTTATTTTAAGTGAAATAAGTAAACGCTACGAGTATGAGAGCTGGGATTATTAACAACCGAAATCTACACAATAAACTCCAAGCGGGACGTCAGTGCAGGCAAGACTTATCGCCCCCGTCTCAAATAAGAACCGAAATCTGATCAGACTGGGCGGTCTCTGTCGGATCTTCTCGTTTAAATGCATCTGAGAATATCGTAGAAGGAGAGTAGTCCTCAAAAATGCAATAAGCGTACCTCGCGGACCACTCCGCGCGCATGTTTGAGCCATGACTGCAGTCGACTGCTTGTTCAGGACTAGAATGGGAGCATTGCGAGAACATGAGTGGTTACAGGTGTAAATACGAAGCTCGGTACAAAGTCATCTCAATTTTATATCGGAGCTGTAAAGGTACCTTCCAGGCGGATAGCGATCATGTCATTGACCTGGCCATACTTTCTACTCGAGAGCTTCGCGCTGAAATTCTGAAATGTATCGCGAACATTATGAACGATATATGTTTATTCAACGCGACTGTACGGGTTCGGTTGGATTGGTTCATAACCATTGTTTTGTTTTAACACAAATTATTGCCTTCGGGTTTTTTGTTGTTGTTGCACCTGTACTTTGCGATACAAGTCGGGGACATTCTTGCTTTTCTTCAGTGCAATTACGATCTTTATCGATCGTCAAATTCGATAAAATGCCATAGAATCTATCATAGCGAGTACTAATCAAATGGCATTTTATCGAATTTGACAATCTCAAATGTCAAATTTGACGAACGATAAAGAACGTAACTTGCAGTGCTGGTTCGTGATAAAAGCATACTGTCTCAGAGCGTGCAGACATAATACCGAAGTGTGTCATCATCATCATCGTCAGCCCGAAGACTGAACATGGGAGGCCTTTAACCTCCACACTGAACGACAGCCTGCCATCTGCATCCACTGGATGCCCGCGACTGATGTGTGTACTTAATCTTAACAACTTTGATTTGAAATTACCATGAATTTAATAGTGATTCGTCTTGTAGAAGTTTAACCTCACCTGTGAACCTATACTGACATTATATTTGTCCCTACTAAACTCCGTAAGGGCAAATGGATTAGGGGGAACTTTGGATTTGAATTAACACATTATAAGCTTAAGCTACTTCCCGGGAAAAAACACTGGTCCTGTAGGATAGTAGGTGAAACCGTGGGGCGCAGCTAGTAATAATTATGTTTCCTACACGTTCTAATATAATGTATATTTTGGCTCGATTTGTCACTGAATACATTGACAATGACATTATTTGTCGTGACACGTACTTATTGAAAAACCATTATCGTAAAAATGCGTTACCTATTACAAAGTTGAGAGATTTTTTAATTCCATCGGAAGATCCATTCAATCATTTGTAAATATTTTATTTCCATTTCACTCGCCGACCTTTTAACTTTATTTATGGAAATATTTCTAAAAATAACGCTTCCTTTCGAACCGTATCTAAAAATAGGTAAATACTTTAAAAGAAAAAGCATTGACACTTTGATGAATGGTCTGTTATTGCTAAAGCCGTACCTACCTTGTAGCTGATTTGTGAGAATTCATATTTTCAATATCTTTTTTTTCTATTTTATTCGTATTGTTTTCACACAAACAAAGTGCGATTTTCGGAAGAATGCTCATGAAGAGATGCAAAAATGAAAATGAAATTAAAAAAAATCTGATTCCTGATATTTTTTCTTTAAGCAATGTTCAGAGAAAAAAAAAATCTTTTTCTACAAAAGTAGCTGATGTGATGAATATTGGCTTTTTTATAACTGTGACATAGTAATTTCATAAGTCAATATTGCTCGGAAAAATTTAGAAGTGGTCTGAAATTATCTGTAGTAAAACTTAATAGTTGTTTTGACTACAGTATCGTCAACATTAGATGTTGAATCTCTTTATGCCTATTAATAATTTCACTGGAAACACTGCCATTCAATCCGAAACAGTAATGTTTGCACAATACTGCTTGGCATAATGACAGGAAAAGATGTAGTACTTGACAAAACTCTACAAAAGACCTACAAAGGCTGAAATCACCAAAAAAAAAACACTGAAATCCATCTAAATTGGGCCCAGAGGTATACAACATATACGTATGTTATAGGAGGTATACAACGTATATGCCGGATATGTTAACAACTGCTCCAAGCCTCAGCCACTTGAGGCAGATTCAAGCGCTGGATCATCAAGCATCAGTAAACATTCTATGACCTACGAGCCTAGATAATATTTTTATTGTAATGTTATCCTTGTTTTGTGTTATTTTAATAAAGAGTTTTTATATTGTATTGTTGTATTGTATGACTTCGATGAGTAGTGATTGAAAAATATAAATTATTTTAATTACATAATCGTAATTGATAATAAACATCATTATTATTTTAAGCTGATTTTAAGTTGCGTAAGTTCCGCTTCAAAACTATCTACTACTACTGTAACTACCTTCATTGATTATTATTTTTGTTATTGTTTATTATTAGCTCATTTGTGCTGTTTATATTTTTATATACAACTAGCTGCGCCCCGCGGTTTCACCCGCGTGGATTACTCCTTATAATATCAGCCATCTCCCAGTAAAAGCCCCGTCAGCCGTTTCCCAGACCATAGAGAACATTATACACATACATACATACCCACATACATACACGCATCTTTTTTCTTATATAAATTTGCAATAATTGTGCTTTAGTGACTTGTAAATTTGTATTTATGAATAAATGACTTTCATTTTGACAGACACAGGCAAGTACGATTGGTTTTGCTATGTAAAACAATTTTACACAATTATCTAGAGTTCTATATCTGCGTTGTTTCCAATATGTACCTGAGGGAAATTATCGGAATGATACCCGCCGGGGCGGGGGCATTCCTTCAATTTAAACATCTTCATTGTTACGTCAAGAATACCCCCTCGGGAGTTGACTCGAATTAAAATAGAATAAAGTATACGGAGTGTTTTTTTTTTTAAATTGAGGAAAGGGTAAAATGCATTATTGCATTTTCAAACTGGAAAATAAACAGTATTTTTTTAGGGCGTATAATAATAAAATTGATAAAGGCTTACCTAAACGTTCATTTTTTTTTTTTTTTAAAGAAAGTACATGTAAATTTTGCTACAAATTACTTGCTATTTTGTGTATTTTCTTGATTACGATTAAATATTATCATCTTCACACAGCGGGCAATGGAGAGAGCTATGCTCGGAGTTTCTTTGCGCGATACAATCTGAAACGGGGATACCGATACGCCAAAGAACAAGAGTCACCGACATAGCTGTTAAAATTTGCAAGTTGAAGTGGCAATGGGCAGACCACATCGCTCGGAGAACCGATAACCGATGGGGAAGAAAGGTTCTTGAGTGGAGACCACGATTCGGAAGACGCAGCGTAGATATAGGCCTCCCACTAAATGGGCTGACGACATTGTGAGAGTCGCGGGCATTCAATGGATGCAGATGGCAGGCTGTCGTTCAGTGTGGAGGATAAAGGGGGAGGCCTATGTTCAGCAGTGGATGTCTTCATCATCAGCAGTTAATGTTCTCTGTAGAGCGCCAATATTTTTAAATGTTTCCAAGTATGGATGAGGAAAAAGCTGTATGCAAAGCAATATCTTGTAGACTTGAGCATTTGTATTGTCTCTAGTCAACTGTCTATGGACACCACAACTGTCTATGGACACCACAACTGTCTATGGACACCACAACTGTCTATGGACACCACAACTGTCTATGGACACCACAATTGTTTTTGTACAGTAACAACTTTAGAATTAAGGCATTTGAAAAAAAAAACTTGTTAGTAAATAACTAGCCAAGAGCGTGTCAAAACACGCATATAGTCCCCAACTATAGTTATGCGTGTCTCAATTTAATCAAAGCCATGTAGTATAATTATTATGGTCACATTTATAGTTTTAAAATTTGTGGTTATAAAATAATTCAAACGAACAAAGCTCATTAGACTTAGCCAAATTCCAGACATATATGAGCCAGAACGCGGAGCGGCTGTGGCCGGGCTGTAGCATGTTTGCTTTACTATCTAAAGGCACCCGGTTCGATCCTCGGCCCTGCACCAATCACTTATTTAGTATAAAAAATATGTATGCAGTTTCGATGCCATTGCTCAAGACATTGTGATGAAACCGGTATTTTCAAGAACTTCAAAACTTCAAAGACATGACATTCACCAACATGCACTGGGCCAGCATGCTGGATTAGGATGAACTTGATGAACTTTTCGACCTTATCCCCCCATCCCGGTTTTACCACCGAACCGGCCGTCATCGCCAGAAATGCCATCCGCACATTATAGATGCGCGGAAGACTCGCACTGTTTGATTTGATCGATTGTTTCTGCCACGTACCTGTAAGTTGTGGAATGGCTTACCACCTTCGGTTTTTCCTCCGAAATATAATTTGGACTGCTTCAAATGAAGGGTGAGTCCTCAAAGGTAGGCAACGCACTGACAATGCCCCGGGTATAGTAGGTGTCTATAGGCGGCGGTGACCACTTATCATCAGGTGGCACGTAGCTTGTTTGCCACACATTCTATAAAAAAAATATAGGGCCCATCCTCTCTCTCTCTCTCTCTCTCTCTCTCTCTCTCTCTCTCTGAGAGAAGGCCTGTGTTTCAGCAATGGGAACCATGATAGGCTGATAATGATGATGATGATGATCAGCCAAACATTATAATTATACTTATTATGGTTTAGGCAATGAGTTTTTTTTTTTTTTTGCAAGGATCGTTTTTACGAAAAGCTCAATGACCTTTGAGCAAGAACGTCTGGAATTTATTACACTTTTATTGCTATAACTTAAAAAGTTGTGATCACAAAATGTTTGAAACAATTTTGAATAAAGGTTTTTAATGCAACCTATCAGCATGGCAATTAAGTTATAAGTTTTAATTCTAATAGTTTAGAAATGCAGGGAGGGGGGCAACTTTTTGTAACTTTGGCGGGTCATATCTCGCAAAGGATACACTTGATATAAACCGGCCAGTTGCGAGTTGGGCTCACGCAGTGAGGGTTCCGTACCACCACAAAATTCAATAACGAAATTATCAGTTATAACTTGCTAATGAACAGAAACTTCACGACATCTCCGACTCGCACTTGGCCATTATTTATTATTTGTTGTTATATTTTAGAGTGTGTACTATAGTCATGCCAAGTTTTACGCTTTTACGTACAAGCCAATACAAAAATACCCTTAAAAATACGTTTGTTGTCCCCCGTTTCGTTTTTACTTATTGACCTTTTTATTATTTGTTAGTTAATCCGCCGTAACATTACATATTCTGTGAAAATGTCAACTGGCTATCTATTACGGTTCGAAAGATACAACTGTTATTGGGTAGGATAGACAGACAGACAGACAGACAGACATCGTAGGCTTAGTAATAAGGTCCCGTTTTTACACTTTGGGTACGGAACCTTAAAAGTGAAGTAAAAGTGAAACCTCTCCTTTATTTCAAAATACCTGTCCAACGGTATCCGACAATAGGAGAACGGAAAAAAAATCATCTCCATTTCATATTATGTACCAGAGTCACCCCTTAAATAAAATACTTACGTACCAATAAAATTGTTTTATCTATAGTACTACTAGTAGTAGTAAGTACTAGTATGTAGTAGTATTTGTGTAGTAGTAGTAGTTTTACTAAATGACAGTTGCCTAAAACAAGGCAATGAATCTTCATTGCCTTGTCTAACTAAAGAAATTTGAAAGTTCTGTAGACGAACGAAAGTTACCGTCATAGCACCAGATTAGCAAGTTGACGTGGCAGTGGCCAGGGTACATATCACGCAGAACAGATGGCCGATGGGGCCGAAAGGTACTCGAATGGAGACCACGGACCGGTAAGCGCAGCGTAGGACGTCCACCCACAAGATGGACAGACGACTTAAAAGAGACCGCAGGGAAACGCTGGATGCAGGCCGCTTCCAACCGGCCCTTTTGGAGATCGATGGGAGAGACCTATGTCCAGCAGTGGACGTCCTACGGCTTAAATGATGATCATTATGAATGAGCCCAAACTTAATAGGTACTTACTATTCAAGAGTTTGCGATGTTTCAAACAAATACGACTAAGTATTACAAGTGAATAAAAAGAATCA
Organism: Agriopis aurantiaria; assembly: GCA_914767915.1. Classification (NCBI taxonomy): domain Eukaryota; kingdom Metazoa; phylum Arthropoda; class Insecta; order Lepidoptera; family Geometridae; genus Agriopis; species Agriopis aurantiaria. Next base: position 19,626,761 of record OU611982.1, on the reverse strand, counting down.
AAGTTTGAGTCTTGAATATTTTTTACATACAAACCCACAAACACACATTTAGGTGAACCTAATATAAAGTCAAATCGTGTAATAAGAAACGGCCTAATTAGCAAAGTTTTCAGCGAAACCTAATTTCACTTTACAATATCTCGGTCTGTCATCGGCCGAACTACCCAAACCGAAGAGTTTGCAAAGATGCGCCAAACTCGCACAAACTTTTTTAATTTCTCTTTTAAAGAAACATCCCTGGAATTCCGCCCGAAGTCTTTCTCCGAATATCGACGCCTGAATAAATAGATCACCATTTATACAGATTTAAGGAAATATGCTTTAAAATACGACGGAAACTAACAAAGCAAGGTACGTTGCTAACATTGTTAAAGGGCATTTGGATTATTTTCAGACTTGCAACGCTTTAATCACGTAGTAAGTCTTAGATAAATACCTCTGAATAGTAACTACTTAGCTAGATTATATTTGTCAAGCTAAAGATAAACTTGCTCGTTTAAAAAAAGTCATTCGACAAAAAGAGTACTTTATTATTTTGTGCAGGAAGCGTGTACTTGTCATTTCTATTTGTCTTTTTTGGCTTGTTTTGTTCATTTACATTGTAATTTGTGTGTAAATTATAGTTTAACACTGCCTGTTTGCACTTTGTCTATTTAAGGAGTTGTTAGTATAGGCTTGTGAATAGTTTTTATTAAGTTTTTAAATATATATGCAAGTTTGGTCTCTACACCTCCGACTTCCGAAGACCGGTATGGCTCAGTGGTAGCCTGCGTAAACCTTATGTGGAGGTTTCAGTTCCCGACCGGATAGATCTCTGGTTGTGAGAGTCAGCTGTCCGTGAGTCTCCCTGAACAGGGAATCCTAGTGCTGAATATAAACCATACACCTACTCGTACATCGTATCACTGATACGATGATCTAATTGTAGATATAATTATTTTAATGTTAACTAAAGAATTGATAAAGAATTTTCGTTTTACAAACAAAATAATAATATTTCTGAGATTGTAACGGAGAATTATAATGAAAATGAAAATACTTAGAAAATTTAATATGGCCGCGGGCTTACCTTCGTTTACTTTAAATTCTTCGCAAACAAGAAATCAAATTAATTTACGTGCAAATAACAAAAGTTGCGAGTCGATCTCAACACATCTACAGATATTCCGCAAATATTTACACCTGCGCTTCTGTTGAAGGATTTGCGACATTTGCTGCAGATTATGGAACAAATTTAAATCTATTCTATTTGAACTAAGCACCCTCTTATAATGCTTAGCCTAGGTATATTTGTACACCTACGTTCTCGTCTATCTTTTAATAATTTCTTCAAATAATTGCACTTCACTCTATCTTTTGTAAACAAAAACAAGTCCAGATATTAAGCTCTTGGGGACCAGGACCAAACCTTATTTGAAAAAATCATTTAAGAGGTACTGTTTAATACTACACTTGACCAATGCTGCTGCAAACCAAATGCTGGCGTTTTTCTGGTTCAGCGTTTGCGTTGCGATACTTGCGATTCAGCGCAATAATGCCACCAGCATACTGGGTACGCTACCCAGTAGTGGGCGCAAACGTGTCGATTGTCTATAGACCTTCAACGGTCTATGGGTAATCCAACTATTTTTATAGTAGGCCAAGTAGTTTAGATATTTATTGTTAGCCCAATAAAAAATTAATAAAAAAAACAATAATCAATAAACACTCATTGAAATATCCGTAAGTAATCCCACAATATTTGCAGGCGTTAAAACAATTTCAGATTATTGTCTCTTTTTGAATCTGTAATTTGTTACATTTGACATAACAATAATTTCTTCAATATACACAAAATAAAACGAAGTCTGTCGGCTGTTGTAAAATGGAAAACATTTTACAACACGCCGCCCTAGTGCTTGAATGTCCAACAGACCAATTCCACCCAAAACAACATTTTTGTTTTAAAATTAAGAGAAAAAATTTACACTTTATACCATATTGATTATTTTATTTTATTTTCTATATTAGTCGTACTTTTTGCAAAAATAAAATATCCTATCTCCGTAATTAAAATAGTCTTTAGTGCTTGTATGGCCTAACTCCATAATTTGCTCAAATAACCGCATCCAAATATCAAGCTCCGTTCTTGTTTGTCCAACCTCCATAGGCCAACCAATCACAGCTAAGTATTTACGCTGTGAGCTGTGACGTTTCGCCGTCTTGTTTGCATAATATTAGTTTTGTCAATGATTTAGCAACGTTTCTAAGATCCTGTGATAAATAAATGAGTTTAAATAGTTTTTAAATGAGTGCTTGAAAATGTCAGTAACAACTAAAAAACATCAATAGACGTACTTACGTACGTACGTACAACTGAATTTAGAAAGGAACGTTGGCATTTAATTTGTTTAACAGTGATGGAATGTTGTATGTCACAGTATACCTACAGGCTGATTTAAAATCTAATGAATTAAAGCAGTTCATTCTTCGCTTAGTATATATGTAAAAAAACAAACACGCGAGTGCATTTTATCCTACTTCCAAAAAGAGGGTTTACCATTCGATTGTATTTTTTTGTTTTTATGTTACACGATAAAATTAATAAAATATTTTTTTTTTAATTATTATTAAATATATAAAATATATAAAAATATATATTATATTAACAATAAGGAAAATTAATTCATGATTAGGAATATTTAGGAATTAGTATATGCTAGGGTTATGTTAGGCTTTTGATAAGACTACGATATAGATTGCTAGTAATGTATTGTAGATATATTGTGTACTGGGGCCTTGCGGACAACTGCTATTGCGGCACCAAACTAACAATAAATCCGCTCAATTGGAAAATCACGCGACCGCAAACCGTATCTGGGGGCATTAAGGTTCACGTTTGCGTGATTTTCTAACTGAGCGGATTTAACGTTAGTTTGGTGCCGCAATAACAGTTGTCCGTAAGGCCCCTGAACCTTGCGACATAATATGGAACGTTAAAATATATACCATTTGAATAGATTAGAGATAAAACTTGGTTACAGTGATATGTTGGCTTAACTAGCTTAGGGTTCAAACATCGTCTTACGCTAGGTATTAGTCACATAATTCGCTTACAGTACATAGCACTAAATTGCCATGGATTCTAGCAAGTTCGTCTAGGTAAATATTGCGTCATCTTGCGGCTACCTGTGGGTCCAAACTCAACGGTACATTTTGGCAGGGTGCGTGTAACGGGACCTTACGGGACTCATAAAATGCCCCATCTCCGCTTTCTCATGAAAGAATTATACCTGGACAGAATAAGTGTCCTATTATCTTTGGGCAAGTATAAAAATTTATTGCCGTTCTAACGGGATCGCAGATGTACGGAGTTTGCGTAAACTTCCAAAGACTTTATCAAAACTCGTATAACCATTAATAATAACACCTATTATTATTATGTACCATAGATCACCTCAATCCACCACTACCACCATTCAATTCACCATCCAGTCACCTCACAAGTCTCAAATTTAAATGCCCACTATACCCAGTTTTTTTTAATGTACTCATCTAAATTTTGACTTTCTTCAGTCCTGGCGCAAGGGGGACACAAAGTACCCCACGAGACCCTAGGGCTATAATGTAAATATGCTCTAATTAAATTCATTAAAAATTTGAACATGCTGTATACGTCTTGATGGTAGATAGGACAAACAAGCACTGAACTCTCTAATCATTTTCATGGGCTATCTCCATGTCGTTATGTCCAACCTCCAGTTACATAATTTCTACGGAGGCATTTTGTCCAACCTCCACAAATAAATTAAAAAATATCGGTTTTACGCTTATCATATTAAAATACAATATAGACAATCTTATAAATATATACAACATTATCCCTAAATCATCAAATATTTAAAAAAATATCAGATACATTAATAACAAACTAAAAAAAACGTCTCCTGTAAAATTTGGTAAATGGTTGCTTGGCCATTCAAGCACTAAGGCGGCGTAACAGCCCTCCAGGCCACAGACTGAATCACAATGACTATTATAATCCAGACTCCGAACCCAAATCGTCTCGTCGAGATAAGCCGTCCATAAAACATCGTCAATTAAAACAATAAAAACATTAATACAAAATAAAACATTCCCCCCATTAAAGCAACAACCGGCACGTCTATCTGTCATTGTTCGTCAATCGACGCTAACGAGAGATATTCGATTCAAAGCTAACAATGTTACCACTTTGTTACCATGTTCCTACTTTGTTACCATGTTCCTACTTTGTTACCACGTTCCCCACTTTGTTTTGAAGCGTTGAAGGGCAGCTCCTCTTTATCCCTCGGAGTAGGATCGGTGCTGCGATACTGAAACTTTTGTCAATTAATTGAGATAGATACAATTGTTTAAGTCTTGTTGAATTTAAGCAAAAAATTACGTTGATAAATTTATAGATAGTAAATCTTCAACTGAGACAATATTAAATTAAACTGGTTGTTAAAAAAGATGAATAACCTTAAATACTCATAAATTGTTTTAAATTGTAGAAAAATCGTTTTTATTCTTTTCATGAATTTACTTTAGTTTTTTTTTGTGTTTGTACTGACTACGATATTTGAACATCGATACTGATAAAATAAAAACGGTAATTCTTCTAATTCACATGTATAACAAAGAGCTTCTCGGTTCACTCTAGAGTCATCGTAAAACCCAATATCTTTTTCATGAACATGCCTAACTTACATCCGAAAAACAAACTGACTTGGCCCTTTTTGTGTTCGTCTTTAAATATATATTTTCTGGGCTACAATAGCGCGGGACAATACGGTTGACATCGGAAACCCGTATCAAAACTAATGGACTTCTACACAGCAGGTTTTACTCCCAGATAAAATGGAATTGTTAGAGAAAGGACGAGGAACGATAGTGAATAAATAATTGTTTTGCGATTCACAAAAGTAGCGAATGATATTATGCATAACAACATAATATCTTATTTATATATCAGAGCTGGAACCTGCGGACTTAAACTTTTCAGAATTTCGTAAAACAGACGATGGTAAGTAAAGAATTATCACAGTAACACTGTATTAATTTCAGTGTTTTCTTCAATTACTTTGACTACGTCATTTTAGATAGATAGAAACTCTTTATTGTATACACCAGAAATAATAATTAAAATAGATAGAAAACACTTACGAGCTTGCATTTTAGCATTTTTACTTCATTTGATACAGTTTTCTTTTAGTATTTTTTACACTGATGTGTTGGTATCATTATAAGCAATGTAAGTACTTGCTTGAGTGATAAGTAGGTACCTTTTGGATCACTATACAGTATACACTGCACTAAGTCTCGTCAGTGCTCGTATTGATTTTATAACTATTGCTAGTGGAACTCGGGAACGAAAGGTACATTTAGGTCAACAAACAACTTTCATTATATTTGCACCTTAAAATTTCACCTGTAACGAAAACACAACAATACCACAAAGCTTCCACGATTTACACGAAAAATAAATGTTCACGCGGTGTTTCCTCATGAATTTCATGAAATTTGAGCCGTGAGCCGCGCGTGGCGCAGCGCACGTAATGTTGCCTCACCCGCGCATGCCGTGACGGCGTGAACACTGACTTACTGCAATTTGCCATCAATAAGTGCGGGTACTTTTAGCACGCTGACGGCTTACAAACCACATTTTTCTACTCGCTGCAATATTATGTGAAAATAGTATTTGAATTATTATTAGCAGTAAAGATAGAGTTTTACTGTTTGTTACATTATTATTTCTAGTGCTGGAAAAAAAAGCAATATATTGTAGAAAAAAATGCAGAAAAAATAAAATACCAAAGAATTTAAAAAAATGCGCGCCTACGGCAGAGCGCAGTGCTTCACCTACCATGCGCACGTCTGATCATGTGCGCTGCCACACCCAGGGGTCTTACGCCCAACTCCTTACGCGGTTCCAAACTAACGTTAAAACCGCGCAGTTCGTAAAATCACGCGAACGTGGCGTGAACCTTAACGCGCCCAGATACTGTTTGTGGTCGCGCAACTTTTTTCATCACCTAAAATGGATTGCTTAAAACAACTAGGCGTAAGACTCCTGGGGCCTTACGAACAACTGCTATTACAGGCACCTAATCCACTCAGTTGGAAAATCACGCGACCGCAAACCTTATCGCGCCCAGATACGGTTTGCGGTCGCGTGATTTTCCAACTGAGCGGATTAGGTGCCAGTAATAGCAGTTGTCCGTAAGGCCCCTGATAGATCATTGAGTAGGGCTAAAACTTGTTTCGATTTTTTACTTAGAAAATATTATATTCACCATAAAATGCAACATCGCCGAACAATTTCACAAAACTACAACTGTAAACCAAAATAATAGCATGACAGGCATTATTTCTCGAAATTTAAATAATCGCACTTTACGATGTAGATTCTCTTTTCGCATATCATTTAAAGTCCGAGCTTCAAAGTATAAGCAACTCTCCGTTCAAGTATTTATCTTGCCCGTTTATGATCCTCAAAGTTTTCCACAAAGCACAAATAGCAGTTCGAAAAAATTGTCTCACGTGGAATAAAACATATCGCGGGGTTGTAAAACGCACCGCACCTATTACCATGCCATTACCGTTATATTACCGGAGTATCGCCGTAATATTACGGGAATATTACGGGAATATTGCCGAAATATTACACACAATCATCGTCGAATTACGAGAGGTGCGATGAGTAATAACTTTCGAATCGTCTGCGCGCCCCTTTATTATTTGTGTTGGTTTCCAATCGATGGGGCGTGAACTAATAAACAATTGTCCATAACAATCTTACATTATTCTGCTACTGCTTCTTGAAAGTGCTCATAGTGCAAGTGCAAGAAGCTCATCAACAACGAATCCTTAGTTCGGACTAAGCTTCTTAGTCTTGAGCATCGACGTAAAGTTGCTAGTCTATCGGATTTTTATCGGATACATTTCGGAGAGTGTGCATCGGATCTGCACGATCTAATTCCCTCCTGCCCATTTTTCTATCAGACTGCCAGAGTAGGCACGAAAAATCATCACCGCTTTATGGTTGATATTCCGAAAACCCGTACGAACCGCTTTGATTCCACATTTATTGTGCAAACTGCTAGTCTGTGGAATGCGCTGCCTGAATGGATGTTCCCCGATGGTTACAATCTGGGTGTTTTCAAATCACGAGTGAATCGGTTTCTTCTAGGCAATCGTGCTCCAACTTAGACCGCATCATCGCTTAACATCAGGCGAGATTGTGGTCAAAACTATTATTTATAAAAAAAAAATTTAAAAAAAAGTGTTATCTATACTAATATTATAAAGAGGAAAGATTTGATTGTTTGTTTGTTTGTTTGCATTGAATAGGCTCAGAAACTACTAAACCGATTTGAAAAATTATTTCATTGTTGGGAAGCTACACTATCCCAGGGTGACACAGGCTATAATCTATACCCGTGCGAAGCTGGGGCGGACCGCTAGTCTACAAATAAGTTTGTACTTACTTTAAAAATAAATACCACTTACGTATTCTAGTTTCATCTTTGGATTCGTTCTCATTTAATATTGCATTCTATCTCCAATGAAATATTGAAAAAACAATTCAAGCAAACAAGGTCAGGCATTCTAGAAACTCTAGGCGTTCTAGGGGATACATTATGAACGCTGGCGGCCGATCCGCGCTCCAATCACTGCCGCCTGGCGCTCCGCTCGCTCCTATCTTACCTCCAACAAACAACAAAATGTACCACTTCTTGCTCGTACTTTCACAGTGACGCTTTGGTATTGTGAAAACTTCTAAATAAACCAGCCAAGTGCGAGTCGGGCTCGCGCACTGAGAGTTCCGTACCACCACCAAATTCAATAACGAAATTACCAGTTATGGCTTGCTAATTAACTGAAATCCGGCAAAGACTCGCACTTGACCATTATTTATTATTTGTTGTTATACTTTAGAGTGTATCATGCCAAGCTTAATGCTTGTACGTATTACTGTTTTTACATTATAGCTTATACAAAAACACGTACAAAAATACGTTTGTTGTGTAGGGACCCCTTTCGTTTTGACTTTATTTTATTTTATTTGATCCGCCACATCATTACATATTCTGTGAAAATTTCAACCAGCTAACTATTACGGTTCGAAAGGGTAGGCTGTTTAAAGTTATGACGGACAGACAGACAGACATACAGACAACGTCAGCTTAGTAACAGGGTCCCTTATTACCAATTGGGTACGAAAAGTCACGTTTAAAAAAGTTGTTAAAGCTAAACTTAAGTTAAGTTTAAGTTTCTATAAATAACAAACATTTATCGATATACGCGTCGTAGCAGTCTACGAGTATGTACTACGAGATGCTTGACGTTTAAAAGCTACGTAGAGCTACGCGTAAAGCTCATAATTTACTGTTCATTTCCCGCGTCATCATTTCACTGCGTCACTAAAATTTTACTCGAGCGCAAATGATCGCACAAAATTAACCGTCGCGTTTGAAAAGCGAAATGTGAAAGGGTGTAAAGAATATGCATTTAGGTGCAGGGATGCGGAAATCGGGTCACGTTTTAGTGTGGCCATATTTTAATGTTGAAACGAAAGCGCTGCATTCGCTTTGCTCGCAACGGAAAAATACTTATATTTGACGTTTAATCTAGCTCGCTTTAAGCCGCGTGATATCTATAGACTCTACTTCATCTTCGCTTCCTTTAACATAAAAGGAAAATTCCGAATAAACGAATAAACGAATCGTAGACAACTTCTCAAAGTATTCTTTTGTATTTTAACCGCGGAAACCCCCTATCAACTTAATAAGAAATTAAAAAGCCAGAATAAATTAAATACTCGGAGCTACAGTAGGGGAAAATTTAAACATTCTTTAATAGTCATTGAAGCCTTTTCTTTTATCGTAATGTCGTTCCAAATGAAGAGGTCTGCCTTCAAATTACAATTTTAAATCCGGTTTTTAAAGGATTCTGACCTCTATGTTTAGGTTAGTAAGGCAGGAAAGAAAGGCAGACGCTTAACAATGGTTAAAAGAAAATCAATCGCCACGGAAAACGAGATTTTTTAATCAAATGGACTAGAAAGGGGCGTCGGCGTCGACCATTAACTTTAACGAGGCACCTTTGTCATATTTTCTTTTGTAATCGGCCTCCAGTAATTTGGAAATGCAATTAATCTATCGATTGAGATGACCTCTTTCATTGTTGAATTCAAATCGACGATAAAATCGGTAGGGTAGAAGAAATATTATTTTCCATTGCATCCTACTCAAATAGAGATATAACTAGACATATAACTTTGAGAAACCTATACTAAGTAATATTATAAAGAGGATAGATTTGATTGATTGTTTGTTTGTTTGTTTAACTACTGAACCGATTTGAAAAATTCTTTCACTGTTGGGAAGCTACACTATCCCCGGGTAACATAGGATATTTTTTTTTTTATTTTTTTAATCTTTACTAAAACTTCAGTAATGTAACCCAAGGTGTAAAAAAATTTGATTTAAAATTTTGACTTTGCGTGTTTGACAGTTCTGAGACAGGACAACGTTTGTCAGGTCAGCTAGTATATTATGAAATAATAGTACATATATTATTATAATATTATAATGGTTTACAATCTGACAACACCCAGTTCAATCCTCGGCCCTGCACCAATAACTTATTTAGTACATAAATAAAAAATTGTAAATACATATAAATACATCGTCGTACTACAACAGTTCAAAGACTGATATTCACCAACATGCACTGGGCCAGGATAGTGGATTAGGTCCCATCCTCTTTCTCTCTCTCTCTCTCTCTCTCTGAGAGAATAGTGTCACAGTAGTGGGAACATGATAGGCTGATAATGATAATACAAATAATAAATAAAAACTACTGAGAAATGTGTCAAAGTTTGTAAAGTAATTCTAAGAGCCAGTAACCGTTTCTCTTTAAACTGTCATCTCAATTAAGCATCAATTAAAGGAACAAGAGTTCATCCTAAGTGATTATTGAGAACTCTGTAATTGCCTCTAATCCGAGTTCTATCAATGATGTTGTAGTAAATCGCTGGTCCACGCCGCCTGTTGCGACTCGTTCTGGAAGCAGCTCTGGAAACATTTATACTTTGGTTATACTGACAGTTTGGCACATGATTAGTGAGAAATAGGCGTAAGGAGAGAGCTTAAGGCCCTCTATTCCGTGGTGACTCTAGTTTAAGTGTGTTTACTTCCACGGTTACCTTAAAATTATTAAAACGGTGTCATATCAAAATTTAATGTTTTATCTAGGAAACCACAAAGATCGAAACACGATTAAGGAAATTTCCCTCGATAGAAAAAAATAATGAAAGTAACAGTAATTTGCACTTTTCTCCTTGTTATTTTGGATTCATTCAAATACCTATTTACTAAATGATGCCTATGATATATTAATACATAGATTTCATAATTATGGAGGAAATCAAAAAGGTATATTTTACATTACAGCTATACTTTTCGAAAATATGAGAAAAACCTCAAAAATTGTAGTAGCGAAACGCACGACTGTGTGTAAGCGCCATGGTTTTGCTACTCTAAATGTGACTTTAATACAATATGTCAAGCCTTATAGTCATCTGTAGTAATAAGCGTTGCTTAAAAGTGGGAAAACCTCGCCTTAAAATGAAAAATAATTACAACTAACAAATCCGTCCGCCTGTAATCGTTGCATCAATCATAATTTAATTTTAGTGTCAGTTTCATAGCTACGCCAGTAGGCCTAGCACGGGCCGTGGATGAACTGTCTATCCTTTGTTTTGCAAGGTACCTTAGTTCCCGTGCAGGTCATAAAAAAACCAGACAAGTACGAGTAGGACTCGTGCTCTGAGGGTTCCGTTGGACAGAACCCTCAGAGCGCGAGTCCAAAAAAAAAACTTAATTTGAAATATTTAAAGACAAACTTAACTTTGTTGTTGACTATAAGGTTCTTCTATACATTCCAACTACAAAATGTAAGTTTTTAATAGCAAAATAATTCTTTTTAAATGATCTAACTTCAAATTTGTAACTTTCAGATTTATTCCTATTAATGTGCTATAAGGGTTCCGTTTTTTCCTTTTGAGGTACGGAACCTAAAAACCAAATTGATGTTAAGTACTACTAAATCCACCTAGCATACCTAGTGGAGATCACCACCATACATATCTACCAGTGGCTCCCATTGTTGAAATCTTTTTTTCTGTTCATATATAAAAGGTGATGTGCGTCTATGTCCGTATGTTTTCTATGGACTCCAAAACGGCTGGAACGGTTTTGACGGGACTTTCACTGGCAGGTACCTGATGATATAAGGAGTCATCCACGCGGTGAAACCGCGGGGCGTAGCTAGTTATAGACAATAGGGTCATTTAAAAAAAATACATAGAGCAACCTTATTTTGCTTCCTTTTTTTCGATTCACATAAACAAAGAAAGAACAACACACCTCAATATCGCGTAAACAAGACATCTTCCACGGAACTTTACATATTAGTCCCATAAGTAGAGAGAACGCGCGCACGATGGCCCATAAACCCCAGGACGCACTGTCGCTGACAGGTGGCGCCGAATTTCATCCCTGTTTACATCACGGCTGGTTTACATTAAGGCGGCACAGTGCCTGGGCCAATCAGACTCCGCCACGTCACAAATGCACCACCACAGACTCAATACTAGTTACTTTGTTGTTTATGTAACCATTGCATAGAATAGTTATTATAGTTTAAAAAATAAAAAACACTTTTAATGTATAGGATTCGTTCAAACAAACCAAATAAGCCCAAATTTGAGAGGTTTATGAGTAGCAATTAAAGAGTTCCCACTATCTACCTCCCGGATCCATCATCAGATCACCTCGATGGTACCAGATTATTGTATTGATACGTACCAGTAACAATTTGCCTTATACTTGTTGTTTTAGTGGTTTAGAATTTTGCAGACCAGCAATGTAAAGCGTACAAGCGTGCTCGCGGTGCAGGTCGGTCGTTGACTTCTAGCGTTAGCTGATATTTAGGTTTATAGACATTTATTCTCATATAAGATGTTACATCACTTCCATGAGAACACTGCTAACAATAAATTTACAGTTCGTCGTTGCAAAAATAACTAATAACATTACAAACATGTAGAACAAAATAATATAATAAAGCATACAGTACATAATATCTATCTAATTATTCGTCCAACACATTTGCTTTAATTTTATGTTGTGATAACATGCTCAGCAAGTCGCTTTTTAAATGCGTTGAACGACTTAGTGTTTTTAATTTCCGAGGGTAGTTTGTTATAAAGGCACGCTCCTTCAAAAGTAATCATTGTCGTGCCGTAGTTAGTTCGTATCTTCGGCAGGGAAATGAAGATAGCGCTATTTAATTTTCATTACATTGCGTTTTTTTTTATTTGATTAAAACTGCATATTGTTTTTGTGGTTTATGCTATCATTATTTTTTAGTTAATCCACCGTAACATTACCTACATCATATTCTGCGACAATTTCAACCGGTCAAAAGATACAGTCGTTAAAAGGTAGGACAGACAGAGAGATAGACGGCCGGACAGACAAACAGCGTAGCGTAATAGGATCCCGTTTTCACCCTTTGGGTAAGGAACCCTAAAAACTATACTATGTGCCATCATCGTCATCATTAGAGTTTGATAACCCACAGCAGGGCATATGCCTCCCTTTCATCATGCCATTTCTCTCGGTCCCTTACCAATCGCATCCTGATATCCTTTCTTAGATAAAGATATGTGCTAAAGATAAAGCCGTCACCTGGAGGTGAACACATTCCATCTGCAATACTTGTGTCACTGCACATATGCTGGCGTGTGCACTCGGCTTTATGTTGTTACTTTGCATATGCTTTGTAGGGATTTAAGTGAAGTCATTGTTGGAATATTGCATTGCAGAAAGAATAAATATTATGAACTTTTCACAGATCAAGTACAAAGCTGCTTTAAATAATAAGTTTTATATAATTTTATTTCTAAGTATTACTACTAATTTGCTTTAAATAAACCGGCCAAGTGCAAGTCGGGCTCGCATAACGAGGGTTCCGTACCACCACAAAATACAATAAGGTCGTTCAGTAAAGAAATTACTTTAATCTTGGTAATGAGCAGAAATATGTCACCAACTCGCACTTGGGCATTTTAAAATTTGTGTTATACCTTAGAGTGTGCAATATAATCATACTAAGTTTGACGATTGTATGTATTACCGTTTTTACATTAGAGCGTAAAAATACGTTCAAAATACGTTTGTTGTATGGAGATCCTCCTTTCATTTTGACTTTTTGACTTTTTTATTATTATTTTTATAATCCGCCGTAACATTACATATTCTGTGAATTTTTTAATTAGCTATCTATACCGGTTCGAAAGATACAGCCGTTTAAAGGTAGGACAGACAGACGGACGAACAGACAGACATCGTAGGCTTAGTAATAAGGTCCCGTTTTTACCCTTTAGGTGAGAAACCCTAAAAACCACAAATAATAAATCACCAATCATAAACACGTATACGACCTTGTGTTTCCCAGCTATTTGTTAACAAGTTTTATGCTCCCCACGCCGTGGAGATTTCTCCAGATGTTCAAAAAGCGAAAAATTAGCTATTTCACCCTTGGGCGAGTGTTCCTCAAACTGCGCACATAAAATAATAGCCCATTAGCCGCCGGAACAATAGCGCCCTACCAACGAGCGATAACCCTTATCTATGAGAAGTTACCTGCTTATACAACACAAGCTGTTGCCCGCAACTTCGTACGCGTAGATTTTCATATAATATTTCAACCCCTTTTGCCCCCCTTATTTCAACCTTTAGCTATATTCTTTCTTAGCAAACCTCAACTATACTATACTAGACCCCATAAGGAACCTACCTTCCAAATTTCAGCTTCGTAGGTCAAGTAGTTTTCGAGATTTCGTGATGAGTGTGTGCGAGTAGATGAATTTCTTTTATATATTACTAGCAGACCTGACAGACGTTGTCCTGTCTTACAAATGTCAAACACGCAAAGTCTTTCATCTTTCGTCATTTTTTACACCTTGGGTTACATTATGGGAGTTTTAGTAAGGATCCCTATTTAAAAAAAAAATATAATATAGCCTATGTTACCCGAGGATAGTGTAGCTTTCCAACAGTGAAAGAATTTTTCAAATCGGTTCAGTAGTTTCGGAGCCTATTCAATGCAAACAAACAAACAAACAATCAAATCTTTCCTATTTATAATATTAGTATAGATATACATGCGGGCTGAGAAAAGTGAGCGACAAAAATGCATGAAAAATACTGGGGGCCTACGCCAAAGAGGAGACTGCCACAAACTGACAAAGCTAAGCAACAGCGGCTAGTTAAATACAATAATCGTACAATAATAAAATTTATTTATAAAAAAAATTAAGTAAGAACTTGATCGCAGAAGTTGGCTGCAGAATACGAGATAACGGTGGCGACTCCCGCTCTGGCTCGTTCCTGGTGCAAAGATTGGCCATTGCCATTCAGCGTGGGAATGCTGCCAGTGTTATGGGCACTTTTGCACCAGGAACGATCCGGGGCGGGCTGTTTGATTAGACTAGATTTATTGTAATTAAAAAAATAATAATTGTGTGATTTTTTAACAGACTTCGAAAAAGGAACAAGGTTCTCAATTAGGCCCGTTTATTTTTTACTATTTAGACAATTTGACATTTAAAATATGACAATGGATTTTTCAATGACATGTAGAATAATAGCTGCTGCTGCTTTTTAAACTATAAATAGGCTTGCGCTTGGCTGCCAACTCCCCATCGCTTAGCGATGATGCGGTCTACGGTGGAGCACGCTAACCTAGAAGAAACCTACTAAATTATATTTTAAATTATTTTTTAAATGTATATTCCATGTACGTGTGGTAGAAATAAACGACTTTTTTATTTTATTTACAAACATGCATGATACAATAATAGTATTCATACTGAATGATGGTTCCTTCTAGCCTTGTTTCATTGACTTTTACTTCCATTTAGGTGATAATTGCGCCAATAAAATAACTACTAGAGTGCAATCATACTAATATTATAAATGCGAAAGTTTGTTTGTTGGTTTGTTTGTTCTTCTTTCACGCTGCAACGGAACAACGAATCGACCTGATTTTTTGCATGGGTTCAGTTCAAGAGCTAGAGAGTGACAGGCCACTTTTCACCATCACCATTGTTCATCACTACACGGGTGAAACCGCGGGGCGCAGCTAGTTGTTAATAAGTAGTCGAATCAATGACAATGGCGTCGATTCTGTCATACCACTCACTAAACTAAACCAATATGACAGGACTAAAATTATCTGCCTCTCTTTTCAATTTAATATGTGAGAGAAGGATGGCAACAATCTTAGAGCTGTCATATTTAGTTTAGAGTATATCAGAATCGATGCCATTGGCGTCGATTCTGTCATATCACTCACTAAACTAAACCATTCTGACAGGACTTAAATTATCTGCCTCTCTTTTCATTTTAATATGTGAGATAAGGATGGCAACCATTTTAGGGCTGTCAAACTGTTACTTATTTAGTTTAGTTTAGAGAATGGTACATCAGAATCGACGTCAATAACTAAAATATCATGCTATTAATCTAATTAACTTTAATAACCGATAGTCATGTCTATAATTATAACAAATTAAACAATAATAATATGATCTACTGCCGTCATTAACTAATATCATCTAAGAAATCACATTAATTCTCCTGATTTGATATTAGTTTTACGTAATAAAATATAGTCTATCATTACTTTTTCAAGATTTCATCAGAATAATTCATCATCATCATCATCATCTCAGCCGTAGGACGTCCACTGCTGAACATAAGCCTCCCCCATCGATCTCCAAAAGTGCCGGTTGGAAGCGGCCTGCATCCAGCGCATCCCTGCGGTCTCTTTTAGGTCGTCTTGCCCTCTTGTAGGTGGACGTCCTACGCTGCGCTTACCAGTCCGTGGTTATCAGAATAATTAGTTATTGCTAGTTGAAAGGTACTTATGTACATTGTACATACTTATAATTTTACTAAATAAACTACTGAATGTAGCCATAATATAATCATAATAATCCCTCCAACAAGTATAGTAGGTCAGAAAATAAACTTTTATTTCTGTGATCTCTAACTTATAGATCAATCCAAATATTAGCGCGTGTTGGCAACAAGTACCCAACACAAGTATCTCTACTTAAGGCTCCTATACACTACAAACGAGGCAAAATCGCCGCGGAATAAATGTCATGAAAATTATTTCTATACCTCTATCTCACTCTCACCCTGACCAGAGCAAAAAAAGATCTGTAGTTTCTCTTGTTGTAGCAGAGTTTTTATAACCTCACTGACCAACAAGTCAAGCACATTATAGATGCATAGTTCAATCGCCCTTAATCTTATTTCAACTGGCCACATAATTTTTGCGTCTGTGTGCGTGACGAGGCAAGTAAACACAGCACACGTAGCGAATTTGTAGCTTACGTTTTGAGAAGGCGTTATTTGGGAACCTACCTTCTCTGAGTAGTTATTCTAAGAGTTTAACCATTTTGTCTCTCTGGGCCTTTGGCATGTTGCGTATTTTGACTGTACCGTACATACTTTTGCAATGTCATGTTTGATCTTGCGATAACTTTAGTACTATTGAAATAAAGTCTAAAGTTGAATAAACTCAGTGGTTTTCTCGTAGAATGCATGCAAGTGCACCTGCAATGTGAACCACGCGTAAAAATCCAACGTCTACTTTATGCTCAAGTATAACCACGGATCAATATTACTCTGACTAATATACTATGACTCAAGCGGGCCTACGCGCGTACTACCAATCTGCTCTTGAACCGCTCGCTTTCAGTGTCATCATCATCATCATTTCAGCCATAGGACGCCCACGGTTGGACATAGGTCGCCTCCGTTGATCTCCAAAAGGGCTGATTGGAAGCGGGCCTGCATCCAGCGTTTTCCTGCGGTCTCTTTTAGGTTAGGTTGTCCGTCCATCTTGTACGCTGCGATTACCGGTCCGTGGTCTCCATTCGAGAACTTTTTGGCCTATCAGCCATCTGTTCTGAATACTATGTACTCTGCCACTGTCACTTCAACTTGATAATCCGGTGGGCAATGTCGATAGCTCGGTTTCAGTGTAGCAGAGCCTTAATGGAAGTACCAATACCCAGTATTTGTTGCGATATGTAACGGTAATGGGTATCGCTTAGCTATTATCGTTATATTTTATGTTCCGTTGTCAATAACGAGCCCTCGGTGTCTCGAAAATTATGCAATAAGAAACGGACATGAGAAGAAATCTTATTGGTGCGTAACTGGCTCTCAAGTTAGTAACTTGGGACGAAACTACTCGGGACCTAAGGTCCTTTAACCTGATATCCTCTACATTATCTACATACTTTTAACAATTATATTACCTGTAGGTGTTTATATAATGATGGCATAGAAAATGACGAGAAAGGTTGAGATATTACATATTTCACCATTTAGAAAGTAAATTGCCCATGATAAGGTTTATTTGAAGTCGAAACTTTTCATTGCGATGGATCATATTTATTTATCAGCCTTTTAACAGTCCACTGTACTTTTAGCCTACCCCCGAAAGGGTGATTGGGCCATATCCACCACGCTGGCGCAGTGCGGGTTGGTGGATTCACATACAAAATACAAATACAAAAACTCTTTATTAAAACACCACAAAACAAGGATAACACACACACACCACAGTGGACTGTTAAAAGGCTGATTATGATGATGATGATGATGATGATGATATTTATTTATCACGTAACTTATTGTTACTACACAAACTAATCTTGGAAGTCGATTTTAATCCTACCTTCTAATAAATCAAAAGACATTAATATTCAAACAAAAATTAAAGTTAAAAATCTCTGCAATCAGCACTTTCTTGTCCAAACGTAGTGCCCGGCTGGCAGCATTCCCGCGCTGTATAACCAGCGATACCTATGCGCAGTTAGTGGGATTCAAACCTACGTTCCCTGAGGGAATCTGAATTCGAGTCTTAACCACTCGGCAACGGCTGCTATGGGCACAATTCATTGGATCACTAAACTTATCTAGTGTCGTGGTGACCCCGACCCTGACACCGATACAGCCGCTTCTTTCTCCGACGGTCTCCTGCCTCATATTAAGTGCCTGAGTAAATACCTCCCCGCTCCTACTCCTCCTACCTCTTACTATGAAGTTAATTGCCATGTAAGTTCTTAGCATTAAGTAATATTATAAATGCCAAAGTATATATAAGTGGGTATGTTTGTCTGCCCTCAATTCCGTAACAGCAAAACGATTTTGAGTGAAATTTTGCAAGGAGGTAGCTTATAACCTGCATTAATACATAGTCTTTTTATGCTAATTCATTGTTCCATAGGATAGCGGAGAAACTGTGGGGCACTACCATTGTACCTACTAATGAATCAATAAATTAATATCAATAAATTAACTCACATGTCGTTTTGATTCCCAGCTTTAACAAATAAATAAATAAATATTCGGGACATTTTAGCACACACGGTCATCTGACCCCAAACTAAGCAAAGCTTATATGGCTGTAGACTGATATACATACATGTATAGTTTTAAATATATACTCAAATAGTTATTAACAACCAGATATAGAACAATCACAAATGTTCATCACATAAATGTTTGTCTTAGGTGGGAATCGAACCCACGCCCCCAAGCTCAGAAGGCAGGTTCACTACCAACTGGACCAACGGGCTATCTGAGCTTTAGTTGCAGCCATTGATTTATTTTGGTAGCAACATCTACATTTATGAAATGAATGCTGTAAAACGAAAGTCAGAAAATAGTTCAAGTTAAGTTTCGTATCCCAACACAACTGTGCTCGAGTGCAGCCATAACTTCTATTCGTTTCCAATTTGAACGAATTCTGGACTCGAGAGAGACTGTTACAAAAATATTGAATTTAAATATTTCCATGCACTTACCCAGCAAATATATTAAGGTGGTACGTTTCACCTCTGGCGGGAAATTCAAATTTCAAACAATATTTTTTTTCCTCGTAGCTGGGCCGAATTAGGGGCATGTAGAAAGCACTTCAACGCTCATTATCCGGTCAGCTGGGTTCTAATTAGCCATTCAGCGGCGGTACGTGCCGGGTGTCCCACGCACCTATCCGAGACCTGGCGCTCGCAACACTAGGGTTTATTCTATAAGTCATTTAAGGACCTTCACCTAACACGAGGTGAGTTTTGGTCAAATACCTAGCCTGAACATCATAAAAAATATAGGTTGACCAAAGCTTCTTAACATTCTTCATCTTCATCATTATTCTTAACTTCGAGTTAACAAACGAAGCGAAAGATAATAACATGTGAGGCAAGGAAGGACGAAGCGAGGAAGGTCAAAATTAAATAACGGTCATTATAGAGATCTGAGACAAGCGAAAATACGTGTGACAAAATAATGCAACGATAAGAAAACTCAACTCAACGCAACGCAAGATAAAACAAACTTAAGAACCAGCGACCAAAAAAGATGAAGATGTATAAATGTGTAGAATACTAATCGTAACTCATAACTTGACCGTAATAAATACCAGTTAATCTTGATATTAACAACGTTGATCTGCGTAACAAAAACCTTATTTATCTTTAAAATTTTATGTTATTCATATTTCTAAAATACTTATAATTACTAAGATATCAAAAATCTAAAACAATACGAATCCCTCTTCTGCGCGCAAACTGTGAAACACAAGAAAATTCTAATTTGTATAAAGCAGGGTTGACTTGTTGGCTTTGCGATATTTAATCTTTGCCACGTCTCCAGTAAGACATCGTAATTGTTTTACTGCCGGCAATAAAGGCGGCGACGCGGCGATGATCGCGCGATTTGTAAACAAGTCGCGCGATCGAGGCAAGTCGCGCGGTTTGTACGGCCGGGGCCACTACGCAAACGAGACACCTAGTGGTTCGAAAATAAGCTGAATTGGAGATGCTGCATCGAGCGTGCTATCAAACGGGTAGTGCCGCCACGTCTATCACATGCAATATGTTGGTTAACTAGGATGATTTTGTTGCGATTAGGTCAACATCAGGATCAACTTTCGACTAGGCCTGCAGTGTAGCCCTGACCTTAAGAGAGTCGTGTCGGACGACAATCGCGTCGCTTGGTATCGCGACAGACACGCTTGGAACGAAAGATAAGCGCTGATGAATCGCCATTTTGGAATTTGGATGGGATGAGAAATTTTGCTTCAGTTTCCAGGCGACTTTGTATTTACATATTTTGATAAGCTGTTTATAAATTGAGCTTATAATACATAACAACTTTAGGGTTATAGTCATTATTCGGGATTTACTCTATCTAGGTATACTTTCCGTCCTAAACGACGGACGATGCAGATGTGGAGAGGGAGCGAAGGGCGTTGTCTGTGAGGGCTAATATGATTGCCCGCAGGTTCGCACGTTGTTCGAGGGACGTCAAAGTTACTCTTTTCAGAGCATTTTGTACGTCCTTCTACACGAGCAGCCTGTGGGTGTCATGTACGCAGAAACAGTACAATGCCCTTCGTGTGCAGTACAATAATGCGTTTAGGGTGTTGATGCGGCTGCCTCGTGCTTGCAGCGCGTCGGGGATGTTCGCCGAGTCACGCGTTGATTGTTTCTACACGACCATGCGAAAACGGTGCACGTCCCTGGCGCGCAGGGTCCGGGCCAGCCCCAACACCATCCTAAACGTATTTGCAAATAGGTTTGACTGTCAGTACATGAACCATTGCTCAATGGTGCATGTACTGACTAACAAGCAAATGCTGAAAGGTGTGTATTAGGTGTGTGTTAGTTTAGCTCTATTTTATAAATTTTTAATATGTACTAAATTAATTTAAATTTTATGTTTTTTATTGTTTTATTTAATAATTGTATGATCTAATTGTCGATCGAAATAAATGAATTTGAATTTGAATTTGAATTAAACCGACCGCGTCAGTTACTTATAACAAGAATTGAATAGCCTCGATTAAAACGGTATTTTATTTCTGAAACAAAACGTGACAGTAAATGAAACCAATAGGAACCAAATAAGAAAATATTTTTTAAAGGATAACATTTCTGCTCTGTGTTACAAAACACCATTTTCCACGAACACGATTTTCCATTTAACATTTCTGAAACTAAATAAATAAATATTCGGGACAATTTTGCACACACGGTCATCTGACCCCAAACTAAGCAAAGCTTGTGATATGGCTGCCAGAGACTAATATACATACTTTTTTTTTTATACATTCTTAAATAGATATTAACACCCAGATATAAAACAAACACAAATGTTCATCTCACAAATGTTTGTCCTAGGTGGGAATCGAAACCACGCCCCCAAGCTCAGAAGGCAGGTTCACTACCAACTGGACCAACGGGCTATCTAAACTACTAACACTTTTATAGAATTTCAATTAGGCTACCTTTCCAACACCCAAATATCTATAAAAAGATTTTGAAACGTCTATTTACTTTTTATAAAAGACATCATATTGTTATTTTTTTTTTATTTCAAATGAGTCTAGAGCTTTTACAAACAACTATGTGCGCCCGCGGTTTCACGCGCGTGTTAAAATAGTTTTCAGAAATTTTCCAATTTTCATCGCAATTTTCTTAATTTTTCTTTCCATTAGAACCTTCTACAAAGTATTATAAAATTAAAAAAAAAAAACAATGAATTCGATGAAGTCGTTCTCAAGTTATGGCGTGACCAAGGTAAATAGTTATTTTTTATATTTATTTAGATAACAGAAAAAAGTATGTACATAGAAAAACAGATTAAATCTTAACTACAAAAATAACTAATATATTAAACCGCTACCAGTGGGAATAGTTCCCAAAATGCTGGCCCCATTACCAAGTTGTATGGCAACACTCACCATATGAGCAAAGTAACCGTAACCTAACCTTTAGTCACGTTTTGCATCAACCAGACGTGATGTTTTGATAATTTTTATCAAGTGCCACATCACAAAGATTATATTAGAAGCATCAGCAATCTGTGATTTAGTCGCTCTTCCTGATCACTGGTCTCAGAATGACACCATATGAACCAGACGCTCATACGCCGCTGTTAGTTACCGAAACGAAATAGAGACGCCTGCATAATGACTGATCGTATTGTTTTTCGTGTGTGCTGCCCTGAGAGTGTTTTAATAATGTGAGATAAACATTTTAAAATAGTTATTTCCAAAGTAACGAGGGCAGGGGAGTGTGGGTGGTGCTCAGTTTTGGAGCCATTAGCTTAAGTAAAATATCAACACGCTCCCGACGCCGATGCTACCCTTCAACACAGGGCTGGACTTTACTCTAACGCGTAAATACTGCCTGCCTTACCTATTATACGAGTCACTGTTATAAAAACCAGTGTGCCTATCCCGTGATGAGCACACTTCTGTCATTCCTTAGAACAAATATTTATGTTGTTGTTTTTTTTGTTGCTTTTATTAACTAAACAAAATACAAGCTAATACTAACACTACAAATACAGTCAGACTGCCCATAGACCGTTGAAGGTCTAAAGACAATACAAATGCTCGAGCCCACTACCAGTTGGCAGCGTACCCAGCATGCTGGCGGCATTACCACGCTGAATGGCAATGCTTATGCGTTGAGCCAGAAACACGCCAGTATTTTGGTCACGCGTCGCATTACTCAGGGGCTCTAAAATTTTTTTGAAAATGAGGTGAGCTAGGTCCCCAAGGGCCCAATGTCTCGACTCTCTTTAAATATATATAACTAAAATTGTGTAAGTTTATTTTACAAAATAGATAAGTACAATGGTTCAGAGACTTAGCAATGTAGGTAGAGCAGGTTTTTATCGTACAATGCTCAAGTCTCAAGATGCAGAGGTACTTAACTGAACTGCAAAGCCAAACAAAGCCTCCATTGTTTGACTTGGTAATTTCCAATAAAACTTTTCACTTTATTTATGCTTATTATTTATTCAAACATGTCAAAACTTTGTACATCGTGCTTGATTAATAGGCAAAACACCATAGTCCGCTCGCGTCACGACATTTGCGGAGCGTCCTCGAGGGCAGCCGGGCACGGTCCCTGCCTTTTGCCGCGTACTACTATGGCCCACCGCAAATTAGCCCTTTATGGGCCGCAGAGGACTTAATTGTGGACACTGAGAAATTTATAGCAAGCGACCACATTTAGACAGGTAGTGGAAACTACTCGCTTCCCAGGATGCTTATTACTGCTCATTGTCTTTCGAGTTGATAGCAAAAACAGTTGATAACTTGTTTTTTTTTTACTATTTAGAGACGACACTCGAATCAAGCAGCTGGAAAAACTTAGAGTCGCACAGCGGGCAATGGAGAGAGCTATGCTCGGAGTTTCTTTGCTTGATAGATTCTGGAACGTGGATATTCTCCGAAGAACTAGCGAGCTTTAATTTCACGTTGAAGTGGCAATGGGCAGGCCACATCGCTCGAAGAACTGATATCCGATATGGAAGAAAGGTTCTTGAGTGGAAATCATAACCCGTAGGACGCAGATTAGGTAGGTCTCCCACTAGATGGACTAACGACATCGTAAGAGTCGCGGGCATCCTGTGGACATGCTGTCGTTCAGTGTGGATTTCTAAGCGGGATGCCTGTGTACAGCAGTAGACCTCTTTTGGCTGATGATGATGACAACAAGCGAGTCGTTTTATTATCAAAAGGAAGCGTCACGCTGGCCCTTAACCATTACAGCGCAACATAGATGTGTATACAACCAAGTGGCACTGCACTCGTCACTATAAGATAACACAGCTGACAAAATAAAATAAAAAAACCTAAATTTTCGTTGTGATTTTGCTGTAATCATTGTCCTACTATCGCGAACATAGAAATACCATTAACTGACCATCATGAGCTCTTGGTCAGTCACGTCAGAGTTACCTCTGATTACATACTGTACTACGTCTCTGACGTCAACTCTCGACGGCTCCTATATTGAGACCAAAGCTCAATAGGCTGCTAAAAATCTGGGTATCCTCGCGACGGTGCGACGGTACTTCACGTCGGAACAGTTGCTCATCATCATCATCATCATCATCATCAGCCAGAAGACGTCCACTGCTGAACATAGGCCTCCCCCTTTAACCTCCACACTGAACGACAGCCTGCCTTTTGCATCCACTGGATGCCAGCGACTCTTACTATGTCGTCGGTCCATCTAGTGGGAGGCCTACCTACGCTGCGTCTTCCGGTTCGTGGTCTCCACTCAACAGTTGCTCACATTGTATAAAACACAAAGTTGGTCGCGCATGAAGTACTGCTCGCAACGTTGGGATGGACCAGTCAAGTACCAGCTCGAGGTGTCCATTGAGAAACGTGCCAAGAAACTCACCAGTAACAAATTCTTTGTACAGGCTAAGGTACAAAACCTTGAACAGCGGCATCAAGTTTCTAGTCTATCAGTATTTTATCGGGTACATTTCCGGGAGTGTGCATCGAATCTGCGTGGCCTCATTCCCCCCTGCCCACTTTTCGCACACACACTTGCGCACCGCTGCTGACCCTGTATAACTGACAAAAGTGTGATGCCCCCAGGCGTAGAATCTGCAAGAGTCTTAAGAAAGAACTGCTCATTTAAAGAAATGAGCAGTTCTTTCTTGCATTGCATGTTTGGATAAATCTAGTTTGCCATTTTTGTAGCTATAGAAATTTTTCTCAGTCTTGCGCAACCTTTATACAAATTCTCGAATGTATGAAACGGGTGCGAAATCAAACTTCTACGTTTTCTAAACTACTTTAACGTACCTATAAGCTTATCTAGCTTCTTGTCTCCTTCATTATAAGCGTCGCATCCGTTTCATAAACATTTTTTTCTATGAAAGTTTCACCGCTTCAGCGTTAGCGGTTATTATTCTCTTTGGCTTTTCTCATTATTTTGTATTTACCTTGCCTATACATACCTCTTTTTCGTACTCCGTCCCTGGATGTAGGCCTCCGTAATCTCCCATTCCGTTCCGCGATTACCGTTCCGCTCCGGGACTGTAAACTTTAGTCAGATAAGGATTACTACAGCGGATGAATTACAAAGTACCCACGATAATACGCGCCAGATTAATAACAAGTTTGTATGGAGATGCGCCGTTATTGGCGTGTTGTGTGCTTAGGATGAGCATTCACTGAGCATTCCTCCAGCTTCACGAATACCGCGAGTATCATCACTTCTGACATGGAAGAGTCACATTAATATCATTTTAATTATTCACCTCTTCATAAATACGAAATAAATTATATGTAAACATCTGAACCGCATTGTATTGTGTTCATGTGAACATAATAATTAAGAAAAGCGTATTTTAAATAACAGTTTTTCAACGATTCTAACTTTGTTTCATTTGTGAATTTCACTTTCGTCTAACAGTTAAAGGCTCACGTAACCGAAAATAAAGTATCTAGTAGATAGTCCAGGTTAACAAATCCAGCGTAACTACTTAATTCATTATTATAGCTAAAGATTCAAATGTAGAATCTAGTTTTTTGTCAGTGCAATGCGAATTCCGCGATTTATGAAGTTAGCACGGTCATAAGTCACTAGCACCGCTAAGTGAAGCTGTGTAGTGCCTTAGTGGTTTATTTCTATACTAGCAGACCTGACAGACGTTGTCCTGTCTTAGAACTGTCAAACACGCAAAGTTAGAATTGTAAATCTTATTTTTTTACACCTTGGGTTACATTATTGGAGTTTTAGTAAAGATCCCTATATTTTTTTAAAATAAATTCTAGCCTATGTTACCCGGGGATAGTGTAGCTTCCCAACAGTGAAATAATTTTTCAAATCGGTTCAGTAGTTTCGGAGTCTATTCAATGCAAACAAACAAACAAACAAACAAACAATCAAATCTTTCCTCTTTATAATATTAGTATAGATAAAATGCTAGTTTTTATCATAATTTTTGGCAAAATTTTGGACTGTCGGTGTTACAGTTTGTAATATATTGTGGCAAATGTGAGGAAACACTCTTGGAGGCCAGCGCTGGCGACACTAAAGGGATGAACCATAAAGTGACACCAAAATGCATCGTAGTTTGGTTGTAAACGCGT
This sequence comes from Agriopis aurantiaria, assembly GCA_914767915.1. NCBI lineage: Eukaryota > Metazoa > Arthropoda > Insecta > Lepidoptera > Geometridae > Agriopis > Agriopis aurantiaria. Next base: position 19,600,688 of record OU611982.1, on the reverse strand, counting down.
ACGTTTTGAGGGGTGGCACTAAACCAAACAAAAGTATATCAGACCAGTGAGAAGCTTATCCTCAGATCAGACAAACATGGGAGATATGGTAAGGTGGCGCGGCGAGTGCGAACCCATCAGGCCTAAATCAGGCTTGACGCCTTTATTCGAACTCACACAGCAGACAATAATATACCGCCCTTTTTTTCATGTGTACAATTTTTCTTAGTTTGCGTGAAAAATTAGTAAGGGAGCCGCTTTTACGGTTTTTAGGGTTCCGTACCACAAAAGGAAAAAACGGAACCCTTATAGGATCACTTTGTTGTCCGTCCGTCCGTCTGTACATCTGACCCTTTATCTCAAGAACGCATAGAGGTATCAAATTGAAATGGATATCAAATACGGTCTACGGTTTCTTTCAGCTGTGAAAAAATAAATAATTTGAACACGAACGATAGTAATTGTACTAAGGCATAATTATCTGTCTTGTTTATCTGATATAAGAGCGTATCAGATCTATTCTCATTTTGTTCTGTATATTTTTTTTTCTCAAGCAAATACATACAAAATGTAAAGAAAGTCTTGTTTCCGAGGACAAGTGGAATCGAAGCAAAGGAGCGACATGTTCCATTATAAAGAACAAATGAACGTCAGTGAGTCCTCCGCGCTCCACTCGCATTGATTCAGAAAAGGGAAGGCATAAACTGTAGCCCGATTGTTAAAATGTCGTTACTCGCGATCGTAATGTTGAGTCACGTACACCGGCTTTATTGTATTTCTGTATCGTTTAACAAGACCCTTTCTGTTAGTAGTCGGAGTGGCTCCGTGATTGGCTGCCGGGAGATCGGATCGGAAACAGCTCATTGCATATAGTTTGGAATAAAACAAGTGTATTCACGACATACCTATAGAGAGGTACCTAATTAGAAACCTAGTGTGTATACAGGGTGACTGGTGAGACAGTGGAAATATTCGGAGAGAGCATTGTACTCATCATTATGACCGGTAAGCGCAGCGTAGCACGTCCACCCACAATATATACAGACGACCTAAAAGAGACCGCAGGGAATCGCTCGATGCAAGCCGCTTCCAACCGGCCCTTTTGGAGATCGATGGGGGAGGCTTATATCCAGCAGTGGACGTCCTCCGGCTGAATTGATGACTTGAAATGACAACATTTACTATGGGTTCAACTGTTAAATCGCGAAAAAAAAACATCTGTTCCATACAAAAAGTCAATAATAATTGACACTTGACAAAATTTAGGGAACAGCAGATTTTTTTCGCGATTTCTCGGTTGATCCCATATTAAAAGTTGTTCTCAATTATAAGTACAATGATCTCCCCGAGTATTTCCAGTGCCTCACCAGTCACCCTGTATAGTCCCGCTGGATTTAAATAAATATCACGTGGTTACGGTGTAGTTGCTATTTTCTGGTGTTTAGTAATATTTATAGTGGAACAATGAATGATTGTTCACAATTATTTACGTACCAGAAAACTGGATAGCTTGGACTTACTAGGCATCGTGAGATATTTGATTATTTCCATCTCATAAGGAGCGGAGGGAATGAGCAAAGCAGGGTTTCTATATAGAAAACTCCGTTCAACCAACAAACCGAAGTGTTCATCAGGTAGGTAGGTATCTAAGGTTGCTTGAAAGAGATCGGTCATAGCAATAAGGCTGCCAGTTGTTTCACTAGTTTTAAGTTGTTTTTGTCTTATGTATGAAATTTCTAGTGTGAACAATAATGAGTTATCTATCTATCACAGATCAGACAAACAAGGGAGATATACCTTAGTACAATTATCTGTTGTTTTTATCTCTGTGTTTCTACGTACGTTAGCTTTTTTCATTATAGGTATCGCTAAAAATAGTACGGCTCCCTTACAAATTTTTCACGACACCAATAACTAACTAATAAAGTCCACATGCAAAAAAAAGCGGCAAGGTTGTCTGCGGGGTAAGTGCGACTAAAGGCATCGAGCCTGATTTAGGCCTGATTCGTTCGCACCCGCCACGCCACCATACCATATCTCCCTTGTTTGTCTGAAGCAGGTATAGGCTTCTCGATAAACTAGCCTTGACTAGAAAGTTTTAAAAAAAGTATATAAATAAATAATAAGGCTTGCGTTTGACCACCATCTCGCCTGATGTTAAACGATGATGATATAATAAGATATATTTATTGCCAAAAAAACAAAAACAATGGACATATAGATACTATAAGAAACATAAGGAGAAACAGTGTTTGGCAATAGGGGTACGCTCAGCGCTGTACTGTGAGGTCCCGATGGGTCACGCAGGGCTGGTTTTCAGCATACCCCTTTGCTTAGAAAAAGATGGTAGGTGAGCATTAGGCGATGGCGGGTATTACAATATCAACTAAGAAAATCTATCGTTAATCGTAATGCACTATGATTACTATTTTCATTATTAAATGCATCAAATGGAGACGCTTGCCTAGAAAAAGCCGATCATCTTCTTAGTGATTTCAATTCTTCCTGTAAATAGCAGTGAAGGAATGATTTGTCCGTGTCGTAGCGAGCAGGTGCGAACTACTCGAGTAGTATGCAAACTACATGCAAGGAGCCATGGCAGTGCCACTACTGAAAATCCTGAAATATTCAGTTTTCGATTTGCCTACAGACGAGCTCTAAGTGTGCGATATCGCATAGTTCTTAATATTGCGCAGAAAGAGAATGTGACTTTATTTTTAGGAATCGTCGTTGAATAAATTATGGAATTTACTATTCGGCTTTCTATTCGATGACATGAATATTTTAATTTGAGACTTGCACACGTTTTAGATGAAAACTCCGATAATATTTCGACGAAACGGTCTAAGAAGACAAAGTCATCGCCTTCGATCGATCGACTCCTTTTACACAAACACCTCTCGTAGTGATTCATTCGGGCCGAGTCGGTAAAATGAATTCGATGGCAAATTATGAATATTTATCGTCCTCGCCTGATTTGTTATAAGCTGAATATTTTTAAAATTCATTCACATTTCTCTCGATTGATATAAAAATTATCGGAGAGCCGATAAGATGGCGCCTCGCGATTGACTCGGCGCCGCTACGCCGAATGCATTCAAATTAGCGAATTTTGCAGAAAAATTGCTGCAAACACGATGCGAATATTCGTGCAAAATTATCGAATGTCCCACAAAGAGAGCTTACACCGACACACATTCCATTAAATGACGTAGGGTTGGAAATAATGGTTGCTATCGATGTGGAATAACCTATCGGGGATTAAGAAATATCACCCTCGTTTAAAAGACTTGTACCTATACGAATAATAAATTCACCGTTGGAGTATAGAGACACCGTTTCATGACTGATATTCCGAATACCCTTACAAACCGCTTTGATTCCACTTTAATTGTGTGTACCGCTAGTTTTGGAATACACTGCCTCAATGAGTATTTCTCGATAGTTACAATCTGGGTGTTTTCAAGACGCGAGTGAATCGGCTTCTTCTCAGCAAACGTGCTCCATCGTAGACCGCATCATAAGGTAACATCAGGCGAGGTGGTTATCAAACGCAAGCCCATCTATCAACTAAACCAGCCAAGTGCGAGTCAGGCTCTTGCACTGAGGGTTCCGTACCACCACAAAATTCAATTACGAAATTACCAGTTATAACTTGGTAATGAATATAAACTTGTCATCGACTCGCACTTTTTTTTAATACCTTAAAGTGTGTACTATAATCATGCCAAGCTTGACGTTTGTACGTATTATCGTTTTTACCTAATACTACTCCATATAGTATTTTAAGGCTTTTTATACCCATTGCCAAGCAAATAAATACTTTGACTTTGACAAAAATACGTAAAAAATACGTTTGTTGTATAGAATCCTTTTGTTTTTACTTTTTGGTTTAGTAATAGGGTCCCGTTTTTACCCTCTGGGTACGGAACCCTAAAAACGGAGTAAAATGTTTGTAACTGTCTTGTTACCTGTTGCACTTACATATTTTAACTGAATTATTAAGCTTTTTTGAGCGATCCCTGTTATAAGTCGTCAACTGACAACATCGGAACCAAATCCCAACACAGGAACTGTAAGTACTACAACGCGTATTTACAAAGCGTAGTAATTCCCGTTCCTGTTGGTACTGGAGCGACAAACGAGGCACCATCAAGCCGCGAGTGCGCAGTAAACCGTCAGATCCACTCCCATCAAGCCCATCAACAAGTGAAAAGACAAACGATTGACAAAACGCCTCATCCCTCCAAACACAGGACGTTTCGTATTTTTCCCCCAAGTGCTTACCTTAAGAGGATTACAGGGGGGAAGGAGGTTTACCAAGAAATTCACGGCACCAGTAATTTATCTCAGTAATGGCTGAAGCCGTTTTCCCCGCCTTTTTTGGATCTCGGTAAAATCAAGGGCAGACGGCGACAATTTAAAACCGGCGCAAGTTTTCCCAGGACGTTAATTTAAGGAAAACATCGGTGATTTAGTGCTAAGTGATTCTGCTAGTAACTGTGCAGTATACTGTGGATGTCTTTGCATGGAAACTAGAGCATATATTTTAATAAAATGATTTTAAAGTATAACTGCTAGATATGTACATAGCCTACACAAATGTGTAGGTAGGTATATAGCCGGGTGACTGACTACGCAGTTTTCGATTTTATAATTGCATCAAGGTTGCAAGCGTTATGAGACGCAAAACAACATCAATAATAAGTCACTAGTCGCAAAATAATGAGAGGATGGTAGCTAATCCACCATGCTGGCCCAGTGCATGTTAGTGAATGTCATGTCATTGAACTTTTATGATTTTTGAACATATCGGTTTCCTCACGATGTTTTCCTTCACCGATTTTGAGCGACTACATTAAACTACACTGCACTTAATTTATTTAATTACTAGTAATATTCATCGGTGCAGGGCCAAGGATCGAACCGGGTGCTGTCGGAAAGCGCACATGTTACCTTTCTTAAAACTACGCTGGATCTGATTGGACTATTATAAGTGAAATTAATATATTAACAAAATTCTCATCAACTACAAATTGGCACATCTAAATCTATTAGTTACTTAATAACTTCGAAAATGTATAAGTAATTCATAAAGTATTATTAGTTTTGATAGATTTAATTACTAGCATTTTCGCTTCTATCTAGAAAACCAATAATGTTTATTAAAACTTGTTTTTAAATTTAAAAAGCGTTCTTACTAAATCGCCTTTCAAACTTACTAGGTACCTAGTTAACTCCCTAGAGATTTTTGCCTACACAAATGATATTATTGTAGAACAGAATTGCAGAGTCGTAGATTAGTTTGGTTGTATCCAGAGAGTATGCGGGCCAACTCACATCTAGGTACCAGCGCCCGGCAACGTGACTTCGTACGGTATTTTTATACCATCTCTCTAGATTAGTACGCCTACAAACTAGACAAAACATGATACAATGTGACAAATATTTTAACCCACCTAATGTGCATGCATTTTTAAATGTGTGTATGATTTACTCCTACAAGATGGTTAAACGACCTAAAAGAGACCGCAGGGAAACGCTGGATGCATGCCGCTTCCAACCGGCCCTTTTGGAGATCGATGGGGGAGGCCTATGTCCAGCAGTGGACATCCTATGGCTGATATGATGATGATGATGATAATTATGTCTTCTGTGGTCCAAATCACTCTGCAGGTGAACTTGCTGCCCTGTTTCTGTATTGGAACTATTAGTTATTTCATTAATGTGATTGTATGTTTCTTAGTGTATATACGTAAAAAATTGTAAGCATGCCGTTCTTACAGTTTTTGCGTTAAGCGGTTAAGCGGTACGTATAGTGAAAAAGTGGGTGAAATTGAACTCGAACGACAATTTGTCCTAAGGCATATTCTACATTGTTTGTCTTATCTAAGGCACTACCATTGTCGGTGTGAACAGGCCCTTAATAAATTTGCGTGATGTGTAAGTGCGTGTGTATTTGTTAGTATATGTAAATGTAAATATTTGTTATCGTTATATTAATTAAGTAGCGAGTAAACACATTTGGATGAAATTTCGTGACGATTTGATTGTTCCCAGGATCAACCATTTTACTTAAAAAATCAGATAACGTATACCTACTTTATATAAGATTTATTTTTATTCTTATTTATTTAGATACACAAAACAGATAACAATCAATTAATTCCTTGAATAAATACTTATAAAAATCTGAACTGGATTATCAACCAAAACATGTGTATACAAAAAAAAATTGACAACGTGATGGAAGTTCCCATCCGCATAGCAATGAGCTTGCTGATGGGCACCTCCAAGATGGCAAAACATTTTATTAAAAACTAAAACAAAATAACTAAAGACTAACTAAATAACTATAGATTGGTTCAGATAATGTATAATTTTATACATATTTTAGACAAGAAAGGTTCTTTAGTGGCGACCACCAACCGGAAGACGCAGCGTAGGTAGGCTCCCAACTGGATAGACCGACGACATTGTGAGTGTCACGGGCATCCAGTGGATGCAGATGGCAGGCTGTCGTTCAGTGTGGAGTTCTAAGGGCTACTGCTTAAACATAAGGGCTTATATTTAGCAGTGAACATCTTCTGGCTGATGATGATGATACTTTTTAGGGTGGTAGGTAACCCCTGGGTCGTAGCTAGTATGCTTATTATAATTTTATATTCCATAGTTAGTTTGTCTGCAGTAACGAGCCGGATCCCGCCCCGGGACATGATGAAATATTCGGATGTAATGACGGAACCCTTTATAATCGGGATGGCGTCCTTGTTATCTATCTTGTTAACATTTCTAATGGTTATGGTTATTTGTAATGGTTATGGGATGAGTTTTATTCGTTTCAGTGATAATAGCAGCTCTATTGTTTCTACATTTAAGGTGTATTATGTTACTAAAGTTATATGATTATTTACGGGATATTTACCGTGGTAAGGTTGTGGAATGAGCTCCCGATATTTCGGCGCAGTTACATGCACCATGTTCACGGGAAGACATCATATAACTTTAGTGAACAACCGTGATAGTTTAAAACAGTGTTTTATTATGTTACTGTATTTCAGGACTAAATGTTTTGTTTAGTTTGGCTACATTGGCAGGAAGGTATTTACGTAGTATTGATATACCAATATCATAGAAATGTAGGTACTTATGTACCTACTACGTAGTACATGTCAACTTTATGGGGAGTTCTATAAACTTTCCCTGATTTTCCTCTTCAGATGAGAAATATTTTATTCCAATTAAATTGTGACCACCTTCGAGATATATAGCCTATTCAAATAAATAAAAATCAAAGTTAAGTTTGTCTTTCAATATTTTCACTTTTTTTTTGTATTTATTTTTTTGGACTCGCCCTCTATAGGTTCCATCCAACGGAACCCTCGGAGCGCGAGTCTTACTCGTACTTGACTGGTTTTTTTATACAGCAAATATACATAAATTTTTGAAGTGATAACTTCTTTAGCCGCATTAAGCGAATTTTTTTAGGGACAAAACGTATGGGTTCTCGACACCGACATGCTAATGTTAGTGTTTACTTCTGTCCGCAGCCTCCGTGCCAGGCATTTTTTTAAATTAGGTTTTTATAATAATTTTGGGACAATGTAAAACAAAATGTTACGTCAGATAGTAAACATAATTTGTTACCCTAAGTAAGGCTTAGCCACAGCCATAAAAAAGCTGTATAGTCTAGAAACAGGTACGTAATCAGGTCTCCGGCGCAGTCGTGGTAAATCACATCGATATGAGCCAGGCTTGGAGCAACCCGCTCGAGACTCGTCCGCTGGCCTACGCGATAGGCGAGAGCGACATTAACTCCTACAGCAAATTAAAGAGTACCTATCATGATATTTATTCACTGATTTATTTATCGATCTCAAGGTGAAGAGTGTAACATAACGGCGTGCAGGATTTTTAAATTCAAAATTCTAACTGGCACTTTTTGTACTGGTATTGGCAAGCGTGGCGTTTACTATTAGCTGAAAATATTAGCTTGCTCGTTCGTCTCATTTCGCTTGTATTACTGTATGCTATAAAAAAAACTATAATATCACTTTATTATACACCAAACAAAACACAAAGTAACTTAAAATTAATACAAAAACCGGCAGTATAGGTGGCATATCATCTTATCCGCAACCTTTGGATGGAAATTACTAAAAGAGGAGTAAAAGTTGGTTCAATAGGTAGGCGGTGGTTTTGTGTGGTCAGTTACCCAGTGATATACGGAAATACAATTTGACCGTGGTCCTACCAATAGGACCACCGGGGAGAAAAATACCTGTGCTCCTACTAGTAAAACCACGCATTTGGACTATGAAAATGTGAGTTGCCCGTGGTCCTACTAATAAGACCACCGGAAAAAACACCCGTGGTCCTACTAGTAGGACCACGCAAATGGACCACGGGCATTAAACGATAAAAAAATTACATAAGTGTCGGCAGCCACTGATGGCCGTGACGACACACGACGGTTAATTACAATACCTTTTGAGTTCGCTATTGTCGGGTAAAATGGCAGTAGAATTTATTTACGAGGTAGGTTTTCTAAATTACAATCAAACAACCCTCGTCTCTCGATCCACGCGCAAAAAGATGTCTCTTCATTTTACACCAAAAATAAAATCTTTATCCGGGGATTAGAAAGAGCCGGAGTCCCGCGGAGGGGCGCCAGCTACAGATTCAATACGCACAGATGTAAAACTTCAAAAGGGATTGACACTATCGACTACTCGGATTCGATGCTTCGATAATATAATCACGTATTTGTATCCTGCTGCATGTAAGGCGCTGAACGAAGAATGTCAATTACTCCTTACAAATAATTGTTCTCTCGACGAAAGACTATTCAATGATATCATTATACTTATAATTATAATCAACTTTCACAATGAATACCAACACTGAAATAGTGAAAAAATTATCGTTGAGTGTGATATATTTTTTTATAGAAAAGATGTTTCTTGTGGTATCAGGGTTCGTTCCAAAGTAAAAGTTGTTTTAAACATTGATACACATTGATGTTTTAAACAACTTGTTTAAAATAATGAATACAATGATATCCTTGAATATATCCGTTGTATACCAAGTATAAACCGGTAAATGCGTGTGTGTTGTAACTTTTCTATCTGGAACACAATCGGTCAAATTAATTGATCCCCGGTCAGCGTAATAACATAAATACATATATTATATCGGACAGGTCAATGACGATATAACCACTTGCCTGCTGATCCACCGCGTGCAATGAAAAACTATACAATTTTCAGCATAATCTTTTTCGAGCGGGCCAATCCTAGGCACGAATTGAATAAATGACTTTAATTTTGAGTCTCCAATCACAAGCCGCCATTCGATATCCCCGCGACCGGCGTAGCTTACTCATGCAATAGGGAATTATGACGACATGCGTGTTCAAGTGGTTATTTTTTTTAATGATATCAAAATTCCAAGTATCCCAGTCAATAGAGCACAAAATTTGACATCGAACTGCATCTTTAACTAATTTTCGACTAAATGTCCCTTACGTTAATTGATACTTCCGGTATCGATATTATCTTTGGGACATCTTTGTTCTATCCCTTTCTCGCAAAGCGTGTGTTAGTATAGCATTTGTATGGCGCTCCTGAGCCGTGACGTCACGGCTCAGTATAGTGCGCTCTCTGTCTAGCATGAAATTAAATTAAATTAAAATGCTTATATCTTATTTATTTTTGAACTAATTTAATTTTGTTTTTGTTAATGTGTTCTATTTATGATCAGCTTTTTTATGGGGTAATAAAAAAATATTAGTCGTCATGCCTATTGGGGGAGACCTTTACCCAGCAGTGGGATAATGCAGGTTAATTTATTTATTTTATATATAAAACCTTTTAGTAGTAGTTGTGCCTCTGTCGTGTCTGTGCGCGGTGCGCCGCCGCGGCGAGGGCACGGGGGCACGCGGCCCGCTATAATTTATCTCACTAATGGTTTTAAAGCTGACATCTGCCCTTTTAGGGAACCATGAACAGGCGACGGTATATTTCCTTGGCGGGAAAAGTGCATTTTTTCCGGCAGCGTTATTTTGTTTATGATGTTTACCGCTTAAATTGTTTTCGGAGGGAAATGAAGCGACTTTATATCGGAGGGACGTTCCCGGCCCGTCGTGGAACTCCGACAGTTGTATTAAAATGGTAGATTAAATGATACGGGTGTTACTTTATTACTTGATTAGCTTTGTCGGAGTTTTTCACTATTTTGTAGTTTTGCAATCTTCAGTCAGTTTTAAAATAAATGTACTCCCAACAATAAATAAGAAGTTATTAACACTTACACCTGCTTAGTTTACTAGAGCTATATATTACCAGAAAAGCAAACATACCATTGATTATTAATTGATGGAGACACATCTACTGGCGAGTCACAACTCCTGGCTATAGAAAATGCGCTATTACCAATGTTCTTTTGAGTGTTGAACTTTTTGGAACTGAATGGTTTCTAAATCAAAGCTTAAATGGTATATTACGTAAATTAACAAGTACACTACGCATCATATACAAACGTGCTGCAAACATTTATTTTCATTACAATTTAATACTTTTATTTTTATAAAAATTCAATGTTATGTCTCGTATTCTATTTTCAGGGGAAATGAAAACCGCCTAGTGATTCAATTTACAGCTACTTATTTTTATATTATTTTCACCAGGATCCAGCTTAGACGATCACAAAAATTCTGGGTCGAACTACAGGACATATCCTAGGACCTACTATCTAATCAATCTAATCATACTACTTTTTTCCATTAACTTGATGCAAAACGAGCAGGCAAATTAACTAATGGTTAGCGCCACCCCTGCAAACAGAAAGATAGAGTAAAACCTTGCTGACTAAAATGTAACCCGAAAAGTTTCACCTGAATCATCCTAAGCAAACCTTAGTTAATTACAAGAAATCAGCAAAAACTAAGCTCCAACTAAGGGCCACCGAAATTATAATTAGCAAAAACTCCGGATTAGAAACGAGCTGACTCGGAATTTCGGCTAAGAAGCTGGGAAATTGGCAAAGTTGGCGCGAAGGTAGAGATTAAATAATAGTTAGTAAGCAGCCTCCTCGCGACGCGACGGTCGCTGATCCCCGCGCTGTCCACGTCAGCTCAACGAGACACAGCTAAACACTGGAAATGTAGGATTTTCTCAGCGTCAGCGTCAGCGCTATAGGTTATACAGTACTCCTGTAAAAAGCTTGCTGTATTATAATTTGGAACAACTATCAAAATACCAACTTGTTCTGTTAAGATATATATTTTTTTCGTGCATTTTCCGATACTTTTATTCCTATTTTGTTATTTGAGGTAGAGAAAAACCCAACAAATCAAAAATCATGAAAATCGATCCATCCAGTCGTTGAGTTATAAATGGTGTAACTAACCCGACATTGTTTTAGGTATACAGAGATTACAGACAAACTACTCTTAAAAAAAATTAAACCATTTTATGGTTGATTTCAAAGGATCTTGTAGACAGAATGAGGAAAACAAAGTCTAGCGCTCTGGGAGATGTCCCACAATGACGTCACTGTCCAGTTGCCATTTTATTGTAACAAACACAGATATACTGGGAAACATATTTTTTTATAATCTATTAAATAAAATACAAAAAGCATTTCAATTGTCATTTGGTTTGTCCGCTCAAGCAAGAATTGAATATATTAAACACAATTTTATCAAAACCACATTGATTTATTGGATTCCCACAGGTAATATACGGATATTAGGGAGTTATAATTTCACGCTACTGTTAACACAGAAAATCATAGAGAGTCCGCCATTGTTTCGTGTATCGTCATCTCTCTCGAACTTGTTGTAAATTACTTATTCTGCTCTTGCTTATGCACGTATACGTGTATCCATGACATTGATGACATCGTTGCGGGACGCCCACGTAACATTTTTTCTCAGAGCGCTATACCTGGCGGAGTATATTATTATACCATGGGTATAGCATTTAAAATATCTAAAATATCACTAGATATAGACAAGTTTCAGATAAATTACATTGAAATCCTAACATTTTGTAGTATTACCATATTACAACAACACAGTGGTATCATATCCACAGCAGCAAGACAAAGACATCCCAAAGCTGCAACATCCGTCGTTTTTTCCCGCCATTATTAAATTTCCCGCGCAGGTAGCGGAGGCACCGAGCTCGTGTAATATGAGTTTTTCTTTAAAACATGTAGCAAAAAGTGTAAAATCGCCGCGGACCGTCCGCGCGTTATAAATGGCGGTAATTAGAGCTCGCGCCGGCCCGGGGCGTACTGAGCTCGATCGGTAAATAGGCCGAAACAAGTTTTATAACCGTTATTTTCTTTAGTTTTATAAATATTTAGTACCGAGAACCAGTTGTCTAGATAAATATAACATAGGTTTTAAGACAACTTACTAACATGAAATGTAACATATTACCTTTGTGTTTTAAATTTATTAAAAACTAGCAGACCTGACAGACGTAGTCCTGTCTAAGAAATGTCAAACACGCAAAGTCAAAATTGAAAATCTTATTTTTTTTACATCTTGGGTTACATTATTGGAGTTTTAGTAAGGATCCCTATATTTTTTGAAAATATAATATAGCCTATGTTACCCGGGGATAGTGTAAATTCCCAACAGTGAAAGAATTTTTCAAATCGGTTCAATAGTTTCGGAGCCTATTCAATGCAAACAAACAAACAAACAATCAAATCTTTCCTCTTTATAATATTAGTGTAGACTAGCTGACCTGACAGACGTTGTCCTGTCTTAGAACTGTCAAACACGCAAAGTCAAAATTACAAATCTTATTTTTTACACCAAGAGTTACATTATTGGAGTTTTAGTAAGGATTCCTATTTTTTTGAAAATATAATATAGCCTATGTTAACCGGGGATAGGGTAGCTTCCCAACAGTGAAAGAATTTTTCAAATCGGTTTAGTAGTTTCGGAGCCTATTCAATGCAAACAAACAAACAATCAAATCTTTCCTCTTTATAATATTAGTATAGATAATAAAAACTGATGAGATATAGAAAAGACAACAGAGGCAGCGTACAAATTCGGGTTCCAACAATCATTATCGAAAATTTACAAAAATTCTCGATTTACAAGTAGTTATATTGAAATTGTAATGATAGTACCTACTAGATGATTTTGAACCGGCAACATATTGACTTGACGCCAGTTTTTGTGACAACGCATCGACACCATGTTTTTATTATAAGTATTTTTTGTTGGGCCCGGGTTTGTCCTAAACTTGCGACCATAATCACTGGAGGATGAGCAGCAACGTCCTATTAGTACACGGTGAACGTACTGCGATCCCCAAGCCACCTGCCAATCGTGGGGGTTATGGCAACACCCCTCTCTAAGAGGGAGGCCTTAGTTCAGCACTGGACTTTTATTGGCTGCTAATTCTGATGATGATATTTTTTGTTTATCTTAACGCAAGCCGATTACTAAATTAAAAAAACAATTAATGTGTCGACAAAAAGTTTCTGTCTGATTTTCACTTCTGATGACATGAAAATCAGTCACGCGACGTCATTTTCAAACGTTTTTCAAATTACTGATGTCATCGTGCGACTACATCTCATCGTTTGTCTGTGCGAACGACCTACTGATTAGAATCGATCTCCAAGTGCACCACATTCCTTTCCCGGCACTCCCGAGGCAAGTCGCCTCCACTTTTTGCAGATTATCCTTTTAGCACCGCGCCTATTATAACCTGTATATAACAAACGTTTGGCAAAAACTGCACACCTTACACCTCGCCTTTTGTTTTGTGAGCTTTTTCACTGAAAAAAGAAAAAAGCGTTACGCCATAAAACGTGAGTACTAATTTACATTAGGTGGAAAGGAACTGAGGGGCAGGGCAGAGTCAAATAGGCCTTTACACCCTGCAGTAGGTACCTACACAAGTAAATGATTGACGAATTTGACGATGATCATAATATTCACAGATGGGTAAATCAAGTACAAAGTTAGACAAGTATAAATTACAACAATAAAAAAACCGACAAAAAACCCAGCCCATGCGGTTTCGAGAAACATTTTTTGGGGGAGATAATTTTTTTCGTCGTAAAAAGACGCCGTTAGTTTTATTGTGTACAATGTACATGGCACGCCACAACGATAACAAGACATCACATTATAGATAGAAAACTCTTCATTGTTAACGCCAAAAATTAAATACACACAATACACAAGACTTAAAGAAGTAACAATCGGCTATGCCACGTTATTTCCCTGAACACTAAATGCGACAGAAAACCGCGGAGCGCAACTAAACTTCAACTTTATAAGATTTTAAAACAATACTCAGCCATGCACAAGCACTACCAAAACTAGATGATAAACATAAATGCAGATCTGGCTCGGCTGTAAGTATTATGAATATTGCATCTCCCGCGTCCCGCTCGCGCCCCGCACTCCCCGCGCGCATCCTGCCGCGCCGCGACCGCAACAGGACACATCCTAGCCAAAAGCCAAATGAAAATTTAATCTGAAATGATCGCGGCGCTAACACCGGAGCGGCGGTGCTATGGAATTTATTCATACGGCCACTGCAGCGATGCGGTAATAAGTAAAAACTAACAAAAGAGCCTCGAGAAATATGAGTGGAGTGCGCCATTAAAACAATAAATGTCCGACGAACAAACCCGGCCACGGTGGACGCCAGTGCTGCACCGGCGAGCTCGCTTGCATGACTTGCCCAGCCGCTTATTCTGATCTATCGGACTCTGATTGTTATAGTTCAATCAGCAAATATATTACCGGTTATATTATTATGGAAAGACTGAATCTTTTGTAAAAGTTTGTTGAAACGACAGTAGGTATAAGCGACCTGTCGTAAAAAAATATTGCATCTCTCCGTTATATACAACTAGTGTGTAATAATCTTATGTACTCATTTGGAAACCTAATATAATTATATATTTCCTACGTCAATCACAGAAACGTTTTTTTTTTGTTGTTGTTTAAATTAGAACGGCTGTCAAGGCAATTTTGTAAGAAATTTGTTGTAGCCAGTTATATCCATATAAACGAAACGTCAGTCATTCGAAATCAGTTAGCAACTGTGATGTGGAGTTCAACGCGTTGATCTAAATAAGAATGTTCAACCAAGGTTCACTAATAATGCCTGGTAACAGATTTTCCTTCTCATTTCCGTTCTATTTACTTCTCTTTTCTGTGATCTCAACAGCCATTATATTTAAATCTTAGTTCTTCGTTTGAGAGGGAAATAATTTTCAGCAACAATGTATCAGTTAGGTACTGAATAGGCTATAGCTACTTATCAAACTACATTGTGTATATTCGATCATTCATACTCTAGAATAAGGTCGCGTCTACACGAGGCGAGCGCTCTATCCAGTGTTCAAGTAAAGCTTTGGGCAATCGCTTGTTTCTTTTATGCGCACTCGTTTCTTTTATTGCACCCGAACACGTTTGTATCCCGTGTTTTGTCTGCGAGTTTTTAATACGAATTAGGATTCGATTGTCCTTACTATTAAATTTGTTTGTTAGCAAGCCAGACGTTCAGCACTGTCGCCTTTTTAGTTTAAATGCCGATCATTTGTAGTTCAATAGAAAATATTTTCTTTGTCAATAAAAGAACTATTTCTTTTATACGTTCTACAGTTTGAGTGAGTAGCAGGGTAGTTTAGGTTTGTTATTACCGCGTCAATAGGCTTTCAGAAACTTATAAACAACATTCATCAAAACGTAATGGAATCGTAAAAAATCTATAAAGAAAACCCATAAAAGTCTGCAAGTACTTACTGCTGTAGTAGAGAGAATATTTACTTATTGATGGCAACGATTTTACAATATTCATTTTGAGTAACTACAAAAATAAGAAAGCTTATTTTGGTACACCATTCGTCCATTTTATATGTGAAACACCTGACATATTCGATTCCGAATTTACTATTCTAAAGAAAATGAAAACTGTCTGCGTTAAAATGGGTGTAATGTGTCTAGTTTTTAGGGTTCCGTACCCAAAGGATGTAAACCTCTAAAATTCCTAACTTTCTTTCGAACCATAATAGATAGCCGGTTAAAATTTTCACATAATATGTAATGTTACAGACCTACTTTCCGAGTATGAGTAATGAAAAATATATTTTTACACATAACGTAAATACGTACAAGAATAAAACTTGGCATGATTATAGTACAAAGTAAAACAACAAATAATAAATTAAGGTCAAGTGCGAGTCAGTGATATATATCTGTTCACCACCAAGTTAAGTAACATACGCGCGGTCGGTACTTGGATGGGTGACCGCCTGGGTGTGATGTTGTCTTTTTGCACTACTTTTTGTATTTTGTGGCGGAACCGTTAGTGCGCGAGCCCAACTCGTACTTGGCTAGTTTATTTCTATCTAAAATACTGTTAATACAACGTCTGACTCTATTGACAAGCAAACTCTTAGGTTTTCTTTTCTTTTAATATTACAACCTAGTATAGTATGAAATCTTTGGTTACCACAAAGTCTACAAACATCTGAAAGACATAACCATACAAACTTTTCGATTTACAAAACTACAGGTACCTACAGTATTGAATAATCCGTTGAATATGTATGTGGGCTTGCGGATGGCAATGAGGTCGGCGCTGGGCGGGACAATCCGACCAGAGTCATTCGTGCCGGGACAATGAGCGCAAATCGGGACACTTGGGCTGCCGTCGGGCACATCGCGGGACATTTTTGTCGGATCAGCGAGCCGCCGACCGGCTCCCGACAAATGTACCGGAAAGATAAAGCTAACGTTAGAGCTTCGGTAACCCCGCACTATATGTTATTACAGACATTATGGCGTGACGTCGTACCGCCAGTCAGGGTGACTGAACATACCGCTTTTTACTCGTTTTGCTAATAAAACAGACCATAAATGAAGCGATGCGCGTATAAAATAAACCTTAGACACACAGATGGCTCGATTTGATAACTTTTGTGCTAAAGCTAAATTAATTCCGAGAACGCGTATCATTTCACAAATTCAAATTAGTTTTCATCAATTTGGAGGCGGAAGTATTAAATCAGCCCAAATAAATAGTAACATTAACGTTAAAATATTCTAATACGCACACAGCGGCTGTCACGAGTAAGCGCATGTTTTATATTGCGAATGCTGGCTGCATTCGTATCGCGCAATCGTAAAACGATGCTTATTTAAATGTGCCGCTATCTGCGGTCCCGGACTATACTCCATCCCGGTAATGACGAACAATCTGTTAATTAATTCCGAGTTATAGACGGCCGCCGGGAGGAGCGCGCGTTAAATTCACGAGAACAAATGTTGATTTAGGTACCTCGACTAAACACACGGTGAAATATTGTGCGTCGGGTAATAGTGTACATTTTGGCCGTCCGTCTATTGATTTTGGAAAAAAGGATCCGCCTCTGGCGTAACACATCGCAAATGATTGAGTGCTGAAGGCTTTTTATGGCGTTATAAATCTTGGATGTTTCAGTGAGCACGGTTTCTCGATGTCATAAATAACTTTAGCATAACAAGGATTTTCCTCGCACATTCTAGTCAGATCGTGTCGGTATACGACCAGGGCTCACTTCGTAGTATGAAGACGTGATAGCTGCGTCCATATTGTTGTGAAACTAGTCGAAACAAGCTTCAGGGGGTATCGTGTCGTACGAGGCATTCACCGCGCAAATTAATTAATTTAGAGTAAAGTTCCCTTTACGCTAGTTACGACGATCAACCTTCCGACGCTCGCGGGTCTCTTGAATATGCAAACGGCGAGCGTGGGTCGCCAGAGCCCGGTCCGATGACACCCGCCGCTCGCTGTCCGAGGATAAATACAAAAAATTAAAATTATCAACGCGCGCCGAGAAAAAGTTATGAAATAAATTTAAGCTTTTAATTAATTCCTTTTTCCAGTTGCTGTATCTCTAATGAAGACGGATTTTCGCTTTGGTATCAGTTGTTTATTTATAAATGAACACATCGCTTTACTATATCCAGTTTTATGGAGTCACGAATTAGAATTACAAATGGCATTAAACGTTATTTTAAAATGGACAATCATGAATTCTAAAGAATCGTACTACGTTTGTTTTAGAAGAGACAAAAGTGTAGATAAAGTACTAACTTATTACAAAAATCATGCATTAAAAGTACTACAGGTTTTCCCATTGGTACCTACAACAAACTTTTAGCAAAGAAAATATAGCGCATGAACGCGTCGTGTACTGCCGGCATCAAGACGAAAAGCTTACAGGCCGCCATATTTCACCATAAGCCCCACTCGTCCAACTATGAGCACAAGACAAATGCGCGGTCGCCCTGACCCCGAGTGGCCTCCCGCGGGTTAAGTAATAAATATGCAAAGTTTCGAGCATTCCTAGACAAATCCGCGTCTATAAGGATAGCTTCGACTCGCAAATTTCGAGAGCAGGTGTGTTTAATACGAATTTTAGGCAAAATAAACCAGTCATAGTGAGTTTATATACCCCTAACCTACCTGCCCATATCAATATCGCCGTGGATGAAAATTTAGTAGAACATAATATCAAAAAAGCTCAGTGAATGAGACAGAGATTTTATGAATAACCTTATTAAAACGTGAAAAACATTTTCCTTCACACACTTTACGGTAGCACACTAAAGTTTCTCCATCTGCAGGTAAAAACGTCAGGTTTCCAGCTGTAATAAGTATTCAGCTGCGGGGGGGGCCGGAAGTGATTAGCTCCCGGAAGCGGGTGCAATGAGCTTCCGCTAGCTCTAATGTCGCCTTTGATATCCATCGCTTTGGGCGGCGCCTTGTCTGCCAGGCGCGGGATAATAACTCTTCGAGAGGTCTATTTCATTTGAATAAAGTGTTCCTTGGACGGGTTGAAAGCTGTTAGGATTCATTAAAATTGCAAGATGTCTGTCCGTATTCCGAGCCCAGAAAACTAACTATCACTACTGTAGATGCTAGGTACCTACCTTTTTGTATGGAGGTATTTCTCACCAGAAATCAATTTGGTATTTATTTTTTTAAATCACAAATGGGCTTGCGCTTGGCCGCCAACTCGTCTGATGGTAAGCGATGATACGGTCTACAATGGAGCACGTTTGCCTAGAAGAAACCGATTCACTCTCGACTTGAAGACACCCAGGTTGTAACTATCCATTCAACTACCCATTCGGGCAGCGAATTCCACATACTAGCAGTTCGCACAATAAATGTGAAATCAAAGCGCTTCGTACGGGTTTTCGGAATATCAACCATAAAGCGGTGGCAATTATTCGTGCCAGCTCTAGCAGTCCGATAGAAAAATGGGCAGGAGGGAATCAACACAAGCACACTCTCCAAAATGTATCCGATAAAAAAACCGATAGACTAGCAACTTTGCGTCGATGCTCATGACTAAGCAGCTTAGTCTGAACCAGGGATTCGTTGCTGATGAGCCTCTTGGCACGTTTCTCAATAGACTCCACAGCCCCAAGCTGGTACTTAGCTGAAGCTTATTAAAGCATTGAAGCACATGCACTGGGCCAGCATGGTGGATTAGGGCCCAGCCTCTCTCATTCTCTCTCGCTCTCTTTTTCTCTCTCTCTGAGAGGCCTGTGCCCTAGCAAAGGGAACATGATAGACTGATACTGAATTGATAATGTGCTATAAATAGACAATATTATGTTCAATCACTTACCTAATTGAACAATGTTTCAATGGTATATCTATTAGATAAATTACAAATTTTGTATTATAAAAAGAGCTAACTTAATTAATTGATCTATTTATGGTAAGAACATCCGCATACCCATTTCAAACGGCAGTCTTTGCTCTTCGTCATCGCAAAAAGACGGGCCCTTAAAACTGTCAACGGACAGGCCCTCTAGATATTGTTAATTAAAAATAGCCCGAGAGTTGTTTTGCGATAAATTTAATTAAAGGGCCTGCGGTCGTTATCTCGCTGCTGCCGATTTATTGGAGCCGCTTTAACTGGCTTACCAGATAAACCGATAGGAATATTTGTGAAGGGAAAGAATTTTCACGTCACATATGTTGTAAGTTTAATCGTCACCGCTTTATGGTTGATATTCTGAAAACTCGTACGAAGCGCTTTGATTCCACATGTATTGTGCGAACTGCTAGTCTGTGGAATGCGGTGCCTGAATGGGTGTTCCCCGATAGTTACAATCTGGGTGTCTGCAAATCACGAGTGAATCGGTTTCTTCTAGGCAAGCGTGCTCCACCGTAGACCGCATCATCGCTTAACATCAGGCAAGATGGTGGTCAAACGCAAGTCAATTTTATTTTTTTAATTGGAAGGCTAAGACTCTAATATGTTATAACTATCAGTAGAAAAACTTGTCCCGTAACCGTGGTTACAAGATATATGTAATTAAAATGGTTTATGGTAATACAAAAAATAGGCT
Source organism: Agriopis aurantiaria (assembly GCA_914767915.1). Taxonomy (NCBI): domain Eukaryota; kingdom Metazoa; phylum Arthropoda; class Insecta; order Lepidoptera; family Geometridae; genus Agriopis; species Agriopis aurantiaria. The sequence goes on along the minus strand of OU611982.1, from coordinate 19,580,299 downwards.
GATTGGTTTGCCCTAATATCTGAGTTTTAAGGCCGCGCTGAGGCCTTTGGTCGTTGTTCTGGGTCAAACCACCGAGACCTCAATTTAACGTTTCATCCAACCCACGTGGTAGTATTGCAGATAGAGGAAAGTAGTGTAGTGCAGAATTTCAATACAGTAACGTAAATAAATAATAGACGTATGAAATAGCGTTTGCGTGTCAAGTATGTACATACCTGAACACCGCCTTACCATACCTTTCGCGTTATTTCTAGGAAAATCACACATTAAACCGATTAGCACAAAAATCCACAAAGTCCAATTAAAAGTCCATTACAGTAAAAAAGTCAAAACAATCAATTAGCAGCGCAAGCGGCAGTCCTGCATTCAGAGGAAATTAAAATATTTTATGCAAGGAGCGCGCAGTCTCAGAAATAAACTGAAATAATGAAGCCGCCGCGGGCCGGCTTTACATAATTCGGTTAATGCCAGATTTCCATATCAGAGGCGTTAATATGGGTAACTTGTCAGCCGGTGCTGTTATGGAGCTGCCCTAATAAAGCGTTAAAAGTAAGGTCTCGTACTAACGTGATTCTGAAAACATCTCGAATTGTATAATGTCTAGCGGTGTTATTACACAAGCTGACACTCGCTATCGCTATCATGTTACACCATACGCGCTCAAATAGGCTGTCGGATAGTTTTTTAGTTGACAGTTTAGTGAAAAATATGATTAAATGTATACACTTACCATTGGCGGATCCGGTTCAGATTATTCAAAAACTTTTTTTGTTTGTTATTTTTTCTTCTCCTTGATAATATTTATATTTTAGAATAGGAGTATCTACATAGGTACTGCTACTTCTGCCAGGATGCTAGCTATACAAGTAGATATGCATTAACAATACCAGTAGTTCGAATTAACAATCCCAGTGAGGTCACAGCAGTGTGTTCAGAAGAGGGATCCGGGCCGAACGGTCTGTTTGTGGGACATAAATAATTCTAGGACGGTAGCCGGGACAGGCCGGCTACTGCGGGACAACCGACTGGGACAGCTCGCTTCAGTCGGAGCCGCTATTGTGATATTAGTGATCTATTTAATTAACGTCTAGCAATGTATCTAGATATTTCTGAATCTGCTGTAAATAAGTAAGATAGCCCGTTGGTCCAGTTGGTAGTGAACCTGCCTTCTGAGCTTGGGGGCGTGGGTTCGATTCCCACCTAGGACAAACATTTATGTGATGAACATAGTGTGTTTGTTCTATATCTGGTTGTTAATATCTATTTAAGTATGTATTTAAAACTATATATGTATGTATATCAGTCTCTGGCAGCCATATCACAAGCTTTGCTTAGTTTGGGGTCAGATGACCGTGTGTGAAAAAATGTCCCGAAATATTCAAAGGATCTAAGTAAGCTTCAAAGATCGTGATTTTGCTTAGGGTTCCGTAACTCAAAAGAAAAAATAAACCCTTACAAGATGACTTTGTTAGCCGTATGTCTGCTTGTCTCTGTGGCAAGCCCTTTTCATTTTTTAAGAATGCTTACAATTACCGAGTAAAATTAATATCAAGTACTAAAGTTCAAGACCAGACCAGGTCAATATTTTGGAGGTGTAAATAATTCAAGGTTCTAAGTCAAATCAAACAAAAGATACGACCATTTATCTCAAATATTTTGATCGCAAACTCACAAAAAAATTAAGTATAAGGTCTCACAACACATGTAAAGGAAAAAAATCCAAAAGTGGAAAACCCCCAGTGACGTAGGCCGATGCATTGGAGTACATTTCTTCCACTGCAAGGGTATATTTTGTCTTTTTATTTATTTTTAATAACAGGCTTGCGTTTGACCGCCAACTCGCCTGATGTTAAGCGATGATGCGGTCTACGATGAAGCATGTTTGCCTAGCTAGTAGAAACCTATTAACTCGTGATTTGAAGACACGTAGATACAACACGGCCAGACCACCCCACTTTCAATATTTCAACTGTTTCACTCGACTGCTGAGGATAATGTTTTTCGGGTAATTTGTAAAACATATTTATGAAGTTTGTGTCGAACCCTCAGTGCGCGAGCTCGACTCGCACTTGGCCGTTGTTTTTTTTTTACTTTGGTATTGTAATACTCTGCATGACAATTTTTTTTATTAAAAAGGAGTCATCTCTTAGGAAAAGGCTCATCTCTTAGGCTGTTAAAATTTGCAAGTTGAAGTGGCAATGGGCAGGCCACATCGCTCGAAGAACCGATAACCGATGGGGAAGAAAGGTTCTGGAGTGGAGACCACGAACCGGAAGACGCAGCGTAGGGAGGCCTTCCACTAGATGGACCGACGACATTGTGAGAGTCGCGGGTATCCAGTGGATGCAAATGGCGGGCTGTCGTTCAGTGTGGAGGTTAAAGGGGGAGGCCTATGTTCAGCAGTGGACGTCTTCCGGCTGATGATGATGATGATCTCTTAGGAAATGCCCTAAAATATTGACTAAGTACCCAACTTTTTCCATCAATCAATCAACAAGAACCTCCTGCCCGCGCTGCCAACTCAATACATGTATAAATAGCTGCACTAATTCCATTCTCCAATGGACCTGAGTTTAGAGCGAACAATAGGTTCCAAGTTTTTGATAGTTTCTTATCTAATCGATAGTTAACCCACCGAGTAGAAAATTTACAGATAAACATAATTATATCTTAAGATTAAGAACCCAAAACGATCGGTCGTATCAGAGACAAGTTAGCTATATAGTCCTGAATTACAAAGTTTTGTGGCCAGTGGCCCACACATCCTTGCTCATTCAGATACGAGAGATAAATGCTAGTAAAGCATTACTAATGCTAGTAATGCTATTCGTTGCTAGTCTATCGGTTTTTTATCGGATACATTTCGGAGAGTGTGCATCGGATCTGCACGATCTAATTCCCTCCTGCCCATTTTTCTATCAGACTGCCAGAACGGGCACGAAAAATCGTCACCGCTTTATGGTTGATATTCCGAAAACCCGTACGGAGCGCTTTGATTCCACATTTATTATGCGAACTGCTAATCTGTGGAATGCGCTACCTGAATGGGTGTTCCCCGATGGTTACAATCTGGGTGTCTTCAAATCACTAGTGAATCGGTTTCTTCTAGGCAAGCGTGCTCCAACGTAGACCGCGTCATCGCTTAACATCAGGCGTGATGGTGGTCAAACGCAAGCCTAATATTTATAAATTAAAAAAAAAAAAACTTTACTGTTCACACCTGAAATAAGCAACTTACAAAATAAAATAACTTATAAATTAGTGCATTACTGATATTCAAAAAACCCGTACTAAACGCTTTGATTCAAATTTTATTGTGCGAACCGCTAGTCTGTAGAATGCGCTGCCTGAATATGTTCCCACATAGTTACAATCTGGGAATCTTCAAATCAAGAGTGAATAGGTTTGTGCTCCATCCATCATGGCAAGTTGGCGAAGAAACGCAAGCCCAAAATTGAATCTAAAAAACTAGCTTCCTGGAAGTGGTTGGGATGCATAAGATTTTCAGAAGAGGTAGAGAAGGGGAGACTCATTTATTTTCCATAGTTTTGCACTATTGCTGTTTCTCTGCAGATGTTGTGCTCGGCGATATAGTGATGCCCCTTTATGCTCTCTGACCTGATAGTCTACTCCGCTCTTTTATCACTTCGGATCGTAACCGTTATGTTAAATCGAGTTTTCATCAGATGAATTTTATTTATAGCTCCATAAATGAGACGCCTTCGATTGTATAGAAACTGGGAATGGATATTTTAAGCGCGTACTAAAAACAAAGTTGAATATGATACGCACAGTTTTAATAAATTAACAAGTTAGCAATTCGTATCAATATAATAAGATTAGGCATGATAACAATTTTTTTTTTACCTCATATAAAAGCCGATCATAAATTGAGCACACCAACAAAAACAAAATTAAAATTAGTTCAAAAATAAATAAGATATAAGCATTTTAATTTCATGCTAGACAGAGAGCGCACTATACTGAGCCATGACGTCACGGCTCAGGAGCGCCATACAAATGCTATACTAACACACGCTTTGCGAGAAAGGGATAGAACATCCCCTCTCTATCCCCACCTAAAACTTTAAATACTCATATCTCAGAGATTTATCAGCCAATTCAAATTAGTTTTTCAGTATGTGTAATGTTTAATTACATTCATCGCTAAGCTGGTTATTTGTTTTAAATTAAACATTATGACACATGCTTTAGGCATGTGTCATAATGTTTAATAATGCTTTAGGCATGTGTCATGAAAAACGTAATGAGCACATTATATGTCGGTGTGCGTGCGCACTTACGCAGCGTCATTTTACGTCACGTATATACCTTACTGGAAGATTATTTCAATCAACGTTCCGTAGCATCGGTGGTTCAGTGGTAGAATGCTCGCCTGCCACGCGGGCGGCCCGGGTTCGATTCCCGGCCGATGCATAATTTTGTTGTCAGTTTATGTTTTTTATTTATTTTCATGAGATTTGTTTGCCTTTACTACACTTTTAGATAGAGTTATTATAAAAATGAGCTCGCGAGAATTCCAAACGTTAGAACCATTCGCCGTTTTAGAGCATTTCATTATATTTCCAAAATAACATACGGCTCCTAAACCGGATAGAATTCAGCATAATGCAGATTTTAATTAATGGCGAGCGCACTAATACCGCGCTAAATGGAACTAACAAATGTGGAATTAGTACCTACTTGCAGGTGGAATCTGACTGGAATACTCGTACCAGCCTAGATTACAATTTGGAACTAAATGTGGTAACTAATGGCGTACCATATCTAATGCGATTGGGAATTTCAACGGAGGTAAAATAGTGAAAGGAATTACATCTCAAATTCACGAGTACTACAAGCAAATGACCAAATTACATCTCGCCACAAAATGCACACGTTCAATTTACCGAGCTAGATATGACAGTTGCTGCCCAAAAATTCAAGTTTTGCTTATTCAGGTTGCTATTTTTCTTTCGTAAAAGCTCTACAGGGTTACGCAGAAAGGATGTACCAAGCCGGAAGGAGGTTATGTACTTGTCAATATCAACAACTTTTACTATAGGGCCGACAGTGAAATCGCAAAAAAAAATCAGCTGTTCCACCGAAAAAAATTTAGTCACGTAAACTTTTTAACAAAATGTATAGATCAGCTGTTTTTTCTGGATTGCAGTGTCGGCCCCATAGTAAAACTTGTTAATATTGATGAGTATGAACCTCCTTTCGGCTTAGTACATCCTTTTTGCGTAACCCTGTATACAAAGCGCTATAACTATGGCTTATAAATAAATATTCGGGACATTTTTGCACACACGGTCATCTGACCCCAAACTAAGCAAAGCTTGTGATATGGCTGCCAGAGACTGATATACATACATATATAGTTTTAAATACATACTTAAATAGATATTAACAACCAGATATAGAACAAACACAAATGTTCATCACACAAATGTTTGTCCTACGTGGGAATCGAACCCACGCCCCCAAGCTCAGAAGGCAGGTTCACTACCAACTATGACGAAGCTATAGCATTTCCACAGCGCATTGAACTCATAAATCGCTTTCGAACGCCAATATCTTCATAATACTGCATGTATTGAACGGCTATTTATTTATCTGTGGATATCCCGGGCGTTACCAGTAACCAGTCAGATGTGAATCCCGGCCCGCGGGGACGGGCTTAGCTCCTCGGATTACGGTAGGGCTGCCGCATGCTAGCCCTGGAGTCGGGGTCTTAGAATACTGCTTTAGTATTCCCTGCCTGTCGTAAAAGCCGACTAAAAAGGCCTTTGGGCTCGTGGGTGGTCAGAATTGGGGACCTGACGTCCCATTCAACAAGCCCAGGGAAGAGAACAGCGCGGTATGGCCCACGCCGTTGTAAAGGAAAGGAACGGAATTGCCCTGAGCATTTCCCGGGAGCGTTGCTTCAGGCAGTGTGCTAGGAGGATACCGGTGCGTTCCTGTGGAGATCCCGGTGCCCTCCGTCTGGCACAGAGGTCGGCCACCGAGGGGGTTTTAGTGGGTATAATCTCACCTAAACCGGCTTCACCCCAATGCAGCTGGGTATCTTTTGAAGATTTACATGAAGATCCGTCTCGTCTGTTAGCTACTTAAGTTGGTCACACTGTAACTAGTGCGGTGGCTATGCCTGCAAAGTATTTCTATGATAAAATCTGTGCTAACGCTGATAGAGTACTTATTCGTCTGATACCGTTCTCTTGCCAAGGGATTAAACTCGGTCCAAGTATTTGTTTGTTCTGACAACTGCAATAAATATACCGGGTACCTGCTACAGTTTTACGTTCATCAATCGAAAGTGTTCAGAGTTCGTGGATTTTATTCAGGGCCCCGATTCTACTAAAGAAATTGTCTTTGAATTGTAATTGTTGCAATTTCAATTGTTAAATAACTGCCTCAAAATTGACAGTTTTAAATTTAAAAAATTACTAAAAAAATACAACCACCTACTATTATAACTTAGTATAAAAACATATTAAAAACTGTCAATTTTGAGGCAGTTATTTAACAATTAAAATCGCAACAATTACAATTTAAAGACAATTTGTTTAGTGGAATCGGGGGGCAGTTCTTTTACAATGTTATTGCAGTTGACAGAGCACATAAACGCTTGGACCTAGTGTAGTCAGATATATTAATGCTAGAAAAGTATGTCGTACTAGTCGTATTTTGTTATCGTATTAATTTAAAATAAATGTTTTAATTAACACCCACCGTACAAACAAAATAAATCCAAAATATTTCGCTACGAGCGAAATATTTTGGATTTATTTTGTTTTACTATTTTGTTTTAGCGATTCTAAGCAATTTATGAATACTGTCTCTGATTTTTTAAGTTAAGTGAAAGTTCACCGTTCTACAACAATACTAACATGGGCTGTTCTACAACAATACTAACATGGGCTGTTCTACAACAATACTAACATGGGCTGTTCTACAACAATACTAACATGGGCTGTTCTACAACAATACTAACATGGGCTGTTCTACAACAATACTAACATGGGCTGTTCTACAACAATACTAACATGGGCTGTTCTACAACAATACTAACATGGGCTGTTCTACAACAATACTAACATGGGCTGTTCTACAACAATACTAACATGGGCTGTTCTACAACAATACTAACATGGGCTGTTCTACAACAATACTAACATGGGCTGTTCTACAACAATACTAACATGGGCTGTTCTACAACAATACTAACATGGGCTGTTCTACAACAATACTAACATGGGCTGTTCTACAACAATACTAACATGGGCTGTTCTACAACAATACTAACATGGGCTGTTCTACAACAATACTAACATGGGCTGTTCTACAACAATACTAACATGGGCTGTTCTACAACAATACTAACATGGGCTGTTCTACAACAATACTAACATGGGCTGTTCTACAACAATACTAACATGGGCTGTTCTACAACAATACTAACATGGGCTGTTCTACAACAATACTAACATGGGCTGTTCTACAACAATACTAACATGGGCTGTTCTACAACAATACTAACATGGGCTGTTAAACGACAAAGGCACTTAAAAACTATTTTTATATCCAAAAATTACAGATAAATAAAATACCTTTTGCGAAAGTATTTTTTAATTCAAAGTTTTCAAGAACAAAATTGCTTTGTAAAGCATTTTATTTATGTCAGAAACATAAAATTTATCTTTTTAAGGCCCGTATTCTAAAACAAGACTCAAGTATCGTTTGATCTTAGTTCACCTGATTATTACTTGAGCCTAGAATCGTTGCTTAAGTATTGTTCTTATTCCAAAACTGCCCTTAGACTCAACTCAGCTGAATCTAGATTTAAGTAGAGATTCAAGCGGATATTATTTTTGTCTATGAATCAGTCTGTTTTCGTTTACATTTTTATTTTAGTTTAACAATGTCGTTCCGCGTAACGCATAATTAAAAATGTTACAACAATTTAATTAATTAAATAAACAGTAATGTAGTTTGTAATTATTAAGTATTTAACTATTTAGGTAATGATCTACACTATATCATAAAGGTTTTATATGTTTTTATGCTTAAAACCCTAGAATCTACTCAAAGCATTTTTCGTCAAACTATTTCAAGAAAAATTATGTAATACGGAACGTCAACAATGTCAATGTATTGTGAAATGTCTTGGAAATGTCACATTAGTCGCGATTTTCTTTTGAAAAATGTCTAATAGAAAAAAGAGGAACTTTGTCTTGCAGGAGAGATATCTCCTGCTGGAAATAATTAAAAGTTTCAAACATATTATTGAAAATAAGAAAACAGACAATGCAAGTGCTGCAATCAAAAAAGACGTCTAGATCAAAATAGCAGAAAAGTATAATAGCTCGGCTATTGTCACTGAACCTGTAAGTAGTATTTATTCTCGCTCGCTACTGTGTTAGTCTATTATTTATTCAATGTTCTGCTATCTGGTTGTGCACATTGACTTGAAACTGTCTTGTTAAAGCATTTCAATCTGTAAAATACATCAGAAACAGTGTGTGAAGTGTCTAGCTTTTGAGTTCCATAAACAAAACCAAGTGTATTTTCTAGTTACAAAATGAAATACATTTTTAGGCATCAGGAGAACAACTGCGCCGCCTTTGGCAGAATTTAAAAACACGGCAGAGAGATGCGCTGACCAAGGAACGCCAGTACAGGATGTCAACTGGTGGTGGTGGCCCTTGTCCTGAATTTGAAATAGACCCTGACATAGCCGAGATAGCACCTGCTCTCCTTGTTGAAATACGTCAGGCCATTGACTCTGACTGCAATGGTAAGAAATGTTTACAATATTAATCTAGAGTTCACACATTCTGTGAATATTATCATACATTTATGTACCTTTGTGTTTCTTTTACAGCATCACACCCTGTGGAATCCTACATGGAAAACAGCCTCTCTGTCCCTCATGCTTCGCAAGCTCATACTACTTTACTTGGCAACTCAGAAGAAGCAGTAATCTGCAACGAGGCCTGGGAAACATCACAGCTGGCTTCTGAACAGAATGCAATATTAATAAGCAATGACGCTTGTGAAACGTCAAATCCATCAAAGCAGATTACTGAAGCTCCATTGGACTTTTCTTCCAATGAAAAAAAAATAAGGGTTCAGATTTTACAAAAAGAACATTTAAGCAGAGAGAAGCGAGCTGGGGCATTACACAATCTCCAATTACAATACCTCAAAGAAAAACATGAGTTGGAGATGAAAATTTTAGAACAAAATTTAAGAGAGGCACAAGCAAAAGCAGATACTGCACAAAGATAATCTATTATTCAATATTGGTATTTCAGCGAGGAGAGTGTTTTTTCTGTTATTTTGGTCCAGGTGATAATTGGTTGCAGAACTTGCATTATTTTTTTGTATAACTTGTTTAGGAGTGCTGAGCACTTTATTTTGTGGGTATTGCATGAGACTGAACCGTCACGCTCGTTTGTGTAAAGTCAGCTCGAATCGACCAAGGGAGCGACAGAGATAATAGTCAACCTTGATGAAGGTTTCACTTCTGTCGTGTGGTTTTAAGCACACACACATTTATTTTTAATTCACATTCATCATCTATAATAACTGTCCAAGTGTTATGGTGCTGTCAGTAGCTATTTTTAGAATGAAAATTTTAATAACTTTATACAATTAATCGTATAAACAGATTTTTACATAGGAAAACACGATAATACTATGTTTACTCATTTAAAATTGCTAAAGTTAATGCTCTTAAGGCGAAGTTTTCCCACTTTTAAGCAACGCTTTTTACTACAGATGGCCATGAAGCTTAATATATTGAATTAAAGTCGCATTTAGTGGAGCAAAACCGTAGCGCTTATACACAGTCGTGCGTTACGCAACTTTTTTTTTAAGGTTTTCTCGAAATTTTCCGAAAAGTATAGTTTGAATATAAAATATACCTTTACAGTTCCCTCCATAATTATAATTATGAAATCTGTATATGGAAGTAAAGCGCAAATCAGTATAACTTTTCTTGTTTCTTTTCTATTGAGCAAAATGTCCTTAATCTTGTTTCGGTCTTTACTGTTTCCTACTACTTTTATAATTTTAAGCTAAACATGGAAGTAGATAAACTCAAACTAGAATGATTAAAATTGCTAAAAGTGGAAAAAGAGGCCTAAGTGAAATATAAAAAAGCCATTAATTCCATTATCATTTCAGGCATAGGACGTCCACTGCTGGACATATGCCTCCCCAATTTATTCCTGTATGTGGTTCTTAAATAATTCAATTCAAAGATTTATTCCAATGCTGTTTCACCTCTTCTACTTATTTTGCACATGGAGGAGCAGGGCTAAAAGAAGAGAAGTTACAGTGCCTTAATATAAATTTGTAATTCTATCTAAATAATATCATATTATCATACCCATTGCCAGTGGCACCTTATTTTATGTTTAGTACCTATATCCTAGATTGTTGATTAGTGTTTTAGCATCCCCGTCGATCCTGTTACGTAAATTATTTCCATCCAATGATTGCCTGGAAGAGATCGCTTTTAGCGATAAGGCCGCCACTTGTGGCACTAGCTCGTAAGTGTTTTCTATGTTTGCAATTTTTATTTCTAATGTGCACAATAAAGCGTTTCTATGTTGTTAACTTTTAAAATACCTATGTAGCTATTCCTAGTAATTAAAATGATTATAAATAAAAGACTGACCTTATTACTTAGTAGTTTTGTTTTATTTTTATATTCATTTAAAAGCTATGTGATTAACAAATGAGTTAATTAATTCAGTTTTTTTTAACCAATTTGTTAAAGTTGTATAGGAGACCATGCTTCATCATCATCATCATCAGCCAGAAGACGTCCACTGCTGAACATAGGCCTCCAAACCATGCTTCACTCAATCAAAACTGCTAATAATAGAAGCTCTAACTGCAAACCCATCAGATGTTCCCGACAGATTTTGGTGGCTTTCCTCCTCTTCAGGGAGATTTTGTTCCTCATCTTCAGGCATGTTGTCATTGGCATTGAGAGCCATATTGTAGAGGACTGCACAAGCCACTATGATGGCTGAAACGGTACCCAGCTTATTACCTAAACCTCGTCGAAGACATGGAAACCGCCGTTTCCACATGCCAAAAGCTCGTTCCACTACATTTCTTGTTTTTCTGTGAACTATGTTATAGTTCTCCTCTGCTGTAGTTGTAGGGTTGTTAACAGGCGTGAGCAAATAAGATAGACATGGATATCCACTATCACCCACTAAATATCCAGTGTGCATCCGCTCCCTGTACTTTGCATTTATTCTGGATAGCTGGAATATCCGGCTGTCATGTGTGCTGCCAGCCCATCGCGAGACGATGTCCATGAATTCACCAGATGGTCCGACAATAGCCTGTAAAAATGTTAATACTGGAGTTAGCACATTGTTACTTTTATAAAAATTCATTATTTATTGGTACAGCAATATTTACTTGTACTTACTTGTACATTTATGGAAAAATAAGATTTTCTGTTTCGGAAGGCCTCATGGTGTTGAACTCCTGGTGTGTCAACAATTTTAACGTGAGTGCAGTCTATTGCACCATCTACATTTTGCAAACCCTGGTGATGCCTGTATTGCCCAAGTCTAGCAAATTGTGAACGGTGGGAAGACATATTGGCTGGATACTTTACATATCGCCCACATTGTTCAGCCAGTTTGCAGGACAGTTTAGCCACGATTCTGGAAACTGTTGGCTGAGACACATGCAGTAAATCTCCACATACTATCTGTAAAGATAAAAGAAGAGTATGAAGAGGCTTATATTCAAAATTTGCAAAGAAAAATGCTAAGTAAATAACTTTGTTCAATCATTACCTGATAAGATGCCGTAGCGTAAAAACGCAAGCACACTAATATTTGAAGTTCCAAGGCTATCGGCAATCCTCGTTGGTCTGGCTCAGGTTGGCCACTCGCAATCATTGGCAAAATTATATTTTTGACCACTTCTTGAGAAAAGCGATAGCGCATTTTAAAATTATTTTCATCCATTGCATACGGATCTTCAGCATCTCTCAAGTGTCGCATTGGAATGCTAACAGCGATCTGTCTATTCACTGGGAAAATTTGATCATAATATTCGATATCTTCAAAAATATCCATGGTGCAAAGCAAATAATAACAAGTTTAATAACAACCAAACCAAGTACACTACACAGAAATCTCTGCTCAAGCGTGATACAGACGTCACTTGCGTGATCGCAGATCATATGTCAACTTGAGTACAAATTGGCAGCTGAGTGACGTTTTAGAATACAGGTGAACTACGATCGTAGAATCTTGACCCAAGTTTAGTTCTAGAATAAAATCTCTACTTAAAACTAGTTTTAAGTAGAGAATCATGACTGAGCGTCGTTTTAGAATACGGGCCTAAGTATCGTAATGCAAAAAAGGTTTTAAATTATTCTTTCTATTGAAAAATGTTCTTACAGTAATTTTTTTACTAGGTATTTAGGGTACATTTTTAAAATGAAAATAAACATATTAATTGAATAATAAATAATTGTTTATTCATTAATCATAGTACAAAACAGTTTCAAGTGACCAGGAATTCCATTTAGACAAATATTGTCTGTATTAGGAGTCCCTGCTCTTCTTAGAATAGAACATCTTTGACTTAGCTATCTAATATATGTGTGTGTGTGTGTGAGTGTGTGTGTTGTGAGTGAGTGAGTGAGAGTGTATGGTTGAGTGGGAGTGGTGGGTGCGATCGTATGTGTGTACATGTAAGTAGTAAGTGTAGATGTGTGATTGTGAGTGTGGAGTAGGAGAATAAACTTGCCTTAGACCGCCACCTCGCCTGATGTTAAGCGATGATGCGGTCTACGATAGAGCACGCTTGCCGAATAAATCAATGCACTTGCGACTTGAAGACACTCAGATTATATTATTATATATATTTAATGATAAATCAATATGACAACCCTACTGGGGTGCAGTGCAGTCAGTCTGTGTGTCAAAACGTTAGCGCAGGCACCCTATTGCTTTTCAGCAGTTTGTATTGCAGTGTTCTGTATTGAAATAGATCTGATCCAATTATTGATTTTGTATTTTCTTTTAACGCCAAATTTACGTTGTTTTAAAATTATTCCTAACGTACTAACGATGTACCCAGCATGCGGATTAAATCAGTGTATGGCCTCTATTTTCACATCGGAATGTTTACTGGGAGATAATCTACAAAGCAATTGGCAAGAAAACTATTAAAAGACCTCTTTTTTTTAATGGTCCATGAGTTATTTATTGCACATCGTTTACCTAAACTACTGGATATTTTTATTATGCATAACTTAAAAAACAGAAAATTAACGAAAACTTAAATAAATAACTAAAAACTATAACTTAAAATAACTAAATAAATAATAAGACCTTTAATGAGTTTTGAGTTTACTCATTACTCATTTTGAATTGTTATTTTTCCTCGTATTTGCTAATTTAAGCAGTGATAGGAAATATAGACAGTCGTAATAGCAGTGAGACAGTAAAAAAGTATCAATTCTCAACAAAGGTCACTAAAATAGCCTGGTGACACTTCATTCCTATTATATATCTGAAACCGAAGCTCCAACAGTACTTCCCGTCTCTATCACAGCTATCCAATCCACAGTTATGATTGCAATATCTCCAGAAAATAAAGCTAGCAAGTAACGGCAGCTAAGCACAAGGGTTTATCTCCAATCAGTCGGCAGTAAAGTCTCGCTTATCTCTCATTAGGCGATACAGCTCAGCCATTAAACCAGTTATGGTCCAATAAAATTTGCGATAAATTCCGCTCAAAGCCTCCTTCGGTTAGCTGTATCGCAGCTCGGTACGGCAGTACTTGGAAAGCGAGGATTCTACAGAGCTAGAGAGATTCTACTACCCACTGACTGTGGTCCCGAAAAATGCCTCTCTGCCTCACGTAGTTGTCGAATTTTTGTCTTTTTTGTGAAAAATTAAGAGTGGTGTTTTCTACGGTCAAACTTTCGTAATCATAATCTGTTTGTGTAAGTGGTTGTTTTATTCTTGTAATGAAATGGTAGGTTAAAACAGATGATGTACGAAAATTTTCACACAAAATTTTTAAAGCACTGTTTGTATGGTCTAGGACCCGGATGTGTCCTAAAACTGCGACCAGAACCACCGGAGGATAGGCAGCAGCGTACTATTAGTACCCGGTGAACGTACTGCGATCGTCAAGCCACCTGCCAAGCGTGGGGATTATGGCAACACCCCTCTGTTATAAGGGAGCCTTTGTTCATCAGTGAACGTTAATGGCTGATGACGATGATGACTATTTGTAGTTATTCTCTTATCCCAATGTTGTGGCGTGCCTTAGGAGAGGCCTGTGTCCAGTAGTGGACTAGTATAGACTGATTATGGTGATGATGAATGTTGTAGCAACATTTATAAAGTTTGGTTCTTAGTAAGTGCTTTTATAATTCTTGATAATAAATCTACCGAACCTAACGCGCTCAACAGTCTCGGCCTTTTCTAAGCTCTAAATTAATACTCCTTCCACTCCACCACAATGTAGTAGTTTTACATAACCTTACAATACCTCCGAATCGTCTGAGCATCATTCAAGCAGTCGTAAAGCCATAACCGGCTCACGGGGCCCATAAACTGCTTTATCGACGCCAGAAAGAATTCAATTTTAGTTGAACACGCTCCCACCCGACTCTCCCCGTGCTAGAGAAATTTCGCATGATTTTGTTTGAAACTTTACCTCCAACGTTACTTAGTAATATGTTAGCTTCTTTTTAGAGCTGGCTCAAATAAGCGTAGCTTTAAAGTATGTTCGGAATAGTTTTGTATGCGGTATTTGCTCGAAATTTGGAAATGTACACTAGAAAATTCAAATTTTATTAACAATCGTATAAAAAATCAAGAACGCTCAATTATTTTCATATCGGGTAAATAGTAATTGTATACGTTCTCACTATACGAACTTCTGTTATTATCTGTTTCTTATTGAAATACAGGTATCAGTTTATTATATACTAGCGGTCCGCCCCAGCTTCGCACGGGTATAGATTATGTCACCCGGGGATAGCGTAGCTTCCCAACAGTGAAATAATTTTTCAAATCGGTACAGTCGTTTCGGAGCCTATTCAATGCAAACAAACAAACAAACACTCAAATCTTTCCTCTTTATAATATTAGTATAGAAAACTTTTCGATAAAACTATTACAGATAAAAAAATATAACATACACAGCGAAAGTAAGAAGGAAAAAAAACCAACCTATAGTTGAACAAATCGCCACCATGCGGTAGGGTGGGTCCCCAGAATGCTGGCAGCATTGCCCCGCTGGATTGCGAGGTTTACTTTTTATGCATCATAATGAAATGTGTACAATCAATTAAAACATGCATTCAGTGGTACGTGTCGCGGTAGCCAGGATGGCGACCAGCATGGCAGGGGCTTGCATTGTTTCCCGCACTCGTATATTTAAAGCTTCCGCTAGTTTTTTCTTATTACACCCGCTGCGAGCGTGTATGATCATAATAAATCCACAAACACAAAGGTCGCAGATATTCCAGCAAAAAGCAACGGGTTTTCGCCAAAAGTATTATTTCGTAGGCAAAAAATGAAAAAAAAAACGGCAATTAGCCGTAGCGTTCTACGCGGCCACTTTAATACTGCTTTTTCAACGTTTTTTAAAGTTCTAATGGTGCCATTTGGAGGCAAAAAAAGGATACGTTATCGTTAAAGTGAATTTATGAGTTTATTAAATTAGCATTTCAAATAGTCGTTAATGCTGGACGCTGTTAGATAGTTGGGGCTCTAGGTTTCTGTCACAGTGGTTTACAAAAGATCAGTAAAAAAATATTGCTATATTTTAATTAAAGAAGGCCCAAGGATGTTTTAGGTCCCGTTAGGGTATATATTAGATCCATGAGAAGCCCTTAAAGTATTAAAAAACAAAAACTTTTTTTTTTTTACTTTCGTAACTGAACATCGCAAATATCTTTATAACTACGTTCTGAACTGAACTAAAAGAAGTTTGCTGCATTTTATTTATTCTTTGAATATTACATAAGAATAGTAAACTGCAATAGTTTATCTGCGCTCCCAAACGATCCAGCTACAAATCACGGCAGTTTCTGCCACATTAAAGTGCATCTTAATTAGCACGGCCATTTTAAAATAAGCTTTAATAATTCCCTAGCTAGATGCAACCTGGCGGAACGCAGCCAACCGGAATGCAGCCGCCAGCCAGCCAGCATGGCTGCAAGAGCTTGGCTGCCAGCCGCGTCTTACCACAATGATTTAGATGCATTGTTTGCAAGCAAACAGCTCTTTTTATACTTACAGAGTTATTAAATATACATTACTGTAGATAATTATGGTCTGGTGTATGGGGTTGAAGTAGCTCGTATTATAAGTAATATATCGTATCATAAAAACATTAATATTTATGAAAATCGTGTAAGGAGCTCATAAAAAACATTAATTACTTATACTCACTAACTTGCGCAAAAAACTTATACACTTATGCTACTTGCCTACGTATATTTATGGCCAAAAGAAGGATGTAAGTCAGTCGCCACACGAAAACCCGCATCACATTAAAGTTATTCCTTTCCTTACAAGTAACAAAATCTCGAATCACGAGTATGTTGTCGTAAACCTAATTAATGTACATGTACCTTCCGTTTCCGGCGTTCGAACCGTAAACATTAAAGTACGTGTGTCCACAATAAATCACTTTTTTAAATAGTAAGAAGTTGCAGTTTTTAAACGAAAATCACTTTGATACAGCAATATAAGTGCAGTGCAGAATTGTGAATAGTCACATTCGGAATTCCGCAAAGGATTTAAGTAGAAAATCACCAAGCAAGTACACCGACATAATTTGATTGAGGTTAGATAAATCGTTATTTTTGCAAGTGACTCACTCAAACATATCATAGACAATAAAGAACACAATTCGAGTCACTGTCACTGTCAGTCTAACAGGCAAAAAAAAAAAAAAAACGTCATGACTGTCACCATCAACTGTGCTGCCAGGGTGTAAAAATAATTTTCTACTACGGTCTACGACAGAACGTTCCATTTCACGCAGATTTACTTAAATTTACGCGCCAATTTCCTGCATTATATTACTTTGACGCGTATTCCGCAAGTACTCAATTATGGATTGCTCAGCGTGCTGTAGCGGTATAAACGAAGAAGAATATTTGCGCTGTACAGAGCTAAGCTGCAATAAATGTTACCATTTTCTATGTACCGGTGAAAAGAACCTGATACAGTCAGCTGTAGGAACATGGGTATGCCCCGAGTGTCGCTGTGCCGCTAAGAGAGGGGGTGATAATAGCCATACTCCAGTGGGCGCGTCTAAGAAACACAGAGATGAGCAAAATATAACTTTTCGAAAGAAAGTCCCGCACATTAACTCTAAAGATGAGGAGGACAAGACGAAAAATCTTACTGATGAGGTCGGTGAGGCTCATGAATTGCATTGCGAGCTAATAAAGATTAGGAAAGAGCTTATCCATTCTAATTCACTTATAGCTGGCTACGAGTCTAGGCTAAATCAGGTAGTCTCCATAATAGCAGACTATGATAAAAAGCTCAGTCAGTCTGTTACCGTAATAGCGAGCTACGAAATTAAGCTCAGTCAATATGTCGCTGTTATTGCAGGCTATGAGTTGAAGATCAATGAGTACATGCGTCAGACTGAAAAACTACTCAAAGAGTCGAAGAAGTGCGACTCCACCGATGACGCTGTAAGGCTCAATGCTCAGCCTATTCCTAAGCCGGTTCAGAACCCAGTGAAATCTGTTATGCAATGCACCAAAACTGTGCTTCCTGCACCTTGTAGTCCAACTGTAGCCGGCATGTCTCCAGCACCTTCGAAATCACCTTCAGCTACGCAGCCTCAGCGTCAGAATGCGCTAGTGACCTACGCTGCAGCTGTTGGACCAGGGAATGCAGCTACGCAGCATCAGCTGACTAAAACAGTGGTTACGCAGAAGCAGAAACACAGCAAAGAAGAGCCAAAGCAGCCCACAACTCATCCTTTGTCAACCACAGGCTTGCAGTCAGCTAGCAAGAGCAAAATCCGGCGCCCGACGTCAATTTTCGGCACTGCGGGTCCTTCTGTAACCTCCTTGAAAGCTGCTGAGGTACGGAAATACCTACATCTGTGGAATATGGCGTCAGGTGCTGATGAAGTCCGCGAGTATCTCCGACAATTATGTCCCAATGGATCCTGTACGGTGCATGAACTTACCACAAAGGGGGAGTACAAATCATATAAATTAGGCATCCCAGCTGCCTTCTACGACATTTGCTTCTCAAACGACGTGTGGCCGGTAAATGCTAGAATCAAACCCTGGGTCAATTATAGAGGATCGCCGAAAAAGCCAAATGACAGAATCGAACTCAATACTGGCCCACGGCCCTTTCGCGAGAAGCCCTATGACAGGGCAGGACCAACGCAATAAGGAATGCAAATTATTTGCGTATTATCAAAACGTCCGTGGACTCAAAGGCAAACTGAAAGACTGGCGGAACAATTTGCTTCTAATGGAATATAATTTAGTAGCCGCAACAGAAACCTATCTAGACGAGTCTGTTGCAGATTCTGAAGTTGTCGATGGAAGCTGGAGTATATTGCGACGTGACAGAAATACGCCATGTGGAGGCGCGTTACTGGCCGTGCAGCAACCTATCGTACTTCGTCATCACCCTGAGCTGGAATCCGTTGGCGGTGGGGAAGATTTATGGGCGAGTTTCGAGTGGCGTGGTCATAAGGTGTATGTTTGTGTTTTTTATATCAAATCAAATGGCCCAGATGATTTCTACATGAAATGGTTTTATAAAGTTGAAAGTTTTATCAATAATTTAAAAGGGATAGTCCTGATTTTTGGTGACCTAAATTTATATACAGCTTCAGTGAGTGTGAACAATTACTTTAATTATTTTATGTCTTTCTGCAATTTGGTGGATAACAATGCTATACCAAATTGTAATGAGAGGATGTTAGATGTCATACTTACTCGTAATAGCGCAGCTGCTAATGTTTATGTAGTAAGGGCAACTGACTCAATAGTTAAAATAGATCCTCATCACCCCCCTCTTGACGTCAATGTTAATATATTCTCTTCTAAACATGAGGACAAGTTGGAACCTAGTAATATTGATCTCTGTAAAGACTGGAACTTTAAAAAATGTGACTATGTTCTATTGCTTGAAATGATTTCTGATGTGTCGTGGAGCGATTTTGCGAAGCTTAACGATATTACTTTGTGTACCCAAAGTTTTTATAACACTGTTTATCAAATTTTTAACATGTGTATTTCCAAGAAGCGTCGCTGTACTTCATCTGGTGCTCGGTATCCGGTCTGGTTCACTAGGTCCATCATAAATGACCTAAAACTCAAACTGAAGCTTCATCGGAATTGGAAGCGTACGGGTACTAAGGAGGCTTATGAGTTGTTCTCCGGGTTAAGGTCTGAGCTGAAAGCGCGCGTCTCAAACGCTCACGACTCTCACGTCTCTACCATAGAGCAGAATATCAAAACGAATCCACGAAAGTTCTGGAGTCACGTATCGGGCTTGCGCTCTAAGGGTGGATTCGAGCCAACTGTCACCTATAAGGGTAATACAATTAGCGGGGTACGGGCCTCGGAGGCGTTTGCAGACTTTTTCTCTAGTGTATTTTTATTGGACCAACCTAAATTAGACGCAGACAGCATTTCTAGTAGCGATTTGTCTCGCTCAAGTAATTACGTCCATATTGCTGAGGTATCGCCTGATGACGTAGTCGCGGGGATTCAGAAACTCAAACTTAATAGCTCTATTGGCCCCGACAGTATCCCGCCATGGCTTCTAAAAGAAGGCAAGATTTCTTTCGTATACCCTCTTTGTCATATGTTTAATCTGGTGTTGAGAAATGGAACGTATCCAGCGGAATGGAAGCTATCCCGAGTCACTCCAATCCCCAAAAGCTCGAATAAAACAGCTGTAGAAGAATATCGCCCAATAGCTATATTACCAACCCTGGCTAAAGTCTTTGAGCATGTGATCCATAAAAAGTTATACAGGCAGATTGAACCGTTCCTATGTAACGAGCAACATGGTTTCAGAAGTAAAAGATCTGTGAATACCAACTTACTGACCCTAGTTGACTATATCTCCTCCAGACTTGACCGTAGGTTGCAGGTGGATGTGTTATACTTTGACCTCCGGAAGGCGTTCGATAGGGTCGACAATGACATACTGTTGAAAAAGCTTAGTGCTCTGGGGTTCACCCCAGCCCTTCTCAGTTTCGTCGCAGATTACCTTCGCGATCGCCAACAGTTTGTCCGGCTTGGCCTGTATGATTCTCGACCCTATCACACGCGTTCCGGAGTTAATCAAGGATCAATTTTTGGACCTATGCTTTTTAACCTTATGATCAATGATCTTCCTACAGTTGTCAAGCACTCGCAATGTCTTTTGTATGCAGACGACTTGAAACTATTTCTAGAAATAAAAACGGTGGAAGACTGCTTAAGGTTGCAGCAAGACATTGACGCTATTTATCAGTGGGGCTTAGAAAACAAAATGGAATTTAACGTTTCAAAATGTTTCGAGATGACGTTCGGCCGAATGCGACATCCAATCGAGTTTAATTACAAATTAAATAATACTGTAATATCACGGTCTACTACTATTAAAGATTTGGGGGTCACATTCGACCGGACTCTTACTTTCAATGATCACATCACGGTAGTCGCTAAAGAATCTTTCCGACGACTAGGCTTTGTGTTACGGAACTCTAGAGACTTTCAAAATACTGACGTTATCAAGCTCATTTTTAGTGCCCTTGTCCGGAGTAAGCTTGAAGCCAGCTCTTGTGTGTGGCACCCGCATGAGCATAAATACACCCTCATGTTGGAGAAGGTTCAAAAAGCCTTCCTCAGATACCTGTACAAACGGAGCTATGGGTACTACCCGTTTATGTATCCTACGGAATTTCTGCTCGGTTCCCTAGGGTACAACTCATTACAAGTGAGAAGATCCCACGACCAGCTAATGATGATGTGCAAGGTTATACGCGGTAAAGTTGATGCGCCAGATCTCAGTGAACAGCTCTGTCGTCTATACACTCCCGACAACTACTTTCGGTGCCGGAAACATAAGCTGTTTGCTGTACCGTGGTGTAGGACGGTAGCTCATGAGATGTCTCCGATACCGCGATCCCTTGCCACACTCAATGCGCTCCTTGATACCAATCCAGAATTTGATGTATTTGACGGCGCTTGGAGAGACATTATTGCACAGTGTTTGAAATATTGTGAGATGACGTCGAAAAGCATTGCGAAGTCGCTGTCACATAATATATAATATTTATGTACTTTTCATTTAATTAATTTTTATTGAATTTTAATCCAGGATTTTATGAATGTTGACATTTATCCAATTTTAATCTGACATTGTATGTGTTGACATTTATTTAATTGTTGATTTGAAATTGTATGTTTGACATTTATTTAATCTTAATTTGACTATTATCTGACTGAGTGTATTTAATCTCTTTAATTATTATTATTTTGCTTATTGTAGGTAATCTTGTGACATTTGTTATGATTTTGTGTTTTTAAAAATGTTATTGATGTCATTAGTGTAAATCGTTTTTGTGCGGTGCTAATTTGAATTTGAAAATAAATAAAATAAATGTATCTCTCTAAACACGGTGAAATCCTGAGCAGAAACGGCCGGGAAGAGAGCGCGCAGTATTCATTTAAATAGATAAAGAAGGAGTCGCTTTCGACGAAACCTTAGCCGAGTTTCATAATTAAATTACTCTCTTCCATTATAAATAAAAGCACCAAAATATTCGTGAGCTTTCTAACGTGAATTCGCTTCCCCGCCGCAATTATTATGCTATGAGTAGCCCCCACTTTACACCGAGAGGTAGCGCTCTTTTTATTCAGATTGGGGACGCTGCAACTCTTGCGATGTTAGCTTTTTAATTATGCACAAAATATTTTTAGTTAACCGAACTCGCACCAGTTAAAAGAAACGTTAACGGGAGCGCATTAAACGCCTCCAACTTCAGCCGAAGGAGCGCAGCGCAGGACATAATTAAACGCGACGGAGAAAATGTACAAACACAACATTGCAGAGGAAACTCGGAATATTACATTAAAATCTGCGAAGGAAGGAGCCTAAGTAATGCAGTTCCGGCACTTCATTCCACAGAGTCCCATCTGCTCGGCGCGGGCGCCCGAGTGCGCCCCTGTCGATCTCACCCCGCACAATGAAGCGACCGGCGAAAAAATGCAGGGAATTTCGGTACAGAGCGAATTAAAATAAATCGAACCGACATTGAATTGTTGCCTTTCAGACCTTGTAATGGCTCGTTTCTTGGGCACTCTGGATGAGACTTTATTATGGATTCCGTGCCTTTTACTGATTTTCTCGTAAGGATTTATAGAGAAACGTTTTACTGGAAATTGAAGCTAAGAGACTTTGTATATCAATCCCAATTGAATCGATTTTGTGTACTGTTAATGTTAACAGAGATCTGCGATTTACCGCTTTTTTACCTCCTCTACATTTTTGTCCAAGAAAAAGTTTCAGATCGGTCGTTTAACATTGACCATACCTAATATTTTTTATGTTATCCTTCATCCACTGCTGGGCAAAGGTTTCTGTCCTGGGCCAGCATTGACCAATATTTTTTAAAACTCCTGAGCTCGTCGTGCCACTGGGTCCGGGGGCGACCTGGGAGTCTATTGTTCGGCGGCTTCCACTTCGTAGAGACCTTCGTTTTTTTTTTACTATAAGTGATTACTTGAAAAGCATCGTACGCTATCAAAGAAAATGTTTTTTTTTTTTATGCCATAGGTAGCAAACGAGCAAACGGGCTGCCTGATGGTAAGCAGTCACCGTCGCCTATGGATAATTGTAACACCAGAGGCATCACAAATACGTTGCCAACCCTTTAGCATAGACTAGCATAGAATCCGTCACGTGATTTACAATGCGTAGCACGCCATCTGTCAACTAGTATGTAGCATTTGGAGCCTTTTACAGATCCCTACTACATTAAAACAGTGTACGGCCCTGCAATTATTATTTGCCGTGCTGTCAAAAATATATCTCTATTTCGTTCTGGTAACAACAATTTTGGCATATGAGTAAGGAAAGTAGAATTTTTAATTCCTTTATGCTTAATTAGCACTACTTCTATGCTAGTAGTCCTTATTTTGAGTACGCTATAAACATATCGTTATGCTCCATGTAAGTAGTGCATACAAATTGCTCGCACACATTACAACTCTACTACCAGCTGAGCCGCGCAATAAGTAAGTAATATAACCGCCAACATAACAATGGCATGTACTATAATCTGTCCACGCGCCTGACACTATAAGCAACAGAGAAGATAGATCAAACAATAACTGGCAATAAAGGATAGCACATGTCATGTTCTGCCAGACTAGAGCGTTAGTTCCCAGGCCCTTGAACGCAGAGCAAAGTTGTCCAAGTAGTAAGCCAGCCGTCCGTCGGCGCCAGCAATCATAATTCTGAACGAGTCGCCTCGCCCTGTGTCGACTCGTCTCAAGTGAGCTGTAAACAGCTGCAATAGGACCTGCTTCCGAAGTTTTAAAGATTAATATCAGTTATATTGGTCTGCGAAAGTTTTATTATATACCTATACAGGGCTACACAGAAAGGGTAAGACGAAAAGGGTCCATTATCTCTCTTCTTCTTAGTCGGACACTCTTGGCAGAGTGGTCGTGGTTGGTAAGACGGTGGTACACGGCGGGTCTTCAACGTCGTCGGTCTTTTCGGCGTCGATCACTGATATTGCAATGCTTCTCCATTTTACTCGGTTCGTCGCATTACGTGAACACTCTGTTATGGTAGACTTAGTTGCTGTCTTGATGAGGTCTGTCCAGCGTGTAGGAGATCTGCCTCGACCTCTCTTCCATCCATCCAAGGGTCCATTATACTCATTATGAAATCACGAGTGAATCGGTTTCTTCTAGGTAAGAGTGCTCCATCGTAGACCGCATCATCGCTTAACATCAGGCGAGATGGCGGCCAAACGCAACCCTATTTTAAAAAAGTTTAATAATCATCTCTTATCTTTAGATAATACTAGCTCCATAAAGTAGTTCAGATACAGTAAGTTAGATTACCTAGGTATGATTGACTCGAAAAAATAAACTTACAACGGTAAAAAAATCGATTTATAGCCGAGGGCTGCATAAATATCGATCTTAAAATCGGAATGGATAATCAATTATAAAAACCCACTTCACAACATTTTAAATGACAATAATTATTATGAATTTTCCAGTTATTTTTATTTAAAAGCCAAACTACTAAACTGATTTTGATAAAATTTTGACAAACTAAGTAAAATATATTCTTTAAAAAAAAAACAAATCAGTTCATAAATGACGGAGTTTTAGGTAACAAACATTTTAGTAAAACTAATATTATTAATAATAATATTGTGAACCTTTTTTGAAGTCGATTAAAAATAAAATTTGTAGCGCGTTAATATCTCCTGCCAGTGCTAGATAAAACTGTATCTATACTAATACTAATATTATAATGAGGAAAGATTTGATTGTTTGTTTGTTTGTTTGCATTGAATAGGCTCCGAAACTACTGAACCGATTTGAAAAATTCTTTCACTTTTGGGAAGCTACGCATGCCCCGGGTGACATAGGCTTTAATCTATACCCGTGCGAAGCCGGGGCGGACCGCTAATATTGTATAATCGCAAAGACGCCTATAAGAAAAATAGCAACATTTTCCTCAACCAGCAGTTTTCCTAACACCATTAAAATCATCAATCAATCGAACACATCGCCGTCACAGACACGCGTCACATCACGGCATCTTCATCGGAAAACTTGGCCCCTCACCAATAAAAAGTTGCGGTCCCATGGCGACGGTATCACAACACAGTTGTCAACTAAGGTTGTCAACGACACACTGTTGTTTGCCGACAGTTGGTCTCGATGTCAACTAATAACTAGTTGCTTTGTTTTATTGGTGTTGGTAACTTTGGCTCGACTCGGTAATAAGAGCAGTTATGTTTTGGGAGAGTAGTTATTCTGGTGATTTTTTCTGAATGTTACTGGTGCATTGTTTAAGTTAGAGGTTTTACAAGTACATATTATAAAGCTGATTTCACAGCTGTACGGGAGGCATACAGGCTCCCGGAGCAGAGACATACGGGAGGCGCTAGAACATCGTTTCACAACGACCCGGATTGTTCCGTACGAAATTTGACTTCGGGTAAACCCTTTTTCTCGAAAAAATTTAGCGGGCTCCAAACTGTTTAACTGTATAGTGAAAAAAAAGCAGGTGAAATACAGAAACAATTATCTGATCTGAGGTTAGAACATAAGTAGCGGCCCTATGCAAAAATATTCTATTTTCAGAATATTCTATTTACAGAATATTTTTTCTTCTGAACTATAAAAAAAACGAATTCTTAACCCTTAACCCTTTAAAAAACACAATTGCAAAAACAAAACGCACACGACGACGTGAAAGAAACAAAGCGACGCGGCTGCGATATTGCAAAACGCAGGCGGGATTAAAGCATGCATAGTTAAAGGGTTAACTGCTGGAGATGGCGCTATACTACCGCGCACGACGCAAAAAGGACTTATGCACACCAGGAGCAAATGTGAAAGTTTATTTTAGCGCTGCAGTAGGGTCAAAACTAGGATATTCCATCAGTGATAGAAAAGCGGAATTTTCCATACAAAAACTCAGCTCCTACTATGCGCTTTATCACAGTGCTCTTACCGTCAAAGTTCATAAACTTAAACCAATTCAACGTTCCAATGCATTTTAACCTTACTTCAGTACTTATAGAGTAGCGCTATGGAGTAATAACGATGTTTGTACTAAGATTGCGAGTTAGGTTTGAACTCACACTGTATCCAGCCTCTTCAGACTTAACATTGTTGTTTTATGAACTTTTGTAAACTAATGTCATAATTTGATTATTTACGGGATATTTACCGTGGTAAGGTTGTGGAATGAGCTCCACAAACCATAACCATGATCATATAACTTTAGTGAACAACCGTGGTAGTATGCAATATTATCTTGGTAATTAAATTTTCTATGCAATAAAAGCAGCTTAGTTTACTATTAATTATTAGCACAATCATGGACATGGTAACCTGGAGGTATATGGAGCGATGGTGACCGAGCGGTAGAATGTGCTCTTTACAATCTGACGGGACCCGGTTCGATCCTCGGCCCTGCACCAATGTTTTATTTAATATTTAAGTAAATTATGTGCTGTTTCAATGCCAACGCTCAAGAACGGCAACGGAAAACATCGTGCGTCACGAAACTGGTATGTCCGAGAAGAAGATATATGACATTCACTAACATGCACCGGGCCAGCATGATGGATTAGAGCCCATCCTCTCTCTCTTTCTCTCTCTGAGAGAAGCCTGTGTTCCAGCAGTGGGAACTTGATAGGCTGACAATGATGATGATAAATAATTAGCTAGGTTTTCTGAAGTTTGGCGATATTAACTTGTGCTTACAAAGTGTGATATAATCGCTCCCAGTGTGTCAGCGGAGGTGTGCATTCGAAACGCATACATAATTCATGGTTCACACCGAGCCCGGCCCTGACTCCTGCCAATTCCATCGGCGCCACCTTCATACCGAATCACTATTTTTGTACCGACGTTATGGACCGTGGGTAAAATTATACTCGAGTCAGGTTTAATTCGAAGATTGTATTTACGGGACAAACAAGGACGTTTTATTTTTATAAACCAGGCATTTTATTAGTTTACTAGCGCTTGAGCCAGATCGTCTTTTAGTTATTTCGTATTAGACAGCAGGTATTTAAAAAAAAGAATTTACTAAATAATGTACCAACTTTTTACAAAAAGAAATATTTATCGTTATATTAGGCAACTCAGTACAGAAACATATTATTATAATTATATACTTTCATACAACCAATTGAGTAAAAAACAACAAAAATAATCGATCTGTCTGATTAATTAAATAGTCAATTCAGAGTCACGCATCTCAATAACTAAAAAAGCATCGTTTTCGCACGAGTGCATCGAGCCTTATTTCTTATTTCTGCTTACGGCAAACTTCTGCGCAATTCCTGTCGAGAACTTATGATATGCAGTTTATTTCAAGAATCTGCTGGCTCTACATTAAGTATGCGAGTTCCTATGTACCTACCTCCGTGTTTTATATTAGAATATACATATATCTGTGCCTATATGGTACATTCACAATTTTTACAGAAAGTGAATTGGAGTCGAACCAATTAGCTTTTTGTAGCTCAGACGGATTATAACAAACAGCAGTTAGAAATTATTTTCAAACTGCGACAACGCTTCCCTGTCTTCAGCATGGCAATTCACTATTAATAAAAGAAACAAAACAACAAAATTAATATATACATTTTATATTAAATTGATTCTAATTTTGATCGACGTGATCAGCAGTGCCTTTGCTTAAAAGTCTAAATCAAACTTTTATTTATTATACACAAAAAAGCACTAAACATTTACAAACGTCACGAGTCATGCATTTGTTGTGAACGCATAAATTTTGGAATTTTCTTTGTTTCTGCAATGCATTGAAAGTCACGCGCGTGGTATTAGTATGCGACCACTCCACCGAAAGCCACAGCTTTACGAGTGCGTCATCGCCAGCGCGGTGCATTTCCAGAGTTATGGCGATTGACGAATAAAAAACGTATATATTTGATGGCGTGCGCGTCTGCGTTTGATAGGCATGCGACAAATAAATTATGAAAGTTTAGATGACAGTTTTATGAGTTGTCGCATAAAAATTCAGTGCTCATAAAACGTGTTTAAACCACTGAAGCTGAAAGATGATCAAGGATTTGCGTACCTGTACATCTGGTCAACCGAGTTTCTTCTACATATTTCTAGAAGAAGCTCTGGATGTAGAAATACAATACAATATCACATTATTATACCTACACCGAAAAAATACAAAGTAACTTAAAATTAAAACACTGTTTTAAACTATCACGGTTGTCATTCCACAACCTTACCACGGTAAATATCCCGTAAATAATCATATAACTTAAAATTAATACAAAAAACCGGTATTATAATCTATCATCATCATCAGCCAGAAGACGTCCACTGCTAAACATAGGCCTCACCCTTTAACCTCCACATTGAACAACAGCATGCCTTTTGCATCCACTGGATGCCAGCGACTCTCACGATGTCGTCGGTCCCTCTAGCGGGAGGCCTACCTACGCTGCGTCTTCCGGTTTGTGGTCTCCACTCAAGAACCTTTCTCCCCATCGGTTATCGGTTCTTCGAGCGATGGGGCCTGCCCATTGCCACTTCGACTTGCAAATTTTAACAGCTATGCAGTATAATCTATAGCCGGAGCGATTTCTTCCAGGCAACCTTTGGATGGACATAACTGAAAGAACAGTAAGGGTCGACGGTGTATATAATACATATAATGGGTACATCCATACACATAAATACAGAATAAATACAAATAATACTGTGTACTTACCGATACATAATATAAATAATACATACATACCAATTATAAAGAAATATAGTGATTGTGAAATGATTCTTAAATATTTAAAGAGATTTGTCCTGCCTGATAGAAGCAGGCAGCTCATTCCACAGCAGGACAGCTTGAACAGTGAAAGATAAACTGTAGGATGGTATGAGAGGAAGTACGAATCTTAAGTTGAAGGGCACGACAGGATTTCAAGGAACTAGAGTGAGGTTGAACAAATTATTTCAAGTACAATGAGGTGGTGGGATTTTATAAAGATGAAATAGAAAAGAAACAAATTAGAATAGCTTTCTCCTAGCAAACCATAACCAGATAAAATTAGGGTAATGACGTTGTAATAGAAATAATGGATATGTTGAATAAGCATCAAAGGCTAAGTACGTAAGCATTGATAGTTACTTCAACAAACATTTTCCCTCTACAACATAGTAAGTACAAGCACCAGAATAAATAGTAGCGCTAACGGTTACGCGGTGAGCCAATTCATCCATAGTGATTGATACGTGTGCCGCCGTCATCTATTTCGGTCCATTTCGTTACCGGTGGTGGTCCATTTTGTTACGGTGCGAGGTAAAGCCTAGCTCGCTATTTGATTGCCAACGAGGCTTGAATATCAGTTACACTAGAAAAGTGCTGTAACAGAGGTGTCTAGGTATATTATATTCGTTTTTAGGGTTACGTACCCAAAGGGTAAAAACGGGACCCTATTACTAAGCCAACATTGTCTGTTCGTCTGTCTGTCTGTCTGTCGGCTATATCTTTCGAACCGTAATAGATAGCCAGTTGAAAACGGCAGATTAACTAAGAAATAATAATAAAGTCAAAAACTAAAAACCAAAGGAATCCCCATATAACAAACGTGTATTTTGGTATTAGCTCTAATGTAAAAACGATAATACGTACAAGCGTCAAACTTGGCATGATTATAGTAGACACTCTAAAGTATAACAAAAAATAATAAATAATGGCCAAGTGATTGATTGATTGATTGATTAACTCTTTATTGTTCACACCATGAAATTTGATACAGAAGACAAAAAACTCTTAAAAACTAGTGTAACAACTGGCGGCCTTATCGCTAAAAGCGATCTCTTCCAGGCAACCTTAGGATGGAAAGGATTTATAGAAGACGTAGAAGACGGGGTGTGCAATAGAGGATCGACTATAAATTTTTTACTTATACCATACACATACATTCTAATAGTAATACACACTATTACTTAAAATTATTTAAAATAAATATACTAATAGATATGCAATTAAATATATATATATATATAATTATGTAATAATTAATGATACAAATAATACGAATAAGCTGTTCGACATAACGATATTAACAAGGCTGCAACTTTGACAAATAAAACTCTTTAACGCGATCTTTGAAAGTAGCAAGCGATGGAGAATGTCTGATAGACACGGGCAATTTGTTTCACAACTGAACTGCCTGAAATGTAAACGACTTACCATAAAAAGTTTCAGAACGTGCGGGAGGGGACTTAAGTGAGAGGTTGTTCTACGACCTTAAAGGAAGAGGATGACAGTCTCTCCACAAAGTGAAGCATTCTTTAAGGTAGCGCGGGCTGGAGGGGTTAAATAAAATATTATATAGAAAAGAAAGGATGTGAGCATTCCGACGAAGACGAATAGGTAACCACTTGAGCTTAGCGCGATACTGGGATATGTGATCATATTTGCGTAAACCAAATATGAATCTAATGCAATAATTTTGAAGGCGCTCAAGTTTCTCTAGCTGGTTCTCTGTAAGATTAAGGTAGCAGGCGTCAGCATAATCTAGGATAGGAAGAAGGAGAGATTGTGCGAGTGAAACTTTAGTGGCAGTGGGTAAGAAGTTTCGGATGCGTCTTAGTGAGCCACCAGACGCAAACAATTTGCTGCTGATCGATTTAATGTGACAGTCCCAAGATAAGGTGCGATCAAAGATCACTCCAAGATTTTTAACAGAATCACTGAATGGTATTATAACCCCATCAAAAAGAACACTTGGTATCACAGCCCAGTTAATTCTGGAGATCCAGTAAGAGCTACCTATTACTATGACTTGTGATTTTGTGGGGTTGACTTTTAATCCAAAAGAATTGAGTGGTGATAAGTTTCTGTTCATTACCAAATTATAACAGGTAATTTCGTTATTGAATTTTGTGGTGGTACGGAACCCTCAGTGCGTGAACCCGACTCGCACTTGGCCTGTTTATTACATTCATTTGATATCATCCCGCGAGTTACAAATCTACTTACGCCATCTATCGTGGCGTCTACGAATATACTTATTATGTTTTAATTCCCCTGGCTCCGGGCGTTCGCTTCATGCGGCCCGATGCGGTTAGCCTGCGAATGAACGTCGTTGTTTATGGTGGTTATTATTGTCCTGTCCGCAGTAATTTTCATTTAACGAAGCCAAAAATTAAATCGACTTGAAAACGCGAATTTATTTGTATAACACTTTTGCTGAAAATATTAAGGAAACTAGTAATCAAGATAGAAGAAAGATGAACGATAGATTTAGATAGCTCGCTGGTCCAGTTGGTAGTGAGCCTGCCTTCTGCGCTTGGGGGCGTGGATTCAATTTCCACCTAGGACAAACATTTGTGTTTGTTCTATATCTGTATTTATATCTATTTAGGTATTTTATTTTTTTATTTTATTTTATTTATATTTGGATAGCCAACAGCCTTCTTACACATAAATATAGAAATAGTAAAAACACGTAGGCCAACATAGGTTATCACTTATGGCTACACAGGTCATGGTGCTAGTGCACAAAAGTATAAAACTAAAATATTACAAAATAAATAATTGGAAATATATATATATATATATATAAATATAAATATAAATACGAGACTAAAAAACCTACATTAAACAGAGAAATTGAGAAGAAAACTTAGTATTAATAACATTAATAAAGATAGTAATGATAAAAAGATGACAGAGCCGTACGAATTACTTTTATATTAAGAGTTTGTTGAAAAGAACTGGTTATTAATTAAAATTTTAAAGATATTGTGCCTCGATGTAAATAAGTCAACAAGCTGAGAAAAATTAGAGTTAAAGTTAATAAATGTACGCAAAAAGAAAGAGTTTCCACGATAATTCGTGCTATGGCGGGGGATATATAGACGAAGGTAGTTTTTGCGAGACGAGATAGATGGAGAGACAAGCTTGATTTCAGCCAGCAGGGATGAGCAGTCAACTCTGTTCAACACAATGCTGTGCAGAAAGGAGAGGTCCGCAGCCTCCCTTCTCCTACGAAGAGGCAACAGATGATGGTGCCTGCAACTCCCTTCGTAATCAAAATTAGAGTTGGAAATTTTCGCCTTAAAGTTAATGAAACGTAGGAATTTCCTTTGAGGTTTTTCGAGAAGGGTTATATATTTATCATAGCAGGGATTCCAGACCTGGGAGGCATACTCAAGTTGACTTCGGACCAAGGAACAGTACAGAATTTTTAGGGTTTTAATGATCTTGAAATCTTTGGTAACTCTAAGAATGAAGCCCAGTGTTTTCATAGCTTTAGCTGATATACTTTCAATGTGCTTGTCAAAGAGAAGCTTAGAGTCGAGAGTGATACCAAGGTCAACAACAGAGTCAGTTCTATTAAGAGCCTGACCATTAATTCTGTAGTCATAGGTATGAGTCTTAGTGGATCTACTGAAGGTGATGCAACAGCATTTGACTACATTTAGGTCAAGCTTATTCAACATGCAGTATTTGTGGAGGCTATCAAGATCCCTTTGAAGTAACTTCGAATCTTGCTTATCTCCGACTATCCTATAAATTTTCATGTCGTCAGCAAATAATTGAAAATGCGAGTGTTTAAAGCATTGACCAATATCATTAATAAAGATGATAAACAGCAGAGGACCGAGAATTGATCCTTGGGGCACACCAGAGGGGATGGGTGACGGAGCAGACGCGAACCCATTCAAGACTACAGTCTGGCAGCGTTCATTAACATAAGAGGTGAACCACCTCAGCAGATCACCCCTTATTCCAGCCGCATTTAGCTTCGCAAGAAGAATTGAATGATCGATGCGATCGAAAGCCTTGCTATAGTCCGTGTAAATCGCGTCAACCTGTCCCCCACCCTCCATGCCGGCAGTCACCGTATCAGTAAACGAGATCAGGTTGGATGCCGTGGACCTCCCCTTAAGGAAACCGTGTTGCTGCGGCGTGAAGTAGTGTTTCAGAGCAGAGTACATCTGATCGTGGACTAACTTTTCGAAAATCTTAGCCAAGACACAAAGTTTGGAGATCGGCCTATAGTTAGTGATATCCCGCTTGGAACCTTTTTTGTGAATAGGCGTTATCGTTGCTGTTTTCCAGATTTTGGGTACTATTCCAGTGGTAATTGACTTACTGAAGAGGAGACTAACGGGATGAACCAAACTCTCAGCACAGTTCTTAAGAAGGTAAGGATGCAAACCATCGGGCCCAGCTGATTTGTTGCAGTCAAGGGTCTTTAGCAATTTTAAGATGGCAATTTTAGGTATGTATTTAAAAACATATTATGTGTATGTATATCTGTCTATGGTAGCCAT
Source organism: Agriopis aurantiaria (assembly GCA_914767915.1). Classification (NCBI taxonomy): domain Eukaryota; kingdom Metazoa; phylum Arthropoda; class Insecta; order Lepidoptera; family Geometridae; genus Agriopis; species Agriopis aurantiaria. The sequence continues at coordinate 19,547,187 of OU611982.1, read as the reverse complement.
ATCACAAGCTTTGCTTAGTTTGAGGTCAGATGACCGTGTGTGTAAAAAAAGAAAAAGAAAAACCGGTAAGTCATAAAGGTGTAAAATTAAGTCCCCCTAGAAGTCAAGGAATTATATCGTTTTCATATCAAAATTAGAAAATACAAACAATAAAAACCCTCAGACGGTCTAACTGAAGAGTATTTTGAAAAAACATATTCAACATTTTCAAAAATGTAGCTGGCTGGACGATCTGTTTTTCAAATTTTAATTGGGTTGCGTTTGATTCCGCCAGTTCATGGCACCGGTATAGCTAAATAGACGATCAAAGATCTGCGAAGTATTTAGCAAAACAGCAGAGAAACGAAATTCTCTTTAAAAATAAAATTTAAGTTCTGGTTTATCTTTTAGTAAATTTACCACGAGATTTATTTTTGTTTAATTTCCATACGCAAGCGGTAGTTATTTCGGCTCGTTGTCACTATGTTGCTTTTTCTTCAGAGCCTGCTTATTTAGGACGGGCTCAATCTGACCCTGTCTCAACCTTTCTCTAAAACCTTTTTTGAGAAACAATCACAGAGACTTGATTCCCTACTATGGAATCAAGTCGTTTAGTTTGTTAAAAGGCTTAATATTAATAATCAGTTAAGTTATTTTGGCACAGCAATAAAATAATTTGATTTTCAATTTAGACTAACAGCAAAAGTTGCTAAAGTTGGATTTTGCAAGTATCTTTTACAGAAAAGTGAGAATTTACAAGTAAGTTAAGTTTTGTGCATTTTTAGGGTTCCGTACCCCAAGGGTAAAAACGGGACCCTATTACTAAGCCTACGATGTCAGTCTGTCCGTCTGTTTGTCCTACCTTCAAACGGCTATTTCTTTCGAACCGTAATAGTTAGTTGAAATTTTCACAGAATATGTAACGTTACGGCGAATTAACTAATAAAAAAGTCAAATATTAAAAACTTAATGGAAGGTCCCCATACAAAAAAAAATATGTTAACGTATTTTGTATTAAATCTAATGTAAAAACGGCACAAGCTTCAAACTTGGCATGATTATAGTACCTACACACTTTAAAGTAGAACAACAAATAATAATTAATGGACAAGTTTCTGTTCAAACAACAAGTTTTAGGATTTCTTAGTTAATCCGCCGTAACATTACATATTCTGTGAAAACTGCAACTGGCTATCTATTGCGGTTCGAAAGATATAGCCGTTAATAGGTAGGACATACGGACAGACAGACAGACATCGTAGGCTTAGCAATAGGGTCCCGTTTTTACCCTTTGGGTACGGAACCCTAAAAAGGTATCCAAGTACGAGCAGTCCGTAATTATTCAAACATCGTATGTTTGCTACAAGTTCAAGTTGTCCCAAGTAAACTCGCTCCAAAAACGCAGAGTCGGTCGCACACGCAACTTTTATCGCAACTACTCAAACACAACATTATTGACTGTTCGACAGTTGTACGGCATTGTTGGCGGCCACTGTGTGCTTAGGACGCCGGAACTTCACTTCTTACCCAAATATCGATACTTTGTTAATTGCCCCTAAATGGAAGGGTTAACGAAGAAATACTGCCGTTAAATTAACTTTTACAACAGAAATTTCGCAAGAGTCAAAGTAAAAGTTTCCAAATTAAAATAGGATTATCACGCTCAATTAGTTTAGCTCATCAAAACGGCTGACGTATAGACATTTTGATGAAGACGAAACGAGCCTTTCTAATTAAAGTTTAAAGCTAAATAGCGGCTAAACTGGGTAACTAACCAGGTAGCTAACTCTTCGACCCGTCTCGTTACTAACTCCCACTACTAATTCCAACTTGTGAAGAACTCTCCCGGAGGCTTGGGTGAAGGCGCCACAATTCTTTGTTTCAGAATTTACGAATTATTCATATTAAGTAAAAAGAAACTTTAGACTGAATAGCTAGTTAAATTTAGTTTCAAGGCACGACAGGAGCCTCGGTCATATATACAAGGTAAGCTTCACTTGTTGTGTAACTGCAATGTTAACAAACCTTAGAAGTCAATTTCAACCTTCATCTTTTTAACCTACCTCTGTGATTGTTAAAAACAATTTTTTTCTTTTTTAATACATTCAGACAGACAGACTTATTAATAGAGTCCCGAATTATGTACCCATAGGACGTAGTACCTAGGTGTAAAGATTTCATTCTACCTTAAACAAAAAGAAGGGTAACTGTATAAGATGGCGGTGAACCCTCTATTTAACAATAACACTGGCAGAGGTGGTTAGTTTAGAATAGTCCAATAAAAATCTATTAGAGCAGAATGCGGTGGCAAATGATATTTGCGGAGCGGCGAGGCCCTTGGGCGAGGCCTAACCAAACACGGGGCCCGATGGAGACATAGCTTCGGGTACTTTCTGACTTGGATTGTACGCTGTCGGCTGAGGAGACTTCTCACTGCACTCTTACAAGATTTCAACTATTTCCATTTTAACTTCGGAATATCCCCCTCGGACTAATCTCACAACCGGTACTTCGATTGTCCAACTGTCCACCAGTGACCAAAAAACACGCTAGCATAAATATTGCTGGTGGTAATATATTACCACCACCCGGTAAAAAATATCTCCACGTGTAAAAGAGATAGGGAGAATTGTTGAGTGACATTAGAAAAATACATTTTCGTCGAACGCGAGTTCGTTGGTTCATCTTATTTATATATTGCCGTTGAAATAGACCTATTTAGTTGTGCTCTGAATGAATTTACAAAGATAGCTTCAAAGGTTTTATGTTATTAGGTAATTTAGTGTTGTCAGAATGTTGTTTTTTAATATGTAAATTTGCTAGACTATCGCATTAGGTTATAACCTGTAAAGATAGTTCTAAGTTAAAAATAAAATAAATTAATAAATTAGTTCAAAATATAAGGACGAATCTCCAGACGCATAAGGTGGCATGAGTAAGTATAAATCTTGCACCACATATTAAATCTGGTTTAAATGTTGATTTCACTAACTTTTCCATACGATTTGACTATCGACGTTTGAATTTCATTAAATCGAGTTGTAAATCGGTCGTGCAAGTGGGCCTTAGTGTGTTATATGATTACCTTTAGTATTATTTATTCAGTTGTCACAAAGAGGACGCACCACGAAGGAAAATAATCTAAGATATTTTAATGACACCTCGGCTATGCTGTCAAAAACAATAAAGATCCCTAGTTTAAAACGCCATTTTGATCACTTCGTTCCGCACATCACATGACCTCGTGTCCCATTCCCATAAGAGAGAAACCTAGGTGGTAACGGTAGCCAGGTGATTCATTATAATGATTATCTCAATGACAAAAAAAAACTACGTTTGGCCACCAAGCCACTCGTATAGATAATATGGAGAAGGCAATTACACCACTTGTATTTTTCCCTGCCAGCCTTGTTAATGTATCTACGAGTATGTCAGACCCTTGCATTGCTATTCAATATCTTGAAACGACCTCTACAGTTAGTTGTAGCAGCCCGAGTTTGGCCGTATAGTGTACACAGCCGCCCGTCGGTCTCCCGAGACAGTTCCAGTAATACCAACATTTTGTACTGCGCCGTACAAACACACCGAAACGATTGCCCTACGTAATGTGGCTCGTAGCACTGCTACTAGATCTACTTATGTAGCACTATTTGGGTACGTGGCACTGCTACTAGATCTACTTATGTAGCACTATGTGGGTACGTGGCACTGCTACGAAATCTACTTATGTAGCACTATTTGGGTACGTGGCACTGCTACGAAATCTACTTAATAATATATGTAGCACTATGTGGGTACGTGGCTAGGTGGCACTGCTACAACATAATTATATTACGGCAAATTATATTATGGTTTTATGTTAAATCTGGTCGTTTAACGATAACAACTTCTTTTTTTTACTTTCGCGATTTGTATACATGTTTTAAACACATGTTGATCACGGCCATTGTAACATGGTCGAAACGTCGAGGAAAAGGTACATATTTTTACCTAAATTAAATAGTAATTTTTAAACTTTCGCGATTTGAACACATGTTTTAAATGTTTATCGGGACTTATCACGTATTATTTATTTAAAAAAAAAACGTTAAAACGCGTAAACGTATTATTTAAATTAAATAATACGTGATAAGTCCCGATAAACATTTAAAACAACTTCTTCTTCAGGTGACTCTCCACTTGTGGAGGTTGGCCGTCTGCTAGCGAACTTCTCTGTAACTTGTGCTAAGCGGTATTGTTGTTCGACGCTGGCTATGTTGGTTCATTCCTGAATTGCGCAACTACGAATTTTTCTTTCTTCTAGTGCGTCGCTTGCCTTTGACTAAAAATGCTACGATTTCATAGAAATCGGGTTTGCGTACCCGATTTCTTAGAAAAAAATACCTAAAGTACTTAACTCGCACAATTTTTATGAACTTTTAATCAATTTTTGAGCGATCGTCTAATTGTCTTTATCTCATGTAAAATAATCTAATTCAAATAAAACGTGGATTGATTGATCATATTTAGCTGAGGATTAAGGCTTCTAGACACCAGGACGCAATGATAATACCTAAACGAGACGGTCAAGTGCAGAAAGCTTTCGACCCCTACAATGTAAATGGCCGTTTTTTCCGTGAATATTGCAGAGAATTAATTGATCGAAAACTCGCATCAATTATGCCGCTATAATGATATTTGGTGGCCGCTAACGACCGCGGTCGCCTCGCTGCAGCGACTTGCCGCCTTTTATTCTCTTTGACGAATTTAAATCGAGCCGTTTATACCTTATACTAGAGACACACAGATGGACACATTACAGTAACTTTGTTTAAGACGAAATATGCTTCAAATTTGAAGATTCGTCCTCACGAATATTCAAAAGTAGACCTTTAAAATCGATTAATTGACATTATTTCTTTATGTATCATAAATGTTCTTGGAATATTTTATTCGGATGTGTTCACCGATACACTATTAAAGAAATTTGGTTCGATAGAAAAAAAACGTAAACTTTCCTAAAAAACACCCGTTTTTACGTTCCCTTCGATGCATGGAATTAACTTCATTCAAATTCTATAGAAGAAATTTTTATTTTAAAAAATTGTGTTATCCTAACAATCATTCAAATACTTCAGTGATCGCAGTTTTTTGTAAAAGCGTAAGTTTATTTGTAGAAAATAAAGAAAAAATAAATATTGAAAATATTTGAAAGCGCGCACACCGAGTAAGCAAGCATTACCGTCAAACAAGTGTACGTTCTCTACCATTTCGCCTTAAGAGGGGGCAGCCGAAATTTTATGCTAATTTGCCATGATATTCTAACTAAACCAAATATCCGATCATCGTAATAATTGATATATGTGAATTTTCAATTCATTTTCTTTCCGCCATTAAGACAGAAACATAATAGCAAGATATTTACTCGATACTTTAATGTTTTGAAAATGGTGCCTTTTTGCATTTTTTTTTTGATTTTACTTGGAAAGTACTTCAGATACATATCTAAAATAAATACTCACCGAAGGAAAATATAGTTCGTTTTCCAGTGTTAAGACAAAATTTACCTAGATTAATTAGTACTCTCATAATAAATTATATTCGATTTGAGACTTACGTCCTTTAGTTCTAAGCAACTATTCGGTCAAACGGCAAGTCCGATATTCAGTCTTATTCTGGTGCGCTTTGCATCTAAATAGCGAAACATGCTCCGTTCAACCTCAGTACCGCACTGTGCCTCAACGGGGAAGGACGCACGCGCTTGCTTTTCGCCTTGGTTTTATCTTCCGAGTGCGATTATATCAACACCTACTGTATTTTCAAACAAAGGATAATATAAAAAATCGATGGCTCGAACGCGAACACTTGACGCGGCAACCAAGTGGTGCCAATGACCTTAGAGCACAGACTAGGTACTACGAAAAAATAACATAGATACAAATAAAATGGATATGACTAGGCCGTAACGCATCCATTATTATGTATGCTCAGTAATATAACTATTAGAGTCGGAGTGTTTCTTTGTGACAGACAAACAGACAGAGAGAGAGAGAGAGAGAGAGACGGAGAGAAGCAGAGAGAGAGAGTCAGAAAGATAAAACTAAAAATTAAATGACATTATAAAATAATTTAGGTTCATTATAATTTTACAATATTAAAATTAAAAATCATTTAAATTAATGTGATGGTTAATTTGACTTGAGAGTTTCATCCACATTTTCTCACGTTTTTACGAGAAGCGGCTTTCTGCAAAAGGAGGAAGGTTCTCAATTTTAACAGACTAAAAATAGCTTGGTAATAATGGAAGCAAAAAAACTGCTTCTAATAAAAAAAAATTAAAATGTGGAAAGTCAAACAATAGGTACTTATGCTTTTAACCGACTTCAAAACAGGGGCAAGGTTCTCAATTCGACCGGTATAAAAAAATACTAGTCGAATTGAGAACCTTCCTCCTTCTTTGAAGTCGGTTAAAAACATAAGTACCTACTGTTTGACCAGTTGGGTTGGCTCGGGTATGTGCTGGTAAGAGGAAATGCACAATACACTAGCGGGACTACTTACCTTAGTCAAAGTCAAATACTACTTACCTTTTTATCCGACTTCAAATAAGGAGGAAGGTTCTCATTTACCTTCAATTCGACCAGAATTTTTTTATACTGGTTGAATTGCAGTCCACCACTGCGGTGCAACAATGCGGTGCAACACTGCGGTGCAACACTGCGTTGCAACACTGCGTTGCAACACTGCGTTGCAACACTGCGGTGCAACAGTGCGGTGCAACAGTGTGGTACAACAGTGCGGTGCAAACAGTGTGGTACCATCTTTAAATATTTTGAATCAGTAGCATAAAATACGAGTTTCTCAGATCAAACGCTAGGTGGCACCACCAGTATTTCAGCAAAGTGAAGTTATATCAATAAATAGCTATTTATGAATATTTTGAACAAATTGGTTGGAAACATAGGTGAGTTTTTTTTTTGAGGATTAGGTGAGGTTTTGCTTGATTTGCGTCCAACACTAGATGAGAGCATTAATATTTCAGAGAATCTTGACTTGTATCGTAAAATATTTCTGCCATCCTTGCATATTTTAAATCAGTAACGGTGATTATAGATTGTTCAGTTCTAATACTAGAAGACATCTTCAATATTTCAGTGAAGACGTTCAATCAGAAAAGATTTCAGCCATCCTTGAATATTTTAAGTCTGTGTCATTGATTAATGGCTGCTGAGGTCTAAAGCCAAACGACGGCACCAATATTTCAGAGATTTTAAGAAGTAGCTTCACTAACGAAATTTCTTCATTTAATTCAAATCCGAAAATATTTTGACCATCACTACATATTTTGAGTTTTATTCAGTGGTAAATGATTTCACAGGGTGAGTATTAGGGAACTAACGCAGTATTTTTCATACATTTTGGGTAATGAGAAGCCACAGGCAAACCACGGCAAAACTTATCTCAGATGGCGCCACCTTCGCTGGTGCTGTCATTTGTGGCTTATTTGAGGTTATAAACATTGCTCTTGAATGAAACAATAAAAATAAACTTTGCCTTTAAACAGTAAAATGTTTCTATAATGACAGTGGCGAATCTCAGTTAGATATTAACAACCAGGTTCATTGGCACCACTTGGTTGCCGCGTCAAGTGGTCGCGTTCGAGCCATCGATTTTTTATATTATCCTTTGTTTGAAAATACAGTAGGTGTTGATATAATCGCACTCGGAAGATAAAACCAAGGCGAAAAGCAAGCGCGTGCGTCCTTCCCCGTTGAGGCACAGTGCGGTACTGAGGTTGAACGGAGCATGTTTCGCTATTTAGATGCAAAGCGCAACAGAATAAGACTGAATATCGGACTTGCCGTTTGACCGAATAGTTGCTTAGAACTAAAGGACGTAAGTCTCAAATCGAATATAATTTATTATGAGAGTGTTATATATCTGTTAGATATTAACAACCAGGTATACTCGTAGAACAAACAGAAAAAGTTCATCACATAAATGTTTGTCCTAGATGGGAATCGAACCCACGCCCCCAAGCTCAGTAAGGTTCACTACCAACTGGACCAACGGGCTTTCGCGTATTTCGTTTCGTTTAGTATAGTATAGTATAGTATAGTATAGCGTAGCATAGCGTAGCATAGCGTAGCATAGCGTAGCATAGCGTAGCATAGCGTAGCATAGCGTAGCATAGCGTAGCATAGCGTAGCATAGCGTAGCATAGCGTAGCATAGCATAGCATAGTATAGAGCATAGCATGGCATAGCATAGCATTAGTTTAGTATAGTTTGATTTAATGTTTAACGATCTCTGACACTGTCTCCAGCGTCTCCACTGTCTTAATTTGAAAATTAATTTAGGTAATTTCAATTTAATTTATATAATTTATTAATTTTATATTTATATTGTAGAAAACTTAAAAATGAAGTTAAAAAATAAACAACAAATACAATTTTGAAAAGTGAAATAAACAATTTACGGTTTTGCGCGCCGCGACCGAACCCAGCTAATCGCCAAAACGCCAACACTACGCTTATCCTGTGTTTATTACTCCTTGCCGCATGACGAGTCCAAATACACGAGTTGTGTATACTGGAGCTGCGCGCGACTGCCGCGCTGCCGTGGTTGTGTTTCACACTAATGCGGGCGATGCGAGACGCGCGGGTGAAATCCGTTTTTTTTTTTGGTATACACTCGCTCTTAAGATTTACGAAAATAATACGATTATTCAGTTAGATCGTGTCTTTTGCAAAATTTCTTGCGCTCTGTGTAAATATAGATTTTGCGTTGCTATGACATTAATTACATAAGAAAGTTTTACACACTATTTGTATAGTTGGTTGATTCAATATTGATCACTACGCGGAAATTCATCTCATAAAAAAAGATGACTAGACTTAAACAAAAAAGCCTTATAAGACATTCTAGACTACGTAGGTAAAAAAAAAATACCCATTTAATATGCTACGTTTTCCGGCGCTTTTGATGAAAATCGTCTCAGTTTGAACCGTTTCACCGGAGTGATCGATCTGCGCATTTTTTTATCATTGTTTAAAACTTTTAAATATTCAGTTCGATGCCGCGGATAAAATATGAAAGGTTGAATAAATGATGAGCTCCTTTTGTTGTATTTCGTCGCTTGTAAATGGATTTCAGGAGTTCATGTATATTCCGACTTGGAATATATATTTATTATCTGCCGCGCCCAAATCCTTCATTTGATGTTAAGATTTATTTTAATGGTTGGTTTTTTTTATTTTTTATTGCACAATGTACGGTTCATACATTAAACTAGGGTTCATAAGCCCAAGGGCCCGATTCTACTAAACCAATTGTTTTTAAATAGTTAATGATTTACCACAAAATTTTCAGTTTTGGCACTTTTGGTATACTACTAACTTCATAGTTTATCAATTGCATTTTAATTGTGACCATAGAAAAACAATCAAAATAATTCGTATTCTCTTGATCAATTGTCTTGCGTCGACACGAAAAATTGGTAGTCTGCTATTTTTTGACAGCTGTTTCAATTGTCATTCATCTCTAAAAAGACAATTGTAAAGCAATTTTGCAAACATTGCTTTCAAAGACTACTATATATATACGGAGAATTGCTTTTTCGCGGTTATTGTTGGATTATTACAGTGTCATTTGCCTACGAAATTCCTAAAAATATATAATAAAATGATTTATATTGTACGCTGGCACATTGCTGAACTAAGCAATCGCTTAGATGCTCGCCAACGTCAAGTTCCAACCGTGAAGCCGCCGCCGTGCTCGTGTGTTGCTGAGGAGCACTTTGGACGCATTTAGTGGTCTGGCCGAGGCGGAATTCATTAAAACGTTTTGTCTTGGAAAGGAGACCGTGAAAAATCTTGCAGAGGACCTAGCTCGCTCCACATATCTCAAAAGAATGCCGAAATGATGAGATTACAGTTATGCTAAAGGTAAAAAAAACATCTATCTAGCCTGTTTCGTCGATTTCAACTCAACTAATTCCAAGTCGTAACTGAATCTTTGACAAATCATGTAGGTACCTTATCTAAGAGCTGAATAATTTATAGTACCTATTTACCTACCATACATAAACAACCCTAGAGTTTGTTAAGCAGGTAAGTATATAGAAATCCATTTCTTTTGCAGATCTTAATCGCATTGGCCTTCTATGTCTCAGGGTCCTACCAGACTCTCGTAGGACAGAGTGCCTTCCACAATGTCTCGCAGACTACGGTGTCTAGGGCTGTGAGACAAGTGACGGAAGTTTATCGCAGGAAATTGAATCGCTTCACCATGTCTTTTTCGATTGTCCATCACTTGGCATTCAGCGCCTTGTGCTAATGGATGGGCTTCTTGAACTTTATGATGACATTGAGTTGGTCCCGCGTTACATTAAGGAGTTACTTATGAATCCCTTATAATTTTTTCATTTATATAAATTTTTAGTTAGTACTGTAGACGAGATTTAATTTTAGTAGGTATCATGTACATTGTTGAAATACTGTAAATACATAATATATTACTTACGGTCTCGTTGTGTAGCGGCGAGAGTGAATAGCTGGAGCTTCACGTTCAATTCTAACTCTACAGTTCATAAAATTATTTAATAGGTCTCTATTTCTAGTGATATCGATAATTTGTTATTAATATTCATAGTCTACTACATTTATTTGTTCAACGCAAAGAAAAATAATAATTTTATGCTAAAAAAAATTAAACAAAAAAAATACTAACATATATTACGAAACGAAAAATGAAATGAATATGTATAATAATAATCTATACTAATATAATAAAGAGGAAAGATTTGATTGTTTGTTTGTTTGCATTGAATAGACTCTGAAACTACTGAACTGATTTGAAAAAATTTTTCACTGTTGGGTAGCTACTCTATCCCCGGGTGACACAGGATATAATCTATACCCGTGCGAAGCCGGGGCGGACCGCTAGTAATGAATATAGCAAATAGGTACCTACTATTAATTACATCCATTTCAATATGAGAATAGATCTTTCAGCAAAATAACTATTACATGAGACTAGTGCGTACTTACGATATTACAGTAATTGTATCAAACACGTCACACATAATCATCTTAGTTGCCCCGGACTCGATCGTAGACCCTTATCTCCCAGTGAGGTAAAGAAAGGCAATACTTCAAGGCGTAGACTAGGTACATAGAATAACGCACACAATGAAATAACAAAGACCCAAAGACGTAGAATATCGTTTATAAAACTAGTTGAAACTCGCGGGTTCGGTCACATAAAAAAAAAGTTGTTTTAATAGTAGTCGATTTTACCCCGATTTTTCGTGGGCTTCGTGTGGATTGCCTTTTTTATGCCATTGGTGGCAAACAAGCTGACTGGCCGCCTGATGGCAAGCGTCACAGTCGTCTATGGATACCTGTAACACCAGGGAAATCACAGATACTTTGCCAATCGATGATGCGGTCTACGTTGGAGCACGCTTGCCTAGAAGAAAACCATTCACTCCGATGTACCGAGGATGATCACACTTATATTATAAATGCGAAAGTTTGTGTGTATGTTTGTCACACTCAACTCCATAGCAACTGAACGGATTTAGATGAAACTTTGTATGGAAGCAGCTTATACCCTGGATTAACACATACGGAAGGGATAAACTAGGGAAGGGACGTTGCTAGTGTATAGTATGATCCGGCAAAAATATCATTGTCGAGTTTTTAATTTTTGATCGCGTGATCAGTGATCGGCGTTTTGATTTGTGAAACTTGTGATTTATTATGAGACTCACTTGATTTCTATAGTATATTGGTACATTTCTAATCTCTATTAATATAGTTTTATTTTTTAACGGGCAAGTTTATTTATTAACTAAACAAAACAAGCTAACTGACATTACAACACTAGTGTTTATAAGTTATCTAAGAGTTTACCAAAATGCTTGTAAGTACGTTAAGATTATTAAATAAACTATTGATAGATTGATTACAACAAGTATCGATAGTTTTTTACTAAACTTCTGTAAAAGAGCTGATAATAATATTCAACCGGCTTATCAGATTTTCTTGAATCCTAGCGAAGAACACTTTCGATCAAGTCACCTTTCAAACCAAAAAATTAAATCAAAATTGGTTCAGCCGTTTGAGAGCTACGATGCCACAGACAGATACACACGCTAAATATATAACACCCCTCTTTTTGCGTCGGGGGTTAAAAATAAAAGCTAACTTCCACGGCCAACCGTGCGGCCAAGGATTGGAACAACCTGGCAGCCTCCTTGTTTCTTGAGAGATATCTTGGTGTTTTCAATACCAGAGTGAATAGGTATATTCTAAGTCTGCGTGTTTCACCTTCGACCACATAGTTGCTTACCAACAGGCGAGTTGGTGCTCAAAAGCGGGTATATTAACCGCGAAAAAAACTGACTCTACAACAACAGTTAGACTGCGAAACTGCCCATAGACCGCTGAAGGTCTAAAGACAATCCAAATGCTCAAGCCCTGTATGTGCATAGAACTACAATCTTTACATTTCGCGGCAATATGAGAACAATTTTATATACGGAATGAGAAGATAGAGACGTAAAGTAGGTAGAGACAGAGTAGAGGCGCAGGTGCCCACCGGAGAGGCGATTCGTTAAATAGATTGCTACTTTTAAAACTAAATAGGTCCGGGCCCGTTTACACGGCGGCTGTTAAGCTTTCTCTTCAATTTATTTTTTGTTACATCTACGTAATAAGAAAAATGTATCCTTTATATTACATAGCCCGAGAGGTTCGAGTATTTCTGCGGAAATGGTAATATTTCTGTTTTTTTCTTTCTTATTCGCTTATTATTTCCATTTGTATCATACGAGAAATAAGTTTTGAAGATCATGGCAATATCAAGTTAACTTGTTCACTTCAACTACAAGTTGATTTTCTGATTCAAATATTGAAAAGTTGTTACTTTCTGTTGTTAGATCCGAGTTTTTTTTCCATCAGCCTATCATGTTCCCTCTTTTGAATCACAGACCTTCTCTCGGAGAGATAGGATGGGCCCTGAAACACCTTGCTGGCTTCGTTCCTTGAACTTTTGACGTTCTTGGACATACCGGTTCCTCATTATGTTTACCTTCACCGTTGCTGAGCGATGGCATCGAAACTACACATAATTTATTTAAGTACTAAATAAGACATAATTGGTGCAGGGCTGAGAATCGAACCGGGTGCCGTCAGATTGCAAAGTGTACATGCTACCGCTCGGCCACCATCGCTCATATTGTATGTGCTTTTTTCTTCTGAAAGACGTTAATAACTTTTTGCAAGCGTTGTTTTAGAAAAAAAGGGTAGGTAGTTCTCGAGACACTTTTGTACCACTCTACCCTGAAGCATTTTTATTCGCCCATACATTACTATTAGTGTTGAATATATATATACAGGGTAGTGTAGTGGCCGGCAGAGCCTATTATTTAGTGAAGTAGTTTGCGGTATAATGGCGCCCGTTCCAGCTATAACGGCCGGCCGGGACAACACCCTGTATACACGTATTACGTACTACACTCATAATAAAAACATTATTAAGATACGGCCCGGTCAGAACACACGCTGTATAATGTGATTACTCCTTCAAGTTATTCGAAGGGCAGCATACAAATTGTGTCGTTTGTTCGAATAATTGCTATCACTCTTACAGATTGGAATTCATTGTATACTCGTAAGAGGTTGTAGGAATCTCTAAGGCGCTGCCTCCACGAGTGAATCAAGCTGCTTGCTTTAATAGACCATCTAATAAAATATATTGAATAATCGATAAGATCGAGATGGCGTCTAGAGTGGTTCCACTCGACGCTTTTAGCAGCGATGGAAACAGGATATAGACGGTGAACGTCATTGTTGAAGTTTTTTCTTCTTGGAGTGTATCGATCTAGAAATGTACCTATACCTAAGCTGCAACGTCCATGTGGACGTACTAAGATGACGATGCTTGACAAAGTATATAGCCCAATTTGAGCCCAATAGGCTAGTTGACTGGTGTTTTATTTATTACAAAAAACAGGCTTGGCAAAGGGTATAATTAAATACATTTTAATTATACATTTTGAGTATTTGGATTGTCTTTAGACCTTCAACGGTGTATGGGCAGTCTAACTGTATTTGTAGTGTTAGTATTAGCTTGTATTTTGTTTAGTTCATAAAAGCACTTGCCCATTTATTAAATACATTATATACTTGCATTATAAGCACTGAAAAATATTTGCTGTTTCATAGAAAACGGTTATTTGACACAAAATTTATCGAACAGCTGATATTTTTATTGCAATTTCAGTGTTAGTCACATTTCCAATTTCAGTGTTAGTCTGGCTAATGAAAGTAGAAGCTGAAAAAGCGCGGCAAATTTAAAAATATCAACACTGTAACCCCAAAAATTAGAATGAAATACCTGAAATAATCTCACTTGATACTTGTAAGCTGTTCATTTTTATTGTAACTCAGTCAGAACACAGTAATGTTTGCATTTCATATGAATTTTGGGGTTGCAATGCGTTTTTTTTAAATTTTGCCGGGCGTTTTCAGTCTCAACTTTCATTAGCCAGACTCTAGTAAAAGTTGTTCATAATGATGAGTACTATGGACCCTTTTGGCTTTCACTCTTTCCGCGTAACTCTGTATAGATAGAAGATAGATAGATACCTAATACCTCTATAGATAGATAACTAGTTCCAGCTTACACCTGAATTGCTAGTTAAGATTAGAATATATACATCAGAAATGACTGTTAATGACACATATTTAGTAGATCCGAAGCAGACAAGACAGAATGCTCGGTACAACGAGTTATTAACTTTCCAAACGACTTCAAATATTATGTCTCCACCCAATAATATTTTCATGTATATGAAGCGATATCTCATCCGATTATGAATCGATTTTAATGATTCTTATATCCTGAATAGTCTATATGTAAGAAGTACGTTCAATTTTTTAAAGAAATTTGCCGCTTCTTTGACACAAAATTAGAATATGTTATAATTAGTCCCGTTTATCACGCGTAAAATGGTGAGCATTTTAAAATATAATTTTATAACAAAGATGTATTATAGTTCAAGAACATTAGTATTATGGTATAAATGTAGTTTAAATGGGTCGTACCGAATGTTGCTTGTGAAATTGTAATACATGTACCTGAGTACTTATTTGTAAACGTTAGGTGTATTTTCTTATATTTATATTTAATATTTATTGCGCTATTGTGTTAATGCGTGTGGTGAAGCTTAGTATCGATACAAACAGCTTAGTTTTTCGATACTAATTCAGATCAATTATGTGTAAGTAGATGAAATATAAGAATTAAAAAAAAGTCATTTTAATTCCTTAGTTTCAACCTTAAGGCTATTATAGTAGCTTTAGTCAGTGTCTCAAGGTAATGTTGGTATTATGTTTCTTGCTGTAGTTTGTTTACTTTCTATAAACCTACGTTTATTTTAGTGAAAATATTTTTATTTTTCAGTATAACAGAATCAAATTAAAGCGCACCTTCTGTGTTCCCGCGTGATTGTCGCCCATCCATTAATCTTGCTAAGACGAGCCGTCTCCGCCGGATCAATCAGCTCCGAGACTAGGAACAAACAGATTACTACAAATATATAATGATAATATTTTTTCAATTAAATAATTGACTTGCGTTTAACAAGACAACTCGCCTGATGTTAAGCGATGATGTGGTCGACGATGGAACACGCTTGATGGTGTGCAAATGACATGGAAATAAACAGTTTCGTACGGGTGGGTAATCGGAATATCAACCATAAAGCGGTGTCGATTTTTCGTGCCCACTCTGGCAGTCCGATAGTAAAATGGGTAGCAGGGAATTAGATCATGCAGAAATTAGACAAAACAAAGAAGCTGTTTGTTAGGAAAATTATAAATTCGGATAGGTATCCTGCCGTTAAGAAGATAATAAAAGACGGCTAATGATAGGGTTGACGATATTGTAAAGATCACAGCTCGAATCTAGAGCTAATCAGCTCAGGCCTGACGGAGGTGGTAGTAAGAGAGCGGCTTATACCCAATAGAAGGGTAAAGAAGGCTATGGATGATGATGTAAAAAAGATGTCTACTACGAGTTTGTCCTAACTGTTCAAAATTAGAACACCTTTTATGAAGCGTAGATGTTGACCTTATAATTGAGTGTCTGTAATTTTATAATCTGTGCAGCGATGTCAGTATGCGGACTTGTGCTCGGGTATTTAATTGGCCGCCATTTTACCTGGTTCTGTCAAATTGTGATTGATGGCGGGGTTTTTACAATGGGGCGGAGGGAGAATTGTTTCTTGAGAGTTTTATGGTGACGCCGTTCAGCCCGTGATCGAACTTTTGTCTAAATACAGATGACTTCACTAGATAAATAATTTAAAATTATTTACTCTTTTACAAAATATTTCAAATAAAAGTGAAAATCATGCAGTTGTCAAGGAAATGTAGCAAATTAGGAGGATAGAAGGAAACCCATTCAACTCTGAACATTTCCGCTCGCGAGGTTTAATAACCACCTCGCATATATTGAAATCCGCTGTCAAACTAAAGTTCCTCGGCACACAAAGGGAAGCTCCGAAACAATTTGCTCGCTCGTTATTAAACAAAAGCAACATTAGTTGAATAATCTCGCGTAGGGCGCGCATTGTGGGCCGCGGCCACACATCGCGGCGCTAATGCGCGGATGGCCCTCGTTACCCCGCGGCGGGGCCCGCCCTGCAGGGCTGGCCCCGGCCCGTGACCACCTGAATACCCCCACTAATGAGACTATCATCCTCGCCGAGAGCCTTCGTCTTTTTGCTTGTTAGTTTATCGGAGTCGCGAACTCGACTTCCCTACGGTTAATTTGTCCGTATTACGACGCTCAGTTGAACTTCATGCGAGTTTTTCCGATCTCATTATGATCATCATAATATTCGTGATACGTTCATGAAACAAACGATCTACATCAGTCGTTTTTGTGAGGAATATTGACGTGAATAATTCGGAACGAAATACGCAAAAAGGTGCGGTGTGTCGTTAAAGGAAAGTCGTATCCATCTCGCGTGTCATTGTTAGCAACCCTATTAAATGTACTCTGGGGGTTCATAATGAGCATATTACATAAAAGGGCTCACTCTATTCATAGAAATAAATTAGATTCCTGGGCACAATGCGAGGCGAGCCGGCAGCGCAGCCGCGCCCGCCGCCGGTGCCAATGTCATTATTACATTGTGGCCACACAATGGCAACCGGCGAAATAATTATTGACCACCACAGGACTCTTCACTACAGTACACCTGGAAAGGTCCACTCTAAATATATTTACCGCCGAAAGGGGAATAAGGGGGCCGATAGGTTCTCGAATGGAGACCACGCGCAGCGTAGGCTGCACCCACGAGATGCACAGACGACCTAAAAGAGACCGCAGGGAAACGCTGGTTGCAGGCCTATGTCCAGCAGTGGACGTCCTATGGCTGAAATGATGATGATGATGAAATATATTTGTTTTCAGGAACAAACACCTTGAATTGTTCCAATAAACGTGGTTTGAAATGATATCTATTAATTCGACGAGCTTCTTAAAATTTTTCAAACATGATGCAAGTATAATTATGTCCATTTGAACAGGGTTCACATTTTTTTACATTCGATGTAAAAAATACAACTTATCATCATTAGCAGCTCGTTCAGTCCACTACTGCTCTTTCGCCTCTTTCGCCTAAACGGTAATCTCGTCCATAGTACCAATGGCACGAGAACGACTTGGTTACCTACATCTTCACGCTGTGGAAGCAAACATTTATTGCAAATGTTCGTAGCAATGTCTCGTATTACAGGTGCGAGTGGGTTCATGTACATACTCAGCTTTTAATGGCAAATGAATATGAACGTGTATTCCGGTCACGGCGCGAGGGCGGCGCCGGCGACGTACGTACGCAATTATTGCACAGTTTCGAGTTAAGCCTACAAGCACAGCAATACGCGCTTTTCCTACCTGCTCACTAAATCCCGCTATAATTGTACACAACGTGTTCATTAAAATTATAATTTTCAGGCTTATTTCCGGAAGTTGCCGCTGGGATGTAAAATGGACGTGTAATCGGTTTTTATCGGATACATTTCAGAGAGAGATCCCGTTTTTTTTCGGACGGGCAGGGCGAGTACATAACGGCAACAGCATGGCTAATATTCCGAAACCCTAAACTAAGCACTGTGAAATGCGCTACCTGAATGGGTATTCCCCGATAGTTAAAATATGGGTGTCTTCAAATCGCGAGTGAATCGGTTTATTCCGTGCTCCATCGTATATTTTCTCCAAATTGTGTTTTTTTCTATAAATAAAAATTTGTCTATTGTCATCGTAGACCCGAAAAGGCGGTCAAAAGGAACCAAAAAATAAAACGATTAAAATATGGAAGTAAGTAGGTAATGGAACCTATACTCAATCCAGGTCTAACAGCTGCAGCTTATTATACACGTGTGGGTTAATCAACATTATGCCCAGGTATTTATGTTGCTGATAAATTCCATAGTTCTCTAGATCGTGTATGCTTAAAGACTTCGGTAATCATAATAAAAGAACCTCAAAACTGGGAAAATTATAGTGCGAATGGCAACAATAACGTCTCAGATTAAGTTCTTAATTGTGTTACCACATAGGTATACCTACGCACGGCTGTCTGAACTCGAACATGGCAATAGTCGCTGGCTCGTAGATATCGAATAGCTAGATGCTAAGGCGTCGACCTTCGCAAGTGTATTCGGAATCCAATCGATTTGGATCGAGGAGCTATCACATGCCTCAGCCGCATTGTCTCGCATTCCGGAGGCTTGAGGCGAACCCTGGACAAACTGTTGGGGCGAACTTTCACCATTGTGTGGGAACCTAAATGTCGGTGGGTTGTGAGAACCTTTGCAAGGACCGTTGAGGGATAAGTGGTACTTTACCTGGCTTGTTTTGTGAGTGAATTGTATTTAGCTCTGTAAGTATAAAATGTTATATTTTATTACAATAGAGCTTATGCCTTGGAGGGATTGTTTTTATTATAAAAAAGGAGGAAAACTCACTGCAAAACAACTCGTGATATCCTTGCTTCCTTCCTTATCCTTACTAATATTATAAATGTTAAATAATGTTTGTTTGTTCCTCATTCACGCATTAACAGATCAACGGAATGATGTGATTTTTTACATAAATATAGTCGGAGGATCGCTGAGTGACATCCGATACTTTGCTCCGGAAAATGTACGGTTCCTGAGAGATTGTCTTCGGGGGTGAAATCGCGGATCGCATGTAGTTTCAAATAACTAATTAAATGCCATTTAACGAGCATGTCCAGTCGTAAGAAAACTCCTTAAAACACTTGCAACACGTACTTAAAGTACTTGCACTGCTGTTATATTTTTTTTAATGATGGTGCCACTTTAGCTTACCTTTCGCCTCAAAAACCACTATGACTTAAAGTCATGTACCAGCAAGTTTGACCAGAAGTCACATATCCAACCACTGACTACACCGAACTTAGTTTTCTATTTCATGGTCTTACTGCGCTACTTCTTTAGCCGTCGTAGCCTATTTGGGAGACCACTAGACTTGAAAGCGTGAGGTCGCTGGTTCAAACCCCGGGCCCGTACCAATGAGCTCTTTGGAGTTTATGTACGGATTGTCATACTACTGGCTTTTCGTGAAAGAAAACATCGTGAGGAAACCTGCATACGTATGGAGAATAAATTCAATGGCGTAGCTGAATCCACCAACCTGCAACTAGGCCAGCGTGGTGGATTGGCTCAATCACCCTTTCGGAGGTAGGCTAAAAGTCCAGCAGTGGATTGTTAAAAGACTGATTATGATACTGCGCTACTTGTAGAGCACCATGATTACATATAAAACAATATCCAAGCTCCGTGGCCTGAGTTAGCTCACCTACGTGATAACGAGCGTTCATTACCGCTTACGAGCCGGCTGGAGTGGCTAGTTATATTATGAACCGACTAGTTATTTCAGTTACCGAGCGCTGCCGAGCTGCACTGCAGCCACTCGCCCACATGTGGAGTGGGTGATAATACATTACTGCGAACGATCATCCCTGTACTTTATCTACACTAATATTATAAAGAGGGCTGTCCACAGGCCTTTATCCAACCACATCTTTTAATTATTTATGTTTTTTAAGTCATCTCTCCAGATTTGTACGTGTACTAGCTAGGCAAAACATGATACAAAGTGACTAATATTGTTTATATCATTCCCCCTCTAAAAAGCTTATTTTATTCATTGAAAACAGTAAATAAAAAGCACTTTTAATTACTATTTTGGTGTTAAAACACGCCAATATATTCGACCTCCATCTCAATGCTATACAACCTCCTTTAACATTCCTTTTTTAGGGTTCCGTACCCAAAGGGTAAAAACGGGGCTCTATTACTAAGCCTACGATGTCTGTATGTCTGTCGGTCTGTCCTACCTTTAAGCGGCTGTATCTTTCGAACTGTAATAGATAGCCAGTTAAAATTTTCACAGAATATGTATGGTTACGACAACAAAAAATATTAGGTAATAAATGGCTGAGTGCAAGTCGGTGACCAATTCTTGTTCACGTACGATCATCGAAGTCAAGCAACGTCGGGTGCGGCCGGTAGGTACTTGGATGGATGACCGCCTGGGCGTTGATAGGATGTTGTCTCTTTGCACTATTTTTGTACTTTAGTAGCTAACAAGCTATGTGGTGGTACGGAACCCTCAGCGCGCGAGCCCGGCTCGCACTTGGCTGGTTTTATTCTGAGGTTAAACTCTACTGGTCGGTCACATTCAGATTTGATTAGATTTATTTATTTATTATTTGTAAAAATTTAGTTTATTACTTAACTAGGTATATAATTTGAACAAGACCTTGAGAAACTTTAGCAGAGAAACTACAATACAATATCACCTAGTAATTTACATAGACGTCGGCGCTGTAACTATAATTAGTTTAGAAAGTCGGCCGCCTTTGATTGTTTCAATATTTTCTAAGCCGAGAGTCGCAATCACAGCGACGCTGTCACCCTGCAATCAGCGCCGGGCGACTGTCGCGTCTCCATTCATTCATTACGCCACGCACTCAATATGTATGGCAGGTGGTAAGTTCCAAACCAAGCTTTATGGGCGATCTAAACATCACCACAACAGGCTAACACGCATAATGACGACGCAATATAATTATGTAGAAAGTCAGCTGGACATAGAGTGGCGTTCACGTGAGAAGAAGATCTCCATCGATTAGTATTTCAGGACCAGCAGGAGCTATTATGAAAACTGACACTTGCTATCGCTATCGTGTCATCCCTTTTGCACCGTTTCTTGACTTGACAGGTCAGGGGGGTTAGACAAGACCCACTTTCTGTTGACATTGCCAATGTCATTTACATACAATTTCATCTTTCCGCAGGCGTTAACGCTAACAGAAAATGGCTCTTGTCTATCCCCCCGGGAAGCACTCATTGAAAGGCATATTTCAATGAGTGCTTCCTGATTTGATCGGCATCCACGGGACGGCGCGGGATCGTTGCGGCATGCCGCATGTCGCACCGATCAGACCGAGCGATGACCAGCGTGCCGATACCGTACCGCTGCTGCACACACAACCCAGGAAAAAGCTTTCACGCAAGCAGGATGACACAATAGCGATAGCAAGTGACAGCTAACGTAATAACCCCGCAGTTAGAGGTAGGACCATATATCGGTCTCATAGCGGTCATGAAGTGTGAGATGGAGTCTAGCCACGGCAGTAGGTATCGCCGGTATCTTGATCCGATGTCCACGGCCTACCAATTAACGCTCGCCAATTACCTATAACGAGATCGTGCTGGTAAGCATACAGATGTGTGCTTTGACATAATTTAGTATACATGTTATATGCTGTAATTGTTTAGATGTTCTGTATTGACTATTGAGCCAAAAATCGCTGGATACTGATTTAAAATACCGGTAAAACCAGTGTAGATCTTGTAGTCTTGTGAGTTTTTTTGACACATTATACTGATATAGAGATACTGGTATAATCAGTTAGCATCCTCGTAATGGGTTTCAATACGTCAAAACAAACAACTTTTGTTCCAATACTTATAAAATTCACGAAAAATAATCAGCTATTTCATATATTTTATCGGGAGTGAATGTATTTTTTTTGTATGGAATAGCTGGTTTTTTTTTTCGAAATGTCGTAGGTAGAACAAAAGTTTTTTGTTTTGATGTACCTACTGAAGCTGACCTTAAGATGATGCTTAGTACTGATCACCTGGAGCCCTGTATATAAGGTAACAAGGAACGGTGGTACTCAGTCAAAAGAGGGTGTAACTTCTCATTATTATTAACCATTTTTACTAGCAGACCAACCCAAAATAGCGAAAAATATATATCAGTAGTTTCACACATTTCGTTGAATGCGAAAGAATATTTTCAATGGGGCTGCTGTTTTTTTCACAATGCCAGTATTGGTCCCATGCATAGTAAAAGATTTTCTTTATGATGGGTATAACCAATGACCTCTTTTCAATTTAATACCACCGTGTAATCATGTATTATTAATTGACTCTAGCAATGACGATCTACACAAAGTTGTGTCTTTGATTGTGTATACTCGTATCGCATTTATAACGAAATTGAAATTATTTTTAACCAACTTCAAAAAAGGAGGTTCTCAATTTGACTGTAAGTTTTTTTAAATGTTTGTGACGCAATAACTCCGCTAATTGTGAATTGATTGTGATGATAGGTCATACTTCAAAGGTAGTCTCATTTATATATTATCGAAATTGATTAAGCAATTTTTGAAAAATTAACAAAAAAAATACACAGAACACGCTTTAGTTGGTTCGCTTTAGCAAACGTTTTGATGAGATATATTCAATATATGTTTTGACTGCCATTTTTCTACTTTTTAGTATAATTAACTTTTTATTTTTATTCCCAACTCAATTAGTCTCTCCGCTGTACGTTATATGACATGTGAGCAAAATGACGCAGTTGAGTCGTAACATGTTTAGCAGTACGTACGCAATGAACGCACTAAACTTGTCGAAGTAATCGCTCGTAAAAACTTACCCTGGATGGGCGCGTGACGGCAACTTACTTTAATTATCCCGGGACGGAACTGGCGCGAAGTTGGTGGGATGACGGAAAACGTCATATAACCACAGATATTACTGCAGTGAAATGCTTTATAAAACCTTGTAATTAAACCATTATTACTTGTCTAACTTGACCATGCATGCGTTAAATATTTTCGTTCAAATCAGTCACCTATTTCAGCAGCGTTCATCTAGAAACTGAAAAAGCCACGTTTGTTCAATTTAGTTGGTATTACGTAAGTTAGACCCCACTGATATTTTCAGTATGTAGGATATGGCTAGCTACGAAGAGCATTGTCTCGCAGCCGCGCAACATGACTGGTCCCGTCAAGTGTATATTTTCCAAACAAAGGAAACCCGCCCTTTAACCTCAAAAAATCCCAAACAATATTTCGAAAAACACATCGCCCTGCAATATTATCTGCTCCACGTAATTTTCATAAAAAGCCAAATAATTCCTGACCTTTTCAAAGAAATCATTTTCCTAAGGAGCTAAATTCCGGCATGTTTACGGAACCCTTGGCTCGCGAAACGCTCTCAAGCTTAAAATCGGTTTGTAAGAAATATTATATTCTAGTTCTATTCCTTTTGCGATCCACAGAAACGTACCTACTCTTTGTTTTCCGGGAAAAGCTCACCAATTTAAAAGATCGGAGCGGAAACGGTTGGAAGCGCTCGTCAAAGTAGGTCCACGTCGGCGCTCACACATGTACACCGGCTAATTGCAACCAAGCAAACAAAGCTGCAGCAGAACAAACGGAGCGGAACGGCGACAGAGCGCGACAAATAAATTATTTTTATAGTTCCTCCAGCGCAGTGTACGGCTCGCGTGGCCGCCTGTCTTACAGAATTAACAATGCCGCTCGACGCACGCATGGCCGCACGGCTGCTTTCAATGCACCGCCGCCGCAGCACTGCGCTCCGTCTCGGCATACACACTTTGTTCAAAATATTATCAGCTAAATGTTTACAAAGCTACGGAGAAAATTATAATACGCTCCCGGAGAATTTTAAAACCGTCGCCGTGATGGATCGCAGGGTTCCCCAGCATCACGTTTGTACGCGAGCGTTCCGTTCGTGTCGGGAATAAAGCCGGGCTTCGGAAGCTTTTATAAATATTATTGTATTGTGTAATGGCCGCCGTTTGGTAAATCGTGAAAAGCGACGAGCGCATTCCTAGGCGACGTTTCAATAACGCGATGTCTTCGTAATACATTTTATAGCTACATAAAAATGATCCCCGAACATTTCAAATTGCTTGCATAATCGAACGGCAACCCTCTCGCACAATTTCAAAACCCCTAACTACATTAAACTCGAAGACGTAGATGATATAACAACGCCGGGGGACCGACGCGACGATACAATTTACATATTTCCCTATCTTCTGAACATTTTAATACTATCCGCATTTCATAGAGTTCATATTTTGCGAGCACTCTAAACTCCGAGGCCGAATATTCAGGACGTGTTGCATGCATGAGGAGGAAAGATGAATTCAATAAATTCAATACGGCAGTAGTGTGCAGTGCGGGCCGCTGGCGGAGATGTGTGCCTGTATGTTGCACAGGAAGTCATTAAAACTTAAACGCCGGAAGAACTCCCAACGAATGCAATTTTAAAGGATCCCAGAGACACGACTGCCTCTTAGGACTCTCATGTGGAACTTTGTTACATATTTCTTGAGTCGGTCGGCTCTTGTTCCGCTCTCCGTAAAACATTTCTGTTTATGATTGTACCGTCGCGCACTCGAAGTATGATCGCAATATATTTTTTACGGATATCGCCTAGGCTATACAACCTTTTTATATCCACGTCACCTGGTGCTTTATGAAAAGTGCTGGTGCAAGCTCTAAAAATGATTTAAAAATTTGACTTCTAATAAATATTATAAATATTCAAAATAAAATTTTATTTCTATATTTAATTTTATAGAAACTCCAAAGAGTTACCTTTGCGTTTCCCTTTTTCCTCTCATGCAAGAAAGCAATTTCAGCGGGTATTTCGATTTTGACAAATATTTCTGTTTAAATTACGGGCCGAAGATTAGAAGCGTTTGACCGTAAAGAGCCGTTGAGCAGTGTAATCAAAATGCTTAGTCCTCTCAATAAGTACATCACATATCAATCGCAGAGGGCCGAGAGAGGTGCGGGAGGGGCCTGGGAGGGCCAGAGGCGGCGACCCAAGAATTTGCGAAGGCCCTGATGTGTGAAATCAGGGACCCATTCCAAAGTGTTCGGACGCGGCGTAAGTCAAACACTATACCTACTTATAGATCGGATTAACACGAATTGGAAATGAAATAACCAGGTGTTTTCGTTGCAATTCTCAGGTTTCTCATACAAAATTTAAATTACCAAAATCCTTTACAAAAATTTACTTCTGTAGGTAAGTGCTAGGTAGTAGGAATGATGGCTGAACGGTAGCATGTCCGCTTTACAATCTGACGACATCCGGTTCGATTTTCGGCCCTGCGCACCAATGAATGGAGCGATTCACACATTGATGCGAACAGATTGCGGTGCGAATAGCTGCATTACCCGACTTATTTAGTACTAAAATAATTTAAGCGCAATAGTTTCGATGCTATCGCTCAAAAATGGTCAAGGAAAACATAGTGAGGAAACCGGTATGTCGAAAATTCAAGGGTATATGACATGCACCAACATGCACTGGGCCAGCATGGTGGATTAGCAGTGAATAGATGATAGGTTAGTACTGTACCTAATTAAGTAGGTATATCTCTAAAAATAAGGTAAAAGATTGTTCAGAGTTCGGAGTGGAGACCACGAACCGGAAGACGCAGCGTAGGTAGGCCTCCCACTAGATGGACCGACGACATTGTGAGAGTCGCGGGTATCCAGTGGATGCAAAAGGCAGGCTGTCGTTCAGTGTGGAGGTTAAAGGGGGAGGCCTATGTTCAGCAGTGGACGTCTTCTGGCTGATGATGATGATGAATAATAAAAATAAAAATATGTTTTAATGCCCGATAAGTTCTAATAGACAATTAAAACATGTGTTCAAATCGCGAAAAAAGATTAGCCACTAGTTTAGCTATTTATACCGAAATTAGAACTTACCTTTGCATTACAAGTCGGGTATAACAATGCTGGTAACGCAACAGCCGCATCTGAGCTCGTATTCAAGTTTATCTTGGCCAGCTGAAGCCGCAGCACCGGTCTGCGGGTACAGCACTAACCTCGCAAGTGGTTTATAAACAGGTGGCACTGGAACACGTAGGTAAAGTTTAATTGTGTGCGTTTTACATTTCCTAAACAGAGATACTTACTGGTATGGTAGATGCACAAAATAGAGCTCGTTTATATTCCGATGTTTCCAACCACAGACCTAGATATAAGTCTGTGTTTCAAATGTCACTGGAGTATTTACTGCATTATGCTATCAGCTGATGTTAATTGATTTATGAACAGAATCATCACCATCATCATTTCTGTCGTAGGACGTACACTGCTGGACATAGGCCTCCTCCACCGATCTTCAAAAGGGCCGGTTTGAAGCGGCCTGCATCCAACGCTTCCCTGCAGTCTCTTTTAGGTCGTTTTTCTATCTTGTGGGTGGACGTTCTACGCTGCGGTCCGTGGTCTCCATTCCAGAACCTTTCGGCTTCATCAGCCATCTGTTCTGCGTGCTATGTGTGTGTGTAGGGTTCGTCTGAAAACCGGCGCTGATAGTCCTTGACTATCAGCATTAATGCTGACACGGACCCATTCGACACTGATTGTATCCTTTAGATAAAAGTTTTTGTAAAGGTGTCGAATAAATTTATTTTCTTTCGTTCTTTCTATGTGCCCTGCCCACTGCCACTTCAACTTGCTAATCCGGTGGGCTATGTCGGTAACTTTCGTCTACGGACATTAACATGAACAGAATGATATTTTATTATTAGCAAAACAAATTTGTTCGAAAACAGAATCAGAATATCAAGTGAAAAGAAATATCCACGTCGTCTTTTTGTACTCACGCTAACTTTTCCACTTTACCTGCTTAGCCCAAGTTCAGGCAACTGCCTTCAAACACCACCTTCCGCGTACTACTTCGATCATCATAGAGCTGTTTCCAAGTTGCAAAATTCAATAACGACAACCTTATTCAGACTTCCAGCTGACCAAAATTCGGCAAAGGAATATAACCCTTATATCTCAAAGATAAAGGTTTCAGTGAGGATAAACTTGGTTATTTATTAAGAAACGTTAAAGCGAGCTCGACGCGAATTTTACAAGAGGACGTACCGTAAAGGGCAAGTTAGATTAAAATAGTTGTGCCTCGTCGGGTCCCGTATGACACAGCGGACATGTTTAGCCCTGTAGAAACTTCTGGAACATTTAGTTCATACGAAGTCGGCACAGGGAATATAGGACATCGGTGTGTAATAACCATCACGTGAAGACACATTTACGTTTTGAATGTAGTCTAAAAGCATCACGTAGTAATGTTGAACCTACATTTTAGCTACAATTTTGGTATAAGGTACTTAGTAGAACCATTAGAAAATAGATAACGCGATGTTCTAACAAACGCAAGCAAATTAGAAAAAAAAATTGTTTGTTTGTTTCATGGAAATGTAACTGCTACTCAAAAGATCTGGTACAGAAAAAACATTATATAGCTCCTGAAAGGTGGAGAGAAATGGTGATTATGTAGGTAGGTACTTTTATTGATCGAGCGAAGAGAGGTCTCAGATTGTAATGGCTAATCATTGAGAAAATATGTACTACGTACACATATTTTCTCAATGTGGCTAATGGGACAAGTCGGAATTTCGACGTGCATGGTTTGTTCGTCGTAAGCTTGCGTATCGTTATCCGATCTTCATGAAACTTTGTAGGCAAGTAGTTCATTTCAATAAAAGAAATAAGTTCGAATATGGGCAAAATCGTTCGAAGGGTTTGCGAAGATTTATGGGTCGCGAGGTCACAGTTTCGGGCGAACTAAGTACTAGCACAGAAGACATAATTGGTACTAACACTGTTTTAAACTATCACGGTTGGTCTTTTTAATTGGTACTAGTTTAAAAGTAATGCAACGCAGTAACACTTCTTGTTACTGCGTTGTTCGTTCGGGCAACACTGCGTAGTAGAGCTAGTTGTTTCTAACAACAATCTTTATAAATTCAAAAATGATATCTTAGCAATCCTTTCTTCTGAGAGGATGCCAAATCATGCATATAACAAAAGCAATATTTGGCATCCTCTCGAATCGTAATACATTTCAATTCACACTGCATTACTTTTTAGCTGCAGCGTCTGTTTTAGCTAACATTAACTTTTTATCTTATCAGTAATTGCCAGCCATGCTGTGTACGCATATTTTGGGATACTTAAATGTTACGAAACTGTAATATTTGCAATAAGTTTAGATTATCCTCTTTGTGAACCTTCTAAATAAAATAAAATAAAAAGATGTCTGTATTTTGATTCCATACGTACTTACACTACGCAGTGCGTCTAGCGCCACTCTCGAGCCGTGTTGTGTGTATTTTGATTTCATTATCTGAGCTGTACACGGCGGCGCGTCAGTAATCTGGCTGTATTACTGAGCAAGCCCGTGGGAGGAGGCCGACATTGCCGGATTAAGATATGTAAATGAAATCGACGCACGGCCATCCACGGGAGGCAGGTCGCAGCACGTACCGACGACAGCCTGGGACTGCGCCCTGCCGCGTATACCACCATAGATAACAGGGGAGTGAGTCATCATACTTCATACTATTATTGTAAATGCGAAAGTGTGTTTGTTGGTTAGTATATTTGTTTGATTGTTTGTTGTTTGATCGACGTGATTTTTTGCATGGGAATAATTCAAGGGTCGGAAAGTGACATACGCTTTTATCCCAGCAAAATTAAATGTTCCTGAAAGATTGTCAGCGCGGGTGAAACTGCGCCTACCAGTTAGTATATCTGCATGTAGTCGTACCCGCACTTTGAGGAAGGAATGGAGTTCATTGTACCCGTGCGAAAATAAGACAAATACACAAGATAAAAGAAGGATTTCTTTCAGCTCCGTCAACTTATATTTGCGTCACGCCGACAACGCAGATAGATTTTCTAACATGCTGCTTGTATTGTAGAATAAGGAATATACATTTTCCTTATATACTAAGCTTACATTGAATCAACTGGATGTGATTGCGAATTTGCAATCTTTTGATAACTTAGTTCAACCAAAACAAACCCTATTTACTTACCTCAAAATCAGATCCAAATATTGAATTAACTATACATAATCCAACTGTGGGATTACTACTCACAATCTAAATAAGCAATAGACATGTGTCCTCATGTTTAATTTATTACAAATAACCGGCTTAGCGAGGAATATAACTAAATACATTACACATATGTGTTCCTGGCTGCCCTTGCATTGTGTGCTCATAGTGCGAAGGTACTCCAGGGACTTAGGGTATAGTATGTTCTTACTTGTCGCGTCTGTATTATGTGTGTTTATATATATATATTTATATATATATATTATACTATGTATCATTTAGTAGTATTTATTTAATGGTATCATTAAAAGTGTTTTAGCATCCCCCGTCGATTCTGTTACGTAAATTCTTTCCATCCAATGGTTGCCTGGAAGAGATCGCTTTTAGCGATAAGGCCGCCACTTGTGGCACTAGCTCGTAAGCGTTTTCTATCGTGTTGTAATTTTTATTTCTGGTGTACACAATAAAGAGTTTCTATCTATCTATCTATCTACATTACACATACTGAAAAAATAATTTAAATTGGCTGATAAATCTCTGAGATATGAGCGTTTAAAGTTTTAGGTGGGGATAGGGAGGGGATGCTCTATCCCTTTCTCACAAAGCGTGTGTTAGTATAGCATTTGTATGGCGCTCCTGAGCCGTGACGTCACGGTTCAGTATAGTGCGCTCTCTGTCTAGCATGAAATGTAAATGCTTATATCTGCTTATATATCGTTTATTTTTGAACTAATTTAAATTTTGTTTTCGTTGATGGGCTCTATATATGATCAGCTTTTTTATGAGGTATTAAAAAAATATTAGTCATGCCTATTATATTTCAGTTAGAAACAAAATGTTTTCAAAAACATTAATCGTTTCTTTCATTTTCCTTTTAGATTTATTATATTAAAGAAATAACCATCATAGGGTTTCTAAGTCAGTTCTGTTTGGCTTTCCAAGTCTCTGCTTTGAATGTTCATTTGTTTAGTACTTAGTGTCTTTGTATGTAAGCACCAGACAGGTGCCACTTAAACACTAGCGGAAAGTTGAGCTGCTACACAGAGGAACGCCTGACAACTTGGCGCTTAAATAACCAAGACTTGGCGACAACAGATCGCAATCACTAGAACTTGGCAAGGAAACTATGTGCTACCTAAATCCAAACATACAGGTATCGTAGCTTTAAGTAGTGCTTAATTAGTTAATTAAAATGCGCAGAAAGTTAAGATCTTTTGGCTATGGAAATAACCTCAAAAAGATTGTCATTTCAGAAGTCGTAGAGTCGTAGAGGTCACGACGTAGAGTATCGTACGTACGAGTACGTCGTAGATGTTTAGTTTTGATGACGTAGCAATGGCGTAGCACTCCCGCTACGACGATTATGTGATAAGTTCCATTTTGTCATACACATCGTAGAACTATACATATTAATATTTTAAAGTTTGTGAGTTAGTTTGTAGGAGCTAATTAATATCCAGAACAACCATCCGATTCTTACAACTTTTTCACTAATAAAAAGCTACATTATGATTGTGTTACATAAACTACGTTTACGCGGTTACAACTTTGTCAACAAATAGAATAGATTTTTACGTAACTTAACTACGGTATCAATTTATTTAGATATACTACAATAATTGCTGTCACAGGCAATATGCGCTGACTAAGCAAAGGGACACGGTGTTCTGTCCCCAGCCCGCGACCCGTGCACGCTCGGAGCCCTACATTGCTCACATGTTCATCAGTTCCGCGCCGCGCCGAATGTTTGCACGTAATAAGCACCTCCAGCAATGTTTGCACGGAACACGGAGCTGATTAGTTTTGCTAAATGTGTTGTTACAAGATTAGTAGCTAGTGTATAGGAATTGTGTGATCGTGCGGTCGGCGGAGATCAAACATTAACAATGTTGTATTCATAGAGTTATTATAGGTAAAATCATACGATACTGTGTGTGTTTGTGTATCGATTGTGTCCATGTTGTTTTTCGCGACTTCCAAAAGAAGGTAATCAATTGGAAATTCAATTGGGAATCAATTGGAAAAGGTTTCAATTTGGTTTTTTATTTTTAATAATTATATTTTTATTGTTCCCTCAGAATTCCGTAATTTACAATTTTATTTGAAAGGATATACTTTCAGATTACTCCCAAACAAATTTCATCAAAATCGGTTTAGTAGTTTTGTATTTAAATCAAAATAGCTGGAAAATTTCGTTTACTTGGATGATATAGTTTTGTATTATGGACACTGACGTGGTTTTCAAACAATTTATTTATATTACACGGGAATTACTTGCAATTTTGGGTGCAAAACGAGACGCAGCCGCGCGCGCTATCACCTTGAAAAAGACCGCCGAATGCGGTTGAAATTATAGTCGGAGTAACCAACTAAATCTTACGTGATTGATTCCCGTGTATTATAAATAAAACATAATATTGTTATCCAAGTAAATCAAATAAAATTTATTGAAAATTTAGATGAATTCCCTAATCTCATCAACAGCATTCATATTCGTGGAAATAAGCTTTTATTCCCTGTTAGGTAAGAAATATAAATATATAAAGCAATCAAGTAGCAGCGTAGCGGTGGCTACGTAGCTACTTTTCCACACAAAAACATTGTTTAAAAATATACAAAAAGTGTCATTTCAGGAGCACGCTTATTCATAAGCAACCGTTGGCTTTCATCTGATCCATCAAAACAACTAGCAGTTTAGTCAGAACCCTCGCTGCAGTCCCCGGTAGGGCTGGCCAAAGGGCCCGGGCGATCAGCGGATTTGCATAACTTAAATCTGATTGGGCCGCCCTTTGATGCCTGCCCCGGCCTGCCCCGGCCGGCGGCCTGGAGAAATTAGATTGTAGACAGCCCTACTGAGCACAATACTTACTTATCTAGTCACAAGGTTGCTCCGAATACAACCTTATTTTTCTGAAGCGCTTTTTCGCTTTGTCGTGAAATGGAACAAATTTCGGATACATAATTGAAGCTCACATACGACCTCGCTTACTCTGTTTTCTTACGTTTACTGAAGTAAGTTCGTCAAGACTGAGTGCCCAGCTCTAATGTCAGAGTTATTTTATGTTTATTTATAAACAAAATTTAATTTGTGGAAATGTATATTTCTATTTCAGTAACTTAAAAAATGGTTTGCCCATGGTTTGCATGCAAAAGGCCATTATATATTTATATACATTACATTTATTGGTATATTTATGTTGTTATATTTTGATGGAGTTTGTTTGCTCTATTTTTAAATAATTTGTTACCTAAATCTATCCTAAGTGACAAAACCTACATAAGTTTTTACTTAGATGTATCGTACTAGAATGCATCTGAATCGTGCATGAAGCCACATTTTCATGCACGTAGCAGGTAAGTTATACTACGGGAGGTAAGCACAAACACCTGAGCTTACTTGAATTAAGCTAAGATACTGCTCCCGGTGTTGGCCAAGATTAGCTAGACACCTACAACTTAGAACGCCTTCGGCCGTTCATTGTTAGGTTAGATGGGCACGTCTGCACCACTATTACTCCTAGTCAGGTTACTACACATTATGTAGACTATAAAGGTATATATTATTATCATGCTACTAACACGTTTGTAAGATTTAAAGTAGCTCGGGTTTCAGCGCATTATGTAAATTATGATAATGCATTCTTCAGGTGGTTATTGGGTTCGCTTTGGAGAGAACCTTCACGTTCAATTTCACAGATATTGTTATAGTAAACGGTAGAATTGTGATTTTCTGGTTTTCACGAAAAAACAAACGCAAAATTTTGTGGAAATTTAGCCAACTTGTTATATACAAATCCTAGTGTAGTTTAGTAAGGTACTACAGAGTTACACACCCCATGTAGTTCGGACCACGGGGTAAATCGCTTAAGTGTTCTAAATCAATTGAGCATTTCGCACCGCGGTGTGAATTGCTCACAATATTTTTTTTTGTTCTGTGTCCAGTTGAACCGCGTTTTGAACCGCCCCCGTATTTATTTCGATTGGATTATTCGCACCTCTATCAAAAGATTGAAAATAAAATGTATTTTAGTATTAAAAGCACTTACTTAATAGCCTTTTGTGGCATTTTAGTTAGATCTGAGATACAATGATGTAAGTACTAAGTACATAATTGTAATAAAATAGACGACGGTAAATTCCTTTAAAGACAATGTTCGAAGCTCCTCTCTGGAGTCTCGCCGGAGAGAGCGTTAGTTCAGATGTTAATTAGTTCACGATATTATCACGACGGCACACACTCCGCCAAATTGGTGCGGTAATTGGCCGATCTTGCCGCCAGCTCTCCTCGCCATCACAGGAGGGCATTCGCGTGCATGGCAGATCACTAGCCATCGACCATAAGAGCGGTCTCATTTAAAACTGTGGAACTACAGAATTGCGTTCAATATAAGCAAAGGAAAACGTCTCATCAACAGCTAGAAGGCGTCCACTGCTGAACATAGACCTCTCCCATATACCTCTAAACTGAACGACAGCCTGCCATCTGTATGCACTGGATGTCCGTGAATCTCACGATGTCGTCGGTCCATTTAGTGAGAAGCCTACATATGCTGCGTTTTTAAGGGAAACGTCTGTGGTATTGAAAAAACAAAATTTATTCCATTGTGACCTACCTATAAAAAAATCTGGGAATCCTAGTAATATTATAAACGTGAAAGTTTATATGTATGGATGTATAGATGTATGGATGTATGGATGTTTGTTCCTCTTTCACGCTGCAACAGATCAACGGATCGACCTGATTTTTGGAATGGGTATAGTTCAAGAGCCAGAGAGTGATATGGGTTACTTTTCATCATCATCATCACCATTTTTCATCACTACGCGGGTGAAACCACGGGGCGCAGCTAGTCGACTATAAATAGGCGTAACGTTGTGCTACAAAAACCACAAACTATAACGCACGATAAATAAGAGGAATTCGGAGGTTAGAAGAGTATTAAGGATTAAGTTAGACTTAGCTAAGAAGAGTACATTTGGAAAGCCACCGTGACGTCACCGACAGTAGTTAGCAGGTAAGTAGGTCGCGGCGGAGCACGCCTCCGACGTAATGACGGCATTATCTCCAATGATCTCCGATACAACGGCTTATAAACGTGAAAACATCGTATCGCAGCTCCAGTTAAAAGATAATACAGACTCTAATAACATTTGCATATCTTAATGCGGAGCACTCCGCGTTGTATACGACTAACCGAACTTCCGATACCTACTAATATTGGCAGAACAAACAACACGCTTTGGTGTAGATATAATTATATATATATAGAGATCTG
The DNA here is from genome assembly GCA_914767915.1 of Agriopis aurantiaria. Classification (NCBI taxonomy): domain Eukaryota; kingdom Metazoa; phylum Arthropoda; class Insecta; order Lepidoptera; family Geometridae; genus Agriopis; species Agriopis aurantiaria. The sequence continues at coordinate 19,512,637 of OU611982.1, read as the reverse complement.
GCTTGTTAGGCCCGAACAGATTATATTTAGCTAGCCTAGACTCGGTGTAGTACTCAGTCGACTGGTCGGTAGACCGCCGAGGCACTGAAGCTAAGCAAACTTCGACTCGGCTATTCATTGTATAGATGACTGTGAGCATTTACACAAGAACTCTACCGTGGTTTGGATAACATGTTTGCAGGACCCGTTTGTTTGTGCTCTAATAATAACTGATATAGTGGTCGACCAATAACTACATTTTGTACAAAGATTATCGAAAAAATTATCTTTACGCTACGTTACGATATTTTTGGAGTTAAAGTTACAGCTAAGATTAAAAAAATAAAAAATAACATGCATGCTTTTAACCACCATCTCGCGTGATGCGGTCTACGTTGGAGCACGCTTGCCAAGAAGAAACCGATATACTCGTGATTTGAAGACACCCAGATTCTCGTGATTTAAAGACACCCAGATTGTATTCATCCAATGGTTGACTAGAAGAAATTGCATTTAGTGATAAGGCCGCCACAAGTGGCACCAGCTCGTAAGTGTTGTCTATCTGTTTGTATATTATTTTTTTCTTCTGGTGTACATAATAAAGAGTATCTAGATATCTCTATCGAGGAACACCCATTCAGGCAGAGCATTCCACAGACTAGCACTTCGCACAATAAATGTGGAATCATAGCGCTTCGCGGGTTTTCAGAATAGCAACCATAAAGTGGTGACGATTTTTCGTGCCCCCTCTGGCAGTCCGATAGAAAAATGGGCAGGAGGGAATTCACTCTTCGAAATGTATCCGATATAAAACAGGTAGACTAGCAACTTTACGTCGATGCTCAAGACTAAGAAGCTTAGTCCGAACTAAGGATTCGTTGCTGATGAGCTTTTTAGCACGTTTCTCAATAGACTCCAGTAGCATAGTTGAAGAATTTCAGGTCGGAATTTCAGTGAATTGTCTAATAATCCTCTTAAAAGTAACAATCAGAACTTTACATGCTGTATACACAACTCGATGACAATGTAGACTAAAACTCTCTTGCCAAGCCTTGTCTAACGTTCGTTGTAAGAGAAGCAAGGAAAATAGGAATTGACTACAATCAGGACTTACGCGACAGCTCTGTTGGTAGCAGGCGTGGCAGTGATGTGTCCGCTGCTTTACCCAAACAACCCGGGATAAGGACGCGCAATTACAGATTAATTATAATGGATCCGGAGCTGTTTAATTGTTGAAATATGTAAATGGAGTGCCTCTTAGCGGGCTGTTCTGTTAGTGTTTACTGCGAGGATTTGACGCCTGATCCGGGATGTAGAGAGCAATGTATCGAGGAGATACCGCGATCCATACAACAGAATACTAGCTGGGCGTACTCAGGACACTGGCCGTCATGGATGACTGCAGAATAACCTACTCAACTCGATTATAATCTAGTTAATTAGATAATATTTAATAGTTTTTCAGTAGAATTAATTACTAGATCATAATATTAATTCCTTTATTAATTAATTCATCCAGCTGCAAGATGGGTCGACGATATCATTACTATCGTGGGTTGAACCTGGACTCGATTAGCACAGGACCGAGGCAGATGGCATAACAGAAGAAAGGCTTATACCCAGCAGTGGGATAAGGAAGGCTGTGGATGATGATGATGATATTAATAAATAAATAACAATTCGTAATATGAAAATGTGTTTGTTGGTTTTTTCTAGTTTCACGAAGCAAAATAGAACCACGAGTCGACGGATTTTTGGCATAGAGATAGCTAGAGGACCGAAGAGTAACGCTTAATACATATTATCTGGAAAAAATTACGGTTCCTGAAAATGAAACGTATGAAACCGCGAGGCGCAGCTAGTATACATACTCGTATATAACCTACCTACGTCCAGTCTATGCGTGAAACCTGTTATTTTGGATATTAATTATTTTAGTAATTACCTATTACAAATAAAGTATTATATATACCTTATTTAGGTATATATTTACGAGGAAGTATTTATGGTGACGAAGGTGTGTGTAAAGCTCCTGCCTCTTCTGTTCGTGATAAAATTCACCACAAAAACTGCATCGGGAAATTCTGAAGGAAACATCAAAAGAGTCATTCACGTCGCGTACAATGGTTCCAGCAGAATGCAGCGTGCAGCTGCATGCGAGTGAATGGCACGCCGCCGCGCCGCGCTCTGCCGCTGCTGCGGGCTTTTCTATTTCACAAACCTAAAGGTAGCATTCTGATCTTGGCGATCGCGACCGGCGACAACAAACAATGCAAGCGACCGCGACGCGCGACGTGTGGGTCGCTTCCATTGTTTAGCACTCCATATAAATTCATACTGCGTCGCGCGACGCAATCGCTGCAGCCGGTCGCGGTCGCCGGTCGCGGTCGCCAAGAACGGAATGCAACTTTAAGGGCCACAGAACACACATGTGTATGTATCTTTGATAATAGTAGGTATGTTTATAATTTTTTATGTAGTTTATTAATTATGTAGGTAGGTATAAATAGTATGTTGTTTATATTATCATAGATAAATATATTATGTAGTCTATGTATATATTAGTATGTAATATTTATTTGTAGTCTATTGATTGTTTGTTGTTATTTGCATAGGTATTTACTTTCTATTTTTTATTTCTAGTTAAGGCCACACATTATTAAATATAATTCCTTTCCGTGCACGGTTGCCTGGAAGAGATCGCTTTAAGCGATAAGGCCGCCTGTTAAAAGCCTAGATAATATTTTTGTTGTAATGTTTGTTATCCTTGTTTTGTGGTATTTTAATAAAGAGTTTTGTATTGTAACACACTTCGAACATAATATATCGGCGACTTAATTACGAGTCCACCGTCACACGCCTACACGCCTTGGCGTAGCTGTAAGTATGACGAGTATTTATCTATAAATAAAATAATCGCTTCACAAAACCCGATACAGCGACCGAGCTTTAATTTAATTTAATTCTTGGACATCTGATTGTAAGAGTTACATTATTCTGGAATCTGAATGCATGGAACATTATCTATATTCTCCGTAGTCCGGTACAGTAGTCAGCAAGCTGACAAAACTTGGTGCGTCCTCAAAATCGCCTGTCGCTGAAGCATGCGGTGTAGCCTTATGCAAAAAGCGCTGGTTTTTGTATTCTAGAAAGTTTGAGAAGGTTCGCCGTGTATAGAAATTTGTTATTCTTTATTAAAATGGAACATACGACCCGGAGTCTTTTGTGCATGTTTTATTATATTAATCTAAGAGGACGACAACGATATTGGATACAAAAGACGTAAGGTACGCTGTCTTTGTACATAATAAAGGACACTATTTTTCGTATAAGAAGTAAGGATACCAAAACTGCTGTAAGCAAATGACTTCAAGAATTAGGTACGGTATAATATAGATTTTTAGTTAAAAAATTCAATATGGACAACTCGCAAGTAAATTTAAAAACCTTTCGCTGCGCCTGACCCTTATATAGTCAAGCCTACGAATAAATTGCAGGTTCACTGCAACGTACCTTACTGCTAACCTTAGACCTTTGTTGGTGATATCTCTTTGTTCCACGATATCTGTATCATTATATACTAGCTGTGTCCCGCGGTTTCATCCGCGTTGTAATGAAAAATGGTGATGATGATGATGAAAAGTAGCCTATGTCACTTTACCAGCCCTTGAACTATATCCATGCAAAAAACTAGATCGATCCGTTGCTCTGTTGCTGCGTGAAAGAGGAACAAACAAATACACTTTCGCATTTATAATATTAAAGTATAATATTTTCGTATGACTTAAAAATTCTGACACAAGGCTGGTCACTTACCCGACAAGCAAGTAGTACCTAGAGGTCTTTATGTTGCACAATCTTTGTATTGGGTTAGGTACACCCTTCACCCTATAAATTATTTTGATTTAGTAGGTGCTTGTTTGTTGAGTGTCCTTACTCATCGGAATCAACATACCAAACAAACGTAGATAAATAGGCTCCATACGAGCGCCATTCTGATCCATATTACTGAACTCGAATCGAACCTTCGAATTAATCGGATTCCTAATTCTGAGAGCGAACGCGCATTTTATTACATTCTGTCCGACGTTCCGGCTCGATAAATAGCGGATAGATAGAGTACATGCCAAACTTTATGAACGAAACAATCTGAACATAGCAACAAATGGTGTCGTGAAGATACTCACACCGTAAGGCATCACTTTGAAGGTAGGCATCTCTCTCACCTTATCTTTAGGTCCAAGACCGGAACATAGTAAAAACCATAGAGATGTCCTGAACTGTAGGGCTGTTCTGAAAAAGGCCACAAAAGGCAGAGGCGTCAGTCTGATGAACACAACCACAAGAGGCGTCGCCGCTTTGAATACTTACTCGTATTTACAGCTTATAGGCACAGCTGACAGAAACCGCTAGTCTGAATTTAGGTATGCAAGTCTTCAAACAATTATGATCGAAGATGCAAGTACAGAAAGTATTACAACGTGCAATGCAACGCAGCAGCGGCTCTATTATTAGGGTTCCGTACCTCAAAAGGAAAAAACGGAACCCTTATAGGATCACTTCGTTGTCCGTCTGTCTGTCCGTCTGTCAAGACCCTTTTTCTCAAGAACGCGTAAAGGTATCAAGTTGAAATTCATATTAAATACTTGGGTCTACGGTTTCTTTCGGCTGTAAAAAAATTAAAGTTGTAAACCAACGCAATCTAAAGATATGAACGTTTATGTCGCATATTTTGCGATTTCACCGGGAATCAAAACCTATAGGGTACTTCCCGTTGACCTAGAATCATGAAATTTGGCAAAAGGCAAGTTCTCATAGCACATATATAGGAATAAATCCGAAAGTTACAAATTTGATATTATATCATTTAAAAATAATTATTTTGTTATTACAAACTTACATTTTGTAGTTGGAATGTAGTTGAAGAACCTTATAATCAACTACAAAGTTAAGTTTGTCTTTCAATGTTTCAACTTCAGTTTTATTTTCGTATTCGCGCTCCTGAATGTTCCGTCCAACGGAACCCTCAGAGCACGAGTCCTACTCGTACTTGTCCGGTTTTTTTTTCTGTCTGGCAGTGGTGGTTAGCAGTACCAATAAAGAACGGTCATGAAGTTTGGCGCGGAGTAAGCCGTACCCGACGTGTGTCGGGTCTATCAGACTGTTTAGATACCGATTACGGTGCTATAAAGAAGGACCTACATTAATTTATCTAAATTGAGGCTGAGCCGTGCGATCAAGCCGTTTTGTTGTGGGCGAGGCTCTCATTAACTCCATACTGACTTCTTCAATCAGCCAGCCCCGGGGAACCACAGGCAAACCAACACATAAATGTACGTTTTAAATTGTAAATGTAAAAAATCTGTGTTTGTTACTACTATGATTACACAGTTGGACTGAATCGGTTTGATTAAAAAAATATAAGTATGATGAAATGGGCAAGCGTTTGGCCACAACTAACGTGATGGAAAGTGACAATGCGGTCTACGATGGGGTTCGCATTCCCATGAGGAATTCTCTCTTGTCTTGAAGAGGCCCAGGCAGGCTGTATCTACTTTATTAGGAACAGCGAAGCAGGGAGCACATTCCATTCCTTTGCAGTTCGTATTAGAAATATAAACTTTGGAAACGCTGCGTGCGGCCTTTACCGTAGTCCACGACGTAAGAATGGCATGACTGCCTCTTTGTGCTATGGCGAAAATTTAATGACAGGTCTTGAGCACTTTTTTCAAAATTAAAACAGTTTAAAATAATGGCCAACAGGTTACCCTCCGATATTTGCCGTAAATAGGAATAGAATAGGTAGATACAACCATTTTCCTTATGTCGTTGGATACAACCATTTCATTATACCTTTGATTACAACTTATAAAAAGACATATAATTTAACTGTTTTATGTTTTTAAATCATCGTCTTCATCACCCTATTTTATGTTCGTCTACTGCTGGACCATTATGATAATATATTGAATGTATGGATACAAGGTAGGTACCAGGATACCAGGATAGTTGGGAACGATACTCTCGAAGTTGTTGACCATTACATATATCTTGGACAGATTGTTCAGTTAGGTAAGTCCAACTTAGGCAAAGAGATCGCCCGAAGAATCCAACTCGGATGGGCAGCGTTCGGGAAATTGCGTGACATCTTCTCGTCCAAGATACCACAGTGCCTAAAGACAAGGGTCTTTGACGAGTGTGTGTTGCCAGTGATGACATATGGTACTGAGACGTGGTCCTTAACTGTTGGCCTTTTGGAAAAACTCAGAGTCACACAGCGGGCAATGGAGAGAGCTATGCTCGGAGTTTCTTTGCGCGATAGAATCCGAAACGTGGATATTCGCCAAAGAACCAAAGTCACCGACATAGCTGTTAAGATTTGCAAGTTGAAGTGGCAATGGGCAGGCCACATCGCTCGGAGAACAGATAACCGATGGGGAAGAAAGGTTCTTGAGTGGAGACCACGAACCGGAAGACGCAGCGTAGGTAGGCCTCCCACTATATGGACCGACGACATAGTAAGAGTCGCTGGCTTCCAGTGGATGCAAAAGGCAGGCTGTCGTTCAGTGTGGAGGTTAAAGGGGGAGGCCTATGTTCAGCAGTGGACGTCTTCTGGCTGATGATGATGATGACCAGGATAGCTGAAACGATGGAGAGATATTTCACTCTTGATTTGCAAAGTGTGATCACGGGTCACGAGGGGGAAACCTCTTCATGGTTTATGCATTCCTGGTACTTAAATTGCTATTGATTGTAAACAATATTTGTTTTATTATTTTCTTTGGTGTACCCACTTCTTGCATATGACATCACAGTAGGAGCATAAGGATATATTATTCCTCGTAGCGTGCTCCTACTAGTAGGAGTACCCAGTAGGAGCATAATATTATCAAGGTGCTAGACGTAGGCCTCTCCTGAAGAACGCCACAAGACACGATCTTCTGCTTTACTTATCCACTTGCCTTTCGCAGGTCGTCGCTCCACCGGGCAGCAGGACGCCCACTCTACGTGAATTATTCGCACGTCACTTCCCATGACGCTACTCTGTGCCTCCAAGTCAGTCGCACCATGTCGCGCACGCAAGTTTCTTTTCCACGTAGCTCCTTCGCTTAGGCGCTGAACTCTTTGGTAAGACTATGAACTACTAGCTGCGCTCCGCGGTTTCACCCGCGTAGTGAAGAAAAATTGTGATGATGATGATGAAAAGTAGCCTATGTCACTCTCTGGCTCTTGAACTATACCCATGCAAAAAATCAGGTCGATCCGTTGTTCCGTTGCAGAGTGAAAGAGGAACAAACATCCATACATCTATACATCCATACATACAAACTTTCGCGTTTATAATATTAGTAAGAAGTAGGATTGCACAAGTTGGCATCCAAATGCAAGACTATTATAAAATTTTAAAAAAAGCTTGTAAAATTGTTTTAAATGAACTCCATCAATAGCTGTCAGAATTTCATGTCTCTCACCCTACCACTAAAGCATCAGCGGAGGTGAAGTGCACAAACTGAATAGTTATTTTCAAAAACCATAATAATATAATGGAGCAGACCAATGAAACGCCGTTGATATTAGACACTTTAATAGTGGTTAAAACGAACTTACGTGAAATTTACCTAACAAAAAATAAGTTATACCAAAGATTATTGTAAGAAAAATTTATAGAAAATAAGTTAACATAAAATAACTTAACTTATTGTAAATAGGTAACTTATAATTCCTATTTATACTTACCAATATAACTAAAGGTTTAACAAAAATATTCAAACAACGGCTGTAATTTTCCTTAACAATATTAATACTAAATCTAAAACACTAAAAGAAATTATAAGCCTAATACATTTAATCCTTACAACTCGTCCATAAGAGCATAGCAGAATATGATAAGAGTAAAACACTGTTTTAAACTATCACGGTTGTTCACTAAAGTTATATGATTATTTACGGGATATTTACCGTGGTACGGGGCCTTACGGACAACAGCTAATTGCGGCACCTAATCCGCTCAGTTGGAAAATCACGCGAACGTGAACCTTATCGCGCCCAGATACGGTTTGCGGTCGCGTGATTTTCCAACTGAGCGGATTAGGTGCCTGTAATAGCTGGTTGGTTGTAATCCCGATATTGCGGCGCAGTTGGTGCATGTCGGTAAATATCCCGTAAATAATTATAAAACTTTAATGATAAAAGTTAACAAGTTAAGAAACGGTAACAATTGTGTAACCTTGTGAAGTCAGTATTTGGTGTCATCTCTAACTGTTTGCAAGATCGAGTTAAGTGAGGCTGGAGTCATGGTGGACGAACGGTAGCATGTTGGCACCCGGTTCGATCCTCAGCCCTGCACCAAGACTTATTTAGTACCTAAATAAATTATGTGCAGTATCGAAGCCATCGCTCAAAAACGGTGAAGGAAAAACATCGTGAGGAAACCGGGATGTCCAAATAACCTCAACATTTCAAAGACATGACATTCACCAACATGCACTGTAGCTAGGGCCATTCACTAACTAAAACACGCACGTAACGTGGCGCGTTAAGTTAACCACTGCCCTAGGAAATAAAGGCCAACTTTTTGAAGTTAACGCTCCGCGTAACGAGCGTGGTTGTAGTTAGTGAATCAAGGCCCAGCATGTCACATTACCTGACATGTTTATTTCTTTTGGACAAGTTAGGAACAACGTTCGAAAAGAAAAACAGCAAGTGTGTTCCAGTTTAATTAAATTTATAAATATTGAGATCTTAGTCTGCTTTTGAAACACTGCGTTCGTGTTTACCTATACCTACCGGTACTAAGTATAATGTGCTATATGGCACATACTTTGATTATATCAAGATAACATTCAGGTTGAATAACATTAATTTAAATACTTGATAATGGCACTAAAACCTATACTAAAACCCATAACAGACGTGTCTGACTTGGCTGTCGGACCACCGTCTGACCAACGGGAGAGAAAGAGGTTTTTTTTCTCTTTCTCCGTTGATTGTACGGCGGTCCGTCAACCAAGTCTGTCACGTCTATTAGGGTTTTAACATTGCTCTAACTAAACTAAACCTAATAAAAAGTTACAGAATATTTTAAATATTATTGATTGAGAAATTCGAATACTTATATACATAATCTGTGTTGTCTTTTCTAAATACAGTATCACAAGCATCTAAGCTCAGAGCAAATAAAAATACAGAGGGACTACCGCGAACACAAAAAGTGAAGGCACTTTTTGAGACATGTGTGCGTAGTCGAAGTTCGTGTCGTGTAATTCATCAAAATAAGTGATAATATAAATACTTAAGTGTGGAAATATTCCATCCTTCTTCTTATTTACTTTAGTGTTGTTTTTACAGTTCTTAATACTGCAAGAAGTCATTGTTTCTTTTTAAAACGGATGTTTTCAGTACGACGTTCGGACAAGAAATTCACGTATTTTTGAATGCTTATGTTTGCGTGAGTCGTGTATTTATTGGGAATTCTCGTAGTTATGGAAGCGATTTTGGCGTCACTTTGGCAGTGCGTCGTAGGGACTCTGTATTTTTATTTGCTCTGAGCATCTAAGTGAACGTGGACGACATTAGAATTATGAGCTTTTTTTCCGTCTCTTTAATTTTATAGGGAATCTAAAAGAATTTTTCAGCTTTGTCCACGTTCAGTTAGATCCTTGATTTACAGTCGTAAAGATGATTTATATAAAACAAAATATTTAAGACTAGCCACTAGATGGCGTTAAAAAACAAATTGACCAACCCCTCTACGCCATCTTCTTTTCAATATCTATGGTGAACTTACTTAGTGAGTATAAATACATCCTAATTAGAGTGCTTATCGACTATGAATCTGGACTAAATTTAACATTTACAAATATTTTTACTCGTACTTTTTTTTATTTGGATATTTAAACTGTCTGTTACATCTTCAAATTCGTGTACCTGAGCTGCGTTCAGGAAGAACACACTCAGTTTGATTTGATTTGATGAACTGATGATTTTCAACTGACTTTACTGAGCGGTACGGAGCGAATTCGTTTGTTTTTCCGGTTCCGGTTGGTTCCTCGCAAATTAGAAAAGATAAATAAACTATAAATAATTTATTTTTGCTTTCGTTTTAAGGGCTTTGTATGGATAATTCACGGTGGAATTATAATCACCGGCCAATCTCCTTCGTTTGATGGTCTATCTCAATGCGTAACATTGGCGAATGGGTGAAATCATGGTGACTCCTCCATAAAAGCCATTAAATTTGAAGTAAAATTAAGAGTTGAAGTTATGATTAAACTGACAGCGGTGTGACTCGAAGATCTTGCATATGCCCTAAAGCTCCCCGGTGAGTGCGATCGCCCGGCGACGGTCGACGATCTTTTTGAACGACGCGGTGCGAAACATGGTAATATTATTATAGTTTTTTAGCAACGCACACCTGCTGTCTGACGTGCGTGACGTCACCTGCCGATTCCCACGGAAGACCAGCGCTGGTTGTTTACAACCACCAACACGCTGAGTTGGGGTCGGCTTGTGACGGAAACTATTACATTGTTGTTTTAATTTTATTAATAATGTCTGTATATTTTGTTTCTGTCACATATAAATATTTTTTCTTTCTTTCTAACACACTGGCTTATTGAACGGGTGGCGTCATCGAGCGATCGCCCGACAATGTAATTGAACGCACCCATGCAGTGAAATAGTAAACATGCACGACCTCCTAGAAGTGAACACTGCATGCACGTGAATGAAAACAATAGTATAATTATTTTGTCTGATGTGTTTTGCATTTAGTTGAATAATCATAACGTCGTGTCGTGATTATGAGGAATATTCAGTTTTCATAAGAGCCAACGTAAAATTTGCAAGTTGATGTGGCAATGGGCAGTCCACAATGTCCACATCGCTCGTAAAATCGATAACCGATGGGGAAGAAAGGTTCTTGAGTGGAGACCACGAATTGGAAGACGTAATGTAGGTAGGTCTCTGCTAGATGGACCGACGACACCGTGAGAGTCGCGGGCATCCAGTGGATGCAGATGGCAGGCTGTCGTTCAGTGTGGAGTTATAAGGGGGAGGCCTATGTTCAGCAGTGGACGTCTTCGGGGTGACGATGAAAAGCCAACGTTTCGTGCTTCCTGTACCTATTGTCCACCTTCATTCGATTTATCATTACGTTCTTCGACCTTTTCCTTCTTTTACAAACGTATAGCCAATTAAGTATCAAATGACTTCACTATCATAGAAGGAAAAGGTCGTGCCCACTTAGCTATGGTAGGCACTGCCGGGCGAGGTGTTGCCTGCATGTGACGGTGCTGTAGTGCCCCCCCCCCCCCCCCCCCCCCCTGCGTGACGTCTACTCCCCCTTGAGGGCCTGCTCGTGCTGCAGCAGGTCTGCCAGGTTGGAGATCTGTATCTCCTGCACGTGGCGACCCGCGAACTGGATGTAGTCGTGCGGCGGCGCGTCCACGCCTCGCTTGCGAACTGCACACACAATACATTCACTTCAGTTATTATAATTATGTAGCGCTATTTACTCTGAAGTTGGTAACCAAGGTTTAGTGTCGATCTGCTTATTTGATCGAAGGTCAAATTGCAAAAAGACAGAAGACTCATTGGACTATTTTTAATGCTAAATAAATGACCGTGAAAAATATGAACTTTAAGTGCCATCTAGGTATACATTTCATAAAATCGTAGAGAAAAAGTTACTTGCGGAGATATTATAAAAAAAAATACACACTAAAATGTGACCACCGAGCAGAGCAGGTCAAAACTATAAGGAGTAATCCACGTAGTTTTTCGTTCCACAAGTTTTGTCCTGTCAACTTTCCTGTTTACAGTCTTTCGCAATAAATTCATTATCGGCGCATAAAAAATAGTCGCTTTCAATGCGCTTTTCAATCCTTAGTTTTTTTTTTCGACAAAGACTTCGAAAAGGAGGAGGTTATCAATTCGACTGTATGTTGTTTTTTTTTGTAGTTATATAGTTACCTACCTTGGATGAATGTTGGAGCTTTGACGAGCATTTCCGACGCTTGGTTCCTCGAATCAAAAGGGGTAGCGGGTGCTCTGCATAGACTGCTAGTACTGCTACCCAACCTTAGGAGACCGAGCGAAGGGATCCACCGCCTATATTGAGTCTTATTATTATCTTATATTGTAGTATATTAATTATGGTCTAAAAGACTATCAGGAGTTCAACGCTGTAGAACTATGCGCATTATGTGCATCAGGGTTGCGCGAGGTTGTCGCATCTTTCGAGGCGGCGGCTCTAATAGCCCGATTCGCGCCACTTGACATCTTGGCGGACAAAGACGTTCAGATTCGAGCACGTAAGTGCCGCAGAAATAAAGGAAGGCAGAGCGCCGAGGTGCACGCGAAAAATGACAGAAGCAGATGTAGTGTCGCAAAACTTGCACCAGCGTTGCTGTCAATGCAATTCTACCCAGTTCCTAGGCCTGGCTAAAAAGGAAGGATCGCGTCCAATTTAGATTGACACAGGATCTCACAACACACGGCTGCTTCGGTGAGTACCTCCACAGGATCGGAAGAGAACCAATGCCGCAATGCCTGCACTGCAGGGCCGTGGTAGATTCTGCTCAACACAAACTCGAGGAATGCCCTGCGTGGAGTGCAAAAAGACGGTCGCTTGGATACAGGATCGGGCAAGATCTCTCTACCCAGCGATGTTGACAGACAGTTCTGCATGGAGGGCTATGGTTTACTTTGGAAAGGGTGCTTTCTCAAAAAGAATCCGCAGAGCGCGCTCGTAAAAGGCGTGCCATCCTGTTCGTAATCGCACCACGCGCATGAGCACGCGCGTGATCGAGATCATAATCAGAATCACGAACGGACATATATAATACCTCTGACCCTTGCTCTGACCATATACCCAAGCAAAGGTCACCCCCGGGAGAGGACTACAACGTTGTGTGACCGACGTTGTCGTGGGCGGAGGTGACTTAACACAAAGCAGTCTCGAGAGGATCCGCAGCGTAGTGCTGACTGCTGAGGGCTCCGGTGCATTCCACTGGAGATCCCGGGCTCCTCTTGTCAAGCACTAAAGCTGGTCACCGGGGGGGTTTCAGTGGGTATAATCACACAATAATTGCAAATGCTCCGTTACTTTCTACTCATATTTAAAAACCGCATAAAGTTATTGCCATTTACAGCTCAAATTTAAATATTTTTGCTCTTGTATGAAAGAAAAAAAATCAATAAATAGTAAATGTTGTTCATAATGATGAGTAAAATGACCTCCTATCGGCAGGGTTTATGTGTAACCCTGTATTATTAGGTATTTGGTACTTTCATGTCTTATTGTTATGATAACTCCCTCCAGTCGGTGCGTACTGATGACTCTTTCAATCCATACTTACTTAAAACTCCCCCTTCCTTGGTGAGCTTGTACGTGGGCTTGTCTCCGCACTTCTCCACCAGCTCCTTGGCCAGGGTCTGCAGGGCGGGGATGGCGGCGCGCAGCGTGGAGCGCACGTGTGACACGTCGAACACGCTGCTGCCCTCGATGCCCATCACGAACAGGTCGGGAGTCAGCACCAGGTCGGAGTCCAGCTCCATGTAGAAGCAGCGGTCAGCGTCCACGATGCCTGGACGAATGTTCACGAGATTCATTCATACAATACTAACGTTAAAACAGCGCAGTTCGGAAAAGCAACTTTTTTCATCACCTAAACTGGATCGCTAAAAACAGCTAGACGTTTCATGGAGATTGATGACCAGAATGCTGGTGTTTACTTTGGCCTAAGCGTTGCCATTCAGCGTGGCAATGTAAGTAGTTTTAGGTTCTAATTTATTATTATTCCAAACATGTATCTCACGACCTGACCCATACTCTTGCTTATCCTTGGGAGTTTCGCAATGCCATTTCTAAGCAAGCAGCTTCTATTGGAAAGAAAATCAGGAGAATTTCAGCTTTCAATATTTCAATTTAAATATTCCTGCACTATAATATTTACTACATTTTCCTGTTACAAGTTCCAATGATAACAAGCTATTAGTATCGTTTGGACATAATAAATACTTTACACGCAACAGACAGGTCGCTGAGAAAACCCAAAATCTTTGAAGTGATCGAAGTGGTAAGTGAGCGTAGTATGTTCGCAACTCGCAAACGAACGACAAAGCTTACAAGTAAAGTAACGCACCATTACGAAGTGTGAAGTTTGTGAAACGATGTCCAACAATGTGATTGTAACGCACAGCGAAATAAAACTATATTTCGCTGGTAGCGCATCATGAGTCCGTTGGCGACTTCTCGACGATGTCTTTTTAACAGACTTCAAATAAGGAGGGGGTGTACAATTCGTTTTTTTTTTTAATATTTGTTACCTCATTCGTTATTTATGAGATGATTTGAAAAAACTTAATGGGATATGCTTTTATATACTTTTATATATGATTGCTCCCATAGAAATTTTATCAAAATCGGTTCAGTAGTTTGGCTTAACTGGAAAATTGGGTTATTTGGATGACATCACATCACATCACGTCATCAGCCAGTAAATGTCTTACCGCTAAACAAAGGCCTCCTTTTTAGAGAGGGGTGTTGCCATAATCCCCACGCTTGGCAGACGGCTTGGGGATCGCAGTACGTTCACCGTGTACTGATAGGATGCTGCTGCCCATCCTCCGGTGGTTCGGGTCGCAGTTTAAGGACATACTCGCGTCCTACTTGGATGACATAATATTGGCATTGATTCTGAAGTACTCTAAACTAAACTACATTTGACAGCTTTAAAATTGTTGCCATCCTTCTCTCACATATTGAAATGAAAACAGAGGCAGATAATTTTAGTCCTGTCAGATTTGTATTTGTTTAGTTTAGTGAGTGGTATGACATAATCGTCGCCAATGTCAAGTTGAGTATTTGACAAATTTTGTGAAGTCGGTTTTTTTAATTGATAATTATAGACCAAGCTCCTTCCTCCCAAATAATAAATCTTCCAAGTAACTCACCAATAAAGTAACTCACCAGTAAAGTTAGCGCCGAAGTCGTGTATAAAGGTGAACTGCCGTCCGTTATCCACTACCGAGATCCTCTCCACTGTGCCTTCTATATCGAGTTCTTCCTGTAGCGCGCGCACCAGCTCGTCGGAGGGATCGTCGACGGTACTGAACACCTGCACCTCGGGCTCCGAGGACCAGCGGAGCGGCATCACGCGGTAGTTCGGCTCGTACAGGGCGGGGTCCTGGAACGTTTATTACGAGGGTTTTACAATGTGAAGGCGGTAATATATACGTACGCGCTACTTGGAAAGAGGAGTGGCGAAAGACAAAATGAAGCCAAGATAGTTTTTTTCTGGTGAGGAACCGATTAGCGGTTGTTAGACTTGAGTTACTCACAGAAGTTGATCCAAGTAGTTTTACCCAATAGTCTTACCAGTAAGAACACCTACTGGAAACAAAACTTTCAGACCCTTTCATTCGCCTCTGTTTTAAAATCTTTCCGTGACGAATGTTTCCACATTTCCACCCCAAAAGTTTCCCTGCTAAACTTCAGCTTCGTAGGTCAAGTAACTTTCGTGATTATAGTCAGTTAGTGAGTTACTTAGATACGGCGTAAAGCGTCAGCGACGAAGGCCATCGCCTACTGCCTCGCACTCCTAAGGGCCTCGCACCACCTCGAAAGCAGGAACAGTAATTTTTTGTCCACTTTGCTTTTCAAATGCATCTTTTTACGTTACTAGAGGGCTTCGCAAAATGTATTTGCTAACATGAAATATAGGTCTTGCTCCGCCACTGAGTGAGGATATAGTAAAAATGTACAAAAATGTTAACAGATCTCGCACCCATTATATAGACAGGTACCGCAATAGCAAGCCGACTGTAATTCCATTCAAATTACACTGACGATAAATCCAAACAATATTTTGAAAAGACATAGCAAAGAAGAAGACCAACTTTTTATGCACCATGTTAGTTTGTTCAATTCTCTTTTTGGTGTCTAGCCATAATTCATGGTGTGTTTAGATAGGTTGGCTAGTACAACGAACAGCAATATGCACTGCATCGATCGGCCCCTCGGCGCGCCGGATATAGGACTCATAACTGGAGCAAGGGTATGAGGTCGCGGTCCTCACGAGTCAAAACGGTAAGGCAATCTCTTGATTTATGGTCTCTATTCCCTGTAATAGGTGCCTTAATTAGAAGCATTCAGAGAAAAATTGAAGATCTTGAAAGAGTTATTTTAACTTATCTGTGATTTTTAGTAGCAGATTCGTCAAATGTCAAGTGAAGCGCACACGCGCTTGCGGCACCCAGTCAATCCTCGGCCCTGCACCATCAGCTTACTTATAAATTATGTGCAGTTTCGATGCCATCGCTCAAAAACGGTGAAGAAAAACATCGTGAGGAAACCGGTATACTCAAGAACCTCAAAGTTCGAATACAAGTGACATTCACCAACATGCACTGGGCCAGCATGGAAAATTAGGGCCCATCCTCTCTCTCTGAGAGAACTAGAGAAGGCATGTGTCCTAGCAGTTGGAACATGATAGGCTGAAATGATAATGATGATGGAGATTTTTTTAGCTCTACCAGCTGCACCGACACCGTAAATAAAACCAGCCAAGTGCCAGTCGGGCTCGCGCACTGGTTCAGCCGTTTGGGAGCTGCGATTCCAAAGACAGACATAGCATAGACATGCACAGAGCATCATCAGCCAGAAGACGTCCACTGCTTAACATAGGCCTCCCCCTTAGATTTCCACACTGAAAACTTTCACACTTTCACGGTGTCGTCGGTTCACCTGCCTACGCTGCGGCGCGTCTTCTGGTTCATGGTCTCCACTCGAAAACTTTTCTTTCCCATCGGTTATCGGTTCTACGAGCAACATGGCCTGCCCATTGCCACTTCAACTTGCAAATCTGAGCAGCTGTCAATGACTGGTTTTTCGAATATCTCCGTTCCTTTTATCGCGCAGCTCTCTCCATTGCCTGATGTGCCACTCTGAGCTTTTCCAAAAGGTCCACGTCTCAGTACCATTTATGTCATCACTGCACACCCTGGTTAAAGACCCTGTCTTGAGATACACAGAAATTATCTCTGTTTGCGAAGGGGATTAATTAAAAACATGGCGTACTTTTAGGAATCCCATACCTACCGTTGAAGCTGTGCTGATGTGTCACTATCTGCAATGTAAGCTACGCCACGAGCTGTATATCTGTAGAGTACGTCAGTAGGTACACAATACCTTAATGGGTATGGTGCAGAAGCCCTGGTAGCGGTGCGCGGTGGTGGTGCGGATGTACTGGCGGTACAGCAAGAAACCAGTGGCGACGCCCGCCAGCGTCACCAAGAAGGATGCCGTCGCCATCCAGAGCAGCAAGCCCAAGGATTGCCGAGAGTTGCCCGACCAGTTTCTGTTGCCGCTTCCGTGGTGAATCTCTATCACCTCCTGCATAAACAAATTATTCAATATTGCGTGGGCCTTCTATGAATTCTCTCCATCCTAAGGTTGCCTGGAAGAGATCGCTCTTAGCGATAAGGCCGCCGATTGTTGCATTAGTTAGGGTTCCATACCCAAAATATTGGAACGGGACCCCATTACTAAGCCTACGTTGTCTGTCCGTCTGTCCGTCCTGCCATTTAACGGCTGTATCTTTTGAACCGTAGTAGATTGCCAGTTGAAATTTTCACAGAATAAGGCGGATAAACTAACAGATAATAAAAAAGTCAAAAAGAAAAAACGAAAGGGGATACATACTTTTTTAACGTATTTTGTACATTGGCGGATCCAGGGGGGGGGACCAAGGGCGAGTCAGGAACAAGTTTCTATTTATTACCAAATTAAAACTGGAAATTTGTTTTTTTGGACAACCTTATCATTTCTTTCACGAATCGAAATGGCATATTTTACTAATTTTAAAGACGGTGGAGTGTATATTGTGGTGGTACGGAACCCTCAGTGCGCGAGCCCGATTCGCACTTGGTCGGTTAATTTTTTCAGCTGTTTTATCGTGTGTACGTAATTAGTGGTGTGAACGCAATAACAAGTTTATCTATCTAAACCAGCTCTACACTCCCGGGCCCGCTCACACCGCGCGAGGCAAAGAGAATATAATCACTATGTACCTATCAGTCTTTCTCGGGATGTTTTTGTAAAAGCGTCAAGTCGAATGCGACGAATGTAGAAAATAAAAACAAAAAAGTAAGTAATGTAATTAGGTATTTCATATTTTAATATCTCCTTATTTTTATTGGTTTAATAAATATAATAAGAATTAATTTCTCACTAAAGGGAACGAACGAGAAAGTAGGTAAGTAATACAGAACCTAGTGCGAGAGAAACGCACCAAATAATGAAGACTTGGCTAATTTAAGAAAACATCTATACCCACCTACCTACTCAGGCAAAAAACACTCACGGTTAAATTAAGTATCCTTACTTAGCATTATTGGCATAATACAAATATATATAAGTGTGCTATAATTAAAAAATTAAATCAATTATTTTAGTAAAAAAATGCACATACCTCGTCACATTTTCCTTTGATTAGTGATTTTTTCTTCACGATGAGATTAGGTTTAGTCAAGAAAGTCATGATGATCGTTTTTACACTTTCGCACTGTATCTCAGTAGTGTTAAATTGTTTATTTTTCAAAAACCTACAAACTGCTTATATTTTGCGACGAATGCGGAGTTGAAGAGAAAAAGTAAGGAGTAGGAAAAGCTCATCAATAAATATAAAGTTGCCAGAAATAAAATATACATTGGATTATTTACCTGGCAATGAGTGGACAATCTATTTAATCGATAATATTTGTAGTCGATTATACAATTCACCTCACTGAGAATCACTAGTGTAGGACAATTAAGTGGCAGCACCTTCTGTATTAAAAGTCTGTGGGCAGCACCAATAATGTCTATGGATTTCATATAAGCGAAAAAAAAAACACAAAAGAAAGAAAATTCGAGGAGGAAACGGACGGTTTTCGTAGTAAATTTTGTTAAAAACGAGGTTAATGAATCAGCAACGTCTGTAGTGTCGTTAAATCATGTTTGATTAGTTCGCCCGTGCATTATTTTATGTTAATCCTTTGTTTCGTAACGTAATTACTACGTCTAAACTTCCACGGACAAAACGAAAATAAAATGGCTGATCCAGCGAAAAACCGCATGCATGTCTTCAAGAACACAGGCAAAGATGTCGACGTAAGTATTGAAAACACCACAACCCACGATCCGATTCCTGGGCCGATGCCATCATAGCCAGAAACGGACCGCTGACCGGTTACGTCCGCTATTTTCAGGAAATGCGCAGACGGAGGAATGAAGTGACAGTGGAATTAAGGAAAAATAAAAGGGAAGAGACTCTTCAGAAGCGGCGCAATGTGCCCGCTGCGTACTCGACAGACGAGGAGGAGACTGAACGGACGCTGGCGAGCACAGACCTGAAGCAGCTGGTGGCTTCTGCCGCCAACGCGGTTGACCCTGCAGGGCAGCTGCTGGCGGTGCAGCAGTGTCGCAAGCTGCTCTCTTCTGACAAGAACCCGCCCATTGACGAGCTCATTGCCACTGGCATCCTGCCCATCCTGGTGGGGTGTCTGGCGCGCGCTGACAACCCCACGCTACAAGTAAGTATTTCACAAGCCAGCCCCTAACTTTAACCGTGTAAGTACATTATAAAGACATTAAATTTTCCAACTTGGAGTGGCTATATTAAAGCCACATTCAACTAAAGGAGGATGCTCGCTAGACTGAAAGATGTTACTTAGTCAACATGTATTCTACCATCTAGCTGCAAAGTAAAATTAGTTGTTGTTGTAGTTGTTAGTTGGTAGTAAAGTTGTGAATCAAACTTAGGGTATTAATACTTGTACAAACTTAAATAACCTGTTTTAAATCCAGTTATGACACATTTTGAATTAAGTTAAAACTTAGTGTAAATAGGGCATTCTCCTTTCCTTTTTAGAATACTTGGAAACTTTACATACCTATATTGTGTTCGACTACAATGAGAGTTTTAATATAAACTTTTTTTTTTCTGCTGCATAGTTCACTAATGACATAAAAGTATTCCATTTGCACAGTTTGAGACAGCGTGGGCACTGACCAACATCGCATCAGGCACGTCTGCACAGACCAACAAGGTCGTACACGCGGGAGCCGTGCCAGTCTTCCTGCAACTTCTCATGTCCCCACACGAGAATGTGTGTGAGCAGGCTGTGTGGGCGCTCGGGAACATTATCGGAGATGGACCAGTTCTACGAGACCTGGTCATAGAGCTGGGAGTTGTAAAGCCACTGTTGAGCTTCATCAAGCCTGACATCCCCATCTCATTCCTGCGGAATGTGACGTGGGTGATTGTGAACTTGTGCCGGAGTAAGGATCCGCCTCCGCCCGTCAAGACTATCCAGGAAATACTCCCCGCACTGAATGTGCTCATCACACATGTAGATATTAATGTAAGTACTCATATTTATATTAATCTGAAATATAATAAAAAAATTTAAAAAAAAAAAAAAACTATTAGTAATAGGCTTGCCTTTGACCGCCAACTCGCCTGATGTAACAGTGCTGTCAGTAACTGCTATTATCAGAGAAGCTTCTGTAAGTGAGCAGCGTGCACTTACAGAAGCTTCTCTCAAATAGTATACTGGAGAGTAAAGTGCAGCAGTTGGAAATCTCCAGCCTTCAGAATTGGTGTCTACAATCTGCATAATGTTTGTGTATAAAACATACTAAAATTATTGATATGATTTGTTCACACAGCAAAGGATAGACGTGATTTATTGCATAGAGTGGACATAGGATACTTTTTGTTCTGGAAATATGTACTATTCGTAAGGGAAACTCCATGCAGATGAAACTGCAGGTGCAGCTTGTAATTAATAGCTTGTAATTTTATTATAGTAACTACTTTTGACAAAAAGTCCAGAAATGGTATGGCATGTGGCTTACTAACATATTGGAACAATAAAGTCCAGTTGCAGTGGAGTTAATTATACTCTGTCTAAGGGTTTTGCACAGATTAAAAACATTTTTAAAGGACTTCAAAAAAGGCAGAGCTTCTAATATGGTTGTATTTTTTTTTTTTTAAAGATTGTTACCTTAGTATTTTTTCAATTATGGAAATCAGATTTGGAAAAATCATTTTTATATTTGAAAGGATATACTGTCAGAATGGTCCCATAGAAATTTCATTAATATCGGTTGGGTAGTTAAGTTTCAAATAAAAATAACAGGAAAATTATATTGCATCCAAGTAAACGATATTGTGTGTTTACTAATTTTTAAGTCTGTTATTTAAATTGATAATTAACTAAGTATCAGAATTTCCCTGTAGTATATCGGCTACCTCTTCCATTAAAAAACTTAGCAAAACTGAACTTAACAGTTTTTATTCAACTTTTATCAATCAACTATGGGTCTCATAGCTATAAATAACTTGAGCCAAGTATAGGTACATAATAATAAAATTATCTACTCTGTAAAATCAAGTATAACTGCGAAATGCTTTGTTATAGGTATGTCTCATTGATAAGAGATAACAAAATGTTTATTTGCCCAACTTTTATGCAAAGTCATGGATGTTATCAGGCATAGACCTGAATCACTGTAATTTTTTAAATTTGTTTATACAGCCATGTTAATTTTAATCATTTAAATATTACTGCAACATTTTAGTAACAAATCTAAAGATTTTGCCAAAATTGTTGTTAAATAAACAACTGGAGTCTGCTATTTGAGATCTGTGTCAGGTTCTATCTGTGGTTTTGTGTTTGTGTTACCGAGGTCTCATATCATTCAGATACTACAGATCTATTATAGGGGTCTGACGGGATCTACAGGCAGACTTCACACTGCCAGACCACATATAAACTCATGATCAATACACAGAATTTTATTCATATGACATGGGAATTTCTCATATATGATTAAACTGGTTACTCTGACTATAGTTACAACTGCATTCGGCTGTCTTCTCCAAGGTGAATGCGCGCACGCGGCTCTGTCTTGCTTTGTACTCTGCGCTTACAATACTCTGACCAAGATCACGGTCTGTGCTGACAAGTATACGCTTTTCTAGCTTTCAACTTTCTAGTTTTGGTCTTAAAGGTCATGTTTCAACTATTATTTCTATCGGAAATTTTATATTTACATATCTACATAAAATGTTAATGTTTGTGCTTCCTCTATCTATACTAATTCTATATAAAATATAAACTAAGAAATGGTATCACATAACAACATTAAAATATACAAATGAAATGATCGCCGGTTAGATTTGGCTACAGTTGTGTTGATGTGTCCTTGATTCAAGTAGCCATACACAATTACACATGTAACAGATAAATTCAAATAAGTAGGTGCCTAATAATGTTGTGGTAATCTATGAATAGAACTCCGGGCCCTAAGCTTTAATGAGCGTTGTAAGCTTAATTATTTTATGGCAGGTTGGTTTGGAAAGGAAAACTTGTGTTACATAGCTACATGAAGTTACATGAAGGTTAGGGCAGACTTGTTTTTCTATTTTTGCAGTCTTTGAAATCCTCTGCTGTATGAAAAAATCACAATTACTTAAGTCAACTTGAAAAAGGGTTTTGAAAATAAAAAAATCTGCTAAGTACCTGTGATTTAAGCTTCTTCTCCATGTACCTAATTATAGCCAAATTTTTGTGATTTGTTTGTTTGTTGCATTATGTTTAGTTGGCCATAAATTTTATAGTAATATTTGCAATATTATCATAAAGATAATTTGGGACATTCGTTCTTTTTTTGCACACACTGTTATCTGACTCCAAACTAAGCAAAGCTTGTGATATGGCTGCCAGAGACTGATATACATACATATATTATATTTTTATATACATACTTAAATAGATATTAACACCCAGATATAGAACAAACACACAGATATAGAACAAACACAAATGTTTGTCCTAGGTGGGAATCGAAACCACGTCCCCAAGCGCAGAAGGCAAGTTCACTACCAATTGGACTAACGGGCCATCAAAGAATGATGGCTTGAACTTGCGTTGACTGTTAAATGTAGTACAGTAAAACAAAAATCGATTTTTCGCACATATTATGAAATACATGGTTTTAATGATATTTGCATCTATTATCAAACTATAATTATCAACAAGACAAATAAATAATTTGAATTTGAATTTATAAAAATTGTGAAATCAGATAAAACGAAAATTGATGAAATTGTTAAAACACTTAACTGTGAGGTGGAGTGTGGAGAGCGTGCAGCACTTAGCCATAGTAGCATAATGCAAGGTCAACCGTCTTTCTGCTATGTATGGCTAACCGCTGCTTATCTCTCATTTGAAGGTGAAACCCCCTAATTTGCCTGAGCTAAAATTCTAAAGGATTTCAACACCCTGCCTTGCGTTGACTTTTATACAACTGATTGTAAATTTTTTGTATATTATGATTTAATAAAGATGTGGTGTGTATAGGTACTAGTGGACACTGTGTGGGCCATCAGCTACCTGACGGACGGCGGTAACGAGCAGATCCAGATGGTGATAGAGTCGGGCATCGTGCCCAAGCTGATCCCACTGCTCTCGCACAAGGAGGTGAAGGTCCAGACAGCGGCGCTGCGAGCCGTCGGCAACATTGTCACCGGGACCGACGACCAGACCCAGATCGTGCTCAACTGCGATGCTCTCTCACACTTCCCCGACTTATTGTCGCATCCAGTAAGTTGTTCTACTCTCTTTTACACTTTAGAATTCAGTGTAGCTGGTGTGAACGTGTCAGACCAAAATTAGTCTTGATGCCTTTGGCGAAGTGCCTAATGTGTGGTAGTTTATTGGTGTTGCTGCAAGTTTCTTAGTGGCGTTAGAGATGAATAAGTTTGCCGTACTTACTGTTTTTGCGTTAAGCGGTGTAAAGGTATAGTAAATGCGTGAAAAATTTCAACACTAATGATAATTTTATCAAGGCATATCTCCCTTATTTGTCTGTTTTGAGGCCTAATAATATTTGAGGTTTGCAACTGGAACAGGCAAAATTTAAATCAAATAATAATAAGTGAACATATATTATTCTGTCATAATATATAGTATTACATCTATTTTCACAGAAAGAAAAAATCTGCAAAGAGGCCGTATGGTTCTTATCAAACATCACAGCAGGCAACAAGCACCAAGTTCAAGCAGTTATCGACGCGGGTCTGCTGCCCAAGATCGTAGAGAACCTCAGCCGCGGAGACTTCCAGACGCAGAAGGAGGCAGCCTGGGCGGTCTCCAACCTCAGTATAAGTGGCACCAAGGAACAAGTGGGCACGCTCATCAACTGCGGAGTCATACCGCCCTTCTGTAATCTACTCAGCTGCAAGGACACGCAGGTCATCACTGTGAGTATCAAAACGGATTGCTTAAATCTAGGAATTTATTAGAGTTAGGTACGGGTGGGTTTACCTGTGTTTAACTTTTAATCTCATCAAATTGTTGTGGCAACAGAAAGCAGTGGTTCACGCTGGACTCTAGTCCATCAAGCCAACAGTCTTGCAAGCTCCCAGTACCAATAAAATAAAATGTTGTCGCTATCATATCCACTACATTTTTCTATTCTATTGATTTGGCTAGTTCTTGTAGTCTGTAACTGCAGATTTGCCTATGTGACATGACAATTTTAGATTAGACTTGTACCATGAGGCCACTTTACATGACTTGGATGTCGCTTTGTATAAAAAAAATCTAAATAAATAAAAAAAAGTTGCTTACAGTTGCTTTATCTTGATGCCAATCTTGTAGCCTTGTGTATTCTAATAGCAACCACTCAATATTAGCAATATTCCCAACTTGATCTCAAGCTTTTTTAATTTTAATATGGGCTCGCGTTTGGCCGGCAACTCGCATGATGTTGAGCAATGATGCGGTCTACGATGGAGCACGCTTGCCTAGAAACCGAATCACTCGTGATTTGAAGACACCCAGAGTGTATCTATCGGGGAACACCCATTCAGGCAGCGCAAAATATGCAAAGGAGTAGTGTTTAACAAGGGCTTGCAGTTTTAGCTCGGAGGATCTATACCTAATATTCTATTCAATAGTTGCTAGCTGATGTTGATTGCTCATGTCACAATGTAAAATGTCCCAGGTGGTCCTGGACGGTCTGAGCAACATGCTGAAGATGGCCGGCAAGAGTGTGGAGACGGTGGCCAACATGATCGAGGAGTGCGGTGGCATCGACAAGATAGAAGCCCTGCAGAGCCACGAAAAAGTTGAGATATACAAAATGGCCTACGATATCATCGAGCAATACTTCGCAGGAGAGGTGAGTCTACTGAAACATGTACCTTTATCCGGGACAGAAACTTATTATAGCTCAGAAGTCCTCTGTTACTCGGTTCTTATTTTTTTATTATCTTAGAGAAACTAACGGTCTTAATTAACAGAGTTAATAATTAGCTAGAGACAAAGAGGCCATTTAGAAGTTTCTACTTATAAAAAACAGAGCCTGATTCTTATGCCTGAGTAAAGCCTTATTCAGTTATTGTGGTCACAAATAACATTCAAAAAATGGTGGATAATATAAAAAATCAATAGCGAAAAAAAAACACCCCCACCTCACATGTACCAGTGTAACCTCTAAAATGCTTATAAAATTGAGATCTACTAACACAGTAATTATGCAAAGTTTCATGAACTACCTTAATAACTATAGAACTTAGAAGAAAGAATTAGAATGGACGTATAAAACGAATTTATAAGGGTTCCTTGTAGTAGTACTACGGAACCCTAAACAGGACATGTTCTTACAATAAAAATTGTTGAACAAACACATGAATAAACGACATTGGCATTTGAAACTGGCGTAGTTGAGTTAGGATCAATTAATATAATAATTAAACTGAATCATAAGGATGTTTGGTTGTAGTTAAATGAAACTGCTTTTATACTTTGAAAGTTTAATCGAAAAAGGATACAATGTTTAACTTAATTGTAAAAGCTACAGGAAAATGGCCTTAGAAAACTTCCCCTAGATCTTGGACAAATTTATTTGCAACTAGCTGATTCCCGCGGTTTTACCTGTGTACTAAAAAAGTAGCGCCCATGTAATCCAGGGTATAGACAACTTTCATCCAAAACTGTTCAGTCGTGTTGGGGCTGAGTGAAAACAAACATTCTAACAATTAGAAGATAGATGGCACCGATCTGTTTTTCTATTTTTTTACGTTTTTTATGTGGACTGAATCATGAATAGAACTCTTAAAAACGCGCCAGAAATAAAATTTACGTAAGTGGCGCGGCCTTATCGCTAATAGCGATACCTTTCAAGTGACAGTTGAAAGTTCTAATGTAAGAATATAGGTCAGAATTGCGAAAACAAAGTCGACTCAATACAAACTTATTCATATTTCAATACAACTGGAACCTTCAACTGGCCTTATTACGACAGTGTACTGGGACCTTACGGCCAACTGCTTACGCGGTATTAAACTAACGTTAAAACCGCGCAGTTCGGAAAATCACGCGAACGTGAACCTTAACGCGCCCAGATACGGTTCGTGGTCGCGCAACGTGGTGTGGTCCACGTGATGTAGATATGTTGGATGTGTACTGATGCCAGTGTGTTGTTACAGGAGGAAGACGCGTCCCTGGTGCCGACGGCGGCGGACGCGGGCTTCCAGTTCGAGCCCGCCCCGGGCGCACCGCACGACGGGTTCCGCTTCTAATGCCGGCCCGGCTCGGGCCCGGCCCGGCCCGGCCCGGCTCCCGCTGTGATGTTTATTATCTTTTCATATTTACTTTCGTAATGTAATTATAATAGACGAAGGACGATGTGGGTAGCTTTAACGTTAAGTGCCGCGTACGGGACGTATGCGATACTACTCCGCTTACAGATCGACGCTTTTGATATAACATAGTATTTATGTTTCGTTTTAACTCGAGTGTAATGCCGCCGCGAGGGGACGCGCTCCGTTCGATGGAATTATGTTCTGACATAGAACCCGTTTGTATCTATATATACCAATAAATAAATTCAGTCCAATATTATAATTATTGTTTTATTCTGGTTCAGCATTACCAAAGAAAAGTTTTTTTTTTTGTTTTTTTTAGAACAGCTGTCAAGGCATTTTTGTAAATGTTGTAGCCAGTTGCACCCATATAAACGAAACGTCAGTCATTTGAAATCAGTTACCAACTGTGATGTGGACAAAGAACTGAGATCTAACCCAAAAAGGTAAGGTCCAAGTTTGGATGCGAAGTTCGACGCGTTGATGTAAATAAGAATGTTCAATCAAGGTTCACTCATAATGCCTGGCGACAGATTTTCCTTCTCTTCTCTGTGAATATTACGCTGTTCCGCTGGAGTGGATGGAAGGCAGGGACTCTTGGTACAACTTGAGATTCAACTCATATTTTTTCTGTAAGAAAAAACAAAACTATTATTAAAATAAATAAATATTCGGGACATTTTTGCACACACGGTCATCTGACCCCACACTAAGCAAAGCTTGTGATATGGCTGCCAGAGACTAATATACATACATATATAGTTTTTAAATACATACTTAAATAGATATAGAACAAACACAAATGTTCATCACACAAATGTTTGTCCTAGGTGGGAATCGAACCCACGTCCTCAGGCTCAGAAGGCAGGTTCACTACCAACTGGACTAACGGGCTATCGATATTGTAATGACTTCATCAAAACTCGCGCAAGGATTAATTATAAAAAAGGGCTGTCTGTTTCCGGAAGATAATTTTACGTGATAACGCTAAGGCCGATCGTGCCTTTCTATCGCTTGTTCCGTGTTCCGCGCTCTCGCTTGCACGCGCGGCTCAGGCGGAACGTGACAATTTTTCGTGCGTTCATCGATTTATAAGACGTTATCACGGTAAAAAATATTATAACACTGGTTACAGTCACGATTATGTTTACCAGTACCGGGGGCAATGCCGGAGGGGCAGCGCGGGCGACCGTCTCCAGAATCGCGCGAATTCCCTGATGTCTCCGAAACCGGTAAAACAATCGTGTGTTTTTATAATAGATGAATGATGACTAATGTTTTTTTATTACCTCATAAAAAAGCTGATCATAAATAGAGCAAGCACATCAACAAAAACAAAATTAAAATTAGTTCAAAAATAAATAAGATATAAGCATTTAAATTTCATGCTAGACAGAGAGCGCACTATACTGAGCCGTGACGTCATGGCTCAGGAGCGCCATACAAATGCTATACTAACACACACTGTGAGAAAGGGATAGAACATCCCCTCCCTATCCCCACCTTTAAAAGCTTATATCTCAGAGATTTATCAGCCAATTCAAATTATTTTTTCAGTATGTGTAATGTATTTACTTATATTTACTTACTAAGCCGGTTATTTGTAATAAATTAAACATTAGGACACATGCCTATTATTGTAATGGTCAGGTTAACAAGACATTTTTCTCGGTGACATTCTGTTTTGGAAGCTCCAACATGGGGTTCTTTAAAAGGCGAGTTAATGGATTCCTTAAGGGTCGGCAACGTGTTTGTGATGCCTCTGGTGCTACAAGTATCCATAGGCGACGGTGACTGCTTACCATCAGGCGGCCCGTCTGCTTGTTTGCCACCTATGGCATTAAAAAAGGATTTTGGCAAGTGCTTATAATTATGGGTCGGTTCTTGGGAGTAGGCAAGAGTGGGCTGCAAGTTCTGTGAGGGCCCCAACGCGTAGGCAGTCACCTTCTTGAGGTCGCACGCGAAGCACTTCACGTTGGAGTAGGTCTCGTCCCGCGACTCCTCCAGCAGCGAGCGCGCCGTCAGCTTGCTGTTCAGGGAATGCACGTCGTAGAACAATCCCACTTTATGCTGGAAACTGACAAATTATTCTTTTTATATCCAAGTAGTCAGAGTACCTACATCTCTCGACGTGAGACTGATAAAGGATCTAATATGTCCGCGATACAAGCCTGGCCTAGTGCGGGAATCGCAGTTATCATCTATACTTACCCAACTCACTCATAAGCATAAGCCTTACTATGTTTGTTGCTACAGTTCGTTTGATGTCCTACATACCTTATTTAAGCCTATGTTTATATTTTCATTTTCAATATGCTTCTGTTCTAATGCGAACAAAGGCCCGCGATGTTCGCTCACAGGAGGATTAATTATTCGACCCTTATACAGGGTTACGCATATAGACTGTACTAAGCCGAAAGGTTATTCTACTCATCATTATGAACAACTTTTACAATGGGACCAACTCTAAAATCGCGGAAAAAATATTAGCTGTTCCATAGATAACGGTCATTGACACGACAAATGAATGACACAGCTGATGTTCTATTAGCGATTTCTGGGTTGGTCCCATGGTAAAATTTGTTCATAATGATGAGTACATTGACTTCCTTCGGCTTAGTATAGTCCATATGCCTAACCCTGTATTACAAATCTTGCTAGTTTATTAGTTGACTGACAATAATTTATCATTTAAATGTTTAAGGCATGCGATCACGTCAAACACCGTAGTAAAACAAGACCTGGGGCCTTACGGACAACAGCTAATTGCGGCACCTAATCCGCTCAGTTGGAAAATCACGCGAACGTGAACCTTAACGCGCCCAGATACGGTTTGTGGTTGCGTGATTTTCCAACTGAGCGGATTTAACTTTAGTTTGGTGCCGCAGTAGCAGTTGCCGTACCCACCTATAGTGCAAGACTGACAAGTATCAACAAAGTAAATAACTGCAATAGGTTCTTACTTGGGCAGCGGCTTATCCCAGTGGTTATCTAGCCGGTTGACCTTCATGATGGCGTTGAGTCGCTGCAGCAGGCTGTAGTTGTCGCGCTGCACCTTGTGCTTGCGGTCAAGCTCGCGCTGGCACTTCTTGAGCTTCAGCGCCACGTGCGGGCGGGCCGCCGGCGCGCGGTCGTCGATGGCAGGCAGCGCAGAACGCACCTGCGGGACCGACTGCTCTCATGCTCGGAAGACGGGAAATGAAGGCACAAGAAATCAGAAGTACCTACCAAATAACGCGCTTCTGGTTTAGGGACCTTTGAGAAATCATAAGCTAAATAAACACCGCCCAAGTGCGAGTCAGACCCGCGCACCAGGGTTCCGCGCTCAAAAATGTGCTTTCGTTTCATCAGTTCGGGATCTTTATACGTGCGCCCGATTCACACTTATTTTACTTTAGTGTACGTGTATGTATTTCGGACAGAACAGACAAACAAGGGCATTGCCTTAGAAAAATTATTGCTAGTTTTCAAATTCATCAGTTTTTCTCTCTCTTTTTTCACTATCCACAAACAAATTCCAAATTGATATGAGTATATAGGTATACGGCACATATCTACTCATTTATTAACTAAACAAAATACGAGCTAATACTAACACTGCAAATACAGTTAGACTGCCCATAGACCGTTGAAAGTCTAAAGACAATCCAAATGCTCAAGCCCACTATCAGTTGGCAGCTTACCCAGCATTCTGGCGGCATTACCACGCTGAATGGCAATGCTTATGCGTTGAGCCAGAAACACGCAAGCATTTTGGTCAAGGCGCTCTGAAAGATTTTTGAAAATGAGGTGAGCTCCCGGTCCCCAGTGTCTCATTTATCTCGTGCATGAGCACAATCTAAGAAAATTGCAACAAAACTAATAAAGTAATAAGGAAATGCATAAAATGCGGCTAAGCTGTCTGCGAATGTTATCTGAACTTTTGAGGTTCTGG
Organism: Agriopis aurantiaria; assembly: GCA_914767915.1. Lineage (NCBI taxonomy): Eukaryota > Metazoa > Arthropoda > Insecta > Lepidoptera > Geometridae > Agriopis > Agriopis aurantiaria. Next base: position 19,482,019 of record OU611982.1, on the reverse strand, counting down.
ACATACCTACACCGTTTTCCTCATGATGTTTTCCTCCATTGATTTTGAGCAATAAGTATATTGCATCGAAAACTGCACATAATTTATTTAAGTAATTTTTGTTTATTTATTAGAAAACTTTTACACTGGAAATTATAAATCCAATTACAGGTTCTCACGAATAGATATAAATTCGATAAAAGGTAATAAATAAGTCATTGGTGCAGGGACGAGGAACCCCCAGATTGTAAAGCGCACATGCAACCACTCGGCCACCATCCTGCCTCAATCTATTCTTAGAATTACATTATTCCAAATTTAAATTTATAACTAAAATCAAATTTAGTTATACATTAAATTTAGTTATAAATTAAATTTAGTTATAAATTAAAATTTAAGATAGTTTTTATTTTACTTGTAATTTTTATTGAATACTCTTAAGATATTATTTCCATGAAATGAGTTTCATTATTCTAAACGGTAAGCCCATGTTGACTGACATGCGTTGATCTTGGCTTACCTATAGGTATACCTAGATGTTGCTTTGATTGTATATGTTACCGGCAATGTGTATAATTCAGGTATTCTATAAATATATAATAATCAAATAGATCCTAACAAGGTGTGTGTAAATGTTAAAGTTGTGACGGTTACCTTTAAGCGATGGTCATTGAACCTCCTGTCTTCCCAAGGCTGCACCAGCAGCTTGTCGCGCCGCGACAACATTGCAAATCAATTTTAAATCTCAAATATCACGAACGCTTTGCCTCTAATAAAATAGCACCACATAAAACTGTTTGATCAATAATCGTTGCCGAGTCACTGAATCGTATTGACATGTTTATTCAATTTGCGGCATTTCAGAGTAACTATAACATGGGGTTCTTCAAAAGGGGATCGTCAACGTATCTGCGATTCCCCTGGTGTTCCCCTGTGATCCGTGCGACGGCGATCGCTTACCATCAGGCGGCCCGTCAGCATGTTTGCCACTAGGGGGAAAAAAGGACCGTGTGTGCACAAATGTCCTGAATATTTATTTATATTATGTGACTGGGCTGAACATTGTTGCGCCGACTGAACATTAAAACACTAAATTGTGAACACCTACTTTACATGCAGGGTTTGTTAAATATCCGATAGGTCTTCATCATCAGCCAGAAGACATCCACTGCTGAACATAGGCTTCCCCCTGTGCACTGAACGACAGCCTGCCATCTGCATCCACTGCATGTCCGCGACTCTCACGATGTCGTCGATCCATACCTACACCTACGCTGCGTCTTCCGGTTCGTGGTCTCCACTCAAGAACCTTTCTTCCCCATCCGATAGGTATCTATATAATGTCCTCAAAGGTAAGCAACGCACTGACAATGCCCCAGGTATTGTAGGTGTCTATAGGCAGCGGTGACCACTTACCATCATGTGGCCCGTAGCTTGTTTGCCGCTAATTCTATTTAAAAAAAATATATATATATAATATTTGTATATGGACTCCGAAACGGCTAGACCGATTTTGACGAAACTTGTACTGGCAGATAGTTTATATTATAAGGAGTAATCCGCGCAGTAGATCCCTGGAATTTCTATTAGATTGCGATTTTAAGTAAAAGTATTTATAAACCAGTAGATTGCCAAGTATTGCTACACACATTATGTGTATTAGCTGCATACATTTTGTAGGCTGATTGATATTTTATCAATACTAAAACTAATTTATATTTATCATAATTTCAGAGAAAATCGCTCTCAGATTATGATATATGTAATTATATCAGTAAATCCTGATTAAATGTAGTAAAATTCCTTAAATAATCCTACTCTACTTGCCATTTAACGCACCTATTTTAGGGACATTTAGTATATGTTTATCTATGGTACATAGCATTAGGTGTGGTGTACAAAATAAAACTGCTCATAGCAAATTAATAAATAAATTATATTGTTAAATATTATACACTGCACTTACAATGGTACCATATAATGCTCGTTACATCAGAGAATATACAAGAAAACGTACAAACACATGGTTACAAATTATAAAATTATTATACTTTGAGCAATATAAAAATAAAAAACCGAATCACTCTATATCTAAAACTATTCTATCAAAGGAAATACAGTTACTCGTATGTATATAGTTTAGTCAATTTAGTAAAGGTTTGTAGGTCGGTACTTTGGTACCAGTTACTGTAAGCTATAGGAAGTGTTACGTAAAGCACAGGAATGTAAGTCTGCTTTATCCTTTCCTACGTTTGGCAATGTTTCATTCGATAAGTAAAGCTTTCACGTTAAATTTAGTGCAGTATACTCTCCGACCGAGTAAACACAACGCTTACAATCAAAGATAATATAACCACTTGATCGCGCTATAGTCAAAATTCCCTTTTGCAATATGATGCCTCGTCGGTCGCGGGGGGCAGCTCGTGATTGGAGACTCGACGCTTGTGATTGGAGAATCAAGTCATTCATTCAATTCGCGCCTACGATTGACCCGCCCGAAATAGTATAGGTTGACATGTTAGAACCTTTGGCTTGTGCGGGATAAAAGATGAGCAGTCAAGTAGTTATATTGTCATTGCATACAATAGATACTCCAAATTCATTAATTTTTACCGTTCATGAAAGTGGCCCAGTAATTTAGAATTATTGTTTTGTTTATACTTTCCTTTATAGATATGAAAGCTGCATCACTTTTGTAGCAGGTCGAGCCATGCGCTGAGCTATCCACATTTTAAATCTGCCTTTTAACGACCAATTCATATAAAACTGATTTTGTCCTCTCAAATTAAAAAGATAATAGTCACATTCAATAAGTCCATCCGTCGTTATTCACCGCCGCCGTGATTTGTGCTCTAATACAAATTATGCTTCCTCTATCATTTCAATATTTGGGAAGACATCGAAATAATATGCGAGTCTTTATCTCACTAGCAAAAAGCGTTGGTGGGTTATCTGAACTGCAAGATCTAACTTTATCTGCATTTTACCTAAATTTCGGCTACACTACACGGACTCTGCCTCGCATTAAAATCTAATTACATGAGTATAAAACGTATTAAATACATCAAAAAGATCTAGTAACTTACGAGATGCGCTCTGCGGCGTGGCGCTGATTGGGGTCGCGGAGGCGAAACATTAACCAATATAATCACAGAAAATTAAGAGAATTAGGTTTATTAGAACGGCTTTCAAGGCATTTTTATAAAAAAAAAATTGTAGCCAGTTGCACCCATATAAACGAAACGTCAGGCATTCGAAATCAGTTAGCAACTGTGATGCGGACAAAGAACTTTGAGACTAAATTTCAATCTCACTCATAATGCCTGGAGACTGATTTTCCTTCTCATTTCCGTTCTATTTACTTCTCTTTTCTGTGAATATAATAGTGCTAATAGACGTGTGGATTTGGTTCGCCCGACCGCCGTCCAACCAACGGGAGAGGAAGAGTGAGAATATATTTCCCTCTCTTTTTCTCTCGTTGGTAGTCGTCAACCAAATCCAAACGCCTGTTAGGGTTTTTACAGAATTTCTAATAGTATGACAGTATACTACTTTAAATTTACTTTGCCGCTGCTTAACGCATGTCTTTTTTTTACTGGCAAGTGCCTTTATTATCTAAACAAAATACGAGCTAACGCTAACACTACAAAAACAGTTAGACTGCTCATAGACCGTTGAAGGTATTTTGTTTGCGCATAGGCTCAGTCACCCGCCGCGCTCCGCCTCGCGCCACCTCAATCAACGTCGGCCTTGAGATATGACTGGTGTTTCCATAAATCTACAATTTTATTATTAAATTTTGCTAAGATATCTAATTTTCGAGCGCAGATTTTGGTGTCTTGTAAAACAAGAGTCATATCTCTAAATATCACATGTAATTGAATGTGTCGCGCCGTAAACTCAAGGATGTTTTCCATTGAAAAGCATTTGTCCAGTTATAAAAGAGTTACACACAAAATTATCATTCAAACAATATATAGAAGTATAATATTAATACATGGTTATAAAATGTAACCGTTAAATGCGAGAAAAAACACAATAAACTCATTTATACGGAAAACACCCTCAATACACAGTTTGTATGTATCCTAAACCTTATAACTATGTTTCGCATACAAAAACCTACACTTGGTGCATCGAAACTGCCTGCTGCGTCACTGTTCAACCAAAATGTTCATACAAAAATAAATCGTTTCATTATAAAAGCTATTTAATACTTTCCGTATGGAGTGTCTTATTTTCACAACAAAACTCTTCGCTAATATTGCATTAATCAGATGGTATTTTTGTTCGAAGGTTATAAACTTAAAATCTTAAATAACATAAAAATCGATGTGATTCGCATTTAATTTTATATTGTTTTTATGTACAAGAAAAACAAAATAAATATAATGGTAAAAATAACAACAAATAAGCTGCCACAGTTATCTTTTCACAACTATAATACTTAATAATTTAAATTATCGTATAATTTGCATAAATACCAGAGATATAACTGATTGTAGTTATTTATGTTAATTATACGATTCTGTAGCGGCCGTTCCCAATACTGAATCTATCTGTTACTAGAAAGTTTCACTAACACTGGTGATGGTGAATTAGAGCTAATTTCTTTTCGAATAATAGACAGACTAGTATGTTTAAGATTGTCCCCTATTACTGTACTGGGTAAATAAGTAAATAATTGAGTGTTCAGTACAGATAGAGTGAAGCGAAGCCTTGTGATGTCGGCGTACTTGACTAGCGAGTCACATCAGTGGAAATCGACCAATGAGATTCCAAACCCACGACTAATGTTCAAATGGCGACCTTCTCTTACTTTACCGTGTGCCCACAACAAAGTGGCTAGTGTCGTTCTTTCTCTTTCACGCTCCTAGGCATTAAGTGAACACGAAGGAGATAGAATGACAACCGCCACATTTGTGTTTACGAACCGTAGCTCACATTATAACATGATCTCGGTGAAGAGAAGCCATTTGTCCATTAGCCGTATCCTTATCCATACTTGGGATACCTAATTCGTTGTCAAATAGACTAAACTTTTAGGAAGATACTCGTAGTTTCGAAGAACAATAAAAAAGACTACACATTCTCACCCTAGTCAGACTTTAGACATGTAAAATGGCATTATCACGCTTAATATTATGATAATATAAAAACCGTGATGTCCGCGACTATGTATAAAAATGTAAAAATCCCACTTCGACCTCTTTCCTCAGACAATCCACGATAATCCATGAAAATGACTTATATTAACTTACATAGCCAAACATCACAACTTAATGCGTACGGTGTACTTGTAGCCTAGTGAGTGTGACCGTCCGGACTCAGCGACTGGTCCCGGTCATTAACCGAAAATACAATCCGTTCAAAAATTTATTACCACTTATAAAAAAGTCTATGAGCTATAGTTTCACTCTTTTTACGTTCAAAAATCATTATGCACGTCCAAATATCAAACTAAACGTTCAATAACACAGCTTTTGGTCATATTTTTCAATAAATTTGTGTTCGTAAAGCATTTTACTTTCATCGTAGTGAGAGAAAGCATTCAAACTAGAATATAAAACATTTCCTCGTAATGGGAAATATGGTCAACTTCAATGATATAATTATGGATATCTATATGTTTAACTATAAACTCATATAATTACACTACTTACTGGGTTCTTACCTAAAATAATATGTAGAAATTGCTCTTACATGATTAGAGATGCATCGAAGAAGCCAATTTTTGGTTTATTATTGTTAAGTTAATAATTATAATAAATTGGGCATTGCATCAATGCCGCATTATACTAGACATAATAATATATTATATGGGTTACTTTGAATATGGACAGATTCCTAAATAGTTTTTCATTATTTGAACAATTCTTTTCAAACAGCTCAAGTCCATAATGTTGAGTTTATTTCACGCCCCAGATGAAAACCCTCCGTATCAGGGAAAATATATTTACTTTCCATTTCGTACATAACTGGAATCTGCTCATATCAAACTTATTATTGACCTAACATGTTACCTACTGAATTTTTAACAGCTGCTGTTTTAAATTTAACAAGTCATTCAAATATAACTCTTACTGTCGATATCAATTGAGTTGTGTAGGTAAACCAGAAGACTATTCATCAAAATAAGCTTTCATTTGCAGAGTCTCATGGGTCTTTATTTTTTATCATCAAGCCACCAAATTCGAGTCAATTTGTGGAGTAAGGAGCCAGGGCGGAACCGCTCACCTCGTGTCAAATTGTTGATTTCGAAAGTTTCTCACACATATTTATTTAAATAAAAAGTATTCATAATACAGTCACAAGAGACTCGCAAGTGTCGGTTAGTATGGGAAATAAACTAAAGATGGCGGTGTCAGAATTCACACTACAACTAAACTCACTGGCCAGATACGTACGGACCAGATGTTACGACCTCTGGAAGTAACGAAATGTTTATTCGCACACAAATTGGAAACGAATTCATAGTTGTTAGAGTACGCCCCACAATATTATAAAACTTTAAATACCTCTGCAGTGAGTTTAGTAAATGAGTGAGCACGAGAGGTTGTGCAGTGGTCGCGGCTTTAGCCGGACAACGGAGTCCACACGGTGTCAGCATGGCACCAACACGATGTCAGCACGGCGTCAAAACAGTGTCAGCGCGGCGTTACCAGTGTCGGCGTGGCACCGACACGATGTCAGCGCGGCGTTAACAGTGTCAGCGTGGTGTCAACACGATGTCAGCACATCGTCAACACGAAATCAGCGAGGTGTCAAGGCGGTGTCAGCGCGGCACTAACACGGCGCAAGCGCGGCGTTAGCTCGGCGTCGGCACAGCGTCGACACGTCGCGACGCGGCGCTGGCGGCGGGCTGCCTCAGCAGGGCGGCTCGTGACGCGGCAGCGGCCGCACCAGGTACAGCTTCTCACCCTGCCCCCGGGAGCGCCACAACATGAATATACCGAGCGGCAAATTCCATCAACACATGAAACGTTTTGGTTCCACATTTGTTGTGCATACAGTTTTAGTGTGAACGCGGGTGTTTTTTATAGATACAACGATCTTCAAATAAACCGGCCAAGTGCGAGTCGGGTTCGCGCACTGAGGGTTTCTTACCACAACAAAATACAATAACGTTGTCGAAGTAACCGAATTACTAGTTATTATAACGCCTTCCAAAATCGTCGGAGTATTTGCTACGCAGTTTGCTACAGGCGCTCGAGTATTATAACTTGGTAATGAACAGAAATTTGTCACCGACTCGCACTTAGCCATTATTTGTTGTTATACTTTAAAGTGGGTACTACAATCATGCCAAGTTTGACGCTTGTATGTATTATTGTTTTTACATTAGAGCTAATACAAAAATACGTTTACAAAATACGTTTGTTGAAGTTCGTTTTCACTTTTAGACTTTTTGTTAGTTAATCCGTAACATTACATATTCTGTGAAAATTTCAACTGTCTATCTATTACGGTTGGAAAGATATAGCCGTTAGGTAAGACAGACGGACAGACAGACAGACATCGTAGGCTTAGTAATAGGGTCCCGTTAATACTCTTTGGGTACGGAACACAAAAAATGGTCCATTGTCCGGCAACGTCACTCAACATCAGGTGAGGTGAGATGATGATGTTGCGATGAGAAGGAGAATGATAGTCAGTACCATTGGCGGATCCATGGAGGGGGGGGGGGGGGGGCATTGGAGCCATGCGCCCCCCCCCCCCCCAATGGATCCCAAAACACCTAGCGATTCTATACATTCGACTCAACTTTTCGATTTGATTCAGGTGCACCCCCCCCAAATGAAATCCTGGATCCGCCCCCGGTACGTACCTGCTTGTTGGTGTAGATGGGCGCGCGCTGGTAGTGCGAGACGAGCTGGTCCAGGGAGGTGAACTTGCGCTGTCCAATGCAGTACAGCGCTCCCTCCACGTGGACACGGAAATGCTTGTTCCTTCCCGGCGCCTGCAAACAAACAGAATCTGTATGTCAGCCATCGATGTATAATGTACAAGATCAAAGGTACCGGCCCTAAAAACGGCCAGAGATTTAACGGCCTCTTATACCAAATTTGACGGTTTTAAATCAATTTTATTCAGTTAAATTACAATATTTGAGCTGGAAAAAAATACATGTCACAGATACATCTGTGTTTGAGTTTATGCTTTGGTTCAAAACACGATAGAATAAATTTCCTTGTTTTTTTTTTTTTTTTTTAATTTAGTTTTTTTTTGTTTTATGCTCTAATGAAAGCTCGTAACAACCTGGAAATTGCATGTACTGAAAGGCAATACTATTCAATATTTTTTTAGTTTTGATAGATTTTTTATAGTGAATAGTTTAGTTTTTTAATGAAATTAAAAGCGTAAAAAGGTCGCGAGAATATGGTATTTGACTGTATTTAAAATATTATGCCAATTGATATCATCCATAAACATGACATAATGAAAAAGCATATTTCATTGATTTTTTAATAAAACTATGCTTATTTTTTGTAAAAAAAAACGCGAATAAAAAAAACTGTATTTTCGACATTTGATCACGTGATCGAAAACGGTCTGTAATTGTCTTCATCCTTAGTGACGTCACACAGATCTAAACATCTGGGCATCATTTAGCAAAAGGGAATTTTGACTACAGCGCGATCAAGTGGTTATATTATCTTTGTGTCAGTAAGTTACCTTGAGGGAAACAGAGAAGTCTCCGACGTTGGTCTCAGAGTCTCGGATGAGGAAGTCTCCGTCGTGACCGTGTTGGTTGAGGAGAGTGTCGCAGTGCGTGCGGGTGATGGCGCCGAAGTACCACGCGCGGCCCGCGACGCCGGGCGCGGGGGCGCCGCCCGGCCGGGCCTCCGCACCACCGCCGCCACCGCTGTGCAGATAGTGGCAAATAAAGATTACACACGCAACGATATTAACTATAGCCCCTAACTTTTAAATAGTTCTGCTGCGCTGGTTTGACGCCAAGGGAAGACACTTCGGAGACTGCATCGGATCTGCACGATCTAATTACCTATTTTTGTATTAGCTCTAATGTAAATACAGTAATACGTACAAGCGTCAAACTTGGTATGATTATAGTACACACTCTAAAGTATAACAACAAATAATAAATAATGGCCAAGTGCGAGTCGGTGACATATTTCTGTTCATTACCAAGTTATAACTGGTAGTTGGGTTATTTGGATGACCTCATTTTCTTTCAGCGAATCGTAACGCCATAGTTTACAAATTTTGGTATCGGTTTTTTAAATTGATAATTATTGTATTTTGTGATGGTACGGAACCCTCAGTGCGCGAGCCCGACTCGCACTTGGCCGGTTTTATTCTTCTCTCAATTTAACGAAAAACCTCAACACCGTAATATTTAAAAAAAAAAAAAAATGCGCATTCCCTCAAGTGTCACTATATAGAGTTTACACTGTATTTAGCATTTTATACTCACGGCATAGAAAGGTAATCAGCCAGCTCCTGCAGATAGTTCCTCGGCACGAGTCCCACATTTCCCCTCGAGTCCCTCGCTCGGTACCACTCGGGGTCGGAAGGGGGACGCTCAATGATCTCAAGCCGGTCTCCCTTCTCGAAGGAAAGCTCTTGCTCATTGTTGGAGGTGAACGAGTAGAGGGCCACCTGGAACGATAGTGGAGTCTAAGCCCCAGGTACGGAAGATGACTGTCTGATAGAATGGTGTACATACATTACGTGAAGCTTTTTAAAATGTGATTGGTTTTATAATAAAGACTAGCGGTCCGCCCCAGCTTCGCATGGGTATCTATGTCACCCGGGGATAGTGTCGCTTCCCAACAGTGAAAAAATTTTTCAAATCGGTTCAGTAGTTTCAGAGCCTATTCAATGCAAACAAACAAACAATCAAATCTTTCCTCTTTATAACAATAGTATAGACTAGGGGATTTTTCACCCGACTGCATAAGGAGGGTTATATATTTCGAGTGTATGTATATATATACATGTATGTATATATATATATATATACATGTGTTTCTTTGGCAGGCCCTACAGCCTAAACGGCTTAATGGATTTCAACATGTAAGGTTGTCATATGAATCGTTTTAATAGTGGGAGCAACATAGGGACTCTATACCAAGAATTCAAGAAGGCATCTGCGAAAAAAAAATTAGGGAAATATAGTAAGTAAACTGAGCTAAATATGTCAATATTACCATTATTATGTAGCGCTCACGCAGCAGATTTCAAAATTATGTGACATTACTATGAAGTAGTTTAAAAAATAAAGCAATATGAAAGAGCTCTGCATCTACTACGAGTATAGGTATAGATGGTACGCAACGCGCCGCTGTTACTTTCCGCCGCTGTTACTGTCCAGTTACTTGCCTACTATTTATGCAATGCAATCAGGTTATATTTTTTTATAATTACTTAAATTTACTTTATACTTGGTTAGGAGGAGTATATTATATTGTGGAAATATTTACAACTGACAATGTTGTGTAAAATTTTAAATAAATTTGTTTTGAGTCAGGGTGTTGAGTTCATACAAAAATTCCATTGAAAAATAAAAAGAAATATGAAAATTTTTAGGAAACTTTTCACAGAATCAGTTATGTTACAGCGGATTAACTAAAAAATTATAATAAAATCAATGAGTAAAAATGTTTATTTTATTTTTGTCTTTGCTTCTGTGTTGTTGTTTTTTTTTTTGTAGTGCAATTCATGATGTGCGATCGCTTTATACTTACAGCTATATTAACCTACTAGAACTTGCCTCTCTGTCTATCGCGTAACTCTTGTCGCATTATCCCTGTCTATCGCGCGGCAGGTCCGACAAGTAGGCTACTTGTAGCTTAATATCTAAAGTGCGGAGTTCGCCAGGCATGATTATGCGGTGCGCTAGTTGGAGCCAAGATCCAACTTAAGACAGGTCACAGGTGCAAAGTAGGTGAACTCGCAGGGTTTATCTTTATACAACTGTATAGCTAAATTTATGTCAATATAAATTACTTTTGTTTGTTTGTATGGTGTCTAGCTTAATACGTATAGTATGGTGAGACTCACCACAATGTCGAGCACATTTTCAGCCATGGCGTACGTGTGAACATTGTCCTCGGCGTCTCCCTCCTCGCTGGTGTAGTTCGAGGGAAACCTGCACACATAACATCCTGTTTCAGAACAATCAATATGCTTTAAACACATTTTCACAAATATATAGAAAACTATAAGAATGACAGCAGATTTTTTTTAAAGATGAATGGGCTAGCTTTTCTCCGCAACTCACCTAATGGAAAGTGACGTGATAAGATAGAGAAGCTTGCCCATGAGGTGCTTATTCAATATTTGCCAGAAAACCCAGATTCATCAGAGAATTTATCTCTATATATATTAAATATTTTTGTCAACTATAACTAAAATGACATTTTTTTTTTAAATGAGAGGATTTACAAGATCAATATTACATAGCATGGACTGTACTAACATATATACGCCAAGCATTCATGGTTTCCTTCTTGTGTACGGTCACTTTAGTTTGAGTGTATCGTCTCACTCGTATCCCACATGGTTTTCTTGTCCTATGTCATGCAGAATTCCTTCCAGATCTCAGTTTTGGCATTCAAAGGGGTTTTGAAAGTCTACATAATATACGTAGTCGTGGGCAACAGCTAGTGTTTCAAATAATCAATAACAAGTTCTCTTTTTAAGCAGGAAGATATATTATATCGAAACGTTCTATAGGCCACCTTGAAGTCTGTAAAGCTGATAACTAATATTTATGAACAAAACGTAAAGTATTAAATCATGTGCAGTTTCACACCTGCTGGTACCGAGTAATCTTTACTTTATCAGCCTCAAAAAAGTGCACTCACCAGCCAGTGTGTCCCTGATATTGTCCTCGCCACCAGCCATCATTGCTCTTCTCCAGGATCAGTATCCTTGTACCCTTGGTAAGAGACAGTTCATCGGGCTGCTGAGCTTGATAGTTGTACTTGACGACGGCGGTGCCGAGTGCCTCTGTGGCCTCGGCGGGGCCGCCGCGGCGCGCCCCCGGGGACTCCGGCCCGCCTCCGCCGCGGACGGGGGAGCTGTTTGAAGGGAGAGTCTTCGAGCCGGAGCCTTTCTTCACCTTTTTCTTAATACTGCAACAAATAATTACATCATACAGGGGCCTTACGGACAACTGCTATTACAGGCACCTAATCCGCTCAGTTGGAAAATCACGCGACCGCAAACCTTATCGCGCCCAGATACGGTTTGCGGTCGCGTGATTTTCCAACTGAGCGGATTAGGTGCCTGTAATAGCAGTTGTCCGTAAGGCCCCAGGTGTTGAAGCATACGCTGCATATCAGTTATGGTTCTCACCAAACAATACAAGAGCTTGGGTGAAATGGGGTCTCCCTGTAGCACTCTTCTTTTGATGGATATGAGGTCCGTCAGCATGCAGCCAGTGATTGTTAATGTTTTCAACTATTCTAAGAATTCATTCAACAGAAGTCAGTAACTATAAAATAGTAGTAAACACGCATTACTCATGTCTTCCCAGAGATGGCAGCTATCATAACAACTGAGAAACAATACAACTAGCTTGTGGTTTTCATCACTAGTTAGTACATAGTTTTCCTTAATAATATATTTTTTGTAAAATATGAATGATCATAATTAAGTAATAAATAAATGAGTAATGGTATCCTGTTGGTAACCACATAAACAATATGCTCAAAAAAGTACATCTAAAATTGATTATGCATTATGTCTTTTAGTGTTGGTTACCATTATTAGAGTTCCATAGTATTACAAGAAACCCATATAAGTTAGTTCTGTCCGTCTGTCTGACTGTATGTCAATCCTAATTCTTTAGAACTTTCTATGGATATTAAGGTAAGTGCATAAAACTGCTCGATTACAGTTTAAGTAAAGATTTCATATTTAAAAGTGTAAAAATAATCATTTTATGGGTGGCTTTACATGTGAAATGGGAATGATTAGGTATTTTTTGTTGAACTCCTTGTGTTGTTTAACAATGAACTAAGGTAATAAAATAAAAAAGGTTTAAAATAAGAGGAAAGATTTGATTGTTTGTTTGTTTGTTTTCATTGAATAGGCTCCGAAACTACTGAACCGATTTGAAAAATTCTTTCACTGTTGGGAAGCTACACTATCCCTGGTTACTACTGCGGCCTACTAGTTTAAAATAAAGGTAAAGTTTCATCCACTATTTTTTTAGCCTATTATGTTCCCACTGCTGGGACACAGGCCTTCTCTTAGAGAGAAGATGGGTCATAATACACCTGCAATGAATGTTGGTGAATGTCATATATTATGTGTACCTATATTACGTACCTGCTTAATTTTATTTATATTTGACATTTAGGAAATTATTAGTACTAATATTTTATTTGACATTTTGAAAATTGTAATGGATATTATTTTATTTGATGATTAGATTATAAGCCTGACATTGTTTACTTTTACTTTTATGGAATTTTAGTTTTTGAATCTATCATTATTGTTTCTAATTATTATTTTTCTGTGTTACTTTGTGAGGTAAATGTAATTGATCAGATCGTTTTTATCTCAATAAACAAATTTAATTTAATTTAATTATGTCTGAACTTTTGAGGTTCTTGGACATACAGGTTTCTGCTCAATTTTTTCTTTCACCGTTATTGAGTGATGGCTTCAAAAGTGCACATATTTTATTCAGGTACTAAATAAGCCATTGGTACAGGGGTTCAAACCAGGGATGTAACGGAGGTAGTTTTATCGGAACTGAAGGCGGAGTCGGAGTTTTTAAATTTGCTTTATCGGAGTCGGAGGCAGGATCAGAAGTGGTGGCATGAGAGAGAATTTTTATTTAAGGACAAAATTGGCATATTTCTAAATAAACAAGCCGCCGCCGCCGCTATGTTATGCTTCGACCTCCGATTAAAACCTTCGATTTAAAAGTGTCGGAACCGAAGTCGGAACCGAAGGTGTAATAATAATCGGAAGTTCCGACTTAACGGAACCGGAGTCGAAGCTCCGTAACATCCCTAGTTCAAACCAGGTGCCGTCAGATTGTAAACTGCACATTCTTTAGATAGCCCGTTGGTCCAGTTGGTAGTGAACCTATCTTCTGAGCTTGGGGGCGTGGGTTCGATTCCCACCTAGGACAAAAATGTATGTGATGAACATTTGTGTTTGTTCTATATCTGGTTGTTAATATCTATTTAAGTATGTATTTAAACTATATATGTATGTATATCAGTCTCTGGCAGCCATATTACAAGCTTTGCTTAGTTTGGGGTCAGATGACCATGTGTGAAAAATGTCCCGAAATATTTATTTATTTATGTATTTGCTACCGCTCGGCCACCATTACTCCCTCTCAGCCACCATCGCTCTTCGGCCACTATAGCTTCTCGGCCACCATCGCTCCCTCTCAACCACCGATCTCATGCCTGAACCTTACCTGTCAAACAAGGAAGGCTTTTCCTTCTTGACATAGTTGCTAGGGACATATCCCGACTGGCTGCGCGCATTCTGCACGCGCCACCAGTGCTTCGAGTCATCGAGCAGCAGGTAACGTTCGTTCTTGCGCAGGTCCAGCTCCTGCCCGCCTTGTGCTGCATAGTCATACTTAGCCACGACATAGCAAACATCATCCTGAAACATGTGGAGGAAGAATTTTTTTTTAGCAATCGTCACCTATAGACGCCTACAATAATATGTTTAATGCTTTTCCAGCTCGGACGGATAAACCAAACCGAACCAGGGTTAATATGTTTCTTTTACACAGGTTCTCAGAGTCTTGGCAACAGTAGTTTACAATTGGTACAGGTTTATTAAAATGTGGTGTCATTGAAGAAAATGCTTATGAAAAGTTACCGGAGGAATAGATAGAAAAACATTGAATAACCCTAATTCCTTAAGTGATTTCAACACTAAAACAAAAAAGGCTTTGAGCTTGATATTCTATCACAAAAAAATCGCAATAATACACATATATGACAGACGCGATCGCATCGCGATATGTGACAGTTTGTGTTTGTACACAATCAACTCTTTAACAGCTAAAAATATTTGCAGGAAATTTGGTGTGGAGGTAGTTTATACCCTGAATAACATATAGCTTGTGAAACTTAAGGGGAATAAATATGCATAGGTGTCAAAAAGGCATTCTACCACTGTTTTAAACTATCACGGTTGTTCACTAAAGTTATATGATTATTTACGGGATATTTACCGTGGTAAGGTTGTGGAATGAGCTCCCGATATTTCGGCGCAGTTACATGCACCATATGTAAATAATCATATAACTTTACTTTGGCATTCTACCATTGAATTTTTCAAATCTATAGATAATCTGGTGTACTTTAACAGTATAATGCCTTGGTACCTCACACAATTACAATGATTCAGATAATTATAGGTTTAGTTAAACAATAGGAGATGAATAATCGAGAAATAATGTTCAATAACCACATGAACTAACATTCTGCTACTGACTAAGCCAGGATTTTTATGCAATCAGAACTTATCTAGTATTAGCTCAGAGCAATCTTTTTTAAGCAATTAAGTATATTAAAGTGCGTTAAGACGAAAGTCTTCGACCAGTGTGTGTTGCCAGTAATGACATATGGTACTGAAACATGGTCGCTCACTATGGGCCTCATAAGCAAGCTCAAAGTCGCACAAAGAGCTATGGAGAGGGCTATGCTCTATGAGATTGAATCAGAAATGAGGAGATCCGTAGACGAATGAAAGTTATCGACAGACCACCGGATCAGTAAGTTGAAGTGGCAGTGGGCAGGGCACATATTACGCAGAACAGATGGCCGATAGGGCCAAAACGAAAGGATCTCGAATGGAGACCATGGACCGGTAAGCGCAGCGTAGGACGTGCACCCACAAGGACCTAAAAGAGCTGACCTGCTGGTTGCAGGCCGCTTCCAACCGTGCTTTTTGGAGATCGATGGGGGAGGCCTATGTCCAGCAGTGGACGACCTATGGCTGAAATGATGATGATGAAGTATATAAAGTAGGTATAATTTGTATGTACATGTCATTGCAGCAAAAACTACTAAACATAATACAGTATAAAACTCTTGCAATTAAATTGATAGTGATGTGAAATTCTAGTTGTTAAAAGTTAGTGAATAGGAAGTTTCTACAGGATATCCTAATTGGAATCTACAGCATTCATAATGAAGCTATTAATGTGGTCAGCCTTGTCAGGGCACACAGAGAATACTTAGCACTCATTGGAAGTATGCTGTTTTAGTGGAATATTGAATGGGTGGAAGATGAAGGCCGAGACGAGGATGCCCTCTCACCTGGGCGTTCTTCCCGTGCCTGCTGTTGGCCATGGCGTGGGGCGCCGGCAGCGGCTTGTTCGCCCACACCGAGTCAGCGGCGCGCGCCGACCGCGTCTCCAGCATGACACCCCCAAGCAAGGGACACCCTCGGTCACCCCTCGCCGCTGCCCCAGGCTCGCCTCGCGCCTTCACTGGCACATCGCGCCCGCCCACTTCCTGCACCCCAATGCACTCGCACGATCTATCAGCTGCACCGATCTGTTTATTGTGAAAATACGAAACCCTGATCGAAAGCTAGGGTTCGACAAGAGCTCCGCGATTATCGGCCCCTCAAAACGGATAAAAATATCCGTTTGCTTATTTTAACTTGTAGCAAAAGTAGCGTTAGCTTATTTATCAGTTATTTAAATGAAATTTGAGACAGTTTTAACACAAATTAAATGATTATTTTTCGTAGAAATTCCACTATTCGGTGGGGCAAAACGATGAATCAATAGACAATTTGTTTATTTTTTTTGTATAAAATGAAAAATGTCATTGACAATGTAGAGCAATATGCATCATTTAGTGATGCACTTGTACGATTTCCCATATAGACTCATTTAGTCGATTATTTGGTAAGCAGCCTTTTCTCTAATAAGTGGCTCTTTGGGTTTGGCTATGGTATGGTGTATTTGTGATCTGTGAAAAAAAAAAACGAGAAAAAATATATATTGACGTTTCATCGGTTTCGTTTGCTACTTGCGTACGTGCTGTGCATATATTTGAAGAAAAGTGTGTTTTTAATTAATATTGCCGATGAAATTAACTGAATTGTGACAATGTCCGACTCCGAAGCGAGTAACTACTCGGGGAGCGGTTCTGAGGCCGGCAGCGTAGCCTCGAACCGTTCTCGGCGAAGCGCTGCCTCCAATAGGTCCAATAGGTCCGCGAGGTCGCGTTCGGGCTCCCGTTCGCGGTCTGGGTCTCGGTCGCGCTCTGGCAGCCGCAGCCCGTCGCGGAGTCCTTCTAGGAGCCGATCCCGATCACGCTCGCGTGCTCGGTCGGCTCGGTCACAGTCAAGATCCCGGTAGGGCTTCAATACTTATTTTGCAGTAACAGTGACAAGACAAGTTGCTAACGTTTTATGTTTTGTTTTGTGGCAGGAGTCGCTCTGTCGCATCGAACGCTAGCCGCAATAAAGATGATGAAGCTAAGGAAGCTTCGGGTGATGAAGAAGTGGAGGTGTGTAAATTTGATGGCATTTCGCGGTATAACAACCAGATGCACGAAATGCGTAAATGACGTAATTGTAATTGGATTGTCAATATTTCACGAAAGCACTACCACCGCAACTTGCACTAAGCAAAACGTTGCAGATGATGCGTAATAGGTACATGCAATTTGTACTTGTTACTTGTACTATGCATGGTCTACAACAGGCTCTAGAGTGCAAAACTCACATCTGTCCCGACCGCCGTAAAGACCATGGCGTGAATCATGCATGAGTTGCCGTACATCAGCCGCTCCACCTTCGGTAGGCCGATCTGCACATAATTCCATTAAAAGAAAAAGTAAACAACACAGTACAACCAGAACACGTAATTTGGGTACAGATAAAATAGCTTGTAAGTTGTTGCATTTTGATTGTGCCATTAGATCATATTATTAAATAACATTATTTTAAAACATAAAATTTTGCTTGGTTCACAATTTTAAAAGAGCCCAACAACTTGCATACTGAAACATTAATTCATGGTCAATAATATTCCTGATTATTGATTAACTCTTTATTCATCATCATCATCATTTCAGCCGTAGGACGTCCACTGCTGGACATAGGCCTCCCCCATCGATCTCCAAAAGGGCCGGTTGGAAGCGGCCTGCATCCAGCGTTTCCCTGCGGTCTCTTTTAGGTCGTCTGTCCATCTTGTGGGTGGACGTCCTACGCTGCGCTTACCAGTCCGTGGTCTCCATTCCAGAACCTTTCGGCCCCATCGGCCATCTGTTCTGCGTGATATGTGCCCTGCCCACTGCCATTTCAACTTACTAATTACTCAAACTAACTCTTAACTCTCTATTAACTCTTTATTGTTCACACCATAAAATTTGATACAGAGGACAATAAACTCTTAAAAACGAACGATGATTATGTCAATGGACCAAAACACAAAATGTAACTTCCCAAATAACGTATCTACTAACAATTCCAACAAAATATTAGAAGACAAATAAAAATTCAAGACCAAAGTGATGTATGTCTACCAAATTTTTATTTATTTTTCTATATTACCAAGTAAAATTATTTAAAAAAGTGCATCTTAAGTATTTCTTTGGATGAATATATGTATAAAATAATTTTTTTTGTCAATAATATACAAAAATATTTCACTCTCCTGTAAAATTTTGCATAGTGTACACTCATTTAGTTCTTATACTGTGATTTAAAATCAACTTCTCACTGTTGATGAAAATATAACATGTTCATAAGATAATTTTGCTTCTAGGATGAGCAGGAACCAGAAGGAGAGGACCTGGTGGACTCTGAAGAGTATGAAGAAGACGAGGAAGAAGATAGAATGAGAAAGAAAAGGAAAAAAGACAGCCGCTATGGCGGTTTCATTATTGACGAAGCTGAGGTATGGGAGCTTTCTTCATTTATGAGCATGAAACAACATCAATTAAACCAACTAAAAAAACTAAAATTAATTAAAGTTACAGTGTAAACTCTTTATAACAAAACTCGAGGGGCTGAGTATTTTTTTCATTATAAAAAGATTCCGTTACGTGGAGTGAAGAAAAAAATAAAAATTTCACTAATACACAAAAAAGTTGATTGAAGACTGATAATACAATAGGGTATTTGACTACTTTTGGGAAACTATTGCACATTATTGCCTGATATAATTTAATGTATACTGCATTTATATTTTCTGGATATCAGTCGTATTTGCGATATAAATCGAAGTTAAAGTTTGAATAAAAAAATATCGCGCCAAAACGCAGACCTGCGTCATAGCTCCGGTCGGGCGACGATTGACGTCACACAAAACAAAACAGCTGCAGCCAGGCAGCAAAAGTTTGATAATCACTAATTTTCTAATAGAAGTAATGGTTTATAAATGTTGTGTAGTGCCACAATGTACAAATACTTCCATAAAACACCGGAAAAACTATTCGTTTCTGTTCCAATGGACCCCAAAACTCGCAAAAACTGGTTGGAACTAAGTAGCTCGTAGAGAACCCAAAAGTATTGGAGCTAAATCAAGTGTTTCAATGTGCGAAGATCATTTTGAGGTACATATTTGAGTCTATATATTTCTATTACAATTTGTGTTTTTATTGCATTACTATTTTATGTACTGTTACTTTCTTTTTAAACATTGTAAAGACATAACCTAACAAAATAGTGATATCCACCTACTACAACATACTTTTTGTACAACTTGATTGAATGTTTTGCTTGGAGAACAATTAAAAATTAATACTTACATTGTAGTTTTTACGTTTTGAGTTCTGCAGCGTAGAATCAATGACAAAGATTATTATTGAAGAAATATGCAACCATAAATACATTAATTTTGGGTAAGTTACTGCTGTCTGCTTGCACAAAATGTTTCTCCATTCTTCTCACATTTAACCTCCGGACTGTTTTTGGTGATAATTTCTGGATAAACCGCTCTCAAAATAGCTTTACAACATTAAATTCGCAAATATCAATACAAAATCTGTTTGTTTAGATTTGTGTGACGTCACTAGGGATGAAGCCAATTACAGACCGTTTTCAATCACGTGATAAAATGTCGAAAATACAGTTATTTTAATCGCGTTTTTTACAAAAAATAAGCATATTTTTATAAAAAAATCAATGAAATATGCTTTTTCATTATGTCATGTTTATGGATGATGTCAATTGGCATAATATTTTCAATACAGTCAAACACCCTATTAGGTGCAAGGTGTGTTTAAGTGTAAGACCAAAATTTCTTAGAGATAATGCATTCCAAGAGTAATCTTCCTAGGTGCTAGGTAGTGATTTTTAATACGTTTTGTTAAATAACACGGGAATTACTCCAGCCATAGTTTCAACCGCGTTCAGCGGTCTGTTTCAAGATGAGTGATGATTTCTATCATAATGACATACGTGTTTGAGGCAATTAACTATAACAAAAACAAGGTGCAGTAAGAAATTTTGGCAATTTTAGAAAACATTTACTTGCAACTCTTAGTTTATGGTTTTTGTGAAGATGCCTCACAACTCTGCCAATGTCACGTAGATAGACCGTCAAATGCAAGGATTTTGTATGGTTTTGTACTAAATGTTAATTCAGATCCTATTGTAAACTGATAACATAAACAATAATACTGATAATACATACCTCAAATATTTACTGACATCTAAATATGAATGTATTTCTTTATAAAAGAGAATGGCTGTTGCATAAACACTTGTAATGAAATAATGTTTTATTAATTCACAGGTTGATGACGAAGTGGATGAAGATGATGAATGGGAGGAAGGTGCTCAAGAGATGGGTATTGTAGGTAATGAAGTGGATGAAATAGGTCCCACTGCCAGAGAAATTGAGGGTCGCAGAAGAGGTACCAACCTTTGGGACTCGCAGAAAGAAGAAGAAATTGAGGAGTATCTTAGAAATAAATATGCAGATGAGTCGGCCGCACTCAGGCACTTTGGTGAAGGTGGAGAAGAAATGTCTGATGAGATCACGCAGCAGACATTATTGCCAGGGATCAAGGATCCTAATCTCTGGATGGTCAAATGCCGGATAGGAGAAGAAAAAGCAACAGTTCTCCTGCTGATGCGAAAGTTTATAGCATATCAGTTCTCAGAAGAACCTTTCCAAATCAAGTCCATAGTGGCACCGGAAGGTGTCAAGGGCTACATTTACATAGAGGCTTATAAACAGACGCATGTTAAAGCTATCATTAACAATGTAGGAACATTAAGAATGGGCATCTGGAAACAAGAAATGGTTCCCATCAAGGAAATGACAGATGTTCTACGAGTGGTCAAAGAACAGTCCGGCCTGAAACCCAAACAGTGGGTCAGGCTAAAGAGAGGTCTATACAAGGATGATATAGCCCAAGTTGACTATGTGGATTTAGCTCAAAATCAGGTTCACCTGAAACTTCTACCTAGAATAGACTACACAAGACTGAGAGGCGCCCTGAGAACTGTACAGAGCGAGAGTGAAGCGGCCAAGAGGAAGAAGAAACGACGGCCGGCCGCCAAGCCGTTCGACCCGGAGGCGATCCGCGCGATCGGCGGCGAGGTCACCTCCGACGGAGACTTCCTCATCTTCGAAGGTAACCGCTACTCGCGCAAGGGCTTCCTCTACAAGAACTTCACCATGTCGGCCATCCTCGCCGAGGGAGTGAAGCCGACGCTCACCGAGCTGGAGCGCTTTGAAGAGCAGCCCGAGGGCATCGACATCGAGCTGGCGGCGCCGGCGCGCGACGACCCCGCCGCGCTGCACTCCTTCTCCATGGGAGACAACGTGGAGGTGAGCTCCGGCGACCTCGCCAACCTGCAGGCTCGGATCATCGCCATCGACGGGTCCATGATCACGGTGATGCCGAAGCACGACGCGCTCAAGGACCCGCTCGTGTTCAAACCCAACGAGCTGCGTAAGTACTTCAAGCAGGGCGACCACGTGAAGGTGGTGGCGGGCCGCTACGAGGGCGACACGGGACTCGTGGTGCGCGTGGAGCCGCACCGCGCCGTGCTGGTCTCCGACCTCACCATGCACGAGCTGGAGGTGCTGCCGCGCGACCTGCAGCTCTGCTCCGACATGGCCACCGGCGTCGACTCGCTGGGACACTTCCAGTGGGGCGACATGGTGCAGCTGGACCCGCAGACGGTGGGCGTGATCGTGCGCCTCGAGAAAGAGAACTTCCACGTGCTGGGCATGCAGGGCAAGGTGATCGAGTGCAAGCCACAGGCGCTGCAGAAGCGCCGCGAGAACCGCTTCACCATGGCGCTCGACTCCGAGCAGAACACCATACAGAAGCGCGACATCGTGAAGGTGATCGACGGGCCGCACGCGGGCCGCAACGGAGAGATCAAGCACCTCTACCGGAACTTCGCGTTCCTGCAGTCGCGCATGTACCTCGACAACGGCGGCGTGTTCGTGTGCAAGACGCGCCACCTGCAGCTGGCGGGCGGCAGCAGGGCTCCGCAGGGCGGCGCGGGTCTGGCGCTCGGGTTCATGTCGCCGCGCATCCAGTCGCCGGCGCACGGCGCGGGCCGCGGCGGGGGCACGCCGCGCGGCCGCGGGGGCCGGGGCGCCGGCCGGGGGGGCGGAGTGGCGCGCGACCGCGACCTCATCGGGCAGACGATCAAGATCACAGGCGGCCCCTACAAGGGCAACGTGGGCATCGTGAAGGACGCGACGGGCAGCACGGCGCGCGTGGAGCTGCACTCGGCCTGTCAGACCATCTCCGTGGACCGCGGGCACATCGCGGGCGCGGGCGGCGCGCCCTCCGCTGGCGGCGCCTCCTTCTACTCGCGCACGCCGGGCCGCACGCCCACGCTGGGCGCGCAGACGCCCACCTACCGTGACACCGGCATCAAGACGCCCATGCACGGTTCGCAGACACCCATCTACGACGTGGGCAACCGCACGCCCCACTACGGGTCCGCCACGCCGTCGCACGAGGGCGGGCGCACGCCGGCGCACGGCGCCTGGGACCCCTCCGCCTCGGCGACGCCGGCGCGTGCGCCCGACTTCGACTACTCGGCGGAGCGCAGCCCGGGGTACGAGGCGAGCGGGTACGGCGCGGGCCCGTTCACCCCCGCCACGCCGGGCACCATGTACGGCTCGGACCACACGTACAGCCCGTACCGCGTGTCGCCCTCGCCCGCGGGGTACGGCACGCCCTCGCCCGGCGGCTACTCGCCGCGCTCACCGCCCGCCGCCGAGGGCGAGTGGGCCAGTGCCGAGCTGGAGGTGCGCGTGCGCGGCGGCGCGGGCCAGGCGGGCGTGGTGCGCGGCGTGTCGGCGGGCTCGGTGGCGCTGTACGTGCCGGCGGAGGAGCGCGTCGTGTCCGTGCCGCACGAGCAGCTGGAGCCGCAGGTGCCCGCGGCGGGGGACCGCGTCAAGGTGATCGCGGGCGAGGACCGCGACCAAGTCGGACACCTCATCTCCATCGAGAACCAGGAGGGCGTCGTCAAGTTCGGCACCGACGACATCAAGATCATGCAGCTGCGGCACCTCTGCAAGATGACCACCGCTTGACCGGCGCGCGTCACCTCCCCGGAACACAGGCCTGGACTTTGAGCTTTACTCTCGAAGATATGACGGGCGGTCGAACTTGTTCCGCGCTGTGGAAACAACCTTTCGTTTCCGTGTTAGTCGCTGTGACTTCCAATGATGCACCTACTTAGACAGATTATAATGAATTTGTATTTATTAAGTACTATATAGATATGTATGTATAATTGTGAAATTATAATCATAACTCTATATTCATGTGTACTTGTAAAGTGTGCTACAGAAATGTAGTTATTAAATAAGCACATGAAAATAAATAACAGTTTTACTTAAATTCATGTTTTTTAATGTATCCCGTATCCTATATAATTATGTTGCTAACTAGAATCCTACGTAGCACATGCTATGTAATTTAGGTATCTATATCATAGTTGTTAAAACCTTAGAACCTCCACAAACAAGATCCTCATTTAATTGTTATTATACTCTATTACTCGTACGTTTGGGAGACCGCTAGACTTGAAAGCGTGAGGTCGCGGGTTAACCCCGGGCCCGTACCAATGAGCTCTTTGGAGCTTATGTACGGATTTTCATACCACTGGCTTTTCGGTGAAGGATAACATCGTGAGGAAAGAGGAAACCTGCATACGTACAGAGAAGGAATTCAATGGCGTATGTGAATCCACCAATCCGCACTGGGCCAGCGTAGTGGATATGGCCCAATCACCCTTTCGGGGGTATGCTAAAAGTCCAGCAGTGGACTGTTAAAAGGCTGATTATGATGATGATGACTCGTATTTCTCCCACCCCAGTGAGCCCAACTGGATTAAAAGAGCCATTTTTGGTACCCACTATGATCGGAGGTATAGTCTGTTTTAATTTGCCTTGTTGCGTTTTTCTCATCTCTCTCTTCTCTTCTCTACATAGTATAAATTAGAGTCGCTTTCCGCGTCTGTCTGTGTGTCTGTATGGCCGCTAACTCCTAAACCACGCAACGGATTTTGATGCGGTTTTCACCAGTTAGATACATTTTTACGGAAGGTTTATATATATAACTAGCGACCCGCCTCGGCTTCGTACGTAAATTACACCCGTGCGAAGCCGGGCGGGCGGGTCGCTAGTAGTCTAATAAGTTGCAAACAACCTATTAAAAATTAAAATAATAATAATGTTTTCATTCCCTTCCTGTAATTTTCCACAGCAGTCCAAAACCTCTCAACGATCACCAACAGCGACCGTTTCTAGCTTTTTCTATTTCTGAGATTTCTAGGTTCTTAGTGGTGGACATCGTAAGTACGGTAACGGATTAAACTGCGGGCCGGTGTGGCCAGACGGAGTGGTGGCCCTGCCGACTAGTTAGGCGAACTGCAGTCCGGCGTTACCTATTAGAAAGGTTGCATCAAGGGAGTGAGTAGCAAGAGGCGTAGGCAGGGTAGGGCAAGCGGCCCACCCTGGCTGGCCTGGCTAGCCTTAAATTTACGCACTTACATAGGTTGGTTTTCCTTTCTTCCGTTCATATTATTTGTATTCATAGAGCCTAAAGCATGAACGTGTTGTAGTCATCGAACAATTATTTTTATCGATTGTTGTACTCAATGTTTTTTTTATTTGTATTGTAAATAAGCGCTTGGCCGCCATCCCGCCTGTTGTTAAGCGATTGATGATTACACCAAGCTTAGTTATGGAGTCAACAACAGATAGCCAGCTTGTTGGCATGTGTATAAGTGTCCACCGGGCAGTCTGGGACTATCAGGCACCACAGAACAGTCCGTGACCACCGGGCAGATCGGCACCAATGAACTGCCCGGGACCAACAGACAAATCGGCACTAATGAACTGTCCGGGACGAACAGATAGGCACCAATGCGTGGCCATTTCATTGATTCTTGTATCGGCCAGGTTGTCTATTAGCACACCACACCTATCTACATAGTAGCTTTACCAGACAAAAAAAATATATTTTACAACACATTTGCTCAAAAAGTGCACTTACGAAGCCTGTATACATCGTTCGAAAGATAAACATTACGGATCATACAACGGAGCGTGCGGTAATGAATTTTACCGCACGCTCCGTTGTATAGCACCGTGCGTGTACTTTACGGGTATTTTTTTAATTTCCATTTTTTGTTTTTTTCTCGCAAATGTGTTGTAAAACGTTGTATGGCACACGTGCGGATTGGTTATTACAAACTCATGACTATGGTAATCTACTCGTTTGTAATAACCAACTTACCGCACTTGTGTCATAAATAACTATTCTGTGGTTCACCTAGTCTAAGAATAGTGAAGATTAAAATTGAAAAAAGTGCCTTTTTCTATGGGATTTTTGTTGTTTTCATACAATACATAGACCATACTAAAAAAAACACTACAGTCAAACAACACAAAAACACTACTCAAACTAAAAAAAACACTACAGGGTTGTTAAGGGTCAGTGATGTAGAGTCAGGTAGTTGTAGTTGTGAATAAATAAGTCCAAATGCTGATTTTATTAACATTTATTGAATAAATAATACAAAATTGGTTTTCAATTGCAATTTTAAGAAAACAAAAAATAAAACAAAATACATTGACATAAACTGAGCAAAGAACTCCTACGGACACTAATATTGTAATCGGTAATTACACATCTTCCAAAACTATTACATCAAAAAATATGTTGCTACTCGACACAGTAACTAACATGCATCATTCCAACATTTAAATACATCTATGGAATTTATACATTAAACACTTATTGATTGAATTACATTAAAAATTGATATACATTTAGGGATGTAAATGCTCAGCAAAATGCGGCTCCAAGTAAGAAATGGCTAACACGATGGAAGTAACATTCGAAGTATCACTGACTAGCCCCGCGGTCTCGCTGGCGGGCACTATGCTATACAATAAGCCCGTGATTCACAAATAAAACTAATCAACAATTTTATAATCCGCGCGGGTAACGTTGCCCCTGGCCTCGCCTACAACCAGGCGCGACCGACAAATGTATAAATATTATCACAGAAAGTAATATTAAGCCGATCTAGAGCTGTCGAGCGTACCCCCGGCGGACGGCCGCGGGGCCTGCGGGGGGCGGGGCAGCGGCAACGCCACGCCATATCTAATACGAGAACATATAACAAACCATTTGGCTAAAGATTATGCAGCGACCTCATCACACAGACTTCTCTCGCATTCACGATAATAATAACTAATAACGCTAAATTATTGCAAATAATTATTAAAACGTTGGCAAACTGTACCCCCATACCCTCTAAGTACTAAACGTTAACTTATCCTATCGAGTTTGCGTTAGACGATGTTGCGCGGACGAGCGACGCCTTCGACGACCGCCGCGGGCAGCAGGCGAGGGCGGCGCGGGCGCGCTGTCTGCGACTTCCGAAAGTATAATTGTCAGTCACACGAACCGTTCATTCGCAAATACATTCAAAAGTCAGATCTATCATTTAACACGAGAATCTCATTACAATTTGAAATGTAAACCCTACACGATAGAGCATTCTCCGCACGTTGCAAGTATAATACGTCGTCCCGAGACGAACGCTAATAAATATGTACAGGAGTTGAGACAGGAGCGCGACCGGCGCCGGCGCCGGCGCTGTGATGCTGTCGAGTGGAGGCCCGACGCGACACGCACAATTTACAAATCTGTACAACGAGAAGTAATAGAACGACAGACGCCAGTGGCGGGAGTGCGCTCACGAGGCGTACATGCGCTTGATGTCCTCCTTGTACCGCTCCTGGATGTCTTTCCGCTTGATCTTGAAGGCGGCCGTCACCAGCCCCATGTCCGGGGACCACACTTCCGTGCACAGCTTCACGGCTGCCGGGATCTCAAACTTCTCCAGCCCGCCTGCAACCAAACAAACACCAATTATACATTATATTTTAAACTATCACGAGCGACATTGTGACGTCTAGTTAATTAATTCAGTGTTCCCCGCCAAATTCTAGATTTGCCAGCAAATTAAGTTTATTTCATACCCGGAGGTATGTCCTAAAACTGCGACCAGAACCACCGGAGGTGAACCACGGTGAACGTACTGCGATCCCCTAGCCGCCTGCCTAGCGTGGGGATTATGGCAACACCCCTCTTTAAGAGGGAGGCCTAGTTTTGGCGTCAACATGGAATAAACATGTCGGCTCGTTGGATTATTTTCCTAAACTTGTGTATTTTCGAGTGTTAATGTGTACTAAATGGTGGATTATTATTCATTAAGTGCTCGTAAACGTGCTCGAGTGTGGGCAAGTGATGTAACGAGGTGAAACGTGTCTTTTCGTGTTGTTTCCAAAACTCCATAGGAGCCTCTTGTAAAGTAGCCACCACTTTACAGGGGCATGAGTTTGACTTGACCGCGACTTACTTAGCTTGACTCTGACTGTGACTATGATTTGTTTGACACTATTAAGACTAAGTAAACTGTTTAATATTACGACTAAAGGACATTGAATCCAAGGTCATGAATATCAAAAAAAAAAAAAAAGAGGGAGGCCTTTGTCCAGCAGTGGATTTTTAATGGCTGCTGATGTGTGATAATATGAAGTTTATTTTAAGGCTTATTAAGTTTATTGTAAATAGTGTAGGAAAAATATGATGTTTATTTTTGTATTATAGACCTTGTATAATAATTATCATTCTGGCTGAAAGACGCACTATCCATGGCCATGTTTAAAAAAACCATTAATTTGTTAATTACGACAACAAATTGCATGCTGCGATTCAAATTTATTGAACTGGCTGCGTCCCACGGTTTTGCAGACTTTTTTGCCGTGCAATTTACATGCGAAACCGGGGCGGGTCGCTAGTCATATATAAACCTTCAGTGAAAAATTATCTAACTGATGGTGAAAACGCATCAAAATCCGTTGCGTGGTTTAGGAGTTAGCGGCCATACAGATAGACAGATACGCGGTAATTTATTCTATGTAGAGATAGAGATACAGAACCTAGCTTCACGAAACAGAGGCTTGTACTTACATTTCTTGGAATGATCAGCCAGCTCCTTCACGACAGCCTTCTCGACACTGGCGTTGGCGCACAACGAGTCGAACTCGGCCTCGGGCAGCCCGATCCGCTGCGCCAGTTCGGCCAGGCGCGCCGGGTTCGGTACCACGAGCGCCACGGTGAAACTCTGCGTGCTGTCGCCGTACACGCAGATGTTCTCGACTATGGGGCAGGTCTTCAGTTCTGCTTCCACTTTGCCCAGGGACACGTATTCACCGGCTTGCAGCTTCACGAGGTCCTTCTTGCGGTCTGCAAAACACACAATACAGATTGAGACCGTTTTCGAGTATCGTGTTTTTCATCTCATAGGTTAAACCGGAGCAAATGGCTTTTCAAAAAGAGTTGACGTAAATAAGAATGTTCAATCAAGGTTCTGTCATAATGCCTGGCGACAGGTTTTCCTTCCCATTTCCATTCTATTTACTTCTCTTTTTCTGTGATATCCCAGTAAAGCATACAGATCCGTAGAAGAACGAAAGTCACCGACATAGCCCACCGGATTAGCAAGTTGAAGTGGCAGTGGGCAGGGCACATATCACGCAGAACAGATGGCCGATGGGGCCGAAAGGTTCTGGAATGGAGACCACGGACCGGTAAGCGCACGTAGGATGTCCACCCACAAGATGGACAGACGACCTAAAAGAGACCGCAGGGAAACGCTGGATGCAGGCCGCTTCCAACCAGTCCTTTTGGAGATCGATGGGGGAGGCCTATGTACAGCAGTGGACGTCCTATGGCTGAAATGATGATGATATGGATGACAGTAAAGCATGAGGCCAATTTTTTTGTTACATCTGAATGAAGTTTTTGCTGTACGTGGCAAACAAGATAACGCGCCGCCTGATGGTAAGCGATCACCGTCGCCAAAGAGACTTATCAGCAACGGGGTAAAACGGGGTAAAATGTCATACCGATAATTTTGATGCATCCGTCATGGTGCAGCTCCCCGATGTCTCCTGAACGGAACCAGCGCCGCCCCTCCACGTCCACGAACTCCTCGCGCGTCTTCTCGGGGTTCTTGTAGTAGCCCTCCGCCACGCAGTCGCCACCGATCACGATCTCACCCTGAAATACAGAAGGAAATATGGTAAGTTATTTTGCAACCATTGTCACCCCACTGTATACCTAAGCCACTTCCACTTCTCTATTGTTTACTATGATGAACTTTGTGTTGAAATCGTTTTTGTTCTATCGGACAGCCAGGATCGTAAAACCAATAAACTAGAAAAGCACTTTTATTGTACGAAGACATGCACTGCCTGAATGGGTGTCCCCCAATAGTTACAATCTGGGTGTCTTTATGTAGCGAGTGAATCAGTTCCTTCTAGGCAAGTGTGCTCCATCATAGGCTGCATCACTGCTTAACATCAGGCAAGGTGGCGGTCAAACGCAAGTATATTATTCAATAAGAAAACGAGTCTGGCCATCTTCACCATGGCCTGCTGCACAATATAAAAAGACGTGGTCGTATGAATTGCATGTGAGCCTTTTAGTTGTGACTGTTGCCCACAGTTCGCTAAACTTTCGACTGACAGGGCCAGCCAGGCTCACTCCAACTTGCCCAACTTCTCCAACTTTGGTGGTGTCTTGTAGCGCAGTATACTGTTCTGTTTGCGGTTTTTCAGTTTGCCAAGTAAGATACAATGGGCTCCATCGCTCGCAGACAAAGAGCGAAAGGGTTGAGATCCAGTGACCTCATATATCTAACTCAGAGTCACACAGCGGGCAATGGGGGAGCTATGCTCGGAGTTACTTTGCACGACAGAATCAGAAACGTGGATATTCGCCAAAGAACCAGAATCACCAACATAGCTGTTAAAATTTGCAAGTTGAAGTGGCAATGGACAGGCCACATCGCTCGGAAAACCGATAACCGATGGGGAAGAAAGGTTCTGGAGTGGAGACCACGAACCGGAAGACGCAGCGTAGGTAGGCCTCCCACTAGATGGACCGACGACATAGTGAGAGTCGCTGGCATCCAGTGGATGCAAAAGGCAGGCTGTCGTTCAGTGTGTAGGTTAAAGGGGGAGGCCTATGTTCAGCAGTAGGCGTCTTCTGGCTGATGATGATGACCTCATATATATATCCCTGGTGTGTAATCTTCTCATTTCTGCAGTCTGCTATTCAATGTCTTTTTCTATGGTTGCTGGTCACCCACAGTCAGGACCCGAACGAAGCATTAAAACGGTCCTGTAAACAGTGTGTGGGGCGAAGTAAGTGACGAGACGAACCTGCGGGAAGGGCTTGTTGGTGACGCGGTAGTTGCCCTCCTCCCAGTTGAGCAGCCGGATGTCGGTGTCGGTGGTGGGCGCGCCCACGCGGCCCGTGCTGCGGTCGTGCATGTCCATCACGGTGGCGCAGGAGGTGGTCTCCGTGAGCCCGTAGCCGGCCACCACGTCGCAGCACAGGCAGATGCGCACCTGAACAATTACAGCTAGGTCAGTCATGTTTACATCTAAGTGTTGACATCTTCTCTAGCAATGCATGTTGATTAAATATAGTTTATGATTATAATGCCCGTTTTCACAAGGCGACGCCTAAGGAACTCCTTATCTAAGCAGAGTCTTAAGCGCAATCTTCTGTTTCACCAATCCATCCTACTAATATTATAAACGGGAAAGTTTGTATGTATATATGTATGGATGTTTGTTCCTCTTTCACGCTGCAACGGAACAACGGATCGACCTGATTTTTTGCATGGGTATAGTTCAAGAGCCAGAGAGTGACATAGGCTAGCTTTCCGGTGCAGAGAAAAGGTAGAATCCATTCGCAAGGGCAATAACTTCTAGAAAGTGTTCTTATGTGCAAGCTCTCTATTAAAACTGCCAGCTGTACGCCAGTAGAGAGGTTCATAGGTGTCGAAGCAAGAATCTGCGCTGGGACATCACTGGTCCCGCTTCAGTGTGCAAGATCAGCGACATTTCACAATAAGTTGATAAATTCATTTTGCTTACCGCCAGGCAAGTTGGAGGTGAAACGAGAACTTATAAGTGATAACGAAGAATGCGTGTGTACCTGCGTGTGCGTGTCCGGCGAGAGCGGCGCGCCGCCCGCGATCATCATGCGCACGCGCCCGCCCAGCAGCGCGCGCACCCGCCTGAACATCTGGAACGAGACAACGGATGTTCAATGTACATAAAGCTGTTGGTTTTCCAATAAATAAATAAATACATTCCGTATAGCATCTCCATGCTAAACTTGCCTGAGTTATTTTAGCGAAACGTCTTTGACGTAAGGTGTTGGTATAATTTGCCTGTCATTTATTCCATTTTCATTCTGTTAATTAACTCAATATCTCATCATGTTAAAGATTTTCAGTGTTCAGTATCTTTATTTCATTTGGGTACAAATACAAGTACACTTTCGAAAGGTCAAAATTAAACATTATAAGTACATAGTCTCAACGAAAACAGGAATACTTGTACATAGTAATTATAAAATCTATAGCTATCACTAGAACTTGGTGTTGTCAAGTTTCCTTGTTGGAAAGCTACCAGACTTCAATTTGGTAGATTTGACCACTTAGATTTCAAAATGTTTCTTTTCCACTAACTTTTTAAGTTTGTATTAGCGAAAACTTCTTTTTGGCTTCTGTGTGAGTATTTATCTCATATCTACTGTGTTGGGTTAGCAGTTGTTTGTATAAAATAAAATATAATATGTGTGGGTATAATTACAATGATGTTGAGCACGGGCGTGTCGTATCCGCGCCGCATCCAGGTCTGCTTGTAGGTGTACGCCCACTTGAAGAAGGCGTTGGCGAAGGCGCCGCTGCGCGCCACGCGCTCCGTGATGCCCTTGCTGATGCGGTCCATTATCAACTGCAACACAGGGACAACCACATCATGTGTCGGTCTTCATAGGGAAGCCTGGCCAGCGGGTAAAACGAAAGTACAAAAGCAACGGATATACAATAAAATCTGTATGTTTAACCGTTTGCCGCATGATATAACCAAACTATATGCCAATGATTTCAAGAGAAAAATTAAACATTTCTTTGAGATGAACCCTTTTTACACACTAAATGAATTTATGAAAATGCGTCTAAATGAATCTTCATTCTTTTGTGATTAGAATAAGTAGTATAATTGACATTAATATAATAATTTTATAACTATTATTTTAGATTTCTTTCATGACATTAATTATTATTAGGATAAAAAAAAATTAAATACTAAATACTTGTTTTATAGTTCCATATTATAATATATATCTTTTATACTGGAGTGTTGTAATAAGACTTGCCTAATGTGACAATTTAGTTATAAGGCCAATAAATAATTCTATTCTATTCTAAACTTGACGACACTGCAGGCATTGCAGGACGCTACGGACACGCGCCACACAAAACTAAGAAGCAGTTCAACCGTTTTTTTTTTCATGTCCGTGGATACAAAGTCTGTTAGATGATGATGATAAAGATGGTAAACCATCTTTACCATCTTTTCTTTGATGGTATTTCATGGTGTGAACAATAAAGAGTTAATCAATCAATCAATCAATCAATCATCTTAATATCACAACTAAAATAACAATGTATTTAATTTTGGAACATAACTAAATATTGTCATATGCAATACAGTGTTTCGTTGTTCGATAGCCCGTTGGTCCAGTTGGTAGTGAACCTGCCTGCGGGCCTGGGGGCGTGGGTTCGATTCCCATCTAGGACAAACATTTGTGTGATGAACATTTGTGTTTGTTCTATATCTGGTTGTTAATATCTATTTAAGTATGTATTTAAAACTATATATGTATGTATATCAGTCTCTGGCAGCCATATCACAAGCTTTGCTTAGTTTGGGGTCAGATGACCGGGTGTGCAAAATGTCCCGAATATTTATTTATTTATTTATTGTAATCTATTATAATATATTTATTTATCTAGTTGTAGCTTGGCCTGGTAAATATAGTAACCAATCACAGTGTTTGCGAAAATCGATGATTATTCTTTACATTATCATGTAAAGCTATTTATTAGTAACTAGCGACCCGCCCGCCCGGCTTCGTACGGGAGTAATTTACGTGCGAAGCCGGGGCGGGTCGCTAGTTATATATATAAACCTTCCGTGAAAATGTATCTAACTGATGGTGAAAACCGCATCAAAATCCGTTGCGTGGTTTAGGAGGAGTTAGCGGCCATACAGACAGACAGACTCGGAAAACGACTTCAATTAATACTATGTAGAGAAGATGCACCTTGTTACTCACATTTCTCCATTAACTACGGTTCATGGAACGGAACTGTATAATTTGAATTTTCAGCCATCGGTGAACCGTTTCACCTTAAGCTGCCAAAGTAAAAGGATGTAGTGGTACTGACCGGCACTGTGGTGATGCAGGTGGGCTTCAGGATAGTGGCGTCTCCGCTGGTGCCCTTCATGATCTTGCTGGACGAGTCCAGCATCGTCAGCGGCGTCGAGTATCCGATCGGCACGCCTGGAAATACCACATTACTTCTTATACAGGGTTTTTTGGGAGTGCCCAAATTTACTTGAGACGCAGCGTAGGTAGGCCTCCCACTAGATGGACCGACGACATTGTGAGTCGCGGGCATCCAGTGGATGCAAAAGGCAGGCTGCCGTTCAGTTTGGAGGTTAAAAGGGGAGGCCTATTTTCAGCAGTGGACGTCATCTGGCTGATGATGATGATGATGATGAAATTTACTTGAACATTGAGTGAGAACATTGAGTGTGTTGGGGGCCAACTCGCCAGTCCCAAGAATCATCAATACATATCACAGTAAAGATTTAGATATTTCGGAGACACATTGTCAAAATTCAAAATTAAATTAAACTTAACCATGGCCGAAATGGCCAACTCTACTCATCACATTTAGTAAATTTATTTTGTTATTGATAATTTAACTTTTTTGATTATTTTTATTTCATATTAATATGTATTTAATTATTAAGAAACAAGTAATGCATGCTGTGCTTCCTTTAAAAGGTAACACATTTAGGTAAGTTCATTTATAAGATTTCAGTGTATGTAATAATGTAGTTATCAATGTGAAGCCTTAATCTATACTAATATTATAAAGAGGAAAGATTTGATTGTTTATTTGCATTGAATAAGCTCCGAAACTACTGAACCGATTT
The DNA here is from genome assembly GCA_914767915.1 of Agriopis aurantiaria. Classification (NCBI taxonomy): domain Eukaryota; kingdom Metazoa; phylum Arthropoda; class Insecta; order Lepidoptera; family Geometridae; genus Agriopis; species Agriopis aurantiaria. Next base: position 19,447,452 of record OU611982.1, on the reverse strand, counting down.
GAAAAGTTCTTCTACTGTTGGAAAGCTACACTATCCCCGGGTGACACAGGCTATATTATATTTTCAAAAAAATTAGGGATCCTTACTAAAACTACAATAATACCGGTGCGAAGCCGGGGCGGACCGCTAGTAAATAAATAAATAAATAAAAATAAAATAGTTACCTCCAAAGAGACACAAACTCTCCGCCAGCAGTTCGAACACGTGCGCAAGCGGCAGGAAGCCCATCAGCACGTCTCCGTCGTATATCGGCATGGCGTCAGCGAACGCCTTCAACGTTGCCAGCATGTTGCGGTGGGACAGGATGACGCCCTTCGGCACGCCCGTGGAGCCCGAGGTGTACATTATGATGGCCGTGTCAGCGGGCGTCGGCGGCACTGACTCTGTAACGCACCGGAGGGGTCAGGCGATGGTGGAAGTTCATGAAAAAAACATCCTGACTAGAGTATTTTACCTACATACATTTAAAAACTATTTATTTATTTATTTATTTTAAAGAAAGATCAAAAGCCTTAAAAAATATAACAACTTAATAGAAACTAAGTTCATTGATGACGAAGTGCTGGTTAGAAAAAAACTTCAGAATCTGAACCACCGGCGTAAAGTCGCAAGCTTGTCGGTATTTTATAGGATTTTCCACGGAGAGTGTGCAACGGAACTTCACAAACTTGTTCCCCCATCACCTTTTCATTACTGGACGTCCAGACGAACGGCAAGGCGTCGCCCTTACTTGCTCGAAATGCCATTTATTCGCACCAAGCTTTTTGACTCCTCTTTCTCAATTAGAACAGCAAAACAATGGAACGCCTTGTCTGTGCTTCCGCAGCATTACATACCAGTCCGATGTAAAAAAAGTTACATAATTCCCAGTTGTCACCAGAAGTAAAGGTGTATTGCACAATTTCAGCAAAATCGGTTACGAAGAACTGGTTCCAATTCAGCTTGCAAGATTTGGTATAACCAAACGAACTAACATTGCAGGTTAAATAAAAGTTTGTAAAAAATGCTTTGTCAACTTATCAGTGAAAGGAGTGTAACTAAGTACATTTTATCGATAACACGAACTTAATAAACGATTCTAAACAAGACTATCAATTGTTGAGTGCAAAGAACAGACATGCAGATATGAAATTAGGCCCTTGTGTTATTTTCACTTTCTAAACCAATAATATAGGGTATTAGATACATTTTTTCAGTGGTGTTTTAAGGATGTCACTTGCAAAGAAAGGTTGTGTAGTGGGACAGGCGGACTGCAGTAGTTCTCGACACGGGTCATCCTAGTGAGGACTGCTTCGCAAAGCTTACTATCTTCTTTGTTATGTTCATTTACCACGCTAGTTAAGGTGAAATATTTAAGTTAAGGTGATTGTATTGTAAGGGGATTGATTGTATCTTTTGTTTTTATTGCGTGTGTAAATAAAAATAAATAAATGAAATTAACTTAAAATAAGGAGGAAATCTGAAACGGACCTAAACAAGAGTATAAATCCCAACTCACCAATTTTGGAGCTAATGCCCAACTGCACAACCTCCTTGTAACTGATGATCTTAGTGCCCGGCTTGAATCCAGTCTTCTCGGTAGCCTTGAGCTGGTCTTCCATGTAAATGATGGTGTCGACGCGGGGAGTCTTCGCGAGGATCTTCTTGAACTTGGGCAGTAAGTCGTGGGAGGTGATGACGGTGGACACTTCGGTCTCGTTGATGCCGTGCGCTATGGCCTCGTCGCCGAGGGTCGCGTAGATCGTTACCACTGTTGGGAAAATATATACTTACTGTAGGCCATTTCTAGAAGTTCATCTTTTATATTTTATCATTAGTAGAACATGTTTTAGAATATGACAATTATAGTGGGAACAAACATGTGGATGCCAGGCCTATGTTGAGCAGTGGACGTCTTCTGACTGATAATAATGATGATGAGTGGAAACAGTAAAGTAAGTAACAGTAAGTTACTGCACTTTTGGTTTCGTCGCTACTATATACAGCCACTGCAGACCAATTATGAATAAACGATGTTTTGACAATGTATTAGTGTATGCAGAGAAGGTTATAAGAAATTAATGTTAAATGAGAATCGATTCAGACGATGATGTCAGACGAGTGTGATGCAATAAAAGTGTGATCCATTATCCGACAGTATAGCACCATACACCAACTTGGTGAGCGATGGTGGCCGAGCGGTAGCAAGTGCGATTTACAATCTGACGGCACTCGGTTTTACCCTCGACCATGCACCGATCACATGCGCGCGTCTCCGCGAACATGACCACGTTCTGCTTGGGCTTGCAGCCGAGGTCACGCAGCCCGGCGCCGCAATAGCTATGTGTTACAGACCTGGTATGCTCTGCTTGAAGCAGCCGTGCGCGGCGAGCATCCACTCAGCGCGCGTCTCCGCGAACATGACCACGTTCTGCTTGGGCTTGCAGCCGAGCTCGCGCAGCCCGGCGCCGAAGTGTCCGGCCTCGCGCTCCACGTCTATGTACGAACGCCACTCGTACTCGCCCATGTTGAACTGGTGGACAAAACCAAACGTTTATGATCACCTTTTAATCCAGGGTATCGGTTTTACTGAAATTCGTACAGCCGTTACAAAAAGCAGATAATTAAAAGAAAAACAAACTACTCGATTACAACTTGTAGCCTACGACACTCTGGGCATGAAGACGAATCTAACGACACTTCACACATCAAATTCGGTCAAGGCTATAAGAGGTTATATAAAAATATATAGAAACATTTAAAAATACAAACAAACATACACACATACGCCCGAAAACTAATACTTTTCTTGGGCAGTCGTAAAAATAAATAGAATAGGTAAACACACACACTGAGAATTTTTTACAAAACCAACGCTTTTTCTAATGGTACGTCCATCCGCAAGATCAAAGGGAGAAGTCATGTTCCACTCGCTGCCTTTCCCTTTGAGGTTGACTTGTCGGGTAAAATTTGGACGACATAACTAGTGGTAAGCGGAGGGTAGGTGTACCTTTTTGAATACTCGTCCGTTGGGCTGCGGCTCGTCCTGCTCGCCCAGCACGGCGCGCGTGCCGAGGCAGGCGCGGGCGCCCCAGCGCGCCGCCGCCGCGCGCAGCATGGACTCCATGGAGGTGACGCCGTCGCGCACCAGCCGCACGTGCAGCGCGCACGGCTCCGACACCGAGCGCACCGTCACGCTGTCAGCCGTCTTGTTGGTTATGCAAGCCTGCAGACACACAAATGCACTCACTATTCTACGCAATCAACTTGATTTAACATTTTTATGATGAATTTGGCTAGTTTTTGACCACGACTTACCTGATCAAAAGTAACTACATATAACATGGTCTAAGATGGGGTATGCCGTCCTATTCACCTTTGTCTTGTTTATATAATACACTTGTCAGTTACCATAATAAAAATTTATAACTGGGCAAGAGCATGTCAATTAAGACCCGTATATGGTAGGGTTCCGTAGTCAAAACCATAATGATTATAATTGTGTTCACAATGTTCTCATTTAAGTCCAGACAGGAAGTAAAAAAAAAAAACCGGACAAGTACGAGTAGGACTCGTGCTCTGAGGGTTCCGTTAGACGGAACCCTCAGAGCACGAGATCAAAAAAAAAACTAACTGAAGTTAAAATATTGAAAGACAAACTTAAGTTTGTAGTTTTTTTTACTGGGCAAGTGCCTTTAATAACTAAACAAAATACAAGCTAAAACTAACACTACAAATACAGTTAGACTGCCCATAGACCGTTGAAGGTCTAAAGACAATCCAAATGCTCAAGCCCACTACCAGTTGGCAGCGTACCCAACATGCTGGCGGCATTACCACGTTGAATGGCAATGCTAATGCGTTGAGCCAGAAACACGCCAGCATTTTGGTCACGCGTCGCATTAACCAGGCGCTCTGAAAGATTTTTGAAAATGAGGTGAGCTCCCGGTCCCCAAGGGCCCAATGTCTCGACCCCAAACGCCTCAAATATGTAACCACTGCCGAGGTTAGCATATTTGCGACGCTTGTGCTGCTCTGCCGGATTAGCAGCCGCGCCAGCCCTACCCTGTGTCTCAGGAAGATGTGACGGCGCCAAAGTATCGACACAAGTTGCGTCCCATACAAGGGGCCGCCCTAATCTCCAGGGCACAAGTGTCATACCGTCAGGCTTCTTTCCATCGTCACGCGCAAGACCACTCGGTTTGAGCACAGCTGCGACATTGGCGGTGGAAAGTGCCCTGCGTATGATGTCGTTCAGGCTAGCGTGTCGGCCAATACGACCAGCGCTTCTCGAGCAAGAGAGACCATGGTGACCGAGCTGGTCAACAGCAGTACCACACTGACAGCGATGGGCCTCACAGCACCTTGCACCCAAGCGTAAGCTGACAGCTAGACGAAATGCGGTTGGATCTAAAAGGCTACCTGTGTTAAAAGAGGGCATGGCTTGCAACCAAAGTCCCGATTCCCAAACAGAGACAGCAAGAATACGAGCGCGATCTGCCATACTAGGACACGTATCTAGTAGCGATTTCCATGCTAGTTCGTAGATCGGCCGATCCCACAGTCTCTGGGAAGACAACTTTGAAGTTTGTAGTTGACAATAAGGTTCTTCCATACATCCCAACTACAAAATGTAAGTTTGTAATAGCAAAATAATTATTTTTAAATACCTTCAAATTTATAACTTTCGGATTTATTCCTATATATGTACTATGAGACCTTGCCTCTTGCCAAATTTCATGATTCTAGGTCAACGGGAAGTACCCTATAGGTTTTGATTCCCCTGTGAAATCGCAAAATATACGACATAAAGGAACCCTAAGAGCGCGAGACAAAAAAAAAACTAACTGAAGTTAAAATATTGAAAGACAAACTTAAGTTTGTAGTTGACAATAAGGTTCTTCCATACATTCCAACTACAAAATGTAAGTTTGTAATAGCAAAATAATTATTTTTAAATACCTTCAAATTTATAACTTTCGGATTTATTCCTATATATGTACCTACTATGAGACCTTGCCTCTTGCCAAATTTCATGATTCTAGGTCAACGGGAAGTACCCTATAGGTTTTGATTCCCTTGTGAAATCGCAAAATAAACGCATAAAGGAACCCTAAGAGCGCGAGACCAAAAAAAAAACTAACTGAAGTTAAAATATTGAAAGACAAACTTAAGTTTGTAGTTGACAATAAGGTTCTTCCATACATTCCAACTACAAAATGTAAGTTTGTAATAGCAAAATAATCATTTTTAAATGATATACCTTCATATTTATAACTTTCGGATTTATTCCTATATATGTGCTATGAGACCTTGCTTTTTGCCAAATTTCATGATTCTAGGTCAACGGGAAGTACCCTATAGGTTTTGGTTCCCCTGTGAAATCGCAAAATATGCGACATAAACGTTCATATCTTTTGATTGCGTTGACTTACAACTTTTATTTTTTTACAGCCGAAAGAAACCGTAGACCCAAGTATTTAGTATAAATTTCAACTTGCTACCTTTACGCGTTCTTGAGAAAAAGGGTCTTGACAGACGGACAGACAGACAGACGGACAACGAAGTGATCCTATAAGGGTTCCGTTTTTTCCTTTTGAGGTACGGAACCCTAAAAACGAACGAACGAAGCTTTGTGGACTTGAAAGATGATAAAGAATTAGGCCAGACGGACGGACATAACGAATTTACAAGGTTTCCTTGTAGTACTACGGAACTCTAATAAAATGGGGTCAATCCTGAATTTGGCAAATCTAGAAAAAACTAGCGTGAAATGAGTTCTTACTAAGCTAACGGCCAACCTCCACTAGTGGAGACGCCTTGGAATAAAAAAGCCTGACCCCTGAAGCCTGAACCCTGGAAGGCTTGTCTGACTGTTTGTAACTTTACGAAGTAGATATTATTATTATTTTATTTTATTAATGATCATGAATATTACTTATTATTTGTCTCTAAAATAGTATAATACCTACATAGAGGCATATCACACCTTCCGTGTTAACACCTAGGTCTGATGTCAATGAAACAAAGGAAATGCTAACATGAAAAGACTTTATAACGTAGACTGAAAATCGAACAAACAGGACGTGATCCATCACTGAACAGAATTTATGTTCGTGTTACAAATAAAAATATGTATTCCAGTGTGTATTCAGCCGAACATTGGCATTGAAAGTCTATGAAACAAAATTAGAAAACTCATAACAAGCATCGACTGCTGACTATTATCTCGATATATCAATCTCTAAAACAAGTTTATATTGACTGAAACAACACAATCAGTATATCTACAGACTTAGCAAACTATTACGAGTATATACTGATGTATGTTTAGACTGTTAACAGCCGGGATAGCCGCATCATCCACGTGGGTAAACCCGAGCAATGAGTATTAGAGAATTTAAAACAGGTCAACCGAAAATAACAACACTCCTCCACACTAATGCGCCTACAGTATAGGGTTCGAAACCACTCGCTTTTAAATGATATTCATGAGACAAGACATGTTTTTAAGGATTGTGGATGTATGATAATAGGTAGTCTGTGCAAAAAGAGAACCGTCGTGGCAAAACGGTAAACGAAAAAAGGTAAATTAACACGTGGGACCTTTGTGGGACCTTAACCCACAATACGCTTCTCTTTTTGCATAGACTACCTATTGATAATTTATACAAATAGCAAGCATCCGTTCTACTTTTTAACCCCCAACGCAAAAATAGGGGTGTTTTATTCAGTAAATTAGCACGCGCGCCCTCAATCCTACGAAGACGGTTCTCTTTTTTGCACATACTCTATTGGTGTTCTTGGTAAACGATGCGACGGGACGCCTTTTTCATGGTCTCATTGGTTTACATTTCTACCAAGCGACCTAAATGTTTAGAAGCTACAGTTCAGAATGATGAGAAATTCGTTTAGCCACCTGATGCTTCTCGTGTGAGCTAAGTGGCCAGCTAACTTCTGGGGCCGACTGAAGACCTTTGAAGTAGCTTACAGTTTGGTGATTATACCTTGATTCGCCTGGAGAGCGCGCGCTTCCGCCACGGCCTCTGGAGGATCAGGTGGACGGGGAAGGTGATGACGTCGAACACCAGCGCCACGGCGCGGATAGTCTTCAGCACCACCGACACCCACCACGACTCCGGTCTGGAACAACAAATCACAAACGTTAAAACTAAAATAAAGATAGGATTCGAGAGGAAGATGAAATGCAAATATTCGATACCTTAAATGCGTATCGAAGCGTTCTTCGAAGTAAGAATATTCTTACTTCGCCCAAAGAACAGTGATGATGGTTATGATGTTGGCATATAACAAATATAAATAGTTTTTTTTTTAACTCTCGTTTGAAAAAGGCGATAATCTTCAAACGACTGAACAATTTCCTTGAATCATAGCTAAGAACTCTCAATCAAGTCGCCTTTCAAACAATACAACAAACTAAATCAAAATCGGTTCAGCCGTTTGGGAGCTACGATGCCAGACAGATACAGATACACAAGTTAACCTAATAACGCCCCTCTTTTTGCGTCCGGAGTAAAAATCGTGGCAAATGCTCCGTAAGCTCTCAAATGTAGTTCCATGATTTCAATGTTACAGATAGAGCTCTTCTCAGCCGTGGGAATAATATTGATACTCCGATAATCAAAAACTTTTACGGGCTTTTCATTTCAGGTCTACAGATTATAGATACACATGTCTAAAAAGTTTTCAAATCACGCGTCTGATTAATAAGCTGTTGTCCTTTACGAAATTATCTCACTTCAATCTCTACATTTAATTTAATGGCGCCCAGTAGATTCATATAGATCGATCATATCATATAGTACTCAGCAAAGTAGCAAATTTAGGTCAAAGTCGACCTTCGGCATACATATGCGGCAACTTTCAACGGCTACCAAATTAATAAACGCTTATCCACCGAAAAGGCCTGATGGTTTAGGGATTTAGAGTCGAGCAACTTCAAGAGATGCCTAGAAAGGTAATACATACATAGAAGGAAGGAAGGAAGGATATGTAGTTAATTGGAGTACCTCAAGGTACACTAGCAGAGTTATTTGCCTTGTTATTTCTACATTTATAAGGACACCTCTGCCATATTATACGATGTAGAATGTAGATAAATTCTCTTAAGCAAGGTAAACTTGATTGGGTTTCATTAGGATGTGTAGAACAGATTTTACGACCTTTGTAACCTGCGTATAATTTAATGAGTCTCGGCAAGTGGAACTAAATTACCCGAACTAATCAAACGTGGATGTATTGCCCCAATCTTTCAATTATATTAAGTTACGCAGAAAATGCTGCGAGATATAAAGGGAACCTTGCATTTGTGACTAATCACGGTAAACGGTTTGTACCGTTAGGACTGCACCATAAATATAATTCCGAATAAAATATTTTAATTGCATTTCCAAGGAAATCTACATTACATCGGAATTATTATTATCTTAGTTCTTAATTTGTCTAAGATCTTAGAGTATCTAGAACTAACATAGATTGTATAGATAGATAGAAAATTTGATTTAAGCTCTGCACAACTTCTACTTCATAATCATGTTCCCGATAAAAGTTTATTAGGTTGTGGACAGTTGGCAATGTTGGCATCGACATCCTCGGCCGAGTGCAGATCGTAAATGATATTACAGCATGACGTTTGGCACACGCGATGCAGCCGCCGTCCCGTTCATTGTTAACAAACCACAAAGAAAACGTACCAATACACACGTGTTTGATGATGCATCAGCGAGATAATGCACCGTCAAACTATTGCTGTTTTTAAATCGTAGAGTAAATTGTTGTCTTTATGCGAGTGGCCTTATCCTTGAAACATCCTGGCTAGATAAGGATACCTCAACCTTGATCAAGAATTTATCCAATCAAGGCTATTAACCAATCATCATCATCATCAACCAGAAGACGCTCACTGCTGAACATAGGCACCCCCCTTAGACCTCAACACTGAACGACACTTGCAATCTGCATCTAGTGGATGCCCGCGACTCTTACGATGTCGTCAGTCCATCTAGTGTGAGGCCTACTTACGCTGCGTCTTTCGGTTCGTGGTCTCCATTCAAGAACCTTTCTTCCCCATCGGTTCTAGGTTTTTGAAGCGATGTGGGCTGCCTTTTGCCACTTCAAATTGCAAATTTTAACAGCTATGTCGGTGACTCTGGTTTTTTGGCGAATATCCACGTTCCAGATTCTATCGCGCAAAGAAACTCCGAGCATAGCTCTCTCCATTGCCCGCTGTGTGACAGAGTTTTTTCAAAAGGCCAAAAGTTAAGGACCTCTATTAACCAATACTGGAAGCAAAAACGCAGTATTAAAACAAAACAGGAAGTTGTCAACTAAAGGCTTGCTCTGAAGTGTCCTTTGATAAAATAGGTTAGTGAAAGGTCCTCGAGGGCGGCGATTACGCGCGGAGATAGCGGGTGCTGTCGGGAGCGGATGCATCTGTTGATAGGAGCCCGGGCGGCCGTGACCCGCCAGCGAAGGGCACGCATGCGCCAGCTCATCCGGCTGCAGCCCGATGCTACTAGCTGTACATTCATCTGCGCCCGCCGGCTCTACCACCAGCTCTAACGTTCAAGTGGACAATGATATATCTATTGTATTACCCCACGCAAACATATCTGTCTGTGGCATCGTAGCTCCCAAACGGCTGAATCTATTTTGACTTAGTTTTTTTCTATATAAAGGTGACCTGATCGAGAATGTCCTTAGCTATGTTTCAAGGAACTACAGCCATATGAAGATTATCAGCTCTTTTATCGGGGATTTATAGTCTAGCGGCCAATCTTAGACGCGTTATAGAAGCAGGTGGGTCGAGGAAGTAAGCCCGCTTCTAAATTACTAGGATCATCCTGATCACACAGCTAAGCTAGAAATGTTCTTTATAGAGTTAAATACATATTCCAGTTAAAAATAAAAGGTTGGATATTTAAATCCTGACTGAAAATGGAGATATAGAAACGGCGTTCGCAAATGCGCTATACCCGAGCGCATCTCTCGTGTCGTGAACCTTGACATTAAGGACGCGCAGCACTATTTATAGATTTATGGTGACGTTCAGCAGAAGGTTCACATTCATCATTACAGTAAAGCATCACTAGTTAAGGTTGTCATTAACTATGCACAATAGTAATTACAACCTTAACCTTCGTACTTCGAATTATTATTGTAATTTTTTTTATTTCTACTATAATGTAGTGTTGTAAATTATGGATTTTATATGGAAGATTTTTAGATAATTATTATTATATTAACGTGTAAATTATATTTTTTATGAATAAATGACTTATTATGACTTATATGAAAGATTTTTCTTTATTAATAATTCATGTCTTGCTAACCTTCACAATATTCGATTAGTTTATTAATAAAATATTTTATTTCAAAAACACGGAAACTGAATGAAAATTCCTATGGTGTGTCAAGACGTGTCCGTGATAAAACCACACGAGTGCGAGTCTGACACGTTTGCGACTGAGACTGATAATTCCAAGGATATCCACAATAAGTCCGCTATTTATAAACCGTCTGAGGTAAACTACGTCGAAGACACGACGTTGTTTGTATCGGAGTTAGATTTAACTATGGATTTCACGTTATACAGGTACGGGACTGTACAACATCATATCTATACTAATATTATAAAGAGGAAAGATTTGATTGTTTGTTTGTTTGCATTGAATAGGCTCAGAAACTACTGAACCGGTTTGAAAAATTATTTCACTGTTGCAAATCTACACTATCCCCGGGTGACATAGGCTATATTATATTTTCAAAAAAAAAAACAACCTAAAAATCCAATAATGTAACCCAAGGTGTAAAAAAATAAGACTTACACCCGTGTGAAGCCGGGGTGCGTTGCTAGTTTATTAATAAAATTTTATTTTACAAGTAAGTACTTAGTAGTGTTGTAGTGGGTTTTTTGTCGTTTTTTTAGGGTTCCGTACCTCAAAAGGAAAAAACGGAACCCTTATAGGATCACTTCGTTGTCCGTCTGTCTGTCTGTCCGTCTGTCAAGACCCTTTTTCTCAAGAACGCGTAAAGGTAGCAAGTTGAAATTTATACTAAATACTTGGGTCTACGGTTTCTTTCGGCTGTAAAAAAATAAAAGTTGTAAGTCAACGCAATCAAAAGATATGAACGTTTATGTCGCATATTTTGCGATTTCACAGGGGAACCAAAACCTATAGGGTACTTCCCGTTGACCTAGAATCATGAAATTTGGCAAAAAGCAAGGTCTCATAGCACATATATAGGAATAAATCCGAAAGTTATAAATATGAAGGTATATCATTTAAAAATGATTATTTTGCTATTACAAACTTAGATTTTGTAGTTGGAATGTATGGAAGAACCTTATTGTCAACTACAAACTTAAGTTTGTCTTTCAATATTTTAACTTCAGTTAGTTTTTTTTTTGGTCTCGCGCTCTTAGGGTTCCTTTATGTCGTATATTTTGCGATTTCACAGGGGAATCAAAACCTATAGGGTACTTCCCGTTGACCTAGAATCATGAAATTTGGCAAGAGGCAAGGTCTCATAGTACATATATAGGAATAAATCCGAAAGTTATAAATTTGAAGGTATTTAAAAATAATTATTTTGCTATTACAAACTTACATTTTGTAGTTGGGATGTATGGAAGAACCTTATTGTCAACTACAAACTTCAAAGTTGTCTTCCCAGAGACTGTGGGATCGGCCGATCTGCGAACTAGCATGGAAATCGCTACTAGATACGTGTCCTAGTATTGCAGATCGCGCTCGTATTCTTGCTGTCTCTGTTTGGGAATCGGGACTTTGGTTGCAAGCCATGCCCTCTTTTAACACAGGTAGCCTTTTAGATCCAACCGCATTTCGTCTAGCTGTCAGCTTACGCTTGGGTGCAAGGTGCTGTGAGGCCCATCGCTGGCAGTGTGGTACTGCTGCTGACCAGCTCGGTCACCATGGTCTCTCTTGCTCGAGAAGCGCTGGTCGTATTGGCCGACACGCTAGCCTGAACGACATCATACGCAGTGCACTTTCCACCGCCAATATCGCAGCTGTGCTCAAACCGAGTGGTCTTGCGCGTGACGATGGAAAGAGGCCTGACGGTATGACACTTGTGCCCTGGAGGTTGGGACGGCCCCTTGTATGGGACGCAACTTGTGTCGATACTTTGGCGCCGTCACATCTTCCTGAGACACAGGGTAGGGCTGGCGCGGCTGCTAATTCGGCAGAGCAGCACAAGCGTCGCAAATATGCTAACCTCGGCAATGGTTACATATTTGAGGCGTTTGGGGTCGAGACATTGGGCCCTTGGGGACCGGGAGCTCACCTCATTTTAAAAAATCTTTCAGAGCGCCTGGTTAATGCGACGCGTGACCAAAATGCTGGCGTGTTTCTGGCTCAACGCATTAGCATTGCCATTCAACGTGGTAATGCCGCCAGCATGTTGGGTACGCTGCCAACTGGTAGTGGGCTTGAGCATTTGGATTGTCTTTAGACCTTCAACGGTCTATGGGCAGTCTAACTGTATTTGTAGTGTTAGTTTTAGCTTGTATTTTGTTTAGTTATTAAAGGCACTTGCCCAGTAAAAAAAAACTACAAACTTAAGTTTGTCTTTCAATATTTTAACTTCAGTTAGTTTTTTTTGGTCTCGCGCTCTGAGGGTTCCGTCTAACGGAACCCTCAGAGCACGAGTTCTACTCGTACTTGTCTGGTTTTTTTTGTGTTAAGTATGTTTTGTTATCTGTTATGTACCACATACAAGTCCTACAACGTTTGGATGCATTTTTAAAGTGAAAATTTCTTTAGTTGCGTTGAGCAATGTCTGGTTGGGGCAAAAAATATGGTTTCACATCACCGACATGCTAAGAAATGTTGTGTGCCGACGTGCCGACTTTTCTGTCGGTAGTCCCCATGATTGCCTATTTTTTTATTGAATAATAAATAGGCTTGCGCTTGACCGCCATTTCGTTTGACGTTATACGATGAAGCGGTGTACGCTTGTCAAGAAGAAACCGTTTCACCCGTGACTTAAAGACATTCCAGGGGAACACCCATTCCGGCAGCGCATTCCACAGTCTAGGGGTTTAATAAAAATGGAATCAAAGCGCTTCGTTCAATTATGTATTCGCTTTGACGAAAAATTGCAGTCGCCACAAAACCACGCTCACTGCTATTTGCTACTAAAAATCAAAATGCCATAAATTTAATTTAATTCTGCCATTCCCCGTGGTGCAGATGGCTAATAGTGATAAGCTGTAGAAATGTTTACAGTATCGCGCAACGTGTGCCGATACCTACTATACGAGTAGTATAGCGCGACCTCATCTCCTCGTTCTAGATCCAATACAAACGCGCTACGTGTTCAATAAAAAGTTAATGCTGATTCTGAATCAAATCTAATTTCATTATTTGCCCAGTCATATGGGAAGCATGATTCATTTCGATATTGGACTAAAACTATTGTTTTTGTTTTCCTGTTCAATTTAATCACAACACATAGAGTGACACCGCTTATCCGTCTCTTTATTTTCCGAGACCTTAGCTTCTGGGACATGAATTTGGTCACACGACAAGTAATAGTTTTTACAGGCTTTTATTTCACTTGCCCTGTAGTATGTATGTAGGTATGTAAGTGTGGGACAAATCTTACAAGACTTGCAATTGAATTTTAGACCAGTTACCCTCAACCGATTCAGCTGTGGCATACACGTTTAGTTTGGATGACAATGCATAGTTTGCTTACTGACGTCATTCTAAATCCAATATGGCGGACTCTGAAAGATGGTGGACAAGTTATTTATCATGCACTCTCATAATATGAGTATCAAATGGAAGGGTTTAGGGACTGATAAGAATATGAAAAATAAACTGGCGTCACCTAAATGTAATATGGCCGACGCCTAAAAGCTTTAAATTTATAATGTTTACTTCGACACAGAATCGATACGTCAAGCGAAACCAAAAGGCATTTTCCCACGAATTGTAACGTTCTTTGTAATACGCCGCAACATGAATGAAAGATTGCACACTGTCATACGATACGATAATCAAATTACAGACATGTATGCACGATTCAGTTCGTACACTCACGTGGAAGCTAAGTGCATTGGAGTATGAATCATTTAGCTCGCTCGCTATAAATGAGGTAGAACCCGCATTAGATAAAGGTACTGAGATTGGTAAGTACTGCAGACTATTGGAGAGTTATAGTAGAACAAAAGATCTCCCAACATAATGTTTTATCTAGAAAGGTTTAAGATTCAGGGCTTTTACGGCTACGTATCATGATCACAAATTAAGCTCGTGAAAAAACCACAACCTATCTATACTAATATTATAAAGAAGAAAGATTTGATTGTTTGTTTGTTTGCATTGAATAGGCTCCGAAACTACTGAACCGATTTGAAAAATTCTTTCACTGTTGGAAAGCTACACTATCCCCGCGTGACATAGGCTATATTATATTTTCAAAAAAAATATGGATCCTTACTTAAACTCCAATAATGTAACCCAAGGTGTAAAAAATAAGACAAGAATTACACCCGTGCGAAGTCGGGGTGCGTTGCTAGTTGTGTGATAAACAAGTAAGTGCGTTTGTGATACAACCGCCAGATATGTTGGTCTACATTACTAATTACCGATAGTATTCGATTACCAAGTAAGATAAACAACAACTTAATGTTCCGAATTTTCCCTTTTTGGCTCTAGACCTTTCCAGGCATCACGTTAGATCCACGCTGGATCACCATTCATTACTTCCGCGCGGATTACGAATGATAAGATAATTACAGTCAGAAGTCACTGACTCATATACAAGCTTTATTTCTGATCCCCAATTATCTAAATTATAGATAAGACCAGGATATTAATATACAGATTGCTGCACTTGGTTACTGTGCTATCATTATCAGGGAGTCTCGGAATCTCGTTTTATTACGAAACAGATAAAGTAATATAGCCGTGCGGATAAGTGGAGACTTTACAAATGAGTTCGGATTCCGTAAGAAATAATGATTTACAAATAACACTGTAAATCACCACACCGCCCACCGGATTAGCAAGTTGAAGTGGCGGCAGGGCACATATCACGCAGAACAGTTGGCGAATGGGGCCGAAAGTTTCTGGAATGGAGACAACGGACCGGTAAGCGCAGCGTAGGACGTCCACCCACAAGATGGACAGACAACCTAAAAGAGACCGCACGGAAACGCTTGATGCAGGCCGCTTCCAACCAGCCCTTTTGGAGATCGATGCTCGATGAAATTTCGATGATCAATGATCGATCGATCGATGGGGAGGCCTATGTCCAGCAGTGGACGTCCTATGGCTGAAATGATGATGATGATGACTGTAAATCAACGAACTTAGGTCAATGCTGCAAATACACTGTGATGATAAAATTTTATAATTAGAATAGCTACTTGAATTTTCCTTTCATTGGCTTCCCCCTATAGGGAATGAAGTGACTCGTTGGGAATAACAAAAATTATTCCCGAGAAAAAGTGACACTAGTTAGGAATTTTCAAATAAAAAAACCAGTTAAAACCTATTTAATTTCAGTTCGATTATTTTCTATTAAGATGAATTCTCTATAGGTTAAATTACAGCTGGCAAGTATAGGTAAGGTATAGGTTCTGGCTAGGGTGGACTGTTTATATCGTGATTTAATACTCGCAACGTTGACAATAGACAGCGATGCCCTTCAAACTGATAACAGCGCTGTGAAAGCCCAGTTAAACGTGCCGACTGTATTACACGACATTTATCGTAATTTACTAGTTCAGTGGACTAGGTAGACACGGAGAGACCTTGAGAGACACCTTGGCGGGCGTACTTTGCACCCGGTCGGATGCCGTGGGCTAGTCTCATCTCATACATAGTGGTTAGTGGGGCTCTTCCCTTTTGCAGTTCTTTCGTTCGCATATCATTGAAGACTAGCTGCGCCCTGCTATTTCACCCGCGCGGATTACTCCTTATATATCATCAGCTATCTGCAAGTGAAAGTCCCGTCAAAATCGGTCCAGCCGTTTCAGAGTCCATAGAAATTTGGTCCATTTGATATAAATTATATCAAAACCGGTTCAGCCGTTTGAGAGCAACGAGGCTACATACGATAAACTTATAACCCCTCACTAACACCCCTCTTTTTGCGTCGGATGTTTAAAATCATTGTTATTTTTTTACAAAACCGGATGTTTCGCTGTCTTTCATAGAACATAGCGTACCAAATAAAGACATTTAAATTTTCATTAATTTGATGAAGTCAAATGGTATCAACCGAATTAATATGCTTGTTACTACGTAAATTTACAAAAAATAAAATATGTGCAAATAATATTCTTCAATGTTTTAATTAAACGCTACTATACAATTACAATTCGTAAAGGCCGTGACATTAAGCTTGTAAAAATATTGTAATGAGCTGCAAACAATTAATTACACGGTTTTTACATTGTATATGCTAAAGTGATTCAATATAATTCATAGTAATAAGACTAAGCATTGCCATACAACGTGGTAATGCTGCCAGCATTTTGGGAACGCTGCCCACTGGTAGCGGCTTGTTAGATTAGTTTTAGATTAGTTTTAGTATTAAGGCGGTCTTTCAGACAAAAAAGGCTTCACAGAAAAAAATATTAAGACAATATATTCATTTTAAAGCAGTAAAAAAAATACGTGGTAATCTTGATCATATTTCTGAGTGTACCATTAGTTCCAAAACACGTTTCCGATCAATTTTCTCGATAGAAAAAAATCATGAAATAACCTCTAACCTTGAAATTTACCTAAACGCATACAATGTTATCTCGAGTATTAATGAACAAATCTTTACAAAATTTACAAGAATGATGTTAAATATTGTAACAAATAACATCATTAATTTTATTTATTGATTAAAATTCAATTTTTCTATCTATTAATTAATTTAATCATAAATTGGCTCGAACGTGTCGAACGAAACGTCGTGCCGCCGCGGCGCTTTTTCACTTCTCTTTTATTTTTACGCGATGTGACAGAGACCGCTGAGGCGCGCTGCTAGACGGACGTGTGTCGCTTTGTTCCGCTAACCGCTCCAAAATATAATCTCAACTTTATGACACAAAAACACCTTGACGTAAGTTGTAAAGTAAGTACCTACCTTATCTGCAATGTTTTCTTGCATTATAAGTACTAAAAAGGCAGGCGAATGAAAATTACATTTTGTAACGATTTGTTTGTATATATTAGTTTACGAAGGATAATTTCACCACAATCGTCATAGTCCAGTTGGCCGAATGGTTTGACGCAATGGATAAGTTCTCTGCGACTCTGTGAGTAAGCTCCGGGTTCAAATCTTCATAGTCACCAATAATTTTAATTTTTGTAATTTTTCTTATGTTTTTAAAATAATTCGTCATGTTCGTGCGTGCGTGCGTGAGTGTGTGTATGTTTGTGTTTGTATGCATGTGTGTAATGTTCTTTACTCGAAAATGGTAGGGCCATTATTGACGGGATTTTCACTGTCAGATAGCTGATTCTATGAGGAGAAAAAAAATTGGCATCTTTTTTATCATCATCATCATCACCATTTTTTCATTACTTCGCAGGTGAACCCGCAGAGCACAGTTAGTCTACTTTTTTAGGGTCCCGTACCTCAAAAGGATAAAACGGAACCCTTATAAGATCACTTCGTTGTCCGTCTGTCTGTCCGTCTGTCAATACCCTTTTTCTCAAGAACGCGTAAAGGTATCAAGTTGAAATTTATACTAAATACTTGGGCCTACGGTTTCTTTCGGCTGTAAAAAATAAAAGTTGTAAGTCAAAGCAATCAAAAGATATGAACGTTTATGTCGTATATTTTGCGATTTCACAGGGGAATCTAAACCTATAGGGTACTTCCCGTTGACCTAGAATCATTAAATTTGGCAAGAGGCAAGGTCTCATAGCACATATATAGGAATAAATCCGAAAGTTATAAATTTGAAGTTATATCATTTAAAAATAATTATTTTGCTATTACAAACTTACATTTTGTAGTTGGAATGTATGGAGTAACCTTATTGTCAACTACAAACTTAAGTTTGTTTTTCAATATTTTAACTTCAGTTAGTTTTTTTTTTTTGGTCTCGCGCTCTGAGGGTTCCGTCTAACGGAGGAGTGACATAAGTGGAGAGGCATAGTAATAATTTACTTCCAAGTATCGGTGGTCGGTGTACCAGGGCAATATAAGAACAAAGCAGTCTCGAGCATTTGCAGAGGTCACACAAAGTGGACAGTCAGCGACGTTTTCATACAAAATAGCTTTCCGTCCAGTTTAAATAGACACCCTCCAGTTGATACCTTGAGAAGTACGCAATATCTAGCTAATTTCAAATGGCACGCACCCTTTCTTTCTTTGGTCAGGCTTCTAGTAAGTACTAAGTACTAAACAAGCAGTCGAATGCAAATTACATTTTGTGTCGATTTGTTTGTATATTTATATTATTTTATAAATTAGAAGGATAATTTCACCGGTTGCGTCATAGTTCAATTAGACGAGTGGTTGACGCAATGGATTAGTTCCTGGACTGAGTAGGGTCCGGGTTCAATTCTCACTTTTTCCGTTTATTTTTGTTATTTTTCTAATGTTTTTGAAATAATTCGTCGTGTGCGTGTGTGTGTCCGTAATGTTCTTTATAGACTCGAAAACTGCAGGACCGATTTTGATGGGATTTTCACCGTAAGATAGCTGAAGTTGAAAAAAAATCGAGAAAAAATTTAGCAACTTTTCATCATCATCATCACAATTTTTTCATTACTACGTAGGTGAATGCGCGGGGTGCAAGTCTACTATAGTGGTTAGGAAGTCCTAAACAACTTGGGATGGACAGACAGACAGACTGATGGGCAGAACGAACTTATATGGGTTCCTTGTAATTCTACGGAACCCTAAAAGGGTGTTACAGTCTTCTTTGAGTATATCTTTCTTCTATATACATATAAAAAGCGATGTATGTATGTTCCCTATGAAGGCTGATGATGATGATGATGATATTACGTATAAACTTCAAAATGGCTAAACTGATTTTGATGGGATTTTCACTCTCAGATAGCTGATGTTATAACGAGAGGAAAAAATGCTGCTTTTCATCATCATCGTCATCATCAGCACCAATTTTTATTTTATTTTAATTTGAGCTAGTTTGGTAAGTCGTGGTGTTACTTTCTCCAGAAACGGATTAACTGACCTGATCGAGGACTTCGGAGTCTGCTACGGAACTGCTAGACGGATAGAGCTAGAAGTGTCGAGTTTGGGCTCGTTTTATTAGTCGTGATGAGATCTTCTTCCAGAAATATTTTGACTGACCTGATCGAGGACTTCGGAGACTGCTACTGGAACTGCTAGACGGAAAGAGCTAGAAGTGTCGAGTTTGGGCTCGTTTCATTAGTCGTGATGAGATCTTCTTCCAGAAATATTTTGACTGACCTGATCGAGGACTTCGGAGACTGCTACTGGAACTGCTAGACGGAAAGAGCTAGAAGTGTCGAGTTTGGGCTCGTTTTATTAGTCGTGATGAGATCTTCTTCCAGAAATATTTTGACTGACCTGATCGAGGACTTCGGAGACTGCTACTGGAACTGCTAGACGGAAAGAGCTAGAAGTGTCGAGTTTGGGCTCGTTTCATTAGTCGTGATGAGGTCTTCTTCTAGGAATATTTTGACTGACCTGATCGAGGACTTCGGAGACTGCTACTGGAACTGCTAGACGGAAAGAGCTAGAAGTGTCGAGTTTGGGCTCGTTTTATTAGTCGTGATGAAATCTTCTTCCAGAAATATTTTGACTGACCTGATCGAGGACTTCGGAGACTGCTACTGGAACTGCTAGACGGAAAGAGCTAGAAGTGTCGAGTTTGGGCTCGTTTCATTAGTCGTGATGAGGTCTTCTTCTAGGAATATTTTGACTGACCTGATCGAGGACTTCGGAGACTGCTACTGGAACTGCTAGACGGAAAGAGCTAGAAGTGTCGAGTTTGGGCTCGTTTCATTAGTCGTGATGAGATCTTCTTCCAGAAATATTTTGACTGACCTGATCGAGGACTTCGGAGACTGCTACTGGAACTGCTAGACGGAAAGAGCTAGAAGTGTCGAGTTTGGGCTCGTTTCATTAGTCGTGATGAGATCTTCTTCCAGAAATATTTTGACTGACCTGATCGAGGACTTCGGAAACTGCTACTGGAACTGCTAGACGGAAAGAGCTAGAAGTGTCGAGTTTGGGCTCGTTTTATTAGTCGTGATGAGATCTTCTTCCAGAAATATTTTGACTGACCTGATCGAGGACTTCGGAGACTGCTACTGGAACTGCTAGACGGAAAGAGATAGAATGGTCGAGTTTGGGCTCGTTTCATTAGTCGTGATGAGATCTTCTTCCAGGAATATTTTGACTGACCTGATCGAGGATTTGGAAGACTGCTACTGGAACTGCTAGACGGAAAGACCTAGAAGTGTCGAGTTTGGGCTCGTTTCATTAGTTGTGATGAGATTTTCTTCTAGGAATATTTTGACTGACCTGATCGAGGACTTCGGAGACTGCTACTGGAACTGCTAGACGGAAAGACCTAGAAGTGTCGAGTTTGGGCTCGTTTCATTAGTCGTGATGAGATCTTCTTCCAGGAATATTTTGACTGACCTGATCGAGGATTTGGAAGACTGCTACTGGAACTGCTAGACGGAAAGACCTAGAAGTGTCGAGTTTGGGCTCGTTTCATTAGTCGTGATGAGATATTCTTCCAGGAATATTTTGACTGACCTGATCGAGGACTTCGGAGACTGCTACTGGAACTGCTAGACGGATAGAGCTAGAATTGTCGAGTTTGGGCTTGTTTCATTAGTCGTGATGAGATCTTCTCCCAGAAATATTTTAACTGACCTGATCGAGGACTTCGGAGACTGCTACTGGAACTGCTAGACGGAAAGAGCTAGAAGTGTCGAGTTTGGGCTCGTTTCATTAGTCGTGATGAGATCTTCTAGGAATATTTTGACTGACCTGATCGAGGAGCCCAAACTTGACACTTCTAGCTCTATCCGTCTAGTAGTTCTAGTAGCAGTCTCCGAAATCCTCGATCAGGTCAGTCAAAATATTGCTGGAAGAAGATCTCATCACGACTAATGAAACGAGCCCAAACTCGACACTTCTAGGTCTTTCCGTCTAGCAGTTCCAGTAGCAGTCTTCCAAATCCTCGATCAGGTCAGTCAAAATATTCCTGGAAGAAGATCTCGTCACGACTAATGAAACGAGCCCAAACTCGACACTTCTAGGTCTTTCCGTCTAGCAGTTCCAGTAGTAGTCTCCGAAGTCCTCGATCAGGTCAGTCAAAATATTCCTAGAAGAAGATCTCATCACAACTAATGAAACGAGCCCAAACTCGACACTTCTAGCTCTTTCCGTCTAGCAGTTCCAGTAGCAGTCTCTGAAGTCCTCGATCAGGTCAGTCAAAATATTCCTGGAAGAAGATCTCATCACGACTAATGAAACGAGCCCAAACTCGACACTTCTAGGTCTTTCCGTCTAGCAGTTCCAGTAGCAGTCTTCCAAATCCTCGATCAGATCAGTCAAAATATTCCTGGAAGAAGATCTCATCACGACTAATGAAACGAGCCCAAACTCGACACTTCTAGCTCTATCCGTCTAGCAGTTCCACTAGCTGGCTCCGAAATCCTCGATCAGGTCAGTCAAAATATTTCTGGAAGAAGATCTCATCACGACTAATTAAACGAGCCCAAACTCGACACTTCTAGCTCTTTCCGTCTAGCAGTTCCAGTAGCAGTCTCCGAAGTCCTCGATCAGGTCAGTCAAAATATTCCTGGAAGAAGATCTCATCACGACTAATGAAACGAGCCCAAACTCGACACTTCTAGGTCTTTCCGTCTAGCAGTTCCAGTAGCAGTCTTCCAAATTCCACCATCAGCTCAGTCAAATTATTCCTTGACTAACACTTCTCACTAAGACTAAAAAAACGAGCCCAACCTTGACTTATCTCGCTTTCCCTATTTAGCAGTTTTAGCAGTCTCCGAACTCTACCATCAAGTTAGTAGAATCATACCAGGAGTAAGTCTATAAACTATAATATAATAGGTAAAATATTTGGTGCAAAAAAGAAACATAAAATATTGAAACGTACGACGAAAGTAAATTTTAATAATTAAAACTAGCAATATGGTTTGATTTTTTTTTTTTTTTTGGTTTACTAAATTGATTTATTTAATATCAGTTTAATATACAGTTTTAACTTTACTCTATTTAAAAAAAAAACAAAAAAAAATATTAAAATCTAACTATATGGTTTGATTGAATTATGGTTTGTTTGTTCTCCGTCGTCCCGTCGCTGTGTGCGTCTGGGCCGTGCGCGTGTACGACTTTTATAACTACGCATTATGCAAAGGGTCCCTTTGCATAATGCGTAATGTTATGATAAAAAATTGAGTCCAAAAATATCTACATCGTACTAGATTTGAACCGGGCATTCGTGGTTTACCAGCGCGGTGCCAGACCACTAGGCCAACAGAGCTTTGCTGTGGACCGACGAAATTACATGTCTTTAGCTCTGTATAGGTGAAGGTCGTCACGTTTCTGCGAGATTCACGCGGTGCGCCCCGCTGTAGTCGGCCGCCACTGCCTCTGCTTCACCCCCTCAAAAACATAAAAGTCAGCTAGTCACGGCGCCTTAATAGTCAATATTAGTTAAAATACATAGCACTCAATAAATTGAAGAGAATTTCAATCTGTAATGTTCGATCAATTTGTTCAAGTAACTTTGCCTACATAGTGTACATTAGACACATACCACAAACTAAAATTTAAAATAAAAATTATAAGCTTGTGTTTGACCGCCAACTCGCCTGATGTAGAGCGATGAACGCTTAAACGCTTTGACCACGGCATATTTCGCTAATGGTATGTACCTGATGTACCAAAACTCGCTTTGAATTTAAAATACTTATTCGTCACGTGAAAGGGTGCAAATATTTCTTTTTATGCATATATTATTTACATGTCGCCATCTTGAAATTATGGCCTACCTAGCGGAACTTAGAGGAATCTATTGACACCTCATTTATCAAAATCAGTTCAGGCGTTAAGGTTGTAGGTTGGGAAAAAATACCTACCAACATTTTTCTTTGCGTCATCGGTAAGCTTGTATATGCTATTATTTACTTTTTTTTTTTTTTTTTTTTTATGCCATAGGTGGCAAACAAGCAGACGGGCTGCCTGATGGTAAGCAGTCACCGTCGCCTATGGATACTTGTAACACCAGAGGCATCACAAATACGTTGCCGACCCTTTAGAACTCTATTAACTCGCCTTTTGAAGAACCCCATGTTGTAACTTCTCGGAAACACCGTAGAAGGTAGCTCATTCCACATTTTGCAGGTATGAGGCAAGAAGGATCGTGTGAATCGCACAGTGTGCGATTTCCACTGATCTATGATGTGTGGATGAGCCTTCAGGCGGTGGCGGCTAGTGCGATGGTAAAACCGCGACGCCGGCATCAGATCAAACAGTTCTTCAGACTCCGTGGGACAAGCTCTTACTTAATTTTAGAATTGGGATGTTTTATTGACGATTGATGATGATAAAGAACGGTACTTGCACTGCTGTTTTGACTATAGTCTAGCAAAATTAATTGATCAAACGAACTTACTTGAAGTGGAGTTCGATCTTAATTATCTTGTCTTCGTACTGTGAGATTTATAATGACAATGTATAATATAAATCTCGGAGTACGAAGACAAAATTAATTCTTATCAACAACGTTCCATTCTTACTATTATTATTCTGCGTCAACATCAAAGTTTCAAAGTCATGTCCTATTCCAAATATTAATCTGACACACATACATGTGATACATGCGTATGATACGATTAGTCATTAACAAATTAGATCATATTGTGAGTTGTGACACAATGTAACAAATAGAAAATTATTGAACTTTGTACCAAACTAACATTATCAAATTGAATGATACCTAGACCTACTAGTGTTACCAGTTGATTACGGCTTTACCAACATATTGTTAAATACATTTTAAAAAACTGTGCCGCATTCTAAGAATGAAATATCTCGCAACTTACTAGCCGCCAGCCGGGCAGAAAGTTATACTTTGCACAATAGCAAAGTTACACACAAATAATAAGAAATTAAGTTAGTTAAAAAACCGACTTCAAGACTATACATACACATACAAACTTAATAGTTGAAAAATGACAGTTAAAACAGAGATTAAAAGCCCTCATCAACAAAAAAATATATATGAGAGACCGATCATCTCGGAGTTGAATATATCGATGTCAGAGCGAGAGGACATGATTATTGAAATGTATATGACATTTCACAGATTGCACGTTTGTTTTACGTATATAGAAAGTTTGCTGATGAATAAAGGTTTCCTATCTAAAACTATATGTGGATTGTTTTAATGAAGTGGACAATCGAGAGGAATGGAGCGAAATTATTGATGATCTATGTATTATTAATACAATTTATGGACGATCTACTACGTCTGCATGACGAATTGGCAGGTTTTGTCATTTGTAGTCATTTGAAGGTTTGCTAAAAGTTTTCGACTTTGAAGAAGAAACGTACCTTACTTTTGCGTAGGTTACTTTTGGAATTTTGCAAACTTTCGCTCTTTGGCTGCGAACTTAGTAAGTATGACATTTATTCCCCTATGAACAGTATGGATTATCTTACATGTGGTAGGTAGAATGTTAATGAACAATTAAATGTTAAGTAAATCATTACCAACTCGATGCTTTCCTCTTTCTGCACGAAGCATCTATAAGTAAGCACCGTATAATGTAAACAGTACTTGTATAATATCCTCAGGACCAGTCGACCAACCAGTTGTATGCAGTGAAAGCGGTTTGTTAGCAAATGTGTACAACCAAATACAAATCGACGAACAAATTCATCAAGTAAAACAGAACATATATTACAGAATACAGAACATCCAACGCTTTACATTACAGAGCTCCTTAGTTTAGGGCATCGGCGTAAAGTTACTATAGGTTTAACGAGCCGACATGTTTTAGTGGTAGTGAACCTGCCTTCTGAGCTTGGGGGCGTGGGTTCGATTCCCGCCTAGGACGAACATTTATGTGATGAACATTTGTGTTTGTTCTATATCTGGTTGTTTATATCTATTTAAGTATGTATAACTATATATGTATGACTGTATGTATATCAGTCTCTGGCAGCCATATCACAAGCTTTGCTTAGTTTGGGGTCAGATGAGCGGGTGTGAAAAATGTCCCAAATATTATTTTTAAAAAACCTTTTTTTTTTATCGAATGCATTTCGGAGAGTATGCATCGGATCTGCATGATCTAATTCCTTTCTGCCCATTTTTCTATCGAATGACAGAGCGGGCACAAAAAATCGACACCGCTTTATGGTTGATATTCTGAAAACCCGTACGAAACGCTTTGATTCCACTTTTATTATGCATACTGCTAGTCTGTGGAATGCCTGAATGGGTGTTACCCGGTAGTTACAATCTGGGTGTCTTCAAATCACGAGTGAATCAGTTTCTTCCAGGCAAGCGTGCTCCATCGTAGACCGCATTGTCACTTTACATCAGGCGAGTTGGCGGTCAAACGCAAGCCTATTATTAAATTTAAAAAAAAAAACAAAAAAAAAAAACATTATTTGTTTTAATTTATCACGGAAATTAAAAAGCTTCATCATCATCATCATCATCAGCCTGTAAACGTCCACTGCAGAACAAAGGCCTCCCTCGTAGAGAGGGGTGTTGCCATAATCCCCACGCTTAAAAAGCTTAATTTAGAAAAAACTCTAATCTGTGAAAAATTGACTTACTTATCTAGGTATCCCATGATTATTAAATTCTTGCACTTAGAGCACAAAATGTCACGAGCTGCCTGTTACCACAGACACCGTCCGAAGAAAACTGTTCATTAGAATTAACTGATAAAGTTTATATTACAAGTGTATCAGTGATACTACTAATGATAAACTATCTGATAAGGTGCACGCATGTGTAAAGATTGGCTGCAGACATAAATAACGATTACGGAATGTTTATCAAATAATACGTACAACAAAATTATATGCTGGATTTATATAAAAACTAGCTGCGCCCCGCGGTTTCACCCGCGTAGTGATGAAAAATGGTGATGATGATGATGATGAAAAGTAGCCATGTCACTCTCTGGCTCTTGAACTATACCCATGCAAAAAATCAGGTCGATCCGTTGTTCCGTTGCAGCGTGAAAGCGGAACAAACAAACCAACAAGCAAACACACTTTCGCATTTATAATATTAGTATGATTAAAGTCGCTTTCCGCGTCTGTCTGTCTGTATGTCTGTATGGCCGCTAACTCCTCCTAAACCACGCAACGGATTCTGATGCGGTTTTCACCATCAGTTAGATACATATTCACGGAAGGTTTATATATATAACTAGCGACCCGCCCCGGCTTCCCACGTTAATTACACCCGTGCGAAGCCGGGCGGGCGGGTCGCTAGTACTTACTAATATTATAAATGTGAAAAGTTTGTTTGTTCCTCTTTCACGCAGCAACAGAGCAACGGATCGATCTGATTTTTTGCAAGGGTATATTCAAGGGCTGGAGAGTGACATAGGCTACTTTTCATCATGCTCCTCATCATCGCCATTTTTCATCACTACGCGGGTGGAATGCGGGGCGCAGCTAGTAAAAAATACTAGTTTAAATATAAATACTTTCAGCAATGTCTTAGGGATGTCTCTACGCTCGTGTTTATTTTATACCCTTTTTTTAAACTCCCGATAAAAGAACTTCTAACAGCTGAACTGATTTTCGGTTAAAATTACTTACATAATCTGGACCTGACATTACTTGTCTATCTGTTTTTATAAGACGGTATTGCGGTCAAACCTCGAACAAAATAACAACGAACTGCAGTCGCAATAAAATACAACGTAGACCTTGAAGCGAAGAAAAACTACACCAATTCGTCAACTGGCCGCGAGCCAACGTGTCGGAAGAATCTTGAGAAAAAGATTATAAAGGAATATAAGCCAAGTCCAAGCATCTATGCAAAAACATATATTTTCAACTAGCGACCCGCCCGCCCGGCTTCGTACGGGTGTAATTAACGTGCGAAGCCGGGGCGGGTCGCTAGTTATATATATAAACCTTCCGTGAAAATGTATCTAACTAATGGTGAAACCCGCATCAAAATCCGTTGCGTGGTTTAGGAGGAGTTAGCGGTTATACAGACAGACAGACGCGGAAAGTGACTTTAATTTATACTATGTAGAGGTAACAAACAACTCAACGTAAATCGCTGGCTAGAAGCAAGAAATTTTCCAGAAGTGTTACTTATGTGACGTAGTTACACAAATAAAGGATTTTTGAACATTCATCCCTTAAAGGGGTTAAATAGAGGATGAATGATGATGATGATGTCGTTCGTTCGTTTTTGAAGTTAGTATGTTGACAATTTGGGTTGTTTTTGGATACTTATAGAGAAATTAAAGTATGAAAGTTCGTCATTGTTGTAGGTATTTAGACTTCTGCTTATAAGTAAAAGTTAGTTGTATCATTGTTTTAGACACTTATAAAAAGTTCCCTTTTTAACACGCTTTTATTGGCTTGGTATGTATGTATGTTTGTTTATTTGTTTGTTTGTATGTAACGGAATCTTTGAACGTGATTTTCACCCCCATTCAAAACGTCGAATTGAATTGAAATTTTGCACACTTATCGAGGACCGATGTAAATGCAATAATTTAAATAGTTTGTCCCATTATCCTTACCAGGATCTTCAGAGTTAGCGATTTTTTTTGTGTTTTTTTTTTAGTTAACTATTTAATTTATTTCAAATTCAATTTAATTTCATCCCTATTTCACAAGTGGCAGAGCCACACCTAAATTGCAAAAATCTTATTTTTTATACTTTTAAAATTGAGACCTATAACTAAAACAGTACTTGTGCAAAGATTCTTGCACTTAAAAAAGTTAGAAGATTCTAAAAAATTTGGACGGACAGACGGGCGGAAAGAACGAGCTTATAAGGGTTCCTTGAAAAACTACGGAACCCTAAAAATTACATCACGGAAAAATCTATAAAGTATGATTCTGAGTCCTGTAAATGTAAATTGATGCCCCTGGTATTATAAACGCCACAAACATTAATTACTATCAATGTCTGAGCTTGTCAAGGCGTTCCTGGTTACGGTTGGCGTTGGGGTGAAGGTTCAAAGGGACAATTAAAATAGGTATTAATTTCTGGAGTTTCAGAATCGCACGATAAGAGACGTGGGTTGTGAAGCTCTCCCTACATAAATATCTGCTGGCAGAAGAAATTTGTATTGTTATTGTGATTTATGGTATTTTAGAATCACGTCAGATCAGAAATTTTCGTGTGGCGGCGATAGGAATTGTGTGAAAACCCCAAGTATTTCTACGGATTAAAGTACTCAATACCCAATAATAAATTCACATACAGATCTAATGACCCTAATTGGGTATGGCAATAAAGTGCGGTGCAGATCGATTTATTCCATAACTAGCTGCACCCCGCGGTTTCGCCCGCGTAGTGCTGAAAAATGGTGATGACGATAATGGTGGTGAAAAGCCAATGTCTATCTCCGGCCCTTGAACTATACCCATGCAAAAAATCAGGTCGATCCGCTGCTCTATTGCTGCGTGAAAGAGGAACAAACAAACTTTTCGCATTTATAATATTAGTATGATTGATTTTGTCTTCTAAATACTCGTTTAGGCTATAGGTAGTAACATTTTGCTAGCAATATGTCTTTTAGGGTTTTGGCAAATATATTTTCATTTCATATGTCTTTTATCTGTACTGGTAGTTTATTACATATTTTGATCGCCATTGGATTTGGTTGGGCCGGAGCTATGCATATAGAGGTGGTAAGATTTATTTATATTTATAGTTAAAAGTTAAGTTAAGTTTACATGAGTTGGAAACAAAGAGCTAAGTCACGTAATGTCTCAAAGTACAACAAACAGCTTGACCGATAAGTAATCACGACGGTTGTAAATGTAATGCCATTCAAAATTAGCCTACAATAAACTACAAAGCAGTACCTACTGGAGCATTATAATGTTATCTCAATGATAATATTTGCGACAGTATACGCTAAGCTAATTAATCAGATACTGGCTGCAGAATCTGCCAGTGATTTGTTTTTATGAGATGCTTTGAATTTTACAAAGAAAGAAGGTTGATGCTACTTTTTAGGGTTGCGTACCCAAAGGGTAAAAATGGGACTCTATTACTAAGCCTACGATGTCTGTCAGTCTGTCCGTCCGTCTGTCCTACCTTTAAACGGCTGTATCTTTCGCACCGTAATAGATAGCCAGTTGAAATTTTCACAGAATATGTAACGTTCCGGCGGTTTAAGTAAGAAATAATAAAAAAGTCTAAAAGTAAAAACGAAAGGGTTGTTGGAAACCCCATACAACAAACGTATTTTTTACGATTTGTCTTCCCAATCACTTTGGTCCTAGATGATAAATTCAATATGGCGGACGCTCCAAGATGGCGGACAAAATTCTATAACAACATAATTATGTTAACAACCGTTGTATGTTCTCAACATTTTGATATACTCACGTTTCATTCTCGTCTATAAACATTTCTGTGTGCTTCGACCTGGAACAAACAAAAATCAGTTTTTAAAGCAGTAAGTACGTTACATTAATTACACTTTCTGGAAATATCACAGCGTTGTTGTGAAACAGAGTTTAGAAAAAAACTCAAGGGGGTAGCTGAAAAGGAAGCCGAAAAAATGTCTCAAACAGGAAAACCGACGTGTGCTGTGGAGGGTGGTCAGGTGGGCCAATACTTTTGCTCGTGTACAGAGATTGAACAAAGAATTTTTTATCTTACATTTTGTTTTATAGTTAATTAATCTTGTGATATTTTAGTTCTTGTTGTTTTTTGTCATTAGATGAACTTCATTAAGCAAGCTCAAAGTCGCACAACGAGCTATGGAGAGGACTATGCTCGGGGTTTCTCTACGAGATCGAATCAGAAATGAGGATTTCCGTAGACGAACGAAAGTCACCGACATAGCCCACCGGATTAGCAAGTTGAAGTGGCAGTGGGCAGGGCACATATCACGCAGAACAGATGGCCGATGGGGCCGAAAGGTTCTGGAATAGAGGCCACGGACCGGTAAGCGCAGCGTAGGACGTCCACCCACAAGATGGACAAACGACCTAAAACAGACCACAGAGAAATGCTGGATGCAGGCCGCTTCCAACCTGCCCTTTTAGAGATCGATGGGGGAGGCCTATGTCCAGCAGTGGACGTCCTATGGCTATGAATGAATGATGATGATGATGAACTTCATTAGACCGGAACAGCGGAAGGGATGCCAGTTGAAGCCACGCCCGAGTCGAGCCCCTTTACTCACGAGTTAAATTTAGAACTCATGAAAATTTGCGCACGTGAACATGGCATCTAGGAATCTAGGTCTCAGACTGAGTTATGCGGACGCAGACGCTAGACCCATCGTACTTTGAACTCGCACTAACGACTCGGCATCAAACTAAAGGTTTATGACAAATTTGGCAATAATAGTAAAGCTGTCTTTAGCAGTTAAGTACTGCGAGATGTTATTGTTTTTATGACAAATTTGGCAATAATAGTAACGCTGTCTTTAGCAGTTAAGTACTGCGAGATGTTATTGTTTTTATGACAAATTTGGCAATAATAGTAACACTGTCTTTAGCAGTTACTGCGAAATGTAATTATTTTTAATGTTTATATTTTTATGACTTATAAAAAATAAAAATATTTTTTTTGAAAGTTAGCTTCTCCTAGCGGTTAATTTATATAGTTCTGTAAGTAATCTGTGAATAGTATTGTTGGCTGTATTATTATTAAGTTTATTAATCTATCCACATTATTGTACATTTTAAGATATGGCTGTTTACTTACTGTTCCTTAATAAATGAAATAAATGCGTGGCATTAGCGTATTCACTAGCATAGTTAAAGTTACCAGGGTTGCCATCAAATGAGACTATTTACCCCAGATGCTTAACTGGAAACATTTTTAACATCTGACAAATATTTAACATAAACAGTAACACTTAACCAGCGAAGCATGGGCAGTTACGGTTAACAGTTAAAGTTATGACGTCATTTAACAATTGTATGGTGGTGCAAGAATTTTTTTGCTTAACCGGTACTTTAACTGAAATGTCGATACTTGTTATTGCTCAAGATGGTGCAACCCACCCTTTTGATAACTTCGAGATGCATTGTGCACGTGAATTGTGCTGTCTCTAGCGATTAATACAAGCAATTATCGAGATACAATTCCTATAGTCACAATCTCTCAGTGAAAACAGTCAAAAACGTCCGAGCGTCATTGTACATAATATATTGTATCAGTTATATACCACATTTACTACAATTTAAGTGTTATGTCGTTTGCATAGTGTTCAACGTTAGTAATTGTCCGCTATGTCATCGTAGCTCTGGCATCGCGCGGCGTTGTAGTCGGATCGCGGTTACCTTGTAACTAACCAAAAGTCGGCGCAATTCGTAGCGTGCGCCGAGTTTCGGTTCGGACATTTATTTGGCACGATTGTGACTCTATATGTATTGTATCTCTATACAAGCAATAAATAAAATAAATACTAGACTAGACACGAGTAAAATAATATTCCAAAATATTATCTAAGGATTGTAATATCACGCTCCGTTTGTTTATATGGCACGGACTAAACGTCACGTGAACTGCGCGATACTCGCTTTCGTTATCCGAGTCTTGAACATGCTGTCCCACTTGCACCAAATTGCGCTTGAATATTATATGACCTACAAGAAGTAGCGTCTCGTTGCTTGAATGAACTTCATAAATTCTATACTAGAAGGCCAGGAAGCTAGAATTTACAGTTATAGTGATTTTGAGCTAGAATGAGATCTATATACCAACACTAGCGGCGTCCTTTGGTTTCACCCGCTCGGTTTACTCCTTATAACAACAGCTATCTGCCAGTGAAAGTCCCGTCAAAATAGGTCCAGCCATTGCGCAGTCCATAGGGACATACATACACACATCGGTTTATACGGGGTTACGCTTGTAGACTGTACTAAGCCAAAAGGAGGTTAATGCACTCATCATTGTGAACAACTTTTACTATGGGACCAACCCTGAAATCGCGGGGAAAAATCAGCTGTTTCATAGAAAACGGTCATTGACACTCGTCAAAATGTATGGAACAGCTGATTTTATTTTCGCGGTTTCATTGTTGGTCTCATAGTAAAGGTTGTTCATAATGAACTCTTATCGGCTTAGTACAATCTATATGCGTAACCCTGTAAAGATTATCAGAGTAGGTAACACGATAGGAATTTCGGAATGGGTATAATAATGTAAATGAGTTAGGTAACGAACCATGTATGAAGTAAAAGGAAACCCTTCGAGATTAATCCTTATCACGCATGAGATAAAATTCACAATTTAGCAGTAATTTGCTAGTTGAGAATGTTATAATCTAATCTCATTGGAGTAGCAGCACTATTGAATAGGCGTGCCGTCACCGACCGAAATATCGTTAACGCTGATTCTGTTGATAATAGTTATTAATGAGTTGGTCAGTCACTGCGCAGCTGGAGCCAGCGATGCCCTTGATATATTGACCGCAATCTTGGAGGTAATTGAATTAGGGACACTTGTGACGCGAAATGACACAGTTTCACTCGCTTTAGGTAAATGTGCACCTCCCACGGTGTTTCCGAGAAGCTACAACATGGGGTTCTTCAAAAGGCGAGTTAATCGAGTCCTAAAGGGTCGGCAACGTATTTGTGATGCCTCTGGTGTTACAAGTATCCATAGGCGACGGTGACTGCTTACCATCAGGCAGCTCGTCTGCTTGATTGCCATCTATGGCATAAAAAAAATGTGCATTTGGATGATTTGATGTTTTATAAGTTGCAACCATCGAGATACAATACCTCATCATAATCAGCCTTTAAACAATCCACTGCTGGATTTTTAGCCTACCCCCGAAAGGGTGATTGGGCCATATCCACTACGCTGGCCCAGTGCGGGTGGATTCACATACGCCATTGAATTCCTTCTCCGTCCGTATGCAGGTTTTCTCACGATGTTTTCCTTCACCGAAAAGCCAGTGGTATGAGAATCCGTACAAAAGCTCTAAAGAGTTCATTGGTACGGGCCGGGTTTGAACCCGCAACCTTACGCTTTCAAGTCTAGCGGTCTCCCAAATACCACGTCTACCACGGACACAATACCTATAGAGTCACAATCTCTCAGTGACAGTCAAAAAACGTTCGAGCGTCATTGTACATGCATTGTATCAATTATATACTTCACAATGCCACATTTACTCCAATTTAGACGTTATGTCGCTTGCATAGTGTCCAACGTTAGTTGTCCGCTATGTCATCGTAGCTTTGGCATCGCGCGGCGTTGTGGTCGAATCGCGGTTACCTTGTAACTAAACAAAAAGTCTGCGCAATTCGTAGCGTGCGCCGTGTTTTGGTTCGGTATTTTTTTTGGCACGATTGTAACTCTATATGTATTCTATCTGGATGGAAATTTATGACTAATTTTACTAAATTGACAAATGGAAAATCCACCTTGTTACGATTGTCCTCAAGTGTTACCACATTATAATACCATTACCACAAGCCCCATTTGAATAAATAGGGATGTTATTGATATTCTTGCATAATTCTATTTGATGCGCCTACGCAACCATCTATTATCAATCAATCAATCAATCAATCAATCAATCATTTATTGGGATCATAGTAACGGTACATTTTATATATTGAAGCGTCTGTATCCCGAACTAGTTTGCACTGTATTTCGGGATCCAGCGTCTTCTCCCATCTATGGATTTGATAGAGTTACAAATATTTTTACACGGCATATTAACTATTGTGATTATGATAATTAAGTACAAAAGAATATATACATATATATAGCACAAAATCTAAATGTGGGTAATAAAAAAAATATTATGATGTTATTATTTGACAGTCAATGTTGTAGCTATAAATATTATTAGTACCTAATTATGCTCACAGTGAAACGATCGGCCCATCGGGAAACACAGCGGCATTTAATACATCATAAGTAATACTAATAGGAAATATGAATGAAGAAATAACACTCAATATAAGTCCATTGAGGATAGTACTCGGACCACAGAATATTAAATAAGACGTTCGGACTATCCGAATGGTTTTAATGCGGAGATGACGTCAGGCGTACTCACAGACAGCCGGTAACCTGATAGGGACAATTAGTTCAATTTAAGGCGCTAAATTAATCATTAATGCCAAGCATATCTGTGTCATTTAGAGGGGCATAGATATTAAAACGTAAGACCCTCCAACAGACGCTGGAACCGGTCTCTTGTCATAGTCTTGCAAAAATTCAAGCACCAGTCTCGGTCCAAGCATTTGCTCTGACAGCCGTAATAATAAAGCTAAATGAAAACCACGAATTCGAACGAATTTTTGATCACTTTTGCCAGGTTGAACGTAAGACTAGCAGGTACCCGAAACACTTGAGTGAAATATCAAAAGACAATTATTTTTCATCACTAGAGCTCGGTAAGTGGGTCACTGATGACTCAAAATGCGGGCGGTAAATATCACTTTGCTTCCCTGGGGAGGTTAAGTGATTTAAAAATAGAACTGTTAGAAAACAAATAAATGCTTGGCATGTACTGAACGGGTCTAAATGAACAGGTTTGGTTCAAAGAGGCAAGCAAAATTGCTGAAAAGACGCAATTTAACTGGTGAATAGTTTTCAGCTTTTCCATAAAAGGAAAACTTTATAATCTTAACGTTTGTTATATATCGAGCAAAGTGAATAAAAAAAAAAAGAACATTAAAACATTATTATCATTACAATAAAATAAAAGGTCTAGACTACAACTTGAATAATATAACAAACGACCTTCCTCAAATACACACTCAAAGAATGTACATTACTGAAATTAAACTCTGAAATAACCTGTTGGAGTCTCATGAATTTTTCAGGACGGCA
This sequence comes from Agriopis aurantiaria, assembly GCA_914767915.1. NCBI lineage: Eukaryota > Metazoa > Arthropoda > Insecta > Lepidoptera > Geometridae > Agriopis > Agriopis aurantiaria. The sequence continues at coordinate 19,412,435 of OU611982.1, read as the reverse complement.
AACAAGACATTCGTATAAAATTTTCTAATAAACGATCCGCACAACTTTACTCTCATAATAATGAAAATGTATACGCAGGTTTTCCCCGAAAGGGATTACCGTCCTGACAGGCAAACAGGATTAAGAGAATAATAAGCAAATGGGGAATGAGCTGATAATACTTACGTCATCGTCACAAATGTAAGCGTAGAAGTCACTGTGTACAATTAGGAGGAACAATCAAAGCCTGTGGTCATGTCGCGATGGACGCGAGAACAATAACACAGAAACAAGCGGGCGGCGCACCGGTGTACCGCAGGGGAATAACACTGCGTGTGATCATTTAAGGCATCCGCGACTGAAACTAGAGGTCTATTCACAATGCAGCATTCATTTTAAAGTAGACTTCTTTTTTTTATGCCATAGGTGGCAAACAAGCAGAAGGGCTGCCTGATGGTAAGCAGTCACCGTCATCTATGGATACTTATAACACCAGAGGCGTCACAAATAAGTTGCCGGCAGTTTTGGACTCGATTAACTCGCCTTTTGAAAAATCCCATGTTGTAGCTTGTCGGAAACACCGTGGAAGGCTCATTCCACATTCTGCAGGTATGAGGCAAGAAGGAGCGTGTGAATCGCACAGTGTGCGATTTCTATTGATCTATGATGTGTGGATGAGCCTTCAGGCGGTGGCGACTAGTGCGTTGGTAAAGCCGCGACGCCGGCATCAGAACAAACAGTTTTTGTAAATGCGATAAAAGATACAAAGAGACCCAACGTCTCTGCGCATGCTGAGCGGCTCTAGGTGTTCAGTGAGCTTGGGATCGTTGACAATTCTGACAGCTCTACGCTGTAATGCATCAAGTGGGTCAAGCTGATACTTGGGTGCTCCGTTCCAAAGATGGGAGCAGTACTCCATGTGAGGTCCGACTTGCGCTTTGTAAAGCAAGAGTCTTTTTCTCGACGTGAAGTACCGCTTTGCCATGCTGAGCACACCAAGTTTCTTAGAGGCAAGCTTGGCCTTACTCGCAATGTCACCGCGGAACTGTACATTCGTAGAAATGTCGACTCCAAGGACTCCAATGCCTATAGAATTGAATGCAATAGACTTCAGATATTATAGTAAAAGCAAAGCTTTTGCAAATGTTACGAGCGAGCTTTTGGCAGGGAAAGCAATAACGTTTGGTCTAGATACAGTTGAACTATCTACAAATGTAAGAATTGAAAGTGGTACTGCTACTGATCAATGAATAAACTAGGGTTGTCAGATTGGAAGTTCGGTATATTTACTTATTCCAGGTATCGGTCTTGCAACACCTGGTGATGCTTCTTGCATCAGAAAAGAATACTGAGATAATAAGTAGACAGGCGAATCATGATGACACATAACATGTATCTAAAGTGAATTCGTAATTTGGAGTACTAGAAAAAACCTTACAAAAAAAAAAAGAAACGTAACAATTATCAAATAACTTACGAGAACTACCATAATACAAAACGTTTACGTGTTTTTTTTTTTACAAATATTTAATTTTCATGTTATGATGGTTCTGGACTCGACCTATGTCAAGCACACCCATCTTGGTGAATATGGTCCGAAGTCCAGCAGACCAATTGCGGCGTCGCACGAGTGGGGCCGGTGACGACACTTCCCCGAAGTGCTCCCGAGCAACAACATGGACTTTACACCTATTGTGGAGTCCACTACAAGCTGGCCATCGGATACCGCCGATTGAATGAACGTACGCACTGAAACGATTTATGTTCGCCACCGACACGGAATTGAAAGTAATCGCAATTCAATTCGATTTAGCAGCTGTTGCGAGAACTGAAATGTAATCACCTCATTGCGAATTTGTTGAACATTTATTTATACCATATTACCATCGAGATACAATTCCTATAGTCACAATCTCTCAGTGGAAACAGTCAAAAAACGTCCGAGTCTCATTATACATACGTTGTATCAATTTGTATTGTACTTCACAATGCCATATTTACTCCAATTTAGACTTTATGTCGCTAGCAGTGTTCAACGTTAGTAGTCCGAAACGTCATCGTAGCTCTGGCATCGCGCGGTGTTGTAGTCGGATCGCGGTTACCTTGTAACTAACCAAAAAATCTGCGCAATTCGTAGCGTACGCCGAGTTTTGGTTCGGTTTTTTTGGCACGATTGTGACTCTAACAGTATTGTACCTCGATGCATATTACATAATGTTAAGAATTCTCATCATTAAAACACTGATTACCTACATAAGTATTATTCTAATAATAAAGACAAGTCTACCGTTTAATATCTTGTTTCAATTAACTAATTACTTAAATGGTAAGTCAACGAACTTCACACTTTGTTGTTATGTGTGAGTCATTTGCGAAACGCACGTTGGAAACATTTGAGTAATTTGCATGTGGGTGTTAAAATTAACAATGGACTAAAAATTTGAATGTAGGTAGGTATGATGAAACTTTAAATATCATTCATCTATTTAATACTATAAGCGTGTAAGGTTTTTGTGTATGTGTGTATGTTTTTCCGCATTCAACTCCGTATGGGCAAACGGATTTGGATGAGATTCGGCTTATACCCTGGAATAACATATTGATTACTTTTTATCCCGAAAAAGATACAACTCCAGTAGGATAGCGGGTGAAATCGTAGGGCACTACAGTGCTAGTATGAATTTAAAAACAATAACTACATTTGGTAAATCATGATCATAACAATATTCCAATGAACTTAGCTTGCAAGAGGGTTCCAAGTTGCTGAAACAGGAAATAATTGACAATAAGTAGGTAGGTAACTTATAAAGTGACTTGGGGTCTAGACAAGAGCCACACACTGTTAGCGTTCACGCCTGCGGAAAGATGAAATTGTATGAAAATGACATTGAGAATGACATTAGCATGAGATAAATTATATTTATCTGAAGCTAATGTCATTTTCATACAATTTCAACTTTCCGCAGGCGTTAACGCTAACAGTGTGTGGCTCTTGTCTAGACCCCCTGATCAACATAGCAAAAAGGAGGATGTTGTGTTAAGCGTGAAGGTATGTGTGTTCCTATACTCCCATGTACAACCAAAAGGCCTCAGCCGTTTTTAATAATTATAAGGTACTAGCGGTCCGCCCCAGCTTCGCACGGGAATAGATTATAGCCTATGTCACCCTGGGATAGTGTAGCTTCCCAACAGTGAAAGAATTTTTCAAATCGGTTTATTTGTTTCGGAGCCTATTCAATGCAAATAAACAATCAAATATTTCCTCTTTATAATATTAGTATAGATGTATCAAAAGATTCGTTAATGTTCAGTAAGGGATGGTCACTGGGTATGTGACATCACAAATACATAAACCGGCAAAGTGCGAGTCGGGCTCGCGCACAGCTATGATTAATAAAAATCGATTCAGCCATTTGAAGATTGTCACAGCTCTTTTATCGTGATTTTTAAACAATTTCAATTTGTACACTTTGGCTCAGTTACTCATTTTTCACGCACACTAAGAAACTTGTAGCGACACTATAGAATTAACTAATGGTCCACATGCAAAAAAAGGGCGATATGGTCGTCTGCTGGGTGAGCTCGAATAAAGGCATCAAGTCTAATTTGAAGTTTTGATAGCCCGTTGGTCCAGTTGGTAGTGAACCTGCCTTCTGAGCTTGGGGGCGTGAGTTCGATTCCCACCTAGGACAAACATTTATGTGATGAACATATGTGTTTGTTCTATATCTGGTTGTTAATATCTATTTAAGTATGTATTTAAAACTATATATTTATGTATATCAGTCTCTGGCAGCCATATCACAAGCTTTGCTTAGTTTGGGGTCAGATGACCGTGTGTAAAAAAATGTCCCGAATATTTGTTTATTTATTTAATTTAGGCCAGATGCGTTCGCACCCGCCACGCCATCTAACCATTATCTCCCTTTCCAAATTGTGTCGAGGTAAATAATCGTTACATCAGATGAGACAATGATCCGAGGTGACGACTTCGTCTACTTTTATACCTATATAATTTATTTTAAAATTGACCTTCACCGTAGTAGGTACTTCGATAGGTGACCGTCTGGGCGTGATGTTGTCTTTTTGCACTACTTTTTAGGGTTCCGTACCCAAAGGGTAAAAACGAATCCTAAGCCTACGATAATAAATAATGTTTATTTTCTAAGCATAAGTTACATGGACATTAACACAGAATACAAACAGAAGTAGAAAGTTACACAGTATTAAAAAGATAAATAAAAAAGAAGGTTAATAAACTACATTACTATATCAGATATTCTGTACGGTACCAATGGGCCCCAAACTAGGCAAAGCCTGTATCTTGGTGGCCCAGTCTCATCAGGTTACAAAATGAAATGTCGATGTCTGTCCGTATGTCCTACCTTTAAACGGCTGTATCTTTCGAACCGAATAGATAGCCAGTTGAAATTTTTACAGAATATGTAATGTTACGGCGGATTAACTAAGAAATAATAGAAAAAGTCAAAAAGTAAAAACGAAAGGGGGGTCCGCATACAACAAACCTATTTTATTCACGTATTTATGTATTAGCTCTGATGTAAAAAGGGTAATACCTACGTACAAGTGTCAAACTTGGCATGATTATAGTACACACAATAAATAATGGCCAATTGCGAGTCGGTGACAAGTTTCTGTTCATTACCAAGTTATAACTGGTAAATACGTTTTTGAATTTTGTCGTGGTACGGAACCCTCAGTGCGCGAGCCCGACTTGCACTTGGCCGGTTTTATTGTGCAGCGTGAGCGTTAATAACATAGAACGGGCTTTTGGTAATGTCACCTTTTTATAAGACGAGAACAATGTCAAAGCACACTACCAACATGTGTGATAGAACCACAGAAAAGAGAAGTAAATAGAAAGGAAATGAGAAGGAAAATCTGTCACCAGGTATTATTAGTGAACCTTGATTGAACATTCTTTTTTAGATCAACGCGTCGAGCTCCGCATCCAAAGAACATGGACCTTACCTTTTTGGGTTAGGTCTCAAAGTTCTTTGTCCGCATCACAGTTGCTAACTGATCTCGAATGACTTACGTTTCGTTTATATGGGTGCAACTGGCTACAACAAATTTCTTACAAAAATCCCTTGACAGCCGTTCTAATTTAAACATTTCTGTGGATAGAACGATAATAGTATGTTAGAATTATCGTAACGAAATTAAGAGATAAGATTATAATCAGTAGTTACACACAAACAACAACATAGTTTTATGTTTGTTCGGTGATGTACGGGGCTTGGAGTTATCAGTATCCGGCAAGCGACAGTGCGTCCATCGATGCGGCGCCTTCGATCCCGTCGGCTCCAGAGGCGCTGGGTTATCGAGGATCGGTGCAGGGGCTACTGATAACGGCACCTACATGGCAGATAACCTTATTAGCCTTATCCGCTCAAAGGTTGCTCCGTTATTCTAGAAATGGTGCACTGTAGTCTTATTCTTAACCGACTTCAAAAAAAGAGGGGGTTCTATTTTTTGTTATGTTATGTTTGTTGCTTCAGACAGATCTCTGTGATTTATGTACCGATTTGGAAACTTGTTTAAGGGTATACTTTTTTTTAATACTTTTTTTAATTACTTGGTCCCATAGAAATTTCAACAAAATCGGTTCTGTAGTTTGGCTTTTAAAAATAACTGGAAAAAATATGTCATCCATCAAACCGAAATAGCGTTCTAGAGCCTCACGCCAGTCTCCGCCCGTAAGGACGGGCGACCCGCGTGGGTCTCCCGCACACTGTGAAACCATTATCATTTGAAACCAGCCATCGGCTACAGGTTGTTGGGGTAATGTCGCCCCGTGCATTGGGTCATTCTAGGTGCAAAATCGCGCATGTCATTCCGTAGTGTAATTTTCGCATTTACAACACATTGCGTTACGTGTGTTGCCATTCTGTATTAGCGCGGTCCTGCAAGTATCGCGAACACGTAATGATCCTATCAGCTACAAAACACGTGTTTCGTACATGTTGGTATCATAGAGACATTGCGTCCTCTAAGCACGGTCGTTTAAGTTTAAGCAAGGTGTAATTTTGGTGTCATTATTTTGCGCAGATCAACAAACCCTCCACACAAGAGCTCTGTGTTATGACAGCGTGTTGTGTGTAGTTAGCACTCGTAATTGCACGACCTGCGCCGCGCCACCTCCGCGTGATCTCTTATCGCCTGGTACCCGCGACTATATCACTTCTCTATATCAACACCAATATCACTTATTTTAATGAAATCGTAAACATTTTTTACATTTAAACTTTGCTGATTTTACAAAGTTTGTAGAAACAACTTAAATATATATACCTAACTAGCGGTCCGCCTCAGCTCCGCACGGGTATAGATTGTAGCCTATGTTACCCGAGGATAGTGTAGCTTCCCAACAGTGAAATAATTTTTCAAATCTGTTCAGTAGTTTCGGAGCCTATTCAATGCAAACAAACAATCAAATCTTTCCTCTTTGTAATATTAGAATAGATAATGTACTCTAGCAATTATCACGTTCCAATGTCTGGAGAAAGAAAGCAGTCGACCGTTGAGAGATTGTTTACGCTCGAGTCGACGAACTCTCGACGTGAAACTGCCCACAGAAACTTGCGATGATCTAACTGAGCGGATAAGTAATAAATAAGACGTAGAAACGTTCGTAATTCGAGTTCCGGCCAAAGGTAAGGCGACCCATATATAGATTGGTCACGAAATGTAAGGAACGAAATGTCACAATTAATCCACATTTATTGTGAAAAAGATTACCTACATCGATCGACTTACTACCACCTATTATTATAGATAGATAACTCTTTATTGTTGACACCAGAAATTTCATACATAAGACAAAAACAACTAAAACTATAGTGAATTAATTGGCAGCCTTATGGCCATAAGCGATCACTTCCAGGCAACCTTATCACCACTTTACCTAATTTTCTTTATCTTTTTATCCTGGGTTTATACTGTTAACAATCAATTGACTTGCCTATAACGTTTAATGTTTTAATGGCCAATAAATATGTCTGATTTCTGATTTCAAAGTGTACAATGTTAATCGGTGTTGATTTTGCTGTCCCATTTTCTAAAACAAAGTTAATTCTAAAGTTATTTCCGTAAATTGAAAAGATATGACATTATTGTCGTCGGAATACTCAAACAACTATACAACTTTGTTTACTAAGAACATACCTAAATTATACATTCACGTGTAGCGTAAATATTTCATAGCCGTCAGGAGAATATAGGTATTTATAAATAAATAAAATAAATAAATAAATATTCGGGACATTTTTGCACACACGGTCATCTGACCCCAAACTAAGTAACTAACTAACTAAATGTTAAATAATACTCAAATATTCAGCTTCGTTATCATATTGTAGCGGTTTATTGACAGCAACAGTTTCGCAATGAACTAAATATCTTCGGAGCGTGATTTTCGTACTAAATAGTAAATTCCGATACATAGTAGATACATATTTAAGTTAAAACATTGTATCTTTTAATTATTGTGCGTGTGTAAATAAATAAATAAATAAATAAATAAATAGCACACTCGAATAATTAAGGCGAATCACAGACTAAACAATAAGGTGTGGGACGATAAAGGATGGGACTGGCTGGTGAGAATTAATTCAAGGAGTCTAAAATAATAACATTGTACACGTGAAGGTAAGTACACGTGTAAAGCAGTTATCTAGGTTAAATAAATAACGAATTGACCCTTCGATTCGATATTTCTCAACACTTGCGGGGAAAAATTCTAATTCACAAAATATTTTCATAAAAAGAAATCATAAAATGTATCCGCAGATAAAATACGAATCGGACACATGTTTAACATATTTGTAAATTCATAATAGAGGACCGGAATATAACGGTAAAAATAAATCACTAGTACAACAACAGAGGTCACACTCCACATGTCGCTAAAACTGATGAGTGTCACTAAAATAAAGATGGTAAAGATGAAGAGAAACGACCGCCTGACAGCTACTTCCTCGTAACGCAAAGTTAAACTTTGGACCCGGCACACGTTGGTCATTTAAAAAATAAAACAAGACTTACCTCGAATGTTTTTCACAAAACTATACAAAATATCACTTATGCATCTATCACAGCCACTCTATTGAGGAAAATAAAAAGTAAATAAAGTCTCGGACGCGCAGTCAGCGGCTGTGTTGCCGGCGCGGGCCGCATTCGGAAACTGAATCAGAATTCGTGATGGCTAGGCAGTGACGTGGAACAGCCGGTCCGGCCGACGGCCCCGGTGAAGGGCTGTACCAACTACCACCGGCTGCGAACTCGTCGAGCAATTCACCGGCACCGTGGCGGCCTAGCTGACATTTGGCTGAACTTGAGATATTTTTTTGACAGAAGTCAAAGAGACAATATTGTTATGACGAGTTCATCTGTGAAGCGTGGACGAAAAACATAACGCAGATAAAAGTAAAGTATGTATGTACCTATATGTAAAATCAAAGTTAACGAAACAAGTTGATAAGAAATACAGATTCATAAAATCGAGTCGTTTAATAAGCTGGCGAAGAATCAGAATCCATAACAATTTCGCAAAGTTTCGAGCCAGCTGTTTTTTTTATAGTTGATTGTCTCGCGCTTGGCCGCATGCGGTCTACGATGGAGCACGCTTGCCTAGAAGAAACCGATTCACACTCGACTTGAAGACACCCAGATTATAACAATCGGGGAAAACCCATTCAGGCAGTGAATTTCACAGACTAGCAGTAAATATTATAATTCCAATAAATGTGGAATCAAAGCGCTTCATTGTAGGTGCTTGCTAAGTACCTACTAGTACCTAGTCAAAAAAAATCTACACAATATATGAAATGGCATAACCTAGTAGGAAAACTAATGACCTACTATGTTCCTCAGATAATAAAATACATACATATAAGTTGACCATCAGTCATTTTGCATGGCCGTGTTGAAGTAAGCAGGTATTTGCCACAGTCATGCAACATAAAACATGTAAACAGTCAACCTGCTATTATAATGATTCCAGTTTGTATTGAAATATAACACGTGATGTGCTATTAAGATCTTGTTAATATCCAGTACTCCAGCTGTCCGTTGTATTATTACAAATGTATAATCTGGTGCAGTATCTATCTAACATACCTACCTACTTATAATTATCAGGCAGTCACTGAAAGTACATTTAAGGGGCCTGTATACCGTCTGCAGCTCTCTCGCTCGTACATTTTCACATTATTGAAGATATAAAATCAATGAGTGTGAATTTCCAAAAAGTAACAAAATCATGTCTGGGTGTCTATCGTAACATTACAAACATAGAAATATTTGTTTCGATATCTTGTAATTTGACGGAATAACATGACACCAGAAATAAAAATCAATACAGGTACGGTATACAGGCCCCTTAAGAGAGCAGTTTTTTTTTTGTTGCGCAACAGACTTTTTCTGAGCGTTTCGGATATTGTGATCAAGACAAGTACAAAGCTCCCGAAGCAAACACACAGTCAAGGGGCATTCGACTGCAGAGTACTAAACCAAAATAGTTCACGCGTTCGGTGCGCTTGCACTCGACTAGCGAGCTTCAGAAGACAAAAACAAAGCCAGAAAGACAATAATCTTGAACATTAAAATCGAAATGCGTTAGGGAAGGTCGCGATACTGAGGCGCGGTACGATTCAATGGATCGTCGACGTATTATTGGCACTACTAAACAGGAACAGGACGTACGCAATGGATAGGTAATAGCGACATGCGTAGTGCGTATTGAAACTGTTGACGTATTTCTAATATCCGCTCAGACATTTGAGCCAGTAGTTTGAGAAGCAGGAGGAAGGTGGAAGAGAAAACGTGTCTTTGTAATACGGCACGAGCAAATTACGAAATGATTTGCTGTTTAACGGAGGTCTAAAGTCTAACATTGAATAGAATAATACCCCGACAACAGACACGCGATTACTGCATCCTGCTGTGTTCTTATTCGCCCGTGGGCCGTGACATCGCACAATGCTCTTTATCTTCTAAACAATACGGATTATACGCGTCAAAGGATATAACTGACAGTGTTATTTGTTCTAAGTCCTATAAAAACTCCTACACGTGAGAGAATGAGGCATACGTGGAGCGAAATGAGCTACTTGCTCCTCATATGGGGATGACCATAATATCTGGCGAGTGAGGAGGTAGATACTTATAAAAAGAACACGAAAAATTCAATTTTCTAAAAGAATGTTAGTTTTTTACTAAAAACAGTATTTTTTTTCTTTGTAAAGTTCATCTAGAAAACTAGAACTGGAGCATGGAAACTCGATAAAGCAGTACAATGTTTAATCAAAAAGAAAAACTAACATAAGTATTGCAAATAATTGGCTGTCTATCAATCCAACACCTCGGATTTACCGCGATGTGACTTCTTTGTCTTATGAAGACAAAGTAAACGGCATTATCTCTAATGTCAACATTGTCAACATAAGAAGTACGATGGCTTAAAAACACAATAGAAATACGTGAACAACAAAGATATAAGAATGTTGAAAATAAACTTGTAACAAATATAGGTAAATGACACGCTGACAAAACGATACCCACTGCGTATCTGTCTCCCGAGTGAGATAACTGAGAATGTCTTCTGTGTAGCCACTAATGGAAAACGCGTTCCAAGGAATAGACTGCGCTTAGACAAACGTAGTTACTGGATGGAAGTAAAGATTTGCGTAAAACGGAGCAGACTGGATGTAGGGACATGAAGAGAATAATAGGTATGATGATGAGGTATTTACGGGCGTAGAGCAGATCTCAGAATACAGAAGTATAAGTTCAGAAATTAGCCTCAGAACATTTTAACTTCTGGAAACTAGTGGAAACTGCATAACTTTCGCCACTTATAATTTGATGCAGTTCTGCTCCTCAGAATACAGAAGTATTTTCTGTATTCTGAGGAGCAGAACTGCATCAAATTATAAGTGGCGAAAGTTATGCAGTTTCCACTAGTTTCCAGAAGTTAAAATGTTCTGAGGCTAATTTCTAAGGGGTGGAATGTATTCCGCGGCCGTGTCGCGTGGCTACCCCGCAGGATGTCGCGGCAGGAAAGCGGCGCTCGCGCACCGACCCGCAGTGGGATAATGGCCCGGGGGCGAAGTCCGACCGCGGTCGCTGCTGGGCGTCACGTCTGCCCTTCAGATAGTAACACCCGCAGGATTTGCAACACTCAGTGGGTTGTTCACGCCACATTACACAGCCCTTCAGATACTGAATTACTAACACAATATGGATAACAATTATTTAAACAAATTAGTGTACGAAAATAGACAAAGAAGACGGAAATTAGTCTGACGAACTGAACCTGATCATGCAAAGAGAATTAAAATTCAGCCATGAACAAAGACCTCCAAACGTTCGTAGATCTGATATTTACCTTGCTTTAACTTTAATAGAACTTGACGAGGTAGATTGTAAATGTGAAAGAGTTAGACACAACAAAGTGAGTACGAACCGATCACCGATGCAGTGATCTCATAAATATTTATGAGCGACAAAGTGTAAAACTCGTCAATAACGATCACCCTATTAGGCTGAACTTTAGCTTGTGACACAGTTTGCACGAGCATACGCAATTCTGTTTATACGAATGACTTGGCATATACTTGTTAGGTGTATGATTTATTTATGCCATGGTCCCAAGGGTGACAAATGGTCGTCTGATCTCTCACCGTCGCCTATGGATACCTGTAACACCAAAATGCAACAGCATCAGAGATATACGTTGCCGATCGTATAAAACTCGAGTTGAAACCCATGTTTCATCATCGGCCAGGATACATCCACTGCAGAACATAGAAGGCCCTGACACTAAACGACACCCTGCAATCTGCATCCACTGGGTGCTCGCGACTGTCACAATGTCGTCGGTCCATATAGTCAGAGGACCTACGCTGAATCTACCGGTTCGTGGTCTCCACTCAAGAACCTTTTTTTTCCATCGGTTCGGTTCTTCGAGTGATGTGGCCCGCTCATTGCCACTTCAACTGGCAAATCTTACCAGCTATGTTGGTGACTTTGGTTCTTCGGCGAATATCCTCGTTCCGGATTTTATCGCGCAAAGAAACTCCAAGCATAGCTGTCTCCATTAGCCATTACCCACTGGTGCTCGATGGTGAATAGTTGATACTCTGTACAATAATATGATAGATAGACCAGAAATGACTGACAAACAACAAAACTAAAGACAAATACTACTTAAAGCTATTGTGACAAGTAGTGTCGGCCTTATCGCTGTAAGCGATCTCTTCCAGGCAACCATAATGAGCATCTTGAATCACGTGGCAGTAAAACAAGGAATTAACTAGTCAAAGAAAACTGAAAGGAACCCGACCTAGATTAACTATTAAGTTAATCTAGGTCGGGTTCCTTTCAGTTTTCATGTTTTCAGTGTTTACATGCTTCAGACAGCGTACAAAATAATACATAATTTATACAGAAATGTTCAAAGGATCGTTCGAGACACCAACAAGTTTCATTTTTACTTCGTCTTGAAACGAACCCGAATACGTGTTCCGCACCACACAAGGTTTTCTAGAGCTTGACTAAATCAAGCGAACATACGTACTAGGTAGACTTGATTTTATTCCGAGCACCTTATCGTTTCCAGTATTTTGTCTTTATGATCACGCGTTCCAAAAAAAAAACCTTTGAGATTTTTATATGAAGAGATCAGTATTTGTTGGTCCTAGTTGGTCATTATCAGGACGACGTTTTGCAAAACGTGATGATCGTATCTCCAATTAACCTTTGACATTTTGGACGTGAATAAAAGCAAACAACGATTACAAGTTTATTTTTGATTGATCTTATCAAACTTCTGTTTGTATAAGCTCTTGAAGGTTATTTATCGAGCCGTGATTTAAATCTGGAGGAATCGGAGAGCACTCCAGCTTATCACGGCGTGGCTCGAGACGACTATTGCTGTTTGACAGATAACGCGTCTCTCAGCTGAAGGCTGGTATGGATTACATCGAGTGTATTTGAAGATTCAAATTGACGATCGAAATGCCGACAAGGAGAATAATATGAAGAAAAAACTGTGATATGACATCTAACAATGATGATTCGTGATTATTCGTGATTAGACTTTAAACTCATGTTCAGCTAAACTTAACAGTACGATTAGTTAATATTACTAGTATATTTTTATCTATGATATTACCAATGTTTTTTCAATTTAATGAACTCGGGATTAGTGTTTCATTTGGTACCTTAGCGGCAAAAGAACTATAAATTGTTATCTAGCATTAATTAACTACTCAGTGGAAACTAACTACCGACATTGTAACCCTGTACTTTAGACTGGCGTGTTATCAGCGTAAACAAGCAGGTTGACGGAGGAATAAATTCATCTCGGCAAGTAGGCCACTCGGATCGCCTGATGTCTGCCGGCGCGCGGCGGACTTCGCCCTTCAAGATAGCCGAAAGATCACCGTCTTCCGCAGGTTAATAAAGACATTTATGTGTATTTTTATTAGATTGGATCAGTTATAAATACAAAACATGTAATTAGCTGAAATGTTATCAAAAATTGGTGTCAAAAAGAAGTGGTCCGACGACATCGGAGAGCCAGAAAACAACAAGTTATAAGTTATTATTAGTAGAAAGCAAAAGGAGGCAAGGAGGCCTATGCATTAGGTATATTCGTAGTACAGTAGGTTATTCGGCACTTTTACATTTATGTCCCAAAAAATTTGAAACAATTCCACTAACGGGGGTAATCAGATCACACAGTGCTCAGCTAGTGATTTACCAGTTGTTGTCAAAGGGGTGTTATCTCGTACAAGTGGGTCAGACAAATGGCCTGATAAGTGACGACGTTTGGACTTTACCTCCGAGGCCTGATACAGACATCGCGCGATGTAACTCGAGGGTAGACACAAAGAATATATGTAATTTGTACCTCACAACGACCGAGTGCGTGGTAATGGGCGACTCAAAGGACGCTCTTTGTAGGTATCTGAACGGGCTAAGGGCCGACACACAAGCGATGCGTTTTAACCTAATAATAGTATTGTATTGTCCAAGTTTTTACGTTGCAAGGACTTGTCACCTATTTTTGCGGTACGAATCCATTTTATGTAGTTTTGGACCGAAACTGTGTGTGACTCAACTTTCACTTTAAGCGCTGCGCAAACGTAGACACTTTTTGTTGCCGACACGGCACACCAAGTTCCAATCAAGTGGAAGCAACTAGATACAAAGTCTGCGCAGGGAGTGGCTGATTTCATACTGCAGGGCAATCGCGCTAAAAATTACAGCCGAATCGCAAACGAACCTTAACCGCTCCACAACTTTTTGTCGATTTCGTATCGCGCTAATAATTATAACCAAAATCGAAACGCAACTCGATCAAAGTTGGAACGTAAACGCTGACAAACGAACGTTTGTGATAAAGTTAGAAAATCTCAACTCTGTTTATATAGAAATCTAATATTCATTGGTAGCTCAGCTTGTCTGACACAAGACACAAAAGTGTTCTAGGTGCAGCGCCTTAGATTTACCTAGAACAAAGAGATGGTGCGTCTCGCTGGCTGTTATGTAGTGTTTTGAATACTTTAAATTTTATTTCTATATTGGATATATCTTACTTAATTCTGGTAACAGTACCCCGAGTTATTTTTAAGGAGAAACAATCGCTAACTTTGCAGTTTTTGTTTCAATCTCAAAAAGAAGTCGGTAGATAATTGAACAACGGTGACGTAGGAGAAACGAGTTAACAAAGTTAATGTAATCTGGCTCGGCTTGGTAACGCGTCTTAGATTGAGTTTAGAGCCCCGGGGTAGGACGAGAGGCGTCCTCTACAAAACGTATAAATTGAGATAAAAAATCAGAGAGAACGAAAAGAGAAAAAAAAAGAACTGAAAAAACAACAAATTATAGCAGATTACGTTAGATTTCTTATAAATCTACTTACTGCAGCTCAATACAATTAGGACCTATGGAAATATTCAAACTGCATAAGTAGTAGGCACATAGCAAAAGGCAAACCACTACCAACTGGCCTGCAAAACTGGTTGTGCGCGAAAATATTACCAGACCAACGAGTTCCATACTGCGTAATTGAAATTGAATCCGACCGCCCAATTGCAAAATCTGTTCGTTTTTTTTCTATTCCAGTATAGATGAGGTATGAGATATGTAGTTTCGGAGGGGGCGCTAATTGGCGCAGGCGGGAAGTGCAAAGTACGCGACCTTGCCTGACCCGCATGGCACCTCGCGTACGCACTACGAAGTGAACGCGGGAACAGCACTCACAATTACATAGAGACTGCTGTAAGTTTCACAAGTAAGTAAGTGCTGTAAGTGGACATCAAAACATAACATGGAACGCTTCTAATAGATGCCCAATGCTTAGGTACAGGTCATCATCATAACTAGACTGCCTAATGCGGTTGAAACTATAGTCGGAGTGACCGGCTTAATCTTACGTGAGTAATTCCCGTGTAATATAAATAAAAAGGTCATCATCATCATCATTTCAGCCGCAGGACGTTCACTACTGGACATAGGCCTCCCCCATCGATCTCCAAAAGGGCCGGTCGGAAGCGACCTGCATCCAGCGTTTCCTTGCGATCTCTTTTAGATCGTCTGTCCATTTTGTGGGTGGACGTCCTACGCTACGCTTACCTGTCCGTGGTCTCCATTCCAGAACCTTTCAGCCCCATCGGCGATCTGTTCTATGTGATATATGCCCTGCCCACTGCCACAATCACAAGTAGTGGTAGTCCTAGGTATATCATAACCAGCCAACCTTTTTATTCAGCAGCCCGACATCGATTTGTTTTATCTAGCTGCTCTGAACGAGGATAAAGTACCTGAATAAAGGACAAAGGATCTTAATAGGACAGAGGGGGGGCGCTTGCCCCACCCTGGCTGGCCTTAGAATGACCTCGGTGACCGAATTTTTCAAACTACTACACTTTTACAGCACTTTATACTCATAGAGCTTAAAGCACGAATGTGTTGTAGAAGCCTACTTTTAGGGAATTCCCAAAAAGTTGACTTCTATGATTATATTGACTACACCAAACTTGATTACTGTCAACAACGACAGAAAGCCGGCTTGTTGGCTTGTGTATGATGCACTCATGATGCTGCACTCCAATGCAGCTGGGTATCTTTCGTAGATTTTCCCCCCGTCCCAAAAGAAAGAGGCTATTGTTAAAGGTAGGTAACCAAAGGGTTGACCAGATGGTCCGTCAATATTACAGAAGCAATACAGGATAATGGAGATGGTGTGATCGGACAGTTTTTAAAGTGGAAAAGACAAACTTAAGTTTCGTGTGTAAATGCTGTTTTTGTAAAGAACTGGTAAAAACAGTGATTACTTAATTTCACCGATGAGCAGGTTTACAATAATTTATGGCATTATTACCTGCAACTGAAGAAAATAATATGTTATGTTTTCATTATTATCTACAAATCCAAGTTGCTTAGTTCAAGTCAAGCTAAGTTTAGAGAACAAGCTACTTATATACACAACGATCATAAAACCTGTGAACCTAATGGTGACTTATGGAATCCAGCTCTGGGGAACAGCTTCAAAAACCAACCTAAGTATACTGCAACGATTTCAGTCAAAAGTGCTACGAATGATAACCAGCGCTCCCTGGTATGTCACAAATGAGACTGCACAAGAACCTGGAAATGCTTACAGTGAAAGAAGAAATAACGGCCAAACTTTAAAATTACTGGAAAGTCAACCAAATTAACTAGCAAAGATGTTAATGTCAAGGCCTCCAAGAGGCTTAAAAGGAAGACACCAAAAGAATTAACAAATTAATAAAAATTATGAGGATGGATGTTTCAAATCAAATCAAATCATTTATTTGCAATGTGCGCATCCACACAAGTCGCGTCACTTAATAGTTCAAAATAAAGCTTATTGTCTTCAAGACAGATTGCTTTACAAAGGCATTAAAGAAAATAAGTTCGAATTAGGCGGGCAATGAGTTTAGAGATTCTCCCTTCCTGCCTTTTCCATTGCTGGACAAAATCATGGTACCTACCTAATCTACTTAGGGATAACCAGGTTCGAGTAGTATAGGTTGATAACCAGTGTTATTGTTCCATCTGTCTCAAACATATTTAAAGGATTAGGATATAAATTTGGTAATTGGAGCTAGATAATATCTGTCTAGTCAATATTGGTATTTTGCACAGTAATGTTTAGTACTTATATCACGAAAAAAATTGCTGTTCCATACCTACATTTAGTTGAGTGTCCAATGCAATTACTGTTTTCTGTGGAACAGCTTTATTTTTTTTGCGTTTTCAGGGTTGGTTCTATAGTAAAAGTTATTCAAAATGCTGAGTACAAAAGTACAATGACCTCTTTTCGGCTTTGTTTAGTACAGTCTAACCCTGTATACATATGCTCCAACAATTATCTGCATTCTATTTTATGATTCCAGGTAGATATTTATTACAGAATTAGTAAGAATTATCCTGAAAAAACTTTAAAAATAATAATAGGTCATGTATGAAGAGCAAAATCATAATTATGTAGATAGAAATATAAACGCCATGTAGTAAGAAAACTCACTAAAATTATTGTAGAAGGGTCATAGAAAGGTAGTAATACCACGTAGCATTTATAAAGATCATTTTCCTAAGCGAGGGTTCTGTAGATACAAAAAATATGTTTAAAAAAAAGTTAATTGCAGTTCAATGTTGGTACGGTAGTTTCTAGAATTTCATTAGTTTATTTCTTACAAGAAACCTCTAAATTGAGAGATTAAAAACGATGTATTTTAATTGTTCTTAGAGGTTAGGTTTCCCCGTAATAAGATAAATTATTAGCGATTGTAATAGTTTATCATAAAAAGCTGCTTACCTTCAGTCTTCACGAAGCTTTTTGAACAATATTCCACTTGTAAATTACCACTATTTTTAAAATAAATGCGAAATAAACACTAACGGAGTCTTTCACCAAACCGCACTTTTTTAGTGTTGTGCTGACACGATTAGGCAAATAAGTATCGATAATCGATATGGGCATCTTCATCTAAAATCGAGTTTCGGTTTTCCAATGATCACGAGATTTCACGTATATTTTTTTTCGTGGTTATTTTTACACTAATATTCCATCATTCACCAATACTAGTCACAAATTATTTAACTATCATATACTTGCATGTAATGATTTTATTGGATTCATTCATAAATGGAATGGAATTCGTGATCACATATAAATGTACGAAATCATTCGATCCTAACTTTGACATAATTATAGTTCGATTTTAATAGGAACATCCCTAAGCGTGTTGAGTGTGTGTCGTATTTTTGTTTGGAGAGGGGAATACCACCAATAGGAACGCGCGAACCGGCATGACCGAGGTGGCGTGATCGCTACGTCACGTCAAACTACACATCTATAGAAAAGCTAGACTGCCATAACATTTTACAGATCAATACTCAGATGCATAGAAAAATATGACATTTATTATGTTCTGATTGTTTCTAATATACTTTCGATCCATTTTAGTAGTGTATAAAAATATTTTTATTCTAATAAAATCTACGATATAAATTTCATATTAATGATCCATTCTCAGCGACATCTATTAGTAACCAAAGACAACTATTTTACTATATATGTATAATATATATTATATAGATGGCGCCTTAATTTCCTGTGGTGTATGAAGTGGAGTTTTGGCGCCCTTCCCAAGTCCCTTTGCTCGAAAAATAAAACAATTCGTTGTAATTATTTTCAAAGCTAGTGAATAAATTTACAAAAACACGGAACATTATTATCATTCTTGGTGTGACTGATTTTTCTATAAGGTTACACCTTAGAATAACTACTCAGAGAAGGTATATAGGTTTACAAACAAGTAACAACGCCTTCTCAAAACGTAAGCTACAAATTCGCTTTGTAGCTTACGTTTCGATTGGTATTTTAAACGATTTAAGCAAGAAAATTAATGGATTACCTGTAGAATGTCACACCATAACTCTTATGCTGCTTTTCTGATTTGTTGTGGTACGATTTCACTGCGCAAATTGTCATAGTAAAAATTTTATATTTTTTTTGGTGTCATATACCTATGACACCATTTGAATGGCTTAAATTTTGCGAATGTACTTGGTTTCTTTGTGTAGTTATTCTAAGGGTTACACCTTACACCTGTGCCCCTGTGCCCTTACCCCCTTATTAATAAACGTGGAGTAGTCTTGGAACGTGCTTGGAACAGTTACGCAGTGTTTTGTCTATTTCTCTCTTTCAAAATTTGAACTCGATCGAAAAAGTCAAAAGACGGAGTAACTATTCCAAGGCTACTCCAAGTTTATTAATAGGGGTATTAGAGTGTATAATTATATTCTAAGCCTGTGCCTTACACCTTAGTCAAAAGGAGGTCATTGTAGTAGGTACTTGATTATTATGTTTTTTGGGGTTCCGCACCTCAAAAGGAAGAAACGGAACCCTTATAGGATCACTTTATTGTCCATCTGTCTGTCTGTCAAGACCCTTTTTCTCAGGAACGCGTACAGGGGCCTTACGGACAACTGCTATTACAGGCACCTAATCCGCTCAGTTGAAAAATCACGCGACAGCAAACCGTATATCTGGGCGTGATAAGGCCCCTGGGGCCTTACAGATAACAGCTAATTGCGGCACCTAATCCGCTCAGTTGAAAAATCACGCGAACGTGAACCTTATCACGCCCAGATACGTTGTCCGTAAGGCCCCAGGTATCAAGTTGAAATTTATATCACATACTCGTAGCTACGGTTTCTTTCAGCTATGAAAAAATCAAATTTGTAAGTCAACGCAATCAAGAGATATGACCGTTTATGTAGCATATTTTCGCATATTTTGCGATTTCCCAAGGAAATCAAAATTTTTGGGTACTTCCCGTTGACCTGGAGACCATGGAGTCATGAAATTTTGCAAGAGTTTATTTTATTATTTATTTTTTTACATCGCACTAGGCTCGTTTGACCGCGATCTCGCCTGATGGAAAGCGATGATGCGGTCGAAGATGGCCCTAGACTTGAACACTCCAAGATTGTAATGCTGCGGAAACACAAACAGGGGCAAGGCGTTCCATTGTTTTGCTGTTCTAATAAGAAAGTGGAATCAAAACGCTTGGTGCGAATAAATAGCATTTCGACCAAGTAAGGGTGACGCCCTGCCTTTCGTCTGGACGGGTGATGGGGATGGAAGTTCGTGAAGTTCCGTTGCACACTCTCCGTGGAAAATCCTATAAAATACAAGCTTGCGACAGGTTTGAGGTCTCACAGCACTTAATTATAAAGGGCAAAGTCTGAAAATTGGTTATTTGAAGTTATATCATATATAAAAATATTGTTTGGCGATTACAAACTTATATTTTGTAGTTGGTATGCATGGAAGCACCTTATTGTGCACTACAAAGCTAAGTTTGTCTTCTTTTTTTTAGGATCGTGCTCTTAGATTTCCGTCCATCGGATTCGGAACCCTCGGAGCGCGAGTTCTTCTCGTACTTGTCTGTTTTTTTTTTAGATTGGATGAGGCTAAAACTTAAAACCGCAAAAAACTGCTGTTACATTGAAAAATTACATTCTCACAACGAAATGTATTATGGAACTGATATTTTTTACGATTTAAGTCCCTTTATATTGCTTTATAATAATAATTATAGTAAAATTTGGTAAAGGTTTGAGTAGATAATAATATACCTACAACGTCCTTGAGTAAAATATGATCTTTGTTAGGGTTCCGTACCCAAAAGGTTAAAACAGGACCCTATTACTAAGCCAGGTCACAGAATAGGTATAAATATAAATATTTTTGTATTAGCTCTAATTTAAAAACGATAATACGTACATGCGTCAAACTTGGCATGTACGTATTTACACTTTATTTATTATTTACTATTTTCACTTTACTACAATGTACACACTAAAGTATAACAACAAATAATAAATAATGGCCAAACAAGAGTCAGTGACAAATTTCTGTTCATTACTAATTTATTATACTCGAGCGCCTGTAGCAAACTGCGTAGCAAATTACTCCGACGATTGGAAGGCGTTATAATAACTGGTACCTAATTCGGTTACTTGGCCAACCTTATTGTATTTTGTGATGGTACGGAACCCTTAGTGGGCGAGCCCTACTCACACTTGGCCGGTTTAGTCTACGTTGGCGTCCTGGATTGGACTTGTCTGTCAACTTCAGGATGATGATGACATTAATAAGATTTCAGAGGGATTGCACGATTGTATGCAAAGAGATTGTATGCTAAACCCCAGACTGTAGGTATAGGTACCTACCACAGATTAGGTAGTAGATTTGTGGGTACCCCGGGCCGTCTTTAACCTATTAGAGGCCCTGGGCACAATAATGGGGTCCCTATGACCTTGACAGAGCACTATTTTGTTCGAATAGACAAAGAAAGTTGATATGCTGATTTTCAGGCGAGAGTAGAGTAAAGCTAATAAGCAAGTAGGTATTGTAGTCAGTCATTAATCATTATCCTATGATATTTTCGAAATAAATACCTATGTTTGTCGGTAATAAATATTGGTTATCATTTGGTGATCTGGCAGGAACTAGGGGGCCCCTGTCGATCGCGGGGCCTCTGAGCACGTGCCCAGAGTGCCCAGTGGGAAAGAAGGCCCTGCATACTATTCGGAGATGCTAAACCTGCCACTCACTTACTTTTTTACTTTACTCCAAAGACTACTATATATATACGGAGATAGACTGGCAACTCAGCCATATTTGAAATTAATTATATGTGCCTCCATCTATCCGCCACTAACGGTACTACATTTAACCTACAGATGAATAGCAGGTTGTATTAATTCTATTCTACTACAGAAAACGCTTGTAGTTTTATACAAAATGTATGAGATTTACACAACTGGTGAAAAATTCACGTGACCAATCCCATACATTCCGTAAAAAACTACAATCATTTTCCATAGTAGAAAAAACATCTTGCCTACTGTAAAAATTAAGTCCGCTAAGCATAAGTTTGGCTGCAGCGCTCCGTCTACTTCAGAAATAATAAGCTTTTTTGCGAGCTTTAATAAAATATTTTATTAAACGGCTGTACAGTTTTATACAACTCATAAATAAAATTATCAAATGAATACGCTATAATGTAACACAATTATATCTTGAAGAAATAAACAGAAATTTGTCACTGACTCGCACTTGGTCATTTATTATTGTTTGTTTTTATACTTTGGAGTGTGTACTATAATCATGCCAAGTTTGACGCTTGTACGTATTACCGTTTTTACATTAGAGCTTATACAAAAATATGTTAAAAATGCATTGGTTTTAATTAAACATTATACTATGCTAAATCTTATTTTTAAAAATAACACCTGATTACGTTAAATTTTGTAATCGCGTATTGTTTGTAAGCCGGCTGAAGTATC
The DNA here is from genome assembly GCA_914767915.1 of Agriopis aurantiaria. Classification (NCBI taxonomy): domain Eukaryota; kingdom Metazoa; phylum Arthropoda; class Insecta; order Lepidoptera; family Geometridae; genus Agriopis; species Agriopis aurantiaria. The sequence continues at coordinate 19,390,034 of OU611982.1, read as the reverse complement.
TTTTTCACAGTTCGCTCCTTGCGAATGATCCATTGATAAATTATTTATTAAAAGTGATTTATATTTGCTTTCAAAAACAAATGCACCAGGCATTCTATTGCATATGCTCAGTGACCATACGGAGCCAAACATATTTTCTAATGGGTCCTGTCATCCTGTGGTTGAAATTTATTAACAATATAATTAAGTTGATTTTTGTGTAAAGAATTTACAAGCATTTGGAATCCTTCTTTAGTCTTAATCCAGCTTGTTATGGACCGAACAACCTTTTCCCTCCCGTCATTTAAATATCGTAACGATCTTAAAACTGGAAGAGCTTCACTCCAAAATTTCTGATGTGGTGATTTCGGCGTTACTGCAGCAAGTAAAAATGTCTTCCCTGAATTTCACTGTAAGATCCATTCACCGAATCAAATAATTTATCGAAGAACATCAAAAGATGTGCAGTTTCTTCACATTCTTTTGGTAACTTCAAAAATCAAGCAACATTGTTTTCTATAAATCTCATAATTTTGAGATTGCAAACACAAACCAATCTCGAAAATCTTCTTAAAAATCTTTTTCTTCTTGTGTATCCGATGTTACACCACCTTCATTAGGAACCATTGCAGCACTTGTATCATTTACATTTGTATGTCCTGCGTTTGGTTGAGATTGCATGCCTGAAACACAAAAATATTACTATAGCTTTGCCTATACCTATTATAGACAGCTGTCATCCGAAATGAAGATCTCGACGAGATCTATCACTTTTGCGAAGAAACTGCTAGTCCAGGATCGACGGTTTCCGAGATATCACCTAAGCAAGTTTGACAGCTGTCATCCGAAATGAAGATCTCGACGAGATCTATCACTTTTGCGAAGAAACTGCTAGTCCAGGATCGACGGTTTCCAAGATATCACCCAAGCAAGTTTGACAGCTGTCATCCGAAATGAAGATCTCGACGAGATCTATCACTTTTGCGAAGGAACTGCTAGTCCAGGATCGACAGTTTCCGAGATATCGCCCAAGCAAGTTTGACAGCTGTCATCCGAAATGAAGATCTCGACGAGATCTATCACTTTTGCGAAGGAACTGCTAGTCCAGGATCGACGGTTTCCAAGATATCGCCCAAGCAAGTTTGACAGCTGTCATCCGAAATGAAGATCTCGACGAGATCTATCACTTTTGCGAAGAAACTGCTAGTCCAGGATCGACGGTTTCCAAGATATCACCCAAGCAAGTTTGACAGCTGTCATCCAAAATTGAGATCTCGACGAGATCTATCACTTTTGCAAAGAAACTGCTAGTCCAGGATCGACAGTTTCCGAGATATCGCCCAAGCAAGTTTGACAGCTGTCATCCGAAATGAAGATCTCGACGAGATCTATCACTTTTGCGAAGGAACTGCTAGTCCAGGATCGACGGTTTCCGAGATATCACCTAAGCAAGTTTGACAGCTGTCATCCGAAATGAAGATCTCGACGAGATCTATCACTTTTGCGAAGGAACTGCTAGTCCAGGATCGACGGTTTCCGAGATATCACCTAAGCAAGTTTGACAACTGTCATCCGAAATGAAGATCTCGACGAGATCTATCACTTTTGCGAAGGAACTGCTAGTCCAGGATCGACGGTTTCCAAGATATCGCCCAAGCAAGTTTGACAGCTGTCATCCGAAATGAAGATCTCGACGAGATCTATCACTTTTGCGAAGGAACTGCTAGTCCAGGATCGACGGTTTCCAAGATATCGCCCAAGCAAGTTTGACAGCTGTCATCCGAAATGAAGATCTCGACGAGATCTATCACTTTTGCGAAGAAACTGCTAGTCCAGGATCGACGGTTTCCGAGATATCGCCCAAGCAAGTTTGACAGCTGTCATCCGAAATGAAGATCTCGACGAGATCTATCACTTTTGCGAAGGAACTGCTAGTCCAGGATCGACGGTTTCCGAGATATCGCCCAAGCAAGTTTGACAGCTGTCATCTGAAATGAAGATCTCGACGAGATCTATCACTTTTGCGAAGGAACTGCTAGTCCAGGATCGACGGTTTCCGAGATATCGCCCAAGCAAGTTTGACAGCTGTCATCCGAAATGAAGATCTCGACGAGATCTATCACTTTTGCGAAGGAACTGCTAGTCCAGGATCGACGGTTTCCAAGATATCGCCCAAGCAAGTTTGACAGCTGTCATCCGAAATGAAGATCTCGACGAGATCTATCACTTTTGCGAAGAAACTGCTAGTCCAGGATCGACGGTTTCCGAGATATCGCCCAAGCAAGTTTGACAGCTGTCATCCGAAATGAAGATCTCGACGAGATCTATCACTTTTGCGAAGGAACTGCTAGTCCAGGATCGACGGTTTCCAAGATATCGCCCAAGCAAGTTTGACAGCTGTCATCTGAAATGAAGATCTCGACGAGATCTATCACTTTTGCAAAGAAACTGCTAGTCCAGGATCGACAGTTTCCGAGATATCGCCCAAGCAAGTTTGATGATGATGATGAATTAGGGCCCATCCTTTCTCTGAGAGAAGGCCTGTGTTCCAGCAGTGGTTTAAACTTCTTTGCTTTTGGGAAATAACATAAAAAACCGACCAGCGTTAAGAGGTAGGACGGACTGACAGACATAGCGTAAGCTTAGTAATAGAGTTCCGTTTTCACCCTTTGGGTACGGTACGCCGCGCGCCGTACGAAACCTTTAAAAGTATCTACTCTGTTCTACCCATAGTACAAGTTTTGATAGTATTCGAAAACTTTTTTCGTTTTCGTATTGTTCCATACATTGCTGGGCTGAAAGGTATTCAATATTTTTTTCGTACTATAGTGAAGCAATCTATACCGCCGTTTACTACCGATTTTAGTTCTTTCGCGTTTCCGCTGGAGGCGCTTTACTAAAGTGTATGGAACAATACGTAAACGAAAAAAGTGTTCGAAAACTATCATATCTGAGACTAAGGGTAAATCGTAATTATATTATAGTAATAAATACCTTGGATTGCTAATTCGAAAAGTCTATTCATTGGGTAATGGTCATTAGTAATACGGTACCATTGTGTTTACATTTTCTTTCGTTGTAGGACACGAATATGTTAACAGTTTTAATATGAAATTACCTTTTCCATCGCTCACGTTGCAACCAGCAACTTGAATGACATCTTGCAATACAGTGATAATAATATAGGTAGTGAGTCCTGCATCAGTTCAAAGTGTTCAAACAACTGCAAAACAAGTAATCATCACAGTTATTACCAGAAATTACCACGATTCCTAAACTAAATTCAAATTATCACCTAAGTATTATGCCATTGCAGACCATGAGAAGTACAAGTAGCAAGTATCTACTAACTACTAGTATCTAGTAGGTACTTGCTACTTGTACTTGCCACCTGTACTTCGCAAGGTCTGCAACGGGCTTTACTCAAGCTGTACTACGTGGCCTAGATAACTGCACAACGAGTTTTTTCTCCGAAATTTGAACAAAGCTTAGCACAAATATATTATGGGTTCACAGTTCGGGGGCACGTAGTATAGTATGAAATCTTTGGGGGGGCAACGATACGTAGTAAAATATGAAATCTCAGTTCGAAGGTAGCTAAATTGAAACGGTGGCACATGCGTTCAAATTAACACTAAAATAGGTACACAGAAACTTTGAATCACTCTACTGATAAAATTAGAGATATTACCGTGAAATATATCGAAGAAATGATAAATTAATTATTAATAATGTTCAAATAATATTATTGTTGACGTTATGTTTTTTATTTTGAAACATTTTTGATGGATGATATTGACCACAGAACACTTATACCAGAGGATATTGACACAGTACGTTATGTTGTTTTAATTAGTTTAGTTAGGCGTAGCGTCGAGTTACATTCTCTTTCATCTCTTTGGTTAGGCGCGGATGGATGTCAGCAGCCTTAGAGCGTTCCGCCACTAATGTTCTAAATTACCACAGCATGCTTTACTCCATAGAGTAATATATACACCGGACACCGGCTTTACTCTATGGTCGGCGTCGCCCCTAGCCCCATCTTCCATTATTTTTTTATTTGTTCTTACTAAAATTCTAATTAGATAGGTACTTAATTACGTAGTATTTATATTCTCTTTGATAGGTAACTCAGAATACAGAAAGTTAGATACCTAACTATGTTCAAGCACTTCAGAGATGTTTGCGATGTGGTATCTCTGCTCGTGTACTGTCCCTCAGAGAAGTCATACCTCCTTACTAAAGAGGTAAACGGTGAATTCTGGATACCCTCCAGCAGAGTTGAAAAGAACAGCTGGAAAATTACTGCCCATAAAATAAATTTTGAGGTAAATAGGTACCTACCTACTACTACATATTATTATACAAATATATAGGTACCTACCTACATGTCAAAACGGTGTAACTTTTGTTATAATTATAATAGATAATCAATAGAAAATATATCTAGCTGTAAATATAGTATTATAGACCCTATTGTTAGGGTGCCTACTCGTCTAAGGATTGGTACCTACTTACTACCTACCTACATATAACATACCTATACTTACACTAGAAAATCTTTGACTTACACCTACATTATAGGTACCTCACCCCTTCGAACAAAATAAAATGAATTTTGGTCGAAGCCTCACCTAATGATCTTGGAGGTATAATCTCATTGATCTCACCCCAATGATCTTATCATCATCATCATCATTTCAGCCGTAGGACGTCCACTGCTGGACATAGGCCTCCCCCATCGATCTCCAAAAGGGCCGGTTGGAAGCGGCCTGCATCCAGCGTTTCCCTGCGGTCTCTTTTAGGTCGTCTGTCCATACGCCATGGTTTTCAACTGTAATGTAATATTTTATGTGTAAATAAACTGAATTTGAATCTTGTGGGTGGACGTCCTACGCTGCGCTTACCAGTCCGTGGTCTCCATTCCAGAACCTTTCGGCCGGAATGATCTTATGCCTCACCCTATTAGGTAAGTACATCAGCCCTATAGGGGGCCGTCCATTAATCACGTGATGTTATTTTTTGTTGCTTTTTTTACTCACAAATAATAGTCCATATACCGTAATAAAACTCCGTTAAGTACCTTATCCAAGTTTTCCTGACACACTAGGTACGTACGTCTACGCTTCGACTAAAATAAATTTTGGTCGAAGCGTCTACGTACTTGTATAGGTTGTTACAGTGACACTGTGTAATGCACGCAGCTGTTCGGCATGGACGCAGGCTCGACGTGCGCGCCGCTGCGCCTGTACAAGGTGTGGATGCCGAAGCACCCGCAGCAGTGCGTCTACCACGCCGTCTACAAGGTGGCCGTCAAGGCAGACGTCAAGAAACGGACCAAGATAAAGGCGGTACTTATTTGTACCCTGATATTTATCTGCACGTAGAAGGTCCCAAATGCGAGAACTAATACCTATTTTCCATGTGAAAATATCAGTTTGATTCAGAAAATAAGATGATGGCCGGCTCAGTGGTTCAACTCTATTGGTTGGCCACACACGTAAACCCACGCTGTTCTCGCAGATTCGCATTTAGCACTCTGTGAAATTGTATAGTGTGTAAAGTAATATTTCTTATACATGCGGTAGGTATTCAAATACCTACTTACTATACCTACGCTATAATAGTAACAAAAACCGTCTCCAAGTCTCCAACACAGGATTTTGCTGGTTAGGTTTAGGTATACACAACCAGAAATTGTATTCTGTTGGGGCCAGCAAGTGACGTCACGCTCTATAGGTACATGAGCGCGTACAACTTCTCTACCTAAATGTTTTTGTTTCGATCAGGGCATCAGGAACCGTCTCCAATGGTTCAGTCCGGTAGAACTGGAGCGGCAGCGCGCGCACTGCACGCTCCGCAGCCCCGAGGTGGCGGCCTTTGCGCTGATGGCCGTTGGGGACCAGACCAAGGATATTGAGGCAACGGTCAATTTCACACTTTCTTTCCTAAGTTTCCTATTTCATCATTGAACATTTATTAATTTCTCAGGGCACGCCACTACATAAGCACGCCACTAAATAAAACATTGCTAGAGTAGATTATTATTCCGTATACCTATACGCATTCTACCAATTTTGCCACGATTTTCTCGATTCCAGGAGATGGACACCGGTACGTTGATAGAGATATGCGAAGAGAACGTAATCCTGGGCGCCGAGGTGGCTGGCGGCGCGGTGGCACTCGCCTCGCCCAACTTCCAACTCATCCAGTCTGCTGGCTACTCCAGAGACGGTGAGGACATTGTCAGTAGATCCCGGGCGCCGAGGTGCCCGGTGACGGGGTTCCAGTCTGCTGGCTACTCCAGTGATGGCTTACTGAGAACATACCTAATCATTATTCTCATTGAGATCCATGTTTTATTAACCGACTTCAAGAAGGAGGAGGTTATCAATTCGACAGTTTTTTTTTACGTTATACGTTTGTGAATCCATCACTGTGTAAATTTGTCGCTATTTTGTTCTGCAGATCAAATACGCATGTACCGCGAGTTCGTGGTGATGGTGTACCCCGCGCTGTACATGAGCCCGCACGTGTTCACACAGTTCATGCTCGACCTCGGCTGGCAGCGGGCGCAGTGCTCCAGCCTCTTCAGGTACCTGCAGCATTACAACTCTACTCTAACCCCTCCAGGTACCCTAATGACAAGTTCGAGCGGGAGGCTCCCGCCTGCTCGGCGTACTAACAGGTTGTCGGCCTGGTTGTCATGCAAATACATATTGCAGGCATTAAGTATTATAATATACGTAGGCAGTAGGAACAACTTATTGTTTAAACAATATAAGTACCTAAGTAAGTAGATAGATGAAACCTTACCAAGCTGAGGCTTCTCTCTACTAATCTATCTCTCAAACAGATGGTGATGCGATAATGATTCAAGAATCAGCTATTCTTCTCTTTATTACTTATACTATTATTCTACCCTTGATTACTTACTTACCTATAGGTATAGGCAGGTAGGTATATAATAATTTCAGTTTCTTCTGATCGACCATTTGGCCAGTAAACATTGAGTTAAGTTAGTTCATAATATTTTCATGAACACGCTAACGCAGAGCTGCAGATGTGACCGGTCGTGGAGGGCTATCGTTCCTGGAGTTGTTGTTGTGGACGGCCGCTCTGGAGCCCGCCACCCAGCACAGTGGTATACCGGCGGAGATACGGTGCCGATATATCTTTAGGTACGTTACATAGACTTACTTTTAGGTACCTTAGATGCTACTACACCTACTACAGCCACCTACTTTTATATCCGACAATCTGAACTTTCACAATAATTTGGCTAGATGTGACATAATTATAAGAATTCGACGAAGACTTTATTATGTTTGAGGAGGCTTCAAGTTAATTTCTAACTGAAATAAGTACAAACGTTTTGGATGGTCAGGTATTTCGACGGCAACCGCGACCTGAAGCTGGAGTACGTGGAGTTCAAGGAGCTGATCGCGGCTGCTCGCGCTACAAGGCAGTTGCCCGTCGACGCGCTCAGTGTCGCCAGGGATGCTGATGTCTGTCTCAGGTACCAACACACGATGTTTCAGTTATGGTTTGATTTTGCAGCTCCTACGATAACAAGAGAGTCAATTGGCGATTTGACAGTGTGATAGGAACCCAATATCTCAACCAGCGTCTTTTGTTCCAGACAGTTAGGCATGCAGCCCAACTCGCAGCTACCTCTAGTAGAGTTCCTGCGCGGCGTGGGCGAGCTCCGATTGCGCGGCACTAGCTCGCTGCTGCGGGCGCCGCGTAGCGTCGTTGGATACCTCGTGGACTTGCAGTAACACTCATAGCTTCTAGACTAGACATTTAACATACCTGGGGATTCAGTCGCATCGTCGGATACCTCGTGGACTTGCAGTAACACTCATAGCTTCTAGACTAGACATTTAACATACCTGGGGATTCAGTCGCATCGTCGGATACCTCGTGGACTTGCAGTAACACTCATAGCTTCTAGACTAGACATTTAACATACCTGGGGATTCAGTCGCATCGTCGGATACCTCGTGGACTTGCAGTAACACTCATAGCTTCTAGACTAGACATTTAACATACCTGGGGATTCAGTCGCATCGTCGGATACCTCGTGGACTTGCAGTAACACTCATAGCTTCTAGACTAGACATTTAACATACCTGGGGATTCAGTCGCATCGTCGGATACCTCGTGGACTTGCAGTAACACTCATAGCTTCTAGACTAGACATTTAACATACCTGGGGATTCAGTCGCATCGTCGGATACCTCGTGGACTTGCAGTAACACTCATAGCTTCTAGACTAGACATTTAACATACCTGGGGATTCAGTCGCATCGTCGGATACCTCGTGGACTTGCAGTAACACTCATAGCTTCTAGACTAGACATTTAACATACCTGGGGATTCAGTCGCATCGTCGGATACCTCGTGGACTTGCAGTAACACTCATAGCTTCTAGACTAGACATTTAACATACCTGGGGATTCAGTCGCATCGTCGGATACCTCGTGGACTTGCAGTAACACTCATAGCTTCTAGAATAATTTCAAGGTAACGCCAAAGAGTCATGGAACGTAGCATTGGGACAACATATGTACAGGCGTAACCGAAGCAAGGCAGGTAGCGTTAGGACGCGCTGAACACTTCTAACCTAATCCTCGCATTCTCGATGCACAAGCAACAAGCGACGACAAGCATTGTGTCTTTTTTGCCCTTCATCCTACATGAATATTTTAGGCGTTTTTAACAGCACACCTTTTTATTGCAGAGAACGAGATCGGGAAATTACACAGCTGAACACTCAAGTAGCTTCAACGTCAGTAAAAATCGCATCATCAGCACGTAAATGTTGTCCTCAATATCCTTTTTTGACATTTTCTATCCTTGAAGCTTAGAGTATTTATTCTAAGCCTTGAAGTCTACAATTGAAGTGTCATGTACTTTATGCCAGCTGTATACAAGTTCTCAGACTGTGCGGCGCAAGACACGCAGCAAGAGCGCCTTGTTACTCTTATCTCACTATAGTGACATAGGCAAAAAAAAACATGTCTGTGGTTGCATAGATACCTTATTTAGTACCAAGTAAAATAATATAATATGAATCCTTGGTAGTAGCCAGTGTTCAATGCTAGGTACCATTGAACACTGAGCGCGAGTCCTACACGTACTTGTCCGGTATTTTTTTAAATGTTTATAATTGTTCTCTAAGGCTTTTATTTTGAATAAATGACCACCTGTCCGGTAGTAGGTATGTTTGTTCCGTGTGCAGCTATACCGGCGGTCGGGCCGGGCAGAGCGGGCGACCTCCGCACGGCGAGCGGCCCGGCCAGCGCCTCCCGCCGCATTCAGCTCGCGCCCAGACCCGACTACAGCATGGCGTCCTACACCGTCAAGCTGAAGAGACGCCTTCCCAACGAGATGCTCGAGCTGAACAACTTTGAAGGTACCTATCATTATTTGAAAACTCTGAAGTGGACTAACACGATCATAACTCTTTTCGTTTCAGGTGGTACGGTACGTTTCACCGATGGCGGGAAATACAAATTACAAAATGTTTTTTTCGTTGTAGGCTAGGCTAGCTTGCTATAGGCTTAGTAATTCATCATCATCATCAGCCGGAAGACGTCCACTGCTGAACATAGGCCTCCCCCTTTAACCTCCACACTGAACGATTGCCTGCCTTTTGCATCCACTGGATGCTCGCGACTCTCACGATGTCGTCGGTCCATCTAGTGGGAGGCCTCCCTACGCTGCGTCTTCCGGTTCGTGGTCTCCACTCCAGAACCTTTCTTCCCCATCGGTTATCGGTTCTTCGAGCGATGTGGTCTGCCCAATGCCACTTCAACTTGCAAATTTTAACAGCTATGTCGGTGACTCTGGTTCTTTGGCGAATATCCACGTTTCGGATCTTATCGCGCAAAGAAACTCCGAGCATAGCTCTCTCCATTGCCCGCTGTGTCGACTCTGAGCTTTTCCAAAAGGCCAACAGTTAAGGACCACGTCTCAGTACCTTGATGGGTACTGCTTCGCTGGGTAATTATGTTTGCGCAAATCGTTGGTTCTTCTTTACATTATCATGTTACATGACCTATTTAACAGGAACGCACCATAATAATATGTCAATAAACCGTTTAAAACAGCAAAAGTTAGTTCATCGACAAACGAAAGTAATGAAGTGCATTAAAAATAAATACAGAAGAAGTTAACAGACTGGTTCCCTGACTGGCTTGCAGAAGATGCAGTGAGCCCTTCGACCGCTCGCCTGATGGCGGGCGCGGTGACGTCACTGGACGTGTTGGGTCCCTCATCTCTGCCTGTGGAAGCGCTCGCGGCAGTCCATTACTTCGCAGCGCCCATCGAGAAACCTGCCTCGGTACCTATTACCTACTTATAATGTGTTTGTGATCAGCACCCACCTACTTATCAGTTTTTTTTCTGGTTCGTAACTATGTAGTTAGGTATTATTATTACGAAAAAAGAGGAAGGAAATAAACATTTCAAATTATGTATTGTACATTGGGTTCAGCCACAGACTAAGTAAAGCTACTTGGGTTCAGCGAAGTCCAAAGATATGGTTATCGTCATAAAGGGTTCAGCGCTCAAGAATTTCCGAACCGATAGGTAGGTAGTACTTACTTAGTAGGTACTTAGACTAAACAATACTAGGTATTCATTTAGTAAACTCAGGACAAGTTCATGTTGTACTAGACTAAACCTGCTGAACCCTCCTAGACCCAACAATGTCCAACATGTTTCTAAATTAAAATTAATGGTCGTACCTATCGTGCATTTTCAGCTATGGGCCGCCACAAAAAGCATCTCGGCGCCGGCGCGGAGAGCTAGGCTTGTTGTATCGATAGCCAAGGCTAAGTTTCCCATGCGGGGTGTCTGGTTCCAGAAGCGGTCGTCCGGCGGCATGGTGATGGGCAAGGCGGCATGGTCGTGGGGCGGCGCCGGCGAGGAGGCGGCGCTGGGCGCGCTGCTGCTGCGCCTGGCGGAGGCAGCGCGCGCGCTGTGCGCCGCCGAGCCGCGCCTGCTGCGTCTCGCCTCGCCGGTCTACGCCATCGGTACACGCATGTCCAAAGACGTCGCCAGCCCATTGCCCAGGCGGGGGCAAGTTAATATTATGGAGGATGAGAAAAATATGAATTGTAGGTACAGTCAAGTTTTGACGTGCAGGATTTATCGGCAAAGCAAGACAATTGCATGGCCTTAGGACTTTAGTTTCATTGCAGTTGGCAAAAAAAAAAAAAACTAGGGGGGGCAGCTGCCCCTCTCTATCCCCCCTTGGCGACGCCCTTGCGCATGTCTACTGCGGGTCTCGATTTCGGCGCTGTTTCATCACTTGCGTAACGTGAACATTCCTCTGGGGCACTCAGATAAGTACGTCGAGTGACCCAGGATTACGTTTTGCGTAGCCCGAGCGAGCTTCAAGTGGTTTTAGCTCTAGCTACAGCTTCAGTGTTTACACTGCACGCACACGCCACACTCGCACACAAGTTGCTGGAGCCGCTGCCCCGCCGCGGCTTCATATCACAATGTGGGGTGGTGCAGGCGACCTGCACGGCAACCTGGCGGCGCTGCTGGCCATGGAGAGCTCGCTGTGGCCGCAGGGCGCGGCGCTGGCGCCCGCTCGGCTGCTGTTCCTGGGGGACTACGTGGACCGCGGGCCGCACGGCGTGGAGCTCATGGCGTACCTGTTCGCCGCCAAGCTGCAGCGGCCGCACGCCGTCCTCATGCTGCGCGGAAACCACGAGACCAGGGACATACAGAAGATGTTCACTTTCTACAAGTGAGGCCACTTCACTGACGCAGGACGCTCTTCCACTAAAGATATCTATATAGCATTGGAAAGTAGTACGATACCTGTGCTATTCTCTACGTATTCTATGTACAGTAAAATTCAACAGGATTCTGATCAAATCAAATATTCGGGACATTTTTGCACACACGGTCATCTGACCCCAAACTAATCAAATTTTGTAGTATGGCTGCCCGAGAGCGAGACTGATATACATACATACATAAATAATAATGATATATTTTAAATAGATATTAACACCCAGATATAATTATAACAAACACAAATGTTCATCACATGCATGTTTGACCCAGGTGGGAATCGAACGTAGGTACACTACCAACTGGGCCACTGGGGCAGTCATTCTATGTATTTATCTGGTACAAAACCAAAAAGTTTGATCATTATAAAGGAAAATGGTAGAATTAGCACAGACGCTGACGCCACAATTATATTCTAGGCTTTGTTCTAAAAGAAGTGACAGAATTTTGAATTTTGCAGTGAATGTGTATGCAAATATGGCGATACTGAGGGTGTGAAAATTTGGCATGCAATCAATAACGTTTTCGACGCTTTGCCATTAGCGGCTGTTGTGGATGACAAGGTATTTGAGTTTTCATTTGCGCTTCTAAGGTCATTGTTTCATACCTACACAACTCTACTTAGAGTAAATACCGTTTGTTGCCCGTAGTCCTACCAATAGGACCACCGGGGAAAAAAATACCTGTGGTCCTAATAGTAAAACCACGCAGTTGGACTACGGAAATGTGACTTGCCCGTGGTCCTACCAATAGGACCACTGGAATAAAAAACATCCGTGGCCCTACTAGTAGAACCACGCGGTTGGATCACGGTCAACAAACGGTAGATACAACTTGATACAACTGACTGAAATGTTAACAAAGGTTAACAAGATATGTTTCCACCTAGACGGGTCTAGATGGAAACACTGATATGCCACGCGTTTTAGAGAAATCGTGACCTACCTACATATCTTGTAGGTAAATAGCCTATCTGTTATATTTTTTTTTTCTTATAAAATGCGCTTGTGCCAGCCCAATTTAGCCTAATATTTGGCTTATTTTCTACGTACCTATGTAATTATTAAAACTAAGGAAGTGTCCAATGACACGGTGTGTGCGTGGTTGAGGAGCTGGATGGCTAACCATGCAAACATACAACAACATAGTCTTGATGCTTGGAAGATATTCATCCCTGTCAATACAGAGTAAACTTTAACTTTACAAGCATTACTTGATGCCTAAAATGATCTTGGTATTTCCAGGTGTTCTGTTGCCACGGCGGCATCCCCCCACCGTGGGTCTGTCCTCTGATATCGGCCATCGACAAGGTGCCGGTACCGCTCACCCGGCCTGCGGAACAGAGCTCCATCGCCTGGGAGCTACTATGGAATGACCCTGTCAAGTTCGTATGAAACTGGGATATAATTTCAGCCTTCGCCCAAAATAAAATGAATGGAAGGGCCATAACCATTGAACTTGCTCAGTAAAACCGAGGCAAAACCGTCAGCCATACTTCAACACCTAATTATAACCATGTACAGTACATTTGTTACAAAACATTCATAGTGGTTAGGTACACTTCGGGAAAGCACACGAAGGCATAATTTTGTCAGATGTTTCGTTATCATGTAACAATAGTTTTGTGTTGCACTTCCTACGGCTAGAGACCGACTGAAACGAAGTGAGCGCCGGCGCTCATTTTGTAATCTTCAAAAATGCGCTTCTTCTGGGCCCGTCCATACATTTTATTTGGTTGAAGGTTCCAGCCTGCCTCGATAAGACAAAACTATGTTCAGGGGTGGAAGGCTTTAGAAGGTGGCGAACAGTAGGTTAAGAAAGCGACTCGCTACTTTTGTGCAGCAGATTTTCAGTTTGTATGAACAAGAGATGAATTTAAGTACACTCAAGATGACTTGCGAAGAGATGAGCGGGTCATGTAGCCTATACCTATGACAAATCTAAAACCAAACCTACCAACCACGCGGATCGAGTAAAGATTAAACTCCTAGAATTACCTACAAAACACTACTCACATCACCATGATTAGAGTTCCGTAGTTTAGTACCATTGGTACCAACGTTATATTGTGTTTGGTACTAGCTACGCCCCGCGGTTTCACTTGCGCGGATTACTCATTATAACATCAGTTGTCTCCGAGTGAAAGCCCCATCAAAATCGGTCCAGCCGTTTTGGAGTCCACAGCGAACATACATATCCGCATCGCCTTTTATAAATTAGAAGATTTCTCCATGCAGTTCTATGAGCAGGCAGCCCGGGTTACTTTAGTAGTTTGATGCAGACCGAACAAGATAACGGCGACGCTGGCTCTCGAGTTGGCCGCCAACGAGGGGTTCGCAGCCAACGCCAAGCGCGGCACGGGCCACGTGTTCGACCAGACAGCGTTGGACCGCTTCCTGCTCGCCAACCAGCTCTCGCACGTGGTGCGCGCGCACGAGATGCATCAGAGCGGCTTCATGGTATACTACAACTCTACTCTACATCTTATACACTAACGGACAGGTGTTTGTTAAACAGCAGGATTAATGAAAAATACGCTAATAATATTGTTAGATATAATTATAAGCGTTGTAAAGTTTTTGTTCAGATTAGGAAGGGAAGCTAAGTGCCTTTGTCCAAAAAGTGAGTGCGAGTCACAGAAAAGTTTTTTTTTTTTGTTTCAATTAGAACGGCTGTCAAGGCATTTTTGTAAGAAATTTGTTGTAGCCAGTTGCACCCATATAAACGAAACGTCAGTCATTCGAGATCAGTTAGCAACTGTGATGCGGAGTTCGACGCGATCTAAATAAGAATGTTCAATCAAGGTTCACTCATAATGCCTGGTAACAGATTTTCCTTCTCATTTCCGTTCTGTTTACTTCTCTTTTCTGTGGTGTCAGTAACTCAGTATGGAGTTTGTATAGCGTACCCTCAAGTGACGTCATTTGTAAGCAAAGTATGCTTTCTCAGTGTCAACTACGCGGGCGGCTGGTGTCGGTGTTTTCTTCGTTCCACTACTGCGGAGGCACCAACGACTCCGGAGTGGCCTTGCTCGAGGGAGGCAAGTTACGGCTCATGAGAGTCAACGCTGAGTGACTCAGAGCTCGTATCCACCAAAGCTAAACACTCCACCTAACCTTACAGCTGAATACTAAATTATTAATTATACATTTTGTGACACGACGAGATCAGTGTGATGCCCAACTCATAATATTTAATTATACTAAGATGTTGTAGTCGGCCGATCAATAAATGATATTCTTTTCTAACCGGATCGGAGAAGTTTATTTGAAAATGTCTCATTTTCAAAGAATAAGTTTTTTGTATATTTTGAAGTTGCTTTGCAATATCGCCCCAGCCCGCTTAGAAAGAGCGGCGCTGTGCAACAAGCGTTATGTTTGTTTTAATGTGAAATTTTAAAATTTTATACAAAAATTCTAGTTTTGTTGGAACAAAACCATTTACGATTTGTGGCCTCCGCAAGCTCACTCTTTCGCTTATCTCCAGTTCGAGGAAACCGGCCTTTCTAACTAACTTCCTAAGACTTCAAAAAGAAGGAGAATATTAAATGTGGTGTGCTAGGCCTTTGAGAATGTTTTTTTATTTTATAATTTATTTTATGATGTCTTTAAATATAAATTCAAATCAATATCATGTTCATTTATTTATTTATTATTCCTTCATTAAAAAATTTCGTAGACCCTTCCAGGTAGAAACTTTGTTACAGATATTAAAGTAGTACTAGTGTACAATACTTACGTTTTTACAGTACATGAAAACCTATGTTTAATTATTCCGTGATAAAAAGACAGAAAATTGGTATTGTTCTACGGAACCAACTAAGTTTTTAGGGATTCAAAGGTTTCTTATAAGATGTTCTGTCTGTCATTCTGTCCGTTCTAGCGTTCTAGTGTTAGAAATGAACAGTTTAGAATGAAAACTACGTGATAGATAATGTGAATTTGATGCGATACAAAATATGATAAATATATACGGAGAAGAGACATGACAAAATATACAATCAATATAGCAAAGTTAAAAAAATGTAACAATATTTTTTTTCCTTCCAAAACGCATTTTTTTTTTTTCATCATTCAAAATGTGTTACACACATACACATTTCGTATACATCATAACGCTACACACACACACACACTACTAATGATAATTACAAAAAATAAAATTAAAATAAAACTTTGTTCTGCCTTTTTATTAAGGAATACACTATAGTTTTGGAAATTTAATGGTTTACTTACTTATACAATTTTCAAAATAGAAAATGTTTGTCAGAAGTAGACAGTTTCGTTTTTTTTTAATGTCCAACTACAAAGACGTCATAAATAAATTAAACAGAAATTATGTTTCTATGTTATAATTACAATTAATATTAACTTATGGCCCTAGCAAGTTAAACAACTCTAGTTGTCAAGCACAAGGATATTTCAATAGCGTAACTAATAGAATCTGATTATCTTACATAAATTCAGAGAACGTTTAGGATGAATTTACACTTATCCGCGCCTCATTCATATTAACTACTTGGGGGGCATCCGTTAAGTAGTACTTTTGTCTCTGCAAATATTACGTAATTTTCCCCCCGCAAAAGAGTAACATTGCGGGAAGCGGGGTTAAATAGAGTAAAACAATGATCCTCCACAACGTATTACAGATTAACGTATTTACACTAAAAAAACGCATTTAACGAATCTTACGACATCTCACCAAGTGGGGAGGGGGGGGGGGGGGGGGTCGAAAATCACCTCACGTAATTAATGGACGCCCCCTTACTAATCCGTTACACATAGAATTGAATTCAGCACATGCGGCGCAGATAAATGTTTGTTCACCTTTATCCGGACACACTTAGTGACGTGCGATTGAAACTGATTTTGTTCAGTCTCGTGGTTTAGTTCCATTGTTCTTTATCAGTAACTACATATGTCTTGGCAGTTTCCTTCATAACTTCGCCGCCATTTTATGGGGGCAGATGGGAATAAAATAACTTTTATTACGCGCGCAACTCAGGTCTAAAACCAGTTTAAAACGCCTTCGCAACACTATCGTCCAGCTATGTCCATAGCTACTCTGTACATTTAGAAAATCAATGGGAATTTAGCGTAAGAATGGTAGAAAAACTTAACCTAGTGATACATTCAGACTTGCACTCTACGAACTGGCTGAAGGTTTGACTCGCACTGTGAAATACTTAGCGGTAATCACACTGGCGATGTAGCTCACTAGCCGCATTACTTACTGACACAGATAATTAAATAATAACACAGTTTGGATTTTATAAAGAGGCTCTTCACTGTCCATACTAGAAAAATATATATATACAGATACAAGAAACGAGTATTAAAAAAATCATTGAAAAGATTTATTATCTTTTCCTTCGATAATTATCTTTTTTTGACGAAAAGCATTCAAATGTTATAGAAAGTTCATCAATTTGACGATCGGCAAGATTCGAAAATGCGCTATCAAAAAAAAGGCACCGTCATTATAATAATAATGCTTTTCTGCTGCAGAAAAAAGCATTATTACGTAGCACTGGATTTTAGAAGTTAATTGTGTGTTGATATACATACATGGCCATCGCGTCTTTTACAGATTTATTTATTATTTTCTAGGATATTTTCAGTGATTTGTCATCAATTAACATAACATAATTAACAGTGTAATTTGCTAGTAAACAAAAGAAAAATTGCCGGCAGTTTGCCAGAGTACAGAGAGTACTTGCCCCAACAATAAGCCAGTAGCCGCAACGGCAGCGAGTCACCAGTAGCCAGCCACTAGGCAGCCAGGTCACAGCGACCGCCGACCCGCCAGTCTATAGCAGCAGCTTGCCGGTGAGTATCTCGAGCGCGGCCTTCCGCCTCAGGTAGGGCATGTGCGCCTGGGTGAAGGTGTAGGGCGCGTCGCGGGCGGAGAACTCGGCGAACGTGCAAGAGAACATGCCGCAGTCGCTGCCGTTCATCTGCTGCGGGATGTCCTGGAGTACGGAGATGAATATGGGGATATAACATAATGTAACATGTTTTTTTCTATAAAATTTTAATGGTAAATCCTAAAGTGATATAAAATCTTCATATCAATATAAAATAAAAGTAAATAGAACGGAAATGAGAAGGAAAATCTGTTACCAGGCATATGAGTGAACCTTGATTGAACATTCTTATTTAGATCGCGTCGAACTCCGCATCAGGCGCCGGCATCAGATCAAACAGTTCTACAGAACACTCCCCATTGTAAATGCGATAAAAAGATATTGTCAAAATTGGCAAATATCAAAATTTCCTTAACAAAACAAAAAAATTATCATATTCAGCTTGAGGAAACTTTTGCCCCGAAATAAAGATTATGAAATTCACTGTAGAAAGCTGTTTCAACACAATATGTGATTTGAAAATCTGAAACTTCTGCAAGGTCTGGCCTACAATGGTGTCTGCAAATATGCTCCTTTACAGTCTGTATAATTTGTTAACACCAGGCAAGACAATATTAAAATAGCAGTCAATTCTGATCTGAATATTAAATCAGTTACCACAGCTAAATAACTAAACAATACCTTTAAGCATTCAGTCTTCCAGCCAGCATCATCAAATGGTTTTCCCTTCTTGTCCTGGTGCTCGTCTTTCAGATACTTGAGCAGCGCATCAAGGCAGGCTTGGTTGCGGCCTCCCATGCTGTCCAGGTAGTTGATCTTCTTGGCTCGGAAGTCGATAATGGAGACGCACCAATGCACACCGAGGTGCACCGGGACTACCATCAGGTCGTGCCCGAAAATATCCACCTGAAGACAGTTAACATTAAGACTACATAAAATTACTTACTTTTGAATCTAGAATATTAGTTTCATCATCATCATCATTTCAGCCGTAGGACGTCCACTGCTGGACATAGGCCTCCCCCATCGATCTCCAAAAAGGCCGGTTGGAAGCGGTCTGCATTCAGTGTTTCCCTGCGGTTTCTTTTAGGTTGTCTGTCCATCTTGTGGGTGGACATCCTACGTGCGCTTACCGGTCTGTCTCCATTCCAGAACCTTTCGGCCCCATCGGCCATCAGTTCTGCGTGATATGTGCCCTGCCCACTGCCACTTCAACTTGCTAATCCGGTGGGCTAAGTGGGTGACTTTCATTCGTCTACGGATCTCCTCATTTCTGATTTGATCTTGTAGAGAAACCCCGAGCATAGCCCTCTCCATACCTCGAATATTAGTTTAGTCTGATTAATTTCATACCTTCCTGGTCCACCGGCGCAAGCCAGCCTGTCCACTCTGCATGAGCTTGGGGTAGAAGAATGTGTTAGCAGCATACACCTTCGGAAAGTCTTTACGTTCCTCACTGCGCTGCATCAGCAGATTCATGTAGAAGTTTATCACCTCGTCATTCAACCAGTTCAGCCCTGAGAGGGTCTGAAGATCACGTCTGGAATAAATGCAGGATACTTTATATGGAAGTCTGATAATTTTGAACCGATGGCTTTGTAACATGACTTGTGAGGTTTAGTCATATGGATATAGTAATAAGTATTTTATTTATTTTGTTAAAATCTTCATGAGCCTGGATTCAATGTCCTTTACTCGTAATATTAAACAGTTTATTTTGTCTTAATAGCGTCAAACAAGTCATAGTCACAGTCAAGCTAAGTCACGGTCAAGTCGAACTCATGCCCTTGTAAAGTGGTGGAGAGTTTACAAGAGGCTCCTATGGAGTTTTGGAAACAACACGAAAAGACACGTTTTACTCCGTTATATCACTTTCTCACACTCGAGCACGTTTACGAGCACTTAATGAATAATAATTCACCATTTAGTACACATTAACACTCAAAAATACACAAGTTTAGGAAAATAATCCAACGAGCCGACATGTTTTTTCCGCGTTGGCGCCAAAACTCCTTTTATTTTGTTTAAACACTGGTGTTGCAAACATTATTAGCATACAAATATTTGCTTAGTATTATTATTTGCTTTTAATGCCACATCTACTCCAATTTAGCCATTATGTTGCTTGCAGTGTTCAATGTCGGTTGTCCGCTATGTCATCGTAGCACTGGCATCACTCAGTCTGATCGCGGTTGTAACCAAAAAGTCAGCGTAATGTGTAGCGTACGCAGAGTTTTGGTTCGTTTTTTTTTCACATTTGTGACTCTATATGTATTGCATCTCGATGCTTTTGCCACTATTTTTTTAAATACGAAATTGGCTATCGTTTGACCTCAAAATGACTTATGTTACTTAAGGACCCAGAGCCAGACTGGGATAGAGCATGCTTGCCTAGAACACTTCAAGTAGTCGTGGCATATTGAGCAGACGAGTCAACCAACAAAGTCATTGGACTCGCAACTCAAATTGAAGCTACCGTACGGATCACACAGAATGGGCCAAATAAAGAGACCAAAAGGGGTCTATGTGTC
The DNA here is from genome assembly GCA_914767915.1 of Agriopis aurantiaria. Lineage (NCBI taxonomy): Eukaryota > Metazoa > Arthropoda > Insecta > Lepidoptera > Geometridae > Agriopis > Agriopis aurantiaria. The sequence goes on along the minus strand of OU611982.1, from coordinate 19,369,838 downwards.
CGAAGTCGCGGGTAGTGGCTAATCTTATATATAAAAAGCGATGTATGTAGTTCCCTATGGAGTCCATAATGGGACTTTCACTGGCAGATAGCTGATGATATAAAGAGTAATCCACGCGGGTGAAACCGTAGGGCGCAGCTAGTGACGAATAAACAGCATAATATAATTACCTGTGTATCCTTAAATTAAATTTCTCTACGAGTAGCTGGCCGGGTGGACCAAGCCCCAACACTCTATTCACTAATTTGTCCTGCTCGGGTGTTAGCGGCGGTAGCTCAACTGTTGGCTGTGGCTCCTCCAGTAAGCTCTCCGGAATGCTAAGCTCATACTTCAACTTATGCTCTAATTGTGCTATTCTCTGCTCACTGTTCACTTTAGATATAATGTCCGACTCTCGTCTTGCATCTTTCACTTTTTCTTGAGTTTCTATTTTTTTCTTTCTGTACCTAGTATCTAACTTGGATAGCCAGTCGCCTGATGTAATGGCTTTGTCTCTATAAGAGTCTTTCAGTGTGTTTACTGGATCTATTCTTACTGATGATGAGGTGGATGTGTCTGATGGGATTATTTCTACTTCTGAATCGGAAGAGTTTATAGATGCAACTGTTATAGGATCATATTCGGTTGTCATACTGTTTTCCTTATCAGCGAGCATCCCCTTTTGCACTAAGTCAATTTCTTGCAATGCCTTCTTTTGTGCTTTCTGAGTGTTTCTAAATGATGCCATCTGCTCTGCCATATTGAATATTTCTAATGGTTTTCCAAAAGAAGATGGTTTCATCGAGTCTGCTACTTGTTTGATCAGCTCTTGGTAGTTTTTCTTTTCATCTAAATTGAATACTTCATTAAGTGTTGACCTTGTGTTGCCGTTCAGACCTAGATATCTACTCCTTGAGAGATTCTGCTGCTTTGGTCCTTGCATCCACCTTGGTACTGGAGTGGGAGCTTTCTTGTATGATTTGGATATTCCTGGTGGTGCAATGAACTTGTTGTATGATCGTGGAGACATTGTGTTCTTCACACCAGCCCTGCGAGTCAGTTTGTAGTATATCGGCTCCTCAGCCTCAGTAACATCTCTACTCTCATTACTGAGCAAGTACTTGTAAGGTTTGGTCGGAGGTGGAGTCGTCACTTTCTTGACAAATATAACATCATCATCATCAGTTTGATTTGGATAGTCTTCATAGTCATCTAAATCGACAAAATATTTTGGTTTCCTTCTGATTTCTGGTTTAGCTTGCACAAGCCTGACCTAAAAGATAAAAACGTTTTATTATTTTTCGCTATCTTACAAGCCTAACCCTACTGTGCATGTAAAAATGCAGAATCAAAGCACTTTTTTTTTGTTTGTTTTTTATCTGTACATGAGGATCATCAACCATATCCAGACAATACAAAGCAAAGTGTTGCAAGTGTCCATAGGCGACGATTACCGCTTACTATCAAACGGATCTCAAGCCTGTTTACAGCTCTATTTTTTTTTTAAGTGTTCAAATTTACAGAAAAGCTCAAAGCAGATGTCGTCCCGTGCATATATGTGTACACCCGCACATGGTTTGTAATTGTGCTCCAGAGAGGACCGGCGTCAATACAGAAATACTGGGGCCTTACGGACAACAGCTATTACAGGCACCTAATCCACTCAGTTGACAAATCACGCGACCGCAAACCGTATCTGGGCGCGATAAGGTTTGCGGTCGCATGATTTTCCAACTGAGCGGATTAGGTGCCGCAATTAGCTGTTGTCCGTAAGACCCCTGATAGGTATGCTATTTCCATTCTCTGACAGGTGCAATAACAAAGTAAAAAGTGAATACAATTTTTTTCTTTTAATATTTCACTCAAATATATCGAGTACCTAGTACCTACTACAGTCTTACGTTCTAAAACCCAACAAATGTGATCATATTTTCTACTTTTATTTTTATTCAACCTTTTTACAATGTTATTGTAGCTGTCAGAGCAAATAAATACTTGGACTGAGTTTATTCAGATAATCAGTACTAAACCAACTGAGTGAAGACCAAAGTGCTTAGAGTAGTTAACTGACATACCTCCTGATCATCATCATCTTCATCTATCACAGGGTGCACTATAGGAGTGGGATTTCTAGGTTTCCTAGCTGGCGTCGTTGACCCATTATCCTTCACCCTTAAAACTTGCATTGGGCCTGTAGCCCGTGCTCTAGCTCCAAGCTTGGCTACAGGCTCGATAGGAGTGGATGTACTTGGATGACCAGACTCTATCTGTATTGGCACATAACGAACATTGCTTCTCGTCTCTTCTGTACCCCAACCATCTGAAAAATATTTAATGAAAATATAATATTCTATATTACTTTGCTTTCTCATAGTAAAATTTTATTTTATGCATAAATATATGCTTGAATCTAAAAGATATTGCTTAAAACATGACCTCTGCTGTCATGAAATCAGTTCAGAAAACCTTCCCCAATGTTTATCAGGGAAGGTTTTCTGAACTTTATTTACAAATAGTCAATAGAACTATATAGAACAGGTGCAGCATTACTTGTTTTACTATTTGTGGACATCGTAGACGGGAATACGGTTTTCATTAATTGTTTAGGCCGTTTGACCACCGGCGTGTCATCCTCCGAAGAAAAACCCTCATCACCTCTGAAACAAAAGGGACAATGTAGAACAACGCCTTGGATACTAGTTATTAATCAAAATATATAATTTTTCTTACTTCCAGAACTTGGAAGCCCCTTTTAAGGGAATAGAAAACATGTTTTTTATTGGTTTTCAGGCCAATAACATAGGTTTTACACCGTCTTTGCCGCCATATCCCGAGTTGTAAACATGCGTAAATGCCGTAAATGTCATACCTGACTCTCTTAGAGATCGACCTGTCCGTGGTAATAATATCACTCCACCCCAAAAGACTCCTGATGTAAGTCACAACAGACATCATTTTAATTAAATTATGATGCCATCACTTTTTAATGTTGTATTTTCATCAAAAAAAGCTAAAAAGAAATTCAACTGAACCTCAAAAAGACAACTGTTCACCTACCAAAGACAAGCAAATAGCAAACAAGCTAAGCAAAGAAAAGTTTTTTTTGTTTAAATTTTTATGACCGTGGATTTAACGTCCTTTAGTCGTAATATTAAACAGTTTACTTTGTCTTAATAGCGTCAAACAAGTCATAGTCACAGCCAGAGTCTAGCTAAGTAAGTCATAGTCAAGTCAAACTCATGCCCCTGTAAAGTGGTGGAGACTTTACAAGAGGCTCCTATGGAGTTTTGGAAACAACACGAAAAGACACGTTTCACCTCGTTATATCACTTATCCACACTCGAGCACGTTTACGAGCACTTAATGAATAATAATTCACCATTTAGTATACATTAACACTCGAAAATACAAAAGTTTAGGAAAATAATCCAACGAACCGACATGTTTTTTTCCCCGTTGGCGCCAACACTCTGTCCCAAAGCAAAGTAAGCAAGCAAGTGCTGCCAGAACTCGTTTGCTAAAGTAGCGTTAAACTTAACAAGACAAAAACTTACGTTTGTTGTTGTTTGTTGGCGCCTTAGAATAGTTGGCGCCAATGTGAAAAAAACATGGCATCGGTAGTACACGATCAATGAGTCTTCGTATTATTTTCCGAAACTTAAGTATTTTCCTGTGGTTAAATAGCTAGCTTTTACCCGCGGCTTCACTCGCGTTGTTTGAAGAAAAAACAATAGGTTTCTTTCGTCAGGAGAGTTATGAAATATTTATTATTTAGATAGCCCGTTGGTCCAGTTGGTAGTGAACCTGCCTTCTGCGCTTGGGGGCGTGGGTTCGATTCCCACCTAGGACAAACACTTATGAGATGAAAATTTGTGTTTGTCCTCTAACTGGTTGTTAATATCTATATAAGTATGTATTTAAAACTATTTAGGTATGTATATCAGTCTCTGGCAGCCATATCACAAGCTTTGCTTAGTTTATGTCTTCTGTGGTTTGGGGTCAGATGACCGTGTGTGCAAAAATGTCCCGAATATTTTTATTTATTTAAAAAACCATACTTCTTTGTTGTATATTTGTTCTAACTTACTTTGTTAAAAAGAGAATAAAGCGAGAACAACCTAATGCTGACGCGACGAACGCCACGTACGCGTACGCTGATCCATAGTGATCAGACGAGACGGACTTGGTTGACGAACCGCCGTCCAACCAACGGGAGAGAAATATTATTTTTTTCTCTTTCCCACCCGTTGGTTGGACGGTGGTCCGTCAACCAAATCCATACGTCTGTTAACACTATCACAGCCCATAATATTTTGTATTGTGACTAGTTATGCAGACAGAGCTATATTAGAACCATGCAACGCGACTATGACATGCATTATTAGTATTCGAATATTCGTTTTATTCGAGTATTCGCTGTTTAATATTCGAATACTACCAGCAGTAGATATTCAAGTTTCACGAATAATTTACCAGCGTTGAATTGCATTTGGTTTTGGTTTTGAATTGCATTTGGGTATCCAAATGCAATTCAAAACCAAAACACAGAACAAGTTGCAATGAGCACTATAAAACAGCTGAAGCAAAAAGTGCTAGAATCCTTAGAATCCGCCTGACTGGCGCTACTTCGATAAGAAGATTGATACAGACTGGAGATATAAGGCTCTTGCAGACGATGCGTAGTACAAGTAGCAAGTATAAGTTGCAAGTGTCTACTACGCAATCATACGTATGATAGAGGTGGAACTAAACCTATCCATGTTACAAGTTATAACTTTTTGATATCTATTCCCCCAACAGGCGTTGAGCCGGAAAAAGTGTTTTCAACAATATGGTATTTTGTAGTCACTTGCGTTGTTATTTTAACGACGAAACATTAGAATTACAAAAAAAATTCTCTTCTGTGAGAATTACCCTAAAGGAATTACCAACCCACACTTATTTTACCTCTGTCATTATGACGTTGTCTTTGTCTGGTCGCATGCTTGAATTGTTAAGAGAGGTAAACGAGGTGATTGAGAGTGAGAGGCAAAGATCTTGTATATACCCACACCCTAATAATTCCATGGTGAGAGGTAACTGTGAACCACAGCTGTGAACGGTCTGTACTCACCAACACAGATATAAGATCTGTGCTCACCAAGCTTTATTTATACAACGTCCTTGAATTATTGTCGTCAATGTCAAAAAACATGCGAAGTCATAAAACTTGGTCAATAATGGTATTGGCCATTGTATTTATTATGTCCGGGTAACCACTCACCGCACCGGTGCGATACGAGCGCTTTAATATTTTATGCATTAGACTGATGTATACTCAAATACGATAACATCTAATAAAATTTAAGTTAAACATAATATTTTATCAATACCTGACATGGCAAATACACAAGACTTGCAACGCCAAAATCCTCTCAAGAAGAAAGAAAAAGCAGCTGCTGAAGCAGACATTGACAGCATAGTTTAGTAAGTAATTTTTTCTTTGTTTGTGTTTTTAATTCAATTTCGAAGAGTTTTTGTTTTCTTTCAAAGTTTTCAAACTCTCGTAGCGTTACATTCTCTTTGACTCTGGCTCGAGGAGTCGACTAATCTGTAATCTGTGGAGTCGAGCAAGCCGGTGTATATATTACTCTATGCCAGCCAAAGACTGCCAGCAAGAGTCGAGGTTATTCTTATTCATTTCATTATATTTCACATAGAAAATTCCGAGCCCGTTTTTGAGAACGAATTACAAAATGTTGCAACCGGTAATGCATATCCTAAAACAGAAAAATATTATTTTAGCAAGTGGGTCTCCTAGACGGAAAGAACTTATTGAGAATATTGTACGTACGTAATAAATACACAAGAAATAATTTTATATTTTTACTGTATAACCTACAACTACATAATAGTTATAAGTAAAACCTGTGGGTAAAACTAATTCCCCGCACGAGAAGTATTTACTCCGATTACCTACTGCATAATAAACTATTATGCAGTAATCTGAGTAAATAGTTGGGTGAGGGAAAAACTTGCACAGAGCGCAGCCACCTAACCTATAACATTGCACCCAAAGACTTCATACTATACTAACATCACTTAATTATGTTTTTCTACTTATATTTTAGGGTTTAAAAGTGAGACTTTGCCCATCTTTATTCGAAGAAAACTTAGATCCGAAGAAATTCCACAGTTTTTCCGAGTTTGTTGAAGAGACTGCGTTACAGAAGGTGCTAGAGGTTGAGAACAGGCTAAAGGGTGGCGGGGAAGCGGTAGATGTTGTTATTGGAGCTGATACGATGGTCACCTTGGACGGAGAGATGTTCGGAAAGCCTACATCAGAAACAGAAGCATTTGAAATGCTCTCGCGGTTAGTTTGAAAATAAGATTTTATTACAGCCTACTGACAGGTTGGACACCTAGGCTTTTCTGGTACCTAGTAATTTTTAGGTTTCTGTACCGAAAGGGTAAAAACGGGACCCTATTATCTTTCCAGAGCTTTCTATGATCTTTTTGATAGTCTAATCTCTGTGTCTGTGTATTTCCGCTTCTACGTCGCTTTAAGTACAATAACGATTTTGCAATAAATGATTTAACTCCATAGATATTTGTTTGCAGTCTGTCTGGTCGAGGACATGTAGTGTACACTGGAGTTGTGGTGAAGTCAGGGGAGAAGCTAGTCAAATTTACTGAAACTACCAACGTCATATTCGGCAACATGGATGAAGAACAGATCAGAGGATACATTGCTACTGGGGAGCCTATGTATGTACTCAAAATTTTTAAACTTTAAACCAAATTAAAAAATAAATAAAAATTAAGGTTCTTTACCCATAAGGTAAAAACGGGACCCTATTACTAAGCCTAAGTAATAGATAGCCAGTTGAAATGTTTACAGAATATGTAATGTTACGGGCTTAGGGCGGATTACCTAATAAATAATAAAAAAGTTATAAAGTAAAAACGAAAGGGGGGGGGGGGGGGGTACCCCATACAACAATCATATTTTTTTTTGTATTAGCTCTAATTTAAAAATGGTAATATGTACAAAACAAGCGTCAAACTTGGCATGATTATAGTACAAACTCTAAAGTATAACAACAAATAATAAATAATGGCCAAGTGCGAGTCGGTGACAAGTTTCTGTTCATTACCAAGTTATAACTGGTAATTTCATTATTGAATTTTGTGGTGGTACTGAACCCTTAGTGAGCAAGCCCGACTCGCACTTGGCCGGTTTATTTAATATTGAAAATAGGCTTCATCTTTAATGCCTGATGTTAAGCAACGACTTAGAGTTAATGATGTTACAGAAGGTTATGTTCGTGGTGTGTGTGGAGGGACTTACCCAAATACAGGTGGAGAACAAAGGGGTCAGGGGTGCCCGTCTCGTGCGCTCTCAATTCTGCCGCAACAAACATACTTTCCATCGGGAGTGTAAGTAACAAGAGTCCCTCAACTCATCACCACTTGTACTTCCAGGGACAAGGCGGGCGGGTACGGCATCCAGGGCGTGGGCGGCACGTTCGTGGAGCGCGTCGAGGGAGACTACTTCACAGTGGTCGGTCTGCCGCTCTTCAGGCTCACATCGGTACTTTATAAGCTGATTAAACAGGAATAGTTCAAGTCGCATTCCATTTTTTTATATACTTCTGTGGAATCCGGTTACAATCTTCATAATATTTTCTGAAATGCTGCCAGACATTCCAGTAGGCAAATTTGCAGCTGGCTTCGGAATGTAAGCTCTCCCGTCGCTATGATCGGATTCTACTGTAGTTCACTGAGTCCAATACGCTACCGGACTAACTATTATTTATTATCTTATAAAAAAGCTGACCAGAATCAGATACAATTACAGAAAACGAAATTTATAATAATTTTAATGCCTTTTAAGCATTTAATGTCTTGCTCTTGGATGAATAATTATAATTAAATTATGTTGGTTCGTCCAAGGTCTTGCTAGTCAGAGAGCGCACTATACTTACTAATGACGTCACATGTAAGTTCGCCATACAAACTCCATACTGACACTCACCTTGCGGGAAAGGGAAAGCATCCCTTCCTAATCCAAACAAAAAGTTTAAAAGCTTATATCTCCGAATTAGCCAATTTAAATAGTTTCTTCAGTAAGTGTATTACATTTAATCATATTTTTCACTATATCTGTTATTTTTAACATGTCAAACACCTGTCCAATAGCATATTATGCTTATTATAAGAAACATACTCTTGGTAAGTCAGTGGTGGATTAACACATTTGCCACCAGTAAGCTACTCAAATTTTGCCGCTCCTGCCGGCCTCACATTTCAATACGCTAGTTCACAATAGGCATGATGACTAATATTTTTTTATTACCTCATAAAAAAGCTGATCATAAATAGAGCCCATTAACGAAAACAAAATTAAAATTAATTCAAAAATAAATAAGATATAAGCAGATATAAGCATTTAAATTTCATGCTAGACAGAGAGCGCACTATACTGAGCCGTGACGTCACGTCTCAGGAGCGCCATACAAATGCTATACTAACACACGCTTTGTAAGAAAGGGATAGAGCATCCCCTCTCTATCCCCACCTAAAACTTTAAACGCTCATATCTCAGAGATTTATCAGCCAATTTAAATTATTTTTTCAGTATGTGTAATGTATTTAGTTATATTCCTCGCTAAGCCGGTTATTTGTAATAAATTAAACATGACGACACATGCCTATTATGCGACTACACAAGTACACACATTTTAGATTTAAAAAAAAAATAAGTGGTCAGATATATTATTATGTACATGTTGCATGTTTGTGTGGACCTAATAAGATTTAAGTTTATAAATATATACCTATCTTTTAATTTCTGCAAGATATTTAACAAATATTGGGCCCAAATTTGCCGCCCTAGGCTCCAACCTACTCAGCCTGCTGGTGAATCCGCCACTGGGGTACCAAATTATACTTTATGTGATAATTTATATTTTAAACAATAATTATTATAATTTAATGTAAGCGTAGTAAAGTACAACAGTGTAATAAAGTGCTGTGACAATCCATCAGATTCCTATTTGAGTAGATAATGCAAATGCAGTTGTTGAGTGCAATATTGTTGTTAGTTTTTTAAATTTGTTAAATAAATAGTTATAAGCAGACTTGCCTATTATTTTAATATAAGCTGCGCCCGCGGTTTGACCCGCGTGCACATTCCCTTAGGAACCGTATATTTCTTCGGGATAGTAATTAAAATAATTGTCACTTTTCTGCCCTCCAACTATTTCTGAAAAAACATCACTACGATCTTGCTTTTTGCTACGTTGAAGAGGAACAAACACACTTTCGCTTTGCTTTCGGGGGGGTGGGGGGGGGGGGGGGGGGGGGGGGGGGGGAATTGTGCCCATTGCCCCCTTTCTGTATCCGGTCCTGATACTTTGTAACATATACAGCAGAATTTTCAAGTATCGTGTAATAGTGATTAAAAAAATATAACCGCAAGTTGCTTTACACTGATCAGCCACTGTTTTTAGGGTTCCGTACCCATAGGGTAAAACAGGACCCTATTACTAAGCCGACAATGTCTGTCTGTCTGTCTGTTGTATCCCCGTCCGTCTGTTCTACCTATTAACGTAACGGATATTTCTTTCGAACCGTAATAGATAGTTGAAATTTACACAGAATAATATGTAACGTTACGGCGAATTTTTATAAAAAATTCAAATAGTAAAAACGAAAGGAAAGGTAGCTGTAATGTAAAAACGACAATACGTCAAACTTGGCGTGATTATAGTACACACTCTAAAGTATAACAACATAATATAATAAGTAATGGCCAAGTACGAGTCGGTGACAAATTTCTGTTCATTACCAAGTTATAATAAAATTGTGTTATACTCAAACGCCTGCAGCAAAATAATTAACTGTGGCCGCGTAGCAATTGCTTTGACAATTTTGGAAGGCGTTATAATAACTGGTAATTCGGTTACTTGGACAACCTTATTGTATTTTGTGGTGGTACGGAACCCTCAGTGCGAGCCCGACTCACACTTGGCCGGTTTATTTTATGCACTTATCAATCCAAGACTTTGTACAGGCAACCTTTTCCACCTATATAAAATTAACTTAACAAGTTTAGTTTATGTTTAGTGATGACATACGGCACTGAAACGTGGTCTCTCACTATGGGCCTCATAAGCAAGCTCAAAGTCGCACAACGAGCTATGGAGAGGGCTATGCTCGGGGTTTCTCTACGAGATCGAATCCGAAATGAGGAGATCCGTAGACGAACGAAAGTCACCGACATAGCCCACCGGATTAGTAAGTTGAAATGGCAGTGGGCAGGGCACATATCACGCAGAACAGATGGCCGATGGGGCCGAAAGGTTCTGGAATGGAGACCACGGACTGGTAAGCGCAGCGTAGGACGTCCACCCACAAGATGGACAGACGACCTAAAAGAGACCGCAGGGAAACGTTGGATGCAGGCCGCTTCCAACCGGCCCTTTTGGAGATCGATGGGGGAGGCCTATGTCCAGCAGTGGACGTCCTACGGCTGAAATGATGATGATGATGATGAACAAGTTTAAAAATGACTAAGACCCTACATACCGTACCTACATAATTTTTTATACTTTTTATAATCTATACTAATATTATAAAGAGGAAAGATTTGATTGTTTGTTTGTTTGTTTGCATTGAATAGGCTCCGAAACTACTGAACCGATTTGAAAAATTCTTTCACTGTTGGGAAGCTACACTATCGCCGGGTGACATAGGCTATAATCTATACCCGTGCGAAGCTGGGGCGGACCGCTAGTATAAAATATAATACATAATGTCAGCCGAATAGCAAGTGATCTGTCAGTTTGTTATACTTAGTTAATAATGATTGCTCACGCGAGTTATGATGAAACAATTAAAAAATATTGATATTAAAGCGCTTTGATTCCACTTCACTGCTAGTCTGTGGAATGCGTTGCCTGAATGGGTGTTCTTGTTCCCCGATAGTTAATAATCTGGGTGTTTTCAAATCCCGAGTGAATCGATTCCTTCTAGGCAAGCGTGCTCCACCGTAGGCCGCATTCAGGAGAGCTAGTTGGCTAACTTCGTCACTTTATTTTGATCGTAGTTGGCCAAATGTAGATGTAATTCAAGCAAAAAAAATCGTTCCCATCCTACACTTTTTCTCAATTTCTCAGGATAAAGAGGCGCTCGCACGACCCTAGTAGGTAGGTAAAAACATCCCATTGTGTGGTGGGAACATAAAACCTTGCCACCTGTTACGCACGCCTAGGTATACTCGCAGCTACTATAGATTTATGAAGTGAAATCACGCTTGCATTTTGCTGCTTTAGTTTCTTTTTACATTTTCTTTTTTCATAGCATGAAATGGCATGTATTCCTGTCTAATAGAGACTAATACCAGCGAATACGTACAAGGTAGCTCTAAAATACTTTAGACATATAGTAACCTCTTTACAAATTCAATCGAATCTATGTACTGATACCTCAGAGTAAATCGATATTGGCCTTATCGAGAGGACACAATATAAGAGATAGGTATAAGACGGGGTGTGATTATGTGGTTTATAAAATACAGCCATATGTCATCATCATCAGCCTGAAGACGTCCCCTGCTGAACATGGCTAGGCCTCTCCCTTAGACTACCACACTGAACTGTACGACAGCCTGCCATCTACATCCACTGGACGCCTGCGACTCTCACGATGTCGGTCCTCCTAGTTCCCACTAGGAGTATATACTAGGCTAACTACGCTGCGTCTTCCAGTTCGTGGTTTCCACTCTAGAACCTTTCCTCCCCATCGGTTATCGGTTTCTCGATCGAGCCATAGGTACATTTTAATAATACATACAAATACCTATACAAGATATAGGTACTTACCTACAAACAGTTTTATTCTGTCTACTTCCATAAAGCCCCACTTCCTATTTCTAAACATCTTCCGAGCCGAGCTTCCATAAGACAATAATCATAGCAAAAAACCTCCAATATCCGAGATTTAAAAATTCGGCGCCGATAGTGTGGGAACTGCTGACAGATGTGCTCTCTTTTGATGTGGATCTTCACCGTGTCGAATATATTATGGCTTTGCTTCGCTTTCATTGACATAGGTACCTACTCAGTTATTATTATGGCGAGGCATAAGTACTAAGTAAGCATAGTGTGCGAATAGCAATCATCTGAAGTTTTAAAATTTTTACCAATGCGGCTTGCGTTTTGGATTTTAACGTTTATCTCAGAACATAAAATACTCTTTTACTTCTAAAAACTTAATTAATAATAAATACTGATACTTTCGTGTGAACATGCCTAACCAAACATTTCCGGACGGTTTTAAAGTATTTTCTAATGAAAATGAGCCTCGGTCACAATTAGCCGTCATAATGAGTATCATCTGCCGCGGCCCACTGGCACGGCTCTCACGGTTCCCGGGAACTAACGCCTTTCATTTAGTTTGAGAAACAGTCCTAGTTCCTGCCACTGCACGTCGAGTTGTGGATGCGTTCCGGGAAACTAATTGGGGCAGAGGAAAGGATGTTCTAATGAGGAAGTTCGATGGCAATTTATAATTATGCAATCATACTCCCATCTTACCGAATTTGAGGTGTCATATGTACATATTGTATCATACAACATACCTACTTCTAGATGTCGGAATTTGTAATTAAATTCTAGGCTGCCCTGAATCCGATCTTGCAAAAATTCTGTAAGGTAGAATTAGGCCTAAATTGATATTATTGCGAACAAGACTTGTACATTTTGTCACTGAGACTATGTTACCCATTGACGTCTTGACCTCGAACCATTTAGTACCTCGTCCAGTATCTGTTTATCTGTGTGTGTGTCTGTCTGTGGCATCGTAAAACGGTTGCACCGATTTTGATTTAGTTTTTTAGGGTTTCGTACCTCAAAAGGAAAAAACGGAACCCTTATAGGATCACTTCGTTGTCCGTATGTCTGTCCGTCTGTCTGTCCGTCTGTCTGTCCGTCTGTCAAGACCCTTTTTCTCAAGAACGCGTAAAGGTATCAAGTTGAAATTTATACTAAATACTTGGGTTTACGATTTCTTTCGGCTGAAAAAAAATTAAAGTTGTAAGTCAAAGCAATCAAAAGATATGAACGTTTATGTCGTATATTTTGCGATTTCACAGGGGAATCAAAACCTATAGGGTACTTCCCGTTGACCTAGAATCATGAAATTTGGCAAGAGGCAAGGTCCCATAGCACATATATAGAAATAAATCCGAAAGTTATAAATTTGAAGTAATATCATTTAAAAATAATTATTTTGCATTTACAAACTTACATTTTGAACTTGGAATGTATGGAAGAACCTTATTGTCAACTACAAACTAAAGTTTGTCATTCAATATTTTAACTTCAGTTGGTTTTTTTTTTTGATCTCGCGCTCTGTGGCTTCCGTCTAACGGAACCCTCAGAGCGCGAGTCCTACTCGTACATGTCCGGTTTTTTGTTTGAAAGGCGACTTGATCGAGAGAGTTCTTAGCTATAGCTGATTAAAAAAACAGACGTCCGAAGATTTGTTTTGAAAATGTTCAATGTATACTTGTTCAACTATTGACTAGGTGTTGACACTTGACGTGACGATGTTATCGAAGATAATGAACATGTCTTACCAGGAATAGGAACCGATTCTAAATAGTAGTAGCAAAAATGTACCGTGAGGCGCTTGGAAGCATCCAGACGAGCACCAAGGAGTGCTCTTAGTAATACCAGGATGGCTGTGCTATGGGTTCTTCACGATGATTTCCTGCAGGTGCTCAGCCGCCTGCGCCAGTTTCTTTATCTATACACCTATTTATGAAAATACATATAACCACCATTATAACTTCAAAAAGCTTCCCGCCATCTTAACAGCTACTCGTACATAAAGTTGTCTTCCCTCTCGTAAACATTGGCTATTTTAAATACATTAGGCCGAGTACAGAATTAGTATAAAGAGCAACAACAGTAATGTCCTTCCTCGAAACAATGTTACCCCTTCGGTCGTTTCCGGCGCGGCTTCCGGTCGTAGACAGACAATGTCAAGTTCGCACGCGCCATGTGCGCTGCGTGCGCGCAATCACTATACTACGGCGTATGTGCAGTTGGAGACAAAGGAAGGGTAGAGGCTGCGAGAATTTTGGTCTACTTTCGTGCGAGACATGTATGAGGTTAGTGTCCGAATCAAAAGTAGAATAATCCATAAAGATAAAGATTATTTATTTGCACAAAACACGAGTAAATCATACACACATTTAAAACGCATGCACAATAGGTGGTTTAAAATATTTGTCACTTTGTATCATGTTTTGCCTAGTTTATAGGCGTACAAATCTAGAGAGATGGTATAAAATTCCGTAAATATTATTTATATAAAAAAATATTAATTCAATTAACTGTCGAAACAATTTCAAATGTTTAGATATTATGATGTTATTAATATTATACTAAAATAGTTAACAGATAGACATTACTATTATTGTATGATAAACAAATTGACTTACTGCAGTCATTACTAAAATTTATCATTTATAAAATCACTAACTTTATAATAACATTTCTTGACTAAAAGATTTTTTAGTTTTATTTTAAATTGACTAGATTTTAGATCCTTTATTGAAATCGGTATAGTGTTGTAGATAATCGGTCCCATACACCATACACCTATACTTACCTCTTATGCATAACGCTTGTTACTCTGTGAATGCATGTTATAATACTACATACGGGATCTTAAATTTAGTAAAAATTTATTTATTTTTGTTATAACATAATTTTTTATTTTACCCGGGATTTTCCCAGTGAATCGAGAAAGTGCCGGTCGTGGAGATTTTCAATTTAAATTTTTGACATCTAAATATTAATGTGTTAAGGTTTTTATTATAATATTAATGAGTAGCAAATATTCAAATGTAATATTATTTTATGATTAAATGTATTACTTAACTAAAGAAATAAGGTTGTGATATTTAATCGTTTTCTATTAGTTACTTAGTATTTTTATTATTAAAAGAATCATTAGTTCAATTTTCACATCACCAAGGTGGAGCAACGGTCCCCTCGTTGCTCTGTTACTGCGAAAGAGGAAAATCAAACAAACGCACTTTCTATACATTCCTATATTTGCTCTATCAGCTGCAATAATGTAATGCACTGTAAAAAGCGGAATGAAAATTATGAATTCCTATCACTACTATAGCTAGGTTTTTGAACGTACGACCCGAAACAGCAGGCACCCGTTATACTTTAGTGAAAAAATTAAAAGAAAATGATTTTATTAAGCTTTTTTTACAATATTATTGCAGCTGTCAGAGCAAATAATTGAATGGAAATAGGTATGATTAATTATTTAACTATGTCACTAATTAATTAGTATCTCTTAACACCGCTGTCATAAAATTAGGTCCAATAAAACGGTCTCTGTCGCCATATTTGTAGAGCTGGTAAAGATCGTAAACTATGGTAGTAAACTCAACGGCTCGTAGCTTGTCTCATACATCGCTAGTTGACTGGGGTGGTCTCTATTTAAATAGCTTCGTCTTCGAGTCATCTAAGGTATCTAGAGTAAGTACCCTAGCTAAGATACTATCGTATGTAAATTAACTTCTCAATCAGAAAGGACTTATTTATTACGTACCTAACTAAGCCTTTATCGCGTACACATAGATTATTAGGCACTAGTTTCTCCCCGGATATTTTTGGGTATTTGTAAACCCAGGGTCATAAGCTATCTTCATTCTAAATTTAATTTAAATCCGTTCTGCCATTTCAGTGTGAAGAAGTAACAAACATCCTCTCCCGACAGACACCCGTTCACATTAATAACATAGTTTGATATCTCTTTTAAATTTCTGAAAAATACGAAATTTGTCACTGACTCGTACTTGGCCGTTTATTATTATTTGTTGTTATACTTCAGAGTGTGTACTATCATGCCAAGTTTGAAGCTTTTACGTATTACCGTTTTTAGGGTTCCGTGCCTAAAGGGAAAAAACGGGAGACGGGAGTATAATAATCTTTGCTATTACTGAGCATACGTTGTCTGTCCGTCCTACCTTCTTTCGAACCATAATAGATAGCCAGCCGATTACAGAATATGTAATGTTTCTTTTCTGACTGATAGTTTCGTTTTTTTTTGTCGAATATGGTAGGATGATTTTTGAGTTTATGGGTTTGGTGTGTCTCTTGTGTTGCATAAAAAAAGTATAATATATCAATTTTGTTTTTATTGTTTGAATTGCATAATGACATGTACCTATTCTAACATTTCTTTTCATCTCCATGCGCAAAAATTGTTTCAATATGCGAAAACTGTTAAATGGTGTTTATTCAATGTATCAGTAATTTAGTTATTTATGACTATGATTTCCAAATAAAATAAAATAAAATAAATTATTGAAGGCAACTGTAGGTACACAAGTAGGTACTCTAGACTTAGTTGGTAGTAATTGTTTACTGACCCACCCACAATTTTAACGTAGGATGATTAGTGCAACAGTAACTTGTTAATCTTTCAAAACATACTAAAATCTAATCAATTCATATTATCGCCTTGTAAACCGCCCACCGTCGTTATCAAGGCGGGGGCGGGCGGCTTTCGTAAGGCCATAAGTGGCCATATGTCGTGTCGTAGGGCCAAGGCGCCGCCCACAGGACTGGAGCCCTGCGGCCTTCAACGGAGGCCGGATATGGAACAATTGTCAAATTAAGGTTTATTGACCATGTTTATAGGATTTTAACTGGCTGCTGCGGAGTTAATTGACATTGGAGATTGATTAAATAGCCGTATCGTTTAACGATAACATATTAATTTGATTGCAAGATCACTAAAGAATATTATTGTTTTTAAAACACTGTTTTAAACTATCACGGTTGTTCACTAAAGTTATATGGTGCATGGTGGTGCGTGGTGCTATAGGTATGTGTCTCATGGTGCATGTAACTGCGCCGAAACATCGGGAGCTCATTCCACAACCTTACCACGGTAAATATCCCGTAAATAATCATATAACTTTATTATTGTTTTTATTAACTTTTTTTTAATGCCATATGTGTCAAACAAGCATGGATCAAATAGTAAACAACAGCTATCTAATACTACGGATAGATAGATAGATAGATAAACTCTTTATTGTTCACACCACTAATTGCATACACACGATAAAACAGCTTAAAACTGGTGCAACAATCGGTGGCCTTATCGCTAAGAGCAATCGCTTCCAGGCAACCTTACTATAGGCAGTACCTTACCTTACTTAGGCAGGTACTAATAATATCAGGGTATTATTATTATTCTTACAGCCCACAAAGCTTCGTTCCTATCATAAAAATAAATAATAAATAAATAATATTCGGGACATTTTTGCACACATTGATCCCAAACTAAGCAAAGCTTGTGATATGGCTGCCAGTTACTAATATCCTAATATACATTCATATATACGAGTATATTTTTAAATACATACTTAAATAGATATTGACACCCTGATATAGAACAAACACAAATGTTCATCACATAAATGTTTGTCCTAGGTGGGAATCGAACCCACACCCTCAAGCGCAGAAGGCAGGTTTACTACCAACTGGACCAACGGGCTATCAAACGTACTACATATATGATGTTAAACATAATAATATAGCCATCAAACATTTTAATATTTCCTAAAACAATAATACTAAGGTATGAATTTACCTTTCACTCTCGACGGAGCGGTGGGCGATCGCCTACGTTACCTCCGATATCAAATTATAGACAAATTTGATGGTTGCTTACTTACTTTGTGTCTACTATATATAGCTATAGAAACAGATGGTCAGATAAATTTCGTGCCATGTAAGTCATGTATTGAATTATAAAGACCCCGAAATGATTTGTTTATATTTAATCAACAATGTGTGGGAAGAAGAATATAAATATTAGAGATTAATTGTGTAGATATTGAAAGTAATTTTATATTGGAATGTTCCACAGTTTTGGCTTTGACAAATATACATGAGTTTAGGATGTATCTACTATTGAAATGTTGAAGACAGTTCAACAATTTGAAGACCGACAGGGTTTGTTTACTTGTCGTTGGTTGTGCCTATAATTCTTACAAGTTACAATCACGAGTGAATCGGTTTCTTCTAGGCAAGCGTGCTCCAACCGCATCATCGCTTAACATCAGGCGAGATGGTAGTAAAACGCAAGCCTATTATTTTTCACCGAAATTAAGCCTAATATATATTTTTATAAGTAATTTTATGTTGAAGTTTCTACACTTTAGGATTTACCTACTAATTCAATGTTAGACAAATTATAAAATTGTCAACCAGCAGTTGTAACTTGCCAAGGTAACGCCCCCATTGCTTTAGCCCCAGAGCTATGGTTGCTGTCCTGTCAGCCTCCTAATTTTTTAATTTAGAGGATTGTCTATTATATAACTTTTAGGTAGGTAGCTACTTCGTATCACAGTGCAGAATATTTATTAACAGCGATGCGTCTACTGAATTTTAGTGCTACAAATAGAAATGGTGCATGTTTATGAAAGACTGGTGTCTCAATAATCTTGGATAATCTCCTTTGTCATCGAAGTTAAACAAATATATTTTAATAAATCAGTAACGACTGCCCTTGCTTACAATTTAACAGTAATTATTCCTTTAATTACGATTAAAAAGTGAAAGTTTTGTCAGTAATTTACAACTGTATTTCGCCACTACTTTATTAAAAATGCCCTTTACCTGCCATTGCAAAGGCCAGAAATGGCCACGGAGGCGTTGTACCACCAGGTGGTCAATGATCATCAAACCACCTCTCGCTTTGCCAAAATAGCCCTTTATTGCAGAGTGCCAGGGTCTATAATCATGAATTTGTATCAACATGTGATAAGATTTTTGCGCTTCTTTAAAAGGAGTTGTTTACCAACAAAATTCGTATAAAATTATTTATGAACTGGCTGGTTTATAGTCTCATTTTTACGAGAGAAGTGGGTAGGTGTTGACGCCTTTTTGGGCGCAAGAGGTTGCAGTTTTAATTATTATAAATTAGTGATATTGCAGATATCTCTTGAATTATGGTCAATGAATTGAATTATGGACTACAAGGTCGTCATCAACAATAAACTTTATTCATTTAAAAAATACTGTATTCTAACAAGCTTTTTCGTGTTCTTCTCAACAAACCTTTTCATTTGATACTCTTATCATGATGGTAGATAAGACAATTTTGTCCGCCATCTTGGGGCGTCCGCCATATTGAATTTATCATCTAGGATCAAAGTGCTTATGGGAAGAAAAGCCCAACGAATCCAAACTCGATGCGTTACGTCGTTTCGTTTAAGGAGTTCCTATGGCCACCTTCTGTCTCCATCGTCATACTAGCTCGATGGTACCGTAACATTGCATTGTCACTAAACTACATAAGTATACCAAATTTCAGCTCGGTTGAAGGTAATTGCTCTAAAATTCAGTTGCAAGATTTGTTCCAAACATACTAACAGGACAAGTTATGGTGGTCAAACGCAAGCCTATTAATTATAAAAAAAAAAAAAAAGTTAAATAAAAGCATGTGAAAATCAGCTGTGTTGTACAGATACCGAAGTCAGAACTGCTATGCATTTTGTCAAATTGCTATGTTAGTTTAAAAAAGGCTCTTTTAACCATTTTAGTACAAACCCTAAAAATAAGTAATAATAATAACTATCGACCAGAGTAATAGTAGCTGCGACGCCAGGAATCGAACCTGACACCTCTCCAACGCATATCCAAATGTAACCAGAGCCACGGTAGCTGTTAAGGTAGGGATCTTGATGGGCTACTTGAAGATATGTTATCTTCTGATATGAGATACAGGTACCTACACACATAATAATAGCACCATTCACCGTCTAATCAAGTCAATCAACCTGAGATAAGTTACTTGGAAAAAGGCACTACGATACTGCCTTGTCTTACTTTCATCATCATCATCATCATCATCATCATCATCATCATCAGCCAGAAGACGTCCACTGCTGAACATATGCCTCCCCCTTTAACCTCCACACTGAAAGACAGCCTGCTATTTGGATCGACTGGATGCCCGCGACTCTCACAATGTCGTCGGTCCATCCAGTAGGAGGCCTATACCTACGCTGCGTCTTCCGGTTCATGGTCTCCACTAAGAATCTTTATTCCCCATCGGTTATCGGTTCTTCGAGCGATGCGGCCTGCCTGTGTGCTTGTGTTCCTGTCTCACTTACGAAATGAACTAGAGTTTGCACCTTCGTTTTTTTTTAAAACTGACTTCGTAAAAGGGGGTGGTTCTCAATTCGGCCCGTATTTTTGATCGAAGTTTTGCACCAATAATCGAACATACCGAGCTACACGGTAGGAGTATACTGTGCCGAAAGAATTTCATTGTATTATGAACAACTTTTACTACGGGACTAACCCTGAAGTAGTGAAATCTATCAGCTGTTCCATAGAAAAATGTAATTCAGACTCAATGAAATGTATATTTTCCGCCATACTTTTCGTTCGCGATTTCAGGGTTGTCCTGTAGTTAAATTTGAGTACTACAAGAAGTACAAACAGCTCCTTCCGGTTCAACTCTGTATAACTATAGGCAGAATGTTGTGCTATAGATACATAATATTATGACATTAGTCAGTTCCATCTCAATAGCTCATTCTAGGTGTCAGACAGGAGTAGAGGGGTGAAAAAGGCGGAGTAAACTGCATTTCAGAGCGACCATAGTGTTTGTAGCGAACTCTATTTTAGACTAAGCCAGGTGTAGGTATGCCTTCTCAGTAACTGTATAAGGAAATATCAGTGAACCTTTCATTGCTCATTAGAAGCTATCAAGATAAAGTAGGCAATACGTGAACGTGATTGCGGACTTTGTGGTTTTCGCATGTTTTTATGTTTCTGAAAACAACTCAATTTGCGCACAAATCTTATTACTGTTGGACATTACCCTACTTAGAAGAACTGGTGGTGGTCCCATTGTTAGCGAAGTTTCGTTAGACCTTAAACTAATTTGCCCAAATTAATTATGATGTTTAGTAAAAAGAGTGGCAAACATGCTTCCACCTGATGGTAAGCAGTGACTGTCTATGGACACTTGTAACACTAGCGGCGATGTCGATGCTTTGCCAGCCCAGAGAGGTGGTCATAGACATCCTTTTTTGAAATGCTCTATGTTGAAGCTTGGCTGGAATACTTTCGGGGGAGGGAAATTATACATCTTGCAGGCCCGCGGAAGAAAGGAGCGGAACACCGGAGAGTGTGGGATTTCCAGCACAGCAAGATGGGGTGAGCTTTTGTCGCTATCAGGAAGTGTGGTAGCGGAATTTTGACACAGGAATGAGAATGGAATAGGAATGTTGGGTAGTACCTACCCAGGAATGTATAGTACCTACCCATTACCCAACACCTATTGCATTCTCATGCCTATTAATTTTGTTGTTCTCATTTTAAACTTTATCTTTTATGATGAAGCCAATCAAATCGATATTTACAGTCATTCCAGATAAACGGGTCGTATTTAAACTAAAAAAAAAAAAATCCTTCGGTTCTATGCTTTGAATATTTATAAGGTTCAATGAGACGTACCTAAAATTCCAGGTAGGTAAACACTTTACAAAGTATGTTTGATAACTTTTATATTTTTACATTCTTTTCAAAATTATAACACATTTTATAAATATGGTTACGGCGTCTAGTGAGGTTGTTTGTCCGAGCCCGCACTACTGCCACTCAAAAAAGTGACGACTGTAGGAATATTTAAGTGTAATATGTGTGCTTATCACTTTCTTTGTACCACGCTCTCCGCTGCTACTGCGGCCCGCTGCCCATCCTCAAGTAGGTGGTGTACCAAATGGCGGAAGCCAGGGTTCCCACGACTCGACCTTCCGGAGACAATGGTATCTGCCATCTAGCTAGTGGACGTGTGCTCGATATTTTTTACTCGCCTCTGAGGTCAACAGTAATGTTATTAATTTTCTACGGGTTGAAACAGCACGTAATTCACAAAATTGACCTCGAATTGATGTTGGGAAAATATGTCGAAGAATTTATGAACCACGGTAGATGTTTTATAAAATTTGATGTGGCCTAAAACCTACTAATTGTTACAAATTGGCACAAATAAGTAATTTTTCTTACCCTAAAAAACTTTGATGACCTAGGATTCTATGCAATATACAAAATTCATACGTTCGATCTAAGGCACCCAAATAGGGTTACCATCCGTCCGGATTTGTTCGGACATGTCCGGACTTTTAGACCTTTGTCCGGCTTTATAATTAGGCCGGCTTTTTAGTACCACTCTCTTACCTTACCACTGTAACGACGTGCGCAGTGTTTGAATTTTGTGACTAAAGTATCCGGACTAATATTGAAATATCCGGCTGTAAGTCAGGACTTTTCAAATTTTGATATGGTAACCCTACTTTTGTGGTTATAAATATAGTTTTGTAACTTCTAATCATCGATATGAAATATCATAAAATGCTTAGTAATTCCTCACTTAACCAAAAAATAATCACGAGTGAATTGGTTTCTTCTAGACAAGCGTGCTCCATCCTAGACCGCATCATCACTAATAATAAAAACTTGAAAGGAAATGTACCAAATTAGCTTATCACAAGAAACACATGTCGTCGTAATAGACAATTGTATCACTGATAGGAACTTACAAAACTAGAGCGGAAGTTACACATTTCGAAGCATTTCTCCCTTTCACCTTTAACTCTTCTGTGGTCGATATAGAGTACGAAATAGCGTAGCAAATATTCAAAAATAAACATTAGATTTTTGTATTATCGTGTGATGTATCTTATTAAGAAATACATATAATAAGATTTATGTCAGTTAGATAACTTAATTTCGATAGACAGGTATCAATTACACATTGTATCAATGCTACAAATTGGCTGATCTGATATGAGTAGACGTCTTGTTAGCAGATTCTGTAATTTGTAATGTCATAAGTTATTGAAATGAAATTGATTCTACGAGTGTAGTAATATCTTCACATTTCCGCAATAAGGCTTTAAAAGGTCTGAAGACATATAGACATAGACATAGACATAGACATAGACATAGACATCATTTATTTGTGGCAAAAAAATACAATAATTAGAATGGTAAAAAAAAAAAAAAAAAATTAACTAGAGCTTATCTTATTATATGTAAGACTATACACACTATAATACTCTATAATAAACTTCCACCGATCATTACGGAAACAAGCTCTTTTTTTGTATTTAAAAATAAATTAAAAGGGTTTCTGCTAGAAAATGTATATTACTCTATTCAGGATTTTTTAAGGGACAAATGTTTATAAATTTTATTGACATAATGATTTGATAAGCAATAATATAAATTCTTGACATTTAATGTAACTTAGGTATTATATAATTATTTCTGGACATGTTTTCGTTAACTTGATGAATTTTAATTTTCTGAATTGCATGTTATTTTAATATTTTATGTTGAATGCGGTTAAAGAGGAAGTCTGTTACCTACTTATAATGCTGTCAAAAATATTATAATAATCGACTGTTTTTAACTAATTAGTGATAATTTTATATTTTGCACGTTCAACAAGGGCTGAATATAGTGCTACAACTATTTAAATTTAACACCTGTACTCTGTACCTACCTATATTTATGCAAATAAACGATTTTGATTTTGATTTTGATTTTGACTATATAACAGCAGTTTTTTTGTGCAATTGAGTGACGAGATTAACAAGCTTGCTTGATGGTAAGCGTCACGCTTGTCCTTAAAAGTTCATTATCCAGAATTTAGTACTTTAACAGTTCAGAGCAAACCCTTAGTGGCAAGGGTGACCTGGGTGCATTGCATTGTTTTTTTTAATTTCATAGGTTGCAAACAAGCTGACGGTCCGCCTGACGGTAAAAGATCACCGTCGCCTATGGATACCTGCAACACCAGAGGCCCGGGCATCACAGATACGTTGCTATTAACTCTATTTAAATTCCTTTGCTCAAAACTCTGACCACATTCTCGCGATGCAGCAACAAATTGGATCATCGAACTATAATGTTAGTGTTCAAATGCCCAATTAAGATTTAATAATGTGATATAACGGTAAATGACGTTGATTACCCATTAATATGTTCACGGTGTTGCGTAAGGGAAGTCAGCTATCGGACAGTTGGGGACCGGTTCTTGGGCGCGGGATCTCGGACTCTGATTGTTTACACCGAAGCGTAGCAGCAAACCATAATTGTTGATCCAAGTAGGTAAAACAAAACGGCAAACGAGCATAATAACGTATGGTGAAAAAATTATAGCGTAAGTTACAACAACACAAATAGCACAGTTAGTAAAACATAAATGGTATAGTAAATTGAACATAAATAGTAGAGTAAGTTAAACACAAATAGTACATTAAATAAACACTAAGGTTAAATCGAAATTGTAAATTGTATGGTACTGAGACGTGGTCCTTAACTGTTGGCCTTTTAGAAAAACTCAAGAGTCACACAGCGGGCAATGGAGAGAGCTATGCTCGCAGTTTCTTTGCGCGATAGAATCTGGAACGTGGACATTCGCCAAAGAACTAGAGTCACCGACATAGCTGTTAAAATTTGCAAGTTGAAGTGGCAATGGGCAGGCCACATCGGTCGAAGAACCGATAACCGATGGGGAAGAAAGGTTCTGGAGTGGAGACCTCGAACCGGAAGACGCAGCGTGGGTAGGCCTCCCACTAGATGGACCGACGACATTGTGAGAGTCGCGGGCATCCAGTGGATGCAAAAGGCAGGCTGTCGTTCAGTGTGGAGGTTAAAGGGAGAAGCCTATGTTCAGCAGTGGACGTCTTCTGATGACGAATGGTTAAATTAGTTAAATTCAAATTATACGATAAGTTAAACACAAATAGTTCAGTAGATAAGTTAGAGATAGTTAAACAAAAATGGTAAGGTAAAATTAAACACAAAAAATCCTATTTACATCAATGCAAAAAATATTAAAAATTCAAGCAATGCACTAATAATAAGCAATTAATATTAGAACACTTTTTTAAATCATTACTATAAGTCTTTAGCCATACCATTCATCGCTAATATCCTTTGCAGATCTCCTTACAATATTTTTGAATAATTTGGATCAAGGTGAGGCGCGAACAACCACGCCTGTCTTGTCTAAAATAGCCTGCCAGGCGATTAAAAAATCAAACGTACCAATACCAATAACAGTAACTACAATATGGTTTTGTCTTAGGTATAATCCAATTGCTCACTTGCTCGACTCGGTGTGACAGTATCCGTCCCTGGTGACCTCACAAGGCCGCGTGTAAGGCTCGCCATTCATACGGTTTTTGTGGCGTTTTTACCAACATTCTGATGCTGTAGCGGTATCTTTGTTTTTGTGCAGCTCTAAACAGGAGCTGCGGAACCCTGATTATGGAGGTAGATAAGTTATAATGGCGGGCCTTGATTTCTATCATTGGGATTTAATGAATTTATGTGGTTTCCATAGATCTAGGTAAATAATAGCATCGATTCTGATGTTCTCTAAAATAAACTAAACTAAATTTGACAACTCTAAAATTGTTGCCATCCTTCTCTTACATAATAAAATGAAAAGAGAGGCAGATAATTTTAGTTCTGTCAGATTGATTTAGTTTAGAAAGTGGTATGACAGAATCGACGCCATTGTTTAGTGTAATGAGCAGAATATTCATTATTATTTTCATAAAAAGTCCATAGGATTTCTGTTACTGCAATATCAAAGGAATTATATAAGCTCTACTCCGATAACTCTCCGCATAACGACATTTTTTTGTCATCTTTTACGCACCGTAGCATTTCTTGAGATATCTAGAGTTAGAGTTATGGGCTATAGTTAGAGTTATGCGACTGGTCTATATTTACGCACTGTGGCTTACAAAAACATCAGAGATATCGACCGACATTTATGACTTTTCAGGTATATTCAGGCCATGCAGTAATTAATGGATAATCTAGCTGATCAAATTTCAATAATTACCGGGCAACCTGTATAACCTAAGCAATGCAGCACCTAAATAAAAATACAGCATGCAGAATATGCAGATAGATGCTTATTATCGGCATGCTGCATTTTTTTTACTCTAGCAAATTGTTAGCAACTTTGTGCGAGTTTTATCACAGTTTTGTCTAGTCTGGGGTGCAAGTACCGTTCTTTTAGCGATCGAAAATTCGCTAAAATGCCATAGAATCGATCACAGCGAGTACTGAAAAAATGGCATATTATCGAATTTGACGACCTCAACTGTCAATTTGACGATCGCTAAAAGAACGGTACTTGCACTGCAGTTTTGCTACTAGACTCACCCACATCTCAGAAAGGAAGTTGGCCAACTCGGCGGTCGACAGCTCGTAACGTTCAGAAATGGGATCGTCGTTTCAGTTCAGCCGGAAGCCACGATTGCTGATCCATAGCAATAATAATCTAATAGTAAAGGGATCGCCGAAAGAGATCGTTTTTATGCTTTTCGGCGAAACTAAATTATCTTTGTGCCATGTTTATTACAATCAGTTAGGTTTATTATTTTTTAGGTTTGTTTTACTAGCTTTTATTTAACTTGCAATGTATGTATCTATGTAACTACATAAACATGTATTATGTTTATTTGGGTGGAATCTTGCAGCTCAACTTTTAAGCAGATATCTTCAACCGATTGAGTTGAAATTTGGCATACATATATGTAAGTTCGGTGACAATGCAATATTATACCATCGAGCTGGTCTGATGATGTAGACAGAAGGTGGCCATAGGAACTCCTAAACGAAACGACGCAACCCCGGCGAGTTCGGGTTCGTTGGATTTGTCTTCCCAAGCACTTAGGTCCTAGATGATAAATTCAATATGGTAGACGCCCCAAGATGGCGGACAAAATGTTCTTATCTACCATCATGATATGGGTATCAAATGAAAGGGTTTGCCGAGAAGAATACGAAAAAGCTTGTTTCAATAAAGTATTTTTTAAAGTAGTAAAGCTTATTTACTTGTACTGATACGCAATCATTGAAGTAGGTATGCTAAAATCCAAAGCTTCGAACAAGTCCAAAGTTTTTAACAGTCAGATTTTGTTTTAGAATTCTGATTAACCTTACACTACATCAGCAGTATTAGGCATTGTAAGGAATGAAGCTTCATTACTAATAATAATCGAATTACAAGGCATACGTAGTATTTGGATGCTCATTACCAAATTATGCACACCATTCAACTGTCACCACTTCATCACAATCTCATTTGATGGTTTACAGGAAGCTGTTAGAACAACATGACGTAGCTTCTATTCACCTCGTGAATGACAGGTGACCACCGTAACGAGATCATTGTGGATGGCCACCCGTTCTGTTTCTAACCTTGTGTAACATTGTACCGTGTCCAATCCGCTCTATTGTCCGCCCGTTTGTCTGCATGTGGGAAGACCTATTGAAACGGAATGTGAATAGATTAATGTGTTTAGATAGTTTACTTTGCGGTTAACTGGTATACTGCGTAGTTAATCAACTACTGGTCAAGGAACTTTTCAAAGTTTTAAGCTTTTGCCCTTATTCCTACGCCTTTCTTATGTTCTTGACGATAATTATATTTTCCCTACCAACACGGTCACCAAACTGAGAAAAAGCAATAATGTTGCATTTCTTTTTGCCTAAAAGGACTTTTAGACGTCTAGCAGCTCCCTGAGGACTTACTATACTAAAGGAGCCGCTACACTTTTTTGGGATAAAAGTATAAGATATTATGTGTTAATCCAGAGTATAAGCTACCTGTATACATTCAAATCTATTTAGTCATTGCGGAGTTGAGTAAAAACATACATACTCACACATTTTCGTGTAATGGTATTGTGATAGAGCTTATTATTTAGTCTAAAAGATCATATTTTATTTTATTTTTTATTTATTTATTTCAAATTAGCACCGCACAAAACGATTTACACGAATGACATTAATAACATTTTTAAAAACACAAAATCATAACAAATGTCACAAGATTACCTACAATAAGCAAAATAATAATAATTAAAGAGATTAAATACATTGAGTCAGATAATAGTCAAATTAAGATTATCAATTATTACTATAACATTATCTCCATGCATCGTTTACCATGTAAGGTGGCCAATCAGTACACGACCACGTACAGTCTGCTTTGAGAAAAGTGGTTCGCACAGGCATTCCGGTAGCAGTTCTGTGAAAGCTCATCATCCGACACCATGAGATGAGTCGTGTCCGATGTCGCATTGCTGCTCACACACCATGACCATCTCGGACCATTGAGATGGAGCGGGTCCCACAGGTGTCAGATGGATGTTTTTGGACCTTTAGTGCTTGCATTTATTACCTTTCTGCTATGATATGCTCAGAAAATTAGTGTATAGAAATGTTCTTGAACATATTCTTCTATAATATCAAAGAAACAACCAAGCTATTGACCTGCTGTGTTTTTTGATTCCTGAGCATTATAATCTAGGTCTTTTATGGTCAGAATGACCAAATGATGAATAAATAATCTTTTAAGTCTTCGTGCTTTATCTTTCACTACATCTACGCTCACCAACAGTCGAGTTGGTAATCAAACGTGGAATTATACGAGTTTTTTTTACTTCGGACTAGGTTAGCCTTTGATGCTATCTCACCTGAAAGCGATGATGTTGTGGTCGAAGATAGAGCACGTTGGCCCAAATGTTCAACTTCAGAAAAATATAGTGTTCTGCGGTCATGGTTGAATCACGATCATGGTTGGTTGGTCACGAGTGAATCGGTTTCTTCTAGGTAAAATTATGAGATCGTCAATTAACGAACGAAAATAGGATTATCTTGCGCCTTAATGGTATACATGTGATAATTTGTTATGCTCTAAAATGTGAAGGAAAACATTATTTTATTTAGTTTGTTGAGTTTGGAGGCCTGCGGGTGTACCCCTGGGAACAGGTTGCGTGCCCACGTCTGCGGTTTCTCCAGAACCCGCGCTCCCACGGACTGGCACACTGACCTACGCTGTTCTTGTTGCATTCTTGTTGCTACTATTGATTATGTTTTATGGATAGCATTTGACAGTAATTGATAAACGATCTGTTTTGTGTTCATTGATCTGTAATGTGGTTTAGTCAAACATGTGACAGTAGCTAAGGTGGCTCTTGTATTAGTTGTAGACTGTAGTAAGTATTAGTTTTCATATAGTACAAAAAAGTGCAAAGTTGGTGCCATATTCTGACTGATTCAAATTAAAGTACAGTTTAGTTTTGTGTACTTTTATTTTCAAATTAAATTTTACTAGGTTTTAATTTAAGTTAATATTTTATGATTATTGTAATAACCTTAGTGCAGTCACAGGATTTTTATGAAATGTATTGTAATTGTTCCTCAGTTACCAAGATACACCATATTTATTTATTTGCCTTTTATTAGCTTAGATGATTGTCGGGATGAACACAGAAATCCTGGGGAAAACAAATGATTCCTGAGATCTCCAAGATTCGATCATCGATTTTCTGCCTCACTACCTTTTATGATAGACAACTTTTTTAAGTTTCTGAGGAAAGACTAACTGTTTCAAATAAATTCTTCAAAATTAGGTACTTGATCAAATTTCAACCACAACCCTCGAGTAATTCAGCCGCGCATGCTCAAGTGCCTGGAAGCCATACCCTGGCCCCGGGTACTGGGAACTCTTTCCCACCCTCCGCACCAGTGCCGATGATTGATGTTGTGGTTCCCACACTCGCGTGTCGGCGTATTGCCCATTGTGCAGGTGTGGGGAATCAATTTTACACTTCTACTAATCGTAAGGTTTTGAGAACGTTCAAGCTGTAACACAGTTAACTTGTACGCTTGTTAGTACTGACTTGATTGAAAGGGTTATGTGATTAGAAACTCAGATAATAATGCGTCTAAAATTATAAATAAATACGCATATTTAAGACGTTGAGAAAGGCGAGTTCAGTTCTATGAGCAATAATACATATTATACTCTTTTGAAAACTAGTAGGTACAAGTATTTCTTTGAGCCAAAATCAATATGCCTTTTAGTCAGCCAGTTTTCAGTCAGCTCGTGACCACGCCCATTGTAACATGGTCGAAACGTCGAGCGAAAGGTACCTATTTTTGCCTTAATAAAATAATACGTGATAAGTCCCGATAAAAATTTAAAACACGTGTTCAAATCGCGAAAGTTTAAAAGTTACTAGAACACAACTAGAAACGACCTTCCACCCACTTGCCACCAGCAACCTTTCACAGGCAGAGGGCATCGCTCTACCACGGATAAGTTTTTACAGTTTAACAATGTGCTACAGAAAAAAAAAGCTTTCTAGTTTGGTTAGTATTTTCGGTAGTCTTTCATCTACCCCAATATATCAAGCAACACCATCATTATCAACAGCTCGGTAATCAATTACGTTTGTGTACAAACTCGTAATTTAATAATTACCATAATGAAAATTCCAGCAGCGTTTTACATGTTCATAAAACGAGCTATTTAGTTTTATGCGTTAGTTTACGAAGTCGTTTGGAGTCGCCGTGAGCTTCGCTGCAGCTTGTACTTATACCTGATCGGTAAGATATGATATTCTCTTAGCTTTGAAATAATACATAGGTCATCTTACTTTCATGAGGCCGAAAGGTTCTGAAATGGAGACCACGGACCGGTAAGCGCAGCGTAAGACAATGGACTAATTATTTATTGAACCATTAGAAAAAAAAAACTTCTTGACGAATAGTATCCTAAATCACAAACGACCTAAAAGAGACCGCAGGGAAACTCTGTATGCAGGCCGCTTCCAACCGGCTCTTATGGAGATCGATGGGGGAGGCCTGTGTCCAGCAGTGGACGTTCTACGGCTGAAATACGGCTAAATATTTGATACTCTTGCCTTTTTTCAGTAAGCGACTTGTTTTATCTAGATCTTATATGAAATCAAGATATATATGACTTAAGATTCTACGTTTCGTGCGTTCTCTATCTCGCTCGCGCATTTTAACATTTTTAAAGATATAAAATGATTAAGTGTACTTAAATTAAATCTAAGTAGAACAAATAAAATAAAATAAAATTACAAATGTTCAGTGAAGTAAAAATTTTGGAACAAAACATAAAAACTGAATAGAAAAATAATTGTACCAGAATACATTATAAGTACGTGTGTAATTTTTTTTTTGATTATGCACAACCTAAAAAAACAGATTATTAACGAAAACTTAAATAAATAACTAAAAACTAAAACATAAAAAATCTTTTTTTTTTTTTAAATCTTTTACCTACTTAACTTACTTCTTACTTATGAACAAGTTTTTCATTGAAAAATTATGTTTTTACTTCTTTCAAATTAACATTTGAATGGAGAATATTTGTAGAAGACAAGTTTGCTACCAACAAACTGCCATACCAATCTTTTCATAGTCTATCCTAGCCAAGCCGTTAAGTATCGATGTGTTAGTGGGTAAGTGACATAAATGCAACACATCATTTAATTACCTTCTAAGGTAGATAATGGTGACCATGTGTAAAATGTCCTTAAAATACTCGTTACGCTGTGATCATTGGTAAGAAGAGCGCTAAACGCATAGTTCAGGAGCTAATGTATCAAGTCCCTAAAAACGTTTTGATTTCACTCTTAAGTTATTAAGAAGTTGTAATAAATAAATAACTAATAATGTTATAATGTTATAACGCATTAATAATATTCTAATATTATGTATACGATGTGTGTTAGTTTGTTGGATTGGTTGTTCCTTTTTCACGCAGCAAAACAGCAACGGGTCGACGCTATTTTTACAATGAAATAGTTAGAAGACTGGAGACATAGGATACTTTTTATCCCAGAATATAGACGGTCTAAAGAAAATATCCACGGGATTGAAAACACGCGGTGCAGCTAGTAAAACAAATAAATAAAAGTAATAATTAGTATTATTAATAAGTCATTACTCTTATATATATTTATTGAACCGATGACGTGCGGTGCGTATTTTACGCCATTTAGGTTACTACTCTAAATTTTAAACTACTTTGTTTGTAATCCTGTTCTAGTAAACGGCTCTAACGATTTCGATAAAGCTTTTAGCTTTTAGTTTTTAATGTTTAGCTTTTAGCATAATCTATCAAATCTCTGTCTCATCACCGGGAGAATTATTTTTTATGCGAGCTTTTATGACAGAGCGATATTTAGTAGCACTGACACTCGCTACATTGAACTAATATTTTAAGCTCTATTTTGCTGCAATTTTGGCTCTTCTTGTACTAGTTTATATTAATACCTACCGTGACAACTTACACCCCTGTCTCTCGCACTATAACTTCATAAACAACGAATGTGAAGTGTGTCGTAGCGTAGAGCTATGAAACGTGACTGCAGCGGGCGCTTGGTTCCGCGTATGAAATACTGCTAGTTTACTGCTTCCGGCGCTTCCGGTAGGGCGGCCAATAGGCGACGGATCAAAACAAGACTTTTACTTCTATATAAGTCGGAATATCCAAAAATCTAATGGTTACTTACTTTAAGAAATCGTAGGGCTTTAACAGTTTTTATTAGTACCTAGAATTGATCTACGTTTAGCCATCAACTCGCCTGATGGTAAGCGAAGACGGAAAAAAGCGAAAAGCGAAAAAAATATTCACATGTCTATATAACAGATAAAAGCGATTGCCTAAAGCATTAAATATTAATTAGTTATGTGTTCCTTGGCAGCTTTAATCCCCTTGTCTTAACGACCAACTATCCTGATTCTTCAGCTATGTCTGAGCAAAAATATCATGTCAGTCCATATTTGTTTACATTGACGTCAAGAAGAACAAACTAATACACACACTTCAGAAGTGAGACATTTCGTGTGGCCACCCCATGCCCAGGTGGCAACGCAAGAGTTAGCGGCGCACGCGCATCTCTATTTTCAGAGCAATTTAGGAAAGCGCGCGCGGAATCCACGAGCTCGGATTTCAAACGAGCGCCGTATTTCAAATATCGAACCGAATATCCCCCGTTTTATTGGTGCCGTTTCGTGTTCTTTATTTAACTTCTTATTTTCTTGTGTTTATTTTAGATAATTATTTTGTAATTTTGCCAGTACATTTGTGTGGCTAATTTTGATTGATTCATCTTTAAAGTTTCTTACTCTTTTCGACGTTTGCTATATTGGACCCCGAAAATATCAAAAAGTCTCTTTTTATGAGGCGACAATAATTTTCTTCTTCTTCTGCGAAATATTAGAGAACCGTGACTAATATCGCAGGACTGAACGTATATTTTTATGTCGTTTATGACCAAGCCTTGAGATGTGGGGGTGAATTCGGCAACATCTGTGTAATGTTTACTGTATACAGAATACATGAATATGTAACTTATACGGCATTGTGTTGCATTGCACGCTTACAGTCGATTTACTAAACTTTTGTAATGGATTGACCATGTCGTAAAAATAGCAAAAAATTTGATCTCCAAACTTGCTTCGTAAACAGATATTTCATAATTTGACTGTCCAAGTGTCCACGACAATTGTGAAGCGACATTGTGTTTCAATGATAGGTACATTTTGTTTACAGCTGTGTAAATCTAACCGCACGGTTGGTGGACAATAAGTTACTAACTTCTATTTTTCTATATAACATTTTTTTTGATGATGATTTCATCATCATCAGCCAGAAGACGTCCACTGCTGAACATAGGCCTCCCTCTTTAACCTCCACACTGAACGACATCTGCATCTGCAACCACTGGATGCCCGCGACTCTCACAATGTCGTCGGTCCATCTAGTTTCTTACGGAAAGAAAAAATTATAAAATTGCGCAGAAAATTTGAGAAAACTTCACAACGATTTTAACTTCGCGTGTTTGACAGTTCTGAGACAGGACAACGTCTGTCGGGTTGGAAAATTTCAGAAAACTTAACGGTGATTTTAACTTACGGGAGACATCGCGGGGCGCAGCTAGTTTATTATAAATGGTGGTAGCCTATTCCATGTATAACTTAAATTTTTTTCTATAGGGGTCTTTCTGTATTTTTGCGGCTCTATCGTACTAAGTTGTGACCTTCCCGGTCACAGCTTGGCTTACTGGTTTAATTCCTATTATTAAATTTATTACTAAATTGATAATTTAGAATAACCAAACTCAATAGTTTCGGGTGTATATTGGAACGCCTACGAAAGTGTTTATATGTATATATATTATTTTAGTGGAAAGTGGAGTTCGTGTATTGTCTGACAGCCGTTGGATCACCTTCAAAATAGGCCGCCTTATAACAACAAACCTACTTATTATTAAGTTCACACGATAGTTTCGGAGCTAACCACTTGGATAACATTCTATTGGATGGATTATCGCTTTTATGCAGATACATAAATTAATTGGCGTGTTTATTTTTAAGCGCATTACTTCGAATAAGTACTAGATAAACAAATTGGCGGCATTACTTCGAATAGGTACTATTATAGGTAAATAATATAGACATTTTTATATTTCCAATTCCTAAAATCAAAAGCAGCTGTATTGTCGAAAACTTGTAGGTCTATTATTTGATGATAATATTTACGGCCGTATTATGTACAGTACGTCAAAAGTAATAAGCGTTGCCAAAAACCTGTCTGTATATAGCCATTAGCTCTCCTCCTATGATATCGACAGCAAACACGAGAGTTGTATGCGATATATCGCTCGGCACCTACAGACTGAATGATGCTTTGCCATTATTTCGCCAGGTTCCAATAAACCTCGTTTCGCAGACCCACATACAGGTGTTGGTACTGGGTGAATCACCAACCATTCTGCAGTAGCTAAGTAGCAGAGATAGTGAGAACAGACAAACCAGGGAGAACTTAGTTATTTTACCCCTCGCTTTCTAAGCCATACCTACTAGCTGGAGATCGGACTGAGAGGCGTGCCTTGGGGAGGCCTTTCTCAAATCACGTAAAATTTGCCTGATCCTCGGCTTTTCTTATCCAGTTTATGTCAATTTCCGTCTGAATATCGTTACTCTATAGAGACGCAGTCACTACGCTAAGTTTGCGAAGTCATGGTCTTTTTTTAACATTAATTTTTCCTTGTACCATGAGAACTACAATCTGCGCATCTTCAGGACTAAACAGAATAGTTTTTTTTTAATCGACCTGCTCCATCCATGTCCATACTCAGCAACAACATCGCTTGTATACGATTAATTAAGTGCTGGCCAGACGTAGATCAATTTACAATTCGGCAGAGCAACACAAGCGACGCAAATATGCTAACCTCGGCAGTGGTTACATATTTGAGGCGTTTGGGGTCAAGACATTGGGCCCTTGGGGACCGGGAGCTCACTTCATTTTCAAAAATCTTTCAGAGCGCCTGGTTAATGCGACGCGTGACCAAAATGCTGGCGTGTTTCTGGCTCAACGCATAAGCATTGCCATTCAACGTGGTATCCAGCATGCTGCGTATACTGCCAACTGGTAGTGGGCTTGAGCATTTGTATTGTCTTTAGACCTTCAACGGTGTATGGGCAGTCTAACTGTATTTGTAGTGTTAGTATTAGCTTGTATTTTGTTTAGTAAAGGCATTTGCCCAACAGAAAAATAAACAATAAAAAAAAAAATGGAATGGATCACTAATACACCACACCCTTAAATTCGCTTATTTGTTTCAGTTTACATTACGGCCAGGTTTCAGACTAAAGTATTGCCGAACACGAACAGGTACATGTTCAAACAAACTGCCGGGAATAGCAGCTTACCATGTAACTGCAGGAGTACAGGATGTTTTGCCTAGCTACCTACTACCTGCTACTCCTGCTAGGTATAAGTTTAAACTACATACCTAGCGTGAATCATTCAAACTTTGTGGCAGCTTTGAATTCATTGGCAACGTATAGAGGGGTACTTATGCAATATAAATGTTAGAAATCGACCCAGGCGATAGACATTTTATATTTTGTAGATGTCAAAAGTCTAATCGGTGCCAGCAGGACGCACATGAGTATAGAAAGCTTACATATTTCGAGTCGATACGTCATCAGCTCAAATCCAAGGTGACAAATCTATGCGATCTACGCCACGGAAGCGATACGCACGCGTCGGCGTCTGCCTCAGAACTAAATAGCGTAAGCGACAAATCATATAAAACTCCAGATTAATCAAGAATTATTTTAATTATAAATTAAACAAATGTACATTTGTTACATACATTATATAAATGACCATTAGAATATGAAAAGACAAATTCTGAAGAACTTTTAGATTCGGAAAAATAAATTAAACGTGTTTTATTTAGCTATTTATTTTGTTGTTTTATTTCAGCAGGCCTGTTTTCGCCGAAATATTCTATCGAGAAAACTTTCTCCAATCATGTTTTTAAAATCATATTAAACTTATTTATATCCCATCTTCAATATCTTTTATAATAAAAACAATTTGGTACTGATTGCCATAACCGTGCAAATTCATGCAACGCAACCCAAGTTGACGACATAATTATCAACTCTCAAGGAGCGGAACAATCACAACATTAACTAAAATAAGTGTTTTTAAGTTCGGTTCTAAAGTTTGGTGCGAAGTGCACCTAGTGCATGCCAAATGCAGGATGTTTTGTCCCAGTTACGTGGTTGCAAGCAAGCAAGGGCGTGTATTTCCCTCTGTGAGAGCAGTTTTCGGGGTATTTCTGAGATTGTTGTGTAAACGTATCGCATAACTTATTTCCGGTAGGAAATGTTTAGAGAATTGTTAACTGTACCATCACACAATATCATAAATGTGAAAGTGTGTTTGTTGGTTTGTTTGTTTCTCTTTCACGCACCAACAGAGCAACGAATCGACGTGATTTTTGCATTGTAGTGTCGGAGAGTGGGATAAGGAAGATTGTGGATGATGATGATTTAGGTATAATATTTTATAATATTTTATATGTTGCCGGATACGATAACAACTGCTCCAAGTGTCAGCTGCTTTAAAAGCAGACTCAAGCGCTGGCTCATCGAGCAAACGTTCTATGACTTCAATGAGTTCAGGAGTGAGGACAAATTAAGGAAATAAAATTGATTAAATACAACAAGTAACAAGGAACAAGTATACACTTGTGAAATTTTAATATTAATAATTAATGATAGACATAATAATTATTTAACCATTTTAATTTTTTGTTTGTTATATATAACTTTTTATATACCATTTTCAATATAATTATATTATTAATTGACTTGTAAATTTAAATTTACTAATAAATGACTTTGACTTTGACTTTGACTTTGACTATACAGGGTTACACATGGACTGCACTAAACCGAAATGAGGTCATAGTACAATAGTCTATATGCGTAACCCTGTATTTATAACGTTTTGATTCAATAGTTACCTACAATGCGTAGGTAACTATTAAATCAAAACATTGATCAATCGTAGATGTAACGGTGTCTATCGTAGCGCACGTAGGCGACAATGGCGCCATCTCTTATTAAAACACGCGTAGGCGTGGCCCTTCGTTCAAATTTATCAGTTTGATGGCCAAACACCGACAATCGACTAATCATGAGGCAGCAATATCTAATATCACGGAATGGCCACGCGAAGTTAAAATAAAGTTTATTAGCTTTCTTTAGGCATTTTTCTCATAGTCATAGTCTCAGATCAGATAGACAAGGGCGATATGCTTTAGTACAATTATTGTTCGTATTCAAATTTCTATTGTTTAATTTAAAAATCACTATTCCGCTAAACCACTTGTTATTAGTTGTTGTTGGTAGTTAGTTTGTATGGAAGACCTATATAGTCCACTACAAAAGTTTGTCTTTAAATTTTTTTTTTTTTTGTTGTTGTTTCTTTTTTGTTTGGCTCTCAGAAAGCCATTCCGGCCAACAGAACGCTCAGAGCGCGAGTCCTACTCGCACTTGGCCGGTTTATTTTAGTTGTAATATCCCACCAACTACTCGTTGTTTGCCAACTAACTACTGTTTGTAGAAAATAATTATAATTATTATACTCATTAAAATATAATTACACAAACAAAACGCAAACAATAAGACAATAAAAAAATAATTTTTCTAATTATTTCTCAGTTCTTTGGACATTTTTTCTTTGTTGTGGTTTATCTACCTGTAGTTTTTGCAACCTACCGGGTTCGTGACAAAAACTTACCTATACCTGCACCAATCATTATCATCTACGTATTGTACCTATTTGGTATATAACAGTCACGGCTGCAGTGAGTTTTTGTATCTCTAAAACCTAGATTTTTATGGACTTCGAATGCAAGCTAATTTGGTTTTAGAATAAACTGGCCAAGTGGGAATTGGGCTCGCGCACTGAGGGTTCCGTACCACCACATACATTGTTAACTACTAAAGTAGTGCAAAAATATTGCATCACGCCCAGGCGGTCACCCATCCAAGTAGGTACCAACCTACTGACCGTGGCCGACGTTGCTGACAAAAAAAGTGACACCGACTCACACTTGGTCATTATTAATTATTTGTTGTTTTACTTTAGAGCGTGTCTTATAATTTTGACGCTTGTACGTATTATCGTTTTTACATTAGAGCTAATACAAAATATGTTTGTTGTATGGGGATCCCTTTAGTTATTACTTTTTGACATTATTATTATTTCTTAGGTAATCCGCTGTAACATTACATATTCTGTTAAAATTACAACTGGCTATCTATTACGGTTCGAAAGATACGGCCGTTAAAAGGTAGGACGGACAGACGGACAGACAGACAGCGTAGGCTTAGTAATAGGGTCCCATTTATACCCTTTGGAACGGAACCCTAAAAACGTGTTGAATTAATAGGTACTAATGTTTTCTTTACCTTTTGCTTACCTAAAGATTCGCGAGGTCCGCCAATGTTTGAACATGGCTGAAGGGAGATATACTTACGTTGCTCCAGTAATAAATAGGTAGTTACAATAACTGATCTAAATACTAGCATTCTGTCAAAAGAAGAACCCTTCAAGAACTTCTACAAATAAACTTCTATTATAAAGAGGAAAGATTTGTATGTATGTTTGTAACGAATTGGCTCAAAAAGTACTGGACCGATTTTAAAAATTCTTTCACCATTTGAATGCTACATTATCACTGATAATATAGGCTATATATATATACCCGTGCAAAGCCGGGGCGGGCCGCTAGTGAAAATCTGCTCAGCTGTTAGAAGATCAGCTCTTTTATCGGGGGTTTAAAAAAATACAATCAGTTTTATTGATACATTTGTAATATTATAACACCCCCGGCAATTCGGCCAGCATTTTGGAAACGATGCTTTGCCTATGGCCAGTGGCCAGTGGCTATTCAGGGGTGCAAGTACCGTTCTTTTAGCGATCGTCAAATTGACAGTTGAGGTCGTCAAATTCGATAATATGCCATTTTTTCAGTACTCGCTGTGATCGATTCTATGGCATTTTAGCGAATTTGACGATCGATAAAGAACGGTACTTGCACTGCTGATTAGTGTAATGTAATTATATTGATTTTAATTTGGGTTAGTTTTTGGTATGATTCCAAATTTGTTAATTTTCTTGTTTTTATTAATACATTTTCCTTGAAGATACAAAAATAAATAAAAAAATACCTTCAAATATTATTCAATTTTAAAAGCATTTTAAATCTATTGTGATTATGTAGATATAACAACACCTAATCTCACATTCGCATCGTTCACAAATAACAGCGCTTGCGCACGACTAAATGCAATCTCAAGATGGCGGACAATGACGCCCCATTATAATGCTAATTACCAGTTTTCCTAGACATTATAATATAAATAATTAGTTTTTATTTAGCCAATGAATTGCCAAGGTCTCTCAGATCTCACGCTGATCCGAGAGATGTTAACAAATTAATGAAATAATGTGAGAATTGCTTTATTTGTTCAGCGACTCAGAAATTATAGTTGAATGTACATTGTTTTTCTAAAATTTTCTGCGCAATATGCGGCAATGCACGGTAATCACCCTGGGAGCTGGACTCGCGTGAGACTGATCTAAACTAGTCGTGTCTACCTACTCCTACTGCTATGTAACCCTGGGAGTCCTGGGAAATTACTATATAAGAACCAACGATCTCCCGGATGATCCACCTGGGCGAGAAGTCGTGCACGAAGGGTGGGATTATGTTGTTTTTTTTAATTCTTATCCTATTTACTAACAGGGTTTAATGTTTGTTTACCTATAGTACAGGTAAACAACAGGTAGGTAGGTCTTGACCATAAAACATAATTCCGAATATTTGTTGCCAGTTGAATACCTATAATGAGAGCCTAGTGCGAGTTTTTTTAACTGTGTTTACTATTATCTATATCTATACTAATATTATAAAGAGGAAATTTTGATTGTTTGTTTGTTTGCATTGAATAGGGTCCGAAACTATTGAACCGATTTGAAAAATTCCTTCACTGTTGGGATGCTACACTATCCCCGGTTAACATAGGCTATATTATAATTTCAAAAAAAATAGGGATCTTACTAAAACTCCAATAATGTAACCCAAGGTGTAAAAAAATAAGATTTGTAATTTTGACATTGCGTGTTTGACAGTTCTAAGACAGGACAACGTCTGTCAGGTCTGCTAGTAATATAATAAAGAGGAAAGATTTGATTGTTTGTTTGTTTGTTTGCATTGAATAGGCTCCGAAACTACTGAACCGTTTTGAAAAATTATTTCACTGTTGGGAAGCTACACTATCCCCGGGTGACATAGGCTATATATCTACACCCGTCCGAAGCCGGAGCGTACCGCTAGTATAAAATAAGAACAACGCCATCTTGATGGCACCACTCTTACTTCATACAAATCGTAGTCGTAATCGTAATAGGCCTGTGCTAAGCCTGCAGCTTCTAGGCTACTCGAAGGAAAAGCATAATGTTATCTTCTTCTTGACTTTGTACCTTAGTCGATGGACTAAAGTATAAACAACGAGCGAGTGACGCGAGCGGTCACAGTGGAGTGCGCGGGCACTCCTCTGGGTCACGCACTCCGCGCACGGTAATAGTGGGAGCTACCAAGTTGCACTGTTTGAACGAATTTGGATCGAGTTAAATGAAAACTGTACCAATTTAACAGGAGTTAAGTCATCATCATCATGCAGCCATAGGACGTCCACTGCTAGACATAGGCCTCCCCCATCGATCTCCAAAAGAGCCGTTTGGAAGCGGCCTGCATCCAACGTTTCCCTGCGGTCTCTTTTAGGTCGTCTGTCTAATAGACGTGGACGCCTTCCGCTGCGGTTACCGGTCCGTGGTCTCCATTCAAAAACCTTTCGGCCCATCGGCTATCTGTTCTGCGTGCTATGTGCCCTGCCCTCTGCCACTTCAACTTGCTAATCCGGTGGGCTATGTCGGTAACTTTCGTTCGTCTATGGATCTCATTTCTGATTCGATCTCGTATAGTTTGTGAACCATTATGCCGCGCCGTGGATGACTCTTCGCAGCAAGTTGTTCAAGTGACAATGCTTCGAGTAACTTTAGTTGCCATTCCATAAAGAGCGTGGTTATACGTTATTATTATTAAGAAATGACAGTCCACGTACCGTGGTCCAGAGTTCAAGGTAACAAGAGTACGCAAATCGAAATAAAAACTCATATTTATCACATTAGTCATCATCATTTCAGCCTATCATGTTTCCTCTGCCGGGACACAGGCCTTCTCTCAAATAGAGAGAGAGAGAGTTTGAGAGATTATGTCATTGAACTATTGATGTCTAGGCACCGTTCTTACCGTCACCACTGAATAAATAATAGTACAAATATGTCACAAAAAATATGAGAATTTTCCTTTCATGCTTTTTAAATGGGTATTTCCATCCGACACAGATGTGGATATAAATACCATTTGACTATGTTCTTTATTATGGCTAACAAAATATTTTATCGAATATTTCGTTGTAAAATTAGGTTTTAATATATTAGTGGCATTAACCTCTTATTTCATAAACAAATAGAGACGTTTCCATGCAACCGAATAGTTATTTGAAACCACAACATCTCCTATCCGGTGCGCGAGGGACATTCACACGCGCCTAAATCAACGTTTTAATTCCCATCTACACCTCTACCCCATTAGTAGTGTTATTATAGCCACTATCGCTTTAGCGGCATTCAAACTATACTTTACTTCCGCAGTTGATTTATTTATGCCTTGGACGAATAAACCACCGCCTGGGACATATCCACGGAACATATTCTTCGCCGCGACACCCCCCAGCGCGGCGCCGCGCCCTGCTCGCTCTATCC
This sequence comes from Agriopis aurantiaria, assembly GCA_914767915.1. NCBI lineage: Eukaryota > Metazoa > Arthropoda > Insecta > Lepidoptera > Geometridae > Agriopis > Agriopis aurantiaria. The sequence continues at coordinate 19,327,682 of OU611982.1, read as the reverse complement.
CTCATAATAAAATGCCACAAACAAAAACTTTAGCCTCATCCATTAGTTGAGGTCTTACTGTGTCAATTACAATTATCTACTGCTGGCTTAATCAATTATTGTTAGACAGTTTTCACGATTATTACACATTGAAAATAAACATTTTAAACCGATTACGCGTGAATTTTTGTAATTATTTTGATTCCTGTCGTAGCCAATCGTAGCTCCATATTAACAGCCACTAATGCAGAAAATCTCAATCCCCGCGCAACGACCAGCGAGATGGCATCGACTGGATTTGTGTTGAATTATATAAAAAAATATGTAAAAATCACGTTTATCAATCGTAACAAACTAAAGGAGCCCAAACTTGAAGGTTCCTTACACGTGGTATCGAGGGTCTGGCTGCATTATTAGATCAGTTCGATGTAACCAAATTATTGTATTGTCATCCGAATTACTTGCTACTTGCTAAGTTTAAAATCGATACGACATTTTATAGAAGCGTTTTAAAAATAAGTAATAGGTACATTTTATTAAGTACCTTGTACGTAGGTACCTATGTCATCACGGAGTTCAGTAAGTCCTTCCTTTAAAAAAAAAAAAAAAAAAGTCCTTCCAAAAATAAATTAATCAAAATTGGTTCAGCCTTTTTTTGGTTAAAGTAAAAAGGTGATAATCATAAATGCAGATAAATTTATAAATAGAATTAGCCATTTACGGCCTTATTTATAAAGTTAAGCAAAGCTTGCTCTGTCTTGTTTTCACCTGTGACAATTTCCGTCAACGAGAAGTTGACAACAATTTTAAGCATTGCTTAACTTTTAAGTAACGTTTATAAATAAGGCCGTTAATGTTTAGGATGTTTCATATCCCGTGGTTTATTCATCCCGGTATTCGTGGTTTATTTGGTATGCCCGCTGGTAGCCGCTTAGTTCTCGGATCACGTGGAGTATGGGCATTTCCCTTTCCGAAACGCGGCGAGAGGCCAAAGACACGGGATGTGAACACGATTTACTGATACATCTATACGGATACAATCAAATACTTTGATTAGGAGATGGGTAAACGATAGTGATGACAGACACCGGGTTGAATTTCTTTGGTCATCGATCCTTGGCTCGTCCAAGTTACTTAATCCACTATAAGCTTCGACCAAAATAAAATGAATGGACGGGTCATAACCATTGAACTTGCTCAGTAAAAACGAGTCAAAACCGTCGGACATAAATACTTCAACACCTAATTATAACCAAGTATAGTACATTTGTTACAATAATAGAAATAGTTATTTGTTGTATATTTACACTTCTGAAAAGCACACGAAGGCAAATTTTTGTTAGATGTTTCGTTATCATGTAACAATAGTCTTGTGTCTTGAGACCGACTGAAACGAAGTGAGCGCCAGCGCTCATTTTGTAACCTTAAAAATGCACTTCTTCTGGGCATGTCCATTAATTTTATTTTGGTCGAAAGACTATAAGTAATCTTTCCAGCCGAAAGATTAGGCTGGTCGTCACAGTCCGCGGAATAAACACAATGGAGAAGGCCTGGACTGGCGCACGCGCATCTAATTAGGCATAAGTACAAACAAGTAGAATTAAAAACAGGATATTCTCCAATATGCACTGGGCCAGCATGGTGGATCAGCCCTACCTCTCTCTCTGAGAGAAGTTTTGTGTCCCAGCAGTAAGCTGATAATGATGAATATGACAAGTAAGTACCAAAATCGTTTGAAGCATGTGATATTATTGCTTCAATGCTCCTCAAAATAAATACTAAAGAATGTACAAAAAATTGTTGGAGCTTACAATTAATTTTGGGTATGTATTTTGCGTAGTTAGCGAGTACGATTTGTTCAGTCTCAATTTAATGATAATGATATTAATGAGACCACCACCGTGACGGGCTTCAAGGATGGACACCCGAATAATAGGCGAGGTTTTAGGGTTCCGCAGGCGAATACATGAATGCAAATCTTGATACTCGCTTCAACGTTGTATAGGTCTATCATAGCAGTCATCATCATCATCATTTCAGCCGTAGGACGTCCACTGCTGGACATAGGCCTCCCCATCTATCTCCAAAAGAGGCGGTTGGAAGCGGCCTGTATCCAGCGTTTCCCTGCGGTCTCTTCGTCCTACGCTGCGCTTACCGGTCCGTGGTCCATTCGAGAACATTTCGGCCCCATTGGCCATCGGTTCTGCGTGCTATATGCCCGGCCCACTGCCACTTCAACTTGATAATCTGGTGGGCTAGGTCGGTAACCTTTGTTCGTCTACGAATCTCCTCATTTCTGATTCGATCTCGTAGAGAAACCTCGAGCATCGCCCTCTCCATAGCTCGTTGTGCGACTTTTAGCTTGCTTATGAGGCCTATAGTGAGAGACCACGTTTCACTGTCGTATGTTATCACTGGCAACACACACTGGTCGAAGACTTTTCTTGGCTTTTTGGCTGTACGTACGAAACTTATTTTTCACGCACACTAAGAAACTTGTAGCGACACTAATGAACTAACATGCAAAAACGGCGGCAAAGTCGTCTGCTGGGTGAGCTCGAATAAAAGCATCAAGCCTGATTTAGGCCTGATGCGATCGCATCCGCCACGCCACTTACCATATCGTCCTTGTTTGTCTGTTCTGAGATGTCCCATCATTTGCAACTGGGCATTGCTGCGTTTAGGATTAAGTAAGTACAATAAGTACGTACCCTCAGGTACCGGCAGGCCAAGTCTCAAACTGCTAACTCCAAAGCTTAACGTGTCAACTAAAACACGGAATCGCTGAGATTTAAAACACCGAGATGATAATATATACTCGAAGACTCGATAATGCGAGTTTGGCAAGTGTCGCAGACCTGGGGCCTTACGGATAACAGCTAATTGCGGCACCTAATCCACTCTGACGGACTGAGCGACAACACAACTGAGCGGATTAGGTGCCGCTATTAGCTGTTGCCCGTAAGGCCCCAGCCTGCAGTTCCATGGGTAGGTAAAAAATAAATATATTGTGTATTGTGTATATATATCTATCTCTACATAATCTCCTCTCTGAGCTATGGCTGTCTGGAAGATATCGCTTTTACTTTGAATACAACTTTTTTTTTATGCCATAGGTGGCAAACAATCAGACGGACTGCCTGATGGTAAGCAGTCGCCGTCGCCTATGGATACTTGTAACACCAGAGGCATCACAAATACGTTGCCGACCCTTTAGAACTCGATTAACTTTTACTTTAATACCAGTTATTTTGCTCTTTGTATGTAATTCTTGGTGTAAAAAATAAATCTTTTTCATGTATCTAATAGGTATATGTAATTGGCATTTATTTAAAAACATGTAAGATTTAAATATCTTTGGTTATTGTTAGTATTGTATACTGAACCCTGGAGCAGTGAGTACTGAATAGATTAGCCAGTGTTGATACTGACCGAGGAAACAAATATCCCGGAAGCAAGCAGAATTGATTTGTTATTCATTGTTTTGTAAACTTTTGTTCGTTAAACGGGTCAGACTAGGACCATTATTACCGAGTTAAAGTTAAATTAATTAATCAAATTAAGTATTATATATACAAACAATATTTCTTTGAAAGTGAAATGCTAAGTGCCCCAAAGTAAAACGTATCCCTCAAGGCTTCGATCAAAATAAAAGGAATGGACGGGCCCAGAAGTAGCGCATTTTTGAAGATTACAAGATGAGTGCCGGTGCTCACTTCGTTTCAGTCGGTCTCTAGCCGTAGGAAGTGCGACACAAGTCTTTTGTTACATGATAACGAAACATCTGACAAAATTATGCCTTCGTGTGCTTTCCCGAAATGTAAATACACATCAAAAAACCGCTATCTATTTTTTGTAACAAATTTACTGTACATGGTTATACTTAGGTGTTGAAGTATTTGTCCAACGGTTTTACCTCGTTTTTATTGAGCAAGTTCAATGGTTATGGCCCGTCTATTCATTTTATTTTGGTCGAAGCCTCAAGGGTGTTGTTTGTACACTCGTACGTGAAAAGTATGCGTAGAAGTAAAGTAGGTTTCGAAAACTTAAAAGTTAACAATATATGGCTACTAGTTTCTCAAAGAGAGCTAGCTGTCGCTAGAGTCCATTGTAGGGTACTAATTTCTAATAGTTTCCATCCTTTAAAAGTCACTATTATGGTCATAATAAAATGGACAATAAAACTGAAAGGCATGATGAAAATTGCTAATCAGGAAGTCATTTTATTACCATGTCAGTGTGTTAATTTATTAAGGTAATTAAGACTTCTGTGAACTCTAAATTGATATCAATTTAGAGGTGGTTTATGACCTTTGTTGCAATTAATCATGTGTTTCAACATTAAACTTGTAAACAAAACTTTGTTTGACCCGTAAGGCAAAGAGTTTTACATATAAGACCAATGTCTTATTTTCACCGAATTTATTTTAGTAAAATATCTGATACCTTGGAGTATCTACCAAAAGCGCTCTGATAGAAAAAAATATATAAGCGACTCCATTACCACCTGGTATTGCGTTTTTTAAATTAAATAATTGGCTTGCATTTGACCGCCACCTTTCGTGATGTTGAGCGATGATGCGGTCTATAATGGAGCACGCTTGCCTACAAGAAACCGATTCACTCGTGATTTGAAGACATAGGTAACCATCGGGGAACACCAATTCAGGCAGCGCATTCCACAGAAAAAAAAATCAATACAAAGACAAAAACATTTCTAGAATCAGCCCGAGACTCAAGAATCGTTTTATGTTTTTTTTACCAGAATTTTCCAAGCAATTTTCTTAAATTAACTTGAGAAGACCTTGAAGTTTTTGCGTGACCCGTGTATAGTCACCGTGAGTAGCACTTACCGCTGGCAGTGGCAGTAACCACTCGTGTTTGTAATGAGCTTGGCGTCGCTCGGAGCGTGACGCTGACTCACTCCTGCGCATCCCAGTAGCGCTGACGTAACACCGGAGTAGCACGCGACTTCTTTGTACGTCGTGTCCTTGTAGATTAGCCACTATTTTACTACTTTTACGGTAGAGACAGAGTATAAACATAATAATAAAAAATGCTTGCGTGTGTCTGGCTCAGTGCATAAGCATCGCGTTCATCGACCAAAATAAAATGAATGGAAAGCCCTAACCATTGAATTTGCTCAGTAAAAAGGAGTCAAAACCGTCGGATATATATATCAACACCCAATTATAAAAATTTATGTACAGTATGTTTGTTTGTTTCAAAAATAGATACCGGTTTTATTTGTGTATTTACACTTCGGGAAAGCATACGAATGCATAATTTTGTCAGATGTTTCGTTATCACGTAACAATAGACTCGTGTTGCACTTCTTACGGCTAGAGACCGACTGAAACGAAGTGAGCACAGGCGCTCATTTTGTAATCTTCAAAAATGCACTTCTACTGATCCTGTCCATTCATTTTGTTTTGGTCGAATATTGCGTTGCCATTCAGCGTGGTAATGCATCCTTTTTCACGCAGCAAAAGAGTCACGGATTGACGCGATTTTTGCACAGATATATTTGAAAGCCGGAGAGTGACATAGGATACTTCTTATCCCGGAAAAATGTACGGGTCCGCGGGGCACAGTTATATAGTAGTATATGGTCAGTACTTTCAAGCTGCTATCAAAGGCATCTCATTACTTGCGAAATATTTTCCATTAGTTCAAGTTTCAATGAGTGATTCCAACATGGCCGCTTCCGGCGCTTCCTTACATGCTTCAGCAACACACCATGTTTCAGTACATTGTTACTGCACCACTACTATTGTACACTCTATTTCCTGAAGATAAAGTACGTTTTAAACGAGGGGTGAAATGTATGAGAGATGTATTGTTTGATAATGTCTCGGTACTCCAGGGTGGTCTCTCGTTAAGTAGACGTATCAGTGCGCCCGCATCCATAATGCTATAAATAAATGTTATTGTTTAGTAATAGTTGGATTGTGGTGATCATTTCAAATAGTTTACATTTTAATATGCTCTTTTCGGAGACCGCGGACCGGTAAGCGCAGCATAGGCAAGGGCGGATCCAGCTTTGGTGTCGGGGTGGGGGTTTAATTTTTTAAATTAATTTTCATATTATTTACTGGTCCACCTAGGTCCTGGACCCAGCCCAGGGGCGTCTTAACCCCCATGATCCCCCCTTCAACGTCCACCCACAAGATGGATAGACGACTTAATTTTAGGAAGTAAAGCGCTGTTTTGTATGCTGTTTAAAAATAATATCAATTTCCATTCTTAATTTTTTCCATGGGCAGGATGTTGAAATAAGTACCTAGTGTTTGTTTTAATTACACACATTGTTTTTAAAATAAACAAATATAAGCATTAAAATACCACATACAAATAACTATTTAGAATTCTAGACGACTAATAAAATATAAGTATGATTTAAATAATATACAAATGAAACTCGTATAAAACTTATGATAAAACACAAAAAAAAATTATATATGAAAGGTGATGTTTGTATGTATGTAACTATGTATATTCCCTATGGACTCCAAAATTACTGAAGCGACTTTGACGGGATTTTCAGATAGCTAATGATATAAGAAGTAATCTACCGCGAAACCGCGGGCCGCAGCTAGTACTATTATGAAATGAAACAGTTATAAAACTTATGATAAATAATTTACAAATATTTTATTATGGAAACTGAGTTGGTTTTCACACATTTCATTGTCGGACTAACCGGCTTAATCTTACGTGAGTAATTCCCGTGTAATATACAAAAAATATATAAATACTAAATGAAACATAAAATATAGTGACAAATCACTTTTAAATACAATATGAACCAATTATTTGGTTCGTTAAAAAATTACTTAAAAACATAATGATTTTGATAATTTATTGTTCATTTTAATTTGTATATAATAATTAGGTAGTGATAGTTTTAGTTCTTATTACTTAAAAACATTGCAGCAAAAGAAACAGAAATTAATATTCGTGTTGCACAATACTGGCGAACCTTTCCTTCCTATTTACCAACCAAGTACTACGCCAACACGCGAAACTGAAGCGTAGAAGCCGGCAGTGAATAGCTACAAGCACTTATTACATATTACCACAGTAAAGTACTCAGTAGGAAATTAGCTGCATGTGATCGTGCATTGTCTTGCCAGTCTATAGGAAATGAAGTATTAAGTACCTTGTAAGTACATTGTAGCTTGCGTTATGTTACAATACCTACTTTAATGTAATAATAGACTCGTTAAAGTTGATGATAACTGGTAACTGCTTCTCGGCAAGTACGGTATTAATTGATCGACAAATCTGACATTTGTCGTCGACAAAATCGGTTTCATCGGTTTCTTTAAGCAAGAGCAGTAAAATTTATCTTTTTTGTGGTTTATTTTATTCAGTGTCATATTTCACTTTATTGATTGCCAAAAACATAACATACGTACATTTACCGAAAGCCCGTTGGTCCAGTTGCCTGCCTGCCTTCTGCGCTGGGGGCGTGGGTTCGATTCCCACCTAGGGCAAACATTTGTGTTTGTTCTATATCTGGGTGTTAACATCTATATAAGTATGATTTAAAAATATATATGTGTCAGTCTCTGGCACCCATATCACAAGCTTTGCTTAGTTTAGGGTCAGATGGCCGTGGTAAAAAAAAAAACTATGGCCAAAACACATTGAAATTTACATAAAAATAGTGCTCAAAGTGCAAACCAAATTAACAATCTATTTAGACATAGACATCATTTATTTGTGGCAAAAAATACAATAATTAGAATGGTTAAAAAATAATTAAACTAAAATAAATCTTAACTAGAGCAAATGTATCTAAGTATAATTATAGTGAGAAGAGATAAGATATAGATAGTGGTACACTCAGTGAAATCTACGGAACAGCTGATATCTTTTCATAATTTCAAGGTTGGTCCCATAGTAAAAGTTGTTCATAATGATGGATACTATGACCTCCTTTCGACACTGTATCGTGCAACTATGTATTTATACTGTAGAGGGAGCAAATTTTCACGGAGACATAAACTTTCCAGGGGAAGCTATCAGCTTTGTCTAGAAAGTACGAAGTTCTACTGAACTACAGATAAATTTGGAGCGTCATGTTAAAGTTTTCCGTTTTCTTTTAAATATGAGCACATCTTCAAGAAAATGAATCACCAAGTGGAAAATGTCACTTCAACAGCGTACTGCAAACAGCATCATATTACCTTTGGACGTAAACTTGCTAAAGTTGAGTCAATCGATTCGCTAACTGTTGTGAAGTCATTATAATAGTATACTCGGCTGAGTCACATGCTACATCTGACCTATTCATCTGCCCCAATCATCCTTTGATCAATGAGTCTGTGAACACAATTACGTCACTGATATTGGTTTAATAGACACAAAATGTATTGATGAATCAATAAACTAATAAATAAAAATAATATATAAGCAGTAATCAATCAAAAGTTTTTCTTATACAATAATGCGTTTTTTGTTTGACCGCCAACTCACCTGATGTTAAGCGATGATGCGGTCTACGATGGAGCACGCTTGCCTAAAACATCAATCAAGATATTTTGTCACATCCACAGAAAAGATTTTTTTGTGTCACATCTTTTAAGGTGATGCCTAGCTAAGATTCGAATTCCAACGTGGACATTAAAGTAAAACTAAATAGTAGTACATTGGTTATAATATCTAAGTATATGGGCAACGAAACTTTCTGTAAAGTCTTCTGCCGATACCCGTTGTACTGAGGTACAGGCGGCGTGTATAAAGATGACCCGATGATGAAAGATAGGCGTCCTCTATCGCTCAAGACCTCTTACTAGCAGGCCCGGAAGAAGACGAAGAGGAAAGAGGCAGGAACACTGGATAAGGCCAAAAAAAAGAACAAACAATGTCCAGGTGCCACCGGACCTCATCGATCCACAGAAGGGTGCTTGAGAGGCCGCTCGGTCTCATTACATCGGGCTAAATACTTGCTCCTTCACCTTCCCCGTGGGCATAGTTCCCTAAAGCTTAACTTCAGCAAAAAGATAAAGAGCAGGGGTGGGAATATTTGGAGCGTTTCCCTTCCTTCTTTTTTCTTCGGCTCTTTTCTTTCTCTTTCTCTTAATTCTGACTCCAGGTTTAATAAAACCAAAATCTACAATCCAAAGCTTACGTGTTTAGGAAAGCATTATAAATTCGCCTGAATGTCCCGTAAGTCAGAGTTATACTTATTGTATTTCATCACGAGCCCAAGTTTATTATAAAATAACTGTTGTATTGGCCCGTGTATGTGCTTATCGGAAGACCACGTGTTGTTGGGCAACTGCAGTAACAATGCTATAAACCGACACGAATTTATTATTTTCTTATAGGTTTCATTTCCTGCTAGCAAGTTGTTATTAGAAATTGAGGAGGATGGCGCAATATTATGATAACTAAATTAAAATACTACTTGAGTAATAACACTCTAAAAAGTCTAAAACAATGGAAAATAATACACACTTTCTTGATGAGAGTCTGCTCTACATCATAATATTTACTTTCTTCTTTACTAATTTACCTTTACTTACCTGCATTTTTAAGAAGAAACATTGTTCTTATCTTCTTTTCTCCCGTTATACCTAATCGTAAAATAATTCTTTCGCCAAAAGGGTAGCAAAACTAGCTCATCCCGAATTAAAGATTTTTTGGTTAATGCATAAAAAACTTTATTTAATTTAAATTTCCTACCTAACTAAATTACTTTTATTTGTCGCCCGTAATCTTTGGCGATAGGATACTTCTATCTCGGGTTTATGGATATTTCAAATAAAAATAACAACTAACTACGATAGAAAAAGAAAAGAAACATGGTTTTGATTTACTGTATCCAAGTTTATTTATATGATTAAGAAAATTTACAATATGATTACAAGAAAAAGAAAAAAAATATCAGCTTAATGTTATGACAAAAGATGATGAAGATGATATTTGTGTAAAATTTCATGTCAAAGGCTTATGCATCCTGAGAAAATCAGCGGTGACAGAACGCCAGACAGACCGAACTTGTATGACTTGTATGATTATCTATGCGAAAGATTTCTTTCAGAGCGATAAATAAGGCTTTCCCCTGAAAGCGTCGCACGCGCAGCATCTCGCGGCGCGGATACGGCGGCTGTGGCGCTCGCGCCGCACATTCCGCGCCAAACCTCTGCGCGCGACGAACGTGTCGCGACGCTCGACGACCCGCGCGTACCGACTCCGTGTGTGACAATACTCTGTGCGATGTGCTATGCACTTGTGAACGCCCCTACGAGGGCATAACGATCAGTGTTGTTTCTTATTTTTGGATTGCATTCACCAGCTGTAAGTCATTATTTTAATAACTATATATTTGTAAACAAATTAAATTTATAAAAGAACTTGTATTATCGTATTTTTTTTCGTATAAAAAATTTAACGAATTTACCGTTTCGAAACTATTTTAAATAAACCATGAAAGAAAGGGTTCAAACTAACAATAGCACTGAATAAGTAAGCAAATGCACGTATTCGTACTGCGGACAATATGAAATTGCGGCTTTACGGCCTATTGTGACTTCAAGCCGGTGCGTATTATTTGATTGGAACGTTTTAATTCAACACTCGTTTGATATAAATATAGTCTTTAGTGCAGAATTTACATTTGCAATACAAGCAATACAATTTTATTTCACTGGAACCGTGACTTCATATGGCCTTCAGTCCGAAATAGGAAATTTGAATTTCAATACCATCTGGCTTCATCTTCGGTACGTAGTTTGCTTTGCTTGAAAACATCAAGAAACCACAAACCGTAACGCTTACAAAAACTAATTCATTTAGTTCATTAGCATTTAAGACGTCATCTCATCTTATTGTTTACTCTTAGAAGTGTTCATTATCAACAATTCTGCATCTTGTATCCTGCTGCCGAGCTTTTGTAATAATACTATCAGTCTGTCATCTTTTGCTCTAGATCTCTTACGATAGTGAATCATCTCCAAGAATTGCGACAAAATGCTGTCTTACATGAATCATTTATATTTTAAATGTTCAACATTAATTTCTGTGTTATGATAGAAATAAAATTTTACCTTGGATAGTGACGAGTTTTCGAGAAAAAAAAGAAACGATTTTCATTAATTTCTTCTGCATCTGAGCTATTAGTACAATGTCGAATTCTATATTTCAATTTGGGATCCGTGACTAATGTCTCTAAAGTTTTACTCACAATTTTTAAGCATAAGTAATTTTAACTAAATAAGAAATTTAGTTAAAATTAAAAAAAAAAAATTTTTATTCGCTTAAAAACTTTACACGCGAAATCGAGACCAAGGAAATACACGGGTAATTTGATGGTTCTAAGACGCATATTATCGGCCCTTATGACGTTATCGACTCTTTCTTCAACTATTGTAAATCCGGCAAAGATTCCTTTTCACGCCTCCGAAAATTTCCGCCTTCCTAATTGCATCTTTGTCGGCGTTCCCAAAAATATTGCCAGGCCGTTATAAAATAAACAATTAGTGTGAGATGGCACGATGCGGGCGCCGATACCTGGAACAGTGGATAGCAGGCTGCGGGACGCATAACTTATCCTCGACCTGTCTTGTCTTGGCGCAATATGGACACGAACTTCATTCATAATATTATATTTCTTTATTGCGGACATGAGAAAACTAAGATTTATTAACAGTAAAATAATGTAAAGAAATAAACTCTCATATAAAGCTTAGTCATTGTTTGAGGTGCCAGAAATATATTTTGAAAAATGCCACATGCAAAAGTTTCTAAAGTACGAAAACAATGAGAACTTACATGAAAATAAAAATACCAAAATATTTTAAATTCTTTGGTGTTGATTATTCGCTGGGTATCATCAAAGCCAAAAGACCGCATCAATAAAATTCAGGATGCATCTATTGATATCACATAGGTAAAGTCATAAATCTTCTCAACACTGATCTTATCACAGATGTTCAAATTCCGGCTCTTGATTTGATCAAGTTGTTTAAAATAATTAAACTGTAAGAAAAGTTATAAAACTGAAGAACTTTACTAAACCTCGATCTAAGCCCTGCGTCTTAAATGTGCGTTAAAGTAAAAACACTGCTATCTGGAAGAGTTTGATGGAGCTATTTCACTATTCTACTGCAATTGCCCATTTATGTCGCAATTGACGCCGATTCATTGTATTTAAATCGAACCGACAAAGCTCTAATAGCTACGAATAAATTTTAGTTCCGAATGGCTTAACACAGGCTTAATCTACTTCTAACCAGAACTAACTTTATTGTTCGGAGATAGATTTTACTTAGGTAGTGAGGATACCTATGGGATAAGTCGTCCTGCCGACGTCTAGAACAGTCTTTCATTTCAGTTTTTGCATTGCAACTAATCATAAAGCCTTCTTGCAGACATGATCAGGTATGGTAGAGATAATGTTACTGTTAATATTCTTTTACGTTGAAAGGTGATTGACATATGCAAGCTAACGAGTTAGGTAACTATTGTAACGTTTTTGCAGCTGTATTAATATTCAGTTCCATCTAAAGTTTCTACTTGATTGTCTTAGAAAACTGTTCTACAACTAAGTTGTACCACATTGACTCACTGGCCTCACTGCGTGTTATCAGAGATAGAATTTCATCGAGATGGGCACTCCGTGTTTATTTAGGACTCCACCGAGACATGCACAGGTTAGAACTTTTAGAGATACGAGATTTGTTGACTCTACATGTTTGGTCACGGTTAGCATCGCTGCAACTTTGCTTAGGTGTGGATCAATGTTTTTATTTCGGAGAAGTCACGTTTTGGTAGTTATCGTTAGTATTTTTTCGGATAGTTTAGCAACGAACCTTGACGAAACCCTTAATTTTATTAGAGTTATGATGGTTGCGCAAAGTTGGTGGATTCTCGCTGTTGGTACGTTTTGCTCCAGTATCGTGGATGGTGTTGCATGCATTTTTACGTGAGAACCAGTTGGGACACAATGCGCCGATGGAGTCTCACGCTCTCTGTGGGTATTTCTTGCGACACTACTTCTCTGAACGAGATTACCAGCTCGCATTGTCGTTCCAAACCTCAATTGAAGCTAGTCTAACTGCGCTTAATTGATGCCGGTTTTGCTGACGTTTTGAAACCAATTATGATTGTAGACATTTATGCGCGTTCTGAAAGTTGATCACGATCAACGACTAAGTAATGAATTCTAAGAGTTCTCTATCCCGTTATAAGAGTTTCAAATTTGCGGTCTGGTGTTTTACCTGCCGCAAAGTCGTTGCACTAACAAGCCTTACTTAAATGTCTTCTAAGAACCCTTGCGGTCCATGGCGATTGATCGATGATTCACGCGTGATTCATCGGTTACGCGCGATTAAATTGAACTCGATAGTTTTCACCAATTTCTTCATTTGGTCAGCGGTGTTGGCATTACAAAACTCCAATTATCCGTTTCACTAAATGAAAAGCATCAGACAGGTGACAAGCGAAAGTCGTTGGGAATCTTAAACGCTGCGCTGTTTATATCAAACCCAAATCGCACACCTCACGCGATGTAGCGTGTGCCGCACTTGAAATACTGTGGAATGTGTGGTATCTCACACTTTGTCGTCCAGTGCTTGCTTGTCTCCATTAAGCATATTCACATTGAGTGCTTTCTAAGCAGTGTGATTGAAATTATACATATTGAGCACATTCTCGGTAATATTTACATAATAATTGTTATGTTCGTCTGACTTCAGTGGGCCACAAGGTCAGTTTATTTTTGTAACGCCAACGCAAAATGCATTTGCATTATTTTTGGTGCGTTATTTAAAGATAATGTGCTCGTTATTTTTGAATAATTGTGAGTAATATTATTAATTTTAGGTTAGAGCTATCCACCCCCATAATTTATAATTATCTCGTCTCCAAAACTGATGTCTGATTGTAGAGTTGGAGAGCTGCATTCCGGAGCATCGCTGGTCCGAATCGGACTCCATAGTTATAATGCGGACATTTTATTACATCAATGACTGAACATTTTTTTATTGAACTGAATGCGGCGCCAACGAAAATAGAAATTCCGATTCATTGTTGCACTTACATTCCTTTCTTGGACGTTGCCCTCTATTTCTAAACCAGTTAATTTTAAGGGGATTATCCCTGAGAACACAATTTTTTATTAAAAGCACTAAGGTCTGAGATACAATTATTTGACGAGGTTAAGTACTTTGAGAAACATTTTATACCCTTTTGAATAATCCTCTTTTGGAAGTTTAGATTACCGTTATTTGGTTTACTTTTGGCGTTCTAAACATTGTGTCCTTCATAAATCTTGTATTTGTGATGTTTGCTTAGCTATCGTCTGCTAGCATCCGTTCGCTGTCAAGGCTGAACAAACGTGCGATAAGAATAGTTCCATTCAGTTTGCTTATAGCTCGATAGCTCTGGTTAAACACCGATTTAGGTTAAACCCTTCAGTTATAAAATATTTGATCACCACTGTTTACCTTGATACTACAAGTGGTCTATTTGGCGTCGACTTCGTGTTTTGTTTGGGTGGTACCGGGTCAGTTATTTCCGTAAGTGTTTAACAAGTGTCATTATGTTGTCGTTGTGTTGTTGTTGATTGAACTGCGTATATTTAGAATACCTCTATTTGTTTGAGCCATTCGTTGTACTTAGCAGTCAGCAATGTGCAGGATATTAGATACAGATGGCATAGCGTCACCAAGAATAATACCCACTTCATAATCAAGTATATGGATATTTTGTAACGCAAACCTATATATTTGGTCACTCGCTATTACTGTAGCTTACTGTATCTTGTTTGCAAACAACGATATGACCTAATATTTCATAGTTTACACTATCTTATCGTTTAAACGTTTAAACTGGAACTGTGAGTGTCTATTGATTGTATATCTTGTGTTAGTTAGACATTATTATTCCTACTAAATTTAATAATTTCAATTCAGAATTGTATATGACTTTTGGTTTATCACGTATCTTGACTCTCTTCTTTGGAATTAATAAACTCTAATAGATTACTTAAACTTTAACTCCATTCATAGGTATTAATTAAAGTTTGAAATTTTATTTACATAATATCCCTAATTACTTGTTAAAATATTTTTTGGTTAAATATTTAAAGTACATATGTATATATTAAAATCATTCTAGCAGTAAAGTTTTTAAAGGAGTACTTCCATAGTGAGCACTATTGGTAGATAGGCATCATGGCGCCGATTTCATTTGTCTCAATTGGAAGCAGCTGCCGTGTCGACCCCTCGACGGATTTATTACTCATGCGTTACTCGGCAACAGGCTTCCTCTCGAAGATTCCTTCCTTTACTTGTACTTCTGGCGATTTCTTGGAGTACACATATTTTAAGCCTATTAACAGTTTAGAAATTATCACCCTACCTTCCTTCTAACACATCTAGAACTTCATTTATCAGCAACATTATTTTTGGTTTTCATAGTCGATAGCGAATGTCAATGCCACCTGGTTCCGGCTCGTGTAGGAAGGACCTTTTCAATGCCTTATACAGCACCTTGAAGAAAGCGCCCGCAGTTTAATGTAGACCTTCACGGGTTGAGTTAGAGTTCTCATCTGCTAAAATTACTTTAAAGCAAGTACTTGCTTTAAACATGTGGTAATGTTGTTGAATACAAATTGAGCTAAAGAATATGGTGTGGTGGATTATAGCAGAAGATTTTGCAAGCGTGAAATAAAATAGGTGTTGTTATTGCAAACATCTTCAAAGGTAATTTATGTTTATTCCTACAATGATATCCATTAACATGCTACTAAAGTTATAAGCAATTTCAAATAATCTTTAACATCAAGACATATTAATATCATCAACAGGAAGACCGATAAGTTATGTTGCGTTAGAGGTTTATATTATAATAGCACTAGCAGCGTTTCGTTGTTTTACCCGCTAACCTACAAGAATCTTACATATTTCCCATTAAGAACGCATACCAAAATTCATCCAAATCCGTTAAGCCACGGAGTTAAATACGGAAAAATATACAAACCTAAGGACACAAACTTTCGCATTTATAATATACTAGCAACGCATCCCGGCTTTGCACGGGTGTAAGTCTTATTTTTTTACACCTTGGTTTACATTATTGGAGTTTAAGTAAGGATCCCTATTTTTATTTGAAAATATAATATAGCCTATGTCATCCGGGGATAGTGTAGCTTCCCAACAGCGAAATAATGTTTCAAATCGGTTTAGTAGTTTCGGAGCCTATTCGAAAACAAACAAACAAACTATCATATCTTTCCTCTTTATAATATTAGTATAACAAGGTCTTCTTTTAGACGACGGGAATTTTCGAGGACATAATTTTACCCATAATGATGAAAACCACTTACCACTTGATAAACCACTTTTGTATAAACACATTTCGATGGGTGTTAAAAATTTTCTATGTAGCAATTGGTTTTTTTTCCGCTAATTCAGGGTTGGTTCCATTTAGTAACAGTTGTTTAAAATGATGAGCACAATGTTATCCTCGAATATGTCCATCGTCTAGAGATCCCAGTATTCAGTATCAAAGTTAATGGTTATATAGTCATTGCCCAGCATAGATGGATAAAAACTATTAATTGTGCACACTAGATATAAAAATATATACAGATAAAGAAAAAATACACAGATAAAAATTATAAGTTATGTGATAATGATTGGTTTATAGGATTCAAAACCATCGCCTATGCTAGATACTGCAACGTAGTATGCACTGCGTTGCATTCCGGAATCTTTTTGTATGATTTTTATACGTTTTTTATTCACCACAATTAGGAGTATGAACAATACAAGCCACGGACTTCGGAACCTAAGTATGAAAACCTTTTGTCACATGATGACGTGATGAGAAATACAATTGCAACGCATTTTGTTTGCTACATTCTACTATGCTCACTGTGCTTTTAAAATAAGTAAAGACATAACATTTTTCCACTCATTAAACTTTATTGTTCCGTGTCGAAAATTTCATTATCGTGTGAAGCTATCAGTAAACTGTCGCCGAAACTATTAACCAACCAAGCTCTTATCAGTGCTTCAGGTTTGACACGACAGAGAGACAACTTTGAAAATTCCTCGTGAAAACACTACTTCTGTTCGATTTTTTACAGATGTAATTTTTTTTCTTCAGTCTTCCCGTGAACATTTTGCGTGTAACTGCACCAAAATATCGGGAGCTCATTCCACAACCTTACCACGATAAATATCCTATAAATAATCATATAACATTAATGTAATTTTTTCTTCTGGTTAATACTACAGTTGAATATTGCTTATCTTTTGAAATCTCCATATATTTTAAAGCACCTGTATGGTAAGTACTCAAGTTGTATTTGGCGTGTTGCATAGTGTAGTAATTATTGTATGGAGACCTCTTTCTTTCCCTTTCTAGTCTGTAGATGCACCGTGCACTATCCACACTTGGCGTTACATAACCGTAAAGTTAATAGTGTTGTTTAGTCATCACTACACCATTCGACATGTTTTCAGTACCTACCATGTATTTATATATATTATGTGTAAATACACGGAGTTTGAAGTTTATATATTCAATATTCGTATCTACATCAAAGTTACTTATTGTTTTGTAATTATTGTGTTTGATATCAAATAGCAAATTTGATTGACCGCGATGTCTTGAAGTGTATCCTATAATAGTGTAGTCTCAAGTATTCTTTAATGGTCAGTTTATTGCTCATATAGATTTGACGAATTAATAGTTAAAAGAATAAATTAAACACAGAATAAAAATTATAGTAGTCCTTGATCAAATTGTGTTGTCGGAAAAGCTAATATAGATACACTTTTTCTTGTGTTTTTGCATTTCCTCGTAATGACAAATTACATTGACACAATAAAATAGTATAAGTAACAACATGCAAAATTTAAACCCTTGCGTGTACTGCAAAATTGAAAAACTAACAAACGTAACACTACAATTGAAGGTATTACTCCACATGATGCATAGAAAGTTAATCGCGAAATTGCACACTTTGGGGAATTACACTCATCTACATGTAAACACTGTAATTACAGTGATTGAAGAACGCACGCGGTAAACGGTCTGTTGTGTAAATTGTAGCCTCGTAAGAGCTACATGTAAGAGATAAGTTGGTAGGGTTAAAAGTAATGTGATTTACAGGTTACATTGGATACAATAAACTTCAAGTAAATAACTAGTATTATGTTAAACGCTCCTGTTGGCTTGTATGCTTATGCCCGTCATAAAATGGATCCTAAAGTCAGTTAAAAAGTAAGTAGGTCAGTATTATATATTTTCATATCCGTGCTTGAGATTTTGAGATATCTAGAACACCTATTAGTTTAACTGCGCTTACTATTATTATCCAAAACAAATTGCTGATCTATGCAACTATGCTTTACTAAGGATGTTGCACATAAATAATGATAGAAGATGGTCGGATCAACCAGTTCAAGGTTACTAATACTTGAACTATCAGAATACAAGTTCATGCCAGTTATAAGTTAGTAGTATAACCACTTATTTTTCCCACCATTATTTTATAAACAAACGACAATATCTATAACAAGATAATTTAAGAAATAGCTCCAAATTAGCGTAATGATCGAGAAAGTGTTACAAGGCATGGTGTTCCGATTCAGAATGTCAAAATAATTGATCTGATCATTTTCACTTTTGGCTTGTTGGGCATGCGGGTATTGTTGATTACAATTACTGATCTAGTATTTATAATGTCGTTATTGCAAAAATTCTGACGCAAACAGAAAAAAATACATTAAAAAAATCAATAATTTTCAAATGTGACAACCAAATCAGTGGTGTTAGATACTAGATGTAGGTAACCACTTATT
The DNA here is from genome assembly GCA_914767915.1 of Agriopis aurantiaria. Lineage (NCBI taxonomy): Eukaryota > Metazoa > Arthropoda > Insecta > Lepidoptera > Geometridae > Agriopis > Agriopis aurantiaria. The sequence goes on along the minus strand of OU611982.1, from coordinate 19,308,873 downwards.
TCTTTGGAAGAGGAAAAAAATATATAGAATTTCATCTATTGCAACCTTGGTAAGCTAGTATTTTTTCGCATTATCGCACTATGCCTCACTCTCTACTGTAACTGTACATTCTTTGTCTGCACTTGCTTGTCACTTCTATAATTATGGTTCCATACATGGGTGATGCTATAGCATTCTTTGCAGTAAACGAATAGTCTAAGAAAATGTCGTGAGAAAGTCCACGTTTCTGCTTTGTCAATGTTTTTCTCGTTTTTGCGGTTTTTACAGGAAATGATTCAATTTAGACCAGTTTCGTGGTTTGAAATAAATATACGAATTTAGATTTTTGGGTTATTGTCACTTCGGATTATCTTTAGTTTCTTTGTGCTATTATTTATCGATTGGAATATTTGGCAGGCTTTTATTTTTCCATACATAAACAAAAGCTTCATGGCTTTAAATATAACTGGAAATATTGTGTAGTTATGTTATGTAATTGGCATAGTTGTTCAGATTCAGTATAACTTTGAAAACATTGTTTCCTTGTACACAGTTTTTGCAATAAATTTATTCTGATTCTGATTCCATTTTATCTCTATTTTTTATTACAAATTGTTCCTATACAAAAATTGGTGATGGGTCAAAGATAACATTTGTTGTCACCATTGTAGTGGCATTTGTAATGCTATTCACGAGCTCATAGGCGTTTTGGAATAATTGTCAGACAGCGAATGTGTCGCGACATGAATCTCTAATGAAGATATTGGGGGATTCCATAATGTTGCTATGATATCACTGTATTTTTATAAAGCTTATTGTTGACTATGTTTTATATTTTATTCAGCTCTGTGGTTATGACCAGCTAAATGATTTTATGAACGTGCGCCAGTTGTGTCTAGTTTATTATTTTCTGCATTGAATAAGTTATTACATGGAGTGTAGGTAGAGTTTATTACTGTTTTCTTCCTTTGTAGGATTTTAATAAATCATGTGGTTAACTGACCACGAATATATTTAATTAATGTTCATCGTCATTAAATTCATCACTGTTTCACCTTAATTTATTCCATAGTAGGCATTTAGGTACTAGTTGTTGCGTAATAATAATTGCATAACCTACTTCAGTCACATGATAAACAAACCTGTATTAATAATGTTAATAATAGTTAGACTATCGTTTAATTATAATGTATTTAAAAACTATATATGTATGTATATCAGTCTCTGGCAGCCATATCACAAGCTTTGCTTAGTTTGAGGTCAGATGACCGTGTGTGCAAAAATGTCCCAAATTATAATTATTTATGTGTCAAACCCAGGAGTAATATTTTTCTAAGTATTTATTTTCAAATGTTCCTCATATGATTGATTTTCCTTGTTCCTTTGTCTTAGTATGTTATCTTATCATTTACTCAGAGTTTTTTTAGAATCCTATCATAAAAAAACTATTGTTGTCAATACCTATATTATCTGGTTAATATACATAAAATAACATTATGGTATCAACCAGAAATGAAATGAAATGAAATGAAATGAAATGAAATGAAATGAAATGAAATGAAATGAAATGAAATGAAATGAAATGAAATGAAATGAAATGAAATGAAATGAAATGAAATGAAATGAAATGAAATGAAATGAAATGAAATGAAATGAAATGAAATGAAATGAAATGAAATGAAATGAAATGAAAATGAAATGAAATGAAATGAAAATTTATTGATAACAAACGTCTTCTTATAGATTTTCTATGAAAATTTCAGGATTGAAGCCGAATATGCGGGTTTGTATCCACGGATACCGGTATCGGTTTTATTAGCCACGGATCCGGGCGAGTTGTATCCACCGATACCGTGATCCGTTTCCTTCAAAAAAAACAATTTTCATTTTACCCGCTGATACCGGTATCCGTGGATACAAGAAAAAAATAATTTTCAAATTTCCCGCTGATACCGCTTGTATCGGTGGATGCAAGACATAAAATAAAATAATTTTCGAAACGAATCCCGGCGTACAGAGTACTTTATTTTTATAGTATTTCCCAAAAGGAAAGAAGACGGCCTTGGGCCTCTCTCTTAATATAGGCCTCGTCGAGATCTTCATTTCTGATGACAGCTATCAAACTTGGTTGGACGATATCTCGGAAGCTGTCCATCCTGGACCAGCAGTTCCTTCACAAAAGTGATATATCTCGTCGAGATCTTCATTTCGGATGACAGCTGTCAAACTTTTTTGGGCGATATCTCCGAAACTGTCCATCCTGGCCCACCAGTTCCTTCACAAAAGTGATAGATCTCGTTGAGATCTTCATTTCAGATGACAGCTGTCAAACTTGGTTGGACGATATCTCGGAAACTGTAAATCTTGTACATGGTCAACTGTACACGGTCCAGGATGGACAGTTTCCGAGATATCGCCCAACCAAGTTTGACAGCTGTCATCCGAAATGAAGATCTCGACGAGATATATCACTTTTGTGAAGGAACTGGTGGTCCAGGATGGACAGTTTCCGAGATATCCTCCAACCAAGTTTGACATCTGTCACACTGCCATGTGTTAATGCCCACATTTACCCTAAGAGAGAGGCCCAAGGCCGTCTTCTTTCCTTTTGGGAAATACCATAAAAATAAAGTACTCTGTACGCCGAAAAACGTACGTCGTCGTACGTCCGTACGTCTGTGTTTCGAAAAAGAAATTAATTTATTTCTTGCATCCACCGATACCGTATCAGCGGGTAATTTGAAAATTATTTTTTTCTTGTATCCACGGATACTGGTATCAGCGGGTAATATGAAAATTATTTTTTTTTGAAAAAAACGGATCCCGGTATCGGTGGATACAACTCGCCGGTATCCGTGGACAATTCAAACCGATACCGGGATCCGTGGATACAAACCCGAATATGCCGAAAATTAAATGTTTTATTTAATTTATTTGCTGACAACGGCATATCATTGATTCAGTTAAACTAGACAAACTAGAAAAAAAAAATTGGTCAAGTTGTGGGAAAATTAGGCACTGAGTTGCCACCTTAAGATGCAATACTTCATAAATTGCTTATCGAAATAATTATGTTAAGTAATATAGTCTCTCTCTCTCTGCATTTTATATGACATTAGAAACAGGATTGAAAAAATCTTATAAAAAAACAATATAGATTAATCACAAACACGATTTAACATGTGTTCATAATAAAACGCGTTTTTTTTTTCGTCATATATAGCTTCACCAATATGTTGCGTAAAACGGAATGCGCCCTTTGCTGTCGGAGAAAGGGAGAATCCCCGCGCTGTGTTTTGTAACTTCACCGTGCAATATCAATCTTGCATTCGTGCAAACGAGCTTTCAATAGTTGAATTTTGTTAATATTTGTATTGACTTGTCAATGAAAGAGCCGGAAAAAATCTTTTTTTTTAAAATCAAATTTTACAAAAATGGCATTGGTACTTTCGATTTAGAGTAACTCATACGAAGCGCTTTGATTCCAATTTTATTATGCGAACTGCTAATCCGTAGAATGCGCTGCCTGTATGGGTGTTCCCCGATAGTTACAATCTGGGTGTCTTCAAATTACGAATCGGTTTCTTCGAGGCAAGCGTGCTCCATCGTAGACCGCATCATCACTTAACATCAGGTCAGTTAGCGGTCCAACGCAAGCCTATTAATATATAAAAAAACACATGTTAATTTTTAAGATAATTTCTTTCAAAGAAGTAAATTAAAGACTTTTGAATAAATCATAGATTATTATTTAAAATAAAAAATTATTGTTTGTATCAAAATTAATTTTTCGTCACAAACAAATCTAGACCTGCCTGCCGATATTCGGTTGGAGATTTCGCTTCCGGCGCTCGGCCGCGGATTGAATTAATTCCATTACATTTTCATAGGTGGGATATACAATATACATGATATAAAGATAAGATTATAAGATTTGTAGTTTATTATATCTTTATTTATTGCTATTGCCAGGAGCGACGGGTGAGATGTCTCTATTTGGTTCTTTTCTGCTTACATTATTTAGTTATCAGTCACACCATCACAGTTTAGTTATCAGTCACACCATCACAGATAATACAAAATCAGAAGAAAACTTAAAAGATTTTCTTCTTCTTTAGTGATTGTTTTTGTGTTGTCATAAATAAAAAATAAAAAAATAGCCAATGAGATTTACCAATAAAAGATCATTGTATATAACTGATCAAAATACTGAGGGGTTACACAAGACCCACTTTCTGTTAGTGTTAACGCCTGCGGAAAGATGAAATTGTATGGACAAGGCATTAGCTTGAGATAACATCTCTCAAGCTAATGTCAATGTCATTTTTATACAATTTCATCTTTCCGCCGGCGTTAACGCTAACATAAAGTGGATCATGTCTAACTCCCCTGGTCAAAGCTGAATAAATTAAAACTACAAATGATGTCAACCAACGTGACATGATAGTATGAGATAGTTGTTGATCAGGGAGCGTGATACGAGCGTATCATATCGTACGCACGATACGCCCCCCATGTGTGTACGGCTTTAGCGACCGCTTGCAAGACAATGACCCTTGTAAAAAATATACTGTCTCTATTTATAATCTGTGCTGTCATTGACGGATCATATATTGCAGAGTTGAGTTCTCATTACATGCTGTAGAGTCATACTGCTCTACTCTAAAGTTAAGTAACAAAAGTACTGTTAATAGTAGTGTATTAGAGTACTATAAATTTATTATATATATATGTCGCAATCGAGTCATAAATACCGCACTTATTCGATTAATCGGGACGCAAGCACCACCTCGGAGAACCGATAACCGATGGGGAAGAAAGGTTCTTGAGTGGAGACCACGAACCGGAAGACGCAGCGTAGGTAGGCCTCACACTAGATGGACCGACGACATAGTAAGAGTCGCTGGCATCCAGTGGATGCATAAGGCAGGCTGTCGTTCAGTGTGGAGGTTAAAGGGGGAGGCTTATGTTCAGCAGTGGACGTCTTCTGGCTGATGATGATGATGATGATGAAGCACCATCTGTCGGCACTGGATGGAGTCTAGGACGCGGCGGTCGACCGAATGCCCGACACATTCGTAAGGCAGCAGTCGATTAGCAAGGACGTCTAGTAACTATCTGGCGTTCCGTGTAGTGTGTGTCCAGTAATAATTACAATTCACAACTGAAATTCTAATTGAGTGTCTGATCAGAAATTATATTTTGAACCGGCGAATTCAAACTGACATCTCCCACGATACGCCACAGGGAAGACGAAAAAAAACAGCGAATGATAACGGCTATACCCTACATTTCTCCGAGTAGTCAACCCGTTACCCATGGTTGGGGGCACAGACTGAGAAAATACCTTTATTTGTGATCATGCCATCAAAATGAGTGACTAAGAGTGTAATTATTATAAAATTTAAAAAGCGCCAATTACTCTACAACCAAGACACTTTTACAAAACACAAATTTTGATTTTCCGATCAGTCATGATGCCCCCAACCATAGGTAACGGGTTGACTACTCTTTACGCCACACCCTGTATATATTTTAGCGTAATATTCCTTTTATATAGATAGATAGATAACTCTTTACTTTACACATCAGAAAGTGACATAAAAAGCTTTAAAACTAGTGTAACAACTAGCAGTCTTATAACCATGAACGGTCTCTTTCCCAGGCAACTTCAACACAGAGTGAATATTCTTATATAGAAGCGACAAAGGACGGGGTGTACTGTTATAAAAGAATTACGTGATATATAAAACTTAAATGAAAAAAATTTAATTATTAATAACATTTAAATTTAATAAAATTAATTTATGCTGGCGTGTTTCTGGCTCAACGCATTAGCATTGCCATTCAACGTGGTAATGCCGCCAGCATGTTGGGTACGCTGCCAACTGGTAGTGGGCTTGAGTATTTGGATTGTCTTTAGACCTTCAACGGTCTATGGGCAGTCTAACTGTATTTGTAGTGTTAGTTTTAGCTTGTATTTTGTTTAGTTATTAAAGGCACTTGCCCAGTAAAAAAAAAAAAAATTAAACGATGTTAAATACGCAAGCTTTTGTCTCTATAAAATTATTGTGTTTATATTGCAGTAGGTACGAGAGCACTTAGTAACTTCGAACTATCTTGGACTTACGTATTATCATGAAATTAAAATTATTTAGTTCGAAAGTAAACGGGTTCCTTCTAGGCGCGCATGCTCCATCCTAGACCGCGTCTTTGCGATGCAGACAAACGTAAACCTACCATGAATGTAAAATAGTTCCAGCTTTGCTTCTTAATTCATTCTGACTCCATGAATGCACTATAATTTTCTGTACCTACTTACTTAGTAAGTATTTATTTACTTTTATATCTGTGATTACTTAGTATTACAGCAGTGAGTCACTGCGGCTATAGTTTGGCAACGCTTTGGTAACTTTGCACCGGATTATCTGGAACTCATCAAATTGCATTAGCCAATATTCTTCGTAGGATCTTGGTGACAAATTTCATTACGAGTTTTATGACATTTTAATTTAACACAGCAGAGTTCTTATAAATTTAATTTCTTGTGAAACCAGTATACATAATATAATTTACATACAATAGTACAACCTACTGTTGTATGATTATTAACAGGTTACTTACCGTGATAAGGTTGTGATTGGAGCTCCAGATATTTCGGTGCTGTTACATCCACCATGTACACCTTACCTTGACGTTACGCACAGACTAAAAAATTCGGGTGGTTGGAAAAAAAAGATTGTTATAAGTTTTTTTCTTTATGCCAACGTGATATATAATATAATATGGACGTTAGTACATATATATCCCGTTGATAATCATATATAGTTGTGTGACTGCCCCGGTGGCCCAGTGGGTAGTAAACCTGCCTTCGATTCGTTCGTTTTCCAAATATATAGGGCAAACATTCTTCTGATGAACATTTGTGTTTGTTCTATATCTGGATGTTAATATCTATTTAAGCATGTATTTAAAATATATAATATGGATATCAGTCTCTGGCAGCCTAAGCTTTGCTAAGTTTGAAGTCAGATGACCGTGTGTGCAAAACTGTCCCGAATATTTTGATGGTTTAAAATAGTGTAACCTACTTTCTTTTCTAGACCCTAGTATTTTAACTACTTGATTCTTACTTCATCATATTCACGTGGTTCTCAAAAAGCGAAGCAAATACGAAAAATAGTATAATCACCCGGAAATGCCTTAAATAGCCCAAGTTACGCACAGACAGTACGCGCGCGGGTTGCATACAAATCGCTGGGATTCGAATGCGATTGACCTGACAACTTGCTGTCAAGGCTGCACAAGTACGATACTACCAGCAGTAGTGTAGTACTAAAAGGTATTTCACATGAAAATGTGATCTCGCTCGTGCTAGGTACGCCGTAGTATGCTGATATACTGATTTAAAAAACAAAACCTTGCGAGTTAGTACTTACCCCGCATGTTTTCTACGGGAGCTATTTTTGTAATAAGCATTCAGAACAAGATCACAAAGACATAATTTATGATCGGATATATATTAAAGTTATATGATTATTTACGGGATATTTACCGTGATAAGGTTGTGGAATGAGCTCCCAATATTTCGGCGCAGTTACATGCACCATGTTCACGGGAAGACCACGGCCACGGTAAATATCCCGTAAATAATCATATAACTTTAGTGAACAACCGTGATAATGATATATATTACCAATATTCATATTTTAGTGGTTTCCATACCAAATTCTTTTATGCACTCATACGCTTTTCAGCCACTTCTACATTTGGTAGGCCAACGAATGTCGAATATAAACCATTTATGCCACCATGATTTTTCTTTATTTTAGTGAAATAAAATTCACCGAAATCGATGGTTTGCAAAGGTTTGTTCAATTCCAATCCAACTTCCCTGGCACTGGCACCAACTACACTATTGAAACTGTTTGCACTTTAATTATAATAACTTTTCAACTTGTTGAATGGTTATACTATATACAGTGAATTCATTCCAAATATCCGGATTTGTTCATATTAATATATTCGCTATAATGCCCTGTTACAAATGCAAATGTCAGAATTGTGCAGTAATTTCATCACACACACGCACACTTCCATGACGTGTTCTATCCATAAATCAAGTATATAAGTAGTAAAGTATGTCCACGAACTAGTGGTACCAAATCCAACGTTATCTGAGATTGCTCAAGTATCACATCCCAAGCCTATTTATAGTTTCCTCTACAATTCGGATGCAATTAATAAACGTGTGTGTCCAGCGATAAAAGCCCGCGATGAAATTAATTTAGTTCTATAAATTAATTGATCAGCAATTTACAGTTTGATTTACAGTTACAGCACAGGTATTCCAAGAAAGAATTAAAAAATCTTAAGCAGCATGTAAGTAGGTACAACTATAAGTTTATAGTTCTTAATTGTTACCAAATATCATCATTTCAGCCATAGGACGTCCACTGCTGGACATAGGCCTCCCCCATCGATCTCCAAAAGGGCCGGTTCATATAAATCTGTGATTACTTTCAATTAGTGTTAAGTAATTTTGGACCGTACAATTTCTTATAAGACTGATTATTATTGGTTGAAAGTCTATATTTATTTAGATAACCCATTAGTAATTTTGAACATGTACTATCATGTATGTATAACAGTAATTTTAGTGTAGACCTTTTATTGGTGCCTGAATACATGTGATTTTATAAATTTAGCATTACATACAATAATTACGTACTCAGTACAAGACAAATTAAACTGATATTAGTTCTAGTAAATCTGTGATTATTTGAATAAGTAAATATTAAACTATTTTGAAGACTTTTTAAAACTTTTTTTTTACTACCTGTGATACCTACTTTGATTATTTTTCTACTATTTTTGTAAAATAAAAATGTTTGAGATAATTTATATTTTTTCCACCCACAAACATTCTTATTTGTGATATGATATTTAGGTAGTTACTTTTCAGCTGTACCGGAGCTATAATCAAAAGTACTAGTAAAGTATTATTGGTATTATATTTTATGGTAGGTGTATGGTAGTTACGGAGTACTATTATTTATTCTGGGGCGTAGGACTGTGGTGAGATAAAAACGAACTCTTGTAATTTAGCGAGATAAAAACGGATTAATTATTATTATTTTTTGTGCGTGAGATAAAAATGTGAGATAACAACGGACGTACCCTTGGAAACGGCCTGCATCCAGCGTTTCCCTGCGGTGTCTTTTAGGTCGTCTTTCCATCTTGTGGGTGGACGTCCTATGCTGCGCTTACCGGTCCGTGGTCTCCATTCCAGAACCTTTCGGCCCCATCGGCCATCTGTTCTGCTTGATATGTGCCCTGCCCACTACCATTTCAACTTGCTAATCCGGTGGGCTATGTCGGTGATTTTCGTTCGCCTACGGATCTCTTCATTTCGGATTCGATCTCGTAGAGAAACCCCGAGCATAGCCCTCTCCATAGCTCGTACCAAATATGTAACACGTACTTAATATAGTTGGTATGTTACCTAAATGTTATGATCACCACTTGATGCAATAACAACTTTAAAGTCAATAAAAGAGCTAGATCTAATGTGGGTTTGTAAGTACAAGAAAGAAGGGAGTTGAAAGCCAAGTAGCTGGAGAGGAGACAGGCTGATGAGATAAATAAATAATAAAATAAATAATAAACAAATATTCGGGACATTTTTTTCACACACGGTCAGGTCGGTCGGTTAGATGTGTAACAAAACCACTGGACAAAATAGTCATCTTACTGAAGAAAACTCGGAGTTGGTTCCCGCTTGGCGCTCGTATCTTGCACAGGTGCCAGGCCTTAGCTTTGATCATTAGTCGTAAAAGGCTATACACGGTGATGCGGATACAGCGGTTTTTTGGAATTTCTTCACCGCGGATCGGCAGCTAGTGGTAAAACATTTTTGGTAGGTTTATGATACGGCATAAACATTTTATAGCGATTTGAAATAGGACAATGTAATGATGATCTGTAATATGAAGATGGTAGATACCATTTAGGTCATCTGCGAGCCATATTTTGTGTATTCATATATGTAAATACAAATTATTCATTTATTAATAAAATGCTATTTTACATGTCAAATCAAATAGTTAAAATAATACAAATAAAATAAAAAATTATATCAATTAAATAATAAACTAGATCAAACAAATAATTTAGAACTAGACTAGAATAAAAAAATATATCAATCAATTACATAATAAAAAAAAGTCAGTTATAAAATAAAAATTACAGTTAATGTAATAAAATCTATTAAATAAAAATTAAATTAAACATTTATAAAATTTGTCAAACGTGAAGAAAGATTCCTCGATCAGCCATTTTTTGAGACGTGACTTAAGTGCAGGCTGACGGCTCCGGCAGGTGATTGTACACGGTGGGACCCATGACGTGCGTTAACTTAGAGGACTTCACCGAGGATCGCGGGATGGACAACAACTTGTGCCTACCGCGAGTCGGGTACTCGTGCTTAGAGCCGCGCTCCGCGTACGTCTCCAGGTTTACCCTGACGTACACTGCCACTTGATACTGCCACATACGAGTATTAGTAGATACAAAAAGGTAGCCGAATAAAGCAGCAGCAGTGGCTAATATGATTAGTATTATAGAGACGAGCACAAAGATAAAGAAGTACTTTTACTTACATTTGTTATAAAAATTGACTTTCATCCTTCAACTCCCACTATAGGTTATTTTACTTAAATTTCTCCATCCGTTCTTCGACACTGATACGGTCAATTTATCAAACAAATCGCTTGTTTGCACACAGCTGCATCAAAAGTTCGTTCTAATGGTAATATTTACGGAATCGGTAACGGTAAATATTTGATATTGGTAAATGAACTGCGCAGGCGCTGCGCTTTGTTCTGCGCTTGGAATGCGTCAAATGTGAATTTGTGTGACGTGTTTACTCAATACTGCGTTTTCAGTTTTGGTTTGCGTGTTTGGGTTAATTTATGGATTGCTATGATTGTAAGCATTTGCGACATTCTTGGGTTTAGTAAGGTTGGATTAGGTTTCAGACCATTACTTGGAAATTCAAATTCAACCGAGCGGCCTACGCATAACGGAATAATTGAGCTGAAGGTGAAGTCAGACCACAACTCATAGGATTACATTTATAATTTTGAAATCTAATTTGACCATTTAATAGAAGTAGAAAAAAAAAAAGTTTTTTTTTTTCTTCACTGTAGTCATAAAACCTTTTTTGAGGTTACGTAATTGAACTACTTTTGTCTCCAGCTGTGTGCTCCGTATTAGGATTACTACCGGCAATTCCTTCCCACGTTCGATCGTGGCTGGATTTTACGATCACCGTGTGCTTGGAACAAATGTCTGTGCCAACTTTTCTACCAACTTTATCTCGTTCAAACTAATCAGTTGGCGTCATAGTTTTTTTAAATGAGTAAAGTGAAAAAGTGAGCCAACAATCAATCGTCTTTTTAGTCGTCGTTATTACGAAGTAGTTAAAATTTATTCGATTAATTGTTTTTCAAGTTGAACAGTGTTAATGCATTGCCATTAGCACAATGTTTGATCAAAGATTTGTGATGTAGGCGATACTATTGTTCGTTCACCTGGCCGCAATGTCGTCTCTCCAAATCAGTCTAATGTTAATCAGTCGGAGTATCCTCGCTAATTTGGCTAAGTTTAAAGAGTGGGGAATTTTAAAAGGTCATGTTGTCTTTTGCAATTTTTGGTAATCACACATAAATCAGTACAATTGTTTTTAGGTGAATACAGGCTCTTGTAACAGTTGGATCGTCATTATTGTCAGATTATACGCGTATTTGTTTGTTCCACTTCGTCCTGGTAATGGAATTCCGGACTATATCTTAAATATTAGACACAGAAAATTACATACTCACTTACGTATATAAAGTAATACCAATACAGGTATAAAATAATATAATAGGGTATGGTATGTACTCAAAATTAGTTTAATTCAATAGATCTTTATTCCTTAACTAGTAGTTCGCCCCAAACTGTAACCTTGCGTGCTCATATTAACTTATAAATTTTATTTATATGAACTAGTTTTCTACAAAATTTCAAAAAAGAAACGAATGTAAACAAACGCTGATTTGTTCTGAGACAGAGCTTCGCATCTTTCGGTCAAATGTTTCAAACGGCAAGAAGACCGTAATTCCAATTCATTTACATTGAATAAAATAAGAAATATTATGTTCCATTTGTTTCCATGCTTTAATTGAGCCACATTCTTTGCGAGTTTTATACATCCGCCAAAGATAATGTCTCTCCGATTTTAACTCGGTATTACCTTTAAATGCAAACGTGTTTATAATGTTTGGGACATTTTTGATACCTGTGGAGAATGTATTTATTGGACTTTCTTCCGCTGGAGTCGAGTAATGGTACTGGTTCCTACTTGATTAGTAGCTACCGATTAATAAATAAATAAATAAATATTTGGGACTATTTTGCACACACCGTCATCTGACCCCAAACTAAGCAAAGCTTGTGATATGGCTGCCAGAGACTGATATACATACATATTATATAGTTTTTAAATACATACTTAAATAGATATTAACACCCAGATATAGAATGTTCATCACATAAATGTTTGTCCTAGGTGGGAATCGAACCCACGCCCCCAAGCTTAGAAGGCAGGTTCACTACCAACTGGACCAACGGGCTATCTGACACATTTTGATCCGAATAACATTTTGAGTTTACTTAGTAGGGTGATGATATAGCTTTAAAAATAAGTTTTGGTCTTTAGCTCCTGCTCAGCCTCTTGTGAAATTTGTTTGATCAATCCATATATGCCATTCATTAGTGACCGTATTATTTGACGTCATTACTAACTGTCGGCTCGACAAGCAAGGTTGTACTTACGTCCAATGTAACCGATAGAACACGTCAGTCATGATCTTGCCTGACATATTGCACACACGCATTATTATTGATTACAAAGATTGTTCATATGTCCATTACAAAAGAACAGAGCATAAACATCACAACTATGTTCGAAATTTTAAATTACTGGAGATAAACAAGAGAGGTACATAAGTTTAACGCATAAGTTGAAAGCTCAAAATAACTGTGTTACATCCTGAGATACCGTTAGGTTGAATCCAAATCACTCCACTCCATTGTCGTGACTCGAAACATATTGTGATGTAAGTTTGAAATCTGTTCATTATTAATTTGTTTTGCTAATTAGTGCGCAATTATTAGACTGTGATTACACGCATGATCAATTACAAATTACAACTTCACTGTTTTAGAATTATGATTATATGAGTTTCTATCAATCAAGTCAAGTAAATGATAAAGAAAAGGAACAGAAAAAAAACCGGACAAGTACGAGTAGGACTCGTGCTCTGAGGGTTGCGTTGGACAGAATCGTCAGAGCGCGAGTCCAAAAAAAAAACTAAAGTTGAAATATTGGAAGACAAACTTAACTTTGTACTTGACTATAAAGTTCTTCTATACATTCCAACTACAAAATGTAAGTTTTGCAAAATAATTATTTTTTAATGATATAACTTCAAATTTGTAACTTTCAGATTTATTCCTATATATGTGCGATGAGACCTTGCCTTTTGCCAAATTTCATGATTCTAAGTCAACGGGACGTACTCTATAAGTTTTGATTTCCCTGTGAAATCGCAAAATATGCGAGATAAACGTTCATATCTTTTGATTGCGTTGCGTTTTGTTTTCGTTGCGTTGCGTTGTACCTTAATTTTTTTACAGCCGAAAGAAACCGTAGACCCATATATTTAATATAAATTTCAACTTGATATCTTTACGTGTTCTTGAGAAAAAGGGTCTTGACAGACGGACCGACAGACGGACAGACAGACGGACAACGAAGTGATCCTATAAGGGTTCCGTTTTTTATTTTTGAAGTACGAAACCCTAAAAATCTACACTTGCAAACAAATGTAAACTGCCTAGATTGGAAATTAATAATGATTGCAATAACGATATCATTATGATTAGTTTTTAACTTGGTAGCTTTCCTTGAATGCACTGACTCTCCTTATCTGCCTAAAGAAAGCTGGAGCGATTATACCAAACTCCCACAAGACAAGCTTCCAACATGATATGGGAATCGCAGAAACAATAGCTTTATTATAACTTTGAAATAATCTGAGACAAATAATTCTAGAAGTTACTTTTATGTGATAATGAAAATAATGCGGTAAGTAAGATGGACCACGAGGAAAAAATTATAATGGAAAACCCACACGAAGAATCAATCTTCAAACACGTCAAATAGACAAATTATTAAAAAAGTTTGTACCTAACAGCAAAAAAGATTTAGTAAGTAAATGAATAAAAACTAAGTAAACAGATGTATGTACTTGTAAAGGTATGCCAAATAGTAAGAATAATTACTTTAGCTGCGATATAATCTGTCATAATATCAGTATAGACTTAGTTAATCTGTAAATATCTGACAAAAAGTTAATTATTGTTAGACAGATGTGCGGGCGCCGGATACGCGTGACTCGATCACGTCTCGGATATATTTTTTGGCTTGTCTATGGAAAATATTTAATTTGAAAGTAGACAACAGACTGATGGCTTCTTTGTAAAAAATATAATTATCAGTTATTTAGTGCTAAAAGAATAAGAAGATTCCAATGAACATATGTTTAACCTAAATTAAAATATATGCGATAAGTCCCGATAAGCATTTAAAACAAGATTCCAATGAACTAATTTCCAACTTTTATCTGTTGAGTCTTGGTTGTATTGTCAAAGCTTTTTGGTGATCATAGAAAACATTATCTCAAAGGAATTTGAGGATTCTAGAGTTCACTGTCAAAGAGAAGTCATCAAATGGAAATCAATCAACCAATGGTAGTTAGCACAGATTTGTGGTAGTTAGTTATTATCCCTCTCCATAAAACTCGAAATAACAAAAGAACTTTCTTTGTGTGTCGCTAAATGTTTACAAAACGAACTAAATCACATTATCGGCTCTAGCATCGCTTCCACCATTGTGTCCAACACGTGTAGTATGCGGATACTTCCAGGAACCAAGTACCTTGGCCTTTGTGTAGTGATCGGGAGAGATGATACTTCCGTCGGTACTCTATTGTCTACTTTTGAGTGTTCTGAATTTATAGTATTTTGTTGAGCAAGGACGTGGGCGAAAACCGCACTTAAATTAATAGACTTGGGCATATGTGGTTCATGGACTACAATTATTTGTGAAGGGCACTCTCAAGCTGGTAAACATCCGCTTGGTCTTGACTTTTGCGTACAGTATCAAATATTTAAAGGTGTCAGTGTAAAGATTGATTATTTCCTGGCAAACTAGCAATTTTAGCTGCTGATTAGAGATGCTGGTTCATTATGGTGTTATGGTGTGCAGTTCTATTACCACTAATGCCATTTTTGTATTAGAAAAAATGCATGGTCACCTAAATATTTTAGTTCTTTCGTTTTGTTTTCCGACGGCAGAAAATGTTACCAGTCCTCACAGGACTGGTAAAAACAGGCAATCAGGTATCGGGGGTATTTATTCAGGCTCCACGATGCAAATTCTGTTACTCTAACATAAGACCGGGAAAAATAGTCTACTCAATTTATCTATGTATCATGAAAAATAAATAAAAAATGTAGCGCGTTATCACGTTTTATGACAAGAAAATTGCATAAAGCGTTCTAGGCCGACAAACTACAGTATCTTTCTTATTTCTATTTCTTTCTTCACTTATAACATCGATTTGAATGTGAATCTCATTGTCTGCAGGGTCGGCATGCTGAAGCACGTGGCCGTGTCTCCGCACCGCGCCCGCGCCGACTCCGTGAGCATCGCCTCGTCCGCCTCTTGCTGCAGCCTCGGAAGCCTTGAGCACCGCCACGACTCCGTCTCCGAGCTTTCGCAGCGAACGGTGAGCGTCTACAATTTCCATTTCATCCATTGGTATTTCTTGCAGCACTATTAGCAGCAGCTAAAATAAATGTAATACATCTACGTAGTTTACGTTTTTGGTAAGCTATTGTGCTGTAAACACTTTGGCACAGTTAATATCTCGTTACAATTCCTCCTAGAACAATGCAAATTCATGTACTTAACTAATATGCAAATGCAAACACATGTGAGAAATATGATTAATTCGTCTAGCTCCGCCAGTCACTCCGTGTTTTATACTCGTGTGCAGTCCATACGATTTAAAACCGGTATTTATACCGGTTTTTAAAGTTTCCCCTTCATCATGTGTGGTCCTTTTAGGTAGTAGTTTTCTTTACATTTTTCATCAAGTCCTAATGATGAGATGATGATGGCATGTTTATGGTAAACGGAGATGCCATCAGCATCATTATACGATTTCACTTTCTGCGCGTGTTCTAGCGGAGTAGCTTCTGTTCCCATCAGATTATGGGAAAAAGACATTTAGGTGGCATCGAACTCACGGCAGGAAGTATTGTGTACTTACGTATGGCCTTATCAGCAAATAGCCTTGGGCTTTTACTAATATTATTGAAGTTAGGTATTTTAAAAGTTATAACAGTATTTGAATTGGGTTTTTATCGGCACTTCAAAAGCAAGCTGACTCCTGGGTTTCCTGTTTGGGATTTGCTGGTTTTATTATTACGTACTTAAATACTCGAAATAATTCTTAAGGTAAATTATTTCTTAAAGTTGCAGCTATAAGGTTTAAATTATGCTCATTATTAAAGATTTCAATTATTATAAGCGGTTGAATGACTTGTAGTATTTGAATCTAATCATCAGGTACTGCACCAATCTTATGCATGTTTTCTTTTGCATCAATTTCGTGCAGTTCAATGACTCTAGAACTATCTCTCGCAAAAATATATAATTTCTCCCGAGCAATTCCATTATCAAGCAAAGTCATAACACCTTGAGAATTTCGTCAGACTACAATGCCCACTCAAACATGAATTATGACAATGCAATGCTTTAATATTTAAAGATAATAATGAGATAGTTTCTATGGCTTTAATGAGATACTACCTTTAGAAGCGTACATTACCTTAAAAAGTGCACTGTTAAGCCTTTACGAGACATTGTATTCAGAGATATAGTCGAAAAGTTTCGAACAATTAGGGACTTCATCGCAATCATCATTCTAAAAATTTGCAACATCGTTTAAAGCAGCTTCATTTTTTTCATTGTGGTAAGGTACTAAGCCATTCCTGTGTACATTTCTGCACTAATTAAGTGCGACACTGACATTTGATGGCCGAGTGAGATACAGCTCGATTTCTCGATTGTTCCTCGCCAGATGAGATGGTAGTGTTTGGGAGGAGAGAAGATAAGACCACCGAGTGGCCATTGTTCGCGCATGCGCAGTGGAAAGTCGGTAATGTACGCCTCAGCCGGTAAATTACCTTTGGACATTATGGAGATGTAAAGCTTTAATGGTCTCGTGAGAGGTGTTGTTGTCTATTTTGGTGATTTTGATGCTAACTACTTATGTTTCACGTATTTTATAATTACCCACCTTCCTACTGCACTGTAACGTGAGGCAGAAATAAGAGGACTCCATCTAATGTAGTAAGCCTTTTATCACCTATGCAATTGCTATGTTATTTGAATTAAATGCAGCTTATTTACTAGCAAACCATATGTTTTTGGCTTAACCTAAATCTAAAGAGAAATGTTCCATAATATTTTATAATTTCTATCATTCTATAAGGAATAGGGATGGATTATTTTAAACCTTACAAGTATTGTTTTCTCGTTCTATTTCAGTCGTTATATAAGTTACATTTGCATATTAATCCATCTCTTAAGAAAGGTAATCTAGGTCACTTAGCTTTACAACCATTGTTAATCCAAAGACTATAGGTATGTCTAGACGCTGAGTAACCTTCTTTGTACAAAGTGCATATTTGTCTTGCCTTGTGTTGCTGCATGTCTGCTGCCCATATGTAGCCAGTTTAGTGTTTATTGCCACAGCGATATAATTTATAATCAACATGTGCTATCTTCTCGTACATAATGTTGATATTGCTACACTTCACACCATGGTTTTGCTTTTGACCTAGTTGGATAGTAATTGTTCGCATCTGATAGCTGTTATGGAAACTACTGATTTTTATCGACGCGTACGAATCTTGAGACAAGAAATAGAAGTGCTTTTATGCTTTGCATGATTTATTAAAAACTTTAGTTTTCTGTTTGGAATTTCTTCGAGAGTCTGTTTGGAAGCATTTCTTGACTATAAAACTGTCAAGTGTTAAAGTTAATTTCCTCTTTCTTCATGCTACATCTTGATTCCCAACACCCACCACCGTTTCCCCAGAACAATAGCACGACAGCGGCCCGCCCCCGATTCTGCTAACTTTCCCATATTGCCTGTTAATTGCACATAATGCTCAGCTCTTATAACGGTTGTCGCGTATTGTATATCAGGCTTGTATGGGACTTCGTAAAAACTGTGTGACATGGATTTCCTTGTTATGCTGTTATATGAACACGTTTTGTATTTGTAGCGCTATTCAATCCTATAATGCATTATGTGCAAATTTATGTAATCAGGTACTTTAGGTATCATTAAAACTCCAATATATAAAAAAAAACATCATCATTATCATTTCAGCCATAAGACATCCACTGCTGGACATAGGCCTTCCCCACCGATCTCCAAAAGGGCCGGTTGGAAGCGGCCTGCGTCCAGCGTTTCCCTGCGGTTTCTTTTAGATCGTCTGTCCAACATAGTTACATAGGCGAAATTGTGCATAACTCAATATTTAAATCAACCAATAGAAAGACAGTAGGTACTACAAAAGGCAGTATGTACAAAAGATCCCGATATTTCGCCAATCCGTCAAGTCAATTTGCCAATCATCGCATCAGATCCAATCCCGATGTCAAAATAACTATGTTCCGTCATAAACGTGCGCATACGCACATTCCCACGATCGCTTTGAC
The DNA here is from genome assembly GCA_914767915.1 of Agriopis aurantiaria. Taxonomy (NCBI): domain Eukaryota; kingdom Metazoa; phylum Arthropoda; class Insecta; order Lepidoptera; family Geometridae; genus Agriopis; species Agriopis aurantiaria. The sequence continues at coordinate 19,289,984 of OU611982.1, read as the reverse complement.
ATGTGCTACGTACGAGTATTGATGCGCTCTACGACATACCACATAATAAATAAGCTATGAGTACCTACTCTCGGTGCGCAGGAGTGAGTCTGAGAGACTCCATTGTCGTCTTGTTACGGACTTTTTCCCATTAAATGTGCAGTTTTAACGATTCGTTTAGTTCGATGAATACTATTTTTTTTGCTGACATTGTTTATGCAGACTTGTGAAATCTTAGAGAGTTAAAATATAAACCAAGTAAGAAAAAAAGTTGTCCTCAGAGATAAGATTTTTGTATTCCTTACTATTTACTAATCTTCTAATCTTCTAAGTCTGCGTGCTTCATCTTCGACTACATCGTCGCTTAACAGGCGAGTTGGTGGTCAAACGCGGGACTAAACACGATAAAAAAAAAACTAAATTACTACCCTTGAAACACAAACTTATTTATTATTTGTTGAGTCAGTAATATTTTACAAGATAGGTAGGTAATTATATAGATGTTTATTTTCTATTATAACATCTCATCTTTATTGAAAGATCTCATAAGTATATCATTAAGTCAGTTCCAGTATTCAAATCGATGACTCAATCAAGTTACGTCTTCATCCTGAATGAATATGTAAACAAACTGATAAACATGTAAACACAATATTCCCACAGCATAATCAACAAGAAAACATGAAGTCTTACTTATATAATAGAAAGGGCAGTTTTTGTTGTATCTATGATTTAATCTGTAGTGTCCGGTAGATCACGTCTCTAAGGCACCGATGTCACTTCCGTCCATAGTAGACGACTGAGGCTTTCTACATACTGACGGTAAGGTGAAACTGCTACTATTGTGGTAACATATGATTAGAAAGAGATTTATTTTTGACCGTTAAAATGTTGTATGTACTCATTATGTATTATCATTTCAGCCATAGGAAGTCCACTGCTGGACACAGGCCTCCCCCATCGATCTCCCAAAGGGCCAGTTGGAAGCGGCCTGCATCCAGCGTTTCCCTGCAGTCTCTTTTAGGTTTATTGTATATACTCGTACATACTGAAATACCACTCAATCACACTCTCTCTCTCACTCCGCCAAATTACTACGCAGTTTAGCAGAGTTGTGCAAGTCTAATATGAATGAAAAAAAAAAAAAAAGATTAAAACATGCGAAGGTTTACAGGTCGATATATGAGATCGAATCAGAGATAAGGAGATCCGTAGATGAACGATAGTTACCGACATAGCCCACCAGCAATGCGATTCTGTAATATGTGTCTCACTGAGTGAGCTTCACCCAGTGATCCGCGCTCACTTCGATTCTGGCGCTCACCTCACCCAAATTGGTATTCCGAGAAATCACGTGCCACGGGGCGAAGTGAAGTGATCAATCGACGCTCATAAAGTTTGGGTGAGTTTACTAGTGCATGACACACACCGTTTTTAATCGAATCGGTATTATCGGAATTTACCGTATTTTAATTATTTCCTAATTATGACGTTTTATGTGAGTTATTTTACTAAAATAGAGTATACTAATGGACATAATGCAATATCACATAAAAATATGGGTTGAGTTAATGGTAAAACACAAGAAAATATGGTTTTTACAATATTGGCAGAATAACGTGGCCGGCTTTTGCCGCAGCGGGCGTCAGCGCCAGAAAAAAAAGTATGACGTTTATTGACTCCGTAAATATCGTATTATTTTCGTAAACAAAACAAAACAAGTTGTATTTTTTTCGGATGTTTGGAGTTAAAACCAAACTATACCACAAAAACTCTCACATTAAACGTGGAATGTTAAGTTAAACTAACCGGAGCTATCGAGATAACAGCGACTTCGTCACACACACCACTTGTAACTTTAAGTTATTACCCTGCTCGACCATAAGTGTTTAATTTTTTGTTATATTTCCAAAAGCTCTCCGCTATGTTTATAAAGAAATACTTAACTAGTTTGTTTTATAACGAGAGACCGGCGAGTCGTTGCACAGAGTTGTACAATTTATTTAAAACAAGACAAAAAGGGAGAAAATATAATACAAGATGAGGTAAGAAAATAGTATTTCGTTATGTAAACTTGCTATAATTCTGTTATGTGACTCAATTTAATTTTTTTGTATCTTTGTATCTTAGTACATGTATTTACAATATTAATAATCATTAATTCAAATTTCAGCCACACTAGTGAACGTTCTGTCCATCCGAACATAGTTCAAATAGAACTGCTACTCGACAACCTAGAGAGGAATCAAGACGTAGCGAGAGGTTTTCTGAGGACTCAAAATGCAAGGCAAAGAAGTCGAACCTTTTGGGAGCAATTGCAGCTTCAACTCAACAGTGTTGGAGGTGGTGCTGCTAAAACTTGGAAACAGTGGATGAAGGTACTAACATATTTTCTTAGAATAATAGTAAATGTAATAATATATGATACGTATAGTTACCATCCCAGGCTGTCCATGTTCTAACAATCATAATGTATTTTACTAGTACTGGACAGACAAAAAGAGCGCTACCAAAAAAAAGGCTGCACTACGAGCTGCAAACAGGCGTAGGACTGGTGGTGGGTCTGAGGTCGAGGTGGAACTCACAGCGGCAGAAGAAAGAATAGTTGCCATGATGGGTGGTGAAGGCTTCTCTACTGGCGATTCTCACTTGAGAACGCCACTTATTCATGTAAGACAAAAAAACTAAGCTACCATACAAAGAACAGTTAGATTGTCAAAGAAATTATTCAAATTATCCATTTTCAGGAGACTTCAGATGTTCCTGCCAATGTGGATAGTTCCTTATGTCAAGAAGAAACAGAATTACCTGAAGTCATTTTTACATATGAAAACACCACTGTAAGTAATATTGTTAAAATAATTATCAATGAAACAGTAGCCACACCATACAGCCTTAAGGTTGACTTCTGTGCATCGCGGCTGATGTGATAGGTCTTGACTATGAAAATATATGGCGCTGCTTCCGAGGTCTTCCGAAGTGTGGGTGACGCTGACGTCGCCATACATTTTCCAATTAAGTCTATAACTAGCACCATACATTTTCATGGTGCAAAACGTGTCGCATCAGCCACAAGCCACAAGTCAACCTTTAGTTACTTTCCAATTATTCCTTAATTTTGAGTATTAAAGAGTATTTATTATAATTATGTTAATCCTTATAAAGCATATTACTTCTTTGTCAAATTTCGTTAGGATCGGTCAAGCCAATCGGTGATCAGTCATGAATTGTGAAATAAACAAAATATTTAATTACCAAAATAGTGTAATGATGTTTTCCTTAACTTATTATGGTCACCAATAACACAGTTGTAATGCTAAAACATGGTAAATTATGTACGTTTGAAAATAAAACACTTATTAAACAATTATGTTCCATTACAGGAAACTCTTAATACTCCGGAACCCATGGCAGGGACATCATATGCAGGACCTCACATGAGTAGTCAAGCTGCATTACTAGATGTACGTATCTAATTATTTTTATTTTATTTGCACCGAAAATCAAATTTAATGTTGTTTACTTGGCCTACTTATTTAAACAATGTATTATTTTGTATAGATCACTGAGCCTGAAAGTGCTCCGGCCATACAAAGGCGTTCTCCTCAGTTGCAGACACCGACACAATCTCCTCAACGCCAACGCACCTCTGTAACTAATAGTATGTATTGGTGGATATAATATTTTGTATCAATATCATCAGCTCCGTGATTGACAATAGCCAAACTGGAATAGAATCTCAAAATACTTTTGTAGCTGACGATCTATGCAAACCCACAGAGCGCAGCTTTTGTACTATCATACTACTATAAATGCGAAAGTGTGCTTGTTTGTTTTTTCCTCTTTCACATAGCAACAGAAAAACGGATAGACTTGATTTATTACATAGAAAAAGTAAGAAGTAACATACTTGACATTTTATTATGAAAAAATGTATGGTCCCTAGGGAACGCCCACTCGGGTTAAACCACAGGGCACAGCTAGTCATTAATAAAAGTAACTTGCTGGTATAAAAACATATTTGTTATTCAGGTCCAAGAAGACGCCATCGAACTCGGGTTCGAGCCTCACCACCATCTCAAAGGCAGAGTCTATTTACCCGGACCACAGAACGATTTGTGAGGCTGGAAGAGAGACGCATGGACGTAGAAGAAAGTAATGCATCTCTCCTGAGAGCCGTTTTAGAACGCACAGCTCAGAGAGAGCATACATTATTAGAAGCTCTCACGAATGTAGGAAACAAAATGAATGAGCAGTTTTCACAACAGAATGCTATGATGGCTGAAGCATTCAAAACTTTAGGAGAAGGCCTTAGAGCATTAAGTGACGCTATTAAACCGAGAAATTGAACATTATTATACTATAGGCTTGCGTTTGACCGCCACCTTGTCTGATGTTAAGCGAAGATGCTGATTAGAAGCTTAAAATAAATCAATCTGCCATTACTTTTCTTTTTCACAACTAACTGATCTTGTTGAGATTTGGATTATATATATATTATAATAACGTCGAATTCAACCATGTCCATTAAAATTATGACTAGAAATGTTTAAAAACATATTGATGTAATACTTAAGTGTTAAGTTAACTAATAAAAATATTCTTTGTTGTCTTGCCGGACATCAAACTATGACTCAAGACTATTTAATCTTTAGTTAAATGTAGTTATCTATTGCTAAATTCATGTCTTGATTTGTAAACGATATAAGTTAACTTTAAAATCATTATTGTCAATGGTAATATTAAAAGATGTACTGTTTATTGCTCAATAAGTGTTATGAAGTGTTATTCTGTAATAAAGAATGGCTGTAGTTCCTTGCATTTCATATTTTATTTTTTGACAACAGTTCAAAACTCTGTTTTTATCTTAATATTGATAGCTAACTCAGTATATTACAACTTATAGGTTAAGTAAAAATCAGAAAACCGTATGTATGATGTATATTAGATATAAGTAGGTATACTACAAGTATAAATTAGGTTTTATAAACCCCGATAAAAGAGCTAATAATCTTTAAACGGCTTATAAGTATGGCTTTAGACATACTTATAACAACCCTCTATTTACATCAGAAGTTAATAAAATAGTGCTTATGATACTTAAATATTAAAATATTAGCTAAATAGCAGTTGCCTTATTTTATAAATTGAACAGAACATGAATTAACAAAAAAATTAGAAATTTTAATACTAAAATACTTATCAACTTAATTAATAGCAGCTGTCTTACTTATAATCTTTGTAACTATTACACTTGTACTTTGTAAGTATTATCTAGTGAACATAATACTTATTTATATAACTAATTAAACATTACATGATATCAACAAAAACAATTAAAATTTAAATTTTACATTAAAATACAGTTTATATTACTTTTTTGTGGCAAGTGTCTTTATTAACTTAACAAAATACAAGCTAAAACTAACACTACAAATACAGTTAGACTGCCCATAGACCATTGAAGGTTTCAAGACAATCTAGATGCTCAAGCCCACTACCAGTTGGCAGCGTACCCAGCTAATAACTAATTGAATGTACGTTTATAACTAATTGAATATTACCTAATGTGACGAGTACGCCATAAACTGTCAATTAAATTCCTTTGCCGTGCTAAGCCTAAAGCTAGTTCCGATTGGGGGACAGGATGTGTGTCTGTCAGATCTCTGTTTTGTACTAGCTGCAGTTGTGAAATAAGCTGGCTTTCCTGTTCTTCATCTTCTCGAGACAACACTGGGGCTTCAAGACCGGCACGATTGCAAATATTGTGCAATACACAACATGCAGTTACAATTTTTGCAACCATGTCAGGGTGATAATGAAGCACTCGGTGTACCAAGAGGCAACGAAAGCGGCCTTTCAGAATCCCTATTGTCCTCTCAACTGAGTTTCTGGCAGAGGCATGAAGTTTGTTATAAAAACCTTCGGGGCTATTGTCCTCAGGTGTAGGCACTATAGGAGTCATCATGTAACGTCTTAGTGCATAGCCTGAATCACCTAAAAAATTTAATAAATAATTTCATTAACAAGTTTTTCTCAAATTTTAAATAAAGAATCTCTATACTAAAATATCGTTAAGCAATATTTGTGATATTATGTAAGTTTGTGGGATCTCTTAAGTTTGCCAGCCGCTGAACCCATGGCAAAAAGCTAGTATATGGTGAAATAATATAAATAACATACTAACCCAGTAGGAATAAGTCTTGACCATTGTTTATCAAGTTTTTCAAGTGGTCCTGTAATGCACTATTGTTGAAAACAAATGAGTCATGTGTTGCACCTCCATAACTTGCATCCGCATGTAATATGTTTAAGTCCGCATCCGTCACCTGGAACAACATATTGTGTTTATTGAACTATTTTCTAATGTGCTTAAAAATCATAACACATAATTATATATTTTCACTAAAACATTATACAAGTAATTGTACATTATTTTTCATACCTACTTAATAGCAAATACCTAAAAATCTCTAACCCAATCCTTAAGCGATAAAAATATGTAATGTGAAGTAGATCCAGCTTACCAATTGGACATTCCTGGCATGATAGCCTTTTCTACAATAGTAGCGCTCCTCATTTTCAGCAGGCCTTATCATGGCAACCAATGTGCCATCGATGCATGCTAACACACCGGGTATATTGAATTTTTCATAAAATCTGTAAAGAAATACAAAATGATAAGATGAACGATACCCATTGATTCTGTAGTACAAAGTATCCAATTATAGGTTCTACGAGCAAAAAATACCTTGTTATCAAATATTGTCTTTCTGCTGCATTTTGAGGGAATCTTATATATTTCTTTACTATTTGAGGATGATTAAGGGCTTCCACAACATCATGTATGCATCGTGATGTTGATGCTTGCGAAAGAAATGCACTTACATTTCTCCCCACTTGTTTTTGGTAGCTACCGTTAGCTAAAAATGATAGCGCGCAAAGTATCTGAAAAGTTTGAGATTGTTAATGTTAAACAAATGTCGATTTAAACTTTTCTAAACTTGAATAAAACAGGGAATATGTCTGTAATAGTCATACCTTTGTCCTCATTGAAATACATCTTTGACTTCTTACTAGATAAGGTTGTAGGTCTATTTCCAGGCTATCAATTAGTGACTCTGATAGCCTGTATAATTTTATATACTCTTCATCGCGAGTTAAAAGACGAAGTCTTCGCACACCAAATGATTGACGACGGCTTTCGCTTATGTCTAAATCCTTGGCCTCTTTTAGACTACTCAGCAGCAGAAAACCACGAGACATTCTTGGAAAACAAACAAAAATCAAATAAGTACAATCACACACTTTTAGCTATTTCTTAACAGATTCCAACAAGAATAAATATCTCTATTACACTTGCTTACCTTCTTATTGGCACAAACACTTAGTATTCAATCAAATAAATTGTTTTGGAAAGACTAATTTATAAACTCACGCAATATTCACTTACAAATTACTAACTTTTTGTTTGACACTTCAATTCGAATTCATGGGTGAGGTGACTATGCGAGTGAGCGCTAGATTTAGCTGCGGAATACCATTTAACGTCAAAGTCTCGAGCTTGATCACTCGTGTGTAGTTCTTTTCCCTTGCGCCGTCACTCGGGTGGCGCTAGTGTCGGCTTTGGTCGTGGGTGGTTTTTGCAGAATACCAATCGGACATCTCACCGCGAGACTAGCGCTCACGCAAGCGAGATAAGTTTACGGAATCGCATTGCAGACCACGGACTGGTAAGCGCACCGTAGCGTACCTCTACCCACAAGATAGACAGACGTCACCGACGACCTAAAAGAGCGCAGGAAAACGTTGGATGCATCATGCAAGCCGCTTCCAACCGGCCCATTTGGAGATCGATGGGGGAGGCCTATGTCCAGCTGTGGACGTCCTACGGCTGAAATGATGATGATGAATGATAAAAGTTTTGCAGAGATTCCATGTTTAGAGTACAATCTAAATAATAGTTTTGTCATCTGATACACAATTACACAGTAGACACTTTAGCAACAGATTTCATGGCAACACTCTACGGAGTATTGAATCTCAAATTCAAGCTATCGGTTAACACTGACACATCGCTGTGTAATAATGATCCCATGCAATTTGAAGCCATTTTATGTAACGCCTCTATTATATTATCTGTTATTTTCTAATACTTATTACACTTTCTATTTTACGTTCGATTCCTTATCGGAAGGTAGTTATTGCTCTATTGATTAGGAAAGTTACGTTTTCTTTTCCCACAGGTTCTTAAATGGTCTTGGGTGTCGTAAATATATTAAGAAGTATTCGAAAATTATGCTACATTGAAGAAATTAATACGTCATCATCTCATACGATATCTTCGTATACTCGATACGTGATATCATTTCAATCTTCATATGCTTCCGAGAAAAACTTTTGCAGGGAAAGAGAGATAGGTACTAAGATATAATTTTATTGGGGCGACAACGGGTTTCAATTACTACATTGTTGTTGGTTGGATAGATACATCTGTGATCGTTGGTAAGCTAATTTAACGGAGATATAATGTAAGTACCTACTTGTAAATTGGCTACTAAATAAATGAACATAAAAATGTATATGATTACGATTAGAGAAGGAATACAAGGGCTCGATTTATGAATAGCACGAAAAAACCACGGAATAAAATAAACTGACTTTCAAACGAAATACCAAACAAAAGTCACATTTTCTAAATAATCATATCACTCGCTAATGCAAAGAGTGGTTTGAGCAATTTGAATTTGCTCTCGATCAATAGAAAACCTTTCATTTCGCATGATATTTTCGTGCAAAATCTTACGAGCGATTCAAAAATCCAGCCCCAGGTTGTTGAATGTTGAATTTTGATTCCATATCTATATTATTACATCACCAGTGATCTATAAGGACATAAAATCCCAAAGACGCAATGAGTGATGCGACGACCTTTCCTCGTCCTATATCGACATATCGATATTTATTCAACCCGTAGCGCGAGAGTCGACGCGCGCGCGCTGCATGGCGATGAGACGCGGATGTAGGGACTGGCGCAGGCGCAGGAATGCAGTTTTATTCACGCACTGTTTTTGAGGTGACTGAGATTGTAAGTTTAATTATCATAGGAAATTCATTTAAATGTCTTCTTAATTGGACTGTATGTTAAAAATTGTTGAAAACGTCCTCCTCTAAGAAAACGTAGGACACGTTAAGTAATTTTGTTTTAAAAGAGTCTCTTCTAGTAGAATTCGTGTTAGATAAATGTCATCTTTTTATTGCGTACCTCCGAAGTATGAACTTCTTCTTAACGTTCTGTCAGCACTCAACTTGGGCAGCATTAGGTCAATTCTAAACTAGCAGGCTACTGTTCTCAATGGTGGCTGCTTTTAACAGCCAAACAACTAGCGCAGGTTTTTTTTTTAATTTCTTTGTTATGAATGTTAACCATTAAATCATGTAGTATGGAATACTAATAATTTCTTCACAGTGACGTTACCAAGATAATTGCTGTTATAATAATAGGATGCGCGAGAGCAGCCAAGCGCGCCGTCCGTGACATCAGACGCACGCATTCGCTCACTTGAGGGCTCCTTGTAGGGCGCATGCGTAGGTACACATAGATTAACTAATAGTTAACACGTGTGACACACTATCGATTCATAGATAATATATTTTTGTTTACTTAAATCAAATTATACTAGGAAAGGGATAAATATTGACCGGTAAATTGTATCAATGAAGTAATAAATATAACTAATTAGTGACAGAAACGGTGTCGTTGTTTCTAGATAATTGTTTATTTATAGAGGTTACACAAATTAAGTAGTTTATTTTTATTGAGAGTATTTACTTATTACTAGTACTTATTTGCCTAAAATATATGTACTACCTACGTTATGAAGGTGTTATGTATTACTAAATAATGTTTGAAAAATTTGCAATTATTGTAGGATACTTGTTATTACAAAAGCTTTCCTTTAAAATAGAGAATAGCAAAGTCACGCCTATTACATTAGTCACGTTTTTTCTCATTACCGCTTAGAACATAATATCTTAGAAACTCTACAGAAAGTATGACGTTTTTGCATGTAAATATATAAAACTCGTTTACGTACATATTATTTGTTACTTATTTATTTTGTGACTACCTTATATTTGGGTTATAATTTGTAGTATATGTCCTAGACTATCATAAAATCGAAATTTATCGATAGCTAAAATATATTTAACCAACACTATGTGCTCGCTCAGTATATCAATCCAGTATCCCAATTATTGTTTGTTAAATAAATTTCCGTATACAGCAACCAATTTACAGTAGATCTGCGAGTCTATTAGTTTTAATTGTGGAGCAGCAAATTCATTGCATTAATTGTATTTCACGGCCAGAGGCGAGCGATAACCTCTGGTGGGTATTACGTGTTTTGGGGAGTTGCGCACGCGCGCGCCGTTTTGTCGGCTTATAGAGTATGCATTCGGTACTTATAGTATTGTATTAAACCAGACACTAACAAATATGTAATTAGTTGACTAAATCAGGCGTTAATTTGCGGAAGTTCATCTTAACAAAGTTCTGTAAATTACAGGCTTAAGTAATAAATTTGTCGATATTATTTATTTTTGTTTCAGTTTAGGTTAAATTAGCATTATTGACATATTTCTGTAGCGTAAAACAAATATAATTGATCTCAAACTCCTTATTGTACTTAATGCGACGTTAAAGCGGAAATACACAAGGGATTCGTCAAAGAAACTGTTTTTTTTTAATATGTAGTGCTTGGTCAGTTTATTATTCATCGTGATAGCAATACGGTGGTATAGTAATAAATTAATTAAGTATAAACTTCCTCGTTCATAGGTATTGGTATGGTACATACTCAACTCTGTCAAAGCACCATGATCGTTTTATCAGGATTAGAGTAGATACAGTTATAGTTATTATATCAATACATAATGTTTAAATTGGAGTATTACAACCTTAACTTAAATGCTATTTGGTCTCAAAAATCTTATCAGTTAATTTCAAGGAATAGGTAGGTACTACTTATATTCAAAGGTAACCTGATTTCAGACACGATTATCGATAGATCCATGCTGTTTCCCATCCCTAGCCCGGAGCCGGATGGCGGCCGAAGGGCCCGGGCCCTGCACATCCGCAGGGCCAATTGGGCCAATAACCCACCGGAAGCTCCTGTATCCCGCCACCCGGACATGCACTTGTTCATACGCACCCATGCGGGGACATTGCGTAAAGCTGGAAACAAACTATCGGACGCGGCTGATGGACGCGGCTGACTGACGCGACTGATAAGTGTGCACAGAATTTTGAGACGTGGCTTGCGGCTGACAAAAACATCCGGCGCGCCAGATTTCTGTCGGACGTCCGAACGCTCAAAGTCAGCTCAAGGTTACGTCCACGACTTACGTCCGATAGTTTGCACAGCTCAGTGTACATTCATTATCTAGATACCTTTATGTCGCGTCCGTCAGCCGCGTCCGATAATTTGTATCCAGCTTAATACGTAGGTACCTAGCAATACCGTGCTTTTCCCGTTTGATTCCGCTTTGACGTTATCTGGAGAGCTTTGATTATAGTCATTTTCTATGCGAATGGTTTTATAAAGGGAAACTGTTCTAAATAGCAGGGATATAGTCATGGTAAACTGGATAGGAAGTGTTTGATTTGAATAATGTATTGGAGTAGGTATACGTAATAAAGGAAGTGTTTTTTTTTGTGTTTTGATGACTGTCGGGTTGTTAGCACCAAAGCCAGTCGCGTCACATACTTATTTTTTAACAAGTAAAATTGATCTTTTTTTAAACCTTATCAAAGAGCTGATAATCATCAAACGGCTAAACTGATTTTCTTGAATCCTAGGTAAGAGCACTCTCGACAAACAAAACTCAAAATTGGTTCAGCCGCTTGGGAGCTACGATGCCACAGACAGACACATACACACGTTAAACTTACAACACCCCTCTGTTTGCGTCGGCCGTTAAAAACTTATTACAGGTAAACCGTGTTTTATCAATTAATTAAAATAATGCTTTACTTAGCCACGTGATTTATCAGTTTAAGCAATACCTTTCGTCGAGTGCTCTGAGGTCCTTCGTCGGAAAGTTGCACCGACTCTCGCGACCTCGCCGTTCTAGGAAATGTCCAGTCGCTGCCGTTGCGCAATGTTGTCTGCGACATTCCACCAATGCAGCTGGACCACGTGTCTTAACAAACTGTTCTGAAACTGAATTCTTCAATAGTTCGAAACGTTATTTAATAAATAAATATAAAAAAATATATAAAAATATGATGGACACGCAAAATGAAAAACGCAAAAATTGTTTTCAAGATAAAAGATCAAACAATCTCGATCTTTCGCAGCTTTTGGGAGCTGCGATGCCACAGAAAGACAAACAAATACACAAATACACATGTACACAGATACACAGACACACAGTTACACACGTTAAACTTATAACACCTCTCTTTTTGCGTCAGGGGTTAAAAACAACTTAACTACGTAGAAGCAGTCATAGAAGGGAATTCCACAATCAAAAGCTGAATTAATTAAGCAACAAATCCGACCTTGCGTCTGTCCGTCTGTGTATCCGCCACTCTTATCCTACTATCTAACTATACACTACCGCGTATTACGTTAGCAGCCGTAACTGGTAAATGTGGTAGTCAATCTACATAATATGGCGCCTGCCGTTTAGTTACTGCGCTTTTAACCTTCATATAATAACACTTACGTGCTAACTGCTAATACTTCGTATAATAGATAATACAATGTGAAAATTTCATTCATCCATTTTGCAATCGGACTGCCAAAGCAGGCACAAGACACAGCTTTATGGTTGATATTCCGAAAACCCGTACGAAGCGCTTTGATTCCACATTTATTATGCGAACTGCTAGTCTGTGAAATGCGCTGCTTGAATGGGTGTTCCCCGATAGTTACAATCTGGGTGTCTTCAAATCATAGTGAATCGGTTTCTTCTAGGCAAGCGTGCTCCACCGTAGACCGCATCATCGCTTAGCATCAGGCGAATTTGAGGTCAAAAGCAAGACTACAACTAAATAAAAAAAATAAAAAAAACACTTTTAAATTATGTACAAAGAAAAAGCAAGCTAATCTAGTGAACCGTTCGTTACCAGTGAGAATTGTTCTCAAAATAGGTATTATTACTGTTTACATTTTCTGGGCCGTACCGTGAGCCCTTAAACGCGATTCAGCAGTGCAAGTACCGTTCTTTATCGATCGTCAAATTCGCTAAAATGCCATAGAATCGATCACAGCGAGTACTGAAAAAATTGCATATTATCGAATTTGACGACCTCAACTGTCAATTTGACGATCGATAAAAGAACGGTACTTGCACTGCAGTTTAGGAAAACTACTGCGGGAAATTACTATATGATGATGAGGTCCCTGTTCTATAATAGAAGTCCCGTTAAAGAATTACACCTATGTTCTTAAAAATCAGTTAATAATAAAGAATCAGATATATATATTTTTAGAAACGTGGGTCTAATAGACCATCCAAATACCTATAATTATATAAATTCAAAAGCAAACAAACGGATCTATAAGTATCCACACAATTTATTAAGTATTCATTACAGACAAATAAATTGTCTGAAAATGTGTTTATTCTTTTTTTACCCATACAAATACTTTTTCTTATTTTCAACCACCACAAAAAATACAAAGACGTCATACATAAGACTTACAACTTAAAGAAATCACGTTTTTCTCGTTATTTGCCTTGCCTTGAACTATTCTGGTAAACAACCTAATTCTGGCAATTTAGGTACTCAATGATCTCTCTGCCAGTGACGTCAAACCTATTGTAACTAGATGTCTAATTTCTTTACATTATTTTCAACTTCAACTCTTCTTCTCTGTCTTCTCTATCTCTAGTCTCTACATAGTATAAATTAACGTCGCTATCCGCGTCTGTCTGTCTGTCTGTATGGCCGCTAACTCATGCTAAACCACGCAACGGATTTTGATGCGGTTTTCACCATCAGTTAGATACATTTTCACGGAAGGTTTATAACTAGCGACCCGCCCCGGCTTCGCACGTAAATTACGGCGGATCTATTTCAAAATATATTTGATTGACGTTACGTTGTACGTTGTTTGACGTCAATGCGAATAAAAAACTAAACGACGCTACTGTAATAGTTGTAATAATTAATGTAACCACTGTGAATCATCGCATTACCAGTGATTAAAAGCCCTTTAATATTAAGTGGTAATGCTTCCTGGTGCAATAGTCTAATTTGACGAAGGCAGATTTAAGTTCTTGTGATTTGCTGTGTGACGTCATACACTGATTAAGTCAATTAAGATAGGTAAATAATAATTATCAACCGACTTCACAAAATTAGTAAAAAACGCAATTTTGGTTATACTTGGATGATCATATTGTCATCCAAGTAATATAATTTCCCAGTCATTTTGATTAACCTTTTGAAACTAAACCGCTTTTGATGAAATTTCAATGGGATCAATTTAAAAGTATATATCCTAAAATAATTTTCCAAATCGGTTCATAATGACGAAGTAGTGATAGCACAAACATAAAATAAATAAATAAACAATCGAATTGAGAAGCCCTTCCTTTTTTGAAGTCGTTATTATAATATACTAGCTGAAACCCGCTACTTCGTACGCGTAGAGTTCGGTCTTCGGCCTCGCTAACTACAACCCGTTATAGAATGTGTTATTCTAATGTATAAGCTATATTATTATAAACTTTCATTAAAATCCATTCGGTAGTTTTTGCATGAAAGAGGAACAAACATCCATACATACAAACTTTCGCGTTTATAATATTAAGTAGGACTAACTACACTGAAAGACAATCTATATTATTCCTTATTATCAAACATAATGTCAAATGAATGATGATTGGCTCCATCAAATACTGCAACTGACAGTTGTTTTTGCCAATTTGTTACAGTTAAATTGGTAACTGAATTAGATACAAGCTACCAGTGTAACTGTACATAATGGAATATAATGTTTATTAGCAACGACATAAATATAAATAATGATCTATGCTAGACCGTGGCGGGCACGAGCCGTGACCTGTACGAGGCACAGACGAGCCACAGATTGAACACTTCAGGAACATTTTATGTGTTGCAGTGCTGACTACACGTGTAGTTGATGCTACACTGTGTGTCGGCCGCGTCCCGGACGAGGCTTCGTCGTGCCTCGGCATCTACGCCTTCTTATAAAATGTTCAATCCGCGCCTCGTAAATCCGGGCACGGTTTGTGCCCGGCACGGTCTACCAATTATCCTTTAAACTTCACGATCATTTTTAACCCCGATGCAGAAAGAGGGGTGTTATAAGTTTAACATGTGTATCTGTGTGTCTGTCTGTGGAATCGTAGCTCATAAACGGCTAAATCAATTTCGTATGTATTTTTTTGTTAGAAAGGTGAACTTGATCTAAAGTGTTCATAGCTATTCAAGAAAATCTGTTTAGCCGTTTGAAATATATCAGCTTTTTATCGGGATAAAAAAACAACTTATACTTAAAGTTATATGATTATTTACGAGATATTTACCGTGGTAAGGTTATTAAGGTTGTTAAGGTTATACTTGTTTATAAAGCAGTTTTTGCTACATAGTAAGCGCCCGATACGGCCGAGTCTCATCCGGGACGCGCGCGGGCAACGCACGGTGTAGCATCAACTGCACCACATAAAATATTCGAGAAGTTTCAAATCCATGCCGCTCCGTGGCTCGCCGCGCCTTATATGAGGCACGGCCCGTACCCGCTACGGTCTAGCATAAATCATCCTTACGTGCTTGTACCGTAACCAGCAAAAAAAATCTGCACGCAAAGACAGGGAGTTAAGAAAAATATTGTATACAGAGTTACTCGGAACGATGATACTTAGCCGGAAGGAGGTCATTAGAGTTGGCCGTAAATCACTACGGATAACGCCAACCCTAAAGTCACGTTTTTTAGATATAATAGATCTACGTTTGTAGCTATCAGCTGTTCCAAGCATTTCGTTGTATGAAATGAAATTTGTATGAAAGATATTTTTTTAAGGAACCGTGCACAATATAACTTCATCATCATCATCAGCCAGAAGACGTCCACTGCTGAATACACTGCTGATAGGCCTCCCCCTTTAACCTCCACATTGAACTACAGCCTGCCTTTTGCATCTACTGGATGCCAGCGACTCTCATAATGTCGTCGGTCCATCTAGTGGGAGGCCTACCTACGCTGCGTCTTCCGGTTCGTGGTCTCCACTCAAGAACCTTTCTTCCCCATCGGTTATCGGTTCTTCGAGCGATGTGGCCTGCCCATTGCCACTACAACTTTTAACAGCTATGTCGGTGACTCTGGTTCTTTGGCGAATATCCACGTTTCGGATTCTATCGCGCAAAGAAACTCCTAGTATAGTTCTCTCCATTGTCTGCTGTGTGACTCTGAGTTTTTCCTAGAGGCCAACAGTTAAGGACCACGTCTCAGTACCATATGTCAATATAACTACTTCGTTCTTATCATTAAGATGATATGAAATGAAATATTTTTAATAGCAAAGTATAGGTCGGTAAAAATAATAATAAATATTAAAATCGTTTTAAATAACTATAATGATGTTTTGAATTCACAAACTTAGCGCACACGATGTCCTAAATTCAATTGTACTTTATCTAGCTAGGGGATAAAAACGGCTTTTGCACTCAGATATCGATGAGCAAAAATACTCTTTCCGAGGATGAAAATAAAATGTTTGAATTGGTGAAGTAGTATTGTGCACGATTTACTTGATGTCCTAAATTCAATTGTACTTTATCTAGCTAGGGGATAAAAACGGCTTTTGCACTCAGATATCGATGAGCAAAAATACTCTTTCCGAGGATGAAAATAAAATGTTTGAATTGGTGAAGTAGTATTGTGCACGATTTACTTGATGTCCTAAATTCAATTGTACTTTATCTAGCTAGGGGATAAAAACGGCTTTTGCACTCAGATATCGATGAGCAAAAATACTCTTTCCGAGGATGAAAATAAAATGTTTGAATTGGTGAAGTAGTATTGTGCACGATTTACTTGATGTCCTAAATTCAATTGTACTTTATCTAGCTAGGGGATAAAAACGGCTTTTGCACTCAGATATCGATGAGCAAAAATACTCTTTCCGAGGATGAAAATAAAATGTTTGAATTGGTGAAGTAGTATTGTGCACGATTTACTTGATGTCCTAAATTCAATTGTACTTTATCTAGCTAGGGGATAAAAACGGCTTTTGCACTCAGATATCGATGAGCAAAAATACTCTTTCCGAGGATGAAAATAAAATGTTTGAATTGGTGAAGTAGTATTGTGCACGATTTACTTGATGTCCTAAATTCAATTGTACTTTATCTAGCTAGGGGATAAAAACGGCTTTTGCACTCAGATATCGATGAGCAAAAATACTCTTTCCGAGGATGAAAATAAAATGTTTGAATTGGTGAAGTAGTATTGTGCACGATTTACTTGATGTCCTAAATTCAATTGTACTTTATCTAGCTAGGGGATAAAAACGGCTTTTGCACTCAGATATCGATGAGCAAAAATACTCTTTCCGAGGATGAAAATAAAATGTTTGAATTGGTGAAGTAGTATTGTGCACGATTTACTTATTGTGTTTAGGACTGCCCCTTGTTAGTTCCCAAACTCGCCGTCATAGTGAACATTTCATATCAGTAAACAGAATCGTAAAGTGGCATGGATTGCGTTGGTACGTGTTTGTGCACGTATGGATTTTATGAATGGAGTTTGTATTTTAACGAGCTTTCTGATAGTATGTAATTGCAACGTGAATTCCAACTAGTACCAACCTACCAATCAATTAAATTGGTATTTTAGTTTATCAATGAACGAGCCAATTTACGAGAACGATAAAACGTAAGCCCTGTGAGTCATCATAGTTAAGATTTAGGTACTTACCATATCTACCATAGCTGTAGCACAGAAGGCTGTAGTGGGTATAGGCGCTCATGACTCATGATGCTTCATTGACAAGGGGAGATAAAGGAGGGATATTCTCAATTCGGTCCATTTTTTTACGAATTAACTATACAGGGTAACGCATATAGACTGTACTAAACCAAATGGAGGTCATTGTACTCATCATTATGAACAACTTTTACTATAAGACAAATCTTGAAATCGCGAAAAGAAATATCATCTGTTCCATAGAACCTTAAACTTACCTACCTACTTACCTTAGATACCTTAGTGTAATGTATTCTAGCAAATAAATAATTAATCATTAATGATTTGAAACCGGAAAAAACTCGACAAAATATAAGGAACAGCCGAATTTTTTCTGTTATTTCAGGGTTGGTCCCATAATAAAAGTTGTTCACAATGATGTGTAAAATGACCTCCTTTCGGGTTAGTACAGTCCATATGTGTAACCTTGTATACGTAAATAGAACACGTCTAACATTCTGCAAAGAATGGCAAAAGAACATGGAACGGCTGGGATGAAAGAAGACTATTCATGGTTGGAAGGAGGTGGGAGAGCTATTAACCAGTAATATGATAATAATTATGTATAGGTTAGCATAAATATACTCTTACATAATATTAGAGACATTCCCAGTGGAAAATTCGCTTCGCTAAGAGAGGAAAGCCCAGTTTATCAATTTGTCCTCGTATAAAACGAAATCGTGAATATTAATATAGTTACTACACCATCACCACAGTATATGCAAAATTTATTTTAATACTTCCACAGTTAAGGCAACAGTTATTACTGACTATCGACCTTTCCGTGAAGTTTCCGAGAAGACAGTCGAATATTTGCCTTATAAAGACTACGGAATGGCAATTGACGAGGCAATTGATTCCGAGAATGACAGTGACATTGGTGGTGACCTAATCAGTTGCGGAATTGACATTGGCCGATTGGTAAAAGTTTTTCGAATTATGCTGATAAAGAACTAGCAGTCGATAAAAAATAGATAGATCCTAAAACAATTAGTTACTCCAAACTCAGTAAGACAATATACATGTCGGAGCGTCGATGCGTAAGAGGGAGCGGCGCCGGTCGTTGGCCGTTTTTCATCAGATAATCTTGGTTCTATGGCGTGAGTATAGCGGCCGAGGAGAATGAGACATCACTCGTGTCATTTACACAAGTTTTATTCCAGCTCTATGATTAATTTTACTATATCAAATTACTTGAAAATTACTTGGGGACAAGGTCCCACCCTTCCAACCAACAACTCCGAATTACAACCTCAAAGCACAGAACACATATACCATATACATATACATGTACCAGCCTCAAAGTAAAGTGAGCTCCACCGAGCTTCGCGTGTCCGCGCGCCTTCACTATCGCCTCTGCCGGACGTCATACCAACTTGCTAAACTCTGATTGATTGTCAACGACACAACTTCACAACGTAAAAAACTTCAGCAGAGTAAGTTACTGCAGCGTTACACCAGTGATGGCGCCACTTCCATCACTAGTCCACCAAAACAAAGCTAGGTGACGCCTACCTACATAATCTAAGCCTTAAAAACTATCCGACGGTATTTGCGCCCGAATGCTGAAACTTCAACGCGCCGACATACATATAAAACAACAACCTGTTTTACAGAAGTACAGTTAATATTTTTACTGTTCACCATATTTTTTTTGTCGTGCTTGTTGAATATGCATTACACTTTTTCCATAACTCAAGATGCCTTGAATATGAAAGCTCTTACCCTTTTCCTTATACCATATTCATATTTTATTTACATTCACCATGATTGCTATTTCTGCCTGAAGTAGAGAAGCTGGTATGCATTTCAAGTCATGCGTGAGGCGAGGATACGATCAGCATGTTAACATTTTAACGAGGTTCTTATTCATTACTCTCGATGCGTGAAGACTCGGCAGACAGGGCGTGGTCAGGTGCATCTTCTGAACGATCTGCTTCATAATGTGAAACATGCGGGGTTCATAAAATTGGCGAAATTAGTACCAAAGTGCATTTTTATTGGCTGCCATTTTGATGGTCGGGATGTCAGTCACTCATCGTAAAGTTGGTTTGTCACGGAAAACATGCACAGCCACATAATTTTATATATGTTTCTACTTGGTACACTCTCATTTTTGTAACATTTGACTAATAATAGTTTTGCAGTAACCCTTTTTAGGGTTCAGTACCCAAAGGGTAAAAACGGGACCCTATTACTAAGACTACATTGTCTGTCTGTCTGTCTGTCTGTCTGTCTGTCTGTCCGTCTTACCTTTAAACGGCTGTAACTTTCGAACCGTAATAGATAGCCAGTTGAAATTTTCACAGAATATGTAATGTTACGGTGGATTAACTGAGAAATAGAAAATGTATTTTTTTTATTATGATTGTAAACGCAACTTTACTCGGTCCAAGTTTCTTTTAGCTGAGACAGTTTTTTTTTATAGTAGGCTTGTGTTTAACCGCCCCTGTGGTCTGCGATGGAGCACGCTTGCCTAGAAGAAACCAATTCACTCGCGACTTGAAGACACCCAGATTGTCACTATTGGGGAACACCCATTCTGCATTGCACCCATTTTTGGCAGCTGCAGCTGATTGTAAAAAGCAGAACGAAAACCGTAAATTCTAATTACTGTTAATTCGGTGTATGTATTTAGTCACTAAGTTATATTGAACTAATAAACTTTTAACCTTTAAACTTTTAAACTTTTGCTGGGTTTTTGAACGAAAGATTGTAAGCTGGTTCGCCGTGGTAATACAGTAAAATGTTTAAAGAAAATAATTACTTTCTACATTTTATACAATGTTCTTGCAGCTGTTACAGCTAAAATAACTTGGACGTAGTATAGACAAGTATTTTATTTATTTTAACAAGATGTGGTCTTAATAAGTCCTTAAAGGCCATTCCCCACAATAATTGCCCACGAAGCATCTTCGCCAACCTTGGCGCGTGTCGTGGGTGCACCCGTGGGCGCGAGCTGTAGTCTCTAACTATTATCAAAATGTTGCCAGGTAGTGGTTTCCCCTAAAAGCCAGAGCGTCATACGGAGACAGACTGCACATTGATAATCACCTGACAACTTGTTAACACTGATATTTTAGAAATAGGATATAGTTAGCTCTAAACTATAGGTAGGTGCATAAAGATAAAGATAAAGATCATTTATTTGCATACAACGTGAGAATTTTTGTGCATGATGCCAGCGTTCATTGTAACTATATAACTTGCACTTTTATTAATTTTTATAAGCTTTTATTTAACTTGCAATAGTTTGTTTTGGTCAAATATTGGAAGCTGAATTAGAACCAGTTCCTCGTAACCGATTTTGCTAAAATTGCAATGTATGCAATTGTATGTTTGTTGAGCTGGAATCTTGCAACTTAATTTTGAAGCAGATATCTTCAACCGATTAGCTGAAATTTTGTATACACGTTTAGTTTGGATGACAATGTTATTTGCTAAAGCTAAAAGATTGTTTTAAAATGTTTTTTTATTATTTACTTATTTACATATAAATCAATAAATACAGTCATTTAGTTTACCTGGAATTTCATATCTTTTCATTGTTTTGAAAGCTTCAGGTCAGTTCAGTTTCCTCTCCTCACGGGCAAGACTTCGTTGCGACCTTATTAGGTCGTGTTGTCGACACGGTCCAGCGACACCCCTGTCCGATCGGATGTCGATCTAATCGCATTCCTGGACGCAGCCCGACCGTGACTGGAGGCGTCCAGAAACATGGAGCTCTGAACTTGATTGCTTTAGGCTTTATAGATAAGAAAAATGAGTAGGTGTCTGAAGTTCGTACCTCAGACATATACCTACAAATAATAGTTACCAGGGTAGTATTTCATTTATTATTTTATTAGTTAGCCTATGCAACGCGGCCAGCATTTTGGGAACTCTGCCTGAAATTAGAGATCGTTTGTACAATCTAAGGCCTTCGTTGGTTATAGATAGTATAAACGATCTTCAATTAGTTTAGTTCTTTAAGTATTATTTAGTAGTTGCTTGGTATATCTATCATAAGTCATTTATTTATAAAAGATGTCAATTTATTTTATTTAGAAAACAGAAAGATTAAAGCAAACAATGAAGTACAGCAGAAAGTATATTGCTAGCTTTACTCACAGAGTCAATGGCTAGCTCAAACAGTTTACTCACAGAGTCAATGGCTAGCTCAAACAGTTTACTCACAGAGTCAATGGCTAGCTCAAACAGTTTTTAGACTTCCAGAAGGTCTCTGTCTGACATGGCCTTCAGTAGAAAGTATTGAGGTACATCATCATCAGCTTATTCAGCCCACTGCAGGGTATAAGCCTCCTCCCTCTTTTACCAGTCACCGATTCACTGTTTTGTGAATATCTCGACCAGGAGTAGCAGCATTTTTGCGCCATCGCGGTATCGGTCTTCCATTTACCATCACGAGGCAAGCATACAGGTGAGGTAAAAAAAAATCGTTACATATTCTGATGATACAATAAAATTAATCAATACGTTTGAATCTTGAGTAAACTCTTTTGTAATATCATAGCCTCATAGGTGGCAAAAAAGCTAACGAGACGCCTTATGGTAAGCGATCACAGTCGTCTATGGATTCCTGTAACACCAGGGGCGATACGTTGCCGACCATCACAGATACGTTGCCGACATTTATATACTATATTAACAGCCCTTTTGAAGAACCCCATGCTATAGTTACTCGTAAATGCATATTATAGTTTCTTACTAAACGTTGTTTATATCCAACTATTTCAGATCCAATCCAGATATAAAAGTGTCATACCTAACTTGTCCTGCAGTTCCAGATCAACAGCGCTACCAATTAAAACCAGCTACTATTTTAATCTTCGGAATTTAAAAGCGAACCCACGCCAGTAATCAAACGCAAGCGCAGTAGCACCTGAGGCAGCGAGTAGAAAATCATTACAGATATATAGATACTGACACATACGAACGCTCTGACGTCACTTTGGAGTCAGGGTCCCGCTGAGTACTGCGTGTTTGTTGCGATTTATAAAGGTGCTATTCTGCAGACCACAGAGTATATTGGAGTGAACTTTTATTAATATAAAAAAAAGAACTAAGAAAGGGACGTTCTAAATTATTATGTCGAAAATATTTTTCTACCGACTTCAAAGAAGGAGGTTATTCAACTGTTTTTTTTTATGTTTCGCGATATCTCCGCAGATTGTCAACCTACATTTTTTTTTATTAAATAGGCTATATCTCGAAGTCAGTGGTTTAAATTTAAAGAAAACATTCCACCTCAATTTATAAATTATTGGATCAATCCAGTTTATAAAACTACCCAAAAATAGGGCTGTTATTTTTTTTGTTTAAAAGTGTTAATTATTTGAACTAATGCAAGGCATGATCCCGCGATGACACGACCACTTGACAGCTCTACGATAATAAGAGCTGCCTCCCTGTAGGATTGTCTATTCTGTGGCCGAATGCACCATGCGACGACGTGCACTTATTAAGGCCATAGCCTTCGGAACCGGTCGTAGACCCGTGGGTACTCCGGTCTATACTAACTGTCACCTATTCTACGGATATTTGTTACTCACCGCATCCAACAGCAACCTATTCTGTGGCCGTTTCGTTTGACTACAGAAGCTGAGTTGATTAACTGGGCATAACTATGAGATTAATCTATGTCACGTAATGTTATTTTAAACTAATCTGTGACAAACTAAAACTAACTAAACTAAAAAAATAACTAAAAACTATGATAAATTTGATCTTCGAATTTGATTGAAGGTAATTGATACTCAAAATAGGTAAAATGTGTTTTCACAGATTACGTCACAAAAGACAAACTACATACTTAGTTAAAAGACTTTTTTTTTCGTTTACTGGTTTTATCTTTTATTCAATATAATTACAAGTAAAATAATAACTATCTTAAATATAAATTTACAACTAAAACTAATCTAACAAGCCGCTAATAATAGACTTAGGGGAGAGTGGGGGAAATACGAACACCTAAGGGAAAACTTAAATAAAACAGTGGAATTTGATCACAGAGTTTATTTATTGTTTAATTATTAAAGTTTACTTATCTGTCTAACGAATTCACTACTCAAAATTTATATATTTTTAATAAATTTTAACAATATGGAAAAAAAACAAAACCCTTAGTGTTCGGCTTTACCCGACATTAGTCGGGTAAACACGAACACCAAGTGGGGTAATTACGTACTAACATTAATAATGACAGTGATCACATTTATAACCCAACGATGTTGAGTGTCCGTCAGTACAATTCTCGTGATTCCTGCTCGTCTGTAAATAAAGGTTTTCGTCTAGACCTTGGCTGATTTATCACTGCTTTCTGACGGTGGTCAGAAATTGTTGTTTTTGCCGATGCTGAGTTTTTTGGCTTTAACATCGTCTATAGCCTTTTCGAGTATGTACTTCGGTTCGGTCTTTCTTTTGTAATGACGAGGCATCTGAAACAATAATAAAAAAAGATGAACGGGGAACCAACAAAAGGGAGGGGGGGTAATGCCGAACGTTCGAGATTGCCCGACATGGAGTGTTCGCCTTTACCCCGCTAGATCGAAAACAATAAAATGAAAAAAAATCATTTAGGTTATATTTCTTTTGCTGATCGCATCATTGTCATTTAGCTGATTAATATGTGAGTATTCCACTATGTAAAAGTTAAATTACTATTGTAGATAGAAATAAATCAACACCAACTTGAATTTACTAAAAAAATTACATCAAAAACATGCAAAATATTGAAAAATGCTTACCTTGATAAGTACGTGCGTCCGCGTCTCCCGTGTTGTTGACTGGCACTAGTGGTGGCGTGATCTCCAAAATGGTGGCAAGTAAAATATGGCTATTTCTTTCTAACACATTAGAACCATTGGATTCGAGATTACCCCGCGTTCGCGTTTCCCCCACTCTCCCCACTACCACTACCTACTTATAATATTGTAGTTCTAAATTATTTGTTTGATCTAATTTATTATTTGATTATACAAATCAACTTAATTAATTATTTGATTAGACATGTAAAATAACATTTTATTAATAAAAATTAATATGAATTTAATATTGCATGTGTAGATTCTTTTCCTATCTCTCTAGTGAAACAAATTTCTGAACTGTTCAACTCGAGAAGCTACGTAAACTGGGAGTCTGATGAGTAAGGGCCATGTAGGGCGCCGCGTCGTCAGCGTCCAATTTACTGACTACTCGAGGCTAATCAACGTACGACGACGTCTTAATAGAGACATAACTACTGTTAATTACTTATGACCATAATTGCGAAATAAATACTACAATGGTTCATACGTGAGAATAATTGAAGTGAAAACTTATTTAGTCGCGTTAAGCCAAAGGTCTTCCAGCCAAGCTTCAACATGAATCGTTACAAAAAAGGTGTCTACAACTACCTCAAAGGACTGGCGAAGCACCGGCAACACCGCTAGTGTTGCAGGTGTCCGTAGGCGGCGGTTTCTGCTTACCATCTGGCAGACCGCAGGCAAAACTTATGGGTTCAGGTCACCGACATTCTAATGTGACCGCGTCACTGATATGCAATTGTATTTAAGTTTTGACTTCTATTGGCATGACCGCCTATTTTTTTAAATTTAATTTCTATAATTTTACGTAGTGCAATGTTGGCTTTTGATACTCTAGCTAGAATTTAGAGTATCAAAAGGCTACATTATTAGCTTATGCTTTAGAGTCTAGATCCTCATGCTTGCTCGAGCATAATATTTTTAAGATGTTAATCTCACTGCACAATCGCACAGCAGCTCACTCGATCGGGAAGGGAACGCGCATAGCTTGGATTCAAGTGATGACATACCGATAACAGTGACAATGAGCCATAGTGATCGTTCAAATGATATTATGCTAATTAACTAAGAAATATCGTATAAAGGGGTAAACCAATAAAAATAAAAAGAGCTTGGTGTCTGATTTTTTACTAAAATGTAAACCTTAATCTAAATTTAAGTAGTTCTCTATAATTTCTGTGATGCAACCTTCTAGAATACCTTTGGGTATCGTGGCCACCCACCCTGCCCTACCTGATCAAGTAGAGAGTCAAATCCAGCAACCGATGCAACGAACCTTGAGTTATTACACAAGTTGACATTCGCTATCTCCATCGTGTTATCCCGCTCGCACGTATGGAGTAAGTTGGTGAGTGCAAGATGACACAATAGCGATAGCGGGTGTCGATTTGTGAAAACCCCCCCTTGCTAAATTAAGGAAAAGGCTGCGTTGCATGCATAAATTGCATGTGTGCATCCTTTTCTAGTTGCGCGAATGAGATGCGCCGTGTGCAAGACGCATTAAATCCAGTGTAATTGCTAAGAGGTTAAACTAAACAACCATCGGTAGTCCAAAATGAATCTCTATTTTCCTTGGTCACGCCACAACTTGAGAACGATTTAACCGATTTCATTCATCCTTTTTTTGAAGTTTTCTTATACTTTTTAGAAGGTTTTTACAGAAGAATATTGCGCATGAAAATTGGGAAAATTCAGAAAACTTAACGACGATTTTAACCTGCGGGCGAAACCGTGGGACGCAGCTAGTTTGCAATAAAACCTCCGTGCCTTATAAATTTTTGATCGATGTTCGTTTAATTTAAAGTTTAATCTCTTTCCGCCCAGTTTCCATTCCGGGCAGTCGTTCTCTCGAAATTGTAATCTCACTTTGGTGTTCATTAGCTGAATTTAAGGCGGTGTACCATGACTTTATTTAACGACTTGTTAAAATCTGTTAACATTGTCATTCTTTGTTAAGTTTTTATATAATCTCTATAATATCTTTAATTTTTTTCATTATCTAGCTACTACTACTTAAATTTACTCTTATTTTGTAGGCTTCTTAAAGATTTTTGTAAAACTTCATCACATTTGACATTGTTATAGGAGAACCAGTAATATAAAACGAAACTAAAGTAAACGTTAGTTATACAAGTCGATTTGATTGACTGTACCCGCCACGCACCTGGAAGTTGTGGAATGGCTTTGGGTTTTTCCTCCGAAATAGTTTGAAACGAAGGGAGAACAGAGCTATCAGAGGTATCGTAGGTGTTCATAGGCGGCGGTGACCACTTACTATCAGGTGGCCCATCGCTTGTTTGTCAACTTTTTTTTTAACATGCCATCTTATGGCATATCCCTAGCATTTATGTTTTCGCGGGTCATTATAACGACAAAGATCTTAATTAACAAGGAACGGTTCCGAGAAATCCGTCGGCGAGTCAAATGGCGCGTTGTTTGGGTTCGCTCGCGAAACATCGCTCCAGAGTTCGCTTGCACTGCAAATAACATGGTTCACACATGTTACAGGGTTGTCAACTATAAATGTTCTTTACTATAGTAAAACTATGTACCTACATATTCTTTCCTTTTACGATAATCCTATTGTAGCGTTTTCATATACTTTTATCATCATTCATCATATATTTTTCATTTATCTTTATTTTTCTCAATAATAAATATCAGTTGATCTACGAGTACTTATGTGTAATAAAACAATAAACTGGCCAAGTGTGAGTTGGGTTCGCGCACTGATGGTTCCGTACCGCACCACCACAAAATACAAAAGTAGTACAAAAAGACACCCAGGTGACACCCATCCAAGTACCGACCTCGCCCAACATTGCTTAACTTGGTGGTGAACTGAAATTTGTCACCGACTTGCACTTGGCCGTTATTTGTTGTTTTACTTTAGAGTGTGTACTATAATCATGCCAAGTTTGACGCTTGTACGTATTACCGTTTTTACATTGGAACAAATACAAAAATACGTTTAAAAAAACGTTTGTTATTGGGGACCTCCCTTTAGTTTTTACTTTTTGACTTGTATTATATTGTAACATTACATGTGAAAATAACAACTGACTATCTATTACTTCGAAAGATACAGCCAGTACGTAAACAGACGGACAGATAGCGTACTTAGTAATAGGGTTCTGTTTACACCCTTTGTTTATGAAACCCATTTTTTATAGCTGTCTATTTCTCCAATTCAAATACACCTGGCCTCACTTAAAATTATCCAAATAATCTTTCCTCAGAGTCTAATTGAGATACACTGGATAACGGTTTCACAATGCGCAAAAATATTCTCCAATGCCATGGGAGCGAACTTGACATTCTTGGCTTCTTGGCAACCATGCGAATGGTGACACAATGGTCGCTTGTGTGCGGGCAATGGGCATCGATGTCTGCGTGAATGTTTACAAGATAGCTCTCAGATTACAGGATGGTCATAGGAGAGCATAAGGACCTCTTTGAAAACCCGACACTGGCAAGCAAACTTGAGAAATAACCTGCTCATATTAAATTCAGTGTAGAGTGCCATAACAGAATTAACGTATAGTAAAACTACTTTCGTTATCTGAATAAACAACTCCAAAACTTTGTACCTAATTAACCAACATCCGGGCACGGAACAATATCTACTTTTTGTCCAGAATTACAAAATAATTATTCTCATTGAATCAAAATAAAGAGTATTGTTTAGAAGTATAACAGCAACAGCATAGTATTTAGTAAATTAATAGATTTATAAACGGAAAAACTCGAGCTTATGGGTACTTACCTACTCAGTCTTTTTAATCTATCTATAATACTAATATAAAAGGCGATGTATGTTTGTACAATAGACAGATTGTTATTTATGGACAGATGCACATATATTGAAAATTATTATAAAACACACATTACAAATTGTTTTTTGTTCACAAACCGGTTCCCTATGGACTCCAAAACGGCTACACTGGTTTTGATGAAATTTTCAGGTAATTTTTATACTAGCCCAACGAGTGAACCTGTGAAGTTTGGTAGCGACCGGATAAAAAGTTTTTGTTTGTGTTTTAAATATTTTCCTTACAAAAAACAAGCCAACGGAGGTTGCTGTCGCTACCAAGGAGGTTGCTTCAAGGAAGTTGCAACGTTTTCATCTTTCACTGGCATATAGCTGATGTTATGAGTAACTTAGGCTACTTTAATCACAGATTTCACGCAGGTGAAACCGCGGGGCGCAGCTAGTTACCAGATAGTTAGCTAATTGCTAGTTTATAATACAAGAAATAACTCAATGATATTTCAAATCTACGTTTTCTCACTTCTAAACTATCATCAGATCATCACCCATTCCAAGCCGTCGGAAGTCGGATGTAAGCCATCTATTTTAACAACCGAATAAATCGTTAAAAATAATTTCGGAACATCAAACGTTTATAAAATGTAACCCGCAGAGGCAATCGAGCGCACATCCCTCAATCTTTGAACTGTTCTCGGTGGTAGGTATCTTTGAGCTTTTCTTGGTAAAGGTTGAGGATCGAGGAGGTTCGGAGAGGTTCAAACGAAGTGTTAAGAGAAAGAAAACAATGCATCGTCTGTTTGTTGGGTTAGCTACGATATTTTGTGTTAAGTGAATTCGACGCGCGAGCTATCTGTTT
The DNA here is from genome assembly GCA_914767915.1 of Agriopis aurantiaria. Classification (NCBI taxonomy): domain Eukaryota; kingdom Metazoa; phylum Arthropoda; class Insecta; order Lepidoptera; family Geometridae; genus Agriopis; species Agriopis aurantiaria. The sequence goes on along the minus strand of OU611982.1, from coordinate 19,260,569 downwards.
TCTGTTACATTCTTAAAACTACATTTTTTATTGATTGTAATAGCTTTATAGTAAGAGATGAAAATAATGATTTGATTGCTCAAATCATAGAAAAGAAAAAAGAAATAGAACGACTGACAAGACATTTTTGTAAGAAATTTGTTGTAGCCAGTTGCACCCATATAAACGAAACGTCAGTCACTCGAGATTTAGCAACTGTGATGTGGACAAAGAATTTTGAGACCTAACCCAAAAAGGTCCAAGTTCTTTGGATGCGGAGTTCGACGCGTTGATCTAAATAAGAATGTCCAATCAAGGTTCTGTCATAATACGACAGAATTTCCTTCACATTTCCGTTCCATTTACTTCTCTTTTCTGTGGCTCTAATACATATTTCTTGGTATTTGTAGATGAGTTTTTAATTCGATTTAAAGATAGATTAGTAAAATTAATTTATTTCGTATGTGTACAAAGGTATATAAAACGAAGCAAACAAAAACTAAGCAAGAAGTTGTCCGTGTGGTAAAGTACCAAGAACGATAGCTGCATTCTATAGATTTAATATGCCAAAAAAATTACGTAAAATATATTTGCCAGGTTTTGCGAAAACGGCAAGCGGCTTTTTAGTTGAGTAACAATTTAAAATTTAATTTATTTACAGGCAAAATATATTTACTACTATAAATATGATAGACATATTATCAAAAACTAAAACTACCGAAAATAAGTGTTAGATTTATTGATATTTCATATCAAAGTAACTAAGTTACAATTTTAACTTTTATCACTGGCAATGCCCAATCCAATAAGGAGTTTTGGCGCCAACGTGGGAAAAAACATGTCATGTCAGCTCGTTGGATTATATTCCTAAACTTGTGTAATTTCGAGTGTTAATGTGTACTAAATGGTGAATTATTATTCATTAAGTACTTGGAAACGTGCTCGAGTGTGGGCAAGTGATATAACGAGGTGAAACATGTCTTTTCGTGTTGTTTCCAAAACAACAAAGTCTCCACCACTTTACAGGGGCATGAGTTTGACTTGACCGTGATTTACTTTGCTTGACTTCGACTGTGACTATGACTTGTTTGACGCTATTAAGACTATGTAAACTGATTAATATTACGACTAAAGGACATCGAATCCACGGTCATGAAAATATTAACAAAAAAAAAAAACAATCATGCCCATAGATTCAGTATATCTCCCTCTACGATCATGCCCAATCCAATAAAACGCCAAAAGCTATAAATGGAAACCTATAATTATCAACCCGTATGTAAACATAGCGTGACTATTAAACGGGTAAGTATACCGTGTAATAATTAATAAATCAAGGCAGCTATGATAAACAATAATTGGCATGAAATGATAATAATTAAACTATAGATGGCGTGCCAGAGAAAGCTAATACTAACAGTCGAGTTTCCCAGCGATCTATTGTAAGATATACCCATTGTTGGCTATCTTTAATTGATTAGAGGATAATTGTTTTGAAAAAGATTATTAGAATGCAATAAATTCAACTAAGAAAAATCAATAAATCTAGTTAAACAATGTCACGGCAATTATTCTAGAGGTGGTTGTAAAAGTTGATTTTACACACCCAACTGTTGAACTATCGGCACCTAGATATTATATTAGGTATATTTTCGTCGAAAGAAACGATGATGTCAAAAATTTAATGATTCGCTAAATACATAACATAATGAAATTATTGAACCATACAATCTGCTCCTCTTTTGTGCTTGATTGGTCATCTAAGGATGTACGCAACTGGAGTTGCAATACTTAGTATGTAATTCGTGCAAGTTTCTTTTTTTTTTGTTAAAATCTTCATGAGCGTGGATTCAATGTCCTTTACTCGTAATAATAAACAGTTTACTTTGTCTTAATAGCGTCAAACAAGTCATAGTCACAGTCAGAGTCAAGCTAAGTAAGTCACGGTCAAGTCGAACTCATGCCCCTGTAAAGTGGTGGAGACTTTACAAGAGGCTCCTATGGAATTTTGGAAACAGCATGAAAAGACACGTTTCACCTCGTTATATCACTTGCCCACACTCGAGCACGTTTACGAGCACTTAATGAATAATAATTCACCATTTAGTACACATTAACACTCGAAAATACACAAGTTTAGGAAAATAATCCAACGAGCCTACATGTTTTTTCCGCGTTGGCGCCAAAACTCGTGCAAGTTTCTGGACGAATTGTGTTGCAATTACATAATAATTGTAATTGAGAGAAGAATTATGTTTTCAACCTTCACTTTAGTCCAGTTTAGTAACTATACGCTAGTAATCTACTCTCCCAGCTATTACGACTCGCACGTGAGTCTTCATTATTGGGTAAGTTGATCATTTTTGGCAAATGTATTTGACCGAGCCTAGCGAAAGTATCAGTCGTCTCAGAGTTTACGGGAACTAATCGGTGTTTATATGTATGTGAGTTTTTGTATTAATTGTAATATTATTTTTCGGATAAAATTCTTCAAACAATAGGGAATATGCATGTGGTTTAAATCTGGTTGAAATATTTTTTTTCTGAATCTTTATTGTTCTGACTTTATATCTAAAAGATATTTTTTTTATTTATTTACATTTTAATTGCTTAAAATATGAAATAAAAAGTGCAAAATATAAGAGGGAAATTCAAATTTGCGAAACGCTTCACCATTGGTCGAAACGAAACGTGACGTCAAAAGCCACAACATTGCCTTTAGCGGCGTCGATATTCATACTGTTTTAGTAGTGTTTGAGAGAAAAATCGTTTTATGTTGAGTTCCTGGAGGTTTTCCCATTAGCTAGTGTAATTTTAGCATTCTCGTGAGACTAGAGATCATTTACGACGATAACTGAGCTGGTTTTGTCAAAGCACATTCGGACAATCTACCAAAAATATCTAGATGCATTCATAATGACAGCATATTTTGCATCAAATCCAGATTTTACAGTTGCTGAGATCAAAGGAGTGAAAGCGGCAAGGTAATTGTTATAATCCATGATATATTTTAATCCATTACATAGGTTTTTACACATAAATGCACTCGGCAGTAATTACCAAAACATAACCTATAAATAATCATTGGTCATTAAGAATTTGCTGCTCTACTGTCTATATTATAATAACTTATAAGTAATTATACCTAACATTACTTATGTTCCGTAATTTTCCGTGAATTTTTAAAATGTGAATACTGTTTACTCTAAATACTCAATGTACCTACTTATTGTTTGTTTGTTGAGTGCATAATATTCAATACTAAACATACTTCTAACTCACACCATGCTATCAAAATATAACATACTTACATTGAAATGATCTTCACGACAATGCAAACATGATGTTGGAGATACTTCATCTCTTCTCATAACCTTACACCATTGTTTACGTATTTTCGCATCTCTTGGAATAGGAAAAAAACACTTTATCGGGTGTATTTCTAATAGTGTTTGTACACTTTGGCACAAGACGATACCTATAAAAATGTTTTTTAGCTTCTTCCATGGTCTGGATATCAATAAAACTGAAAATCTGTGTGAAATAACTGTATCGTCTATAGTAAACAAACACAGAACGTGGCTTATGACGTCATCCAAGGCCCGCGAAAAATTGCGGCGTTCAAACAGCTCAAATTTATTCAATGTTTTAAATATTATTTTAAAAATTAATTTTAGCATTTCCAACTGTAATTATATTTTTTACTATGATATAACGATGTAAACAGTTAATTAAAAATATAAAAAAAACACATGCATATTCCCTATTGTCACAAATAATGCTTATCCGTTATTGAGTTTATTCGACGGTAACCTTCGTACCGCTAATCAGATTTCCATGAAACTAGTTCTTCATTATTTATAATTGTACCTACCTAGGCAAGTATATTTGTTTCGATCAAAATATATAAAGGGATTGAGTTATGGTGCCAGTGTTGTGGTTACACAGTTCTGGGCAAACGTATAGTTTAGTATGTATATATTATATTACACTAACGACCCGCCCGCCCGCATGGGTGTAATTTACGCGCAAACCCGGGGTGGGTCGCTAGTTATATAGATAAACTTTCCATGAAAATGTATCTATCTGATGGTGAAAACTGCATCAAAATCCGTTGCGTGGTTTAGGAGAAGTTAGCGGCCATACAGACATACAGACAAACAGACGCGGAAAGTGACTTTAATTTATACTATATGTAGAGAAGAGATGAATGGGGCGATGAAATTCCTAGGTGGGAATCGAACCCACGCCCCCAAGCGCAGAAGGTAGGATAACTACCAACTAACCAACAGTACTATCTTTGCTATGTTGAAAATGTGCGAAAGAGATAGCTACGATCGGGGATTGGGTTCTTAAGTCTTTAACTTGCATCTCCACAAGCTCCATGGTCCGACCGAGGTCGTGATGGTTCGTTTACCGCCGCGCCGTCGCTTCAGCCGCGTAATGGTGGCTTATTAAACCAAACAATTAGCCGGCTCGCGCTAAATTACCGATTGATTGTTCCAGCTGTACGCTTTGGGCTCTAACTGGTTAAATTCGAGATTAACCGGTATCTTTCGGACCCAACCAACAGACAATAATTTAAGGAAGACAGATGTTGGATATTTGAAATAAACATTTTGAGTAGGTAAGTCATCTCGGCTTCGTGGTCGTTATGTTACTGTTCGTTGTTTAGCTTTGTCATTTTGTCATCAACTGTTCGAGTAAATGACCTGCCTGACAATACCGCAGTTCGGCTTAAATGTTAACTCTTCTTGTTTTATAATTAACCAATTGAGTCCTTTAATTATGTTCGATAAAGAACTGTGTAGTTATAATGGTTTAGGAACAAGCTAACTTTTGTTTCCTCTGAACATGTTCGTTAATTAAGAAGTTATTTGAATTTATTATAGCTTAAAGCGTTTTCTAATATAAACTTTTTTCCCATTTTGAGTTCAGTCTTCTTGCTTCTTTAAAAAAAGTTGTAGTTAGTCAAAAATAATTGTTATACACGACACTTACCAACACGTTTTAAAAGGCCCCCTGTCTCCAAAGTGACCTATTTACTACAAAACTACATGGAAATGAAATAAATATAAAATAGTAAGAAAAGATAAAACAATATCAAAGCAATAACTATTTGTTTCCGATAACATTGTTTCGTAACATCGGGTCGAGTGTCTCATGAATTATATTTAGTGTCGATAAAACCATTTGAACGATATTGATGTACAAGTAAGTAGATGTCGAAACGAATGGAAAGAGTGTTTATATTGCTATTGACTTCAATCATTCTCTTCTCTCTCAACTGGCGTGACTTGAACTATCTACGAGTATTATATTAATTGAATATGGGTTGAATACCTATAATGATCTAAGCGTAGCAGGTATAGTCCCTGTTTCTTTGTGATTCATTGCATTTGTATTTCTAGTTTATATCTATACAGGCAGCGCTCCACGGTTTCCTACAGAAACCATGTTTTTTTTCGAGTTAAAAGTAGGTTATTTGCTTCCAAACTAAAATTCATTCAGATCTGTTGAGCTGTTACGGAGTCGAGGGAGAACAAACATACTTCGATACAAACTTTCATAATATTAGGATGATTATTGTATCAAGGTCACCAATTTATGGAGGACCTGATAAAAGGAACGTATCCCTAGGTTCTCTCTATACGTGTTGTTGCGACGAATGAAAAAGGCACAGGTACCTATTGAAACAAAATAAAATAAAACAAGGATCGATAGTCCTGTCCTGCGCGAAATAGTCCTGTCTGAACTGACAGATCGCCACAGACAACAAAAATTACGTTCGAAATCGAACGCAATACTTACCGTTCTTGAAACTATCTAAATGTACCAATTTTTTGATCGAATTCTAATAGTATAGGTAGCTTATTCTATTTCCATGGTTCCAACTTCCAATACAACGAACAAGCAGACTTTGCTCCGAAACTGTTTTTTTGCACGTAACATAAATATTTTTTACTTACACAATATAAAAAAGTCATAAAAATTATAACAACCGTTATAACATCTTGAAAGCATCGGAAACGGGTCAGACGTTTCTAAAACTGAAATTTTAGAAAAAAATAATATACAGTGCTACGACCCAAATTACTTTTGCTGGAAAAACTCTTTACAGTTGAAGTGGTAAAAATGATTATTATATTAACCAACACAGATTATAAAAGCCGTGACTCCACTTGATCTTTTTTCTGTGCTTCCTGCGCACCTGGTGCGTTCAGCACGTGCGCGCGCGTAGCGTTTTTACACACGCTTTTAGAGTTCCGCGCTTTTGAAAGCTGATACTACACTATATAGTGGGGCTTTGTTTGTTTAGATGTTCGAGATGGTATTTGTCAATGACAGTTATCATATTCGTTTGGAAGTGAAGACTTCTTGCTCTAAGATATTAAGTTAGAGTTTTAAGTTTGAAGTATTGTTTGCAGATATAAATAGTTGATATTTGCGCTTCCCAGTTAGATTTAAATAAGCTCTCAAGAAGCCAGCTCGAGGCAAAGAAAAATTTACGCAGACAATTAAAAAATAAACTAGGAAAAATTACATCAAGATTTTTTTTCTACCATCACACATCTTTTATGTCTGCTGCACCCCACGGTTTCATCAGCGCGGATATTCCCACAGAAACTGTAAATGTTTCGTGATAAAAAGTATCCTATGCCACTCGGCCGTCCAAATATATCTGATGCAAAAAAAAAACAACACTTTGGTCTATTGCTTTTTTGCTGCGTGAAAGAGCAACAAACAAATACATTAGCATTTATATTATTAGTATAAAAAATATCATAACCTCTTCACTTATTCTACATATTGTAATGTTAATTAAATTTATTTAGTAATCTTTGCGACGACGAACTGTATAAATTTATTGTTAACAGTGTTCGGCATGGAAGTAACATCTTATATGAGAATACTTTAAAGCTACTTACCAACCACTGTTTACACTACTTACCAACAACTGTTTACACTAATAAGCTTTTTAATCATTTCAAGTTTAACTGAACCCGATCATAGACACATGGTCTACCTACAAAGTACATTAAACAACCGGTAATTGTATAATGGTGTCTGGCTCCCGTCCTCCGGCTGCCAGGTGAGGACCAGCTGTATTGAAGGGCTCGGTGATTATTCTTCGTTGATTTTGTTTTAGGCGGTAATTGTCAAAACTGGTTTATAAATAAGCGATGAGTTTTGTTTAGAACTCATGATAGAACGGCGGTTACGCGATATTGCTCCTGGTTAAACAACAGGCAATGCTACTCGTCCGTAGATGTTGTCCATAAGCAGTGATTTCAGCTCATCACCAGGCGGATCGCAAGCTTATATGCCAATCAGTTTATTTAAAAAAAGTTTAATTTGTGGCTGGTTGTTATTTTCCCTTCTTATTATAATGTGTTGTGTTGTGACCTACCTAAACAAAGGTAATATTTCTGTATGTGAGTGAGACAGTTAATTTACTTGGTCGAAACCTTAAAAATAAAAATAATAAATCGTTGATGAGTTACGGGCCGCTGTAGCCTAGTTGGCAAAGCAGCGGGGGTGTAGACCAGAAATGTTCGTATGCATGTTGTCGGTCGCCGACATTTCGAACTGCTAACCAAAACAAAACAGGTACATTTTTAAAAAGCACAGCGATTTCTGTGCTTCCAACATAATTATATAATGAGTAAGTCTCGCCATCATTCGCGCAAGACTATTATCAAAGACTTACTGTACTCTGCTCTAATTATTTTATCAAACATCTCTCATCTTAGCTTTAAAGATAATTTCCTAAATCATCCCGTCAGATTACGACAACATTTATCTCGAAGCACAAAGACTTTACGAGTTAATTCCCTGAAGATGTTGGTGGCCCTTAATATCATTGTTGTTACAGTTGTCAGGCGTGAGGAATTATCTATAAAACTAAAATAGACGAGTTTTTTGTGTGGAATGGTCTATAAAATGTAAAAATAGCTCGTCTGTTAAGATAGGGCGGATTAGGTCAGGACTCAAGTGGAGCACACTCTGAAGCTTGATATAGATTTCAAGTGAAGGGTGTTTTGTGTGAGTGTGCGCTATATGGTTGATGTTATGAACTTGTAATGTGATAAGATAGATTCCTAACTATTATTTTAAGCATGAGCCCGGGTATGTCCTAAAACTGCAACCAGAACTACCGGAGGATAGGCAGCAGCGTCATATTAGTGCACGGTGAACGTACTGCGCACTCCAAGCGTCCTGCCAAGCGTGGGGATTATGGCAAAACCCCTCTCTAAGAGTGAGGCCTTTGTTCAGCAATGGACGTTTACTGGCTGATGATGATGATGAAAAATAATGAGCTGCCATGAGCTGCTGCGTGAGGTGAAGGAAAACATCGTGAGGCAACCATTGGTAGGGTTTTTAGTTTTCAACTGGTTAGTAACTAATAATGTGTTCTGGCTGCCTCATTTTAGATCTAGGGTAGGCTTGTTTACCATCTTCGACCACACCGTACCACAACAGGTAACTTGTACTCAAACGCTAAATCACCCACGAAAAATGTTAAGTCAGAATAGTACCATAAATTACTAAAGACTTTAGATATTTTAAGAGATGATGTTTCTATAGAAATAAAATATAATAAAAATAAATAAATAGAAAAGCGATTGTGGCCAAGCACTAGCACGTGCGGTTTACAATCTGACGGTACATGGTTCGATTCTCAGCCCTGCACCAATTACTTATTTAATACCTAAATAAATAATGTGCAGTTGCAATGCCATCGCTCAAAAACTGTGAAGGAAAACATCGTAAAGAAACCGGTATATGTTCAAGAACTTCAAAAGACATATTCACCAACATACACTGGGCCAGCATATTGGATTAGGGCCCATCCTCTCTCTTTCTAGAGAGTAGGCCGGTATCTCAGCAGTGGGAACATGATAAGCTGATAATGATGTTTAGTACAAATTCACTGAATTAATAGTTACTTAAGTTTGACTCAAAAACTCTCAAACTCTATTTCCTGACATAAATTCTTCGATCATCGTTTGACGGTTCACGCTAGTTTATTTTCCATGTTATTTCTAACGAGTGTCCATCATATTGGAGGTCAATTTATCAGAAATAGTAACGGTAACCCTCGATAACCTCGATCTGTTACGTGCTAACTGTTACACCATGAACGTATTACGTAGTTCGTAGCGTATACCGTTAGAACCATTGTGTTGTATTGGTATGTCAGTGGTAGTCCATCGGTTGGTAATCTCCGAAATATTGTCGGTCAATTGACATGACTGATGGTGACTGAGCAAACATCCGTCGATTAAGCTACCCCGGCTCATCCTAGGAAATGTGTAGAGTAGAAATACTTGTAAACTTTTTTAAATTACAGTCGTCTTCTACAATATGTTTAATTATCATCATAATCATCATCCTATCATCTTCCCACTGTTGGGTCACAGGCCTACTCTTAGAGAGAGGGAGAGAGGCTGGGCCCTAAATCCACCATGCTGGCCCAGTGCATGTTGGTGAAACTCATGGCATGCATTTCATAATTTTTAAAATTATGTTGTCACATTAAATTTCTAATAAATGCGGCGAAACATCTAATATGATGTAATTATCAATTTGTGAAATATCTATCTACGTGTGGCTATTTCTTTTTGGCGGTTTTTATCTTGCATACTTTTTTGTTTACTTTCATTTTCGAATTTGTCTAGATAGTTGTTTGTCAAAAATTGATGGTTACATAATTTTTGATATTATACTTACTGATTACATTTTATTAGAAATTTAATTCTGAGATCATAAAAAAAAAAATGAAATGTATACATATTATTGCAGGCGGCTGTACTTGTATAATCAATTATGATGTACGATATTGTATAATCTCTAATTTAAAAGTATTAAAAAAAAAAAAAGGATATGAATCGTGGTCGAAGTGTGTTTAATTAAATATTGAACAGTGACACTGTCGAAAAATGCACAAGCTTCAATAATTTCAAAGAAAACGTGTCCACAGTTTTCTGTAATCGAGTTTAACGCGTGCCAGGCGTCTGTCGCCTTTTTGTTACAATTAGATTATTTATTTACCAACGCGTTGGCTAAACGGATTTCCTAATTAATACAAATTTTATTTTGTTAATAGATGAATAGAATTTACTAGAATTTATTGTAGTATAGAATTATAAACGAGTAGGTATTTGGTTTGCATCCTCACCTTTGGCCCACATTTAGAAGCTTTATCAATCCAGCTTAAAATTCTTAATTCTATGTTGCCTTGAGTTCTTAACAAAGCAGTTGTTTTAAAGCTGATAACAGTGAAATGGTATACTTATTTACTTATTTGTGAGGTCCTAAGGTCTTCAGTAAACCTACTTTTGCTCTACCAGGACATGGTGGCGTTATGGGAGACCTAAATCTCTTATCAAATTTCACAACACACTTCATCGTCCATCCCATCGCTATACATTGACCAGCGAGACAGACAGGACGCCACTAAATTGGGTGAATGAGGTGTGACGGCAGGAAATGAGGAAATGGAAGCGCTCGTGACGCCGCGACGCTTTTTGTAGAGCTATTTCGGACCCGTGCTGAAGATGGAGCGGTTTCCGGCGCAGCCGCTGATTGGCTCTGATTGGGGGATTTGTTACGATTATACGTGAAAGGGTTATAATAGCTCGTGAAGTGTTTCTAGGTGATAAACGAGCGGAAAGAGAGTACACTTCAGAAAGATGTGAAATGTCCCGGCCATCTGTAGACGCGGAAAATACGCTTGAAATTGCAATTGCGAGGTAATGTCGTAAAGATAATTTAAATCTGAGCAAGAATAGCTTTACAAGATTGAACATTTTTAATTGTTGCTTATTTACAAAGTGAATAATAGGGATGAACAATTCCAATTTTACGTATCCATGCATAGCTAATGAACACGCATCAATGTTTACAACGTCGCGGTGTAACCCAGATATGGTGTGAAATAGCAACACTGCTTTTCGTAGAATCGGCGTAAACTCAATACCGACCGATACAGTAGAGTTAGAAAAAAAAGTGTTTTTTTTTCTTAATGTAAAATTTTGGCGCTTTTAATTTCATACTCAATACTCAATGTGTTATGTTATTTTTAAAACTAAGAATGTTAATGTATGTATGTATGTTTATTGTCTATATTAAGTGGAAGTCACCTTTTTCACGTGTTCTTTAGACGTAGCACTACACTACTTGACAATGACACTTTGTTTTTCACTACACTAACTCGAACGGGTTTGTTCTTTTAAATCTTTTAACATTGTTTGAGTGGTCGTGGAGCTGGATGGCCTCGACATTTACATGATGTACACAAATTGTAGTTTAACACAAACACTTAACAAAGAGTAGACATTCGTCAAAATTAATGCAACTAAGTTAAAGTTAACTAAGGAGGTGAGTTGGGCCGATGATATTATCACCATCGTGGGTAGACCCGGCAAAGATGGCATAACAAGAGAAACAATAAAATAAACCCAGGTGTATGGCTAGTGATGAAAGCAGTATCAATTTCCGCAAAACAAGGCAACGAAAATTACAAACATTTAGACGGGTATAACGAAGCACTTACCATAGTTTAAACTGGTCAAAGTTTGTCGCTAGGAAGTGTTACCATAGATAAGACTTTTTTTGCTATATTTTACCAAATTGACAGTTTGCATTGCACTGCGATGCTCCGTCGCGCTTCATCGAGCTATCGTGGAGCAACGGACAGGCATGATTGCCGAATGATTTTGCCGGAAAGCAGTGTTGTCTAGGGAAATGCAGGCATGTGCTACTAATTCTTATAATTTGCGTGTTTTGTGAAGGAAATTTAGGGAAATGGCAACTCACATTACCCGACCCAACCCCACCACAACATGTGTTGTTTATGTGTTATAAACAACACATAAACATGGCAACTTCAACACATACAAAAACATTTATTTATTATGACAGCTGCAATAACATTGTAAAAACCTGAATAAAAAAAATTTATTTCACTGAATTCAGCGAAAATTGAATTTTTTGAATTTTCTGAATTTAATTTTATAATTATAACGGTCAAAAAACTAGCGAGATTTTTTATTTATTTACACGCATTACAATTGGAGATTGTATCAGAGTTGGTTTTCACTCTGCTTTTACAATATTACTGCAGCTGTCAGAGCAAATAAATGACTGGACCGAGTTTATGTACATACAATAAACACGTCAAAATAACCGACCAGAATTTTTCATAAGTAACTAAGGACCCAATATTTTTTCACAAAAGGTCTATTTGCATGTTCTTTGCAAGAACTAAGTTTTTCTGTAAAATCAAGTCACGACTAAAAATACTTTTCATAATCATATATTATACCTACTCAAAGACATTAACCTATATAGGTATAACCGTATAAGTACCCAATATATACCGGACTCTGCTAGAACTAGAGTTGTTTTAACGAAATTATCTCGTTACAAAGGACGCGAAATATCCGCCCAGGAGGGATTTAATAAGGAAGCTGACATATTAGACGAGGAATATCATTCAGAGACGACAGGATAGTGTCTAGGAACGTACCTATAGGCCGCTGCCCGTAACGTAAGATGCTTGATAGAACATAGGTCGTACGAATTATAAATTGTTTTAAGCTGTACAGTTTTTATTATGTGTCCACATTCGCTCAGTGCCTCTCCATTAAAGAAAGTTGGCAATCAACTTCTTGAAGTTTCGCTTGTTAACCGCAAGTCTGAACAGTCTGTCCTATACCTTACCTAGTCTTCATCCCCGTCCACTCCCTGATATTACGGAGTCTTATGACATGTTGTATTATGAAATATGTATATTTAGACAGGTATATTAATTGGATTAAAAATCTTATACCCCCAAGGCTGTGAGCAAAAAAATGTGAAAATATCCCCTGTAAGCTAATACCTAAACCCCCAGATCCTACACGTGGAGAGCTACGTGAAATTAGCCGCATCGATATAAATGAATCAAAATGTTAAGAAAGTTTACAGAGAATTTAATAAAAAGCCTCGGTATTTCTTCCAACTAAATTAACCCGTAACTTTCCTAAACATTGTAATTAGAATATCTTTCTTGCAGCCGTCATCCGACATCTGACCCCATAACCTGTCTCTACACTGTGAAACGTAACTTATTCCTTCACCACAAGGTGCATTTAAAAGCATGGTAATGATGTTGCAATGCTACGGATGCTCCCGCAATGGTCACGATGATCGATGAGTTACGCTCTTCTTATTGACCTTTACTTGTAATCGTGTTATCTGTTACGCGTGGAAAATCGGACGAGGGAGAATGACAAGACAAATGACTTTCGAGAAAGGCCATTTATTTGATCACATCACACAGCACTGATATACTTAATTACCTAAAATACTCTTACGGCCGCATTCGGAATACTTAAAATTTGCTCTGTCTCGTTTTCATATGTGACAATTTCCGTCAACGAGAAGTTGACAGAGCAATTCTAAGTATTCCTTAGCTTAAGTAACGTCTCTGAGTGCGGCTATTACTCACCTAAAATCTTTGATAAAGTAGTATAGTAATAGATCGTTGCCTAAAATACCCGTAAATTCAAAAGTAAAACTATCTTATAGGGTCATCATCTCGAGTAGTGGTGCTCTTTCTGTTTACCTTTTCACGCCTAAACGGCTGGACTATAATCTTGTTGAAATTCGCTAAAAAAAGTAGTGTTCTCGTTCAAATGATTGATTTATTCTGCTGTGGGCTTAGATTTTGGATATTTAAACTACCGAGCCATGTTGCTAATTAAAAAAGATACGAACCAAAAGGTTAAGGACTTGCCCAAAATTGTCTCTACTTGACTTTTAACAGCGTGGGCGGTGCAAATTGTATTGCTGTTTTACTGTAGTAAACAAACCATTTTCAGGGTTTATCGCAGGTTAAACGCATGTTTAACCTACGCAGCAAAATTCTCTTATTTAAACAACTGGCGCCATCCATACTTTCAGTCGGGAACTAAGTACAATAAAGCCTGCGTCATGTCGTGTGTAATTTTACAAACATTACACAGCAGTCACAGCACTGGCGGGTGAGTTAGCCGTGTTAGCCACTGTTTGCGTTTGTATAATAGTGGCGCTGCAGTGTTGAAGTAGCTATGATTTCCGGCGCACGCGCATTTCAGCGAAAAGCTATGATTCTAATCTACTTGAATAAAATAACAACAACAGCAAAAAACGTAACAAGAGAAAAACAATCCTCACAAATAAAGGTGAAATGAAAATGAAAAATGAAAAAATATTTATTTACTTCATTCACTGGCACCATCTAATTGCATCATTACACCAGTCTCCCCGTATCTGATTAGGCAGCATTTCTCCGTGGTCATCCAGAGCCGCATTCTGTGCGTCCGTCCGGCAGCGGCAGGTTTTTGCGTTTCCGCTGAGTTCAAGTTCGTTCAAGGCATTCAAGATATGACCACTTTTACCGGTGCTTTCTTTGGACGGATGTGATCGTTGCGGATGGTACTTCATCTTACATTTTATCTGTGTTCATTCGGGTAAAACTATGTTAGCTGCTAAAATATAGAAAGATCCGTGTTGCGTTGTATTTAGAGCAGCCCAAGGCAAGCCCTTTGTCCAGCTGTAGATTCATGTGGGCTTATGACGACGAAATACCTACCACCAGTTCCTGAGCTAAATTGCGCAATACATTGTCGTATAAAGACAGAATCAAATAATATAGGTTGGTTTCTATGTTTGAAGTTATCGCTAGATTTTCCTATATAGATTTAGAACTATTATACTAGCTGTTTCTCGCACCTATACACCTCATAAGGAAACTACCTATCTACCAAATTTCAGCTTCTTAGGTCAAGTAGTTTACGAGAATTCGTGAATAAGTGAATGGTATTTCGCTTTTATATCATAGATTAATTAATCATCATAATCATAATTAATATCATAGATCAATTATTAACCTTAACTGGTATTGATATTCTTGAGATATCCATATTTGTAAGGAACAACGACATATAAAAAAAGGTGGTGCTAATGAGAAGTACCGCTATGCGGGGAAATGATTACCTGCTTGAACCACGCTCGAATATAAATATATATATAAATAATATGAGTAAGTTAACGCAATTATTATTTTTATTTTATTATTAGCATTTTGTATTCGCTGTTGACATGTATAATTAACTTGACATCATAATTATATAAAAAAATATTTAAATTAAATTAATTAATTTAAATTAATTATAATATATATATATAATTATGTATAGACTATTAGATAGATAAATAGATATATAGAAACTCTTTATTGTGTACACCAGAAATAAAAATTACAACACGATAGAAAACACTTGCGAGCTAGTGCCACAAGTACTCACTATAGGATGTCTAAATATTATTCAAATATATTATATGCATATCACAATACCGTCAACCCAAAACAAGTGAACCGTAACAGCAATAAATCGGCATTGTGTATCCAGTTCCCAGGCCCACGTTTGTTTCGGACGTTTCCTGTGGACAGGTGGCTCGGACAGGTGCACCCCTCGAGGCTCCGTGCACCCCTCGACGGGCTTCCGGCACCCCGGGGCTTACTGGGAGTGACGATTGATGAACTGTGCTGATTTTATTATGTTAATACTTACCTACCTATTATACGCAGTGGCAGGTCGAGTATGATAAGTGATAGGCATGTTATTTAAGATTTTTAATTTATTCGCAAAACATTCAAAATTTCCCCAAAATCACATTGATTTTCCCGAGAAATATTTTCGGCTTGGAACATTGTATCTAGTTACCTGATTATTTAATGGGTGTTAGATACTTACTACCTACTAATCTAGCAGGCATTTAAAACACAAAATTAAATGTCTGGTCTACTTAAGCATCATGTTATGTAGAGTCACATTTCCGGCATAGCCAAGCCAAATACAAATAACCAAACCATGCGCTAAATGCAAAACCAGCAAATTGATAAGTTCGCGAAACCGTAATCCACTATCAGTCATTCCCATAACCGCTCAAACGTATCTTATCACCGCAAATGCTCAACACCCCTGCTTCCACATAGCTCCTGTGTCCTAGAGTAATAACAATATCTGGATTCAAATAAGCTCGGGATCCAGATTAGGTAACAGTTAGTACGTCCGGAGTCCCACCACAACGTCCACAACACATCAGTGACCACCGATTCATCCAAACAAATGCAACGGCAGCGTACGCACTACGCCAGTCCGTCCGTGTCATCAACCGTGTCCAGTGATCGTTTGACTGTCGCTCCAGACGCACGCACCATGCTCGCTCCCATCCCGGTTCCGCGGACACGCTTGGCCTTACTCCCCCATAACATCCATGTGAGTCGATCAGTGACAGTTTCATCAAATAAACCTTCAATATCTTAATTAAAACTAGTCAATTTCTTAGTGATAGTGAATTTAAGTGTTTTTTTTTGTGTTTTGGTGATTGCGTTAAGGTATTGGTTACAGTGGGAAAGGGCGTCGTGAGAACTTGATTTTCTGCAATCTGCAAATTCTCGGCGTACTAACTTTATTGGACTTACGCTGCAGTGCGGTGGTATTTCTGGTTGTTACGGTAGATGTAATTGATACTGTTTCTGTGAGTTAGAATTATGCACAAGTTTTACGGATTGCGTTCGATAAAATGCCGTTTTCCACCTTCTGGTTCTGAAAAATGAAATCTTCAGTCATCAGTATATAATGTGAAAGTTAGTAATTTGCAGAACGGTTTCTCTCTTATCGAAAAATGCTTTTAAAGAGCCCACCTGTTGACATAACCACTCGCATCAACTTTTCATCCTCCTTGTTTCCTGAGAACTACAATCTAGGCATCTTCAAGGCTAGAAGTGAATAGATTTCTTCTAGATCAACGTGTTCCATCCTCGGCCGCACCGTTGCTTACCATCAGGCGAGTTGGTTGCCAAACGCAGATCTTTCTACCTATATAAAAAAAACTTGAAGCTTTTTATATAGAGTATAAATAGAGCCTTTGTATTTGTAGAGGAAGCTATCCCGGTAGTCTCAGCACATGCCATTCCGGATTTTTTAAATGGACGGAAGATTGCAAAAACTGCATCTTGTTTGGCTTCCTCGGGATGCTTAAGATTTTATAGAACCGGTTTTAATGAAGAGCCAATGATTGCCATCATGCTCTTGCGGTTTATTATTCCATAAGTTGTTTCATTATTAATTTTATATCCCGTATCGAAATTAGTTTGACTATGATCTACCGTTCCATAAAATATGACTGCGATGATTTACACAGATGCACTAATTGAATGCTCTGAATTAACGATAACCTTTACAAAATTCGCTGTGTAAATACTGAAAAAATACTCAAACTGACTATTAATCTCTCCTCTTTCCAGACCACAATCAAAGTATACGCCCGCCGTCTCCGTCCCGACATCGAGTACAAGACGCTGTCGGTGACATGGGGCACACGCGCGCGCGAGGTGGTCGCCACTCTCCTGGGCAAGTTCCGCATGAGGCACCGGGACCCGAGGCTGTTCTACCTGAGCATGGAGGTGCGCGTGCGGGCGGCGGGACTGCGGACCACGCTCGAGCTCGATGACGACGCCAGGCCGGCCGCGCTGCAGGCCTGCCATCCCAAAGGATATTCCAAGTAAGGGCATTCTTTATAGTCACCTACCATTACCATTTTAGCGCATCACACTTGCTATTGACCACTATCTCAGCGTTGTGGCTTGTCAAGATGCTACCTATTCTTAGATTCGATTTTTGTAAACTCCAGAACATTGTTAGGTTTCTAGCACGCATTTTGTTGTGTGTGGTACACACAACACAATTTTGTTATATACTAAAGGATAAAATATTGACCTGAATTAGATATGACTCAAAGGTACCGTACTTATTTAAGCACTATCTAATGAATTTGTGACGCCGTCTGAGTCATCATTCGTAAGAGGACTTAAGAGGACAATGATTGTATCTACGGTAAGGTGTCTTGAGATGAACATATCTACGTCATTAACTGACAATATCCTTGATGATGATGACGAAATAAATAGGTACCTACTTATACCTAGTGAGGCGTATGATTCTTTACAAATCGTAAAACTACTACGAAATGACTCATGCAAAACAAAATTGTAGAAGTTACAGCTAGATTGTATAACCAAACAATAACACTAGCCACTCTATAACAGTAGGTGCCTTACCCGATTGTTTGGACAACAATAGACGCCTATCTCATTATGAAACACGACAAACAGGAAAAGAAGTTAGTTTTCACACACATAATTAGGAAAATAAATGGAGTGGACGAATGACAAATGCAGAAATAGAAAACCAAACACAGCAGTGTGACTACCAAAAACTGCCGTGGTATTTCAAGTCTGCTGATGAAATGGTGCTTTATCTTATCATTGATTTTCTCTTCTAAGCTTAGGACAAGAGCAAAGCATTATAAAATGTCGTAATACGAATGTTTTGGAGTTAAATGAAAGCTTATTCAAGTTTATCAGCATGACCTACTAAATTATGTGGGATGATTCTGGTAGGTTTAGTTAATTTTGCGGAAGCTTAGCAATATTATCTTTTTAGTTTCCTGAACTCGTCATAAACTAGTCACAGTGTCTAATAGTAGTTTATAATTTGACACTAGGGAGGTCAAGGTGCCTGCTAATGTTACTACGTGAATCCTACTTATCACATACTAGTCCTGCGGTATTTCCGAATAACTACAACATGGGGCTCTTCAAAAGGGCTGTTAATAGCGTCTTTAAAGTATCTGTGATGCCCCTGTTGTTACAGGGTATCCATAGGTGACGGTGACGCTTACCATCAGAGGGCCCGTAAGTATGTTTACCAACTATGACATTAAAAAAGTTTGGCACCGGTAACTTTGATGTGCGATTCTAAAACATGTCAACAAAATATACCAAACATAACACGCCAATAAAATGTTGCAGACGATTCAAAAATTCAACGTCGTAAATAATTCGAAATTACTCAGCGATCCTGGTAAACGCCGCTTCAGATGTTTTCCTGACGGTCACCTCAAAAAAACATTTCAATATAAAATTACTTTTACAATCAGCTACCTTCCTAAAAAAAATTCACGTGTAAAACAAATCCCACATTGTTAACCCTTCAGCCATCGCATCGACACCCGAACATTGTCCACTCGCGGGCCGACCGACCACCGGGCGGCGCCGTAAAAAGATCCACTCGTGTCCCCTCTTCCGGCTCGTCTATTCCCGTTCGGTAAACAGAAGCAATAAAACGTTAAAAAGCTCGGGAAAGTCGGGAACACTTCATTGACCATATGGTACGCGTTCGGCGTGTTGACATGACTGCGTAGCGGCCTGCTGTAAGGTTATTATGAGGTTGCGGGAGTAAATGGGTTAAGACTGGACGTGGTAGTAAGAACCTCCCTCGAGTACCATAGTTAGTCTCTTGATTACGTATTGATTCTGCTTAGATATACCTACAGGGCTATTTTTAATCACCTAAAACTCGTAAAGCTTTCTTCGTAGGCAGCTTCCTACATCAAACCGGACAACTTTTGTTCCATGATTTGTATTAATTTTACGATAATAAAAAAAAAAAACCTATATTAGATATCTAAAATAACCTTACAAGGTCTCAAATAAGAATGAATGTGAATGAGGAATGGGGGCTAAGCAAACATTGAAGAGCGGCAACGTGCATAAAAAATCAAACAAAGTTTAAAAAAAAATTGGTTTTGTGAGAAGTCATGGAACAATAGGTATGAGGTCGGTATTATGTATGGAACCTGACATCGAGAGGTGTAAGGTGAAAATAACCCTGTATTCTTACATGGTAGGTAGGTACTTGACTAGTTGTATATAATCGAAAAATCGAAATTTCTCAATCAAACAACAAATAAATAGGAAACAGATTTTTCGACATTATTTCCCATAGCGAGGCTATCTACGTACTCGGAGTGTCGTACTGTTTCCTGATGGCTTCCATCATTTCAACATTTTAAGCTTTTAGGTCACGTTTGATGTTTGCTTTTATAAAACAGAATGTTTTCATTTACTGCTTTTTAGAATTTCTCACGTATGTTTTGTTTTATGAATAAGAACAAATGCTCTACACAAGACTATGACGATGTAGCCGAGCACTTAACAGATTTCGGCCACGGCAACTTGGCTTCTTTAAAAAACTACACAATATACCTACGTGTAGATAAATACAAACAAGATATGGAGTCGTAAATTTTAATAGATTCTTGTACAACTTAGGTACCTATGTACACTGTACAGAACATAGTTATTATGTATCTAATATTAGATAGATAGGTTGGTACTTTTTTATTTTTAGCCATAAGTTCAGTGTCCAATAAATGTTTATGAGACTGTTTTTCTGGCTAGTTTAGCTCGAGTAGTTTAACGGCAGGATTATCGGTTTATGGGTGAGTAATCGTAGGAAGGATATAACATTGTTGATAGTACCTATATCGTTGAGTCATAGGTATTTAATATTGAAATGTGCATGTATTTATAGTTATATGCCCATAATTATTTTTAATAGGGTATTTGACTACTTTTGGGAAACTATTGCACATTATTGCCTGATATAATTTAATGTATACTGCATTTATATTTTCTCGATATCAGTCGTATTTGCGATATAAATCGATGTTAAAGTTTGAATAAAAAAATATCGCGCCAAAACGCAGACCTGCGTCATAGCTCCGGTCGAGCGACGACTGACGTCACACAAAACAAAACAGCTGCAGCCAGGCAGCAAAAGTTTGATAATCACTAATTTTCTAATAGAAGTAATGGTTTATAAATGTTGTGTAGTGCCACAATGTACAAATACTTCCATAAAACACCGGAAAAACTATTCGTTTCTGTTCCAATGGACCCCAAAACTCGCAAAAAGTGGTTGGAACTAAGTAGCTCGTAGAGAACCCAAAAGTATTGGAGCTAATTCAAGTGTTTCTATGTGCGAAGATCATTTTGAGGTACATATTTGAGTCTATATATTTCTATTACAATTTGTGTTTTTATTGCATTACTATTTTATGTACTGTTACTTTCTTTTTAAACATTGTAAAGACATAACCTAACAAAATAGTGATATCCACCTACTACAACATACTTTTTGTACAACTTGATTGAATGTTTTGCTTGGAGAACAATTAAAAATTTATACTTACATTGTAGTTTTTACGTTTTGAGTTCTGCAGCGTAGAAACAATGACGTAGATTATTATTGAAGAAATATGCAACCATAAATACATTAATTTTGGGTAAGTTACTGCTGTCTGCTTGCACAAAATGTTTCTCCATTCTTCTCACATTTAACCTCCGGACTGTTTTTGGTGATAATTTCTGGATAAATCGCTCTCAAAATAGCTTTACAACATTAAATTCGCAAATATCAATACAAAATCTGTTTGTTTAGATTTGTGTGACGTCACTAGGGATGAAGCCAATTACAGACCGTTTTCGATCACGTGATCAAATGTCGAAAATACAGTTATTTTATTCGCGTTTTTTACAAAAAATAAGCATATTTTTATAAAAAAATCAATGAAATATGCTTTTTCATTATGTCATGTTTATGGATGATGTCAATTGGCATAATATTTTCAATACAGTCAAACACCCTATTATTTATTGGCTTCACATAATATACGGATAGAATATGAATTCTAAGATTTTTTACAATGAGTATGCGGGTTAATTTTATTTAACTTACGTAAGCGTGATGTAGTGGGATAGATAGGCGTATAATAGGTATATACTGAACTGTATCTCTGTTTTATTTGTGAAAGTTTATAAGTCTTGTTTATTTTTATTTTTCTTGCTATGTTTTATGTTGCTAAAGCTGTTTGTTTTCCGTAAATAAATAAATAATACGGGTGTAAGATTAACTTATTTCGTAGGAGCGAGTAGGTATATATTACACATACCTGTATAGTTACATCATTACATGTAAGTAGTTGACTATCCTCTTTTGCGGTCACCGCAGCAGGTGCATTATCCTGTTCTCCAAATAAAACAAACAGGTTGACGACACGTAGAGCAACTACAACCAACGATGTACCGTCTTATTAACTCTTGTAAGCATATAATTTGGCACTATTATGAGCTGCTTTTAAAGATCACAAAGCAGCTGTACTATACAGCATTACACCTGTATTGAAATTAGATCGTCTAAAACATCAGCTGCTTATAAAATTAATCTGTTACACATATAAGTTTTTAATATAATATATAAGTTTTTTATTTCGTTTAAACACTGGTGTTGGTAATATTATTAGCATACAAATATTTGCTTAGGTGTATAGTGGTATACTTTTAGGATCACTATACCCTATAGGTCTCGTTAGAGCCTGTATTGCAGTGTACAGTTCCTTCTGGCCCTCTGTGCCTTTAGTCCCAGATTTGATAGTTTACGAAAACTTTTTCGTTTTCGTCTTGTTCCATACATTGCTGGGCTAAAAGGTATTCGAAAACTTTTTTCGTATTAGAGTGAAGCAATCTATACCACCGATAACTGCCAAATTTAGTTCCTCCACGTTTCCGATAGAGGCGCTTTACTAAAATGTATGGAACAATACGTAAACGAAAAAAGTTTTCGTAAACTATCAAATTTGGGACTAAGGGCACTGGCCACTTTAAATGATAACATTTGTGCACAGTAATAAGAAAATAGGTACCTACTTAAAAATACAAAAAAACTAAAAAAGTAGGTACATCTTATCTTAATATATATATACATGATATATGATCTTGATTTTGAACATGTGATATGTTTTGTGCGTTTCAGATTCCTATAGGATAGTGCCTTTACTTTTTTTGGTTCATGTGAACCAAATGCTTATGAAACGTTTAACAACTATAAATATTGAGTCCAGGCATTCGAGTGGACATTCTTAAAACGAGTCTAATAAAACTGTAGAACTGCACCTCCACACACCTACCTACCTATGAATGAGTTACTACTTTTTCTGAGCTTGACTCAGGGTATATTTAGTTTATCTTTATTACCTACGTGTATTAAAGTTGCGCAGATCACTTTAATTAAGAGTCCTCTCGCATATTTTGATCTAAAAAAGCAACGAAAACTGATTTTTGGCGTTCTGATTCTAACAAATAGAATGAACTTAAAATTTCTATAATACCCAATAAAAAATTCAAGTTCTATAACAAATAGTATTTTTATTAATAACTTAATACCAACTTAGTACCTCCAATTTACAAAAGTAGTTATTCGCAAAACTCTAGGGCGTAAAGTTTGAGAGAGGATTTCGTTAAATTTCTGACATAAATAAACAATTTTAATGTTATGATTTAGGTACTTATTTTATATTCGACTTCTCAATAACGACTTTATTTTTTCGTTTCATGCCCTTAATTCCAAATACTGAAATAGGTACATACCTACCTAAAATTTTACGATTCATATTGTAAAACGGCTCATAACAGATTTATAAAAAAAAAGTTGTGTACTTCATATTTTCATAGATATACAGCGGTCAGTCATTATTTTTATGAAACTCTAATAACGATGTTTTAGGATCTAGTTTATAAACACTTTTGTAATCAAAAAAATAGTTTATGTCATGTCATTTAACATCAAAATCATCCGTCGATACGTTTCCGCGATAATAAACCAGCCGTCTTCTGTTTCCAGGTTCTCCCTGCAGATGCGTCCCGGCGGTCTGGTGAAGATCTACGACAGCGCACTGATGTCGTCCTCCCAGTACAAGTGTCTGCTCACCAGCGAGCAGACCACGGCAGACGAGCTCCTCGCCATCTTACTGCACTGCTACGACTCTACGGAGGGCGTGGAGAGGTTCTCGCTCTATGAGGTGCGTAAGACGTGGCTAAACTTTGGAAAACCTTGGACCTTGTAACACTGCAATACTCATATTTTGGAGGGCCAAATTAGTATTTCATAATATCAGTGCCAGTATTCGCCAAAGAACCAAAGTCACCGACATAGCTGTTAAAATTTGCAAGTTGAAGTGGCAATGGGCAGGCCACATCGCTCGGAGAACCGATAACCGATGGGGAAGAAAGGTTCTTGAGTGGAGACCACGAACCGGAAGACGCAGCGTAGGTAGGCCTCCCACTAGATGGATCGACAACATAGTAAGAGTCGCTGGCATCCAGTGGATGCAAAAGGCAGGCTGTCGTTCAGTGTGGAGGTTAAAGGGGGAGGCCTATGTTCAGCAGTGGACGTCTTCTGGCTGATGATGATGATGATGAATAATCAGTGTCGTTTAAATTTTTCAAAAAAGGGGCTTCTATTGATAGATTTGTTGCTATAATTATACATTATACATACTAGTTGTCGTGTGTATGTTACGTGATATCTCTACCTCTTGTGAACAGATTTTGATGAATCTTTTTAAGGGGTCCCTGTGCCTCTTTTACATTTGATGATAATATTTCATTTCGAAGGGAGACAAATTAAGAGGTTAAAAAAAAACTATTCGTGAAGTCCGTGACTTATTTTAACATTGCGCTGACAAACTATCTTAATCTTGTGCTGTGTTTCACTCACAAGTTGCAACTTTGAGCAATATTCTCTCTCTACTTATTTCTCTGTTTACTCATGACGTCAAACTAACATGGTACCAAAATATGGATGAATAGAACGTTTCTAAATTCTATACATAAAAAGATGCTTGATCAATGACAAAAATCTTGGTATTATTATTTGGTATTATTTTCATTTATTCCTTCAAGTCATTCAAGTCCGAAAATGAAGCAAGCTCACAGTCTCAAATAATATGAACGATTCCTTGCATACCTATAGATAGTTTTGTTTCATGTCTAGTATTTGAATAGACCGTGTATTCGTTTCCAGGTGTGCCCATCTCAAGAGTACGAGCGCAAGCTGCACCCGGACGACCTTCCGCTGCTGGTGCAACGCTCCTGGCCCGCAGACCACGACTGCCACTTCAGGGTGCGCCGGAACCCCCGCGCTCCTCCCCTACCCCCGCGCGCCCTGCCTGCACCGCAGGAGACCTGCTCGGAAGACGAGGAGCCCTGCCGAGCCCTGTCGGCCCTCTCCCTCGAGTCGGACTCGAGCCTGGAGGCTGACAAGAAGCGCTACAGCCCCGTGTACAAGTTCCCCAGCATCAGCTACTGTCGGGAAACAAAGAACGACTACCTCTACATCTGACTAGCGCGAGCGCTCAGATATACCAGGATGTACTCCGCGACGAAACGTCGCAAGCGATACAGGACGTTGCAAAAACGACTTTGTGAAGTGTAAATACGGTCGTGTTAAGTGTAAATAGTGATGGCACTTGGAGTGTATGTAATCTCTTTAAGTGTGAAACCAAAGAGACGTTGGCTTGTAATTAATGCGGGATTCTAACACTTATTGTAAAGACAGACGATTCAGTTTTGTTTGAATTTGGTTAGTGACGTTTGAGGAGAAATGCCCAGTATGTAATGAATAATGTAAAGTTGTTTCATGCCTCAATACGTGTAAGTAATTGAAATTATATATCTACGATTAGAGGTAAGATCGCGATTCAAAATCGACAAACTTCGAGCTGAAAGATAACTTAGTTTAATGAAATACCCAATTATGGTAACTTTTATTGCCTGGTCGGATTCTATATCAAGTATAACAATATAATCGAAATATTATTTTCTAGTCTTAAATCACATCCACACATCCTAGCAGAAATACAATAAGATAATCAGGTGTTTTGTATTTCACCTCACAATCTGGATTATAAAACTGTACATAAAATTAACATAGAGTAATTAGCTAGTAGACACCAAAGAGGCAAGCGAGAACAAATTAGAATTATTTATCTGTTATCTACAATGATGTTTAATTTATTTACGAAAGGCAAAAATCTGTCAATTCTGTAGATCCGTTGAATATAATCGAATTTACTACAAACGCCTTTAATAAACTGCGATAATGTTCTATATTTGTTTGAAGTTTTATTTCCCTGATACCTACTTCTTACACTCAGTGGTTTGTTAAAAGAAACAAATATTTCGATATAAATTATTTTATTTACAAATGATTGCAACAATGAAGTACAGACGATGCAATATAATTACAGAGTATGTCAAAAAATGGGAAACGGATAATATCTAACGGTACTAAAATTATCTTTTATTTATTTAAAATTTATACAATCGCGAGCTCCGTACCGAGTGCGAGCGTGTCGGTACTCTACCTACGTCACAGGATACGCTCCGGTACAGAAGTCGCGTCTGCAGCCAGTTTCATTTCGTCAGCCGACCTCTCTCAGTGTGTTTCAGTTTGTCTCGCCGTAAACGGGAAGTTCCGTATATAAGTGCATCTTCGCTGCTCACGACCAACGATATCGGGTCGCCTTCCGTGCCACAGAGTATCCTGTGATCGAACTATAACAATATGTCTCTCTCCATCAACGCGACGCGATCCACCCATCGCGCGGTGCAGGCGAGCCGGGCAGGCGGCGCTAGTGCCGCGACCCCGGGCGGCCCTCACAAGCGTGCCACTAAAGCTCAGCGAATCGAAACAGCGTCCGGCGCAGACAACGCGCAATAATAAAAGACAATACACGAAACCAAAGCGCCTCCGGGGCGACGGCGCCGACCGACCGACACGACCGCCGCCTCACCGACGATACAAGCGAAAGGCAACACGACACGAGCGACGCAAACATTCCAGCGAGGTCGGTCGGACGCCTCGGCCGGCGGCGGGGACTATGTACAGGGAGCGGGGCGTCGCCGGCTACACGGGCGTCTCCGCGACGCGCGGGTCGCCGGAGACGGGCTCGGCTCAGACCGCATTGAGAGCACGCCGGGAGGGCGCGTACTCGTCGGGCGGGTCGCGGTCGCGCCGCGGCCGCTCCTCGCGGAACTCGTCGCGGTACGCGTCGCGCGTGTAGTCGTGCCCGTACGTGTCGCGCTCGTACGCGTCCCGCTCGTACGCGTCGCGCTCGGCCGCGTACCCCTCGCGGTACTCGCGCCCGTACTGGTCCCGGTCGCGCGACCGGCCGCGCTCGTAGCGCGCGTACCGCGGCCGCGTGTAGTACTCCTCTTCCAGCCGCTCCGGCCGCGCCGCGCGTCCCCGCACGCCTGCAACACACACACACACACCTGCGTCAGTACGAGCTGACTGCCGAGCGCCGGCACAGGTCGCCGCGACTCGAGCTCCAGCCGTGACATGCGGACGCCCGGAGACCTCGACTCGCATCGACCGGGATGCACAGAAAAACCAAACTCAAAAACCATTCACAATCCTGAAACGGAGAGAGGCAGGTGGGGAGACGGTTTCTCTCCGAGAGAGGTGGAACCGAAGGGAGCAGGGCCACCCGAACTTACGGCACTCAGGTTAGAGAGGCGGCGACGGCGTGATTGCGCACGCGACCGGGGCACGGGAGGACCACCACGGCCGCCACCGCGACCGGGGACGGAGGCTGCGGCGTCGCTGCACACAACCAGACTGTGAAGCGAGCTGAGCTAGCCGCCGGAACTGGACGTCCGGTCATGAGGCGATGACGAAGTTAGGTGCAAAAAGGACGGACCGAGAGGAATATGAAGACTGCACAGCACAAGGAGGTCGATTACTATAATGACCCGGGGACAATGGATGTCGAATGACACAAGATGAAACTCTCTAATTATTATTGTCTATACTCGCCCAATGTTTTTAAAATGCAATTGCGAGTTTAGTTTAGCTCTCAGGGTTAAAAAGCTGGATATCAGCGGCCCAGGAACCGTATGAGATAAACCTGGATATTAGTTGAAGCGTCACCCTCAATCTTGGTCAATTTCCATACAGATATTTACTGGACTTTGCCAGTATCAATCCAGTATAATTTTTGGAATGTACAAAATACCCAGAGCTGCAAATACCTAGGTGGAAATGGACCAAATCAGCCAAGCGTGTTAGGGTCGGGAGCCACTAGTAAATGGTCGGAAACCTGGACAGGGAGGCATCGCCGGAGTCTGCTTTAAGGCAAACACCTGGACATAATGATCTTCCATGCTGCGCTAGTGGGCTTGCCCAGATGCTTGTACTGAAATGAACAGATGAAGTCAGACGAGGCCGGCAGGTGGGCGTCGGGAAGGGACGACGACATCGAAACTCACAACGAATGTCTTTAATTCTCTGAAGCTGGAATCCTATCTTATTTTAAAACTACCAAATAGATCGTTTTGTCTTAATTTGGAAAGTTGACACAGCACTTTAGAATTAACTTCTCGAAAGTGCACAGGCGTATAAGAAATGCTGAATACTGACTTCACGAATGTTGCTTCTGTGCGAGCTTTAGAGAAAAACACATACGTAATGACTTGTTTACAACATCGAATGCAGCGTTAGTAGACACAGATATGGTTGTGACGTTTCATGTAAATACACGACTAAAAGAACTTAGCAAATTGTATAAAAAACAGAGATCCTGAAAAACAGTAAAAAAGAGAAATGTTAGAAAGTTTCCGCTACGTAAAGCAATGTCGATTGCATTTCTGTTTATTCGTAACTGCAAGAAAAGTATTTTTTTCGCTACATCACTGTTGATCACTCGCAATCTATCTGCAGTCACAATAAACGAAATTGCATCTACATTACAGCTAAAATAAATAAAAAACTGCCTCTACACAAATGCGAGAAAGATAGTTTTCATAATGTTTAAGTAATTAGGTATTTCATGTCTCAGGGTAAATTCGTGTGTCACTCCTTAGAGAAAAAAAAAAGATAAAATCTTCTGGGTTCAGGCAGCTCCAAATGTGATTTTCTATACTGGTATCGATTCTTAAATATATATCATTCTCTATTCTAAATTTGATAGCTCTGAAAGTATTGCTCAACCACTTACCTACTTAAATAGTTTTATGCTATCAAAAATGTTGTTTAGAAAATGGTACATCAGAGTCAGCCCTCCATTGTAATAAAGTAAGAATATTTTAACATAATAGACAGATTGGTTAGTCACCTCTTTCCCTCTCGTAGTTGTAGGAGTCGGACCTCTCCCGGTGGCCTCCGGGGTGCGGCACGGGGGGGTCAAAAGAGGCAGTACACGGTTACACGACATTATTGACGAACGTTAGTACATTACTACATACACTGACTTAGGCCGAAAAGATCTAAGAACTATGTTAATTAGACGTTTCTACGGTAATTAGTTTTAGTAGATTTTAGGACGAGATTTAGCAGTTTTAACTTCAGACTTCAATAGATATCAGTGTAAAATCACTACCTATAGCATAATTGAAGTCAAAGCCTAGGTGTAGAAAACTGGCGACACCCAGGTTCAATGAATAGTTGCGCAAACGGAAACCTTAATTTACCCCGCGGACAGCTTGCACCGTGCGCCCTCTATATACACGGCCAATGAGAAACTTCCATAGCATCCAATTAAAAGACGGTCTCTGCCATACCGTATCGAAATACTACTTGCTCGATTGCTAGTCGAGTTGATTTGACAGTAATTATAGTAGAGTAGTGCTTTTAAAATTTGAAGTGACAATGGGCAGGCCACGTCGCTCGAAGAAACGATAACTGATGGGGATAAAGGTTCTTGAGTGGAGACCATGAACCGGAAGACGCAGCGTAGGTAAGCCTCCCACTAGATGGACTGACGATATTGTGAGAGTCGCCGACGTCCAGTGGATGCAAAAGGTAGGCTATCGTTCAGTGTGGAGGTTAAAGGGGAGGCCTATGTTCAGCAGTGGGCGTCTTCTGCCTGATGATGATGAAGTAGTGTAGTGTATAGTTACCAGGTTGCGCGTGGTGCGCGAGCGGCGCGTGGTGCGCGTGTGCAGCGTGCGGCGCGTGCAGCGCGCGTGGCACGGTGGCCGCGGCCGGCGGGTGCGTCGCGCGCCAGTACGCCTGCAGAGAACACGACAACATTCTCAACACTCACAACACTGCTGCACGGGTACCGATAACAAATCATGATACCAATAACATTATAAACAGGGAGGTTAGACAAGAGTCCCTTTCTGTTAGCGTTAACGCCTACGGAAAGATGAAATTGTATGAAAATGACATGAGCTTGAGAGATCTCCTCTCGTTCAGGCATAAGAATAGCCGTCCAGGCTATTCAATTATTATTATTGTTGATTAATAACGGATCTTCCGTTCGGAACAAAAATTGTGATCAGGGGGGTTAGACAGACCTACTTTCTGTTAGCGTGAAAATGAGATTATCCATATAAATTAATGTTTCCATAGGCGTTCCGTTATGAATCAGGCCGGCTATTCTTGTGCCTGCGATATTATTGCTTTCCCAGTCGCACTTATGTCATTCGCAATTACTAATATAGCAGGACATCTTGGAATAAACCCACCGCAGTCCCAACTTGAATCTAAAAATGTCACAAATGTCATCCTAGTAAGTGTGCGGGACACAGCCAGCACGTGCACACACTAGGGCTGGCTGCTGCATGAGTGGCGCGGAGCAGACGAGGAGGCGCGGCGCGAATCTATCATGCGAACGCGATACTCGACGAACTATTATTCAAAAATGCTTGTAATGTTGTCATTATTTTTCCAATCTTCTTTGGGCAAAGTCGACCTTTCCGTGCTACTTGAAAAGGCGCCAGCAAAGTTGTATGAAGTTTCATTGCTGGCGTGTTTAGTCGCCAGCAATTTCCTTTGGAAATCTAATTGTCAAGTTTTGATTAAAAATAGTTCAGTGCTTAAGCATTTTATTCAAATTTGGCTGTAGGTATAGATAGATAGGTAGTACAAAAAAAGCGCAAGAAAGAGACAAAAGCGTGGCGTGGTGTTTTTTTTTTCAATGTTCCATAATTTTGGTTTCTCATCCATTTATTTTCGTGGCCTGGAAAGACGTTCCTGAATTGTAGTAGATAACTACTTTCTTTTAACAATTGTTACTTTGAATAAATTCTTACATACTTTTATTTCAATTAGGTACTTGCATTGTTTGAGTAAAGCACTTTACAAGCGTTGGTCCGCAATGACTGCGCTGCTGGCCACTCTGTGATGGCCTAAACATAGCTACGCTCTCAACCTTCAAGCTTGGTCATCATTGCAGCCCTTGCTGTCCGCACTATAAAGACCTCGACCTTCGGTCGCGGCCTTTATTTTAGCTTGTCCATGCGCGGGCTGCAATGCTGACCGCGCTGTGATGGCCTGGACCTGCGTACTGCGCTTTCGGCCATCATCATAGCTGTCAGCAACACACTCATTACAGACAGCGGCAGTAATGTACACACATTATATAGTTATTCTGAGCTACACACACGTATCTAGTCAGTATAACATTAAAATAATAAATGCGAAAGATTGAACGTGTGTAGATGTTTGTTCCTACACAACTCCAGCGAAACGCATTGAGGAGAAATTGTGTAAGAAGGTAGCTTACACCCTGAATCATTATATAAACTATAAACTATATCATTATATAATTAATACGTCACTTACAGAAATAATATACAATAAATTGTCAATTAATACTAATTACCTACTCGAAAAGTCCTCCGCGGACCGAGCCCTGACCGAAAGTCCCCAATACGCTGGCTGCGTTCCCCCGCTGAATTGCGAGAGAAATCCGCTGTGCCAGGAACCAACCCGATCGTGGATCGAGGCCCTTCTCCCTCATGCGGCGTAGTATATCATTATATAAACTATAAACTATATCTATATAAACTTTTCGCCCCAAAAAGCAGTTCGCGATATTTAGCGGACGAAGCGCTATATAGGTATACTCTGGCGGCTTATACACGCCGCAGATACGTGAAAAAGCTCACCTCTAAGTATTCAGCGATGTGTTCGCATGCGTCCTCCAGCTGGTTCTCGTCGAGTATGACGTCGAACATGTCCGGGGGACACTGGGACAGCTTCTCGGCCGCCACCATCTGCACCGACGAGTTCTTGGCCTGGCCCTTGCCTCGGGACTTGATCAGCCGGTGTAACACCTGGAAATGTCAGGCGCGTTTCTCTCGTATCAATCAAGTAATAGAGCAATGTTTATCAGACAAGTGCTTGAAGCTATTTACGACCAATCATTTTATTGAATTGTTGAACTGTGCATAATTTTGTTACCAACTCAAAATGCTCTACAAAATATAACCAATTACCTGTACTAGTAAACCAAATTAGAAGTAGCAATAGTAGTGGCGTTTTATTTGCCACTAGGGAACACGCATTGACGATTAAAAGCAACCCTTTATAAAAACGCATCGTGGCCAACGAATCGGTTTAAATTTAAACTGCTGCACTTTCAAGAAAAACAATGTAGTAGTACGCAATATCATATTCGACAGTGCTTGCTTTTCTCTCAATGATAATGTGAAAAATTGTCACTTCACGACAATCGGTGGTTGTGGTC
The DNA here is from genome assembly GCA_914767915.1 of Agriopis aurantiaria. NCBI lineage: Eukaryota > Metazoa > Arthropoda > Insecta > Lepidoptera > Geometridae > Agriopis > Agriopis aurantiaria. Next base: position 19,228,331 of record OU611982.1, on the reverse strand, counting down.
AAACGCTTAGTCTGTCAACCACAAAAGAGAAACATTAAACAATTGAACATTGTGTCACAAGTTAGACTTGCTCCTCGTCAGACAAAACACAGACTAACTTGCTTCCTCACTAGACAAAACACAGACTAACTTGCCACCTCACCAGACAAAACACAGACTACCAAATTGTGCTTAAAACACATCGTTGACATTCCTCAAGCAGTGCTTTTCACGACGACTTCGCGAAAAGCTGACACCAGCCGATACAAAGAAAGCACGATTGCAAACATTGCACTTGGCGATGGACACACAAATGCGTTTTTCATTTAACAGTAGACATCGGACAAAAACAAAACACAAAAGCCGATTACAGACACTGCACCTGACGACGAACACAAGTGCGTTTTCCATTTTACCTTCGGATTGGAAATTTTTAGGTAGACGATGGTGGGAGCTAGCGAAGTCTTAGCCAGCTGGGAAGGGTGGTTGATGGTGTCACAGTCTAACACGACGAGCTGCAGGGCCCGCGCCAAATCGAAGATTCGCTCGATCTCCGCCTGTTTAAGATCACAGTTATTATTCTCATATTGGCAGTTACCTTCGGGCTGGTAATCTTGAGGTAGACTATAGTGGGAGCTAACGACGTCTTGGCCAGTTGGGAAGGATGGTTGATGGTATCGCAGTCCAGGACCACCAGCTGGAGCGTCCGCGCCAGGTCGAATATCCTCTCGATCTCCGCCTAACAACATAACTTCTTTAGTTAAGTGCATTGAGAGGAAGAAATTAGCTCATGCGTCGGCACACTAAAATATAACAACCAAAAATCACATATCTGATTATAAGATGAATGTAACATGCTCTTTTTAATCTTTTGCGGATAATAAGGCGGTCAATGGATGGCACACTTTGTTGACGAAGTAACGTAAATCGGCAAATTTTTGGAAACATTATCCATTTGTTAAAGGAGTTTGGTTCTGATAAATGGGGTTAATTTTTTTGCTACACAATGATAAACTTTTTCAATCAGCAGATTTTCCAAAATTTGATGCAATTCGATAATGTTTTTTATAGTTCTAATAGGAGACACACAGATTCACACAAGGGTTATTCAATATTCATCCTCTATTAAATCCACAATCAGGCAACCGCGCACCTGGACCTCTTGCAAGCAATTCGTTCTCGAATTCCCCCGTTCGACGAACGGTTTCTTAGGCTGGTTATTGAGCAGCGAGCGCTTGGCCAGCGATATGTCTGCGGAGACCCTGGTGATGATGATCCTGGAACACAGGCACGGGTCAACACTGTTACCTGCACTTCGGCGATGCACGTGGAGCGCGAGTTGGTTCGCTCCATGATCGCGCGTTTCGAGGGGTTGTTCAGAAGGGACCGCTTGGCGAGGGAAATGTCCGCCATCACGCGAGTTATTATTATCCTGGAATTCAATTGCAACTGCTAGAAAATGTCTAAAGTTCGCGGGTCTTTTATCTTTTTATAACTTTATTAATGGAGCAGTCTAATAGCATGCATTTGAATCCATCTAAATGTTAATAAGTCAAACTAAGAGTACCCATTGAAGAATTCTTGAAATAAAACTGAGTGCGAGATACTCGTGCGTGGCTAGAGCCGGTCAGATCCATACCTGCCCTCGAACCTTCTCTTCAAAAAGTCGAAGAGCGCTTTTTGCATCATGTCCGTGACCTCGTAGCCCTTGAGCGAGGGTCCGACGATGACGACGGGCCGCATCGAGGGCACCACGTCGTAAGGTGTGCAGGTCTCTTGCTTCTTGAAGAAGGGCTTGCGTTTCTCCTTGCCTGCGGGCAGAGCCCCTGCGGCTGCCCCCCGCCCTCGTCCCGTGTCTGACTCATCACCTGCAACAAAAGCGACAATGAGGAACACAAATGTTCAAATAGAATCACTACTAACTATGAAATCGTCAAAAGAAACGATTATTGGATTGAAGTTAATGCTGCGGAAGTTTCTGTGGGCTCTAATCGATCACCGTAAAAGACATTTGAATTGTTGGATACATCAAAAATAAAAGAAGTGATAAATCTTCAGTAGATCAAAAGTTACAATTATTTCAAAGTGCTGAAGGGTTAATGGATCATACAATAACGGCGTGCGAAGGTACAAGTTTATTGAAGAAAGATGGAAACAGGTAGGTAAACTCATTTACTGTGTTCATTTTCATCCAGTTATGGGTAGGCAACATTCTCAAGCCGACACTGACACAAGACGACCATTTAGACGTATAAAAACCAAGTTACAAGGATATTTCTGGAAGATTTCCCACATCCAGCAAAGCAATGGTAAGGTCAGTAAGCTGAAAAGAAACATTCATAATATAAACAAAAACTTTCCCATTTGTAGCAGATAATTTACAACGGATCCGTACAAACAAGGGGTAAGGCCCGGGATCCACCAAACCTGAGCTGAGCGGAGCGGAGTGATGTCGACCAATGGAGTTGTACGACGTTGGCATAACGTCAGATACTTAGCAGTCTATGTGCGCTTCTATTGGTCAACATCTCACCGCTCGGCCTAGATCAGGTCTGGTGGAAACCTGACCTGATGGGGTTTCATGCAATGTGTTATGCGATGGAATACGATGGATACCAGGCATGTAATTGGAATAATTACAAAAAATACAATTTATAAGAGGGTGGATTCACTACATTTCCTGGTCTACAGTTTGTGATTATGGACGAGCTTACCTCGATCGAATGACGGTACATCTGAAAATATGACTTGTATGAGTACTAAAATCGTTATTATTGTACACTAATGCAACGACAACCAGGAAAATATTGCGAATCCCACCGGCTGTCAGATGTACGGGCGACGGTGAGGAATGTTAGTACAAAGCAGTTATCCATTCCATACAATCATTAATGTTACGTTAAACCAAACCAAGGAGGAAGACGAGGCGGTGTTATAATTTGAAAAATACGTGTGTTACATTTAGGAAATTTTAAAGGCTTAATTTTAACCGCTTAAAATATCTTAAAATAAACATCCACTTACCTATACTTATAATATAGTCGCGTTTTTTTCAATCCACAATTTAGTATTAGCGTCTTTAGTAGGAATAATTTTTAATCAATACTAGGTATAAAACAAGACGATCAGGTATGTTACAGTAAAAATAATCAACTGCGTTGTACGTAACGCACCAGATAAAACGACTTATTGAATGAGAAATACTCGATTATTAGCCTACTTTACAACTGAGCTCCCCCGAGTTCTGAACGACTTGCTGTTCCTTGATAAGGTACTGTAGCCAAGGTCTACTTTAGCTGTACTTCTATATTTATATGCTATGATATTCTCAATATGTATTTGCAGACGTTTTATCTGGCGGCAAAAGGCAAAAAGCATTGCTCGTAGATTAGAAAATACAATTACTTTCCAACCTAAAAGCAAGCACAGACACTAATAAAAACCTGACACCATGTTTACCATGGTATGTTTCTGTCCATACAAGGAACTTATCTTTTTTTCTCATCTGAACGGGTATTTTATTTTATTTTAAGGCTTTTAATTCTAAGACACAATGTTTCTGACAGAACTGGATTCAGTATCAGCAGACAGCAATCAGATCATACAGGGTATTGACTCTGACTTACTACCGTCAGGTCTTCATTGTTCTGTGCAAGTGCTTGGTGGCTGACAATTTGACTCTCGCAATAAATTTTATGGCTACAGTGAAACCAACTTGTATGTTGAGTGGTCTCCCGATATCAACATTTCTGAACAAAACAGAAAGCCACCGCAGCCCAGACGATAAACGCTGTAAATCCGTGTCTAGACGAAAATGTCCACATTTATTTGAATTAGTTAGGAGCAACAGAGATATCCGGCCATGAACTTTTATTTGGCCAACTACCACAAAGTTGGTCGCACTGTCGCAATCAAATCGAATTAATCTTTTGACACGATGAACCGAAAGTATATACATATTCAAGGAATAAACCAGTCACGTGTTACTGCGAGAGTGAAGGGTGTCAATCGCCAAGAGGCATGTGAGTAAGTGAGCGATGCATAATGTGATGTAGTGGTGATGTCACGTACCGGGCGTGGGGGGCGTGCTACCTCGGGAGAGCGGCTGCGGGTGCGGCGCGCGCTGCTGATACCGGCCGCGGGAGACCAGGCCCGCGCGCACCGTCTCCAGCTTCACGGGCGACGGGATGAACCCGATGTCGCACCCTTCCTTCACCAGCCGCCCGATCCACCAGTTGTTGTCGTACTTCTCCTGGAATTACACATGGTAATGCGATCAGGTCATAGCATATACATAACAGTTCTACTATTTAACTGAGTCGGTTCTTATGTAGACTCACGATGCAGGTAGAGTAGGTGTTTGAGGTAGAGATGGGACGGTCAAATATACACCTCTCAAACCAAGGAGGTACCACCCAATAAGCCTGTACAGTAATCGTCCTTTCTAGCGTATATTTTACAGGTAGTTCATATTTAACCATATTTCACAAACGGTAAACCTGAAGAAAAAAAATGTAACGATTGTAATTTACATTTTCAAAGGCCTATTTAATGATGAGACCTTCCTATTGTATTTCACATGAGAGGTTTTTATTTTTTCTTCCTCCTTTGCAGACATCACTATCTTATATTTATGATGACGTCACCTACCCAGTTTACGATCCCTGATGAATTTAGAGGAATCTATCGACACCACATTTTATCAAAATTGGTAGAGGCGTTTAGGCTGTTGGTGGAAACATGCAAGCATACATTAATGCTAAACACAATACCCTACTTTTAACTTTGCGCCGTCGGGTAAAAAACAGGGAAGTGTGAACCAACAAAAGGTTCTTTTTACAGGAAACATATCATCAGAACTCACCTTAATGTGGAGAAAGTCGCGAATCTCGAAGGAGATGGCGCTCCCGTGCACCGGAGAGTCGTCGTCGGCGGTGCCATCGTACGACACATTCGTACGCACGGCGAACGCCACTGGCTTCGACTGGAACACCACAACACAACTCATTAGCCACGCCCTGAACACACCGAGCTACTAGAGCACTGGAACTTAGCCACAAGGATAGCCGGAGTACAGTCAAAGCGCTGACAGAGTGCTGAGGCAGAGAAAGCGCCGGCCCTGACGGTCCGAGTGTTGCTAAAATATAACAGGTAGGTACCTAAAAGTGTAGACATAATGCGAATGGATGATATACATATATCCGTACGAAGAGGGCACATGAAGACAAAAATAATGATGAAAACGTAAGATACACTAATAGGCTTAATTTTGGGATCACATGTCGGTACAGCAACGTCAGCGTCGCGTTCGCCAATCTATAACGGGTTCAACCCAGTTCTAAGGCAAAATAAAGTCTACTGACCAATAGAAGCGAGTGGTTCAGCTATAACCTGGACGTATGGACTCACCCGGGCCTCATCTAGCTGAGCTTGCGCTTCCTTCTCGCGCCGCTGCGTATCCTTGTTGCCTCCAGCGGTAAATGTTTCATCAGGCAAGACCTGAAAACGCCTGGAATACACTCATTCGTGCCTTATCCAGTAGTTCTTACTATTTGTTCCTTTTCGACCTTTTTACCTACCAGGTTACTACGAGTACCTCTAAACCCGGAAAACGTAACAAATAAGCTCTTGCTAATTAACGTTTAGAGAAATTTTGTAGGTTTGCGTCGAGCGTTGCTAAGAACGGCTGAGTATTTTCGAGTACTGGTTTTCATGTTTACAGCAGTAGTTTCAATCGCCAAAGCCCCGAACTGGTAGGTTTACTTACTGGCTAGAAGGTCTGTACTTCTCCAAGTGTATGCAACTGCATCGTGTAACTGCAAGTAGCTCCAGAGCCAAGAGCTGGTGTGCTAGCCAGGTGAACTCACCCGTGCCTTATCCAGCTGTGAGAGTGCCTGCGCTTCCTTCTCGCGGCGCAGCGCCTCTTTGTCTTCGTCCAGCGACAGATCCGATGACGGCTGCGAGTAGTTGGAATCAGCGGAGCCCTGGAAATTAACAAAAAATACTTTTAGATCTTGCTACACTTTCTCCGTAGCAGATTGCAGAAGCAGAACATTATTACGTTTTCTACTTCACGATTCTGATATGAATAGATTTTCTAATTCTATGGTCTGAAATTATGCCAAAAACCTCTTAAACTGAACATTTATGCTGTAAACTCGAAGTAACCTTAATTTCCTATTTGTAAATCATTCATAGTGCTGACAAAGTTTATGGACCATGAAATCCAGACCATGTTTCACTTCTGGATAATACCAGGTAGGATATTGACAGCTGTAAATACTTTACGAGGCCTTGACTGCGTTTTTATCTATCGTAAAATACGGAATGTAAAGTTTATCATAAACCCCACATGTACGAGTAGCTTCTGAAACTATGAAATGACTTGATCCGAAGATTTTTTATTTCGTCTTTGATTAATCTGGTTTCTGTGAACGGTTTACCTAAATAAAAGTTTTCACAATTGTATGGGTATCTGGACAGATTACGCGTACCTAGTTCAGCCGCTATTGATAACGACAAATTATTCTTTTGACGTACCTGTATATTTTAAAGTCAAGTTAGTTTATCTAATCCCGTTTGTTATATTTAGAACAGAGTACCTATTTATTCCCAAATAGGCTTAGCAAATAGGTAAAGTTACGTCCAACCTTGACCTTTTCCTGACCGGCAAGCATTTTTAGTGAAAAGTTATGGACACCGGTCTTATTTCCAGACGGAAGCCGGCAACCTAATCAAATTAGCTCCAAACACCTAAACAGGAAAGTATGGTGAAATCACAGATACCCTTTATAATATTCTGTGGTGAAATGTCAACAAACCGGTGTCTGCGCGCGCAGGCCACTGCTCTGCACCAATATTGCAGTTATTGCTATAGAGTGCTGGGAACGCTATCGATGTCTATCGATTCAACTATAGGTAAGTACTATTAGTAAAAATGAAAAAATCGATAAGCGAACGGACTCTTTGAAATACTACCCCACCAGGAACTGTTTGAAAAGGAAACGTGTATCCTTGATATATCTCTAAGAAACTTTGGAATGTTAACGAAAGGCGAAGGTTTTCTTTTAACGAAAGATAATCTCCGAAAACTAATCGATTAATCGGGTGACTAAGTATAAGTATATTAGGTAGGTAGCGGTAGTATCATGGTATCTTAATATTTTAACTAAAAGATGACCCAAAAATAAGTGTTATGTATGTTATCAATATAGATACGGTAAGCACATGAAATTGTTTCATCGGAAATATTATGGGTAATTTGTCTGGATAACCTAAACAAAACTGAAGAAGTTAATTTTGTCTGGGTAGATTTAAAATTTTATTACCTAAGCTATCATGCATTTTGGATGCCCTGTGCAATCTGCAAAACTGTTCAAATATTCATAATAAGTAGGTACTAAATGCAAGGATGAGGTGGACTGACGAAAAAGTACCTACTGTCGGGAGGGAGCGAGTGGAGGCGACTAGTGAGAGACCGGGGAGAGTGGCATAAACAAAGGGGGTCAGGACCCAGCAGTGCGTCATTCAGGGCTGATGATGACGACGATGATAAAATGCAAGAGTTTCCAATGCATAATAAACAGCTTTATTATTCCAAAACAAGATTTTTTTCAATGAAAGCACGAGCAAATCCTTTTTTAGGGTTCCGTACCTCAAAAGGAAAAAACGGAACCCTTATAGGATCACTTCGTTGTCCGTCTGTCTGTCTGTCTGTCTGTCTGTCCGTCTGTCAAGACCCTTTTTCTCAAGAACGCGTAAAGGTAGCAAGTTGAAATTTATACTAAATACTTGGGTCTACGGTTTCTTTCGGCTGTAAAAAAATAAAAGTTGTAAGTCAATGCAATCAAAAGATATGAACGTTTATGTCGCATATTTTACGATTTCACAGGGGACCAAAACCTATAGGGTACTTCCCGTTGAGCTAGAATCATGAAATTTGGCAAGAGGCAAGGTCTCATAGCACATATATAGGAATAAATCCGAAAGTTATAAATTTTAAGGTATATCATTTAAAAATGATTATTTTACTATTACAAACTTACATTTTGTAGTTGGAATGTATGGAAGAACCTTATTGTCAACTACAAACTTAAGTTTGTCTTTCAATATTTTAACTTCAGTTAGTATTTTTTTTGTCTCGCGCTCTGAGGGTTCCTATATGTCGTATATTTTGCGATTGCACAGGGGAATCAAAACCTATAGGGTACTTCCCGTTGACCTAGAATCATAAAATTTGGCAAGAGGCAAGGTCTCATAGCACATATATAGGAATAAATCCGAAAGTTATAAATTTTAAGGTATATCATTAAAAAATGATTATTTTACTATTACAAACTTACATTTTGTAGTTGGAATGTATGGAAGAACCTTATTGTCAACTACAAACTTAAGTTTGTCTTTCAATATTTTAACTTCAGTTAGTATTTTTTTTGTCTCGCGCTCTGAGGGTTCCTATATGTCGTATATTTTGCGATTGCACAGGGGAATCAAAACCTATAGGGTACTTCCCGTTGACCTAGAATCATAAAATTTGGCAAGAGGCAAGGTCTCATAGCACATAATATATAGGAATAAATCCGAAAGTTATAAATTTGAAGGTATATCATTTAAAAATAATTATTTTGCAATTACTAACTTACATTTTGTAGTTGGAATGTATGGAAGAACCTTATTGTCAACTACAAACGTTTGTCTCTCAATATTAACTTAACTTCAGTTAGTATTTTTTTTGGTCTCGCGCTCTGAGGGTTCCGTCTAACGGAACCCTCAGAGCACGAGTCCTACTCGTACTTGTCCGGTTTTTTTTACAAGAAAGAGTAATACGCGCAGGTTCTCAGTGTCTATCTTTCAGTGAATAGCTTTACTAGTATCAGTTCAGTTACCCGAGATCGATTTTTCAGCGTAAGCTTTGTACTGAATATGTGAGTTGTGATATACATACAACTGATTCATGAACATAAAGGCAACAAGCAGTACGATCATCGTTCTTCATTGTATAACTTAGTACTCTGCTATAATAGCAGAGTATGAAGTTCATGCTAACAGGATAAAATAAATAAATATAACGTTTTTTTATCCGTCACGCGAATTAGAGTCATTTCATATTTCACGTAGGAACAGAGTATCGGAAAGACGTGATTTTTTGTGTATTGATAGTTGGAGTGATGAGGTAATTTTGATTATTTTTTTATTTTTATTTTAATTCATAAAGAAACACCAACAGTACACATATTAAATAATACAAATAACACTTATTTATAATTAATACAGATTAGAGTGATAGGGTCTTACGGTTCCTGAGGGAATGTCCAAGTGGGTGAACCAGCGGCGGCAGGGGACAGCTATTGGTATTGTATGTAGAGTGATAGGGTCGTACGTTTCCTGAGGGAATGTCCAAGTGGGTGAACCAGCGGCGGCAGGGGACAGCTATTGGTATTGTATGTTGTGGTGTATCGGTATTATTGAATGATAAATATACTTTAAAAAAAAATAAGATTTTTCGTTTTATTTTCAACAAACCATTTAATTTGATACCAATACCATGATGGTAGATAAGAACAGTCGACTAAGTTATAAGTATGTTTTCCATGACAAGGCCTCTTTATAGCAGCTTATTAAATTATTATTATTATTTTATTTGATGTAATATTATTGAATGGTTTTGTTGATGTGTCCATGTCAAAGTGCTCTAATGTGTTGAATGGAAATAAATAAATATGACTAAGGTGACGTCAATCTATGAGAATAATAGGAAAAATATTTTTTTTGGAAATTTAGATTACGCGGAAAAAGCCTCCCCTTTCTCCTCTCTCGGATCACTCTTCCACCAAAATAAAACATTATTAATATTATAATAATTATATTAATTCTCTATTAATAATTCTTAAAAGAATACCAAAAAGAATTTCCTACATAAACAATATTTATCTTATAAACTGTTAAAAATGTGCGAAAGATTTAGAGCTTTGGCCGATGAGCGCGGCCTTAATCAATCAATGATAACAGAAAAAATAACTAAAAATATAATAATTATATTTACTATAAGTATACAATATTTTTTACATCAGACTACGCTAATAATCGAAAACGTTTATAATCGACCCTCCTCCCCGAGCCCAGTTAAATAATATTATACATCAGAACAGCTTCATCACTATCACTATCACTACATAGTATAAAACAAAGTCGCTTCCCGCTGTCTGTCCGTCCCTATGTATGCTTAGATCTATAAAACTACGCAACGGATTTTAATGCGGTTTTCACCATCAGTTAGATAATTTTTCACGGAAGGTTTATATAATTATCTAACAAGCAAACCGCCCCGGCTTCGCACGTAAGTTACACCCGTGCGAAGCCGGTCGGGCGGGTCGCTAGTCAGGTAATAAATTGCATACATATTAAGTATGTACACATTAATAAATTATTACCTTCATTATGTACTACTTATTTTAATGTACTTACTTAAATATTCAATACTATATAGTAGAAAATAATTCGTAACAATCATCTATATCACCAAGTGATTAGAAGGTAAGCCACTCTCAGCTATTATGTTCGGTCCAAGCATTTATTCGCACTGACAGCTGTAATAAAATTGTAAAAATCTGAATAGAGTCCTTTTCATGAAAGAAGTCCCACGGCAAACAGTGGAACTAAATTTCCATGTTGTAGTTGTCAGGTGTTGTTACTGTGTTTGGACGCTAGTGAGATTTTTATTAATTTTCCATCGTTTAAGAGTCGTGTACGATGCCAAAAGTTGTTAAAGTTCTACTCGAGAAATGATACTGATAGTGATTGATACGCGATGACAGCGCCGCGTCTGGGGGACTTGAAAACATGAAAAGCACTCTACGAGTGGTTAAGTTAGGTAATAACACTAGTAATCTTACCCCGGTCCGTTCCAAGGGCTTGTATTGAGACATGGGCGTCGCGTGGCGGCTTGCATGCACACACAACGAGTCACACACACATGCTTCGAACATATACATGGATTAGAACATGCAACAAAGCTTAATTTTCAGTTGACAGACAACATTTTGGCTTCACACGTTTAGTGTGTTTAACCAGCGTCAACTATTGTAATAATTGTCAAAATATGTGAATTTTGGCTTAACACAATAAGAGTGTTTAACCAGTGTATTTTTTATAATAATTCTTAAATACAGTAGCAATCCGCTTTGAAAATGTGGGATTTTGTCGCATCGACCTATGCAGATTAGCATTACATGGAAATCTGTTAAATATTAAATACTTCTAATGTAATTTCTAAAATATTAGACTGTCAACTTGAAAACTAAACTTTACAACACAACAAGTCAATCAACAATGTTTGATTTAGAAATTAAAATAACAGAACTAACTATCCAATGTGATTCAAAAGAGACTCACGACTCGTATAACGAAAAAAATATGTATATATGTTTTTTAAATCAAGTCGTAGAAGATAATTTAGTTTCAAAATATTATCAATCAGATGTAAATTACATGACGTATTGTTATTCTATCTACGTATGGATGGAGATGAATGGAACATGTTTGAATACTACGCACACATAAATTAAATCTACGTTCATTACTACCTACTCTACGAAAAAGCTCACCTTAGGCACGTCGTTCAAATGTAAAACAAACAAAGCCAAACAAATATTCACTGTAACAATCGCACTGAATTAACACTAATTTTGAAAACAAAAACATCACTGTAACAGCCACAACGAGAACAGAAATATATTTATTTTTTAAAATCTTTTTACCAAGAAGGTTTTAATAACAAGTCAAGTTTTAATCTTGATGGCCAGGTACATATGCTTTTTTTGTCTCTGCACGACTTTCGTATTTAGCCTGTTTCATTTAGGTAATATAACAATGGATTTATATTGTTTCATATAAATGTAGATTGAATTTATTAAAATATTCTGGTGAGCGTGTTCCGAAAGAGGTTGTTATCTGGCCGCGATTGATCAAGGTCTGGCGCGAGGGTTTTGGCGGCAGCCTGGCGCTGGCCCGCCGTGACGTCAGCCGCCCACGCGGGCTCAATACCGCCCTCCGTGCATATTTTACACCCCGCTTTTAGGGCAAAGCTATCGAGCCACTTTTATTTATAACAGAGGTTGATACGTTTTCCGTGTACCGTTAATAAGTAATCAGCTTACAAGGAATGAGGTCGCCAATGGATGAGACATGGCATTAAAAAATACTCACTAATAAATAAGAGTTAAAAAGTAATTATAGTAAATAACAAGACACTGACCGCTTTTTCAATAACAACTTACTAACATGAAATGTAACGTACTATATTATTATGTTAAATAAAAAAATAAAAATTATATACTTTCTATATTATTATATATTATGTATATAACGTCAAATCTAAAACCGATTCCAAACTTCCTTTCATCCGTGTTCAACAGTAAGAAATTCCTGATGAAACCATTGACGATTGTCTTTAATTCAAGAGTGAATCGATTTCTTCTAGGCAAGCGTGCTCCATTGTAGACTGCATCATCACTTCACATCAGGCGAGTTGGCGGCCTAATGCAAGCCTATTATTTAATAAATAATAAAAAATCTGATGACGAATCCTAGAGTCGATTTTCCAACAAACTGTATGTTTTTATACGAATCGTAACCTATAGATACTCAGTAATCAAACGCAGGAAATCACCCGTCGTGAACCATTTCATGTCTCCGTATTTATACAGCGTGACAGCATTGATTGAAACTTTGTCTAAACAACGGAAAAAGCTACACCATTATAATGGGGAGACACACTGCTTATTTATCTCGCCAGGTGGCGCATTATCGCTGGTGTTGTTTCACTGTCAAAAGGGTCAGATATCAATAGATAATTTTAGTAATTACACAATAAATATCGTCTGGTATTAAAACATGCCTCTGTATGCCTCTGTGTAGTGCATTTCAGTGTAAAAATAGAGGTAACCACCGTTTTCCTTCCGATGAGAAAAAATTATATTGGTAATTTTATTGCATACCTTAGCTTGCCTTTGATTTGCTTTTTTACCAGCTAAGGAAGCATTAACTCTTTTATGGAAACATTTTACTGTTTAAAAGTAAAGTTTATTTTTATTGTTTCATTCAAGAGCAATGTTTATAACCTCAAATAAACCACAAATGACAGCACCAGCGAAGGCGGCGCCATCTGAGATTAGTTTTGCCTGTGGCTTCTCATTAGCAGATTATATTGGACTAGCTCCTACTATGCTCCGTGGTTCTGCTCGCGCTCATTATAGGAGAGTATATGACATCACCATCTCATCTCCTTAGGAGTAAATTGTATAAGGCGTATTGTAAATTCTGTAGGTGTAACAGTACCTACATGTGTTACAATTCTGTGACTAATATGACTACTGATTGACAGTCCAGTTTTGCATGCCATCCGGTTAAAACAAGACGAACATAACTTAATTATCGTAACACATGTAACAATTGAACATGTAACACACCATGTTTTGTTAAATAAATTATTCGAATTTTAATTTTCAATCTAAAGCGCATATTTTAAATTTGAACGAAAGGAAACAATCATTTCGTAAAATAAATTATTAAACTGTTGGTACATTGGAGAAGAGGAACGCTCAGGTGTTAGTTTGGCTTCTGTGATCTACACGGAAAAAATCTTGGTTATTACATAGCAAGTCGATTCAGTTTTATTGTCAACTAGCTGGCCTGACAGACGCTGTCCTGTCTTAGAACTGTCAAACACGCCAAGTCAAAATTTTAAATCTTATTTTTTTACACCTTGGGTTACATTATTAAAGTTTTAGTAAGGATTCCTTTAAAAAAATATTTATATTTTAACCTATGTTACTTGGGGATGTGATGACATATGGTACTGAGACGTGGTCCTTAACTGTTGGCCTTTTGGAAAAACTCAGAGTCACACAGCGGGCAATGGAGAGAGCTATGCTCGGAGTTTCTTTGCGCGATAGAATCCGAAACGTGGATATTCGCCAAAGAACCAAAGTCACCGACATAGCTGTTAAAATTTGCAAGTTGAAGTGGCAATGGGCAGGCCACATCGCTCGGAGAACCGATAACCGATGGGGAAGAAAGGTTCTTGAGTGGAGACCACGAACCGGAAGACGCAGCGTAGGTAGGCCTCCCACTAGATGGACCGACGACATAGTAAGAGTCGCTGGCATCCAGTGGATGCAAAAGGCAGGCTGTCGTTCAGTGTGGAGGTTAAAGGGGGAGGCCTATGTTCAGCAGTGGACGTCTTCTGGCTGATGATGATGATGACTTGGGGATAGTGTAGCTTCCCAACAGTGAAAGAATTTTTCAAATCGTTTCAGTAGTTTCGGAGCCTATTCAATGCAAACAAACAAACAAACAAATCTTTCTTCTTTATAATATTAGTATAGAAGTATAGATATACCGGTGTTAAAATATTATTGTAAAACCCATAAATAAGGTGACAACCCAGCGCCTAATTATCACACGACTTTGACCAGATGAAACTTAAAAATTATGCCTTTTTTGTTTTATTTTGTTTATCTGCTAGTTTCACATAATTATAACAATTAATAAAATAACACAGGAATAAAGACAATGAAATTTTTCCGATAGAGACGCCATACTCATTAAGAAAGCATTAAAAACATGGCGATATTTTACTATAGCTATTACATACGATCCATAGAACTTTACAGAGCCTTACAGCCGTCCTAGTATAAGTATTTAACTTTCTGAACACATGTATTTTTATTTTTATTTTTCATACTCTGAAATCGCGCATGTTTGCGTCGTTGCCAGGACAGGACGGACTGAGTTCACTCAAGCTAATTAACTTGTGTCTGTATCGCCGCGCAGACTTCCCTTTCATTGGAATTAATAGCATAGATTCAATTCTAATGACTGTTAAGACCGTGCTTTATGTCTGTCAGTAAGTCAGTAGTTATGTCAGTCACAGAGCTGTAACACAGATAGGTACATAAAAAATAATTACACATCCGATCAGCAATTAATCAAGCATCCGCCGTTGTACAGACAAGTCAAGTTCATACGTCAAGTCTAGTACAAATACACTGAACTGTTTGTATTGGTCTATTTCAGTGGTATGGAAAACTATGGCCGCCGTAGTTATTGATCACCACATGTGGTCTCTACGTCATCGATGAGATTGTTTATGGATAGTATTGTAGGAAACACTTCGCTCATCATCACCGTCAGCCTATTTAATGTTTGTCCTTCATATCAGAGAAACAAGGAAGATATGCCTTAGTACAATAATTACGTCTCCATGTTTCGTCCCGTTTTTCACTATACCGCATTAAACTGTAAGTACGACAAACTTGCAGCGACACCAATAAACTAACAGTTCACATGCATAAAAGAGCAGCAAGGTCGTCTGCAGGATGGCATAAGCCTAATTTAAGGCCAGTTAAGGCTTACCATATCTCCCTTGTTTGTCTGATCTGAGGTTTGACCACTGCTGGACTGGACGGGATTATGAAAACGCCATCTGGCACGATTTTTTGCATTCCGCATTCATTTGCCACCAGCCTTCCTTAATACTTGGTATTAATCGCAAAAGTAGTAAAGAAAATTATGATAATTTTAAAATTTTCTAGTATAGTAATAGGTATTTTCTGTGCTGCCTTGAGCTCCGGCAACTTGTATTTTTCTCGATAGAACAAGTTACTTGCAATACTGTCTTGAAATTCAAATAAAAATGTATGTATTTTCACATTGAATACCAGATCATAATACAGGTCTACAAACGAATGTTGCACAGATAGGTACCTACTTAGTTTAGGAACATTTTATCACAAAAGCCCCTCGAACACCTAGCTAGATAAGCGCCCAATAAAAAAAAAATTGTGACGAAACCAAAAATATTAAGGAAAATTAGTTGAAATAATAAACTCACATCGATCCAGAACTGGTCAAAAAACTCCTCCATTGGTAGCGGATGTGTGCCCAATGCGAGCTGCAGGAATGACTATTGTGGAATGGATATTTCTGTAGCCAACATTGTTCCACATGTTCTAGAACTAATAATTAACTACACATACCTATATATATAATATACATGCGAGGCGGAATTATAACGTAATTGTTTGAGAGTAAAAGCTGGAAGCCGTTACTCATCGATAGTATTGCAATCAAACAGATCTCAGGGTTAGATTTTATATTATTAGAAGTGCTTTGGACAGATGCGTATAACCTAACCTAACTATTCTTAGTGATTCCATTTGGACGAGATATCGTAAACAATTATTCGTCTTATCATTTTTGTTTCATTTGTTTGTTTAGTTTTTAGGGTTCTGTGCCCAAAGGGTGTAAACGGACCCTATTACTAAGCCTACGCTCTGTGTCTGTCCTACGTTTTAACGGATGTATCATTCGAACCGTACCTAATAGATAGCCAGTTGAAATTTTTACAGATTGTAATGTTATGGCGGAGTAACTAAGAAATAATAATAAAGTAAAAAAATAAATACAAAGGGGGGGGGGGGGGGCATATATAGGGGCCTCTATACTTCGTTTGGTCGAAGCCTCTATTTTGTATTGTTGGTTACGAACAAGCGTCAAACTTGGTATGATTATAGTACACACTCGAAAGTAACCGCCTCGAAGGTGACCGCCTGGGCGTAATGTTGTCTTTTTGCACTAGTTGTTGTATTTTGTGGCGATACGGAACCTTCAGTGCGTGAGCCCAACTCACACTTACCCGGTTTTTTTTTAAAAAGTTTTTGTTTTATAACACGGGCTTTTTTTGACACAAATTAACGATGTCTATTCGAAGGAACTAGTACAAATCACCCTGGTAGACTATTAATTCAACATAATATGGACATAATAAATGACCAACTCAATTAACTACATCACCACGAAACAAGTTAACAAATAAATGAATTTTCAATTTCAACACCCGTTGTCGCGAGTATCTCGGTGAGCTCTTCGACGAAAGTTTACTTTCGCATTGGTACAGGGACATGTCTGTAAACATCGAGCAACTAACCCCCTTGTAAAGAACTAAAAAATATTGGACTGTACTAGCGTAGAACAGAGAAAAATAGAAGAAATCGGGAGAAACTTTTGCCTTACAATGGAGCAACACAGACAAGTACAAGTAAATAAATAATAAATATTTTGGGACATTTTTCACACACGGTCACCTGACCCCAAACTAAGCAAAGCTTGTGATATGGCTGCCAGAGACTGATATACATACATACATATACAGTAGTAGATCAACTGTTAGCAAAGCAATGAAATGTGAGCAGTGCTCACTGAGCACTTCACTTTTTCATCAATTGTCATGCACGCCGGAAAGAGTTCTAAGCAGTACCGGATAAGCCGCGTAGCAAGAGTAGCAAATGCTATGGGCCCCGATTGAGGGACTCGTAAAACCTCGCCTGTCAGAGCGTTGAAAAAAAGATGGTACCGAGAAATCTTTTTGTAATTTAACTAATTACTTAATGCAAATACTATTCATCGGGTTCTACTCCAGACATATCTCATGCATAGCAACCGACACTGAAGTGATAACTGCGGAACATAGCCATCTGGACCAGTGAAACATTTATTAAGTTCTATAGAATACTATACTGCTATATAGTAGCTATACTGCTGAACAATTCGTCTAAATATTACTAAATTTCTTACGCGAAAATGGCATTGATATACCAGGGGCGGATCCAGGATTTCATTTTGGGGGGGGCCATTCTGGATTTCATTTTGAATTTTGTTTTTTTTTTATTCACATTAAGTCCAGGAAAGTTGATTTGTAACGGTTCTGTTTTATTTAAGTCCCTAAATAAAACCAAGGGCCTCTTGATTCGGGCCCTGTGCTGGCTTAATCCGGTACCGGTTCTGTGATAAACATCGAGAGTATGATGCGTAGAGCACGCGCAGAGCACGTGTCGTGCTGTCATTTCATGTGATATGTCATAACTTTGGTCATCAACATCATCATTTCAGCCATAGGACGTCCACTGCTGGACACAGGCCTACCCCATCGATCTCCAAAAGGGCCGGTTGAAAGCGGCCTGCATCCAGCGTACCCCTTTCGGTCTCTTTTAGATCGTCTGTCCATCTTGAGGGTGGACGTCCTACGCTGCGCAGGTGTAACTTTAACTTTGGTCGTATAAATGTAATTCCTTGAATGTTCTTTTGATTGTTTCCCTATATACACTTAATAAACGTCAACAGCTATGCAAGCACCCGTCACTCCCCCAGACCCTGATAACAGTAATCACTTAATACATAAACACCGTTATCTACAAGTGTATGTAAATTGCATCTATCTATGTGTTCGTAAACAACACACACACACACACTTGTTGCGCACTAATTAATTTAATTAGAATGTAACGCTGCCAAGCCTGAAGCTTTTCATTCACACCCTGAATGAGGCGCAAGGACTCTGTCATAGTGAAAACATCCGTCACTAAAATTATCTTTTTACAATCATTATCGATATCACTTACAAATTCGGGGACAAAAAGAAAAACATCTTTAACTTTCAAGAGGATGACGTTAGAATATGCTTAATACCCACCACATAAACATTAGGACAAACAAAGCTCCTCTGCGGGAAGCAATAGACACTAATAAATAAGGAGAAATTAATGGATCTCAAACACGAGAAAAGGAAAAAATAAGCTCCATAACCAAAGCTAACGTGGAAACGCTTTCCAACTTCACACAACGCGCCTCAACTACTAACTAAAGCGTCACCGTTTTCCGCGTTTTGATTTTACTCCCCGACAAAAGTCAGAACCATTGTCAACAAAAAAACAGCTGTATGAGGAGATTTCCATTATAATTTTCCGTTAATTTAGAAAATAATAATAGATGATCAGGCTTCGGCTGACAAGTTTCAGAATAGCCCAATAGGTGTGCATAGTAAACCAAGCATCACTGTTTACAGCCGTATCCACAACACAGGTAGGTTCGCTGCGCACCTGCGTAAACAACTTGTTGTAGCCGTGGCTCTGGTTGTTCAGGCCGATGAGGCTGCGCGCGGGTGGTTGGTGGTCGCGCCGGACCACCAGCGGGATGGCGTCCTGGTCGGCCGTGGTGCCCACATCCGGCGGCCGGTCCGACGGCCGCACGCGAACTGGCGTCTGGCAAACACCAGTACACACTCTGCCCAAAATCATCTACTCCCCACCCCCTCGTCCTCCCCACGGTTCCTTCTCCCCCGTAGGGATGGGAAACATTTACTATTTCGGACAATTTTAGTTTCAAACTTTAGCTTTATTAACTTTATGTTGTCTATTATTAGTGACGAGATGAGCGAGTCGCTTACTTGATACTAGTTTAGTTAGAGTGTTCAAGTCTTCGAAAAATATATTTCAAATTAAGTTTTTTTTCCGAATATTATCGATTTTTTTTCTATGACTATAACAATCAGTATTAATATGCTGCTTCGCGGTTTTTTTACTTCACACTTGTCGCAGCTCTACTGTCAAAGAGGGCAGAGGAGCAAAATAAAGCTTAGGTTTTAGCTTTTGAAAACGATTTAAAATACATCTTACAGTGTAATCAAATATTTAATTCACGAATGCTAAATAAGAGTAGTACACATGCTGTGCTAGTGCGATTGCTAATTTATCTACGCGACTAAACTTCACCCAGGTTCCTTCCCGCCGATGAATGGATGCGCGCGCACGGTAGTGCCCCGAGATTAGCGATTAGACCAACTGGGTCACAGATACCGGCCGACCAGCTTATTCATACAGACGGCAAAATGAGTGAACTAAATTTTCTACGTCACCTCTATCATTTTTGTAGAGAACAAACGATAGTGTCTCTCTCACTCAACTGTACATATTAGTTGGTGATAATTTGAAGGGACTGTTTTGGAGTTGATTTGACGCTGACGATGAATGGCTTTTCTGAGTTTGGCGATCAATGGATTGTCCTCTAGAGGAGTTGGACAAAGTTATCGGAGTGGCGGTGGACAGAGTTGATGTTTATCAACAGACGCCATTGTGGGCTTTAGAGACGTACCCGGGGACGACGAGGGTTGACGTCGTAGTACCGTAGTACGCAGCTTTTGCTAAAAGACTATATTGTCTTATGTATATACTATTATGGTCTTTATAGTTACAAATTTATTAGACACAAGGATATAAGTTACGGGTAAGAGGCATCGTCAAAAAATTATGTCGATGGCGAGAGGTAACTAGATTTCTTACACAGGAAAATTTAGGGATAACTAGATCCAACTATATACAAGAGTTATCGACTTATGACCAAGTATTGTGATCATTAGATGTTGGGTTTCTCTCAGCTACTTAGTTGTTGGGTAGTTTTCTTTTATTTTGCAGACTTTTTACAAGTATAGCATGGATGTTTGTAAAAACCTTGATAAAAGAACTGGTAATTTTCAAAAAGCTGAGCAGACTTTCTTGAATCACAGCTAAGAACACTCGATCAAGTTGCAATCAATCTCGTACAAAATAGGTTCAGCCGTTTAGGAGCTACGATGCCACAGACAGACACAGATACACACAGTCAACTTATAACACCCCTTTTCGCGTCGGGGGTTAAACATTTATAAAAACCTGACAACGATATTTTTGGCGGTTCCTTTCGCAAAAGGTACATTTAACAAAGGCAATGATGTACCAAGCCTCACCTTCGAAATCGGTTGATGCGTTTACGCCGAAGATGAATACCCGATGACGCAAAATCAAAACGAGAGATTTAAACGATCGATCGACCGGCTCGATTTTAATCAAGGCCAATATGTTCACCTCCGAGCCTTATGGATGACGTCACGCACAGAATTACATTTCTATGTTCCCTTCGTCCTTTCATTCCGTCGAGTCGTTAACACGTACTTAAGGGCCACGATGTTGCCATACCAACTACTATTTAACCTGTAGAGCTGCCGTAGTAACTATAACGCTCTAAAAGATTTTTGAAAATGAGGTGAGCTCCTTGTCCTTAAGGGCCCAATGTCAGTTAGTAACATATCCATAACTACGTGAAACTATTAAGATGACAATGTAAAATAAACAAGCTTTTTTTGAATTTATATGAAGCTTTTACTTTTTATTAAGATATAGGTATAATATAATAATAATATAATAATTTATTTATTTCCAAGTAACATAGACTCATACAAATCACAAAAATAATATCAATAGAAAAAATTGAAAAAATTAATAATAGTAGCTAGTCACATTACACTAATAATAATTATTACCAATTGAAATTTAAAATAATTAAACTAAAAATGTCAACATATACATAACATGTATAGTACTGACGCAATAAAGTATGCCAACGCGTAGCATAGGGCGGGCGGGCGTGCTAAGTAAAGCTACGACGCACGTTCGTAGCAATCTCGTAGCGCTTTTGTAGCACTGTCGTAGCGCTTGTAGCACTCGTAGTGGATCAGTGCCGCAATGCTTCGTAGACCCCACGCAAACACGTGGGCTGGTTAACTACGGACATTTTAGTATTTTGACCTTTTGTTATACTTGCAAAGATTATTCTAGAATTATGAATAGTCTGGATAAATGGACAATTAAATTATTTGGGCCAATGACATCATTTCAAAACTATTATTCTCAAGATTAAAGATAGCATAGCACCGCAAGGCTCTCTGTAATATATTAATAGGCCTCTGTAATATCTTGGATAGGGCTTATGAAGATTGTATTATTAACCGAATATGTTGCTGTTAGAGCTGACCATAAACAAATTGACTACCTACCCTCAATAACTAACAGAAGTTTATCGAAATATGAACCTAAACACCACGTTGTAACAACCAACTGAAACTTATTAAACTTGAAATAAATGAACTTTATGGCTTTGGGTTAAAGTCGAAACTGGTAAAAAAGCTGAACTCGCCAAAACTAGCCAACAAAATCTTTTGACTCCAAAGTAATCCTTATGTAAATTGACCAAAGGTTCTAATTTTGTTGCATCGGTACATGAATGTATAATTTGAGTGAGGTTTTTCAGGCAGACAGTGGTTGGTTCATCGAAGCTATAATGGACTTTATTGCGTAGTGTTTAAGGTCATGTCGCACGGTGCGCATGCGCGGCTTCCGGATCGATGCGCGTCGCTGACCTAGTTGCGGCAGACGGCGGTCTGTGCGCTGACTGATGCTGCGAGGTTACGACGACGAGTAATCTTGTGGTGAGTCAGCGTTTCAATATTGAACACTCGCACTCACTTATTTTGTTCTAGTTCGAAAGAGAGGCAAGAGAGCTCACTTTGTAATCCGACCATTTCAAGGGAGAACTGCGCGACTAATGACGACCAAATTCTCAAAATATGATTTGGTTTAATTTTGTTTTGTTCTGGACAACTTGCATAGCTACTCTGGAGCATGCTTGCCTTTAAGGAACCTAATCGAATTAATGGAACATGTAGGCTTTTCTATGTATGTTTGTTTGTATATTTGTTCGATAATAACTTGCGTATCGTTGGTCGGATCTACACGAAATTTTGAAGGCAAGTAGTTCATGCCGCCGCCACCACCTGAAAGTTCATCCACACATAATAAATCAGTGGAAATCGCACACTGTGCGATTCACACGATCTTTCTTGCCTCACACCTGCAAAATGTGGAATGAGCTACCCAACGTGGTGTTTCAGAAAAGCTACAACATGGGGTTCTTCAAAAGGCGAGTTAGGGTCGGCAACGTATTTGTAATTCCTCTGGTGTTACAAGTATCCATAGGCGATGGTGACTGCTTACCATCAGGCGGCCCGTCTGCTTGTATGCCACCAAAGGAATAAAAAAAAAATACAATTTTTAAGTTTGAATAGGCAAAATCTATCTAGGAAAGTGGAAGGTAGGTACTATATAATTATAATAGTGCTAACAGACGCTCGAACCCGGCTGATCTCAACCGCCGTCTGACCAATGGGAGAGAAAGAGAGGGAAATATGATATTCTCAGTCTTTCTCTCCCGTTGGTTGGACGGCGGTCCGTCAGCCGCGTTCGAGCGTCTGTTAGCACTATAAGAGCCACGAGGTCACAGTTCGTAGTGGGTAATATTAGTGCGAAAGTTTGGTGAGTAGATATGTTTGTTTCCATGCGTAACTCCGTAACGGCCGTACGTACGGATTTGGTTAAAATTTGGTATGGGGTAGTGTAGTATAGAATAGCGGGAGAACCTTCGGGGCGGTTTGTTATAAATTCAAGTTCACGGAATTAAATAAAACTTCTAAATAAAACAAACACTCTCAGTTCATTGCACTGTTGGTTAGCGTACGTTCCAGTTCCGCGAGCGCCCGCCGGCGCCGCACGGTCCATAGCCTGCTGCGCCGGGTCAACGACCGCCCGCCCGTACTTACACAGCAATGGACGTGAAACAATAACAATGTTCTCACTAGTTTCGTTATCGATCGACGTGTACCAAGCGACATGCAGTTAGACGTGGGAAATTGTTGAACTGTTTCATCTTGTAACATTATTGGTTTCACGAAATTCTATACGAGTTTAAGGTATTATAACCGATTTAAAGGTAAACATAAGTAAAGTACCTAGTTCTATTCAACATCAGGTGAAACTATTAGAGGATATAGGTAAAAAGAAATATAATAAACAAACTAACAAACTTTGCATGTTACTTGTATAAGCGCTTGTAATAATGCCCCGTTTTTTTAATTCTTACTCAGTGTTTTTTTTATTTTTAAAGATGTTGAAAATGTTTGAAACAGATAGCTATTCTCCGTGTATGCCATGAGGTATCGAAATAATGGACATCCCTCACGGCTGCGGGCGGCGGACGAGCGGCCTCATATCTCGTCCCAACAACTGAGTTGGCACGATCCCTCGAGAGAGTGGAGTCAAGCATAATCCAATCAAGGTCCAATAAGCGCTTCATCGTTAAACATGACGGGGAACTGATTAAGGCCCTCTTTTCCCACTTTTAACAATTTTGGTCATTCGCGTTGAACTTATAGGTAACACCCCTGTATTTGCGTTGGGGGATAAAAAAAATACATGATGATCACTAATCATTATCATTAATTTGTGGTGTGAACAATAAAGAGATCTTTGGAAAAATTAAATTTGGCAAGAAAAGTAAAGGAATAATAACAAAAACCGACGCTGTACGTACCTTAGGGTACTTTTTACATCAAATAATACACTAAAACTGCGCGTTTGTTATCAAATAAAGTTATGTCACAAAACTACTTTTAAATTGGTATAAAATGTGTCAATTGAATATATTTATGAAGAGATACCTACCATGCGTCCTGTATTCCGTTATAGTATCTGACCACAGACTTTAATCAACATAGATAGACCCCGCGAGTTCGCCTACTTCGCATGTTGTGACTTGTCTTAAGTTGGAGCAATGCTCCAACTACCCGAGCACGCCGCATAATTCAATTCCATCTCGGTTTGCATTTGCAGTAACATGTCCTCAGATCAAACAAACAAGGGATATATGATTAGGTGGCGTGGCGGGTGTGAACACATCTATCTGACCTAAATCAAGGTTGATACCTGTAGTCAAACTCAACCTGAAGACTTTAGCGCCCTTTTTTGCATGTTGACTATTAGTTAGTTCATTGATGTCGCTGCAAGTTGCATAGTTGCGTGAAAAACGAAGTGTGCCGTATTTAGTTTTTGCGTTAAGCAGTTTAACAATAAGTAAGGTGCAAAAAGTGGATTAAAACAAAGACATTTAAATACAAACGATAATTATATTAAGGTATATCTTCCTAGTTTGTCTGATTTGAGAGCATTCTTAGGCGTCAATCCAAAAATGCCAAATCTTACCATAGTTAACTTTTAAAACTCTTCGAAAGCAGTTGGCCGTGCGAATGGAGTTAATCTATCACTGAATGGTTCTCGTGACGTCATAGTAGATGCAAAAGATGCGGCAGCCTGGGTTTTTATACACTTGACGTTCTTGCGGTATCTATCATGATATAGATCTGTGCATCTGACATTGATGTAAACTGTAGATGATCCAGATTATACATCGATCGCAACATCGCGTGTACATTGTTATAGAGGAAAAGCCCACGTGACGCATCTGCTGGTTGTTTGTCTGTGGCCTTCTGTTTACCAGCTGGCGCGACGCGCGAGCAAACAACGACCTTATCAATCACGAAACACTGTCTAAAATCGAAAACAATCGAGTCTCACTGACACAGTCATGCTCTGAGATTTTGTTCAACATTTTAAGCTTTCATCAAGACTTCTGGAATTTGTTAATCTACTAAGAACGAGAACAAATACCTAAACTCAAATGTTATAATCAATGAACACCTGCCTCGGTATAAAACAAGAGTTAATGACAGAATCGCGACAGCATTCCAAATCAGTTTCTCACGAAAACATCCCAGCATGACCCCAAACCCTACCTTTCTATTGGCATATTCATTCATAACAATTCATAATCAATTCATAACAATGTCTCCAATTCTCATGGACATAACCTCTGCGTGAGCGACAGAAACAAAAGAGGATCTCGTCTTATATCATACCCGCCTCCTGCCGATGCGGAACCGCTGCCGCCTCAGGTGGTCCATCGTGGAAGCCTTCGTCATAAGACGCACATTGCACTGTCACAGTTCACCACAGTCCACCAGATTACCAGCTCACGGCGTGTTTAGTTAAGCGCGGCACAGGAGGCGCGGGCGCGACTGGCTTGCGCTATAAATACGCAGCGTACGAGAGTGAAGCGTCGTCCACCGGCGTACGTTGAATGCTATAATGACAGATCAGAGTGCAGATGCACTCCGGTGATCTTGGACGAAACAAATTCTAAGAGACCGCTGCGTTTCATACAGTCATGTTTGCGATTTGGCGATTGACTGATTTCCAATGACAAATGCCTTTTTGATTTTAGGGACAGATAATAGTTCGATCTGTCCCCTCGTCGGTAACAGGACAAATCTAACTTCCTGTTTGTCCCCCTGAGGAATAGAGCAAGACGATAGAACGGAATAAATCGTTCATTGGCCCATTCCTTTCATAGTTATATTTTTGCTATTATTTTTGACAGAATATTAATCTGGAAACTAGCCAATATACCATAAAATTCGCAACGACCGTTTTACGTTACGGCGTCTCTGATACATCTTAGCGGCTGGGCTCGGCTCGGCTCGGCTCGGCTCGGCTCGGCTCGGCTCGTAGTATATTATACCTACTGACTGTACGAATACTTTATTACGTGTTACATGTTACATTACAGTCGGATGATACAGATCAATCCCTAGCTTTAGAATTCGTTGAATATACTTGATCCAAGTTTTTAAGACAGCTGTAATCTATATCTATACTAAGATTATAAAGAGGAAAGATTTGATTGTTTGTTTGTTTGCATTGAATAGCCTCCGAAACTACTGAACCGATTGGAAAAATTCTTTCACTGTTGAGAAGCAACACTATCCCCGGGTGACATAGGCTATAATCTATACCCGTGCGAAGCTGGGGCGGGCCGCTAGTAGATTATAAATACCGATATACCTACAACAATTTTGCCAGGTTTTTTAACATAAGGTTGTACCTGATAACCGATATACTTTAATGAAATATTATAAGAAAACGTTTTCATTCAAGTTTTGCAGCTGTCAGAGCTAAAATATAATAGTCCACCGAGTACCTACAAATAAGTTGTCACTGTTCTAGTACCATGTCGAGCCAACTAAATCTTTGACACTAGGGCTCAAGTGGCAGTAGTAATAGTAGTGGTAGTGGGGGTGACTAGACGTGGCAGTTTTGTACTCGTACATAACAACAACGTATTCAATGTACTTAACTAATTCTTATAGCAACTAGATTTTTAAAGCAAATCATAACGAGCTTAGGCATCCCCCTACAAGATTTTTTTTAATGGAAAATTGCTTAGACTTGTTTATTGTGTCGATAATACATCTAGCGATATTACCACATCACTATTATTGCAACGGCTTCCCTCTGCCAGAATCATCTTTAATACAAACTTTACTGCTTCACTGTAATCACTCTACAGATCACATAAGAACAGAAGACTAAGCATCAAATCTACACAGTCATCTTATAAGTACCAAGTACTAGTGGTTTGTTTAATTGTGCCGAAGTCAGTAGTTCCGGGTTGACATTGGTGATAATTTGGCTGGCAACCCAATGTCTGATCGGTGATACAATTTTCTTAAAAGCTAATAGGTAGGTAGTAATAGGTACAACAGTTATATATGCGACTGGTAATTTATGTCTGTATTTTGAGCAAAAGTTCAAATCTCAAGCAAAGTCATCCAGGGAAGTCAGGCGGTCAATCATTGACCACAACCGGCATTGAGCGCTACCGTGATTCGGATGACACGTTAAACTGTAGGTCCTGATTGCTTGCTTTAGAATCTAGAACAATCGTTAGGCCACGTCAGTGGCCAACGGTCAGCCTAAAATACAACACTAGGGCCAGCCACTCAGGATAATTCGAAAAGACAACAAGTAGAACTAGATGTTCATCTCGTAGTCAGAAATGTAATGTAGTTAGAATTTCTAAGGCGCCGTCTGGTGAAAATTAAGAAAAGTAAAATAAGGTTCTATTTTCCAGTTTGCCAAGGTAAGAGGTACGCAAGCCATTCACGTCCTCGTGTTTTAGTTCACGCTAAGTTGGCAAGGTGGCGCTGTGCAAAGATTTAGTTCCTATACTTTGAAAATAAGTAGATGTCGCTACTTGCTACAAAAATATGGAAAGATATTTTATTTACAGACAAGTTAATTTTACAATTTATAAGATTTATAAGTATAGTATAGTAATATATGACAATAATTAATAAATCAATGTTTTTTTTAGGTTTACGCGATTTATACTTATACTATATTATATGTAAATATAAGTTTAAGAATTGATATGTCATTTTTATTTTTTCGCCAAACGCGTATTAACTGCGTAATGTCACTAAAAATGTTACTCTTCCATTTTTATCCGCGAGGACCTATAATTAGCTTCTGTATTTATTAGGATTGTTATATTTTTTAGGGCTGTTGGTCTTCTTTTGAAATAAATAAGTACTGACAATATCTCCTAAAAATCATCAATTTATATAAAAGCTAAATACCCACAGACCAAAATTTTTAATGCAATCCTAGAATCTATGAAAATACGCTCATTGACTGACTCGTAAAGCAATCTCCAAAACTTACTACTTCGCTGAAATTTGGCAGGTGAAGGGTGTAGAGATCCGCTAAGAAAACATTTTGCAAAAGGACTAAATTTTTAGAGTTCCGTACCTCAAAAAAAAAAAACGGAACCCTCGTTGGATCACTTTGTTGTCCGTCTGTCTGTGTGTCTGTCTGTCAATACCCTTTTCTCAGTAACGCGTAGAAGTATATATCAAGTTGAAATTTATAGCAAACACTCGGGTCTACGGTTCTTTCAGCTGTACAAAAAAATCAAACGTGTAACAGCTGACAGCACGATCACTATACGAGATCGTATATGATCGTTTATGTCGCATATTTTTCAATTTCACAAGGGAATCAAAACCTATAGGGTACTTCCTGTAGACCCAGAGTTATGAAATTTGGCATGAAACAAAATATTACAGCTTACAGCACATATAGGTAAAAGGGAAAATAAGATAATTGATAATTTGAAGTTATATCATATTATTATTTATAAAAATTGTTTTGCGATTATTGTATACTACAAAGTTAAGTTTGTCTTTAAATATTTTTGCTTTATTGTATATTTTTCTTTTTTGAAGTCGCGCTCTGTGGGTTCCGTCCAACAGATTACAGAACCCTCAGAGCGCGAATTCTACTCTTACATGTCCATTTTTTTTAAATGAAACCAATTGATAATCTTTGTGAGAACCTGTTAATGAATTCCAAAACGAGGTTTACGTTTATAAACACCATTTTACGAGACAAACACATCTATCAAGCGCCATCAATGAATGAAACTTTATTATATAGTTATGATTCGTTTGTCCCGCTGGCCGGCCGCCAGATTATTAACAACTCACGGGATAGTGTGCCGCTGTCGTGGAGGTGCCTACAAAAATGTTATTTGCGCAACAAATAACGTCAAATTAAATATTTTCAGTAGCGATTGAGGGGAATAGTAGTGATTTTATTATTTTGTAGTAGAGTTCTGGCACGCTGCCCGGTGGCGCCCGCTGCCGGCCGGTTGATACATTGCGTACTAGTAGCATTTACTATTAAGGTGGTACGTTTCACCTATGGCGGGAAATTCAAATTTTATACAGTTTTTTTGTTGTTGTAGCTGTATTATTGTGTGTATTTGACCTGTACTTGATTTATTTAATTTATTTTTCGTTTAATATCTCAACCGACATAACATGAATGATTTCATGATGTTATTTAGGACGCTTTAGGTATATTCATTAGGAAATGTTCTGGAATGGAGACCACGGACCGGTAAGCGCAGCGTAGGACATCTACCCACAAATAGGATAGACGATCTGAAAGAGACCGCAGGGAAACGCTGGATGCAGGCTGCTTCCAACCGGCCCTTTTGGAGATCGATGGGGGAGGCCTATGTCCAGCAGTGGACGTCCTATGGCTGAAATTATGATGATGATGATGATGAAGAAAATCTGTGTTTTAAAAGCACATTGTCAAATTTTGGTATATAGAAGTTCTACTATCACATTTACGAGGAATAAACAACCCATTCCAAATATTAGTGTAAAGTGCGATTCCTTCGCATCACCGTTGACAAGTAGGTACATATAGGCAAAGAGGTAGGTATACTCTTGCTTGGTACTCAGTAAGACAAGTCCTTCCTTTCGTTTAATGATTGCGTCTGAAATAGCCCGATGTCGTTCACCCGACGACATATTTGGTTAACTCTGGGATTGCAGCTCACACTTGCGTTTGATTCGAGCGTGCCGGAGTTTATAGTTATAGGTGGCGTGGGTGTCGCGGGAATCGGAACTTACCATACTTTTGATTAGAAAGTACTTTTAGAGCGAGTCTTTCTTTGTTATCGATTACAACTATAGCTTGAGAAACAGCATTTTACAGCTATAAAATTGTTGTCATCCTTTTTTCACATATTGAAATAAAACAGACGTAGATAATTTTAGTCCTGTCAAATTGGTTTGGTTTCATGGTTTCAGCCGTAGGACGTCCACTGCTAGACATAGACCTCCCCCATCGATCTCCAAAAGGGCCGGTTAGAAGCAGCCTGCATCCAGCGTTTCCCTGCGGTCTCTTTTAGGTCGTCTGTCCATCGTGTAGGTGGACGTCCTACACTGCGCTTACCGGTCCGTGGTCTCTATTCGAGAACCTTTCGTCCCCATCGGCCATTGGTTCTGCGTCCTATGTGCCCTGCCCACTGCCACTTCCACTTGCTAATCCGGTGGGCTATTTCGGAAACTTTCGTTCGTCTACGGATCTCCTCATTTCTGATTCGATCTCGTAGAGAAACCCCTAGCATAGCCCTCTCCATAGCTCGTTGTGCGACTTTGAGCTTGCTTATAAGAACCATAGTGAGAGGCCACTATGGTTTGGTTTAATTTAGAAAGTGATATAACGGAATCGACGTCATACTTTGGAATCGAGATTCGCCCCGTACATCTAGCCATCTGTTTATCATGCTGCGTTCGCGCTTTGCTCTACGAAACAGTTTACCCGGCAGTGCGCGAGCGCAAGGCGCGGGCGCGCGTGTGGTGGGCGGAACGTGGCGTGGGCGGGCGGCAGCGGGCGCCGTTCGCGGCTCTAATGAGAATGTGAGAACTACGAAGCCACTGCGATCATTGCTTGTTTATTGATTCACATTAGGAAATAACACTCGTATTGTTTGATGGCTTTTTTAACGATATGCCTAAAGAAAGTTACAAGTTGCTTCGGCTTCGATATGAGTGCATTTTTTGAGTTGAACCAAGATCAACATAAAAGCGGCGCTGGCACTGTATTTCTCACGTCTTTAGCAGTTTTTTTTTACTTTCTGCGTGTACCAATTTTGATAAAGGCTATACGACTTCTTGTTTTGTTAAAAAACTTAATAAATTTTTTGTAACTTTTTCTTCTTTCGGAAACTATTCATTGTTCTAATGAAAACAACCGAGTTTCCTGTACCTACCTACATTTACAGAAAGCACAGTTTCATCAACGATATTAGTAATACTAACACTGCCCCGTGGCTCTACCCGCTGTGACCATATATTTTTCCGGGCAGATAAAGCAGCATTCCTATACCGGGTTACGCAAAAAGGGTGTAATAATTCGAATGAGCTCTGTTATACTTCTCATTATGAAAGACTTTCCCTGACTTCGGAGCCGGGTATGTTCTAAAACTGCGACCAGAAAAACCGGAGGTTGAGCTGCATAGCATAGCGTCCTACACACTATTTATACACGGTGAACGTACAGCGATCCCCAAGCCACCTGTCAAGCGTAGGGATTATGGCAACACCCCTCTCTAAGAGGGAGGCCTTTGTGCAGCAGTGGACGTTTAATGGCTGCTAATGTGTTTATGTATGCCATCGAGATACAATATATAAAGAGGCCGAACCAAAACTCGGCGCACGCTACGAATTGCGCAGACTTTTAGGTTAGTTACAAGGTGACCGCGATCCAACTACAACGCCGCGCGATGCCAGAGCTACAATAACATAGCGGACAACTAACGTTGAACACTATGCAAGCGACATAATGTCTAAATTGGAAGTAAATGTGACATTGTGAAGTATATAAAAGTATGTACAATGACGCTCGGACGTTTTTTGACTGATTTCACCACAGAATATAGATCAGTGGTCTTCACTGAGAGATTGTGGGTTATAGGAATTGTATCTCAATTATGTATGTACATCCTTTCCGCATAACCCACTATATCTATAGCATACTAATTATTGAATAACATGCGAGAACTGTAAGTTTCTGGAAAACATATTAGCAAAAAGTTTAAATCGTCTACGAAGGGCGGCATACAAGTTCCATCGTCCTATATTTATCAGTCTATTATTCTGAGCGGAGTTTTTACGCAGCAAGCATCCGCCAAGAGACACTTCACGAGTGTCAGTGTGTTGAAACATTTACGCCATTACGATCCACATCGAAACCACCTACGATTAATTTCTCTATTTATACGTACACTGTGTACCACTACTGGCGACTACCGGCAACTGAGCCGGTATTGGCACTGAGTACAACATCTGCAGAGAACCAACTCATTCTCGAAACTCACGATCATTGCAACATGGGCAAAAAGTCGAGCGAGAGGTATTTTTAATCGATTTCAAGATCTCTATTCGGTCCGTATTTTTGTTTATGCACCATTGACGTAGGTTCGTTGATATACACCGATTACTCCGATATTAAATACATGCTGGGTGCCTGTTGATTTGGCAATATCAATAATTTTGTTTGAGTACTAAATAATTTTGAATTCGGCTTTTTAAATGATAATTATAATAGTCTTTAAGGGTCGTCAACGTAATGTGTGATGTCCCTGGTGTTACAGCTTAGGTATCCATAGACGACGGTGATCGCTTACCATCAGACGGCCCGTTAGCTTGTTTGCCACCTTTGGCATTATATTGATTGATTGATTGATTGATTAACTCTTTATTGTTCACACCATGAAATTTGATACAGAAGACAAAAAACTCTTAAAAACTAGTGTAACAACTGGCGGCCTATATATAATTGTAAGCCGTTTAAAAGCGCGATAAGTCAGTTCAGTAGAAAACAATTGAATTGCTTGCACCTGTCCGCCTTTGGCCCAACAAACCATACTAAGTGTATATTTTCCCTACTGAAACTTTGGAAGTTGTTCATCTGCAGAGTTCCTAGTCCGCACTATCGGTTCCCTTCGCGCGAGGGCGCGCGACACCTCTATTTCCGTCGCGCTGCAATAACAGTACCAATGGTATTTTTATTACACACTCCCGTTTTATTTCAGCTTACAATTTGACAAAATAAAAATAAGGGCCGTGCTCCGGACGTAATGTGAGACGCGCACGCATACACTTCTGCTCCTAGTGACGTCTTGTAGGTCGGAGTTGGGCCTCGGCCAGCGATGGTCGCCGCCGGATAGTTAAATCTAGCGGCCCTTTAATGAGAGTGCGTTCACCTCGAGAGGTTTAAATGTAGTTTGTAGTGCGTTTTTGGAAACGGGACGTGTCGTGCGTTTCCGTATTACGGAGTTTTCTTTACGCGAGAGACTAATGGCCTCTCAGAGCAAGGATTACACAGATGTATCTCAAGAGTTTTCATTAACATGTTTTTGTTTGTTTTGTAGTTAAAATTAGTTAGTACTTGATCTTTCTTTTTTAAATTGGCTTAGATCTTATACAATTTTAAGTACTTACTCTGATAATAACACGAATCTTTACCCAATATATAGTGTTAAGCCAAAAGAAGAGTACTAAAGTTAGTGTATATGCCTACATAGTATAGGAGTCGGAGATTCGGCTAACTTGTATTATTATTTAGATACAAGTATTTTTGTATTTTGTATCATTGAATAGGTATTTTGAAATTGTAGCGAGGTTTGGTAATCCAACTTTTTTGGCAGGTGTACCATTTGCGAAATATAATCCGGCCAAAATAATGCCAGGTTTTTAATATTTTATTAGAAACTAGTTTGCGATTGACATACATAATAGTTACGTACACAGATTAATCAAAGCTGTCATGAAGTTATTTTTGATAGATATCTCCCTCGCGTTTTCACACTTACTCTACTTTTGACAGAGAAAAATCGTAAAATTTTCATAAAATGATAATTCGTACTCAATAAACCTCAGCTCGGCTCCACGGAACGCCACCGTTTCAGTACTTACCACAGATACAATCGCGTCGTTACAGACATAAACACGCCAAAACTTCCTTCCAACTGATATAAATTTAACACCTGTCTTGCTGTCAAAACTATCCGAAAAAAATGAATTTATCGCGGCGGGCGCCGTACATTACCACTTTCGTTAGTGTCGGGGTTCGTACCTCGCGAAGACAGTAAGCGATGTTAATGGAGAAAGTGTATAAGTTGTCCTGAATCGCGTGAAGGCACGCAACTCCGACCGCACCTCGCAAACTTATTTCCTTTGAATAATTGTTGCCATCAACGACGCCGAATGTTTTCTGCGTTTCGGTAAGTATAGACATTAGATAGATAGATAAGCATTTTATTGTTCACACCAGAAATCACTTACAAAGGATGAAATAGCTTAAAACAACAACTGGTGGCCTTGTCGCTAAGAGGCTTTTCAGGCAACTCTAGAACAAAAGATGCGACCTTAGTTCAGATACCTTAGAATGGAAATAACGGATGCCCAACAGTTTTGGTGCATTTTTGTTTTATATCTAGAACTTGACTAATACCTAGCAATATTTATTTTATTAATAATTTAAACTCAATTTTATGTCTGGCTATCAAGTATTACAAATCGCACGTACTCTTTGGTAATTGTTTGTTGGTTTTTATTTGTGTTAAGATACAGTCTCTATCAATTAGCCGATTCTGGACATTCATAATATATAAATATATTTTTTCTTAACTGAGTCATATGTTTTGTTTACTAGCCTCAATGTGTGTTTGTATTGTTGTATTGTTTGTATTTAGCTCTACTTATTTTTATTCATAACGATATTTTATTATTAATTCGGTTTAATTTTGGGAAGATAATGGCATCGATTCTGATGCACTCTAAACTAAACTAAATTTGACAGCTCTAAAATTGTTGCCATCCTTCTCTCACATATTAAAAGGAAAAGAGAGGCAGATAATTGTTGTCCTTTTAGATTGGTTCAGTTTAGTGAGTGTATGACAGAATCGACGCCACTGTCTACTGTAAAACAGATAACGCAAAAGCATCAGGCAGATAAAAAATAAACTGTCCCTTATTCTTTGAAACAATAAAGTATTACGTAGCATCCTGTATAGTTACATACTTCACGACTACGTCTATTTTCAATTTGATTGTTACGTGGTTTTTTCGTGAGTGCGTATCTTTACACGCGCACGGAAAATACTCTGGAGAACGTTTATATTCGTGGCCGATAATTTTACGATATGCTTTATGGGTTATTGATTCTTCGGCATTTACAACACCTGCAGCCATATAACTGGTACTTAGTTTGATTGCATATCGTTTGAGCATCTGGACAATTTCATATTTACGGAAAACAAGTTCAGTGGGGCGAGACACCGTAAAGAATATTGAAATCTAAATGCCATTTAAACTCCAATAACAATCATGATTTCGTAGAGAAATCCCGAGCATAGCCTTCTCCATAGCTCGTAGTGCGACTTTGAGCTTGCTTTTATGAGGTCCATAGTGAGAGAAAACGTTTCAGTGCCGTATGTCATCACTGGTAACACACACTGGTCGAAGACCTTCGTCTTAAGGCACTGCGGCATTTTGGATGAGAAGACGTTGCGAAGTTTACCGAAACGATGCCCAGTCGAGTTGGATTCGCCGATTGACATCTTTCTTGAAGTAGGACCTACCTAGTTCGAGTAGTAGAATCAGAAATGAGGAGATCGGGAGACGAAAGAATGTTACCGACATAGCCCACCGGATTGGCAAGTTGAAGTGGCAGTGGGCAGGGCACATATCACGCAGAATAGATGGCCGATGGGGCCGAAAGGTTCTCGGATGGAGACCACGGACCGGTAAGCGCAGCGTAGGACGTCCACCCACAAGATGGACAGATGACCTATAAGAGACCGCAAGGAAACGCTGGATGCAGGCCGCTTCCAAACGGCCCTTTTGGAGATCGGTGGAGGAGGCCTATGTCCAGCAGTGGACGTCCTAAGGCTGAAATGATGATGATGAACAATTATGATCGGTAAGTTCTTGCAAGAGCAGTATTGTTAAGAGCAATATTGCTCTACGTAATAAAATCACCACTAAAACCAAACGAAACTACACAAGTAATGTAAAACCAACTCATAACAAAAGCCTTGAGCGTACCAAAAACGCAAAGCAATAAAAAGACAATAATATCTTGAAGTTTATTAGTCCATTTGTAATGGTATACAACCTCAGGGCGAAGGTGAGACTTGTGTCTATTTCACACAATTCCCGAGTTTCGTACCAACTTAGTCATGTAAGCATTGGAATCACGCACTTTGCACTGGTGCTGCTTTGCACGGGCGAGTTACTAGAATCAGTGCAAATGTAGGTATGTAATTGTACCTACTACTAATTCATATTTTGAAACCAGTATATCAGGCCTGTATTATGCACTATTGGAGTATTTTTTATGGAAACTTACAAGTTACTTGAAAACTAATTTTCCAAATGTTACTGATTTTATAAATGATAAATTTTAGTAATGACTGCAGTAGGTAAATTTGTTTATCATACAATAATAGTAATGTCTATCTGTTAACTATTTTATTAAACCACCTATTGTGCATGCGTTTTAAATGTGTGTGTGATTTACTCGTGTTTTGTGCAAATAAATAATCTTTATCTTTTTTTTTTTTTTTTTTGATCTGTATGAGTCTATGTTACTTGGAAATGAATAAAAAAATATTATTAATTATTATTATTTATCCTTTTTTGATATAATATTCGTAAAAAATGTCTGCGTATTTTGAAAAAAAAAAAATATTTAAAAGAAAATCTGTTCCTTAAGTTTCTGATATAATCTTTCACAAACAGAAAGAATCAGACAATAATGTTACGATATGCAGAGATAATAATTTTGATGTAAAACATCAACATTGGCACGACTTGGCAGTAAAACCAACTCGTATGCCGTGACGCCAAACGACATGTCGCTCTCATACGCCGTCATATGCCAGAAGTTCCGTGACGGCCAACTTTTTTAATATTACAATGACGTCATTGGAAATAGACACTCACGGGACTTTTGCATTTGTAATTTAAATTTGGTTTATTATGTAATGATCGCGAAGCTCTAAGAAAAAATAATGATGATCAACATCGTTGCAAATAGCAATTTAATAAATCCACCGGCGTGATAAATCAACGAGATGGATATAAAAATGTGGCAACCATTCTTACAAATGATTAAGCGCATTACATAATGAGAGTCAACTGTTTGTTTCGAGTAATTTCTCGGATTGTCCGACCTACGTGCTACGTGAATTATTTTGGGAATTTGTAGGATTGTTTCAACTAGGATTACCCACCGTTGTTGTGGATCAACGTAGGTGTATTAATGTGGCAGGGTTATTATTTCATTTGTTTTTATGTTGCTTTAAATTACGCAAAGTTTTTTTAGTAGACAGTCTGGAAATAATTTCAAGGAAGCTATTCAATATTAAAGTTATAAGCAATAATATATAGTGATATATAGAACATATTGCTAAGTAAATTTCAAGTTCATGGCGGACTTTACAACCGCTTTTTTACTCGCGACTTTTATACATCCGAAACGTAAAAGAGCTTTAGGCAATATGCACACAACAATCATATTTAGTTATTCTCCTTTTTAGGCCAGATAACATTATTTTTGTGCTGTAGTAATAGTATTTATTTTCCTCCCAAAACATTCCTAAAAATGTAATGCTACACTAAAGTTTACATAATTTAGATGCATATTTTTAACGTTTTTACTGCCGAATAGAATACTCTAAAAACAAGTTTTTTTCCAGGAAATTTTAAGTTGTAAGCTTTTTAAAGGTTAAAGTTGCCTGGAAGAGATCGCTTTAAGTGATAAGGCTGCAAGTTGTTACAATAGCTTTTAAGAGTTTTTGGTCCTTTGTATCCAATTTAGCAATAAAGTTAAAAAAATAGAATTGCGTACACTAAAGAGTTAATCAATCAATCAAATACTTGCTAAACAAAAAAATTATATTATATTGTTGTAAGGACCAAATACGTACACTAGTTAGACACACTCATTGAATTACTTAATAATAAGAAAGAAAGATACTTTGAAATTGTAAATTGAATTGCCTTACAGCTGGAACAGTTCAAAGCTAATAGTCATCGCCGCCCAAACCTCGACGCGTAAAACACAGTGGTACCGAGTTGGGCAATTAAGGTGCGATCACGCGAGGCGCCGACGTCGCCGCGCCGGCCCTCGACGCACGTGCAAGTGCCCAAATTACCACGGATTTTTCATTAAAGTTTATGACTTTCGCCACTAGTTACCGACCGCATATTGGCTGTTCGTGGAAATGACGGGCTTTCCACGTAGGTTGTAGTTTAACTCGAGGGGCGGAATTTGTGAGGCCAAAGCATGGCTTTGTTTATTTTTATGATTGCATTAGTGACTAAAAGATATCATGTACCAGAAATGTACAGTGCATGCATGTATGACTACTTATGGAGTTATTATCAAAAAACTTTTTCTTTCTTTCTTTCTTTCAAAATGTTAGAAGGCAATGATACAATGACAGGTTTTTAACTAAGTACCAGAGCACAAAATTCAGAAAATCATCATCATCATTTCAGCCTATCATGTTCCCACTGCTGAGACACAGGCCTTCTCTCTGAGAGAGAGAGAGAGAGAGAGAGGATGGGCCCTAATCCACTATACTGGCCCAGTGCATGTTGGTGAATGTCTTCGAACTTTTGAGGTTCTTGGACATACCGGTTTCCTCACGATGTTTTCTTCACCGTTTTTGAGCGATGGCATCGAAACAGCACATTAATTTAGGTACAAAATAAGTCATTGGTGCAGGGCCGAGGATCGAACTGGTTGCTGTCGGATTGTAAAGCGCACATGCTACCGCTCGGCCACCATCGTTCAAGCTCGAAAAACAGATAAAAAAACAAAAAAATAATGCATATTCCAACTGCCCTCTAACTGTCCAATGAGGTATTTATGCAAAAAAAAAAACAGACAAATCTATTTGAATTTTTTCAGCAATGCATAATTTATTTCTTGATTTGCAATAAGCACTTATTGAAGCAATTTGAAATAAACAAAAAATATCATTACATAAAACCGGTGTTAGTATCTAGACAAAAATAAATTAACATCCATGCACCAAGCAATTAATATAGAGTTTAGGTTCAATAAAACTATGATATAAACAAGGATCGTAATAAAATGTGTTTTTATTTGTAACAGGTCTGTTACTCCACTTTATTGTGTATGGACTATTAATACGAGTGTCTGTGCTCTGAAACACTTGAGGAAAACCAAGTGTTTCGGTTGTTGTGAATTTCCAAAAGTATGCAAACAATCATACTTTTATGCATGGTTGACAGGCCAGGCATTTGACCTTAGCTCACCTGACTAATATTGTAATTAAACACTTTTAATTGGTTTTATCGGGCTCATTAAAAAAACCACCTTAATATACATTATCATTGTTTTTTTTTTACATAATTTAATTCCTGAACGTTCGAATACTTAAGGTGGTACGTCAAATTCAAATTTCAAACAGTTTTTTTGTCCTTGTAGCTAGGCCGGGTAATTATTGTAAAATGACACAGTGTTTGCGCAAATCGTTGGTTGTTCTTGTTAGCATTTCGGCCATGAAATCACCTCCTGAACTATTTTACACACAATCCGTTTACACTTGTTCTGGCTTCGAGGTTCGAGCACCGAAAGAGGGCGATTGCAATGCAACCGCAACTTATATACTGTGTTCGTTGACAGTTGTCAGCAGTCAACTGTCAACGAATACACATGACGTTTGGTAATACAGTTTTTATAAAATGGTGTTGCCATTTTATATACATTAAATACAAATTGTTTTACATTCTTTACATTATCATGTACAACTATTTATCAGGAACGCACCATATTACTTAGATTTGTCAATAAACCGTTTGAAACAGAAAAATTTGTTTATTCACAAATGTAAGTAATAATGTGCATTAGAGACATAATTTTGTAAACAATAACAATTAATTTGCGCAAAACAAACAATTACATCATGATTGTTGACAATACTTAACCGTCCTAGCTACAAGGACA
Organism: Agriopis aurantiaria; assembly: GCA_914767915.1. NCBI lineage: Eukaryota > Metazoa > Arthropoda > Insecta > Lepidoptera > Geometridae > Agriopis > Agriopis aurantiaria. The sequence continues at coordinate 19,188,567 of OU611982.1, read as the reverse complement.
AGAAAACTGTTTGTGAATTTCCCGCCATTTGTGAAACGAACCACCTTAATCTGACATAATATACTGACTAATATTACTCATAATTACCCCACACGTCATACTAATATTATAAATGCTAAAGTGTATATTTTCGTTTGTCGGTTTGTTCGTTTCCCTTTCACGCAGCAACAGAGCATAGGATTCACAAATTTTATTGTATACATATATAGTGCAAGGGCTAGAGGATAGGACTTTCTATCCCGAAAAGTTGTACGTTTCCTGGTAAAATCTCCGCGCGTGGGAAACCGCGGAGCATAGCTAGTTGCGCATAAAGTCGGCTTTCCATTCAGACGAACGCGACAAAACCGTGAAACGTAAACATGAAACTACAGTATATTCACGGGTAAGTACTTATCTTATTAAAACTATAGTTAAAGCATTTTATAAAATATACATTATTATCATTAGGTTAAATTTAATTTAGAAACTAATCTAGTAGTTAAATTAACTTTTCGTTTTTTTAGGGCTAGTGTTTTATTAATTAAACAAAAAATAAGCTAAAACGAACACTACACAAACAGTAAACATACTGTCTATAGACCGTTGAAGGTACAAAGACAATCCAAATGATCAAGATCACTATCAGTTGGCAGCGTACCCAGCATACTCTTCGCGATATTAAGCTTCAACTTTTTGGGGCCATGCATAGCTTAATATCATGAACAAAGCAATGACCAAAATATATTTTATAATTTTCCAATAATTGTAAACCTCCTGTTGAGCTATGAACGTTCTATCAATAAGTATTTCTAACTAACCTACAGATACCAGTATTTATTACCAAAAAAGTTAGTAAAAAACTGCAGTTTTAACACAAAGGAAAACGTAATCGAATCAGTTTTTACATTCGTCTAATTGCGCGAACTAATCACGATCAGCTCAGCCGAAGCAAATCGCAACGTATTGCGAAAACCATTGCTCAATCAAGGCACCTATAAAATCAATACGTTAGATGTTTTGTACGGAGTTATTAGAGTTACTGTTACCGGATTAATTAGAATATTGACCGGAGCAAGAACTGTGGGAATCCTTCATTAATCTGGACATGGTAAAAGCCTTGTTTTCGAGCTACCTAGGCTTTTTTCCATTGCTTCTGCAATTCGAGTTCGAGGTCGGACACTTGTAGGGCATTTTACAAGAAATAGGGATTAGTCATCAGTGACATGGACAAGTAAATTGACAAAAGAGCAACGAGACTTGCAGTGGGCTGAATGAGCTGCCGATGATGATGACAGCTATAATCATGACCTGCCACCTGTAGAACTATAACTCAATTGAAACTACCTACCTATTACTATAAATTGGGTTGTACTTAAGTAAAAGCTACACAGGTAACTTTCACTTAAACGCGACGCGAGTACCTGTTTACACTGTAAATTCTATCTTCCTACTCCAGACGAAACATTCATCTATTTGCGTCTGAGGTACTTTACAAACGTCGTGAGTACTTTCTATAAATAAAGGCATGCGCACTCTTCTGGTAATTCACATTTGTCACATTTTTATTCCGCGGCCTGCGTGTGCGCACGTGGGGGCACCAGCTTGTGATTTAGAGCCGAAATACTGCGGTGAATTGGATCGTGCGTACTCACGAATGAAATGCCCGTTGACTCTGGCTAAAAATATATTTAAAAAATGGCGACAAACACTTCAAGCGGAATATTCGAATCGAAAAGGAATGAATGGTTCTGAAGTTACGAATAATAATATTTATTCATAGCTCCATAGACAAAAGATTCCTTTTGTCTATGATAGCACTGAAGAGTAATTCGTGGTTTTAGTATTTGCGGCAATGCCTCCAGTGTGATACTTGTACTGCCAAGGCCAACTAATTAAATAGATACAATTAATTGTGGTTGCCTATTGGTCAAGGATAACCATCTATACCTGCATAGGTACATCTGTAAGCAAACTCTTTTTAGTTGGTAGACACAGATTTTATTTCATACTCTGGACATAAACTCTTGTCATCATCATCATCATCAGCCCGAAGACGTCCACTGCTGAACATAGGCCTCCTCCTTTAACCTCCACACTGAACGACAGCCTGCCTTTTGCATCCACTGGATGCCAGCGACTCTTACTATGTCGTCGGTCCATCTAGTGGGAGGCCTACCTACGCTGCGTCTTCCGGTTCGTGGTCTCCACTCAAGAACCTTTCTTCCCCATCGGTTATCGGTTCTCCGAGCGATGTGGCCTGCCCATTGCCACTTCAACTTGCAAATTTTAACAGCTATGTCGGTGACTTTGGTTCTTTGGCGAATATCCACGTTTCGGATTCTATCGCGCAAAGAAACTCCGAGCATAGCTCTCTCCATTGCCCGCTGTGTGACTCTGAGTTTTTCCAAAAGGCCAACAGTTAAGGACCACGTCTCAGTACCATATGTCATCACTGGCAACACACACTGATCAACGACCCTTGTCTTTAGGCACTGTGGTATCTTGGAGTATCTTGTGGTATCAGAAACTCTTGTACGTAGGTATATTTAGTATGTACTTACTTGTCGCGTCTGTATTATGTGTGTTTATATATGTATAGATATATATATTTATTATAGTATGTAGATATCATTTAGTAGTATCTATTTAATGGTATCATTAAAAGTGTTTTAGCATCCCCCGTCGATTATGTTACGTAAATTCTTTCCATCCAATGGTTGCCTGGAAGGGATCGCTTTTAGCGATAAGGCCGCCACTAGTGGCACTAGCTCGTAAGTGTTTTCTATCGTGTTGTAATTTTTATTTCTGGTGTACACAATAAAGAGTTTCTATCTATATTTATTTACGTGTACTTCAATAATTGTTATCACTTTAAATCTAGAGCAGAGTAACAATGTACAATATGGAAGGTGCTTACTGCACCGCTGCTCAGACCAGAATGCCTCGCTCCTGCCTACAACACGCCATGACGCCTTTCTCCTCTCCGTCATAGCGACAGTTGGAAACGATGAAATTCAAATAAAGTACCAGAAAAAACAAATGTAGTACTCGCGAATTCAATAACCATGCATGTCAAAAACCTTACACATCCATATCCGTACGAAGATTTGCTAATGGTGCAGGCCTAACCATCATGAGGCCATCCAACGCTGCCTTGTCATATAAAGCTAACCTTGGATGTGTATAGTTCTGTTATGTAAAGATACTAAATTTACTGACTTTGGCCATCAGCTAAACCTGATCCTTCATTACATCATCACCCAGTAAACGTCCACTGTTGAACAAAACCTCCCTCTTTTTTTTTTTTTTTAATTAAAATCTTCGTGAGCGTGGATTCAATGTCCTTTACTCGTAATATTAAACAGTTCATTTTGTCTTATTAGCGTCAAACAAGTCATAGTCACAGTCAGAGTCAAGCTAAGTAAGTCACGGTCAAGTCGGAACTCATGCCCCTGTAAAGTGGTGGAGACTTTACAAGAGGCTCCTATGGAGTTTTGGAAACAACACGAAAAGACATGATTCACCTCGTCATATCACTTGTCCACACTCGAGCACGTTTACGAGCACTTAATGAATAATAATTCACCATTTAGTACACATTAACACTCGACAATACACAAGTTTAGGAAAATAATCCAACGAGCCGACATGTTTTTTCCGCGTTGGCGCCAAAACTCAAAACCTCCCTCTTGGAGAGGGGTGTTGCCATAATCCTCACGCTTCGCATGCAGCTTGGGGATCGCAGTACGTACACCGTGTACTAATATGACGCTGCTGCCCATCCTCCGGTGGTTCTGGTCGCAGTTTTAGGACATACCCGGATCCTTCATTACTTGAGTAGATTTCCAGAATCTAAGTATTCCATCTGTTTTAATGTAAGTGTTCATTTTAAATTTAATTAGAAAGTTTACTAGCGACACTTGCCCATAAAAATGTGGCCAAACAAACAGTCAAAATGGCTCAAATGACACAAAAACGGTAGTTTCAACTTCTAGGCAGTTTATATAAAAATAAGTGGCAATCCGTGATTGTGTCCACAAGGGACAGATTAGATCGAGTACAGAAATAAAGCACATTACGAGATTGTTTTAATGAAGGGAGATATTTATCTTGGTTATAAATATATTAAGCCAATTGTATAGACACAGGTGGATTTTATTTTGGTATAGGATTATCGATGACATATGGTACTGAGGCGTGGTCCTTAACTGTTGGCCTTAAGGAAAATCTCAGAGTCACACAAGGGGCAATGGAGAGAGCTATGCTCGGAGTTTATTTGCGCAATAGAATCAGGAACGCGGATATTCGCCAAAGAACCAGTCACCAACATAGCTATTAAAATTTGCAAATTGATATGGCAATGGCCAGGCCACATCGCTCGAAGAACTCAAGAACCTTTCTTCCCCTTCGGTTATCGGAATCAATGGGGAATAAAGGTTCTTGAGTGGAAAGAACGAACTGGTAGAAGCATCGAAGGTATAGGCCTCCCACTAGATGAACTGACGACATCGTGAGAGTCGCGGGCATCCAGTTGATGCAGATGGCAGGCTGTCGTTCGGTGTGGAGTTCTAAGAGGGAGGCCTATGTTTAGCAGTAGACGTCTTTATGAGGATTGTCGATGCTATAAGTAAGGCTTTTTTTTAGTATCAAGTTCTTGGTTTCAGCAGCTTGCTTACAGTTAATTAATTTTTCAGCCTAACATGCAATGTTATCGCATTTTCTTGTTCTATTTTATTGGTATTTGCACCTAAATCTGTCATTCCACATTCCTAACAATATCATATATTTTTGTATATATAGAACAAGAATATTTGAGAACTTTGTATATTCGAAACGACAAAGGAGAACTTACTGAAAGCGAACCTCACAATCTAATGACCAATGAAAAGAAAACATTTACGAAGAAAAAATATTGGATAGCATAGCTATAAATACTTCGATTCATAATACGCTTACCCATATCTAGAGCTTACAATTTTCCAAACCACATATCAGAAGTTTAACAGAAGTTAACTCAACCTATTTTAATCTAAACTTTGAATCAGATAATGTATCCCGTTTCAGCCATTTTCTCACCTATTCTACATTAATTCCATCACCCACTGCGGTAACGGGACAAATCACCAATAAATCCATACCTACCAGTCGTACTACTTTGAACTGGCCATCGTAGGCGCCACGGTAGAGTTTTCCACGTATTTTTCTTATAGCGAGTATCTACTTTAATACTAGTTTTCGTATAGAATAATAAGTATCGAAACTAATAATAAAACGAATACTAGGACTCGAAATAAGTTACGCGTATCTAATAATACATAATTATAAATATAATAAAAACCGACTTTTAGTTATTTTGATTTTAAAGCAAAAATACTAAAGCGATTTTGATTAAATTTCTATGGAACCAAACTAAAAGTAAATAAATAATTTTCCAAATCGGATTATAATTGACGTAGTTCTCTGGTAACAAAAAAAATAATACAATAATATATCGGTTAATAAATACACCTATCAGGATTGCTTATCGGTATTTAAAAAAAAAATCTTTTACACTTCATTGGCTTTACGCGTTTTTAACCCTCGACGCAAAAAGAGGGATGTTATAAGTTTACCGTGTGTAAACTGTCTGTCTGATAGCTTCCATACGGTAGAACCGATTTAAATTTTGTTTGTTTTGTTTGAAAGGTGACTTAAGAGTGAGAGAGTGTTCTAAGATATGATTTATGAAAATCTGTTAAGCCGTTTGAAAATTATCAGCTCTTTTAAAAACTTTCAATTTATACTTATTAGTAGCCGTCTCTTTCAGTTAGGACGCATTTGATACAAAAAATTAAACAAAAATATAACTTATATCTATTCGATACCTTACGCCCAAGTTTAAATTCCTCTGATATCGTCCAGAAGTATCGACTATCGATATATTCTCCGTACAAAAAGTATCGCCTAAACCCTATCCACAGTTCTATAAATCACAGTAATACAAGTCGAAAGTGTGACCAGCCACAGATAACGAAACAGTCAGTAGGTGAAATGGCCGAGGTTGGAGTAAAGCGTAAATATATCGCTCAACGTTCTCGTGAATAATCGTAGGAGAGAGATAAAAGTTTACTGAGACGTTATTAAAAACACTGGGATGTGTAAAGAGAAAGGGCGCCTTGAAAATGGACACGGTGGTCTATGAGAAACTGGAGATGATTGTGTTCCAGGTCCAAATTAAAGAATCGTTGAATCTTCGACCAAAATAAAATGAATGGACGGGCCCAGAATAAGAGCATTTGTGAAGATTACAAAATGAGCGCCGGCGCTCACTTCGTTTCAGTCGGTCTCTAGCCATAGCAAGTGCGACACGCGTCTATCGTTACATGATTACGAAACACCTGACAAAATTATGCCTTCGTGTGCTTTCCCGAAGTGTAAATATACATCAAAAACCACTATCTATTTTTTTGTAACAAACGTACTGTAGATGGTTATAATTAGGTGTTGAAGTATGTGTCCAACGGTTTTTCCTAGTTTTTACTGAGCAAGTTCAATGGTTATGGTCCGTCCATTCATTTTATTTTGGTCGAAGCGTTGAATGATAGAGGGATAGTGCCTGGGTTGGTAACATTTCTGCAATAACAGCCACATCAACAGTCCTTCCTTTATAATATTATAGGAATAGTAATAGTTTATTGATCGAAATTACATGGAGTCTAATAGTGTAGTTAAAGGATCCGAGCTTTTGAATCATTGCCCAAGCTACTTCACACCTTTAAATTTAAAGTAAGCTCACCCATACGAAGCGCTTTGATTCCACATTTATTGTGCGAGTCGCTAGTCTGTGGATTCGCTGCCTGAATGGGTTTTCCCCGTCAGTTACAATCTGGGTGTCTTCAAGTCGAGAGTGAATCGGTTTCTTCTAGGCAAGCGTGCTCCATCGTAGACTGCATCGTCGCTTTAAATCAGGCGAGAAGGCGGCCAAGCGCAAGCCTAAACAAAAAAAAAATAGGCTGAGCCATGGTGTCGTTAAAAAATAGGCTTGCGTTTAGCCGCCAACCCACCTGATGTAAAAGCGATGATGTGGTATACGATGGAGCACACTTGCCTAGAAGAAACCGATTCACTCATTTGAAGACATCCAGATTGTAACTATCGGGGAATACCCATTCTGGCAGTGCATACAGCAGACTAGCAGTTTGCACAATAAAAGTAGAATCAAAGCGCTTCGTACGGGTTTTCGGAATATCAACCATAAAGCTATGACGATTTTTCGTGCCCGCTCTGGCAGTCCGACACAAAAATGGGCAGGAGGGAATTAGGTAGATCATGCAGATCCGATGCACACTCTCCGAAATGTATCCGAAAAAAACCGATAGACTAGCAACTTTGCGCCGATGATCAAAACTAAAAAGCTTAGTCGATGAGCCTCTTGACACGTTTCTCAATAGACACCAACACCCCAAGCGGGTACTTAGCTGATCCATGCCAAAGGTGAGAGCAGTACTGCATGCACGACCGAACTTGTGCTTAGTACAGTATGTCATTAAGCCGCCCGAGAGTCTCTGACATGAATTAAATCCTGTATCTTCACAGCCTCCTCCTCACCGTCCCACATCCCAGCAGCGTGTAACAACGAGTGCATCCTACCCACACAGACGCACATTATTTTGGTGGCGACGTTGCCACATCCCGTTGAATTATGCGCAGTGTCCGCGGCACTACTTGCCGGACATTTCTCGAATTTATAAAGATTACGGAATTCGAGACGTACGTATGTTGCTCAACTGTGCGCTGGAATACAAACTGTATTAGGTAAGTTATTATTACATTTAGTATTGTAGGTCTCTGGAAGCTCTCTTAACGGTTTTTAACATGCTTTTATTAGCTTTACTTGTAACTTAATAACTATGTCTATGGTTGCCTGGAAGAGATCGCTGATGAATTATTATGAGTGGCACTAGCTCATAAGTGTTCATCTTTTTGTAATTTTTATGGTGTACGCAATAAAGAGTTTCTATCTATCTATGTCAACAAATTATGGAAGCCAATAAAAATAAAAATAAAAGTTTGTATCCGGATGCCTATGTAATAATTTGATATCATCGAACTGATCTCATGATGGAGACAGGAGGTGGACAATGGTGGAACTCTTCAATAGCTACCAGTAAACCCCTCGAGCTTAGGGTTCTTCTCGTTTATTTTAACGAGACACATAGCGTTTGTTAAGCTAATGTCGATTGGTAGTTTAATTATTTGCCTAAATAGTTCTGATACGCGACCATAATCTCGACAACGAGATACCTAGTATTATAGGAATAGGTAACTCTGAATATGGTATTAATAAAATAATTTAGTAATTTGTATTAATCATTTATGAGAATTGGGTATTTAATAAAAAGCGTAATCACATTGGTGTCGAATAAACACCATCCCAAATATCGAGAATCGTTATTTCGGAGCAAATTTGCATTCACAATATATAAACCATTACAATATATTACCGATTTCGACTTCAAGATTTCTAAATACGAACCGAGTAGGAAGTGCAGTTATGGAACTTGTATAGTTGTTATTGAATCAGCTTATTTGCATGGCGATGTCTCGTAAACTATCGTTCGATAGATTCCACGCGTTATTAAGATAATTCTGTATGTTTAACATATGAATTGAAATAAGAAATGAGACGGCTACTGCGGCGCCGATCCCAAGTAACGGATTTTATACGCAATTCAAATTTATGATGTAAACAGAATAAATGGCGGAGAGGTTAAACAAACATTTGTATGTATTTAATTTCGAAATAACACGGTCAATGTGACGCAGTCGAGGTAAAGAGTGTCGTACGATATGCCACAACACCAGACACACAGTACAACACCAATACACAGTTTTACACCTATAGGTATACCTATGGGATCGAGCACTTACTAACTTACCAACTTAGCGACAGCAAAACTAGTGTAAAAAAAAAAGTTGGACTCATTAGTATTTAAGTTTAATTTAAGTCTTGTAATATTACGCCTAAGAGAAATTTTTAATAATGAGCAAATAAAGGCATGGACGATTTTGTCCGGTAAAAATGTAAAAAAAAAAACCTTGTCTTTGGTTGCAGGTGCATGATTTAAAAACTGGACCGTTGTGCTTACTATATTCACATCACACCTATACACAATTTATATATTTTTTGTGTCTTAAACTTTTCCACACTTTTATAAACACCGGTTAAGGGTGGAAATAGTGTAATTTGTATTATTTAATATATGTACTGTTGGTGTTTCTGTATGAAATAAATAAATAAATAGGCAGTTGTTACCGCTTCCCAGAGAGGACAGGTTGACTATTTGCTGCTCTTTTGATTAAAAAAAAAATCACCATTAATGACGCTATAGCCACAGAAAGACTTTGAGATTACAACATTTGTAGTGTTATTTATTGTGTAAAAAAATATATAACCTATATTTGATCACAATATATCACCTTGCAAACTTTTTAAGCTCAGTCTTTCTCCGGCTGCTCCTTTTTTTTAAATATTAGATAGGCTTGCGCTTGACCGCCATCTCGCCTGATGTTAAGCGACGATGCGGTCTACGATGGAGCCACGCTTACCTAGAAGAAACCGAGATAATAATAATAATACTTGAGTAAACTTAAAGATCGAAACCATTACTGTACGCATAAATTAGTTTCAGAAATGCTCTGTGCTAAGTCGGAAAACATTGAGATTTTTTCGAGGAGCATGAGTTGACCGATACACATATTATTGAGGACTTAATTCAGAGATAAATTTAAAAAAAAAAAATAACAGGCAGTATTTGAAAGTTAATTATAAAGATTTAACTACTGACATGTCAGTCACAAATGAAATGGCTGTGGGCAGGGCACATATCACGCAGAACAGATGGCCGATGGGGCCGAAAGGTTCTGGAATGGAGACCACGGACCGGTAAGCGCAGCGTAGGACGTCCACCCACAAGATGGACAGACGACCTAAAAGAGACCGCAGGGAAACGCTGGATGCAGGCCGCTTCCAACCGGCCCTTTTGGAGATTGACGGGGGAGGCCTATGTCCAGCAGTGGACGTCCTACGGCTGAAATGATGATGATGATGACGATATCCTAACAAATGATAAAGCAATTAGTGCCTTTATTCACTAAACAAAATACAAGCCAACACTAACAGTACAAACAGTTAGACTGCCCATAGACCGTTGAATGTCTAAATACAATCCAAATGCTCAAACCCGTTATCAGTTAGCAGCGTACCCAGCATGCTGGCAGCATTACCACGCTGAATGATAATTCTTCTGCGTTGAGCCAGAAACACGCCAGTCCTTAATTACATTAATCTGGTAAAGAAGCAATATAAAACTAACAAGGTAAACTTTTGAGTTTTGCCACGTGAAACTTGTTTGAAAATTACACGTTAACTAAGCTCTCAATAATATGTGTACCTGGTCTACTCGTACTCCCAGAGAAAACTTTCCTTATTTACTACTATTATACCTTTGTGTTTCCCCATTACGTACAGAACGCTTCAAAAGCTCATTTATCCGCACTGTAAAGGTTTAGGGCACTCTACCCGTTTCCTTATTTCTTATATCCTTACTTATATAATATACTAGCGGTCCGCCCCAGCTTTGCACTGGTATAGATTATATCCTATGTCACCCGGGGATAGTGTAGCTTCCCAACAGTGAAAGAATTTTTCGAATCGGTTCAGTAGTTTCGGAGCCTATTCAATGCTAACAAACATACAATCAAATCTTTCCTCTTTATAATATTAGTATAGATAATATAATATTGTAAAAGCGAAAGTAACTCTAAACTCTGTCTCTTTGTCTCTCTGTCTGGATGTTTGTTCGCTTTTCACGACTAAACCGCTAAGCCAATCTTAACGAATTTTGGCAGTACATCATCAACGATACATCATATATTAGTAAATTATAATCCACGTATCATTAAGCGAAAAGTAGTCAGAGATTACTTTAAAGAGGCAAAGTTAAATAATCTCATACCACAAAAAAAAGAAAAAAAAAATGATTCCAAAAAGTTTTAACCGAAAACTTCCAAAGGTTGTAACGTAGCAAGATGCACTTACGACAAAGGTTAGATACAGAGAAACTGAATCGAACTAGACTCCAGACATCGTGCAATCTAAAAAGGATGTCAGTACAAGTTCCGTATAATATTACTCATACATAGATTCAAAGCATATGCGAGTAAAAAAACGCAATCGAACCGCCACGTGCTTCCCGCGACGGAAGCGTATTATGTCCCCTTCAGCCCCCCTTTCCCTCCTCTAAGCCCTTAGATGCCCCCCCCCCCCCCCCACAAAGTCTACTCGCGGCTATTTCTAGTAAAGGAGACACTTGCCTTGTACTTTACTAGATGTTTGGATGGGTCTTTTCTTGTCGCCGTGTAGAGTTACAAAGCCGACAGAATCGGGCAATTAAGTAAGGTAATGTTATTAATGATAATGTCTTTTTTATCATCATCCACAGTCTTCTTTATCCCACTGCTGGGTATAGGCCTCTCTCTTGCTATGCCATCTGTCTCGGTCCTGTGATAATCTAGTCCAGGTTCGACCAGTTAATGTCAGTTTAGTAAAAAAAAAAAAACAGTTTTAGAGTGAAGTTGCAAAGTTGCGTAAGTTGCGTTATGACATTATGCGAATATTATTATAATGGAGGCAACAAATGCCGAAAATCTATGGTATAGTATAAAATCTATACTATAGACCATTGTAAAAAAGAAATTGCTATCGTAATATTTTAACCATCGGAATGTCACCTATTTATTTTGTTCCACCAGCGTTAAAGAAACGACAACAAAAAGAAAATACCAAAATTTTTGTAGCTCTTAAAACTTCAGACCATTCTTGTAAACTTTCCATTCCACACTGAAGGACTACCAGCGAGCGATACGACAGTTAGTACGGTACTCACACAAAAGTAACAATATTAAATCATCATAAATGACATTTGTCAGAGGCTTTTCGATTAAGCTCGACAACCCCAAGGCTGGCGAACTCGCTTATTTACTTCTGCGGCTCTACACCCTCCTAAATCATAATTTAAAAAAAAACGCAGAGTTTTTGACCTCTTCTATAATCTTCCACCGTCTTCATCTATGTTTAGCTGCCTTTTTCCGTTGCACTGCTGATCATACGGCTTGTTATAATTTGCTTGTGTATGACATCTCTAGTACCTTCTAATGCGGTAGATATCGGCATGCGCCGCGTCGCGCTGCCCATCCGGAGCGATCCGCGCCAGAGACGCTGCACGCGCGCATCTTTCCTGACTCATCGCAATCACTTCCTTTTATTTTCAATTCCATCTTTGAAATATTTTGATTGGTTTGTGAACTTGGCGTTTATCTTATTACATTATCATACTACTGGCGATATAATAAAACACGCACACACACACACACAGGCCCGGCGGAACCGCCATCCTGCATGGACCTTTAAATTTGCCGGGTTAAAAAGACGATGCATGTGTCAATTCAGGATATAAGTTACCAAGTAATCCAAATCCATTCAGCCGTTACTGAGTTGAGCTTGAACAAACACACTTGAACACAAATTTTTGCATTTATAATATTAGAGTGATTTATTAACAAAAAACACCTTCGGAATAACGGAATTACCATAATTAAGATAATTTATGTATGTAGTTTATTCATTCTGCTTCTTCAAGAAGTATAAGAGAAAGAATGCAAGGTGTCGTTAAAAATCTTGGCTGTGGACCAAAAAAAATGCTTGTTTGTTTTTCCCATCTCAGTTACCTGCCCATCTAGTCTTCATATCAAAAGGACAATGACTTGACGTAAAGAACTAAGCATATCAATAAGAACTTAAGACGCTAAATAAATCACAAAAACTAAGCCAAACGTCCTTACAAGTCATGATGAGTCAACAACTTCAATGTCGCCGTACACCACGATTGTTCTAAGTACAATCACATTATGTAAATGTGTCAGTGATGAGGAACTTGTAAGTAATAACCGCCACTACAATAATTTTTTTTATGCCATTGGTGGCAAACCAGCAGACGGGCTGCTTGATGGTAAGCAGTCACCATCGCCTATCATCATCATCGTCATTTCAGCCGTAGGATGTCCATCTGCTGGATATAAGGCTCCCCCATCGATCTCCAAAAGGGCCGGCCCATTGCCTATGGAGCACGCTTGTCTAGAAGATACCGATTCACTCATGATTTGATGACACCTATTGGGTAACACCCATTCAGGCAGAGCATTCCACAGACTAGCACACACAACATCACATCTTCATAAGCCAGAAGACGTCCACTGCTGAACATAGACCTCCCCTTACCTCCACATTGAACGACAGCCTGTCATCTGCATCCACTGGATGCCCGCGACTCTTACGATGTCGTCGGTCAATCTAGTCTAGTGGGAGGCATACTTACGCTGCGTCTTCCGATTAGTGGCCTCCACTCAAGAACCTTTCTTCCCCATCGGCCCCTTTTGTTTAGCTGAGTTTAAATAAAAATTGTTTATGTACCTCTCAAGGCTAAGATAGATTACAGAAACTCTTTATTGTGCACACCAGAAATAAAAATGTCATCATCATCAGCGAGAAGACGTCCACTGCTGAACATAGGCCTCGCTAAATCAAAGTATACAGTGCTGGGACTTTGCTTTTGTCGTAACGGGGGTGACATATTTAGTGGGTATATATAGTAAAGCTATCATTGTTATCAAAACGTTGTTACAATAAAACTTAATATGCCGTTTTAAATTTTTACACTTCTAAACTAAACTCTGCACGAGTGACTAATTTTAGTTTTAGACTAAGACAAAGTTGTTCCTTGACACTCCTCTCTCATTACTCAAACACGTAAGCCATGAGTAAGACAATCCGGATGCAATTGTAGTGTTACTTAACGTAAGTGAAATCTCGAGGTAAAACGGATGAGTAACTGAGATTTCTAATAAATACTTGGCTAGATTTAATATTACGCCAAGGTGACTAAACTTGACCACTCCTTGAATAACAAAAGTAGACTTAATTAATAGATTAAATTTTTTATTTTTTTTTATCGTAAAGATTTTTTTTTTGGTTAACTCCGCAACTTTAAGCGAAAACGGAACTGATTCACTCGTGATTTAAAGACACCCAGATAGTAACCAAAGCGGTGACGATTCTTCGTAACTACTCTGGCAGTCCGATAGAAAAATGGGCAGGAGGGAATTAGATCCTGCAGATCCGATGCACACTCTCCGAAATGTATTTATAATATTACACTATACACTAACTTCTATACAATGACTAGCGACCCGCCCGCCCGGCTTCGCACGGGTGTATTTTACGTGCGAAGCCGAGGCGGGTTGCTAGTTATATAATTATATAAACCTTCCGTGAAAATGTAATCTATCTGATGGTGAAAACCGCATCAAAATCCGTTGCGTGGTTTAGGAGGAGTTAGCGACCATACAGACATACAGACAGATGCGGAAAGGGTAGAGATAAAGACGAGATAGAGAAGAGATAGAGAAGAGATGCTATAAGTACGGTTAGCATGTGTATCTGTATGTCTATGTATCCGTGTTTGTGGCATCGTAGCTCCCAAACAGCTGTACCGATTAAAATTTAGAGTAGTCTGAAAGGTGACTGAAAAAACGGGGGTTTAAAAAACTATTTATACTAGTAGTTAACTAATATTTAGTAACTTTCTGTAAAGAGAGTAAAAAAAGATAACTTTTTTTTAAATTTGTATTAGGCTTGGGTTTACCCACAGTGACCTACATAACCCTGATGGTAAGTTTTCCTTGATAATTTGACATTTTTTATTGAATATTGTCAATTTGAATTGACATAAAAATTACATAAACATTATTTTATTGTAACCACAATGACAACTATAAGCCTTCACAAAATAATTCAAGCAAATTCTAAGAAGTCCTAATTATCTAATAATACATTTCACACGATCACACGTACCTACCCACCGGAGAGTAAATCTCATGACGAAGTGTTTTGTCATGACTTGGTTAGTGAGAATATTATTTTTATATCTACTTACGAACAGGAAATTACGATTCAGTGAATAAACCCGACGAATTATTTTGGTGAGTTTTTAGAAACAAGTGGAGAGTCATTTTGAAATGAACCGGCCAAGTGGGAGTCAGGCTCGCGCACTGAGGGTTCTGTACCACCACAAAATACAATAATTTTCAATTTATAAAACCGACTTCAAAATTAGTAAGATCATTTCGATCCGGTGAAATGATAACTAAAGAGGTCATCCAGGTAAGGAATTACCAGTTAACTTGGTAATTAACTAAAGTTTGACACCGACTCGCACTTGACCATTATTTATTATTTGTTGTTATACTTTAGAGTGTGTTCTATAATCATGCCAAGTTTGACGCTTGTACGTATTAGCGTTTTTACATTAGAGCTAATACAAAAATACGTAAAAAATACGATTGTTGTATAAGGATCCCCCTTTCGCTTTTACTTTTTGACTTTTTTTCAATTTCTTAGTTAATACGCTGTAACATTACATATTCTGTGAAAATTTCAACTGGCTATCTATTACGGTTTGAAAGGACAGACAGACATACATCGTAGTCTTAGTAATAGGGTCCCGTTTTAACCCTTTGGGTACGGAACCCTAAAAGTCACTTGGATAAACGATTAAAAAGCTGTTTTGGGGAACTTGTATTGAACATATCTCAATGATTAATTATTAAAATAGTGTTTCAGTTTACCGAGATAAGATCTTAATGCAGCCATTGAATTTGCATTTATTGGTTTTTGGCTGTCTATCTTTTCATGGATTTTATGAGCATATTTGCATAAGCTTTAAATATTTTGCTAATGTTTAAATTGATATTGGCGTATTTCTCGTAATTATACATAATTATATATAATCTACAAAGTATTTTAATAATCATTTTAACAGCCAAGTATCAAGAATGAGAGCGTTCGTGGCCGAGATGCATGTGCGGTTTACAATCTGACTGCACCCGGTTCGATCCTCGGCCCTGCACCAATAACTTATTTAGTACTCAAATAAATTATATCCAGTTTCGATGCCATCGCTCAAAAACGGTGAAGGATAACATCGTGAGGAAACCGGTATCTCCAAGAACCGCAAAAGTTCAAAGACATAATGACATTCACCAACATATGCACTGGGCCAGCATCCTCTCTCTTTATCCCTGTCTATATCCCAGCCCAGCAGTGGGAACATCATCATTTCAGCTATAGGACGTTCACTGTTGGACATAAGCCTACCCCGCATCGATCTCTAAAGGGCCGGTTGGAAGCCGGCTGCATCAAGTGTTTCCCTGCGGGTGAGTAACATAATATAATAGTGCTAACAGACGCTCGAACGCGGCTGACGGACCGCCGTCCAACCAACGGGAGAGAAAGAGTGAGAATATCATATTTCCCTCTCTTTCTCTCCCATTGGTCAGACGGCGGTTGAGGTCAGCCGCGTTCGTGCGTCTGTTAGCACTATAAGAAAGATGCACGTGATTTAAAGATCAAATAAGTTACTAATAAAACCTACGCGCTACGTACAAAAACAAACATCTTGACAAAATAATCATCTGTTAGATAAAAATAATCATGTATTTTACTTCTTTAATCGAAATAATTGTGTAATATAACAATGTCGCTTCGTAAATAAACAAAAAAAGCCACAGAACATCAGAACTACGTCACATACCACCCACGAAAGGTCTTCACTGATTTTAATTATAAAATAAATCGTGCGATCGCTCCGCCGTGCGACAACCGCCTAATGTCGTGTACAGACCTAGCGAACACTACCGAACGAGTTGGCGTCTACAAGGGCAGATTATGGAATGGTGGCGTGGCTTTTTTTTATTTTTATAGAATAAGTGGCAAACAAGCAACTGGCCACCTGATGGTAAGTGACCGCCGCCTATAGACACCTTCAATACCCGGCGCATTGTCAGTGCGTTGCCTACCTTTGAGGCATCACCCTTCGTTTGAAGCAGTCCAAATTATATTTCGGAGGAATCAGGCATAAATCAGGCTTGATGCCTTTAGTCCAACTCACCCTGCAGGCGACTTCCCGCACTTTTTTGCATGTGGGCATTTAGTTAGTTCATTGGTGTCGCTACAAGTATTAGTGGTGTTAGAGATTAATAAGTCTGCCGTACTTACAGTTTTTGCGGTAAGCGGTTTAGCGGTATAGTGAAAAAATATTAAGAAACACGAAGACATTTGAACACGAACGACAATGTACTAAGAGAGATAATTATGCTATAGTACATTGTCGTTCGTGGTTTTCGTTTATTAGATAGATAGACAGAAACTCTTTATTGTGCACACCAGAACAATTACAATTTAAAAACAATTTGTTTAGTAGAATCAGAGCCCTGCACTGCTTTGTGCACACTTTATTGTGTTTGTGTTTATTTTTTGTTTGTATGATCTGAGGTGTGGTAGGTATCAGCGAAAGCAAATGCAAACGAAAGCCTGCGTGTATTAGTGCTCGCTGAATATCGGTACGTTGCATACGTTACGAGCAAAAAAGCGGTCGGCTGGGTGTGACTGTGGATAGAACAGTGATGACGAGCGTGCTGTGTCATATGACGGTATGTTCGCATACATTTGCTCAGCAATCGCTCGCCTTGATCCGGTCCGTTCGCGAGGTCTGTACACGGCATAACGTGCTATATCAGATGTTACCTACTATATCGTACCTATATAGTCACGGAAATAGAAGCAAGGAGTAATCGCGTTGCGTCCAAGAGAGGTTCTTATAGAAATAGTTTTACAGATTTCATTATTTGAGCTTATAAGCATATTAAGATTTTCATTCGCAAATGTGTTTCTTAGCCTCACTATTTGGCGCAAAGTTCAAAATAGCAAACACATTTTGGTATTTAATTTGTTTATTAAAAGTTATATTAAGTAATAAGAAATAAAAAAGACTAGCTATAGATAATATACAGAAACCTGCGAATATATAAGATAAATGCTGTCCGTAGTTCTTGATTTAGTCGTTTATAAAAGAATAAAAATTACACCTGTACACAGCCTGTCTGTCTAGGAAGGTTCACCTGCCACGGCTGCCACCCAATAAGAGACTGCCTAGTAATTATTTAGACACTAACTTACGGCCAGTAAAACCTATATTTATGCGCATTTTTATGAACTCAATCTGCGCATAAATTGTGACGTGAGGTAATTAATGTACATAGTTTGTACTGCGTCTTCTCTAATCTTCTAAATTTGCACCTAATTTTGTAACAACAAAATAAATAATAAATAAGAATTTGACTATAAAGATCGGCATAATTATTTGACATACACTAAGGTTATTCCCTTCTAACAATGGATAGTATTGCTAAAGATTAATAGTTACGGTTTTTATTTATTTAATAAGTTTATCGATCACCAATACGACACCGCCGAGGTTGCTACGTTTTGTTTATAAATTTCTCCACAAACATTCTAATGCGACTTGCACATGGCGGCGTTCACTATCTTAATTCAGCAGGTTGTAAAAGATGTCCGTATAATTTATTAGATACTTGCATCTTGATTTCGCATGCAGGCCCTTATCATAATTTTATTTTGATGATATTATTAAGATAACGATTTTAATTGTATTGAAATAACTTACAAAATGCATATAAGTAAATACCACAAAGCCAACACCGATGATGAATGATGACATTGCATTGCCTCTAAACCATGCACAAATCAAACAACATTAATTACAACCCAACCTTACTGTAACAACGAAATCAAATACATACAAATAGATAAACAAAATTATCAACAACATTATGAACAACATTCTCAACGACGAATATCAACGACATTACAATGATCATCATAGCAAATGCACTAACATGACTTCCAAAAAGCAAAACATCGAAATGTAAACCCTATACAGTGAAACATAATCTCTATCTCTTCTTCTCTTCTCTATCTCTATCTCTTCTCTTCTTCTCTACATAGTATAAATTAAAGTCGCTTTCCGCGTCAGTCTGTCTGTGTGTCTGTATAGCCGCTAACTCCTCCTAAACCACGCAACGGATTTTGATGCGGTTTTCACCATCAGTTTGATAATTTTTCACGGAAGGTTTATATAAATAACTAGCGACCCGCCTCGGCTTCGCACGTAAATCATACCCGTGCGAAACCGGGCGGGCGGGTCGCTAGTATTACATAATTTCAAATAGCTGGCCATGACATAGGTACGTAGACTTATGACAAACGCATTATGCATTTGAAATTTGTCATTTGTGATTGCTCTCCGGGATGATCAGGACCTTTAATTCAACAATTTCCTATTAGATTATTTGATGTATACAATTTATTATGATCAAACAACATAAAAAAAATATCAACAACATTATGAACTAAACTATCTACAACATAAAAAAAACCGAATAACCATAGAGCAGGATATTATTTGTTTCACTGGCAAAGCGATGGCGATGGAAATGAGATAGTGAAATCTCGAACCAACTGTTTAACTTACCTTTGACGATATAAGCGTCAATGTAGGCGACGATTCCTGTGAAACAAACAATACATATCCTGCTTTAATCGTTCTTAAATGAAAATAAGAACAAAAATGTGCTGTGCATCGTTTTTATTGAGAAAACTTTAAAGTTGTGATAATTGCTTAACATATACTTAATTATATGGGTTTCATTAGTGAAATAATGGTACACTTTTTTTTTGTCTATATGAATGATAATGATTAAACTCGCTAATAATAAACGAAACTTATGGTTCTAGGAATAATATTTCATCACGTTTTGTCTTTTCTCTATGAAATATTAAACCCAAACGATCGATCTAAACAAACATAGGTTATTTACGGAGTCTACGTAGCTATACAAAAATACTTTTGATTCATGAAATTAATATTTTTAGCTCAGTATTTTGTAGATGCTAGAGGCAGCTTGTAGGAGTTCTACGCTTCCTAAACTTAGCCTGGGCCCCTGCGCCCCCTGCGTTTCTTCTAATTTGAGGCCGCTTATTCGAATATTTTTGTTTTATTTTGAAAGAAAAATAATACGGATTATGAAAAGTCATGGAAAAAAACCAATTTTTAGCTAAATAAAATAATCCGTGATAAGTCCCGATAAACATTCAAAACATGTGTTTAAATCGTGAAAGATAAAAAAAAATTATATCATGGAACTAAAGTTGTAAGGTATAATGATATAGAAGGTACATGTAAAATGTTATTGGTTAAAAATATTTATATTATAATATATGCATAATTATACATCGTAATTTCCTAGCTGCACCCGCAGTTTCACTCGCTGTTCCACAATAACCGTAATATTATTCGAGATAAAAAGTATTCATTTTTTTTTATATTTTACACGGGAATTATTTACGTATGATTATTTCATATTTAGTTCAAATCAGTTCAGCCATTTCTGCGTAAAGAAGAAACAGTCATACTCAGATACTAACTTTCGCATTTATAATACTGGAGAGATTTATTATAATGATGACTGTATACATACATTTGTAATTAACGATTAAGCTCTTGGAAATACGAGTGCGGTGTGAGCTAAATCCAATTACAGGTCCGTTTGCTTGTAATTTTATGAATCATGCTCACTTTATTCCGTCAGACATTTCTCACACTGAAAAAAGTCAAACGAAAGTCCAAGAGGAAAATTTCATCCAGGGCGAGTCACCCGGTCAATTCCTAGTATTTCGGAATATTTTTTAATCTTATTACAAAGTCGGCATGATTCGGAGACAACTCTGTGAGATGTAGAGTCGTGAGAATCGAGTAAAACAATCGATAAAAAATAGAGACGTGCGTAATTATGCCAGAAAAGGTACTTTAACATCGGCATTTAATACTCGATACAATAAGTAGGTATCATAGTACCGCCAAAACAAAGCATCGCAAAAAACGAAGCAAAAACATTACCAGACTTTGAAATCGCATGCGCGAAGCAGCTTGCGAACAATAAACGGAATAAAAAAACTACTAAACCACTCTTCCTTTCCTAAATTATCCTGTCACGCTCACCTATAAAATGCAATTGGTTTTTTAAAAATTGGAACTCGTTAGAATATCGCATCAAATATGATACAATCGAAAACAATCCTTGTAACATTCCACATAAAGGCCAATATTTCTTGTAAAATATGAAGCAGGTTGTGTTGTTGGTGTCAGGTTGCGCGGACAATAGGCGCACGCGCATGTACCTGCGCAAGGTGACCCCGGCAAGGGCACGGCGCCGCCCTTGCACCCTGCACCCCTGTCCCCCGCTCCCGCGGGCGCGCATTCGATCCATTGTCCGACACGCCATTACCGAAATGACCATTATGGAGACTGCTAGAGATTGCAAGGTTTTGTCGATATGTTACGCAATTGTCTCATCGATACTTTTGCATTACGTAAATTTCCTCTTGTGAATACTATTCTGAACACAAAAATTTTACGGACGCCATTTTTAGTAGGTTTTTACACAAATAAAAGAGGTACTCTTTATCATCATCTTCAGCCAGAAAAAGTCCACTGCTGAACATAGGCCTCCCCCTTTAACCTTCACGCTGAACGAAGTTGTATTGTATTGTATTGTATTGTATTGTATTGAAAGCCTGCCATCTGCATCCACTGGATACCCGCGACTTTCATAATGTCGTCGGTCCACCCAGTGGGAGGCCTACCTACGCCGCGTCTTCTGGTTCATGTTCTCAACTCCAGAACCTTTCTTTCCCATCGGTTATCAATTCTTCGAGCGATGTGACCTGCCCATTGCCACTTCAACTTGAAAATTTTAACAGTTATGTCGGTGACTCTGGTAATTAATATTACTTGGAATTCATTTTTAGGAACTTTAAAGTTGTACTAAATGTTAACTTTGGAAATTCAGGTTTCTGGCGATATTCAAGTCTTTCTACTCGTATGTACGTAATAGATTAGGATCAAATATAAAACTCAGATACTTATCACCCATATATCACTGCGCCCACGCAGATGTCATCGTAAATCTACCCATCATTCGTAACTGTATCTATCCAATATAGTCCATTTTACCATAACCTAACGAGCCTAACGGACGAGGTTGTTAATCAGTCTGATTTCTCTGTCCACGTAATTAATTAATCACAATTGTAAACAAGGACGGCGTGATATTTTAAAGCCGCCGATGACAGAATAAGTCCACGCCCATTGATTTATCTTCAATATGAATTGGGTGCATCGCGAGACTCGTTTAAGAATTTCGCCTAATATAGTATCTTTGATTGTCATATACTATAACTTAGATTTGCATAATATGTTTGTTTTTTATTGATTTACGGTTTCCGCCATTTAATATCAGGCGACTTCTGGTAAAGTACTGAGCCGCCGACGATGCAAAAAGTTTCCCTTTAACTAGTTTTAACGTCATTGGACGTTTTGTTTTTCTCTTTCGCAGTTCTGAATTTCCGAAAAGCAATAAAACCATGTTTACTGTTTATCATAATTAGAAACAAGCTATTTACGATATGAAATATCTCAGTCATTTTATATCTTCAATGATATTAAAATATAAATAACTAGCAGACCTGACAGACGTTGTCCTGTCTCAGAACTGTCAAATACGCAAAGTTAAAATTGTAAATCTTATTTTTTTTCACCTTGGGTTACATTATTGGAGTTTTAGTAGGGGTTGGTTTAGTTCCCTATTTTTTTGGAAAATATATTATAGCCTATGTCACCCGGGGATAGTGTAGCTTCCCAACAGTGAATGAATTTTTCAAATCGGTTCAGTAGTTTCGGAGACTATATTTCGGAGTATAGATCTATACTAATAATATAAAGAGGAAAGATTTGATTGATTGTTTGTTTGTTTGCATTGAATAGGCTCCGAAACTACTGAACTGATTTGAAAAATTATTTACTGTTGGGAAGCTACACTATCCCCGGGTAACATAGGCTATAATATATTTTCAAAAAAAAATAGGGATCCTTACTAAAACTCCAATAATGTAACCCAAGGTGTAAAAAAATAAGATTTACAATTTTAACTTTGCGTGTTTGACAGTTCTAAGACAGGACAACGCCTGTCAGGTCAGCTAGTAGATAATAAACGAACGAACGAGCGTGTGAACTGCGGACGAGAACAGCCATCAACCTAATATGTTAAGAAACTGTCGATAAATAGAAAAGTCCCTGTCTTATCGTGGTCGATCCCATCTCTAATCTATTGCCAAATTTGAACTGTCTGCCAGTGCGAGTGCTTGCAGCGACAGGTGTTGAATCCAGCGACGTTTCAACCATACTCGAATGATTCCAGTCATTCGGGCAACGAATCGGATCACAATCTTCAATCATACACTTATTTGCTACAAAAATGTAAAATAATCTGAAAAATTATGCTTCTAACTACGTTTGATGTAAAAACCCAACAATTGCGTGAGATTCGAGACGGAATAATGATCGATAAAATGAGTAATCGATGCAAATCGAGCAGGTACGCGACTTGTAAATTCCTTTATGATTCATTCGGATAACGAGTTTCGAGACGAGTTCATGGCGATAATTAAGATTCGTTCATATTCGCAACTGAATTAAATACATCATTTGTTAGCAATAAAATTACTAAAACACAAATTAAATTAACTAGTATGTATGTAGGTGTAACCAGAAATTTTATGACTAACATAAAAACATAGAAATAACTCTAATAACATGAGATGAATATTTTTGATAAAATCTCATTCACCTAACTTTAAAGAACAACAGCTATGCAGCAGATTTTTTATGCTTAACATAAAAGAGTTAATCCAAAAATACTTCCAGCATAAAAATCACACGGGCTCTAGTGTTACCAATCCGAATATTTTTACGCCCAATAAAATGTAGAGTTCAAGCCATAATTGGACCTTTAAAGGTATTGCATGCCGACTGATTTCCGAGGAAACCACTCGCAGGTAAAAGGTCTGATTTATACCGCCCTCACTTACACTGCAAGTGATTTAAATAACTTGAGCAGTAAATTAACTTTTTGACTTTGAATCAATTATAGTAATTCGAAGTCAAATTAACAAAAAATGTGCTTCATATCCTACCACCAAATCTGATCGACAAATGAAAAGAAAGGAGATAATTACAAGAAATGTCTCAAAAAAGTTAAAGAAATTATAAAATAGAAAATCATCGTTAATGGCGTCGAAAATTATCCGAGAATTAGGAAATGCCACTGAAAGGTTATTTTTGGCTTTGAGTAAAGTCAACATTTCCTGTCCTATTTTCATCGTGACATTGCAGCTGAAAACAGGAAAAAGCATAAATGACAAGTGCGAGAACAACGAGGGCGTGAGGAGGGGAGAAAGGGAGGGGAGGCCGGGGAAGAGCCGAGTTGTCACCATCAACAGTGACCCAGTAGCAATATAGCTAGACGACAGTACACTAGATTTATTTATATGAAAGCCGGCTGAACTAAACGTGCACTGCTGATAAGATTAAACTATTACAATGCATAATTTTATGTTTTTCTCATAGAAATAATAACATTTTAACAAAAACAAATCTTTTCGAAATTACAAATAAGCAAAAAAGTAAAACATGCTATGTGACTACTAAAATTGTAAATTTTACAAAAATTTGCATTTTAATGTTGTTGACATGCAAGTACCTACATGAATTTGATGGTGAACAGTTATATTGTGTGTTTTAAACGTTTATCGGGACTCATCACGTATTATTTAATTTAGGTAAAAAATATGTACCTTTCGCTCGACGTTTCGACCATTTAATTTACATGGCCGTGGTTTTCAGTCAGCTCGTGACCACGGCCATTGTAACATGGTCGAAACGTCGAGCGAAAGGTACATATTGTTTACCTAAATTAAATAATACGTGATAAGTCCCGATAAACGTTTAAAACATGCGTTCAAATCGCGAAAGTTTAAAAATTACTAGTTATATTGTGTGTTGGAAAAAAAAAGTACCTAAAACAAATATTATGGAAAATACGACGACAATCCCTACGACATTAATTTTTGTCAATCCATTTTCCGTGCTTAGAAATGATTTTAAAATTATTTTTATTTATAAACACTCGTTACTCAGCGAAGACCGCTGGTTGGTTGGTACATAACACCCTTAATTTTTCATTTAGTGAATATATCCTACATAGATTAAAAATTAAAACGTTTTCACTTTTATTTTAATATGGAGCTTGTGTCATCCGCCATTTCAACTGAACCTTCAATACTGTCTTCGCGTACACCGCATGACCCATTTAACTGAAGCTACTTCCGGCCTTTCGCTCACCCCTGAAAGCGGCTGAAAACTACTGAAAAACATCGCTGCATTATAAATGCGGATTAAATTGAACTGCGGCTCTGTTAATTAGCTGGGACGTGACGTTAGAATTGAATTTTGGGACGAAAATTGACCCTCGATGCCGTCCCAATACATGCGACGGTACAATGAGAAAGCTTCTATGAAAATTTATATTTTGTAGTGGTTTTATAGTTTAATTTAAAATCAGTTATCAGGGTGTCCAATGGTCCTGTATCACAGTTTTTAGAGTATTATTTTTTAGTCTTACGCAGTTTTTCTTTTGCACTATTTACAGTAAACAAAGCGGGATAAATGAATGCAAGAAATTTTCGTAAGTATTTGTAGACGTGGGAGAGAACACTTTAAAGCTTTATACAAAATTAAATAGAATTACCAATATTTTAAAGAAAGGTAATTCTAGCAAATGGCAGGTGCCTTGTAATCAGTGGTATTCATCATTGATCATTGTAGTAATTTTTTTTCAGCCGAAGCATGTGGATTATCTAAACCACAGCCCAGATTTAATCGAATTTGAAACAAATCGTGTAAATACAGCGCAAAAATTGCACATGTCAAATTGTAAGACTGATTGTGAATGATAATCAACTTTATTACATTGTGATAAGATAAAAAACTCGACAGCTGTACAACGGCAGGTGAATATCGATGAAAAGTGAATCATCGAGTTTCGCCATCCCTAACACGTTGATAATATACAATCAAACTTCCGCGAACAAAGTAATTACGCACCTTACCGTACTACCTATGATGTTGCCAGCATTTTTTTTAAAGAAGTGTTTTTCCTATTGTGGTTAAAAGTTCTTGGATATCAAGATTTACTTCTACTGTATTTATAATACAAGCAATGAATTATTAAAGATCACAAAGAATTTTATTTAAGTTAAGTTTAAGTTAGTAAAAAACTCCGCAATTAAAGGTACTGACACACATGCAAATTTTTAGTCCAAAAGCATGCTACTTAGCAGCGTGTGTGTAAGAACAATCATCATCATCATCAGCCAGAAGACGTCCACTGCTGATCATAGGCCTACACCACCACACTGACAGTGCCATCTGCATCCACTGGATGCCCGCGAATCTCACGATATCGTCGGTCCATCTAGTGGGAGGCCTATACCTACGCTGCGTCTTCCGGTTCGTGGTCTCCACTCAAGAACCTTTCATCCCTATCGGTTTTTCGAGCAATGTGGCCTGCCCATTGCCACTTTAACAAACACCAATAACGAGCTTGCTCAATACTTGCATGCTCGAAAATCAACTACCGTTTAATTTTCGTGCAGTTACTTGAGGCGTGGGTGGAAACCAATGTCCATGTCAATACCTGTCAATATCTATTGACTGGTTTTAGGTAGGAGCATGATTATAGCTAGCATGCTAAATCAACGCAAATGTAAACAGCTGAAGAGCATGCCAATAAGGATGCTATTTTATGAGCATGTCTGTCAGTAACTTAAAAGATATAAATTTTTATCAAGATTTCTACAATGTGCTACAATTAGGTATCTGGCCGATTCTTACCGGTCTTTTTGGTGATCGATGGGGGGAGGCCTATGTCCAGCAGTGGACGTCCTATGGCTGAACTGATGATGTGATTTGTTTACTTATTTTTTTATAGATTTATTATTCATTACACGAGTGTTTATAAATCGTTTGTAATTTCGGTAACTTCAAACAAGTATTACTTACTTTTTCGATGTTTGTCTTTCAATTGGGTGATCGTTGTTTTTAGTAAAAAATATTAAAGGTTACAAAAATCACACTAATCACAAATTTTCTTGTGATTAATTGTAGTTTTTTGGCGTTATTAAATTATTCATAGTATTATATTAATACTATAAGTAGAAAAGTTTGTGTGTAAGTGTGTATGTTTGTTCGCACTATACGCCGTAACATCAGAACGGATTTGAATTAAAATTGGTATTGACAAAGCTTATACCCCGGATAAAAAAAGCCATTATTACTGGCTACTTTACATCCCAAAAAAATAAACAGATACCTACTGTATGAATAGCGTGTGAAACCGCGGGGCATTGCTAGCTATATGTATATGAAATGTATGAATAAACGAAGAAGAAGCGCAGCGGAGAAGAAAGACTAAGAAAGCTAACGGCATCACAATGTGGGGCGAGGGGCGCATATCCAGGGAGGGAAAGCAAAAGTTATAGCAAGCAACCTATCAAAACCCTGAAAATCGTCCCAAAATATCACATAAACAAGTTAAAACAATTTGTACCCTCCCCTTAGCTTGGAAACATAAAAGTTACCCCATTAAACGTTTATAGCCGACTAAAACTTTAACACCGAGTGTTATAGGACCCTCAGGCGATAAAAAACGCTATTGTTACTTTATAAAGATATGTTATGACATAAAAATTTCATATGAAATAGTTTTTACTACTTTTTGAACGGTTTTTACCTGAGTTACTCCGTTTCCCGCGAGTGTTGCCAGTAGGTAAATGAGGTGTTAAGTGTAAATATAAACTACATTATAAGTAAAGCTTACTTTGCAATCTGTATGGGTTTTTACTATATGAAATACCTAAACCACAGGACATAATAGACACCTAAACGTACCTAAGTGATATAATGTTTTCCTTTAAATTTACCTGTCATACATTTAATTTATAGGACAACGAATTAAGCTGCTATTTCAATAAGCAATTTTTTTTCTGTAGTCGTAATTTTGTTTCATGTATGTGGGTCCCGTAAAAGTGATACACCGAATAATAGAAATAAAATTATTTATTGTCACGTTACAACATTTCGTTACATTGGGCACATTGGGCATGGGTTACAGTTTAAAGTCATTTATATACAAAAATATAATGAAAACCATTGAAAATTAACCCTAATAAAATCAATAGACAAGCAGAAGTAAAAATTAAAACGGAACAACACGATGAAAATAATAATTATCAATTTTAAAACGGACTTTAGAAAATTAGAAAAATACGCTATTTCAGTGATTTGAATGACATAATATTAAAGTTATATGATTATTAACGTTTTTTTTATTTTTTTACTTATAACTTTAGTGGTAGTTTCAAACAGTGTTTGACATAATATAGTCATCCGTAACCGTTGATTAAAAATCCAAACTACTAGACCGATTTCATGTAATTTGTGTGGGACCAATCTGAAAGTATATCCTTTCAATTAAAATGACGGATTTCTAAGGTAACATAAAAAAAAACCAACCGAATTGAGAATCCAACTCCTTTTTCAAAGTCGGTTAAAATACCTAAGTACCAAGAACCTTATTCGTATTTTACATGCTATTTTCTTTTCCATCTTCGTAAGTACAGTCAGCAGAATGCTTTTCAAAAGTAAACCAAATTATGTAAGATCAAAAATAAATGTCTACACAATATTAGCTAACCGATACCGACAGAGCGAGCGGTCCAAAACAACAGGAAAAAGTCCAGCAAGGCTGCAGGCTGCAGCCGGATTGGTGCAGAAAAACGTACCGAATAACGGCTATGTCGATGGGGTAAGGCTCGTTCACTCACAAACCGCTGTTTTTTTTTATAACTTTTGAATAAATACTAGGCTATAAAAACTATGGATCAATATTAAAATAATTGAGGGGGGAAATCTTACAATTATACCCGGCTGCTTTGGGGTGCAGCCAGCCCCCTGATTCTACTAAACAAATTGTCTTTAAATTGTAATTGTTGCGATTTTAATTGTTAAATAACTGCCTCAAAATTGACAGTTTTTTTAACTAAATTATAATATTAGGTGCTTGTATTTTTCTAGTATAAAAAAATATTTTAAATTGTCAATTTTCAGGCAGTTATTTAATAATTAAAATCGCAACAATTACAATTTAAAAACAATTTCTTTAGTAGAATCGGGGCCCTGGTTATTTTGGATTATATCCACTTATTGCAGAGCTCATTTGCAGAGGCCGCCATACTATATCTATACTATTTTCAGTTGTTTAACTGTCAAGCAGTAGGTAATGTTTCCATTAAAATTATTGGGCAATCTAGCATCACAGAGCAACGAGCGCAATGCATTGCCGTGCATCAGGCTAGAAATTTAAATTATTTGTGACACTTACCATCAGGTGAGCGTTTGCTTCTCTTGTCATTCGATTGCATAAAAAATAGCCGTCTTCTCTGGAGTTGACCACTTAAATCATATGTAGCAAGACTTATATATACATACTAGCGGTCCGCCCCGGCTTCGCACGGGTATTATTGGAGTTTTAGTAAGGATCCCTAATTTTTTTTAAATATAATATAGCCCATGTCCCCTGGGGATAGTGTAGCTTCCCAACAGTAAAATAATTTTTCAAATCGGTTCAGTAGCTTTGGAGCCTATTCAATGCAAACAAACAAACAAACAATCAAATCTTTCCTCTTTATAATATTAGTATAGATATATAGTATAGAAGTATAGATATGTCTGTATTTCGAGCAACATTTCAGCTGAGTGTACGCGGCCTTACAAACAGGCCATATCTGGCGCCAAGGACGCCCGCTGCCCAATGTGACCCAATGCGCTACATCCAGTGTCCAGACGAGTTAGAAACACCGTTTCCGGAAGCTGATACTAAAATGTTTGGCTTATTTATATGAACTTAAGAAATAAGAAAAAAATAAGAAAGGATAGGAAGATATGTAATAAAAACATATTTGCCTACTTTTAAAATTATACTACCTACTTCTGAACTTTTCTCTTCTCATGCTCGTAAAGTTTGTGTAAGCGAACTAAAGCAGTTTTTTTTTGCTCTAGTACCTTAAGTTTTATTTTTGTACGCTAGAGCATAAAGTAAACAGAACCTCTTTGAAATTGTTCAAAGAGGTTCAGTTTTGTAATATATTTCATGTAGGAAGTTTGATTCGGTCTCAAATAATAACCATAAATCAGTGTATTATCAAAGACCCAGACTTAACTTCTGCCGAATAAAAACATGTTTTGGCGCCAACGTGAAGTAAACATGTCACCTCATTGTATTATTTTCCTAAACTAGTGTTATTTCAAGTGTTAATATGTAATAATAGTGGATTATTATTTATTAAGTATAGGTACGTGGTCGTGCTCGAGTGTGGTTTACAACGGAGTGAAACCTATTTTCATGTTGTTTCCAAAATTCCATAAAAGCATACACATAAGTCTATGCATAAAAGCTTCTAGTAAAGTCTACTATAGGTTTTACTTATACAATAGCACTGTTTCATTTCCTCGCAATTAAAGTGAAAAGCTGTATGGATATAACTGGTATCTACAAAAAATTCATTTTATATCCGACTTAAATATCCGCCCTCACGTTCGGCTCGGGCTAATAAACGGCTCGGCTAAAATGACTTGTTTTACGCACTTGTTGTACAATCTACTATTTAGTTATAACATTTGTAATCCATACAGCTTGTAGTACATTTGGATTTTACAGTTAGAATTAACTGATTGATTACAATCATACAACATACACGTTGGATACATGTTGGAGCTAAGAAATTTTCTAATAAGTATTCATAGTTGTATTTGAATATTTCACAAAAGACCTTCAAATAAACTTCCTGTACCAACCAACATGCACACATGAAGTCATTAAACAAAGTCAAAATATATCAAAGCGTCCGATCTGAGCAAGACATACCCTCACGGTGCAAGCAATCCCACATAATCCCCATTAGTGCACTTCGCAAAGGTCCCGAGTCTCATCTCTCGCTCACACATCCACAAAAAATAAGTACCTAACGCTGAAGCCGCGCAATCCGTTGCATTCCGCACCCTTCATTACTTGAAACGCATCCTTCGAACCATGATTCTCAAAAACCTTCTCTAACACGTCCCAATAAGAATCAGAGCAGACGCACTGACGCACGTTCAATCGATATATTTTTTTAAAGGGCAAGTGCGAAGGGTCTCGGCAATTCGGCCAGTCTTAATATAAATAACAATAACAAGTCGGGTCGGTCGATCTTTAAAAACCTTTTAAAAACATTGAGCGGCTTTGACAGATGAGGCTGTGCGGCGAGTTATCTTCGTTCTCCAAAGTTTCTAATTTACCAACTCATTATTTTTACTGGCCGGGGGATTTTTTTGGTTTTAAAACGCTGTATGCGACTTTACATTTATACGAATTTATTTAATTTCTGCGAAAATTCCAAATTGTCGTCCACAGTGACATTTGCAGCTCTTGGAATATTTATTATACTATCTATCAACAAATAGTCATCATCATCATCATTTCAGCCGTAGGACGTCCAGTGCTGGACATAGGCCTCCCCCATCGATCTCCAAAAGGGCCGGTTGGAAGCGGCCTGCATCCAGCGTTTCCCTGCGGTCTCTTTTAGGTCGTCAACAAATATTAGTCAAACATAAAGCAAAATTTGGGGTCAGTGAAAAATTCACGTCACAAATTCCTAGAGAAAATACATCTCTTACAAATACCTTTAGTTAGTTCATTGTAGAGCACATAATAATATAATTTTACGACATTTTCTAAATGTAACCGAGATATATGTTAGCTGCGTTAGCAGATAAAAATGTTTGAAGATAATAGTAAATTTGCGCCCGCGCACCAACTTATTATAATTTATATCGTAGCTACGAGTTGAAATGTTGACATTAACATAAAAAGACTATAACATTCTTACAATTGCCGATGTCATCGCAATCAAAATGTCCGTATTTGGAAAATTAACTCAATAAAATGTTGTTGTACCTAATGGATTATGTGAGATTGGTGCTTTGTAAAGAATTTCAAAATATGTTTAATCTAAGTTTTGCGACAATTTATTAAATTTTTGCCATCGTAGTACAGGTTAAAACTCATTTACATAACACCTACTTTACCTCTACACAGTTGGTTTACTTAATTGTTTGTTGGGGTCATCACACAAATTTATAACATTTCGAAAAAAGAAAACGCACACTAGTTTTATATTAGCTAGTAGATTAGCTATTAATTTGTACAACTGATAAATTTTAGGCCAAACATACGACGAACGCCATGACTAGTAACACAACTTTTTAAATTGTAAATTGGAAACTAATTCCACGTTTGTGGCATACCCGTTGCCATCAGTTTGTACAGTTATCGACACTATTGGTATAACTCTACATAATTAGATATTTGTGTGATCGCAATAATTGGCTGTTAACCTGTTAAGATGCAACTTTAAAATGTCAATGTTTATTTTTTTTGTAATTGAGGAAACTTTTCGAACTTGATTACGGATAATTAATTTTATTAATCGTTTTATAAAAATAAATGTAATGCCGATTGTATAAAGCTTCTGTGGTAAATATACAATAATGTGTGTATGTGTATGACATTTCTAATAGAAAAACGCAATACGAGTGGATTGACAATCAATCATTAATAGTTTTAGAATAATAAGTACGTGTTTTAACAAGTCTTTACAAATATAATTAAATTAATTGTCAACATTTCAAATGTGCGGTTATATTTTTTGTGATCGAAGTAATAAAGTAATCTATGTGTAAAACAATTAAAGCACGTATAATATTGTGTCTAGACTTTAAAAATACCAAGCAGATTTTGCAATCTATGATGTAGGTAGGTAGGTATTATATTATACATTATAAAATCTACATAAATAGTCCAATATAGCGCGTGAGACATAACAAAGCACACAAGTAGAGTCCAAGTAGATAAAATTTCTCTATCAAATTATCGTTTTCATTGGAAAGCATCGCCTTAACGTTCAACTAAACGTTTTATGTCATTTCATAAATCTGTAGCATCTTGCTTCCGGTGCTAGGCTAAACCTGGTATTAATTAAATGTATCATAGATGAACCGGACTTATTAGCATACTCGCTACTCTACCAAATGTACACTTTTGAGATCTCTGTCACAATAAAAAAAATCACAATTTCTTAAGTATAAATTTTCAACATGTTGGCAACTATTACAGTGACATAGTACGACACGGTTAAGCCTTTTGCGGTCGAGAGTACAAAGTATTTAGTGCATTTACGTAAGTCACACCAGTTGGGTTCATCTTTAGAGCAAGTTTCGTGTGTTTTATTATTTTATCCTAGATTTTCGAGCAATATCGGTTTCTAAATGTCTTCAAGTATTTGATTACATCTCAATTTGCATAATTGTAACATTTATGGCGAAAGAATATGCAGCTCCGCTGGTACAGGGTTCATAAATACAGCACAAAAAGCTTTTGAGAGACGCGGCTATTTATTACTGTTATTATTACGCGGAAAGAATACTTTCCATAGAGAACGTGCGTTGAACTTTTGCGAGTTATTAGATGGACTTTAGTTTTATATCGCAATTTAACAAACATCACTAATATAATACCTATAGCTAAGCGCTACTATGAAAACTGGTGATGAAAACTAGCCTGTTAGTAGTGGTGGCTTCAAGTGCCATGCTATTTGAAAATGACTATATAGTAAGGAGTTGGTACTTATTGTTTTTTTTTGGTCAAAATCTAACTAATGACGTCATCCTGTTTTGAGCCAAGCTGTTTAAGAATTTAGGTTCGGTAGCCAAATACTTTACTATTTTGTAATTTGCATTAAAAAAGTCCTACTGTACCTAGTACAATCAACTAATTATTTAATTTAGTTTCTGCCATTTTGTATATCACTAACAAAAATTAAACGTAGCAATAATAGTTATTTGTTATACAAGAGTGCAAAGTTGCTTTTTAACCGCGTGCTCAATTTGGATAACCGAGCGAGCGAAGGATTCTAAAATATATTATATATATACATAAATTAGAATCCTGCGCGTTAGCGAGGGAATCAAAAGAGCACGTGGTGAAAAATCTTTGCACTCGAGTGCAACACGTAACTTTTCATCCCACCTCAGCGAGGAAATGACTAAATGCAAAAAAACAAAAGGTTCTGAGTCAGAGTTTTTAACAAATTAAAAAAGATTGTATGATAAATTCGGCACCATGGAGGTAGAAGTAAATAGGTTAAATGATGTTTTGAATTCACTGACTTAGTGCACACGGTGTTCTAAATTCAATTTAGGTACTTTATCCTCTAGCGGATAAAAACGGCTTTTGCACTCAGATATTGAAGAGCAAAAATACCCTTTCCGAGATGGGGGGATGAAAATAACATAAGTTAGTACATGGTGTTATTCTAAGCTTTGTATTTTATAGAAATAATGATACAAACTTATCACATTCATCCCATGATGAAAATGTTCTCTCAAAATTGTATCGTACAGTTGTAGCGCCGTCATTAAAATTAAAAGTCAACTTTTTCATAAAATCCATTACCATTATCGCACCGTGCCTTATTCTCAAAAGTTTTTTTTTTGAAAGCAGGAGCAGCGGTGGGTTAGACAATAGACGCCATTATGCCGTGACAGTGCGCTCATTACCGCTTTTTGCGCTCGTCTCGCTCGCATTGTTCGGGCGCGTCTACCTGTGCCTATCGCCAGATCGACCGTTAAACTTGAAATGGGTAATGTGTTCTTATTTTGAATTTTGTGTCTGTGTGTTGAGGGTAGATTGAGAAAGTTGATTTCACTACTTTAAATTGTAAAGTTTTTTTATTTGCAGTTTGAATTAAGTATTTGTTTACAGTGGTAATGTTCAAAGAGATAAAGAAATTATGAAAGTTTCAATTAGGTTATTGCAAATTAACTTTCCGGTATCTGTAATGCCGATCGTATAATATGCGAAGTAAGGTTTTATTATATATGAAAATGTGTCCTCAAAATATTGGGTTTTGCAGGGTTATACGTAACGTTGGTAATAAGCCGAGAGGACATAATTTTACAACGGGAGCAACCCTGACATCGCGAAAAACATTAGCTAGCATTTCGTCAAGTGCGAATGACGTTTTTCAATGAATTTATTTCGCAATTTCAGGGTTGGTTCCATAGTAAAAGTTGTTCATACTGACGATCTCCTTTCGGATTAGTTCCACAATTTCGTGTAACCCTATATATTTACAAACTTTTATATTTTAAACAATGCTAAGCTGCTTATTCAAAATAAATTTAGTGATGATGGCATCACTAATCTTTCGTAATCTAATCCAAGTAGGAACACCGCTAAGTAGGTGCTATAAACATTGCGTCGGACATTTCTTTTTTAGAGGCATTGTAAAGAATAATATCTGTAACCCACGCACACCAATGCAACTAATACGGCGTAATAAAATAAATTCCACGTATAAATTCGGTCGGGTCGTTTTTTTGTCAATTAAAAATTACTGACGGGACCTCCATCTCAGGTACTCCACATGTCGCTATAGTAACTACTATTTAAACTGCGTCTGTACTAATAAACCACGCAAAAGACGTGACTCTATCTCTATCTAATGTTATAGAGATAGAAGAAGACGGCTGATTGTAAAGTTTCAGATTAGATAATGGTGGAGAGTATTGGAGTGTGAAGCGATCTGATGTGATCAGGATGCGGTTATCCTAGTATGATAATCGTCGAAAACTTTAATGCATCACGCATAGTCATAGTTCAAACTTTCAAAGGCTAGAAACAATAAAAGTGTAGTACCTTTTTTTTTTACAAGACGCGTAGATACTAAAAAACTGTTTGCCTAAAAGGAAACTGTTTAGTCTCGTCACAGAAGACATAATAGACGTCTCGATTAGTTAAAAAAACTCAATTTCTAAATCATACTCTACGCAGAGCAAACTATAATTACCTACTTACTATTAATTCTAAAAAAGTTAATAGGCACAATTAAATGTTAGATGAATTTTGAAATAAAATTATTCCTATATAAAACCATTACAGAAACGTGTGTCTAATTGAAGTATATCATTCCTCTTTCATCAATCTTCCCTGTTTTGTGCAAATCTTGCCTTGGGTAAAGATGAAGGAGAACTTTAGCATAAGAGAGAAAAGGCTTTTCTCCTGAATTGGGCTGAATCAGCTGTCAATGACAACAACGTTGATCTAATAAACCATTATACATTTTTACAAATAAACTTTTATTATTAAAAAAAAATAGTTTGAACTTAAACCTTTGTATAAAAATAAAATATCAATGTCGGTTAACCGACATAAAACAAGTATCTATATATAAACTTCTTTTTACCGTGTAACTGATGAAGAAAATAAAGTTAGTAAATGTAAAAGGAAATCATAATTTAGTAATAAAAACTTTTAAGCAGCTTAGCCCATCACCAATTTAAATTGTTTCGCCGTACTTAACGAGTAGTAAAAGCATAAAAATCATTCCCGTTTGAGCCGGGCCCCACCCTGGCACAGGTAGATTGAGCATTGCACATACGAAGGCAATTAACTTTTGGTACCTGCGCGCGCGCATGTGTGCACATACTCGCGTGCGCGTGTGTGTGTGCAACACTTGCGCAAACACGGGGGTGTAAAGAACACTTTGAGTTAACTTCGGGGTTTCAAAGATAAATCTGTGTGCTTTAATGGAATTCGGAATTTATGTTAAGGTCCAGTGTGTTTATATGTCGTATTAAGTGTTTATTTCATGCCATGAATTTTAAAACCCTTCTGACCATCTTTATTTTTACATAGTACTTACTCATATCATATTATAGTATGAGATCCAGTACTTGCAAGCAACTTCTGACTTTATTATTTGGTGCCACAGTAAAGAAACAATTACCAAGTTCAGCTATATTTTACCCGACTGCGCAAGAAGGGGGATTATGCTTTTCGAGTGTATGTATGTATGAAGTTTCTTTGGCACGTTTTGCAACCTGAACGGCTTCATGGATTTCGATATGTGGGGTGTCATTTGAATCGCTTTGATAGTGGGAGTGACACAGGGTACAAGAATTTAAGATGGTGCCCGCAAATAAAATAAGGGAAAAATAGTAAGTTAACTTTGCTAAATAGGTAAATATTACCTACAGTATATGGAGCTCATTTAGCAGATTTCAAAAATATGTAACACGACTATGAAATATTCAGTAAGACAGAAAGAAAAAAGAAAAAAAAGGAAGCAAAAAAATGTTTGTACAACATTTTCACAAAACATATCTAAATGATACAATCAGTGTCAAATGGGTCCGTCTGCGGTATTAATGCTGAAAATCAAGGATATAAAGCGGTATGAAAGAGGTATAAATAGGTTCAATTCAATTCATTTATTCCCAATATTTATAATTTTACAATATTAACCTAACATTTTTAACAAGTCTAAAATTAACAATTTATTCATTATTCATTATAGGCACGCATCGCGCCGCTGTTACTTTTCAGTTACCTATTATTTATACAATGCAGTCGGATAATATATTTTTTAAGATTTAATTTACTTGTTTAATTATAAAAGAGGACACGTTTCTCTCCGAACTGCACATTCGTTAAAAATAAATCAGATAACGTGTACAAAATATATTTGAAAGGCAGCAAATTGAGTGGACGAAAGTGCTCTCACTTCTGAATAATAGAGGGTTACAAAAACTACGGACAAAATAAAAAAAAAAGGTAATGAATACGCAGCGTGGTAGTATTGTTCCGTGACATGTGGCGTGGATATTTAAAATCGTTTTGTTTTTGAACTCTAGTAGCCGCTCGGCGGAAGCGAAGTTTTTTTACATATTGCAAGTTTAATTATTATTCTTTGCTCAATTATTTTCAAATTTTGGAGTGTTTGTAAAGATTGGAAGTGAAACTGGGACGAGAAATGAAATATGTATTTAAAACTAGGAATCGATGAAAAGAAAAGAAAATGCGGAACAATCTAAGTTATATACCGTACTCTATAGATACGTAGGTAATTTTTTTGCCATGGTTATAATTATGGGTTTTGTTGATACATATTAGTTTGGTAATAATTATCCCAAATCAAAACTTACTTAATTGCACAGTTAAATTTAACTAATTTGTTAGATTAGTATTAGATTAGTTTTAGTTTTAAATTTAAGATAGTTTTCATTTTACAAATAAAACAAAAACATACAACAAAGTCTAAGCGAAAACAAAAGTGACCCTTGAAACGGTAACCGCTACCAAACCCCCCGCGGCGCGGCATTCCCATACAACTACCCGCAAGTCCTAACTACCGCCTTCCAATTTCAAAATTTATGCGAACTCAAATGATAGGGCGCCATTACTGATTTACGGTCCCTCCATTATTCTAAGAACACTAAACAGGTAAAAAATATACCAGTAATTCGAACAAACATCGCGTGCTTTGTCGGCCGCATCATATCATG
This sequence comes from Agriopis aurantiaria, assembly GCA_914767915.1. NCBI lineage: Eukaryota > Metazoa > Arthropoda > Insecta > Lepidoptera > Geometridae > Agriopis > Agriopis aurantiaria. The sequence continues at coordinate 19,150,174 of OU611982.1, read as the reverse complement.
ACTCATTTACAGTGTAATCGATGTGATTCAAAGACTAGACGCGAAAAAAATTAAAAGTTAAATTGTCGAAGGCCGTACAGTCTGCTTGCGGCAATTAAAAATAATTAGGGAGCGAGGATGGCGTGTTCTCAGAAGGATCAGTCGGTACATTTACATATGGCGGCGGTCTAGCGGCTCGCGGGCCGGCTGTCAGCGGGCGACCAGGGATCGAGAGCTAACTGTCGGGACTAGCGCTATCAAGGGCATAGGACTGAGAGTATGAGTAGTGCAAGGTTTCATGTAAGATTTAAACATTTCTACCGACCGACTACAAAAAATTATAAATAAATATTCGGGACATTTTTGCACACACGGTCATCTGACCCCAAACTAAGCAAAGCTTGTGATATGGCTGCCAGAGACATACATATATATTTTAAATACATACTTAAATAGATACTAACATCCAGATTTAGAACAAACACAAATGTTCATCAAATAAATATTTGTCCTAGGTGGGAATCGAACCCACGCCCTCAAGCGCAGAAGGCAGGTTCACTACCAACTAGACCAACGGGCTATCTAGAAGCTCAATTTGACTGTGAGATAGAAATTCTTTATTGTATACACCAGTATTTATGTTACGTGATTTCTACGCCGATTGTGAACAAATTATTTTTTTAACTGTACCTAATGTAGTCAACATTCAAGTCCAGAAAATATTCAACCTCTAAAGGTGATAAATTAGGTGACGAATCCCGTTCATTGAAACTCCCGTTAATCAGTTCTTAAAAATGGCTCAATTATTGCACACTAGTACCAAAACGTATTGTTTAGTGGAGTCTCTTCGTCTCACAATTCGTGGTCATGGTATTATTGATGGCACACAGGGAGTCTTCCACAGGGAGTCGTTCCTGGTTGTCGCTCGTCTTACATAACATCTTTGTAGTGCGTCTCTTTATATACGGGAGTTCAAATTATTCTCTATTCGCTAACCGCTTACAATACAACCGCATCCTTAAATATAAACTAAACCGAGCGCGATTATGGGCAATAGTGATTGAAAAGGGTAAAGAAACCGACCTGCATTAATTCTAACCTTTTATTTGTAGTTAAACTCAAATACCACTGCTTGAAACTTAATACCCTATTCCACGATAATGAAACCCAAGTGTCTACTCATTGGGTGCATTTTGGATACCCTTAATTTAAGATTTGATCCGATGTTTGTAGCTATTAATGTGCTATGATTTTATTTAGACTTCAAATTAGAGGGATTAGGTTTACTCGTTCACAACTTAGAAAATATTCTAACTTTTAAATAATTTTACTTTAAGTTAATGACTGCATGATTGCCCCCTTCTTTCTTTGTTTTCCTCTAAAATTGTAAAAACCCATTTTACAAACTCATGCCTCTTAGAAGTTTCTTTCGTATATTTATCTATCATTATCAGCCATAAGGCGACTACTGCTGAACATAGGCCTCTCCCTTAGCATGCCACACTGCCTTCCGACAACGACAGCCTTCCATCTGCAACCACTGGATGCCCGCGACTCACACGATGTCGTCGGTCCATCTAGTGGGAGGCCTACCTACGCTGCGTCTTCAGGTTCGTGATCTCCACTTTCTGCAAAACCTTTCTTCCTCATCGGTTATCGGTTCTTCGAGCGATGTGGCCTCCTCATTGGCACTTCAACTTGCAAATCTTGGCAGCTCTGTCGTATATCTATATTCGTAAGTTATTATTCAAATTCAGACTGCATGATAATTCATCTTATTTGTGAAATCGATGAAAAATTTATTGAGATAACGTTCGATCTCATATTATTAAAATCAAATGTCATTCACTTAATAGCAACTGATCGTTTAATAATATGCATTTAAAAATTACTAAATCAAAATGTCTCATTTGTTTAGTTTTAGGGATCAAGCCAGCAAAAAATAACCTAGAAGTTTATTGAATTCATCAAATTTTGCAGTAGAAAGCAACATCTCAAGGTCTCTAATCCTATTAAAAAAAGATATACTAAAGGTTCGTCCAATATAGATAGACAGTTTTTTATGGCACTTCAATACGAACATTATTTAAGTAAACCAGCTGGTAGTGGCTAGAAGCGAAAAGCGGAAGATCAGGCTGATTGGCATGCTGCAGGAGAGGCCAGCAATGCACTAAACAGCAAAGGACTAACGGGTCGCTTCGCACGGGTGTAACTTACGTGCGAAGCCGGGGCGGTTCGCTTGTTACATATCTTACCTTCCGTGAAAAATTATCTAACTGATGGTGAAAACCGCATTAAAATCCGTTGCGTAGTTTTATAGATCTAAGCATACATAGGGACGGACAGACAGCGGGAAGCGACTTTGTTTTATACTATGTAGTGATAGTGATAGTGAAGTGATGGTAAAGCTGTCAAAAACCGCCATGACGAAATTTGTAAATATATATACATGGTTTTTGCAATTTTTATTCCTTGTCATGATCGGATAAACCGGCTTAGTCGAACGCGAATACCAAGCAAATATGGTTATACTACGTTTCACGCATAAAAATATTTTTGGGTACCTAATCAGGTAATCAGTCAAAATTTTATCGGCACAAATCTGATCTTAAATGCTTCATACAACAAGCTGTCAGCTTTGCTACGGAACCTCACCCGCCACACCACGACCGCACACTTTCAGTTCTTTTTTTTGTGAGGAGTCCGTGAGTCATTCGGCCAGTGGGTCGCAACTCGCAGTAGACTGCATTCTTAATGCACTTGAACAGGTTACAGTCCATTCAGGAGCTCGTGAGTGAGCTTGCTCTGAGTTTTCCTCCTTGTTGCGCCGACGAAGAAAGGCACAAGTGTGTTGACGACGCATTCTCTTTTCAATTCTATAGCTATCTCTTTAGGGTTGATTTCAATGAGCCTGAGATGGCGTTTAAGTTTGGTTAAATTAAAAAGGTGGTAGAACGTTTCCCAAGAAAGATATGATTCGTACTTTGCTTTAATTAAAGCTGTGAGAAAGCAGCAAAGACTTTTTGGATTGGCTTGGAACTATGCAGAGTATGTAGTAGCAACATACCATGCGATGGATTTGTATCCCAATAAAAATATACTTTCATGTTTTGTAGAGCAGATAAAAGCAATTCTTTCAAAGTATTATTGTACAAACTGCACTTTACAGAAAAGTTTTACCAGCAATTTTACAGTTTCTTCGCATTTTTATCGGGACTAAAATTATTATCTATGTCGAGTAGAAAAACTACAACCCATATACAATGCATTTTCTTTGGATATGTACTAAGCGTTTTGATTATACGGTCCTGCCTGCCGGCTTCCTCGTTTCCTAAGAGGTATACTCGAGATTTTTCAAGGTCAGAGTAATCTTATAAGTCCGCGTGCTTTATCTTTGACCATATCGTTTACCTACCAACAGGCGAGTTGTTATTTTTATGAATAATTATTGCTATTGGCCTCAGACGTCCTCGACAGCATGACCGGGAGTGGTTGGCAAACGCAGATGGCGTTGGGCCTAACTTGTTAGGGGCGATTAGCTCAAAGGCATCTCAAAGGTGCGAGCCTCGGCTTGGGCCATCGCTGGGAGTCAGGAATCAGACTACCAGAAGGGGTGTGCCTTAGATCTCTAGCAGATTTTTGAGTTGGTTGATTATTTGGGAGTATATAACCGAACTTCTGACAGATCGTGGGAGTCTTCGACCCGACGGCGGGTTCAGTGTGTGTATATGTGAGGCGAGTTTCACCCGGCGGTTTCACCCACGTTGAAATTCCCCAGGAACCGTACATTTTCCCGGGATAAACATGACTCTATGTCACACTCTAGTCTTCTATCTCAATGCAATAAACCACGTCGATCCGTGATTCTATTGCTGCATAAGAAAAGAAACAAACAGACAAATACAGATTCGCATTTAAAATATTCATCAACATCATCAACCATTCTCCACCCACTGCTGGGTAAAGATCTCCTCTTCAGCGTGCCATCTTTTCCGGTCCTGTGCTAGCCTTGTCCACTGCTTTCCTGCTGCCTTAACGATGTCGTCCACAGCGGTGGTCTGTCCGGTGGCAGCAATAAAAATATTAGCATATGATAATTAAAGATGTAGTGCTTAAGATTTCTTTTACAAAGTTTCATTATCTCACCAGATAGAGTTCGGTTACTTCCAGATAGACGAATTAACCATTAGCAACAATTATATATACCACAAACGCACAGACAGTCTGCACGATCAAAGAGAGCCACCGAGTTAACTCTATCGGATCCAAATGGATTACGAGATAAAAGGAGTTAGTGCACCTAGATGAGAAGGCTCCTTTGATCCGATGCAGTCTAGGCACTAAGCAGAACACTAGCGCAGCGAACCTGCCTCTACCTATAGACTTGCTTTGTCGTCTGTATCTAGCGTAATGGAAATAGAAGATCCGTTGAGAGTCGTCTCACATTTTATGACGAAAAAAAGCAACGGATACTGGAATTTGGTGTTCTGATTTTATCAAATAGAAAGGTCTATAGAAACTTTAACTGTGCTAAATAGATCTGTATTTTTTATTGAAAACGAGCTACGCCCCGCGTTTTCACCCGCGTTGATACCCTCGATAAAAGTTGCCTAAGTTACTCCTTATAACTTCAGCTATCTACCAGTGAAAATCCCGTCAAAATCGGCCCAGCCGTTTTGGAGTCCATAGGGAACATACACACTTCGATTTTTATACATATAGATAACGGCTTAAAATTTTGGGAAATCACCATAAGTATAATTATATCAACTTATTAGTTAATACCTTCAATTTACAAAAGCAGTTTTTCGTAATTCTGGGATGGAAAGTTTGAGAGTGGATTTCGTTAAATTACTTACTTAATTGTCTTTAGACCTTCAACGGTCTATGGGCAGTCTAACTGTATTTGTAGTGTTAGTTTTAGCTTGTATTTTGTTTAGTTATTAAAGGCACTTGCCCAAAAAAAAAATTACTTACATAAAATAAACAATTTTAATGCTATGGTTTGATAATTTTCCATTTATTTGTCTTTTTATTCTAGAAAATCCAGATAATTAAATACTTTTGTTTTAAACAATCACGGTTGTTCACTAAAGTTATATGATTATTTACGGGATATTTACCGTGGTAAGGTTGTGGAATGAGCTCCCGATATTTCAGATTTCTCCCGTAAATAATCATATAACTTTAAATACTTTTTTTGTTTTTTACGATTAATACAAAATTTAAGGTTAGTTAGATTTAAGATTAGCTTTTTTAATTCAAAAAGAGGGCAATAAGGCCATTTGCAGGATGAGCTTGACTAAAGGCAGAAGCTTGCATCAAGCCTGATTTAGGGCAGATGCGTTCGTCCCACCACGCTACATTGCCATATCTCTTTTATTTGTCTGCTCTGTAGTTACACCTTGTATGACTCTTTACTTGTTATAAACTTCTTTACAAAAGCCATTACTCTTTTTCTTCTCATACATTACGTACAATGCATTTTTTTCGTTATAAAATTCGCACGACTGATCTCAAAAACCGAACGATAAACGCATTACGCGTTACTACACAGTCGGTTAGGCCTCTAATGCTGTAAAATTTAACGCGATTATCTCAATTCTTTAATCCCCGGATTTAAAGTTCAAAATCGCATGTACAATTTATTGCGGTAAAGTAAATCCGACATCAAAAGTAATGGTACAAGACATTGTATAGATTTTGAGCTTTGTTGTTTTGTACGCAATGTGCAACTACTGTATTTATTTCATACAATCTCAGCGTCTTTTAACATCATGGTTCATCAATCCTTATTTTGAAACCAGGCTGAGCTTTGCGACTTTACAAATCTTTATTTAAACTGTTTTCTTGACAATCTCTAGTGTATTTAACATCGCATTAAGTACAATAAGGAATTAGTGATCAATACATCATCATCAGCCGGAAGACGTCCACTGCTGAACATAGGCCTCCCCCCCCCCCCCCTTTAACCTCCACACTGAACGACAGCCTGCCTTTTGCATCCACTGGATGCCCGCGACTCTCACAATGTCGTCGGTCCATCTAGTGGGAGGCCTCCCTACGCTGCGTCTTCCGGTTCGTGGTCTCCACTCCAGAAGCTTTCTTCCCCATCGGTTATCGGTTCTTCGAGCGATGTGGCCTGCCCATTGCCCCTTCAATTTGCAATTTTTTTTAGTGACTAATTATTTTTGTTTTATTAAAATTATTGATCCCGAATTCCTCATTGAAATTATTTTTGTTTTATTTTATGACAAAAAAGGTCACATTTTGTTAGTACATACAAAAAACGTAATACTAAGGTTAGTACAACTTAAATAACTACTCATAGGCAATTCCAGACGATGGAATTGGGTATGGGGTTCTAGACTCTACCCGCAATTTTGACAACACCGTGAACTGAACCCATCACCATAACGCTCTGATCGCCCATGGCAGGCCAAATCTCTTCTTATTAAAAAAAATCTTGTCTTCACACTACCTTTCATTATAATTGGTACGTATGTGTGTATGTATTATTGGTTTATTCCTTATAGTATGTATTAGTAAGTACATAATATTATTTGAATTTATTTGTATGCATGTATATTATATGTATTATCTACACCGCCTACCCCTACTCTTCTTTCAGTGATGACCATCCCAAGGTTGCCTGGAAGAATTACTTGAGGCGATAAGGCCGCCTATTATGCTGGCAGCTTTAGTATTAATTTTAAGTTATTTAAGTATTTTTTCGGTGTATAATAAAGTTATATTGTAATGTATTGTATCGCTACCTACCAAACATACACATTTATCAATTTTGTTCCGCTGCGTTGAATTTTTGGTACTACTGTAAAATATTCAAGGGGTCAAACGGCTAGTAAGGCGACAATGACCTCTCAGACCCGGCTGTGCCATTTTTGCATACGCTCCTTTACAGCCTATTTGAAATTCTAAAATCAATCACTGTACACGGTACCGAGAAATAAGAATACAGAGTAAGGGCATTTGGTTTGCACATTGCCGACAGCTGCCAGTCGTGAACTTTGTGAATTTTTCAATATAAGCAAGTATTCACGTCCCATGTGTCTGTAGTTTGCACGGAAACCTTGAAGCTGATAGGTGAAATATGGAGATTTGAACGAAGTTTAGTGCATTTCATATTGCAATCTAGTGCTTTTCAGTATAACCTAATCTAGCCCAATATTACCGCTGAACAGCTTATTGGTAAAATGTGTATCTAGATGTAGTAAGTACCTACTTAAACAATTTCTATGGAGTAACTACTGCTCACAAGGTTGGTGGTGAATCAGATCATGGCATGAAATTGATGACGATTTTGAATATATTCCTATATAACCAAAAAATATATAGTAATAATAGACTTTCATTTGACCGCCAACTCGTCTGATGTTAAGCGATGATGCGGTCTACGATGGAGCACGCTTCCTCAGAAGAAACCGATTCACTCATGATTTGATGACACCCAGATTGTAACTATCGGGGAATACCCATTCAGGCAGCGCATTCCACAGACTAGCAGTTTTTGGGGTTTTAAGAGCCTCACACCGAATCATGTTAGGACGTTTCACAGCAATGATTGCGCTGAGATTTATATCAGCCTTTAAGCTGTCGTAAGAAATCCAAGAGCGATACGATTTGTGATACGTAGGGACGCAAACTTTCTAAGCAAAGTCATGGTCAGCAACTACTGGTATTGTGATTTTGATTTCGGTTTGCAATTCTGATTGGGGTGCGTTATCTGGAGCGGAGGTGATTTGCAATTCAATGCCGTGGCCGTTGACCTTTACAGCACTGAAGGGTCACTGGACGTTTGTGGAAACTTCTAGATACATTAAGTTATATGATTATTTACGAGATATTTACCCGTGAACATGGTGCATGTAACTGCGCCGAAATATCTGGAATTCTTTCCACAGCCTTACCACGGTAAATATCCCGTTCTACTTACAGTGTTCTAGATACATATTGCATAGCGAAGAAACTTCTAGATAGTTGAGAACCAAAGATAATATAACCACTTGATCGCGCATGTAGTAAAATTCCCTTTTGCAAAATGAAGCCACGTCTGTCGCGGGGGGCAGCTTGTGATTGGAGACTCGACGCGACTCGACGCTTGTGATTTGAGGATCAAAAGTCATTCATTCAATTCGCGCCTAGTATTGGCTCGCTCGAAATAGTTTAGGTTGTCATTTTAGAGCCTTTGGCTTACGGCGGGGTAAAGGATGAGCAGTTAAATGGTTATATTGTGGTTATATTGTCATTGTTTAGAACTTTCTGATAGTCCAGCCAATCTATGAAATGGGTTCCCGAGAAAAGTTATGTACTTACTTATAATAAGTATGAATTAATAAATAATATAAACATATTTTATTGAAATGTTGGCATTTGTTCCACTTTCTTTGTTATTGTCTTCCGATTTTTTTCTTTGAAATGATATTGTTATAGTTCAAAAACATTAAAAACCTAACCAACGGTTTCCCAATATGAGCAAAAAACCAAAACCTATGCTTAAACTCGAAATAATTTGAGAGATAGATTGCTTGTCGCTTACGCTTGTACAGCAAAAATAATAAACACACTAAAACTACTCTATACTTTACCGATAAAATCGAAGAACTTTTCAATAAAAATTCATTAATCTAATGCAAAGATGAAACATTCCAAAAGAGTTTAGGAGTTAAAAGTTACCAGTTATGAAAGGTACGCATCACTTTTCACCCTTCAGAAACACGAAGTTCATGACACAGATATGTAGGTACAAGTCACATAGACGCGAGGCCTACATAGCTACGTGAACAAGGCAGCTAGTAGCTCCACAAGGTCTAGGCGCGCTGACATGAGCACAGCGAGCCCTTTGTGCGAACTGGGTCACTGCACAGTGGCACACTTCACCGTGAGAGCTACTCTGCATGTGCATACTGGATCTATACGCGCGGCCTGTAGACTTTCTGCTGTTAAATGCCTTTTTGTACGACTTGTGAGATGTCAATAGATACTTGTAACTGGAAATTCTTTATTGAGTACATTAATGATAATGAAGTAGTGCAGAAATGGCGGTATAATGTCCAAAAGCTTTACTTGGACAAATTTGGTGCAACATAGACATGATTGGCCAAAGAGGGAGAAGGTCTATGCTTTGCAATGGGTAGATTAAATGGCATGTCATGGTGATGATAATAGCAACAATTAGCCCGGGATATATAAAACAGGATAGCCCGTTAGTCCAGTTGGTAGTGGACCTACCTTCTGAGCTTGGGGGCGTGGGTTCGATTCCCACCTAGGACAAATATTTATGTGATGAACATTTGTGTTTGTTCTATATCTGGTTGTTAATATCTATTTAAGTAGGTATGTATTAAAAAAATACTATATATGTACGTATATCAGTCTCTGGCAGCCATATCACAAGCTTTGCTTAGTTTGGGGTCAGATGACAACATAGGCTAAGTATAGCTTTCTCCCTCTACGGATGACAATGAAAAAAACTACACTGCATATAAGTCAAAAATTATCAAAAACAAAAGGCAGGTGTACGCTCAACTTCTTTAAAGTTTTTTATTTAGCTTCTAAAAGTTAGTAAATACCGATAACCGAATTGTTTGATATGTGAAATACGGCATTTTGAGCGTATTATCAGGTAAGTTCGCCTCTACCTGCATAAAGTAGCACATACCCTCTATTTTCGTCAATGACACTTGAAGTTTCTCCATACATTATCGCGTAGGGCGGGATATAATTGGGACAAATACGGGGAATATTGGCGTCCCGTCCTAAGTAAACATTCTACACCGGATACCTATGCTGCGACTTCAATCTTGCAGCTTAGATATGGTTTTAACCATAAAAATTGCATGTCATTTGTAGTTTTTTATTTTTATTTATGATGATTTTTTTTTAAAGTAAAGGGAATGAAATGTTTGAAATTTATTATTTTTAATTCGAATTGAAAAGCATGACTTTTTATTCTACTTTACTTTGGAGAGTGATTATTTGGTACAAATAATATAAGTAGGTACAATTTCATTCCGATTAAAATACATTAATGTATCTTCATATTCTTCAGAATAAAATTCCACATTCGTTTACACCCTGAAAAAACATTCCCCTTCGCATGTCAATAAGCCACCCGGAACGGCAAAATCGCCATCTGACCTTTCTTACACAAAGGTTACGTACAAAAAGTGTCGCAAAAAGCGCGCAATGTCCACATGCGACACACGTGCACACGAGCAGGCGCGCACTATGCGTAGTGACTATGATTCCATCTGTGGTATGCGATGTGCAAGTGCGCGTCGTTCTCACGTAGGACAAAAAGTGAGCGAGCGTGATTTATCGACGGCGGAGCGAATCGACACCCACCCTCGCGCCGCAGCGCGAAGTTTACTACCTACCCTTGAATTCGCGTTTATATTCATGCACTGGATACTTATTAGAGCAGTAAATATAGATATTAGCCATAAAATGGATAAACGACGGAAGAACAAAGGAAGAGGAAGGTTTTTACCCAGCGAGACAATAAATTAGTTTAGTAAAAAAAACTGTTATGTGCAATCCAACTGTTTTACTATTGTACCTAAGCTACATATATAATTTATGTATTGAATGTCGGTTAGCTTGTATTTAGTTTAATTAATTTAAAAAAAATACGTCTAGGCTAGTAAAAAACTATCAGTCAATTATTTTGACATTTTCATAATTGACTATTTCAGTCACAGACCTATATCCAAGTAGACGCCACAAGTCGACCTACCTTGCATTTCCAATACAATTATAATTAATCGTCATAATTAAGTCCGGCTAAAATCAGTCTTTTCAATCGGTGTCGCGACAACTCGTGTCAGTTTGAAACGAAAATGGGCAATCGTACGTACTGAGTTGTAAGAATATCGCAAATAGAGTTGGTCGACAGAATAAAGACATTTCTTTTCACTTTTAGGTGCGAAAAATTAGACACGCTTGGTTTTCAACTTTTCATACAATTTGGACCGCTTGTCAAGTCCACTTAGATATAGGTCTGAAACACCAGTCGCAGTGTTTTCAAAGTCAAAAAAAAAAAAAAAAGTCAAAACATAGCGTGGCAAAAAGAGGAAAAGGTAATGGAGGCCCTATAAAAATAAGCGATGCATAGATTAAATACACTTTATTACACTAAATTCGATGGATTCTATAACCTCAAATAACCTCTAAATTCAACCTGAAATTAACAACATGTTTAGTCATTCTGATATGTGACAAATAATAACATCAGAACATAATGCTGCCAGCATTCTGGCCACTTTTCCCTCCACCGAAGGGCTTTTAGATTAGTATTTTTAATGATTTTGATAATTTATAGTTCATTTTAATTTGTATATAATAATAATCTTTGATAATAATTAGGTAGTGATAGTTTTAGTTCTTATTATGTAAAATTATATTGTTATTTAAAAAAAAAAAAAAAAAAGCTGATAAATAACATCAGATCCGTTTCTATGCTTTTTGCCAGATTTTGTAAGATATGCAAGAATAAATATTTACAAATGTACGGCGAAATGGTAACGATATGCAAATGTCAAAAATGAAAGAACTGTTATTTTCAATATTATTTACACATCCAACCGTAGTGATTTAAATTATTCAGATATTTAGATCACGCTGCACGATTTGATAGGCTTAATAAATACTTTAAACACACGGAGAAATAAGCAAAAAAACATTAATTAACGACTTAACACTTCATTAAGATGTTGATGCAGAAGATACACATTTTATTATGCCTCTTCGTAAAACGAGAACAGCCGCTATTGGTTTATTAAAAAGAAAACTGATTTTATGACACATAACTAGTATCATAAAATAAATGAAAGCAAATCATTCTTTAAAAATATATTGCGCTATTAAAACAGAAAACGGTTTATTTTAGAAAATAATTATTAAGATCTTTTTCTAAATATATTTTCTTATTGAAATTAAACGTTTTTAACGGGATTTATCGCGTGTATTTTACATTATTGTAATTCCTGACGTTTCAAAAAGATAGACTAGATGACTTAATTTTTTTTTTATGGAAGTGTTATACTTACAGCTTCCTCTTAAGCAGAAAATCATTATACTTTTTTCTGTTCATGCTACTAAGAAAAACTTTAAAGTTACACTAAGGGAGTCAACACAATAGCACTAAAAGGGCAAAATGGAGCGAATGCGAGTACCTTAACGATACGACGCCAAGTGCGATCTACCCTCGCATTCAAAACCTCTTTGTCGCAAAAAATAAACGCAATGTAATCGTAATCGCGAGTTTGACGCATCTGAATTCACGGGTCACCGTACCCGACTCTATGCGAATGAATTTCAACCGTGAATGGAAACTTTAAGCTTCAATTTCGTTCGGTAGGTAACTTTGTTTTCGTAGAGCGAAATGTTATGTTCTGTGAATAAAATCGTGTTTTTGTTTTTCGAGTTTTCGCAAATGATATTAACGGCCAACGATCACATATTAATGACCGCGGGCCGAACTAGGGCACGCAATTTTAGGGTATTATGATATTTGGTAAATGTGGAAAATGATAATTATATCCGCATTTACAAATATTAAACGTATGTTTATTTTTTTTTACTTCTCTGAAATATAGCTATGATGAGCTAAATCAAGATGGTTTACTTATGGATTCTAAATCATGAATTTTTTATTACCTGAACATATTGGGTGATCCTAATTATCAGCAACTCATTTAGGCATCGATACTGCTGGCATCAATATGGGATGTAAAGCTTCACAGGTTACTGATACTACTAAATCAATAAATATTCAGGACATGTTCGCACACATGGCATCTGGCCCCAAACTAAGCAAAGCTTGTGATATGGCTGCCAAAAACTGATATACATACATATATAGGTATTTATAATACATACTTAAATAGATATTAACACCCAGATATAGAACAAACACAAATGTTCATCACATAAATGTGTGCCCTGGGTGGGAATCGAACCCACGCCCCCAAGCACAGAAGACAGGTTCACTACCAACTGGACCAACGGGCTATCGATTTATAGAGCTTTAGGCCACATCTGTATTTACCCAATTTTGTTCACGTCTATGCAAGGCCTATCTATTTTTCCCAATCTTGCTAACCTTAGGTATGGTAGACTTCCGTGCATCGTGGCCGATCGCAGCCGCGCGCTGCTGACACGATTTGAAAATGTAATTAATGTATGGCGACGTCAGTCGTCGACCGCACGCGTCTGATGCAGACTTAGGAAGCGACGCCATACATTTTCATAGTGCGAAGTATTGTCACAGAAGACATAATAGACAAATCAGCCGCGCGCGTTAGACGCGTGCGTCAGACGCGCGTGGCTGCGATCGGCCGCGATGCACGGAAGTCAACCTTAAACGTCGCATATTAGGGTGAAATTTCCTTATAACCACATTGAATACAAAGTTCAAATTTAGTTCAAAAACTTTTTCATTGAATAATACGATAGGCTTGTACTTGACCGCCACCAAGCCTGATGTTAAGCGATGATACGGTCTACGATGGAGCACGCTTGCCTAGAAGCTGATTCACTCGCGAGTTGAAGACACCCAGATTGATTTGTGTGAGAATCAACAGCAAATGATTGATGAATTTTTTTAAATAAAAGACAGGAAAAATACGAGTTTATGCGATAACAATATTCTTAACTAGAGTTGATAAATGTTTCGTTAGTAATTAATTCTTTAGAAACTTAAATGAATTGAGAAATCTACAAACTTAACAGATTATTCAAATGTGTTGATTTATAAGTCTATTCAAAACCACCAAACGTTTCATTCAGATATTTTCATTATTATAATTTGTTATGGAATAGATATTCGATGTTCTTTGAACTCTTCTATTTGGATCACATTAAATGTAAAGTAATTAAATATTACTATTATAAAGTTATATGATTATTTACGGGATATTTACCGTGGTAAGGTTGTGGAATGAGCTCCCGATATTACCACCCGCATTCTTCAGTCTTCCCGTGAACATGGTGCATGTAACTGCGCCGAAATATCGGGAGCTCATTCCACAACCTTACCACGGTAAATATCCCGTAAATAATCATATAACTTTAGTGAACAACCGTGATAGTTTAAAACAGTGTATTACTATTATGTTCTTAAATTCAACGCGCACTGGAATTCAATAACTTTGGTTGGCTCAATATCGTAAACTATTTGGTTTCGGACTGTTGATTCCTCTGCTCGGTTCCACTAGTGGGTCCAGTAGGATTTCAACCTACTCATGTCTCCACTGCTTAAAATGAGTGGAGTCAGGTTACGTGAATAATTTTATATAGCTCATTTTTTTAGCCCGTTGGTCTACTTGATAGTGATCCTGCCTTTTGCGCTTGGAGGCGTGGGTTCGATTCCCACCTAGGACAAACATTCATGTGATGAACATTTGTGTTTGTTCTATATCTGGGTGGTAATATCTATTTAAGTATATGTGTATGTATATCAGTCTCTGGTAGCCTTATCACAAGCTTTGCTTAGTTTGGGGTCAGATGACCGTGTGTGCAAAAATGTCCCGATTTTTTTATTTTTTTTACTAGAATAGATGCACAGAATTGAATACAAATAACACATGATTGAAATAAAATCAAATAGAGGCGCTTTCATAATTATTATTTTTGACGCTCGTATGCAATGACTTAATGTTAGTATGTATTTTTAACCGACTTCAAGAGGAGGTTATCAATTCGACTGTATGTTTTTTTTTGTTCCTTTTTTTTGTATGTTTGTTACGCGATTACTCCGCCAATTTAGAGTTGTTTTTGATGATTCTTTTTTTGGTTGGTAGGTCATAGCTCATAGGTGGTCCCATAATTTTTTTATCGATATTGATTCAGTGCTTTTTGAAAAATCTACAAAAATATCTACAAATTCAATGTACATTGGAACATTGGACAGTGCCACCAACTTAGCTGTTAAGGTGGACAACATTGGAACTACAGTTATTTCTTGGTGAATTTCACACTTTGTTCTCTACTAGCGACGCTGTCAACTAAACAGCAAACATCACAGATCTACTACTGACAAACATAGAGGCACAGACTTCAAAAAACAAAGAAGTGTCTCCATGGCGACCATGATGCGACCATGCCCTGTTGTTTTTTGTTAAATTTTTCACGACCATGGATACAGAGTATTTGAGTCGTAATATTAATTAGTGTCGTGTATTTAGTATTAAATATTTTATATAGTGTTCAATAGCGTCAAACAAGCCAGTCAAGCAGAGCTAATCATGCACGGTCAAGTCAAACTCATGCACTAGTAAAGTGGTGGAGGCTTTACAAGAGGCTTCTATGGAGTTTTGGACCCTTATTAGGGTTTATTATTCCTTTTTAGGGTTCCGTATCCAAAGGGTAAAAAGGGGACCTACGGGTTAACTGAGCCTACGCTATCTGCATGTAATGTCTGTCCTACCTTTTAACGGCTGTCTTTTGAACCGTAATAGATAGCCAGTTTTTTTTACAGAAATTGTAAATTACAGCGTATTAAGTTAACAAATAATAATAAAATCAAAAAGTAAAAACTAAAAGTGGCCCTACAACAAACGTATTTTTTACGTATTTTTGTAATTGGTCAAATGTAAAAACGGCAATATGTAGGTACAAGCGTCAAACTTGGCATGATTATAGTACACACTCTAAAGTATAACAGTAGGTAATAAATAATGGCAAAGTGTGAGTCAGTGACAAATGTCTGTTCAATACCATGTTAACCAAGGTAGAGCGCGGTCGGTACTTGGATGGGTGACGGGGCAAGGAAGTTATTAGGGTATAATATATACCATCCTTGGTGACGGGTGATGGCACCTGGACGTGATGTTTTTTGCACTTTTTGTATTTTGTGGTGGTACGGAACGTACGCGAGCGCGCTCAGTGCGCGAGCCCGACACGCACTTTTTTATCTCTGCGGAATAAATCCCACTAAAAATTTAAAAATAAAGATAATTTTTAGAAAAAAAAAGAACCGACTTCATGATTATACCTTCATATACAAACTAAAACTAAAAAGTAGAAAATAATATTTAAATAACTTCAAAACAATGAGCATTACAGGACAATCAACGAAATTATTAATACATATATTACCTACTTATATACATATTTACAATTTATAATCAGTTATTTTTGGAGTCGGTGCCAGCCAAAGCAAAAATAACCTTAATAGATACCTACTTGATTAATCTATTAATATTTATGATATGAATGTGAAATAGAGATAAATATAAAAGAAATCGAACAAAGGCTAATAATTGAAAAGAAGCGCATCAAAATTTATATGCATTTAGACACAACCGTCAACGGGAATTCCGCACATCAGCTGTAAGACTACAGGTGCCAAAAATTAAACTTCAGTGCAGAAAACATAATATCAAAATAGACTGTAGAAAAGTATTTTCCTACAAAGGCAGGATTAACCCTTTGCTGGCACCGACTCCAAAAATAACTGATTATAAATTGTAAATATGTATATAAGTAGGTAATATATGTATTAATAATTTCGTTGATTGTCCTGTAATGCTCATTGTTTTGAAGTTATTTAAATATTATTTTCTACTTTTTAGTTTTAGTTTGTATATGAAGGTATAATCATGAAGTCGGTTCTTTTTTTTTCTAAAAATTATCTTTATCTTTTTTACGAAAGTAAAAAAAACAAAATGTTAACACATTTCTTGTACTCCTTACTTGTTTAACTTTTTATTTTGTTAGGATATCTGCCATGATAAAATATTCCGTAATAAACACCGGCCAAATGCGAGTCGAACCATGCAGCGAGTATTATCATCTTAATTAAATAAAATAAAAACATATTTTGTAAGTACCGTTTCTACTTACTACATCTATAAATAAAAATTAACGCGCGACATACGTCGTGAAAATCCAGCAAAATTATAAAAAAAAAGTATAATGAACTCTTGAACTTTTGACGTTCGAAAAGACTACATAAAGAGACCAACGAACCACGACACTTGAATTATTTAAATTAATGGCAACTTGTATTAACCGAGCTCTGAACTTGAATATATTGATGGGTGTTACAAACAGATTTAAGTTTGAAATGAGATTATATCAAAACGAGGCAGATTTTGATTTGACCACAAGAAGAGACAAAACTATGAGATTCTAGAGAAAATATTTCTGTTGAAAATTACAAGATTATACACATATAAACAAGAGGGAATTAAAAGACGAAGCGAGCTGTCAATACGATAATTTTAAAGATCTCTGAACGACAATAGTGTATTATGCAATAAATGAATAAAGTACGGATTTAAAGCGAGGGCCATAAATGAATCACGAGCAAGTGAAGGATTCTAGTGATTCATCATGATTGAATCACGGGCGCAGCGAGTGATTCAAGGGTTAAAATCGTGATTGATGGCCCTCGATATAAATTTGTTTTATTCAAGAGTTGCATACTATACTTTATACCATGACTACGAGAAAAATAAAGTTTTAAGGAGTTTGTATCGAGTATTTTTTGCACAAGGAAGTTGTATAGCATTGAGATAAAAATCTAATATATTGGTGTTCTAAATTCAAACATCAAAATAGTGATAAAAATGCTTACTGTTTTCAGTGAATAAAATAAGGTTTTTAGAAGGGGAATGGTATAAAACATTAACGATCTCTGAAAGAGTGTAAAAACAAAACAAAAACGTAAAATAGCATAGAATTCTGAACTTCACAATTCTAACCGATATTTTATTCGTCAAGTGCTGGTATTTTTCCGGTTTCTAAACTTTGTCAATCTAGAAACTTGTAGAAAGCGCAGACATCATCGTTTAATTTAACTGAGATTTGGTGATGACGCATTTAAACAGAACATTCCGCTATTCTTGTAAAGTACGACTAAATAATAACGTTATGTAAACTTAGAAAGCTATGCAAATTCGCAGCCCAGACTAAATCGAATAAAAATAAATCTCAAAAGACTCGTTATATTTATTTAATAAGTATTTTTATAGTTACTAAACCCGAGGTTATGGAATCGAAACTGTCACCGTATACAACTTTAATATGTAAATAATCATGTTTTCCGTTCAGCCATATGTTATTCATTTGCAAATTATATTAATTTATAATATCAGATCAATATTTTCTAAGGCAAATACAATTATGAAAATGACAATTTTGCACAATAAATAAAATAAACGTGTCATAAATTAAATAAAGACATGATTATTAAATTTTAACAATGGTGTTCCGATTTAAATATGTATTGGTTACAATTTACAGTTACGCAAAGCTTTAAAACAAAATGCATGGTTAACTAAATAATATTATATTTAAAACAAAATGTCATAACCAAACGCGTACAAAAATTACATAAACCTTTAAAAAAGATGACTTCACGAGAAATTAAATACAGGATTCATCCCGAAATTTTCTACCCTAGAGGTGTAAGAAAATATTACACCTCTAGGGTAGGGTAGAGTGCAGTAACTATGCCATGGTTAAACTTATACCGGCTATCATAATAAAATGCGTACTCGTGTAACTGTTGATGAGTACCTGTATCTGGAGCTAGTCCTGGACATCGATTCAGGTCCGTTATAGTATTTTGTTAACCGACTTCAAAAAGGAGGAGGTTATCAATTCGAATGTAAGATTTTTTTTTTTGTTAATAAAAGCACTTGCCCTATAAAAATAAAACCAGCCAAGTGCGAGTCGGGCTCGCGCATTGAGGGTTCCGTAACACCACAAAATACAGTATTTATCAATTTAATAAACCGACTTCAAAATTAGTAAAATATAGCATTACGATTCGGTGAGAGAAAATGAGGTCATTCAAATAATCCAATTACCAGTTATAACTTGGTAATTAATTAACAAAAATATGTCACCGACTCACACTTGGCCATTAACTATTATTTTTTGTTATACTTTCGAGTGCGTACTATAATTATGCCAAGTTTGATGCTTGTATGTATTAGGTTAGCGACCTGCGAAAGGCGGCTGGTGGCAAGTGAATGCGAAAAGCAGAAGATCGTGCCTTGTGGCGTTCTTTAGGAGAGGCCTACGTCCAGCAGTCGACGAACATTAAATAGGCTGATGATGATGATGATGATGATGTATTAGGTACCGTTTTAACATTGGAGCTAATACAAAAATACGTTTGTTGTATAGGGCCCCCCTTTTGTTTTTACTTTTTGACTTTTTTATTATTTTTTAGTTAATCTGCCGTAACATTACATATTCTGTGAAAATTTCAACTAGCTATATATTACGGTTCGAAAGATACGGTAGGACGGACGGACAAATAGACAGACAGATAATGTAGGCTTAGTAATAGGGTCCCGTTTTTACCCTTTGGGTACGGAACCCTAAAAACATAAGTACAAACATTGCAAATTAAATAAAATCTTGTAAAAAAGAATAATTATAGTCGGTTTATAATCCGCGAAGATTATTGCGTAACATACACATAAAAACATACATTCGAATTGAGAACCTCCCTATTTGAAGTCGGTTAAAAATGATATAGCACCTCGATCCAAAAATAATGCAACATCTACCTGCTTTGTCAGTATAATGTTATGAAATAGAAATAATAGCACACACGTAACAACACGGTGTGATATCCGTAAATATGCGACAGAAAAAAACTTTACCTGGGACTCTCATTTCACCATATGATATTGCAGTAAGAAAACGTATTAAGGTAAATCAAAACTGCCCTATTTTAAGCGATATAAAGTTCAAATTTAAAACAACACATTGACCAGAATTGTTTTGTATAGTTGTCCAGTAAAAAGATACTCATTGTATGCAATAGCAACCTGTGTTACTTTTTACAGCGCAAATTTATCCTTTAAATGTAAGAGCTTTATGGGACAAATTCGTTTGATAGTGTCGTTTCTAATAAGAAGGGTCTCGTCACAGACGATTTGAAGGCGAGATTGTAACCCAATATTGTGCACACGACTTTTGAAAAAATATAGACAATGCGATGCGTTGGTGGCCGCCGTATGCGATGAGATGATCTGGGTACACCAAACTGGTTAAAGGTCTTTTGGAATAAATAGTCTGTTAGTCATTGTGTATCAAATAAAATGGGAAACGAAAAAAACAACACGTCTTTTGACGATAACTCATAATTATCAATCTGACACTGTGACTATCAAATTCAAGAATTTACATCCATATAGAAGTACCATCCTTCTCCAATCTGTATCTGGATACTTCTTTTAAGAAGAAACTGAAATTACTTAAGCGGCATACATAATAGATAAAACCAAACTTAGCTAAACACGCACAACACAATTTATTTTTAATTGATTCTATCCACCTATAAAGCACAAATCAAATCACGGGAACAAAACGGAAAAAACTGAGTCGAACGCATTACTCGCAATACAGGGTCTCGTACCTGACTTTACCGCAAAAAATGTATGAAAAAATACATATAAAAAATATGATTAATGAAGGTGGAAATGAAATAATTTAGAGTATCGCAGGTACTGTGCCCGGGGGTAAAGTGGCGATTTTTTAACCATTGTGCATGTGACGCGCGAACCTCTGTGCTGGTCCTGACCATTATCATTTTAAATTGGCATTAGTCATATTTTGGAGGTGAAGATATGGCGTGGGAAACAGAAATCAATAGGTCCATCAAATATTTCAAGAATTTCAATAAAATTATGTTGAAGTAAGTGCTACAAGAACCTTTACAGCACTTAGAAAACTTGGTAGATGTTGATGTTGTTCTATTGAACGTGGGATCGAAAGAGTGACGATATATGAAGGGCTAGGTAGTGACTGGTAGTGAAAAAGAGAAGATCAGATGGATCGGTCTGAGTGGCATATAGGAGATAGGCTTATATCCAGCAGTGAATATGGCTGGTCATGGTGATGATTAACTGTTTTACTAGTCTCAATGGTCACAAGACGGATAGCTAAATACCGAGCAAGTAAATAACAATTGCTCTAAAAGAAATAAATTCATTCATTCAGACAATGCACAGCCTAAACGTCTGGGTCTAGAAGCATGAAGTGTTCCTAATATAATGGAAACGAGCACTAAGGAAGGACTTTTTATAAATTCATCCCCTAAAGGAGTTAAATAAGGGTTGAAAGTTTGTATGGAAGTTCGTAATTTTTTAAGTAACGTGATACTTACTCGTAGACTTCTGTTTATAAGTAAGAGTAAATTGTATAATTTTTTTGTCAACTCATCCCCTAAGGGGTTAAATAGGAGATGAAAGTGTGTATGAACATTTGATCACTTTTTGATGTTAGAAACGTCGATATTTGTGTATCTAACCATGAAAATCTAAAAAAATGAAAAGTTAAGAGCTCGTATACATACGTAGAAACGAACAAAATCCAAAGTTCCAAACTGTTACTAAGATGCGATCAGACGATAATTTTACCTGTATCGTTCTTACATAATATCCTTTCCTGATACGTTGCTGACTAATTGACAAAGAGATGAATCTCCACAGGTGCTAAAACTCCAATGTAACGCTCTAAGCCGGCATTATCTAGATGCGATAACAAAGCGCCACATATCCTCGTATTGTAAATGTTTACAGCCGCGGAGGTAATTGTTAAATTTTATTATTCCACCATACTGGTACCGCTCGTTATTAACATGTATTCGTTAACGTACTTCGGATTTTATCACGTTTTTTTGGGTATTTCAAATAGGTAGATTTCAATAGTGCCTTCTCATCTTATTTTCTGTAACATTTGACTTTAGACACGTTGTCTTGTCTTGTCATGTTAGAAGCCAGTTTCCCGCCACAACGACAGTTTGTTTGTCAGTTTTACTAGTCATGTTTTATTTCATGGTTCTAAATGTTTTATAATTAAACCTTAGTTTTTAAAAGACACGTTGCTGATGTTTTGATAATGTAACGCCTGATAATGTTTTGTAATCTATAATCTTTTGGACTGTATCTTGTTTGTATCTTCTTTGTAATTTTTATATTAAAGAACTTTTAAAATCATATCAATCAATCGATTTCCCGCCACAACTATCTCGCTCGCGCTTGTTGAAAGATTAATAATATAACAGGCATTATCTTTAGAATAACATCACATATGTTCATGTTGATATGTAATATTTGGCGGAGGAGTGGGCTCGCTAAGTAACAGTATGAATTGTAAATTCTAACGAAGATTTAAAACATTTAATACCTCCAGTAAATTTGAGCTGAAATCTACCATTTCGGCTAGCACTTGATGCCATCTGCGTTTTTTTGTTTATTTTCCTCTGATTTGAATGTTAATACAGACTTTTTTACTGGTCTCTATGTTCGCAATTCGGCAATACATCATACCCATCGACAATTATTGTAATTACAGGTAATCGTTGTATTTTTATGTATTGCAGCCTGGTTTTTTGTTCATGATAACTGACCATTTAATTTTGGCCCCGTCGATTTGTAGAGCTAACAGAAATTGTGAACAATTTCTACAGCGTTGTTTTACTTGTTTTTATGCACAGAGAGGTCAATATAAAATTGTCTAGGAGTAGTTAGGTGTACGAATCGTGATCTAGGTATGCTAAGTATAGACTTAGATTATCTAAAACACCAATATTGATGATGATAGGTTAATTCCTATTATTACAGAAAAGGTTGAATTAAACTAATTACAAGGAGGTGTCTACTAAATAAGGTCTTAGAATAATACGTTTATGCAGTACATTATTAGATGGCGCCGTCTCATTAATTTTTGTTTTAGGTTCTCTTTCATCGATTCTCCTTAAAAAAACGCTCCTATAATTAACACAAAAATAAATAATTACAACTGATTTCACGGGAAGATTATCGGGATTTTCTGATTTCGTCCCCTAATTACCAACCCTTCGAGGTGGAACATTTTCTTCAAAATTGAATGGGACCATCCTTGATATATAGGATAACTATACATGTTTTTTTTTTAATAAAAATTGGCAAATTTATCTTTAACTTAAAACAGTCGCATTCAGAACCTCCTGTTTTAAAGTTGGTTGAAAATAGGCTGATAGCCGAAATATTTTTTTCTATTAAGAACCCCTATGGGATAGGAGATTAAGTTATGGTTAAGTTTTTTTAACATTAAATCATTCTATCATTTGCTACATGCGTCATGAATCAACAACGTAATATCGCTGGGAATTGATTTTAACCGTCATCACACTTGGGTTTTTGGACAGTTCGAAATATCGGCTGCCATCCTATCAGTCATCAAAATTTAGAACTGTCTACTAAAAACATTTAAATCGTTTCGTTGGTTCATAATTGCAAAGTGCAGAAGCTAGAAAATAATAATAAAGATTGAATAGTTATTAGTTATTCTACGATATTCTCTACATTGCAACGTATCTAAATAGGCGTTGATTGAATTAAACGATCTATCATGTTCTATACTCATTCTAAAACTCGACTAATTGCCAGATGATTTGTTTCGTGTACGGCGAGCAATAAAAATAACCTTTACCCAGAGTAATAACAGCCAATAATATAGTTATTGCAAAAAATATAATTGTAGCCGCAAACCAAAACAAGAATTAAACGTAGACTATAATCGTTGCACTTGGGTTTAAGACTAGACTTACCACACTAGGGGCATAAATGGTATAATATAAATAATTGTTCTCACGGTAAAAGTGTTCAGATTATGGCTTAATAGAAAACACTCAACTGACCTGCAGTTACGATCTAGACTGACCTAGAGGGAACTAGTTTTCACACCCACTCGTTCTAGAATAATGAAATTTTGCTGGTTTCTTAACAACACGTACTTTATTTTTAGAGGCTGATTTACTTTGATACAGTACTTCAATCTAGCACTGGATTCTAGATGCTGGTCTCGATTGAAGTGCGAATTGTGCACTGAATTTAAACACTGTATCAATGTAAATCAGCCACAGATCGATTTACAGATCTTCTACTTAAAGCGAAAGGTAAGATAAAACGGCACCCCTGTTTAAAAAAACATAACATGGCCGTTTTCGGTGGTAATAAATTGTACTATATGATACCTTATGATACTAAAAAAAATATTAGTGAAAAAAATACTTCATGACCTTCCACCGAGAACCTGAAGGTATCGAATTGTTATTTACTTATCTTTTAGTATACCTGCTTTGTTTTTTTAAATGAGCTACCTTTCGCCTGAATAAAAATCTTAAGTTTAACCAAAATCGCCTAACTGTGTTTTGAGTCTGTCACAGGCTCTAGAATAAAAAAAATGCATTATTTTAAAATCCTTCCTTAGTGCTCAACTAAAGACTAAACTAAGAAAATATTTTTGAAAATCAATCCCCTATAGGGGTTTATTAAGGAATGAAAATGTATGCATAAAAGTTCATCGGATTTTGCGTAAGGGCCGAATCAAGGAGGGCAAGTGGATGTTGAATGTTTGAATTTAAATAAAACATACGCATCCGGAGTCACGGGCAACGACTAATAGTGTAGAAAACTCTAGCTAAAAACACCTACGGCGACGTCGAGACGGCACAATAAGATTGCGGTGCCAAGCACGCAATCTCTCCTGTGAGGTTGCAAAGGCCAAGCATCGAGAATAATTATTAAATCTAACTATACCGACGACACGTTGAAGAATAAAAGTTATATAGATACGTATTGTAGAAAAGGAACTCTATAATAAAGTCGCTTCAAACGATTTGAGCTGTACAAGAGTTATTTCCGTATAATAAAAAAGTTTGCCGTCACGGCAGATGTGAAAAATTACGGCATAAGTGTTCGTCATGTCGTTTGCCGTCACGGCATACGAGTCGGTTTTGCTGCCATGGCGCGCCAATAGATGTTTCACATCAAAACAAAACATCGCTCCAAATAATTTGACTTATACTCTCTCCTCTTTTTTGTCACGGGAAACGTGCATAGGGCAAATGGTAAGAACCGACATACATACACTCGGCCGCATGTAATCCGACCCAACAGATGGCACGCTCTTTGCACTTCCGAAAATTAGAAAAAAAAAGTGCTTAGCTTAGACCTCGGAGCAAAAAGTAGAGTTGGCGAATGGAACACTTTACAAACAACGTTGGGTTCCGTATGGATGAACTTTGTCATAAATTATTTTATTTTTCAATTCACAGTTTGGCAGAATCTTGGCATAAAAATATATTGATACACAAACGTTTATAGTAAGCAAACAACGACACGGAGTTCTTAAAAACTACGTGCATAGTCATATGACCATAACCCATTTTACTTACACATGTGATGTGATTTTACGGTCGAATTTCATTATTTTGTATTTAATTTATAAATTAACGCTGATAAGTCCGCGTTTGACCACCAACTCGCCTGTTGGTAAGCGACGATGTGGTCGAAGATGAAGCACGCAGACTTACTACTTACTTAGATACCTATTCACTCTGGCCTTGAAAAGGCCCAGGTTATATCTCTCAGGAAACAAGGAAGCTGGCAGGTTGTTCCAAACTTTGGCCGTACGGATTAGAAACGTAGAATCGAAACGTTTGGTTATCCAAGGAAAATTATATAGTTCTTTATCACACGAAACAAAATATAATTTTAAAACAGAAGTTTATACATTTTCGAATTAAACTATATTATCCTAAATATGTGAACACAACATGATTTCAACTATAAATTAGTATTTAGTTGAAAATATATTACATTTATCATAGGTCGTAAAAACAATATTTCAGACATCTTTTTAAAAGACAGATTTTGATTTAAAATATCAATAGAGTTAATTATAATATCGTGTTGTTTATTTTGTATTAAACATATTTCTCTGATTGAATAATAGGCTTGCACTGGACCGCCACTTCGCCTGATGCCTCGTCGATAGAAGAAACCTGGAAGAAAGCAATCCACTCGGGACTTGAAGTCACCCAGATTGTATCTATCTATGAATGGGTCAAGTATAGTTAATCTATACTAATATTATAAAGAGGAAAGATTTGATTGTTTGTTTGTTTGTTTGTTTGCATTGAATAGGTTCCGAAACTACTGAACCGATTTGAAAAATTCCTTCACTGTTGGGAAGCTACACTATCCCCAGTTAACATAGGCTATATTATATTTTCAAAAAAAAATAGGGTTCCTTACTAAAACTCCAATAATGTATTCCAAGGTGTAAAAAAATAATATTTACAATTTTAACTTTGCGTGTTTGACAGTTCTAAGACAGGACAACGTCTGTCAGGTCAGCTAGTATTGAATAAAATGTTAAAGACTATTGAATACCTAATCTACCGGTGTACGTCTTTCAACTCTAGTGAATACACTCCAACTGCATGTGCGGAACCCTCGGCACGGCCGTGTAGCGTGTCATGTCACACATCTGTTGCACGATCGGTCTATCATCAGACATATTGGATACTAGTAAATTTTTAATGTTTATTTATTGGCAGGTTGTTATTTTTATTTTCAGGAACGACAAATTTACCACCACAGTATAGATGTGTGTACTAATTCTTTACCCAACATGCTGTACGCTATTAACATTTGGCTTATCTTTAGACCTTCAACCTTCGACCAAAATAAAATGAATGGACAGGCCCAGAAGCGTATTTTTGAAGATAACAAAATGAGTGCCGGCTCTCATTTCGTTTCAGTCGGTCTCTAGCCGTAGGAAGTGCAACACGTGTCTATAGTTACTCTGACAAATAAAACATTCAAATCGATGTACGAATATAAGCCGAGGACAAAATATATTCGACTCATCGACACATCGCCATTAACTGTTCAAAACACGCTTTCTTCTGGTAAACTATATACACAAAAACAAACCAACAAATTAATAACCGCATGTCAAAGAATACATTAGCCATAGATAGTCACTATATTAGTAGTCTCAGATTAGACAAACAAGGGAGATATGGTAAGATGGCGTGGTGGGTGCGACAGCATCTGACCTAGGTATGTATATCATGCTTGATGCCTTTAGTCAAACTCACCCTGCATACGACCTTGCCGCCTTTTTGCATATTATTATGCACTATTAGTTCATTGCTGTCGCTGCAAGTTTGTTCACGCATAATATGTGTCGTACTTACATTTTTTGTAAGTTTTAGTGAGCGGGTATGTTTATTTTTTATTTTTATTATCATACTTAATATTGTAAATGCGAAAAGTTTGTTGGTTTGTTTGTTCCTCTTTCACGCACCAACAGAGCAACGGAGAGTGACATAGGCATTTTTTCATAATCATCATCACCATTTTTCATCACTACGCGGGTGAAACCGCGGGGCGCAGCTGGTTTAGTAGGTATATATTAATGGTAATTATTGGCGGTACGCTGAAGTGGATAAAACACGGAGACATTTGAACACGATCGATAATTGTACTAAGGCATATCTTCTTGGTATGTAAGATCTGAGGTAGGTATGGTTAAATCACGGTCAAATGCCACCATTTCACCGATCATAAACGGTCATTAGCAAATATATTATACATTTGTAGATGAGCTGGTGACCTGCAGCCTACGATGTAGGGAAACCAACCGTTAGAAAGGCTCCGAAATATATAAATGATATAAATCTTGCTCTCGGCTTAATTAAAATCATTTAATCCGCAATCTGAATACATTATGGTGAGATGTCCAATAAACCACGGCGATGGGTGGAAACATACGGAACTGTATTACGGACGCGAACACTGCCTATAGTAATATGTAGAAAAGCTGAATTAATATTGGGGCAACATCTTGCTTTTAATGTAGCATACACAGATAAGTTATTTTTTTTTTTAATTAGAACGGCTGTCATGGCATTTTTGTAAGAAATTTATTGTATCCAGTTGCACCCATATAAACGAAACGTCAGTCATTCGAAATCAGTTAGCAACTGTGATGCGGAGTTCAACGCGTTGATCTAAATAATAATTATAAAAATTCAAAATTATTTATTCAAGAAATGTACATTATAAATTGTTACTGGCTCTAACTGCCAAACTGGGTGTTGGAAACCCGTGTTTTGGTAGAATGTTCAATGAAGGTTCACTCATAATGCTTGGTAACAGATTTTCCTTCTCATTTTCGTTCTATTTACTTCTCTTTTCTGTGGTGTGTTGTTAAGCACTGTCACAACACCACTTTACCTCCGCTAATGTTAACATCACACTTCAAACTAATATTATACACGAAAGTTTGTGTTTAATAGATTTACTCAGATTTGCAACTTGAAGTGGCATTGGGCAGGCTACATCACTCGAAGAACCGATAACCGATGGGGAAGGAAAGTTTTTGAGTGGAGACCACGAACCGGAAGAGGCAGCGTAGGTAGGCCTCCCACTAGGTGGACTGACGCCATCGTGAAAGTCAAGGGCATCTAGTGGATGCAGATGGCAGGCTCTCGTTCGGTGTAGAGTTCTAAAAGGGGGTATGTTCAGCAGTGGACGTCTTCTGGCTGATATGATGATGATATTTAGTGTGTAAGTTTGTGCGTTTATCCGCAATCAACTCCGTAATGGCTAAATAATTTTGCATTAAATTTGATAGAGTAGTAGTTTTTAAATTGATTAATACGATTTTGGCTGACCACTACCTAGAAGAAATCAATTCAGCTTGGATTTGATTGGAGTTCATACCCAGTAATAATATAAAGCGTACTATTTACTGTACTTATACAATTTATCCCGAAAAAAATGCTGTTCATGTAGTGGGTGAAACTGTGGGGCGCTGCTAGTGATAAATACGGTTATTATAATAACTAGAGCGATTATTTTTATCTACGATATTCCATACTACTCGCTCCAAATGGATTTAGTTGACGAACCGCCGAACAACCAACGGGAGAGAAAGAGTGAGAATATCATATTTTCCTCTCTTTCTCTCCCGTTGGTCACCAAATCCATACGTGTGTTAACACTATAAGCTTGTAAACGTTCACGCGGTAGCATGACTGTATCAGTCGTTATTTGTGTCCGTATGTCACTGCGTAGAGACATGCTGTTATACCGGTAATATGGAGGTAATCGCCAAGTGTTTCCGCCACGAGGTACGGTATCGACCACATCAGCATATAAATTAAATATGTACAATCAATTGGACCGACTATTCATTTACAATTTCACTTCTAACGCTACGAGATAAGGTTTAAATTATAGGAAATACAGCTTGTATTCTTTGCCCAAATTGGAAAGTACAATATTGGAATTCTAGTCTACCGAGATACGCAATTAGATATGGGGTCCAGTATTGCTTTTTATGATGGAGTAATAATTACAGATGCATCTTCCCAAGCTTGTTGTGATTGCTGTAATATTGGGAAAAGATTTTAATTTGTTTTGATTATTAGAAAATTAAATTCCGGCCTTATGATTAAAATTAAAGTTGAAACTGGCTTCGATAACAGACGTGGCGTTCACCTCTTACCAAGGGTTAAAATTTGTAAGTCGTTGCATGTCAAATAAAGTAGGGAGCTAACAAGGAGGTATTAACTTAGCGAACACAGATAATTAGTAATAGGTAACTTGAGCTTGTTAGGGTTCCGTACCCAAAGGGTAAAAACGGGACCCTATTACTAAGCCTACGATGTCTGTCTGTTTGTCTTTCCGTCTGTCCTACCTTTAAACGGCTGTAACTTTCGAACCGTAATAGATAGCCAGTCGAAAGTTTCACAGAATATGTAATGTTACGGCGGATTTACTAAGAAATAATAAAAAAGGCAAAAAGTTAAAAAAGGGGTCCCCATACAACAAACGAATTTTTTTAAAGGTATTTTTATATTAGCTCTAATAAAAACACGATAATTCACACAAGCTTCTTTGGTACGATTATAGTACACACTAAAATATAACAACAAATAATGGCCAAGTGCAAGTCGATGACAAGCTTACAAGTTGACAAGGTAGGTACTAATATAACATTTTTTTTTTACAAGATGCTATTTTTATATCGATTAGACATAAGTTCGTGTTAGCGATAGTGGCCGAGCGGTAGCACGTGCGCTTTACGATCTGACGGCACCCGGTTCGATTCTCGGCCCTGCACCAATGACATATTTAGCACTTAAATATATTATGTACCTACGTGAATAAACCGGTATGTCCAAGAACCCTCAAAAGTACAGACATAATATGACATTCACCAACAAGCATTGAGCCAGCGTGGTGGATTATGAAAGAAGGCCAGTGTCCTAGTAGTAGGGGCATGATAGGCTGATAATGATAAGTTGGATCGCGTTGGATCATAAACTAGTGGTATGCGATACTTGTAATAAAGAATCATCTTTGGCGATGTAGTGGAACTTTGATGCAAAATATCTCATTACATGCATATAAGATAGCCCGTTGGTCCAGTTGGTAGTGAACCTGCCTTCAGAGCTTGGGGGCGTGGGTTCGATCCCCATTTAGGACAAACATTTGTGTGATGAACATTTGTGTTTGTTCTATATCTGGTTGTTAATACCTATGTAAGTATGTATTTATAACTATATATGTATGTATATCAGTCTCTGGCAGCCATATCACAAGCTTTGCTTAGTTTGGGGTCAGATGATCGTGTGTGAAAAAATGTACCGAATATTTATTACTATTTATTTATTTATAAGTCAACTCACATGTATATGGACGATATATGATGCTAACTTATTCAATACTTCAAATATCCTTTACGACTCCTAGTGAAGTGTCGCCAAATTCCGGACTACAACAGTGTGGTTTGTGGGTATGGATCATCGTAATAACGTTTCGAGTGGCTTGTCATTCCGATTCGTGCATTCATATAACTTAACTTTTACCTAATTAAGACAGTACAATATTCTATTCCCATACATAAATAAGCAAAACTATTGAATATTCAAGCAAACTATGACAGTTACTTAACTATAACATCACCGAATTACAGTCGGCCAGAATGTTTATACAATTTTCGACTTTAAAACGCAAATGATAAGATTGACGAGTTTGTTTATGATAATTTTCTTTTCTTTGTTTTAGGTTCATCAGTCATGAAGACTACGCCGTGTCAGATAATCGGCGGCTATTGAAGTGTTAAACTCGATAAATTACCAACTACCCTGCGATTTATTTCTAGATCAACAAATACAACTTTTGACACTTTTTATAAACCTTAACTCTTAACATTTAAGGTGTAAAATGTAACATAGGAGTAAAATGGTATCTCCATATTTCTCAGTTTATGGATGTTTTATAGAGGCATGTTAAATGGGAAAGTCCAGCGAAAGGTCGCAGAGATATATTGTTATATTTTAAAACACATTTTATTAACATTTAATGAAGTACTACTAGTTTAAACATTGCGTAAGCTCGTGTGATTTATCGACAGAAACTTTGTTTTCAATGAACACGTACCGGAATGATCTCGTAAAATTAAAACGCCCACGTTTGAATTTTAAGCAGTTCTCATTAATGGAGTCTTCTTTATTTATCCTCCTTTTACTAATGCGATCTAGCCTTTATCTTGTCTGATGTAAGAGCATCTATTCTGTACGTTAATATTTTGAAATACAAATAACAATTAGATATGCTATAAAAAAATTACCTATGCCAATTCCAAAACCATTTCGAGATTTTATGTTACCAACCCTTATTTTTATACTCTGACCTTTTAAAACGATAAGATGCCATTTATTTTAACATAAAACTAAGAAATCATTCGACTTTCATTGTCCTCTAAATGACGTCACATTGTAGCATTTTACTATCTGTGCCTTTTAAGAATAAAAAATATTATAAATTTGACACACTGTTCGTCACACAGAATATAATATTTTTTCATTTCTGTGGTTTGACTGTCTAGTTTGTTTCAAGGCTGCCAACATGGGGTGCTATTTTCAGCTTCTCAACGCAACGATATTTTGTGCTATATGGCGACGTCATAAAATTTCAATTTTCAAAAAAATTACTTACATTACAAAATAACTACTGAATAGAAAACAAAAATATTGAAATTAATTTCTTAAAATAGCCTTATGTACGAAAAAAAAACTAAATAAAAACTTTACATACCGAATTTACCTAGTCTATTTCTATTCGGTCATCTTAACGTTATTTGTCAATAGTATTAGATATCTCGAGTGTTCAAGGAGGTAATCGTCCCGAATACTGTCACGGGATTTGTATACAAATCATCATCATAGTCATTGACATCTCATTAAGCCCATATCAGGCCATAACCTTCCTCCGTCTTTCGCCAATTTTCCGTTTAACGCCAGTCTTATCAATGTATTTCCTTAAAATGTGTTTATGCTATCCCGCAACCGCTGGATTGATCTTCCGGGGGGTAATACAAGCACTCTTCTCCGAATTAGACGTGTTTTATAAAAAAATCCTAATCAATTATAAAAGAAAACAGTGAATTGAATAATTAATAATGAATGCCAGTTGGGTCTCATTACACGTCGATAAATAAAGCCTAGCTCTCGGCGAAGTGAGGCACAACAAACCGTAAACTCGGTCCGATATTAATTGTAATCGCGACCGGTTTTATCCGTAAACAACGGATAGCGACCGTAAATCACCGAATGCGGTGAATTACGGCTGAAATGCACGACACTATGTGCGTTGCGCAATGTTCAAATAGTTTTGGGTAATGTGGATGGTGTGAACATTGTTTGTTTTGGATGTTAGAAATGTAGAATCTTATCTCGAGGCTTCTCATAGAAATTAAAAAGATCGAAGGTAAAAGATATCATTGAAATTACGTATTTTACAAGCCTTTATTTAAGTTGCCCCGTTAATATGTACGAGTATTTATTCATGGGACAAATCTTGTAACTGAATTTTAGACCAGTTCTGTTTTGCTAGTTAAGTTGATTTTGTTTAGTTAATAAAGGCCCTTACCAGTGCACATGGGTTGTTCAACAATCGATGATTTTGCATTAATCATGTTCTAGAATTCTAGAATGTTGTGAACGCCACCAACAAGCACCAACACAATGATAAGTTGCGACATTTGTTACTACAAAACTGATCTCCGCCAGTGTTGAACACAGCATTAATCTGACCAAGTGGGCAGACGTTTTAGTCATACTCGGAAATTCCAACCGCATTGGGCCATTTTAAAACATATCTGTTTCACTTATATAAATATCACTGCGTCGGGATGATATACTCATGTCTCTAATATATGCGGAAAAGTGATAAATCTCAAGTATTAGTATTCGAGCAGTAAACGTCAGCCCACGGCCGGACCAATTGTGTGTCGTAATAGATACATACAGATTCAACAATGGACGTTACATATGTCAAATTTTATGTTTCCACTATTTTGGTGAGCGTCTCTATTGAGGTAATGTCATGTTTTTCATACAAAAGCACTCTTTCATGCGTTAGAAGGCTTTGAACTGAGAAGGTTCTTATTTTCCGATCTAAGATAAACAAGACTTGGTTAAACTGATTTCTAAAGTCAACAATCGAGTATGAATTCTCTAAATTAATATTATGGGTTTAGAAGATAGGCGACACAGAGAAGACGTTGCATGCAATACCGTTTTATATGTTCTATATATGGATATTTTTGGCATGGAAAAAGCTCAAAAAGGGAGGGAGGGAAAGAAAAAGAAAGAGGCAGCTAAATACATACAAAAACATTGAAATGAAGTAATAAACCTGCTCGTCCCGAGTAAACCCATCTCAATAATCGATTCGAGGACAGAGTAACGGCTTCATCACTTGATTCGTTGATTAAAAATCATAACGATACCAATATCTTTCTCACATTATGGGACCGTCTATATTTCATAATTACAAACGTTACAAAATATCGATGACACATGAATATTGCATTAAAGGTAAGAACGCACTAGCACGCATTGCGACGTGGTACGACACGGGTCAGTGAAATACAAAAAAAACACTAGTACAATACGTACTGAGAAAAGACTGGGGGTCTAGACAAGAGCCACACGCTGTTAGCGTTCACGCCTGCGGAAAGATGAAATCTGAAGCTAATGTCATTTTCATACAATTTCATCTTTCCGCAGGCGTGAACGCTAACAGTGTGTGGCTCTTGTCTAGACCCCCTGATACGCTCAGCTTACCTCATAAGAGACACACATATCATTATGGTGGTAACGCATATCACATGATTTTTAAGTTTGCGCTGCAAGAAGCCGCCCGCCCTGTCATAAGAATGGAGAAGCTTTGCTAAAAAGTAGGTTTTTGAAAGGAGGTGACGAAGAAGAATAAGAAGGGACTTTCGTGTACATAATCACGATGACTAGTAGCTTTGCTAGTAGTAACCGTATAGAAGAAAGCACTGAAGCGCACTTCACATCTGTTTAGCTTTTATAATGACAAAAAGTATTTTGTTATTGTGGGTCGTGACGCGCCGCGCATTACACCATGGTGAGTTCAGACCCTAAAGTAATATAGTTACCTAACCTGTAGAATCAGATGAAGCAGTATACCACCTAGCTACAGTATTGTCGCTTAGATGTAGAATGCTGATGAGGAACCGGTTCATGTTTTAATTATACCTAACTTATGTACAATTTAAGCTAGAAAATAATCAAGATTTCGAAACATGTTGTTACGACTGCAATGATTGTGAAATTTAAACTAACTAAACCCCGCGATTCATCCGATCTAGCATACTATGACCTATCTGCAACCGTCTGCCATCTTCTGTAGAAGACTGCTGGAAGATTC
Source organism: Agriopis aurantiaria (assembly GCA_914767915.1). Classification (NCBI taxonomy): domain Eukaryota; kingdom Metazoa; phylum Arthropoda; class Insecta; order Lepidoptera; family Geometridae; genus Agriopis; species Agriopis aurantiaria. The sequence continues at coordinate 19,115,615 of OU611982.1, read as the reverse complement.
TTACATATTACAGAGATGAACAAAACGTTACTGTTATATCTAAAATCTGTCTCGTTTATATATTCCAATGATGAATTAACATTAAATAATGATTCTTGGAAAGATAGAATCAGAAATGAGATATCCGACAGAGAGATAAAGTAACCGACATAGCTCAAAGGAATAGCAACTTGAAGTGGCAATGGGCTGGCCATATTTGTAGAAAAACTGACAACCGATGGGGTAGGCAAGTTCTAGAGTGGAGACGTAGAGTAGGACGCCCTGCAGCCAGGTGGAGTGACGACCTGCGAAAGGCGGCTGGTGGTAAATAGGTGCGAAAAGCAGAAGATCGTGCCTTGTGGCGTTCCTTATGAGAGGCCTACGTCCAGCAGTAGACCAACATCAAATATGCTGCTGATGATGATAAATGATAGAATGATTCAGAGTAGCTCCTCCACGAAAGATATGAACTTTAAAATAAACCAAAATAGTGCTCATAAACAACACAACTAATTCTAAAATGAACTCATAGCTTTTAACCGCTGTAGAGTTTTTGATCAAACATAGCTAAGTACAATCACAGGAATTAAGTCTGCTCTGAAAAAAAAACGCATACAAAACGGTGCAGCTATCGTGGAAAATATTGATAAGAGACATGTTAACACACAACCATAAATGCATACTTACAAATTTTTGCACCTTTAATTATTTATTATTATTATTATAAATAGTCTTGCGCTTGGCCGCCAACTCGCCTGATGTTAAGCGATGATGCGGCCTACGATGGAGCACGCTTGCCTAGGAGAAACCTATTCACTCTCGATTGGAAGACACCCAGATTGTAATTATCGGGGAACTCCCACTCAGGCAGCGAATTCCACAAACTAGCAGTTCGCACAATAAATGTGGAATCAAAGCGCTTCGTACGGGTTCTCGGAATATCAACCATAAAGCAGTGTCGATTCTTCGATAATTAAAAATAATTCAAGATGGCGACTCGTACACCCCTCGAGGTCTACAACTTGAATCAAATAATTTGCTACACCACCTTTTGTAAGGCAAAGTAAGAGGCTTTGTCCCCACAGCCTGGGTTAAATACTTTCTCCGTTCCGTGGCGTAATTAGAAATTATTTCCTTCATACCACTAAAAATGTATAAGAACATCTAATAATTTCTCGAGCGCCATAAAATCGGTCAGTGACGTCCATTAGTCTCGTTTTTAATGGACTGTCAAGAGGAAAAATCATTACCTTTATGGATACGTAAAAACTATATGGCACCAAATTAAACGAAATTAAACATGGTAAAATGATTCCGCATCATTTACCTGATTTATTACTCGATATGAATTTTCAAAACACTGTTTTAAACTATCACGGTTGTTCACTAAATAGTTATATGATTATAAATAATAATGGTAAGATTGTGGAATGAGTCTTCCCGTGAACATGGTGCATGTAACTGCGCCAAAATATCGGGAGCTCATTCCACAACCTTACCACGGTAAATATCCCGTAAATAATCATAATTATAACTTTAATGAATTTTCATTTTGGTACATTATTGTCTTAGGGACATAATTAATTGAATTAACTTGATACCTAGATATTGTAGTTATGGGGGTGCAGTACTGGTATATAAGTGCCTACCTATGTGTCTTTGACGGGGAAATTTCTGGACGTGGGATATACTTTGCCGCCTAATTTATTTTGGACAATGTGATCATGGTGAAGCAATGGTAGTCGAGCGGTAGCATGTGCGCACAATCTGACGACACCCGATTTGATCCTCGGCCCGGCGCGATGACTTATTTTCTTAAATAAATTAAGTGCAGTTTCGATGCCATCGCTCAAAAAAGGCTAAGGAAAACATTGCAAGAAACCGGTAAGACCAGGAACCTCGGAAGTTCAAAGACATAATGACATTCACCAACTTGCATTGGGCCAGTATGGTGGACAGTAGTGTAATTTTTTATTTTTTTAAACGTTTTAAAATAAGCTTTTTCGATATTTTTTTATTATTCTCAGCAAACCCTTTCATTTGATACTCAATACCCATATTATGATAGTAGATACAATCACCATCTTGGGGCATCCGCCATATTTAATTTAGTATGACGTCATTTTATTTATCGTATTTTTCTTAGCAGACTCGGTTATATGATCCCCATATCATGGGGGTGCATAAAAAATTACTGGTCCGCCATCTTTGGAAGTCCGCCATATTGGATTTAGATTGATAATTAACGTCTTAGCTAACCATGCATTGTCATCCAAACTAAACGTGTATGCAAAGTTTCAGCTCAGTCGGTTGGGAGTAACTGTTTTATAAAGTTGCAAGTATTGACCCAAACTAACATGGCAAATTAAATAAAAGCTTAAAAAAACAATATGTTTTCAGTCAGCTTTTTGCAATTTATTGCATCTGTCAGCCATCATCCGATAGCGAACAGACTACAGCTATGAACTATAGATATTCTAGCAAAGCTTTTACTGAATTTGAATTGGACAGAATAATTTATAGTTATTAAGTTCAATATACTTGCATAATACATTAAATAAAAAAAGCATTTCATTAATTTCACAGGGTGATAATGACTCCAAAAAACAGTTTTCATTCTTCAATTCATCTAAATGCTATCATTAGTTAAATCTCTTACTTTCCTACGTGAGGTATTTTCATACCCACGATTCGACCGTAATTTGAAACATTTAATTAATTAAAGAAATTACGTTAGATAATCAGTTAAAATGTCCAGTAAAGAACAAAGTATGTAAAACGCAATTAACTTAAACTGCGACCGGTTCCCGAAGAGATTTGAATAATAAAGATATGGGATGCTCATAAACAAGCATATGCCACATACCTACTTATCAATTTCAATTCTAATGGCGACAAAGATTAGCTATCCACATACACAGAGAGGGTTAAATTTTCTACTCTTTACCTAAATCCACGCAGCCGCAGTGAGGTTGTAAAATTACATTGGGTTTTACACTCATATAAAGCTGCATAAATTGAACCTTATACAAATTAATTTAAATTCGCTACGTTAATTAAGATTCGGTTGCATAACGAATGGTTAAAGTTCCTCGCTACACGTTACTTCTCAGCAAACAAATTACAGATTTAATTTTAATTAGTTCGTAACGTCAGCTATTGATTTATTAGCAAATAAAATACGATATAGACCTACTGTTGGGATGTACTGGTAAACTACTATTTCGAAATCAACATCGTACAGTGAGGAATAGGCTTTAAAAGTATACTAACTGAACCATACATTAAAGCGAAAGTAAATCACTGGATTAATGTGATAATGGGCAATAATGGGATTTTCTTTTTTGTCCATTCGTATCAAACCAAAACTGTCTCGACGTACTGTCAAAAGTACCAAAACATAAGAAGCTTTGCCAAAAGCTTTATTGCCATTTGTTTTTGAACGACTCCGACAGCAAAGTACCTACCTACTGTAGCTACCAAGGGTGGTTCAGTCCATTGTTCCCGGCTTGTTATTCTTTGACAACAGTACCGTAGTCGGCGAGTCAGGCAATTGGCAGTGTCGCAACAGCGCCGCGTCATTACGTATTCATACAATAAAACAGAAATAACGAGATGTCTTCCAAATCCGACAACATACATACACCCATACACGTGTACTAGATACATCTTACATGTGTAGTAACTAGTTCTGGTGACGAAACGATATAAATGTAACATTATCGCGGATGAAACGGGTTATAATGAGCGTTAGGTAAAGATATAAATTGCTCTGTTGTTCGCGGTGACCCGTGTACGTGGATTATTAAAATAGTTTAATTTCTGGTAATTTTCCATATATTTCACACAGTGAATGAATGAATTAATAATCATTTTTAACTAACGACGACAAAGTATGTTTGTCGTGTATGTTTGGATGTTTCAAAACGGATGGAACGATTTTAATGCGGTTTTTTTTCGGAGTTTTTGTTATAATTGTGATGACTTCACCTCTTTGAAATGTGGGAGACTTAGAACTCTCTAGGGCTGACCGAGTGACCACAAAACCAAAATAAGGCAATAGGAGTATAAATAATATGTGCACTTTGAAACAAAGCTTATGAAAGCTTTGTAATGCATGTGGTTCAAATTATTTTCATTCAATTTCTTGGGAAGCACTCGAAGGGAATGGGCAGGCCACATCGCTTGAAGGACCGATAACCGAAGGGGAAGAAAGGTTCTTGAGTGGAGAGCACGTACCGGAAGACGCAGCGTAGGTAGGCCTCCCACTAGATGGACCGACGACATTGTGAGAGTCACTGGCATCCAGTGGATGCAAAAGGCAGGCTGTCGTTTATTGTGGAGGTAAAGGGGAGGCCTGTGATCAGCAGTAGACGTCTTTTGGCTGATGGTGATGATGATGATCTTGGGAATAAAGTTTTTACACAACGATCCCAGCGAGCTGCCATTCTATTCCCATCGCTGGACATAAAACCAAACAACAGCGATCCCCAGAACGTCACAGGCAGTCAATAAAACCGATAACCACCTACCATAGAGCGCCTCTTGCCCAATACACATAAACACAACTATCCGATCCGAAGATAAACACAGATCGCATCAAAACATTATAAAAGCGTACTTTATATCGGTTATTATAGTACAATAAAAGAGGAGTGCAGTTTACGAGGCAAGACAATCTGATCTGATAATAGACTGTTAGATTCGTATAAAAATTGTTTACCGACGCGACCGACCGACGTCGGGCGTTAGGTCAGCTGCGGTGGTTACGTTGCGGCAGTTAGGGTTTCGACCACTATTACATGCGTACATAACCCTAATTGAAACAGAGCTTGAAATTCACTTTACATTATAAAATACGAATATGTGTGCATGTCTATTGCCATTCAACTCCTTGCAGACTGAACTGGGCTTAAATAGCTTGGTGTGGAAGACACTTGTACATACTATATTTGACAAAACTCTCCGATCAAATTAACAGATGATTTCGCAACCCGTAAATGCACTGCACTGCGAAATTAGTAACATAATTGTCAATACATGTGTTTATAGTACGTACAGGAGCCTTACGGCTAGCTGTTTAAAGCAATCCAATTTAGGTGATGAAAACATGTTGCGCGACCGCAAACCGTATCTTGGCGCGTCAAAGTACACGTTCGCGTGATTTTTCGAACAGCGCGGTTTTAACGTTAGTTTGATACCGGGTAAGGAGTCCTTTTTACGTATTAGGTAACTGAATGCAAACTTTGACTACCGCACCGGTGCTTTTTGGCGGAGTTTTAGGTATGGTGCGGTCGGGCTGTCGGTGCAATAGGTATACTGTTTAATTAAGACAAAATTCGTGTTTCTTACAGTTAATGTTTTTGGAGTTATTAATTGATTGTGTTATGTTGTTAAAAATAGTTTTGTAAAAACTAACTGTGATCATTAACCACCAACTAATTCGACTACTTTCCTCAGTTTCGATATCCAAATAACCTTAACCTTTTATTATTTTCCCCAAAATGAGTAAACATTTTTAAGAGCTCACCAAATAGTCCATCCAAATCACAGTCGAACAAAACATCTTAATATCTACTGGACCCCTAAACAGCCAATCATTTCTGGCTTAACTGCTTGCTTAAGCACCTCTCAAAGAGTACATATCGAGGTAGAGATCGTAGAGTATCGCCAGAGTTTAATATCTACCTAATTAAAGTAACTAGGCGCCCGTATAAACTCATCGCTCGTTAAATACCAAAAACTCGGAGAGTGCGGACACTAAAATCGCTATAAATCTGACATTAATACATTAGATGATGTACTATTAAATATTCGGGGTTTCGATATTTCTGTTTTCACCAGCGGTAAGGTAACAATAAAATTTTAATTATCAGAAAAAATTGCTACAGAGCCAATCAACCAGCTATACACATGACACCAACCAATTTGAAATTTTTGGGTCGTATCATAGCATAGATTAGGTTGCACAAAATATGTGTGTAGTGGCGACTCTTAGCGATGAAAGAGTAGTCTTTGATTTTATTATAAAAAGAGAGTAACAAACTGACAGCCGCTCCAGTTATGTGTACCGCCGACTATGGACGACTCCAGCACCGGAAACATTGCCGTTGCGTTCTACCCTTCACTAGGGTTTATGGGGTTTTTACATGGTATATAGGAAGATGATGGAGATTCTGTTGTTATTGACTGTGTATAGATTTTTACAAAGGTGGTCATATCGAAATTTAATTCGCATCCACTGTGGAGGTTGCAACGATTAGAGAGCGGGCAATAATTATCAAAAATATTCCGATATCTACGACTGGCAGCTATGTTTAGCGCCGAAATTTTGAACCGATTATACAGCCGCTCCATAGTTTTTCTACCTAGCATGGAGTTTTAGTTAGTATACGCATAGATACATAATACGCATATTACACAGACACACCATAGGTTTTTTATTGTCACGCGTGTTAAAACTTTAACACATTCTTTGGGTGTTATGTTGCATAAAAATAGGACGATTGTCGTTTGATAGTTGGAAGAGTGTAAAAAACTTGCTATTGCCTGATTTTACGACGTGAGGATACGACAAATAATCAAAAGGCGAAGTAAAAAGTATTAAACAAAGTGATAAAAAGTTATTGCGATGTCTTCGTATATTTTTCACGTTAGTCCTGTGCATAGTTATTACTATTTTAAGAATTCCCAAAAATAATCTGGTAAGATAAGTACTGGAGGGCTAGTAAAGCAGGAAGATTATAGTATGCCCTCGTATCGTAGTAGTGGGCGGAGGAGAACTAATGATGATGATTCGTAGATGTATAAACTTTTTTCAGTAGCAATTATATTTCTGATTTTCTGGTATCGAACCGAACGGAAAGTTTCAGTAGTGCATATGTACCTACCACTATACCTATAATTCTAACTATAGTACAGGGTTACGCGAAAAGGGTGTACTAAGCCGAAAGGGATCCATAGTAGCCATTATTATGAACAATGGGACCCACACTGAAATCGCGAAAAAAATATTAGCTACAATTATATGATTATTTACGGGATATTTGCCGCACAACCTCACAACCTTACCACGGTAAGTACCTCGTAAATAATCATAATAATAACTGCAGTGAACAACCGCGTTATTTTAAAACAAAATATCACCTATTCTATACATTTTGTCGAGTGTGAATGACCGTTTTATTAATTTGCAAGTTGAAGTGGCAATGGGCAGGCCACATCGCTCGAAGAACCGATAACCGATGGGGAAAAAAGGTTATTTAGTGGATACCACGAACCGGAAGAAGCAGCGTAGGTAGGCCTTCCACTACATGGACCGACGACATTGTTAGAGTCGCGAGCATCCAGTGGATGCAAAAAGCAGGCTGTCGTTCAGTGTGGAGGTTAAAGGGGGAGACCTATGTTCAGCAGTGGACGTCTTCTGGATGATGATGATGATGATGAATGACCGTTTTCTATGGAACAGCTGATATTTTATTCGCGAATTTAGGATTAGTCCCATAGTAACATTTACACACAATGATTAGTATAACGGATACCATTCAGTACCTTTCCGCGTAATTCTGTATTATTAAGTTTTTATTCATAAAAATCTTTCACTATTTCAAAATTTATATAATAACCTCAACAAGACCCAAACAAAGCCGTAGATTTTGTAAATAAATAGATATGTGCTGCTAGTATAGGTATACCTTACCTAACGTAACGATACAAAGAAGATCGTCGCGTGTGGTCCACCAATTAAAACTTATTGTAATTTATATCAGCGGGGCCGTGGCGTATCTAGATAGTTTATCTGTACTGCTTGTTTCCTACATTAGTGTGATTACAGAACTCGAAGGCGAAAGTTAGTGGCGAGGGAACGCGAGAACTATCAAAGGTATTTTTTAAATAATGGAGTAATTAATATGTTACGTACAACATTATTGTTTTTGGGTTAGGCAGTTAAGTTTTTTTTATTACAGAAATATCTACATTTGGCCGTCAACTCGATGGTAAGCGACGCCGGTGTGGCCGAGCAAGGAGCACGACGATCTAAAAAAATCACTCTAGCCTTGAAGACAAAGAAGTGTAAAAACCCCGGACAAGAGTGACTAGCACTCACTCCCTGAGAGTTCCGTACAAACTTAATAAATATTATGATATATAGTCATCCATCCCGGGAATCTTATTTCGACCAAAAAAGGTTGAAATATTGAAGGACAAACTTCACTTTGTAGTTGGTAAACACGTGCTCCCATACATAGCAATTTCACAACATAAGTAAGTAAATATTAGCATATTTAAAAAAAATGTGAATTAATTTTAAATATACAACTTTCGTAAATTTTCTTTATAATATGTGCTTCAGGGCTTTGCTTCTTGCCAAATTTGACGATTCTAGGTCACTGGGAAAGACCCTATAGGTTTTGATCCTCCTGTAAAATCGCAAAATATGCGACATAAACAGTCAAATCTTGTGATCGTGTTGACTTACAAGTTTGTTTTTTTCACAGCTAAAAGAGACCGTAGACCCGAGTATTTGATATAAATTTCTACTTGATAAATTTATGCATTCCTGAGAAAAAGGGTCTAGACAGACAGACACACGGACAGACGGATAACAAAGTGATCTTATAGGGTTCCTTTTTTCTTTTTGCGGTACGCAACCCTAAAAAGGATAATTTTGGCGATTTACAAATAGACCGTTCCGTTCTTAATGTTGCCATGCCCTAACAGGGTCATTTATACTAGGTACATGTTATATAATTTCATTATCAGTCAGAAAACGTCCACTGCTGAACAAAGACTGCCATCTGTCCACTGGATCTGCATATTTAAGATGTAAAGCGTGTTATTTAAGATCTGCATGCATCTAAATATCGGATTATACATAATATTGAGTATTGAAAGAGGTTGTATGTTTTTGTCACTATTATATTCATCTGGCCTTGATATGTTTTAGATGATTTAAAACAGTATATATATTTGGGATTTTAAAGATATTTGCTCTGGTGGCTATACAAATTAATACATAAGCAACATACTCATTCGCATTATAGGTAGGGAGAGTCAGGGTGAGTTTGGTCACATATTATTACACAAGTTTTGATGTTTCATCACCCGAGAACTGCTATATAAATAATTGTGATGATAAGCCTTGACCTCACTACCATGGGATTCATAGTCGGGAAAAGAGAGACAGAGAGAGATCTGATGATATTTTTTCATCCTGGACCTGTAGAAATAATCATTCATAACACTTACAATGAATCACAGGTACAGATTTTTTTACTGATAAATGTCGTCGTAAATATCATCAAATTTAATACTAAATCAATTCAAATTAAGTTTAAACGAAAAACTAATTATTTAGAGACCGACCGCGTACCTGCCCCCAAAAATTAAGTCGCACAAAGAGTTCTCAAAACTGCACTCATCTTCACCGCCGAAATCTAATTTCGGAGTTATAATTAGCTCAAACCGAAGCCGAAAGCGTTCTTAGACGTAAAATACATAAATCATGGTAACAAAGGAGGCTTGGTCACCGACGACCGGTCTAATTGGTGGTCACGTGACCATAGCCATGTTTTAAACTTTGGGCTATGGTCATAAGTGGGGAGAGTCACGGACAATTTAATTACTTGACCGAACTCGAGATAGACGTCGATCGATTAGACCATCTCGTTATAAGCTTCTGAGCTGCTCCAACTGGAAAACAAATCTGGGCAAAAATGCCCCTGTTAACAGACTAGCAAGGGAGTTTGATGTTTTCTCCCGAGATGACGTAGTAGACTTATTCGCTGGTGGCGTGGGTAGGTTCAAACTATCTATTCGTAGTAAACTATCAAACTGCTGTAATAAGTAATGTTTTTCTCTTATTCTTAGATTCCTTTAATCAGTCAAATATTGATTGAATTTTTAATGTATAATGTACTAACTTATATTCCAAAAACTAACTCTCATTATTATTATTTTTAATAGCATGTAGTCTGCACCTATAATTGTGGTGGCGTTTAGTCTACTTCTTGTGCCTTGTCTCCGTCATGTAAGCAAGGACGTACATCATGTTGGTGTTCATTAATAAAATAAAAAATAAAATAAAATAAAACTCTTTGTTTCGGGCTATCAAGAATATATAAGACTAGCTGACCTGACAGACGTTGTCTTGTCTTAGAACTGTCAAACACGCAAAGTCAAAATTGTAAATCTTATTTTTTTACATCTCGGGTTACATTATTGGAGTTTTAGTAAGGATCCTTATTTTTTTTGAAAATATAATATAGCCTATGTTAATCTGGGATAGTGTAGCTTCCCAACAGTGAAGGAATTTTTCAAATCGGTTCAGTAGTTTCGGAGCCTATTCAATGCAAACAAACAAACAAACAAACAATCAAATCTTTCCTCTTTATAATATTAGTATAGATTATTCGGGCATATACTATTTTGGGTCTAAATTTAATATTTCTGATTTTAATTGCTATTTACATATATGTTTTTAAACATGTTTTTTTTACTTTTTTAATAGAAAAATACGTTGTACATAATTTTATACTGTAAATATGTAAATAGCTGCGCCCCACGGTTTTACCAGCGTGGATTTTCCTTCAGGAACCGTAAATTTTTCAGGGATAAAAAGTAATACACGACACTCTCCGGCCCTCGAACTATCTCTACGCAAAGAACCACGTTGATCCCTAGCTCAGTTGGTGCATGGAAGAGAAACAAATAAACACTTTCACATTTATAATATTCGTATGATTGTTAGTCACGTATTTATACAACAACCAATTGCATAGTTAAATCATATTTAATATGTATTTTTTAATATTTTGTATCTCAAAAACTATTTTGCGTTATTACAGTAAGAGTAACAAAACTAATCCAGAGCTCCTAGCCTACCCAAAACACAAATTGTTCGAACAAAGAAGTTAAAAAGCTTCAACCCACCGTGTCATACAATCTGGTACCACGAAAGAACATAAATCCATAGATTAGCCAGTAGTATTAGATATTTCTGTGTTCTTTGCAAACGACATTTACGTATTATTTTTAACAATGTGGCCAAACGCGGATCTTTTTTTTTAAGTTAAACTCTTTAACAGACTACACTTGTGCACGGTGAACTTTAATTATTTATTAAGTGGCTATATAGTTATTTTATGTGCATTAAACTCTTCAATCACCTGCCTACATTATTCACGGTCGGACAAAATACCGGGAACTCAAAAAATAAAAATTGCACTAATCTATATGAAATAACCATAAATATTCACCTCCGTATCAGAAAAGGAAACTATAAAAATAATAAGTTATTGCGAATTAGTTGTATTCAGATAATCTACAATCACCCATTAATATGCAAGATGCTAGTTTTTAAATAATTGCATTATAATTAATGCAAACGTCTCTTTGGCTCATTAAACCTACTTTCGATACTAATAGAGCACATCACTAGGTGCGCCCGCGCACTCGCACACACGCGCGCCTGACGCACACACTCACACGTACTAAAATGTGCTAAGTAAAAAATATTATTACAGCATAATGCGCCATAAAATACAAGCGTGTGTTTCTCAATCTTAGTTTGGCTCTACACGCGTAGCGGGTCTACGAGACTACGTTGCTACTTCGTAGCCATTGCGTAGAATGCTTTCTTTTTGGTCAATGGATGTATTCTGTTGAAGCTTTCACGTGGCAGAATTTTAGAATTTCAGTTGGAATGTAGAATCGAAAATTATCAAAATCTATCAAAGGATCTAATGGGTCATTGACATTCGTTTGAAGTAAAAATCGCTCTGCGATAATTATATACCACTTTATAGCTGTGGAACAATTTTTTTTTGCAAAAGCAAATACTAAATTGCCAAAGTATGCTGAGTACTATCAAAATACACAACGTGCGATAGAGACAACGATTAAACGATCAAACAAATGAGATCTCAAAGAGAATTGGCTTAAAGACGAAAAATAAACTCAGCTGTGTCTGTAATGTGTACAATACCTATATGATTCCGTATGACATTAATTAGAATGTTCTTATAAGTTTACTTCTTTCGTTTCTCTTTCACACTAAAGCGACATTCAATAACAGAACCGCTCTAAGTTTTGCGAATACCATTGTGTACTTATCTAAATAAATTCTACCTTTTCCATGTTTATTTTAAAGCTTTTCCAAATTAATTATGCTCTTGTTTTTTAACCAATCTACTATATTCCTACAAATAACATTAAGAAAGAAACAAACTCAGAAACAACGCAACAACATAAAAAGTTTGAGCATCACACCGAAGACGGTACCAACATAAACAATGTCAATGTTTTCCATTAAAATCGTTCGGCATTTCGATATACGAATTAGAATAATGTCTGGGAACTTTGAATCCACGCAATGAGCAATAAATAAAATACTGACGTCCACTGATACTTTAATAACCTCTACTACTGAGACTTTACAGGTCATTATCGTTTGAAATATTATCTATCTTTTCAAGTAGGTAATAAAGAATTGGTAAGAGGTGCGATGCATCACGAAAAGTTTAAGGACATCAATTGATCTAATATCTGGCCCCTATTCTGACGTGGTCGAGGTTATTTCTATGACTCTCACTCGTTTGACGTTTCTAGTGAGATAGACAGTGACCAAAATAATTTCGAGCGCGCCAGAATACCGTGAGTATGCTAATCATTTCACCTACGGATTTAATTGAATTGTGTTTTTGCACTTTCGAGATTAGCTTTAGGTCAGTTGTTTTAATTGGACATTTGCACTCGAGCGGTAGGTCACCGGCTATTTAATTGGACGTATTAAGTACGTGTATGTTAATGAGTTATTAATTAAATTGTATGCAGTGTAAATTTATGTTTTTATGAACGTTTTATTAGGTTGTTTTTAGCAGCTGAAATACTTAATAGATGCAAAATGTGTTGCTAGTATTAATCGTAGTTGCACAGATCTTTATAATGGTAGTCTCCGCGAGTTCACCTACTTTGGAAACCTGTGACCTGTCTTAAGTTGGGCCAATGCTCCAACTAGCACGCTGCATAACTTAGTTCGATATCTGTCATCTTGGTAGATACAAGACAGACGTCAATACAAAAAATTACCAATTGCACCATAGTAAGCTGTAAAAACTCTTCAATAGCAGCTGGCCATGCGAGTGCAGTTAAACTACCACTAAAATCCTCTCGTGACGTCCAATAAATGCGGCACGCTGGGTTTTCATACAACGCAGCGGTGTCGAAGGTATATGCGTAGTTGTACCGTTATTATTTGTCTATTCCACAGTAGATAAACCGGAAGCCTGCTAGCTAACAACAGAACTTCAATGTTGACCACAGTTAAAGTGTTTAGCGACAGTCTCACGTACACCAAGATACACTGGGAAGTGTTTAGCGACCGTCTCACGTACACCAAGATACACTGGGAAGTGTTTAGCGACAGTCTCACGTACACCAAGATACACTGGGAAGAACATTAGTTGATGGAACTAAAATTATACAACAAACAAAACACAAAGCAATAAGATTTCTACAACAGCGGCAAACCTAAAAACATAGCAATATAATGCCTCTAAAAGCTATATTCTATTAACAAGAACAAGAAAAGAGTGAACATTAACTTTATATTATACAAACAGTTAAACACTTTGGATTCATGTTAAGCAAATCCAATCCAAGTTTAGCTTCACGTCAGGGTGTTGAAATACACAATACCACAGTGATCATCCTGCAGTGATGGCCTGCTTGAGGATACTCAAGCAGGCCATCACTGCAGGACATGTCGCCTCTGAACCAAATAAAGAAGCGAGGGTACCGGCACAGTTACGATGCAATCACGCGGTGGATCAACGGACGCCCAATCACAGGAGTGACGTAAACGACGCGGACGGTGATTGGGTCACCAATAGCAATGTAATCGTAAGAGTCTTGGAGGAAAAATACAACATCAATGAATGTCGTGAATACGAACCCAGTAAGCGGTGAGGTTGGTCTGCAGCCGGCTCTGCAGGTCGGGGTCGGAGAGCGCGCCGCGGCCCAGCGAAGACGAGGACGACGTCCCCGACGGCCGATGACCGCGCCCGCGCCGCTCGCCGCCCTGCGCACACGCACCACGCGTCCAGTCACCGCCGCCGCCGCCACGACACACACTTCGATGGACCCTACTCGCACCTAACAGGTACCACAGGGGAACTGGGTAAACTACTCGAACCCTACGGTGGAATTAAGGAAATTCTTGGTGTTGTGCGAGGATCCTACGATGGAGGTGCAAGAAGCGTGGTGAAGGGAACGAGGTTGGAATCTATACACAATTATCAACATTTTAAACAAGGGTTTAAAAAGGTCTCTCCATTGGTAAAGGTCCTGAAGATTAATAAACTATAATAACAAAATAAAAACACATTTCCGGGATGAATGGGTATGGGAGTCTCTGGTCAGTTGATTCTGGATGGGATAAGGTTTAGGATAGGCAATCCAGCAATTATATGACCCTGATCAAACCAGAGCTCTGTCCAAATCGTCATAGTAAACTTCTGCAAGTTGCAAGTAACTAGAACTACCTCTACACTAGTCAAGCATTAGAATGTAACTCTAGAAGAGTGAGCGCATGCATAGAATTAGGATGAAGGATGGAAGAGAATCAGATGTTAGTTCACTAGTGCTCATCCGTGATAGTAGAAGCATCGAAATGTGTGATCGTGTAGCGACTAATAAGCAACTATAACAGCCTGCGCAGACGTCAGACTTTAGCCTGTAGAAATGTCTCTCTTTCTGCTCTCGAAAGTTATCTTCTCTCACAGAGCTTTCGCAGGCTGAAGTCTGTCGTCCTCCGCAGGCTTTAACTTAACACTAAGTAAATTCTGAAGTATAAGAAAAAAAATATTACGGTATAGTACAAGTCATTGACGTGTATTTTTATTAACAAAATTGACTCCCACTAAACAGAGCAAGACATAAATATCACTAAAATTAAAAACAAACAATCTGAAATCTTACATTAAATGAAGTTTTTTCTTTCAATTGCAAATTTAATTAAATTTTTCTAAAAATGAAAGTACTTTTGTGATAAAGTGGTACTTTTTGTGTACTTGGCCCGCTTGAGTGTTCGTAATGAATGTAAAGAGAAAAGTCAAACCACATTCGAACAACAAGTATTAAACTTTCTTACTGTTATGAAAAAACCCCTGTTTTTCGAGTTTGAATATGTTTCAAACAGAAGAGCGTAATCCGTAAGCCTGATTATTTGTGGTGATGAAAAAACAAAGTTGTATTTTTTTAGAAACTAGAGTTATTTTAGCTAAAACAAGCTTTTTCAATATCTCACTAATGAGAACTACCACGCGTAAGAAGTCAAAGGACAATCTAGCTACACTCTATGCACTCTCACTCTCTCTCACTCTACAGCTACGCTCGCTATCACTCGTTTTTTACTATGGCCAGGTTTTACAAAGTTAACATTACCGGGACGGTTAGGTTGAGTTTTAATGAAAAATCGAATTATGGAATTGTTAAACCAATTTTTAACCGACTTCGAAAAAGGAGGAAGCTTCTCAATTAGGCCCTTTTTTATTTTTTTGTAATTTTATCATTTAGAAGAAACTCTTGAAGTGGCCCTACGTTTTTTTTTATTAATTACTAGCGATCCGCCCCAGCTTCGCACGGGTATAGATTATAGCTTATGTCACCCGGGATAGTGTAGCTTCCCAACAGTGAAAGAATTTTTTAAATCGGTCCAGTAGTTTTTGAGCCAATTCGTTACAAACATACTTACATGCAAATCTTGCCTCGTTATAATATTAGTATAGATGGATCAGTAGTTTTGAAACCAGCTCAAATAATATGGATTTTTGTACCAATTTCGCAATAACAAATCACTACAACACTTTTGTTTTGTCTTTTGTTCGAGTCAAAACAAGGAGGTATTCGTGCATGGATGTGTCATCGTATCTATAAATAAACTAATAGTTCACCGCGAACACAGTTAAAGAACGTTTTAAGCATTCCACTATCATAGGTGTTTACTAAAAATTCCAAAAAAAATATCTTAAAAAAAATACGACTTCAAAACACCACGAAACAAACATTCCAAGTTAATATGCCACTACAAAGAACAAAATAATATTTTACTCGGATTTTGAAGTTGGGAACAACTACAAAATAAATTTTGATAATTTATTTCTTATTTTGATAATAAAATATAGTTACTGCCGGACTTCAAAATCCGTGTAAAATTTTTATGATGTTCTTTGTAGTGGCATATTAACTTAGAATGTTTGTGGTTCGTGCTTTTTTTGAGTCGTTTTTTTTTCCAAGATTATTTATTATTACAAGCCTTTATATAACTTGCAATGTTTATCAGATTGTTTAGGTCAAATCTTGCAAGCTGAATAGGAACCAGTTCCTTTCAACCAAATTTGCTGTTTTTCATTAGTTCTGGTGATAATGCAATATGCAATACCCAATATTGTCATACCCAAAATAAAAATAAAAACAAATGAATAAATTTTAAAAGCATCATTAAAAATTTTTGAAATAAAAGCTTACACAGTTTTTCTTGTTTATTCCTAACGATCTCCTTGTAGTTACAGTGAGTAAGTACCTATTTATCTGCGGTAAAGAGGGTAAACACTACAAAATCGGCGAATGGTTCCATCAATCGGCGGTCAAACGTTGTGCCGGCCCTAATGGCGACGTAAATCTCTCCAAACGGTTAACTGCCGACCCTAGGGTAGTAAAACTTACAACCCCGCATATCGGAAATATCGCAGTTTTGTAGAGCTATTTCAATACGTTTAGGCAAATAAATAATATGGTGGTTAGATATTCTCGCAAAATTAAATCTACTTATATCTATAAAAAAATGAATCCCTATTTACCTTGGTCACGCCATAACTTGAGAACGCCTTTACCGATTTCATTCACCTTCTTTTAAAGATTTCTTATACTTTGTAGAAGATTTTTATGGAAAGAAAAATTTGGAAAATTGCGCAAAAAAAATGGAAAATATCAGAAAACATAATGATTTTAACTTCGTTCGTTTGACAGTTTTAAGACAGGGCAACGTCTGTCGGGTCTGCTAGTATAAATAATTTTATTACACAAACAAAATCTTATCATTCATATCTGTAGAACAACTTTAGTTTAATCATTTAATGTATAGATGAACTAACAACACCATTATAATGAAACTGTATTGGCGAAGTTCACACGTGTTCGTTGACAGTTGACAGTCTTTTGTCGACTGCCAACGAACACAGTATATAAGTGGCGGTTGCATTGCAATCACCCTTTTTCTTTGCTCGAACCTCGAAGCGATAACAAGTTTAGTGTAAACGAATTGTGTGTAAAACAGTTTAAAAGGTGATTTCTTGGCTGAAAAGCTAACAAATCAGAATCGGGATTAATAAGTTACAGATGTCTTCTTATTTTCCCATGTCCACAGAGTGTAATTTGTCTTTTGTTAAGTGGTTCAAAACCTGTTTGCTAGTCATGTTTTTTTTTAGAGCCCTCATTAATAGTTATTTTACAAAGTGGCTGTTTTATTCCTTGCGTTTTCTTGATTATAATTTATTTACTAATGATTAATTTAATACTAATTACTAAATAACTGTGCTCATGTTAAAAGTTCTTCAGATTATATATCCGATTAGTGTACTTATTGTTATATATGCAAATAACTGCCGCCGATTCTGCGGCTGAGCCTGCTGTCGAGCCTGCCGTTGAGCCTGCTGTCGAGCCTGCGGCTGAGCCTGCTGTCGAGCCTGCGGTCGAGTCTGCGGCGAAGCATACAGTGGAGCCTGCAGTGGAGCCTGCCGCGAAGTCTGCGGCTGAGCCTGCTGTCGAGCCTGCGGCTGAGCCTGCCGTCGAGCCTGCGGCTGAGCTTGCCGTCGAGCCTGCCGTCGAGCCTGCGGCTGAGCCTGCTGTCGAGCCTGCGGTCGAGTCTGCAGCGGAGCATACAGCGGAGCCTGCAGTGGAGCCTGCCGCGGAGTCTGCGGCTGAGCCTGCTGTCGAGCCTGCGGCTGAGCCTGCCGTCGAGCCTGCGGCTGAGCCTGCTGTCGAGTCTGCCGTCGAGCCTGCGGCTGAGCCTGCTGTCGAGCCTGCGGTCGAGTCTGCGGCGGAGCATACAGCGGAGCCTGCAGTGGAGCCTGCCGCGGAGTCTGCGGCTGAGCCTGCTGTCGAGCCTGCGGCTGAGCCTGCCGTCGAACCTGCCAGCTGAGCCTGCAGCGGAGCCTCCAGTACGCAGTTACGTAAGAGACATTGTACGCAGTTGCGTAAGATCCGGTGTACGTAGTCGCGTAAGAGCCGATGTACGCAGTTGCGTAAGAGACATTGTACGCAGTTGCGTAAGATCCGGTGTACGTAGTCGCGTAAGAGCCGATGTACGCAGTTGCGTAAGAGACATTGTACGCAGTTGCGTAAGATCCGGTGTACGTAGTCGCGTAAGAGCCGATGTACGCAGTTGCGTAAGAGACATTGTACGCAGTTGCGTAAGATCCGGTGTACGTAGTCGCGTAAGAGCCGATGTACGCAGTTGCGTAAGAGACAGTGTACGCAGTTGCGTACTGACTTAACCAAACCAGATTCGGTTTTAGTCTGATATGATGTGCTTTTCAGTATGCAGTTGCATTCTGATATTATGTAACATAAAACGATAGTATAAGACTTCAAAATAAGATTGTAAAGTACACATTTAATTAACACGTATAACGTCTATTATCATATAATACATGACACGTATACACGAGGACGTGTAATTGAGTCGGATGGCCGAATGTAGAACAACTTTAGTTTAATCATTTAATGTATAGATGAACTAACAACACCATTATAATGAAACTGTATTGGCGAAGTTCACACGTGTTCGTTGACAGTTGACAGTCTTTTGTCGACTGCCAACGAACACAGTATATAAGTGGCGGTTGCATTGCAATCACCCTTTTTCTTTGCTCGAACCTCGAAGCGATAACAAGTGTAAACGAATTGTGTGTAAAACAGTTTAAAAGGTGATTTCTTGGCTGAAAAGCTAACATATCTCATCATTATCTCAGATCAGAAAAACAAGGGAGATAATTGTAAGGTAGCGTGGCGGGTGCGATCGCATCAGGCCTTCATCAGGCTTGATACTTTTAGTTGAACTCGCCCAGCAGACGACCTTACCGCCTCTTTTTTTGCATGTATACTATTATTGCATTGCTGAAAATTTCTTAGTGTGCGTGTAAAATAAGTATGTGTCGAATTTATAGTTTTTGCGTTAAGTAAAAATAATTTAATGTAAAAAAAACAAGCCTTTAATGAACACCTTTCGACTCCATCATCAGAAAAGCTCCATGGTGCCATATTAATCTATTGTCATCCAAGTTATCCAACTTATGTATGTCATTTCTGGTGTGAACGATAATAAGTTTTCTATAAATCTATCTAGCTATGATTGTACTAAGATATATCCCGCTACTTCGTCTGATCTGAGATTACGTTGTAGATGACATCGAAGATATAATGATCTAAAGTAAAATTGCGAAAAATGTTTTGATGCAGGTTTCTGATGTTGATGGTGACCGTAGCACTATATTTAGAACCATATGGGCTAGTTGTAATGTTTCCAGGTAAACCAAACAACAACAAAAAAACAAAATAAAAACATATTATTCTACGTAACAAAATAAAGTTAAATGTTTTTTTCAAAAATGATTACACAGTAGAAAGCTTTTGCTTGCAGTCGGTTTCGAAATAGGCAGTTTTCTAAAAATAGTCGAGCTACAAAAATTGTGCAATCAATTTTGCTTTGCATAAGATTATATCTCCATAATGAATGTTGAAGTACCACAGAGACAGGTAAACTTAGAAGTTATGGCCATCTTAAATCTGTAATTTATGTTGGTGACTCTAGCACTGAGCTTTCACGTTACCACTCTTGGTACTGTTAGAAAAAATACATAAACGTCAAGTTGAATTAACGCTGTATACTTGCGCATGTTCGGTGTATATCTATACAAGTATGAGTGCCACATAAAATTAATTTTAAATTTGAGTGCGTCGTATACCTAGTAAGCGATGTGGCCGAGCGGTAGCATGTGCGGTTTACAATCTGACGGCACCCGGTTCGATCCACGACCCGTCACCAATGTCCAACCCCACCTGCACTGCCCAGTAACGCAGCACTGGACCAGAGTTCATGTTGAGCATTCCGGGTCCAAAATATAGGTTATTATTGACATTTATTATTTAGTTTTAATTTCATTTTAATTGTATGTATGATTAATCTTAATTATTGACATTTTGTGTATGGAATTATTGATTCTGAAATAAATTGGTTTATTTTATTTTATTTAATGACTTATTTAGTACCTAAATAAATTGTGCACAGTTTTGGTGCCATTGCTCAAAAACGGTGTGAAGAAAAACATCGTGAGAAAACCGGGGTGTGTCCAATAACCTCAAACATTTATAGGTTTATAGATATTTATTCTCATATAAGATGTTGCATCACTTCCATGATAACACCGCTAACAATAAATTTACAGTTCGTCGTCGCAAAAATAACTAAATAAATTAACATTACAAACATGTAGAACAAAATAATATAATATAGCATACAGTACATAATAACCATCTAATTATTCGTCCAACACATTTGCTTTAATTTTATGTTGTGATAAAATGCTCAGCAAGTCGCTTTTTAAATGCGTTGAACGACTTAGTGTTTTTAATTTCCGAGGGTAGTTTGTTATAAAGGCGCGCTCCTTCAAAAGTAATCATTGTCTTGCCGTAGTTAGTTCGTATCTTCGGCAGACAAATGAAGCGAGCGCGGCGAGTGCAGGGGTACGAAACATTTTGTTACCGTTTAGCAAACACCAAGTTTGTGTGGACGTTTTTATTAATTGTTATTCGTATAAAAATGCAACTGTTATAGGCGTATAGTTGTTTTATATTCATTAATTTTGTTTCTCTACAGATTTTTTTAGTTTGCGTAAGGTAGGGCCATATAGAGCCATATGACATAATATATCTGTTCAGTCTGTTATCTGCACTGGGCCAGCATGGTGGATTAATAACGATTCTCTCTCTCTCTGAGAGAAGGCCTGGGTCCCAGCAGTGGGAACATGATAGGCTGATAATGCATACCTAGTAACAGTTAAATATAAGGTATTGGTTTTAACCAACGGAAGTAACCCTACCAAAACAACCAAAACCAGGAACCATTCAATACTCGTTGGTACAAAGAAATCAAGGCTACTAGCATAGGCTGAAGGCTATTCCAGCGAGCCATTCCAACAGCTGGACTTAAGGTAAGAAGTAAATATATTGAAACTCTTCATACAAAACAGTTGAAATTTTCACAGAATATGTAATATTACTGTGGATTAACTAAGATATAATAATAAAGTCAAAAAGTAAAAACTAAAGGTGGACGGATCCCCATACAGCAAACGTTTTTTGAGACGTATTTTTGTATTTGATTTAATGTAAAAACGCTAATACGTTAAGCGTCAAACTCGGCATCATTGTAGTACACACTCGTAAGTAAAATAACAAATACTGGCCAAGTGCAAGTGGAACCCTCAGTGCACGAGCCCGACTCGCACTTGGCCGGTTTTATTACTGTTTCTCTAAGTAAGAGTAAGACTAGAAATAGAATAATTTAGAAATCACCAAAAGGCAATAAGTGACAGTTTTAACGATTCCTCCTCACGACATATTCGGAGCGTCTCGTTATGCTAATCGCAGCGACTAATGGACTATCAACATATGAGTGAATTACTCTTTAATTACTTTATTGAATTACAACAAATTTTGTAGGAGCTTTTATTAAAAATATTTAGCTTTTATTTTATTTAGACATCAAAATCGTGTTCATTATTTTATAATGGTATCTGCGTCTCTGTATATAGGTAGAAAAAACATTAAACGATGAATTTATTTTGCAAAGTTATCTTACTGAATTGGATAAAAAGTCCGAGTTAAGAAACCTCTTACACGTAAAGCACCTGCATATTCGTATTATTCTTATTCGCGATGGGGGCGTTAAGTCCTGCACTGACGTCCCGCTTGGGGTGTATTGTGCATTTCCCCCTACCAGCACCTACCCGAGCCAACCCAACTCCTTGAAATATCGGAGTGAAGCTCTGGGGCGCTGGCACAGTTGCTCCAATGGTGTAGATGGTAGTGTAAATAATGATGATGAAAAATGTGGTGATGTGGATTAAGAAGGCAATGGTGCCTCATGCAACCCGGTAGCGATATATATTCGTATTATATAGGCATTAATCTACGATGAGTTATCTGACACTACCAAAAATTAAAAGTCCGAGAAAGCGTAACAATAAAGTGATTCATAACCAACAACACGTATAACTACCCATGTAGTTCATAACTTCAAATATTTAAAATTAAAAAATAATTTTCTATTATACCGATAGAAATCTCGTGACCATTCATAGACTAAAAGAATACCGTATCTATCAATTAATAATGTCGAAACGGACTGAACATTCAAATAAAATTACCATTAAGTTCAAGTATGCGACCGCGGCCGCGGCTCTCATCCGACTATCTCTAAATTGTAGAAACATTGAGGTGTCTCGACTCGACAGTTGCCATAATGTATGCGAACATTAACACAAATACTTAAAGCACAAGTAGAGATGATACTCGGTTATGTCGCTGCTATAAATTACGGATATTCAAATGGTTTAGATACGAATTTGGTACCGCAATTAACACGGCAACTGGTTTGGCACTAGTGACGTGATCTATCGATAAAATTACGATTGTCGACTAATTTGCCTTTACTCTAAGTCTGATGTTTCAAAATATATTTAAATGTTTGACATGAAATTAAAAAGGGACTGGGGTGGAGACCTGGACACATCTGCAAAATGCCAGATGAGGTTCGGGCTATTAACTAACTGGGTTAAGAGTAAAAAAGAAAAAATGGTGTAGTTGATATTTAGATTTCTGTTTATTAGTAAAAGTCAGTTGTATCATATTTTATGAAATCTCATAACCCTATAAATAAGAGTTAAATAGAGGATGAAATAATGTGTGTAAAAAAATTATAAGCAAAGTGGAAGTTGACGTTTACATAAGGATAAAGGTTTTATTACCGCGTTTTTACAAACAAAGGATACATTTAAATTTTTGTATGGATAATAAAAAAAGAGTTGGCTCCTAAATAGCTGTCGAAAAGGGATCCCATCAAATTGTAAACTCATAATTTATTCATCATCGGTTGCTAAAATATCGATACGACCCACATCCCTGCTCCAACACAAAAATGGTTTTATTCATTCTCTATCCAATAAGTGTTGTAATGAATCTCGTGAGTACCTATCGTAGATAATATAATTCGGCGAGTGTGGGCAAGGCCCGTTTTTTACGATTTTATGTATTTAATACCGGTTTTATATCTTGTCGCCATAATTTGTTGTCTTCTTCATTTCGATGTACATTGAGCAATTATAAAATTTATTTGTCGGGCTGATGTCATCCTCGGACAAAGCTATTTCCTTTTTAATAGAGGTGTTTATGAACGGTCCTATTCTTTAGATATTCGTTATTATTAGAAATCTACTCAAGTTATATAAGGCACTCACATAGACAATGTTTTTATCTATACTTCTATACTAATATTATAAAGAGGAAAGATTTGTTTGTTTGTTTGCATTGAATAGGCTCCGAAACTACTGAACCGATTTCAAAAAATTCTTTCACTGTTGGGAAGCTACACTATCCCCGGGTAACATAGGGTATATAATTTTTTTTTTAAAATAGGGATCCTTACTTAAACTCCAATAATGTAACCCAAGGTGTAAAAAAATAAGATTAACAATTTTAACTTTGCATGTTTGACAGTTCTAAAACAGGACAACGTCTGTCAGGTCAGCTAGTTCAGTATAGTTTCATGAAAGAAGTCCCCCAGACGCGGCGCTGTCATCGCGTATCAATCACTATCAGTATCATTTCTCGAGTAGAACTTTAACAACTTTTGGCATCGTACACGACTCTTTAACGATGGAAAATTTATAAAAATCTCACTAGCGTCCAAACACAGTAACAACACCTGACAACTACAACATGGAAATTTAGTTCCGCTGTTTGCCGTGGGACTTCTTTCATGAAAAGGACCTTAAATAAAATTTGTCTTGCTCTACTTGTTTTTTTTTTTAAATAAATAATACGCACGCTTGCCTAGAAGAAACCGATTCACTCGTGATTTGAAGACACCCAGATTGTAACCATCGGGGAACACCCGTTCAGGCAATGCACTAACGCGCTAGCGCGTGTTACTTGTCAGCAAAATCACGATCCTTTATTGATTTCATAATTTATTCCCAATATTTTACTTGAAATCATCATAATACTAATATTATAAATGCGAAAGTGTGTTTGTTTGTTTCTCTTTTACGCTGCAACAGACTGTGATTTTTTGTATACAGCTCGTTGGAGGGACTTAGGATTGATAGACTTTTTGGTCTGGAAAAAATTACTACACATGGATGAAATTGCGGTGTGCAACTAGTATTCAATAATATTTCTTTTATACTTAAGTACATGTTTTTTTTTATGATAACAGATATACGAGTAATTAATGTAGAGAGAAGTGATAGGTTATAATAAACCTTTCAGTTATTAAAGCAATAACATTATCGTAAAACGTTAACCCTAATTTAGATTAAACATCTATAAAAACTGGGATTATAACGTCGCGAATAGAATAAAGAAACAATTTGGCATAATGGTGACACCCACCGCGTTACTGTAGGACCGGTGCCGGACCTGACCGGAAACTCGCTTTTGGAAATTCACTGAATCACATTTTATTCATTGGAATAATTATGGCTTCATTGATGATGCCTGTGGGGTTATTGAACTTATCTTTTGTAATTATTTTATTATATACTAGCTGCACGCCGCGGTTTCGCCTGCGTTATATACCTCCTTGAAGCAACCTCTTTAGTAGCAACAGCAACCTCCTTTGACTTGACGACATTTTTTTTCTATTATTTAATTTATGTCAATGTTTAGACTTCAATTTTTGTTCTTGTTTTTTAAAAATTAGGAATAATATTTAAAACACCAAAAAATCGGTTGAACCGTTCGCTACCAAATTTCACAAAATCACTCGCTGGGCTAATCTGAAGATCGCCTGAAAATTTCATCAAATCAGTCCAGTCCTTTCGAGTCCATAGGATACATACATACAATGTATGTATGTGTTTGTTCTATATCTGGTTGTTTCTATCTATTTAAGTATGTATTTAAAACTATATATGTATGTATATCAGTCTCTGGCAGCCATATCACAAGCTTTGCTTAGTTTGGGGTCAGATGACCGTGTGTGAAAAAATGTCCCGAATATTTATTTATTTATTTAATACATACACACATCGCCTTTTATACATATATATAGATAAATTCCTCCCTTATCAAGTCGTCCTGCTACGAAGGAAAGGAATCGGGAGGGGGTGAGAGGGTTTTATTATATTATTTTAATGTTTTTCCACAATTTTCCGTAATGAAAAGTACCTACCCTATTCCTACCATGCCGAATTTTATCATAATCGGTGGGTGAGCTATCATGCAGTGTACACAAATAGGTCTATACCTCATTTAATTTTAATAATGGTTCCGTATTTCTAAGATTTATCAAAATCGGCCCATGGGTACAAATATTTCAAGATATTCCTCATCGACATTTTACGGGCACTTTGCGATGTGAATTATAATTACTGCGAAAATTAAGGCAGTTGAAATCTTTTATACTACAGTAAAGACAACATTATTTTTGAATTACCTTGTCTACCAGCTTTCATTTGCATTTGACATGAGTAAACTTAGACATTAAATACCAATTACTTAAATAAAAACCTACATTTTCAAAAAATGTTTTGAGCACACAACAATCTGCAAAGCGGCTGCATTCCAAACATAATTTGTTATTAAAAGTTATGAGTTTCTTCTTGGACTCCAATTACAACGCTCGTAAATCGGAAGACGCGTTCGGGTCAAGATTATATTTCATAGAATTATTGGACTTGCATATCGCCGCCATTTTATACCTTATTTATTTTATAAATTAGAATTATTATGAGGTCGAGGTTCACTAACTTTTGACAAAGGGATTAGATAGGTATTTAACTTGTTTATGGCAGTTTTCGTTCATTAATGGTCATAAAAAGAAAGTTAATCATGATAGGTTGCCTTTTATGTGTAAACGACTTTAGAGTCATGCTTGTGCTAAGTACGTCGACTGCTAAGTAGCTACCTAAATTCAACTTCCAATTACCATCGACGGGATATCGACTGGGCATGAATGGACGTCAACAGTGGGAAAAGTAAGAATATTTGCTACGTAAAAACGTACGTTTGCGTTTGCGTACGTTTCAAATTTCATACAACTTTCGAATTTCGAAATTAAATTTGCGTGGAATTCTTTAAGTAGGTATACCCATTTTACGTATTTTAGGTTAAAAAAAACAATAGTGGACGAAGTACGAAAAAAATTGCAAAATGTGGAATGAGCTACCTTCCGCTGTGTTTCCGAGAAGCTACAACATGGGGTTCTTCAAAAGGCGAGTTAATAGAGTCCTTAAGGGTCGGCAACGTATTTGTGATGCCTCTGGTATTACAAGTATAGGCGACGGTGACTGCTTACCATAAGGCGGCCCATTGTTTGCCACCAACAGCATAAAAAAGTACGAGAATTCGATACGTCACATACGTATCGAATACTCGTACTTCGCCCACTGAATGTCCCGCGTCTTACGAAACGAGCGCGCCGGTTCTTGGTTCGCTTTACTTATTTCGAACATTCAAATGTTTTTCGTCTTCAAATCATAAACAAATCGTGTTTATATATGCAAGAATTAGATAAATAAACAATACGAACAAATAAGTACGCAACTAGCACCCGAACTGTTAAAAAACCTTTTGTGGAAACAACCGCAAGTAACAATACCGCGCTATCCATTGCATCATGGCACAAAAAAAAACAATAAAACCCGACCGTTCCATTTTTAAAATCTAAACTTTTTATGGGCGCGACGTCCACCGGTTTTTCGGCCAGTATCGTGGTAAAAGTTTTTTTTTTACGGCTAGCACAATGCAGAGAATCACGTCTGTATAGATAAATGGAATAAAGCGGGGGGAGGGGGAGAATTGTGACGTCAAATTTAAAGTGGATATGTTATCCGGATAGCATTGTGTTTATTATATGGGAATAACGAATGAATGTCTATCAGTACTAAAATAATAGACGGGATAAATTCAAGCACATATAGATGCCGTCAAAATATGAATGTGGTTTGTACTATTGACATATCGAATCTGTAGTAAACTAAACAATTGTGGCAGTAAGTTGCGTTTTTTTTTTTTTTTCAATTTGTGTTAGTATAATGACAAAAAAATTTAAGCTGTCAAATAAAGTGTAGTTTATATAAAACTGGCTAAGAGCGTGTCGCGACACGCATACGATAGTATTCCGTAGCAAAAGCCATTTAGTTGTGGTCATATTCATACTTCAGAAATTGGTGGTTATTTTTGTGCTATATAAAAATTCAAACGAAAGGAGCTCTGTGGACTTAAAACTTAAAACAATCGTGAAAATAATTTAAAGGTTTTTAATGTGACATATCAGCATGGCAAGTTACACGTTTCTATGTCTAAAAGTTTAGAAATGCAGAAGGGAAGCAACTTTTTGCTACTTTGGCGAACATTTAACAAAGGATACACTCGGTCAAAAAAGTTGTGTATGAAACCTTACCTTCATTTTGAGAGACCTATGAACCTACGCACGAGGGGGTGCAGCGGAAAAAAAACATCCCTATTTCATATGTACCCAAAGACTTTGTATACCCTTACAAAGTCCTTGCATGCACCAGAGACCAGAGCCACCCATTATATCATTATTTTATACTTTTAAAATTGCGATCTATACTAAAAATATAAAATAATTGTGCAGTTTCTTTGCAGAGTTTAATAGTCATAAGAAGTTAGGAGGTTCTAAAGAATCAAGATGGACGGACCGACTGACAGACATACGGACGGACAGAACGAACCATTTTTAGGGTTCCTTGTAGTACTAAAGAACCCTAAAAATGGAAAAGCAGAATCGATGACAGTCGCGATACAAATATTCCTTGACCCATTGCCAAGTAAAAATACTGAAGGAATCTTAATTATTTTAAAAGGTTACTGTAGATACTAAAGCAAGGAACTAGTAAAAAACATGCCACATCCAATCTGCTGCAGTTTCACACACAACAAAAGGTATATTCGGCAATGAGATATGATATTTTTTGTCCATACGGGTGGCGAGGGTGTAGCAGGGGTGAGGGGTGTATGTGGGGGTGCGGGGGGCAGTCAGGTGGATTCCGTATGGATTGTCATACTTCGGTTAATGTTTTGTGAACCTATCGCGAAATTTAATTTATGGAGGTACCTTACGTGAGAAACTGAGACGGTTGCATTCGTGACTTTTGGCATTGTACTATTATCTATACTGTGATTTTAGGTGTTCAAAGAAAAAGTTTGTATCGGGACGAAGTTGTATTCCAAATTATTTATCGACTTTATACCTTTTTGGGAGATCAAAATGATTAGTGGCAACACTAGGAACTCGGGAGTTAAAGAGTGTTGTGGCGCCAACGTGGAATAAAATCATATCGGTTCGCTGTATTATTTTCCTAATCTTGTGTATTTTCGAGTGTTAATGAGTGTAATAATGGTGGTTAACTGTGTGCTCGTGAACGTGCTCGAGTGTGGGTAAGTGATATAACGAGGTGAAACATGATGTTGTTTCCACAACTCCATAGATGCCTCTTGTAAAGCCTTCACCACTTTACAGGGGCATGAGTTTGACTTGACCGTGACTTACTTTGCTCGACTCAGACTGTGACTTCGACTTGTTTGACGTGATTAAATACTGTGTAAACGTTATTACTATTTATTCCGACTGAAAGAAAACGTATCTAAGGTCACGAAATAAATTAAAAAAAAAGAGTAAAAGTGCAAATTGGAATAGTAAACACACAGTCATAAAACAGTTATTGAAGTGAATAAAATTATATTTGGATAGTTAAGAAAATATCAACTAAATTTTTAATACAGCCATAATAATTTTATAAACGTAAGTAAAAACGATTGCTTAGTTGTAACAAAGCATTAACTTTAAAATGAAAACGTCCTAGCAAAAACTGGTAGGTTTTGAAGGAGTATCGGATAACGGTGGCGCGTGCAGGGAATCCGATATCAAGCTTGATGCATTCGTTTTTTGCATTTACCTTTTGAATATTGTTAGTCATTGGAAGCTTAGGAAGGGACCGGAGCTCCGGTAATTTTTATACTTTTTATACAAAGGTAGTAAGTATTTCTTTTGGGAATCTCTCGACCGATTTTGTTGAAGTATATTTTGAATAGGCAAAACTTAGAATAACTACACAAAGAAACCAAGTACATTCGCAAAATTTAAGCTATTCAAATGGTGTCATATATGGCTCCAAAAAATATATAAAAATTTTACTATGACAATTTGCGCGGTGAAATCGTACCACAACAAATCAGAAAAGCAGCATAAGAGTTATGGTGTGACATTCCACAGGTAATCCATTAATTTTCTTGCTTAAATCGTTTAAAACACCAATCGAAACGTAAGCTACAAAGCGAATTTGTAGCTTACGTTTTGAGAAGGCGTTGTTTGGAAACTTACCTTCTCTGAGTTGAGTAGTTATTCTAAGAGGCAAAACGTATTTTTTATGTGATCAACTTTTTTTTTTCCACTTTAAAAAAGATCGTTAGTATTCCAAATTCAATATATTTACCAAGTTTCAGAAATACTTTGGTAGTACTATTTGTATGAAAGTATAAAACTGAACCGACCTCCCAGTGGGCCTTAAAATTGAAAAGTTTCGAGGATTTTTGTAGAAAAGAAACACGGAGTGACGATATTGGTACTAAGTAATGCATTTGTGCCAATTGGCAGTAGGAATAGAAATATGAGGCTAACTGTTGTGGCATGAGAAGGGCCTAAAGATATAGGTATTCTAATTTTAAAAAACTGGCCAAGTACGAGTAGGACTCGTGCTCTGAGGGTTCCGTTGGACGGAAACCGAACGTTGGACAATCTGGGTGTCTTCAAATCACGAGTGAATCGGTTTCTTCTAGGCAAGCGTGCTCCACCGTAGACCGCATCATCGCTTAACATCAGGCGAGTTGGCAGTGAAACGCAAGCCTATTATTTATTTAAAAAATGGCAAATAAAAAAAAACTGAATTTGAAATATTGAAAGAAAAACTTAACTTTGTAGTTGACAATAAGGTAACAACTACAAAATGTAAGTTTGTAATTGTAAAACAATATTTTTTATATTATATAACTTCAAATTAACAACTTTCAGATTTATTCCTTTATATGTGCTGTAAGACCTTGCCTCTTGCCCAAATTAATGATTCTAGGTCAACGGGAAGTACCCTATAGGTTTTGATTCCCCTGTGAAATCGCAAAATATGCGACATAAACGTTCATATCTTTTGATTGCGTTGACTTACAACTTTTATTTTTTTTACAGCCGAAAGAAACCATAGATCCAAGTAAGTATTTAGTATAAATTTCAACTTGATACCTTTACGCGTTCTTGAGAAAAAGTGTCTTGACAGATGGACAGACAGACGGACAACGAAATAATCTTATAAGGGTTCCGTTTTTTTCTTTTGAGGTACGGAACCTTAGAAACAGGTTTTGATGGGGAAAAAATGCAGTCATTAATCACTAAATTGAATAATAGTGAGGGTTAACCAAAGTTACCAATATAGCTTAAACATATTGCCACAATTACCGAAGAACGGACAATGACCGTGGAAGAATTTCAACCTTCCAATCCTCAGTCAGAGACAGAGAGCGTGCGGGAAATAAATGAAACACCGTTGGATACAGACAATTGTGTATTGCCAAAACTTTAACGTACTTTAAAGAAACTCCAAATCAAATAACATTAGAAACCAGTGGTGATTCTTACGAATGAAACGTTTGCGCGATCTAAATCGACGCCAGCGCCATCTAGTTCCATTGTAACGAAACTTTTCGCAAATATTATTAATTGCTTTGATATTACACTAAACATTCCGCCTACCAAGAACGTCACTAAACGTTCTTCACTACCAGCAACCACTACTACCACACCGCCCACCATGAGGTCAAGGGGGTGTGGAGCCTTGAAGCTATGAAACTAGGCTTTAACAAACTTAATTATACACAGAGCCTATTCTGTAACAGGGAGAACACAAATTTTTGATGTAGGTCTCTTGATGAGAGATCCTTTACACTTCAGAGTAACAACTCTAGTAATATTATCCAAGCCTGGATGCTTGGTCACAACTCGTCCTAACAACCAACGAGCTGGAGGAAGGTTGTCTTCCTTGATGAGAACTACGTCTCCGATTGTAGGTTCAGGTGTCAATTTTGACCATTTGTACCTCTGCAAACAGTGAACTAAATATTCATCGGACCACCTACGCCAAAAACTCTGCACCATTCGTTGCGCCAGTTGCCACCTTCTTAAAGAAGACATGTTGCTCTGCTCATAGTTATGGTCGGGGACAACAACCAATGGCTCTCCAATTAAGAAATGCCCTGGAGTGAGGGGTGAATGATTATCTGGAAGCACAGACAATGGCCTAGAATTGAGACAGGCCTCAATTTGCGACAAAACCGTTGTCATCTCTTCAAAGGTGAGACTTGAATCCTTTGTAACTCGTTTCAGATGGAACTTGGTTGATTTCACGCCAGCCTCCCATAACCCTCCGTGATTCGGGGCGTGAGGGGGGATGAAGTGCCACGTGACACTATTGTTGCTCAACCACTCCCGAATGTCTACAGCTATGGATGATACTTGTGGGTCAACAATTGCTTGGAGCTCTTTTGATGCACCCACAAAATTTGTACCATTGTCACTCCAAATATGACTGACGTGGCCTCTTCGAGCTACGAAGCGCTTGAAGCATGCGATGAATCCTTCTGAAGTAAGGCTACTGACGACGTCCAAATGTATAGCTTTGGTAACCATACAGACGTAGAGACAGATATAACCTTTGTAGCATCGATTGCCACGACCCTTGGACATTCGAATATTTATCGGTCCGGCAAAATCTACACCACTTTGCAGAAAAGGACGAGCAGGAGTAACTCTGGCTAATGGTAACTGCCCCATGAGTTGGTTCCTCGTTGTTGCTGAATTGCGAACACATGTAACACATTTACGTACGTGATTTTTTACTAAACTCTTAGCGGACACGATCCAATATTTCGTACGTAAATAGTTGAGCATTAACAAGGGACCACCATGCAGTGTTTTCTGGTGAGCATCATCAACAATCAGATTTGTGAAGTGACTCTTGTGAGGAAAAATAACAGGATGTTTCGTATATTCAGGAAGATCTGCATTTTGGATTCTCCCTTGAGCTCTCAAGAGTCCTTGATCGTCATGATAAGGGTTCAAAGGTTTCAGTCTGCTTTTTTCTTCTAACTCCAAGGTTTGACATTGCCGAATGCAGACGTCAAGAGCATCGTTGAGTTCTGTACTCGTGATAAAAGGTTCAAACTTATGAAGATTCCTTTTGACATCCTTCACCTTCAAAAATCTTCGGCAAAGCGCAACAATGCGAATCAATTTTCGCAAGGATGAAAATCTTGTCCAAAAAGGATCTTCATTTGGTAAGTCCATCGTCAAATGAACTTTGACTTTTCTTTGTTCCAAGTCCGTAGAGACCGATTGCGGTCTTGTATATTCTATAGTTGAGTCCTTGAGCCATGCAGGACCCTGCAGCCACAGGCTAGACTGAGCCAGTTCCAAAGGTGTACTGCCTCTGGATGCAATATCTGCAGGATTCTGCGTGGATCGGACATGTGCCCACTGTGTGTTGTCAAGTCTTGACAAGATCTCGGAAGTCCTGTTGCCTACGAAAGTCGACCAACGACTTGGGTGACTACTGAGCCATGCCAAAACCACTGTTGAGTCAGTCCATCCATGAATATTTGAGCTGTCAATGCTCAACACACTAGCTACTTCTGTGAGTAACTTGGACAGTAAAACTGCTCCCATCAATTCGAGTCGAGGCACTGAGACTTGCATGGTTGGAGCAACCTTAGTTTTTGCAGCAACAAGATTGACGTGTACATTGCTGGCAGCATCAACTGTTTTCAAGTAGACTGCTGCTGCATACGCAGAAATTGATGCGTCACAATATCCATGAAGCTCGCTAACAACATCATCCGATTTAGCCTCAATCCATCTCGGAATAGAAATGTCCCGAACATTAACCAGTTCTGATCGGTAAGTGAGCCACTCCTTTAACAGATCATCAGGTAATTCGTCGTCCCAGTCTATTCCAGCTAACCAGAGTTTCTGAATCATCACCTTTGCCACGACGACACAAGGCGCGACCCATCCTAAGGGGTCAAATAGACGTGAAATGTCCGAAATAACCTTTCTCTTCGTGAGAGTGTCTTGCAGATCAGGAAGTTGCACCGAGTAATGGAAAGAATCTGATTCTTTGTCCCAGGTGATTCCTAGTACCTTCACTATCTCATTCATCTTTATGTCTACTTTTTTACCCTCTGTTCCCTTTCTTTCCATCATAACATTTGCTAAATCCTTGTTGTTAGTTATCCATTTTTGTAAGTCAAATCCTCCTCTACTTAACAACTCTTTCATATCTTGATAAATCTTAATTCCTTCAGTCACTGTTTCACATCCTGTAAGTAAGTCATCGACATAAAAATCTGTTTTAACCCTTTTTGCTGTTTCAGGAAACTCTTCGCCTTCGTCGATAGCCAACTGCTGCAGCGTCTTCACAGCCAGGTAAGGAGCGCACGCCGTGCCGAATGTAACTCTCTCTAATCTATAATCTTTTGTTTCAGATTCGGGATCGTCTCTCCATACGAGTCGCTGGAAGTCTGCGTCCTGCTTGCTGACTATGACCTGACGGTACATCTTTACTATGTCTGCACTCAGGCAGATAGGATGTATGCGCCATCTCATTATGATGTGACGTAAGTCTTCCTGTAACGTGGGGCCAACCATCAATGCATCATTCAAAGATACTCCATGATTTCCTTGGCAAGATGCATCGAACACGATTCTGACCTTGGTCGTGGTCTTATCTTCGCGTATAACGGCGTGGTGTGGTAGATACACACTCTCGCATAGCTTGTCGTCTTGGCCAGTTATACATTCCATGTGACCAAGGTCCATGTATTCGTGCATTACATCAGAGTAACTTGCTTTGATTTCCGGGTTCTTCTTGAACCGACGCTCAAGAAGGTGAAGTCTCTTAACCGCAATATCTCTTGAGTTTTGAAACTTGCATTGAGGGTCATGCTCACGAAAGGGAAGACGTACAATATAACGTCCAGTAGAGTCTCTGCGCGTTGTTTTACTATAAAACTCTTCGCACAACTGCTCTTCCTGGGTGAGCATCTTCGTTCCGAAGGAATCGGACTCTAATTGCCAAAATTGTTTCAACAATTCATTATCGTCCACGTGAGCGTGCATACTCGTGATGACGTTATGATGGCAATTAGTTTGTGAGAGGGCTTGATCATTTTCCAATTGATGTGTGGGACCAGTCAAAACCCATCCTAAGGCTGTGTTTTGTACAACAATAGCACCATTAGGACTCTTCATCAATCCTTCTCTTATTATGCGACCGTACACGTCGCTGCCTAACAAAATGTCTATTTTGTTTGGTGTATCATATTGGGGATCAGCCAGGCTGATCTGTGTTAGCTCAGGCCAATCAATACTCACGATCTTCTCAGTTGGAAGTAAGCTCGTAATGGCACCTAAGACGTGCGCATGTACTTCAATTTGAAATGCAGGATCGTGACGTGATTGGACCTTCATGGCTACAACATACTTTGACGCCAAAGTATCCTTGTTGCCTCCCAACCCAGATATAACACTTCTGGTGGGTGTTTTGCTGAGGCCGAGCAATTGCACGGCTGCTTCTGTAATAAACGACGCTTGTGACCCCTGGTCCACAAGGGCTCTAAGTAACCGCATGTTACCGTTCCTTGCTGGTGATTGAACAAGAGCGGTGGCTAACAGTACTTGATTGGGTACTGTTTCCTTTGAAAAATGTGCTACGACATTCGAAGGTGGTGGAGTTTCAGACGATGTTGTCATTACTGCTACTTCAGGTTTAGGCAAACCAGAAGTACGCGTCTCTTTCTTCGGATTAGATTTAGGATGAAGTAAAGAATGATGTTTGTTGTTGCAGACGTGACATTTGGTGGAACATGAACATGAGTTGACTGTATGGTTTCGACCCAAACAGTTGAAACAAAGTCTCGAGGTTTGAACGAATTTGTGACGAGCATAATAATCTAATTTGGAAAAATCTTTACAATTTGCAATTTTATGTCCATCCCGGTCACAGAACGGGCAAGAATTTGATGTTGCAGCGTCAGTAGCAACTGTGTGCATTACCTTTGGCTTTGAAAAACTTGGGGTCGACTTTGGTTTGTCCAAAAATTCTAGTGACCGAAATTTCGACTCTAAATATTCTCGCATTTGCTGCAGGGTGGGAAGGTCGTCTGAGACACTTATTTTAACCTCCCATTGCTTGCGTGTTTCAGGATCGAGCTTCGTGCAAATGATGTAGATGATTATGACATCCCATGTACCTACATCGATGCCCAAATTTTTCAAGCCATTTAACGTTTCATTGGTTGTATCTAATACATCTTTAATTGCTTTGGATGACTCTAGTTTGACGCTGTACTGCTCCATAAAACGCTTCAGTAGACTACCGGCCAAAAACCTCTTATTATTGTATCTACTATTTAATAACAACCAAGATTCTTGGTATGTGGCTGATGTGATTGGAACATGCCGCAAAAGCTGCTCCGCCTCACCAGAGAGATGACATTTTAAATAGTGCATCTTCTGCACATTATCTAATGATGCGTTTTGATGAATCAGTGATACATATAAATCCCTAAATGTTTGCCACTCTGAATAAGTCCCGGAAAATGTTGGGATAGTGATTTTTGGAAGCCTTACAGTAGTTTCCGTTCTTGAGCTGTTCACATGTTGATTGGATGTGTTGGAAGTCATTGAAGTAGTTCTAAGGGCAGACAAAGCCTCTTTAAGATCTGACTTGTAACAAGTGTAGACCTCTTCAATATCTTCAAACACGTCCTGTTTAAAATATTTATGCTCAAGGATGACCTCATTTTCTTCACTTTGTAATTTTTTATGGTTCTCAACAGCAACTTTCCACTGTTCTCCCAGTATCTCTAATCTAGTCGCATGATAGGATTCCTTGACTAGACGGTCTCTTGGCGATTTCTTATAATTATCATATGCTTTATTTATTCTAGTCAAGTAGTCAAGTTGAGCCTTGATTAAACTGACGGAAGACATAGTGAAGTTAGTGTTGAACCACACAATACAAACTTCGAACTTAAACTTTGCTATTAAAACCGAAAAAAAATACAAGTCCCAAAAAATTTCTAAAAATTTTACAAGTGTTTGAGAATATGCATACTGGGACGGAAAACGGGCGTGGATTCCCCGTCGGAACACTTTTTCTTAAATTATTCTAAGTCTAAAAGCATGCACACAAATTTTTACAAGTCCTGTATTCTATTTAAAATTTAAAGTCCAAAACTGTTTGATTCTTCTAAGTCGATGAAAATGATTACTTCACTTCCCGATAGAGGGCGCAACAATGTTAAACACAAAATTAAAATGTACTCACAAATTTTCCTGGTAAACCTCACTCACTGCTGCTTCCGATGTGTGACGTTGTTGTTGTGATGTCACAACTTCTTATGATGACGTTGCCTCGAAGACGTCAATTTGTCTTCACAGCGCTGACGTCAAGTTTTGCTTCCTCGGTGGACGGAACTGCACTTCCCGATCTTCTGCACCAGTCTTGGCTGCAGACAGGCACGGTTTCTGCACGACACCGCTCCAACCAGTCGCAGCGTAAACCTCACAACTGAGGCCCGCGTACGATGAGCACTGCTAGTGGCGACCCACCACTATTCCAAGTGCTTTGCACAGCAAAAACGTCCGCCTTACTCATCCGGCTCGAAGGACCATGGAAGAATTTCAACCTTCCAATCCTCAGTCAGAGACAGAGAGCGTGCGGGAAATAAATGAAACACCGTTGGATACAGACAATTGTGTATTGCCAAAACTTTAACGTACTTTAAAGAAACTCCAAATCAAATAACATTAGAAACCAGTGGTGATTCTTACGAATGAAACGTTTGCGCGATCTAAATCGACGCCAGCGCCATCTAGTTCCATTGTAACGAAACTTTTCGCAAATATTATTAATTGCTTTGATATTACACTAAACAGACCGAGAACGTAGTGATGGAAGCCCTGTGGCCCATGGAGTGTAAACTTGCCTCGCATGAAGCGGCACGAAAACGTAATGCGAAAACCTGAAGACAAAGCTCAGTGGCGTACATTAGGAGAGACCTAAGTCCAGCAGTGGAAGGGCAGACGCTGATGGATGATCTGAATGCACTATATATGGACGTAATAATTATAGCCAAAGCAAACAATGTCATCCGCTGGGAGCTGAAGCGTTAGTTTTGTTTCTTTTGCAGTTCTTCAAAGGGGTTTATCACTTTTTTTCTCTTCATGAGTCAGTACATCGTGCTTAAGTAAATAAATTATATTAATGTTAAGAGCTTTTAAACACACACATACATTTAAAGCTCCAGTTTTGGGTCTTTCTAATTGCATATTTGTCTGGAGTTTTGGTAAATGGCTAATATGTTAAGATCTTTAGGTTTTTGAATAAAGAATGCAAATCTTGAATTTCAAAACAGAATAGTAATCTAAATATGAATTTACTGAACGGGTGAATCCCGCCGCCTTGTGCGGGAGTTGATCCGACCGGAGGATGTGAGTAAATCAACCGCGCATGCGCCGCGCACCTGCCGCCATATTTCATAATCAGCGCGCGTGCGCCGTGGGGACTCGAGAGGCGTTGCTGAGACGGAACAAAAAAGCACTTAGTAAAGATTAAATTGTTTAAAAAGAAAACAAAGAACCTACTTAGGCTTAGTGTACTATAACAGTCAGTCAAGTATAAAAATATTGTAACAGAAAAAATATTGACCGCAAAGTAACGCCCGCAACAAACAAATAAAACTGATTTACAAAAACAGATACTCGTAGACGGCTTACACTCATATATACGTACGTTTACATACATATGTTTATCGGTCGAGAAGATGGTCGTCTGTTTGCCATACTCATAGTTAACATTAATGCTCGCACGAGAAGAAAAATTAAAGAAATTCATCAATTTCATCAATCTTGTCTTGTTTCTATTGAATAGATCGGGAAAATGGGGGACTGCGGCCCTCAGAGAACCTGGTGAACAAACACGGCCCAGATAATGGATAACTCTATTAGACCCAACGATAACGTAAGACAGAGCAACAAGGCGTAGACGAATTGGAAAAGCCAACCCTACCTAACCATGGGATTAAATAAAAAAGACTAATTACAAAACAATGTATAGGAACCTGCCCAAGTTTGGTGGAGACGACTGGTGACGGGAATGCTGGCGGCTACTTTGGCCAAAAAATAAATATTCAGGAGCAGCATACTCGCCACTTTCCCTTCCACCAAGGAGATTTTATTTAAATTTGTGTTTTTACTTTAGATTCGAGTATATTTTATTTTAAATAGTTTTAGAGTTTTAGTTAATTTGAAATTGTACATTAATAAGCAAATTTACAATATACAAAGAATGTCTTAAAATTGTATTTACCTAAACAATGTTGTTTTACAGTTCATGAATCGTTTGCGAACATGTGCAAGACCTGAATCTGTAGTCTTCATCGGCGCATGCGGCGCGCACCTGTCGGAGCCGCTATCGCGTGCGGGGAAGGTGACCCGTGGAGGAAAGGGGTACCGTGCGGCCCGCAGGGCGGCGCGTGCGCAATGTCAAGGGCACGCTGACCCACTTGCGCAGGCAGCCTGCGATCACGTGGTGACTTGTAAGCAAATCAAGGTTTTTATTTTTGAGTATAGTTTTTACTAAGTTTGATCGTTTTCATTATCATCAGAACACATGCAGAGTGTTTTAGCAGAGTGTTTTATGTCAACCAAGTCCAGGTATTCACATAAATATATGAATGCCTATTTTTTATGTCTATGCATTCAATGAAGTGTGACTGAAAGTTAATACAGTGTGAAGAAATAATAATCAAACGTAATTATACAGCTGTTCAGATTTGTATAAAATTTGGTGTGGTCTGGAGCTTATACATAGATTAACACATAGGCTAGAACAAAAACTTTTCATCCCGGAAACCTCATGATTCCTGTAGTAGGTATAGCAAGTAAAACCGCGGAGCGCTGCAAGTGTTGAATAAAATTGCATCAAGTATAATCTGAAATCTGTATTCAACACTGACCATCGCTTTGAAGCTACCGTTGAAGTGATGCTCTGTATTTCCCATGCAATACTCGTATAGATTCTATATTTTAACACCTATTAGCGTCGGTAGTAACAAATCACGAGGTAATGCGTTTATAATATTTTAGTAATACGATTCACACGGGATTATCGCGCTCCTACTGATCGGGATACAGGTTGACCACGATAAGAGTCACGGTACAAAATTAAACCCTCTTCATGAGAGTGAGACATTGCATTATATAGATCACATCATATTATCGTCATAGGAAATGAGAAAAATATACCTTAATGTTGCTAATACTCGAATACAAATACATATACATAAAAGTATTCAAAAATATGTGTTACGACCAAAATAAAAATCCAACCAACAACAAGACAAGAAGATAGGCTAAGTTACCTTCCAACTGTCCATTTAATATCGGCGCATATGGCATAACGATATAAAATAGCATTTCTTTGAACTCATTGTTCGATAGTTGGAAACAGAACTACAAACAATTCAGCAGTTAATATTGTATCAGGTGCTGGCCTATCGATGCAGTGTCAATAGCGGTCATGCTTCAAATGTCACGAACACTCAACATCAAACATAATTAATGTTTGTAAGGGTGTACATTAAACGCTGAAATATTATTTTTCTTCATGCTTGCCTGGTTGTTTGACAGTCTTAAATCGGTAATGAGTACTTTGTTAAAATGACAATATTATACTGCATTAGCGAATGGAAAGCTATGGCATGCCTATTATTTGGAATGGTAGAAATTACAACCGGTGGCAAAAAGCGAATAAAATCGCTAAAGAAACAGGCATAGACTAACGACTAACGCTACTAGCGACCGACTGCAGTAATCGTAAACAAAAATTGTCGCGCAACTGTCAACAGACAACGTCTTTGCAATTATCGTTTTTTTGACAGCGATGTTCGCAAATA
Organism: Agriopis aurantiaria; assembly: GCA_914767915.1. Taxonomy (NCBI): domain Eukaryota; kingdom Metazoa; phylum Arthropoda; class Insecta; order Lepidoptera; family Geometridae; genus Agriopis; species Agriopis aurantiaria. The sequence continues at coordinate 19,075,265 of OU611982.1, read as the reverse complement.
GCTTGTACCGTAATAGTGGAACTAATAACAAGCGAAAGAGATTTTCACTTAGCAGTGGGTGGAAAATGGGTGAAGCCAATAAAGACGACATAGAAAAGTAAGTAAGAAAACCTAAACACAAGCTAACTAAGTGTCAAAGTGCTGCCTTAAAATTGCTTAAATCGTAATAACGAGTTATTCCTATAACGTGACGAATACATGCAAAATAAATTTTCATATCTGAATATTCTCAAGTCACGATTACAATATTAAATCTAGTATCATGACGGGCAAGCTATAAAGCGTAACCTGAACGGTACTCTAATATCGGGCGATGATTTATAGATGAAGTGAGTGTTAATGCCAATTATGATAAACATCGAGTGGGTTTCATTAATTGACGCAATGATTGGAATGATTAGATTTATTTACGTGCGAGATTCAGACGGATATGGGAAAACAATCGCGCACAGCTCGTTTCATTCATCTTATGTTAAATTAGCCTGTATGGATGGTATGCGAGATGGCCAGTTTTTTTTTAGTTTTTTGTCCCACTTCTGGGCAAAGGTCTCCTCCATTTCCTGTCAAAAATCCCGGTCTTCCGCCACGTCTTGGCAACCTATCGGAATTGAGTAAATATGATCCCGCCAGTGTTTCTTAGGCCTTCCTTGACTGCGTCGTCCATCGGGCACCCACTGTGTGACGATCCTGTCCCATCGGTTGGGATGGCCATTTTGGCCAATGTCAACCACAGCTGTTATGAACCGCAGTGCGCTGTTGCGGACTCTGTCCATTCCCAATTGACACCAAGCACTTTGCGTTCCATCATACTTTGTGTTTGTTTGTTGGTTTAGTTTGTTTGATTCTCATTCACGCAGCAACAGAGCAACGGATCGACCTGATTTTTTGCATGGATATAGTTCAAAGACCGGAAAGTGAGTTTTTATCATAATCATCACCATTTTTCATCACTACGCGGGTGAATCCGCGGGGGCAGCTAGTATTACATACGCAGTATTATATATACTAATGACTGATCCTGGTAATAACGTATTGTCTGTAAATAGGAAATAAGAACATAATTTACGAACACGTTTTTATTAGACAACATGTATCCGGATTACATTATTTTACTAGCGAAGTTTTAAATTGATATAATAAGAATTAGGTTAAAAACGACTTCCAAGATTTTTTGCACAGTTTTCAAGTAATGTAATATAACGTTTTTTCGGGCGACAATACAATACTTTAGAACCATCGATCATATCTGATGATGAAGCCAAGAGGTTGATAGAGTAAGTTTTAATGTATGGTAAACTACTCAACTTTCACCTCCTGTTTTGGCTTCTTTTAACGAGTCCCAAATTCAAATTGAAGTTAGTTTATTTTCTTGAATACAGTACAGGTCTTAAAACGCATATTTTCTTAAACGAGTCACTTGTTGACGAGGGTCTGATGATGAGCAGAGAGGTACGCAGGACTACAATAGTGGAACTTATAAATGGCTACCAGTAAGCCCGACGAGTTTGCGCTTCTTCAGTCTATTTTAACGATTAACGTAGATAAACGTGTTAAAAAAATATTAACTTATGTCGACGGTAAAAGACACAATATGCAAGTAAAGAGTATTAACTTTGAGATTGAAACTTGTCAAAATGAGATGAAAGAAGTTGACAATAGTTTACACAAAATAACGACAAACATTACAGATAGTTCAATAAACGGGATTCATCCTCCAATGTTCCACCCTTCGAGGTGGAACATTTTCTTTGAAAGTAAATCGGACCAACCATGAGAAAAAAGAAAATGCAGTGCTTGAGATAATAACCTATTCAATAATAACGAAATCAAAAGAAGAGACTCACAGAGCCATGCCACATGCTTGATTGCTCACATGAATGTCACTTTCAGATTATTATTCACTATACTATCATTTGTTTTTTAATAATACCTATGTATTTAATTATTCTGATAGGTACATTGTATATTATATATAACTTATTCGTTTTATATTTTTATCTATGTATTCTATAAATCATGTCTTTGTTGTTTATATCATCAGTGTTGTACGCACCTGTAAATGACTGGTTCACATACTCGAATATTTATCTTTAGCTTAAGCTATATTTACCTTTAATGTTTTGTGAATTGTTCGTTGGTGTCTAAATTTTAAAAAAAGGCGAAAATATCGCGAAAATTGCACACAAAAAATACAGTCGGTTGAAAAAAGAACCAAGTTTAACAAAAGAAGGAGTAATAACATATAGAAGCCAGGTCGTTCACTTATCTTAGCACTAATGATCCAATCAAACACAGTTGTGAAGAAAAAGACGAGAAACAAAGCAGATGCGATTCACATCTGCTGATAGATCAGCGCCCCATGTGGTGACGTGTCCACTCGCTAAATAATAACAGATTTTGCATTTCTTTTTTTGCGGTTGGACGAGCTCAGGTTTGTATTAAATCGTAACTAAGCCATATATATGTCCGGTCTCAGTAGATGATCGACTATCTCCAAACATTGAAGTAAACGCATAAATAGATATGAGAATCTGCAGAAACATCAAATAGGCTTTTTAATGCCATATGTCGCTAACATAAACTAACGGGCCGCCTGATGGTAAGCGTTCACCGTCGCCTATGGATATCTGTAACACCAGGGGCATCACAGATACGTTGCCGTCTGCCGACTTTTAAAGACTCTATTATCATCCCTTTTGAAAGACCTCGAGTTACTCGGAAATGCCTCAGGGGAGCTCATTCCAGACATTACAGATGTGAGGCAAAAAAGATCGCGTAATACGCATAGTGTGCGATTTCCACATTTCTATGATATGTGGAAAAAAAAAATTGAAAACATTTGAAAGCGCGCACGCCGCTTTACCGTCATACAAGTATACGGTTCTCTATCATTTCACCTTAACACAATTGCTTACAAGAATCAAAATGACCGTATAGATGAGATTAGAATAAGGGCACTTTAGTACTATATAGCTGTCTCTCTTTAACATTAAGGAAATAACAATATGACAGCAATTCATACCTTAACCAGATTAATTTAAAAGCCTTGTGAAGTGATTTTAACTACACTAGTTAAATATTGACGTCACCCGATAAATCAATTAGTTTATCATAAACATTTATGAATTAGATACGAACTAGTTTTGAATGAATAAATCACAAACATCATAAATATTCTCTGACAGGATGATGTGACATACGACAAGTATGATATCTGTGTCACAGAGACGACAAATCCCGTGTCTCAATAATGACTACTTTCTACCAGTTTTTGGAGCACTATCATATGTTTTTATTCAGTATTTTGCCATAGATTATTAAAATGACCATTTGTAATCAAAATGTCTAAAGTTCTATCTGTAGTTTAAGTCCTACCGGATCGCATAAAGTTTCATACTATATTAGAGATCTTAAGAGAACTTTACCATTGAATAAGGTAGTAAATTAATCGTAGGTTTATAAAACACAACGAGTATCGCGTGTTAGTCAGTTAGTTATCCTGGCTAGACCGTGCACTAGGCAGAGCCCGTGTTGCTGAATTTAGGCTCTTTTGATTTTGGCTTGAATGACATCATCTGATATATCGAGATCCGCTGAGACGTGCTAATAAGTACCTGCTTACCCTATATTAAAAAATACCATTGCGATCATAGAATTCTGATTTTATTCGATGAAGTAAACTTATACGTGCAGTAGGCAATGCGGATCTTTGTGTCTCTGAACTTAGGCTCTGCGAACCATATCTCAAGTAGCACATCCCTTGCGACACAAATATTTGCAGCCAACTTCAGAGACACAACGATCCGCTGTGCCTAATGTAATCTGTGCCCATGGAGGTCCCTTTAGGGTATATACAAGATCTTTGTCTGTGCCCTACAATTGCGCCACATTTTTCTCAGCAAACTATATAAATGTCACATTTGTTAGACACAATACAATGTCGCATCCGTAAGTCACAATCTAAGCATAGATTTCATAACACGTAAAATGTAGTCTGACCACCTTATCTATAGAGTTGGCCATATGAGAGAATTAAAATTTTCCAAGAGAGGCGATTAGGTTTGTCCTAAAACATACGATGGTGGCTCCCTAGTCAACTCTGCAGATAAATTTGTCGAGCTGTAAGGTAACGGTAGAGCAACTAACCACTATTACTTATACTGTGGGAGCCAATAAGCTCAGACGTTTTACATCATTTGAATAAAAAACGCAGTACACACATACAGATGGACCGATTTGAATTACAATATATTTTGTATTTCCTGCTTGAGACATTGCGACTTTCTATTTTATGTTTTTCATCTCTACACAATTATATAGAGATTGTTTTTGTGTCTGTTTACATTTTGCAAAGATAATCCTTTCGATACTAGGTCATTTGCTAAAATAGGAAGCCCTGCATGAGGGTGATTTTGCGTTTATGACGTTTTGATAGGTATGTTATTTTGTTAACAGGACCATTTATTACAAAAGTATAAAGCTATTGAACAAGGATATAATCCATCTTTTCCTTCATTTATTTTTAGATGCGTGCGACAAAACGGTATAGTGTTTTGTAGCTTTCCGGTTATCAAACAAAGTTTTTTCCACTTCGTCTGTGCTTTTCTCGGTTTCTTTCGTCTTCTCTTCCTTTTGATGATCATCTTGTCACGTTGATGATCACACTAACATTATAAATGCGAAGTTCGTATGAGTGTGAAGTGTGTTAGTATGTTCGTTCCCACTTAACTCTGTAACAGCTATAAACGGATTTAGATGAAATTTGGTGTGGGGCTTATACTTTGGATTAACATATAGGCGAAACAATTGTTTTTTTTCTGGATAAAAATCATCCTGCGGCCCTTCAACTATATCTATGCAAAAAGTCACGTCGACCCGTTGCTGCGCGAAAGTGGAACAAACAAATCAATAAACAAACACAATTTTCCTTTTTTAATAATACTAGCTGAATCCCGTAGTGTTACCCGCGATTTTCGCATTTTCTGGGAGGGCGGGGGGACAGTATCTTATGTTCTTATGATGTACACTGTCATCCTGCCAAATTTCGTTGAGATTGGCCAAGCCATTTAGTCCTGAAAAGCTAACAGACAGAGAGACTTATATTATTAGTTAGGATAGTCCGTAAGTATAGTACATATTAGATGTATATTAGAACAGGGGCCTTACTGACAACAGCTATTACAGGCATCTAATCCGCTCAGTTGGAAAATCACGCGACCGCAAACCGTATCTGGGCGCGATAAGGTTTGCGGTCGCGTGATTTTCCAACTGAGCGGATTAGGTGCCTGTAATAGCAGTTGTCCGTAAGGCCCCTGTATGATGTGGATGAAAAAGCACTGTAATATTTTTTTTATTCCAATGTTAGAAACTGCAACACAAATATATAGTCGAATAGTTGACAAGTAACGTCGTAGTGTGCGACGTAGGTTTTCTCCTACTGTAATTTATTCAGTGGATCTTTGTTGACATTATAACAAGAAAATCTGAATTGGATTAAGGTTATAAAATATTTATCGATATAATCACAAAAGCAAATCATAAGCTTGAGAGAAATTAAATTAACGAAATCTGGTTTCAAGATTATAATAATTTGAATAAGGAACTACATATTTTGGCTAGGATTTGACATTCAATTTGTATTAGTGGAGTTATAACTTTTTCTTTTGTTTTCATTTGGTATGGAGGGTTTAATTTTGGATCATCATCATCAGCCAGATGATGTCCACTGCTGAACATAGGCCTCCCTCTTAGAACTCCACACTGAACGACAGCCTGCCATCTGCATCCACTGGATGCCCGCGACTCTCCCGATGTCGTCGGTCCGTCTAGTAGGAGTAATTATGGATGCCCTAGCTCATATAATATATCACTTTATATTCCAGAAGTATAACTCGTAGTGTGTCACAGTAAGGCTGGCGGGGAAATGTTAAGACCGAATATGGGCAATGTTGGGAAATTGTTGGCGGGTAATTTTGAAGTGTGGAAGCCTATGTGTAAAAAAATACTGATGTAAGCTGGTGATGAACATAATCATAAATCATATATTTCCGAAAGCACAGCACATACAGTTCCTAAAAGACATACACAATGAGAAAAACACAATAAAAGTCTGCTGTGGGCCCCAAACAAGGCTAAGCCTGTATCTAGGGTACTTACCCGAAAAGATCAAAACATATATAATTTCAGATTAGCGCTGACAGTATTTAACAGTTTCCAAATATTAGTGATTATAAATTATTAAATAGGATCAATGTTATACTAGATAAAAACTTGCCTATTAAGGCGAGCTTTTCCCACCCCTGAACAAACGCTTGTTACTACTGATGACTAAAAGGTTAAACATACCGTATTAAAGTTTAACTAAGCGGAGTAAAACATTTGTGAAATAAACCACTTTCGCATTTCGAGTGCGTGTTTATTAGATGTTCTCGCGCATTTGAAAGGTTCAGTAGGCGCCAGGAAGCGTGCGAACTGGTCCGGAACCGGTCCTACGCACTGCAGGAGTACGCACGTTCCCGTTGCGCACGCACCGGTGCTCACAACGGGAGCTACGCACAACCGTTCACATCACACAAACAATGATAGCTTGGCGGAAGTATCTGGATGAAAAGAAATAAGATTTTTAAACTAAGGTTTTTAAGGGTTTGGTTTTAAGGTTTTGGAATGAGCTTCCGATATTTCGGCGCAGTAAGAAAATACTAAGAAAGAGGGTAGATCGTTATGTCTGCACCTAACTTTTTAACTGTTCGACCAACCACCCGCATTCTTCAGTCTTCCCGTGAACATGGTGCATGTAACTATGCCGAAATATCGGGAGCTCATTTCACAACCTTACCACGGTAAATATCCCGTAAATAATCATTTAACTTTAGTGCACAACCGTGATAGTTTAAAGCAGTGTTTATTTATACAAAGCTTTTTACCAAGCTTCTAATTTGAATTAGAACCATTTCCTCCTTACCGATGTTGCTGAAATGTTGCATACACCTTAAGTTTTGGTGACAATACAATATGCAATACCCAATACTGTAATATTTTTTTAATGGCTGCCAAAAAATCAACATTTAACTTAAGACGCGGTATAATCGCAAAATTAACCAAATGACACTTCATTTGGTTTTTCAACGCTTAGTGTGATGTGACGAAATTAGCTGATCAGATTCAAAAAAATACTACAAGTAGAACAAACTCATGTTAATAATTTTAACCGATTTTTTAAATAATAAATTGTATTGATTCATAAAAAAATATTACAAATTGCGCAACAAATAAATCTTTTGAATTGAAGTACTCTGCATTTTCAGCGACAACAACATGATATTTTTTTACTATAATATATTAGTATAATAATGTTACCAAAAGTATCACTCGTACTTCATAGTTTTGAGCAGATTTAATTTTAAAATTACAATATCAAGAAGCCCGTCAATAATCAGTCGTAATAAACAAACATCCAAAGCTCCGACCACGCGACCGATATTTATAAACACACTCATTAAACGCACTAACCGTAGTTTAATTAACTTCAAAGCTTAGGGGTAAATGTTTCGTGGTCGCAATTACCGTTGCAAGTGCTAAAATTACCCGAAAAATGAGCAAAAAGACATAAAGTGGCAACACTCACATGTAAAGTGGCAGCACTGATGATTGGTTCCGAAATGGACGCGACCACAGGCCGTTTGATTTAAAATTGAAATGTTTTGATTGGTATAAACATTGCATTTTTATGGACTTGCAAAATGTACGGGAATAGGTTTATGTGACCCACTCCTAGAGAACTTTTACTGTGAAGAACCTGGATTCAGGAACACAAATTACCTACTACGTTACACAGTCATTTAAATGTAAGTAGGCTGTATTCTATGTATTCAATATAAAAAAAACGTGGTAGCCCATTTGGGAGCCCGCTAGACTTGAAAGCGTGAGGTTGCGGGCTCAAACCCCGGGCCCGTACCAATGAGCTCTTTGGAGTTTATGTACGGATTTTCATACCACTGGCTTTTCGGTGAAGGAAAACGTCGTGAGGAAACCTGCATACGTACGTAGAAGGAATTCAATGGTGTATGTGAATCCACCAATCACAACTGGGCCAGTGTGGTGGATATGGCCCAATCACCCTTTCGGGGGTAGGTTAAAAGTCCAGCAGTGGACTGTAAAAAGGCTAATGATGATGATGAATTAAAAAAGTGCAGTGCTTTTAGTAGCGGAAAACTAAGCAGTACTTAATTATGGTTGGCTGCTATCAATAATTATTCAAACATGCAGACAATGCGTAGTACCTACAAGTAGCAAGTAGAAGATTTAATTGGCTACTACGCATCGTCTGCAACGTTTTGCATAGTGCACGTGCAAGTAGTAGTGCTTAGTAGTACTTCCACTCCCACTTGCAATAAGCAAAACGTTGCAGACGATGCGTAGTAGCTACTTGCAACTTCTACTTGCTACTTGTACTACGCATTGTCTGCAAGCGCCCTTAGTGTATTATAGATCTTTTTTTGTCTAGTAATTAATTGTATCATCATCATCATTCAGACATAGGACGTCCACTTCTGGACATAGGCCTCCCCATCGATCTCCAAAAAGACCGGTTGGAAGCGGCCTGCATCCAACGTTTCCAAGTCCATCTTGTGGGTGGACATCCTACGCTGCGCTTACCAGTTCGTGGTCTCCATTCCAGAACCTTTCGGCCCCATCGGCCATCTGTTCTGCGTGATAGAAGCGTGAAGTTCACTGCCACTTCAACTTGCTAATCCGGCGGGCTATGACGGTGAATTATCTGTATAATTATAGAGAATTTCTAAGTCTCTTAGGACAGTTACTGTAAGTTTTATTGTATAAAAATCCAAATAACTTGATAGGTATTGGTATTTAAAAACCACTCACCTATCCGTGTCATCAAACAAATCCGCTATTTCAGCCATATCGAGGAAACATTAGCAAAACTTAGACATGACTCAGCGTACAAAGTAATTTGGCTATACTCGAAGCAATAAAATAAAACTATTGGTCAAGAGTTCGTAGACCCACAACTGGCATATTACAAGTAATACATTTAAATAAACCATGAACCCTTGTCACAATAAACATCCCTTTACTTTCTTATAGCACATAAGGTAGTTCAAAACTGTGTGAGTTCGACAAGGTGTTTTAGCAGCAATGTAGTTGACTCATGTAATTAATCCAGCAATGTTCTAATCACACATAATTGGATAAATAAAATAAATAACGTGTAACAGTAAGACTGATGAGAGAAGATGAGATTTTTTATCAGATTAATTAATTTTATTATCAGCTAAATTCTTAATTGCAAGTTCTAAATTGCAAGCAAGTGTGTTGTAAAGTTTTTTCATCACTTCATCTGAGTTTATGAACAGTTTGCAGGAGAATTTAATGGAATTAAAGATTATTAATTAAACAGGTTCAGCTCTAGCACAAAATATAACAAAGTTCTTCAGTACTTGGATTGAACTATGCGGTAATTTTTTGCTAGCATATAAGACAAACATCGTATCTCGTTTTTTATCCAAAATACATTAGGTAATAATTTTATTGAAATTACTTTTCTTCATTTCAGGAATTTCAAAAACATGTAATCCTTGTTAAAAGCTAAAGAACCCAACACATAAAGCGTACGCGTGAATTACTTTACGACTGAATTACCGGCTCCGGCAAAAACACTGATTGAGAAAAACACGATATTTATTACAACTCTAGAATCGATACTGCCCACGCAATTGTATAAATGTCTAAACAAGTCCAAAAATACCTAGAGAGTAAGTCTACCAATATTAGCCATTTCCAACTTCATTGTAATGGTATAGGGTTGAAAATAGGGTGTAGGGATATGTTAAATTCCATAGTTTTGGTGCATAATAAAACAGCAGGGCAGGGTTTATCGTAGTGGTTAATTTATTAGTTCGCGCAAGTCGCGATAGTTGCTATTGCCGCAATTAGCCCTTTTAGCACCGGCTAGTGAGACCACGGTCACTCGGATTGGAGCCCTAGTACCTATAATGTTATGAACGACATCGTCGCAAACATGATTTAGCAACACCAAGTATAAGATATTCGGCTTACTCCAAAAATATGCATTACGAAGTTTGTGGTAGAAAAAAGATTCAAAAAGGAAGATGTTTGTACCAATTTTTGTCAAATAGTTTTTCTTTTAGATAATACTAAGTTACATTATAATCAATGTGCCTAACATTATTATCAAACAACAAATTACTACTATGTAAGTACTACCATCTTCAATTACACCGTCACGTAACATCAGTTAATCGGTGTATCTGTCGTCCACAACAAATTTGAACATCGAGTTCCACTTTCAACATCTTTACTCCAACGTTCATCTTTACTCCGTTGTCGTATTTCTGAACTCCAAAGTTTACCTGGCCGCACTGTCAATTGATGTACATACACGCGCATGGTGATTACGTGCAAGTAACATTATTTATCGGCAATAAATCGCGGCGGCTCATTAGCCAGTGTGTGGGCACCTTTATGGTCGCCAACCGAGGTGTTACGCTTTTTATTCCTTTTCACAGCCATTTCGAGAGAGTTCAATGGAATAGTGGCGTTTAGTGCGCATAGCTGGAGTTATTTATGAAGGAAGATAACATGTGAAGGTTATTTGAGATCATATGAATTGATACTCGAAAAGCTTGCTTGGTATTATATTCCTAATAACTGTGATGACTAAGAGGATAATACAATTATGAACTTAGTTGCTGAACAAATTAGACGTACTTTGCCGTGATTGTATACAGAACCAGTAATCTTTTCGTTAATCCTTTAACGGCTTACTATCCGAGCCGCGTAGGCAACAAAACGCTCCCTCAGCCCCCGCCAAGTTATAGCGACGATGTATTTTGCCACGCAAGAGTCAGGACGCTCGCGGAGGGAGTGCAACGACAAAAACGAACATAAGTCCGACCTCGATGACGCCTGGCGCGGTACTGAACGCGGCGCGCGCAAATTCTCGCGACCTTTTTACGCTTTTAATTTCACTAAAAAACGAAACTATTCACCATCAAAAACCTATCCAAATAAAAAATAAAAAATAAAATTGCCTTTCAGTACATGCAATTTCCATTACGAGCTTTCATTAGAGCATAAAACGAAAAAAATAAACCAACTCGACTTAGTTTCAGATTTTTTTTTGATCGAGGAAAGTTTATCCTATTGTGTTTTAAACCAAATCATAAACTCAAACACAGATGTATCTGTGACATGTATTTTTTCCAGCTCAAATATTGTAATTTAATTGAATAAAATTGATTTAAAACCGTCAAATTTGGTATAAGTGGCCGTTAAAGCCCTATTGAAAGCAGCAATCATCATTATATCCAAGAATGTACGTAATGTGAATAGACAACATAGAGCAAATTTATGGAAGAACAAGCGCCGTATTCTCCAAACTAAAACCCTACGAAAATAATAATAAGTACATTCTGAAAAATACACAAACCCTACACGTCTTTCATCAAAATTGCACGAGTGAACCCTCGAAATAAGATCGACCCACACACGCAAAGAAAACACCACGCCGACAAACCCAGACGACAATGCGGACTATTATAGCGTTAAACTCTTTCCTTTTGCAAATAAGGTGAAACAATGCGAACCCGCTACATAGCATAACTAATAACAGTAAAACATTTAAATGACTAAAGAGAATTATCGTGAGTCACCGCGGCTATCTTTGGTCGCATTTAATTGACTTTAGAGAAATAGTCTAAATAATAGGACGTTCCGTATTGAAACCGTAGGTTAGATATGCGGGACGATACGGGGACAGAAATTCCTGCTATGACGGACTTGCCGCATTGCGCTGGCGCAGATTTTACGAAAATAAAATGGAGGAACAGACGAACAGCAAGGACTTTATAAACCCTAAGGTTTTATAACGTCTTTGACATGATAACATTATCAAAATCTGACGCCTTCATACTCCACACCATCGGTATACCATCACAAACGAAAATAACTTTTGGAAGGAAATCGGTCTATTCCGATTGTAAATTTTCTAATGTACGGGACCCTCAATGTAGTTGGGGACTCGATAAATATTTCATCAGCAAACTAGTGTTTAAAAAATGTTTATTTATCGATCTCTCTCGCCGCACCGACTCGTGGAAAGAGAAATAGTCGGAATAATGCGGCTTGCGATGTCTTTTTGTTCAGCTCAGTCGTCGAGTGAACGTTAGGCTGTGTTTCCGCCTAGAATTGTTCGGGCAAGGTGGAAGGAATAGAGACGACACATTTGAGATAGTTTTTCTGTTGATGAAAGCAAGGATTTTTCATACTATACTACGTATGGTGAGAGTTTAAATAAAAGTTTGAAAAATTAGAGAGAGGAAGGCATTACTCAATATTTTATTCCAGACATTATGTAGGACGTAGGTACATGAAATTCTTAAGTTACATGTTGTCTTGTTTAATAAAGTAATACATATGACCTTATGGCAATAAGCACGGAACCATCTTTTTAGATTTCGTCAAAAAAATTCATTGAAATATTCTTCTAGGTTGTTAAAAGATTTTGATACTAAGATAAATTTTAAATGATTTGTGAAACTAACTTCTTTATTTTTATTTAGTAACGAGACGTGTGTACGTTTGGATTTCCCATCAGTTAAATAGGGAATGACTTATTGACTGAATAGGGAATGAGTTCATACAAACTTTGATTCCGTATCTGACTCTTGTAGGAATAAAAATCCAAAAATAGCCGATTTCAAAATCCGTTTAAAAATATTATTTTGTTCTTTGTAGTGGTATATTAACTTAAAATGTTTGTGTTTTCTGGTTTTTTGAAGTCAGATTTTTTAAAGATAATTTTCCCATCTCTGTTTAATTTGCCTTATTGCACTGTTTTGTTGTTACTTAGGTGTATTTTATTTCTTGTTTCGTGGAAGTGTACTTCAAAAAATACACTGAAAACAACGATGACAATACAGATTTGCCATTTCCAGGCTAACGTCGATCAAAGCCAAATACACATAGTTGGTTTTAATTTTTATAAACTTGTAGTTTTGATTTTGATACATTTAACTCAATATAATTATACTTTTCTCCGTCTTCATTACTTAGATAATCATGATTCACGTTAGACTCATCAACACCAAAATTAGAAGTACTCGAGTAAAAAATATCCATTAAGAATTAATTAAGAAAAATATACATTAAGCCCTCTCGACGAGTGCCGCGTCCTCGGCCAGTGAGACAATAGTCGATTCTAAGCTTTTTATTCGGCCAACTGTAAGGCCGAAGAATGTAGGCTGTACAGCATAATGAGGTGCTCCGATGGGCCGGACCGAGGACTGCGCTCGAGCAAAGGCGCAAGATGCATTATTCCTGAAGCTATTCTTAGATGCAGGGTCATGTTATTAGGATATCAGAACTAAGATAATAAGATAATAAGATAATAAGATAATAAATGAAAGTTTTTAGATTTTTTTGTGTCCGACTGTTGTCTCCATGCCGAGTCCAAGGTTAGTTAAGAATAAACAATTTGAATTTAACTCTGTAGAGCGTATTTTCTTTTTTTGTTATTCGTGGGTTCACCATACTGGTCATACACTCTTTTCTTAGGAATTAATACATTTGCGATGTTAAATGCGATGAATGCACAACCTTCTAGAGGTAAACACAGCATGCTACAATAAATATAGCACTCACAACAATACATATTTTAATTAAAATAAACTAAAAATTAACTAATAAAAAATTATGTTTTTTTTTTTTTTTTTTTTTTTTTTATAAGTAAAAAAATAAAATAAAATAAAAAATATATGATGTTACTAGTATATAAATAGCTGTAGATAAATTGGTATCAATACAACATTACGACGTATGCCGATTTCCACATTAAGGTGTTTATTAACCGACTTCGAAAAGGAGGAGGTTATAACCTTCATCGTCCCGGCCTGGACAACAGCTTTTCCCGAAGAGAAAATGGAAAGAATACGTACTTTACTACTACGAAAAAGACAAACATTTTATTCGCAGAGGAAAGCCGTGGATGAGACTGGCACAGGACCAGAGCCAGATGCCCCTGGATGATGCCTATTATTCACTGTGGGCATAAGGTCGATCATGGCAATGGTGTAGTTAGGTTCATCATCATCATCATCATCAGCCATAAGACGTCCACTACTTAACATAGGCCTCCCCCTTTAACCTCCACACAGAACGAAACCCTGCCATCTGCATCCACTGGATGCCAGCGACTCTCACAATGTCGTCGGTCTATCTAGTGGGAGGCCTACCTACGCTGCGTCTTTCGTTTCGTGGTCTCCACTCTAGAACCTATCTTCTCCATTGGTTATCGTCTATGTCGGTGTAGTTAGGTTGAACCGTCCTGACTCCGTCCACGTACCGTCGTCAAATTTATTACCCCGCCGCGTATGTTTCTCGGAAGCCGCTGAATTATTCGGCAGCAGGCACGCGGGTCGCGGGTTCGGTTCCCGTGTGCCGATGCACAGTTATGGTCGCTATTCTTACGTAACTATTGCGGACAAAAACGACGCACATTTGTTGCGGGACATTTAATTGGAAGGACATTATGTAGTATTTGACGAATATTTGTGTTAGTTTGCGATTCAAATATGTGTTGTGAGCTTTAGTACTAGATAATACTATATGTAAAAACTTGCGATCATTAAAAATGGTTTTTAATTTAGATATGTGTATCGTATAAGGTGATAAATAATTACACTACAACTAAACTGGCTTTAGATGGGCATGATCTCATGATCAAACATGGCTTACAAAACGTGCAATATGCATCAGTTTGCAAAATAGAGCAAAAAGCTAATGCACCGCAACCAAACTAAATCCAAATCGCACACCAAAAAAGGCATCAGGGTCGAACAAAAAGCCCTACATACATAATTACAGTCGGTCAGACGGCAGGAATTATATCAGTGGGTCAGACGGCCTTGTACGATTCACGGAACGGCGCGCGCGCATGCCTCGACACGCCCCCTACAATACAGCCGCGGAAGGGGGGGGGGAGTACTTCGGGTTTATTAGCTATAATTATAGGTAAATAACCGTTAATTACTTTGATCAGTAAATCAATTAACTTAACATAAAAATACCAAGCAAGTAATGGTTTGAGCTTATTATTATTGACTGGAGTCTGGAACACATCGCTGTTAGTCAAGGGCCGCACAATCCAAAAAACATTTGTAAATTTTATATATTTATTTTTATCTAAGACTAGCTGCGCCCGCCGTGTTGATTACTCCTTATATCATCAGCTAATGTCATTGAAAGTTCAGTCAAAATCGGACCAGCCGTTTTAGAGTCCATACACATTATTATAAAAGAAGAAGATAGCATTTGCGTAAATCAGTGCAATCGTGGCCCAGTACTTTCAATAAGACCGCACAGAATCTAGTTTGATTTTTCTGCTTTATGTATATCAAAATAAAAGCTGATTTTGTATATCAATGAAACTATCGTATATTTTTAATGATACATGATACATTGTGTGCATGAATGAACGTGTCCAGTAGGCGTCAGAG
Organism: Agriopis aurantiaria; assembly: GCA_914767915.1. Lineage (NCBI taxonomy): Eukaryota > Metazoa > Arthropoda > Insecta > Lepidoptera > Geometridae > Agriopis > Agriopis aurantiaria. The sequence goes on along the minus strand of OU611982.1, from coordinate 19,059,729 downwards.
GCGAATAAATCGAATGGGAGACGCGCAATCGGAAATAATTTGGTGCCCATAAATGATAAATAGCTATTAGATATAGCTCGGCAATAGAGGTGGGTTTGAAGGCCAGGTTTTTACAATAAAACTGAGTTACGCGGAAAGGGTGTACTAAGCCAATAGTACTAATACTAATATGGTACTGAGACGTGGTCCTTAACTGTTGGCCTTTTAGAAAAACTCAGAGTCACAGAACGGGCAATGGAGAGAGCTATGCTCGGAGTTTCTTTGCGCGATAGAATTTGGAACGTGGCTATTCGCCAAAGAACCAGAGTCACCAACATAGCTGTTAAAATTTGCAAGATGAAGTGGCAATGGGCAGGCCACATCGCTCGGAAAACCGATGGGGAAGAAAGGTTCTGGAGTGGAGACCACGAACCGGAAGATGCAGCGTGGGTAGGCCTCCTACTAGACGGACTGACGACATTGTGAGAGTCGCGGGCATCCAGTGGATGCAGATTCAGTGTGGAGGTTAAAGGGGGAGGCCTATGTTCAGCAGTGGACGTCTTCTGGCTGATGATGATGATGATGATGATGATGACTATTACCAAGTCCATAGTACCTAGTAAATTATCTTTGATATTACCCATCATTATTAATAATTTTTATTTAAAGAGCAACTCTGAAATCACGAAAACAATATCAGCTGTTCTATATAGAAAACGGTCATTGACACTCGACAAAATGTATGGAACAGCTAATATTTTTTCGCGATTTCAGGTTTGGTTTTGTAAAACTTGTTCATAATGATAACCTTCTTTCGGCTCAGTACAGGGTATATGCGTAACCCTGTATATGCCATAATACTACAAACTCCCTCGTCGCTGATAGTCTGCGTCGCATTGTGATGCACATGGAATGTAAGGTACGAGTATATTCGTACGGACGGCTGACGTCAACGTAGAACGCAATCAAGCTTTACTGGCTTGACTCATTTAGACACATATATCTAGGTAGATGGATGTGCTAGAGACCCTTACTCTAGGTCTGCTTAAAAAGCTAACCTATCTTATACTAATTACCAAGCAACTTCCATATTGTCGATCACTTTGAATTTTTAAATTATCTTTATTAGTTTCGTATGTGCAAATATAAGTAATATATATATACGTATTATTTAAGTTGTTTTAGCAATAATTTTAATTTCCAGCGTACTCTCGTAGGAAGTCATAAAACAACTTTAACTAGTACCGATCAAGTTTGGCTAACAGTACAGTCTGCTATTACTTTTAACGATTGCAATTATATATCCGCGAAACGAGTACAAAACCTGTCACATGTCTATTTGCGAATATTATTGCGATTCCGACTGAGAAGAATTATTTTAATTGCTCTAGCTACGGAGGAATGACGTGGGATTTGTTAAGGCGTGCTAAGGACGTGTCATCATCATCATCAGTCTACAGCATAGACCTTGCTTAACTATCAATAACTTCTGCCAACCTTCCCTATATCGTAACTCTATTGTGTCGTAGAGCGTTCTACACTAGTTGTCAATTCACGGTTTTGCTTCTTGAAGTGATCTAACGAGTTACGCGGGGCTGTAGAGACACTCCTTTACATCGCATATTATTGACAATAGCTATTGTATCTACTATTATATCTATTCAGATGTAGATACTTGTGGTAGTGTAGATTTTGAATCACAATTTTTTAAATTATTTTTTAGAATAAGTGGCAAGCAAGAGACGGTCTGATGGTGTGGTAACTACACCGCCTATAGAAACCTACAATACCCGGGTCACTGTAAAAGCGTTGCCTACCTTTGAAGTCTATTCGTTCTTCGTTTGAAGCAGCTCGGCTTATACTTCATGTCAAGTATAAAAAAAAATATCTAATAAACTGACTCGATCAGACGACTTTAGTTTGCAGTGAGGAATAACATATTCGATATTATAAAAATACGATTACGTAGATCAAATTATCAATTTTCCTGGCGAGAATCATCTTTTAATGAAGTTATGTGGGCCTAGTGTGTGTTTTTCTAGTTGCGTTAACGTACACGACTGCGTTAGCGTAAACCACGATTTGTATGAAAAAAGAACAACGCCATCTGGCGCCATGTAGATGAAACTGCTCTTATATCATACAAATCGTGGTTTACGCTAACGCGGTCGTGTACGTTAACGCAACTAGAAAAATTCACACTAGGCCCACTGCGCCTTAACAAAGTGTGGGTGTCGCGAAATGACCGTTCAGCGTTCATTCTCTGTTTTCTAGTCATACAAGCGGCTGGTATTTAATTGCAAATCGTTGTTTGTTCATTAAAAACAAACGGAACCGAGATTTATACGATTCTCTCCCTAATTGTAGAGTCGGCTAGAGGTCACTCGCCAATTCTCCGAATGATGACCGAGCACTCGATAGAGGCATATTTCAACTCGATACCCACTCGATGCTTGTAATTTAATCGATTTGAGTAATTATGGTATTTTCGGTTCGCTTCTCAGGTCGTAAATCGCCGCACTTGTTTATGGGAAGTGTAATGTAAGCGCCAAGACTTGTGGAGAGTCGATGATCAACAGAGAAACAGCTCGATACTGTAGGAACTGTATACGTAGCGATGTGCGCGTCCATAGCGGAGGGTTCACGAACGAGAGAGAGCACGCGGGGAGTTTATGCATGCACTATAAGTACTCGTATGTAGACCAGAATATCAAGGCACAAAAACGTATGAGTCTAAACAACCATTTCAACAATTCTATTCTGGTCGACTAATGCACGGTTGCACCACTGCACATGTTGTGAAGTATACCTAATTGCGTTTTCAGAAGAGCAGTATCTCTTTAGATTTCCTACTCGTTGATGTAATGTAAGCGAGTATCGTAGATAACAAACGTGTTCTGTTCGCACCATTAATTACAGATTTGGTTAGAATAAATGTTGATTTGAGTTTTTTATTGTAAACTCAGAGCTGCGGCAGTTTAGCCGAGCTTTATCATTAAGTATTATAGCCGTGGCTCACGCTCGCCACAGATAATAGATTTGTACTGACCAAGAGGTACATTGGTTATCATAAATCTGTTACTAAAATTTTAGCATATTTTAACACTGAGGAAACGGGTTAAGTTAAAATTAGCATCACAAATATCTGTAGAGAAAAATAATGTATCCCAAAATCCTTATTGTACTCGAAGCGACGTAGAAGCGGAATTACACTAGAGATTCTACATATACAAATAAAACGTGGATTTCCGCAAAGTAACGCCTGATTCAACCAACTATCATATTTTAACCTATCTTAGGTATTGATACAATGCAATACAATACAATTCTTTATTAATAACTCCATAGTTACATGTCAAACTTCTCCAGTACACTTTCTACAACGATGTATATAAACTTATATAAACAGTATATGTAGTATTATTTATTTATTTATTGAATAATAATAAGAACGGTTAACGCCACTTACACTTATTATCTAAATTACATTATTGCAAAATTAGTCCAATATATACAATGCTTATGTCAATTATTATAAATATTACAATAAGTTAAAATAGTGTTCATACAATTAACGGTCATATAAAACGTTGTTCACAAAAAGTCAAAATAGATTTCAGAATAGCAGGCAACTTATCACAAAAAATGTCACATTCAGGGTACTCTTTAAGGAATGCGTTGAGACCACGAATGATGCGGCACATCGGGCTAAAGTCACGCGACTTCGTACGGCTAAAGCCAGTGGAAAAGAGCTTATTTCTAAAACTGGGCCTGTGCCGGATATAATTATCTGGAATATACAGAGCGCACATACGGTTGTGCAAGACAGGCGAATCTATGGCACCTTTCAGTATATGCACGGCGCGTCGGGTACAGCGTGTCGCGCGCGCGCCGCCGCGAGCAACGTCTAACGTCTAACCCAGGGGTGTCCAACATACGGCCCGCGGGCCACAATGCGGCCCGCCAAGGTTCCTAATCCGGCCCGCAAATGAGTCAAAAGTTGGGTACCTTTTAACTTTTTACAGAGATTCATATCTAAATCAGTTTGCCTGTGCATACAGTTACAAGTGAAACCTGCTGTGAATTCCGCCAAAAGGTTATAAATAAACCCTTTCTTCCGTTTTACTTATATTAGTCTTGATTTGCTCAGTTATAAAACATCTCTTGGCCCGCCATAGTTACTAAGTTAATAAATCCGGCCCGCCACAAAATTTTGTTGGACACCCCTGGTCGAACCCAATGAGTCTGAAAGACTATTTTATGACCACGTTTGGATTACCCGCAAGACACGCCACTCAAAGCCGCGCTCACCGGGCAAAGCTATCACTTTCGCAAATTGTCAACATATTTAAAGATTTAAAAAAAATTGCTGAATAAGAATTTAAAAAACCGTGTTGATCTTTTGTATGATGGGGGAGGAGATCGAAAAAAAAGCTCCAAAAATATACGATCTTTTTCGCCAAAATAAAACTTATTAACATTAGTTTAAAACATTAGCAATGTTATTCTAAAACCAATGCCCAATCACCCCGTGTCTCCGTAAACGATTCTCGCGCCGCTCGACGCTCACTCTGCGCAACAAGCGACGCCACGCGTATCAATAAACGAGGCCTTAGAATCACAAAAATCGTTTCCTATTTCTAATATACTATATTTAAAATAATGAAGATATTCAGAATAATCTAGTTTTCATAATCTTTACTTGACACAGTCGACTTTACTTGTCGGTGATTTTATTTGAATAATCCTGTAGGTAAGTGATGGCTGGTGACACAACCTTAAGCATATTATTATATCACTGGCTATATTAAAACTTGTGACAGCCTGTGAGGTCAACTGTCGTATTATTTGCGTTGACGCGACTTTATTACCCATGTCCCTATGTTCATTGGAACCCTGAACGTGTGCTCGCTGGTTACCTGCAAGTTCCAGCATATGTTGTATGTAGAACTCGGGCCTTGCGAGCCAGTTTAACCCGGCAGGTGATGACCTGTGGAACGGAGTACGCAGGGTGTTACCTGAGGGTGGGTGCGGTGCGGGTGGCGCGGGGGGTCGCGGGGCTCAGGCGCGCGCGCCGCGCTCATGCTCTAGCGACGCCGGCGCATGCCCCCACCGGCACTGCCGCCGCGCTGCAACAAATAAGACACCTCACTAAGACATTCTGAGCCAAGGGATCCATCATTAACGTCCGGGTATCAAAAGGCAACTCCCCAACCAGAAATATCAACCAAACTGGCCGCCCGACAGAAAAATTTACTGGAAATGTACGTGAGGTACTTGAGAATTAGCTTCATCTGTCGACATTTCTACAAAGTCGTCACATGGTTCTCTACTATCGCATCCCTTTCAGGTAAGATGACCGTTCCCACTGCACAGGCCTTCTCTCAGAGAGAGAGAGGATGGGCCTAATCCACCATGCTGGCCCAGTGCATGTTAGTGAATTACATTTGAACTTTTGAAGTTCTTGAACATATCAGTTTCCTCATGATGTTTTCCTTTACTGTTTTTGAGCGATGGCATTGAAACTGCGCATAATTTATTTAAGTACTAAATAAGTGATGGTGCAGGGGCGAGGATCAAACCAGGTGCCATCAGATTGTAAACCGCACATGCTACCGCTCTGTTACTATCGCTCTAACTCACTACTATTTCAATACAATCGGCAAAGTAGAAAGATACAGACCTATTTAAACGTTTATCAGGACTTATCGCGTATTATTTAATTTAGGTAAAAAATATGTACCTTTCGCTCGACGTTGCGACCATGTTACAATGGCCGTGGTCACGAGCTGACTGAAGTCCGGCGAGAAGAGCGGGTGTTTTGTTCTCCTACCCTCACTTGATCTTGAAAAATGGCAGGGTACATATTTTTTACCTAAATTAAATAATACGTGATAAGTCCCGATAAACGTTTAAAACATGTGTTCAAATCGGGAAAGTTTAAAAATTACTATACAGACCTATGTCTATATCATCAAAGAAAAGACTTCAACGAACTCACTATTGGCCATTGTCACCAGCACGACCACGATTTCCACTATTTTATATAACACATGCATCAATATACCACCTGCCCAGTCCTTACACGAATTAATCAGAACAGCCTGCCTCTGCACGCTTAATATGTAGAAATCTATAATACAAGTTACGCACATCGCATTAGTATTCACGCCACACGACATTATTAATTTCCCAAACTATTCCTATTTCTCGTAATTCGAGATGGTCGTAATATTTTACTTAACTTTCTCGGCGCTCCCACCTCATTGCCAACTTTAATCGACGAAAGTAAACATAAAAAGAAATAAAACGCGCCGCAGTCGCAGACTTAAGTACCTAGTTACTATGTTAGATAAACTATATAGGTAATGTAGGTACAGATGATCACTCATTTCAAGATATAACATGGGATAAGTGATTCACTCAGATATGTTTTTCAACTGTTAGTTAGTCTACGCAAATCTTCAAGATTTGTTAAGTTTTTTTTAATTATATTCTTGGGCTTGACCTCGCCCGATGTGCGGTATTAATTGTCCAAGTCACTTAGTTAATTTCTTTCTTATACAGGGTTATAAGCTTGGGGTGTACTTAACCGAAAGGAGGTCCTTGTTCTCGTCGTTATGAACAACTTTTCCCTGAAATCGTGAAAAAATATCAGCTGTTCCATACATTTCATTGAGTGTGAATCCATACATTTTACTACGGAACAGCTAATTTATTTTTCACGATTTCAGGTTTGGTCTTATTATAGGTAAAATTAGTTTATAAGATGAGTATAGTGACCTCCTTTCGACTTAGTACACCCCAACTCCCTTATAACTTTGAATAATTAACCTGTATTATTTTTATTATAAATTTTTAGGCATTTAATCGTAAACTCGAGCGATGCTATCATACAAATGCAATATAAAATATTTATATAACGTTAAGAGGATGGCGACATGATGAAAAGCGACGACCAAGCAGACCACCAGCATGCTGGTCAGACGTAAAGACCACCGCGAGGGCGGCAGGAAAACATTAACGAAACAGTCATACGACTGGAAGGAGTTACGATGCCACAGACAGACATACAGATACACACTTATAAACTTATAACACCCCTCTGTTTGCGTCGGCGGTTAAAAAGGGATTTATTGCATACTAGCTGACCCGACAGACGTGGCCCTGTCTTAGCTATGAAAGTCCAAAAATAAAACTTCTGTCTGGTAAATTCTCATCCATCAAACGCGTGAACTGTCAAACGCGCGAAGTTAAAATCGTCGTTAGTTTTCTGAAATTTTCCAATTTTCTGCGCATTTTTCTTAAATTTTCTTTCCGTAAGAACCTTCTACAGAGTATTAGAAACCTTAAAAAAAAGATGAATGAAATCGGTAAAGTCGTTCTCAAGTTATGGCGTGACCAAGGCAAAAATAGGCTTGAATTTTTAAATACATATATAGATAGATTGTGGCGGATCAAAGTTGTTTTAAAATTAGGCACAAAAGCTTTCAAGTTTTAGTCATGCGAGTAAAACATGAACGATCCACAAAGAGCCCGAAGATGATAATTATCGAAGCTCAATAACGTACCAAAATTAGAAATAATTCCAATAGTAACGAATTAAACATGTTTTAAACTATCACGGTTCTTCACTAAAAGAACCACTAAAAAGAGCTACTTTCAGTTCTTCATGGACGGAGTGAACTGGCCTAAGAATGCAAGAGTAAATGAGTGGTTTCGTAAAAGAAACGCTCAGTGGAACTCAGCTGAGCACCGGTACAAAGGACAGACCGGAGAAGAACGCATGTCCTACACCCAGTAGAGTATTTAGGGTTTACTACCAGAATGTTAGAGGGCTCCGTACAAAATTAAATGATTTCTCAATAGCTATATCAGCAATTGATGCTGAGCTATTTTTTATCACGGAAACATGGCTGGCGGCTGGAATCTTGGACGAAGAAGTGATACCTCGAGGATACTCTTTACTTCGTAAAGACCGGCCTGGAACGGGCGTAGGTGGAGGAGTGGCGATCGTGGTTGCCCCCAGATACCAGCTACGCGAGATCCAGCCTCCTCGTGAGGTGGATCAAACCGGTTACGAACTTATTTGTGCAGGTGTTTATTGTGGTAATAATCTAATAACCGTAGCTGTCTGCATGTACATACCGCCAAAAACGCATGTAGATGTTTATGTTAGAATGTTTGATGGCTTAGAGGCTGTATGTATTGAGTATGATTGTGTACTAGTATGTGGAGATTTTAATTTTAATTCTTGTACAATGGAAGTACGTGCTAGGTATGAATATCTCTTGTCATTCTGTGAGCTTAGACAGGTCAATGCTGTAAAAAATAAAAAGGATCAGATCTTGGATCTGGTGCTGGTCAGTTCAGAGCTATGCGATGTGTCGGTGCATAGAGAAGTTGATTGGCAGAAGCATTCTGACGGTTATCATCCCCCACTGGCAATTGAACTGCGACTGCAGTTACACAGTGCCCACAGTGCTAGAGCACAGTTGGGCCAGCCGGGAGATGATCGAAGAGTGTGGAATTTTAAAAAAGCTGACTTTATTCACCTTTGCCGTAGTATATATGATATTGAATGGGATCCTCTATATAGCATAAAAGACCCGCAACTAGCTGTCAATCACTTTTACAAAATTATTAATGATTGTATAAATAGGTTTGTTCCAACAAGATCTACTGTAGTGAAACAGTCTAGATATGTTTATCCTGAGTGGTACTCGGCGAAAACTATACGTCATATCAGAAAGAAAGCCCAGTATCATCGGCGTTATAAATCAAACAATACACCAGCAAGCCGTACACTCTTCATGGAATGGCGAGCAAGAGTGAAACTTAATCTCAAGGAAGACTTTGCAATTTACAAAGACCGCATGGAGAAAGACTTCATGCGAGATCCATCCACGTTTTGGGGCTATGTGGCCTCAAAAAGATCTAAGGGCAAAGCCTCCAAGAAAGTAATACTTGATGGTCAAGCGGTAGCAGATGAGCAGGCTGCAACTCATTTTGCCGCATACTTTCATAATGTTTATTCGCCGCAGCCAGCGAAACTAAATGTTAATGAGGTAAGGGCAATGGGTAACGGAAGTGGCCGCATACACATTTCCACGATATCGTATGAAGACGTGGAGCTGGCAGTGAGGTCGCTGAAGCCTAAGAGATCGGTAGGCCCTGATGGCATCCCTCCGTATGTCGTGAAGGATTGTGGAGCGCGGCTGATCAAACCAATGCATCATGTGTTTAGGCTTTGCTATGAAAGTGCATTTTATCCAGATGTATGGAAGCTGTCGCGTGTTGTCCCGATACCGAAAAATTCAGGATCCGAAGTAAGCGACTATAGACCTGTGGCGGTGTTGTCGGTGTTCGGTAAATTGTTTGAGTCAATTCTACAGTGTCAGATAAGCAGGCAGGTGGAGAGTCAATTGACTAATGCTCAGCACGGTTTTCGGGCTGGTCGTTCAACTGTAACGAATTTACTGTCTTTTTGGTCATACACAGTGGAGGCAGTAGATTCTGGAGTGCAGGTAGATGCAGCATATTTTGATTTCCGGAAGGCATTTGACACTGTAGACAATGACGTACTTTTACAAAAACTTTCTAGAGTGGGATTTACACCGCACTTGCTCAAATTTTTCTGTGAGTATTTACGTAATCGCCGGCAGTATGTACAATACAAAGGACATATTTCTGAACCATACGACACGTACTCAGGAGTGAGCCAAGGTAGTAATTTAGGCCCATTGGAGTTTTTGTTAATGATAAACGATTTACCGGAGATCGTCAGCACAGCCTGTTGTTTGTTATTTGCTGATGATCTGAAACTGTTCATGAAGATTCGAGACAGCGGAGACAGCTTACTTTTTCAGAAGGATATCGACAGTTTGCTTCGTTGGAGTGAACGCAATAAGCTTTTCTTCAACGTGAGCAAATGCTCTGTGATTACGTTCACTAAAGCTAAAACCCCCTTAACAGTGCAGTACAGTCTCGGGGACATCGTCTTACCAAGAACGGACACAGTGAGGGATCTCGGGGTTCTTTTAAGCGGCGACCTAACTTTTAGTTTGCACATCAAAAAAATATGTGCTCAAGCTTTTAGAACCCTGGGATTCGTTATGCGTCAGGCTCGTCATTTGAATAGCATTCCAGCTATTAAGGCCCTCTACAATGCATTTGTCCGGAGCAAGATGGAGAGTAATTCGATAATCTGGAACCCTTACGTGGACAAATACATTGGTATGGTCGAAAAGCTGCAAAGAAAATTTTTAAGGTGGCTTTATCACAAACGGTACGGGTATTACGTCGGATTCCCTTTTTTGTATCCCAGTGATTTTGTCATTGGGATGCTGGACTACAATACTCTGGAGGAACGGCGAGCGTTGTCCCTGATACTGTACATATGGCGGATTATAACTGGCCGTATGAGTGTTCCGTCTGTGCTCGAGCGGTTAAGTTTGGCGGTCCCTACCAAGTATTTGGCAGCTCGGCAGCGCAACTTGTTCCGCGTTCCCTGGTGCAGAACGGAGTACGGTAGGCTGGCGCCGGTGCCGAGAGCACTGAGCACGCTCAATGCCCTGCTGGCCCAGCGCTTGGATCTAGATTTGTTTCATTGTACGGAGGCAGAGGTTCGCAGAGTGACGATAGATTTTTATAATAATATTAAGGAACAAATACAGAACCCTCTAAAATAAGGGCTGTAAGTGTTATAAATAGTAGATATTTTAAATTTTTGTTTGTCTGTTTCATTTGTTATTATTATGTAAAAAAAATATTTTATTTTTGTAGGCAAATTTTATTTTTCTACTTTTTAATAGGTTTTAAGGTGTAATTTTTTCTTATATCCATGGGTGGGTGAATTGGGGCCCCCTGTAACTGCCCACCTAATTGTATGTTAAATAAATAAAATAAATAAAATAAATAAATAAAAAAGTTATATGATTATTAACGGGATATTTACCGTGATAAAGTTGTGGATGGATCTCCCGATATTTCGTCGCAGTTATATGAACCATGTTCATGGGCGAATGTTGTTGTTCTGAAGAATGCGAGTGGTTGGTCGAACAGTTCATAGTAAGGTGCAGACAAAACGATCTACCCTCTTTCTTAGTCAACTACGGTAAATATCATATAACTTTAGTAACGAACTAGTTACGAAGTTGCGTGGTCTATCCACTGTGCCTGTGGTAGTTATAAATTTATCGGCCGTCACAGGCGTTATTCATACCTACCATATACCTAAACGCATTGCGTCGGCTGCGACCGACCGACCGACGGTACAGCGAGCGCGCCGCCCTGGGGTCAGCCGATGCTCTCCACTATGTAGCAACACAGATTAGAAAAAAGCAATTAGACAACTCGATGAAGATCACAATGAATCGCAACGTCAAAATAATGGCTTACGTTTACTGTTCCTGCTCGAACTGATCCCGCGGGATCAGTTGAAATAATGTATATTTTGAATTGCTCTACTGGTCCCGTTGACAATTATTGTACTTAATTTGTGTAGACACGGAGAAAAATGTTTCACAAAACATGATAGCTCTAATGCATCCCGTAAGATTAACACAAGCCTATTATTAAATAAAAAATAAATAACATTCGCGATCGTGTAGCTGCGTGGAAGTTTGACAGGTGACAGGTCGAAATGCCCCGTAATAAAAATCGGGTTACACGGAACGGCGGTACTAAGCCGATAGGAAGTCATTGTACTCATCATTATTAATTTATTTACGGAAAACAAACAGCTTTAACAACTTAAAACATAGCAAGAAAAATAAGAACAAACAAGCCTTAAAAGATTTCACAAATAAAACAAAGATACAGTCCTATTCCGTTAATGTTGAAATAATAAAACAAATATCAAACAGTATTAATAAAATTAAAAATATATATAAATATAAATACTTATCAATGGTTGATAAGTGAAAGCCATGATTCTAACAAAAAAAATATGTAAATATAAATAAAAAATAAAGGAGGAAGTTTATTGTATTATGAGCAAGATCACACGGGGTTTTTTAATGAATGGTAGGCTAGGCGTTTGACCACAGCTTGTAGTGTCATTGAAGATGGAAATCACGTAAATTGATTCTCAAATATCGAAGTAATCGGTAAACATAAAATAGTCCCTATAGCTATATAGATTTAAGTCAGTACGCAGTTTCTCATCAGTTCTGTATCTTCCCGTGTTCCGTATTCCGTGTTCTAGTCTTCCCGTGAACATGGTGCATGTAACTGCGCCGAAATATCGGGAGCTCATTCCACAACCTTACCACGGTAAATATCCCGTAAATAATCATATAACTTTAGTTCTGTATCTGTCTCCTCTATTCTGCAGAATATCAATTTGAAAGTTGTTTGTCCGCCGTACGATACCTATCTCGATATGTCAACGTGATCTCTGATCATATGGGGTCAAGCATTTCACGAACATTAAGCTTATGGCGTGGAGTGATAAAAGTGACGTCGATTTAACCTGTGATGAGCTCCGACCGTTAGATAATTCTACTTTGACAAGAAAAATCACACAGCCGATTAGTGGAGATGGGTAAACCGGGTATGTAAATGTGTATTTCTTGCGGGAAAAGTTTTAAGGCTACTAATCAGAGCATGTCTCTATGATAGGACGAGTCACGATATATTTAGGCCCAAAACAACCAGTGTCATCAATTAAAACTACATTTTCTAACTGGATCAAGAGTTTAGTTGATTAAAATTTAAATCGCTCAATGTCCACTCCTGTCCGGCACAAGTCCGGCAGCCAGTCACAAATCTTCATATAGTCACATTAAAAGCGCATTAATTCTTAATTCAAAACTACCGTTTCATTTTCAAAAGCATCCTTTCCCGCTGAGAGCTTTCAACTGTCATATTGACAGGCGACACGACCAGCGAGTGCTGACCTCTATTGGGAGTTATTAAGTGTTCGTGAGAAGAGGTCATGGTATTTTTGCCGCTGCTACTGCACTGCAGCGCCTCCCGCAGGCTGTATGTAAATCAGGTCAAGGCCAATACAGGTGAATCAAAATAAATCGTCTGAAAGCATGAAGGTCAGAGTTTAATTAATTTTAGTTAATTAATACTGGTGATCACTTTTATTGAATAATTTCAGTGTGCTAGAATAAATATTTACTGAAATGCAGCTCCATAGATAAGTTACGAATTTAATTTTAGGTGTACCTAATTTATAATTTAAAAAAATACCAGATCTATAACTAGGCATATAAAACTAAGCCTTATAAGACAACTGAACAATAATACATTGATCTTCAAACATACTAATTTATCAAGGACAAGTTAGTGTCAAGCCTGGTCGCCTGAAAATTTAACTAAGTACATCCTTAGTTTGAGTAGTTTTTTTTTTTTTAAATCATTATGAATCCTTTGATCTACTTCCAAGTTTATTTAATCGTGAATATCCTGCAAAAATAGTCATTATCTGAAGGAAAAACAAATACGTATGACGCAGAGCGGGCCTCTGTTACGCATGCGCAGTGCGCTCGCTCTCTACAATTGCATTAATATCTTCTCTTAAAGCTTTTTTTCGGCCTTTTTTGGCCTTTACTTACACTTGACAACACTTCGGCATTATTATAAAAGAAATTAACTAAATTGTAACTTTCTAGAGTTAGCATACGTGACCGGTAGAGACTTCTTGTCAAGCAGTTTCGTTATCATTGATTTTTGTCACTGAAAACAACCTGTCAACTCGTTAAACTGAGAACTTGAGGTATTTTATAAGCGTAAAATAAGACAAACGTGGGTTTATATAAGCTTAAACGTCAAATTTGGTGCAAAATAAGCTCAAAGCTACCCTCAAACAATGAGCTGTCTGAATACTCACAGTGCACAGGAGCACAAACAGTTTCCACTGAATATCCACGGTGTCCGAGCACAGCACAATACTGGCGAGCACTACGTCCGGGTCTGGTGCACTTTTATCTCAATTTTTGCAGTTTTCAGGGAGGCCTGAAGGCTGCAGAGCCGTCTCACGATGACATTTGTCATGTGCGGCGCGCGCTCGGGCGTGTTCGGGCAGGGTCGGGGCCGGTCGGGCGCGCTCGGCTCGCTCGGGATGAGTCGGGTTGTATTGATCCACAGAGAGGCGCCCGTCCGGCCGCCGCCGGTGGCGCCCCCGCTGCCCGCTAATGAGACCTGATGGCCATCCATTATTTAGCAGCCTCCAAGACTGTGCGGTGCGCGAAATTAATGGCGAATTTATTGATTTATTGCAAGAGAAATTAAAGATTGATTGGTTAAGTGAGGTTTGCTTTGGACGATAATGGATAATCTAATTTCGTTAGGAGTTATATTACTTCAGCGAAACTTCTATTCCTTAAGTCTCCTCGTACATAATTTAAGCCAAAGACTATTTCTTTTGGATCATCTCGAATCAATTAACCACTGCGTATCACTGGACATACCTACTAGAAGTATTTAAAAGTCCGCCAATAACATAACTATGCAAAACAGAACTATTCACGACTGGCCCAGATCAACTTTGATTATTAATAATGGAATACTATTGAATTAAAAACGGCCACTTTATATTTATTTGTCATTCATAAGTTTGCGAAAATAAAGCACCGTTTTAGGTAGAGGTTTATTTCCATTAAAACTATCATAAAAATGCTGTGTCAAATAGATCACTTGCTATTTTGACACGTTTTTAGGGTTCCGTATCCAAAGTTTAAAAACGTGACCCTATTACTAAGCCTACAATGTCTGTCTGTCTGTCTGTCCTACCTATTAACGGCTGTATCTTTCGAACCGTAATAGATAGTTGAAATTTTCACAGAATATGTAACTTTACGGCGGATTAACTAACAAATAATAAAAAAGTCAAAAAGTAATAACGAAAGGAGGGTGTCCCCATACAACAAACGTATTTTTTTACTATGTTTGTATTAGCTCTATTACGGTTCGAAAGATACAGCCTTTTAAAGTTAGGACGGACGGACAGACAGACAGACGAACGGAAAGATGAACATCGTAGGCTTAGTAATAGGGTTCCGTTTTTACCCTTTGGGTACGGAACCCCAAAAAGGTAGATCGTTTATTAACTACGTTGTGTTATCTGTGTCTACTATCTAGATATATTATAAATAAACGTGGTCCTAAAGTCCGCCCCTATTCCGCACCATCGGCGCGTTATCGATGAGCCGCCGCTGCCGTCGGCAGATCGAGTGCACTTGTTTTTCACTGTCTGGGGGCTAATTGTGCCATTTTTCATTTGGGGGCCTTCCGACCCCCATGCGGGGGGACGCCCCCTGATGGACACCGCCAGTCTTGGCCTCGCACGGACGTTTTTACTAATTGAATGAGATTTCGGAATGCTCGTGATGAATCAAGGCGTGGGTTATTTTTACATTGATTAGGTTCTTCAAGTTACTACTAACTAAGAAGTGATAGTGTTTTCAAAATCACGGAAGGGAGGTTCTGTTTTTGTGTCTTTCGCAGTTTCAGAGCTGTTGAAGTCAGTGTATGTATTACATATTAGGTCATCATCAGCAGCTAGAAGACTAAATAGGCTCTGAACATAGGCCTCCCCCTTAGACCTCACTGATTCCTGCCTGCCATCTGCATCCACATATTAGGTACCTACCTACCTATAATATAGTATACCAGTATTACAGTTATACATATAAGTAGTACCTTATAGTTTACAAATATCCGGAAGTAGATACAGTTACGGAGCCAGATGACCCGTCCGCAATTATCTCGCTTGGACATTATCAAATTATTAAAAAAATCATAATATATATATACTACTAGCGGCTCGCCCCGGCTTCGCACGGGTATAGATATATAGCCTATGTGACCCGGGGATAGTGTAGCTTCCCAACAGTGGAAGAATTTTTCAAATCGGTTCAGTAGTTTCGGAGCCTATTCAATGCAAACAAACAAACAAACAATCAAATCTTTCTTCTTTATAATATTAGTATATAGATATATAAAAGCGAAATTCATTCGATCACTCACTGACTCATCACGAAATCTCAAAAACTACTTGACCTATGAAGTTGAAATTCAGCGGTATTCCTTATGAGATGTAGAGCCCTATGTTGGTCCTCATGATGCACATTATCTTCCTGCCAAATTTCTTTTAGTCGTGAAAAGCATGCAAACAGACCGAGAGACAGACAGAGATGCAGAGTTACTTTAATTTTTATAATATTAATTAGGATGTTATGATAGCAAAACATTGTTAGTTTTTTATATGAACCCTCAGTGATTTTATATCTTTATCAATGTGATAATGAACGGAGCGAGAGAATTTAGAATGACAAGAGAAGAAAACAAAGACCGCCTTAACATGAAGGCTTGCAAGGAAAGACTTTCTTTAAATGGATTCAAAATTTAAATGAATTCAAAAAATCAATAAAATTAAAAAGTGGTTTATGCTTGTTTGTCATCAAATCTCACGCGCCCATTCCATATCAACTCATTCGTCAGTTGCGTCAGATGCTTATCATTATAAAAATACATAATTCATAGAAGGCGGAAGACTCTCGGTCATCTGCATGTTACGCACCAATTTGTCAAAACAGAGACGTACAACTTCATTAAAACCTTTTGTGATAGAAAAATATTGATATTAAAAACGAATCGAGGAGATTATCCTGCAGAATTCGTAGTTTATTGGACAACACTGCGTTAGAATGGCTGGTTTCTCTACAATCACCAAATTATGCAAAAGCCACGTTTGTTTGTTAAGAAGTAACTGTTCAGTCTGACATACGCCGTCTGGGTGTACTGTTACTTTTATTGCTGTGATATATTATGATATTGAGAATGTTTTTTGAAGTCTGCGTGGAGTTTGGACACCAATCAATCAATGCTTGCGAGGAAAATGACACTCGATATTAATGATTTGGATATAACTCTGTACGAAAGTTCGAATGCTATGGTCTTGGGCAGGACAAGACCAAAACAAATAGGGAAAATGAGTTTCCATTGAAATATGCAGCAGTTTTGTATTTGCAACAATCGCAACTCTTGAAGAAAGTGATACATTTTTGGTCAAGATTTAATAGGTTCAGATCCTTTTTTATTTTTATTTTTTATTTTGCTTCTCCACGGACTCCTGGGTCCGTGCCCTTTGTCAATATTTACAATTTATTTTATTAACTATTGCTGATATAACATAAAACTAATGACTATACTTCGTACCTGTTATTTACAAGTGTACACAGATCGAACGGTCGAAGGCAGTAGATCGATCGAAGACAGTATACAGATCGAATTTAAAATATAAACAGTTTTGTCAAATGGGTTGATAACAAAAATTTTTAATATTTTCTGCGTTTGGTATCCAGCAATATACGTCTCCGCATGCAATAAAAAACCAGCATTGCATGGGACGATGATAAACGACGATAGTGGAAGACAATCCGAAAAAATATTAAGTAGCCCAGAGCCATTACACCTCGTTTTTCCAATAAAAGTTAACTGGCTAATGTGATATCATATCGCACCGGAAACATATCTCAAGTTTTAATGTCCCCCGCGTCTAATTGGAGATGCGGCGGCCATAGGAGGCCTTATTAAGGCCGCTCACAGAACGCACGTTTACGATATCCAAGTCCAATATTGCGCGATAGTTGTCGTAACGCGTTATAACGGTTCAATGAATATAATTAGTGATGTACCAGTTTCCTAGAGATTTTATTGGCCGCACGATATATAGAAACTGATGTGAACATTATCATTTTAGAAAGTTAGTTATTTTGGAACAGATATTGTTTTTATCTTATGAGGCCGAGGCGAGTTGATTAGTTGCCATCTCGGGGACTTTATGGCGCATGATTTATACAAATCCATTGTTCGGTTTAAACTGCGTCTTTTTTTTTAAATCAGGATAGGCGCGAGACGGCGTTTCGTTTTTCGTGTTGTGTAATTATTCACATGAACTAGTCTACCGCCGTGTCGTCTGGCAATTCTATTAAAATTGGATTAGAGACTATCGAAGGCTTACGTGAAAAGGCGGATCGCAGTCGGTTACGTACGTCGACCCTCTACATCGAAACTATGTATGTATTATGCTCTACATTATGTAAAATTAATTGTAGGAAGCCTAAAATCAAGATACATATAGGTATATAATAAACCCCAGTTTAATCGTTAGCGCAGCAATTGTTTTTTGTGAAGCAGGTGTTTTTTTTTTTTAAATTATAACTAGGCTTGCGCTTGGCCACCAACTCGCCTGATGTTAAGCGATGATGCGGCCTACGATGGAGCACGCTTGCCTAGAAGAAACCTATTCACCTCGACGATTGTAACTATCGGGGAACACCCACTCAGGCAGCTAATTTCACAGACTAGCAGTTCGCACAATAAATGTGGAATCAAAGCGTTTCGTACGGGTTCTCGGAATATCAACAAAATACAAATACAAATACAAAAACTCTTTATTAAAACACCACAAAACAAAGATAACATAAAAATTACAACAAAAATATTATCTAGGCTTTTAACAGGCGGCCTTATCGCTTAAAGCGATCTCTTCCAGGCAACCGTGCACGGAAAGGAATTATATTTAATAATGTGTGGCCTTAACTAAAAATAAAAAAATAGAAAGTAAATACCTATGCAAATAACAACAAACAATCAATAGACTACAAATAAATATTACATACTAATACATACATATACATAGACTACATAATATAAATAACATACTACATACCTACCTACATAATTAATAAACTACATCAAAAATATTTAACATACCTACTGTTATCAAAGATATACACATGTTGATACTTACATACATTATATTTGTCACAGAAATTAGAGTCTAGATAGCAGCTATAGTGCGAGATAGTGCGCTTTTACGCGGAGTCGAAAACGTCGAGGGAGGGGGCACGCTTGATTTCAAGCGGCAAGTCATTCCAGAGTTTGACAGCTTTCACCGTGAATGATGAGGAATAAAAAGTCGTGTTATGTTGAGGAATGTCAAGCGTGCAGTTTTCTGATGATCTCAGGAACCTAGTGAGAAGGGAATGGCGGAACTTAAAACGTTCTTTAAGATAGCAAGGTGAAGCAGGATTGTAAAGAATACTATAAAGAAGGGCGAGTATGTGAGCATCCCGGCGACGACGAATGGGTAGCCACTTGAGTTTAGTGCGGAATTCAGAGACGTGGTCATATTTGCGCAAGCCAAAAATGAACCTTATGCAAAAAATTTGAAGGCGCTCAAGTTTATTCAGCTGGTCTTCTGTGAGATCTAGATAGCAGACGTCAGCATAATCAAGAGTTGGAAGTAAGAGAGACTGAGCAAGTTCAATTTTAGTGGTGGTGGGCAGAAAATTACGAAGCCTACGTAAAGAACCTCCGGCAGCAAACATTTTCCGGCTTGTTTCAACAAGCTGTGGACCCCACGATAGACATCGGTCGAATAATACAGCCAGATTCTTAACTGTGTCACTGAATGGGATAGTAACTCCATCAAAGACTACTCGTGGAAGTGAACTCCAATCAATTTGGCTGATAGTGCGGGAGCTGCCTATGACGATAACTTGCGTCTTCAAAGGATTTACTTTGAGGCCGTACGACTGGCTCCATTGTAAGATACGACGCATGTCATCAACCTTATGGTTGATATCGATGGCGGTGTCGATTCTTCGTGCCCACTCTGGCAGTCCGATAGAAAAATGGGCAGGAGGGAATCAAATCATGCAGATCTGTAGCACAAACACAAATTATTTGTATTTGCCTAAGGTATTATGTGTGAATAATCCAGACGTTACTGGAATCGGCACTAATATGAAATAGACTTCAAAGCTTTTATTTCCAGATCTATACCTTACTAGCTACGCCCTACGGTTTCACCCGCGTGGACATTCCCTCAGAAACCGTAAATTTTATAGATATAATTGGAGGGCTGGAGAGTTACATAGGTTACTTATGATCTCCGAAAAATTTACGGTTTCATAGGTACCACTTTGATCATTTGCTTTGGTGCTGCGTGAAAAGGGAATAAACAAACAATTACACTATTATCGCATTTATAATATATTATTATTAAGTATGATATGATATGATTTAGATGATTTAGATCACATTCATATATTTTTTTCATCTAGATGGCACAAGATCGGAAAAGATGGCGCGCTGAATAGGAGATCGGTATTTAGCAGTATAGGTGGAAAATGGTTAAGATGATAATTTATGAAAATAACTAAATACCTACATGCAATAGAAAACCTAGTACCTGAGCCCAACATCCTTTTTTTCTTCTTTTTTTATGCCGTAGGTGGCACCGTCGCCTATGGATACTTGTAACACCAGAGGCATCACAAATACGTTGCCGACCCTTTAGAACTGGATTAACTCGCCTTTTGAAGAACCCCATGTTGTATCATCGGCGAGACGAAATCTCATAGACTTCGCTGTCTGGGCCACGTGGGAAGAATGGGAGAAGATCAAGCAGCTAAACGAGCGTACCTTGGACAACCAAACTATCGAGGACCAGTCGGCGATCCCGACACCACTGGAAAGATCTGGTGGAGACTGCACAAGACAGGAAGAAGAGAGGCCAGCAGGGCTAGCATGCGCAGCGTGACAATTGGCGCGCGCGCAACGAGCAGCAGTGCAAGTACCGTTCTTTATCGATCGTCTAATTTGACAGTTGAGGTCGTCAAATTCTATAAAATGCTATTTGATCAGTACTCGCTGCGATCGATTCTATGGCATTTTATCGAATTTGACGATTGATAAAGAACGGTACTTGCAATGCAGATTTGTCGTGGAACTCAATATTGTCCAAAATGCTAACATGGCACACGTGAGAGACAAATACAGGACTCATTTTGTGTCGATGCGTCACGCTAGTTAGTAAGAAAATCAGCGTATTTCTAAGTACACTGTGTTTGACGAAATAGACTATATATAATATAGGAAGTTGGAAGTACCTAACTCGAAGTGTAGGTACCTAGTTACGCTTTCTGGAAAAGATGCAATTGTACATACATATCTAAAAGTTAGTAATTTATTAGAACCCGGGCGTCTAGCAGGCAGTCTGGTAAACCTAGAAAATATGATTGCAACACTCCAATCAAAACCGGTCCCACTTTTAAAAACATCGGCATGACATTATTGGAACTCTATGATTTGTGCCTTATTACATCGGCATGACATTATTGGAACTCTATGATTTGTGCCTTATTACATCGGCATGACATTATTGGAACTCTATGATTTGTGCCTTATTACATCGGCATGACATTATTGGAACTCTATGATTTGTGCCTTATTACATCGGCATGACATTATTGGAACTCTATGATTTGTGCCTTATTACATCGGCATGACATTATTGGAACTCTATGATTTGTGCCTTATTACATCGGCATGACATTATTGGAACTCTATGATTTGTGCCTTATTACATCGGCATGACATTATTGGAACTATATGATTTGTGCCTTATTACATCGGCATGACATTATTGGAACTCTATGATTTGTGCCTTATTACATCGGCATGACATTATTGGAACTCTATGATTTGTGCCTTATTACATCGGCATGACATTATCGGAACTCTATGATTTGTGCCTTATTACATCGGCATGACATTATTGGAACTCTATGATTTGTGCCTTATTACATCGGCATGACATTATTGGAACTCTATGATTTGTGCCTTATTACATCGGCATGACATTATCGGAACTCTATGATTTGTGCCTTATTACATCGGCATGACATTATCGGAACTCTATGATTTGTGCCTTATTACATCGGCATGACATTATTGGAACTCTATGATTTGTGCCTTATTACATCGGCATGACATTATTGGAACTCTATGATTTGTGCCTTATTACATCGGCATGACATTATTGGAACTCTATGATTTGTGCCTTATTACATCGGCATGACATTATTGGAACTCTATGATTTGTGCCTTATTACATCGGCATGACATTATTGGAACTCTATGATTTGTGCCTTATTACATCGGCATGACATTATTGGAACTCTATGATTTGTGCCTTATTACATCGGCATGACATTATTGGAACTCTATGATTTGTGCCTTATTACATCGGCATGACATTATTGGAACTCTATGATTTGTGCCTTATTACATCGGCATGACATTATTGGAACTCTATGATTTGTGCCTTATTACATCGGCATGACATTATTGGAACTCTATGATTTGTGCCTTATTACATCGGCATGACATTATTGGAAGTCTATGATTTGTGCCTTATTACATCGGCATGACATTATTGGAACTCTATGATTTGTGCCTTATTACATCGGCATGACATTATTGGAACTCTATGATTTGTGCCTTATTATATCGGCATGACATTATTGGAACTCTATGATTTGTGCCTTATTACATCGGCATGACATTATTGGAACTCTATGATTTGTGCCTTATTACATCGGCATGACATTATTGGAACTCTATGATTTGTGCCTTATTACATCGGCATGACATTATTGGAACTCTATGATTTGTGCCTTATTACATCGGCATGACATTATTGGAACTCTATGATTTGTGCCTTATTACATCGGCATGACATTATTGGAACTCTATGATTTGTGCCTTATTACATCGGCATGACATTATTGGAACTCTATGATTTGTGCCTTATTATATCGGCATGACATTATTGGAACTCTATGATTTGTGCCTTATTACATCGGCATGACATTATTGGAACTCTATGATTTGTGCCTTATTACATCGGCATGACATTATTGGAACTCTATGATTTGTGCCTTATTACATCGGCATGACATTATTGGAACTCTATGATTTGTGCCTTATTACATCGGCATGACATTATTGGAACTCTATGATTTGTGCCTTATTACATCGGCATGACATTATTGGAACTCTATGATTTGTGCCTTATTACATCGGCATGACATTATTGGAACTCTATGATTTGTGCCTTATTACATCGGCATGACATTATTGGAACTCTATGATTTGTGCCTTATTACATCGGCATGACATTATTGGAACTCTATGATTTGTGCCTTATTACATCGGCATGACATTATTGGAACTCTATGATTTGTGCCTTATTACATCGGCATGACATTATTGGAACTCTATGATTTGTGCCTTATTACATCGGCATGACATTATTGGAACTCTATGATTTGTGCCTTATTACATCGGCATGACATTATTGGAACTCTATGATTTGTGCCTTATTACATCGGCATGACATTATCGGAACTCTATGATTTGTGCCTTATTACATCGCAGGTTAACGATACTTTCTTATGTAAACCATGCATCATGGTAATCAGGGATAGAAAGTATAATTTCCTCGACATTTGGACGTCAATTAAGCGTCCCCTACCCCGCCCGAAAGCGTATCGCGGCACTTAGCAAATAAAACATCGCGCTGCGCTCCGACAATAAGTCGGTAGATGTCGTGACGGAGAAGCATTACCGCGCGAAGACAACGCTAGGTGCGGCCCGGCCCTATTGACCGCGGTTTACGCGTAAACACCACCCCGGACCGAGGCCCGACCGGAACCCTCCACTAGTGTCGCGTCGGACTGCGCCGCGACCATCCTCGGCCCGCGAGCGCTACCACCCGCGGATCCAATCCAGAGCCGGCGATGGATCGCGATGCCCACAGAGTAGCAGTTGAATGAACTTTCGGCGGGCCGCAAGCTAACCTCTAGATGAGTGCGTACAAATCACGTTTCGCGCGAATCAATACTTAAGTTCAGGCGATCGCCCCCCTGCAATAAACAGTGGGGAGTAGTTGGGTCGAGGGGTGTGGGGTGAGCTATCGACCGCCCCGGGCCCACCTGACCGTCACTAATCAGGGCTCATCCCGCGGACACCTCCAGTAATTGTACGCACTTTGCTGTGCGAATGTACTTTAGTTCTATCTGTGCGAGGGGGTTTAGCTAGTGGAGCCGTGTGCTGGTGTGAGTGTACTGATATAAATACAGATGTACTCGTAGAAGCGGACGTCCGATATGGAAATAACATTATTAGGGAGCTTTTGGACGCTCTGATTTGCGTTTGTTTGTTTCGATTAGGTTCCGTCCGAGATGTTCCGTGTGTTTTGTTTGATTATAATGATAGTATACAGATAGTACTTATATACTGTATATACCTACTTACAGCTATTCTCAAATAACATTTCGGATCTCCCACCATTAGAAATCGTGTTTTTTTCTATTATGCAGGGTTGGTAACTCTACGCCAAAATTGGTGATCAATAGGACGTAATTCTGCAAGACCTCAGATCAGACAAACAAGGGAGATATGCCTTCACTCATTCACTAAGATAACTTTCTGCGACACATGACATATTCCACATGCAAAAAAGGCCGACAAGGTCGTCTGCTGGGTGAGTACGGCTAAAGCATCAAGCCTGATTTAGGCCGGATGCGTTCGCATCCGTCACGCCACTTTACCATTTGTTCTTTGTTTGTCTGATCTGAGCGGAAGACCATGCAATAAAGTACATCATTATATCCAGGTGGGCTACTTTTACTTACCTCATTTTTTTATAATAACATTACTTTGAATTTTGTCTTTCTCTTCCATTAGCTGAGAGAGCGAGACAAAGGTCAAAGTAAGATTATTATAAGAATGTATCTGAGATTGTGGTAGCCCCCCTGGAATACATTATAAACGGAGTACATCAACTATGAAGGCTTGTCTTTCACTTCAAAATGCCGGCGGGTGTCGTACACATTTAGAAAAGAAGAAAGAAAGAAAACATTTATTTTGCGCACAAAACACTACAACATCAACATTACAAAACAAAAACAACAAAGTAATAAAAAAACAAATCCACTAGATTTCTATATTACTTGATGAAATAATTATTTATCTGGTCGATCTCCAATTTTGTGTCAAGCACAGAAGAGAAAAAATTTTCGTTTAAAATAGAACGGCTGTCAAGGCATTTTTGCAAGAAATCCGTTGTAGCCAGTTGCACACATGTAAACGAAACGTCATAATATAACTACATAGGAAGGAATGCAATAATTCGTCAAGATTATTATTAATCCAAAAGGTTATGAACGCCATTTTGTTAAAGTTTAAAACTGAACTTCTCGTGGTGCAATACGGTTCAGTTCCCTGTGCATTTTGCGCAATTATTTCGGTAAATGCTGCTATTCCAAAAAAACTGCACGATTCTTGTGCAGTTCAAAAAACTAGTACGAGTTCAACAGTCCTTAACGTAAATTTATCTACGACATAGTTAAAATAGTTCCAAATTAAACTGCACGATAAGCACGAGGGTTAAAATAATTTCGCTAAGAGTTTTTCATCGATTTTGCTTTTTTTATTTAACAAAACTAGTGTATTAACGCATGTGCTTGTGTAATAATATTGAATTATTATCCGTTAAATAAGATTAAGGCAAATTCGTAGGTTTGCGTGAGTGTAGGAAAACAATGGGAAGTTGCAAATGTGATTTTTTTGTGTTGCCCCAGAACTCCATAGAAACTTGATTAAAAAGTTTCCATGACCTTACTAGGTCATGATTTGACCATGATATTGACGTAGGCTATGTTTAGAGTTCGTTTTATGTGACTTTAAATGGGTAGAAAAATAAATATATTACTTGATACGGTTAAATGCTATTTTCGTGAGGAGCCATTAAAAAAAAAACCTCATCCTAAAATTTAGAATGTGGTATCACAGCTAGTGATGGGAAAGTTTTGTGTGCAGTTTAAATTTTATCGATAAACTTAATAGGCATGATGACTAATATTTTTTTATTACCTCATAAAAAAGCTGATCATAAATAGAGCACATCAACGAAAACAAAATAAAAATTAGTTCAAAAATAAATTAAAAATAAATAAATTAGTTAAATTAGTTAAAATAAATTAGTCACTGACTCGCATTTGATCATTATTTATTATTTTTTGTTATACTTTAGGTAGAGTGTGTCTGTGTACTATATTCATGCCAATTATTACGCTTGTACGTATTATCGTTACACTACATTACATATACATTAGATCTAATACAAAAATACGTTAAAATACGTTTGCTGTATGGGGACGCCTCTTTCGTTTTAACTTTTTGACTTTTCAGGGTTTCGTACCCAAAGGGTAAAAACGGAACCCTATTCTAAGCCTACGAGTCTAAGTCTACTAACTTACTAAGTCTGTCCGTCTGTCTATACCATTAAATATTATGGAATCGTGGGTGTGACCTATTTAAAAACGTGGAGTTTTAGTACAGTTGTATGATTATTAACGACTTATTTACCGTGATTATGTTGTGGATATGGAGTTCCTAATGTTTCGGCACAGGAAATGACTCAAAAACGTTATAAATAATGTGTAAATATTCCGTAATCATACAACTAAATAGTGAACAACCGGGATATTATAAAAAGTGGAGTTTAAAGTTTCGGGATCGCAATTGAAGCTGGCTAGGTTTTTTATTGAATAAAATTATCAATAATGAATATCAAAGTTAGTTGATTGAATCAGGCGTCACTTTACGGAAGTCTCAAATGTGCATCACAAATATCTATAAAGAAAAATAATTTATAACTTTATAACTTCCTTTAGTTTGCGTTTTCTTGGGAGTCGAAGAATTTGAACAGGCAGGTGAAGCTATTTTAAGCCTCTTTGGAGATTTTTTGGTTGTCTGAGAGTAGTATGAAGACGTTGGTGTTGGTGATATGATTTAATTTTTAACCACTGAATGTAAATAAATAATTTATTTTTGTGATATTGCTAATGGCTTCAAGTATCTTTTATTTGTCGTGATACATATATGTCCAAAAATTTTTTTGAACAAATTGTGCTTGTTTTGTAGGAATCCAATCACGTCTTCCCGTTGCATCAATCCATTTTTGCCTAGTAGACGGATTGCCTGGAAAACTGTAATAAATTCAATGTCTATTTATAAAATAGAAAATTACGGGAAATGTAATAGTGCTAATAGACGAAACGGAGTTGGTCCATACGTCTGTTAGTACTATAAGAAAAATCTAAATGTATCGATATCGATAAAATAATGGTAACCACTATTATTGTCAACGGCTTGTCAACAGCTTTGTAATTAAAACACGGTGAAATAATAAAATTATAAACAGTTTAGACATACCAGTGATAGGATATGCTTCCTTTTTTTTAAATAAAATCTTTGCTAGCTAGGCGACACGTAATTACAGCGCAAGAAGGCATTGTGGAATAAATTCGATGGAGCAGCTACGCGTTCAAAATCAGTTAGCAATTGTGATACGGAGTTCAACGCGTTGACGTAAATAAGAATGTTCACTCGTATGCCTGGTAACAGATGTTCCTTCTCTTTTCCGTTCTATCTACTTCTCTTTTCTGTGGTGTCAAGTATATTAGTTTTTGTTTTCTCCCCAGTTGTCTACCCTCTGCCAAAAATCATCAGTAATCAGTAATTGCCACACCCGTTAAATAAATAAACGTTAAAGAGTCATGATAATAATTATGTTTCACATTAATAATATCACATCGTATACCGTTATCAGATATGTTTATTATGAAATAATTACATAGTACATTACATATAACTATCAAGTAGTTCACAAGTTGCATAAAATGACCATTCCACCTTTCGTGTCACAAAATTTTCAGGAAAATACCAAATCATTAGATAAGTTACAAGAAACCCGTTCACCATGTTGTGAACAGTTGACAGGGCAAAGCTCGCGTTCCACCGTAACTGGCGCGAGCCCTTAAATCTATTTCCCGCAATACAGCGTGTAATTTAGTCGCGGAAGTAGCAGAAGTCATGTTGTGGTACGCAATCGCTGCCATCGGTGGAAACGCGTGTTGCGGTCGACACGCGACCGCAAACCAGTACCAGCGGGTGAGAAACGTGCTATTCTGCTTATCGGAAAATTGTACGAATTGGTGTATTGTACCTATTTTTACCTACTGCCAAGAAGGAGGGTAACTTTTTCAGGCAAAGGTTTTGCCTGAAAAAATTAAAACCTATGTTTTCATTTTTTTAATGTTTCTTTATTACCTTCTATAGCCTAAAAGGCTGAACTGATTTTGATGTCTGCGAGGTGTCGTTATAGTCGTCTTCATGCCCAGAGTGCATAGGCTATATTTTAGTCGGGTTCTTTGTTTTTCTTTTAATAATATACTTGTAAGGTAAAGTCTGAACTCACATACTAACCTGCTACAGGCAGTTTGTCAATTTAACCTAAGTAGTCTGTGAGCACGTATTTAATTATTTAAGTATTTTTGTGTCCATGGCATACCTATTTGGAAGTATATTCCCAAACTTAGGCAAGTACTAAAGGCGAAGATTTAAGTTAGAAGTTCCAGTCTCTGCACTTTTTAATCGACCTCAAAAAATTGGGAAATCCTCAACTCGATTCGTATTTTTTAACTGGTTCTTAACATTCAAGAAAAACCACAAGTTGCTTCCCAAACTGCGATTTTAGAGTTTTTGAAGTAAACAAGAGTTCGATGTATATTTATTTTTTCTTTCTTTTATTTAAAAAGTGCGCTAACTTTTTTTAAACGGTTCATAAAGGGCTACCCTCAGATCAGACAAACAGGGACTTGTCCCTTTTACCCTCAGATCAGACGATTTGGGGGACTACACATATAAAGTTATGGACAGGCATAGCGCTTATCACAAAGCAAATGGCTTAGTCGTCTCCTCACTCAGTTATACAAATAAGTTATGTGAAATAAAATAAAACGTTTTTAAACACGGTTTTAGGCGTCTGCTCATCATCTAAGACGAAAGTGCTTGGGAAGACAAATCCAATGAGCCCAAACTCGATGGGGTACGGCCACCTTCTGTCTCCATCTTCAGACCAGCTCCAGTTCCATAACAATGCAATCACCGAACTTACATAAATAAAATTTCAGCGTAATCGATGGAGGATATCATAGGCCTCCCCCTTTAACCTCCACACTGAACGACAGCCTGCTTTTTGCATCCACTGGATGCCCGCGACTCTCACAATGTCGTCGGTCCATCTAGTGGGAGGCCTACCTACGCTGCGTCTTCCGGTTCGTGGTCTCCACTCAAGAACCTTTCTTCCCCATCGGGAACCGATTGAGGATAACTAGTCTCAAATTCAGTTGCAAGATTTGTCTCACACATACCTACAACAGGGCAAGTTAATAAAAGCTTGTAAAAACAGATCTACTTACCAACAATTGTATTGGTATGTTCCAAAGATTCCGTGTAATCTATTGACAGAAACAAAGCAAAGTGGTGTAGGCAATCGGCGCTGGAAAGGCGAGTAGGCGCGTCACGCGACGGCCGTGTAGAGGCTGCTTCGTATATTGATGGTTTTATTGAAGACGTACAAGATTTGTTATTACATACTTTGTTTTTCTGAGCAAGCATTTACACGAGAAAACAATAAAGATGATTTGCATAAAACACGAGTAAATCATACACACATTTTAAAAACGCATGCAGGTGCGTTAAAATATTAGTCACTTTGTATCATGTTTTACTAGAAAGATTTGTTCACATTGATGTGATAAATGTAATGAGGCATATCTTCCTTCTTTGTCTGATTTGAGGTCTTGTGCCTGTAGACTGTCAGGAATAAGAAATTATATTTTCATCATCATCATCAGCCAGAAGACGTCCACTGCTGAAAATAGGCCTCCCCCTTTAACCTTCACACTGAACGACAGCCTGCCTTTTGCATCCACTGGATGCCGGCGGTCCATCTAGTGAGAGGCCTACCTACGCTGCGTCTTCCGGTATTATATTTGATTGCATTATTTAAATACAACAAACGTTACGATACATTTTCCAGATGATTGTAACCAAACATTAGAACCCTTTTAATCAAATGACCAGACCCTAACGCGCACTATCAATCGATACCGCAACTACTCTGGCCACTAAAGGGTTGCCCCCCGAATCACGACTACCCCGACCCTTCTCGTTACCTGCAAGCACGCACTACCCTCCCCAATTACGGCATGACTAGCTTGCAATTACTACACAAATTGAATAAACGCGATTCCGAGTTGGTGTTCTTTTGTTGGGGGTGGAATATCATGGTTGGTGTACCTAATGGCAGTGAACGTGAAAAATTAAAATTAGCTATAAGACCGGCAGTGTATGAGTAAACAACGTTGGCTTTAAGCACCTTATAAGTTGTGGGATGAGCTCCCGAGCTGTCTTCCAGTGAACATGGTGCATGTAACTGCGCTGAAATATCGGGAGCTCATTCCACAACAGGGAATGACATAGTTTAGTGAAAATATCTAAACTGAACTCAATATAAGCATAAAAAATTCAACTTAAATGCAGAAACCTACCTTCCGCCTACTGCCTCTTAAAGACTAAAGCCTAGCTTTACTTTAGTACCTAGCAATTGAGAAATCTTAGTAATAGGTACCTAGTTCTAACCAGACGATCAACAGATGCTAACAAGTCAATCAAAATGCACGAGTGCGCAGACAGTGCCTCCCACGCAGACAATTGCAATTCACTATAGGTACACATATCAAGTAGAGTGCCGCAGTCTAACGGTGATTGACGCAGTCTGTCCTTTAAATTGACTGGCTGGAAGGGTATATGATTCATCATCATCAGCCAGAAGACGTCCACTGCTGTACATAGGCCTCCCCCTTGAACCTCCACACTGAACGACAGCCTGCCTTTTGCATCCACTGGATGCCGGCGACTCTCACAATGTCGTCGGTCCATCTAGTGGGAGGCCTACCTACGCTGCGTCTTTCGATTCGTGGTATCCACACAAGAACCTTTCTATCTATCGGTTATCGGTTCTTCGACCGATGTGGCCTTCCCATTGCCACTTCAACTTGCAAATTTTAACAGCTATGTCGGTGACTCTGGTTCTTTGGCGAATACCCGCATTCCGGATTCTATCGCGCAAAGAAACTCCGAGCATAGCTCTCGCCATTGCCCGCTGTGTGACTCTGAGATTTTCCAAAAGGCCAACAGTTGGACCACGTCCCAGTATATGGTATATGATTTAAGGTATTATGATTTCAGGTATAATATAATCAAAGGATTTTCTTTTAAAATTCATCAACCTATCAGCGTCGAACAACTATTTCGCTTGGCACAAGATAGAGAGAGTTTTGCTGAGCTGACGGCCGGTTGGTGATGGATAGGTACTTCAAGATTCATCTACGTATAATCTATGTAATCGTTGTAACGTATGATTCACGATGTAGATCGTCAATCGTATAATACTTGGATATTTTTCGGTTTAAGTCCATAGAAACGAGCCTTTTTAGGGTTCCGTACCCAAAGACAAAAAACGGGACCCTATTACTAAGCCTACGGTGTCTGTCTGTCCGTCCGTCTGTCCTACGTTTATACGGCTGTATCTTTCGAACCGTAATAGATAGCCAATTGAAATTTTCTCAGAATATGTAATAATAATAATAATAAGAAGGACGGTAATCCTGGACACGGCACGTATTGTCAGGAGGTTCCTCACTCTGCAGCCCTAACCACCGGTAGCTTGGGACCTGCCCCGCTGCCGGCGGCACTCTAGGTTTAGGTTTTTTTATAATATTTTGTTTTTATAGGAAATATTGTAAAAAAACGTAAATTTAAGAAGTAAAATAAATATCTGAATAATAATAACGAATATTATATAATATAATAATATAATACGTGAACGGTCTTATAGCGAAGAGCCTCGACCAACATCTTAAGAGGCTCTCGCTAGATGGTTGGGTCAAGGGTCAGATGCAGAAGGCGGTAATCCTGGACACGGCACGTATTGTCAGGAGGTTCCTCACTCTGCAGCCCTAACCACCGGTAGCTTGGGACCTGCCCCGCTGCCGGCGGCACTCTAGGTTTAGGTTTTTTTATAATATTTTGTTTTTATAGGAAATATTGTAAAAAAACGTAAATTTAAGAAGGAAAATAAATATCTGAATAATAATAATAAATCTTTATTTACTATAATGCACATTACATATCTCCATTCCAGAACCTTTCGGCCCCATCGGCCATCTGTTCTGCGTGATATGTGCCCTGCCCACTGCCATTTCAACTTACTAACCACACTACTGACCACGGACTGGCAAGCGCAGCGTAGGACGTCCACCCACAAGATGGACAGACGACCTAAAAGAGACCGCAGGGAAACGCTGGATGCAGGCCGCTTCCAACCGGCCCTTTTGGAGATCGATGGGGGAGGCCTATGTCCAGCAGTGGACGTCCTACGGCTGAAATGATGATGATGATGATGACATTACATATTAAAGTAGCAGCGGCCCCTGCACTAAGCGGGAGCTTGTATCGCAGGAACCAACAACAAGTTAACAACTTAGGTTTCATGGGCTGACAACCATTGTCTATTAATCAGATACTAAATCAAATCAAAGCAGTCTATACAATACTAATTTAGTAGGATTATAATCTAAGTAGAATTATGAAAGAGAAAATAAATAAATTTGTTACGTAAATGGAAGTTACCTAGGACACAACACTTGGTTTGTGAAAAGAGTATTGTGTGCGTATGTGTGTGTAAGAGAGCGAGTGTGGATGTGTATGTGCGGTGTGTATGTGTGTGTGTGTGTTGATGTGTGTGCGTGAGTGCGTGAACGTACTGTATGAGCATGTGCATGTGCTTGTGCTATTTAACAAGTAAGTGAATTTGGTAAGATGTTTTCTGTTTGTGTGTAGTCAAGACCGAGAAGCCATTTTTCTACAATTATTTTGACTTCTTTGGTTGAGCTACTTATCAATTGTCGCAAGTTTCTACAGACGGAATTGTAGAGGTAGGCCAATAAATATTGGGGAAGGCGTTGTGCGAAAGTAGTGCGAACCTGTGGTACCTTAATTTTTGCTACTCTCCTTTTCAGTAGGAGATTGTAGTCAGGACTGACCAGTACAGTTTTGTGCATTGCGGTTACAGATCTCAGTATATAGAGTTGGCGAACACGTAAGACACCACATTCCTTGTATAAGCTATTTGTAGGGAAACGAAAGGGCTTTTTTAGCATAACCTTCAGTACGGCCCGTTGAGCTCGTTCGAGTGCGATAATTTTGTCTTTGCAGCGCCTCCCCAGATCCTGATGCAGTACAAAAGTAGCGACTGACAAAGACTTTTGTATACCAAGATCAGTGTTTCTCTATCCGCTGAATGTCTCAACGATTTCATTATGCAAATAGTTTTTCTTATACGCCCTGACAATGCCGATATGTGTGGTCCGAACCCAAGTGTTTGGTCAAACAGCACACCTAAATATTTAACTTTATCGATTCGCTCAATTGTTTGGCAGTTGCATTGACGGTTCGAGTCAGTAGCAAGATCAGAAGGCGACGTTATCAAACAGCTACGGTAGTGAAGTTTAAGAGGGGCAAGGTTACGGGGTGCGGAGGCTTGCGTTTTGTAAAAGGTTTTTTTTTTTGTCTTTTTTACGTTAAGCGTCAAAAGGTTTCTGTCAAGCCAATCTGCAACCAGTCCAAGGCCATTTTCAGAAGTTTTGAAAACATCTTTCCAATTTTTGCCCTGGAACAGGATTACAGTATCGTCTGCGTAGCATATAACCTCAGCATTTTCGAGGGGAACGTCGAAACGTAATGATACGGCGGATGAACTAAGAAAAAAAAAGGAAAAACGAAAGGGGTTTTGGAGATCGATGGGAGAGGCCTATGTCCAGTAGTGCACGTCCTATGGCTGAAACTATGATGATTATTATTAATGTAGATTTCTGCTGAAATCTAGGTCAGAGAAGGATAATCCTAAATTAAGACGATTCTTCCACAACCTGATGTTTGTTTATTCTACCCCTGACGTGTATCCGGTGACAACTGACCGCGTAAACAACTCGATTTGTTATTATTATAGCGAGCCATCTATAATGTCGCTGCTTTATTATTGTTCTACGCTGACTGGTCACCATATCTGCATGACTGAAAAAACAACACAAAAATTCTGCATCTTCACGTCTATATTCATCGATTTCTATTCTTATAAATGGAATAAAAAACAAGTACCTAACAATAAATTGAGCGTTTTTATAAACACACGATAAGAGCTTAATAATCTTCGAAAAGCTAAACCGATTTTTTTTTATCATGATTAAGAATACTCACGTCATCTTTCAAACAAAAAAACTAAATCAATATCTGTTCCGCCGTTCGGGAGCTACGATGCAACTGACAGATACATAGACACAGATACAAACTTTAAAATTAAAACAACCCTCTGTTTGCGTCGGGGGTTAAAAACTGTCGTATCATCCTAGTTTATAAAACAATCTACAAAATATGCTCTCGAACGAATAACTAATTTGCGCCCATCTACTAAAGCGATACGTCCAATTATCCAAAATCAAATCTAATACGTGGAGTGGTAATATTTCAATGGATATCTACCGCCCTGTCTGTCTGACCGCCCGGCCGCCCCACGCCCGCCCAACCGGAGGGCCACGAAACAAGAGACCACGCAACAATAGACCACGCAATTAATATCGGAAAATTTTCCGGACACAAACATTTAGGAAATCACCTTTAAGTGTTATCACAGTGATGCTTTAGCAAGCTCATCGCGCGAAGAACCGATAACCGATGGGGAAGAAAGGTTCTTGAGTGGACACCACGCACCGGAAGGCGTAGCGTAGGTAGGCCTCCCACTAGATGGACCAACGACATTGTGAGAGACGCAGACATCCAGTGGATGCAAATGGCAGGCTGTCGTTCAGTGTGGAGGTTAAAGGGGGAGGCCTATGTTCAGCAGTGGACGTCTTCTGGCTGCTAATGATGATGATGACTAGCAAGTATTTAGACGAGATGCGGTACATTTCAGTTTCAGCTTTTTTTTTATAAAATAGATGTACGTTTTGCCACCTACTCGCCTGACGGTAAGCGACGCTGTGGCCGAGGACGGAACACTAATCTAGAATAAATATATTCACTCTAGCCTTGAAGATGCCTAGATTGTAGTTCTCAGGAAACAAGGAGGACGACAGGGAGTTCCATTCTTGGGCATTTCTATAATACAAAGACGTATGTTCGAATTTTCGTGGCCCCAAGGGTAAATATAGCCGGGGTGTGCTTCGCTCACGCACCGGAAGTCGCTCCACAGCCTTCTTGTTTTATATACCGAAGTACGTGCGACTCGTGAGATGTTTGTTCCTGTACATAAAAATACTTTTTTACTCGTAGGAAAAGCTTTTGATACTCAGAAAGCTTTCTTGAAAGACTATATTTTTAGTTCCGGGCTATATTTTCAGTTTACAGGGCCGAAAGGTTTTCAAATGGAGTCCACGGACTGGTAAGCGCAGCGTAGGACGTCCACCCACAAGATGGACAGACGACCTAAAAGAGACCGCACGGAAACGCTGGATGCGAGATGCTTCCAACCGGCCCTTTTGAAGATCGATGGGGAGGCCTATGTATGTCCAGAAGTGGACGACCTATAGCTGAAATTTTCAGTGCATGGTTTTAAAGAAATTAAACCACGTTTTCAACATGTCGATTCATAATCAGTAAAATTTTAATACAATATTTTAGGTGATTGGCCTTTCTACATTAAGGCCATTAACCTGATTCCGTCATAACCTGAGACGTTGAAACTAGCTACACTTAGGGTATAATAGAACGTGATTGAAGGTCGAATCGCCAAAACTTCGTAATCAATGAAAAAGTAGAGTAAAATTAGAAATTAAAATAACCACGACCTTCAACAATTCGGAAACAATCGGAACTTTTGAACGGCTAAACATAATTTGGTCAAACATAGCTCGTAACCATAGCAATGACACCTACTTTAAAAAAACGCATTCAAATCAGTCCAGCCATTTTTAACAGACACACTCACGCAAACTCTTACCATATCCGTTCCGTCGTAGGTAAAAATGAAAATACAAAAGGTCCAAATTTGAGCGTTCAACGTAAAACAATTTCATCAATCATAAGAATCAATACCTTGCAAATCTGTGACTCAAACAAAATCCCGAGCAATATAAGTAACAGCCTTTTCTCAGTAGTCAAATTAAAAGCCTTCACCAGTCAAGTAACTACTCGTACGCACGTCAATAAATGATTCAGACTGTTACCACCACGGTAATGCTAATGACTCACCATCCTTTCGTACTAGAGCCTAGTGATCAGGCTTTAGTATTACCACAGAGTACAAAATCAGCAGAGAAATAGCTCTATAGAGTGCAAAACTGTACCGTACACTGTACCGAAGCAAGGATGCTCAATGCTACCGGATAGGAAACACGGTCACGCACCTCTACTGTACGCAGACATCCTTCGCATCTTCGACCAAAATAATATGAATAGACGGGCCATAACCATTGAACTTGCTCAACAAAAACGAGTCAAACCCGTCGGACATAATACTTCAACACATTATAACCATGTACTGTACATTTGTTACAAAAAATAGCGGTTTTTGTTCTGTATTTACACTTCGGGTAAGCACACGAAGGCATAATTTTGTCAGATGTTTCGTTATCATGTAACAATAGTCTCGTGTTGCTCTTCCTACGGCTAGACACCGACTGAAACGAAGTGAGCGCCGGCGCTCATTTTGTAATCTTTAAAAATACGCTTCTTATGGGCCCGTCCATTCATTTTATTATGGTCGAAGCTTCGCATGAAGTTCTGTTTCCGCTCTCAAGGAGCAGTTTCTCTGCCATTTCCTACTCTGTGGTGTTACCTGTCTACTGGCATGTAGAGTAATGGTTTTGGGACTCTACCTCGCTGCAGAGCTTTTTATTTTAGTAGCTGTTTCAGCGGTATTACGTCACTACGTACTGAGAAGCTTATGCAATACCTACGTATATGAAACTATTTAGTTGCTTTTAAGATTTAAGTTTACTTTGAACAAAAGCAGTAAAACATAAATATTACTACTTTTGTAAGTTACTACATTTTAAGCATCCTTATGAGTGTAAAAAAATTGCATTTGGTTAGCACCCACTAAAAAAACAAACTAATTTTAAGTAAGCACCTACGTATATGGGAAAGTTTTAGTGCAAGTGTGTTTATTTCAGACTCAATTCCGTAACGGCTAAACAGATTTTGATATTTGGAATGGAAGAAACTTGTACACACCAATTTAATCCCATAAATTTACGGTTTCTGAAATATAGCGCGAAAATCCGCGAACCGTAGCTAGTGCTCGAAAAATAACCACTCGAAGTAAGTACCTTTAGTCCTTTACATAAAAGTGTGTGTATGTGCCCACTTGGTTCCATCTGCTCACTAACCCTTGTTCGTAACTACCTGCCTACGGACAACTAGCCATAGATCGGCGACCATCCCTTTCGCACCTAGCACATAAAATCAACGCTCAATATTAGCAATAGTATCTCATAACGCCGCACATCAATAACATTTGCACAGGGCCGGACTCCCCCTACCTCCACTGGACAGAGGGTAGGTAGGTGCCCCCCTCCACTCAATGCGCACATCGGTTCAAATCAAAAGCTCTGTGAACGGTTGATGAAGCGAAAACTTCCGGCCCTGTAGGTACAATGATGAGCACGGACAGAGATAGAGTGGAAACGGGGACGAGATCTGGAACGCGTTTAGCATTTCTTTCTGGAAACGTTATAGTGCGATGGAGTGACAATTTTAATTAAAAGGGTTTGGGAACTGCGCGGACGTGCTGATGACGGTACGTAGGCGTAGATTGCGTAAGCATTTGCGACTCAGGAGATCACGAAATGGTTTCGATCGCATAGTAGGTATTACACCTACTAACTTAGAAGATTCTAGAAACTGCTATTAAAATCGGATAATAACCCCAAATGTGGGAAACACACTACATTTGGCACCGTACGGAGCGTTTTGATTCCACTTTTATTTTGCGAACTGCTAGACTGTGAATGCGCTGCCTGAATTGGTGTTCCCCGAAAGTTACAATTTACCCAGATTTTAACTATCGGGAACACCAATTCAGGTCTGCCAGGTCTTCAAATCGCGAGTGAATAAGCTTTTTTGGGCAAGCGTGCTCCATTATAGACCGCATCATCGCTTACCATTAGGCGAAGTGGTGGTCAAACGCAAGCCAAGTATTAAATAAATAAATAAAAAACACATTAGAAAAGGTTGCATAGAATTTGTAGAGTCAATGTTTGGATAAATAAATGTAGCAAGAAAAGTTATGGAAAACCCATAGCACCTACGTAAATGCTGTATACTGGGGATTGGTTAAAATATTTTCTTTGCTATAGGTTTCATGAAATTCTGGTTACAGAATTTCATGAAACCATGAAACCTATAGCAAAGAAAATATTTTAACCAATCCCCAGTATATTTATACACAGTGACATAGAAAATAAGCATTTCATTTAAGGGCCGCGGTTCACGTAACCCGCAAGGTGTTTCAATAAGAGACCTACTCGCACGAAATCCGAGACAATAACGACCTGTATACGATACAAAGCGCAAAAAAATATGTATGAAATGCACATAAAGTTACAGTAAAGCAGTTGCGAAGAGGCCAGGCTCATTACGGCTCACCATTCCGTCTGGGAGGGGGAACTCCCCCCGCCCGTGTGGAGTCACGTATGAGGGGGAGTAATGATGTTTTTCAACAACGGCTTTGTGCACTTCATAATCGACGGAATGTATTGCGTTCGGTTGTTTTATCGCATTAGACATTTATTTATATTTGCGTAAGTAAATGTTAACGTTGAAGAAGATAGAGAATATTATAAAGAGGAAAGATTTGATTGTTTGTTTGTTTGTTTGCATTGAATAGGCTCCGAAACTACTGAACCGATTTGAAAAATTCTTTCACTGTTGGGAAGCTACACTATCCCCGGGTAACATAGGCTATATTAAATTTTCAAAAAAATAGGGATCTTTACTAAAACTCCAATAATGTAACCCAACGTGTAAAAAAATAAGATTTTAAATTTTGACTTTGCGTGTTTGACAGTTCTAAGACAGGACAACATCTGTCAGGTCAGCTAGTACAAAATATTTAACTTACTATGTAGTTTTTTATACTAATGGAATCTAACCTGAATTTTTTAAACGAAATTTTTCCTGTTTTATATTTAGGAACTCAGATGTCAAAAGTGTTCTTAAAATACAACTAAGTGACAAAAAAAACCGGACAAGTACAAGTAGGACTCGTGCTCTGAGGGTTCCGTTGGACGGAACTCTCAGAGCGCGAGACCATAAAAAAACTAACTGAAGTTGAAATATTAAAAGACAAACTTAAGTTCGTAGTTGACAATAAGGTTCTTCCATAAATTCCAACTACAAAATGTAAGTTTGTAATAGCAAAATAATTATTTTTAAATTATATAACTTCAAATTTATAACTTTCGGATTTATTCCTACGTATGTGCTATAAGACCTTACCTCTTGCGAAATTTCATGATTCTAGGTCAACGGGAAGTACCCTATAGGTTTTGATTCCCCTGTGAAATCGCAAAATATACGACATAAACGTTTATATCTTTTGATTGCGTTGACTTACAACTTTTATTTTTTTACAGCCGAAATAAACCGTGGGCCCAAGTATTTAGTATAAATTTCAACTTGATACCTTTACGCGTTCTTGAGAAAAAGGGTCTTGACAGACGGACAGACAGCCATACAGACGGACAGACAGACAGACGGACAGACAGACAGACGGACAACGAAGTGATCCTATAAGGGTTCCGTTTTTTCCTTTTGAGGTACGGAACCCTAAAAATTACTGGCCAAGAGTCTGCATTTTACCACTTCAGCAGGCCTTATTTCGCAAAGTTATACACTAGTTAAAAAAAGTTATTTATGTTTAGTTTTATTTGGAATGAAGCCAAAAACATACATGTACCAGAGCCAGGTCTAAATTGCAAAATTATATTTTTTATACTTTTAGAATTGAGACCTACCTACTGTGTAAAGTTTATATCTTATTAGGTAACTATAAAAGTTAGAAGGTTCTACAAAAATACTGATGGACACACGTACAGAGAGACAGACAAATTTATAAGGGTTCCATGTAGTACTACGGAACCCTAAAAATAGATTACGTGAACTGCTATTTTAACACAATTTATTCGCGTAGTTCCTACATCAAAGCAATTTTTGCAAATCACTAAAAACAGAAATTTTTTAATATTCCCAAATGAAGTAACCGAGGGAAGACATTTGTCAACAACAGCAGTCAGCGTGACGGATGAGCCGCCGATGACGCGATGCCCCCGTTGTTGCCCCCTCTCCGGCCCGGGGGCGGAGGGGACCGGGCGTCTTGCCCCCCTAACCTGCAGTACGTACTTATGTGAGTTAGCGCGATGGTCAGTATCTTGACGTTGAATATTTTTTATCCCGAACAGGAAGGTAAGCATATGACTCATTTAGTATAACGACGTAAAACTTTAACCAAACCTTTTTCCGTAGCACCTGCTACAATTGCTACGAACAATTTTTTTTTAAATCAGATAAGTTTTTTATTTTTAATACTATTAATACAGGCTAAAGAAGAACATTGAAAGAGTTGCTATGTACCTACCACTTTATCAAGTCCAACTCGTCTAAACTTACCTATTAGTAACTCACTAACTTAATTTTGTCATTCCCCTTAGATACCGTTCGACGTCATCTATGAGACATCAAAACAGATTTTAATTTTACCTTTAATTCCGATTTTAGATCCAAACAAAACGAGTTTTAATGGTCGAAAACTATTCTATTTTAAATTTGCTTATTAATTTATTTTAATGTGCGAAGTTCCGTTAATCTTGACGCCAATACAATGTAAAGAATGGTGAACTATGTCAACATGAAACTATATCAATGACTATTTAGTTTTTAAACGACTTAAAAAAAAAGGAGAGGGTAATAAATTTTTTTTTTTTTTATATTTGTTACCTCAGACTTTCGTCATTTATTAAACGATATGTAACCGCTTTTTTAATTTGAATGGACATACTTTCAGATTGGACAAAAAAAAATTTTTTTCGTTACATCGGTTTGGGTTAGTTTGTTTAGAAAAAATATGTCATCTAAGTAAACGAAATTACGTATTCACTAATTTTGAAGTCGGTTTTTTAAATGGATAAGTAATTATAATTTATCTAAGAGAAACATGTAGATAAAGTTGCGATATAAGATTTGTTGTAGAGCACTTTTAGTATTAAACCTAGCTCTCAACTTTTTTAAGCCATAATATTAGAAACTAGCTGATCCAACAGACATTGTCGTGTTCTTTATCCGATGTTTCCTACAAAAATCCCAAAGAAATTACCACTTTCAGTTTTCCGGAATTTTCCAATTTTTCGGGCAACTTTTTTTTTTTTTTTTTGCTTTTCTTAATTGATGCGCCAACGATCAGCATTTCATTTATTATCAGGCATCTTGATCAGATCAGATGGGAATATCGTAAATATAATGTAGATATGCACTCTATATGGATGACATTATAACGTTCGAACATGCATGGAGTCCTCCGGTGTGAGAATGCCGGCCCAGTGTAAGAATGGCGCTCGGTGCCCTCCAGTATGGAGATGCCCGGTCCAGGGTAAGAATGGCGCGCACCGCGCAGCGCAGTTACACCGATTACACTACAACTATCATTACGGCGCACTATTGATTCCTAATCCGCACTTCCGGATGTTACGTAACCCCCCCGCAGCCGGCCCCTTTACACCTCCCCTCTACCCCTCAGGGCCCCCCCTCCAGCGCCTGCAAAGATTTACAACCGGCCGGGCCGTTTCGTTTGACGAATGATTGGCCGGCAGTTCGCTTGTTACAGGAAGCCTTTACGGATTGTTTTGTTTTGCCCGTTTTTGCTTTGGCCTAATGTGAAAATGTCACGGATTGAGGACAAATGTTCAAAGATACAGAGACAGAATTGGACGCTAAATCTTCCAATACCTCACTACTAAATATACCTAAATCCAGGTCAGAGTAGACCGATATTGTAATACGGGGTAGCCTAAAATGTAAATGCTTAAATTAAGATGGGAATGCAAACCCAGTTTAAAGTAGCAGAGGTCAGAAAGCAATTGGAGCAAAGGCTAAATGCAGTATTTCTGCATTTATCTCTTCGATCATAGTCACACTATTTTAGAAGAAATAAAGAGTTAACTAGGGCAGTCAATACTAAACTAACCAGTAGGAGACTAGTAACGAACTAGAGAAAAAGGATCGTAAGGGATGAGATTCGCGGGACCGGAAATTATATTTCATCAAATGCCGAATTAAGACCTTTGTAACAATGATGTTATATATAAAACCCCATTGCTTTGTAAACGGTGTTTCAGAATATCACATGATATCCTCCTGGGAAGGTTAGATGATACAGCCAGTGCGAATCAAAGTTGAGAAAATAAGAAAGTTCACAAATCCGAATACACGCAGAAACTTAGGGAAACAATTACACTTAGAAATGAAATAAGCTGATCAAAATCACGAGTATTTTTGGTAATACCTACTACGTATAAATATTTACTTATATTTTTTTTGTCTAGCTATTTTTTTAATTTCAATTTTATTTACACAAGTACCTACTACATAGGTAAGCATAAGTAGGTAACTTAAAATAGTAACTTAATAACCTCATTTCACTTTCCATGATTAAATGGACTTAATGGATATGATACAAGTTTTGCAAAAAAATCACAAACTTATATTATTATGAAATTTATAAAGATGGTAAACCACCGTGTCTAATCGATAAAGCATGTTAAATAAAATATTTAAAATATTGGTATTGTGGGTTGAAGTATATTTTTAATTTGCATAAGTAGTTTTGGTTCGAGTGCTGTCACAGAATACATATTATGTGCTGGCCCAATTTTTTTTATCAACCAAGTTATATTCTAGTGTAATTGCATCTGACATGACGTTTACAATGTACCTACATATATCATAATTAAGTTAGTGATGATAACGAGTTGAATATGAAGCTGACGTTAATTTCAATATGTTTATACAGGGTTACTGGTAATCAGTTAGCATCCTCTTATAATCATCCGGCGTTTCCCTGCGGTCTCTTTTAGGTCGTCTGTCCATCGTGTGGGTGACGTCCTACGCTGCGCTTACCGGTCCGTGGTATCTATTCCAGAACCTTTCAGCTCAATCGGCCATCTGTTCTGCGTGATACTTCTGCGTACTTCTGCGCTTTGCTTTGCGTGTACACCGACGTGTCATTCACTTCTGTCATTCAGAAGTTCTACCGCTTATCAAAATTCGAAGTGAAAAATTCATCTGTTTCATATACCTATTTCGTCGGAAGTGAATGATTTTTTGTATTGAAAAGCTGTTTATCCCCTGCGAATTTTCGAAAATTCGTAGTACAAAAGTTTTTTGTTTTGATGTAGGTACTGAGAGCGCCCTTAAGAGGATGCCAACATTGCCAACTGATTACCTACCAGTAACCCTGTATAAAGGTACTTGAGAGATTTTTTAAGATGATAGTATCAGATAACATGACATACACACACACACAAAACCATGGTCTGTGTCTTATATGATCTGGATTGTAAACAACGTTTGTTTTTGTGAAAACTTTTTATGGCTTCCGTCCACCTATACCTAGGTAGATACTATAATTTGTAATTTCCAGCTGTTTGTTTTCCGAATAGTTTAAAATAAAATAAGTTTTCCAATGATTTGCTCTACTTCGCTAAACAGGGAATGGCAGGAAGTGTAGCCGTTACGTCAGTTGCGCACTTACACTGTTTATTTTCACAAATATCTATTGTAATGGAGATCTTGCGAGCGGACATTGATTCTTTGTGATCATAATCGTATTTTTAACATCAATCGTCAGATCTAGAACAACATTAAAACATTTATTGAACGATGTAATGCACGTTTCCTTTCCGATTCAAAAATATATTTGCACTTAGGATTTTTTCTTAGAGATAATATTGTTTCTCTGAAACACTCCGTCATGACAATGGACGTGAGTTTAAAGCTACATGTAAAAAATATCTAAATAAGCAATCAAAATATTCAGGAACTTGAATCGACAGGAAAACGTGGAGCGCGCGGAGAGCAAGCGAAAGTAGCGCTGGAAAATTTATAGGTTGAGCGTAACGGGTGAGGGCGACGACGCAACGGATGACGTCCTGAAAGGGCATGCTTCACCGGCGGCCGCGGCGGCGGACGGCGGGCCGCTGCGGGCCGCGCGCGCCGCCGTGGGCGGCCGCTGTGGGCGTGCAGGCGCTGCACCGCCCCGCCCCGCGCGCCCCACGCTGTTTATTCTCGACTCGGCTGGCGGGGCGACAGTCGCCCGCGTGACGCGCACCGGACCGCACGCGTGCGCCAGGTACCCGCCGACACGGACGGACCGAGCGGTGCATCCGACACCTCGGACATCACAAATAAACGTGACAACAATATTCGGACGTAACGATCGCATCGCGCTTCGACAGACGCGAGAAGGGTGTAGGGCGGCGTGTCGCGGAAAATGCATTTCCCGGGTGGTGCAAGGCGCAGGCGGAGGGTCGCGGGGGTGGGTGCATGCTATGATGGACATCGTATTGATTTCTATCTGGCCGCTCCTCCCTTGTAGTGGCGGTGCAGGGCGCGCCATCGATCGCTGCACCGGCCCTTCGATCGGGCCCGCGGGTCCGCTGCAGCCCAGTGTTCACGAGTGACGGTCAGTTCCGTGTTACGTCACGTGTGGATGCAACTGCGTGATTTACCTACTTTAATGCGTGCAAGTTATTTGACATTTTGTGAGTAATTGACATCGATAAGCATTCAATTATCTTTAATTGTCTAAGTAATTAATGATGCAATGGACATATTTCTAAGGATTGAATTGAGTTCATTTGATTGCAATTAGATTTAATTGTTACACGTATACGTAATTTTTTTTTACTAATCAAATATTTTTGCTCTACAACATTAGAAAATATTGTTTTTGGACATTTATATTTTTAATTAACT
Organism: Agriopis aurantiaria; assembly: GCA_914767915.1. NCBI lineage: Eukaryota > Metazoa > Arthropoda > Insecta > Lepidoptera > Geometridae > Agriopis > Agriopis aurantiaria. The sequence goes on along the minus strand of OU611982.1, from coordinate 19,014,942 downwards.
GAACTTTTAACTGCACGTAAATAATTAATGAGAGGTACACCGCGACCAAACAAAGTTCGTCCCGACGCAAAATTATAAATTTTAGTGATTGCTCCGTCACCCTTCTCTGCGTGCACAAATCATAAATTCAAGCGCACGAATTCTAATCACCCGTCGACTTGTCACCGCTCGTTCCGAACCGCATTATTTCTACTGCAACCGATTCGAATAAACATTAACGCACATATTCTTTTACAGAAAACAAAACATAAACGCAATACAAAAAAAAAACATTATCAAGCTTTAACTTATTCCAATTTTAAAACTTAAGAAAACAAAAGAGGTCCCCCAGTAAGAGTGTCTGGGCGCGGAGGTGAAAGAGTAGCGATAGGCAGTTGTTTTGGTGCGCAGAAGTGACAGGCATTAAAGTGGCGGCGACAGTGGGCGCGCGGTTGGAATGCGCGGGATTGGATTCGTTTAGCGCGCGCGCACGCCCCGACACCGTGCCGCCCTCGGAACTCCCGGCCATGGCGACCGATACCGGTGAGTAACAACTATTATTTACATTACTCTACTTACCTGCGTCTTGTACGAGTACCTACACACTAACACAGCCACATGTACTCCATATTCTTTACTACAGTTGACGAGCTCTAGCATAGGACTGTACGAGGTAGAGTCACGGTTAGAAGATGAAAATATCTTATTATTCAATTTTGTTGAACAAACCATACTTTTAATGTCTGTGGAGTTTCATATAAACTATTATTAATTGTGATATTTTTACTGTATCTATGGTATGTATGGAAGCAATAAGTATTCTGAATTACGGTCAACGTGACAAATATACAGAAAATGTGAGTTAGCTTTACAATAAATCTAATGTAATATAGATTAAAAACAAGACGCTGTCCACTGCATCTCAGCATAAATACTTTTGTTTACTGTCAAAAACAATACAAAACGTTGTGACGACGCATCATCGCCACAAAAAACACAAAAATAAAATTATAACGACACATGCGGCGATGTCCGACTCGAACCTTCCATTTAAACAAACCGTGCGGTTTGGTAAAAAAACTGGGACCCCAAAAATATTCGGGCGAAACAACTGAATTGTTTACTAACAGTGTACATCGTACGTATATACGCGTATCGCGCCGTCCACCCGTCACACGTACGGTACATGAGTTCGTTGATATTCACCCCCCCGCGCCCGGTCCTGCGACCCCTTGTCCCCCCACTCACCCCCTGGCCCCCAGGATTATCCCCCCGCAGGATCGGGGGATGAGAATCGCCGCGGCTCTTGTTTAATGATGTTCCCGTCGTTTACTCAAGATTAGAGTGTTTTTTTATCTCGTTATTTTATCCGTGGAATGCATTTTATTTTTAATCAAATTGTTTTTTTTTGTTATACAATTAAGTGAACTAATAAAAATTAAATGATGCTATCACAAAAATCACATTGTCTAGACATTGTAGGACACGCGATGCATTATTATAACACTACTAGCTGTGCGCCGCGGTCTCACCTACGAGATAAAAGAGTCTTAAAGTTTTCTGAATGTTTCCAACTTCATGCGCCATTTTCTTATTTTTTGATTCCGTAAAAACCTTCTACAAAGTCTCAGAAAACTTTAAAAAAAAATATGAATGAAATCGGTATAGTCGTTTTCAAGTTATGGCGTGACCAAGATAAATAGGGATTGATTTTTATACACATAGATAGATTATAATATACGTGTCTTACTGATGCAGCTAAGAAATCATCCGAGAAAATAACAAAGAGTCGTCCATTTACGCATAGTTGCCAACCATCTGGGTGCCCAAGATTCCGGCTTAGCCTAGTTTGGGCCCACCGTTTTTTTTTTTTTGGGTTTCTCATATTTTGTATATCTATTGTAAATTTTTATATGCTTTTTTTGGAAATAAATTATTAACATTATCATCTCGTCGGCAATTATACAGTTTTGCAAAAAGTAACCAACCAGCTAAGGCCGAGGAAAAACAATATCGATCCTACAGCGCACTTTCAATCACCCCAAGTACAGACTAGACAGTGTAACCATAACAGTAGGATATGATTTACTCCCGGCGAGGATCTCACAAGTCGAGCTCACCCTCCGGCTTCCCGACGAGGGTGACGAATCGCCGAGACAGGGGGATCAAACGTGCATTCACACTCAAAATAACTCTTTGATACAACTCATTTATGTACTCCCTCGAGAGTTTAATGTCTCCGCGTCGAGTTGAATGGAGACTTTACTCCCAGTTCACACTTTATTGCTCACTCCGACTCTGAGCAAATCAATATGCGGAATTGCAAAAATCTCTATTACTGTTTGAATTTGGTAATTTGCGTTTTCTAGAACGGGGAAATACGATTTTTAAACAAATTCAAGATTATAATCCGAATTGGCCCCTATTGCGTCGAATACATATTTACGCAACAAAGATCAGCCTCGAGAGGTCAAATAGAGTTGAAAATGAGAACTGTCATTTTTATTTATACGTTAAAATATAAATAAAGCACTTCCGAGATGAACCGATTTCGGTTCGCCGGATGCCCGGAGATTAATTAGGTCCCTAAATCTTAGTAGCCGAACCGCGACAATCGGGACATTGCGAAGTTCCAAACTTCCAGCTAATTTTAAACTTGGGCGTCTCTTAAATTTAAGACTTGGCAATTTTCAATTTCTGAGGCCAATCTGACAAAAACAGTAATCACGGGGCCGGCCCGAATTAAGCAAACACTTTATTTAAATTTAAATGTTTAGTAAGTTTTACACCGTGACCAAGAAATTTTATTTTGTTTTGAAGATGAAAATCGATTACAGAGAGGATTCCCTCGGCTAAACGCACTGCAACTCTGTCACTTGCAACGTTTCCTGATTTTACTTTTCAAAGGTCCATATTGTCCTTTAAAGTGGGAACAATGCTATTCATTGTTATCTAAATCACGACTTGGAGAGAACGAACTTTTATTTGTACAGAATAGGTAAGCATAAATAAATAAGAGATTCTGGAGTAGTTTTTACCTTTTCGAAACAATTCATGCCGTTTGCAAACTCTACCTTTTACATTTTTATTTTTCAACAGTATTTTAAAGCTAAAAGTCGTGACAGTTATTGACACATGCAAAACATGGCGTTAATGTTAATAACAATACATTATGTATACCGATCTGTACAGGCCACGATTTCAATTTTAAAATGACTCCCGTTGTTTCCCAAATTTCGTTCGGGCGGATGGTCGGCCGCAAATTCTGTATATCTCAATATTATTCACGATTTAGCATCTGGTGCTGGAGCATTTAGTTCTGGTTTTGGTTGGCAACAAAATAAAATAAACCAGCCAAATGCGAGTTCGCGCACTGAGGGTTCCGTACCACATAAATTATTAACTGCTAAAGTACAAAAGTGCAAAAAACAACATCATACCCATCCAAGTACCGGTCGCACCCGACGTTGCTTAACTTTAATGAGCAGAAATTTGTCACAAAATTGTTGTATTGTCTGTAGTTTAGCACTTGGCCAGTATTTTTGTTGTTTTACTTTAGTATCTAAGTGTACTATAATCATGCAAAGTTTGACTTTTGTACGTATTACCGTTTTTACACTAGTGACTAAAGCACATACAAAAAAAGGATTGATTGACAAAAAAATTGGGCTTTTTAAATTTTACTTTACGACTTTATTATTATTTTTTATTAATCCGTCATAACTTTACATATTCTGTGAAAATTTTAACTGGCTATCTATTACGGTTGAAAGATACAGCCGTTAAAAGGTAGGACGGACCGACATACAGCGTAGGCTTAGTAATAGGGTCCTGTTTGCACTCTTTGGGTACGGAACCCTAAAAACGCCAAACGCGGATAGTTCACGTTTATTCTTCTTCTGCGTAGCGTGTGTCCCGGCACGGGCCGGGGTCCGCTTTCCTACTGCAACTCCTACACTTCGCACGGTCGTTCGCGTCATTCTTGGTGAGTTTATTGGCTCTCATTTCACCTCTTACGACGTCAAGCCATCGTCGCTTTGGTCGGCCACGAGGTCTTGTTCCAGGGAGCACAAGGTCCAAGAGTTGATTGCCGAGTTGATAGTTCACGTTTATTATCTACTCGAATTTGATTATTAATCTGTACTAATACATTTCTCCTTATTTCTTCAACTATACATACGAGTAAATCTATTTTGAAATCATAAATTTCACAACAAAATACCAAAGCATCAACTAAGGTTATTTTATGGAAGGCATTCTTATTCTAAGAAAATAAGGTATATTAAAAACTCCAAGTATCAAAACAACAACTGAACAATTCAAGAGTACTATAAATTAAACAGATTTTAAGGAAAACGCCGAAACCGCTTTTTATTTAGCGCGCGAGTGTAGTGTGGGTAAGTATGTAGGTACGTGTCATTGATATTAGTCACACCCGGGTAACATTTTTAGATCCTTGACATTTTGTGAAATATTACCCATCTCCAATTATTACCTGCGGGTCCGAGATTGCTCATCTGTTTTAATTACGTAACTCTTAGAAGTGTTGTATGTAAACTACCGTTATATGTCTTCGTCGGATGTAAAACGGTAAAGCACATTTCGTGTCGCTCTGGCTTTTTAAATTTTATGGGCGGTTGCTATTTTTATTACGTTTTTAAGTATTTTGGAAGATAATCAGCCGGACGTAAACCTGAACCTGGTATTGATTACGATTAACGCACTGATTTTTTTAAGAAACAAAAAATTCATAAGATGCTTTAGCAAAATATTGATAAGGATTTTTGTTTTATCAATACATATACTATACCTACTTAGAATTGAAAAACTTACCTTATTTTGAGTTTTCATCAAGTTCAGACGAGGAGTATGTGATCACTTGATCAGTAGAATAAAACCAACGCCTAATATTCAACGTCACGTCTGTCTACAACAATCGTAACACCCTCCAAGCTCAATCATCTGTCAAGCTCGTGCGCGGCACTTTTCTGATCTCGACTTCCCACCGCTCGGGGAAATCAGTCATTAGATCTTGTATTTAGCATCTACTCTACTATAACTCTATAAAATGTATACACAATCCACATTGAATTTAGTGGTTTCTGCTACATGTCCAATATACTAGTTCAATCCACGACTACGCGCCCCACCTTTTTTTCCGAGTGCAATTAGCTACGTCGCTTAGAGTACAATAAGGATTTTGGGGTACATTCTTTTTCTCTATAGATAGTTGTGATAATTGTGTTTTTCTGCTAGTATCTTAGTTTATCTGTGCACACTTATTATCTTTGTAGACACAACGTACACTAAAATAACTTGGCTAATCACGAACAGAGCATTGTCCCTTGCACTGTACAAAAGGGCAGGAAGCGCTTTCGTGGGCTGAATCATGTACAAAGTAATCAGCATGTGAGTGGTTCCTAGGCGGCGCCGCGGCCGGAGGCGAGCAGCAGTACTCGCTGCGGTGGAACGACTTCCACTCGGCCATGGTGTCGTCGTTCCGCCGGCTGCGCGACGAGGAAGACTTCGTCGACGTCACCCTCGCATGCGCCGGCGCTACCTTCTCTGCGCATAAGGTACTAGAGGTTTTACAAACTGAAACTGCTGGCTTCTCTACTAAATATTACATGGAGCTTAATCCGTAAATGCTATGAAGTGGCTCACAGTATTGGCTTAAAAATCTTTAATAAATTACAAGTTTAACATATACCTGCAGCTTAATTGAGCCGATTTCAAAGGTAGACACGCAGTGCGAGAACGCTGATGGTGTTGGTACAAAGCGGGCAACTATAATATTTAAGCAAAATATTCCTTAAGGCAAGAAGAGAGCATGACAATTTGATTTTATTATTTTTTCTTAACCCCGGTAGCCCCCGCAGCATTTACAAAATGCATTTTATTTTTAAGGTGGTGCTGTCAGCTTGCAGTCCGTATTTCCGCAGGCTATTGAAGGCCAATCCATGCCAACATCCTATTGTCATCTTGAGAGATGTTCATGACAAGGACATGGAAAGCCTGCTCAGGTTTGTAATGAATTTTCCCAAGAAATTATTCTCCTTTTTTTATGTGCCTGTCTTTTTGAGTACCATTTTTTTATATAATAGGCTTGCATTTTACCGCCAACTTGCCTGATGTTACGCGATGATGCGGTCTCCTATGGAGCACGCTTGCCTAGAAGAAACCGATTCACTCGTGATTTGAAGACACCCAGATTGTAACTAACGGGGAATATGGGCACATTTCTAACGAGTCTGAAATTTCCATAGGTTCATGTATCAAGGAGAAGTTCATATTGGTCAAGAACAGCTAAAGGAATTCCTGAAAGCAGCCCAGCTGCTTCAAGTTCGAGGGTTGACCGATGTGCCAGCGCCAGGACCTTTAGCTACAATTGACCAGAAGGCTTCTCCGGTAAGTAATCAACTTTTTTACCGTAGACCTTGTTTGGGCGCCAATTTATTTTCTAACTAAGTTTGGCGTTCAACGTGGACTCAAGTATCAACTTGACAACTCAAGGCTATTCAAAATAAATAAATAATATTTTCATTTATTTTAATGAAATAGTCTGCTTCATCTTGGACGGAAACTGGAAGCGGTGGCTCCCGCGAAGGAAGAGAACCACAACAGCGCGAGGGTCGAAGGTCAAGGAAACCAGACGATTCTGCCAATACTCCCCCACCGAAAAGAGCCAGGTCTTCAGACTTGTACCAGGCACAACTTAAGTCCAGGTGAATAGAGATAATGCTTTTTTAGATTAAACATATTTTCTCAAATATGCTTGGGAATTCGATCACTATTTTCACAATCTTCATCGAGAGAAATCGAAATTACTGTTCTGGTTAAAAACACGCGAGCAGCGGTCTTAATATGAAAAATCCATGTCTGTAATGAGGGCTAATAAATTATTATAACAAATAATAAATGCCATCTAATTTGAAAGAACTGAACCATGTCTCTGAGTAAAAAATATTTTTAGATGAGGGTAACTTTAAGATTTTATTCTAATTTGGAATTGGACCAAAAAAAACTGTGTGAAGTAAAAAAAAATATAACAATGCGCGTGAAAATTATTGTTGTTCATCAATGACTATGGAATTTACAATTTTTGATTTAATTTGATGTGAAGTTCCTGCACAGAAACTAAGTGTAGTAAAAATATGTTGACGCCGCCTGAAATACCGGAAATCCTTCAGTTCGGAAGACCTTCAGTTTCAAAAATTTTACATTCAACAACTGTTTTTTCCTGCGATCAAATAAATATGTACTTATTTTCAAATAAAATGTTCTATATAAGTACTACTTATTTTGAATAACTGCGTATTATCGGATAAAAGAAAAAAAAAAAAAAAAAAAAAAAAAAAAAACAAGAAATGTGTTTCCATGTTTTTACTGGCTAAGTGGCTTCTATACAAGCCTTGGCCGCAATTAAGCATTTATGGACTCGCAAAATATGCTTATTAACCTTTTCACGTATGTCCATAGAGACTACTAGGGCCGAAGTACTATTAAAAAATTGAAACCATATTGTTAATTTGCGATGATTATTTGAAGGCCTTTAGATTTATAAATATTTTACATTCCTGGTTTAGGACGGAGCAACTATTGACGGTGCAGGGGGCGAGCCCTGAACGTTTAGGAACCAACGGACATGAGTTGTCTTTGTTTGGTCAGACATTGGACAACTCGCAAATCCAGCACCTTTCGGGGGGAGTATCCAACAATTTGGTGAGTAGTGGTGCTTTTTTTATTTATCTATTGGAAGTTAGTTGCGAACAGATTTATAAGATAAGCGTTGTCTTTTTGTAGTCCGGTGACGGTGAGGAGTCATCATCAGACGCTGGAGCAAGTGACGCCGAGGGCGAGCCTCGTGCCAAGCAGGAGCCCCTCGACTACGACGACCCCGCCACCATGGCCAACGCGAATGGAAACCTCCCGCATAACTTCCCCGGACTACTCAACTTACCAGGTATGAATCAAGCATCAATGTCTCCGTTATCTCGGTCAATCACAATTCCAGAATTGTAATTATTTCAATCTTTTCAGGTTTTGCAGGTCTGCCAGGACCATCGGGAATGCCAGATAATTACGGTAAGTAAAGTCTATTTTACTGACTAATTTTTTTCCCACTATATGACTCAATAATTGTGTAATAGTTTAGAAAATACCCATTGACAAAAATAATTTGAAATAACTCTAATGACATCGGCCGGAACAGAGAAGCCAATAATGTCATTAATTGTACATTATCGAGTCATGTACCAACCCTATGTAATAACACTAACAATTAACAACAAGAATGACACCGAAACGATTAATTAGTCTATTAATACCGTTAGATAAATTAAGAACTTGCCCCAAAATGTAAACGCAATTAGGGAATCGAGCAACAATGGAAGTTACGTAGGCAATGAAGTCGAGTCTTGTACCGACATGGCGCTTATTGGGTGTCGCGAGCACTGAACGAGACCTCCGTCTGCCCCAGCAGCGACCTGGGCGAGCGGGCCGGGCGGGCCGTGCGGCGCGGCCGGGGACAAGGCGGCCGCGGGCCCGAAGCCCGACGAGCGCTACGGGTACGCGTCCGCCGCCGGCGGCGCCTTCGCTAACGGTGAGCCGGGCAAGCCCGCGTGCCCCGAGTGCGGCAAGCTCTACAGCAACAACAGCAACCTCAAACAGCACATACTGAACGTGCACGCGGCGCGCGACCTGGCGCACTCCTGCCCCGTCTGCGGCAAGGGATTCAAGACGCGCCAGTACATGCAGATACACATGAACTCCATACACGGCGTCAAGCAGAGGAGGCCCCCGCCCCCGCCCCCGCCCGACAAATACACTCACAATAGCGCCTAACTTGCCGACTGTGTCTAACCGCCGCCTCTGTGTTACAGGGGCGGCCCTCGCGGGCGGGGCGGCGCTCGGCTACCGGCCGCAGTGTCCGCTGTGCGGCCGCGTCTACTCCTCCACCTCCAACCTGCGCCAGCATATGCTCAATGTGCACTCGCAGACCGACCGCGACCAGTGGTTCCCGTGCCAACACTGCGGCAAGAGATGCAAAACCAAGCACTACCTGATCAACCATCAGTTGCAAGCGCACGGCATCCGCCAGCGGCAGAACTCCTAGAGAAGGCGAGACGCCGAGCGCGCGAGCGAGCCGCCCGTCCTGCCCCCGCTCGGCGCCTGGTGGTGAACCCGTGGCGTAACCCGACACGACTGCGAATAGAATGACGATGTGCCAATGGAACGCAAACGAGAACCGGGACCGTTTATCGATATATTGAAACGTAATATTTTTAGAGAGTTTATTGGGAAAAGAAGAGGTGAGCGTGTCGCTCTCGGTCGGGTTTGCCAGCCGCCGAACAGTATTGTAACATGGTGGTGTCGGCATTGCAGATGCCGCGGCGGCAAACCCGGGCCGAGGCGGGGGCGCGGGCATGCCGAGCGAGTGGCTCGAGTGGTCGGAGGAGGGCTGCGTGCAGTGCCCGCTGTGCCGCGCGCGGCTGGGCGGGCCGGCCGCGGCGCGCCGGCACCTGGAGGCGCACTACCCGCGCGACTCGCCGCTCTGCCCCGTGTCCTCGTGCGCGCGCTACTTCGCGCACCCCAACTCCGTGCGCAACCACATGAGGATCAAACACCGCCCGCAGTGGGAGAAGATGAAGACGTTGAAGTGGAGCTGTGGATGGGCCACCTAGACGTGACGGTGTTCGCCTTTCGGATATCGACGGCTGTGAAACGAAGCGCCAACGGGCTCGCGGCCCGACCGCGATACTTTGATCTCCAGGATGCATTTTTCATATGAAGCTATCATCTTCACTTAACGTTGTATAAAGCAGTAGATATAAATCGACTGAAAATTATTTTTGTAGTAGTTATAGACTGATATTATTTAAGATTTATAATTGTAAGCGCATTATATGACATGTGATGATTGGTGCCATTGATAGGATACGAAGTGCGACGACTGTCGGTTGCTCTGAAGACTTGAGTGTCTGTAACTTCCATTGTTGCTTCTACGTTTCGGTTATACTTATTCATGTTTTTCAGCTGCTTCTTTGTTATTTAATGTCTTTGCCTTTCTATCTGCGTTAATTGCAGTGGATCAACGTTTATAAGTACAATCGTTGTCGTAATAGTTTCGATTTAGCTACTTAACTATTTAAATTTTAAACTATTATAACGGTGTCCTGTAAGCCGCTATCTCTTTATCTAGTACATATTTTGTAGCATTTAATCTTGCGTGTATCTTTCTATGCGTTTAATATTAGGTTCTTTTCAACATTTCTACTAGAGCATTGCTGGTACAAAAGTTTTTTTTAAGGAGAATCTCAGAATAGTAAATAATAGAAAGCTCAGCAGTGTTGAAGTACCTACTTGTCTTCTCTTCACATAACTTTATTCCTACCTACCTTTTGTGCCAGCCTCTGTTCGACATTTACGTATAGTTTTGACCATAGGTAAGAAAGACAATACGAAATAGAATAACAAATATGCCTTTAAAAACGCAATAGTTAAGAATACGTTAACTTCCAGAGGAATTATTTTCGAAATGTTTGTTCGTGACGCCCCATTTATAAAAGTGCACATCTAAAACATATCTAGTCAATGTAGACAAAACTTATGATAATATGGAAAAAATAAGGATTTATTTAATATGTACATAATTCCAATCGCATATATTTTAATAAGTATCAACAATCAAGTTGATAACACCAAATATGTTTAGAAATAGATATATTATTTTAGAACGACAAAATATAAATGACAAATTGCACGCAATTAATTTGACTTATTGCGGGTAGATTACGTTTTTTTTTTTTTTTATGTAAATAAGTAGCATCTGTCAATAGCTAGACTTCCAAAGACAGGCTGGACAAATTCTTTTGATGGAACTGTACATGTTTGTAGTCTTCCAAATGAAACTCGAGAGTTTCTACAATGTATTAATGTTTTTTTCTATATACGGGGCAATTAGTTTCAAAATAAACCTACCAAATATATGCGATGGAAACAAATTCCTAGATTTCGAAAGGAAAGTATTGGTTAAACTTAGCGAGTAGATGAAATTGTTCCTGACGCCTTTGAGGCAAGTGGTAAAACTTAATAATTATAATATAATTTTAGGCGTAAAATGTAAATTAGCAATCTCAATAACCAAATGTTCAATGTGAGTAAACGATTCTAGTTGCGATTTGTATTAGTGATACGATATATACGTAATTATTTAATTTTTACCCGAAGAAAAGTGTCTGCTTATATAAATACATACATATAATAAAACTACGAAGTAGAAATTTTTATATGTTCTTTAATTTTATGTATGCATCAAAATTTACTAACATAATAGAATCAAGAGCCTAAGAGGTAAGGATAACTAAAGCAGAAAATATCAATACTAAACCTTAGATGTAGAGAGTTAAAGTAAAGTTTCCATTGCAGGAGGCTGCAGAAGGACCCAAGACCTGCTTCGTGTGAGAGCGACAGACCCGCGTCCCTGCCCCAAGTGTGGCAAGATATACCGATCCGCGCACACTCTGAGAACGCATCTCGAAGACAAGCACACCGTCTGCCCTGGATACCGGCAAGTCACTAAATCAATATTTAATCATGTGTATAATTATGACGAATTTCTAGTGTAATTCCGCTTCTACGTCGCGTCGTCGTCGGAATTACACTAGAAATTCGTCATACAAATAAAAATGGACTTCCGCAAAGTAACGCCTGATTCAATCAATATTTAATAATAGTAGACCAACAATACCTATACCCAATAACTGGCTAAGAGCATGTCGAGACGCGCTTATGGTAGGGTTCCGTAGCCAAAGCCATATAATTGTGGTCACAATCATAGTTCAGAAAAAGATCGTCATAGAAAAATTCAAACGAAAGAAGCTCAGTGAATTTAGCCAAATTTTAAATTGAAGAATAATAAACATTACAACTATTGACGCAGACTTGATCCTGCGATAAAAAAATATTAAGTGGTTAATAACTGTACTGGGGAGTTAGACAAGAGCAACTTTCTGTTAGCGATAACGCCTACGGCAAGATGAAATTGTATGAAAATGACATTAGCTTAAGAGAACATCTCTCAAGCTAATGTCATTGTCAGTGTCATTTTCATACAAATTCATCTTGCCGTAGGCGTTAACGCTAACAGAAAGTTGCTCTTGTCTAACCCCGTACTGCATGGGCAACTGCATGGAGAAAAATCCAATTGAATCGTAGCCAAAACGTACTACGGGGAACCAAGTGGAAGGAGAATTTGCTACTTTGGTTAGGAATTTATCGACATTGGTAATACGTCCGCATAGCTCGAAATTCGAGAGCAGTTTTGTTTAGCTATCTATGTCATACAGCTACTTAACACTAACCTGACCCTGTCTCCTCACAGCTGCGTCCTGTGCGGTACCGTGGCCAAGTCGCGCAACTCACTGCACTCCCACATGTCGCGGCAGCACCGCGGCATCTCCACCAAAGATCTGCCAGTGCTGCAGATGCCCACCCGGTTCGACCCAGAGCTGGCCAGCCAGTGAGTATAATCTAGACTAAACCTAGGGCTCTCATTACAATGGCATCGATTCTGATGTTCTCTAAACTAAACTAAATTTGACAGCTCTAAAATTGTTGCCATCCTTCTATCACATATTAAAATGAAAAGAGAGGCAGATAATTTTAGTCCTGTCAGATTGGTTTCGTTTAGCAGTGGTATGACAGAATCGACGCCATTGCCTTCCTTTTAGTTGGTCCGGCATTGAATTGACGAGTTGCCACAGCCCGAAGAAGCTTACAAACCCTTAATCCTCACTACAACAGTTTTCACCTAACATTCCAGGTTACTAGCCAAAGCCGGCGTGAAAGTATCCCCTGAGCAGCTTCGAGCGCGCGCTTCTCCCACCGGCCCTCGTCGCTCTGACATGAAGCTGGACGCCAAGTCAGCCGCCAGCGAGAGCAGCTCCATCTGCGGCGACAACGACAACGATGACCTCAGCCAGTCGCGCTACCAGGACAGCATACCCGTCTCGCCACCTCGTACGTATTCATATTGCTAATATTCGATTCGAATGACATGATTTTATTTTTTCTTGCTGACTAAATTACTTCAAAATCGCGGGAGGTCTATAGGCTGCGTTTCTATAACGGTTTACCAAAACCCTTTATAGTCCGGATTAAAATTTTCCACAACCTGGTCGAGTGAGGAGACTTGTTTTTTGTCACTACTGATTACGACTTCGTCTTCGCTTTTATATTATGAAATTTTGACAGAACTTGAATCTCATCACAAATTCTCTCACACAGACATAAACAGCCTGGCGAATACGACAATCACTAAAGTGCCAGCGGTGCGCGCCGTGACTGCTAAAACCGTGGAGGGCCTTCCGCACGGCGTAGCGGCCGGACTCAAGCACGACGAATACCCGGCCGGCTACGGAGGCAGCTCGGCTCTGCTCGACACCTACCTGCAGTATATCGGTGAAAACATGCTTGGTACTTATAATTCTCAAGACGACTCACTTACGAGGGTCCATGTGTAATGTGATCATTTACCGAAACCTTCTCCGACAGGAATGAACGCGAAACTGGCTCAAATGAACGCAATGCACATGGATCGGAAGACGTACGACGAGAGATCTCCGCAGATGGGGTCGCTTCCACCACCTCCCACCAACCTCGCCCACCAGCGCTTTCTGAAGCAGATGCAGCGACAGTACACCGACAGCATGGGGAAACCAGACATCATGCGCGACTCCGATGAGCCCCTCGACCTGGGCAAGGAGCGACAGCGGAACGACAGTCTCGGGGACATCGACACTGACAAGCACGACGATAAGGACAACGGCAAGGATTACTACGAGGACGAGCGGAACAGGAACCACGACATGGAGCACAGCGGCCACGACGAGGGCGAGTACTCCGAGGACGAACACAACAAGACCTCCTCATGAAATGACAGAGAAACGAAGGTGTGTTCAATCACTCGCCTAGACTACGGTTAGGACAATGTTTTGTTGAATGTATTTCAAACGGTGCTTGAGTGTTATGTTTTGTGGTCATTTAGCTGATTCGTTTTGTAATAACGGTTTAATTGTTGACCCGTGGAATGTCGGCGGTGCCATTTCCGATATATTATAATGTAAATTTAATTAGGATTAAATCGGTTGCTGATAGTTTAACAGAGTCGGATACTTTGCCGTTGAGGACGATGCGAAGAGATGTAATGGTTTTGCCGCTTTATAGTGGGATGGTTAGTAGTTGGGTGTTCGCTTGGGAGCGACGGCGGTACTGCAAGTAGTGCGACTGCACAGTTCACTCGTTTTATGGTCAGTTAGTGAGACGTTATTTTTGTACCCGATGTGATATCACGCCATGTTCACTGTAGAACCTGCGTTCCGCACACGGTAGTTGAGCCGCGACTCGCCTCGGTTTCTGTAGTAGTACTTAATGAGAACTAGTGTGTAGTGTTTTGTATCGTGTATGTAAGCTCCCTGTCACGTAGTAGGGTCTTACATAGTAATTCCATCCATCTACCTCAGCATTTGGGCCAATGCGGCAATGTTATTAAAAAAAGATATCCACACAAATTGTGAAATTCCATCCATCTACCTCACTTCAATAGATTTTATTTAATATTTTATACAATTTATAGATATAAATAACTGTTGTTTTATGCATTTTGCAGATTGCATTTATATATACTATATAGAGTATATCGTAGGTAAAATATATGCAATTCATTAGAATGTTAGTGCTGCCGTACCCGTAGTACTCGTGGAACGTTTCCTTGGATAGAGTTGCACTGTTAGGGACTAGTCTGTCACTAGCGAGATACGAATAATGTATACCTACCTGATATCAGAGCACTAACTAACAAATACTTATCTTTGTATACGAACAAATTAAACAGAGCTTAAAATCATACTATTATTGATAAAATATAAAATTGATATGAACGTATACTGAAACTTTAATAGCGAATCGTAACGCGGTTGCTATATATCGATATTGACGACAATCGATAAAATCATTATGACATCTCAACACTTACTGAGACTGAGAATATTGTTCAAGAGTATACTATGATCGCGTTGACAATTGGAAGTTCAAAATAAGATAAATGCATTATATAGGTGTAGATCGGGGTGATATGTAAGTACATAATAAATAGTAACAAAAAGCAATAAATAAAGTATACCTTGATGTTGCCTTTGGATGTGTGTAAATAATTGTTTAGCGAGGGTTTGCGTTGTTCGTGGTCAGGCGGGCCCCGCAGGCCCCGTGGCCCCGCGGGGCCCCGGGACGATTATTTTGTAGTAATGTTGTGGGCCGGTTACTTAAATAACAATTACTGTGATTAAATTCTCATGTTAGCCTTCAATACTTATACATATTTTTTAGAGTACAATGTTATAGTTATTTAGTATATCATAAGCGTAATTTAAGCGAGTCACAAAAATATATTTACTTCTCCGAATATATTAGAGTTCACTAAGTAATTAGAACAATAGGTGAAAGCATTTAACCTTTTATATGAGAGATATACTTGTATGGATTTATTGAGATTACCGCATTGCCATCTGGGAGTCGTTACGAGCGGCCGACGCGCGGTGTTGCCCCTCGCGACGTGTGGTGTTGCCATAAATTCATAATTTATAGTTGTACGGGTTGATTGATTTTGTTAGTGTGTTTGAGACTCGATGAGTTATGTCAGTTTGGTTTGCGTAAACATAATCTTGTTGACAGTTAACAGTGTTGCCATAGTGAGTAATTAATTATTTTTCGACTGTATATAAAATAAGTTTTGATTGTTTAGAAAATGAGTGCTTCATTGATAATTTGATCTATCGTAATAATAGAATGTTTTATTTAGATTATTACTACGTATCTCTACTCATAGATATTTTAGATGATAGATATCGATGCACACTATTACATTACAATACAATAGGCAGTTACCAGAATATTATATGAATAAGATATTTTACATAATTATATATTTTTTCAATACATGCCACACGAGTTAGAGAGAATAGGCTGCCGGACTGTTTTTATTGTCGTATAAAAAAGCTGACCTTAAATAGAACCAATCAATGAAAAAAAAAACATGATCAAAATTAAGAAAGATTTAAGCATTATAATGTCTTGCTAGACAGAGAGCGCATTATACTTGCAAACGTCACTTGTAAGTACGCCATACAAACTCTGACACTGCGCGAAAGGGACAGGGAATCCCCACCTAATCCAAGCAAAAACTTTAAACGCTTACATGTCAGAATATGATTAGCCGATATAAATAATTTCTTCAGTATGCATATTTTCATTTTAAATACTGTTATTTTTAACCGACTTCAAAAAGGAGGAGGTTATCAATTCGAGTGTTTTTTTTTTTAACAAACCAAACACTTGCCCGATAGCCAATTCTCATCTTTTTCTTGCGGACTTTATTATCATAGAGATATAAGTCAGTACAGTTTGAACCTGCAGCAGTTTTCCTCGCTGTACAGTTGTTGATTTGTATGTATCCATTACAGAATATATGTATACCAGTGAAGGAAATATTGTAATAACTAGGACTCTAAGTCGACGATTGTGCTCTCAAATGTATAAATACTTACGTTTAGTTACCTTGTGAACTTTCGAAGTTCGATATTAGTTTTTTCTTTATGTTTAATAAACAACTTTACCTCATTAGCATGACGTTTCATGTAAAACTTTTTTAGTTTATGTACTCGTGTCTATAGTTGATTTTGCTTCCTGATAGGCGCTGTGCTAGCGCTTACGACCCCTTTGGCCACACGAAACCGACGGACCTACACGAAACTTTGTAACTAATGTCAAAAGTGGAATTCTTAAAAAAAAATAAGGAGGGACAAGAATATATTCTGGTGCTCTCGAGATTATCTCGATCACCACCACCATTTCTATAATAAGAGAGACAGTGACGGAGATAATCTTAAACGCGCGTCAGAATCTGTTGTCCCTCTGTTGTTGCATCTCATTACCAATTTGCATGCTACGATACGTTTCGTACAAAGCACAAACTAATTTAAGAATAATTTATGATTTATGAACACAAATTATATTTAAATAGACATAAACTAAAAACTGTGTCATTTTTGTTTTTCTTCTGCTGATGGAAATATAATATTTCGCATACTTCATAATATAACGTATTTCATGTCTGGAATAACATACCTACATATATATTTTCTTAAATATAGAATCCTATTAAGCCCCATTCACATTACAGACGCAGGATGTGTTCTACTCACTGAGTTTACTTAATTCTCGCGTTTGTTTCAATCGCTCTAGAGATTTCGTTAATCTTAAATCGTTTTGTCTGTCTCGCACGTTGCGTATTTTGACAGAACTGTGCATTCCTTGGCAATGTTGCGTTTGCTTTTACGAAAACTAGTGATATGGATATAAGGGTCGAGAATTGAACAAGCTCACAGCAGTTTTCGCGTGCTGGCGCGTCTGAAATGTGAATGATGCGTTATTTCTTTTGTTTGTGATGACAATTCCGTATACGACTGCCGCTCAAGTGTTGTCATCACACAATTTGTCTTTACTCCTGCCTGAGTATATTTGATCACTGGTCACAAGGGTACTTTACTATATAAAGTTAAACGTCAGCGTATTGATATTTTCAGTAACTCTAAAGAGTACCAATAGAGCAACCAGCCTACCACAATCTTTTAAGGAATTCTTATTTCAATTTTATTAAAAAAATACTTTAAAAAGTAGAATAAGAATAATAATAAGGTTGGTACTCAGAACCCTAATAAAATATATAGTATGCAATGTTTTTACATAAATGTGGACGTCAACAGTCAAAGTAGCGCTAGCATAGCTTGTATTTTTGTTAAGGGAATTTTGTCATTATGACATTTGAAATGGTCCAAATAAAAATACAGTATAAATTTCTAAATTTCAAAAACACAAACTTCCTACATATGAGCTTATGATCTTCAAACGGCTGAAGCTATTTTCTTGAATCAAAGCTAAGAAAACTATGGGGCAAGTCACCTTTCAAACTAAATCAACGATGCATCGCTACGATGCCATAAACAGGATATGCATGGTAAACTTATAACACCCCTCTGTTTTCGGGGGTTAAGGCTTATAACAAGGTACTAGCTACGCAAACCCATCTGTAAGTTTCTTCTGACAACCCATTCAAATGTAAGTCTGTCTTGATGATCAACTATACTTTGTAAGGAGTGCTGGAACTGTATCAACACAAGTATTGGTGATAATAAACGGGAATTACTCACGTAAGATTAACTCTAACAGCTCTGTCTCGTTTTCATGTGTGACAATTTCCGTTAACGAGAAGTTGACAGAGCAATTTTAAGTATTCCTTAGCTTAAGTAACGTCTCTGAGTGCGGCTGTTACATTGAATAGTTTTCGTATAGCTAGACAGAGCCACGCGCACTCGCATTGAAAAAGACCGCCGAATGCTGATGAATCTATAGTAAGAGTAACCGTCACCAGACAGCCATAGCAACATTTTTGAAGATAAAAAAACCACTGAGTGAGAATTAGGGCATTAAATTTTAGAATAACATCGCAAATAGTATGAATTGATTTTCATGTTGATATTTTATAGAATGGCGGAAGAGAGAAAAAAAATATTTAAAAAAAACATATTTTCTGTCACCTCTGCTATCCTTAAATTATTTATATCAACACAAAAATTGCTTTAAACGTTATAAAAAAGTGATTTTCATGAAAGAAGTCCGACGGCAAACAGCGGTACTAAATTTCCATGTTGTAGTTATCAGGGGGTTTAGACAAGAGCCACACACTGTTAGAGTTCACGCCTGCGGAAAGATGAAATTGTATGAAAATGACATTGACAATGACATTAGCATGAGATAAATTATCTGAAGCTAATGTCATTTTCAAAACATAAACATAATTTATTGGTAAACACTTATGTACAAAAAAAAAAAGTGGTTCTGCCTTTCTACTTTACAATTTCAACTTTCCGCAGGCGTGAACGCTAACAGTGTGTGGCTCTTGTCTAGACCCCCAGGTATTGTTACTGTGTTTGGACGCTAGATTTTTTATTAATTTGCTATCGTTCAAGAGTAGTGTGCGATGGCTTAAATTGTTAAAAGTGCTTTTCGAGAAATGATACTGATATTGATTGATACGCAGCGCCGCGTCTGGGGGACTTCAAACATGAAAACCACTCTACCAGCGTATACTACAAAATACTCAATCGTGTTTTTTATTCTCACTCAGTAATTTTTTAATTTTCATATAACGTGTGAAAGAGATAGCTGTTAGAGGTGATCGTGGCCTTATCATTACTTGCACTACCATGTGCGCCACTGGAACAACTGTGCCATCGCCCCATCCCCTCACTCCGATATTTCAAGGAGTTGGATTGGCTCGGGTAGGTGCTGGTAGGGGGAAATGCACAATACACCCCAAGCGGGACGTCAGTGCAGGACTTATCGCCCCCATCTCGAATAAGAATCGTGGCATTAATGTCACGTGCGTAATTCCCGTATCACAAACATAATGTGTGACAACCATAATAAACCACATGAAGTTTGTTCGTTCGTCAAGTGTTTGCGCCTGCCATTTGTTAGAGTACTGGCTCTAGCTTCACTACATTACTATTATACAACAGTAATAAAATAATTGTTTTAAAACTTTACTTGTTTTATTTATTTCAACTTTCAACCCCAAGCGATTGTGTTATTCGAAATAGGTGAATATTTAATATCATCATACACTATCTAGTTTTTAACACGATTTATACCGGGTGTAAGGGAAATGCTCACAAAACGATACGTGTATTGTACTATCTAAACACAATCGAAATACCAATAACTATTTGCGTTAAACTTGTTGTTTTTGTAGTTTAGAATTTTTCAAACCAGCAATGTGAAGCGTACAAGCGTGCGCGCGGCGCAGGACGTCCGTTGACCTCTAGCTTCAGATGATATTTTATTTGCATTACATTGCGAACAAATTTTTTTTGTTACATATTTTTTTTGGTGTCGTATGTATCATTAATCACCAGCACTATCGCGTCTTCGTTTTCGGGAGCGTTTACTTTACACCCTGTATAGCTTCACTGGTAACTAACGAACTATGTAAACAAATCTTGGAAGTCAATTTTAGCCGTCGCTTCTAACTGTCGCATCGATTTCAACTGCAAATATATGTAATCTGGATGACAATACAAAACTTCATCAAAACTCGCGTGAAGATTCATTATAAATTATTATAACACCGGCTTGTACTCACGCTAATGTTTCTATCGGTCGAGACGATCGACCGGTTCCCGCAGAACCGCGCATATTCCCTGAGGATGGGGCTCTAACGGCTCCGAAACCGGTAGATCGTCTCGACCGATAGAAACATAATCGTGAGTGCAACTCGGTGTTATAATAATTGACAATACAACAATTTGGTACCATCGAAGTGATCTGATGATGAAGCCAGGAGGTGGATAGCGGAACTCTTCGATGGTTACTAGTAAACTCCTCGAGTTTGTTTTAACGTGTCACTTAAGCATGTTTTTATAAATTAATTTATGATATTAAATAAATTAAGTTATAGTAATAAAACTAATGAACATATTAATAAATTCATGCAATAATTATTTATTATGTTTTAGGAAGCAGATAAATTCGATTGTGCGGCAACAATATTACAAGGAAATTAAAATATGTAAACGATACTACGGAAAACAAAATAGGTATTTAATTTATTTGTGGAATAAAATTGACTTTTCTCATTACATATTAAAATTCTTACAATAATAGTGCCTAAAACTAAAAGAATAAATATATTACACATATTTATCACATAATTATATAGTATCTAACTACATGCTATGTTATATATTACTCTTATGAATATGCAATAATATAATCTACTTTAGAACACAAAAAGTCATTTTTGAACTAGAAGCGTGAAGGAATAATTACTTGTATTTGGGCATTTTTGTACAAAAACGTTTACATCTAAAGCTTCAGTGAAAATTACATCTTTTTTGATAATTTAAGAAGTGTCTTTTGGTAACTCTCCTTAATCCTTTTTAATTTGTTTCTTCTTAGTCAGAAGATAATGAACGCCCATAAGAGCGCTCATTCTGGAACAATAGACAAAATACCTATCATTTTGGGCCCTACAACTGAAATATTACAGTACACACAAACACACAGATTTGTCGCCGAAATGAGAGAAAAACTGCCGTTAAGTCCCTGAATGACTAGATTATTATATCAATAGTACACCCCGAACGGTGTCCTCGCGACCCCTATACCAAATTAACTCCTTGGCAGACTTTGCTCATAATCAAACTTAGTAATTGTATTTGTTAGAACTACTTGCTTACAAAATTTCATGAAGATGGGTTTAACAATACTTAATGACTAACAAATACATAAACATACACATACAAACCCCAACTTGTTCCAGTTGACCTGAGACCTTTTGCTTTGCTTGGACAATAAAATTGTTTACTTATGAAACCCATACATTGTAATAGATAACTGCCACACAGACCATTTTTGTCTAGTAGATTATTACTGTGTCACACAAAAGTCCCATTATAAACTAGTAAATTTGATTTGGAGCCTTACGGCTACCTGTTTTAAGCGACTCTGCTTAGGTGATTTCGAAAAGTTGTGTGGTTGCAAACCGTATCTCGGCGCATTAAGGTTCGCTTATTTATGCTTCTAGTTTGTGTACTCACATGAGGCCCATGTGCTATTTCTTGGAAGCGAGCGCGATGCCGAGGCCGACGATGCCTCCGATGGCCAGCACGGCGCCCCCTGCCACCGCCATGCCGATCAGTCCTTCCTTCTCCATGCGCTTGTTGATTTGACGCTGGAAATATTTTATTTCATCTTAAACATTACTACTACTAATATGACAACTAATAGTGACTGGCAAATGGAAGGAACAAGACCCAGGAGGTGCAGCCTAACAGGATGGACCAATGAAGTGTCAAAATAGCTCGGCATGAACATCTCTGATGTAAGCCTGGCGATCAAAGTTGTTATTGTATTACAGAACTGAGTGACTACAGTAATCCCACAGGAATTGTTACTTTTCCAGGTTTAAATGAAAGTAGCCTGTGTTAATTCAGGGTATGAACTATCTCCATTCCGAAGTTCATTTATGAAAGTGGTTATAGTTATCCTACAGAAACTGTACACCAGTAGGCCTAGCACGGGCCGTAGATAAATTGTCTATCCACTGTTTTTATCCCGCGGGAAAGAGACAAATGTATCTATATTCTAGCTTTGTCGCGTCTAGGCGTGGATAAAAACGGTGGAAAGACAATTTGACCACGGCCCATGCTAGGCCTGCAGGATCTGATTCTCAATCGCCTTGTAGATGTCTTGGAAAAGCCAAAATACTACTGTTTATAGCTATTAGCAAAAGAATTTTACTTTATTTTTAGATAAAAACTGACGCAATATACAAAATTGAATGGTCACATTCAGTTTTGAATATTTCGACAAACACTCCATCACGTGTTTGCTTATATCATTCCAGGAATTTGCAATCCAAATGTCGACGTATATATATAGTAGTCTTTGATGTCGACTGCCGAAATGAAACGAAATTCAGTTTTCTCAATTTGCAAACATGCAAGCAATTGTTTTTCTTTATTGACTGTCAAAAAAATGGAACTGGCTAAAAATTATCATTTGGTTTTTCAAAAGAGTTTTATGTAAAAATATTTTAAGCAATTTGAGATAACTTTATTCATAAATCGATTTTTATCTGACTTATCACTGCCCAAGTACCTATCAAATTTAAACTGTAGCTGTACATCTCTGCCTTACTGATAGCTTTATCTCCACCAGTTTGGCAACAAGCTGTGTTTATTTCACTTACAAAATGTGCATTAAATAAATAAGAGATGTGTCAACTTTATAGATCGAAAATGCAGAGCTACATACTAGACCCATGTATAAGAGACTAAGTAAAACTAGAGAAACATTTAAAACTTGACTTGGGTCAGTAAAACAACTCTAGACATAAGGGCTGGTCAATACAAAGATAAAATAATTAATCTATTATTAGATTTAGCCTGTGATATGCTTTTCTGAACATTTGCATCCTAGAAGTCTCATATTTGAAAAAATTGCGTCATCCTTCTAAGTATGTGGCATTGTTCTCTACTGACTTACCAAGTACGACAACTGCTCACCAATGTAGTGTGTAACTGGTTTCACAAATCACAATGGTGCGCTGTATGCTTAGGTGCACTCAGTGGTTGAATTGGACTTACTCACGAACCAGAATGCATTTCCCTTCAAACCTTGCGAACTTTTAGCAGACTGTCCAAGAAGGAGGGTAATGTTTCGGGGTTGTATGTACCTAAGCATGTAAGTATGTTTCTAGGTTTCTGTAGTACCTCCTGTAGCTTAAACCGCTTGACCGATTTTGATGATTAAGGTGTTGTTGGATTCCTTTATGAAACGGAATGGTGATTTCACAAAACGGTTTGTGGTAAGTCAGTCAGTAAGTGAGAATTATTTTGCCTTAATATATGTATTTATTTATTTAATACTTTATTGCACACTTACTAATTTAGTAGAAATGAACAAATGGAGGACTTAATGCTAATAATTTTCTACCAGTCATCCACCAGGTTGGAACAAACGGTATGTAGGGGTGCATCAAAAATACTTTATAGTCTAAAAGACAAAAAGCTACCAATGCATATAAATTAAAGAACTAAATTTTTACAAGAAAAAGATAATGTATATGTGGATGACTGTCCTTATAGGCTTGAGCTAAGCTAATGTTAGCTGAATTCTAATGGAATTATTAACTTTAATTTGTAGCATCATACTAATATTATAAATGCGAAAGTGTGTGTTTGTTGTTTTGTCAGTTTGTTGGTTTGTTTGTTCCCCTTTCACACAGCAACAGTGCAATCACAGAAGAGAAAAAATTTTCGTTTAAAATAGAACGGCTGTCAATGCATTTTTGCAAGAAATCCGTTGTAGCCAGTTGCACACATGTAAACGAAACGTCATAATATAACTACATAGGAAGGAATGCAATAATTCGTCAAGATTATTATTAATCCAAAAGGTTATGAACGCCATTTTGTTAAAGTTTAAAACTGACCTTCTCGTGGTGCAATACGGTTCAGTTCCCTGTGCATTTTGCGCAACTATTTCGGTAAATGTTGCTATTCCAAAAAAACTGCACGATTCTTGTGCAGTTCAAAAAACTAGTACGAGTTCAACAGTCCTTAACGTAAATTCATCTACGACATAGTTAAAATAGTTCCAAATTAAACTGCACGATAAGCACGAGGGTTAAAATAATTTAGCTAAGAGTTTTTCATCGATTTTGCTTTTTTTATTAAACAAATCTAGTGTATTAACGCATGTGATTGTGTAATAATATTGAATTATTATCCGTTAAATAAGATTAAGGCAAATTCGTAGGGTTGCGTGAGTGTAGGCAAACAATGGGAAGTTGCAAATGTGATTTTTTGTTTTGCCCCAACACTCCATAGAATCTTGATTAAAAAGTTTCCATGACCTTACTAGGTCATGATTTGACCATGATATTGACGTAGGCTATGTTTAGAGCTCAATTTATGTGACTTTAAATGGGTAGAAAAATAAATATATTACTTGATACGGTTAAATGCTATTTTCGTGAGGAGTCATTAAAAAAAAACCTCATCCTAAAATTTAGAATGTGGTATCACAGCTTAGTGATGGGAAAGTTTTGTGTGCAGTTTTAATTTTATCGATAATCTTAATAGGCATAATGACTAATAATTTTTATTACCTCATAAAAAAGCTGATCATAAATAGCACATCAACGTAAACAAAATAAAAATTAGTTCAAAAATAAATGAGATATAAACATTTTAATTTCGTGCTAGACAGAGAGCGCACTATACTGAGCCGTGACGTCACGCCTCAGGAGCGCCATACAAATGCTGTACTAACACATGCTTTGCGAGAAAGGAATAGAGCATCCCCTCCCTATCCCCACCTAAAACTTTAAACACTTATATCTCAGAGATTTATCAGCCAATTTCATTTATTTTTTCATTACTGTAATGATTTTGTCACTCATGTGTGAATTTTATTGTATTTTATACACATTTCTAATTAATTTGTATGGAAGTTAATAAATCACATTGCAGTAAATATAATTACCTACTTAATAGTAGTATTTTAAGTGTTTTTATATAAGCTTGTTTGTTTTCACCCAGTTTTAAAAGTAGTTTTTAAGTCTATTGACTAGATTGTACTTTGCTTTTCTCTGATTGGTCGACCTCCACTGTCTGTTTACCGATTGGCAAGTTTACGTGGGGGGAATAATCAGTCGGTTGAGGTAGTCTCGGACGAACTTTCAAAGGAGCAACATCTCCCTGTATTAGAAGTAAAGTGTATAAAGGAATAAAATAATTATGTTAAAAATGATTGTGTAAATATCTATATTGAGAAAGATTGTAAAATAAATAATGTGATTGTACCCTAGGTGTCTGATTTATCACAGTACCTATGTGTAATGTATTTAGTTATATTCATCGCTAAGCCGGTTAATTGTAACAAATTAAACATTAGGACACATGCCTATTCTATACTTTAGCATATTAGATGGTAGGAATTCTACTAGTCGTTTAAAAAAATAGCAACATTGACATGCTTCGTTCGTATGAATTTGTCACTGACTCGCATTTGATAATTATTTATTTTTTGTCATACTTTAGTTAGTGTGTCTGTGTACTATATTCATGCCAATTATTACGCTTGTACGTATTATCGTTACACTACATTACATGTACATTAGACCTAATACAAAAATAACGTTATAAATAACGTGTAAATATTCCGTAATCATACAACTAAATAGTGAACAACCGGGATATTTTAAAAAGTGGAGTTTAAAGTTTCGGGATCGCAATTGAAGCTGGCTAGGTTTTTTATTGAATAAAATAATCAATAATGAATATCAACGTTAGTTGATTGAATCAGGCGTCACTTTACGGAAGTCTATAATTTGCATCACAAATATCTATAGAGAAAAATAATTTATAACTTTATAACTTCCTTTAGTTTGCATTTTCTTGGAGTCGAAGAATTTGAAAGAAAGGCAGGTGAAGCTATTTTAAGCCTCTTTGGAGATTCAAATGAGGTTGTCTGAGAGTAGTATGAAGACGTTGGTGTTGGTGATATGGTTTAATTTTTAACCACTAAATGTAAATAAATATTTTATTTTTGTGATATTGCTAATGGCTTCAAGTATTTTTTATTTGTCGTGATACATAAATGTCCAAAAAATGTTTTGAACAAATTGTGCTTGTTTTAGTAGAAATCCAAGCACGTCTTCCTGTTGCATCAATCCATTTTTGCCTAGTAGGCGGATTGCCTGGAAAACTGCAATAAATTCAATGTCTATTTATACAATAGAAAATTACGGGAAATGTAATAGTGCTAATAGATGAGACGGATTTGGTCCATATGTCTGTTAGTACTATAAGAAAAATCTAAATGTATCGATATCGATAAAATAATGGTAACCACTATTATTGTCAACGGCTTGTCAACAGCTTTTGTAATTAAAACACGGTGAAATAATAAAATTATAAACAATTTAGACATATCGGTGATAGGATATGCCTCCTTTTTTTAAATTAAAATCTTTGCTAGCTAGGCGACACGTAATTACAGCGCAAGAAGGCATTGTGGAATAAATTCGATGGAGCAGCTACGCGTTCAAAATCAGTTAGCAATTGTGATACGGAGTTCAACGCGTTGACTTAAATAAGAATGTTCACTCGTATGCCTGGTAACAGATGTTCCTTCTCTTTTCCGTTCTATCTACTTCTCTTTTCTGTGAGTGCAATGGATCAACCTGATTTTTTGCAAGGGTATAGTTCAAGGGCTGGAGAGTGGCATAGGCTACTTTGCATCATCATCATCACCATTTTTCATCACTACGCGGGTGCTTACCTCTAAAGCTAAAACTTGTTGGTTAGCCGGCTCAATCTCCAAGAACGATTTGACATAGTGCAGTGCCTTGTTGTACTCCTTGATTCTTGCATTGCCGATTGCAAGGTAGAAAAGGTAGTCCCGTTTGCCTTCAGGGTGAGAGCTGAACAATTCTTTTAGAAGAAGGATGCCCTGAAATTATATAATTAATATTTTGTACATTCAATGGTAACGGCGTGAGCTAGGATGGGGCATAATAGCCTAGAACAAACAAAAACATAAAGAACATGCTTATTGCTTACTCCCGATTTGAAGCTTCCTCATATTCGCGGAACAAAAACTTCGGCAGAGTCCCACACCCTCGATGTGCATATAAAAATGTGAACTGAAGTGCTTTGTGTGTATGTGGAAAATGTCCACCATTCAAGGAAAGCGTATTGATCACATGTTTTGTCCCGTTACGAAGACGACCCTGGCCTAGCAGCTAGCAGTTAGAGAGCTTGAGATGTAAACCCGGTGCGAATCCTGCTAGTCATAAAATTTTGTAATTATCTATAACATTTTAATTGTATAATCTAAAGTGTGGAACAACACTTCAAACATAAAAATTAATGCATACTCATATTTTTATACTTATATATACAATACAATACAATAGCCATTTATTCTGAATACGATTTTTATATAAATTAATATTATAAGTGCTTACTACAATTTTATAAAATGTGTCTCAGTTCAGTCTGCCTTTTGGCATAGGCCTCCTCTAATTGTGTTATATTTATTTACAAACATAGAAATTGAGACAAATAAATACCTATATAAATAATATATTATGTCATTGTTCTCAAGATCAACTAGCACCTCTAACATCCTTTCCAAAAACTGTTTGAACGAATGAAAATGTAGGTACTTTCTATCACAGTGTACAATCCCGCGGAGCTCGCGACTCGTTCTATTTGATTCGTTCATTCGCAGAGGACACATTGCTCCTGGCAATAATAAATGGCAGGGTAGGGTAGGCATCCTCATTCCCCCTCACCTCACCCCCTCATTTTTCCTCCAAAATCAGGTAGATAATATCTAAAGCCAACCCCAAATCATAACTCACAGAAAATATGGTAGTGAAATCATATTAATTAAAACATTCAAACTCTTACAACCTTTGACATGAGTACTTGCAAACAACAATAGTGAATACACTGACAAATACTGGTAACAAGGGGTAGGGGTAGTTATATTTAACTACCCCTACCCTTACACAACCTTACCTTACACAAACTAAAAAATCTATGAAGAAACAAAATTAATGACTATAAAACAACTATATATACTATAAAACACAGTTGCATTTTTATACGAAAAACTATTAATAAAAACGTCCACACAAACTTGGTGTTTGCTAAACGGAAACAAAATGTTTCGTACCCCTGCACTCGCCGCGCTCGCTTCATTTGCCTGCCGAAGATACGAACTACGGCAAGACAATGATTACTTTTGAAGGAGCGTGCCTTTATAACAAACTACCCTCGGAAATTAAAAACACTAAGTCGTTCAACGCATTTAAAAAGCGACTTGCTGAGCATGTTATCACAACATAAAATTAAAGCAAATGTGTTGGACGAATAATTAGATGAATATTATGTACTGTATGCTATATTATATTATTTTTTATTATGGGCCTTTATCGGGACTTGGCCAGGCGATTGGTGGAGGCGTCGGGTGTCCAGAATGCTGGCTTCTATTTCGCCCAGAAATTGAGCATTGCCATTCAACGTGGCAATGCTGCCAGCATTCTGGGGACCTTTCCCTCCACTAATGGTCTTTTAGTTTAAGTTTTTAGTTTGTATTTAGTTATTTTAAGTTTTAGTTTTTAGTTATTTATTTAAGTTTTCGTTAATTTTCTGTTTTTTTAGTTGTGCATAATAAAGTATTATTATTTTGTTCTACATGTTTGTAATGTTAATTTATTTAGTTATTTTTGCGAAGAACTGTAAATTTATTGTTAGCAGTGTTCTCATGGAAGTGATGTAACATCTTATATGAGTATAAATGTCTATAAACCTAACAAGGATCATTTAGATTGGGCTGATAAGAACTACATACCTTCCTGATATCTGTCGGGTATTTACTTCTGACCAGGCACCAGGCATATTCAAACTGTGCCTTATGCGACACGTTACCCTGATGCAGTTGCTCATGGAACACTCTCTCGAACTTCTACGTAACAAAAGCGTAAACAAATCAGCACAATGCACACCGTGACTCATAACATTGCACTTTTCTTACACAAAAAATGCCATTACTTGCAAATCTTCCGATGATACCACTTCATCCAGGACGTCTTCCATGGTTGTAGGGACAAGAAATCTAGGCAATTAAATTTGTTTTTACAGTAAAACTAAGTCTGTTGCAGTCGTTTTTCACTTTGTCGACAAACAGTAATTTTGACTGATCGAAATTTATATTGGAAAATGAAATGAAATGACTGAAACAATAAAAAAACATGGAAAAAGATTGCAAAACTTTGACGTTAGTTGACAGAGACAGTTAGTAGTGTCAGGCTATTTTTTTTCCTTTCGTCTTGGATGATTTTTAGCGTTGGACGTCTTGTGCATTTGCCAGTGTCCAGTATTGGTATTTTTTTACGTTTTATTGAATACCGGCCTGAATACCGGCAAACAAGTCCTAGTCACAGTCGGAGTCAAGTGAAGTAAGTCACGGTCAACTACTAGTCATGCACTAAAAAAATGGTGATACTAAATAATACCGAGGATCCAATACATCGGAATAAAGACACATACCAAAAAAAAATACATCGTTCTTGTTATTACATGAAGTAGCTAATAATGGATGTAAATAGCGCCTAAAGTTATAATGACTTATCATAAAATGTATAATTTAGTTATTAAATTCGATTTGTAAGATAGCCGACATTATCAATATTGTCGCTCGCGCGTGAGTGTTATATCATAAGAATTTTATGTACGGATTTTCCAGCTGGTCAATCACAAGAGGCCAAGGATTTTATTTAGGCCCTAAAGGAAAATCCTTGTAAGAGGCAAAATTGTATGAATGACATTTGAGTCTCCAATCACGAACACTATTCAATACCGTGCCCCATGACTAACGTGGCTAACTCGTGCAAAATGACCCACCCGTTGCTCAAGTCAATATGAGACAAGGTGGTATGGCTTTAGCCTACTTCCTGATGGGCGGAAAAAACAACAAATTATGAAATGAAATTTGGCTGTCACTGTCTTGTCTATTTTATGTCATTCTAATCTCATCTCATCCAAAGAAAAAAAAAACAAGATCTTTGATCTCATCCCATAGATTCAGTATAAGTACTCTCATCCTAATCATTGGTTGGACAATTTCATTCTACTTATCGGTGGTAACAATAGTAACAAAACAATTTTTTTTATAAACTGGCGTATATTTGCCCTTATTCTTTTTTATGATATTGTTGTATCATAAAAGTATTTCACAATGCAAAGTGTAATCAACACGGTGAAAGGTACCGCCCTCGGAGTGGCCGGATACCTGACACCGGTACTCAAGGTATGTCTATCACTATTCACTGTGTATCACTGTTGTTATCACTTCAAACAGCCGAACTCCCCACCTACCATTGTTTATCAGAATATTTGCTGACCTTTTTCCTTTGTGTTTATAAACTCAGTGCTATTTCCCTTTGTGCTCGTAATAGAATACTCTTAATGGGAAACTCATCATCATAATCAGCTCGCTTAAGTCCACTGCTGGACATACGACTCTTCCAAAACACGCAAATTAGCCCAGTCTTGTTTTTGTTATACTGTCACTCCATCGCGAGTCTCATGGTGTTCTACAGACTCCAGCCCAACTCATAGTCACAGTCTCCAACTATAAGTGATCACACTTCAGTACCATTGGTCATGACATGCGGAACATGCTGAAAGACTGCAGGATGGGTTGGAGAAAAGACTCGATGGAGTTTTGTTAAAGCAGCCCCCCGATTCTACTAAAGAAATTGTCATTAAATTGTAATTGTTGCGATTTCAATTGTTAAATAACTGCCTCAAAATTGACAGTTTTTAATATTTTTTTATACTAAGTTATAATATTAGGTGGTTTTATTAATCTAGTATAAAAAATATAGTTAAAACTGTCTATTTTGAAGCAGTTATTTAACAATTAAAATCGCAACAATTACAATTTAATGACAATTTCTTTAGTAGAATCGGGGTCCTGCTCAGCGCAACAATTCTTTCCTACCATCAGCTAAAAAAGAAACAAAATATTATTTGATTTGATATATAGTATGGAGTACAATGTACAATGCAATTCTTTCAAACATAACTTCAGGCAAGTTGGAACTCAAATGCAAGCCTATTATTTAATAAATATAACATAAATTTGGCGGAAACTTGTAATTGGCCCACTCACCTAATCAATTTGTCACTTATTATAATTAGGTCACTAGCTACAACAATACAATCAGTGCAATAAACAGGTACAAATGCAAAAAAATGCAACTATTCTTTCAAACATGTTACATGTTTGAAAGAATAGTTGCATTTTTTTGTTTACATGAGGTAGATTTTCGTAACCAACTCTCCATATAAGTCGCTAATTACTGAACATAACGGAGGAAAAGCAGCTGGAAAGCAGACCTCAGCTAGTTCCAAGATACATTTAGCAGAAGAAAAAGTCTAATTTACCTTCTAACATAGATTAAATGCACAGAATACCTTAATGGTATGGGTTTAGTCTACCTGATGTGGATATATTTGAGCACAGATGCAGTATTCATAGTTTTTAATGTCCCACAACGAACACGATCACCCGGCAAACCCAAAAGATGGCTGAACTTGACTCTCGTAATATTGGAGACTGGAAATGTTATGGGTGGGGTGGGAAGGAAGGCCTTTGCCTTGCAATAGGAAAACATTTAGGCTCCTAATAATAATTTAATGTCTTTGATGTACATACTTGAATCATCTAATAATTTTGTAATGCAAACAATCAAGCAAGCATATTTCATAGCTGCTGCCATTATTCTAGGAATCAAAGTTCCAAGAGACGGGTGTGCTAACTCCGGAAGAGTTTGTGGCAGCGGGCGACCACTTGGTGCACCACTGCCCCACCTGGCAGTGGGCCAAGGGCGAGGAGGCCAAGGTCCGGCCATACCTGCCTGCAGACAAGCAGTTCCTCATCACCAGGAATGTGCCCTGCTATAGGAGATGTAAACAGGTACTTTTTATTTTATTTTATAGTAGATAGGCTTGCGCTTGGCCGCCATCTCGCCTGATGTTAAGCGACGATGCGGTCTACGATGGAGTACGCTTGCCTAGAAGAAACCGATTCACTCTCGACTTACCAATCATCATCATCATCATCAGCCAGAAGACGTCCACTGCTGTACATAGGCCTCCCCCTTTAACCTCCACACT
Organism: Agriopis aurantiaria; assembly: GCA_914767915.1. NCBI lineage: Eukaryota > Metazoa > Arthropoda > Insecta > Lepidoptera > Geometridae > Agriopis > Agriopis aurantiaria. The sequence continues at coordinate 18,982,582 of OU611982.1, read as the reverse complement.
GAATGACAGCCTGCCTTTTGCATCCACTGGATGCCAGCGACTCTTGCTATGTCGTCGGTCCATCTAGTGGGAGGCCTACCTACGCTGCGTCTTCCGGTTCGTGGTCTCCACTCAAGAACCTTTCTTCCCCATCGACTTACCAATATTATCACTCAAATGAGAAAGTTATTTCCTTTGCTACATGTTTCTTACTTTTTTAACAACTGATCTTGAATAAATGTGGCAAACACACTAATATCTATCTATATAAATAAAAATGAAATGCTGTTCGTTTGTAAATGCATCACTTAAGAACAGATAGACCGATTTGGCTATTTTTAGTTTTAAATGTTGTCATAATTCAAGTTAGATTTTTATGGAAAGAAAACGATGGATCTGCACGATCTAATTCCCTCCTGCCCATTTTTCTATCAGACTGCCAGAGCGGGCACGAAAAATCGTCACCGCTTTATGGTTGATATTCCAAAAACCCGTACGAAGCGATACGAGCTTTATGGTTGATATTCCACATTTATTGTGCGAACTGCTAGTCTGTGGAATACGCTGCCTGAATGGGTGTTCCCCGATGGTTACAATCTGGGTGTCTTCAAATCACGAGTGTAAATATATATAAACACATAAAACTATATATTAACAAAAAAAAAAGCAGGAAAAACTTAATGTCCTTTTTATGGGTTTTTCATATTTTTTGTGAGTATTCAATAAAAATTTGACAGAACAACATCTGTGGGGTAAAAATACTATGCATATAAAGAACATAGGATTCTGTTTATCCAGAAAAAAATAATTTAATATAACTGGTAAAACATGCACCTAGTCATAATACCTACGAATTTGGATCGTTATTGGTAAAAAAATATAAATGCTTTAATGTTGGTAATTTTGTTTTATAATGTGAAGTTTCAAATGCCAATAAATGGAAAAATCTGTTAGATCTATAGTATTATCTAACTAAAGTATCTAAACTATTCTGAAAGATTGTGTTTACTGTTCATGTAAAAATATACATAAATATTTTGGGGCAACTTACACATTTCATTAAAATATTGCATAGCAATGTGGTAGCAACCAAATTTCCAAAACAAAAACATATCCAGATGGCTACAGCTTATACAACATCTAGATACCATAATTGTAATTAGTATGTCTAAAATGTTGTGTTCCTACTTGTTCATGATGAAGTTTTGTTAAAGAGAGTAGATACAGAACGATCAAACTAATATTTTAGTCTGTTCTAACAGAACCATGCACTCGCCTCTTTATAGTGGAAAAACTTAATCAAACCTCATTGCACATTAAAATGTTGTATAATACGTACTAGATTTTAGATGAGATAAAATTTATCCACAATTTTTTTTATTTCGGCAATAGGATTGATATTGGATCATCGTCAGCCGGAAGACGTCCACTGCTGAACATAGGCCTCCCCCTTTAACCTCCACACTGAACGACAGCCTGCCTTTTGCATCCACTGGATACCCGCGACTCTCACAATGTCGTCGGTCCATCTAGTGGGAGGCCTCCCTACGCTGCGTCTTCCGGTTCGTGGTCTCCACTCTAGAACCTTTCTTCCCCATCGGTTATCGGTTCTTCGAGCGATGTGGCCTGCCCATTGCCACTTTAACTTGCAAATTTTAACAGCTATGTCGGTGACTCTGGTTCTTTGGCGAATATCCACGTTTCGGATCTTATCGCGCAGAGAACAGACGTCTCAGTACCATATGTCATCACTGGCAACACACACTGGTCAAAGAATAGTATACATGTTTGGAATCATAATAAACTTACTTAAATTAAACTAAAGACACAAACTTAACTAAATAAAAATATATTAAACTACACTAAGGTAATAAACCGCTGCCCGTAGGCATCATTCCCTGCATGCTAGCTGCATTGCCGCGTTGGATTGCAATGTTAACACGTTGTGTAAGATACCGACCAGCATATTGGTCAAGAGTTGCTCCACTAACTACTTTAATGGTCTAGGCCTTAAAGTAAAATTTTCGTAGAAGAGGGTTCTTGAAATTATGAACTGATTTAATAACATGTTTAAGAAAAAAACTATTATCACACTGTGTTATTATAGGGTCCGACGCTGACTGCAGTGAACGCAACTATCCAGTGGGCGTTGCGCCTTAGTGTAGATATAGTGTAATATATTCACTTTGTTGTCTCAGATTGAATACTGTGAAGACAAGGAGAAAATAATAGAAGATGAACATGACGCAGATGGAGGCTGGGTCGATACACACCACTATGACAATGCAGGATCACCCACCGTGGAAGAGAAGGTAATAACAACATTATTATTGTTTACAGGAAATAAATAAATCTATCCGCCTTATTTATACCTCACCATATCCTCGCCCTTAAGGTTCCCTTTAGTTGTGATTTGGCATTTTTAGTCCACCTAGTACTTCACCTACCACACCTTTACCTTTAACCTTTTTGGACCTTTTTGGGAACCTCAAGGTTCCCTTATAATAAGATGACGACCAAGCGAGCGACAGTGGCCATGTAGTATGTGCACTTTACAATGACCGCACCAGGTTCGATCCTCGGCCCTGTACCAATGACTTATTTGGTACTTACCTTACTTATTTGGTAAATTATCTGCAGTTTCGATGACATTGCTAAAAAACAGTAAAGGAAAACATTGTGAGGAAACTGATATGTCCAAGAACCTCAAAAAGTTCGAATGCATGACATTCCCCAATGGTATGTACTGGGCCAGTATGGTGGATTAGGGCCTATCCTCTCTCTCACTCTTTCTCTCGAGAGAAGGCCTGTCCCAGCAGTGGGAACATGATGGGCTGATAATGAAGGTTCCTTGATTAAAGTTGCTTCAATAAAGGATGTCTACAGATCTGATGATGTCATCTTTGATGTAATTTTTCACTTTGTCCTCATTTGTGGTAGACTGAGGGAACCTTGAGAGACGACTAACAATGCCAAACATAAGGGCTTGAAGGACCAATAAAGTAAATCTTAGACCAATCACTCAACATAAGGATTCAATGTAGCTTTATTATGTTTATAAATATGAGGGTATATCTATAGCATTGGTATGTACCATAAAGACGTGGTCCCAAACCAGCCATGATGTTTTACACAGAATAGAGCTTAACAGAAACTCTCCCAGGAGGAGTTTCAAATGTATTCCAGGGTTGCTAGGGCTTTCCAGGGTTACACGAAGTGGTGGTACAAACTCGATTTTTTTTCTATCATAAAAGCAGTTGATAATGATGAGTACAATAATCTCCTTTCGACTCAGTACCATTTTGTGCAACCTTGTATTTTTAATCTCTTGATTGATATTCCTTGGTGATAAGTTGATAGCATACTAGAAATTTATTTGCCCTCTTCCTAGCAAAATTTTTGTATTGTAATTTCATATGATGAATTGATAGGTATGTGAAATGACACTGGAAGCTGCTGACACCGGTGACAGTGATGACGAGGGGGCAGCGGATAAAGATGATGATGAGGAAGATGATGGAGAGGCCGAGGACATGGAGGAGTTCCAGGAGTCTGGCCTGCTGGATGAGGTGGACCCGGTAAGATGACTTTCATCTTTAACTTTTTTATAGCAGGCAACTTCGACCAAAATAAAATTAATGGATGGGCCCAGAAGGAGCGCATTTTTGAAGATTACAAAATGAGTGCCGGCGCTCACTTCGTTTCAGTCAGTCTCTAGCCGTAGGAAGTGCGACACAAGACTATTGTTACATGATAACGAAACATCTGACAAAATTATGCCTTGTGTGCTTTCCCGAAGTGTAAGAACACAACAAAAAAGCCCCTATCTATTTTTTGTATCAATGGTCATTTTGTATCAAATATCAATGGTAATGGCCCGTCCATTCATTTTATTTTGGTCGAAGGCAGGTAAGTGTCTTACTATACTATACTTTACTATACAAAATGAAAGCTAACTTACATTAAATGACTAAACTAGAATATTACAACAAACTGTTGGATTGTCCATAGACGGTGGAAGGTGTAGAGACAATCCAAATGCTCAGATGCTCACGCCTAAATCTTTGTTTAACATTCTTCCACTTTGATATCATATAATTATATGAAAAAAAAATTGTTGTGAATGTTGAGAGAATGTGTCTATGGAAGAATGTTGTTGTGATTTCAAATGTTTGATTTGTTTTTGTATATGATAGCCCTATTGGTCCAGTGGTAGTGAACCTGCCTTCTGCGCTTGGGGGCGTGGGTTCGATTCCCCCCTAGGACAAACATTCATGTGATGAACGTTTGTGTTTTTTCTATATCTGGGTGTTAATATCTATCTAAGTATGTATTTAAAAATATATAATTATATATGTAAGTATATCAGAGTCTGCCATATTTCAAGATTATAAGCTTTGCTTAGTTTTGAGTCAGATGACCGTATGTGCAAAAATTGTCCCGAATATTTATTTATTTTATTATTTTATATGTATTATCTATGTTAATAGTTACAAGCTGACCCGACAAACGCAAATTAATGGTACATACAAAATTCCATTTCCTGTTTCCCTGTTTTTTTATGTCTGGTACGTTTATAGTATGGTCTGGTGCAGTGGGCAGCATTCAGCTCTTAAAAATGGATGGTGTGTGGTAAACTATGGCCCGTACTCTCTCTCTCTCTCTCTCTCTCTCTCTCTCTCTCTCTCTCTCTCTCTCTCTCTCTCTGATAGAAGGCTTGTGTTCCAGCAGCGGGAACATGATAGGCTAATTATGATGATGAAAATCTTCTAATTCAAAACCGATATATTGTCTATATAACACTGTTTTAAACTATCACGGTTGTTCACTAAAAAAACAAGAGAGAACAGAGGTGGTTGGTCTAAGAAAGAGGGTAGATCGTTTTGTCTGCACCTAAATGTTTAAATGTTCGACCATGGTATAATAATAATATACTCTGTGTTCTCCAACCACCCGCATTCTTCAGTCTTCCCATGAACATGGTGCATGTAACTGCGCCGAAATATCGGAAGCTCATCCCACAACCTTACCAAGGTAAATATCCCGTAAATAATCATATAACTTTATTATCTATATGTTTTGTTGTTAATGCAATTATCACGTTTACTTACCCTGATTATATATCAGTTGTATTTGGACATAAATTAATTGCATTATCAGTAGCTATATGCATCTCTGTCACCTTTATTGTTATTATAATACATATATAAATAATACATATCTCCAGCTACTACACATTTCATTACCTACGGCGTGTTTCTCGCCCCATGCAAAAAGTGATAGAAAATAATGTTGGCGGATTATCACGCTAATATCTCCCGTGGTTTAATTTGCGAAGCTCATACTCTTACATAAATCTTTGTAACTTTAAAGCAGCCATCTCAGTATGAATTGATCCTACCCCCACATATAGCCGCGCCATGCGCCCGTCGCCCGAGCGCCAAACCGCAAGACAGATAGAAAACTCTTTATTGTGTACACCACAAATAGGATATAAAAATAATTATAACCAACGTAACAATAGGCATGTGTCCTAATGTTCAATTTATTACAAATAACAGGCTTAGCGATGAATATAAGTAAATACATTATAGAGTCCTTTTCATGAAAGAAGTCCCACGGCAAACAGCGGAACTAAATGTCCATGTTGTAGTTGTCAGGTGTTGTTACTGTGTTTGGACGCTAGTGAGATTTTTATTAATTTTCCATCGTTAAAGAGTCGTGTACGATGCCAAAAGTTGTTAAAGTTCTACTCGAGAAATGATACTGATAGTGATTGATACGCGATGACAGCGCCGCGTCTGGGGGACTTCAAACATGAAAAGCACTGTACATACAAAAAAAAATAAAAAAATTGGCTGATAAATCTGAGATATGAGCGTCTAAAGTTTTAGGTGGGGGTAGAGAGGGGATAATCTGTCTCTTTCTCGCAATGTGTGTGTTAGTATAGCATTTGTATGGCGCGCCTTGGCGTGACGTCATAACTCACTATAGTGCGCTCTCTGTCTAGCATGAAATTATAAATAGCTTATTTATTTTTGAACTAATTTTCTATTTATGATTAGCTTTTTTATGAGACAATATAAAATATTAGTCATATTCATATTCATATTTCGTTTATTGCGTATATATGGGTACACAGGAGATGGAAAAATTACAGTAAAAGAGCGCCATAATCGACCTTTCGGCATGCAAAAAAAAATTTAAGGACCTAAGGAAAAATAAACTAAACAATGAAAAATTATTATCACATTACACATTATCAAATTAACTTCAACTACAACTCACATTTTAATGGCCGTTGTCAAATTATACAAGTCAACACAAAATACAATTATATAAGATTTGGTCAGAAATAAATGTCAAGTCTAGAATAAGTAGGTAGGTATGTCAACATATATTAAAATTTATCATTCAAGTACTCGTCAACATCGTAATATGCTTTGTCTTGAAGGAAACATTTAAGTTTGTGTTTAAAAATGTGGGTAAGTTGTATGTCAACAATACATTTTGGTAAATGATTATAAATCATAGGTAGCATACACACTACACTATTATTTAGTAATGCTGTCTGATTCATGGGAATATTGACTTTTTGTTTATGTCGTTTAGATGTTAAATTACTGTACAAATTTGAATTATTACGTACAAACATCACACAGTCATAAATGTATAGACAGGGAAGGGTTAAGATTTTTAAACTTTGGAAGTGTGGCTTACAAGTTTCTCTTTGTCGCAACTTACAAATAGCCCTAGCACATTTTTTCTGCGCTTTAAAAGCATCATCATTTTTGGTACTGTTACCCCAAAACATTATACCATACCTAAGCAATGAGGAGACATAGCCGTTGTACGCTGCAAGGACTGTAGCCCTACTGACGGTTTTAGAGAGCATGTACAATGCATAAGAGTATCGGTTTATTTTATTTATCAGATTTCCTACATGATTCTTCCAATTTAAATGGCAGTCAATATTTAGGCCTAAGAACTTAGTAGTAACTATAGGCTCTACAATATGTCCAGAATAATTAATGTCCAAATTATTTAATTTATTAACTCTATTTCGGAATGTCATTATATCATCATCATCATCATCATCATTTCAGCCGTAGGACGTCCACTGCTGGACATAGGCCTCCCCCATCGATCTCCAAAAGGGCCGGTTGGAAGCGGCCTGCATCCAGCGTTTCCCTGCCATTATGTCATTATATGTGTCTTATTTAAATTAATTTTTAAATTGTTCAATGTTAACCATTGAATAATATTATTAAGTGTCATATTTATTTCATTTTGCATTTTGGAACTGTCCCTTCCGGTAAACAGTACAGTACTGTCGTCTGCGAAAAGAATAGTAGGATGATCTCTCGTAACCTTAGGAAGATCATTAATGTAAATGATAAATAAAAGCGGACCAAGCACACTTCCTTGTGGCACACCATACTTTACTGTTTTGTAGTCAGAAGAGTGAGTGATCTCTTTTTTTAATGTTGGACAAATCTTACTCACCTGTGTGCATTGTTGTCGATTAGACAGATATGATTTTATGAGGTCATGGATGTTACCTCTGATACCATACTTTTGTAGTTTATCTAATAGCACAGAGTGATCCACGAAATCAAAGGCCTTTGTTAAGTCCATGTATAGCGCACAGGCGGGCACTTTTTTGTCCAAACTTGTCATTATAACTTCCAGAAACCTATAAATTGCTTGGTTTATAGTTTTATTTTTCCGAAACCCTATTTGTTCCTGCGCAAATAAATTATTTTGTTCAAAGAAATTAGAGATGCTGTTATAGATAACTTTTTCGAAAACCTTTGACAGAACTGGGACTAAGGCTATTGGTCTGTAGGAACCTATGTCATGTTTATCGTTTTTCTTGAAGAGGGGCTTAATAATAGTTTTTTTAAGCTTTTCTGGAAAAACGCCATTGGAAATACATAAATTTATAATATGACTCAATATATGCGATACTGTACTCGCGACGTATTTGAGAACTCGTGTAGCTATCCCGTCATAGCCAGTACTGTATAAGTTTTTAAGGGACATAATGATTTTTCCTATATCCTGTGGAATAGTCGGAGCCATAAAGTCGGAGCCATAAATAGCGATCCAGTACTAAAGCTTATGTCATTGGTTGCACTTGTTGTTACTTTACTTTTTTCCCTTGTTGATGGAAGCGAAACGTCAACAAAAATTTTATTAAATAAATTTGCAACTTCAAGGGGGTTGCTAACTAAATTACCATCATTGTTTAACTCTATTGTCTCATTAGAAATACGTTTTTGTTTGTCGTTTATAACTCTCCACATTGCCTTGCTTTTATTCGAAGCCTTATTTATATAGTCATCATTTCTAGATTTCTGGGTGATGTTAATGACCCTTTTAAGCCTCGAAGATAGTTCCTTAAATTTACGTTTAGTCATCATCCCTATTGATGGCTTTATCGCTATAACCGACCTCTTCCAGGCATCCTTAGCACGGAAAGAACGTACAGAAGAGGAAAGGATGGGGTGTGCTACGATAATGGATTATGTGATACAATTCTTCTTCTTTCGAGTCGATGTTCCGCAATAATACAATTCTATTTTCAAATCAAGTTTCTAGACCAAAACTTTGCCACCTCAATGGCATTCTGCGTGGCTTCATTCAGGTCGTCTTGTGTGCAAGTTGTAGGACACGCTGCACAGTCCATCAAGTGTGTCATTGTCTGAGGGTTCACACCACAAAGATACAATATAAGACATACAAGACATTGGTACATTATAATAATACTTAAACGATAAAACATATACACGTGCCATTGAAACGCAAAACCTGAAAATAGTTAGTTCAGAATCGGGACGCCAGTCGTTATAACAATTAATATTAAGTTTTCGTAATGCCGTTTTCGATCAAAAAATAAATAATGCCGTACCTAACATTTTGAACCCAAAATCACAGCGCAAGGTACGACGTAAATTTCGAACAAATACCTACTTTCTATGCAATTTCCTATCAAGACAATCGGATCTTATCGCGCAAACAAACTCTAAGCATAGCTCTCTCCATTGTCCGCTGTGTGACTTGAGTTTTTCCAAAAGGCCAACAGTTAAGGACCACGTCTCAGTACCATATGTCATCACTGGCAACACACACTGGTCAAAGACTCTTGTCTTGAGGCACTGTGGTATCTTGCACGAGAAGATGTCACGCAATTTCCCGAACGCTGCCCATCCGAGTTGGATTCTTCGGGCGACCTCTTTGCCTAAGTTGGACTTACCTAACTGAGCAATCTGTCCAAGATAGGTGTAATGGTCAACAATTTCGAGAGTATCGTTTCCAACGACTATCGGCACGGGTACAACATGGACATTCAACGCATTCTCTTAGGAAATCAAAAATATATTTTACAATACATTACTTAACGAAAAGTAATATTTTATTTTATCTTATTACTATATTAAAATCAGTTGGGGTTTCCGCAGTTTTGCACACTCACAGTCCCCAGTCACAGGCAGGTAGACTTATTTCCATAGCTCAGATAGAGGTTTGTTCTCAGTCGATAGCGCTAGCGCCGAGCAAGGAGCTGAAGCCGGCGGGCGCGCAGAAGGTCAAGTCGGGCGAGAACGACGATATCGTGCGCACGCGCACCTACGACCTGCACATCACCTACGACAAGTACTACCAGACGCCGCGGCTCTGGCTCATCGGGTACGACGAGGTAACTACATCACTTTTTTTTTCTTAAGGTGTTCTTGTAAAATTTTCCCCTTAATTTAATAACAATACAGCTGTAATTTGAACTTAAACTTCTATGCCTGATATTTTAAAATCTAAAAATTTGTCCAATAACTCGTTTCTTATTGTCTCTATTAAGCAGAAGACACTTCTGTACACTACACTGCACTACACTACTTAACACTGACTTTGTTTTTCACTACACTGACTCTATGGTTTTGTTCTCTTAAGTCTTCTAATAATGTTTATGTGGTCGAGGAGCTGGATGGCCTCGAAACTCACATGATGAAAATGATAAAAGCCTTTGTATCTACCTCTCCTCTTCATCTTTGATTTCGGATGTATCTCACAGGAATTTGAACTTGCTATAAAAAATAGTGGCTTTCCTCAATTTCCGTCAAATTTCCGTCAACTAATTTCCGCCATAGGTCATCGAGGCAGACATTCCATCCTTACGTCGTGAACTTTGGTAAAGTCCGCACGCAGCGTTTCCAAAATTCCTTCCTAATACGAACTGCACAGGAATGGAATGCGCTTCCTGCCTTGGTGTTCCGTACAAGGTACAACCTGGGTCTCTTCAAGACAAGAGTGAATAGGCACCTCATGGGCAAGCGCGCCTCATCTTAGACTGAATCGTCCTTTACCATCAGGTGAGTTGTAGTCAAACGCCAGCTCATTTAATCATAAAAAAAAATCGTGCTAGTCTGAATCATCCTTGAAAATCTTATTATATTTTAACATATCTTAATAGTCAACAATTTTAATGTAATGTATAATGAACATGACATCAGCTGGCAAGCCCACCAATGCCAGCCATGATATTCCTTCTTTCGCCCTACCACTGCCAAGCTTAGCCAAGCCCTTGGAGAGGGAGGTGTATATAAGCCAGGCAACCATTGATCTGTGGATCTGTTAGAAGATCGATTAGATTCTCTCCAAATGATTAACCACCTCAACAACCTGCTAGTGCCCCAAGGCACCCCAGAAGGGGTGCCTGGGCATGTCTGATTTCGCATTCCAGGCGATGATGGCTTAAGCCGAGGTTCGTGCCTTAGAAATGCCCTTGCGCTAGTCACCCTTAAACAAGTTAGGCCCAATCCGTGTTTGCCAACAGTCCAAACACGCTGTCGAGGCTATCTGAGGTCAACAGCTAAAGTTATTCATAAATAAACATCTGCATTGGCATCCCGCTTGGGGTGTATTGTGCATCTTATTGGAGATGGGTTAATGGACATTTTCTGTTCCAGAGTCAGAACCGCACCCTGCTGAGTGTGGAGCAGATGTACGAGGACGTGTCGCAGGACCACGCCAAGAAGACCGTCACCATGGAGTCGCACCCGCACCTCTCCGGGCCCAGCATGGCCTCCGTGCACCCGTGCCGGTCAGTCGCGTCTTCTAACTACTATACAGATCGCACGCTGCCACTGGTCACTTGATGTGGTATTTACAAAGCGCGGAAGCGTGGCGTGCGGAAGCGCACAACATTTTAGCGTCGTTTATAAAATTATTGTTGTGCGTTTCGAACCATGAAATGAGAAAATGAGTTTTACTGAAGTAAGGTAATCAATTACAATAGGCTAGTTGACTGGTGTTTCATTTATTACAAATAACAGGCTTGACGAAGGATATAATTAAATACATTACACATACTTTTTAGGGTTCCGTACCTCAAAAGGAAAAAACGGAACCCTTATAGGATCACTTCGTTGTTCGTCTATCTGTCCGTCTGTCAAGACCCTTTTTCTCAAGAACGCGTACAGGTATCAAGTTGAAATTTATACTAAATACTTTGGTTTACGGTTTCTTTCGGCTGTAAAAAATTAAAAGTTGTAAGTCAACGCAATCAAAAGATATGAACGTTTATGTCGCATATTTTGCGATTTCTCATGTAAATCAAAACCTATAGGGTACTTCCCGTTGACTTAGAATCATGAAATTTGCCAAAAGGCAAGGTCTCATAGCACATATATAGGAATAAATCTGAAAGTTACAAATTTGAAGTTATATCATTTAAAAATAATTATTTTGCTATTACAAACTTACATTTTGTAGTTGGAATGTATAGAAGAACCTTATATGTTTTTGGACTCGAGCTCTGAGGGTTCTGTCCAACGGAACTCTCAAAGCACGAGTCCTACTCGTACTTGTCCGGTTTTTTTTAAAGTAATAAGACTTTTTTTATAAGAAGGGCGGCAAACAAGCATGCGGTTCGCCTGGTGGTAAGCATAAACCGCTGCCTATGGACACCTGCAACACTAGCGGTGTTGACAGTGCTTTGCCAGCTCGAAGAGGTAGTTGTAAACACCCCTTTGAAACGCTTCATGTTGAAGATCGACGGGAAGACCTTTGGGGGAAGGACATTCCACACCTTGCAGGTCTGCTGAATAAAAGGACTAGCGTTTGACTGCCATCTCGCCTGATGTTAAGCGATGATGCGGTCTACGATGGAGCACGCTTGCCTAGAAGAAATTGATTCACTCGTGATTAGAAGACACCCAGATTGTAACTATCGGAAAACACCCATTCAGGCAGCGCATTCCACAGACTAGGAGTTCAAAAGTGGAATCAAAACGATTCGTACGGGTTTCCGGAATATCGATTTTTTGTGCCCTCTCTGGCAATCCGATAAACAGCAGAAGGAAGGCAGGAGGGAATTAGATTATGCAGGTCCGATTCACACTCCAAAATGTACCCAATAAAAAACCAACATAGACTTAACAACTTTGCGCCGTTACTCAAGACTAAGAAGCTTAGTCTGAACTAGGGATTCGTCGCTAATGAGCACGTTTTTCAATAGAATCCAGCGACCCAAGCGGGTACTTAGCTGATTCATCCCAAAGGTGAGAGCAGTACTCCACGCACGACCGATACTGTGCTTGGTGTGTACCAAGTGTTGAAAGTAACTGTCCCGACCGACCTCGTGCCGTCGCACATTTGATACGATACCCAGCTTTTTGGCAGTCAATTGAGCCTTGTTCTCAATATAGGAGCCAAAGTTGAGGGTAGAAGACAGAGCAACGCCCAAAAGCTCAAGCCGGTCAGTTATCGGAATGGATACATTCCGGAACGTATGTAGTTGTATGTAGATTTGATTTCAACTTGTTTATTCATCATTATCAGCAGCCAGAAGACGTCCACTGCTGAACATAGGCCTCCCCCTTTAACCTCCACACTGAACTTTTTTATTAGTTAAGTATTGTATGTCTTGTTACAGACACGCAGAAGTGATGAAAAAGATAATAGAAACGGTGACAGAGAGCGGCGGCGAGATGGGTGTGCACTCGTATCTCATAGTGTTCCTCAAGTTCGTGCAGACTGTCATCCCGACCATAGAGTACGACTTCACTCAGAACTTCTCTATGAACTGATGCGGGAAACCACTAGGTATCGCTTTAATGCCCGCTACAGACTCTCGCGAGGACTCAGCACTTCGAAACATCGATAAAAATTCACAGAACTAAAACTCGTGGATAAAGCTTCTAGAGATTTATCACTTCTCATCTACATTATGTGTGTACAATTTTAATTGTACATGTACTTTTTTTCTGTTTTGTGGTGCGACAAATGTTTTGTGGTGCGACAAAATATAATAGATGTACACTATGTACAGTTGTCGCTGTAGTGTCCAGTGCCACAAATAGGGCAGGGCTCAGCTATTTCTCTGCAGTGCTGATTTTTTCCACTGCGCTTATTTCAATAAATGTCATACAGTGCGACGTAAAAGAGTAGAAAATAATGAGGACGCCACTATCGCAAATAAAGACCACACTAAAACAGCTTGAGAGATACATTGAACACTGTCTAGTAGACTAGTTCTATATTTTAAGCGTTTAAAACGCAACATACCAGCGCATTACAAATATTTTTGGATTTTACTCTTGACGTTTGACAGCTTACGATGTTAGTTCCGTTTCTAATATTTTATGTCGCACTGTATATATATAATGAAATCGCTAGACTGGTGTATCTCGCGAGGGTCTGGAAGCTGCAATATTGTAGCTTTGTACAGGACGTGGCGGGGAATGATCTCGCTATTCGCTGCTGTGATTTGTTCCTTGCTACAGTTGTTAAAGGCAGAACTAACTTGTAATGGCCAGTTGTCTTTCACAATAATTAATTTATGTGGAGCTACAAATCTTGAAGATATGCTCTGGTAGCTTTAACGCCTTTAATTAATAATTGATATCATAATCTAAGTCCAATGGATGTAAACGCCCCGCCATTGTCCATGGTAGTTAGGAGACTATGTTATTTTGTTATCAGTCTGTAATCACAAGTTAGCTTTACGAAATATCCACCAAATACTAAATAGACTGAATGTTCCTGCCCCAAACCTATACCTGTTTGTACATTCTTTGTTGTTGGAAAGTCAGTCCCTGGCCGAAGCTTTTAAAGTCGTGAAGTGGCGAGCCTTATTTCGTGTTATATACAGACAAAATTTGAATGATATTTCTGTTTAGGCGTCGCTTTTCTGCCATCTGACAGTCAGGGGCGGATCCAGGATTTTATTTTGGGAGGGGCCATTCTGGATTTCATTTGGGGGGGGGGGGGGCATTCTGAAATAGTTCGAAGAAATCAAATCGAAAAATTGAGTCGAATGTATGGAAATGGTGTTTTGGAGGGGCATGCCCCCCCCCCCCCCCCCCCCCTGGATCCGCCAATGCCGACAATCAGAAACTCCGCTCTATATATCACGATATAAGGTTAATTCTCCACCTCAACGCCGTACGCCAATCAGCGACAGAGCTGGTGTCTTGCACCCGAAGACCAAAGAAAATGAAGATCAACATAATAGTCTTAGCTTAATAAAATTTACACCTATGATTAATGTGTAATATTCATTCCCAATTATTAAATTGTGTAAAAGAATCCAAACAACATTGCATGACACTAAAGTTATATGATTATTTACGGGATATTTACCGTGGTAAGGTTGTGGAATGAGCTCCCGATAATTCGGTGCAGTTACATGCACCATGTTCACGGGAAGATAAATAATCATATAACTTTAGTGAACAACCGTGATAGTATAAAACAGTGTCATACAATACTGTTTTCAACTATCACGATGATGTGATTATTTACGGGATATTTACCGTGGTAAGTTCAGTCTTCCCGTGAACATGGTGCATGTAACTGCGCCGAAATATCGGGAGCTCATTCCACACCTTACCACGGTAAATATCCCGTAAATAATCATATAACTTTAACATTGTATGGTTTGGTTGCAGCCACTATCGTGTACATAGATTTCATTGTAAGTACAATGCAGCTATAAACAGCATTATTTGTTTTGTGATTCAATATTTATTTCGAATTATGTAATCATGCTTATCTTTGATAAGGCTTCCAGAAAGCAAGCCAGCATAAACAAATATGGTTTGTTTTTTTTTACTTTATCAACAACTTTGTTTAAAAAAAAGAACCCAACTGCAAAATTTAGCCGAAGAAGATTCTATCAAACCTTCACACATCAAAATCTGTGTAGCCGTTTGGGCTATAGGACATTAAGAAACGTAAAAAAAAATACAAACAAGCAAAGATACTACCGAAAACATTACCTTCGTTAGGCAGTTTCGTAAAAAATATTGTCATTGTTCTGAAAATTATCCAAGTCATTTTTGTGTATATTGGTGCTAAAGAGTTTAATATATTATATTGTTGAAAATATAAGTTTTTTGTAAATCTCTTTATATTATAACTCCCACTATAAAGCTACTGGCACAAAACAATTTTTTTTTTTTTTTACATAAGTCTCCATCGAAATATTATTGGGAACATTCCTAATGCGCCGTAAATAATATTTGTGTATGTATCAAATAACAATTTAATAATATTTCGAGAAAATTTGTGCGTGTACAAAGTTTTATGCAAGATTTATAGTATAATAATTTATATAAGGTGCACATTTAATGTTGTATTTATTTGGTGTAGTCATTTATTTTCGCATTAATATTATCTAGATATTATATTTGGGCATTTTATACTTATCGATATTGTGTCCAGCGTTGCTATTTATACATTAGGCATGATTACTAATGTTTAATTTATTACAAAAAAACGGCTTAGCGATGAATATAAGTAAATACATTACACATACTGAAAAAATAATTTGAATTGGCTGATAAATCTCTGAGATATGAGTATTTAAAGTTTTAGGTGGGGATGGAGAGGGGATGTTCTATCCCTTTCTCGCAAAGCGTGTGTTAGTATAGCTTTTGTATGGCGCTCCTGAGCCGTGACGTCACGGCTCAGTATAGTGCGCTCTCTGTCTAGCATGAAATTAAAATGCTTATATCTTATTTATTTTTGAACTAATTTTAATTTTGTTTTTGTTGATGTGTTCTATTTGAGATAAGCTTTTTATGAGGTAATAAAAAAATATTAGTCATCATGTCTATTGGCAATAATACTCTGAAGTACTGTTTGTAATCGTCGTCATCGTTTTGGGTTAAGTTTTATAGAAATACATTTTATTTTGCTATTGAATTTGTGTATTTCTCTGCCTTTACTCATTTCTCGGAATAAATTCCTAGATTTACAAAAGGTTGTTTCAAAACCATACAAAATAACAGCCTTGGATGTGCCCCGCGGCGGTGTTATCTGCTGCATGTAGTATGTAATAATACGGAACAAGTTTCTTTGCGGCTAATGGGCGGTTTTCTTACAGTTGAAGAAACAGTTCTACAAACATCGATTTTTATTTTATTTAATAGGCTTGCGTTTAGCCGCCAACTCGCCTGATGTTAAGCGATGGTGCGGTCTACCATGGAGCACGCACATCTGTAGATGGCGCACTGTCGAGACACGATTGACAAGCATGACAAAGATATGGTCTGTCAGCGTTAACGGCACAACGATTATATTCCATTGAGTTATATTCTCTTTGTTGTCCGAGTTTTTTTATTGACCTTACGTTTCTATCCTTCATGAAGTTCCATTCTGCACAACTAGTTGCCTGCCTTTGAGGACTCTTCAGCCTTCGTTTGATGGAAGCAATCCACGATGGGACCAACCCTACCAAATTTAATTCAAATCCATTCAGGAGAGTGGGCACAAGTACATTAAAACTTGAATTAATAGTAGTGGTACCACAGTAGGCACTGCAATGCGCTTTGGCTGATGAAGCTAGTACCTTATAGGTAGTCTGTGGTTGCTAATAAAACTGCGACCTCACATTTATAATAATTTATTGATACATATCACATGATTATATTTATTTACTATGTACACATCACCATCAATGATAAAAAATATATTTAAATCAGTTCACATATAAAGCCCTCTGCACTACAAACTATGTTTCTATACAATTATATTACATCTATCGCAACTCAATAGGTACCTATCAGAGAACGCCCGATTAGATGACACCCGGGTGATCATAGAAGAGCTACGTTTATCTTGTGAAATAGGAATCAAAGCTATATCACTCGATAAAAATCATAAAATTAAGGTGGTACGTATCACCTATACCGGGAAATTCTAATTTCAAACAGTTATTTTGTCCTTGTAGCTAGGCCGGGTAATTATTTTAAAATGACACAGTATTTGCGGAAATCGTTGATTTTTCTTTACATTATCATGTACAGGTATGTAACCATATCACTTATATTTGTCAATAAACGTTTGAAACAGCAAAAATTAGTTTATTGACCAGGGGCGGATCATTACATGGTTCGAAGGAATCAAATCGAAAAATTGAGAGAGAATGTATGGAATTGCTAGGTGTTTTGGATCCGCCAATGTTATTGACAAATGTGCATTAGAGATAAATAGCTTTACATGGTTTTATAAAGAATAATAATCAATTTGCGCAAACATCATGATCAACCATGATTTATAATTTCCAAATGATTTACAATAATTACCCGGCCTAGCTACAAGGACAAGAAAACTATTTGAATTTCCCGCCACAGGTGGAACATACCACCTTAATATACAATTCTTAGCCGGGGGGTCTCTTGCGTCAAAAATCTAACAAAACATAATTAGCTAACATCTTATGGATGTCCACTTGTGATCGCGATCGTGTCATCTCGTTCCGTTTACTTACTCGCACCACGCGCGTGAGCGAGATATAAGCCTGATGTTTGATAAACATGTTTTGTTAAATTTTTGATGCAGGATGGCTTTTAGCTGTGGACTGAAATGATTTCATCGCAACGTAAAGTAGCTAATAGACGAGACGGACTTGGTTGACGAAAATTTTCTCTTTCTCTCCCGTTGGTTGGACGGCGGTCCGTCAACCAAATCCATACGTCTGTTAGGGGTATAAGATTCGCAACGAGCTGTGTCTGATAAAAGTCAGCGGCGAGGAGTTCAGGGCTACTTGTTAACGCGGGCTCGAAACAGCGAAGTGTGGAAAATCACGAGAACATGAACCTTAGCGCGCCGAGATACAGTTTGCGGTCGAGCAGCTTTTCGCAATCACCTAAACAGTCGCGGCCCAGCTCAACTGACTGCGAATACTCACTATAGCATGTTACATTACGTTCAAATGATATAGAGCAGTCCGCAGCTTCACACCATCGAGATAAAATTCCTGTAGAGTCACAATCTCTCAGTGAAAACAATCAAAAAACGTCCGAGCTTCATTGTATATACAATGTATCAAGTATATACTTCACAATGCCACAGTTACTGCAATTTAGACGTTATGTCGCTTGCATAGTGTTCAACGTTAGTTGTCCGCTATGTCATCGTAGCTCTGGCATCGCGCGGTTACCTTGTAACTAATCAAAAAGTCTGCGCAATTCGCTGCGTGCGCCGAGTTTTGGTTCGGTCATTTTTTGTCACGATTGTGACTCTATATGTATTGTATCTCGATGCTTCACACATACAAATTGTAATGATAGACCATTCTTTGGAGGATAATTCGATCATGCTACACTACCGTAACACTAGACTCTTTATAATTAAACTATTTGATATAAAATAATTTACACAATATTATATGTAGTTTTAGGAGTTTTCTAGTTTTTTCTATGTACTATTACTTTTTTGCTTGTTGTCAATAAATTATTTCACTGCGATTAAGAAAAAATATACAGGGTTATTTTTAATTCGCCTAAAACAATTTGCAGGCTACTTCCCTACCATCATACCGGAAAACTTTTATTCCATGACTTGTATTAAAACGCATTATCAACAAAAAAAAAACACCACGTTAAAAGACAATTTAAAAAAAAATGGGGAACTTTGAAAACTCATGGAACAAAATCTGACAGATGTGTACGAAAGCTGACTGCAAAATGTTATAGGTGAATGAAAAATAACCCTGTATAACTAGTACGAATTTAATATATGAGGGAAACATTCATAGCTGACTTTTTGAATAAATATAATTCACCATACTAACAAGTTGCAATTTTTTTTTTACATTGATCCCTGGCTATATTTGTTTTAACTAAAGCTAACCAATAATCAATTCAATTAATTAATAAATTAATAAATATTAAGGTGGAACGTTTCACCTATGGCGGGAAATTTAAATTTCAAACAGGTTTCTTGTCATTGTAGCTAGGCCGGGTAATTATTGTATACGATCATGATGTTTGCGCAAATTAATTATTATTCTTTGCAAAATCATGTAAATCTATTCATCTTTAATGCACATTGATACTTACATTTGTCAATAACCACATTTTTGCTGTTTCAAACGGTTTATTGACAAATGTAAGTAGTATGGTGCGTTACTAATAAATAGCTGTACATGATAATGTAAAGAACAACCAACGATTTGCGCAAACACTGAGTAATTTTACAATAATTACCCGGCCTAGCTAAAAGGACAAAAAACTATTTGAAATTTGAATTTCCCGCCATTTGTGAAACGTACCACCTTAAACACAATAATTGTATTCAATGGCAAGTATCACTTGTACCATTATTAACCCCCTGTATCTGTGTTTGTCTGTGGCATCGTAGCTCCCAAACGGCTCAACCGATATGATTTCGTTTTTTTTAAGGTAAGGTAAGGTTTCATGAAAATCTGTTCAACCGTTTGAAGATCATCGGCTCTTTTATCAAGGGTTTTTTTTTTAAAATAAGCAAGCAGTATATTCATATTGGAAACTGTTTCGTCGAGCTGTTCCGTGTCTAGATTTGCCGACAATGTACTTATTGCTATGTTAAATGTTTAGTTAATTATATTGAACTTTACCGGTGGGGTTCTGAGCTACAACACTTATCATTATAATTTGAAATTTCAGAAATACATATCTTACAAGACAGTGTAGGCGGTGTATCAACTCTATATATTTATGGATCCTTTAGGCCCCATTCACATTACAGACACAGGATCCAGCGTTCTACTCACTGAATTTATTTTAATCTCACCTTTATTTCAATCGCCATTAACATCTCATTTGCTTAGTCGGTAACACATTTATTGTGCGAACTGCTAGTCTGTGGAATGCGCTGCCTGAATGGGTGTTCCCCGATAGTTACAATCTGGGTGTCTTCAAATCACGAGTGAATCGGTTTCTTCTAGGCAAGCGTGCTCCAACGTAGACCGCATCATCGCCATCAGGCCAGATGGAAGTCAAACGCAAGCGTATTAATTATTAAAAAAAAATGTCTCTCTCACACGCTGCGTATTTAGTCAGTACTGTGCATACTTTGGCTATGTTGTGTTTGCTTTTGCGAAAACTTTAATACTATTGAAATAAAGTCAGAGTGGTTTTCCCGTAGAACGCATGTTAGTGCGTCTGTAATGTGCAAACATCGGCATAAACTTTTGAAACTAAGTTTCACACAATCCGTGCATCTTTTATCATCATTCATAAGTTTATAAAATTGGCTATTCACTAATTTACATTTATCTAATCTCATTAGAAACAGACAGGAATATAATTTTCATAAAGATTACATTATATTAATCTAATGAAGTTATTCAATTGATTATGTAAAGCCTACGACTTTACCTATGGTTTCACGTGAAAAGTAATTGTCTCGGATAAAATATACTTATAAGGAATGTTTCTTTATTTTTAAATATTTTTTTATTCGCTATTCGTTTAATCCTTCGCTTATCTCTTCGACTCGTATACGTTTCGATATCATTCGCGTTATTTTATTCGTCATGTCAATGTCGACCCAAGGATTAGGGATTGCCCTTGAGTTTTATTCCCTACAAAGTCTAAGCGACAAACTAGCTTAGAATGTTCGCTAACTTCGTTTCATAATTCGATAAAAAATCAGTCCAACATTTTGTTTTTGCGCCAAGAAGTAAGAGCACACAAAATGCATGCGTATGACCCACCTTACTATATTTTCTGTACCCCAAGAACAAGCAATCGAAAAAAAATCGCCACATATTCGATAGACGTGTGAAAAATGGCAGTGCCCCAATAAAAAAAAGTACGACAAATTTAGGTTTTCGTTTATGCCCTATACTAAAACTAAAATTTTTCGGACTTTTTTTTTTAAATTTTGGATATATCTACTAGATCTAGATATATCTTAATCTATCGAATATGTATTTTTTTTGTTGTTGTTGAGCCTGGTTTGTGCCAGTTTAAGGCAGACCATACCAGTCGTTCCATCCAGTGGTTTGCATTTGTCACAATGCCAACCGTGATGTATAACTCAATGTGTAAGGTCCGTAGGGTAGTTTCACTTGTGCGGTACGATGGCCACCAGACGCAGTAAGGCGAGCGAGAGTAGTTTGTCGAGCGGGTCGAGGGTGCCTCGCTGCAGCCACTTGGGGATGGTGGTGCGCGCGTGACTGAACCCTAACTTCTGAAGGATGTAGTCCACGCCGTACGGCTCGATGGACTTGCCGGCCCACGACAGCAATCTGTTCATAACAAGAATATGTTACAAATTATCGACCACATGGTTTATTACGATTTCTTCAGAATGTATTAACGAGACGAGAGATCGTGTGCTGGTGTGTCACGTTCACCCGCAAATATTCTAGAGCTGTTCAGAATTTTACATTACCTATACAAAACAATATATTAATTTAAAATCAGCACTACTGTAGTTTTTTTTTTTTACAGAATATATCTACTTTTGGCCACCAACTATAGTTTACTGATTTTGGTATGCCCTGTATTGGTATTTCACCCGTAATATTTATACATTATATGTACATTCCAAGCTACGCAGAAATGCAGCCGCAGCCTCGGAATGTAATCTCATATAAACCTATAGAGAATGTACGGGGACCAGTAGTGCTGCAGCAGCACTGCTGCGGCAGCACTGCTGCGTACTGCCGAGTTCGGCATCATACCTTAAAAGGAATCTCTCACTACAATTGCATACGCGCCAGTAAGTTTTGACTTCTCACAAGAACCGCTGGTTACAAGAAAGTGTGGTCAGTAGAGGAATATATCGCTGGGTAGTGACAAGTGAGTGTTACCTGACGGTGGGCTCGAGGTGCCAGGTGATGCAGCGGTAGTCACGGTAGTCCTGCACGATGACAGGCCCGCCGTGTCTGCCGCCCGCCCCCGCCCCCGCGCCGCTGTCCACCCACCGCCCGCCCGGGATCTGTACACATTTCACATGTATTATTATAACTTAAATATTGTTTACATATTTTAGAGAATGGTAAAAACGAAAAGGAAATCAACAAAATAGACTGCTGGTAGTTAAAATTTATAGTTAAGTCCCCGCGTACATATTTCTGTACGAAATAATTTAGTTCACAAATACAAGTCCTGACTTTGTACTCATTGCAGAGATATAGGTACTTTTCTGTACATATTGAATCTGACAACAAATATTTTAATTTGTACACTTTTATGCATAATGGATCTCTATGAATACAAAAAATATTGAGCCCTGGAGGTTAAAACTACTGATATTGGGTCAGAACTCAAAAATGTTCAAACCAAAAGTAAACTAAACTAACTTGTACCCTTAGTACAAGTTTTGATAGTTTTCGAAAACTTTTTTCGTTTTCGTATTGTTCCATACATTGCTGGGCTGAAAGGTATTCGTTGTTTTTTTTCGTATTGTAGTGATGCAATCTATACCGCCGATTACTACCGATTTTAGTTCCTCCGCGTTTCCGCTGGAGGCGCTTTACTACAATAATATGGAACAATACGTAAACAAAAAAAAGTTTTTGAAAACTATCATAATTATCTGAGACTAAGTAAGGGTACTGTAGTTAAAAATCGTGATAGTAAATTTTATTTTTATTTTTTTTGCAAACTAAATTGAACGATGTTTTAAAATCATGGTATTTAAAATAGTTTGTCGGTATTTCTATCATCACCAGCCAGAAAATTTCCACTGCTGAACATAGGCCTTCCCTTTCAACTTCCACACTGAACTGCGTGCCATCTGCATCCACTGGATGCCCGCGACTGTCACCATGTCGGTCCATCTAGTGGAAGGTCTCTAGGCATAAGAGGGACAGTTTTGTAGTGACTTTTGTACTAACCATGTGTCCATGTTTTAAAATATTAGATAGGCTTGCGCTTAGCCGCCATGTCGTCTGATGTCAAGCGACGATGCGGTCTACGATGGAGCACGCTTGCCTAGAAGAAACTGATTCACTATCGACTTGAATACTCGGATTGCAACTAACGGGGAACAACACCCATTAAGGCAGCGAATTCCAGACTAGCATGTGTTTGTAAATCATTACATGTCGAGAAAAGGCAATAGCTTTACAACAGAGTATAGTTGTTTAAGAAAGCTACTTACGACTCGGTCCTTCTCCTTGATGTAGGAAGATATGAGATCGTGCAGGAACAGGAACGCTTCAGCATCCACCGACACGAATATGTGATCCTCGAATTCTGTTATAAAACTGCACTCCACTACTGGTTTTTCGTCTGTAACAAGACATGTTTTTTGTAAACAACATTTGGCAGAACAGCTATTTATATCTATATTGATTGATTGATTAACTCTTTATTATTCACACCATTAAATTTGATACAGACGCGTCCACTGCAGAACGTAGGCCTCCCTCATAGAACTCCACACTGAACGACAGCCTGCCATCTGCATCTACTGGATGCCCGCGACTCTCAGGACGTAGGACTACCTACGCTGCGTCTTCCGGTTCGTGGTCTCCACTCAAGAACCTTTCTTCTCAATCGGTTACCGGTTCTTCAAGTGATGTTGCCTGCCTATTGCCACTTCGCAGCTATGTCGGTGACTGCCCTAACCCACCATGCTGGCCCAGTGCATATAAGTGAATATTATAATATATGTCTTTGATCTTTTGCAGTTCTTGGGCATACCGGTCCCAAAAAATTTCCTTCGCCTGTTGAGCGATGGCATCGAATCTGCACATAATTTATTTAAGTACTAATTTAGTCATTGATGCAAGGCCGAGGATCGAACCGGGTGTCGTCAAATTGTAAGAACACATGCTGCCGCCCGGCCACCATCGCTCGCTGAGGTATTGTACCAAACTTCTAATAGATAAATAAAATAAATAAATATTCGGGACATTATTGCACACATGATCATCTGAGCTTGTGATATGGCTGCCAGAGAGCTTGTGATATGGCTGCCAGAGACTGATATACATACATATATATTTTTTAAAACATACTTGAATAGATATTTACACCCAGATATAGAACAAACACAAATGTTCATCACACGAATGTTTGTGAAAAATAAAGGTGGGAATCGAACCCAGGCAAGCGGAGAAAGCAGGTTCACTACCAACTGGGCCACCGGGGCAATCAACAACGACTCTGATAGTGGTTAATTAATTCATTGGTTAGTTTTGTGTTCGTAGTGACGCCACTGACACCTCTCCATTTTTCTAGCTCTGTTGATTTAATTAATAGTGCCAGTATGTGAGTGTCAGTTTGTGCAGTTACCGCGTTCAGTGGGCGGCGCGGCGCTCTGCAGCTGCTGCGTGCGCAGGTGCAGCTGCAGCGAGGGCAGCGCGAAGATGACTTCGCGCACGTGCTTGTCGCTGGCGGCTTTCCGCTCGCGGTCCCGCTCGCGCTCGCGCTCCGTGCTGCCCGTGTTGCCCGCGCCCGGGTTCCCGGTCTCGCGCTCCAGTGACGGGAACATCTCGATCGCTACAATTATACAAATACATTAGCTGCTGGCAACACCGAGATACAATAACTTTAAAGGGGAGTTTTAGCGCCAACGTGGAAAAAAAACATGTCGGCTCGTTGGATTATTTTCCTAAACTTGTGTATTTTCGAGTGTTAATGTGTACTAAATGGTGAATTATTATTCATTAAGTGCTCGTAAACGTGCTCGAGTGTGGACAAGTGATATAACGAGGTGAAACGTGTCTTTTCGTGTTGTTTCCAAAACTCCATAGGAGGCTCTTGTAAAGTCTCCACCACTTTACAGGGGCATGAGTTCGACTTGACCGTGACTTACTTAGCTTGACTCTGACTGTGACGACTATGACTTGTTTGACGCTATTAAGACAAAGTAAACTGTTTAATATTACAAGTACAGGAGATTGAATCGACGCTCATGAAGATGTAAAAAAAAAAAACTTTAAAGTCACAATCTATAAGTGAAAACAGTCAAAAATCGTCCGGGCGTCGTTGTACATATCTATTGGCAATGCCACATTTAGACGTTATGTCGCTTGCATAGTGTTTAACGGCGCCTGTCCACTGCGATCGTGGCACTGGCAGCGCGAGACGTTGTAGTCGGACCGCGGTCGCCTTACAACTAACCAAAATGTCTGTTATTGAAGACAATTGTTATGATACTGTCCATCCATGGACGCCGCCAGGTTTACTTTCAGGGAGGTGCCTCTACACATTATACCAGTAACCTTATTAAGGCGGTCTTTCAGACAAAAAAGGCTTCACAGAAAAATTTTTTGAGACAATATATTCATTTTAAAGCAGTAAAAAAAAAATGTGGTAATCTTGATCATATTTCTGAGTGTACCATTAGTTCCAAAACACGTTTCCGATAAATTTTCTCGATAGAAAAAAATCATGAAATAACCTCTAACCTTGAAATTTACCTAAACGCATACAATGTTATCTCGACTATTAATGAACAAATCTTTACAACATTTACAAGAATGATGTTAAATATTGTAAAAAATAACATCATTAATTTTATTTATTGATTAAAATTCAAGTTTTCTATCTATTAATTAATTTAATCATAAATTGGCTCGAATGTGTCGAACGAAACGTCGTGCCGCCGCGGCGCCTTTTCACTTCTCTTTTATTTTTACGCGATGTGACAGAGACCGCTGAGGCGCGCTGCTAGACGGACGTGTGTCGCTTTGTTCCGCTAACCGCTCCAAAATATAATCTCAACTTTATGACACAAAAACACCTTGACGTAAGTTGTAAAGTAAGTACCTACCTTATCTGCAATGTTTTCTTGCATTATAAGTACTAAAAAGGCAGGCGAATGAAAATTACATTTAGTAACGATTTGTTTGTATATATTAGTTTACGAAGGATAATTTCACCACAATCGTCATAGTCCAGTTGGCCGAATGGTTTGACGCAATGGATAAGTTCTCTGCGACTCTGTGAGTAAGCTCCGGGTTCAAATCTCATAGTCACCAATAATTTTAATTTTTGTAATTTTTCTTATGTTTTTAAATAATTCGTCATGTTCGTGCGTGCGTGCGTGCATGTGTGTGTGTTTGTGTTTGTATGCATGTGTGTAATGTTCTTTACTCGAAAATGGTAGGGCCGTTATTGACGGGATTTTCACTGTCAGATACCTGATTCTATGAGGAAAAAAAAAATTGGCATCTTTTTATCATCATCATCATCACCATTTTTTCATTACTTCGCAGGTGAACCCGCAGAGCACAGTTAGTCTACTTTTTTAGGGTCCCGTACCTCAAAAGGATAAAACGGAACCCTTATAAGATCACTTCGTTGTCCGTCTGTCTGTCCGTCTGTCAATACCCTTTTTCTCAAGAACGCGTAAAGGTATCAAGTTGAAATTTATACTAAATACTTGGGCCTACGGTTTCTTTCGGCTGTAAAAAATAAAAGTTGTAAGTCAAAGCAATCAAAAGATATGAACGTTTATGTCGTATATTTTGCGATTTCACAAGGGAATCTAAACCTATAGGGTACTTCCCGTTGACCTAGAATCATGAAATTTGGCAAGAGGCAAGGTCTCATAGCACATATATAGGAATAAATCCGAAAATTATAAATTTGAAGTTATATCATTTAAAAATAATTATTTTGCTATTACAAACTTACATTTTGTAGTTGGAATGTATGGAATAACCTTATTGTCAACTACAAACCTAAGTTTGTATTTCAATATTTTGACTTCAGTTAGTTTTTCTTTTTGGTCTCGTCCTCTGAGGGTTCCGTCTAACGGAACCCTCAGAGCTATAGAGTTATAGTTCTACGGAACCCTAAAAAGGTGTTACATTCTTCTTTGAACGTTCAGGGATTCATTACATAGTGATACGGTTTCGGTGTAGTTGCATTCCGGACCTAGTCTTCACGGTTTGCGCGGGGCAGGAGGGTGGAGTGACATCAGTGGAGAGGCATAATAATAATTACTTCCAAGTATCGGTGGTCGATGTACCACAAAAAAAGAGTCTCGAGCATTTGCAGAGGTCACACAAAGTGGACAGTCAGCGACGTTATCATACAAAATAGCTTTCCGTCCAGTTTAATTAGACATTCCAGTTGATACCTTGAGAAGTACGTAATTTACGCGTAAAATTTACAAATTGGTCTCACCCTTACTTCCTTTGGTCAGGCTTCAAGTAAGTACTTAGTACTAAACAGGCAGGCGAATGAAAATTACATTTTGTGACGATTTCTTTGTACATTTATATTATTTTATAGATTAGAAGCATAATTTCACCGCTTGCGTCATAGTTCAATTAGAAGAGTCGTTGACGCAATGGATTAGTTCCTGTGGCTCAGTAGGCTCCGGGTTCAATTCTCACATTTCCATTTTCTTTTTGCTAATTTTATAATATTTTTGAAATATTTCGTCGTGTGCGTATGTCTGTAATGTTCTTTATAGACTCGAAAACTGCAGGACCGATTTTGATGGGATTTTCACTGTAAGATAGCTGATGTTGAAAAAAATTCGAGCAACTTTTCATCATCATCATCATCACAATTTTTCATTACTACGCAGGTGAATGCGCGGGGTGCAGTCTACTATAATGGTTAGGAAGTCCTAAATAACTTGGGATGGACAGACAGAGACGGATGGGCAGAACGAACTTATATGGGTTCCTTGTAATTCTACGGAACCCTAAAAAGGTGTTACAGTCTTCTTTGAGTATATCTTTCTTCTATCATCATCATCATCATCATCCACAGCCTTCCTTATCCCACTGCTGGGTATAGGCCTCTCTCTTGTTATGCCATATACATATAAAAAGCGATGTATGTATGTTCCCTATGAAGGCTGATGATGATGATGATGATATTACGTATAAACTCCAAAATGGCTGAACTGATTTTGATGGGATTTTCACTCTCAGATAGCTGATGTTATAACGAGAGGAAAAAATGCTGCTTTTCATCATCATCGTCATCATCAGCACCAATTTTTAGTTTAGTTTAGTTTGAGCTAGTTTGGTAAGTCGTGATGTTACTTTCTCCAGAAACGGATTAACTGACCTGATCGAGGACTTCGGAGTCTGCTACGGAACTGCTAGACGGATAGAGCTAGAAGTGTCGAGTTTGGGCTCGTTTTATTAGTCGTGATGAGATCTTCTTCCACGAATATTTTGACTGACCTGATCGAGGATTTCGGAGCCTGCTAGTGGAACTGCTAGACGGATAGAGCTAGAAGTGTCGAGTTTGGGCTTGTTTCATTAGTCGTGATGAGATCTTCTTCCATAAATATTTTGACTGACCTGATCGAGGATTTCGGAGCCAGCTAGTGGAACTGCTAGACGGATAGAGCTAGAAGTGTCGAGTTTGGGCTCGTTTTATTAGTCGTGATGAGATCTTCTTCCACGAATATTTTGACTGACCTGATCGAGGATTTCGGAGCCTGCTAGTGGAACTGCTAGACGGATAGAGCTAGAAGTGTCGAGTTTGGGCTTGTTTCATTAGTCGTGATGAGATCTTCTTCCATAAATATTTTGACTGACCTGATCGAGGATTTCGGAGCCAGCTAGTGGAACTGCTAGACGGATAGAGCTAGAAGTGTCGAGTTTGGGCTCGTTTTATTAGTCGTGATGAGATCTTCTTCCACGAATATTTTGACTGACCTGATCGAGGATTTCGGAGCCAGCTAGTGGAACTGCTAGACGGATAGAGCTAGAAGTGTCGAGTTTGGGCTTGTTTCATTAGTCGTGATGAGATCTTCTTCCAGAAATATTTTGACTGACCTGATCGAGGATTTCGGAGCCAGCTAGTGGAACTGCTAGACGGATAGAGCTAGAAGTGTCGAATTTGGGCTCGTTTTATTAGTCGTGATGAGATCTTCTTCCACGAATATTTTGACTGACCTGATCGAGGATTTCGGAGCCAGCTAGTGGAACTGCTAGACGGATAGAGCTAGAAGTGTCGAGTTTGGGCTTGTTTCATTAGTCGTGATGAGATCTTCTTCCAGAAATATTTTGACTGACCTGATCGAGGATTTCGGAGACTGCTACTGGAACTGCTAGACGGAAAGAGATAGGAGCGTCGAGTTTGGGATTGTTTCATTAGTTGTGATGAGATCTTCTTCCAGGAATATTTTGACTGACCTGATCGAGGATTTCGGAGACCGCTACTGGAACTGCTAGACGGAAAGAGATAGAAGTGTCGAGTTTGGACTCGTTTCATTAGTCGTGATGAGATCTTCTTCTAGGAATATTTTGACTGACCTGATCTAGGACTTCGGAGACTGCTACTGGAACTGCTAGACGGATAGAGATAGAATGGTCAAGTTTGGGCTCGTTTCATTAGTCGTGATGAGATCTTCTTCCACGAATATTTTGACTGACCTGATCGAGGATTTCGGAGCCAGCTAGTGGAACTGCTAGACGGATAGAGCTAGAAGTGTCGAGTTTGGGCTTGTTTCATTAGTCGTGATGAGATCTTCTTCCAGAAATATTTTGACTGACCTGATCGAGGATTTCGGAGCCTGCTAGTGGAACTGCTAGACGGATAGAGCTAGAAGTGTCGAGTTTGGGCTTGTTTCATTAGTCGTGATGAGATCTTCTTCCAGAAATATTTTGACTGACCTGATCGAGGATTTCGGAGACTGCTACTGGAACTGCTAGACGGAAAGAGATAGGAGCGTCGAGTTTGGGATCGTTTCATTAGTTGTGATGAGATCTTCTTCCAGGAATATTTTGACTGACCTGATCGAGGATTTCGGAGACCGCTACTGAAACTGCTAGACGGAAAGAGATAGAAGTGTCGAGTTTGGGCTAGTTTCATTAGTCGTGATGAGATCTTCTTCCAGAAATATTTTGACTGACCTGATCGAGGATTTCGGAGACTGCTACTGGAACTGCTAGACGGAAAGAGATAGGAGCGTCGAGTTTGGGATCGTTTCATTAGTTGTGATGAGATCTTCTTCCAGGAATATTTTGACTGACCTGATCGAGGATTTCGGAGACCGCTACTGAAACTGCTAGACGGAAAGAGATAGAAGTGTCGAGTTTGGGCTTGTTTCATTAGTCGTGATGAGATCTTCTTCCAGAAATATTTTGACTGACCTGATCGAGGATTTCGGAGACTGCTACTGGAACTGCTAGACGGAAAGAGATAGGAGCGTCGAGTTTGGGATCGTTTCATTAGTTGTGATGAGATCTTCTTCCAGGAATATTTTGACTGACCTGATCGAGGATTTCGGAGACCGCTACTGAAACTGCTAGACGGAAAGAGATAGAAGTGTCGAGTTTGGGCTTGTTTCATTAGTCGTGATGAGATCTTCTTCCAGAAATATTTTGACTGACCTGATCGAGGATTTCGGAGACTGCTACTGGAACTGCTAGACGGAAAGAGATAGGAGCGTCGAGTTTGGGATCGTTTCATTAGTTGTGATGAGATCTTCTTCCAGGAATATTTTGACTGACCTGATCGAGGATTTCGGAGACCGCTACTGAAACTGCTAGACGGAAAGAGATAGAAGTGTCGAGTTTGGGCTCGTTTCATTAGTCGTGATGAGGTTTTCTTCTGGGAATATTTTGACTGACCTGATCGAGGACTTCGGAGACTGCTACTGGAACTGCTAGACGGATAGAGCTAGAAGTGTCAAGTTTGGGCTTGTTTCATTAGTCGTGATGAGATCTTCTTCCAGAAATATTTTGACTGACCTGATAGAGGATTTCGGAGACTGCTAGTGGATCTGCTAGACGGATAGAACTAGAAGTGTCGAGTTTGGGCTCCTCGATCAGGTCAGTCAAAATATTCCTGGAAGAAGATCTCATCACGACTAATGAAACGAGCCCAAACTCGACACTTCTGTCTCTACGTCTAGCAGTTCCAGTAGCAGTCCCCGAAATCCTCGATCAGGTCAGTCAAAATATTCCTGGAAGAAAACCTCATCACGACTAATGAAACGAGCCCAAACTCGACACTTCTATCTCTTTCCGTCTAGCAGTTTCAGTAGCAGGCTCCGAAATCCTCGATCAACTCAGTCAAAATATTCCTAGAAGAAGATCTCATCACGACTAATGAAACGAGCCCAAACTCGACCATTATATCTCTATCCGTCTAGCAGTTCCAGTAGCAGTCTCTGAAGTCCTCGATCAGGTCAGTCAAAATATTCCTGGAAGAAGATCTCATCATGACTAATGAAACGAGCCCAAACTCGACACTTCTATCTCTTTCCGTCTAGCAGTTCCAGTAGCGGTCTCCGAAATCCTCGATCAGGTCAGTCAAAATATTCCTGGAAGAAGATCTCATCAAAACTAATGAAACGATCCCAAACTCGATGCTTCTATCTCTTTCCGTCTAGCAGTTCCAGTAGCAGTCTCCGAAGTCCTAGATCAGGTCAGTCAAAATATTCCTAGAAGAAGATCTCATCAT
This sequence comes from Agriopis aurantiaria, assembly GCA_914767915.1. Taxonomy (NCBI): domain Eukaryota; kingdom Metazoa; phylum Arthropoda; class Insecta; order Lepidoptera; family Geometridae; genus Agriopis; species Agriopis aurantiaria. The sequence continues at coordinate 18,950,984 of OU611982.1, read as the reverse complement.
GACTAATGAAACGAGCCCAAACTCGACACTTCTATCTCTTTCCGTCTAGCAGTTCCAGTAGCGGTCTCCGAAATCCTCGATCAGGTCAGTCAAAATATTCCTGGAAGAAGATCTCATCAAAACTAATGAAACGATCCCAAACTCGATGCTTCTATCTCTTTCCGTCTAGCAGTTCCAGTAGCAGTCTCCGAAGTCCTAGATCAGGTCAGTCAAAATATTCCTAGAAGAAGATCTCATCACGACTAATGAAACGAGTCCAAACTCGACACTTCTATCTCTTTCCGTCTAGCAGTTTCAGTAGCGGTCCCCGAAATCCTCGATCAGGTTAGTCAAAATATTCCTGGAAGAAGATCTCATCACGACTAATGAAACGAGCCCAAACTCGACCATTCTATCTCTATCCGTCTAGCAGTTCCAGTAGCAGTCCCCGAAATCCTCGATCAGGTCAGTCAAAATATTCCTAGAAGAAGATCTCATCACGACTAATGAAACGAGCCCAAACTCGACACTTCTAGCTCTTTCCGTCTAGCAGTTCCAGTAGTAGTCTCCGAAGTCCTCGATCAGGTCAGTCAAAACATTCCCGGAGAAAGATCTCATGATGACTAATGAAACCAGCCCAAACACGACACATCAGGCCTTCCCCGTCTAGCAGTTCCAGCAGCAGTCTCCGAATTCCACCATCAGCTCAGTCAAATCATTCCTTGACTAACAATTCTCACTAAGACTAAAAAAACGAGCCCAACCTTGACTTATCTCGCTTTCCCTATTTAGCAGTTTTAGCAGTCTCCGAACTCTACCATCAAGTTAGTAGAATCATACCAGGAGTAAGAATAAACTATAATATAATAGGTAAAATATTTGGTGCAAAAAAGAAACATAAAATATTGAAACGTACGACGAAAGTAAATTTTAATAATTAAAACTAGCAAGTTGGTTTGATTGAATTATGGTTTGTTTGTTCTCCGTCGTCCCGTCGCTGTGTGCGTCTGGGCCGTGCGCGTGTAGTAGTACGACTTTTATACCTACGCATTATTCAAAGGGAGGGTCCCTTTGCATAATGCGTAATGTTATGATAAAAAATTTAGTCCAAAAATATCTACATAGTACTAGATTTGAACCGGGCATTCGTGGTTTACCAGCGCGGTGCCAGACCACTAGGCCAACAGAGCTTTGCTGTGGACCGACGAAATTACTTGTCTTTAGCTGTGTATAAGTGAAGGTCGTCACGTTTCTGCGAGATTCACGCGGTGCGCCCCGCTGTAGTCGGCCGCCACTGCCTCTGCTTCACCCCCTCAAAAACATAAAAGTCAGCTAGTCACGGCGCCTTAATAACAATCTTATTATTCTGTAATATTTAAAATATTTTCTTTCCTGACACCTTATTTTTCCATAACGTATTTAATTATATCATTTGCTAAGCTTTTATAATAATCCGCGAATACTCATGATATAAAAAAGGTGCACATATCGGAACTGTATTAAGTATTAAAAATGTGTTGGTGTTTCTGTATGAAATTAATAAATAAATAAGCTTGTTATAAATTAAACATTAGTAGACAGCCGACACAGGCCCGTTCTACCAGGGAAAGTTGAGGAACAGTTGCTACGTCATGTGAAAACGCCGTTCACATAGTAACTAACAAGTACTAGTGGTTACTAGAAGAACTATACGTAATATCAATAGGCAGTTTGTTTACCAACAAACTGCAATAAATATATATTTTTTTATTTTTTTTATTTTGTTTTTGAGGTGTTTTCGTTTCGCATCTAGAGCGCGCCAGCCTTGGTCGTCAAATGTGTACTACATAGCGGTATGCTATTCTTATCATATGCATCTACTACTGGCGAGGATCGAGCGAGCGCCAACAAAACATACTCATGGGCAAGCGTGCCCCATCTTAGAACGCGCTAGTCCATTTTATCATTAAAAAAAACTTGAGATGGTTGACACAATGTCGCGAGAGATAGTGCCTTCTGTGAACCCTACCTACAGATGAGAATGTTGTGTGTTCAGTTAGTCCCTCTCCATGTAGTAGCCGCCAGCAGAAGTATCTGTGTAAGGAGTATGGAGGTGGGTATATATCGGCCCCCTTGACACGTCCGTCAACGGCGAACCTGACTGGCGCCGGTTATGAGCGCGTACATGGCTCGCAAAACCAAACTTAGTTTTAAAGGTCCTGTTGCAAGGCGCACAGTGCAACTGACCAACAGCATTGTATGTGTAGGTGTAACAAAGGCTTCGGACGGGTCTTAATAATAAGGCGTTTTTTTAATTGATTGGCGTGAGTATAGTAACCGTCTATCTCGCTGTTGGCGAACGCGTAGGTGAACCACTCGCGCAGCGTCTTGAACTGCGGCGGGAAGATGAGCGCGCGCGTCATGCGGCACACGGTGCCCATGGACTGGTGGCCGGCGGCGGAGCCCGACCCGCCCAGCGACGCCGTCAGCGACTGCACCACGTGCACCTCCAGCGAACCTGCACAACACAACATAAGATCATTTATTCACATACCGAACACACACATATATATATCATTGCTTACAAGCAATAGTACCCATGCGGTGCACGCATGACTCTAAACATTAACAAAATATTAACAAACATAAACTAAACACTTATTTATGAAAAACTTTTACTTTATTTACATTACACGTGTAAGGGATACATTGCTATCACTTGGGTCTAGTATAAGTTATATTAACTAAGCAGGGCTCCAAACTCGGCTAGGCCAGTCTCTTGGTGACCCGTGACCCGTAAAAGATTTGTCTATATTTGATACTCAAATTCCTTTTTGTACTTAATGCGACGTTGAAGCGGAAATACACTAGATTCGTCAAAAAACTTTTGAAGACGAACTTTACACAACAGTATATGAAGCGTGGTCGGTAACTGACCGTTGTCGTCAGCGACCTGCTGCGCCTCGGTCGCGAAGCTGATGGCGGGCTCCTTGAGGCTGAACAGCGCCCACGACTTGGCCTTGAAGCTGTTCCCGTGGAAGCACGCGAGCGAGATGTTGGTGCCGTGCAGCTCCATGGTGCCGCCGAGCACCGTGCCTGCACAGTCAACTAACACTTCAACTATTATGCAGCAAACAAACATTAAGAGTGAGATTTTTTATCTTTTGGTCCAGGGTTGCGCGGAAAGGGGCCAAAAGCCAAAGCGAGTCCGTTATACACAATTTTATGAGCAACTTTTACTACGGAACCAACCAGCATTGAAAAAATAAAAAAAAAATTGCTTACATATTTTGTCGAGTGTGAATGACTGTTTTTTTATGAGACATCTGATATTTTTTTAGTGAGTGATTATGAACAAAACAACAGGTGAAATGGGACTATATCGGTTCAAAGAAACTAGGACGGTGTAAATAGAGGCGTAGGTAACAAAAATTTGGTACTTTGTTGCATTTCATAGATCTGGAAATTCTGCGGTAAAAAAAAGTTTGGTTACTATTCGCCCTGGGGCCTTACGGGTCATTGCGGGCTCGAAACAGCGCAATGCGAACATCACGCGAACGTGAACCTTGACGCGCCGAGATACGGTTTGCGGTCGCGCAACTTTTCGCATCACCTAAACAGAATCGCTTAAAACAGGTAGCCTTTAAGGCCCCAGTTTTACATTAACAATGTCTAAAAAGTATTAACATATAATGTGCAGATCTCGTCGAAATCTTGTTGGTTCCAAGGGTTTTTGACATATACATATAGAAGTTTAGTATAAAACAGACAAAAAGTACAGCAAACTAAAACAGATATGAAACGGAAAGCGAACCAAAAGAAGAGCAAGCGTACCGTTGGCTGGTAACGGGTTGGGCAGCGTGTTGAGCTGCATACCGGATATGAGATGCAGCACCTTCTGCCAGTGCCGGTGGTGGCGGAGCTCTGTCTGCGGCGGCTGCTCGCCCGCTGACGACGACGCCTCTGTTACATAAACGAATATCTAGTTTGATCAGCTCGAAGGACCAGAATGAAATATTTATTCTGACCACCCATATCACACAAAAGAGTACTTAATTGCTAAGTCATCATCATCATTTCAACCGTAGGACATCCACTACTAGACAGGCCTCCCCCATCGATCTCCAAAAGGGCCGGTTGGAAGCGGCCTGCATCTAGCGTTTTCCTGCGGTCTCTTTTACGTCGTCTGTTTTACGTACGGATGCTGCGCTTACTGGTCCGTGGTCTCCATTCGAGAACCCCCATCTGCCATCTGTCTGCGTGATATGTGTCCTGTCTACTGCCACTTCAACTAGCTAATCCGGTGGGCTATGTCGGTAACTTTCGTTCGTCTATGGATCTCTTCATTTCTGATTCGATCTCGAAAAAAAACCCCGAGGCTAGCCCTCTCCATAGCTCGTTGTGCAACTTTGAGCTTGCTTATGAGGCCCATAGTGAGAGACCACATTTCATTGTCATGTCATCACTGGCAACACTAACTGAAGATGTGTAATCTAGTATTGGAACTGGCCGTCAAGTATAAATTATGAAAATTCAAGTGGATTAGATTGATACACAGTTGGCAGTATCGAGATAACTTAGGATTTGTGATCATTACACCTTTTAGAACCTTGAGAAAGGCATTGCAAGGTTTCAAACTCAATCCTAAAGCTCATTAGTGCTCCTTCCTTCCATTCAGAAGTGACAGAACAAAGACAAGAGACTCACGCTCTCTCCGATCTCTCCTCGAGTTGGTGTAGTTGGGATGCAGCGAGCTGAAGACGCGCTTGCTGGACTTGAACTGCTGCGTGAAGAACTCCTCGAGCTTGAGCTGCATCTTCAGCAGGTCGGGCGTGGTGCTGCGGCTCATCAGGATCTGCAGCTGGTGCCAGGACAGCTTGCCGTGCGTCAGGATTATCGCCGGTCTGGGGACAAAACAATTCTCAATGCCATGCAAGACACTACCAACCCTGTCAAAAGGAGAATATACAGCAAGAAATTGAGCCCAGAGTACACACTAAATGGAAGAAGTTAGACGTTTGACGACACCTGACACTTATACCATCTTCCAGTGCATCAATTGTGTGGTGAAACATATACTATAAGCACACCAAACTCAGATTGGGGAGTAGTTCTCAAGTGTTAGAGCATACAGTTAGGTGCTTGAAGACAAAGATTGAATTTGAAGGTCCAATGCATATATTTGTCTTTAAGATAAGCAACTATGCAGGCAAACACAAAGGAAGGTAGGCCTTGGACACGTTCCGAATCAACGCTAACAGCATCAACGACGCATCTTTTTCGTACAGTGTGGATTCTCGTTGGGATAGTGGCGTTGTTAGCGCCGGTGGCATGAATGAAATGCGCCCCTGATTCAAAGTGGGGGTGATAAGACCTGCCTGACGTGCCCCAGGTTCCTAGGTAAGTGAGTCACCTGGCTGTGGGTTTGTGCAGCTGGCTGGCTGTAGTTCTGTTCCGGGCGAGCCACTCGTCCCGGAGCGCAGCTTGCAGGCGAGACACTCGCGCCAGTAGCACCGGGGTGCCCATGTATTCCAGTCGCAGTTCCAGCGCGGCGAGTCGCACGCCGCACACGTGGCCCGGGTTGCAGCCTGGCTCTTCTTCGATGTGGACTGAGGAACGACGTCACATTAGTTAATGCACGTTCAGGGCATGTCGAGCTTATCTGATGATGGAAGCCAGGTGGTGAATGGCTGCTAGTAAACTCCTAGTGTTTAGAGTTATTTGGTTTATTTTAACAAGTAACCGTATCTACGGTAATTAATAATTATGAATAATTTCAGAACGTCAGCGACCCTGATATGTATGTATATCCCATAATCACCGTATGTGTCTATGGAGGAGAGCGATATGGCGCCCCCGACGATGCCGCCGCGCGCGTCCAGCTCGGAGCCCGCGAGCGCGACGCCCACCAGCATGTTCCTGTGGCCCGTGCTGCCGATGCTCAGCCGCCCGGTGCAGTTGAAGTCTCGACTCTGCCAGCTAACACAAACCACTCATTTTACATTGAAAAACTCGGCTATAACACTGACCACCGGTATAGCTCAGTGGTAGCATATTATGTCTCACGTATGAGAAAAAGTCTTTAAAGGCGAGTTAATAGTCCTTAAGGGTCGGCAACGTATTTGTTATGCCTCTGGTGTTACAAATATCCATAGGCAACGGTGACTGCTTACCATCAGGCGGCCCATCTGATTGATACCTATGGCATAATTAGTTTAATTGCCGGGCAGATGTTTGAATGATGAATTGAAATATCTGCGGTCTTATTGCGAAAGTTTGGTGGGAATCGTATGGCGCTCAAAGTCATACATTTAATTCGCGCCTAGGATTTTTAGCCCACCCGAAAAAGGTTATGCTGAAATTTTTTACCTTTGGTTTACGGCGAGGTAAAGGATGAGCAGTCAAGTGGTTATATCGTCATTGTCTGTTTCTTACACGAGGGATAAAACGTGGAAAGTCAATTTGACAAGACTGAGCGCAGCTAGTAATGTACAAAGGGTTGTTAGGTTAATAGTTGGTGCATGGCGGCTGACCTGACGTTCCCCATGACGTTGCCCATGTTCATGTGCACGTTGAGCCGCGTGAAGTTAACAGCGAACAGAACCAGCGTCTCCCACGCCGCGCTCGCCACCGGGCTGTCTTCTTTCATATCTGGATGCAATTTAATCAAAATATAAAGATCGTCATATTTTCATACTCATACTCTTTATTCGTAACACAAGTTACATGTAATGGTGTATTCCTAATTTTCTAGAGATACATTTTACTTTTATGTGACAAGTGCCTTTATTAACTAAACAAAATACAAGCTAATATTATCACTACAAATACAGTTTGACTGTTAGTTTTACTTGTGGCTGGGCTGACAGAAACAGAGGGCTGTTTTACTTGCGATTATCTAGGCTTTCCACCTAGGTTTTCATGAATAAAATTATTTAAAAAACTAACTTTTAAACTTTTCCGTTTTGAACACACGAAATTTAACACTTTTAAATATCTATCGAGACTTATCGCGCGTTATTTTATTTAGGTAAAAATATCCTTTCGCTCGACGATCCGACCATTTTACAACAATGTTATTTTGAATAAAGCAGTTGTTATGATGTGTTTAAAAAAAAAATATATAGATCTAGCTTTGGCTAGCAACTCGCCTGATGGTAAGCGACGGTGTGCCCGAGGATTAATTAATTAGACTAGGAACCTCTTTAGGGTGTTACTTTTACCTTTTGGTTTTTGGTGATCAACAGTCTTAGTTTTCTCTCTCTGAGGTAGCACCGGCGAAACTGGCACGGTGTTGGTTGGGTTTCTGAAAAGAAGCATAGATAAGCATCGTTTGTCATCATGCAGTTTTCGAATTGAAATCATGCAGGCGTGTCTAAGATCTATGATTTGTTGCACTCGTTATGGCTTTGTCAAGATTAAAATTAATAATCTCGCTCAGTGAACGGCGAGACAGAATCTTGTCTTGATGCAGTGCAAGAAAGGGTCGGCAACGTAGTTGTGATGCCTCTGGTGTTTCAATTATCCATAGGCGACGGTGATTGCTTACGATCAGGCAGCTCGTCTGCTGGTTTGCCACCTATGGAATAAAAAAAGAAGAAAAAAGAGACTAGTCCAGCCGGGGTGCAGGGCAAGGATATCAATTGGGCTTCACGAAAGGCGAAAATCGCATCGCAAAGTAGAGAATTTTGCCAAGCCTCGATGGAGGGCGAGGATCTCGGCTAGTCTCAGCGGGGCTAGTCGGCGGGTCACCTGTGGCGCGTGTCGTGCAGGCTCAGGTCGCCGAGGAACATGCGCCGCACGATGGTGCGCCGGTACCAGGCGCGCGGGAACGCGAGGATCTCGCCCAGCCGACGCATGTCGTACTTGAACCAAGCGCTGCCCACGTCCACGATGGCTGCAACATTATACACATGAGATTGATACAAGGAACTATACCTTAGCTGGAAAGTGTACCTAAAATCCCACATATTAGGCCTTAATTGTTTTGGCCATGCCTGCCATAAAGGGACAGAGTGCGCCTACATTAGCTATATAATCAATTAGAATCTGGGTGTCTTCAAGTCGAGAGTGAATCAGTTTCTTCTAGGCAAGCGTGCTCCATCGTAGACCACATCGTCACTTAATACCAGGCGAGATGGCAGCAAAGCGCAAGCATATTATTAAAATAACGGACCCTTTTTTGACTAATATTTCAGTATACTATTTTGATCTTTAAGTATTGTTCTATACTTCATTATAGAAGTCGATTTATTTTATCAAATTCTATCAAATTGGATATAAGACCCTCGATGGCAGCATCCAAGGCTGACTGATAGTGAACAAGGCTGACTGAGGGTGAATAGAGTCCTCAAAGGTAGGCAACGCACTGACAATGCCCCGGGTATTGTAGGCGGCGGTGACCACTTACCATCAGGTGGCCCGTTGCTTGTTTGCCACTTATTCTATTAAAAAAAAACACTAAAAAAGCTCAAGTATTAAGTTTTCATTTCTACATGAAGACGTAGTCCCATAAGGACTACTCTCCATCTGCATCAGGAATACTCACTGGAGAACCTAACGATGGGGCTTGGACTACTCCTGATTCAAGTTAAAACTGTTTCCTCGACTGCGATAGGTACCGTGGAATTTTTCAAAATCCAAGGAGTTCTTCCGCTCCAAATCTGATAAAGGAAATCACTCCTTCGAGGAAGTGCTTCAACCAGGCCTTATAACACTTACTGGAGAATCTGACAGTGGCCTTGGACTGGTCTTGATCCAAATGGAAGTCCAGTTTCCTTGACCGAGAGAGGTGAAACTTCACAAACTCCACGTTAATGGAGAGCGAATCCTTGCGTTCGGAGTCTGACAGGGGGGACCACTGGGCTTCCTTCAGGGAGGACTTCTTTCCGCCGTATGGATGGAACATGTTCACTGAGAAGTCGGCCAGGCACCCGGTGACGGATAGGCCGCCCATTGCGACTGCTGGCTCCGCCATTTCCCTGGGGATAAAGTATATTTGTTTAAATTTATCCGGTCCATTTTTCTATCGGACGGTCAGGGCGGGCACGCGTATCTGGTTTCATGGTTAGCATTCCAAAAACCCGAACATAACGCTTTGATTCCACTTTTATTGTGCGAACCGCTAGAATGTAAAATGCGCTGCCTGAATGGATCTTTCCGATAATTACAATATAAAACAGCACTTTATTGACACCATAAGAAGGACATTACAAGAAGAAAACATTAGTTAGAGGCATAAAAGGCGGTCTTATCAATAAAAGCGATCTCTTCTAGACAACCTCATCACAACCCCACCCACAATGTGGGTGTCTTCAAGTTGCGAGTGAATCAGTTTCTTCTAGACAAGCATGCTCCATCGTAGACTGCATCATCGCATTACATCAGGCGATGTGGCGGTCAATCGCAAGCCTATTCAAATAAAAAAATTATCCAGACGGAGTCATTTGATTAGTGAATAGGCATGATGACTAATATTTGTTTATTACCTCATAAAAAAGCTGATCATAAATAGAGCACATCAACATAAACAAAATTAAAATTAGTTCAAAAATTAATAAGATATAAGCATTTTAATTTCATGCTAGACAGAGAGCGCACTATACTGAGCCGTGACGTCACGGCTCAGGAGCGCCATACAAATGCTATACTAACACACGTTTTGCGAAAAAGGGATAGAACATCCCCTCCCTATCCCCACCTAAAACTTTAAATACTCATAATCTCAGAGATTTATCATCCAATTCAAATTATTTTTTCAGTATGTGTAATGTATTTACTTATATTCATCGTTAAGCGGGTTATTTGTAATAAATTAAACATTAGGAATCATGCCTATTGTGGTGGATTTAAACTTGAGCAGGAAGATAACTCACTCGTCTCCCGCTCGCTTGGAGCTGAACACGATCTGCAGACTGGGCAGCTGCAGCAGGCACTCGACCCTTGAAGCCGGCAGACAACTGAACCGGAAGGTGCTGGGCTGCATGTGGAAGTGCACGATGACGTCCACCGGAAACGACGCGTACACGTATTGGCCGTATGACGCGCCCTCAGCGGAGCGGGACCGGTCGCCACTCTCCGCATCTGGAATATAGATCCTCGCTAGACTACTCTGATTCTAATACAAATATATTTAAATTAGAATAATTTTAGTTTAATGAATGGCACAAAAATGCTCTCATAACTCATAATTTTTACCAATAGCAGGGCATCCCTGATATGTTGCCAACTTTTAAAGACTCTATTAACAGCCCTTTTGAAGAATTCCATCATCTCCGATAGAGAGTGTCCAAACACATAACGTGAAAGTATTATGTATGCTAGTTAATTACTGACCTGGAGTATGCGTGGTGAAAGATGCCTTGGTTGGTATCGGCTCGAGAGTTTGCTCCAAGAACTCCAGTATGTGGGGGCTGATGATGGTCTCTTCGGGAATGCTCTGCACTGTGATCCAAGCGAACAGAGCGGCTTTCTTGCTGGCCACCTTGCGCGCCGCACCCTGCCCCAGGGGGGAAGGTGACTCGTCTGGCAAAGTCTTCGATTCGTAGTGTACCTGTGATTAAAAGAAATTAGACATTGAATACTGTAAGATTTATGTAAGAGGAAAACTTAAACTGAGACTTGGTGCTTGATAACTCGCTGCTGAACAAGCTGTTGAAAGATGGCAATGGAGTATTGTGAAATCGCACACTGCGTTTTACATGATCTTTTTTGCCTAAATATGTGGAATAGCTCCCTCCTGCCCCTGGTGTTACAGGCATCCATAGGCCACGGTATCAACCATCAAGCCTGACCTTTAGCTTGTTGGCTATCTATGGCATAAAATTACTGCATCAAACTTCCGCAACAGCACATTACAGATGTAGCTGGTCAAACGTATCTAATGGACAAATTTGAAAAATGAGTTTAGATACACTTCAGGGTATCAAAGCAATTTGGACAATTGATTTGATACTTGCATGCAATTTTCACCTGTTTATACATTTTTGAGCATGTTGTGGTCGAAGATCAATATGTTACCTTGAGGTCTAGTCCAGGCACTCGGAACACGGTGAGGTCCAGCACGGGCTGGTGGCGCGCGGCGGTATGCTTGCGGCGCGCGGTGGGGGACCCACCAGAGCCACCCGCGCCCCCCTCCGCCAGACCGCCCGATGCACTGCGACCAACGCGCATGCGGGACCCGCTTCTATGATAGCGATCAAATTGGTCAATGAGCTATAAATACAATTTAACTCATTAGCGGTATGCGTCGACTTTACTGGAATGAAACTACGCTCATTTAGATATAATATGCTGATATTTGTATTGTACGCTGATTGGTCCACTCAAGACAGCAGTACTGCAGTATCATTGGTGGGCGGACATTTCAATAACCGCTAAAGTATCGACAAAAAGTCTTCTTGCACTAGGTGTTTTCTGGCTAGGAAGTCGCTATAAGTAATCCTATGCAGGCTTGTAAATACTGCACTGGCAGAGAAGATCCCTATTGTACTCACATTTTCATATCGTCTTGTGAAGCGTGTGTGGTGTCCTTAGTGTGCAACACACACTTGCCACTGTTGATGTACACCTTCACGTCTAGTTCGAAGTCGATGTTCGGCTCTGCGGTGTGCGCCTTGCCGTGCTTGCCGTCCGAACTCGGCTGCCCTTCCGACGATATACTGCCCGAATTATTCTATTGTTACTTTCTAGCACTGGATGTGACGTTTTATTACTGGCTGGTTTTATTATTATTTTAGTACTCCAAATCTTATCTCAAATTGTCGTCAAATATGGCACCACTTGGATTGAAATTTTTAGCATTAGGATTTTCTAGGCAAGCGTGCTCCATAGTAGACCGCATCACCGCTTAACATTAGGCGAAAATATCAAACGTAAGCCTATTTTTATCAAATTTCGCAAATAGGTTGGTAAGCGGTTATGCGGTTTTCTTAATTTTCCACCCTTAGAAGTAGAATATTTCAGAAGTGTAGCGTATAAAAAACATTAAAATAGCGAAGATATCGCTGTTTTTACCCTTCGGTGCTCGGCGACAAGCTTTCTACATTGTGGGTTTCAACCAACCAGCTAGGTGAACCATAATGCTATTATTTCCTCCAATAACAGTACCCACACCCTGGACTGTGTCTAGTTTGTACGTTTTATCTTTGTCATTATTTTATGTCAAATAAAGAACTTTTAAAATTAAACAAAATCACCCACACCCTGCGTCGGTGCCGGGGTCTCAGGCCGTGCTAACGTCATTACTTTATTTAAAGTGTAATATAACCTTCCTAAGCCGTGGTAGCCCATTTGGGAGACCGCTAGACTTGAAAGCGTGAGGTCGCAGGTTCAAACCCCGGGCCCGTACCAATGAGCTCTTTGGAGCTTATGTAGGGATTTTCATACCACTGGCTTTTCGGTGAAGGAAAACATCGTGAGGAAGCCTGCATACGTACGGAGAAGGAATTCATTGGCGTATGTGATTCCACCAATCCGCACTGGACCAGCGTGGTGGATATGGCCCAATCATCCTTTCGGGGGTAGGCTAAAAGTCCAGCAGACTAAAAGTCCAGCAGAGGATTGTTAAAAAGCTGATTATGGTGATGATGATGATAACCTTCCTACGCCTAGCTCCTATCAGCTGGAGTACCTGTAGTCCGGCTTCCTCCGCAGCTGCACAAGGTGCAGCTCCTCGGGCCAGGGGTCCGCGTGCGCCGGCAGCGAGCTCTGCCGCGGCATGCCCCCGCCCTGGAACCGCACCGCGCGGCCCGCGCTCGACGCCGCCCCCGTCGAGCCGCGCAGCGACGCCGTCCGAGACGGACCGGACGGTGATGTTGCTGTAGATGAGATCATACTTTACATTTCTCAAAGGATTTATCATTGGACCCCGGTATGTCCTAAAACTGCAACTAGAACCACCGGAGGATGGGCAGCGGCGTCTTATTAGTACACGGTGAACGTACTGCGATCCCCAAGCCACCTGCCAAGCGTAGGGATTATGACAACACCTTCTCTAGGAGGGAGACCTTTGTTCAACAGTGGACGTTTACTGGCTGATGATGTGATGGGTGAAAGGATTTTAGAGTCCTCTACATCATTTTCTTCGTCTTGATGATAGTATTTGACAACAGCGACCACGCAGGAGGTGCGAGTTTTGAAGAAGTCTTATGCGAGTCTCCTACATTATCTTCTTTCTTATATAATTATTATGGAGTCCATCTAATTATTATGAAGTCTTTACAATAATTATGGATGTCGTCCTATTAGCCGATCAATACAACCTAATAAATACTTATGCTACTGCGGGGCATATTATTTTTTTCTTTACATGATCACGGTTTGAACACCGGTTTTGCGGCCCATCATTTGCGTTGGTCTTTTACAGGCAGTTGTAAAATCGTTGCCAGACATTTTGTAGTTCAACCTTTGAAGACTTTGCCAGAGACAAGCCCCTCACCAGGCTTGGCCTTGAGACGTAAAAAAGTTACCATAATATTCAGGTTGGGGTCTACCCCACAGTAGAATACGTAGTGTACTCACCAGGCCTGGCCAAGCCATCACTCTCCATGGAGCTCCAGCTGCCGCCCTCGATGATGTCTGCGAGGCGCGACTCCTCGTCGGGCAGCAGCAGCGTCTCGCCCGAGTCGCCAATAGCGCCCGACGTCATACTCAGGTTGGGTTCCACTATCACACTAAAAGAACATGTGTTTATGATTGAAACTTGCTCAAGAACTTTATTGGAAGACATTGGTATAATCAACTTTATTACTATTGACAACAGGGTGCATTAATGTTTGTATTACCCTTCGAAATCCTTCCTCTCGACGGGCGGAGTCTGCACGACGAACGATCGACTCCTATTCGAGCCGAGGCCAAGCTTGCCCTTTGTGATGGAACTGGCGCGAACACTTTGTCGTCGTAGCTTTTGGATCATATCCCTAAAAAAGAAAACACCATTTAAAGAGGTCACACAGGAACTTATATTTGCAAGGATAAGGTGGATACGATTGGGCGGTTCTCAATAGCATTAGATCGTGGAAAGTTGACACATAGGGCAATAATACAATAGGTCTTACAATGATTTTCATAGACCAAATATCATCCACGGCCTTGCACCATGAAGGACATTCGGTTTCAAACCTACGTCAGACATTCTAAGATTGTTGTTACCTCCTGAAGTCCTTGAAGAGCAGAGCCTCCAAGTCATGCAGCCTCCTCATCTCGTACTCTACAGTAGAATGGCTGGCGCCGAGGGTTCGTAGGTCGTTGATGATCTTGGCCTGTTCGTTCATTTCCTTCTCTATGAGCTTGGAGCGCTTCTTAGCGTCGAGGCTGGTGTCGAACACGAAGGCAGGCAGGTGGTCTGTGTACTTGCGACGGAGGATTATGCTCTCCTGGTGGGGGAAAGAGATAGATTGACCTATAATCGACTATGATGGCGTGGACGCAAGTAACTTCTAGAGCTTATAGAATTCGTTTCTCAATGCAGATATATTTAGGGGTTATTTACTGTAATTAAGACCGTTTCGTTTATTTACCAGAGGTTATCACGATAAATAGCCCGTATGTAATTATACAACTGCAGTGAACCACCGTGTTAGGATAATTTAGAATAGAGTTTTGTTCTTCAAGATTGAATCTGCTATTTTGATTTTTGTGTAGTTGTGGAAATCATCGTCATCATCATCATCATCATTATGAGCCAATCATGTTCCCACTGCTGGGACCCTGGCCTTCTCTCAGGGAGAGGACGGGATCTAATCCACCATGCTGGCCCAGTGCATGTTGGTAAATGTCATAGCTCTTTGAACTTTTGAGGTTCTTGGACATATTGTGGTAAAATAGATGGCGTTAAAAGTTTGTTTAACGAAATATATGAAGTTGTGAGCGGACACTGCATTAATAAGGTCAGCGGGAAAAAAATAGTGCTAAATAAAATGTAACTTTTTCCAATATTACCTGCGAATCTTTGCTATTGTCCGCTTCGTCGTCCATATCACTCTCGTAGTCCATTTTCAATGGATCTTCTTCTTCGAAACCTGATCACAAAAACTTTGTTAGGACACTGACTTTTAACTGATAATTTCACTAATTTGCCAAGGGAATATTTACCGGTGAGCATAGTGAGAGTGTGCCCTAAGGCCGAAAGTTCCTTGCCCACGTTCACGTCTAGGTGTATGTCGACGCCTTCCATTTGCCATGACACGTTCAGGAACCACTTGGCATTTTCTGGAACAATGACATTACATTAATAAAGTTTATAAAGGTAAGTGAAGGCCCTTTTCACTGTCTTACAGTATCTGAGGTTTTGTCTGTGAAAACTTAAACATGGAGACATTTCGTCACAAACGTCTGTCTGGTCTGAGTGTGGTGCTTACCGTTATGCTTGGCAGCAGTAGTCCGGCTGCAGACTTCATACGTGCCCTCCGACACGCAGCACACGTTGATAGACGACTCGTCCGGGCTCGGCTTCCAGTCGTCTAGAGATGTCTCGAAGTCGTCTGCGAACCTGCACAAATTATACGTGTGTAAAAGGCTTTACATATCTACTAAAATGTTTGATAACAAATCTACATGCTCATCTTTATATATAAAAATGAATCTCTATTTACCTTGGTCACGCCATAACTTGAGAAAGACTTGACAGATTTCATTCATATTTTTTTTTAGTTTTCTATTACTTTGTGGAAGGTTCTTACGGAAAGAAAAATTACGAAAATTGTGCAGAAAATTGGAAAATTTTAGCTTTGCTCATTTGACAGACAGGACGTCTGTCGGTCAGCTATTAGTTTAATATATTTGTCAGTCACAAAAGTTCCCTCTGCGGCATAGAAGTTCCCTAACCTTCTCCATTTCACTCCAAATTTTTACAAAAATATAGACAAAGAAAGTAAGAAAATAACCTAGGTGAACAAATCGCCACCATGCTGCAGGATCCCCAGAATGCTGGCAGCATTGCCCCGCTGGATTGCGAGGCTTAATTTTTGAGTAAAATATGCCCAGCTCTGGGATCCCCCGAGGCGAGAACCAATCTGGTCGAAATGTCTTTATAAACCTTTTTTGTATCGGACGACCACAGGCCTAGGTTCTTTACAGCTAGTGCGAGAAACTCATAATGCGCGCTAAATTGTGCAAATTCTGTATATATTTTTAGTAGTAATAGTTTTATCGATAAGTTGTATATAATATCCTTATGCTTTGTAATTGTTGTACGAAATAAATATTTGGAAAAATATAGACTGCATATTTTTGTATCTCCTTTTTTCTCTTCCCTTGTTATATTTTTTATCAATTCAACAAATGGTACGTATCACTCCATAGAAGCATAAACTGTGTGAAGCCAAAAACAAACAAAAAAAAAACAATTTAAGTTTCAGGATGCTTATTCACAATTCAAATACAAATCTCTTGGTAAAAAAATGCTGATTGTTCATGTATAATGGATATACCTCTCCTTCTCCCTTCAAGCTATCACCTTCCCTCCCACGCCCGTAATTCTGTTCCTCATTGTCGTAATAGAATAGGCTTATGTATATTTACCTGAGACAGAGCCCCACGAAGCGTCCTTTAGACACCAGAGCGCCCGAGGAGCAAGCACTGATGCTTGTACTTTCTAGCGTGACTACTACGGCGCCGCGAGACTCCGCTTCGTAGTTGCACCGCCCACCCCATGTCGCCTGATTACATAAATAACAGTTAAAAGATGCCAGCGTCACTTTATTCCATAACTTTACTGTTGTTAGTACACGTGACGTGATAGATATGTAAACTTCATCAGTATAAAATACACAAAAGAAAAAGAACGACTCCATCTTTCCGTCTTTGCTTTAGAATGCTAAATTCTTCGGTTTCCATGAGTTTGAGCTGCCAGTAAATAGAAACATCGTGGTTGAGGGAAAAAAAGCGTCATTCCGCTAGAGAAAATATGAGACAACAAATATCAATCTGGGTAAAATCAGTAGCGCATAATAAGCATGCATCTTTATGCAGAACTTTTCAAATATTGAACATATTGCCATAATGGTAAGTGGGTTTACCATAGGAGGTTGATTGAGCGGCAAACAGATTCCTATATCGTCCACGTTCAGTTGAAGGAACAGCGTGCTGAGATTCGGCGTCGTGATTTGTGAAGTTAATTGAACCTGCAACAGAAACCATCCGTCGTGAAATGGCAAAATAAGGTCGCAAATGAATTGCAGGTATAATCATGGTAAAAAGGTAAAGTCAACAATTTAATAGGGAACAATTTTACACTGAAGAACAATGTTGGAGGCTATTTGGCAGGGAGTACATGTTTGTTTGAGTTAAGCCATCATATTCAACCGACTGCGAAAAAAGAGTTCTCAATACGACTGTTTTTTTTGTATATTGCGCTATATCTTCGCCACCTATGAACCGATGTTTTTTTATTTATTTATAAATCCTAATTAATATTATAAAAGCGAAAGTAACTCTGTTACTTTTCACGACTTAACGGCTACGCCGATCTTAACTAAATTTGGCAGGAAGGTAGTATGCATCTTGAGGATCAAAATAGGGTACTTTCTCCCCCAGTAATAGGTGGGCCGATTTTAAATTTGAAGAAAATATCTTACTTCTTAGGGTGGAAAATTAGGGGATATTGAACTTCCTGTGAAGTTGGTTGTAATTTTTTTGTAAAGTTGTATTAATTTTACATCAAAACTTTTCTTTTACCTTTTCAAAGACCTGCTGCGTAGCCGTAAGGACCTCCTTGTTCAGATTGAGCCGCTTTTCGTTCCAGTACTCGTACGCGTTCTTATAGTTGAGCCAGACGAGGATAGCCTTGTCGACCGCTACCGGCTGGATGTATATGAGGGGCCGCTTGAGAGTTATCAGGACGACTTCTTTGTCTTCGCCACAGCCGATCTCGTCCTGGAATGCGTTGCGCATCGCTGGGAACAAAATACATGGTTTTATGACTGAATTATATGTTACGGCGGATTCACTAAGAAATAATAGTGAATTCAAAAAGTAATAACTAAAGGAACCCCCAACTCTTGAATACCCCAAACAAAAATCTTTTTTTATACAGTAATTTTTTTTACTTTTGCGATTTGAACATTTACATGTTCTAAATGTTTATCAGGGCTTATCGGGTCTTTTTTTTAAATACGTCTTTGTCTTTGATCCAGTGTGAAAATGCTAATACGTACAAGCGTCTAACTTGGCATGATTAGAGTCATCATCATCAGACGTCCACTGCTGAACATAGGCCTCCCCCTTTAACCTCCACACTGAACGACAGCCTGCCTCTTGCATCCACTGGATGCCAGCGTCGTCAGTCCATCTGGTGGGAGGCCTACCTACGCTGCGTCTTCCGGTTCGTGGTCACTACACTAATCACGATTATAGTACACATTCTAAATTAAAACAACAAATAATATATACTGGCCAAGTACGAGTCGGTGACAAATTTCTGTTCACCAAAATTAAGCAACGTCGTGCGCGGTTGGTATTTGGATGGGTGACCGCCTGACCATAATAATAATAAGCAGGTGCCGTACCTCATGCATAATTGGCAGGTGCCGTACCTCATACCATAGATCTGTTATCCCATCCACAAGTTGTTCACCTCAATAGCCTAGACATTTTATATCCTATACTGTACAATAGTTTTATAATCCATTTTATACACATTCAATAATATTGTATTTTATATTCAACGGGGCCTCTTGGTGTTGGCTTGGGCCCCACCAATGCCTACCAAATGTCCGGGCTAGACCCGTGTTTATATTGAAATAAAGTGAAATAATAATAATAATATATAACTGACCATGATGTTGTATTTTGCACTTCTTTTTGTACTTTAGTAGTTAAAAATTTAAGTGGTGGTACGAAACCCTCAGTGCGCGAGTCCAACTCGGACTTGGCCGGTTTTTTGTATTCGATCACATATTTTAGCTATGTGAAGCTTTTTATAATAAATATTTAGATTTTCACAAAAATAGCAATGTAATGATAATAAATACTCAATAAAAAAAATTGAACCGTCGCCATTTTTGGGTGTGTTTGCTCACCTTAGTTTCTTCTGGCATAACAATTTTATTTATTTATTTAATACTTTATTGCACACTTACATATTAAGTAGATATGTACAATTGGAGGACTTAATGCTAAACATTTTCTACCAGTCATCCACCAGGTTGGAACAAATGGTAGGTACGCGTGCATAAAAAACACCTTATAAAAGACAAAAAGAAATAAATAGAAATACCAAAGTTTTACAAGACAACAACAAACACATATAACAACAAATTACAACATAATTTTAGTCGGGTAAACAACAGTAAAGAAAGATATACCTACCGATTCTGGTATTGAAAAACGCGTACTGCTGGAATTCCGGTTCGGCTTCTTCGAACATCGCGTTGCGGATCAACTGTCCCAGACTCAGGTTCACATCCACCTGTACAATTAACAAAGCATCCAAAATGTATTTCATACATTTTACCTTTATGTTTGACTATTGTCAAACTCTGTTGAGGAATCAAGTTAAATGTCGATTTCACATAAATCTGATGTTTAACTTTTGTCAAACTCTGTTGAGCAATGTAGTATAATGTTGATTTCACATTACATCAGGCACTATCAGGGCAGGGCCGTAGCCAGGGGGGGGGGGGGGATTGTGGGGCAATGCCCTACCTTAAAATAACCATCGATTGATCATAATTCAGCTGTTTCAAACGACTTTATCTACGGGTCACGTGTAATGAGAACCATATTAATAACGGCATTGAATCCGTCTTGTTCCTGTCTCTACAAAAGTAATATATATAGCAGGTCTTGTAATATGGTACCTGAGCGCGCGCGAACAGCCTGACTTCGTGCGGCTCGGCGGGTTGCGGCACGTTCTGCACGCGGTTGGAGAGCTCCAACTCCACCGCGCCCGTCTCCAGCCGCACGGCCGAGTTGCTCGGAGTGGTCGCCGTTAGTTGGATACGCTGCGGAACAAACATATGCAATCATTTTATCACCTTTTTAGGGTTCCGTAGTACTGCAAGGAACCCTTACATGGTCGTTCTGTCCGTCCGTCTGTCTATCTATCCTAATAAGCATGTGTCCTAATCTGAAAATAAATAAATTCAATTGTCTGATAAATCTGTAAGATATGAGCGTTTAAAATTTTAGGTGGGGATAGAGATACTCTGTCCCTTTCTCGCAAAGCGTGTGTTAGTATAGCATTTGTATGGCGCTCCTGAAGAGTGACGTCGTAACCCAGTATTGTGCACTCTCTGTCTACAATGAAATTGAAATACTAATAACATATTTATTTTTGAACTAATTTTAATGTTTATTTCGTTGATGGGCTCTATTTATGATCAGCTTTTTTATGAGGTAATAAAAAATATATATAATGCCTATTCTTTGGACCATTCTAATGTCTATAGTTATTAAGATATGTGCATAAGACTTTGCAAAAATACAGTCTTCGTGTAAATCTTAATTTTGAAAGTATAAAAATAATCACTGTAGAAGTGGCTTTGGTTATTTGGTACATGTAAGGTGGGTAAAGTGGTTTTTTTAATAACGCTCGTACTTTGCTATATCAAAATTACGGCAACGGATATTTAGAAAAAAAAAAAAAACACAGTCGAATTGATAACCTCCTCCTAAAGTCGGTTAAAAATGAATGAATGGTTGATAAAATATATGAAAAAACAACAAAAACATAAAAACATAAATCATAAATCAAAAAATCAATAATAAATCATCTATATTAAAACATAATAATAAGTATAATTAGTATAATTTATCTGTTAAAATATCTGTGAATGTTTATACAGTAATAAATATTTTTTCTTTTCTTTTCTTTTCATAATATAATCTGATTGGTAGGATTTAGATTGTATACTCTTATTTCATCAAGCTCGTTCAAAATGCAAACAATTCAATCACTGACGTTCAACCACGGGTAGGACGAGTGGGATTAAAAGAACACACAGTCGTTCGTCTGGTTATCTTAGTTTAGCTTAGAAGGCAGTAGAACTAACTTTGATCCTGATGATGAGCGAGAAGAGAATCCTGCTGAGAGCCGACGTGGAAGCTTCCTCTTCGTTCCAGAGCGGAACGGGCTTCTCGCCTCCGTACACTTTCTGGACGACTTCGTTCACTTCCTGTATCGAAAGAATATGGCATTTATTATTTTTTAATTTCAAGCCAACCGTGGAAAAGGACAAACTAAAATTAGAATGACCAAAATTGCTGAAAGTGGATACCGAAGGCCTTAGTGTGACTATAGTACCTCGGGAAGTGGCGGTAGGATTTTTTTCTTCAATCAAAACACTTCGTCTGCAACAATTAATAATATTTATCTTGGGTTTCGATATTCACGGCAATATCTGTAATTTTATCAGTGATTCAAAGTTTCTGTGTACATGTTTTAGTGTTAATTTCAACGCATGTTCCACCATTCCAATATATCTACTCCCGCACTGTGAACACATATAATAATATGTATACGCACAGTGGTAACAAGTACTGCACATACCTTCATAAAGACCTTCTGCACGAAGACGAGATGGTTGAGCAGGTCGGTGGAGAGCGTGTGCTCGAAGAGGCCGATGTCGGCGGTGGCGGCGAGGTACCGGCCGGCGCGCAGCACGGCGCCGGGCGGCGCGGCGCCGGACTGCTCCACCACGCGCGCGTGCGCCTGCACCGGCGGGAGGGCTATCATGGCCGCGGGCGGGATGTTCGCCTCGGCTATCTGAGAACGGGGAGACTGACCAATAAGTAGTGTGTTTTGGCAGTAGTGAAAAAAACATGTCGGCTCGTTGTATTGTTTTCATCATCATTTCAGCCATAGGACGTCCACTGCTGGACATAGGCCTTCGATCTCCAAAAGGACCGGTCGGAGCCGGCCTGCATCTAGCGTTTCCCTGCGTTCTCTTTTAAGTCGTCTGACCATCTTGTGGGTAGACGTCCTACGCTGCGCTTGTGTCCCGTCACGCCGCCGCTGTGCTCGGCTCCATCTTGTACTGAGCCCGGAGTGACGGCAGCAGCCTCGCTGTCACGCTCAAACTATGTAGTTTACCTGCAGTTTGGTAACGAAGCTGAGCGAGTGAGTGGGCAGGTCGACGGTGAAGTGCGCCTTGTGTCCCGTCACGCCGCCGCTGTGCACGTGCTCCATCTTGTACTGAGCCTGGAGTGACGGCAGCAGCGCCGCTGTCACGCTCAAACTCTGACAACAACAACAATAGTTGAGTAACATTTAGTCTTACTTTCGAACTCCTAGCTGTTCAACATTGTCGCTTGTAGATAGAAGTCATTGCAGGTCCTGCGATATTAGTTTTTTCACCTGTCACTCTCATTCGGATTAATATAAGTGAGACGGAGACAGAAGCACTATCGCATCAACAAGAGTAACCGGTCAGTTGATATACATAATATAATCAAAGGGCGAAGTCTGTACAGAAGGATTTGCGTAGTGAAATACAATCAAGCTGTTCAAAGACTGATATATTTTCCAACATGAGGGTGGACGATTATTTTAGGATTAGGACGAACGATTAGGATAGGACGAGGACAAATACCTAACATTTACAAGGGACAATTACGTTTTATTGAAACAATTTTTTTTTTTTTATAAATAATATGCTTGCGCTTGACCGCCAACTCGCCTGATGTTAAGCGATGATGCGGTCTACGTTGGAGCACGCTTGCCTCGAAGAAACCGATTCACTCGTGATTTGAAGACACCTAGATTGTACCGATGCGATGGTTGATAATCTAAAGATATACCTGTATAAGTGTATGCATTTACCTGTACAACGATAGAGAACTGCAAGTGCAGAGGGTCGAGGAGCGTGCGGGGCGGCGCGGGGCGAGGCGGGGGTCGCGGCGCTGGCGGGGGGCTGCCTTCAGAGGAGGAGCCTTCTGCGCCCGCGCCTGGGCCGCCCGTGCCTCCCCCGCGGGACATGCGGGATGATGTGCGGGTCACACCCAACTCCTGCAGGAGAAAGAATCAGCAACGGCCGAGCATGTAGTAGTCATAACGGAGCAGATATATAGTTTTTTTTGTTTTTTTTTTCAATCTATTATTGTTAATTACTATTTCGCCGATAAATAAATAAATAAATAATTAAAATCCCCTTCAAGTTTAAGCATGTTAACACTTAAATAAAAGAAATTTAGGTTTTTCAAAAACTGGTGCCAAGATGCCACTACCCAGTGGCACCATTTTCCAATACCGATACGAAAAGCCACCATTCTTCCCTGAGCAAGCTCACGCCAATCATGAACATCCAGTTTCTGCAGATCTTTTCCCACTTCACCTTTCCATCTATACCCGGGACAACCGAAGCGCCTTCGGCCCCAGAACTTTATTAGACGATTTAAATGACTTCTTCAATAGTTTTATAGCATGTAATTATATTTTCTAATCACACACATGTCCGGTAGCCTAATGTGCAAAGTTGACATCACTACTATGTATGTATGTGTGTACTCGTATGTACAAGTGTGTATTACTATTAGAATGTATGTGTATGGTATAAGTAAAAATGTCTTCTCCGTTTTCACACCCCGTCTTCTATAAATCCTTTCCATCCTAAGGTTGCCTGAAAGAGATCGCTTTTAGCGATAAGGCCGCCAGTTGTTACACTAGTTTTTAACAGTTTTTTCTCCACCGTATCAAATTTTATGGTGTGAACAATAAAGAGTTAGTCAATCAATCAATCAATCATCTCTGTGATATAATGTAAATTGTAACGCATCATCTCACCTGCAGTGTGGAAGACAGTTGTCGACTGGAGCGAGTCATGACTCCGTGCAAGGCTACGGGGTGCTGGGGCAGGTCCACGCGCACGCCGCCGATGCTGACCAGCCCGGCCGCGCCCTGCCGACCCACTTCCCACGAGTACAGGGCTTGAGACTTGCCCACACTTACTCTCACCACCGTTCTACGGAAAAAAAACAACATTTCAACATGCATTCTTGTTAAAGGGCTTTAAGCACTCCGGGACCCGGGTATGTCCTAGAACTGCGACCAGAACCACCGGAGGATGCGCAGCAACGTTCTATTAGTACACGGTGAACTTACTGCGATACCCGAGCCGCCTGCCAAGCGCGGGGATTATGGCAACACCCCTCTCTAAAAGGGAGGCCTTTGTCCAGTAGTGGACGTTTAATGGCTGCTGATGTGAATCACTCCGAGAAGATAAATAAGACTCATGGAATCACTCAAGACGCTAAGAGCGATGGCGGCCGAGCGGTAGCATGTGTGCTTTACAATCTGACGGCACCCGGTTCGATGGGCTGTACCAATGATTTATTTAGTACCTAAATAATTGTGTGCAGTTTCGATGCCATCGCTCAAAAACGGTAAAAAAAACATCGTGAGAAAAACCGATATGTCCTAGAACCTCAAAAGTTCAAAGACATATGACTTCCACCAACATGCACTGGGCCAGTCATTACACATACTGCAGAATTACAAATGACAAACTTAGAATGTTTCTTGCCTGCCTCATCATCAGCCGGAAGACGTCCACTGCTGAACATAGGCCTCCCCCTTTAACCTCCACACTGAACGACAGCCCGCCTTTTGAATCCACTGGATGCCAGCGACTCTCACAATGTCGTCGGTCCATCTAGTGGGAGGCCTACCACAGGCCTCTTGCCTGTCTCACCTTATTTAAAATTCGACTGTACGAGATATTACATAAGCACTTGAGACCATTTTTACAACCGGCCGGAAACATCTGGCGCCGGGGACCGATTTTCGCGGGGCGAGTGGGCGGCGAGTGAGTGGCAGTCGTCAGTAAACAAAAAAACGTCCGGCGACAAGGTCGGTAAGAATCATGTTCCAATGGTTACTACTCACTGGTGGTTAGGGGACTCCCCCTCTAACAGTACGATCATAGATCGTCCCACGTTTCCGGTGAGCGACCACTGGCGCGAGCGCGACGCGGACAGTGACGCTTGCAGGGACGTTATTTCCGCTTCCAGCTTCAACCCAGAGAGGGAAGCCAGGAGACGAGTCCGGTGGATCCTGAAACAGAGATACGATTAGGAACACGGACGCCAACACAAGTACAAAAGTCGTTATTACGTATAAAGAATAAAATTAGAATCATACTAATATTATAAATGCGAAAGTTTGTCTGTGAGTGTGTGTATGTTTGTTACTTCTTCACGCAGAAACGGCTGGACAGTTTTGGATGAAATTTGGAACATAGATAGCTTATGTGCTGGATAAACACATAGGCGACATTCATTAATTTTTCATCATCATCACAATTTTTCATCGCTACGCGCGTGAAACCGCGGGGCGCAGCTAGTTATTATATATTTACTATGGTGAATGACACTAACAGAGCCATCTAGCGGGAAATACGCCAACCATCATCAGCGGCACCATGGTCGGAGTCGAGCGGCCCCCTCATCTTCTCTCCTCCACTTCCCATGCGCGCGCGCGTAGATAATCACGTTTCACTATTTAACGACCCACATAAACGTGTATTTTTAAACTATAAAATTATTGAATATAACCTGGCGACTCCAACGACCACGATGCCCATGTTGGCGGAGGCAGGGGAGGCTTGGTCGCGGGAGCTGGGCCGGGCGGGGCGGCTGTGCCGGTACTGCTCCGGTATGTCCGTCGATACTGAGAACCTGTTGGAACAACCACTGGGTTAGAACGCGCTTTTAATATCGTTTTAATAAACAATTAATGGCGAGAGAGACGGTGGCCAGGCGTACAACTTCATCATCATTTCAGCCATAAGACGTCCACTGCTGGACATAGGCCTCATCCATCGATCTCCAAAAGGGCCGGTTGGAAGCGACCTGCATTCAGCGTATCCCTGCGGTCTCTTTTAGGTCGTCGCAATTTGACGATTCGTCATAACGAATATTCAAAAGCAGACCTTTAAAATCGATTAATTGACATTATTTCTTTACGTTTAATAAGTGTTCTTGAAATATTTTATTCGGATGTGTTCACCGATACACGATTACAGAAATTTGTCTCGATAGAAAAAAATCGTAAACTTTCCTAAAAAAAACACCCGCTTATACGTTCCCTTCAATGGATTGTACCAACTTTATTCAGGTTCAATAGAAGATATTTATATCAAAAAAAAATGTGTGTTATCCTAACAATCATTCAAATACTTTAGTGGTCGCAGTTTTTTGTAATTGCGTAAGATTATTTGTAGAAAATAAAGAAAAAATAAATATTGAAAATATTTGAAAGCGCGCACGCCGCATTACCGTCATACAAGTGTACGGTTCTCTACCATTTCGCCTTAAGGACTCCATTACTCGTCTTTTCAATAACCCCATGTTGTAGCTTTTCGGAAACATCGCGGAAGGTAAGATTTTGTTAAAAAGCTTTTACAATATTTTTGTCGATAATAGTTTGTATGGGCAGTTAAAGCTGCGAGCACACCTGTGAGTGATGGTCTCCGCATCAGGCATGTTGGCGTACAGATCTAGCAGCAGGTATACAGTTCTCCAGCAGCGCGGCGCCAGCTTGCCTTCCGCAGCGTCTGCCGAGGGAGAGCTCAGCGAGGGCGGGTGCACTCCGCCGCCCCCGCCCGGGTACATGGGCGTGTGCGCGCCCTCGTTCAGAGAACTGTAACCTGGAACAATCGGGATGATACAAGTTACAATGTGTACAACAATGAATTTGGACCTGAAGAGGGGGGGGGGGGGGACACAACACCCCTTTTTTAAGCATTAACGCCTACGGAAAGATGTCATTGTCAATGTCATTTTCATACAATTTCATCTTTCCGCAGGCGTTAACGCTAACAGAAAGTGGGTCTTGTCTAACCCCTCTGATGGCCAAATAAATAAGGTGTGGCGTTATGGGACATTTGTTTGAATTAATTTTTGCTTCAGGTGAGGTTAAATTTGCATCTTTGACAAATTTCTGTAGAGTGAAACAATAATAATTGATCCCTAATTCCTTATTGTACTTAATTCGACGTTAAAGCGGAAATACATTTCGTCAAAGAAAGCGTTGAAGATGAACTTTCCCAAAGTAACGCCTGATTCAATCAACCAAAATATAAGCAGTTTAACATCTTGCTAGATCAGAGAGTGTTGAAGATGAACATCCGCAAAGTAATGCCTGATTCAATCAACCAAAATATAAGCATTTTAACGTCTTGCTAGACAGAGTGCTCTATAATTACTAATGGCGTCACTGCAGAACATAGGCCCGACAGCTTGCCTTTTGCATCCATTGGATGCCAGCGACTCAAGTCACTCATAAGTACGCTATACAAACTCCATACAAGACACTGCAAGCATATATTTGCTCTTACAGTTGCAATAACCTTGGAAAGAGCTGATAAGTAAGTATATTGGGTACCTGCTATAGTCATATGTCAAAAAACCTAACGATAATTATCAGAATTCGTGGTTTCCATTCCTCTTTTAACAATGTTTTTTAGCTGACAGAGCATATAACTACTTTAACCGAGTTTAATTATATTTTTCACTAAGCCTGTTACTTTTAACCAATCAAACAACTGTCTGATACCCTATTTTCTGCAATTCTATTCATCCACATTTCACCACTTTGCTCTTCTCTGATTTGGCGCATACCTAGGTAATTTTTGAAACTAACATAAAGATTACAATAAAATGGCAAATCTGTTTATTTTCAAATATTATCGGCAAATCAGTGAAAGCCTGTGGGATCTTCCATTAGAATAGCAGAATAATTTGAGCTTTACGGGCGTCAGGAAAATATTGGACGTGACAGCCGCAGGTTTAGTGTAGTGAGTGGTGGCTTACCCAGCTTTCCTTTAACGCTCTTCCCAGTAGACCTAAGTTTCTGCGCGAAAGACTGCGGCCTCGGGCGCGCCGGCGTCGTCAGTTTCTGCTGGCTCAGCGAAGGGGAGACTGCAGGCAGGTCGGGGGTAACGGGGGGAGCGATCACGTCCCATTTCGGCTCTAGCGGGACGTAAGGCGCGTCCTTGTCGAGCGATGACACGCTCACGAGGTTCTCGCGGAAGTCTGATACTGAAAACAATAGTAAGATAATGTAGACTGCAATAATAGACCCCACCTTACTTGCATTGGATGTCTCTCTGTGGCATCAACGTAGAGCGCTTGTCTTAGTGCGATAAACACAACAGCGATAACCTCTTATTTGTTTTATATTTTCTTTTTTATACTCTCACATCGTTGTTGCTGTTTTATTATTGTTGTAATGTGCAGTGTATTTTCTTGTTATCATCTATCTGTATATACAAAAAACATACAGTCGAATTGATAACCTCCTCTTGAAGTCGGTAAGTAAATTATTAATTAATAATTATTAATTTGATTGTTTCTTTATTTACCTTAAAATGCAATATAAGTGTACAGTTTTTTAGTAGTCCCCGCACTAGGGCTAGCCTGTATCGCGATTTGCGGGAAACTGTGATCAATTACAAAATACCATGATCAAAAGAGAACTTAGTGGTGTATGATACCTTCAGAAGGCGCGTGGTCGGGCCGGCGGCGCGCGAGGTCGGTCTGCGTGCGCAGCTCCGCGTGCGTCTCCTTCACGTTCTGGTACATGTTGCTGATCTGGTGCAGCAGCCGGAGTAGCGGCATGTTCACCTGAAGCACGCAGCTATTACAACACCAGCGACCAATACATGCACTCAGATTGTAAAGCTCATTACCATCAAGCTTTAACTGTCCACTGCTGGACATATAGGCCTGTCCTAATGCATGCCACTGAGCTCGGTCGGCAGTTCTTTGCATCCAGCTTTTACCCGCCGTTTTACGCAGGTTTTCACTTCACCTGGCCACAGAGTGTCCTACACTATGTTTGCCTAAACATGGTCTCCACCACAGAAAAGTTTTTTTTTAAATTAGAACAGCTGTCAAGGCATTTTTGTAAGAAATTTATTGTAGTCAGTTGCACCCATATAAACGAAACGTCAGTCATTCGAAATCAGTTAGCTACTGTGATGCGGAGTTCAACGCGTTGATCTAAATAAGAATGTTCAATCAAGGTTCATTCATAATGCCTGGTAACAGATTTTCCTTCTCATTTCCGTTCAATTTACTTCTCTTTTCTGTGGTTTCCACTATAGAACTCGTTTACACCATCGGTTATCAATTATTCGGGCAACGTGGCCGTCCCACTGCATCTTCAGCTTAATAATCCTTTGAGCCATGTTGGAACTTCGTTCTGGAATTTGTCCCATATAGAAACTCCGAGCATAGCTCTCTCCATAGCTCACTGAACGACTTTAAACTTGTGGACCACCTTAACCGTGAGTGTCCACGTCTCGGCTCCGTAGATGACAGACGTATGGATACGACTGTCCCTTTCCCGCAGGAGAAAAAAAATAGGACAACAGTTTATCGCGTCTCGAGTGCTAGGCCTGCAGGAGCAGGAAAACTGGGATAGGGGAAGCCTTTGCCCTGCAATTGTAAAAAATATAGACTCTTAACAATACCTGTTGCGATATAAACCGCACGCTGATGTTGAAGTTCAGCATAGTACTGATGTGCTTCTTCAGCTGCGTTCTGGAGATGTAGAGCACGTTCTGCCGCTGTATGAGCTCGTCCACCGCCATGTCCGCCACTTTCTTCAGATCCACGTCCAGGGAGACCTTCTCACAGAGGAAGGCGGGCGTTTCCGAGGTTATGTCCATGTGGGTTGGGTTACCTGGACAGAAAGAAGGGCTTACATTTGATTTTGTCTTATGGGATAAAAAATATTGTGTACACCAGAAAAAAAAAAAATATACACTTACGAGCTAGTGCCAGAAGTGGTGGCCATATCGCTAAAAGCGTTCACTTCCAGGCAACCTGGACATACACAGCTAAGAGACTTATTTAAAAATTTCGATATTATACACATCCATCCGCATGTACTTTTTATATCCTCCCAGTTCGTTCGTTTTACAAGTGTGATTTTGACTGGTTCCTAAAAAAATTACTGTTGCATTATTTTATTAGTTAATCATTAGTTTATTTTAATCAAAATATGCATATATATATATATAAGACGGGGCGAGCCTGGCGTGAGGCGGGGGCACCGATCGGTGGATGGCCAATCTTCATCAGATAAATCTTGTTTCTATGGCGTGAGTATAGTGGCCGAGGAGAATGAGACATCACACGTACATTGTTACAGTTTTTATTTCGTCACACTATGATTAATAGTTACAATATCAAATTACTTGAAAATTACTTGGGGACAAGGTGTTCCGCCTTGTAACGAACGCTACCACCCTCCAACCAACAATTCCAATTTCTAACCTCAAAAAGTGACAATCCTAAATCAGACACCAAAGTAAAGTGTGCTCCACCGAGCCACGCGCACGTGTCCGCTGCGCCGCGCTCACTAGCGCCTCTGCCGGACGGTATACCAACTTACTAAACTCTGATTGGTTGTCAACGACACAACTTCACAACGAATTTCAGCAGAGTAGGTTACTGCAGCGTTACACCAGCGATGGCGCCACCTCCATCACTAGTCCACCAAAACAAAGCTAGGTGACGCCTACCTACATAATCTAAGCCTTAAAAACTATCCGACGGTAGTTGCGCCCGAATGCTAAAACTTCAACGCGCCGACATATATATATATATATATATCTTTATGAGTGTTATATTATTTGTAGCATGCTGTGTTTACCTTTAGAAGGTTGTGCATTGATCGCATTTAACATCGCAAATGTATTTATTCGTAAGAAAAGAGTGTAAGACCAGTTTGGTGAACTCACAAAAAAAAACATCTCATCTTAGCTACGATCTACGATTTGCCTTGAGCACGCTCCGTGTCAAGCCTTCAACGTATCCGTTGCACCGTTTCAATTTCCATGTTGAACTTTGAACCTCTTTCTTTTTCAACCTTCGATCAACTGCTGTGTTGAGTTGAAGACCGAGAAGAGGCCGATATGTGTCGTTACTCACTCTTCCCTTTAGAATGTCTCCGTTCGCGCGACTGCAAGTCGCTGACGACGATGTCTATGCGGAACATGTCGACCCACGCGAGCAGAGACAGCCGCGACCCCAGCGACTCCAGGGCCGGCGGCACGGCGCCGCCGCTGCCATCGCCACTGCCGCTCTTGTTTTTAGATTCGCCTGTGAAGAAAGTGATTGAGAAGGTAACTAAGACAGGTCAACAATAGTGTTAGCACCAGTTTCAAAATGTTTATAATTATGTATAATTATATACTAGTTAATAATGAAGCCTTGAGCTTGCTGCATTTTGATTTGCAACTTGTTCCATGATCAACCCTAAACTTGGTCATATTTATATCATAATATTCATTTCCATGTTCACACTTGTTTCATGTCACATGTCCAATTTCACATGTGACATCAAACAAGTCATACCTTTTCAACTTTTGTGATTTTAACACATATTTTTATAGATAAAAAAGTACCTATTAAACCTCGAACTTAAGTAACAAGTACTGGCTTCTCGTTAAAACTAGAACCTAACTTAAAACCTAGAACTGTTCCAGCAACCCTGAAGGTCCATTGAGTGTTCCTACCTTGTGTGACCTGGTTGGGCGAGACTCCGAGCGCAGCCAGGAATGGCTGGAAGACAAGGTGTGCGTCTAGCAGCATCAGCGACCCTTGCAGCGGGTACAGGCTGCACGCTGGGAGCGAGGCCGTCACGGAGCGGGGGTTCATCTTTGAAGGAGGGATCATTGGCTTCTTGCTTTTACCAGATTCCTGTAACACAAAGAAATGAAATGAAATCAGCACTGTCATCATCATCATCATCCTTCGATCAATACAATGAGACATGTTTTTTCACGTTGGTGCCAAAACTCTGGGCAGAATTATAGAACTGCGTAAACGGATGCGCTGAAGTCAGAATCTACGTCATCAAACATAGGTTTAATAACGGATTTGGCTCAATGGTAACACGTTTACCTCGCGAGCAGAAGATCCTGGGTTCAATTCCCGGTCGGGCAGATGCTGGAATGATGAATTTAACTGTGTTCTGAATCTGGGTGATTTTTTGCGTGTGTGGGGGAGTCCTAGTGGGGAGCTATACGAGTGTAAAGCGTTTATAGGTTGATGATTGAGTTTCTTACCACTTTGATCGGCTCCTGCTTAGCCATCCACTGGTACAGATCCTCCCTTGCACGGTCGTTCTTCATATTGTCATCGCTTCCGTGAGGGGAGTACAGCGACGGGTTGGAGCCAACGGTTGGCAGGTCCTCTTTCAAAGTGCCATAATCTGATAGTCATGGCAAAGTATATGTTATACATGAGTGGAGATTTTTGATGCCGTAAAAAGAAGTTACTATCCTTTAAAACTCAAGAAGTGTGTGTTTTATGGAGAACCTCATGAACATCAGAGAAAAGAATGAATAAGAATCTAAATATTTTCTGGTCTTTCTTATATTGATGACGATTGTCTAAAGAGCCTGGTAAATGTTCAAACATGTCAGTCAAACTTTACGTGTTAGTACATATTCATCAAATACAAGCGCATACGTCCAAAGACCAGACAAAAAGCCAACAATCAAAATTGACTTCAAACACGTAGTTTGATGTTTTTGTCAAACACATCAAAACAGCGCCGCACGATATCAAACTGATTGACAAACGTGTTTGAACGTTCAGCGACTGTTTTATATCTTGTAGACGTTATTCTTGTTCTCCATTATGTAGATGCGACTTGATAAATCCAACTTCATTAAACAAATTGGGGTCAAAATATCATTAGTAAACCAGCCAAGTGCGAGTCGGGCTCGCGCACTGACGTACCACTACAAAATTCAATAACGAAATTACCAGTTATAACTTGGTAATGAGCAGAAACTTGTCACTGAATCGCAATCGGCCATTTTTATTATTTTTGTTGTTATACTTTTGAGTGTACTATAATCATGTTAAGTTTGACGTTTGTAAGTATTACGGTTTTTACATTGGAGCTATATGAAAATTACGTAAAAAAATACGTTTGTTGTATGGGGACCCCCCTTTCGTTTTTACTTTATGCCTTTTTTATTATTTGTTAGTCAATTCGCCGTAACATTATATATTCTGTGAAACTTTCAACTGCCTATCTATTACGGTTCGAAACAGACAGACAGACATCGTAGGCTTAGTAATAGGGTCCCGTTTTTACCCTTTAGGTACGGAACCCTAAAAACGTACTTCCATGTACTTGTTGCGTGTAGTAATGTATGAAGTCGCAAGTTAAGGCAATATGTTCGTCTAAGTATGTATTATTCAGATATGGGATAAATGTATGACTCACTAGCGATGGCGTCGTCGTGGAAAGGTGGCTTCCGCGTCGAAAACGGCAATGTGGGGAACACCAGGCTCGCGCGACTGCTCTGCGCCGCACGTACTATTGCCATTGTGAGGGTATTAGCACAGGGGTCTACTACTTTATGGCAATGATAATAAGGAATAAGGGTCATATTAGCACAGGAGTCTATGACTTTGGTGAGACCCTCGAGACTAGAGGACCACGCGTACTGTTGCCATTGTGAGGGGATTAGCACACAGTCTAGTACTTTATGGCTATGAAAATAGGGATCACTTCATGGGAGCCGACGTGTCTAGTACCCATCAGCAAGTTAGGGAAAACCCATCACATTAAACTCACCAAGTAGTTTACAATTAGCTCAGAGCACAAATTAACTGATTACGAAAAGGTAAGTTGCAAACTAATACAAAATAAACATAAAATTAAATATGCAGCACAAACGAGCTCACAGAATTTTCAAGTCAAGGATTTTGCAATACATAAAATGTTCACACTTCGCAAAACAAAACAGCATCATCATAAAATGGAAATTGCTATACACAGTTGCTTGCACATGGAGGAGACGAATGACGAGCAAAAGGAAATGAACCACACAGATGTACACATAGCGTTCAATCTTCACTGCAAACACATGCTTGATAATACACAATATTAAAACTTGGAAAAAGGGAATGCAGATAGCACAACCAATAACCAATAATATAATACAACCAATAAAAAACAATGAAACACACTGAGATTGAAAATGAAGTGGCTCGTAAAGTTTTAGACGTTCTTAAGTAAAAAAATGCTTTAAAAAAGTCTTGAATTCCACGAATGACGATTCCCTTCAGCGAGAACTTCACAGAGAAATTTTAAGCATTGTTTAATTTAAGTAACGTTTTTTAAGTGAATTCTGTTTTTTCTTACCTGTCTTATCTTGTAAACAAACATGGCGTTTTTCGACCAATGGCAGCTCTGAATTTCCTCCCTAGTGATTGTCATTGGCTGCCTGTCTGCCATATTTGTTTACAAGACAGGTAAGAAAAAACAGACTTAAGGAAGATAGTTCATAGTAGCACATCCAAACACAGAAGTTGAAGCTAATTACTGGTATAGCGTTTCACACAGAGAGAGTTCATAGCACAAACAAAAGAATCACAATGAAAATGCAGCCACATTGACACATATAGCATTGAGACAGAGTCCACAACTGCGTGGCACGCATGCGTACGAACCGGATGGCGGCGTGGAGGGAAAGGAGTGCGGGCGCGGGACCGCGGCGGCCGCGACCACGGCTAGCCACAACACAACACGGGTTAATATTCTCGCCACGGGCAAAGTAAAGCTTTCCATTTATTGGGTCAGTTATATTGTGTAATGTTGCCGATTTTAAAAGTTTTAGTTGAAAGGACTGAACGGTGCACCTAGCATGGGCGCCGCGACAATTTCTTATCTATTTGTCATGCGAAAACGAGGCTTGTCACGTTTTCGCAAGTTAAAATAGTGGCTCTCCACTATTTTTGTCGTAGCGCACACGCTAGGCCGGCTGATAGCACCAAATATTCCCGAGTTTCCAATTTTAGATAAGGACAGCAACACTTAAAGTAGTTAGTTTTCTCCTATACATTTAAATTAGAGATGAAACGGATAGCTGTTTAGCCGGCTACCGCATATTCGGCCAACCTTAAAATCCGGATACAGCCGTCGGATATCCGGCCAAACTTTGCCCATTGGCGCATCGTAACTAGCAAGCTCGCGTAGGTGGCGCACGAACGATCGGGTGGGCTCGGATGAATTCGAGTCTTCGTTCATGAACGATAAGTTAGCAACATTAGCAACTGTTTCATTGTCTTGTTGAATTGATTGAAAACACGATCACTTGAGGTTATTCTAAAAGTGCTATTGTAGTTTGAGGTTATTATAAAAATATTTATGTTGTAAAATGAACGATGAATAAACTTTTTTCTATCCGGTATCCGGCCGAATAGTATATTTAAGCGAGATACCAGATAGTTACTGGATATCTGTTTCATCTCTAATTTGAACGTCCAAAATCGACCTCTTTAAATATTTAAAGCACATCGCTTACGTTAGTAAATCTTGGTGCAATAATGCTTTACAGAACTTTCAGTAGATCGATATATCTATGTACGTAGTAAAGTTTATATTTTTACAAACATTCGTCAAGTTATTTCGATCAGTTGTGTAATATTTTGATACAACTTACCAGGGGCAGTTAGTTTATCGACCTCCATGTTCAGAAGCAGACAATTCTCGTCCAAAGCTTCGTTGTCGAGCTGGTACTCTTGCCAACCTTCCACCGAGTCCTGAATAATAAAACATACCTTATGCCTACTAATAAAAAAAAAACTGTATTAGTAATGCTACATGAGGAGGATTGGAGACGCTATTTATTTGACAAGCAAAATACTGGGGTGAGTAGTTAGATTTTAATTGACAGCAGTTAGAAGATAGTTGCACATACTTCAAGTAGGTCGGGTAGAGCGAAGGTGACATTCAGCGGCTTCATGACTTTGCTCTTGTAGTTGTGCTCTAGAAGGAGCGGCGTGTAGAGGATGTTCTTCCACTGACGGCTGAGTACTATGACACCCTAGAAATTACATAAACATTTTAAGATATAGAAAATGAAAATAAATTTGCAAAAATCCTAAAAACATACTGCTCGCAAAACGTATCATACTCAAATACTCATATATATGAGTGTACTGTATGTATATATGAATAATTAGAATACAAATAAATCCTACTAATATTATAATCGCGAAAGTTTGTATGGATGTATAGATGTATGGATGTTTGTTCCTCTTTCACGCTGCAACGGAACAACGGATCGACCTGATTTTTTGCATGGGTATAGTTCAAGAGCCAGAGAGTGTGACAGAGGCTTTTCATCATCATCACCATTTATCATCACTACGCGGGTGAAACCGCGGGGCGCAGCTAGTTATGGAATAAATAGATCTGCTTAGCTCTTTGTTGCCATATCCAATCAGGGTAATTATTCGATACCTATACCTAAGATTTGTATGTGAATTTCATAATGTGCAATAAATTAAAAAAATACCCCATACTATAATGATTATTGTCTGCTTATTTTTTTTAGATCGTCTGAGGTGACGTAGTATAGTCGGGCAGCGGATCGGAGGCGCTCAATACCGCCTCTGTAAGTAGTTGCAACGCTCCTCGCGCAGTAGTGGTCAAGCTGTCAATATACCTGTCTCAGCGTAGAGAGGGAGGGAAGATGTCTCTCGGCCAGGTCCGCCTGCACGGCTGCCGCGTCCGCTTGCAGCGCGTACCGCAGCAACACTGCACATAGTTGCAAGGAAGGTTCCTCGCGAAGTTGCTTCGCCATCGGTGTGTGGCGCCCGTACCGACTCTGTTACATACAACGTTATTACATAACAATATACGCGGCAGAACAAATAGCGAGAAGTGATAACAGGTGGAGTGTGTAAAGCAAGGGAACCGGAACATTGGTCGTGCAACAGGGAAAGAAACGTCGATGATATTGTCAATATCTGGACTTGGGAAGTCAAAACTGGACGAAGCAAACGACAGAAACAAGAAAGCATTCGGATATTCAAGATTTTGATAATGAGGATATTGAGGATGCTAATTCAGTTTAATGTAGGGATATGGCTCAAGGCGAACTAATAACAGGTGGAGACTTCGAAACAAGGGAAGCGAAACGTCAGTCGTGTAGCAGCGAGGTAGGTCGATGATATTTGCCAAATTAGCGAGTTAGAATCGATGCAAATAACATAACAATGAAATCGAGGCCCAGAAGTGGCATTAGGAAGGTTTTGAATGGGGCCTATACTCCGAAGTGGGATTATAAAGCCTCGCTGGTAATGACGTACCTTGAACAGGTTGTGGTGCGGCGTGAGGTCAAGTGCGGCGGCCATGAGGCTGGCAGCGGTGGCGGTGAGGCGGCGCGCGTGCGCACGGTACAGCGCCACCACGCGGATGCCGAGCCGGTTGCACGGGTTCATCCACGCGTTGATCGCGGGCGAAGCCGTACTTAGCAGGTTCCAGTCCAGTCTGTACGTTACATACGTTGCATTAATAAATATATGCATATTCGAAGGAGCAATGGTCAAGGTAGAATCGACAAAAATAACTGCATTAAAATTTTCTTTTCAAATATTGCAGACGGATTAAGTACTTAAAAAAACTATGTTTATTCACTAATGTACATTTATGTTACCGATATACAACTCACCTTGTGTAGTCAATCTTCTTTGTGATTGGCGTACGAGGCGGTGCGGCGAAGTTGAACCACACCACCTTCAAGTCGATAGCGCAAGAGGACGTATTCCCGTTGTCTTTCACAGGTACTATCGCTGTCGTACTCTCGTTGTGAGAAGCTTCCTCGGGGCCTGGCGTCGACGGCTCGGGAATTGGAGGCACCGGCGGCGGCTGGGCCGATCCCAGATTAGGAGTACTCGGCTTGGAGTTCGAATCCTTCTTCCTGAACAAGTCTTCGATCCCTGAGGTGCGGCTTTTCGTACTCTTTTTGTCTTCCTTATCAGGCTTCAACTCTTCCGCAGATTTCACAGATTCTCTACAGCTCTCGCTGTCGGTTCGTATCGGCTTCTTTTCTTCGTTAGGCTTGTTGGAGAGGGAATGTTTGGAGACTTTGATGTTGACTCCTTCTAGCCCGCATTCGAACATGATGTAGCCAATAGGAACAATGTCTTTTTGCGGTTCTCCTGTTCCATTCGGGCAGCACATTGACTCGCATCCCTTAGCGCAGGAGTCGACTCTGATAAACTTAAATGACACTTTGGAATGTTGGCAAGGGATTCCCGTCACCGTTGCGTCTTTAAGTTGAGTAGACTCGTTTCGTATGCGACGTAGTTGACCATGTACTTTTCCCACGTTCAAGGTGATTGTGGTGTCTTCACACTGTTGTTGTGATGTCTCGATAAAAACTGGTTCCCCTTTCTCTTGACCTCTCTTCCTGGAAGTCTGTGCAGAAATCAACGCTCGAGGACCTTTCATTATCCCAAATGACTTCTTATTCCCGAGAGCCCTCAGTGTCGGTCGATAATACAGCTGGACCGATTCTAAAGTCTTCTTCGTGCTGACGTATTTGGCGATAATATTTTCGATCGAAACTCCAAACAAGGACACGCAAGTCAAGTCCTGAATATTGTCCAAGGCTGAGAACGATATCATATCTTCCACTACTGATGATTGAATGAAGATGATGTTCACTTTAGGAACTGTTACCGTTGCCTGCAGCTGATCATTGATTGTTTCCTCGTACACATTCGAGTGAGGTATCGTGGCGAGCTTGCATTTGTCATCCTTGTCTTGTATTACATTTGACATATTCCGGCCTTGCATTTGTGGCAGCCAGTTTTGAACGTTACTCTTTTGTTTTAATATATTGGAACTTTCCACTGACGATATGCATAGTAAACGTAAGTGGTTAATTACTGTAATGGGATGAATGTTGGCTAGTACAGGCGTCAGGGATTCGACAAATTTTTGAGTGCTCTCGAGGACAAGCGGAGTTAGCATTATGTCGATTTCTCCTCTCAATTTGATGAACAATCCACTTCTGCTGTCACTCGTTGTCGTTGCTGTAGCTGTCGTTGTTTTCTCTTGTGTATTCTCTTGGTTATCCTGCACATTTTGCTGCACATCCCACCAGCCTTGCGGATATGGATGCGCTTTCACTTGTGAATTGAAATGCGGCGGCAAATTGGAGTATGGTCCATGTTGAGTTTGATTGCCGTCTTTCTTGGATATCAGTTTCAAAATGTTGACCTTTCCAACCGGCTCAAAGCTGGGTAAATATTTCTGACCCACATATACCAAAGATCCGTCATCAGCTCGTTTGAACAATGGTAAGGTGAAGACGTCACTACCACTAGGAAGGGAGCAGACTGACCAGTTAGAGCACTTGAACTGTGGCAAATTCTGCATGTAACTGGCCATGAGCAGGGGCGAGTCCACAATGGGCTTGTTGGTCTGCATGTGAAGGTTCACTAAGGTCATGTCTTCTTGTGATGAAATGGCCGATATGAAAGATGTTGAAGATACAGAGCCGCTTTCAGAATCTGGAGGTGCACCTGTACTTAGATTGCTTACCGTGTCAGGAATGTCGATAACTTCTGATCTTGGCATTGAGTTAGTCCATTTTTCTCTCTCGTTTGTTATATCATTTATTCCAAACGAACTCTTGTCTTTGGGATTGCTGTGGCGACTGCCAAAGGAATGTTTTAAACTGGAAGAGCGACTTGGGAACATGTCTTCATCGGCAGAGAAGAAAGCCTCCGAGTGGTTTTCGCTGGTGATCGACATGGTTCTTTGCACTTCTTGCAAAAGAGCTTCTTCCTGAGGAACTTGTGCGTTTAAGGAATAGTGCGACTCTGACACACCCACAGGTCTTGGTGGCACTTTCGGCACGGCAAAAGCATCCACTTCTGTTGTTGAAGGCTTTTTACCAAGAGCAGTGGCGTCTTTAATTCCGCAACTCAATGCCAGCTTGGAATCAGATACGCTGCTTTCTAGTTGTGGAACGTTCAGAATAGTTTTGTTAAGTTTAGAATCACTGTCAATTTTAGAGTTTCCAAGCGGTACGCTCGAGTCCACCAGTCGTGCGTAGGGGACGTCGCTTTTGGTGCTCGACACCAGAATGTTGTTGCTTCCCTTGCAGGAGCTGGTATATGAGAATCTCCTGGTTAAGCTCCGTCGCTCGGCGCTTTGTGGTGACTTGTTTAAGGATTGTGGCAGTGGAGAAGGTATCAATGTAGACACGTTTGTAGGTTGCAAGCACACATTCAAGCTATTGTACGGCGGTGTGTGGAAGACAAGCTGTCCTGCGTGCAGCAAACTTTGCCCATATCCATACTCTCCTGGATTTGTTTCTATCACATTAAACATGGCCACATTAATTCCTTCCTGAAGGTCTGATTGGTTCGGTTTTAGGAAGTTAGGTCCATTTCGGTTCGAGCCAAAGAACGCACAGCCGCCCGTGCAGCCGCATTGAGAACTTTTTCCTTCATTAGACCAAAGAAACCACAGCCTTTTCGTCTTATCATCGTGGTATTTCAAAAACTTTTGCTGCACTAAATGCAAGTTTTTGGGGCTTTGAGGGAGGGATGAAGCAGCTTCTATCAGTAGGGGTCCTAGAGACATGGAGCCGACTCCGACCCAGTTGTCACTCTCCGGCTGCTTGAGCGGCGGTTGGCTGGTGCTGCTCCCGCTGGATTGGTGGTGAGTGTTCGTTTGCATGTTGGTCTGAGTGTATAGGGCCAACTTGATGTTTGGCAATAACCCTGTGATTCCCGTCCCGAATCCCGATCCATGAAGATTGCAGTAACTCAATCTGATCGGAGATATCCAAGTCTGCAAGGTCGTGTTAGAATCGGCAATGTAAATGTCGATGAGATCGATTGCCACGCGAATCATTTTGTACTTGATTTCGTTAGGAGTCGGGCACCGATATTTCAATGTGCCATCGGTTTCTGGGCACATTAGGGTCTTCAAGCCGTGGTGACACTGCTTTATTGGATTTGGGGGTACGAGTTCATTTTCGTTATCACAGATCAATAACAGGAATGTTTCTAATGATGACACCACTTGATACAGTTGAGGGAGAGTCATTCGTCCAGTCAGCTGACCGAGTTGCAGCTCCATCATCCATGCGTATTCTATCGTCTCTTCTTCGACATTTCTGTTGGTGTCGCTGAAGAAACCGTTTCCTCGGAGTTGGAACGACGACAACATAAGATGCCCTTGGTAGAGCGCTCCAGAATTATTTGGATTCGTCCGCGACAGGTTATTCGCCGACACCAGTATGGAAGGACTTAACAGCAGCTGCAGCTTTGTTTCTCTGAATTTTTTTTCCATCTCAAATCCAAATCTCTCGATTAGCACAACCGGGCATGGCGGTTCGTTTTCGCTGCAATTCTTCACTAAATGCGCCTGAATGTCATGTAGGATGATGGAAACCGAGACGTCTAAAGGTCGACAGTGTCGAGGATCAAAAGGGCCTTTACTCGAGTCTGTAGAGTCATCAATTGAGATATCAGTATGCTGGTTGACGCTAGTCCTGTCGTTCGCTTTGGTGGTGGTCTCACTCGCCCAGAAAAATGGCTCCATCGTCGGCGTTTTTTGCATGTCAGTGAATAATTGATCTTCCCCGAATATGTTCTCGACCAAGTTCATGAAACTCGTGATGATCGTTCCGTAGGCGAGAAGCATGGAAGGTCCCACTTCCAGTTCGATGCTTACTTTGTCCGGTGCTAGTGTAGTTCTGTCAAAGTTGTTTCCATCCATGGCCCAGTTGATCTGGGGTTGCTTTCTCATCCTGGGAATTCTCATCGGAGATAGCAAGATTTCTTCTTTCTCTGGTGTCGTAATATCCGCTTGCGGCTCCGGCCCCAATGGTGGGATAGGATGGTAGTTGTATCTGACACTCAAAGCCACAATCGGAACTGACCAGCAGTCTACCCATCCTTGAGATTTGACACATTTTCTTCTCCATTTTGATGCTTTGAGTCTGCATGGGACTAGTTTCATATTTTTGTCAATTGACAGCAGGAGCAACCGCGACGTGTTCACCTCAGGCAAGTACAGACTCATGTCGACCGCTTCTCCTTGTACCCAAATCTTCAAGGGAATAACATCAGGTAAGAAATCGACGAACGGTAAATCAAAGGACACGTCCAGGAGATCACCGCAGAAGGCCACGTGATTGTTCTCTTGATTAGTCGAGCTGCAGTCAATCCAGTTGTGCTGATTGCTTAGAGTGACGACTTCGCATTCTTTGAGCAACAAAGAGATTTTCCACGTGTACGGCACGAAGTGCAAGATGTCTGGACGCGCCTTCGTCGCCCAGTCGTTGATGAGATCCTGGAAGAACTCTATATGCGTGTATACGAGATGCGCTGTCGCCTTGCATCCCGTCAGACTTAGCTGCCAACACTGATGATGGTTCCATACCAAAGGATAGTGGCACTTGATTGTATATTCCAGAGTTTCGCTCTCTGCCATGCTTCTGTATTGAAGGCTCGTCGTCGCTTCCAAATGGAGAAGCTGGCCGGTTATTTTTGTTGTGTATCCGTCTTGAAGAACAATCCACGGTAATGTCACTTCGAGGTACGATCCTGCACCTATATTGATATGCACTGCATTGGTTTCCTTGTTTTTTGTGAACAGAATGTCAATGGTTGCCTCGTTAAGAGTTGACAATCTAATATCGAACGATTGGGTCATTCGTCTATCTCCTGGCTTTGGTTGTGGCGTCACCTCTAAATTTTTATAATTAGGTGGGAAGAAAAATCTGAACAAGTGATCCCTTTGTCTATCGGCCCAAGGCCCATAGCTGAAATCTGTTCCTTTCCCGCATTTTATGTCGACTCCCCAAATCGGCGGTGCTGACTCTACAATATCTCCATTTGCTAGTTGAAGCAGGACCGGTTGTTCTGGGACTAATCCTGGCTCATCCATGTAGAAGTAGACTTCCAAGTAGTTAGAGCTCATGATTACGAAGCCTTCTCCCATGTACCGCGGCGGTTCGTCGACCATTGCAGTGTAATTGGGGCTGGGCGCGAGCATGACTTTGCAATTATCTGCTTTGGCTTTGACAAAGTGCATGAGGTGATCTAGACTGGAGGCGGGTGGTTTTGTACTGTAGACTAGATGTGATTCTTCTACGCTAATGGAAAGCGTTGTCGGGACTAGGCGGTTTCCGAATACGACGCGACCTGTACAAATATCTATCTTTATGACCGGTATGAGATCTCTCCATGTTCTAGCCATGGCAGCTTCTGATCTGACTGTATCTTGCGCCCGTCTCCTTTTCTCATTGGCGTCGTTCATAGCTTTGTCCCTGTCTGTTGAGTCATCGTCGTGTTGCTGCTTTATGACTGCGTCGAGGCCGAATATTTTTTCGAGTTCATTGTAAAGGTCGCATCGATTGTAGAAGTGTAATTCGAATCCATTTAGCATGATCGATAGGCGAGTGTCTGAGTGAGAGAGATCTGTGAATAACAACATTGATAAAATAAAGGGCAAAGTTACAATGTGACTCAAACAAAGATAAGCCTAAATAATTATTATGACCTTGTTGACAATAAAATTAGAACAATTGTATATGGCTTTTGACAACAAATTGAAATATTTTTTCAATGAATATGGTCATCCATCAATTTGAGTACAGGTTAATTACCAAAAGCCGGTAACTTCATGTTACACAACTTTTTTTTTATTTTTATAAATAATTCATCTCATGACATCTTTGGCTTCTTATTCTTATTACACCCCAAACGGGACGTCAGTGCAGGACTTATCGCCCCCATCTCGAATAAGAATAAGAATCTTTGGCTCTTCTCGTCAAGTGTTGGTGTCAGCTTTAAGTAATGTATATAGTATTGTAAAATAAATAAATAAATATTTGGGACATTTTTGCACACACGGTCATCTGACCCCAAACTAAGCAAAGCTTGTGATATGGCTGCCAAAGACTGATATACATACATATATATTTTTAAATACATACATAAATAGATATTAACACCCAGATATAGAACAAACACAAATGTTCATCACATAAATGTTTGTCTTAGTTGGGAATCGAACCCACGCCCCCAAGCTCAGAAGGTAGGTTCACTAGAAACTGGACCAACGGGCTATCTGTGCACTGTGAAAGGAAGATTACCTTCAGAGACATCCTTAGGCACATAAGACCTCCACCAGCGGAATATCAAGTATCCATCCTGTATGCGCACAGCATAGTCGTAGTTGATATACACAATGTCACGGAACATGATCTTGCCGGAGAGAGCATTGAGGGTGAACGAACCTGGAACAAAATTATCCTTACTTAATACAATAAATATAAAAAACAAGCTTTT
This sequence comes from Agriopis aurantiaria, assembly GCA_914767915.1. Lineage (NCBI taxonomy): Eukaryota > Metazoa > Arthropoda > Insecta > Lepidoptera > Geometridae > Agriopis > Agriopis aurantiaria. Next base: position 18,906,941 of record OU611982.1, on the reverse strand, counting down.
AACTTTAGCAAAGAAAATGTAATCCGCCACATTGAATTTAGTGTGATGTCACTACTTTAACGTATTTTTTTTACTTTCCAAACCCTTTTATTTGTCACTCAACAGGGTTAACAAAAAATATACTCTATCCGCCATTTTGTGCCATTTTGAAAATAATAGAATATATCAAGAATATATCCGGGACATTTTTTGGGTATTGCTTATTGTATTGTCACCAGAACTAAAGATGTAAGCAAAATTTCAACAAAATCGGTTGGAGGAACTGGCTAGTATCTAATTATTAATCTAATTAATATATTTTCTTATATATTTATTATAATCTAATTCAGCTTGCAAGATTTGACCTAAACAAACTAACAAACATTGCAAGTGAAATAAAGGCTTGTAAAAATAGCAGTTGATGAGGTTAGATCGGCTATAGGGGAAAATACAAGCAAAATTATTCGCCTGGCATTGATTTTGGTACACAAAACATAAAATTATCTCTATTTTCAGTTTATTAGACAAGAACAACACCCTGTCATAGTTAAGATCTGTTGCCAAGCATCTAACGGTGAGTTCCGGCAGCAACACTTGAGAGCCAGTTCCTATTCCAGGTTAGGTATGTTATCATCTTTGAACGCATCACCACTTAACATCATGTGAGCTGTGGTATAACCCCTAGTCTGTCAACTATAAAAAAAACACAGAATGGTGCCATATTCATTCCTAAAGCTATTGATAATTTAAACTCGTCCAAGCTTTTATTTGCTTTAATAAATGATTAGACTGAGACTAAGGGTGTTCTTTGTGTGGAATTAAAAAAATGCCTAGCCTATAGATAACTCCCTGCAAAGTATTAGTGCAGTTTTAGTTCAGTTGATCTCTTTTCTACTTAATTTACTGATACATTAGGTAGGATAGGGAAACTGCAAGTAAACTAAATGAATAGAATGAATCACAAGATAATAATTATAGAATCGCTATAATTAGAATGCAGACATTTATTTTTAACTGAAAACAAACAGTTCATCAAAACTCGCATGCGGATTTATTATAAATTACTATCACACTCACAATTATGTTCTGTTGTGTTTTTTTACGTTGTTTAACAAAAACAAAGTTGTGGTTTCATTTCATGGTTGATATTCCGAAAGCCGATGCAAAGCGCTTTGATTACACTTTACATAAATGCAACTGTGCCCACTAGACTGTAGAAAGTGCTACTTGAATGGGTGTTCCCCGATAGGTACAATCTGAGTTTCGTCGAGTCGAGTATAAACTCTTCGAGTGAATTGTTTTTTCTAAACAAGCATGCTCCATCATAGACCACATCATGACTTAACACCAGGCGAGGTGGCGGTCAAACGCAAGCCTATTATTCAACAATAATAGTTTAAATGCACTCTATTGCAGTCCTACTCAAGTAATACCTTTACCAGTTACTCAACTGCTAAGTAGTAGTGTACAAACATTACCATGGTACGAGTAGAGATAACCGATATAAAAACAGAACCATGTTTATTGAAATTAATATGCAGTTTTAGGTCTTTGGACCAGCTGAGTGAGATCTAACATTAAAACAAGCTCTTGTGTCTTTCTCCCAGCATGGTCATTGTCCTGGTATGGGAATAGCCACTCCTGGTGGTAGTTGTTAGTTTCCCAGTAACAGTAATTAAGCTGTAGGTTACTTTAATTGAGCTGCATCTGCCGCCTCAATTAGATATTCGGTGAACAACTATTTCAACTCGTTTTCCCTAATGGAGTCATTGGACTATATGCCATAATCAGAACATGGTTAAGTCGTTTGTCCAGTGGCTGGACACTAGCCACGACTGAAGCCTACCAACAGTACGTTGTCACCAGATTAGCATCACCCGAGGTGTGGGTGTGCGGCGGAGTTTCGGAACAAGGGTGCCTTCCTACAGGTGAGGGTGACTCAGTCCCCACGTCATAGACTACATTTTGCAGTTGGATATTTTCGTTTTCTTTTAATAATTTTCTTGTTAGTAATAATGACATGTCTTATGAAGGAAACTATATAGTGATATTGCAAGTATTTCTTATCACCCAGATAATCTAGTGACTATTCAGGTTATTGAGAATGTAATCTATTTAAATCTGAGTCATTATTTAGGGGAAAATATTTGATATTTTTAGCAACATGTATGTTAATATTTTTTTATTTTTTTCTGTTCACGAGCTTTATGTTGACTTTAACATTCTACACAAAGTCTATTATGCAGTTTTCCACTAAAGAAGTAAGCCGGTAGTTCTGTAATTCTCACTAGATGGCCTAGGTGATAATTTCTGAAGCAGTAAAATAGGATAAAGTATTAGCACTTGAGTGCCTTTTAAACAAGTTTGTATTTTACTTTAGAGTTGAGATAATAGTCACAACAAAATTTTATGATTGATTTTACATCAACAAAAACATTTTTTTTTTTAAAAGGTGTCTCTTTAACACACTTCCTTTTAAAAAAATCTTTATTTTTATGATAGACCCTTATAACATTCTGCAAAACTTTTAATCAGCTATGATTAAAAAATAAGCCTTTCTAAGGGTAGGTCAGACCAACAGATGGCCCAACTTAGGCTTAGTAATAACACCTAAAAATATATTTAAAGCCGAGCTTTATGCAGTGTCCCTTGATACTTCGAGACAAGACTTGCTGGCAAAACGCCTCATTACTCCATTGTAAGAATTCAAGGTATTTGGACAAGGAACAAAAACTATTCATTTAAAAATCACTACACTACAGCTGCTGAGAGAATCTGTCTCAGAAATCTGTCTGACAGCTGCAGTAACACTGTTAAAGTTGAGTGAAAACATTTTCTTTCAATATTTTACTGTCTTATATTGTGCCTAAAAGCTACAATCTTATTATCAAAAAGCTAGTGAAAGTGATCAGAAGTTACTGTTCAGATTTTTACAATACTTTTTACAGCTGGCATTCAGGCGCATTCTTTCAGCCGACATTATAATGATATGTTTGAACATAAGATAACTATCTTATAGTTTTACAACGTAAAAGAATCTAGAAGAATAACATACCAATTTTGAAATTATCATCCTGGAAGTAGAATTTGTTGATGAGTCGCGTGAGTATGTAGCCCAGGACACGACTGTTGTAGTACGTAATGTAGACGACCCACAATATAGCCGATATCAGGGACACCAACAGCAGGGCGAAGTTCCGATCCATGGTGATCTCCGCGAAGTCAATGGACGACGAGTTCCATTGCTGCGCCTCCGGGTTGTCCGGCGATGCCGTAAAATTCTCCCTGAACACGAAAAACCTTTGTACAAAACACTAAACTACGGACGTAAACACCAACATCTACGCATATCGTTAGCACTCACATGATGGAAAAATTGCGACTTTATCGACTCATTTCACATTTTAAAAACTAACTAGATACTAATCATCCTAATAATACACTCATTTTTACGGTATTTCAATGTTTTAGTTAATTAAAATCGTAAATCACTAGCACTCTCTTCCTATCCGTAGGTCAATTCAATTGACATTTGAGTTATTTGACTTGACATTGACAGTATTTGTCTATTTTTTTTTCGCCTATTACTGCGCCAACTAATGCTATTGAGACCATACTCTTCGTTTTACGTATTTTACTGACATAATGGTGCTAACAGACGTGAGGATTTGGTTGACCTCAATCGCTGTCTAACCAACGGTGGAGAAAGACAGAGATGTTACTCTCACTCTTTCTCTCCCGTTATTTGAACGGTGGTTCGTCAACCAAATCCACACGTCTGTTAGCTACTTAACATTCAATCTTTAGTAGGGTAGTAAAATATTAGTGGGCTAGTTACGTTCAAAAACCTTGTTTAATTTCTTTTCTAAACAAAATTTTTCATCTTTGGAATCATTGCCATCTATCTTTCTCTCATATATTGAAATAAAAAGAGAGGCAGATCATTTTAGAGCTGTCAGATTGGTTTAGTCTTAAAATAACTACACACAGAAACCAAGTACATTCGCAAAATAGGGTGTTTGACTGTATTGAAAATATTATGCCAATTGACATCATCCATAAACATGACATAATGAAAAAGCATATTTCATTGATTTTTTTATAAAAATATGCTTATTTTTTGAAAAAAATGCGAATAAAATAACTGTATTTTCGACATTTGATCACGTGATCGAAAACGGTCTGTAATTGGCTTCATCCCTAGTGACGTCACACAAATCTAAACAAACAGATTTTGTATTGATATTTGCGAATTTAATGTTGTAAAGCTATTTTGAGAGCGATTTATCCAGAAATTATCAACAAAAACAGTCCGGAGGTTAAATGTGAGAAGAATGGAGAAACATTTTGTGCAAGCAGACAGCAGTAACTTACCCAAAATTAATGTATTTATGGTTGCATATTTCTTCAATAATAATCTACGTCATTGTTTCTACGCTGCAGAACTCAAAACGTAAAAACTACAATGTAAGTATTAATTTTTTAATTGTTCTCCAAGCAAAACATTCAATCAAGTTGTACAAAAAGTATGTTGTAGTAGGTGGATATCACTATTTTGTTAGGTTATGTCTTTACAATGTTTAAAAAGAAAGTAACAGTACATAAAATAGTAATGCAATAAAAACACAAATTGTAATAGAAATATATAGACTCAAATATGTACCTCAAAATGATCTTCGCACATAGAAACACTTGAATTAGCTCCAATACTTTTGGGTTCTCTACGAGCTACTTAGTTCCAACCACTTTTTGCGAGTTTTCGGGTCCATTGGAACAGAAACGAATAGTTTTTCCGGTGTTTTATGGAAGTATTTGTACATTGTGGCACTACACAACATTTATAAACCATTACTTCTATTAGAAAATTAGTGATTATCAAACTTTTGCTGCCTGGCTGCAGCTGTTTTGTTTTGTGTGACGTCAATTGTCGCTCGACCGGAGCTATGACGCAGGTCTGCGTTTTGGCGCGATATTTTTTTATTCAAACTTTAACATCGATTTATATCGCAAATACGACTGATATCCAGAAAATATAAATGCAGTATACATTAAATTATATCAGGCAATAATGTGCAATAGTTTCCCAAAAGTAGTCAAATATCCTATTTAAGCCTTTCAAATGGTGTCATATATGGCTCCAAAAAAATATAAAATTTTTACTATGACAATTTGCGCGGTGAAATCGTACCACAACAAATCAGAAAAGCAGCCTATGAGTTATGGTGTGACATTCCACAGGTAATCCATAAATTTTCTTGCTTAAATCGTTTAAAATACCAATCGAAACGTAAGCTACAAAGCGAATTTGTAGCTTACGTTTTGAGAAGGCGTTGTTTGGAAACCTACCTTCTATGAGTAGTTATTCTAAGGGTTTAGTTTAGTGAGTGTGATGACAGATGACAGAATCGACACTATACCATAATTACGATATTATTCAAATTTCATTTTTCAAATCCAAAATCCGATTGATTGATATTTTCTTTCATTTAAAGCCCAGATAACTACTCACTACTACTCAGTAATAATGTTCCTTGACTACTCTGGTTGTGTAGAAAATACAGTTTTCCGTTGAGTAATTGTGTTCCGCTCTCGAGTAGTATATTCCTTGGTGTTCCGTGATTTCCGTCTACGGCTGGCGGTTGCTAAGATCTCGTATTATGGTAATATTACCAAATATTACGTGCTTCTTCCATTGAGATTCTTCAGTAGACTTCAGCTTCAACCATGGCTGAGGGTGGTTCCGAAACTACCTTGCAAAGCGGCACCAGCGACGGTTTTAACGTAAAAGTAAGGTGAGAATGTATTGAATGCGATGTAGCTCTTTCTCCGAACAGTGGTTTCACAATCACTAGAACCGATTTAGAAAATATATCAATTGGAAAATTGTATTTACATTAGTGAGACATTAGCGAGCGAGCGAATAGCGAGAGACGGGGGAAAGTGGCATAAACAAAGGGAGGGCTATACCCAGCAGTGGGTCACTCAGGGCTGATGATGATGATGATGATGATTATATTATTGATGATTTATTAAGCACTTGTGTAAACTGACTTGCCTCATATGACGAACATGTTATATTGGTTAATAAAGAATCTGAATCTGAATCTGATGATTTACAAAGTCCTTGCTCCACAATTTTTGAGGATCGGATCAACACTACTACTTGCTACCTCAGATAAATAAGTACCTGCAGGAGAGCTGCCCAGGCACAGGGAGTGTTCATTTACTGGCAGTATTTATGGTGAAAGCCTAGGCATTTGATCAGAGTTCACCTGATGTTAAGTGATGGTGTGGTTGAAGATGGTTAACACATAGGTATAACCTGAAATGGAAACTGTTTGTTGTGGTATGGTATAGCAACACTTCATTGCCATACCCAATCCAGGTCATTAAACTTACCTACCTTATAAATGCTACCTAAGATCTGTATGTGAATTTCAAAGTTGATTGTTTCAGATGGGCCATACCACATAATTTAGAGAATTCAACGTTTATCGGCAGGGACATATTTGCAGTAGCACATGACATCTACATCATATTTATTAACTTCCGGACTAATGTTGAGAAGGTATATGTGGCTAACTGCCCGGAGCGGGGCGATGGAGTTGATGTCCTTGCTGGTGAGTTCAGATTACAATTTAACTAAATGTAGCATTCTGTACGAGAAGGAACTGCACAAACACTAGCTGTGGTAATGAAATGTCGCACATAACAACACAAGACGAATGGTGTTTTTTATTAGGGTTCTGGACCCAAAGGGTAAAAACGGGGCCCTATTACTAAGCCTACGATGTCTGTCTGTCTGCCCGTCTGACTGTCTGTCCGTCTGGCTGTCTGTCCGTCTGACCGATGGCCAAGTGCGAGTCGGTGTCAAATTTCTGTTCACCATCAGTCCTAGTACGATCACCGATGTCAAGCAACGTCGGGCGCGTCCTGTATCTGGATGAGTGACTGCATGGGTGTAGATGTGATGTTGTCTTTTTGCACATTTTTTTGTAATTTAGTAGGTAACAAGCTATGTGTAGGGAACCCTCAGTGCACGAGCCTGACTCGCCCTTGGCTGGTTTTATTGTAAGAGTCCAAGGACCCACTTTGAGTCACCATTGTTCTAAAACCGCTTCGTCTTTCAAAACCATATTTCCCTTTAATTATTAAGCATGCACCCAATGATATGTCACATCAGTTAAATAGGAAATGATGAAACTCATACAATCTTTTCCCATATTTGACCCATTAGGGGATTGCCATCCAAAAGCGCTTATACAGCTTATTTTTATTTGTAAACAGAAGTTAAATAACAACTTCCAGATAAATTTCTAACTGCAAAAAATTAACAACTTATATTTAAATCCAATTAGGGGACGAATTTTGTAAAAAAAACCTTAGTGCTCATTTTGGTTATTATTAAGAACACTCGTGCAAAATTTCTTGCTGCTAGACACGCTTTGTCTGTCAGTAAAGAATTAATTAATTTAAGATTTTTAGTAAGTAGATTTACAGCCTGTTCCGTCCCACTGCTGAGCAAAATACAGTGAAGAAACAGAACCACAAAGAGTGGAAGGAGAGACTTCCACTATTTATGGTTCTAGGGCCTTACGGCCAACTGCTTACGCTGTATCAAACTAACGCAGTTCGGAAAATCACGCAAACGTGAACCTTAATGCGCCCAGGTATGGTTTGCGGTCGCGCAACATTTTTTCATCACCTAAACTGGATTACTTTAAATAGCTAGCTGTACGGCCGCTGTTCTTTAAAGCACAAATATTTTATGGCATTATACTCTCATCTCTATTTCCAGGATATAAATCCAATCTATTTGCATTTGCTGAGAAGACTGCAGGTGCAAGAATATTCATAATGTCATATCCCTCCCTTAAGATATTGGCTGAAATGCAAGGTATATTAGCTTCCATTAACGAAAACTGTTAGTACCAGCTTGTCTGTGTGGCTTGCTGTTAACGCGCGATCTTCCAGATTCTTCGCATTTTTTAGGAGTAAAAATATATTATTTCTATCCTCATGATACACACTGTGAAAATAATTTATTTGCCAGCCATTTATGCTTCATTCACTTTACAGATGCAGGTCTATTTTACTGAGTTTATTTTCTTTTCAACCCCCTCTTAATATTTATTTTTGTTTAATCGTAAACTGTCTTGTCTCCCACGCACGTTGCGTATGTTAACAGTACTACGCATTAATAGACAAATTTGTTGTTGCTTTAAAAAAAATTAATTATAGTCATGCCGTAGTTGTTCATGCCGTTTGATTCTATTCCTTTAAAGATCAACATCAATATGGTGTGTTGTTCTGGTATCCCTAGACAATGATGTGAACCGCTACAAAGGGCTCTGCATGATGGAGTGCGACCTCGTGGCCGGGATCAGCGGCTTCCCCAACTACATAATGACTGTGTGGAGCTGGAGGACCAACCAGAAGCTGATATCTGTGTCCACTGGAATCATCCGAAGAAAACAGATATTTACGTAAGCTTCCCTTTGAAATTGGCATGCTTTCTGAAGCAATTAGACTACTTGCTTTTGGCTAACTTTCGTGTCACCTTGATATAACTACTTTAGATGTCTGTCAGTGAATTTGAAATGAGGGTTTTGCCAGTTACCTAGTTAAGATTTTTGTTACTGAACTTTGAATGCATTGAGTTCATCTGTTGCTTTTGTTAGTCTAGCGCTGTTTTTAAATTGTCTAATGACTGCTTACGTCCCTTCCGTTATATTTGACTATCTTGCATCAAGCAATATTAAAACGAGTGTAGCAATCATTGCATGCAGTGTGTATAACAACATGCATCACATGTGTTCATCTATGTGTTTCTGCTAACATGATTGCTTACTATATAATAACTATACAAACCAGTCACTATGTTCTCCATTTTCCCAGGGCAAGCCGCACGCACATGCTGATATGCGAATGCTGGGGTGAAGGCCTGATTGTTTGGGAAGTGGCGCAGTGCTTCAAAAAGTGCCTCGTGATGAAGCGGGTGAGGGAAGAGGTGGTGAGCTGGGAGACCACAGAACCCCCGCTCGTGGGGATCTGCTGGTCCAACGAGGGCTTGCTCTATGCCATCGATACTAGCGCCACTCTATACACTGTAAGTTATCAAATGTCTTGTGAAACCCGAACCGATTTGCAAGTTGAAGTGGCAATGGGCAGGCCACATCTCTTGAAGAACCGGTAACCGATGGGGAAGAAAGGTTCTGGAATGAAACTGGTAGACGCAGCATAGAAAGGCCTCTCATTAGGTGGACCGACGACATCGTGAGATTCGCGGGCATCTAGTGGATGCAGATGGCAGGCTGTCGTTCAGTGAGGTCTAAGGGGGAAGCCAATGTTCAGCAGTGGGCGTCTTTAGGCTGATAATGTTGATGATTCTTTCACAGGCATCAAAAAGTATTAGCAATGAGCATGATTACCTACTATATTAAAATTAAGACATGCAAAAATCCACCATAATTGTCCCGACTAAGGTCTATTTCTGACTACCTATTCGTCTACAGGTGGCATCAGATGGTATTGGCATGGTAACCATCGAAGAGTGGAGTGAAGAGCTTCCTCACGATCACAAGCCGCTGATCTGCGCCTTTGGGAACGGACTGCTCATATACGGACCTGATTCATACCTGAGAGTGAGTGTCATGTGAAACGTTGCTAAACTTGACTGCGATACTAGCGCTACGGTAATTTGTAGAACCTTTTCGTACGCTGTCTGACTGCGGCGCTTAGGTACGGAAGTTCGAGACATCCTATAGCACGCTCAAATTACGGTGCCATCTAAGTTTATACCGTTTTTAGGCCGTTTTTTTAATGCAAATTTCCGAGCTCGCTTGCTTTTTTTCTACGCTCTAATGTTTCGCTATTGTCTTTCCTCTAAGTCTATCTTCCTATACTAGAGTTCAATATTCCTCTCATGATATTAAATTCTATACCATAATTTAACTTTTTATTATGGAAACTGACGTAGTTTTCACACATTTTGTTTTATATTACATAGGAATTACTCGCGTATGACTAAGCTGGGGCCTTACGGCCAACTGCTAACGCGTTATCAAACTAACGTTAAATCCACTCAGTTGGAAAATCACGCGACCGCAAACCGTATCTGGGCGCTTTAAGATTCACGTTCGCATGATTTTCCAACAGAGCGGATTTAACGTTACTTTGATACCGCGTTAACAGTTAGCCGTAAGGCCCCAGGACTATTTCTGTCGCACATTTTCAACGTTTTAAAAGATATTAATTTGCTTATTAGTAATGAAAAAAAAAAAAACGATTAGGCAATTATTTTGGAGGAAGTCGAAAAAATCTGTTACGTGTAAGTATAAGTACTTACACTTACACGTAACTTACTTGCTTACACACTTACTTATTCCGACTATAGTTTTTCCGCGACTCTGTCTCACTTTGCACTGAAAAGATACAGATCAGACGCTGTATCTGATCTGTATCTTTGTGCAAATTATTGTGATTCCGACATCCAATTATTGTGGTCAAAAAGAAATCGCAATTTTCATTTATTCTGCACTAAAACTGCATTTTTCTTAGAAAACTTGGAATGTCCTTATTAAACAACCCAATCACTATTTTATAGGCTTTAAAAAAAGTAGATAACAAATGGAAAGTGGTGTTCACATTTACCCCGAACGACCCGGTGACGGCCCTGGTGTCAAACGCTAGTTGCGACTGCGCGGCGTTGTGGACTGAAGCAGGCTTGCTTTACAAACTCACAGGGGAAGCAGAGGACAAGATTGAAGTCACTCCAGTGGCATACAAGCAGAGGTACCCTCAAAAATCCTCCGTTGACTTTTCCCCTTCCTTTTTCACTTTTTATACCTTTAATGACACGGTATTGTGTCGAATGCCACTTGCGACTGCGTAGTGATAAACAACTGGCGAGGCGGAGGATAACATTAAGGTTACTCCCAGTGGCCTATAAGCAGAGATAACGCCATTTTTAGGGTTTCGTACCCAAAGAGTGTAAACGGGACCCTATTATTATTATTTGTAACGGCTGTATCGTTCGATCGTAATATATAGTCGGTTGAAGTTTTCACATAATATGTAATGTTACGGCGGATTAACTAAGGAATAATAATAAAGTCAAAAAGTAAAAACTTAACATGTTGTTGTATGTTGTAGGTATGTATTCCCCCATATAACCCATAATTTTTTGTATAAAAAAAAAACTATTAATAGGATTGCGTTTGACCGCTAACTCGCTTGATGCTAAGAACCCGATTCACCCGTGATTATAAAAACGGTAATACGCACACTAATGGCGTGTAACATAGTACACACTCAAAAAATAACAAATAATAATGGCCAATACGAGTTGGTGACAAACTGTTTACCACCCAGTTAAACAACGTCGGGTGTGGTTGGTACTTGGATAGGTGACCGCCGGGCGTGATGTTGCATTTTGTGTTGGTAACGGAATCTTCAGTACCTACACCTGCATGAATCGGACTCGCTTTATTAACAGAAATTCTTAGACTTCCTTTTTGCCTCAGGCGTTTTTCGTCAGTTTTTTTGTAGTTTAACAGCACTGTTCAATCTCTCGCTTAGTTTATGGGGTTCATATTTTTTGGTCAGCTAGTATTCTAACAATTCGTGTGTTTTTAGGTTTATAAAAAAGATCCAAATGATAGCTCCCGACTTTAAGTACCTGGTGACTATGAACAACTCTAGCATGCTGTGCATATACGAGATCCTCTCTGGGAAATTAGTAAGTAGGCTATCTAATAAAAAACTATAAATCATGACGAAACGGATAATACTCACCAATTCTGAAGACTACGTCGAGAGCAAGACCGATGTAGTTGTCCATCCACTGCTCGATATGGTCAGTGTGGTGTGCGTAGACCCTGCTACGCACACCACACAACTGCTTAGCACAAGTGTTAGAGTGAAACCGAGGAACCTAGGGGTGAGAGGTTCCTCGACCTCAAGGTTCAAGACCTGCGGACCTGCAAGGTGTGAAATGTCTTTCCCCCAAAGATCTTCCCGCCGAGCTTGAACAAGAAGCGTTTCAAAAGGGTGTTTACAACTACCTCTTCGAGCTGGCAAAGCACTGTCAACACCGCTAGAGTTGCAGGTGTCCATAGGCGGCGGTTTCTGCTTACCATCAGGCAAACCGCATGATTGTTTACCGCTTTTTTATATTCAGTATTCACAGGTTTTTAGTTCTTATATCCAGAAGTGGGATACTTACAACGCTTTCTCAGTTTCGTGATTTATGTTAGCACCTTTTTTAACTATGTACTTTTTCTTAAAGCGACACCATCGACAAGATAGTGTTAACTATTTCTTATTCTGTTTTCTTCAGGTCTTAATGCGGATAGTAGAGGGAACCGACGTATCATTCGAGACGAGCCCTGTCGAACCAATCATCGCTGTGTTCGGATGTTCCGACGAAAAATATGGCGTAAAGCTGTATCTTATGAGTAAGCTGAAGTTAAAGGAAGTGTGTCGCATGTGCCTGACATATCAGCTGGTGGACCGCGTGGTGTTCTCCAGCACTGGGCGGGACCTGATAGCGGCTGCCATGTCGGCAGGTCACTTGTTCATCCTCCAGGTAACTTTTAAGCCCCGACGCAAAAAGAGGGGGTTACTAAATTCAACGTTTGTATCTGTGGCATCGTAGCATCGACTGAACAGATTTGGATTTCGTGTTTTTACTATTGAAAGGTGGCTTGATCGAGAGTGTTCTTAGCTATGATTCAAGATCAGCCGTTTGAAGTTTATCAGCATCTGGCCACAGCTCACCTGTTTTTAAGTGATGATTTGGGCAAAAATGGGAATCACAAAATCGTGTTGATATTGCCCGCAGTTGTCCAAGGATTACAAGCTTACTTTGGTGCGGTACACGGAGCTGGGTCGTGGGCTGGCTGACTGCTTCTTGATGAAGGTGGGGGACGCAATGCGAGCCTTTTGTCTCGTGCTCTTCTCGGACAAGTATCTGATCGGTAAGCAAGCCTAACCAACGGAGTTTACTTTTAGGTCATAGCCACCATCATCTAATTTATCTCTGACCATACAAACATTGCAAAGTGTTTCAAACGTCAGGAAAATGTCGCCCAGAAAAACTTCGTGCTTTAGTCGATTCAGCATTGCAAGTACCGTTCTTTATCGATCGTCAAATTCGTCAAATGCCATGAATCGATCATAGCTAGTACTGACCAAATGGCATTTTATCGAATTTGACAATCTTAACTATCAAATTTGACGTTCGTTATAGAACGGTACTTGCACTGCAGTTTGCGATGCGACTTTATTTCGTTGCAAGAACTGATATGATTGAAACTTCCTGATATGTGCAGGCGAGCGGATTATCTGCATCAACGCGGTCACTGGCAAAGATAACAAGTTTGCAGGCAAGATGCAAGGGCCGTACTCGCGGCTGTTGCCGCTGCGTACTCCGGACCACATGATCGCCGTGCCGCATCTCTCCAGGCACTACCACGTGCTCAAACTGTCGGGTGAGGTCGGTACTCAAACCTAATGCAACATTTATTAAGGGGTTAATAGATTTTGAAGGGTGGTACATTTAATAATAGCATTGGCGATAATGTTAGCAAAGTTATGGGTGAAGCAAGTCACGTAGCATACATGACTACATTCAACAAAATTAACAAAAATATGAATCTGGCTTTGATCTTCTTTAGTGGCGTAGAAGAGAAAGTGCAGTGTACTGCCTGCTGCTGTACTCGCTTATTATAATCCCAGTTTTGGGGAAGACACTGTCTGCTGCAACACAACTCACGCTTACGCAGCAGGCAGGGATTCTAACTGTATTTGTGCTTCCTTTATATGTAAAAATAAATAAAAAATGTATTTGTATTTGGTATAATTATGTAAATAGTGCTAATATTATTTAACCACCACTTTCTTTTTTCTAACCTTACGACGGTAAATATCCCGTAAATAATCATATAACTTTAGTGAACAACCGTGATAGTTTAAAACAGTTTTTTAAATTTATTTCATTCGTATGATATGTGATATCATACTAATGATATAAACAATACAAATCCTATCTAAATAACGATCATCATCATCAGCCAAAAGACGTCCACTGCTGAACATAGGCCTTCCACTAAGAACTGTACACTGAACGACAACCTGCCATCTGCATCCACTGGATGCCCGCGACTGTCACGATGTCGCGGTCCATCTAGTGGGAGGCCTGCCTACGCTGCATCTTCCGGTTCGTGGTCTCCACTCAAGAACCTTTCTTCCTCATCGGTTATCGGTTCCTCGAAAGATGTGACCAGCAATAGAGCAATACTGCTCATTGCCTCTGATCCCTATTACTACACTATAAATATTCGCCTCCATTATCGTGACAGAAAGGCGTTACGATCTCGGTGAAGATGGGACCGATCGTCGACTCGGGTCACGATGTCAAGCAGTTCGATGGCTTCTTCAACATAAACTGGCTTCTCACTTCAGGCTATGATGGAAACGTGGTGCTAAGACAGCCGGACGCTGCCAATGTTGAATATGGTAACAATTGCTTAAGAAATAAGGTGGACTTTTCATTGTTATATCAATCAACACATACGTCATAATCACTGTCACTTATCTATTCTGCCATTGTGCAGATTCAGTTGTTTTTCGGGCGAATGTATGTACCTACGTATTTTTTATTTTTTTGAATGTTTCTGTATTACCTCGAAAAGCAAAACGGCTTGATTGATTTTGACGAGTGAGGTGTCGATCTTTATGTCCGGAGTTTCCGGCTACATAGTTTTGAAGTTATAACAGCAGTCCGTTTTTTTAAATAATTCATCATCATCATCTTTTTAGCCGTAGGACGTCCACTGCTTGACATAGGCCTCCCCCATCAATCGCCAGAAGGGCCGGTTGGAAGCGGCCTGCATCCAGCGTTTCCCTGTGGTCTTTTTTAGGTCTACTGTCCATCTCGTGGGTGGACGTCCTCCGCTGCGCTTACCGCAGAACCCCTATTTATAATTATATTGTGTGTATTAATAACTAGTGGTCCGCCCCAGCTTCGCACGGGTATAGATTATAGCCTATGTCACCCGGGGACAGTGTAGCTTCCCAACAGTGAAAGAATTTTTCAAATCGGTGCTATAGTTTCGGAGCCTATTCAATGCAAACAAACAATCAAATCTTTCCTTTTCTTTATAATATTAGTGTAGATAATTAATACTATATATTTATCTATGTTAATACTTACTTGTTTACGAATACTATTTTTTTTTTGGTACATTTGGTATTCCCACAGACCTAAAGCTAACCTTGACACACCGCTATGAGCAAGGCATCAAGCAAGCCGTGGTCGACGACGACAGCGCGTGCGTCGCCCACGTGGCAGGGAACTACAACTGCTGCGTGACGAGCCTGCGCGGGGCAGTGGAGGAGCTCGCGCGGGAGCCGCTTGATTTGAGTCTGCTGGACGAGGCTAACCTCATCTCCTGCGTCACTAAGGGAGACAGTGAGTACTGGGGCCTTACGGACAACTACTACTACGACACCAAACTACCCATTTTTCTATCGGACTGCCAGAGCTGGCACGAAAAATCGTCACCGCTTTATGGTTAATATTCTGGAAACCCGTACGAAGCGCTTTGATTCCACATTTATTGTGCGAACTGCTAGTCTGGAATGCGCTGCCTGAATGGGTGTTCCCCGATAGTTACAATCTGGGTGTCTTCAAATCACGAGTGAATCGGTTTCTTCTAGGCAAGCGTGCTCTAACGTAGACCGCATCATCGCTTAACATCAGACGAGATGGTAGTCAAACGCAAGCCTATAACCTATAAAGAAAATTAACGTTGAATCCGCTCAGTTGGAAAATCACGCGACCGCAAACCGTATCTGGGCACGTTAAGGTTCACGTTCGCGTGATTTTCCAACTGAGCGGATATAACGATAGTTTGGTGCCGCAATAGCAGTTGTCCGTAAGGCCCCTGTAATGCCGTATGTGAATATCTATAAAACACAATACACACCTCAGTCCAATACAACTCAAGCGAATAAATATATAATACTCCCTGTTGGAGCACCGACACTCGCAGGTGCTGCGGGGGTGCCAGCTGCGCGAGGCTCGACCGCGGCTCCACCGTCTTCACTCCACCTCTTCCTCAGCGCCAAGCAGTCGCGCATTGTTAATTATTTTAAACCTTATATTCCACCAATATACCAGTTTATACAGTCCACAATTTTACTTCGGCCTTAACAATATAGGACTGAACATTGGTCCTTCGAGCCGGAGTCCCAAGCGGGCGAAAGTGAAGGACTCATGGCTCCCAACACCATAGACTTTTAAAATCCAATAATAGGCTTGCGTTTGACCGCCAACTCGCCTGAAGTTAAGCGGTGATGCAGTCTATGATGGAGCACGCTTGCCTAGATGAAACCGATACCGAAGATTAAAATAGGTAGACGCAAGGACTCAGATCAACAACAAAAAAACGAATATCTATCAATATCAACTCAATTTTCAGAGACCTTATTAGAACTGCAAGAGTACAAGAAAGTCCATGAAGAAGCCATGGACTATAAAAGACAACGCGACGAGGTCGTGCAAGGGTTCAAGGTCGTCCAGAAGAAAGTGGTCACCCTACTGGAAGAGAACATCGCTGAAGTACCACTCCACCAGCTGTCGCTATCTGAGTTCAACCTGCATGTAGAACATAGGAAGGAGAGGAAATTGGCGGTAACTTTAAACCTTTTTACTAGTGCTTTCATGCCTGTCTTGCTCTTTCGCTCGCACATTTCGGTCAAATACAGGGTTACGCATATGGACTGTACTAAGCTGAAAAGAGGTCATTTTACTCACCATTATAACCAACTTTTACTACGCGACCGATGATGGAATCGCGACAAAAAATCTGTTGTGTCGACCATGTTTTATGGAACCGCTGATATCTTTTACACTATTAATATACTTAAATGAAAAATGCAGTTGAATTGAGAAAAATCCTTGTTTAAAGTGCACTTTTTTTTACAAGGTTTGTTTGTGTCTCTAGGCTGAAAGAGAGCGCGAGGAAATCCGCCTAAGCACAGAAGCTCTGATCCGCGCGCAAGATAAAGTGACTCTGTGGATCAAGAAGCATTGTTGGGACAGCATGCTGACTCCTCGGATCAAACTGTTTGCCATATTCAGCCACTACCAGGTTCGTATCTAGGGACAACGCGGTGGGTACTAAAATGTGCAAACCTTTTGCCCGGACTTCACGTAGAAAAAGGCAGAATTCTAAGGACTCTCGCATAGCTATAGTTCGTTGTCACAGTAAGGCGAGGAACCGTTGACAACCGAGCGGCGCATGCATATATATATATATATATTGTGGCAGATTATCTGTGTCATATAGGGGTGGGGGGTGGGGGGGTTCGGACCCCTATTCCCCCTCCCCCCTTATATACGCTTATGCACCCTTATTTTTATTGACACAATACATCCAGGTGGAGAACTTCCCAGTGCTGCCGAGCCAGCGCGACAAGTGGCCAGAGTTGAACCAGACAGAGGCGTTACGGCTCATAGAGATGGAGAACGACGCCGACGTGTTCCGGCCCTGGGAGGAGCCGCCGCCGCAGGACGCCGTGCAACTCAGCACTCATCGGTAACTACACCCCTTGTAGTTGGCATGTCAGGGACAACAATAGCATACTCGGTTCATTTTGTCGGTTAAATAAATTATGTGCAGTTTAGACGACGGTGAAGGAAAACATCGTGAGAAACTGGAATGTCCAATAGCCTCAAAAAGTTCAAAGACATATGACAGAAGTAAATAGAACGGAAATGAGAAGGAAAATCTGTTATCAGGCATTATGAGTGAACCTTGATTGAACATTCTTATTTAGATCAACGCGTCGAGCTCCGCATCACAGTAGCTAACTGATTTCGAATGACTGACGTTTCGTTTATATCGGTGCAACTGGCTACAACAATTTTCTTACAAAAATGCCTCGACAGCCGTTCTAATTTAACAAACAATTTTTTTCTTTTTTGTGACATTCTACAACTTTCACTGCAGCATGTTGGATTAATAGAGCCCATTATAACTTATACCTTGGATTATTACAATTTCTTATCCGGGAAAGGTAACCCAGCACTGCTAGTCTAAATATTATAAAATATAAATGTAAATTGTGAATATTTGTGATTATGTGACTCTGTATGTTTGTAGAGTCTAACGATGTCGTTGGTCCATCTAGTGGGAGTGGGCTGCGTCTTCTGGCTCGTGGTCTCTACTCAAGAACTTTTCTTCCTCGTCGGTCCATGTTCTTCGAGCTATGTGGCCTGCCTATGTGTATTTCCACTTCAACTTGCAAATTATAATAGCTATGTCGGTGACTCTGGTTCTTTAGTGAATATCCACGATCCGGATTCAATCGCATACAGTGGATGCAGATGGCAGGCTTTCGTTCAGTGCGGAGGTGTGGGTGTGAGGGAGGCCTATGTTCAGCAGTGGACGTTCGTTTGTGCAGTTTGTTTTCGGAGCTCTTAAGAACAGATTATGTCTGTATTACATCTAGGTTTACCAACAAACTGCAATAAATATATTTTGATTTTTGATTTTGATTTTGACGTCTTTGGGCTGATGATGATGATGTTTGTAGGAACTAATGAACCGATTCTAAAAAACATTTCACTGCCTAAGGGCTACAATATACCTGAGTTACATTGGCTATGATTTGTTCATAACACGGGCGAATTTGGTGGCCAATGTAAGTTGTGAAAAAGATCGCATCTTCGTACGGCATAATTATGTTTAAAAACTAACCTAACGACAAACCTCTCTCGCAGACTGATCCGCGGCTCTGCAGGGTCGGTGAAGGATATGGCGGAAACAACCGCGTCCTCACAAGTGTCCGCGACGGGGATGGGCGACGAGGAGCCGGAAGGGCAGCCCTACGTGCTCTCGGGCTCCAATGCTCACCTATACGTACAGGTACTTAGAGACTAGGGGTACGTGGAATGGTGGTAATAAGTCGAAATAAGGTCATTGCACTCTCAAACCAATCAAGATCTAAAATATTAGCTGTTTCATACACATTAACAATTTTTCTAGGGAACATGTTTTTTTTTTTTTGCAAAATCAGGGTTGGTTCTATAGTAAAAGTTGTTCATAAGTAAAATGGCCTTTCGGCTTATTACCATAGTGTAGCCATGTATATGTATATTACTGAAGATTTTGTGTTTTGTATGTTTTAGATAAAAATAGGATAATTCAAAATTAAATCTTTTGTTATAGGTGCCGTCCTTCATGATCCCACAGACCCTCGCCTTCAGCTTCCTGCAGATGAACTGGCTCCACAATATCGTCAAGGTAAAGCTACTTATCAATCTCCGCTATAATTACAATTATACAATACATTGATTGATTGATTAACTCTTTATTGTTCACACCATGAAATTTGATACAGAGGACAAAAAACTCTTAAAAACTAGTGTAACAACTGGCGGCCTTATCGCTAAAAGCGATCTCTTCCAGGCAACCTTAGGATGGAAAGGAGGAATACATCTTTATTACACACCGAAAAATACAAATGAAACTTAACTAAAATAAAAAACAAATATAAGGCAGTATAATGGGCGGCCTTATCGCCTAAAGCAATTTCTTCCAGGCAACCTTCGAATGGACAGGTCTGAAGAACTAATCACCCTAAAATATGCGCGGTTACAGAAATAGTGCATAACTTTACGCGGAGCATTTACGACACGAGCGCGCGAGATGCACCAGAGTTTAAAATCTGTAGTTCCCCTAAGTGATATTATACATGTAGTGCTTTTTACCATAACCATAAAGAAATTGCAGAACTTTTTATGTATTTTCAATGTTTTTTTTTTTGTATTTAATGTATTTAAAACAGAATACGAACTTTTTAGATGAAACTTTCTAAAAAGGTTCATTATTTATTAACAAGTTTTTTCCGTTACTAAGTTATTCTGTTTTTCTGTATGAAATTTTGTTACGAACAATATGTTTTGTTGAACATTTGTAGCGTTATTCTTGAGTTACTAAGTTTTTTGGATTATTTGTCAGATTCAGTCATTAATTGTTATCATGGACGGTTCAACCTTACCATCCATCATTTCAGCCATAGGACGTCCACTGCTGGACTTAGGCCTCCCCCATCGATCTCCAAAAGGGCCGGTTGGAAGCGGCCTGCATCCAGCGCATCCCTGCGGTCTCTTTCAGGTCGTCTGTCCATCTTGTGGGTCGGACGTCCTACGCTGCGCTTACCGGTCCGTGGTCTCCATTTGAGAACCTTTCGGCCCCATCGACCATCTGTTCTGCTTGATATGTGCCCTGCCGACTGCCACTTCAACTTGCTAATCCGGTGGGCTATGTCGGTAACTTTCGTTCGTCTACGGATCTCCTCATTTCTGATAAGATCTCGACCTTACCAAACTATGTTTAAACTCAATTTATTTCAACGAACTGATGAGCCTCAAGAAGCGGGAAGTAGGAAGTGGAAAAACAGAACAACAGACTCAAAGTTACCTTTGTAGCTTCAACCTTACTTAGTCACGTTTGAGCCCAGTTTACATTGTACGTTGCAGCTGACCACCCAAAACTTGCGACTGTGGTACAACAAGCAGTTCGACGAACTGATGAGCCTCAAGAAGCGAGAGGTGGGCCTGGTGGAGGAACGCAACAGTAGGCTCAGATTTATCATCGAAGGTTTAACCCTATTTGATTGTGTTTGAACATAGTTTTCGTTGTAGCTTTATTGTATAGGCCACAGCGTATAGTCACAAAGTTGGAATAGCTAGCACGCACAGTATTTCGAGTGCAAGAAAAGAGTTTTTGGGTAATTGTTTCAGAATAGTATCATATTTTTAGAAAACAATACTTATTTGATGACCACACAAACATGTAGTTATTTTTTTTAGCATTATTACGGTTTCACTCCAGTATATACGTACGCTAATTTAAAAGGCACTAGTAGATATTAGGGAATGCAATCTTGCAGCAGAATTTCCAAGCTCTGTATTTTCAAGATTCGTGAGACCTAATCTTGTAAAATCTCTGTATTTTGCGAGACTGCATTCCCTAGTAGGTAGCCTTCAATAAAAGGAACACTCATAGTAAAATTTACTAAATAAATTTGATCCATCTAAGATTCTCACTTGCCGGGCCACATTTACACAGAATGGTAATTATCTAATGAAAGAAAGCATGTTTTTGTCATCCACGTCGTGTCCGACGATGGCGACCCTGGGCATCTTCTGTCTAGTGCTCGTATGTGGTTGGCAAGTCCATATTTTGTCTTGAATATCCGGTCACAAGTGGCGCAGTACTACTGACCCGCGCTGTTGTATATGTAGGTTATTTTTAGGGTTCCGAACCTCAAAAGGAAAAAAACGGATCCCTTATAGGATCACTTCGTTGTCAGTCTGTATGTCCGTCTGTCAAGACAGTTTTTCTCAAGAACGCGTAAAGGTATCAAGTTGAAATTCATACTAAATACTTGGGGCTACGGTTTCTTTCGGCTGTAAAAAAATAAAAGTTGTAAGTCAACGCAATCAAAAGATATGAACGTTTATGTCGCATATTTTGTGATTTCACAGGGGAATCAAAACCTATAGGGTACCTCCCGTTGACCTAGAAT
This sequence comes from Agriopis aurantiaria, assembly GCA_914767915.1. Classification (NCBI taxonomy): domain Eukaryota; kingdom Metazoa; phylum Arthropoda; class Insecta; order Lepidoptera; family Geometridae; genus Agriopis; species Agriopis aurantiaria. Next base: position 18,885,356 of record OU611982.1, on the reverse strand, counting down.
CATGAAATTTTGCAAAAATCAAGGTCTCATAGCACGTATATAGGAATAAATCCGAAAGTAACAAATTTGAAATTATATCATTTAAAAATAATTATTTTGCTATTACAAACTTACATTTTGTAGTTGAAATGTATCGAAGAACCTTATAGTCAACTACAAAGTTAAGTTGTCTTTCAATATTTCAACTTCAGATAGTTTTTTTTTTTTTTGGATTCTCTGAGGGTTCCTTCCAACGGAGCCCTCAGAGCACGAGTCCTAATCGTAATTGTCCGGTTTTTTAGGTCTATAATGCCCCATCGATGGCCAGCGTTGTAGTATAAGCATCCCAACCTCTTGTCGGTTATCTATCTGGGTAGTAAGTATGAAAAACTCAAGGTAAATGTGTGACACATTTTCTAGCGAGAGCTAATCAAAGTCTATTTAGAGAAACTAGCGGATAAAGCAATGGCGAGCGAGTGATTGTAAGCGAAATACTTATAACTTTTCTAACGGTTAAATTCAAAATTCATATGGCCATACATGTTTAAACATTTATGTTTCAAAGAAACGACCCTTGCCACTCCCTAATTTTAGGCAGTACCACAGAGTATATAATAGTACATTTGTGTTGTTCTTTCAGAGCTGAACAAGCTGTCAGACCTCCGCGGTAGCTTCCACCACCTGCTGATAGAGATCAAGGACCCGGAGTGGATGCAGGAGGAACAACCATACCGACTCATCAAGGTGGACCCTGAGGAAGTGAGCATAAAGTCTAAATTAACATACCTTTCAATATGTTAGCTCGATGACTTTTTTATATGCAAATGATTGACGAAACGAGTAAGTCGCTTGCCTGATAAGTAACGGCCTAGTCTCGCTTGCTCATAACAGTTCAATGCCACACAAAATTCAATACTTCAACCTAGGACCAAAATAAAATTAATATATAATTATATAGATTTATAATTTTGCTGTAGATAGTGTAGTGTGATATTTCCACTGGACCTGGGGCCCAAGGCTCATTTCATATTCATTCATTTCATATACCTTTCGACTCAATTTCAATGCCAGTAAAGTCTTTAACTGTCACAGTGTAGCATCGAGCCATACATCAGCCCGAGCCAGATCGTGTTAGTGCCGCCGGACCCAAAGCCAAAGGATGATTTCCGTGAGCGAGCACTTATGGACATGATGGACGGCGTGCTCGAGAAATTGTGGCATGAGGAGATCAAGAAACCCATACCTATGCCGCAATGCATGGTCAGTATTCATAAAAAAACCCATACATATACCGCAGTGCATGGTCAGTATTAATATATAATTATCTTTGGTATTAATCACGAAACCCATACCTATGCGGCAGTGCATGATCAGTATTCATTAAGAAACCCATACCTATGCCGCAGTACATGGTCAGTATTCATTAAGAAACACCTACCTATGCCGCAGTGCATGGTCAGTATTAATCACGAAACCCATACCTATGACGCAGTGCATGGTCAGTATTATTCATGAAACCCATACCTATGCGGCAGTGCATGATCAGTATTCATTAAGAAACCCATACCTATGCCGCAGTACATGGTCAGTATTCATTAAGAAACACCTACCTATGCCGCAGTGCATGGTCAGTATTAATCACGAAACCCATACCTATGACGCAGTGCATGGTCAGTATTATTCATGAAACCCATACCTATGCCGCAGTGCATGATCAGTATTAATTAAGAAACCCATACCTATGTCGCAGTGCATGGTCAGTATTCATTAAGAAACACCTACCTATGCCACAGTGCATGGTCTGTATTCATTAAGAAACTCATACCTATGACGTAGTGCATGGTCAGTATTCATTAAGAAACATATACCTATGCCGTAGTGCATGATCAGTATTCATTAAGAAACCCATACCTATGCCGCAGTGCATGGTCAGTATTCATTAAGAAACACCTACCTATGCCACAATGCATGGTCTGTATTCATTAAGAAACTCATACCTATGACGTAGTGCATGGTCAGTATTCATTAAGAAACATATACCTATGCCGCAGTGCATGGTCAGTATTCATTAAGAAACACCTACCTATGCCGCAGTGCATGGTCAGTATTAATCACGAAACCCATACCTATGACGCAGTGCATGGTCAGTATTAATCACGAAACCCATACCTATGCCGCAGTGCATGATCAGTATTCATTAAGAAACCCATACCTATGCCGCAGTGCATGATCAGTATTCATTAAGAAACCCATACCTATGCCGCAGTGCATGGTCAGTATTCATTAAGAAACACCTACCTATGCCGCAGTGCATGATCAGTATTCATTAAGAAACTCATACCTATGACGTAGTACATGGTCAATATTCATTAAGAAACATATACCTATGCCGCAGTGCATGGTCAATATTCATTAAGAAACATATACCTATGCCGCAGTGCATGGTCAGTATTCATTAAGAAACCCAACAAACAAAAATGACAACAGTCAGACTACTAAATTCTAAATTATATTTAGTATTTCGCATGATACAACTGTTTGCTTTGGCATAATTGTACTGTTATAATAATAGAAGCCAGGGGCACCCGACACACAGTCCCAGACTAGTTCGGGAGCCTATGGAAAATTACGTTATGTAAAACTTAATTTATGTCAAAATAAATTACTTTTGTTTGTTTGTTGTTTGTTTACTTGTATGAGTGTTTTGGGTTAGCGTAGACCAGATACTATTAGTTCAATTGTTTTCTTCTGAACCTGCTGCTTGCAGGGCTTAGGAAGAACAGTGCTCTTTGCGAAATCTAGTGGATATTCTGTGAAGTTGCCATTCAAATTCAATAGCTAAATAAATTTGAGCGACATTAGGTGTGCAGTGCAAGGTCGTAAGTCTGGACTTGTATGGATGGTAGCCAATTTGTAAGTCTTAACTTTTTATTTATATATATATATATATATTTTTTACAGCTCGACAAAGACCCAGAGCACTTCAACGAAGAGGACCTTCGTCAAGTGTTCGACTACGAAGCGAAAGTGGCGTTCCGGAACGAAGAGCGGGACAAGTACCGCAAGATGCTTCACGCTGAATACGCCAAACTGTCGCAGATCCTCAACGAGGGAATCGTCAAGTTCAACAACAGGGTACGCTCATATCACGTCACACACACTCACACACGCGCGCACATACACACACACACACACACACACACACTCCCCCACACTAAAGATAATACATCTAGTTATTGATAGACGAGTAACATAAGCTGATGTGCCTATATCCCACAGTGTTGTAATTTAGTATTCATCTGATAAGATGTTCTTATCCATCTGTCCAGTTGTTTTAAACGCATTTATTGATTTTAAGAGAAAGGACATCCTCATGCCCTATTCCAACAGAAACCGACTCTGTTCAAAAGTTTGAATCTACATTGACACACGACAGCATGGCTTCTTCCTATGCTGACATTGGTCATGGGTAGCAATATTTGCGCGTATATCATATAACAGGGTTACGTGGAAATGGTGTACTGAGCCAAAAAGGGTTCATAATACCCATGCCTATGAACAATTTCAACTAAAGGACAAACCCTAAAATTGCGAAAAAATATATCATCTATCTATTCCATAGAAAACTGTCATTTGCACTTGATAAATGGTGCGGAGCGGTAGCATGTGCGCTTTACAATCTGACGGCACCCGGTTCGATGCTCGGCCCTGCACCAATAGCTTATTGGGAACCTAAAATAAAATGTGTGCAGTTTCGATGCATTCGCTCAAAAACGGTGAAGGAAAACATCGTGAGGAAACCGGTATGTCCAAGAACCTCAACAGTTGAAAGACTTATGGCATTCATCAACATGCGCTGGGCCAGCATGGTGGATTATGGTTCATCCTCTCTCTCTGAGAGTAGACTTGTATTCCAGCAGTGGGAGGGAATATGTTAAGCTGACAAATGACACTCTCCAAAAAGTATGGACCTGTATATTTTTTTTCGCGACTTCCGAGTTTGTCGTGTGAGTGTGTTATAAACATGAGTATAACGGACCCCTCCTATTGAACGCAATGTATATTCGTACGCACTACCGATATATGCGATCAATATCAGCGATCAGCGACTGGATCCTGGATCTGGATCTTCGATTGTGGGTTCGATTCCCATCTAGGACAAACATTTGTGTGATGAACATTTGTGTTTGTTCTATATCTGGTTGTTAATATCTATAAGTATGTATTTAAAATACTAATTTAATAAGACTTGCCTAATGTGACAATTTAGTTATAAGGCCAATAAATAATTCTATTCTATTAAAACTATATAATTATGTATGTATATCAGTCTCTGGCAGCCATATCACAAGCTTTGCTTAGTTTGGGGTCAGATGACCGTGTGTGCAAAAATGTCCTGAATTTATTTATTTTATTTATCTTTAGAAAATATGGAAAAGTTGTTCTTAAAAAAATTATAATTAACCTAGAAAACATTATATGTCTCTATTAAACTATAATGATTATCTTAGGTGAAAGAAATGTGGCTGACAAAGCTGAAGGTGGATTCGGTGAATGGCCAAGAAAACCTGAACCTGTTCCGGCTTCGACGGGCCAATTTGGACCGCCTCGAAATGGACGAGAAGCTCGAAGGGATGAGGTGAGATATTGATATTTTTAAGTCTATGATACGAATTGCGCTGACTTTTTGGTTAGTTACAAGGTAACCGCGATCCGACTACAACGCCGCGCGATGCCAGAGCTATGATGACAGCGGACAACTAACGTTGAACACTATGCAAGCGATATATCGTCTAAATTGGAGTAAATGTGGCATTGTGAAGTATATAATTGATACAATGTATGTACAATGACGCTCGAACGGTTTTTGATTTTTTTCACTGAGAGATTGTGACTATAGGAATTGTACCTCGATGCCCTAATGTCCAGCTTTCGACAAAGAAATATAAACCCTAAGTCATTAAGAGATCATCCTCAGAGACCTAATCGCGAGACTTGAAGGCGAGGTGGAAATCCTCACCAAGGAGCTGCAGACGGTCCAGGAGCAAGGCGCCGAGGTGCAGGCCGTGTACGACAACCTGGCCTTGAAGGACAAATACATGGAGCGCACTTTCAAGAATCACTTCACTGACCTCTCGCCTATTATCATAGACGGGTGCTATAAGTTCTTCCGGTAAGTGCATATAGCTGCATGAAGGTAGTCATAACCGAAAATCACTGGTTATATCTAGTAAGGCGTGCTGCCTTTGCAGGCCCTAAATAATAAGAAAAAAATACAAAAAAAAAACTGCTTCACGGTAACTCAATAAACGGGATTCATTCCCAAATGTTTCATACTTCGAGGTGAAATATTGTCTCTACCACTGAAAAGAGAAGTAAATAGAACGGAAAAGAGAAGGGAAATCTGTCGCCAGGCATGAGTGAACCTTGATTGAACATTCTCATTTAGATCAACGCGTCGAACTCCGCATCCAAAGAACTTGGAACTTACCTTTTTGGGTTAGGTCTCAAAGTTCTTTGTCTGCATCACAGTTGCTAACTGATTTCGAATTACTGACGTTTCGTTTATATTGCAACTGGCTACAACAAATTTCTTACAAAAAAGTCTTGAAAGCCGTTATAATTTAAACATAAAAAAATATTATTTTTTCTGTTATCTCTACACAGCAAAAAAAACAACAAAATATAAGGAATTAAACAAAAGACTGTAAACACGCAAAAGCTTTCTACCCGTCGATAGATAAGAGAGTGACTAACAAACTACTCAAGGTTAACTAGGTCCGACCTTCGTCTGATGATAGGTACCATCGCAGGTCACTGTGACCTAAACTATCACTTATACATAACTGGAGCCACAGACAGCCCTCTGTGCCGAGTATGTGCTCATGTACTACAAGCATTGCAAGGTCACAGAACATATTACGATTAAGGTCGAGACTTGAAGAAACTCAATAACAAGTGGTCTGGCAAAATAGGAGTAAAACAGCGACCCAACGCCGAGCTTCGTTATTTTAGGGGGAGCTCGGCTGGTTTGTGTAGACTGGCGGGCAAATGCACAATATACCCCAAGCGGGACGTCAGTGCATGTCTTATCACCCCCACTTTGAATTAGAATTAGATAATGACTATGAGGATGTATAAGGTACTAGCTGCGCCCCGCTGTTTCACCCGCGTAGTGATGAAAAATGGTGTTGATGATAATGATGAAAAGTTATGTGTCACTCTCCAGCCCATGAACTATACCCATGCAAAAAATCAGGTGGATCCGTTGCTCTGTTGCTGCGTGAAAGAGGAACAAACAAACCAACTAACCAACAAACTTTTCACATTTATAATATTAGCATGATATGTGTGTGCTATTGGTTGTAGGAAGCGTCCGAAGTGGCAGCAACGCGCCACAATGGTCCCGGTGGTGCTGTACGAGCTGGCGAGCGCCGTGCTGACCGCGCAGCGACCCTCCATGCTGCACCTGGACTGCATCGACTATTTCAAAGCGTACGCCATTATGAGCCTTAACTCACTACCAATAAAGTAGTGATAAAATCTCTTAAATTGTTCATTCACTACCAACCAACCTAACGAAATATAAACAAGTTGAATGACTCTTAAACATGAATACTGGCTTGTCAGGGTGGATCAGCTGGACCTGGTCAGCAACATGCCCGCCGTGATGGACGAGGGGCTGTGGGCTACCATGACCAAACTGCGCCGCGGCAAGATCGAGAACGAAATACGGGTATTATTATTATTATTTAGTTTAAATTTTTAAATAAAGAGATAGACATCAATTAAAATATCACTATTTCATTTCCTCGCAAGTGAAAAGCCGAGTGTATAACTCGTGCATAAAACTCATTTTATCCTTGACTCATTTGATCCTTGACTCATTTTATCCGCCCTCGCCTTAGGCTCGGGCTGATAAACGTCTCGGCTAAAATGGATTGTTTTCTGCACTTGTTGTACAATCTACTATTATTACTCCATAACAATAAAAAAACGGGTCATTTTTGCACACACGGTCATCTGACCCCAAACTAAGCAAAGCTTGTGATATGGCTGCCAGAGACTGATAAACATACATATATAGTTTTAAATACATACTTAAATAGATATTAACAACCAGATATAGAACAAACACAAATGTTCATCACATAAATGTTTGTCCTAGGTGGGAATCGAACCCACGCCCCCAAGTTTAGAAGAAAAATTAAGAGACAGGATATGGCAGATGCCGTTTCTCATCCTATAGATATGTTATCCCATCAACAAGTTGTACACCTCAGTAGCCCAGTTTATTTATTTAAAAAACCGGCTCTCGGGTCTACTGAGCACCCTATGAAATGAAGAGAAAAAACTAGACTGTGGATAATCTCTATCTCTACATAGTATAAAATAAAGTCGATTTCCGCGTCTGTCTGTCTGTATTTCATGTCATTGTCATGTATGTCATTTTATGCGGTTTTCACCATCAGTTCTATTTTTCACGGAAGGTTTAAACTAGCGACCCGCCCCGGCTTCGCACGTTACACCCGTGCGAAGCCGGGGCGGGTCGCTAGTAATGTAGGCGATGGTTTCTTTCATGTCGTCGTCGAAACCCGTCGTGTTTTCAGATGCGCGGCGTGGCACTAGAGATGGGGTACGTGAACAGCGCGCTGGACGTGTGGTCCCGCGCCATACACGCTCGGAAGGTGAAGCTGGCTCAGACCAACGACAACATCCTGCGGCACCGGGAGGTCGTCGAGCTTACCGCGAGGAACCGAACCATACAGGTACCTACCTCATAGCTACCCTCCTTGCCTCCTGAACAGAAGCATACATTCATCCTTTGATAATATATAGGTTGGATCTGCCTTAAACTCGACCTAGTACCGAAATAAGCTTTATTAATAAAAAAAAAACTTTTTAAACACAAGCTTTTTCGTATTCTTCTCAGCAAACCCTTTCATTTGATGTCCGTATCACGATGTAAACATTTTATCCGCCTTCTTGAGACGTCCGCCATATTGAATTTATCATCTAGGACCAAAGTGCTTGGGAAGACAAATCCAAGGAATCCAAACTCGATGGGGTTACGTCGCTTCGTTTAGGAGTTCGTATGGTCACCTTCTGTCTCCATGACCAGACCAGCTCGAAGGTACCATAACATTGCATTGTCACCGGACTTACATAAATTTTCGAAATTTCAGCTCAATCGGTTGAAGATATCTGATTCAAAATTGATTTGAAAGATTCCACCCGAACAAACATAGTTATATAGTTAAATATATTGCAAGTTAAATAAAAGCTTGTAAAATGTCTGCCATAAACTGAGGTACACACGTATTGCACACTGACATATTCTTACTAGTTCAACGCACACTTTAATATCGAGCGGCACACGACTGCAATGATGCTGTATATGATAAGTGCTGATGGGGAAACTGTACGTATAATGGTTACATATTTTTTTTGAGTTTTCATCATACAACAATATATAAAAACACGCATGCAATAACACGCCGCAAACGTGTTATAACACAGTCACTATAGTCAAAACATGGTCACTAACAACACGGTGACGTCGGTGACCATGATCATTAAATAGAAACGCGTCAAACGAATCAAACGCGTCCTCCGATTAGATACTAAATTCTTTTGATAAACGCGCATAAAACGCGCTAGCTTGCTCCATGCTATTTTGACTGTTCAAAACAAGCGCGTCACGAACCTCATCGCGTTAGCAAACTGTCGACACTGTGGGATATAGGTACATCAGCTTATGTTGGTCGTAATTATTAATATTTTTATTATGAACTAGCTGACCTGACAGACGTTGTCCTGTCTTAGAACTGTCAAACACGCAAAGTCAAAATTGTAAATCTTATTTTTTTTGAAAATATAATATAGGCCATGTTACCCGGGGATAGTGTAGCTTCTTAACAGTGAAGGAATTTTTCAAATCGGTTCAGTAGTTTCGGAGCCTATTCAATGCAAACAAACAAACAAACAATCAAATCTTTCCTCTTTATAATATTAGTATAGATTTGAGTGAATTGTATTTTATTTTTGACGAGACATGCACCACATGGGTATTATTGCTTATAAGCAATGGTATATATGAGTGTTCGTCATTTGAATAAATTATCTTATTTTATCTTATGGCATTAAAAAAAAACCAGAATCGACACCAATGTTTGTAGTTGGTGCTGCCGGCGGGACAGGTGGAGATCGTCACCACCGGCCACATGGAGGACTTCGATGACGCCGCGCTCATTCCCAGGGAGGATATCGAGGCCATCAACAATCTCATACTGGTAACTGACGCTGCATTTTACATACTTACTTCATAATGTTACTTTTACAATACAATACAATACAATACTTCTTTATTACACACCGAATATACAAATGAAACTTAAACTAACATAAAAAACAAATATACTGCAGTATAATGGACGGCCTTATCGCCTAAAGATTGGATGGACAGGACTATAAAAGTTGAAAAACAGTCGGTGCTGCATATAAAATATAAATAAATATATATACATACATATATACACCTTATTTTACCTGTACAAGTATCGCCATTGTAAGCTGGGTGCGTACACCATGTTGATTCATTATCATTCTCATCATCATGTGAGCCTATCACAAATATAATGTAACCACTTGATCGTGCACGAGTCATAATTTGCTTGTGCAAGATGTAAGCCACTTTAAAAAAAAAATTGATAGTCGCTTGGCCGCCTTCTCGCCTGATGTTAAGCGACGATGCGGTCTACGTCGGAGCACGCTTGCCTAAAAGAAACCGATTCACTCTCGACTTGAAGACACGGAGGTTATCGTGTGGCGCTTGTGATTGGAGACTCAACGTTTGTGATTGGAGACTCAAAAGTCATTCATTCAATTCGTGCCTAGGATTGGTCCGTTCGAAAAAGGTTAAGCTGAAAAAGTATACCTTTGGCTTACGGCTGGGTAAAGGATGAGCAGTCAAGTGGTTATACCGTCATTGGGCTATCATGTTCCCACTGCTGGGACACAAGCCTTCTCTCAGATAAAGACAGAGGATGGGATATAATCCACCATGCTGACCACGAGCGTGTTGGTGAATGTCATATTTTTTAACTTTAGATGATGATTAAGGCGATGCTTATACAGGGTTATTGATAAATTGATAAAGAGCCGTGGTAGCCCATTTGGAAGACCCCTAGACTTGAAAGCGCGAGGACGCGGGTTCAAACTCCGGGCCCGTACCAATGAGCTCTTTGGAGCTTATGTACGGATTTTCATACCACTGGCTTTTCGGTGAAGGAAAACATCGTGAGAAAACCTGCATACGTACGGAGAAGGAATTCAATGGTATATGTGAATCCACCAATCCGCACTGGGCCAGCGTGGTGGATATGGCCCAATCACCCTTTCGAGGGTAGGCTAAAAGTCCAGCAAAGGACTGTTAAAAGGCTGATTATGATGATTGATAAATTAGCTATTATGATGATTTATAAATTAGCTAACAACCTCTCGCAGGCAACTTCGCACTTACGCACAGTGCTGTTTGGAACCCGCGATAATAGGCAGCCGTAAGGCTGCTGTTGTTGTGTTGAGACGTAGTCCTTAACTGTTGGCCTTTTGGAAAAGCTCAGAGTCACACAGCGGGCAATGGAGAGAGCTATGCTCGGAGTTTCTTTGCGCGATAAGATCCGAAACGTGGATATTGACTAACGTGAAGTGGCAATGGGCAGGCCACATCGCTCGAAGAACCGATAACCGATGGGGAAGAAAGGTTCTGGAGTGGAGACCACGAACCGGAAGACGCAGCGTAGGGAGGCCTCCCACTAGATGGACCGACGACATTGTGAGAGTCGCGGGTATCCAGTGGATGCAAAAGGCGGGCTGTCGTTCAGTGTGGAGGTTAAAGGGGGAGGCCTATGTTCAGCAGTGGACGTCTTCCGGCTGATGATGATGATGATGAAGGCCGCTGTACTCAGAAATGGGATACAGCGCGCTGTGAATGTGGCTAGTATTGTTGTATCTGCAGAAAGTGGGCGCCCTGAAGCTGCGCATGATGCGGCGGCAGATGGAGTTTCGCAAGGGCATCCTGGCGAAGGAGTGGGAGCACGCGCAGACCAAGATGAAGCTGCGGCACATGCAGCAGGAGCTCCACTCCTACGAGCGGCTCAAGGTACACCAAATAACTACTGTTACCAACAAATGTAACAGTAGTTAACCTAGGATCAGACAAACAAAAGAGATGTGGTAAGGTAGCGTGGCGGGTGATAACGCATCTGGACTAAATTTGGCAGGCTTGATGCCTATCTATATATATATATATATATATATATATATAAAAGCGAAATTCACCTACTCACTCATTCACTCACTCATCACGAAATGTCGAAAACTACTTATGAAGCTGAAATTTGGCAGGTAGATTCCTTATGGGGTGTAGAGGTCTACTAAGATAGGATTTTGCGAATGGGCCAAATTAAGAGGGGCAAACAGGGGTTAAAATTGTATGTGAAACTCTACGCGTACAAAGTAGCGAGCATCAGCTAGCACTCACCCAGCAGGCAACCTTTCCGCCCATATTTTGCACGTGGAATATTAGTTCATTGTCGCTGCAAGTTTCTTAGTGTGCCGTAGATACAGTTTTTGCGTTAAATGACATGTACCCAAGAACCACAAAAGAGACGAGCTCGACCAAAATCAACAAAACTGCCAAAAGTGAGAACTGTATTTGCTTCTCGACTGCCGCCTTACATTCACCGATTTGCCTACAACGCCGTTTGCAAATCGTGTGATCTCCATAATTGCTCGCATAGACAGGCGCGAATAAAGGCGCGAATAATCTCACATTGTAACTTTAAACTCTTGATCGTTTAGTATTTTAAATAATGTATACTTATCACGAAGTCGCGCGTAAACAATTTTTGTAACCCGATTGAACCGGGCCACCAAGATACAGGCCTCGCCTAGTTTGGGGCCCATTGGTATAGCACTGACTATGTAACAGAACATTCCTAACTGAAATAATAACGATTAGGTACTTATCTGCTGTGTCACATAGGAAATGTATTATTTTTATGGAAATAAATTTATTATTATTATATATTATTATTAAAAAAAATGGTTTAGCGGTATAGTGAAAAAAGTTTATGAGTCATGGAGACATTTGAACATGAACGATAATTGTACTAAGGCATATCTCCTTTGTTAGCGTGATCTGAGACTGGAACTCACTGCTCAATGACTATCACCCTCGGGCAAAAAACTACGTACCAGCGGCGGCACAAATTAAGTAATAGTACGACCCAACGCAGAGTCGACAGATCGTACGAGCGGCTGTCGAAAAGTCTACTTTTTTTCACGCTGTTCTAAAATATACCCTGTTTACTAGAGTTTAGAGTTTTCTTTTCCAAAACTGAATGCTTCAACGCTGTAACTGAAAAATCGTTAGATCAAAAATTCTTCCTAGCTAAAACTGCACGTATGTCCAGTAAATATGGAATGTAGTGTAGTGAGCAGTGGCGTAGCTAGGTAACCAAAGGCCCTGGTGCAATAAAGAATTGGGGCCCTATCTGAACTGGTTAGGTTTTATTTATACTAATGTAATAGAGAGGAAAGATTGATTGATTGATTGATTGATTAACTCTTTATTGTTCTTTACTCTTTTTTTTTTTGATTGTTTGTTTGTTTGTTTGTTTGCATTGAATAAGCTCCAAAACTACTGAACCGATTTGAAAAATTCTTTCACTGTTGGGAAGCTACACTATCCCCGGGTGACATATGCTATATTATATATTAAAAAAAATATAGGAATCCTTTCTAAAACTCCAATAATGTAACACAAAGTCAAAAAAAAATAAGACTTACTCCCGTGCGAAGCCGGGGTGCGTTGCTAGTCAAGTATAAATATAAACGTATATGAATACACTTAAAGGTGCAAAGCTACTTATTAGGTACATGTATGTGTATGAGTTATATTCTGAAGTTGGAAGAAATTTTCGCAAGTTCAGTTGTAGGATCACTGGTCAGGGTCCGTGGGCCCCCCGAGTTTGAGGGCCCCGGAGTACTGCACTACCTAGCCCTCAGATAGCTACGCCACTGGTAGTGAGTTAAAACAATCGAAAGGCGTACAGTTTTGGCTTGGAAGATCTCTACTGTTGTGTACAATTTACATCCAAATTGACGAACCTAGCAAGACTTAAGTATTGCGTTTCGCGAGCTAAGTCCGCCATACACGTAATGCTGAGTGAGACGGCTAGACTGCGATCAACTCCATCCCAGCACAGGACTGATGTCACAGAGCGCGGTCGAATGTGTTACTATGAATGCATTCACATTCATACATTCCAGATCCCGAAGGAGCTCCAACTGTACCTGAAGAACAAGGAGCTGGGCTACACGGAGGAGTACGAGTTCGTGCGCATGGAGAAGGAGATGGAGGCCTCCAAGTTCGCGCTCAACAAGGGCTTGGATGAGCAGATACATAGAGTCGAGGACTTGCAGGTAACAATTAGTTTTGTAGAAACCCCCACTCACCACTATCAAACAAAATTAAAATTACTCCTATTATTGAAGCTCGTTTAAAAACTACTTAGTCAATGTTAACAAAAAAAAATCGGTTCACAAATAATGACGGAGTATTCAGGGTACATACATTTTAAAAAAATACAGACCGAATTGAAAACCTCTCTCCTGAAGACGTTTAAAAAGTGCTCAGAAGTACTATTCATGTGAATGTTCAGACTTTCCAACCCTTCGGCCACACAAGCATAGTTAGAAGATGAATGACATCATTAGGCTAGTGTAATTTACAACAGTTCTTTTTTTTTCGTTTTTATTCAAAAATTGGTGAGCTGTTGTGCGATAATTGCCTGTTATGCACACATGCAACACTAGCGGTGTTGTCGATTTTCTGCCAGCCCGGAGAGGTTGTAGAAAAAACCTTTTAAACGCTCCATGTTCAAGCTTGACAGGAAGACTTTCGGGGGAGGGACATTTCACTTGCAGGTCCGCGAAAGAATGAAATGTAAAAACCAGGCGGAGTCGGATTTCCAGCTTTGAAAGATGTGGGGGCGACTTATTCGACAGTTACGCACCTTCAGATTGTATCACTGTAAGTTCCCGATGTTTGTTTCAGTACAGTTGTTAGGCACTTCGTTGTTCTGAAACTGCAACTAAAACGTCGAACCTTTTCAGACGGTTTGTTTAACGAGTATGCATAGTAGACCTCAAAAGCGGTCCAAACTGTATGAAAACTAGCGTATAAAATTTTTCGTACCTAAAACTAAAAAGAAATATCTTTATTCTGTCGGCCAACTCTATTTGCGATATTCTTACAACTCAGTATTGCACAATTACCCATTTTCGTTTCAAACGTGTTGTTGCGGCACCGGTTGAGCAGACTGATTTTAGCGGGACTCGATTATGACGATTAATCATAATTGTATTGGAAATATGACATGCAAGGTAGGTCGACTTGTGGCGTCTACTGGAGCTCACCCCAGATTGAGATGAGATGAATCGACATGCCATTGTTCCAGATGAAGAACAACGCGATCCAAGTGAACGTGAACTCGCTGGAGCGGCTGATTACCAGCCTGCACGTGAAGGTGTCGGAGAAGAGGCTCCACGATGACCCGCTAAAGCCTATCCGCATCCGGCGCGTCTTTCAAAAGAGGTCAGTTATCTGGTCCAGTTTACCAACGCGATACAAGTGTGCGGTAACAGCAGCAAATAATCCCCTTGTTTTTAGAAGCTGATGGCAAAAAAGAGGCCTACGCATAGTCTCGTTTTGTTTTTGCTAGTGTCCCGGTCCTTTGATAGTCGCATTGATCCACGAAGACCTGGTGCGTCTTCAAAAAGTGGTCTTTCATTATCAGCCCTAAATAACACATTGTTGTGTATAGATCTCCTATTGTGCCATTTTTGCCATTTTACGCGGTTTTATCGCTAGTCGCATCCATCTGGCGCGTATTTAAGCGGTCTGACAAACTTTCATCTTTACCTCAATAACCGACTGGTGGACATAAGCTTCCTTTTATTTTTGTCATTTCTCATGCTATTCGCATACGTCCGAATCCTGACGTCATTGGTCAACATTATTGATGATGATAAGGGGTCACTTGTAACATCTACTGTACAAAAAGAAAATATCGATTGTGACAAGCATTATCATCGGTTCCAGGATGGGCACCCTGGTGATGCGCAGCCAGCTGATCCGCGAGGTGCAAGCCAACCACACCACCATTGTGATGCTGCAGACTGAGCTTGAGCTGCTGCGGCTCAAGACATTCCCCACGCTCGCCAGCTTCCGCACTTACAACTGACTCGGTGTCATCTCTTTACTGATCTGCGAGGTGCAAGCCAACCACACCACCATTGTGATGCTGCAGACTGAGCTTGAGCTGCTGCGGCTCAAGACATTCCCCACGCTCGCCTACTTCCGCACTTACAATTGACTCGGTGTCATCTCTTTACGTTACAACGCACGTGAAATCGCGGGCAAAACCTAGTTTAGAATAATACGTAGAAGCGGAATAACACTAGAAATTAGTCATATAGAAATTAAAAATGGACTTCCGCAAAGTAACGCCTGATTCAATCAACTAGTTTTGAATAAGCTTATTCATATGGCGAGTTTCCTTTGGTCAAACCGATTTGTATCATGGGTGTGACTATGACGAAATTATTTACCCATAGCTAGTATATAATTATCTTTGCCCATAGTCACACTATGTGTCATCGATTTAATAATAATCCCACTCTTCATACTAGTGTTACATTTAGCGTGACCACATAACTCGCCATTATTGTTTTTTATAAGCGCGTTCCGAATCACGCCAACATCACTAATGAAAACTAACATAGCACAAAGAAATGTGGTTCTCGTTGGCGCAGTTGACGTGGATTCCGAACGCGGACTAACTGTAGTCATTTATAAGATTATTGTTGTAGTGACCTCTGTGATTGTAGGTGTGTGCACATACCTTTTGTTTAGTTGTGTGGGGTGCCAATTATGTTCTACCATATATTATATTTAGTTAAAAAAAATGAAGACTCGGAAATTCATAAGACTGAAGTATTTGATTTAAGTTGCGTTGTGTGCTGTTTTTTTACAGACTACCTATATATTTGCCATAATGGTTTTATTTATTTATTCCTTATATTTTAACAAACTCATATAAATTAGGTTTCTGTTAAAATAAATATGTAGTCACAAACACAGTGTTTCACTGATTATAAAAACTTTATTCGGTAATAAACTACGAGTATATTGACAAACATTCAACTAACTACAAACTCAAAATATATTTTGTAAAATAGTCCTATTATGCAGATTGTCTAATATGTTCAGCACCCAAAGCAATTGTCAATTTATTCTTACTTCTTGTTGATAATGATGGAGCAGTCATAGTAACAGCAACACATAAGATTCTAGGGCTGCATTTTCGTTCAAAGTATGACTTAATTAATTTGCATTGTTCCTCCCAAAAGAATGCATATTGAATCTACACTCTGCTGTCACTACCAAATAAATAACAAAACCTTACCAATCGATTTTGTTCTTCGTAAAATGTACATTGGTACCTAAATATCAAAATCCTCTACAAAAATTACCCTAAGCTTGTGAGCACATGGATTATTGTAATTAGAAGTACATAAATTGATTTTATTTAATCGCAATAAATACAGTACAGTCGCGCAATTTTAACTAATCGAGTAACAACATCAACTTTTTTATACAAACATGCTAGGATTTAATAAACAGTTTAAAAGTTTTTAACAAGTGGGAAAGTTAAAAGATAGCTAGTTTGACAATCTGGTAGTTGTCAACACGACTAGATTTACAAAATATTCAAGGTAGGCCACAATTTCGATTTTCTAATTTATCACACGTTTTCAAATCACATTTTTGCAAAAATTTTAACAAATGTTTTTTGAGATATCTTTAACCCGAAAATCTAATCAGTGACTGTTGATTTAGGTATGTGGTAACTATTATTCTATGTACCTTTTATTAATCATTTCAAAAACTTCAAAAAGTTTTGCGATCTCCTAGCAACCCTATCAATTTCGGTGTGAGGAAATAATTTCCCTATCGTCACAACCAGTGTCATTATGGGTGAATATGTTTCCATATAGTCACACCGAAGTCAATATTGGGACGATTTATGTTCATAGCTGTTTGCTTTGTCTTATTCTATTCTGTTACAAATATATTGTATGGATATTAGGTCACTTAGCTATCGATATGTAAGGAAATGGGGTAGATAACTATCTAAGACATGGTAATGGGAAGGATTTGATAAGACTTACATTACTAATCTAACAAATTCCAATAGAGGCAAGCCAGTGCGGTTTTAAACCTATTTCTTACTGTATATCTTGCTTGAAAACCAAGATGTTAGGGTGAGGCAGTATATTCAAGTATCGAACGGCACACGTTGGCGTTGGTGACATATTGTCCATTCATGTACGAAGTTCCGTTAAAACGCAAGTATAAGCGTTCCGTGCTCGAGTCAACGCTTCTCAATTTGCTTAGTATCCGAGAGGTACTAGCATCGCCTTGTGCACGAATGGGCCAAGGCATGGACAATATTCTTTACGATTTTCTACATTGCCAGTCTAATTCTCAGGTAGGTGGTGTAAGCTCTTTGATTTGTTCACTTGGTTTGTCCGTATGCAGAGGTGTGTCTAGAGCGCCGTCCTCTGGTCTAATACTATGACTGCGTCTGCATCGAGGTACTGGCTGTGCGACTTGCTGAGAGCTATGATGGCGGCGTGCTCGCTGCGCATGCGGTTCTTGTGCTTCTTGCTCAGGCTCACCTGCAGCGAAGGTAAAACTTTCAATCAACACGGTCCTGCTTACGCATTCCCTGATGTCACTGACGAAGATGGTGAATTAGTTTGCATTGTCAACCATGACAACCATCCGTGGACTAAAGTCTACGAAGGCCTTTATTGGGCAAAGATACTTTAAGATGCTACAAAGATATGTTAATTTGATTTAAGGCGCCGTGACTAGCTGACTTTTATGTTTTTGAGGGGGTGAAGCAGAGGCAGTGGCGGCCGACTACAGCGGGGCGCACCGCGTGAAACTCGCAGAAACGTGACGACCTTCACCTATACACAGCTAAAGACATGTAATTTCGTCGGTCCACAGCAAAGCTCTGTTGGCCTAGTGGTCTGGCACCGCGCTGGTAAACCACGAATGCCCGGTTCAAATCTAGTACTATGTAGATATTTTTGGACTCAATTTTTTATCATAACATTACGCATTATGCAAAGGGAGGGTCCCTTTGCATAATGCGTAATGTTATGATAAAAAATTACTTATAGACTTACTCCTGGTATAATTCTACTAACTTGATGGTAGAGTTCGGAGACTGCTAAAACTGCTAAATAGGGAAAGCGAGATAAGTCAAGGTTGGGCTCGTTTTTTTAGTCTTAGTGAGAAGTGTTAGTCAAGGAATGTTTTGACTGACCTGATCGAGGATTTCGGAGACTACTACTGGAACTGCTAGACGGAAAGACCTAGAAGTGTCGAGTTTGGGCTCGTTTCATTAGTCATGATGAGATCTTCTTCTAGGAATATTTTGACTGACCTGATCGAGGATTTCGAAGACTGCTACTGGAACTGCTAGACGGAAAGACCTAGAAGTGTCGAGTTTGGGCTCGTTTCATTAGTTGTGATGAGATCTTCTTCCAGAAATATTTTGACTGACCTGATCGAGGACTTCGGAGACTGCTACTGGAACTGCTAGACGGATAGAGATAGAATGGTCGAGTTTGGGCTCGTTTCATTAGTCGTGATGAGATCTTCTTCTAGGAATATTTTGACTGACCTGATCGAGAACTTCAGAGACTGCTACTGGAACTGCTAGACGGATAGAGATAGAATGGTCGAGTTTGGGCTCGTTTCATTAGTCGTGATGAGATCTTCTTCCAGGAATATTTTGACTGACCTGATCGAGAATTTGGAAGACTGCTACTGGAACTGCTAGACGGATAGAGATAGAATGGTCGAGTTTGGGCTCGTTTCATTAGTCGTGATGAGATCTTCTTCCAGGAATATTTTGACTGACCTGATCGAGGATTTCGGAGACTGCTACTGGAACTGCTAGACGGATAGAGCTAGAAGTGTCAAGTTTGGGCTTGTTTCATTAGTCGTGATGAGATCTTCTTCCAGAAATATTTTGACTGACCTGATCGAGAATTTTGGAGACTGCTAGTGAAACTGCTAGACGGATAGGGCTAGAAGTGTCGAGTTTGGGCTCATTTCATTAGTCGTGAAAAGATCTTCTTCCAGGAATATTTTGACTGACCTGATAGAGGACTTCGGAGTCTGCTACGGAACTGCTAGACGGATAGAGCTAGAAGTGTCGAGTTTGGGCTCGTTTTATTAGTCGTGATGAGAGCTTCTTCCACGAATATTTTGACTGACCTGATCGAGGATTTCGGAGCCAGCTAGTGGAACTGCTAGACGGATAGAGCTAGAAGTGTCGAGTTTGGGCTTGTTTCATTAGTCGTGATGAGATCTTCTTCCAGAAATATTTTGACTGACCTGATCGAGGACTTCGGAGACTGCTACTGGAACTGCTAGACGGAAAGAGCTAGAAGTGTCGAGTTTGGGCTCGTTTAATTAGTTGTGATGAGATCTTCTTCTAGGAATATTTTGACTGACCTGGTCGAGGATTTCGGAGCCAGCTAGTGGAACTGCTAGACGGATAGAGCTAGAAGTGTCGAGTTTGGGCTCGTTTCATTAGCCGTGATGAGATCTTCTTCCAGAAATATTTTGACTGACCTGATCGAGGACTTCGGAGACTGCTTCTGGAACTGCTAGACGGATAGAGCTAGAAGTGTCGAGTTTGGGCTTGTTTCATTAGTCGTGATGAGATCTTCTTCCAGAAATATTTTGACTGACCTGATCGAGGACTTCGGAGACTGCTACTGGAACTGCTAGACGGAAAGAGCTAGAAGTGTCGAGTTTGGGCTCGTTTCATTAGTTGTGATGAGATCTTCTTCTAGGAATATTTTGACTGACCTGATCGAGGACTTCGGAGACTGCTACTAGAACTGCTAGACGGATAGAGCTAGAAGTGTCGATTTTGGGCTCCTCGATCAGGTCAGTCAAAATATTCCTGGAAGAAGATCTCATCACAACTAATGAAACGATCCCAAACTCCACGCTCCTATCTCTTTCCATCTAGCAGTTCCACTAGCAGGCTCCGAAATCCTTGATCAGGTCAGTCAAAATATTCCTAGAAGATCTCATCACAACTAATGAAACGAGCCCAAACTCGACACTTCTAGCTCTTTCCGTCTAGCAGTTCCAGTAGCAGTCTCCGAAGTCCTCGATCAGGTCAGTCAAAATATTTCTGGAAGAAGATCTCATCACGACTAATGAAACAAGCCCAAACTCGACACTTCTAGCTCTATCCGTCTAGCAGTTCCAGAAGCAGTCTCCGAAGTCCTCGATCAGGTCAGTCAAAATATTTCTGGAAGAAGATCTCATCACGACTAATGAAACGAGCCCAAACTCGACACTTCTAGCTCTCTCCGTCTAGCAGTTCCAGTAGCAGTCTCCGAAGTCCTCGATCAGGTCAGTCAAAATATTCCTAGAAGAAGATCTCATCACAACTAATGAAACGAGCCCAAACTCGACACTTTTAGCTCTTTCCGTCTAGCAGTTCCAGTAGCAGTCTCCGAAGTCCTCGATCAGGTCAGTCAAAATATTCCTAGAAGATCTCATCACAACTAATGAAACGAGCCCAAACTCGACACTTCTAGCTCTTTCCGTCTAGCAGTTCCAGTAGCAGTCTCCGAAGTCCTCGATCAGGTCAGTCAAAATATTTCTGGAAGAAGATCTCATCACGACTAATGAAACAAGCCCAAACTCGACACTTCTAGCTCTATCCGTCTAGCAGTTCCAGAAGCAGTCTCCGAAGTCCTCGATCAGGTCAGTCAAAATATTTCTGGAAGAAGATCTCATCACGACTAATGAAACGAGCCCAAACTCGACACTTCTAGCTCTATCCGTCTAGCAGTTCCACTAGCTGGCTCCGAAATCCTCGATCAGGTCAGTCAAAATATTCCTAGAAGAAGATCTCATCACAACTAATTAAACGAGCCCAAACTCGACACTTCTAGCTCTTTCCGTCTAGCAGTTCCAGTAGCAGTCTCCGAAGTCCTCGACCAGGTCAGTCAAAATATTCCTAGAAGAAGATCTCATCACAATTAATGAAACGAGCCCAAACTCGACACTTCTAGCTCTTTCCGTCTAGCAGTTCCAGTAGCAGTCTCCGAAGTCCTCGATCAGGTCAGTCAAAATATTTCTGGAAGAAGATCTCATCACGACTAATGAAACAAGCCCAAACTCGACACTTCTAGCTCTATCCGTCTAGCAGTTCCAGAAGCAGTCTCCGAAGTCCTCGATCAGGTCAGTCAAAATATTTCTGGAAGAAGATCTCATCACGACTAATGAAACGAGCCCAAACTCGACACTTCTAGCTCTATCCGTCTAGCAGTTCCACTAGCTGGCTCCGAAATCCTCGATCAGGTCAGTCAAAATATTCCTAGAAGAAGATCTCATCACAACTAATTAAACGAGCCCAAACTCGACACTTCTAGCTCTTTCCGTCTAGCAGTTCCAGTAGCAGTCTCCGAAGTCCTCGACCAGGTCAGTCAAAATATTCCTAGAAGAAGATCTCATCACAATTAATTAAACGAGCCCAAACTCGACACTTCTAGCTCTTTCCGTCTAGCAGTTCCAGTAGCAGTCTCCGAAGTCCTCGATCAGGTCAGTCAAAATATTTCTGGAAGAAGATCTCATCACGACTAATGAAACAAGCCCAAACTCGACACTTCTAGCTCTATCCGTCTAGCAGTTCCACTAGCTGGCTCCGAAATCCTCGATCAGGTCAGTCAAAATATTCGTGGAAGAAGCTCTCATCACGACTAATAAAACGAGCCCAAACTCGACACTTCTAGCTCTATCCGTCTAGCAGTTCCGTAGCAGACTCCGAAGTCCTCTATCAGGTCAGTCAAAATATTCCTGGAAGAAGATCTTTTCACGACTAATGAAATGAGCCCAAACTCGACACTTCTAGCCCTATCCGTCTAGCAGTTTCACTAGCAGTCTCCAAAATTCTCGATCAGGTCAGTCAAAATATTTCTGGAAGAAGATCTCATCACGACTAATGAAACAAGCCCAAACTTGACACTTCTAGCTCTATCCGTCTAGCAGTTCCAGTAGCAGTCTCCGAAGTCCTCGATCAGGTCAGTCAAAATATTCCTAGAAGAAAACCTCATCACGACTAATGAAACGAGCCCAAACTCGACACTTCTAGCTCTATCCGTCTAGCAGTTCCAGTAGCAGTCTCCGAAATCCTCGATCAGGTCAGTCAAAATATTCCTGGAAGAAGATCTCATCACGACTAATGAAACGAGCCCAAACTCGACACTTCTAGCTCTATCCGTCTAGCAGTTCCAGTAGCAGTCTCCGAAGTCCTCGATCAGGTCAGTCAAAATATTCCTAGAAGAAAACCTCATCACGACTAATGAAACGAGCCCAAACTCGACACTTCTAGCTCTATCCGTCTAGCAGTTCCAGTAGCAGTCTCCGAAATCCTCGATCAGGTCAGTCAAAATATTCCTGGAAGAAGATCTCATCACGACTAATGAAACGAGCCCAAACTCGACACTTTTAGCTCTCTCCGTCTAGCAGTTCCAGTAGCAGTCTCCGAAGTCCTCGATCAGGTCAGTCAAAATATTCCTAGAAGAAGATCTCATCACAACTAATGAAACGAGCCCAAACTCGACACTTTTAGCTCTTTCCGTCTAGCAGTTCCAGTAGCAGTCTCCGAAGTCCTCGATCAGGTCAGTCAAAATATTCCTAGAAGATCTCATCACAACTAATGAAACGAGCCCAAACTCGACACTTCTAGCTCTTTCCGTCTAGCAGTTCCAGTAGCAGTCTCCGAAGTCCTCGATCAGGTCAGTCAAAATATTTCTGGAAGAAGATCTCATCACGACTAATGAAACAAGCCCAAACTCGACACTTCTAGCTCTATCCGTCTAGCAGTTCCGTAGCAGACTCCGAAGTCCTCGATCAGGTCAGTTAATCCGTTTCTGGAGAAAGTAACATCACGACTTACCAAACTAGCTCAAACTAAACTAAACTAAAAATTGGTGCTGATGATGACGACGATGATGAAAAGCAGCATTTTTTCCTCTCGCTATAACATCAGCTATCTGAGAGTGAAAATCCCATCAAAATCAGTTCAGCCATTTTGGAGTTTATACGTAATATCATCATCATCATCATCAGCCTTCATAGGGAACATACATACATCGCTTTTTACATGTATATAGTAGAAAGATATACTCAAAGAAGACTGTAACACCTTTTTAGGGTTCCGTAGAATTACAAGGAACCCATATAAGTTCGTTCTGCCCATCCGTCTGTCTGTCTGTCCATCCCAAGTTGTTTAGGACTTCCTAACCATTATAGTAGACTAACTGCACCCCGCGCATTCACCTGCGTAGTAATGAAAAAATTGTGATGATGATGATGATGAAAAGTTGCTCGAATTTTTTTCAACATCAGCTATCTTACAGTGAAAATCCCATCAAAATCGGTCCTGCAGTTTTCGAGTCTATAAAGAACATTACAGACATACGCACAAGACGAAATATTTCAAAAACATAAAAATAACAAAAATAAAATGGAAATGTGAGAATTGAACCCGGAGCCTACTGAGTCACAGGAACTAATCCATTGCGTCAACCACTCTTCTAATTGAACTATGACGCAAGCGGTGAAATTATGCTTCTTAATCTATAAAATAATATAAATGTACAAAGAAATCGTCACAAAATGTAATTTTCATTCGCCTGCCTGTTTAGTACTAAGTACTTACTTGAAGCCTGACCAAAGGAAGTAAGGGTGAGACCAACTTGTAAATTTTACGCGTAAATTACGTACTTCTCAAGGTATCAACTGGAATGTCTAATTAAACTGGACGGAAAGCTATTTTGTATGATAACGTCGCTGACTGTCCACTTTGTGTGACCTCTGCAAATGCTCGAGACTCTTTTTTTTGTGGTACATCGACCACCGATACTTGGAAGCACAGATATATAGGTAGTAGATCTGTGCTTGGAAGTAATTATTATGCCTCTCGACTGATGTCACTCCACTCTCCTCCCCCGCGCAAACCGTGAAGACTAGGTCCGGAATGCAACTACACCGAAACCGTATCACTATGTAATGAATCCCTGAACGTTCAAAGAAGAATGTAACACCTTTTTAGGGTTCCGTAGAACTACAAGGAACCCATATAAGTTCCTTCTGTCCATCCGTCTGTCTGTCTGTCCATTCCAAGTAGTATAGAACTTTCTAACCTTTATAGTATCGTAATAGAGTCCTAAAGGGTCGGCAACATATTTGTGATGCTTCTGGTGTTACAAGTATCCATAGGCGACGATGACTGCTTACCATCAGGTAGCCCGTCTGCTTGTTTGCCACCTATGCCACATAAAAAAACCGGACAAGTACGAGTAGGACTCGTGCTCTGAGGGTTCCGTTAGACGGAACCCTCAGAGCGCGAGACCAAAAAGAAAAACTAACTGAAGTTAAAATATTGAAAGACAAACTTAAGTTTGTAGTTGACAATAAGGTTATTCCATACATTCCAACTACAAAATGTAAGTTTGTAATAGCAAAATAATTATTTTTAAATGATATAACTTCAAATTTATAATTTTCGGATTTATTCCTATATATGTGCTATGAGACCTTGCCTCTTGCCAAATTTCATGATTCTAGGTCAACGGGAAGTACCCTATAGGTTTAGATTCCCCTGTGAAATCGCAAAATATACGACATAAACGTTCATATCTTTTGATTGCTTTGACTTAACCGGACTTATATTTGACAACTTTTATTTTTTACAGCCGAAAGAAACCGTAGGCCCAAGTATTTAGTATAAATTTCAACTTGATACCTTTACGCGTTCTTGAGAAAAAGGGTATTGACAGACGGACAGACAGACGGACAACGAAGTGATCTTATAAGGGTTCCGTTTTATCCTTTTGAGGTACGGGACCCTAAAAAAGTAGACTAACTGTGCTCTGAGGGTTCACCTGCGAAGTAATGAAAAAATGGTGATGATGATGATGATAAAAAGATGCCAATTTTTTTTCTCCTCATAGCATCAGCTATCTGACAGTGAAAATCCCGTCAATAACGGCCCTACCATTTTCGAGTAAAGAACATTACACACATGCATACAAACACAAACACAAACACACACACACCCACGCACGCACGCACGAACATGACGAATTATTTTAAAAACATAAGAAAAATTACAAAACTTAAAATTATTGGTGACTATGAGATTTGAACCCGGAGCTTACTCACAGAGTCGCAGAGAACTCATCCATTGGGTCAAACCATTCGGCCAACTGGACTATGACGATTGTGGTGAAATTATCCTTCGTAAACTAATAAATACAAACAAATCGTTACAAAATGTAATTTTCATTCACCTGCCTTTTTAGTACTTATAATGCAAGAAAACATTGCAGATAAGGTAGGTACTTACTTTACAACTTGCGTCAAGGTGTTTTTGTGTCATAAAGTTGAGATTATATTTTGGAGCGGTTAGCGGAACAAAGCGACACACGTCCGTCTAGCAGCGCGCCTCAGCGGTCTCTGTCACATCGCGTAAAAATAAGAGAGAAGTGAAAAGACGCCGCGGCGGCACGACGTTTCGTTCGACACGTTCGAGCCAATTTATGATTAAATTAATTAATAGATAGAAAAATTGAATTTTAATCAATAAATAAAATTAATGATGTTATTTGTTACAATATTTAACATCATTCTTGTAAATTTTGTAAAGATTTGTTCATCAATAGTCGAGATAACATTGTATGCGTTTAGGTAAATTTCAAGGTTAGAGGTTATTTCATGATTTTTTTCTATCGAGAAAATTTATCGGAAACGTGTTTTGGAACTAATGGTACACTCAGAAATATGATCAAGATTACCACATATTTTTTTTACTGCTTTAAAATGAATATATTGTCCTAGAAAATTTTTCTGTGAAGCCTTTTTTGTCCGTAAGACCGCCTTAATGTATTCTCCTTTTTGTTTTTTAATTTTTATATTTTTAGTGTGTTTTATTTTGATTTTTTATATGATTATGTAGTTTTTGTTTATAAATTCATATTATTTAAGTAATTCGTTATTGTAATACAAATTATCATTAGTGTAATTCGTGTTTTGCGGTACAAATTGAAATAAAAATAAATAAATAAATAAAAATAAAGATATATTAAAAACACTCCAAAGATACTGCAGATGATTAAAAGATTGTTTATCGGTCTTACCAAAAAAAAAATAGTCCAGGTTTGAACATTGTTTTACATAGACTCTATCTAAACGTATAAACAGCAAGTTGCAAGTTGTTGCGTAGTAAACTCTGTTTTCATGATAAATATCACTAAGTATTGATTTTTATGAAATTTGATATAAATGCTTTGGGGCAGGTAACATTTTTTGCCCGCTTTTCTTTTAATAATTTTTCAAGAAATCTGCTCAGCACTGTTTTTGTTTTTTGAAGTACACGGTTAGTGTTTAGTGTAGTCCAAATTTACCTTAGCGTACAGCTGGTGCAAGTCGTCCTCTGTAGAGAGCGGGCGCGGCTTGGGGCGGAGAAACGCAGGCAGCGACCGAGTCTTCAGTGCGTCGATGCTCGCAGCGGTCTCGAGCTCATCTAGCACTGTCCGGGAAATATAGTATAGTGACACCAGTGTGACAACGGGGAAATATATTTACGCTTGCCCGTTGCAGACGATGCATAGTAAACTAGCGCAACTAATGTTTAATTTTATTTTTATATTTGACATATATTTTACTTATTTTGATTTATTGTTATTGTTATTATTGTTTTGAAATGTATTTATTACTTTTTGTACCAATTTTAATATAATATGTTTAATTTCTTATTTTCCTAAAAATAAGTATGTAATTGTAATTTTTTAATATGCTATGAATTTTTTTTTTTTTTTTGACGTGTAACATATTTGGTATCAATAAAGAACTATGTACTGTATGTAGTATTCGCGCAAGTACTGCGCACATACGAGCTACAACTAGTTTTGCTTAGAGAGAGACTACTAAGCAACTTCCACTGCCACTAAGCAAAAAGTGTTATAGCTCGGTGCAGGCGATGCGCAGTACCCGTGCGAGTAATACTCGCACAATTACTACGCATCGTCTGCAACGGGCGTTATAGCAATTCCAGTGTGACCACGGGGAAATATATTTACTCATACTGACACCAGTGTGAACATGGGGAAAATATTTTTACTGTAAATAAACAAATTCTCTCTCTAAAAAGCTTATTTTATTCACTAAAAACAGTGAATAAAAATAACTTTTAATCACTATCTTGGTGTTTGAATTTAGAACACACTAATATATTCGACCTCCGTCTCAATGCTATACAACCTACTTGCGCAAAAAATACTCGATATAAATTCATTAAATGTTTCTTTTTCACATAGTCATGGTATAAAGTATATAATTATAGTATGCAACTCTTGAATAAAACGGATTTATATCGAGGGCTATGAATCACTCGCGTCGCTCAGTATTCTAACACTTGAATCACTCCTTACGGTCGTGTTCAGTCGTTAGAATCCTTCACTTGCTCGTGATTCATCTATGGCCCTCGCTTTTAATCCGTCTTTAATCACTAATTGCATAATATACTATTACTCGAGTCACACTAGTGTAACTGTAAATTAAATTTTATATTCGTAGCCCCTCCCCCTGTAGTCAAATCTGCAACATCTGCGCCTTGTACAGTATGTTCACTTACTGCCACTGGAGGCATACTGCAGTGCGTGGTGGTGCACCGGGTCGGGCGGGCGGGCGTGATGCGCGCGCTCGGCCCGCCGCTCCGCCTCGCGCGACCCCGCGTAGCTTGCTGGCCGCGCCGCCCGTGACACGTGCACCTGCACATGCAACATTCGCTTTGGAAATGAATGGAATATCATCACGCTGCTTAGGTAGGAATCGTCCATTTTTTCACATGAATTAGTTATTGCCCTCTCGATCCTCCCTAGTGGGTTTTTTAAAAGTTTTTTTCTATGTGAGATCGTTTTTAGGGTTCCGTGCCCAAAGGGTAAAAAAGGGTATTACTTGCTATCACTAAGCCTACGATGTCTGTCGGTCTTTCTATCTGTCCGTCTGTCCTACCTATTAACAGCTGTATCTTTCGAACCGTAATAGATAGTTAAAATTTGCACAGAATATGTAACTTTACGGCGGGTTAACTAAGAAATAATAAAAAAGTCAAAAAGTAAAAATAAAAGGGAACCCCATACAACAAACGTATTTTTTTACGTATTTTTGTATTAGCTCTAATGTAATAACGATATTACGTACTACAAATGTCGAACTTCTCACGATTATAGTACACACTCTAAAGTGTAACACTAAATGGCCAAGTGCGAGTCAGTGACAAATTTCAGTTCATTACCAAGTTATAACTGGTAATTTCGTTTTTGAATTTTGTGGTGGTACGGAACCCTCAAGCGCGAGCCCGACTCGCACTTGGCCGGCCAAGTAGCTTCGCTGATTTTCGCACGCCTCTTCGAGTCTCACATATACTGCAAAAGGTGTTCCGTGCGATACACTGTAATTCTGGTTGAATTGTAAGCCCGAAATAGTTACCTCCGCATGTTTGACTTGTCTGTAACTATCCCGGTTGTGTGAGTATTCCTGATTTTCCTTGATGGCATAGTTTTGTTTGAGATATTGTTCGTCTGGAATAAGGATCATTAAAAGTATTATACCTACCTACTTGTTACAAATATTCAGTGATAAGATTTAAAATATATAACATTCAGTGTCCTAGTTTTGAAAACATTAATGTACTTCCCAATTATGTAAATTTAAGGTCTTACCAAACGATTTCTGATGACGCGGCATTAGGCGGCAGTAACAAATAACAATTAACAAAATAAAGACGCCACAAATTCCTGCTACAAGC
The DNA here is from genome assembly GCA_914767915.1 of Agriopis aurantiaria. Classification (NCBI taxonomy): domain Eukaryota; kingdom Metazoa; phylum Arthropoda; class Insecta; order Lepidoptera; family Geometridae; genus Agriopis; species Agriopis aurantiaria. Next base: position 18,856,320 of record OU611982.1, on the reverse strand, counting down.
CACGTTAACCAAACAATTATAACACGACCCTGTAATGAAAAAAAAACCCATGAAAATCAACTCTCTGTGTAAAAATTACAGATGCGAACAAGTGTGATTTATTGATTTCATGCAAATTGCAATGCACTTCACTTACCTGCAGAAACATTTCAATCTGTAGCAAGAAAGCGAATAACGCTTCTTTTTGTTCTCTGAGTACAGTGTTTCCCCAACATTTTTGCTTATTTATTGTTATAAATGCTACTTAAAATTAAAAACACTTAATAAAATACATCAATAAAGTTACAAAAGCGTGAGACCCATTTTTCCACTTTGAATATTTCGCGCCTGCGCAAATTATTGTTATGTGTAGTCTCCGTATATATATAGTAGTCTTTGATGTGTAGTGCGTTCCAAACATAGATTCAGTGAATCTATGGTTCCAAACGTAGGTTCAAATTCGAAATTATCGTCTCTGTTTTTTTATATTCTTGCCTCTGTGAGGATTTTGGCATTGCACTTCTTGTGCATTTGCCGGTGTCAAGTATTAGAATATTATCAACTTTGATGAAATTTCGTCAAGCAAAATACTTAAGTTACCATAAACTAAGTCAAGTCAAAGTCATGTCGGGCTTCTATGGAGCTTAAGAAACAAACACGAAAATACGAGGACTTGACGAGGACCTTTTCATCTTATAGCGCTAACCTCAATGGAGACAGACGATACGGACTTGGTTGACGAACCGCTGTCAAACCAACGGGAGAGAAGATACATTTTTCTCTTTCCAACCCGTTGGTTGGACGGCGGTCTGTCAACCAAATCCATACGTCTGTCAGGGTTAGTATACACAGAATACACCCACGGACAGATTATACTGCATCCAACATCCTTGATATCACACGGAACATATACATCACAGATTAGTATATGTAGCTAATATACATAATGCTGATTGATTGATTGCGAGCAATGTGCATGTATTGCATCAAGGAATACTCTTAGTATTGCATTAATCAGCAATTTTTTCTCGTATTTTTAATATTTTTTTCTGTTATTTTTTTTATATCATAACACGTTGTCAAAACAAAGAGCCGTTTGTTTTCGCGTCATTCTTGGTTTTATCAATAGTTGTTGACCTCTGCAACTTCCATACATTGTGCTATCATCGTACGATACAGGCTGATCAGTGCGTCACAGCTGGTCATAGCGGCAAAGAGAATACATAGCGGTTGTTAGTTTGCTAGGCTGACGCGAAGTTCGATTCGAGTCGAGGCTAACCAGTCCAGTATATTTTGTTGTGATGAACGCTATTGCGTAAATATAGCCGGAAACCATTACCCATTTCGCGAACATACTTCACACAGTAAACAAGACGGTGTACTGGTGTACATAATACCAAACTGTATTTAACTACCTCTAAGTCAAAATGTCGGGGATTAAATTAAGTTTTGTTATATTATTTATTTACGGCATCCTTGCTCAGAACTCCTTGGGATTATCACCAGTTATTTTTAGTGAGTAATATAATTCGATTTGTGTTGACATTTAAACCAAAGACTACTATATAATTTAAACTGTTATTTCTATATATTATGTGTTATATTCTTTGTCTCAGTGCACAGTGTATTTGAGTCTATACTGGGTCCAAGTTTTTAAAACTCTGACAGCTGCAGGAGTTTGTAAATTGAAAGAAAACTAAATAGTGGTAACTTTTGCTAGATTTTTGAACATAAGATTGTAGCTGATATACGTACCTACCCTGCTACAGGTATAATTAAAATAAACTGTTTACATGCAGCCTTTTCCAATGTTATTGAAAATATTAAAATAATTTGGCCCGAGTATAGGCACTTGTAAATTTTCCAACTGTAGAAGTCAATTAGCCTGAATAAGATATATTATTAACAATTATTAAAAAATCTCTATCATGCACCCACTTATTTATGATATTTAAATATGTCACAAAATAAAATAGGAATCAGTTTAAATCCTAAATAATAGAATTGAATCATCTCATTAACAGTACCTGGAGATGGAGGTGCTCAAATTGAAGCCAAACTGAACAAGACGTCAGTAGTCCACTACATCTGTGCCAAAACCTCCAACGACTTCTTCAACATTTGGCTAAACCTGGAACTGCTTGTGCCATTCGTCATAGACTGTTGGGTGGACAACTTGAGGCTGGAGTACGATAATATTACTAGAACCACCAGAAACCCTGATGGTGTTGAGACGAGGATCCCAGGCTGGGGCAACTCGGAGCCCGTCGAATGGCTCGACCCTTCACATGACAAGACGGGAGCGTACTTTAATACAATAGCAGATTCTTTGGTGAAAAATGTCAGTTTCCAGAGAAATCTGTCTATTATGGGAGCTCCTTATGACTTTAGGAAGGCACCAAGTAAGTAATTAATTTTAATAACTTTATTAAGGTAATTTATAACCCCAGACATGATTACTAACTTCAACTACAATGTTAATTAGCATCAATTATGCTGTGGTCAAACGCCAAACCATAAATTCTTTCAACCATAAATAGAAACATATTTTTTTCCTGGAAAATGCTATTCCTGTAGAATAATGGGCAGCTATAGTCTATAAAAGGGTTTCTCAAAGTAGAGTTCATTTGCGAAGAGATATTATTTGGCTGGTTAGCAAGTTGCTACGTAGGACTTGCGTTCGACGATTGACTGGGCTATCTGTCATGCATGTCTGTCCGCCCCAACTCTTCACTTATTGTTTAACTAATAACAAGAATATATAGTTTTTTTTTAAAAGCTGAAAATCTTGAAATTACTTTATTATTCATAGCTAAGAACACTGGATAAAGTCAACTTTCAAACATAAAATACTAAATCAAAATTGGTTCTGGCATTTGGGAGCTACGATGCCACAGACAGACATACAGATACACATGTTAAACTTAGAACATCCTGTAGATCATAACTTTTGCCTGGGAAATTAAATAAGGATACATAGAGCTATAAGTTTGAGAAACCCTGGTCTATAACATTCATTTAGCACCATACCAGGGCCCCGATTCTACTAAATAAATTGTGTTTTTTTGCTAATTCATTTGGATGATTTTGCAGTCGTTTTTGATAAGTTAGGGCGTTATTTCTTATTTTATACGTTTGAGAAACCCTGGTCTATAACATTCATTTAGCACCATACCAGGGCCCCGATTCTACTAAATAAATTGTGTTTAAATTGTAATGGTACCAATTTTAATTTTTTAATAATTGCCTCTAAATTTACAGTTTATATATATTTTTATACTATTAAAATACCACCACCTAATATTATAACTAAGTATATTAAAAAAAAAAAACTGTAGATTTTGAGGCAATTATTTAAAAATTCAAATTGAGACAATTACATACAATTTAAAAACAATTTCTTTAGTAGAATCGGGGCCCAGTAGTTTAACCGAAACATTTTCCCTGTATCTAGGCAAAAAGTAAAAACTGTATATTTGAATATGTATTTATTAAGAGGGTATAATGAACTGATTACATAAGGTTAATTGATACGGACTATTTTCAACAGATATAGGCAAATATATTCAAACCGTGGATAACAATCGGAGCAACATAAAAACAGATTATATAAAAGTTTAGTCATCTTTTGGTTTGACCCTGTGCATTTAATCTACATTTGTTTTAAGCTAAATTAGACGTTTGAGCGATTGTGAATTAATTGGATTCTTCGTAATCCTAGAATGCCCTAGAAGAACAGATACACTCGTGATATGAAGACGCACATGACATTTTGACAATTCTAGGGGCTCATTATAAAAATTTAGTTTTACTATGTTTTCTATTAAGTGTAAACGGTTTTCTATGGCTGTGACTCATGGCAAAATACACGGTTCTATCACCCTAAAACTAGCATAAACCCAACATCCTTTTATTTATCTAGTTACGCACCACGTGGAGAATCTCTCTGGAATCTTACATTAGTTGGAATTAAAAGTACCAGATGTCACTTACTATCCCTCCAACAAAAAAAAACTTTGTTTATCTGATGCTGCATGAAGGAAGATCAAACACACTTTCGCAGATATAATATTAGTATGATTTTATAGTCGCGACTGCCACGACTGCTGGCGGATAGCATAACTAAAATACAGACAACCTTTTCAGACGAGAACACTGATTTCTTCGAGAATCTGAAAACATTGGTAGAGTACACCTACACGACCAACAACAAGACTGCAGTGACATTCATCGTCCACAGTATGGGTGGGCTAATGGCGCACCGTTTCCTTCGTCTGCAGCCGCAAGCTTGGAAGGACCAGTACATCAAACGGATGATCTCGCTTTCAACACCTTGGGCTGGCTCTATGAAGGCTATCAAAGTGTTTGCTATAGGTATGTATGTGGCTGTTGCTCCCACAGAGTTATAGATCTACATGATGCACAATCAACCTAAAATCGGCATAGTACGAAACACAATCTCTAAAATTGTAGATGAAAGGGGAATAAAAGCGCTTCGCTCTAGTTTCTCTAATGTCTGCCATGGATAAAAAAACCGGACAAGTACGCGTAGGACTCTCGCTCCGAGGGTTCCGATGGATGGAAACCACAGAGCGCGAAACAAAAAAAAAAGGATATATTGAAACATAAACTTATATTTGTAGAGCACAACAAGGTGCTTCCATACATACCAACTACCAAATGTAAGTTTGTAATCGGAAAATAATATTTTTTATATGATATAACTTCTAATCAACAACTTTCCGATTTTTTCCTTTATATATGCTGTGAGCAGGGCCGTCTTTAAGCTATTAGAGGCCTTGGGCACATTAGAATAATTGGGCCCCTATGACCTTGACAGAGCACTATTTTGTTCGAATAGACAAAGAAAGTTGATATGCTGATTTTCCGGCGAGAGTAGAGTAAAGCTAATAAGCAAGTAGGTATTGTAGTCAGTCATTATCCTATGATTTTTTGAAATAAATATATTTGTCGGTAATATATATCGGTCGTCGTTAGGTGATCTGGCAGGAACTAGGGGGCCCCTGTCGATCGCGGGGCCCTGGGCAGGTGCCCAGAGTGCCCAGTGGGAAAGAAGGGCCTGGCTGTGTGACCTTGCCTCTTGCCAAATTTCATGATTCTAGATCAACGGGAAGTAGGTACCCTATAGGTTTTGATTCACCTGTGAAATCGCAAAATATGCGAAAATATGCAACATAAACGGTCGTATCTTTTGATCGCGTTGACTTACAATTTTTTTCCACAGCTGAAATAAACCGTAGCTTCGAGTATTTGATATAAATTTCAACTTGATACCTTTAACCTTTACCCGTTCCTGAGAAAAAGGGTCTTGACAGACGGACAACAAAGTGGTCCTATAAGGGTTCCGTTTTTTCCTTTTGAGGTACGGACCCCTAAAAAGAGGCAGGAGGGGATTAGATCCGATCATGCAGGTCCGATGCACACTCCGAAATGTATCCGATAAAAAACCGTACCGCCCCTTGTTACTAGGATAGAAGTTTAGTTACATTTGTTTTAGTGCAATGGGAGGAAAGAGGAAGGAAGGAACGTCAGCTGGAGATATGATTATTGTTTTCAATAAATTGGGGAAATCACGACGATAATCTTGCTCTTGACCTAAAACATAATTATTTATCACAATTAGGTAATTCCAAACTTATTGACGTCATAGTTATTATCTTGACATGTTTTAATAAGTTGTAAGTTTATTTTACAGCTACGTAGTTGTAGCATTATTTACACATTTTTTTTATTAACAAAAAAAAACACGGTTATTTCACTAATGAGAAATACCTACCACATCTTAGAAGTCAAAGAAAAACCTATGCAATATCGCACTTTTTTAAAATATGACTGCTAGGTTTTGCGTAGTTACCAGGGCTGTTAGGTTAGGTAGGTACCTATTTGTTTTTGTAAAACCTAACTATAAAAACATTAAGTAATATATTTTAAATGTTAATCGGGACTTATCACGTATTATTTAATTTAGGTAAAAATATGTACCTTTAATATGTACCCTGCGATTTTTCAAGATCAAGTGAGGGTATATAGGAGAACAAAACACCTGCTCGTCTCGCCGGACTCACCCGCAGTTTTCAGTCAGCTCGTGACCACGGCCATTGTAACATGGTCGAAACTTCGAGCGAAAGGTACATATTTTTTACCTAAATTAAATAATACGTGATAAGTCCCGATATACATTTAAAATATGTGTTCAAATCGTGAAAGTTTAAAAATTACTATTAAGTAATATAATAATAATTTATTTCTTTAAACATTGTACTCTTACTTGTTACTTGTGTAGCGGGCATTTTCCGCAACTAGGAGCCAAAATGAGCCAATGAATGGGCTCATTTTGCGTCACCCGGCTGCAGCTAATTCAGCCACCCGGTCTCCTCCAGGAAAGCCAGCAGCTCGCTTATGCCTGCGCAGGTTTCCCAGAGCGTCCTCGGTGTTCCGAGGATAGTGTTTCGTTGTTCTGCCACGCTGCTGCACTCCAGCAGCAAATGTGCGGCCGTCACTAAAAATAAAACGAACATAACTGCTAGTTATTTTACTCAGAATATAAAAAGTCCCCGATTGTCCTAATTTTAGCAAAAATTAACGTCCGCTATAGAATTAGCTTCATTGGCATCAAAAGAATTAGCAAAAATCACTAAAAGTTTTTCCGAACATAACTGCTAGAGTTATTTTACTCAGAATATAAAAAGTCCCCGATTGTCCTAATTTTAGCAAATATTAATGTCCGCTATAGAATAAGCTTCATTGGCATCAAAAGAATTGGCAAAAATCACTAAAAATAAAACGAACATAACTGCTAGAGTTATTTTACTCAGAATATAAAAAGTCCCCGATTGTCAGAGTTACTTATCTTTTTAACCGACTTCAAATAAGGAGGAATGTTCTGTGAAGGAACATGATGATAGTTTTTATTAAATCAAATTGAATGGAATGGTATTGAATTGCATTAAATTACATTAAATTTAATTTTATCATACTTAAATAGATATTAACAACCAGGTATACTCGTAGAACAAACACAAAATGTTCATCACATTAATTTTTGTCCTAGATGGGTATCGAACCCACGCCCCTCAAGCTCAGAAGGTAGGTTCACTACCAACTGGACCAACGGACTTTCGCGTATTTCGTTTCGCGTGTTTCGTTTCGTTTAGTATGGTATATTATAGCATAGCATTGCATAGCATAGCATAGTATAGAGCATACCATAGCATAGCATGGCATAGCATGGCATAGCATAGCATAGCATAGCATAGCATAGCATAGCATAGCATAGCATAGCATGGCATAGCATGGCATGGCATGGCATAGCATAGCATAGCATGGCATGGCATAGCATAGCATTAGTTTAGTATAGTAGGATTTAATTTTTAACGATCTCTGACGTCTCCTGCGTAAAATTTTAATTTGAAAATAAATTTTGGTAATTTTAATTTAATTTATATAAATTATTAATTTTATATTTATATTGTAGAAAACTTAAAAATGAAGTTAAAAAATAAACAACAAATACAATTTTGAAAAGTGAAATAAACAATTTACGGTTTTGCGCGCCGCGACAGAACCCAGCTAATCGCCAAAACGCCAACACTACGCTTATCCTGTGTTCCTTATCCTTATCTCCTTGCCGCATGACGAGTTCGAGTGCGCGAGTTGTGTACACTTTAGCTGCGCGCGACTGCCGCGCTGCCGTGGTTGTGTTTCACACTAATGCGGGTGATGCGAGACGCGCGGGTGAAATCAGAAATTTTTCTAGGTTTATACTCACTCTTAAACATTGTACAAAGAGTTCATTGATCTATATGTAGGTACCTACTACGTACAAAGAGTTACATATTATTTGGCTAGAATTTTTGTTACATAATAAAACAAGTACACAACCGCCGAACTAACAAACTGCATTCAGCGCCCTCCCCCAGGGGCTGAGACTACAAGGTAATAGGCTTGCGTTTAACCGCCAACTTGCCCGATGTTAAGCGATGATGCGGTCCAAATAATTCCAAATAATTAATTTATCTATTATTCATTACACGCTCTAATAATTTAGAGATAGAAGGCAGGATAGACATTCAATTCATTATCTTTTTCTGATATTTAAGATAATGAATAACAATAAAGAAACCGAACAAATTAAATAAAAAACATATACCAATGTTTACGTAAGCATAGAATGGAGTAAGAGTTTTGCTTACTAGTGGGAGGGGGGAGGGTTTAAAAATTACCTAAATTCTGCTTCGTGAATGATTTTTTGAATTCTGAAGATTGGAAATCTGAATTCTGCTTCTTGGATGGAAAGGGTTTTTACCCTTTGGGTACGGAACCCTAAAAACATAGTCCGAGGTTTTCATAGTACAAAGTTCATAGCGTATAGACATACCTACATGGCCATCGATAAAAAAATACATTTCGAAGTACATGACCTACTTACACTGACCTACAATGAATGAGAGTAGGTCATAAGGTCAGATGGGATTCAATTTCATAGTATCCTCTATCTATCAGCGGCGTGCGGTTTTACCTTTTTTGTTAATTTTTTAGGTAAAACAATATTTACAACACATTTGCTCAAAAAGTGCACTTACGAAGCCTGTATACATCGTTCGAAAGTTAAACATTACGGATCATACAACGGAGCGTGCGGTAATGAATTTTACCGCACGCTCCGTTGTATAGGACCAGTAGTAGCGTGTACTTTACGGTATTTTTTTAATTTCCATTTTTTGTTTTTTTCTCGCAAATGTGTTGTAAAACGTTGTATGGCACACGTGCGGATTGGTTATTACAAACTCGTGACTATGGTAAGCCCTCGACATAAATAACTATTTCTGTCTCATTTCAAATTCAAATTATTTATTGAGAATAAATACGGACAAGTTCCACTAACATTTATCTCACATACTGTTAAGCTTAAATAGATTTCCTGGTAAAAATAGGAATAATATGTGTAATCTCATAATGTAGTAGTAAATTTGTAGTGGCTGATTGGCTATACGAGTATAACCTCCGACAAGTTTATATAGATAGCATAGAAAAATGTTACTTTACTTCAGAAAAACCACCACCGAAAAGATAAAAACAGAAAAGAGAAGTAAATAGAACGGAAATGAGAAGGAAAATCTGTTACCAGGCATTATGAGTGAACCTTGATTGAACATTCTTATTTAGATCAACGCGTCCGCATCACAGTTGCTAACTGATTTGGAATGACTGACGTAAAACGATGTATGCCTGTCTGTCCTACCTTTAAATGGCTGTATATTTCATACTGTAATATGTGCTGTAATAGATAGCTAGTTGACATTTTCACATAATATGAAGTGACATAAAAAGGTCAGAAAGTTAAAACGAAAGGGCGAACAAACGTGATTTTTTAACTTTTTAACTTAGCTCTAAAGTAAAAACGGTAATTTTTTTCTATGTTGTTTTTCTATGGTTAAAGATGTGTATAGTAATGAGTATGTACGATGACCTCCTTTCGGCTTAGTACCACAGTTCCGTTCGAGCTTGTATTAACTGTTATATTGTGTGTTATCTCCTTGTCTCCTGCAGTGTTTGTTTAATTCTTCCTCTACTGTGTCCATTCTGAAGCGTGATTCAGATACAATCATGTTTGGATCCACAATGTGTTGTACTCGGCACCGTAGTTGAGACTGTTTACAAACATTTCCTACTACTATTACAGTGCGTGTGTTTTAAAATGGCGTATCCTTTCAATCCAGACTACAAACAAAGCTAACTTGTAAAAGAGTTTACTTCAAGATGGAATTTGTAGCGTTTTGTGAGAACCACCTACTTTATCTAACACTAGCTGCGCCCCGCGGTTTCATCCGCGTAATGTTGAAAAATGATGATGATGATGATGAAAAGTATGTCACTCTCTGGCTCTTGAACCATACCCATGCAAAAAATCAGGTCGATCCGTTGTTCCGTTGCAGCGTGAAAGAGGAACAAACATCCATACATCCATACATCTATACATCCATACATACAAACTTTCCCGTTTATAATATTAGTATAATATAGATTCTGTTTGATTGAATGTGTGTTGGTAGTTTAACATGACACGTGTGTGTTCTGAGCCAGGCGATGACCTGGGCTCGCTGGTGCTGCGCGAGAGCATCATGCGCACGCAGCAGATCACGTGCCCGTCGCTGGCGTGGCTGCTGCCCTCGCCGCTCTTCTGGAAGCCCAGCGAGGTGCTCGTGCAGACGGACAAGTTTAACTACACCATACAACACTTGCAGAAGTTGTTCAGGTGAGTCACCAGTCACAGACACCAGAGACCAGAACGCGGCTAAGCACTGCGCTGGTATTTTGGGACTTTTTTGCACACACGGTCATCTGACCCCAAACTAAGCAAAGCTTGTGATATGGCTGCCAGAGACTGATATACATACATATATATATTTTTTTTAAATACATACTTAAATAGATATTAACAACCAGATATAGAACAAACACAAATGTTTGTCCTACATGGGAATCGAACCCACGCCCTCAGGCTCAGAAGGTAGGTTCACTACGAACTGGACCAACGGGCTATCTATTCGCTGTGCGGATGGCTGAATCAATTGAAGACCTGGTCAGAAGTGGAAATAGTGATGTCCACAGAAAAGAGAAGTAAATAGAACGGAAATGAGAAAGAAAATCGTTCGCCAGGCAATATGAGTGAACCTTGATTGAGGATTCTTATTTAGATCAACGCGTCGAACTCCGCATCCTAAGAACTTGGACCTTACCTTTTTGGGTTGGGTCTCAAAGTTCTTTGTCCGCATCACAGCTGCCAACTGATTTCGAATGACTGACGTTTCGTTAAACAAAAAAAAAAACTGTGGTGATGCCTTATATCAGGGTTTCTGAAAGTGGGGTTCGCGATCATCAAGTGGTTTGGGGATCATAGGAGGCTCGCGTCGAGATATGTCCTACGTTATAGCAGCTAGTTAGCAAACTGTTACCTGGCCCAAACGTGCGACACGCATGGCTGGGCTAGCTGTCTAGTCCGACTTTTGTTCATCATCATCAGCCAGAAGACGTCCACTGCTGAACATAGGCCTCCCCCTTTAACCTCCACACTGAACGACATCCTGCCTTTTGCATCTACTGGATGCCAGTAACTCACTATGTCGTCGGTCCATCTAGTGGGAGGCCTACCTACGCTGCGTCTTCCAGTTCGTGGTCTCCACTCAAGAATCTTTCTTCCCCATCGGTTATCGGTTCTTCGAGCGATGTGGCCTGCCCATTGCCACTTCAACTTGCAAATTTTAACAGCTATGTCGGTGACTCTGGTTCTTTGGCGAATATCCACGTTTCGGATTCTATCGCGCAAAGTAACTCCGAGCATAGCTCTCCATTGCCCGCTGTGTGACTGAGTTTTTCCAAAAGACCAACAGTTAAAGACCACGAAAGGACTCTTGTTCAACTTGTCACTTTTAAACTGAAAAGCACATCCCCTTCCGTTCTGCTTGTCATTGACCAGAAAAGTAGACCAATTTATATTTTAAAGGGATTCGCTGTCGTCTGGGATATTACAACATCCGGGGAAGAAAACCCGATGATGATGGAGGTGTATAAAAATAATTAATGGATTTCCAGTGACATGGAGCTGCCGAACGCGTGGGAGATGCACAAAGACGTGGTAAACTACACGATAGACTTCCAGCCGCCCGGCGTGGAGGTGCACTGCATCTACGGGTACAACATCTCCACTGTGGAACGGTGAGACATTATTGCTGGTTGTGATAAACAAAACATCCAGTGAAGAGACCAGAGAAGAACGGCTCTCTCTTAACGCGGGCTCGAAACAGCGCAGTTCGGAAAATCACGCGAACGCTTAACGCGCCGAGATACGGTTAGCGGTCGCGCAACTATTCGCAATCACCTAAATCCTAAACAGAATAGCTTAAAACAGCTAGCCGTAAGACCCCTGGGGCAAAAAGCAATCCAGTTTAGATGATGAAAAAATGTTGCGCGACCGCAAACCGTATCTGGGCGCTTTAAGATTCACATTCACGTGATTTTCCGAACTGCGTGGTTTTAACGTTAACGTTTGAGACCGCGTAACGAGTTGGCCGTAAGGCCCCAGGTTGTTGAGAGAGTATGCTATTGATAAGATACATAAATCCCGGTAAAGACTAAGAAAGAGGGTAGATCGTTATGTCTTCCCGTGAACATGGTGCATGTAACTGCGCCAAAATATCGGGAGCTCATTCCACAACCTTGCCACGGTAAATATCCCGTAAATAATCATATAACTTTAGTGAACAACCGTGATAGTTTAAAACAGAGTTTTATAAATCTCGGTGTACTTACAAGTGCAACATTCCAGACTCGTATACAAGCCCGGCACCTGGCTGGACGGGTACCCCACGCTGGTGACGGGGGACGGCGACGGCACCGTCAACTTGCGCTCACTCTCCGCGTGCGAGCACTGGCGCAAGCGGCGTTGGATAGCCAGCGCTAACGCAGGTAACCGCCCTTCATAACTACCAACAAAATGTTACAAAAATAAAATAAAATAAAAAACATATTCGGAATATTTTTGCACACACGGTCACCTGACCCCACACTAAGCAAAGCTTGTAAGATGGCTGCCAGAGACTGATATACATACATAGATATTTTTAAATGCATACTTAAATAGATATTAACAAATAGATATAGAACAAACACAAATGTTCATCACATAAATGTTTGTCCTAGGTGGGAATCGAACCCACGCCCACAAGCTCAGAAGGCAGGTTCACTACCAACTGGACCAACGGGACTTCTACTTATTACTTCGGGTTAAAGAGCTTTATTTTCTCTAAGAAATTTACAATTTCACTTATGTGAGAAATTAAATTAATTTAGTAACTAATGCTTCCACATGTTGGTAAACTTAAATAAACTAAAATAATAATAATATATGTTACTTCAGTTTTGTGTTCTATTTACTTACACATTTTTCTTTTGAGAGCTATGGAGAGGGCTGTGCTCGGGGTTTCTTTACGAGATCGAATCCGAAATGAGGAGATCCGTAGACGAACGAAAGTCACCGACATAGCCCACCGGATTAGTAAGTTGAAATGGCAGTGGGCAGGGCACATATCACGCAGAACAGATGGCTGATTGGGCCGAAAGGTGGTTAAAGGTGTTTAGCATTAAGTCCTCCAATTGTACATATCTACTTAATTTGTAAGTGTGCAATAAAGAATAAAATAAATAAAATAAAGGCTCTCGAATGGAGACCGCAGACCGGTAAGCGTAGCGTAGGTCGTCCACCCACAAGATGCGACGGACGATATAAAAGAAACCGCAGGGATGCGCTGGATGCAGGCCGCTTCCAACCGGCCCTTTTGGAGATCGATGGGAGAGGCCTATGTCAGCAGTGGACGTCCTACGGCTGAAATGATGATGATGATTTTTCTTTTACAAATCTGTTATATACTGGTACCACTGTACTGGTATGTTTTTTCTAGGTAAGTGTGCTCCATCGTAGACCGCATCATCGCTTAACATTAGGCTAGGTCAAACGCAAGCCTACTACCTATGTATTTTTTTTTTTATCGGTCATGGTCTGTCTCATTACTCAAATTACTCATTATTTATTTGTTTCCACGTGTCTTCAAAATCATCAGCTTTATTATAACACTTGTCAATGAAAACCTAATAGAATAGAATAGAATAAATTTTATTGTTTAAAACTGGTACATGAGTTGTTACAAGTACATCATTGAGTATCACAGTTCTACCCTCTTCGGGCGTACAATATTTTCTTAGCCTAGATTTATATTTATATTGTTTCCATTACAACATAAAAAAGAAAAGATTATAATACAGAAGGTATGGGGCTTAGAATAGGTATAATTGAGAAATTATATAATAACCTCGAAACACAGCTCATCGTGTCTTGTATGATTGTAGGGAAGCCAGTAAAAGCTGTTCCTCTGGCGAACGCTGAGCATCTCAAGATACTCCACGACCAGAGAGTTGTGGACTACATCGACATCGTCATGAAGAACTGAGCCCGAAACTAATGCATATTTATTTTAAAAAGCCAGTGAACATGCAGACTCGTAGTTGTAACTGTTATTGATTCAGTCATTAATATCAATCAGTAATATTGCAGCTAATATAAAATATAATTTCATTAGTCATAATAATGTTGTGCGATCTATGCAATAGTTCTGCTTATCATTTCTGCAGTTGTCGCCGTTCGTAGACGAAGCGACGCAACTGTCGGATACTCTACGACTCGTCATCCATTGCTTTGCGACTTTAGTACGCGTGACGTCACTGATATTATTCGTACATTCTTGTACAAAGCTCAAAGAATTCAATAGTAAGAAATGATCCGAAGATTTGATTCCCAGTATGTCTATAGTAATTCCCTCCTGCCCAATTTTATATCAGACTGCCAGAGTCGAACGAACTGGCACGAAAAATCGAAACCGCTTTATGGTTGATATTGCGAAAACCCATACGAAGCGCTTTGATTCCATTTTTATTGTGTTTAGTCTGTGGAATGCGTTGCCTGAATACTGTTCCCCGATAGATACAATCTGGGTGTCTTCAAATCGCGAGTGAATCAGTTTCTTCTATGCAAGCGTGCTCAATCGTAGACCGCACCATCATATAAATTTGTCTATTGTCTATTACATCAGATGAGGTGGCGGACAAACGCAAGCTTATTATTCAATAACATAAAAGTTGAAAAATTAGCGCCATGCATGTGTCGAATCTCTACTACACACGGTACGTCGGCGTCGCTTTTTAATTAAGACAAACACTGGTGATCAACATACTTGCGCTCACCAATATCTTTATATTAAAAAAAATATATAAGTAGGTATACCAATATATTTTAATGTAGAGACGGAAGAGCGGGGCACAGACATCTTATGTCTAAAAGAAGACTCCTGCCTACATTTTTTATTTTATAAAACCACGTTAAAGAAATAAAATTTATACTTATATAAAAATAAGAAACATCCACGTTCAGAAAACGTTCCACTGGCCCTTACGAAGTAATATAAAAGTCGAATGACAAAATCAACAATGATTGACAATTCTTGCGTTTTGTTTATTATAATCTAAGTTATATGAAATGTAGGTGCTAAGTTAAGCTCTTAAGTTATAAATAGTGTCTGTCAATATGAAAATATACGTAGAACGGAGTTGATGTGTGTTAACGCAATAGAAAATTCGACATGTACATTGTACAGTCATTAATGTGTACGAAAGGCCAAAAGTTTTGTATGACAAAAAGGCGGTTTTTGTATTAATAAATGATTTATTTAGTTGTTTAGGTTTAAAGTTACCTTTGATGCTCTCTTATCATTAGTGTAAAGTTAAGTTGCATGTTGTTAATTAAGTATATAAGATGTGACGTACTTGATACATAGTGGATTTCTTCGATGTGAATAATTGTTATTTTTCATAATTATGTGTAAGTAATAAAGCCAAACTGTGATATGGCGAACTCGACTCTCTAGAAAATGCTTTCGCATTTATTTTTAACTATGTTTTACAATACTTCGTACTGTCGTTCCATATTTTTTTTTCATATCTCGGTCATAGATTTATTAAATCTTCGAAAAGCAAGATCAAAGCTGTACATTATCCAACAGATGATTCTATTATATTTAAAAAACCCTACTACTTAATGATTACATTGCATAATTATGTGTAATTAATGCTCACAACAAACTCTAGGTGGCAATCTTTATAATATGCAACCTTTATCGAAATAAAAGAGTTTCAGATAAGAAGGTTCTTTATGCTTTAAGATAAACAATAATCTAAAATACAGGCAAAATGGATATTTTTATATAGTCATTTCTTTTTTGGTTGTACTCATCGGGGTTCAATTCCTATAGTCACAATCTCTCAGTGCAAACAGTAAAAAAATATCCGAGCGTCATTGTAATTCCATTGTATCAATTATATACTTCACAATGCCACATTTACTCCAATTTAGACGTTATGTCGCTTGCATAGTGTTTAACGTTGGTTGTCCGCTGTAATCATAGCTCTGGCATCGCGCGGCGTTGTAGTCGGATCGCGGTTACCTTGTAAAGTTGTAAATAACAAAATAAGTCTGCGCAATTCGTAGCGTGCGCCGAGTTTTGATTCGGACATTTTTGACTCTATGTATTCGCTAAATTCTAAACACTAAATTCGAGCCATGTCAACCCTTTTAGAAATTTTCATGTAAGGAAGTTCTATTTGTGCTTTAAATGATTTTAACAGTAGAATATAGTAACAATTAAGTAAAATTAAGCAATTAGTAAAAATCAATATACAACTTGAGGGAAACTAGGTACAGATTTTAAACACGGGTGGATAACGGCCCCAGCTTAGCTCGTGCCATCTGTTCGTCTACCTTCGCATAAAGTAGTATACTATTCTGCATATTATCTAAAACTAACTATGAACTCTAGTATATAATCTTTGCTATGAATAAGATTAAAATGCATCTAACATGCAAAATCACTACGTAAGAAATGCATTTCGTCTCATTATGTATTTAAGTACTTTCCGCTACTATACAAATCAAACTGTTTTTTTTTGAGGGATGTCTAGTGCAATACACTGTTTTATCCCGTAAATAATCATATAAATCTAGTGCAATGTACTTTTTTTGGGATATCTAGTGCAATACACTGTCAGTCATCAACGATTTTTATTTGTGGCAAAAATTTTATTGCCTTTTTTGTACGTAGTTGATTTTTAGTTTTATGACGATACGAACTTCCTAATAAATTATTGCCAAAATAAATGTTTTTCTTGCACCTAATTTTCCACCGACTTAAAGGTTCTCAATTTGACTTTTTTGGGTATGTGGTGTAGCTCTAGGGTAAAATAGTCTGGCCATCGCCATTGACCATAGTTTGACCATCGTAAAATAGAGTCAAATAATGTTTCTTTAGTAGTTTCCTTTTTGACTAAACCATTAAAAGTATGTTATGTTTATGTTGATACATCTGACATTTAAAAAAACCCAGACCTTTGCTCCTTTGAATTATAAAATAATGTGACCACAACTATAAGGCTTTGGGTACGGAACCACACGGGACTACCGTATGTGTCTCGACACGCTCTTGGCCAGTAATTTTTCCGTAGTTTGGTTGCTAGGCAACGTCTTCATGAAATATGCTACGCCAAATTTTTATGTGAATATCAATGTATTTTTCAGAATAGTACTATACAAGGTATTATTACATCAACTGAGCATTTATGGAGTCACGTATGCTGGCCTCGGCCTACATTGTCACGTTCATCTGCTGTTGCAGACCGCTGAAGTACATAACGTACTATATTGTCTTACGATGAGCGATGGTAGCCGAGCGGCAGCATGTGCGCTTCATAATCTGAGACACCCGGTTCGATCTCGGCCCTGCACCAATTAGTTATTTAGTAGGGTCGTTCCCATTTGTTCTACCAATAGAACAAACAGGAAAAATATAAACTTCTGCAGTTCCGACGCTATCACTCAAAAACGGTGAAGGAAACCGGTATGAGAAGGCCAGTGTCCCAGCAGTGGGAACATGATAGGCTGATGATGACGTCTTGAGAGTCATTAGAGGTCATTACAATCTTCACAATAACGGTGTGTAGACTTGTATTGTAGAGTTGAGAAGAGAAATAAAACACGCGCGTAGTAATAAACGTGTAATTATAATTTCATTTCCTTTCAACTTTTTGTTTGTATTACAATACTTTTATCCGATCCGAAGGCTGATTCAACATTGCTGCAATTTTATTTATAAAAAAACTTTCCTTTTTCTAATGAGTTAGAAAATTATTCTAGTGTATCCGATCACAAAAGTTCTTGATAGACTTCAAGCAACCAAAGCTTGAAGCCCGAAGCTTCGACTTCGGAGGCTTCTGAGCTTGTTCTATTGGTGATTAGACATTTATTGTGATACATATTGCAATTGTACGTTTATGCTGAATAACAAAGATGTTTAAAACTATAGATCCAACACGAAGCTAGGTACTAAAATTGTGGCAATGTTTTTCAAATAAACGACAATGCACAAAAACCAAATTTACTATTTCGTTACGATTTATTTTTCATATATGCGCGACTGAAATAAGGGCATGTTTTCCGCCAAATACATTTTTGCCGTGTCGATACTGAATACTCAAATGGCTTTAATGATCTTTGCAGAAAATAATAAATAAACAGTAATGATAGAACATGCCTTTTACACGAGTTAAAATAAGCATAGCCTCACTTTACTTCCATATAAAACAGATTTTACAAACATGCAAACATACTTATTAAATATTGGTTACAATCCAGCCCCTAAAGCTCCGCATCTAATACTAATTTTGTATCCTAACCAAATAAAAATTAAGTTTTGCTAAAATCCTAATTTTCAAGGCCATTGGTGTCGATTCTGTCATACCACTCACTAAACTAAACCAATCTGACAGGACTAAAATTATCTGTCTCTCTTTTCATTTTAATATGTGATAGAAGGATGGCAACCATTTTAGAGCTGTCAAATTTAGTTTAGTTTAGAGTACATCAGAATCGATGCCAGTATGAAGTCAGCTGCTTATTTTAAAATGACAGTCTACGAGATGATGCGGTTTATAGATTATGGCGGAAAGAAAGAAGTCGTGGTTAACAATTAATAAAATTATTATTGGTATTTTCATGTTTTCTGAAATACACAGAAAGAAAAAACAAATGGAAGCGTTATACCTACAGTTTTCCCTTTAGCACTTACACCCCCCTTGGTCGTCCATTTGATTACATTTTGATAATCTCGTTTGCAGTTGTGTGCCGCTCAATATTAAAGTGTGCGTTTGTAGAACTAGTAAGAATATGTCAGTGTGTGCAATAAATACGTGTTTACCACGCCTTCAGTTTTTGGTAGACCTTTTTCGGTACTTGCTCAAGTTTAAGGCAGATCCAAACTATATATTATCAAAGGAATAGATAGGTAGATGGATTTTTTTATTATGCACACCAGAAATAAAAATTACATACAGAGATATTTAAGATTATAATGCCACAAATCTTACCGCTAAAAGCAAGCTTCCATTTTATGGGCAGTTATGTTGAGTTTGTTTTCATCTATAAAATAGCCCAACCACTTGCGATAATTGCTGGTCAAACGAAACTGTAGAAGCACATGATTGCTCTCAAATCCCAAGACTTTTCTTAGCGAACTTTCTTATAACTTTCTCTACTCTTACTGACCAAACTGTTCTCTTCCCGCACTGACTAATGTTTGACGGTTGTTAATCATCCAATTGTATTTGAATTTTTTCATTAGTTAAAGATCTACAAATCACAACAACTTTCTTTAGTTTATGACAAATGTTTATGACAAATAAAATAAAATTAAAAGCGATAATATACAAAATGATAAATGATAGGAGCAACTTCTCGATGAAGATTATTCTCAGATCAGACAAGCAAGGGAGATATGCCTTGTTCAAATGTTTCCATGTTCCACTCATATTTTTCGTAAAAACTGTAAGTACGGCTCACTTACTCATTTTTAATGCCCACTAAGAAACTTTAGCGACACCAATGAAGGACGCCCCCTAAAGGCATCAAACCTGATTTAGATCTGATGCGTTCTTACCCGCCACGCCACCTTACCATATAAACAAAAAACTAAATGGAATTTAATTTTCTAACATTATCAACATTAATTAACGTAGGCAGGTGAGCAACATTACATATCTATATATATAAAAGCGAAATTCATCTACTCACTCACTCACTCATAAAACACGAAATCTCGAAAACTACTTGACCTACGAAGCTGAAATTTGGCAGGTGGATTCCTTATGGGGTGTAGTGGTCCGCTAAGAAAGGATTTTACGAAAGGGCCGAATTAAGGATGACAAAAGGGGGTTGAAAGTTTAGATGAAAGTCTACGCGTACGAAGTCGCGGGCAACAGCTAGTCACTTATATAACTTTAGCCAATCAATTTTGTGTCACAAAAATGTCCTCAACTCAGCATAATGCTGTTCACCAAACAGCGCTGATCTTCCGATTGCTAATTTCATATCTCCCTTCTGATCTGAGAGATGATTAATTTATTTTATAGTAATATTAATAAATGCTTAACATTTTTCCTCCAGCTTTACATTATTTCTTTACAGTTCCAATCACTGTTAATATCTAGCCAGCTATCCTTGTACGTGTGATATTTTTCCTGTCCCCCGCGTACAAACAGGGTGTAAGAGAAAAGCTCTCGAAAACGGAGACTGGCGATAGTGCTGATAATGATACCACAAACAATTAAATAAGGCCGCCTTTAACACTGCTGATTTTTGTATTAATTTTAAGTTACATTGTAATTTATTTTTTTCGATGTATATAATGTGATATTGTGTTGAAAAAAAAGGCTATTTAACTAAAAAAAAAAAACTTATACTATGCCAATACAATATCACCTGACGCTAGAGGTCAATGAACGACCTGCGCCGCGCGCACGCTTGTACGATTCACATTGCTGCAGTGCATGTAGCGTTCTTTATCGATCGTCAAATTCGACAAAATGCCATAGAATCGATCATAGCGAGTATTGCTCAAATGGCATTTTGTCAAATTTGACGATCGATAAAGAAACGTACTTGCACTGCTTGTTTGCAATATTCTAAACCACTAAACAACAAGTATAAGGCAAGTGGTTATTGGTATTCGAATGTGTAGAGTATAGCAGCATTTAACTTCGGGAGTTTCCCTTACACCTGCTATGGTAATGCGAGTGATAGATAGTTAATGTGACAAATCTAATATCGCACGTCCAGGAATAACCCGCCCAGTCGAGGAATGAATAAACACATTAACTTAAGCTTATTATTAACGAAATATCACATTTTTATAAAACACAATATACAAACGAATTATAAACAAACTATAGCCTTTCCAATTTAGTTCGGTTCCAATGTTTAAATAAATTGATTCAAAACATATAATACATTAAATATAATAATCATATAAAACATACAAATAACAAACACGTATCTTAGCTAAATATAGTAAATTATAACAATACATACAAGCAATGACAATATAATCACTTGACTGCTCGTCCTTTACCCCGCACAAGCCAAAGGTTCTAACATGTCAACCTAAACTATTTCGAGCGAGGCCAATCCTAGGCGCGAATTGAATGAATGACTTTTGATTCACCAATCACAAGCGTCGAGTCGCGTCGAGTCTCCAATCACAAGCTGCCCCCCGCGACAGACGTGACATTTTGCAAAAGGGAATTTTGACTAGAGCGCGATCAAGTGGTTATAATATCTTTGCATACAAGTTAGGTAGGTAGGTATAAAAAGTTCCGAAGACTGGATTACTACTCGATAAACAAATCAAACATTACAGAAATACTTGAAAATAACATTAATATTGATAACACCCTATATGATAACTACAGCCTTTCAACTTTATAAATGCTATTACACCCAAAGATAATTTAAATCGTCCTTGATGCTTACGAATAAGGTATATATAGAATCCAACCAACCGGCCAATCGCTTCCAACCGGCCCTTTTGGAGATCGATGGGGAGGCCTATGTCCAGCAGTGGACGTCCTACGGCTGAAATGATGATGATGATATATAGAATAGGTTTGTGTCCTATATAGGTTATACCCTATGTATAGGTTTGTGTTCATTCATTTATTTAAAAAAAAAACTAGGCATTCTACGGGAATTATTTTTCCTTATATACCTTTTTCGTAGATTACACCACATGGATAGTAGAAACATATGGTGAGTACTTCTGGTATACAACACTGAATTTGTACCAAAAACATTCCGATAAACATTGCAACACTGTTTGTTTTGAATCAACATTACTTTAGTATATCATTCACTTACATTAAGTGTAAGGCATTTCGAATAAATACACAAGTCTTACCGATACTACTATCAGTCCACACATAACACATTCATAGTAACAAAACTTGTCTTTTCATTGCAAAATCTTCTATTTTCATAGTTTCACTTTACTGGCAACCCTTCCCAGGGTAGTACGCTAAAACAAAATAAAAGAAAACTAAACATTCATAACTGAATAAACGAAAATTAAAAAGCTATGCGATGTTAAACTACGGTACTAAAAACCAGTTGAAAACCCAAAATACATTGAGTCCAAAATTTTACAATGAAAATGGAGACCGAGAATGAGCTAAATGTAGACACCACAAGAGACTGGCCACACCGAGTGCTTATTAAAATACATGAGTTTTGGTGCCAACGTGGAAAAAAACATGTCGGCTCGTAGTATTATTTTCCTAAACTTGTGTATTTTCGAGTGTTAATGTATTAATATTGAATTTTTCTTTTATATGTGCTCGTTAACATGCTCTGTTGTGGGAAAGTGATATAACAACGCAAAACATGTCTTTTCGTGTTGTTTCCAGAACTCCATAAAAGCCTCTTGTAAAGCTGCCACTTTACAGGGGCATAAGTTTGACTTGACCACGACTTACTTTGCTTGACTCTGACTGTGACTATGACTTGTTTGACGCTATTTAAGAGTTTGTAAACTTGATTGATATTACGACTGAAGGACTCTGCATCCATGGTCATGAACAAAAAATAATAATAACAATAAATTTAAAAAATACAATATTTTAGTAAGTACTAGACACAAATTTGTAAATGTGCCAAGAGAAATTTGACTTTATGAAGTAAAACACAAAGCACAATTTTAATAAGCACTTTTTGCAACTCTTCCTTCACTTACACTACACTAATACAATACTTTTCCGCTCACCCACACAAACACTGTCCATAAAGCTATATGAAATTGTCCCTTACGACCTCGATTATAAGGTCTATAAACACTTATCAGTTCGCACCGACTGCAGGCATACGATGTGGCAACGCAACGATCTACACTACCGAAGCACCATGTCCCATGAAAAACTAAAATAAATAACGTCTTCTGATCTTTATTGTCTGAAAGTGTAAACAAAGATGGCGGATTGACAACCAATCACAGCTCAGTAAAGTCGAAATGCCGCCATCTATGTTAAGTTGTAAACACTGCATTGCTTTACATTATGAGATTCCTTTGATAGATAAATAAATGAGAATATTAAATCAAGACAATGCAGGAATTATGTAGGTACATATTAAATAACCAACCAACCGGCCCTTTTGGAGATCGATGGGGGAGGCCTATGTCCAGCAGTGGACGTCCTACGGCTGAAATGATGATGATGATGATGATATTAAATGATTTTTTTGTTTATTAGAAAGCTTTTTTTGTTTAGTTGCTTTACTTATGGAATATGAAAGTACTTATAATGCTTTTATAGTGGTTTTATAAAGATGGTGGTTATTAAAAACGCATTAAAATATTATATAAAACATGAGTATCATTACATAATAACCAGCAAGCATCATTCATAAGGCTGTTAAAATCTATCAACACTTAACAAATACTATTAAAATTCAACAGGAAGGTAGTTGCGGTTAGTTCCATGATTCTCGGCGTTAGTGCGGATTCAAAAATGTTACAACGATCGCCGCTGAGTTGGATTTTGGTTATTAAATATAGGAATAAATTATGAGATCAATGGGAACAATTTTGAATTTTTTCAACTTGTTCAATTTTATTTTATATTTGTAATTTTTTAGTTTGTAAGTTTAGTGTTTAGTATCTAATTAATTGATATGGATGGAAAATCAGGAATAAACTATTTTCTTTTTTTTTTTCAAAATCGCAAGTCGGTAACTAATGACAAGCACAGGAGTGGTCACTTTAACGTATTTACGTTTTTTTTTTTATATTCTCTTACACTTTAACATTTGAATAGTAAACACTCAAGTTAATAAAACTTTAAAAAAAATCTTACTTTAGTTATTGTTAATGTCTAAACTGATTTTTGATTTTTGATTGAGATTTTTGTTAGCACTGGTAGCATGATTTGGAACGTGCCCACGTGCAACGTGCATAATGTTCTAAATCAAGCTACTAGTGCTAACAAAAAACTACACAGCACAAAGATATTTTCTTTGTATTGTGTCGTGAAAGAAAAAAATTCGAAGCACGTTTGGAAACCATTGCCGTTTGTTTTGTTGTTTTGAACAAGTTAAAAAACAGTCTTAGTATGATTTTAGCTCGCTATAAACAAGTTACACATATTAAATAATTGACCAAACCAACATTCCTATTTGTATATCATCACCAAAAAAACAAACACTCAAACTGGCTAATAAAACTATCCGTCATGAATACTGGGAATGGTCCAAAAGCACGTTCAACCCACAGCAAGCTTGTTAACGCACACCAAAATCCAACCGTGAGCGAGGTCACGTGGCACATGTCGCCTACAGCCTGAAGAGCACGAACCGATAGAGGTGGCGCTACCTGTTGAACAGTATCTCGGGCCGGTAGTAGACGTAGACGCCGAGCAGCACGGTGGCGGTGGCGAGCAACGCGCGCGGCAGCGGCAGCCGGCGCAGCGCGGGCAGCAGGCGGCGCAGGCGCGAGGGCAGGGGCGGCGGCCGGCGGGCGGCCAGCGCGCGCCGCCGCATGCGCTCTTCGTCCAGCTGGCGCTGCTCCGCTCTGGAAACAAACGTTTACAAATGCGTTACGGAAGCGCTCATGGGTCACATCGTGTCAGCTAGGACAATCGTTCGGGTATTGTGCAGCGCGGATCTTCTTACCACACTGGCTACTGTAGTAGGTATATTGTAACGCGTTCAACCCGGCGAACCAAACGCACCACAATAAAATGAGCCTTAGACTACCAGTAATAAAAGAAACTGGAATAGATCAAGAAAACTAACTCTCTCCTCTCGAGTGCGGCGACTTCACCCTCGAGATCCTTGGGATCGTTCTCTTCGTAGAGCTTCTTCGCAGTCACCAGGATGTCTTCGAACGGCAAGTCATCAGGTAACTGAAAACATAAGGTGATGTGACTCAGATTACTTCAAAAGATTGGAAAAAAATTGTGTTGGAGTATTTTTTATAAAACTCAGTTCTACTCTATATTAAAGGGTTTATTCTTAATAGAAAATAAATAAATATAGAAGTACGTAATGTAAAGAATAAATAACAAAACTATTCAATCAGTCAGTCAGTCAGTCTAATAAACAGTCAAAAATGTGATGACCACAAACAGGGAAAACAAACAAAAACACAATAAACAACCGAAACAGGGAATGCTCGGTGCACTAGCGCCGCGGTGACGTAGATGGGGAAGAAGGGAACTTACCCTGGACAGCATACAGTGCAACATCGCCATATCAC
Organism: Agriopis aurantiaria; assembly: GCA_914767915.1. Lineage (NCBI taxonomy): Eukaryota > Metazoa > Arthropoda > Insecta > Lepidoptera > Geometridae > Agriopis > Agriopis aurantiaria. The sequence goes on along the minus strand of OU611982.1, from coordinate 18,831,088 downwards.
ACTCGCAAGTATACACTTCCAATGCTCGGTGCAGCACTAGCGCCGCGGTGACGTAGACGGGGAAGAGTGGCGGCGCGCACAGGAAGTAGTCGTAGAGGCGCACCACGTCCGTGTAGCGGTTCAAGCTGTGCCCGAACCAGGTGAGATACCACGGGAGCGCGAACATCGTGCCCACACCTGCTCTGAAATATAGAAACATTTATAAAATTTGGACTTTAATGTGTAGTTTTATGGGTAGGTGAAGGATCTGTCCATGAACATGTGGTTGAGTGTGGATGACATTTTCAAATTCATAATAGGAAATTCTCAATTTAACAATATTTAGTGTGTGTGACTTTGTGTATATGTAACATCTTCGCTGATTGTAAACCAATTTTAGTGTTTATTTTATTTTATTTGTTATTATCTTGTGGGTGGATCCCATCTAAATTTGAAGAAACTATATATACCACCTATAAGGGTGGAAAATAAAGAGATGAATTTATTAAAATTCCCAACAAGTTGGTTATTATTTTTTGTAAAAATATATCAATTATCTATGGAACAACTGCATTTTATTTACAATTTGATTTGTCTGTAAATGCCAATCATAATGTCTCAAAAATCCATGTCTTCTTAGACTGTTTATGTACATATAGCTATCACTGATAAAGAAAAAGCCCTAACATTTCCAAGTGAAATTTCCACCTATACCACATTCATTTGAAATTTGTACAAACTGACAAATTGTCAAATTATGCTTAAAATGTCTTCATAATTAACACGACGAGCAACTGAGGGTAATATCTGCCTAGTTTCATAGACGAGTAGTAATAAAACTCACTTGTCCAGATAGTCAGCGAGCTCCCTCTCAGCCCTCCCGAGGACGGGCAGCATGTAGTTGAGCAGGTGCTGTGTGGGCTGCATGGTGGTCTGCATGAAGGGTGCCAGCGGAGCGCCCGCCCCATGGGACAGCCTGCAGAGGAGAGGGAACGACGCGCGGTCCCCGCATACTAGCAACAATGTGATCGCCACGTCGTGGTAGCCCTAGGGGACATTGAAAGAATTGAACAGCATGTTGGGAATCTGTCAACAAGCATCTAAAGATGTTATGTTTGTACCCACAATGGATTGTTTGTAGCAAGTGGTTGTAATAATAGGTAATATATATGTAATAATACTTTTTTACAACGACTGATACGATTTACTGTGGTTTACTTAGAATCAAAGCAAGTTTAAAGCTCCGTAGCTCTGGTCCATTTAAAAATAGGCCTATTAAAAAAAACTTTTTTTTTTTTAGGAGTAAATCATTTTAGAAATTTAAATATATTATACCAAGTTTCATCAAAGTCAGACAAGCAGTTTCAGAAAGTGTTTACTAGAATGTTCGTATTACAAGTATAATAATTAACCAAGCTCATCGCGCCTTAAATATATTTTACATACACTCATCAACTTAAGTAATTTAAAAGATAAGAGCCACAGTTGTGAACCACAATGTATACATATTTGTTTACCAACGCAGTGACTAGCTGCATTACATAAGAGATAACATTGTGAGGACAATGGCAAGTTCACAAGCTGTATATGATTGGCATGCAGAGTAGGCTTCATTGTATCACACTGATGGGTTCAATGAAAAGAATTATCAAAGAAAAACAGAACAAAAGGCTGATTTCTTCAAATCATTATTTATGATGAGTCAATTGAATATTTTAATTCAAAAGAACATTCATTGTAGCAGGGTATATTGTTTGACGATTGTTATATCACAGTGGTAATGCGTCTGCTTCATGGGCAGGTCCCAGGTTCAATTTCCAAACAGATATTTGAATGATTAATTTAAATGTCTGAAGAATTTGTATGAAAATGACAGCTTGAGATAATATCTCTCAAGCTAATGTCATTGTCAATGTCATACAATTGCATCTTTCCGCAGGCATTAATGCTAACAAAAAGTGGATCTTGTCTAACCTCCCTAGTCTTTATGTGCACTTTTCAATGTAATTTTATTATATTATGGTAATTGAGTACTACAGCGTTTCACACTACATGTGGTTTGCACCTCAAAGAAAATCCCCTACTTTATTTTCATAGTGGGTCCATTCGCACCGTGGTGTTATCGCCCACGATTTTTCATACTGGGTCCTTTGGACTATGGTATAAATCGCCTGTATATTTATTTTCGACTGGGTAATTCGCACATCTAATACTATTGCACTAGGTTGAAACTGAAGTGTCTTTTAAGTTTTTTTTTGTACTTGATAGAAAAGTTTTTACTCTTAATAAAGCATATCATCAATCTCAGAATCCTTTGGGCAGTCAAATAATAATTCTAATTCTAAGGCATGCCACTTAGCCTTTACAATCAAACCTAACAACTCTATATATTCCTATTGTACTTTTTTATAAATTAATTCATTATTTCAACTGTAAAACATCACTGCTGGACATATGCCTATGGACATCTATTAATTATATTATTGTATTTTTTTTGCTGTTGGTCTTAAATAAAGTAAAATATAAAAAAACAGCCTGTATTCTCAAAATGATAATCAAAATATTCAAGTTGTACATACCTGATAATACTTTAAATGTGGGTATTTTATGATGACCCGAAGAATGAGAACTGTGAGTTGGTCTTGTAATGCCACTCGCTGCTCGTATGGAATGCCGGGAGGGAACCGCTTTAGAGACCGGTTCACGTCTAACACCACCTGGAATACAGCCAGATAGAAAGTAGCAGTTATCACTCCTTCTGAACCTGCTCCAAGCCGTGATGAAGTTTACCACCTCAAAGAGGAGAGTTGTTGCTTGCAAGCTGGAGATTCTATCGGGTGTGGAAGATTTCTATGGCCAGCTCAACAGATTGCTTGCTTCTCATTTCTCACCTTACACTGAGGATGGTACAGCCACTTAACCCTCGAAGTGCCTTACACAGTGCATGTCTGCATAAGCAAAACGTTTATGCAAGTTATTGCTTATGCAAGGACCGATGCGCCAAAAGCAGTAAAGAGGTGCATAAGCAAATGGCTCCCATTCGTAATTTTTTTGCCACGAGATCGATCAGTCCATTGAAATTTACATTCACTAGTCTGTAGCTAGCTTCAGTAGCTAGAGATTGAATGCATCTTTACACTGTTGCATCACGGGTTAAGAATTGCCCAATATCCTTCAAGACGATACCCAGCTTTTAGGCAGCTAATTGAGCCTCGTTCTCAGTATAGAAGCCGAAGTTGAGAGATTCAGGGGAGTTGAGTTGCCGAGCAAGTTGAATGCCTGATACAATCAACTATGGTCTGCTTGATTTGCTTGAATATAATATGGAAAACCTGAACATTTACCTGGCTATATTCACTATGTGTTGAAAGTTCATCTAATGATGGAGGTTCTGTCCTCTCTTCCTGTGTAACGCCAACAAGCAACGGCCAGATCTGTCTTCTGAATTCATCTGGTGACAATTAAATCATTTATGTCTACAGGGAAAATTTTACAATAATAATTGGCATTACATTGAAATGCTTAGAAAAATATGAGTCAGCAATAAACAACAAGTTTTTAATAACTAGATTGAATATTAATTTAAAAAACAATTTGTATTGTTTACCACATATCAATCCTGCTTTACTCTTGGCCAGGTTTTGCCATTGTTCTAGATTGACGGCATCAGGGTCGCTCAAGCATTTCTCGATTTCTTTCCTCTTCTCAGTAATATCAGGGTCCTCGAATTCGAACTCTGTAATAAATCACAAGATTATGACGGTAAGTGCTCACAACTTTCACTCACAATTCCTAACTGTTATACGCGAAGTTATTACTAAAAGTTGCAGTGGTGACCAAGTTCTATATACGCGGAAGCTATTAAACTAGGAAGTGATTAGAAAGTAGAATTAAATTGTTTACAATACCTTGGTCGAATTTCAGTTCGGAAGGCGTAGATATGTCATCAATATTTTTGGCATGATTCAAGTCGAAATGTTGTTTCTTCGGCGCTGGGGGGTTGTCGTCGTTTGAATCCAACTTATCGCCGATATCGGCGTCCGTATTATTAGAATCCATGGTAAAAAGTTATATATTAATCGACCGAAAACATTACAACATTCTATGATTTCGAGATTTTAGAGGCGAATGACAATTAATGACATCTATGACAATTATGACATGACACATGCATGACACTGACAATCTGACAATCGACAGATAGCATTTGGTGACGAAGATGACAATGACATAGTCTACACGTTTCGTATTATGCCAAGAACTCATTTTGGTAGGTAAAATAACTATGGAGCGGCTGGAACTAAGATAAAATCGGAGTTCACGCGCAACAATTCCCTTCTTTTCAGATAACACATTTTTAGTTTTAGGCAACTTCCACTTCAAGTATTATATACAAAAAGTAAAGTGAAGAGACAAGCAAAACTATGAGTAAATCCACATTATAACTTTACTTCTTAGCAACACTGCACTTGGTGAGAATAGGGTACTTGACTGTATTAAAAATACAATGCCAATTGACGTCATCCATAAACATGACATAATGAAAAAGCATATTTCATTGATTTTTTCATAAAAATATGCTTATTTTTTGTATAAAACACGAATAAAATAACTGTATTTTCGACATTTGATCACGTGATCGAAAACGGTCTGTAATTGGCTTCATCCCTAGTGACGTCACACAAATCTAAACAAACAGATTTTGTATTGATATTTGCGAATTTAATGTTGTAAAGCTATTTTGAGAGCGATTTATCCAGAAATTATCACCAAAAACAGTCCGGAGGTTAAATGTGAGAAGAATGGAGAAACATTTTGTGCAAGCAGACAGCAGTAACTTACCCAAAATTAATGTATTTATGGTTGCATATTTCTTCAATAATAATCTACGTCATTGTTTCTACGCTGCAGAACTCAAAACGTAAAAACTACAATGTAAGTATTAATTTTTAATTGTTCTCCAAGCAAAACATTCAATCAAGTTGTACAAAAAGTATGTTGTAGTAGGTGGATATCACTATTTTGTTAGGTTATGTCTTTACAATTTTTAAAAAGAAAGTAACAGTACATAAAATAGTAATGCAATAAAAACACAAATTGTAATAGAAATATATAGACTCAAATATGTACCTCAAAATGATCTTCGCATATAGAAACACTTGAATTAGCTCCAATACTTTTGGGTTCTCTACGAGCTACTTAGTTCCAACCACTTTTTGCGAGTTTTGGGGTCCATTGGAACAGAAACGAATAGTTTTTCCGGTGTTTTATGGAAGTATTTGTACATTGTGGCACTACACAACATTTATAAACCATTACTTCTATTAGAAAATTAGTGATTATCAAACTTTTGCTGCCTGGCTGCAGCTGTTTTGTTTTGTGTGACGTCAATCGTCGCTCGACCGGAGCTATGACGCAGGTCTGCGTTTTGGCGCGATATTTTTTTATTCAAACTTTAACATCGATTTATATCGCAAATACGACTGATATCCAGAAAATATAAATGCAGTATACATTAAATTATATCAGGCAATAATGTGCAATAGTTTCCCAAAAGTAGTCAAATACCCTATTATGTGGAGTTTTGGCGCCAATATTATTAAAGCATGTATATCGCTTGACGCTTCGCTTCATTGTATTATTTTCCTAAACTTGTGTTCGAGTGTTAATGTGTAATAATGGTGAATTATTGCTTATTAAGTGTTTTTGAACGTGCTCGAGTGTAGGAGAGTGATATAATGTGTATATGAGTGATATAATATTATTATGAGGTGAAACCATCTAGTAATATTGTTCCTTGGGTGAAACATGTAAAAGAACGTTAGTATCCTGGCTTCAAAATCAAACATCAACCAAGAGACCGAAGATCTTTTTAAATTCAATATTGATATTTATTATGTTACTTACCTGGAGCCTTACGGACAACAGGTATTGCGGCACTAAACTAACGTTAGATCCGCTCAGTTGGAAAATCACTCGACCGCAAACCGTATCTGGGCGCGTTAAGGTTCACGTTCGCGTGATTTTCCAACTGAGCGGCTGAGCGGATCTAACGTTAGTTTGGTGCCGCATTAGCAGTTGTACGTAAGGCCCCAGGACTTATTATTATTTTTAAATCAATTTTATTGTTTTTGGAACGTGTGTGTTTTGTTTATATAATTTTAGAATTATTATTATTACTGACTTTTGATACAAATATATATTACTTTTTTTGTTTATTATTTTAATTTGGATTTTGTTTTATTTTTGTTTTGCATGCTACTTATATACTTAATTAATAAAAAATATGTTCAATTAAATTGAATCAAATAATGACAATCCATTGTAATTTATATTTAATTTTGAATATTTATTTTGTTAATTCTGCACTAAAAAACAATACAAATGTACCTACAAAGTTCTGACCTAAGTCAACTCAGAAGGAACTATCCACCAAGATACGGGCTAACGGGTTTGGTGGCGAGGGTAGACAATCTTTATTGATATACCATTTTATGTGAAATAATTAAATTTGAATTTGAATGTAATTTCTTGATGTTTCCAAAACTCCTCAGAAGTCTTTATTAAAGTCTCCACCACTTTATTAGGGCATGACTTGGACTTGACCGTGACTTACATTGCTTGACTCTGTAACAAAGAAAGAAAGTAAGAAAATAAATTTTATTCGACACCATTACAAAAACAAAACTTAACAAAACAAAACATATGTAACATTTTTTAATCTTTTAGTCGAAGTTTTTAATACCATGTACGTCTTTTTTGGGTATAGGTATACAAGATCTTTGCATGTACGTAAACCTGTTTATTATTCCGTCTAAAGAACTTTGTACCATGATCATGAGAAAAAAAGAAGGTAATTTCGGGAACACAGATATATCTGTGTTCGGGAAGGAGACTAAGTACTCTCTTCACAGATATACACAACCAGATCGGCAATATATTTTAGTGAAAGAGACAACTTGATATGGCTCAGCACAAGTACGAAAAGGACATAAATAGATTTTGTTGTCCTTATCGGCGTGACCTGTTTTTGGTACCTCAAGTGTCAAAATCTGTAATAATCAGTGACAAACAAAACGGGTCTGAATTATATTTATTGCCTTTTTTTGGTGATTAAATGTGATAATTGCGTGTTTCCTCTGAGAAATAATTGTAACAGATATTTTACAATGGTTGGTTGTAGCATTTTGGGCTGCAAGAAGCGCAGTGAGCGAAAATACGATGAAATATCATTTCACACGTAAGTAAACATATAAAGCTTGTAACGATCACCTAAATAAATTCAGGATATCAATTCGCAAATATTTTATTCATAATTAGTCAGTTTTTAGGTCGATTTGTGGTCTAATTCTATGAATTTTATCAAATTATTCACTTAGAAAATAAATTATGAATGTTGCCAGTTTATGAAAGAAATTACCCACCGCAACTATGATAAATTATTCGTTCTGCAGGTTTCCAACTGATCCTGTCACATTGCTGAAAAAAGCTGGCACATTGCAAGAAGTGCAAAATACCGACCCTTTTATGCCCATACGAATATGGTGAATGTTAATATTAAATATATATTAATGAGGCCACAGTTATGAAGCTGGAAAAGCAAAAGGCGATTTCGGCGAACCGATTCAAAAAGCTACGCGCTGTTCGTGAAATTTGTACTGTAAACATTAAAGAGTCTATTTATCTAATTATTTGGAATGTTATACATAATTCCATTCATGAAAAAACTAAACTGCCCAAGCGCGAGTCGGGCTCGCGCGCTGAGAGTTCTTTACAATCACAAAATACAAAAAGTTGTGCAAAAAGACAACATCACGCCCAGGCTGTCACCCATCCAAGTACCGACCGCGCCCGACGTTGCTTAGCTTAGTGGTAAACAGAAATTTGTCACTGACTCGCACTTGGCCAGTGTTTATTATTTGTTGTTTTACTTATGTTCACTATAATCCGCTAAATTTGACGCTTGTACGGATTACCGTTTTTACACTAGAACAAATCCAAAAATACGTTTAACGTTTGTTGCATGAGGGACCCCCGTTCCGTTTTAACTCTGACTTTTTTATATTTTATTGTATATTTTATTAATTTAAAAAAATCATGCTATGGTTACTTTACAACCTTTTTTCTAGTACTATATTCTAATCCTAACAAATAATTATAATAAAAACGCAAGTAACTTTCTGTCTGTTTTTACGAGGAAATGGCTAAGTCATGGTATAATAATATACTCCGCCAGGTATAGCAATCCGAGAAAAAATGTTTACGTGGGCGTCCCGCAATGATGTCATGATGTCAATTTACAACAGGTTCGAGAGAGATGACGATACACCACGTAACAGCTGATTGAATAAAGTGGCAACTGGACAGTGACGTCATTGCGGGACCACTCTCAAATTGCTAGACCTTGTTTTCTTAGATCATGGGCTAAGTCAAATTTTGTCAGGACGATAGGGGTGTGTCATGAGGACAGACAACGTACTTTTCTTCCCAGAAAATTGCAGGTAGCTCCGCGGGTTGCAGCAGATAGTGTATAAAATATAAATATTTAAAAGGTAGTATAGGGTATTTGACTGTATTGAAAATATTATGCCAATTGACATCATCCATAAACATGACATAATGAAAAAGCATATTTCATTGATTTTTTTATAAAAATATGCTTATTTTTTGTAAAAAACGCGAATAAAATAACTGTATTTTCGACATTTGATCACGTGACCGAAAACGGTCTGTAATTGGCTTTATCCCTAGTGACGTCACACAAATCTAAACAAACAGATTTTGTATTGATATTTGCGAATTTAATGTTGTAAAGCTATTTTGAGAGCGATTTATCCAGAAATTATCACCAAAAACAGTCCGGAGGTTAAATGTGAGAAGAATGGAGAAACATTTTGTGCAAGCAGACAGCAGTAACTTACCCAAAATTAATGTATTTATGGTTGCATATTTCTTCAATAGTAATCTACGTCATTGTTTCTACGCTGCAGAACTCAAGACGTAAAAACTACAATGTAAGTATTAATTTTTAATTGTTCTCCAAGCAAAACATTCAATCAAGTTGTACAAAAAGTATGTTGTAGTAGGTGGATATCACTATTTTGTTAGGTTATGTCTTTACAATGTTTAAAAAGAAAGTAACAGTACATAAAATAGTAATGCAATAAAAACACAAATTGTAATAGAAATATATAGACTCAAATATGTACCTCAAAATGATCTTCGCACATAGAAACACTTGATTTAGCTCCAATACTTTTGGGTTCTCTACGAGCTACTTAGTTCCAACCACTTTTTGCGAGTTTTCGGGTCCATTGGAACAGAAACGAATAGTTTTTCCGGTGTTTTATGGAAGTATTTGTGGCACTACACAACATTTATAAACCATTACTTCTATTAGAAAATTAGTGATTATCAAACTTTTGCTGCCTGGCTGCAGCTGTTTTGTTTTGTGTGACGTCAATCGTCGCTCGACCGGAGCTATGACGCAGGTCTGCGTTTTGGCGCGATATTTTTTTATTCAAACTTTAACATCGATTTATATCGCAAATACGACTGATACCCAGAAAATATAAATGCAGTATACATTAAATTATATCAGGCAATAATGTGCAATAGTTTCCCAAAAGTAGTCAAATACCCTATTGTTTCCAAAGTACTCATTGAAGATTCACTACCCATCATAGTAGGTAAATTACCCTAACTTATAGCAAATCATTTTAATGTGGCAACACACCTTGTTGAAGCGAGAGGCACTGAGCTAGCCACGCTCATTGAAAATCTATAGGTAGTAGATCTGTGACTCTCTTACTTATGTGTTCTCTTACTCATAAAGAGAGAGAGAGAGAGACTAGGTCATAGAGTAATATATACACCGGGACTAGGTTCTTTACGGTCACAAATCTACTACCTATCTGTTTACGGTCATAGTGGTCATAATGGATCTTGATGGATCACAGATCTACTCTTTGTGATGGATGAACTCATTGCCCTTTTGGGTTTTTAATCTAAGTTTTGGCATTGACAACAAGAGTAGGCAAAATTGACGGTCAAACAAATCCAGTCAAATCACAAATAATGAGTCAAATCATGGCTGATCATCCGGTGTATATATTACTCAATACTCTATGCTGATCATGGCTCAATGTCAGTTATGTTTGAAACCACCTTGATTGAATTTTGGTACTGAATAAAAATTTGTAAAATAGTAAATTATCAAAAATACATTTTACAATGGATATAAACGAGGCAAATACCAATGAGCAGATAAGAAAAATTGAAGATATCATTGATATCCAGAAAGCAAATGGAATTTTTTCCGTGCGGCAAGTAGCTTTCAGCCTACCCACCGACTCCGAGAGCCCCGTGGCGGCCAATATAGCTCGAAGCTTAGAATCGGGGCTTACTAAAACAAATTCGTCAAATTTTGAGAAGAAGAAGCTCAAAAAGTTAAGGTCAAAGAGGCACAAAAGTCCGATGCCAGACGTGATCTCGTGGCCAAGTGACTCTGACATCACCGTGCTTAGAATGAAGCTGACTCTAACGAGCAGCGACCTTAAGGACAAGGTTGGTAACTTAATCCCCGGAGACGGCCTCCATCAATCTGACAGCTCTTCCATGGTCAACCTGGCTACTCTGATGAGACAGTCGCAGCCTCCTTCCAAGCACAGCATCATAGAGGAATATCTGCTGCCGCTGACGTCTTGGGAGCCGGGGCTGGACGTCGACACGGAGAATAAAACGGCAGTGATGGAAGAGACGTGTCCAGAGGATCACATGACGGAGCTCAACCCCGACGGATTCGCGGTGTGCAGCCGACAGGACAACGCTGAAAATCTTAATCAGAACGATGGCGAAGAGTACTCAGAGGCCAGCACGAAGTCTAAGATAGCGAGGTTCCTCCGTTTATACTTTTGCCCGTGCTGCAGGTGTCTTTACAAAATGGAAAATATGGGCGATGACCACTCGACTTACTGGGAGAAACGTAAACAAATATTTCAGTAGGCAGTTGGGGACAAACACTCGAACGCTTTTATAATGATTTCGTTACTAAATTGTGTACACAATATTTTGAAATAAATCTCTAATAATGAAAAATAGGACGTAGTTGTCTACATAAAGCGCGATACCCACATAAGTGACGTAACTTACTACACTAATTTTCAGGCGCGCAACTTGCCACACAGCATTTGTATGGAGCCAAAACGCGGAACGTCACAGAGGTAGACATGGCATCGATTCTGATGTACTCTAAACTAAACTAAATTTGACAGCTCTAAAATTGTTGTCATCCTTCTCTCACATATTGAAATGAAAAGAGACGCAGATAATTTTAGTCCTGTCAGATTGGTTAAGTTTAGTGAGTGGTAGGACAGAATCGACGCCATTGCCCCTAAATCAAGAATTATTACATGCGTTTATTATGTCCTATCCTGTAGTGTTGGCTTACTCTACATGTAGGTACATAGGTATGTAAGTATGTACTAGGCAGAGGTATCATAGGTAGAAATTTTCTATGGTAGTAGATTAGGTTGTGCGTTAATACAAGTAGATATAGGTTTACCGACTTAGCTCAAAGGATTATCAAAAGATTAGCAAGCAGAACTCCCTTATTTATACAAGATTTTATTGTTTTCGAAAACTTGTTTTGTTTACTTATTGTTCCATACATTGCTGGGCTGGAAGCAATTCGAAAACTTTTTCCGTATTTGAGTGATGCAAACCTATACCTTGTACTTATATTATGTATATATTCTGTGCATATACTGACGTGTATTACCGATTTTAGTTCCTCCACGTTTTCGCTGCAGGCTCTTTACTAAAACGTATGGAACAATACAAAAACTAAAAAAGTTTTCGAAAACTATTCAAAAAACTTGTCCTTAGGGTACTGAAGTGGCAATAAGCTGGTCATATCTGTAGAAGAACTGACAACCGTTGCGTTTGGGTCAAGTTTATAGGTAGATGGGTTATAGATTGGAGTCCGCGTATCAATAGAGTAGGTAGGGCGCGTAGTATTGGAGCGACCTGCGAAAAGCGGTTGGTGGTGAGTGGACGCGCAAAGCAGATCTTGCCATGTGACTTTTTTAGGAGAGGCCTAGGTTGAGAGGCATAAGTATCTCTTCTCTATATCTCTATACATACATAGTATAAATTAATGTCACTTTCCGCGTCTGTATATATGTCTGTATAACAACTAACTTTTAAACCATGCAACGGATTTTGTTTTCACCATTAGTTACCTAGATACTTTTTCAGGGAAGGTTTGTATGTATTTATATATATAATTGGCGACCCGCCCAGTTTCGCACGTCATTACACCTGTGCGAAGTTGGGGCGGGTCGCTAGTGTTCCTATATAATATTGTATAGTAGTGCATACTGTAGGTACGAGTCATGCTGTCTGCTCCGAATATTTGTGTTATGATCATGATATAACACAGTTTTCAACTTTCTGTTTTATCAACACTTGAATCAGACATAACTTAATTTTCATCGGAACGAATGATGTATGTACCTAATCTAATTTAGACGCCTACAAGAATTACAAAATCTTGCCGAAATCGAATAAATAAATAGGCATAGTTTGTTTACCGAGACGAACGCATCAACATTACGTTTCTGCGAATGATCGCATCTTTCACCGCTTTCGATTTAACAAGCGCGAATTCAGCGTCGAATTTGTAATGAGCTGCTTCCGGAGCAAATTTTTTGGTTGAGGTGACAATAGAAATATTATCATTTGATTAGTTTAACGTTTTAGTGTTTGGTTTCGCGTAGCATTGCCAATCGGTTTCATTTGTCGGGCTCCCCGGGCCGCCCCGTGGCCGGCGCGGGCGCAAGCAAGTTATAAAGGCGAGTGAAAGCACTGCGCGAGAACAGTCGCGTCTACATCGGCAACTCTGCTGCGTTTTTGGTCGTTTCGCGCCCTTATTTCACGTGCAATTCATCAGTGTTGCAATTTTTCGGACACATTTATTTCGTGAACAACGATGGAAATGAGGTAAGGTTTTAATTACCAATCTTTTATTTATGTAACCTTGTATTTTTTATCGGCAAATATAGGTATATACCTACCTATAGAGCTTTCAATCAAAGCTAAAATGCAATACGATTATATATAGCTCAGGTATGTTATATTTTTGCTTCTTAAACACATTATTTAATGCAGTCGATGCACCTTGTGATGCATTCATAAACTTCGACCAAAATAAAATTAATGTTATTATGGTCGAAGGTCATAATCGTAACAGATCAATTTTCTAATGCGGTAAGAAATGAACTTTCCCACGTAGGAGCGATGCGCCAAGTGAACTAGGTATAAATACTACATTACTTACCTTGGCTGTAACTTTTGTTTCTATTTTATCGATTCTGTGTTCAATAATTTTTTTGCTACTCAAATCGGTAGGTATATGAGTAGGTAGGTATTATTTTCGAGTTTACAGCTACTACTTATTTCGCATCATAATTTATGTAGGTATTTAACTTATTATTGTTTATTTTTCAACCACGTTTTTATAAACTTGCTTTCTTGTCTGCTTTGACAAATATACATGTGCCTGATCTAAGCTTGTCTGTTTGCTATGTACAAATATTATTTGAAGATCGATTATAAACTAACTTTTCAATGAGTAAGAAACTTGAAACTTTAAATCGGAACAGAATTGGATGACAAAGCAATATTTACTTTCTTTATATAAATATATATCTACTTAGGTCGGTAACACCATTTATAACTCAAGACAATAGCTGGACCGATTTCCTGATCTTTGATTTGTTGGATTCCTCTCCGCCCCGAATAGCAGAATAAGTCTAGTATAAAAAAATCGGAAAATTATACGAAAAAATAAATTATGTAGAAAATCAATTTTCCATACCCTACGTCTTATGTGGAACGGCAACATGAACCTAGTATTCATGAAACTAGTATCATAATTCAAGAACGGTAAGAATTGAATTGAAGTCTTATAGAATGACATATTACGTCATAGAAAACGAAAATAGAAATTGTCATCAAAGTGTTATTTGTATTATTTATAATAGTGTTGGTGTTTCTGTATGAATTAAATAAATAAGTCAAAAGGGGTTGCTGTCGCTACCAAGGAAGTTCCTTCAAGGAAGTATATAACGCGGGTGAATCCGCGGGGCGCAACTGGTAGGTAATAAAAATTAAAAACGGTACATAATTGTTTTAAATAAGTCAGGTACCTAACTTACCTATAAAAAAATAGAACCTGCTTTTTGACTTAGATTCATGTTTAATTGTTTATGTAGACACCGTCATCTAGTCTACTACTACGCGTAAAAACTTTATCATCATCATCAGCCTTTAACAGTCCCCTGCTGGATGTAAAACTTATCTAATAACTATTACAAAAAAACGATGACAGCTTCTTCTAAAGGTAGGTACCAAAACTGGGACAGTCGGCATCTCTTTTAGAAATCTGCCAATATCGATAACCATTAACAGTTCATTTAAATGCAATAAATTAACATTGCGCAATATCTGATTCATTTTTTGCTACAAGTGTCGTTTAGCATAACAAAATTAAATTTGCATTGCTGAAGAAATTGTGAAATGTACCCAGGCTATTGTCTAGTAGGTACGCCTACAACTCGGAATCCTAGATTCAACCCAAGGCTGCTGAATTCTGATTGCCTAGTTGCTAAGATACAAAAAAAGTACTTACAAGGTGAAATGACGAAGAATCGAATAACCGACCAAAATTAATACAGTATTTATATAACTATGTATAATTATAGTTTTCTTTACGTAAGTTAGTCTTCTACCTAGATATTAATTGCAATAATATTGTACCAAGCGTGCTCCAGACGTAGACCGCATCATCGTTTAACATCAGGCGAGAATGTGGTCAAACGCAAGCATATTATTATTATTAAAAAAGCCTGTTTAAAAATCTTGCGTTGAACTAGTTACTCAAACCCTTTGAGCGTTGTATGAGCTTTAGTTAATAGAGTGCTAATTGTTGTTATATACTTAGGTAAAGTAATATACATTAACTAAAAATTAAAAGGAAAGTAAGATATTTACATTTAACTTTTTGCAATTTACTGCACCTGTTTGCTTTCTTGGTAATTAACCTATGCTACCACATTATCTCATATTTAGGTATAGTCCAACAACAGCCTAGAGTTGTTTGCTATCCTTTGCATAATAGTTTGTATTTTATATTCAACAGCCTCTGGTGTCGGCTTCGGCACCGTTGCCTCTCAAGTGTTTGTGTGTATGGTGGGTTTATGACATAAACAAGACACTTATCCATATTACAGACACTTTACGGTGGATTTATCCATTGTTGCCAACGCTTGTAGCAACCGCCTAAGGCAAGCATACAAAACGTATGCTAATGTTAAACATGCTAAGTTAACGTTGTTGTGTAATAGTAGCCACTTTCTTAATTAGGACAGCACTTTTGGTGTAATTGTACAATACTCTATTTATTTTATTCGCGGGTCTAGCCCGTACTTATTGAGAGGCAAATTTGGGGCCGGAGCCAAGAGGCTGTTGAATTTACAATACAAATTATGGAATCGGTTTAAAGGGAATATGAAACTATTATGCATAGGATAGCAAACAACTTTCCGACTCCCAAGGCACGCCACTCTTTCACGCAAGCCTTTCAGATTTTCACTTCCAGCAAAGTGTATAATTGTATCAAAGACTTCAGCCACTGTCGCAGTTGCCCTACGTCACTACAGGGTGTTCTATATACGTTGCTTTTAGCCATTTATCGCCACTCTAGACCACGTTACCCCTACGCTACCACAGCGAGCCATGAAAAAACTATGCTCGGTGTTTCTCTGAGTGAGGGATCGTATCCGAAACAACAACTAAAGCCGACATAGAAAACATAATAAGCAAGTTGAAGTGGCAGTGAGCCGACCAGGGGGGTTAGACAAGACCCACTTTCTGTTAGCGACTAGCGTTAACGCCTGCGGAAACATGAAATTGTATGAAAATGACATTAGCTTTGGCAGGCGTAAACGCTAACAGAAAGTGGGTCTTGTCTAACCCCCCATATCTGTCGCAGAATAGTTAACTTATCTACAGGTTTATTCTATACCACCATAGCTTCCCTTACACTAAGCTTCAAGCCAGGTAATCCAAAAACTGACCAGCAGGCTAGGACTACTCTTATAGCATCGCTTATCTCCAGATTCTCTTACAAGGTAACTCTTGCTTAGCAGATAGTACTGAATTAGTTAGCCTTTCTTCTGTTGTTTGTTGACACACCCGCGCTATGTCGTTAGCAGCCATACATAGTCCCCATCTTTTGTTATCGAGTAGAATAGATGTTCACGGTGTTTTAACAGATCAGCACCTAGTGTTGCACACTGACCTCTTTCTTATGCTGAACTAAACAGTGTTACGTATAGGTATGTGACCGTGAATCTGCCCTTGTGTAATGTTACAGTTAACTTTACACTTTGGGCATTTTTTTTTCTCGAAAGTAGTTATGTTCCTACCACGATGTTGGTGAATGTCATGTGTAAGACATTTGACATTCACCACCATGCACTGGGCCAGCATGGTGGATTAGGGTCAATCCTCTCTCTCTGAGAGAAGGCCTGTGTCCCAACAGTGGAAACATGAAAAGTTGATAATGATGATGAAATGTACCTACCTACCAAAGCTGAACGATGTTTATCAGGACCTGCAATTTGTGGAATGAGCTCATCCTGCGGCATTTCCGAGTAACTATATAACATGGGGTTCTTCAAAAAGGCTGTTAATAGAGTATTTAAGGGTCGGCAACGTATCTGTGATGTTGCACGTATCCATAGGCGACGGTGATCACTTACCATCGGGCAGCCCGTCAGCTTGTTTACCACCTATGGCATAAAAAAAACTTATCGCGTAGTTTTAAAAGTTTGCTTCAAGCGAAGAGTGAATAGAGTCCTCAAAGATAGGCAACGCACCGCCAATGCTGCGGGTATAGTAGGTGTCCATAGGCGACGGTGACTACTTACCATCAGGTGGCTCGTCGCTTCATCATCATCATCATCATTTCAGCCGTAGGACGTCCACTGCTGGACATAGGCCTCCCCCATCGATCTCCAAAAGGGCCGGTTGGAAGCGGCCTGCATCCAGCGTTTTCTCGGCGCTTGTTTGTCTACTATTATATTTTTTAAAAAAAGTTACTTTTTCTTGAAATGAGAGGATACGTGGAAAAATTGTCTACCGCCCGTGCTAGCCCTGCTGATCGCGTATCGACATTACAAATCCGCACAGGTAGCTGTATAAAATAAATGCGAAGCTTGCGAAAGCGTAGCACTATAGTCTTCAATTTTCACACAACTCTGCTCATTATGTAAGAGGCTGGATATCTCGCGGAACTTGTTTTATAAATGCAGTTTACATTACACTGTGTAAGAATTATGATACGATTGAGAACAGATGCATTGTAATGTAGAGTCGTAGGAGCACTAGCTTTATTTAATTTTAATGTAGGTACCTATTCTGTTCGAACAAAAAATTTAATTATTCCAGCGAAAGAGTTACTTGAGAATGGGTATTTCAACTGTTTTTGGTTAGAGTAGGTAAGTATTAAGAATGTATTTATTTCGTTTATAAAAATACTAGCTACATTTCACGGCTTCACCCGCTACCCTTCTATAATTTTCGGGAATAAAAGTAGTCTATGTAAGAAACCACCAAAGTAAATTCTAACTACAAAAAAAAAAGGAATGTAGTAAGCCGCTACCAGTAGGAATCGTTCCCAAAATGCTGGCCCTGTTAGGACATAGTGGCCATGCAGCATTTTAGCCATCTGTTAGTATGTTTTTTGTGTCGACATCGCAATACACTTATTTACTAAATCAGTCAGGATTTTCAATGATATTACAGAAATAGGCAAATATCCAAAACAAACCTTCAGTTACACGCAAGTGAAACTCAACGTTCTGCCTGTAACGTAATTTACTTACTTTATACTTGTAATCATTGTTATTAATTAAATAATTTGGTAAGTAATTAACAAGATTTAGGTTTGCGGAATGGCAGGAAACAAATATTTAGTATTGCACACAGTAGCGTAGCTAGGTAACCAAAGGCACTATTGCAAAAAAAGAATTGGGGCCTTATCTGAACTGGTTAGGTTTTATCAAGTACTAGTAGGCCGCCCCGGCTTCACACGGGTATAGATTATAGCCTGAGATTATAGCCTATGTCACCCGGGGATAGTGTAGCTTCCCAACAGTGAAAGAATTTTTCAAATCGGTTTAATAGTTTCGGAGCCTATTCAATGCAAACAAACAAGCAATCAAATCTGGGTTCGATTCCCATCTAGGACAAACATTTATTTGATGAACATTTGTGTTTGCTGCGTGTGTGAAAAAATGTCCCGATATATTTATTTATTTTATTATAGAAACTGACGTGGTTTTCACACATTTTATTTATATTACACGGGAATAACTCACGTAAGATTAAGCCGGTCACTCCGACTATAGAATACTAATGCGGTTGAAACTATAGTCGGAGTGACCCGGCTTAATCTTACTTCCCGTGTAATATAAATAAAATTTATTTATTTATTTATTTCCTCTTTATAATATTAGTATAGTAAAATATAAATTTATATGAATACTTTAAAGATGCAAAACTGCTTATTAGGTACATGTATGTGTATGAGTTATACATATTCTGAAGGTGGGAAAGCTTTTCGCTAACTCAGTTTCTTTTTTAACGCGGTTACAAATACAAATACAAATTATTTATTCGGGCATAATTTATAGTAAGCTATAGTAATGATCCCAGAGGCTCCCGAACTAGTCAGAGACTGTGTGACGGGAGCCAATATTTAAGTCCGCGTTTGACCACCAACAAGCAGCTTGAGTTTACTGGTCCGAGGGCCACCTGAGCTTGAAGGCCCCGGTGCACAACACCGCCTAGCCCTCCGGTAGCTACGCCACTGATTGCACATGAATTAAAGTTTTCTAATAAATTCGTGAAACTCTACGTACGTACTTAGGTATACTCCAATGACACGGCGCACCGTTCGAAGGGTGGAAACGAAATGTCGGAAGAGGTATAAATGATGTTTGTCGGTAGAAATTGTTATTCGATGGCGCCTGCGTAACTTGTACCTTTTTCAACTGACTTCAAAAAAAGAGTTTCATTGTAAGAATATAGAAGAATATCTATACCTATAATATATAAAAATGAATCCTTATTTAGGTACCTTGGTCACGCCATAACTTGAGAACGACTTTAACGATTTCATTAATCTTTTTTTTATAATACTTTGTTAGAAGGTTCTTAAGGAAAGAAAAATTAAGGAAACTGCTCAGAAAATTGGAAAATTTCAGAAAACTCGATTTTATGATTTCAACTTCGCGCGTTTGACAGTTCTAATAGAGGACAAGTGGACAACGTCTGTCGGGTCAGCTAGTGTGTATAATGGATATTCATTACGGGCAATAAGTGAATACCTAAATAAATCCATTTAGCATCAATTACGTTAACGCACATGATTTAATCTTGGCATTGGTTTAAATCACTCTCATCATAGCACAGCATCAACTAAACAAACGTTCAACATATCTGCACACTTATCTTAAACTACGCTATTAAACTTACGAAACGAAATGCTTGGGCTCATTCGCGATCAAGTGTGAATCTAATTCACAATGGGCGATCAATCTGTCTTGGGCAATGCGCACGCGCCGCTGATCGTACCCCATCACATTTGACACTGACACACATCAGATCGAGAGGGTGTTGTGGCGCGAGAATATCACCGTCACTGAGAGAGGAGAGAGATAATCTCGAGTGCGCCAAAATCTCTCTCCTGTGGGTAGATTTAGATGGCGTTAGAACCTTTTTTTTCATTGAACATATAGTAGGCTTGCCTTTGACCGCCACTTCGCCTGAGGTTAAGCGATGATACGGTCTGCGATGGAGTACGCTTGCCTAGAAGAAAATTAACTAGCAACTTGAAGACACCCAGATTGTCCCCATCTCTTGATCGCACTAGTTGGGTAATCTTGACATGATTCAGAACAGGTTCATGCTAATAAGTTTTAATGTTCTCTAAATGGCGGATATTGCTTTATAGTGTAATTGATTTCTATATGTTGACATTTCATTAATTTCTCAACGTTTATTACTTTTATGATTTAGTGTGGTTTACCACATCACAAGTGCTAATTATCTGCTACAGCATATACCTACCGATACCTGGCTATGTAGATGGTACTGGGTAGGTACTATATAGCCTAACTATTCTCAGTCTAAGCATTTATATGCCGTGACAGCTGTAATAACAATGTATAATTGTTAAAGTTGTTTTTTTTAACGCGCATAGTCTGCATTTGGCCACCAACTCGCCTGTTGATAAGGTGACGATGTGGCCGAAGATGAAGCACGCAGACTTAGAAGATACCTATTCACTCTGACCTTGAAAAGACCCATATTATATCTCTCAGGAAACAAGTGAAATATTTTAATATTTCACTGAAGTATATCGGGTAGTTCGGGTATTACGTTTAAAAACCTAGCGACAAAAAAAAATCGTGGTTTTCATTCAGCTTTTTACAATCGAGCTTATTTAAATATTTGCAAAGCCGCGTGTAAAAGTCTGCCTTGAACATTTGCTCTCCCCATAAAGACCCTCCACGCTGAGAATAGGTATCTTATGCAGTACAACGACATGATGTCACCACGTTTGATCATTTATGGTTATATCCTTCTCAAAAAAGGTTGTTGGAGAAAAAAATAATCAGGGATAAGGTCAATCCACTGTTGTAAAGTCATTCCTAAATTTAAACCTTTATACCTCTGCCTTTTAGGAGCCCAGGGGTCCTAAAATAAGGGCATTGACTTCGAGATTTTAAACATGTTCTGTCAGATTAGAAAATATATTGCATCCTTCTCGATATTAATGTAGGTATTATGAATCAGTATGTGCTGGCATACAATGTGGGAATGAGTGATAATGTAGTCAAAGAGTACCTTCAATAAGTTCAACAAACAATATTACCTACTTATTGTTGTTTAATTAACAGTTATCATTTTCTATTCGATATTTTTTGCCATATTTATATTTTTCGCTTTCTTGTATGATTGTATTATATTTTTTAAATACGTTTTTAATTATTAGTAATTATTTTAAATTTTAAATTATGACTACTTAATACTTAACTTAATAAACGTCAGCAGTACAAATCTGTACCATATCTACTCTTAATGTAGAGTAGGTATTCCTTTCTTCATCGCATCCAGTTGAGGTATAACTACCTCACATCACTAAATAACGCGAGACTGACAAGTCTTTTACAACGCTTTTGTGGAGAGCTTTCAGTTCAAATATCCGTAGCTAACTGATCGCTACCGCGTTCTTCTTGTTGGCAGTGCCTGAATTAGACTTACCTGCTGACTTGGAAGTATTTTTTTAGCTAATATGTTATTCAGTCATGTTGTTTGGTTTATTTAGAGCCACTTCTCACTACCTATTAACACTCCAAAGAGTTGCAGTGTCCTGCACTTTTCTTAAATGGTAAATGAGCTAAGCGTTTGACCACAGCATGATGGTGCGGTCGTGGATAGTAAACATTCCAAGCCCAGGAATGACAAGGTTTATCGTTTTGCAGTCTCTACTCTAGAGCACGTCTGCCCTCGAGCCGAGGCATGTCTAAGAAACCTATATCTGCAATGACCTGACGGATCTGTAGTGAAAGTACCGTTCTTTATCGATCGTCAACTTCGATAAAAATGCCATAGAATCGATCATAGCGAGTACTGATCAAATGGCATTTTATCGAATTTGACGATCTCAACAAGCAAATTTGACGATAGATAAAGAACGGTACTTGCACTGCTGGATCGACGATTCGAATTATATAATTCGTTTTTTTACTATGTACTCGCCTGATTGTGACTGATATCAATCTAGAAAAAGTGTATATTCAGACCTAACTATACCTACTTACCTAAATATCCTTGAAGATACTTAGAATATACCACACAGACACACAAAACATGGCAGACGACAGGGAGTTCGATTCAGTACCTTTAATGAATTAATTTCAGAACTTCCACGAGGACCGAATTTAGTACTTACTTTCAGAACAAATGGTAGTGTACTGTACTGAAAACTTGTACTGGGGCCTTACGCCTAGCTGTTTAAAGTAATCCAGTTGAGGTGATGAAAAAATGTTGTGCGACCGCAAACCTTATCTGTGTGCGTTAAGGTTCACGTTCGCGTGATTTTCCGAACTGCATGGTTTTAACGTTAGTAAGGAGTTAGGCATAAGGCCCTTGTAGTGAACGAAGAGGGTAAGGTAAGATTATAAAGCCTATGCACACAATCACCAAAATGCATCTCGTAGAAATTAGACAAACATAATTACGCTATCTTCCGGCGGTTCTAGAGTCTTAGCAAATGTTTTAATAGTGTCATATTGTGCAAATCAAACAGTAGAATATAACCACTATGCAGATAAGGTACAAATTAGCACGTCTTTACAATATGAGTAAAAGATGTAGGCGAGACAGCTATTAGCTATTGTGAAAGCTACCGAGTCCTTGCCCTAACAAGCAATCGTGCCATGCATGTTATTTGCGCATACGCACTCTGACCACCTGCGTACCTACTAAACTAAGCTGATCTGAAAACTTAACTATTTGAAAATCATGTGCGTTATCTCTATGTACTATGTAATAAGGTTTAAACTTCATTAGGTAGGTAGTTATTGCATGGGTGCGCCTTGTAATCTGTCACACGCTAGAGCTGCAAGTAGTCCATAAGTCGCGCTCTCTTGCGTGTGCGCATATTATCTGATAGCTTACAACTACTACTTAGTGTGAATAGGTTCTACTTTATATGAAAGACAATCGACATGGTCATGACTTGGCATAAACATTTAATGAGGGGATGCAGTTCAGATCAGAGATAAACTCAATATCTAGTAAATTGTACCTAATTACAAAACCTTTTGGAGGAATAGTCTCCCTGGGAGGTTAGACAAGACCCACTTTCTGTTATACATGTTAACGCCTGCAGAAAGATGAAATTGTATGAAAATGACATTGGCAATGACATTAGCTTGAGAGATGTTATCTCAAGCTAAAATTACATTTTCATACAATTTCATCTTCGCTAACAGAAAATGGGTCTTGCTTGTCTATCCCCCCAAATCACGATATACACCAGTTTGTTGAAAAAATAATTGTTGTTGATGGATATTTTTTAATAAATGTCTATTCAATCTGGCCTTGAAAGGTCTTAATTGGGATTAAAATTTGAAGGAAAGCGCTCGATTAGTTAGATATGTAATTCGGGTTAGGCCAATTTTGTTTTACAATCAAGTAACGAGAAGGGCAAGTCGTTCTGCCTCTGCAGTTGCCATCATAAGGTTGAAAATTTTCTACACAGCTACTGTGAAATTGAGGTCTTGAAGCTCCGTTGAAAGAACTACTTTCCGAATATTTAAAGCTGTAACCCACGTCTTCTTATGTGTGGTCGTTTCCCTTGGGGTTTCCCTTGTAGGTATGATTAGGTAGTAAGTCGTTCACCTGACGCAGTGCTGCCCATAAATACTCATATACAGTGCCACCCACCCAGAATTGCAAAGTTCAACAGCCTGCATAACTTTTTCGAACTTCATTTCGCCAAATATTTGTTATAGAAAAAAGAAACGTACGTAACTGAGTATAGATGTCTCGTAAATCAAACAGTAGCTGTTACCGGTATCGCGTGCTGACGCGACAATATACGGATTTCACTTTCAATTGCGTAAGGAAGTCGGTGCAGCTTCTAATATCGTTTCTAGAATATTGGAGCTGCTGGGAGCCTACCGCGACTTTACAGCGTTCTGTCTAATGTAGAGCAAGAGAAACCCAATAATTTAAAACCTTATGAGGCTAACCTTCAGTAGGAACTGGAACCTAGTCCTAGAGCAGAACGGCTTACCCGTTTCGTTACATGATTGTTTAACAGAATTGCCCAGCTACCGATCTAATAAATACAACTCATACCTTGAATATCAAACCTTGGCTCAAATGGTCATAGGTTTTTTATTAAATATATTTTCACCATGTTCAAAATCGTTCACGTCTTTGTTAGCTCATTATAAAAAAAAAGTTTTCTCTCTCTCTCTCTCTCTCTCTCTCTCTTTCTCTGGCCTGTGTCCCACCAATGGGAACATGAAAAGCTGCTAATTATGAAGATGATAAATATTTGTCCACTCATGTACCGATGAACCAGCTATGTTGACTTGCTGACTCATTCGGTTTGGTGCACGTCGTAACATTCTGCGCAATTATATACACTTCCGTAAGGCACCTGGCGCTGGCTAACACTTACCAGCTTACGAGTTCCAAGTCACCTATTACAAAACACCGACATAATGTTACGGGTCCAATCATACCTTCGAAGCCTACCTAATCTTTGTTGCCTACAAGATAATTGTCGCTAAAATGTTTACGATCAATTACAAAAATGTTGCCATTTAGATATATGGTAGGTGAGGTAACGCAACTATGTATCAAATCCATGGAAGTTTAGGGTATAAAACGTCCTTGATCAAATATTAGACTTATCTAAAAAAATAAAAAAATTGAATTCGCTACCTAATTGCTTCATAGAGAAGGTTGTCAAAAAGAAAAAAAATGTGGGGCTGCTACTAAAACAAAGTATTTTTTAATCCAACGAGAAACAAAACAATACGCCAGAGGATTATCTGTCTGAAGAGTTAATGCACAGATTATCAAGTAATCTTTGGCATAATGATAGCTTTGGTAGCATTCTTTGGTGGCTTGTCACTCGTTATTGCGTGCTTCAGTATTATTTTACTGTCAAATAAACAATAAACATTGCTCTTAGTGTTGCTGAATATTGTGGAAACAATAAATTTACTTCAATTAATGTTGTAAGCCTCGGTGGCGGTCCAATGTTGCGTTATTGACAATGAAATGAGCCGGGCGGCACGACAGAGCTGTTCACGATATGCGCCCGCGCTTGCTTGACGCACCAGGGCTGGCAACATCCACAAATAACAAGTATAAATGGGTTTTTAAACCCCCTATAAAAGAGCTGATAATCTTCAAACGGATGAACAGGTTTTCTTGAACACTACCGCTCACTACCGATCAAGTCACCATTCAAACGGTCTCGCTGATTGAGCTACGATACCACATACAGACACACACATACACACGATAAACTTATAACAACCCCATTGACAAACATCGTTTTTATTTAATAATATCAAACATTATAAAAAGTAACTTTCAAGATAGAGCACAGGCTCAAAGTAAAGTGTGGTGACGGGAGCTCCGGCTCGTTCCTGGTGCAAAGGTTGGCCATTGCCATCCAACGCGGTAACGCAGCGAGTGTTTTGGGTACCTTTGCGCCGGGAACGGTTAGGGGTGGGTTATTTGAATAGATGTTACTTTAGTTATTGGTGATTACCACATATTTTGGATTTATTTGACATATGTATACTTTAATACAATATATTAAGCCTATTATCTAGTTACTAAAATCTACAAAATAAAGTCCTGATTTTTTGAAAAGTAACTTTTAAACTTTGCGCTTGAGCACATGTTTTAAATGTTCATCGGGGCTTATCGCGCATTATATTATTTAGGTAAAAATAGGTAGGTAGGCTTAGAATAAAATTTCGATATAATCAAAACATAGACAATAATTCTTGGCTTTATGACAACCCTGTAAATTAGTTTCAGTCCGTCCGGAAAACAATAGTGTCATGCTGCTGCCGCTGAGCTTGCGTGTGCGCATTAAATACTTCGTTATTGCTTTCCATCGGGCTTTTGGCAATTTGACCTTTACGATTCAATAGGCGTTGTGCAGCCTACGGCTACTGAATTTGACACAAACTTGTAAAATGATTGCCTACGCACACAGATATATCTATGCCTACGCAACACGGCTTCCGTCAATTCCAAAGAAGGTATTTACGTAAAGGCATCTTTCCAAAGATTTTTCATACTTTACTACGTACATATTAACGATCGTTGCATCTTTCCTATTCTATTCTGTGGGAGGAAAAATATATATATATACCTAATATTAGCCGCCTACCACGGTTCTTGAGACAAAAAGCTAAAGAGCGTGTCATTTTAAGTATTAAGAGTAATTTATTAGTTATGAATAAAACATTTATCAATTTATTTTAACCGATTTATGTTTCTTCTCAACTTGGTCCGTATTTTTTCTTTTTATTTATGTACACCGATTACTCCGATATTTATTATTTAATTTACGTAGTTCTTTTTTTGTTATGAAGAATGTAGAAGAAGCTCTCGAGGTGGCTCTATAAAATTTCTCTGGCTCAGTAGTTTTTAACCAGCTCTAATAGTATTTAATAATTATGTTCGAGCGCCTGTTGATTTGGCAATAGCAATATTGTTGTTGAAGCCGTTTTTTGTATTGAAAATTATCCTACGTTTATATCTAACTACAACTAAACATATCTTTCCAGCAATTTCGAGCATGTAATGGCTATTTATGATAATAACTAGGTGCGCAGAGTTATTTTGAGCCTACTATATCAATATCTAGATGTTAATTTGAACATAACTATTGAGCACGACACCAAATTTAAATGAGAAATTTCTAAAGCAACATAATTGTCTATATTTACAACTCACTTGATATATATATATATACGCTAGGAGTTTGAAGCCATTCAACATTCCAAGAACATTATAATCTACCTCCGTCAAGCTCGCCTAGAGTTATTATTTTATCTACTTGCTGTTTAATTTAGTTGCGTCGAAAATACGCAAGTTTCCATTTCACGAATGGATGATTTCGATGGAGAGAGCACTGGAATGCTGCTCCACTTCGATTGTCCATGAGAGAGTTTTTCAGCTCTATTTGTTGTTTGGCAACTTTTCCAGAAATAATAGAAATTGAACAATACAGTGCAAGATCAAAATTACCTCATCGTCATCTCAAGTAACGTTTATGTCACTCCACCTATAATGATTCATAATTTAACAAAGACTATCAAGTTTTTAACGATAGAGCAAAAACGAAGTCTTACATTTTAGAGAGACAAACATACACAATTGATATGCAGATTTTTCTGCTCTAGCTTTCAATAAACAATTTTCTTACGTGTTTCTGGTGTTATACATCAAGGAATATTAAGGGAACTGATTTAAATCAAAATAAAAAACCCACGATCAATTCGGTAAAAGGTAAAAATAAATAGCTGGACAGATTTTGATCAAATATAGTTAAGAACCACCGAAATTAAACCTGCTTTGAAATTGGTACACTGGGTTTTGAATATTTTTTTAATAAACATACAATCACAACCGTTTACTCCAAACACGCTTATCATCTCCGTTCCGTCGTCGTGGGTAAAAGTAGTAACCTGCAGTCTACTCTATTATTATAATTACATATACTTACATTACCTATATGAGGGACACAAAATTAAGAACTGCAATTTGAGTCTGATTTTATAGTTTTTATACGTTTATTACTACAATTTCCATTAGCTCCTATACAAACACGTTTTAGCAATAAAGAACACAATTTGCAAAGGCCAGGTTCAATCTCCACTTGATCCATTAAACTTGATTTGAATACAAAAGTTCAATACTTCAATTAATAATAATGTTTCCTCATGTTTTTGGTAGAGTATTTACTAAGTTAAACATATTTTATTTTAATTTAAATAAAAGAAAGAGTTGAAAGAAAGAATTGGGGGAGACCTTTGCCCAGGAGTGGGACAGTATAGGTTAACAAAAAAATAATTAAATAAAAATAACATCTAAATTAATCTATAAACTATCTGTTAAGCGCGAATTCGTATACGCGTGGTGTATTTTATACTCAATTTCATCAAATGTAACGATTATAACATTTCATCGCCTCGAACATTAGATATACCTTTTGCCCTTTGAAACAAAATTGAAACATCATATTTTTTTATTTTTAAATGCATCTGACTTCATGAGAAGTTCAAAACGGGAATCATCCCCTAGTTTCCCATCCTTAGAGGTGAAATATTTTCTCTAAATTTAAATGGAACCACTCTTGAGAAGGTAGCATATTATTCAATGAAAGAAGAAATTGCCGATCTCAAGGTTACGATAAATGTCTATGTTAGTTTTCTATTTTGTTTACCGCTATTTGTAACCGGTCACAATATCTAAGCAATTTTCGAACATAATGATGTCATATGGAAAATACAGAGTTGTTTTAACTTTTTTGGACTCTGTAAAAACAGACTCCACAATTGCAAAAAGCAGTCTACTCATTTACTGGAGATAAATGACGAACTGAAACCAGGCACGTCGATGTCATAATAGTAGAAATAAATTCGGCCATCTCGTAAGAGTAAACCCGGGCAATGGAACAACAACTTTCCGTACTTAATTATGGTAAGTGTAAATACCAAGACCGCACCCTTGCTACGTGTTGCAACAGATATGTGCTTGCGGTGCGGTCGGCCTACATCTGCCATAGGGTTCGATCATGATTAAGATTGCATTACATTACTTGTATCTAATGGTAACACTTCTTGTTTTATAAAGTTGATCACAGATATTTTTGCATGCTATCACGGGCAATCAATTGATGTATGATGCGCTAGCTAAAGACTTCTTTACACTATAGGATGATGTTGTAGATATTGTTCCTTATTTAGTTTCTTCTTTTATGGGTAGGTATGCAAATCTCAGAAAGATCTTGATTTTATTTTGCTAGTTTTTGCTAGCATTCGAGTTGCACATATTTGGTTTAGCTATTCGGGTTTGATTACGACTACGTTCTTGCTGTGGGGCCTTTGACCATAGCCCGCAAGAGACGAGTTCGACGTGTAAAGAATATCTAGATGTTAAGGTTAGAATTTCGTGTTAATGGGCAACCGTTATTTATATAAGAATCGTCAAATTATTACGCTTCCAAAGACAGTGACTTCAAAATGGTGGGATTCTCACAATGTTTTTGAACTTGTAAGCTGGGTAGAGTTCTAGAATTAATTATTGTGAGTAATAATTGTTATTGATTACCGTTCAAATCCTTCCAAACAGCTAAAACTTGACTTATATACAGGGTCGGAATGGTACTACCAAGCTGACAGGAGCTCATTGTAGCCAGTATTAAGAAAAAACAGCTATTATAAACCCTGAAGCCCCAAGAAAATGTTAGCTTTTCCATACATTTCGTGGAGAGTGAACGACATTTTCCATAGAACAGCTGTTTTTTATTCTCGTTATTTTAGGATTAGTCCCATACCATTTTTTTTTTCATAATGCTGAATAACAGTGACTTCTTTTCGGCTTTGTATAACAATCTGTGTCTATCAAATTCTTATTAATAAAAACAAAACGCGGTTGCGTTTGTCATCTGGTTCACTTCTTCATGTTTTATTTTTATTTATTTTTCTCGTCGTATTTTCTATTACACCTGCTCTTTAATACGCACGAACCAGTTCTGTCATCGAATTAAATCAGCAACTACAGAGTACAGACCGTTGCATAACAGAGCCCTGCTGCAGCGTCCATTTTGGAGAAATTGCAGGATTACGTAAAGGCTTCACATGCTTCACGCAGTATTTAGTTGCAAATGTCGAGGTGTTGTCATCACACCAAAACACGTTTTTTTACTTCTGCCGACATCTACGCCTGTCGAAGTTACCTACCGCAGACTCTAACTAGAGTAACTTTTAAACTTTCGCGATTTGAACACGTGTTTTAAATGTTTATCGGGATTTATCGCGCATTATTTTTACATAGTTTTATTTAGACTGAATTCGCTCGTAACCACGGCCATTATAACATAGTTGAAATATCGAGTGAAAGGTACCTATTTTTAACCTAATAAAATAATACGCGATAAGTCGCGATAAACATTTAAATAGACTTTAAATCGCTTTTTTAACGCATAAGTATATACGTCCGCGTTTGACAACTCGTCTGGTAAGCGATTATGTGGTCAAAGATAGAGCACGCAGGTTTAGAAGATAACTATATGCACTCTGGCCTTGAAAAAACCTAGATTAACTGCGCCAGACGCCGCGGTTTCCGCAGAAAGAATAACAAACAAACACATTTTCGCATTTATAATAATTATTAGAAAAGAAAAGGGATACTAAAAATAAGCATGGTAGGATTACTCAACAGATATATTAAATGTTTTACGTGTTGTTTTACGTAAATCAGTAATTTCATGAACTTAGCAACGATATTCAAGGAAATACAACAACAGTAATTATGATCTAAAATCTGAACGTGATTGAGAAACGAAAGATTGTGTTTCTTGGCCATGTTTAGTAACTAGATACTTCTTTAACTTATAGTGATGGTAAACTTGCATATTCATAAAATATGCAAAAAAAAAACGATAGAGAAACCTCCGTAGATGAAAATATTGATAAATTTTTAATTCATGATTTATTTTTAAATGTTGACATGTAAAATTATCATTATCATAGTCAGCGTAGAACACCTTTTGCTTGGTCTAAACTAGAGGACAGTTACCTGAGCTGATAGACATAGTAGTGGAGAGGCACAAGGAAATAACATGTAAAAGAATACTCGTGGGTTGTTTACCACGATATGCTTGAGAACGAACTCCCGATAAAATAATCCATGTTATGTTGGTTTGAAATGTACTTAAACAGCCTTACTCAGAAAAGTTAATCAAGTTTGTTTTGGCTACTGCCTCTTTGGGTGTAGATCAACATTGCCATAAGCACCTGGTCTGTGGTTTGCACTGACGGATAATTAAGAATAATATTGAGTTCTGATACTCTTTACGTAGTATTTATATCCTCTTTTGTTAATACCATATTATATTGTATGTGGTAAAAAAAACGAGGTCTATGGTTAGCATACAACCATGACATACAACGCACTAATTTTACAACTAAGTTTTTATGTGTGTATGTTTGTCCACACTTGTTGTCAACTGTTCGAACAGATTTGGATAAAAATGGTATGAAGGTAGATTCGTAGATTATAACTTTATAAGGCTACGGCAAAGGTCACACTTTATTTAAAAAAAAATTGGTCCTGTAAGAAACCGCGGGGCGTAGGTACCTACTGTCTTGTGTAACGTAGTTGTGAATTGTTTCAGGTGGCGGTATCTGTTAGCGCTACTGGTGGTGGGAGCAGCCCTCGCCTCCGAGGAGGAGGACAGCATACCGGACGCAGGCGTGGAGGGAGATGACGATGAACTGGCTCTCGACCAGGAGGTACGTACTTTACATACTTTCGCTGTATTCACAAAAGCAAGCTAATGGAAATACCCGGAGTAGTCTAGTCTAGATAATATTGTATTCTTATAACACTGTTTTCAACTAGCACGGTTGTCCACTACAGTTATATGATTATTAACAGGATATTTACCGTGATAAGGTTGTGGATATCGGGAGCCACCCACAACCTTATCAAGATAAATATCCCGATAATAGTCATATAACTGTATTGTATTCTTATTATGGAAATAAAAAGAAAATAAATAATGTTGAATACGCCCAAAGTCCCATACAAAAGACTTCAACGCGCGCTACATTCAAATGAAGATTTTTGCAATATCTAAATAAGTAAATAGTTACCAAATTAGAATACAATTTACATTTAATTGAAATTATGTATTAGAACGTAAATTAAAATATATACAATCTAGGCATATGAATATATATTTTCTTCTAGACCAACGTTTTCCTTCCTTGACCACATTCTCGCTTACGATCAAGCAAAGTGGCCATACTTAGACCACGTAAAAAATCTTCTGAAAGGTTATATCAGTATAATTATTAATTTTGTCAGTGTTATTGTACTTTTTTTTTTCATTAATTTGCCTGCTTACTTGTAATATACTTTGTTGTTTTGTATGAAAAACTTTATTTTTTAAACATAACCAGGCAACCATACAAAAGACATCAACGCGTACCAGGCCCCATAATTTATAAAAAATAAAATAAAATGGAAAATAATATTATGATGTACTTGATCAGACAAAATGGTCAAGTGCCGTTTTTTAATCCAATTAACTATAGGTAGTCCCAGATTCCACCAATAGTTTACCACAATAGCCCGAACTTCAAATCCTATACTACAAATGTCATAATACAGGGTGTAAGGGGAAAACTCTCGAAGCCAAAAGAAGGTAATTGTACTCATCATTATGAACAACTTTTACTATGGGACCAACCCTGAAATCGCAAAAAATATATCAGTTGTTCTATAGAAAACGGTCATTGACACTCGACAAAATATATGGAACAGCATATTTTGTTTTTCGCGATTTCAGGGTTGGTCCCATAGTAAAAGTTGTTCACAATGATGAGTACAATTACCTTCTTTTGGCTTCGAGAGTGTTCCCCTTACACCCTGTATAACCGGGCCTATATTTATGATTTATATTACGTGAGCGTGATTCATTATTTAAACTAATAGACGGTTAGCACTTACGGGTATTGCTGTCGAAAAACTTGACCGGTGTTCCTCAGGGAGTTTTTCGACAGCAATACCCGTGAGTGCTAGCCGTCCATTAGTTTAAATAATGATTTACATTGTTTCAAATTTAGAGAGACGGCAATCTATCGGAATTAATGAATCAATTTACGCTAGAATACGTATGTCTCGTTCTTTTTTACTCTTGCTAGAGCATTAATATTAGAGATATCTCAGAGCCGTGTCCGGTGATAAACTAATTAACAAGTATCACGACCTTATCGACACCGATCGAGGCACGAATCGATTCGTATCGATATCGAATAAATTAGGCATTCACTTCAATGTCTCTTTAACTCGTGATTTAGGTACTTTCTGATGCGTTATCTAAGTTTTATATTTTAAAGTGCCGTATTCTAATAAGTAGTTAAAATGGTTTCAAATGGCGGCATTTTTATAACCTTGATTGATTTGAAATAATATGTAATTCGATTTTATTGAGGTGGTACAATTTGATAGATTTTTTTTATGATTATTGGATTGCGTCAGATAGCTACAAAAACCGTTCTCATTATTCTAATGTTTATTTATTAATAGGCTTGCGTTTAACCACCACCTCGCCTGATGCTAAACGATGATGCGGTCTACAATAGGTAATTTGCTTAAGAGAAACCAAAAACCAGTAACCATTGATGCGGGTTTCGGTCCAGATGGCGTTAGCATAGCTAGTACTTACCATTTTAAATGTTATTTTATTTTATTTGGCAAGGTCATAACGATAATTCTCACAAAAAATCTGTTACTAAGTACCTAACGGTGTGTTCCTGCAGTATCATCACTTGAGAGCCAGTTTCCATTCACTGCTAGATGTCATTACTATCTTAAACCACACCGTCACTTAACATCAGGTGAGCTATGGTCAAACACCTAGCCTGTAATTTCCCTGAAGCTGTATCGATTCGAGAAGCGGTTTGTGACCGAAATCGAAAGTGTTACAATCTCGTTACAAGCCCGATGCAATTTTTCTACGGCACTTGGCGTCAATGTCCGCCGCAACTCCGCAAGGCCGCGAGAGTGAAAGTCGAAAGCAAACTCATTAGTTTTTGTTTTTATTTCTTCCTTTTTGCATGATTTCTTATTGGGAAGGTGACATGACGTTGAAGTTCCGATCTGTTTTAATTTTGGCGGCAACATTCTCCCGCCTATGAAAACAATGGAGGCTATTTTTTTTTTTTACTTTTAGGTTTGGCACTACGTTACTATTATTAAATTTCTGCATACAATTAATTCGATTAGGTAATAGCTAGGTATACATATATTTGCGATGTAAACACTTGCTCGTGAATTAATGCGGCGTTGCGTAATTGCGTGGGAAAAATACAAAGATCGCATGATTCCATTTCAAGATTTCAACCACGGATGAAATAGGCGTGACGCTGCACGTGTTAGCGTATCACGAGTGACTTTTATTCTTTTAAGTGATATTACGTACTAATTAGTCTTATAAATATGCGAATGTGTGTTTATTCTTACCCAACTCCGTAACTGCTGGACGGATTTGGACGAAATTTGACTGTTTAGCGCACAAGATGCTCAATATAGTACCCATATTATAATAAGTAGAAGTGTTAGAAGCTATTAGGCCATTTTTATCACGGGATTTTTTATATATAATGAAAACGAGCAGGAACCAAATTGCGGTCTACGGACTCTACGGTCTACAATGGAGCACGCCGACGAAGACGGATGTCTTGTAATTATAGGGAAACACCAATTCAGACAGCGCATTCCAGAGACTAGCGGTCGCTTGCTGAGATTTTAAAATGTGCCACCTTTGTTTAAATCTATTCGTTATCCCAATGATCTTAATTCTTGCTAAAAACAACTATAAAAACGTTTTTGTTCCTTATTCAATACCAATACCGTTAACTTAAAACGGGGTCTTAGTGCAGCTGTAATGAGCTGTTCCTTTTCCACAAATTTTCTATCGAATACGCAACGATGTTTATCAATAGTTCCGGCAAGATTTATCTGAATTTCGTAAAGCCTTGTTTTTAACCGACTTCGAAAAAAGGAGGTTATCAATTCGACTGTATGTTTTTTTTTTTTTTTTTACTTTACATACAAAAAGTCAAGGCCGTTAATGACATGACTGGTATTATTTATCTATGCTGGTACTTAGGCGTAACATGCGTAGTATGTTCATTCTTTTTGGACGTAACAAAAGATGCACCTGCTCAAATAGGCTACGGGTAGGAAGGCCTTACTTATTGTTAATGTAACTAATCAATGCGTAGGCGTAGAAAAAATTGTTACACTTAAAACTACCCACATGTCCACATGCTATATTTCATTAGTTAACCGCACGGCAACACACCGCTCTCCCGGATCTTCGCGATGATATAATTCCTGAGCATAATGTGGCATAATTTTAATTATACAGCGTCGCGTCGTTTCGCACGAATGCTTTCTCACAAACGTGTTAGGTTAGGCAGTCGCCATTTTTTCACCAATCTCGCTAACATTGTTCGCGTTCGATATTAAGCCTTTATGTGCAGATAATTACGTAAATTATATAATTCCGTATCGAGCTGCCATTATTGTAGGAATCACTTTCACAATAAGTTATCGATGAGGAAAGACAGTTGAAATTGGATTATTAGACATTTTCATTTGGTTGGTTTGGCTTTGATTACAAATTGAATTTCATTATAAATAGAAAAGAATATTGACTAGAAATATCTTTAATAGCTAGACAATACTAAATTAAGGATTAATAATTTCATTCCTAATACATACCTACTTAGGTCTTAGATCCGGTACATGTAAATTTGTCAAAGACTTATATAGACAAGAAGTATTGTACACAAACGACGTAGTATTTATATTATCTTTGCGGTACACAATGAAAATAATCATGATGCGTCTATGCGTCATTAGATATTTAAATAGTGTAAGAGAATTTAAGATTAACCCCTCTTTGATAAATAATAGAAAAGGTTCGTTATAATTAAATACATTTGTATTTATTTTACCAAAAATTTTAAACCGACTGCGTGGGACATAAACGGGAACGGGACCGGGGACGGAGGTGGGAAATTTTCTTCAATATTAATTAGTGGGAGCACCCTTAAGATATTAGCCTAACAAATTGTTCTCCAATTTCCAGGAATCCCGAAACCTGAGGCCTCGCGCGTACACGCCGACCGCGTACAACGCCCTGCCCAGCGGGTTCCGGCCCACTCCTTCTCTTGCCGAGCTCGCAGGCTACCAGCAGCAGCAGCAGCAAGAGGAGTACGCGCCGCAGCCCGCCCGGCCGCAGCACCAGCCGCAGCAATATGTGCAGGAACAGAGGCAGCCCACACAGCAGAGAAGGGTGAGTTCTCTCTCATGTCTCTTTTTCATATTTTATTTCTTGCAACAGATTTTGATAAGGATCTGTACCTACCAGAAGAGCCTGAGGCCTGTGTGCCTGAGTGGCAGACCTTGGAGGTTAGACAAGAGCCACTTTCTGTTAGCGTTAACGCCTAATGAAATTGTATGAAAATTACATTAGCTAACGTTAACGCTAACAGAAAGTGACTCTTTTCTAACCCCCTTTACCTACTTTTTGTTTCGTTGTCCTGGTGATTATTTAATAATATAGGCACCTACTTAGTTATGTCATTGTTATAATTTCAGCCTATCTATTGCCTACTGTGTCCCACTGCTGGGACTCAGTAGGCATTCTCCCAGAGAGAGGAAGTACCCTAATCTACCATGCTAGCCCAGTACATGTTGGTAAATGTCATATGTCATGCGTCATATATGCGTCTAAGCTATTTGGACATATCGGTTTCCTCACGATGTTTTCCTTCACTGTTTTTGAGTGATGGCATCGAAACTACACATTATTTATTTTAGGTTTCCAATAAGTTATTGGTGCAGGGCGGAGTATCGAACCGGGTGCCGTGTATATGTTATGTGCACTACACTAATTAAATAAAAGTGGCTTAAATTTTTTTTGTTAGACTTCTTTTCTCACCTAACCCACCAGCCACCACGGCAAAAATAACTCGCTTTTATTAGTCTTCATGAGATCAGTTCTTATGTTTTGTGACGCCACTGAGATAGTCCACGATTAGTCTTCTGCTACAAATTTTAATGAATATTTTCAATCGGCAGCCCGAGCAACGGCCAAGCAAGCTGACCCAGCAGCAACTAGAAGAAGAAGAAGAACTCGAAGAGAAAGAAGAGCCCGACCGTCTCTCCCAGCTGCTCCAGCAGTCCAAGTTCAACTGCGTCCAAAAACAGACCGGCTACTACGCTGACGAGGAGCTCAACTGCGAGGTCTTCCATTACTGCCAGGACAACGTGAAGCACTCGTGGGTGTGCCCGGACGGCTTCTCTTTCCACCAGGTAGGAAAATTAGAGCTCAACCAATGTTTGACAAAATAATTAAAGTTTGTTAGGAATTACTAACTAAAGTAGGTACCTACGCGGGTTTCAAATTAGAAAAGTTGATTTGTATTGTGGGCTATCTACTCGTAACTTTACGGTGTATTCGCAATGAGGCCCATAATACCCAGTTGGTGATAACACATGGCAAAAGATAATGTTGAGCTACGGGTACATCATCATGATATCTCTTTTGCTACCAGGCCCACGCCTGTTCAAATTCTAAGCACAATGTGTGATGTACCTACCTAGTTTATCCTTTTAAAAATATCTTCGTTCGAAAGCAAACAGTACAACAAACTCGATTCTATATTTCAATATAATACAGTACGTTTGGTCTGCATCCAAGCATCTAACGGTTTGCTCATTCTAAGCTATCTAGTTTATCATCTTCGACCACAACGTCACGTAACATCCAGTTGAGTTGTGGTCGAACGACTGTCAACGATATAAAAACAACATGACAACATCATCATCATCACCGTATCATTTTCCCACTGCTGGGACACTGGCCTTCTCTCAGAGAGAGAGGATGGGCCCTAATCCACCATGCTGGCCCAGTGCATGTTGGTAAATGTCATGTCTTTTAAGTTTTGAGGTTCTTGGACATACCGGTTTCCTCACGATGTTTTCATTCACTGTTATAAAGCAATGGCATCGAAACTGCACATAAGTACTAAAGAAGTAATTGATGCAGGATCGAGGATCGAAACGGCTGCCGTCAGATTGTAAGCCGCACATGCTACCACTCGGTCACCAACATGACAACACATAATAATCTCGCCACAATTCTCAGTAACTCAGTCAGAACTTTGCCCCTAGGTCCACCTAATCTGCATGCCTCCGACGCACGACAACATCTGCCAGAAGTCGTCTAAATACCACTTCGTGAACGAGTACCTTTACCGGCCCATCAACGAGGAAGAAGTGCAGAGGAAACCCAACGTGTCCCTCAAGTACTCCGACCGGTACTACCCTCAGGAGGTGTACAGGGACGACAGATACGACCAGGAGGAAGATGAAGAGGTAACGTAGGAACAATACAGTGATCCGTTTTGTTTTACAAAGCAAATCCACAATCTCATTAATGAATCTATCTACAATTTATAAATAAAAATTAAATGCTGTTTGTTGGTAAGTACATCACTTGAGGACGGCTGCGCCGTTTATGTTTGTAATAGTACGAATAAGGTTTTAAGGGAAAGAAAACTAAAGCCTTGAAAAGTTTCCCGGAAAATTTGGAAAAAAAGTCCCTCTTGCCGTTTATCTGGTCAGCTAGTCTTCTTCTTATAATTTATATTAAATGCGATATATGTATGTATGTCCCTTGGACTCCAAAACCTGGCCAGCCGGACGGGTTTTGACGGGACTTTTACGGGCAAGTAGCTGATGTTATAAGGAGTAACTTAGGCTAGTTTTCATCATCATCATCATTATCACAATTCTTCATCACTGCGCGGGTGAAACTTATGCCCTAATCATACTAATATTATAAATGCGAAAGTGTGTTTGTTTGTTGGTTTGTTTGTTCCTCTTCCACGCAGCAACAGAGCAACGGATCGTCCTGATTTGCATGGATATAGTTTAAGGGCCGGAGAGTGATATATGCTATTTTTTATCATCATCATCATCACCATTTTTCATCACCACGCGGGTGAAACTTAAAATTAATAAAAAAAAAAATTTAAAATAAATTGTGACTTAAAGAACTATTCAATTGCAGGAAGAGGCTCCGCGCCGGCAGCCTCAGCAACTGCAGCAGCTCCAAGCGCGCCCCACTCCGCGGCCGCAGCAGCCACAACACCAAGCGTTCCGCTCAGCGGAAGAAGTCAATATCCCCCTTGCCCAAAGACGTCCCACGCGGCCATACGACTTCGATTTTTAAACAGTGCCTCCTATTTTCCATCTACCCTCACTTTTCACCTGCCTATAAGTAAGCTGTAAATATAGGTCTCACAAAGGTGCTATCAATGTCGTGGGTACATATAAAATAAGATTTATTTATGTCTGTGTACAATAAGTATTTGCTAGTTAGGCATAGAATTGTGTCTATGCACTAAATAAGTCACAAATTAGATGTAAGCTAGCCTTTGTGGTACTTAGAACTGACTAAGGGTAATAAAGTATTGAACAAAGTAAAATGTTCTGATTTTATTTATTTTGAAATATCTCAGCAACCCAACGTCACGGCGTTTCGGTGCGTAGAAATGTGCCAACTGCTAACCCCACTACTCTTTGGGTAACCCTTTTGAAACAATCATTGCAAGTTCCATGCACGAAACGGAATCATTTCCATACATAATAATTATTTTCAAATGTTTTGACGCCAATGCGTGTGTTTTTGTTATTATAGTATAGATTTTGTTTTGACCATCTAATAGGTATAGGTACTTAAGCGCAGGCGCAATGCATACAGGAATTAAATTCAAAGTAAAAGTTTTAGTTTATTTCCGGAACGTTTTAAGTCAGAGAGGTCCAATGCCGAGTACAGTGCAAGGTAGTACAGAAGGTAGTATGTTCACAGGTTAGTATATTACCTCTAGCTGCAGCAAACTTCTTACTCAGACACCAAGGGTTTCCATCCGACAGACGCAGAAACAAGAACATAAGTCACAGGTAAGATGACTATGAACCTTTCAGGGAAAGGTTTGTACAAAATTAAACAACGTGGGCTTACACAGGCAAACCATGGTAATAGGTAAGTAGGAAGACTAGCAGCGGCTGTTGCTATTGAATTTATCGCAGATAGTCACTCCAAGTATTTCCGTCCGTTACTACACTTCGTAAGTAGGTACCTACTATCAGAGTTAAATAAATTTAAGATAAGTTGTAGGTACCTACCACCGGTGGGGCTAAGTATACGTCTTATCGTATCGAGTGCTAAGTTGAATTCTATTTTTAACCGACTTCAATAAAGGTACCCTACCGGTAATTTTTTTACTCATGACATATCATGAATGAATGTAATGTAATGTAAGATATGAATTTATATAAATACATTTAGAATTGTTTATAACGGAGTTATATTCCTAGTTGCCAGACTTAGCCTACCGATAGAGATAACTAGTAGAGGCTATACTAGTTATCCCTACCGGTAGGGCTAAGGTGTTTTTTTGATGTTTTAGGATATATTGTTGGGTTATATTATCTGATTTATGATTGATTGTGATCTGACTCAGATTTGATGCAGAAGGCTATCCTAAATGTATGTGCGTGGGTAATTGAAACTGTAGTAGATGGATTAAGTACTTGCGCTTTATTTGAGCGCCAGCGAATGACTGGTTAAACATTGAATGTTGGTGCGCTTTTATCAAAATGTTTATAATAACAATGACGTGATGTAGGTGGGACTCACAGGCCCTACAATGTCATAACCATCAGTCTGCCAACTAGGAATATAACTCCGTCCGTTACACTTAACCCTACTGTAGAGCTAAGTGTAACTGACGAGTCTTTCTACCTACCATGGTAGCGTTACATTATCGTTACACGTGGCAAATGCATGAGACAAACGACGCCAAAAACCTGCCAAGAATGAAAAAAAAAACTTTTTTTTTGGACAGGCTTAAGCCATGCTGCCACGTCTTACCATGTTACTTTATTAAGCTATGGAGTTTTGAAAACAAATTGAAAATACGTTTTACCTCCTCACGCTTTCCCAAATTTGAGCACACTCACTAACACTTGTTTTATTAAATAATAATCCACATTATCACTAGACAATACACAAGCTTAGCGGCGAGGAGAGACATGTTTTTTTATTACGACGGCGTCGATGCCAACGCTCCAAGACTGACAACATCACATGGTCGTCTGATAACGTAAAAAACATACTGCTTCATTGTATTGTTGAGTTTAATGGTTGCTTACCTTTGTCGTACTTTTGGTATCTACATTATTGTCAGTAAAATACTTAAGACTTTAGCCTGTCCAGAGGGCGACAATACAAAAAAAAGCAAGGACATGACACTGACATCACATTCTGACATGCTTGACGATTTTGACAGCTCATTGTTTTGATTTCGTACTTTCGTAGTTATTTCGTATGGGAGAGGTATATTGAGTAATAGTTGTGTTTTTATTTGGTTTTTATCAATAAAATCCAGAAAACACCATTTAATTAGTTTTAAGTAACAATAAACGACAGCTTACCTGTACAAAAATACCTTCTAACTACATTACAGACGATAAATAACTAACTTCAAATCTAATTTATTATCGCAGCTTTTGTCTCTGTGATAATAATGGATTTCCATCAAGAAATTGCTGCAATGAGCGCCACTGAGTACAAGAGTTTCCACGAATCCTTCATGCAGGACAACCACGGGTCGTCTGCGCCTCACGTATTCTTCTGCATTTTCTTCACTGTGCAGTGTTCGGTCTACTCGTCTTTGAGGTTAAGACATTGTAAAACAAATCAGTATTTGTACGAATACATCATCATAGTGCTCCCTTTAATATTAGCTCATACTGTATTAGCCAATTACATTTATTATTTAAACTTTGTTATTATGTCAATGTTAATATATGAATTTTGTCAACAATATCTGAAAGAAAAAAGGCACATAGGTCATGTAAAGTATAAGAAAATTTATTCAATATCTATTATGCGGGGGCTGACATACATAATTACTGTTTGTGCCATATTGGCAGTGGATTTCAAAGACTTCCCTCGCCATTTAGCTAAGACTGAGAGGTACGGATATAGCCTGATGGACACCGGAGTAGGTCTTTTTGTACTAATGAGTGGTCTGGTCCATAAGAACCTAAGAAATTACAGTTTCATAGATATCATAAAGGGAAACTTTAAGTTTATATCTGTCTTAATAATTTTAGGCACCGCAAGGTACTTGTCCATAAAACGTTTAGATTATCAAGAGCATGTAACTGAATATGGGGTGCATTGGAATTTCTTTTTCACATTAGCAGTTTGCAAACTTTTGTCGACTGTGATATTGTATTTTAATGTGAATGCACTACTTTACAGCTTTGTTATTCTGCTTGGACATGAATTCATACTGTACTTAGGTGTACAGGAATGGGTGTTCAGTGATGCAGAACGAGATACACTTTTATCAGCTAATCGAGAAGGAATATCTTCATGTCTAGGCTATGTGTCTTTATACTTGTTCGCATCATACATAAAAAATATTTTAAGCTCTTCAACACCTATAAAGATGCGAATTCTAAAAAAGATTTCACTTAACACTGATGCAGTCCAAATTCTACTAGTATTAGCCACTATATGTCTCTGGACCTTGTTATATATATTTAGCGCCTTTAGGCCTCCTTCTAGGTCACTTGCTAATGCTTCGTACTGTATTTTCTTAGAAGCAACTTTAGTGACTGTTGTTACCATACTGTATTATGTTCAAAGTGCATTGCAAGACGAAAATAACAGTTTGCAAGAGCC
This sequence comes from Agriopis aurantiaria, assembly GCA_914767915.1. Lineage (NCBI taxonomy): Eukaryota > Metazoa > Arthropoda > Insecta > Lepidoptera > Geometridae > Agriopis > Agriopis aurantiaria. The sequence goes on along the minus strand of OU611982.1, from coordinate 18,788,850 downwards.
TAAGATCATAGAGAGTGTGAACAGTAATGGGCTTTCTTACTTCCTGATAGCTAATTTATTGACTGGTGCTATGAACATGTCTATGAGAACATTGCTAGCATCAAGAACAGTTACATTTCTAATATTAAATGTGTACATGATGTTATCTTTGTTCATTACCATGTTGTTGAAAAAAATGGGAATAAAAATATAGATATTGTAAATAGAGATTTTTTATTTTTTTATAACAAGTAAAGCTGATGGGTTTATTTAGAACGCGTGGATGGATTACGCATCCTTTCGCTCAGTCAACAGTTGTTAAAAAAATTATATTAAGATGGTATGTTTCACTTATGGCGGGAAATTACAATAGGGTGTTTGACTGTATTGAAAATATTATGCCAATTGACATCATCCATAAACATGACATAATGAAAAAGCATATTTCATTGATTTTTTTATAAAAATATGCTTATTTTTTGTAAAAAACGCGAATAAAATAACTGTATTTTCGACATTTGATCACGTGATCGAAAACGGTCTGTAATTGGCTTCATCCCTAGTGACGTCACACAAATCTATACAAACAGATTTTGTATTGATATTTGCGAATTTAATGTTGTAAAGCTATTTTGAGAGCGATTTATCCAGAAATTATCACCAAAAACAGTCCGGAGGTTAAATGTGAGAAGAATGGAGAAACATTTTGTGCAAGCAGACAGCAGTAACTTACCCAAAATTAATGTATTTATGGTTGCATATTTCTTCAATAATAATCTACGTCATTGTTTCTACGCTGCAGAACTCAAAACGTAAAAACTACAATGTAAGTATTAATTTTTAATTGTTCTCCAAGCAAAACATTCAATCAAGTTGTACAAAAAGTATGTTGTAGTAGGTGGATATCACTATTTTGTTAGGTTATGTCTTTACAATGTTTAAAAAGAAAGTAACAGTACATAAAATAGTAATCCAATATAAACACAAATTGTAATAGAAATATATAGACTCAAATATGTACCTCAAAATGATCTTCGCACATAGAAACACTTGAATTAGCTCCAATACTTTTGGGTTCTCTACGAGCTACTTAGTTCCAACCACTTTTTGCGAGTTTTGGGGTCCATTGGAACAGAAACGAATAGTTTTTCCGGTGTTTTATGGAAGTATTTGTACATTGTGGCACTACACAACATTTATAAACCATTACTTCTATTAGAAAATTAGTGATTATCAAACTTTTGCTGCCTGGCTGCAGCAGCTGTTTTGTTTTGTGTGACGTCAATCGTCGCTCGACCGGAGCTATGACGCAGGTCTACGTTTTGGCGCGATATTTTTTTATTCAAACTTTAACATCGATTTATATCGCAAATACGACTGATATCCAGAAAATATAAATGCAGTATACATTAAATTATATCAGGCAATAATGTGCAATAGTTTCCCAAAAGTAGTCAAATACCCTATTACAAACAGTTTTATTGCCCTTGTAGCTTGGCCAGTTAATAATTGTAAATGATCAGTGTTTGAGATATTTTTTCTACTATTTCAAAAGATTTATCAACAAATGTAACAAGGTGTGTTACTGATAAATAGCTTTACATGATTATGTAAAGAATAATTTAGCGCAGATAAAAAATTAAACGTTGACTGCGAGCAAGGGTGCATTTTCTGTCCACATTATTCTTAAATTCATAAAACCTTAAGTAACAAATATACAGGGTGGAATTTTTTATTGGGACAGTAGATAAATATCTTTGGTGTCGTATATTATTTATCTTTAGAATAAAACCTTTCAAATGTTAAAGATAGCTGTTCTTACTGTCCTGATTAAAATTTCCACCTTGTGTACAATTATTAACATTGACTGCCATGTACCTACCTTATTGAGCAACATCTCTATTTCTACATAGTATAAATTAAAGTAGCTTTCCGCGTCTGTCTGTCTGTCTGTGTAACCGCTAATCTCTACATAGTATAAATTAAAGTCGCTTTCCGCGTCTGTCTGTCTGTCTGTATAAACGCTAACTCCTCCTAAACCACGCAACGGACTTTGATGCGGTTTTCACCATCAGTTAGATAATTTTTCACGGAAGGTTTATATATATAACTAGCGCCGCGCCCCGGCTTCGCATGTAAATTACACCCGTGCGAAGCCGGGGCGGGTCGCTAGTGTGAAACCAAAATTTAAAATAAACCTTATTTTAAAATTCAAACAGCTGCAGGGTTCTGTAAAACATTAATGTCACTGCTGACTAAATTTTATACATAATATATATTTAAGTAGAAAAAAAAATCAGTCAACTAATTTACAAACTAGGGACGTAGACTTTGTACGTTGCTAAGTCACACAAATTTGTTTTGGAAAATCAGCACTCTTATATCGTAACTTTTCTGGTAATGGCCTTCGCCTTCAAGAAATCTTGACTGGCCAGACTGGCCTTCATGAAAGCTAGGCTAGCTTTCACAAAGCCTAGTCTAGCTTTCATGAAAAAGATACATAATAAGGCTGCAGGTTTTCTTTTTTTAGGGGATCCACCGAGAAACCCCTACATACCCATCGCCAGTAAAAGGTCTGGCAGTCAATGTCTTTAAAATGCAGTATAGAAAATATCATACGCCATTATAATTCCACCATTATAATTCCACAGTTATCTAATTTATTTTGTAAATATATCTCCTTAACATAATCACAGTCTTAGAATATTAAACAATATCTGTCAAGTGTTTGTTGTGATGCTCATGGTAGAGTTCTGCGGCCTTATTATGGTTCTTTGATCGGGATCGAGATTGCATGCCGTCCCGTTCGCATCTATTTACTCGCACCACGCGCGTAAGTGAGATGGCACGCGATCGCGATCACGATCCGAATCATCCATAATAAGGGGCCTGTACCTATGTTATAAATTAATAAACATCAGGCTAAGTTATTTTTTCTTGATCATTTGTATAACTTGACATGAGCATTAACTTGGTCAGCTATATCTCATAAACTATTCGATTCTAAATATTCCTGTTTTTTTTAAGTATTTTAATAAATAAATAAAATAAATAAATATTTCAGGACATTTTTCACACACGATCATCTGACCCCAAACTAAGCAAAGCTTGTGTAATGTGTATTTTTTTTTCTTGAAGGCGCTTGCAGACGATGTGTAATACTAGTAGGTGTTCAAACGATATGTAGCCGCTCGCGCGGTGACGCCACAACTCGCACGAGTGTTCGAACGAGACGAACTATGCGCAGTGGCGCGAAAACGAAGCTTCACTTGGCGCCAAGGCCGCCGCCAAGTACTTTCACTAAGCACACTGTTACAGGCAATGCGTAGTAGGCACTTGCTACTTCTACTTGTTACTTGTACTACGCATCTTTAGCAAGCGCCTTGATTTTTGGAAAATGCCTTCTTCAAACAACAATATTGACCCACTCGAAATAAAATCGAAAATGGCCACTTTTGACTCGAATAGGAACTTCAAAAATGATTCTTTGTACTATAGAACAGGGCATCAATTTGGTAAAATAGTTAAGGAACCTAATATTAATAATCACAAACGAAACAAATTTACAATTGACTTTAAAAATTACACACAAATTGTGCGTAATTTTTTTAAATATTTTATTTTGTATTAAAATAAATGGCCATGCGCAACGATTTTGCTTCACATCATGGTGGGGGTAATTCAGCATTTTCTTCCAACCTCGCTTTCAATAATTTCCGTGGTTAAAATATTTTTGCTCTATAATTATTTAAACATGTATTGATGTATCACATTTAAGTACTATAGCTTATAAAGACAAAAGTCAAACAAATAAAAAGACTAACATACAGACGGACACGGCAAAACTATAGGGGTCATTAGCTTGCTACAGAACCCTAAAAATGCAATTATTTACAGCCTTATAAATTTACTTAGAAACATGGAATTTCGTAAACGAATCATGTTCATAACAAAAATATTTACTTAAGAAATATGAATAAATTAACAAATAATTATATCCTATTTATGTACTTTGTTCAATAATATATTTTTTTCTTGCACACTGCACTGGTATATACCTACATTTAATTTTATGATTGTTGATTAAAGCTTAGGAACTTGCATTACAAGTTTGTCTACAGGTATATTAGCATTATTATTCTGAGGACGTAAAACATGTACTATTTTTATAAGAAACTAAGATCAAAGATATTAAAATTAATGAATTTAATAGTGCTAACAGACGTGTGGATTTGGTTGACGGACTGCCGTCTGACCAACGGGAGAGAAAGAGTGAGAATAACATATTTCCCTCTCTTTCCCTCCTGTTGGTCCGACGGCGGTTGAGGTCAACCAAATCAGACATTGTCATAAGTTCAATTGCAAGTGGCAATGTCGTAAGATGCCATTGTTAAAAACATCATGAGTTTGGTTTTGTTAGTTTTTGAGTCACTAGCGCATGACAATAAAATCATCATTCAGTCATTATCGCTTTTTCAGAAGTGGGATACTATCTTTCCATGCCAATGAAGATTTATCTAGCCTTTTGTTGTACCACCTGCCTGCATAGAAAACTACAATGGTCATAATAACGGTGATCAAGAGAGTCAAGTAGAAGAACAAGTAGGGAAACCTTTGTGGTGACCAAAATACGGTATACTTGAGGATTCGAGTCTTGTGTTCTGAAAAAGAAAAGGGATATGTTGTAATTGTTTGTCCTTATTAAATAATATTTGTTGAAACTATAATTAACTTATAAAGCTCCTAGCTGCGCTCCACGGTTTGACTGACATTTATAATGTGAGTAAGTATGATGACTTACCGTATACTGCTGCTCCATAGCCAATCTTACTAGTGCCCATTCTATATGAACACGTAGGTACATAAATTTCATACAGTGACTCATCATTGGGGTGCACTTGCACTATTTCCTTGCCTGGACAATTGTTTCCATTATCATTACACAGTGCCGTTTTTTCATGTAGTTCTTTCCCTGGTGGCAGCCGGTAAGTTTTTCTGCTAGACAAATCCTTGGAGTTTATCATATATTTGGATTCATGAGAATGGGCACAGAAGAAGATGTTTGGATGAATTTCATTAAGAACCTGGAAAGTTTTAGGGTAATTTTAGACATTTGCTAATTTTAAACTGTTATAGCAAAATATTGTAGCCTTATGTGATTTTATTTGTGACATAAATGAATCAAATAATGTTGAATTATATCTCTACAAGGAGACAGGTATTGTGCCAAAAACAAGACTAATAAAATACAACATATTCCAGTAGTAACAACTCTGCATAATGACGTAAATAACTCTAGCTTGGTTTCCATAGGAACTATACTATCAGTGAAAGTGGTTTAACGACATCTGGTTATTACGACATGCAATTGCTGGTCTCTTGGATGTCAGTATAAGTGGATCATTATCAGCCAGAAGACGTCCACTGCTGATCATAGGCCCTTAGAACTCTACAATGAACGACTGCCTGCCTGCATCCACTGGACGCTTGCGACTCACAATATCATCGGTCCATCTAGTGGGAGGCTTACCTAAGCTGTCTTTCGGTTTGTGGTCTCCACTTAAGAACCTTTTTTCGCTATCGGTTATCGATTCTTTGAGCGATGTAGCCTGCCCATTGTCACTTCAACTTGCAAATTTTAATAGCTATGATGGTAACTCCTGTTCTTTCGCGAATATATATGTTCTGGGTTCTATCGCACAAGGAACTCCAAACATAGCTCTCTTTCATGGTGTGAACAATAAAGAGTTAATCAATCAATCAATCAATCTCTCCACTGCCTGCTGTGTGAATCTGAGTTTTTCCAAAAGGCCAACAGTTAAGGACCACGTCTCAGTACCATATGTCATCATAACTGGATACTATAGCAATTATTATGAGTAAAAAAGATTATTGTCATACCTGAGTTCTCAGATTATGTTTCAAGGTGACGGGATAATGTGAGACAACAATTTTATACAAATCTGTACTGTTATCTGCAAGCTTAGGAAAAGTGTTTGTTATAGCATTAACTTTGTAGTAAGATATGTTTCTCCCTGTGATTACATCATCATTACCAAATATGTGTGCAAAAGCTTCTATTTTGTCTTTTTTTATGGGTTCGTTTTCACCTCCAATATCGTTGTCCCCTGGAACCCATACTTCCTGAAAAGAAAACCAATCTAGTATGCGATTACAAGAATTATTTCTTTTTTTGTCTACATAGAACTGTTCATTTATAGCTTAAGTATGCATAGACAAAATACGCCACTCTCTTAATCGCCGTCAACATATAAAAAAAAAAAAATTGAGATCATTTTCAATACTTGTTTTTGGCGAACTGAACTTCGTTTTAGTTTTGCCGTTTATTTTTGTGTATAGATAACGTTTGTTGGTCACAGTTGCAGCAGAGACCAGCAAAAACAACCCGAAACTCTGCGAGGTAAAATAGTGTATCTTTCTTTGTTATATAAATATATATATATTTTTTTTACATCGGACTAGGCTAACGTTTGACCGCGATCTCGCCTGATGGAAAGCGATGATGCGGTCGAAGATGGATGGATGGTCTCAAATGTATTTGAGTAAGTTTATTTAGTTTAGGTGACTGGCATGGTGCAGTGGTAGAGCATCTGCTTTATGATTGTGGTCCCGGGGTCAGTTCCCTGGCGAGCAGATGCTACAATGATGAATATAAATATCTGGTCTGATTGTTAGTTGAACTTGTGTGTGTTGGGATATTCAACACAAAGAATTCTAGTGGAGTGTATAAGCGTTTTTTATTTATTACTAGCTGACCCGACAGTAGTTCTGTCGAAACTTGTCCAATTCCAATTTTTCTTTCCATATAAACCTAATTTGGATTGGACTATAACGAACATTTAAAAACAAAAAATGGCCAAATCATTCTAGCCTTTCAAAAGTGATGCTCTTACAAATGAACAGGTTTTTTTATATTGATACATTTTATTCATTCTCAGTGATATTATTCCGATTTCAAATCCAGTTAAGTTCCAGTTTAGTCCAATCGGTCTAGATCAGTTATCATTAATAGGTATTCGCCGATACTTACAATCTAGGTGTCTTCATGTAGTCGAAGGAATCAGTTTCTACAAGGCAAGCGTGTAGACCTCATCATTGCTTAACATCAGGCGAGGCAGGATCAGGCGAGACAGGATCAGGCGAGGCAGGATCAGGCGAGGCAGGATCAACGGCAAGCCTATATATTTTTTTTTTTTTTAAGTTACTAATTGTAAACTGTTCTCACCATTACTGGGTCATTAGTTGGTTTCATATATAGTACATTGAATATATTTTTGATGCGTTTGGCATAGCGTTGGTATTGCTCCTCAGTGGCCACGGAGCCCTCGTCCATGATGTCCCCGAGGTACACCAGTACATCGGGCTTGAAGTACCTTGTTACTACTGATAATGTTCTTTTTAAGTACCTGGAAAAATAAAATTGAGAAGATTAATCCAAACTGATTCACGTCCACGCATATGGTTGAGGTACTAATAGCTGTTAGTACCTCTACTATCCTCACTAATATCATAGATAAATATACATAGAACTAATATTAAAGTTGCTTTGTAATACGAGGCTGGCATAACTGCATAGCGACTAAAGCTACACACAAAAATTCAATTTTATTAAGATATAGATATAAGAAAAATTAATAAAGTATAAATTTTAAAAGCTCAAGTAACTGTCTCTTGTTGTCTGTTTGTTCGCTTTTCAGAAATAAACAGCTAGGCCGATCTTAATGAAATTTGACAGAATGATGGTGAACATCATAAAGGTGAACATACTTAGGCTCAGACAGAGCTGTAGGTACCTTGTACCCAGAAAATGAAAACTAACCTAAATTAAAGTTATATGATTATTTACGGGATATTTACCGTGGTAAGGTTGTAGAATGACCACCCGATATTTCGGCGCAGTTACATGCACCATGTTCCCGGGAAGACTATAATCATATAACTTTAGTGAACAACTGTGATAGTTTAAAACAGTGTTTTAACCTAAATTACATTGATATGATATTTTAAAAAAATTCAATAAGTACCTATACTATATCTGACTTATATATCAAGGTACCAAATTGCATGTATGTTGGTTTTCTAAAAGGTATGATGCTTTGTGACACATATTGGGAAGATGAACAGACACAAAAACAAACAAAATCAGAGGGTTGTACAGGTTGTAGGTACTACAGATACAGAACATTAACATGCAAATTACTAGTTAATAATCACGCTACTACGGATTACTACTTACTGGTCGCTGTCATAGATAAACAGATGGTTGAAGGGGCTAGGAGCCGCCAGCTCGCCTTGTATCTGAGGGTCGGCAATTAACAGTATCTTCGTACATGAATCATCCTCGCGGCACTCCAAGTTCGGCCAGAATACTGGCTGTATATGGTACACTAACCATTCGCAATAAAAAGCTATTATTACGAGACCAGTGATGAAGAACTTTTTTGAGGTAAAAATTTGCCTGAAATAAACGACAGTATTTGTTTAGATAAAAACCGCACTGAAGAACAAAGTTCTGTTTTCTTTCGGGGTGTTATTTAATATTTAGGTACTTACCTTCTCCGTAAATGCATTTTGAAAGAAACAACGAATTAAGTAATTATGTTAAGCTCTATTTAACCAAAAAGTGATCAACCACTATATTGGAACAATAATTATAAAAAAATAACATCATATATTAATTAAGTAACAATAGTGAATTACCAATAATTCAAATAATATTATGAAAAAATCATTGACTAATGATAGGTATAGACTAGGTCTTAAAATAATAATAACTACGACGTATATGAACAACTTCGTCAGAGTGAGCAGGACAAAGATTATATATTTGGTCCCTTTGATCTGAAACTTCAGGGCCCCGAGTATACTAAACAGATTGTTTTTAAATTGTAATAGTTTCAATTTTATTTTTAAATTGCCTCCAAATTGACTGTTTTTAATTAAAAATATATACCAGAAAAATACCACCACCTAATATTATAACTTAGTATTAATAAAAACTAAATGTTTGGGCAATTATTCAAAACTTAAAATTTAAACAATAGGGTATTTGACTACTTTTGGGAAACTATTGCACATTATTGCCTGATATAATTTAATGTAGGTATACTGAAATTATATTTTCTGGATATCAGTCGTATTTGCGATATAAATCGATGTTAAAGTTTGAATAAAAAAATATCACGCCAAAACACAGACCTGCGTCATAGCTCCGGTCGAGTGACTCATTGCCGTCACACAGAAATAAACAACTGCAGCCAGGCAGCAAAAGTTTGATAATCACTAAATTTCTAATAGAAGTAATGGTTTATAAGTGTTGTGTAGTGCCACAATGTACAAATACTTTCATAAAGACACCGGAAAAACTATTCGTTCCTGTTCCAATGGACCCTAAAACTCGCAAAAAGTGGTTGGAACTAAGTAGCTCGTAGAGAACCCAAAAGTATTGGAGCTAATTCAAGTGTTTCTATGGGCGAAGATCATTTTGAGGTACATATTTGAGTCTATATATTTCTATTATAATTTGTGTTTTTATTGCATTACTATTTTATGTACTGTTACTTTCTTTTTAAACATTGTAAAGCTTGACATAACCTAACAAAATAGTGATATCCACCTACTGCACTTTACCTGTCGTACGTCGAAAGTATGAAGTATCGTACTTTTTGTACAACTTGATTGAATGTTTTGCTTAGAGAACAATTAAAAATTAATACTTACATTGTAGTTTTTACGTTTTTGAGTTCTGCAGCGTAGAAACAATGACGTAGAAATCAGGATTATTATAAGTTACTGCTGTCTGCTTGCACAAAATGTTTCTCCATTCTTCTCACATTTAACTTCCGGACTGTTTTTGGTGAAAATTTCTGGATAAATCGCTCTCTAAATAGCTTTACATTAAATACGCAAATATTAATAGAAAAACCTGTTTGTTTATTTCTGTGTGACGTCACTAGGGATGAAGCCAATTACAGACCATTTTCGATCACGTGATCAAATGTCGAAAGTACAGTAATTTTATACGTTTTTTTTTTTACAAAAAATAAGCATATTTTAGATATAAGGATGATGTCAATTGGCATAATATTTTACAGTCAAATACCCTATTATAATTTAAAAACAATTGGTTTAGTAGAATCGGGGCCCAAGTGGCAGGTAAATAGTGGCGTCGTTGAAATTAACTGTAAAAGACCTCAGTCGATTTTTTGTTTGTGGTGTAACTTTGTAAGAGGATTTAGTGCGCGGTGATGGTGAATTGCAGTATAATAGGGTGTAAAAACCGTAGTGAACGGAATGAACAGAACATAAACTTTCATCGGTAAGTACTAAAATGTCGAACTATCGCTATCGCATTTGTATACGCTTAGGACGAGTCTGTACCTAACCTTCGTCAATGGAAAAAATATTAACTGATTGACGTTGACATAACTCTTACCTACTTTTTCTTGATAGGATTTTGGCGTCTCACATTTTCTGCTTATCGTCGATAGCGCCGGAGCTATAAGCGCGCTAAATACATCAAAAATGAATCGGAACGTTCATATTGTGCATTGTGGGATTTGTGTGCGCTTTTGGTACGATTCGGAACGCACAACTTTGCTTCTGCTATTTGACAGGTCAGAAAATAGCCACTGTGGAGTCACTTTTCCAGCTTTTCAAGTAGTGTTTTAGTTTTATTTTGTATTTATCTTTCATTTACGCGTAATATATAACATGTATTTAGTCGTACTAATAGAGTAATTTATTCGTTAGATTGTATGCAAGTGCACTTGCAGTGTTACATAAACTGTAGAGGGCTAATCGTATCGGCGAACTCAATGCATATAACTACATAGTACGTCAGTGGCTTTATGATAATGGATGTTGATGCTCCTAACTTATTGAAAAGGTGCAGCAGTGCACCTCTGATCAATGAGGCGCCATCCACGTCGTTGACTTCGCCCTCAACCAACTCTACGCCGAGGTAATTAAAGTACTATGTAAAGTTGACGCCTCCTACGGTCTGCGCTAATGGTTGTTGCTACGCTGCTTCACTATTTTTGACAGCTGGTGAGGTCGTCAGTGGGTGCTGTGGCCGTATTTAGCAATGTTTGTGTGCTGTAATAATTAGTGATTGGGCAGAGGGGCGCCGTTCGGAAGAGCTCTCAATGTCTGGCTTTGATTCTTAGCAGCTTTTGTAGTGTAGCTAAGTACCAGTATTGCAGTCAACAATGATAAGGTAGTGCTTCATGTTAGTTTCTAGCAATTTATGTTTATTTGGGTTTTTAGCATGTAATACTAAACTATAAAAATGGAAACAAAATATATGTTGAACTATAGATATTTTGTTTACATTTTTATGTAAGTAAATAACTTACCCATAAATTGCACTAATATTTATATGTTGGTTTGGCTGTGCATTATCATGCACTGAGATAATTGTGTAATTAAATATGTTCAGTGTGTGAGAAACTGTCAGCTTAAATAACAACAGTCGGTCAGGTAACTGAATATGTCCTTACTCATTTTAAGATATCATTCTCTAAAACTGCCGTTGTGTACAGTATTCATTTCCAAGAAGCATGTCACTGGCACTAGTTTCAGTCAGGGTATATTCGGAGTTGATTTATCCGGGCGAAATCGCCACGTGTTACTAAAATCGACATTTTGAAAAATGTTTATGAGTGACACTTGGAATACACCGTATATTCTTCCTTGTTTTGTTTACTATCTGTCGTATAAATTAGAAAAGGATCGAAAGACGTTCGACCAGCTCCCGTCGCTTGCCGCATGCATACTTTTCTTAAGCGACCGGCCGCAGGTCGCTCATCCACCAAGGGGATATACAAGCTATCATACTGAGATAACTGCTAAGTGTAATTGAAATGACAAGGCATCTAGTGCTTAGGCCATTGCTAAAATACTTTATTTGAGATCTAGTCATTGATGAGTGCTGACCTGATGTAATATAGGTTGAAATATCTTTGTTTGTGTCCGTAGAATTATATATTTTTCTTTTAATTAATCGTAGACTTGCATTTGACCGCCACCTCCATGGGCGACGCCAGGATTACTTTCAGGGAGGTGCATCTGCATCTACACATTATACTATTTAAAAAAGTATAAAAGTAAAGTAAAGTTTAGTATAAAATATAGAATTATACGTGTATATTGTGTAGAAAAATTTTTGGTTTTGAAAGGTTCTTTAGTTTTTATTAAATCAGTAACCTTAAAAAAACAATGTTCTCTAATTTTTCTGTATTTTTATTAATGTATTTTCTTTCTTGACAGTGGGGCGCAAGTGCACCCCCTTGCACCCTGCTGCCGGCGCCCATGGCCATCTCCCCTGAAGTTAAGCGATATTGCAGTCTATAATAGAGCACACTTGTCTAGAAGAAACCGACTGTCTCACAGTTTGAAGACAGTCTGATTTTAACTACTAACATATTGCTTGCAAAATGCTACTTAGCCTAAATAAGTATTTAGAAGACAAATCAATTATGGAATAATTTTATCCGTTTTGCGCTTTGTTGCCATACTTATGTGATACCTATCGTAAACATGCTACCTACATTTAATAATATGCAATGAATGAATGAGTATTGAACTATCAGGAAACACCCATTTAGGCAGTGCTAAATTCATGCTAATATATTTCATGAAAATGCTATATGTACAATATATTATGTTCATGAGTATACAAATATTGCAAAGCAAAGTTTATATTATAAGAGTTAACTAAAAAATGTATAAGTTGACAAAGAGCACAGACTGTAAAATCTGTGGGGGTTTCAAGGTCAGTATGACTTATTGTGCCTTTTATTTTCCGAGCAGTTCCACAGCTGCACAACTAGTAAAAAAATGCAAGGCATAGAATGAGACCTACTGCTTAATAACATGCTTCTTCTAAGGCTACCTCTGGAAGCAGCCGAAGCTGTAATGTAAGCAAACGTTTGGGACTGGGTCACTCTCGTCCATGGGAGAGCACCCATGTTGAAACCGCAGACGTGGTCCCGGGTAGTGCTAATCAGGTGGCATCATACTAGTGGTAGGCTTCAGTCATGGCTCAGTAACCACCCACCGGACAAAACCCAAACGGCCTAGCCGTGTTCTAATGTTGGCAATCTTGTGCCAGTCCACCATCACTTAGAGACTGAAAAGCAGGCACTTTTATTCCTTACGGAGACGCAGATTGGAAGTCTGTCTGACATGGCGTACTTATCATACCCAGAGTACTCCCTGGAGCACAACTTTCATTCTGGAGTGTGCCTACACGCTCGAGACGACTTCTGCTGTCGGTGTCTCCATCAGCTTTAAAATCCCAGATTCTCTGTGCTCTGGGTCTATCAGGAATAGAGATAATTCTCGATGCCTGTGTCTATCGGTTGCACAGTGGAGATGAGACAACCAGGCTCACCGAATATCTGATTGAGGCGGTGGATGCAGCTCAACTAAAGTACCGTACAGCTCAATTAGTGTTACTGGGGGATTTTAATGTCCACCACCAGGAGTGGCTATTCTCATACTAGGATGCTTACCATGCAGGGAGAAAGACGCGAAAAGTTATTAGCTCTTAATTTTCCGAATTGGTTTTCCATATACCCAATTTATACTAAGCCAATTTGAAATAGGAGTACCAGGCATGCATCACTCAATGTTATAAGAACATAGCCTGAAGTAGTAAACACCGATTGGAATGTTATATCAATAGTCCGATGCAACATGAGTCAGTTATACATATTGTTTTTGTGGATACGGACTATGGAGTCCATTGCAATAATGTTTATTAAATTTTCTTCAATCTAAATCATCGTCATTGGTTTTGTTTGTGTTAGATAAGATAAAACCTAACTGTATTGTCGTTTACGATAAAATAAAACTTGTATTATGCTCTCACACTGATATTGAGATAAAGCAAATTTGGCACTCTGTCCTTTGGTCTGACTACTTTTTTGATTGATTGATTGATCAACTCTTTATTGTTCACACTATTAAATTTGATACAGAGGACAAAAACTCTTGAAAACAAGTGTAACAACTGGTGGCCTTATCGCTAAAAGCGATCTCTTCCAGGCAACCTTAATTTTATTGAATAATAAGCTTAGGCTTGACCGCCATCTCTATCTCGCCTGATGTTAAGCGATGATAGGGTCTATTGATGGAGCTCGCTTGCCTAGAAGAACCCAATTCACTTGCATCTTGAAGACAGATTGTAACTATCGGGAAACAACCATTCAGGCAGTGCATTCCATTACTGCTTGGTATTTTTTCATGTCTAACTTGATATAATATTTTAGACTTAGCGAGAACTCTGTGCAAACTAGTGGATAGAATTTAAAACGAATTATCATATTTGTGAGATGCGAGAGCGGCATGTTCGCATGTGTGAAAAAACAATATTGAATGAACATAAAAAGATATAATAAAAAACTATATAATTTGGCAAGGAAATATTAAGACATAGATTGGCATTGTGGACAGTTCGAAATTCGGTGACCGATTCCAATGATCCAAATTCACATCGCTGTTGCTTTACCACCTAAGTTTCTGGTAGCAAATTAGGCACTGAGTAGTTAATAATTATGCTAATATGGTTTCCCTGTGAAAACCGCGCTGTACTTAGCCCGATTGGCGCTAGTCTAGATCCGTGCGGGTCCCAGATTACACAGATTATACAGCTACTGATTAAAAACTTGTCAATTCCAGGAACTCTTTCTTCAGTATGTTCTCAAGCAACCCGTCGCGAACGCGTCGGTTCAGCGGCAGCTACAGTCCGCTGACGCCTCCCGGAAACGTGACGGTAATTATTACAACCTCTTACACATCAACCCATCGCAAACGCGTTGGTTCAGTGGCAGCTACAGTCCGCTGATGCCTCCCGGAAACGTGACGGTAATTATTACAACCTCTTACACATCAACCCATCGCAAACGCGTTGGTTCAGTGGCAGCTACAGTCCGCTCATGCCTCCCGGAAACGTGACGGTAATTATTACAACCTCTTACACATCAACCCATCGCAAACGCGTTGGTTCAGTGGCAGCTACAGTCCGCTGATGCCTCCCGGAAACGTGACGGTAATTATTACAACCTCTTACACATCAACCCATCGCAAACGCGTTGGTTCAGTGGCAGCTACAGTCCGCTGATGCCTCCCGGAAACGTGACGGTAATTATTACAACCTCTTACACATCAACCCATCGCAAACGCGTTGGTTCAGTGGCAGCTACAGTCCGCTCATGCCTCCCGGAAACGTGACGGTAATTATTACAACCTCTTACACATCAACCCATCGCAAACGCGTTGGTTCAGTGGCAGCTACAGTCCGCTGATGCCTCCTGGAAACGTGACGGTAATTATTACAACCTCTTACACATCAACCCATCGCAAACGCGTTGGTTCAGTGGCAGCTACAGTCCGCTGATGCCTCCTGGAAACGTGACGGTAATTATTACAACCTCTTACACATCAACCCATCGCAAACGCGTTGGTTCAGTGGCAGCTACAGTCCGCTGATGCCTCCCGGAAACGTGACGGTAATTATTACAACCTCTTACACATCAACCCATCACAAACGCGTTGGTTCAGTGGCAGCTACAGTCCGCTGATGCCTCCCGGAAACGTGACGGTAATTATTACAACCTCTTACACATCAACCCATCACAAACGCGTTGGTTCAGTGGCAGCTACAGTCCGCTGATGCCTCCTGGAAACGTGACGGTAATTATTACAACCTCTTACACATCAACCCATCACAAACGCGTTGGTTCAGTGGCAGCTACAGTCCGCTGACGCCTCCCGGAAACGTGACGGTAATTATTACAACCTCTTACACATCAACCCATCACAAACGCGTTGGTTCAGTGGCAGCTACAGTCCGCTGATGCCTCCTGGAAACGTGACGGTAATTATTACAACCTCTTACACATCAACCCATCGCAAACGCGTTGGTTCAGTGGCAGCTACAGTCCGCTGACGCCGCCCGGAAACGTGACGGTATTATTACAACCTAAGACGTTGTAATAACATACAGTTATTATAAAGCAGCTATTATAAATTAGCGGTTTTATTTTACATGTATACGCAAACGTTTATGTAGGTTTGCATTGCAAACAATCCTTGCTAATATTATTAATCTGAAAGTAAATGTATCTTTGTCTGTTTGTTACGATTAATAAGCTGAACCAATACCTAATAATAATTAAAAAGGGTGCATGATGAGGGCAGACAGAGCTATTATTCCCACAAGATTTGGTGTATCTGCAGAGTCAATGACAATTTATATTAAATTATCTTTGCGCAGAGTAGAGCAGAGTTGCGCAGTTTAGAGTGCATCTACTTCAACGCACAGCCTAAACCACTGAGTCTAGCTAGAATAATGACATTTGCACAAGTATTCCTTGTAAAAATTAGGTGAGCCCTAAGAAAGGATTTTTGAAAATTGAATTTATTTCTAAACCCGAACGCTGAGGCCTTTTTGTTTTCTACAAAGTCTCAGGAATTTATCAAGTAATGCAATCAATTCATCTTTTATTACCAAAGTTACATTTGAATAATATATGTGTGATGTAGAATTCGTGGGGACCTCGTATGGCGCCGCGGGTGAACCAGCTGCGGCTCGAGGAATGCGCAGATGTGAGCAACACGCGCGAGGTGGCGCACGAGCGGGAGATTCACACCGCCATGCAGATGGGCCAGTCCTGCGAGGACCTCACGCTCGTCGGCAGCGGGCTCGCCAACTCTCCCACAAGGACTCCTAGGTAACGCAGTCACTAGGTCAGACAAACAAGGGAGTACCTTAGTACAACCAAATGGTGGTTCGCAAAACATGCAATCTTGACGTGAACAAAGCCAGTGGCCTGGATGGTATTCCAGCCATAGTACTCACAGAAAAGAGAAGCAAATATAACGGAAATGAGAGGGAAAATCTGTTACCAGGCATTATGAGTGAACCTTGATTGAACATTCTTATTTAGATCAACGCGTCAAACTCGCTAACTGATTTCGAATGACTGACGTTTCGTTTATATGGGTGCAACTGGCTACATTTTTTTACAAAAATGCCTTGACAGCCGTTCAATATAAACAAAAAATATATATTTTCTGTGATAGTACTGAAGGCATGTGTGCCTGAATTGGCTCCTGTGCCGACACGACTATTTCGTCTATGCACTCAGACTGTGGAATGTGCTGTTGTAGGATAGTCACAATCTGATTGTCATCAAATCGCGAGTGAACGCGATGATGAACAGAATGATGCGGTATACGATGCTCCATCGTTAACCGCATCATTGTCGCACGCCAGGTGAGTTGACGGTCAATGGCTATGAATAAATTTTAAGGAAAAAAAACGTAAACTAATTTTAAACGCGTCGTACTCTTGTGGTAGCCTCATCGAAGTTTATAAATTACTAGCTGTGCCCCGCGGTTTTACCCGCGTAGTGATGAAAAATGGTGATGATGATGATGAAAAGTAGCCTATGTCCCTCTCCGGTCATTGAACTATACCCATGCAAAAAATCAGGTCGATCCGTTGCTCTGTTGCTGCGTGAAAGAGGAACAAATAAACCAAGAAACCAACAAACTTTTCCCATTTATAATATTAGTATGATTGATGAAATGTATCTGATCGTTTCCAGGTTTTCACCGGTTGTATCACCGTCGCCGACGCGCAAGTACACGACGCGGCGGAGTCTGTCGCCGATCCAGATTCGAGCGTCTAGCTTCAGCCCCGTGAACCCCCGGCCCACATATATCGTGAGTAAGCGGCGGTGCGACGAGGCAGATTCGCCAGCTTGCAAGCGAATGTGTACCGACAGGCTGACGCCTTCCACCCCCGGCACCCCCGACTCCGACTCCCTGGAGTGCACCTTCAGGCCGGTTTCTCCCCGCGCGCAGCCCATGAGCGAACTTGATTCGCCACTCGATGCGCCCGCAGAAAACCACAAGTCTCCCGATCCTAGCTAATATTACGTTACATACTATGGAATTTTGAATTGTAATTTTTGCGTTTTGTTTATTGGAACTGGAGGGAAATTGGAATGTATTATTCAATTCCAACGAGTCACTAGAAACTACTCGTGCTCACCACCCTCTTACCCTTCCACATATGTCTGGGTAAGACAGTAACGGGGTGATGTTGAATATGGCTACTTTTAATGTTTACTTCAACTGTTGTGAAATGTGATATTTTATCTGAACCAATAGCAGAATTATTGCTATGCTCTTTCTTAATTTTGTCACACAAAACACTACACAACTTGTGGTGAAGTTTGACTTAGATTGCCAAAAAAAATCCAATTGTGACATTCATTCATAAAATTATTACATACATTATTTCTCACCATATATAGCCCATGCTCTATATTACTCTATATCCAATACAATATATGTAGAGGTGTAGTCATAGGTATTCATAGATTTTGGTGTTTATTTTATTAGTAACTTTCACTTATTGTAAACGCTTGAATTACAACTCAAAGTTCCTGTAATGGTTCTTATTAGCTCTTAGTTGATTATAAGGGACCTGTAACGGACCTATTCTAAATATGGGGCGTGTATGTTGTTTGTTCCAATTGAAAGTTGTAATAATTTGTAATCACTGTTGTGTAATTCTTTTCATCATTAACAAGTTGTATGGGCTAATATATTAATCTACTTACGTACCTATGCATTATATGACATACATTAAACTACTATATTTCTGTGTATTTCAATAGTATGAAATAGGCATGATGACTAATGTTTTTTTATTACCCCATAAAAAAGCTGATCATAAATAGAGCGCATCACGGAAAACAAAATTAAAATTTGTTCACAAATAAATAAGATATAAGCATTTTAATTTAATTTCATGCTAGACAGAGAGCGCACTATACTGAGCCGTGACGTCACGGCTCAGGAGCGCCATACAAATGCTATACTAACACACGCTTTGCGAGAAAGGGATAGAACATCCCCTCTCCATCCCCACCTAAAACTTTAAATACTCATATCTCAGGAATTTATCAGCCAATTCAAATAATTTTTTCAGTATGTGTAATGTATTTACTTACATTCATCGCTAAGCTGGTTATTTGTAATAAATTAAACATTAGGAATCATGCCTATTGTGTAAATGGTTTATCTAGAATTTATATTATGTCTCTAGATCTTTGTGTTAAGGAACAAACGCTATACCGTCGCCCTATCGACAGCCAAAGTATCCAAAATATTTGTAAATATTGTTAGGCGCGTTCGTCAGAATGCTGTATTTGTATATAACTTTGTATTGATAAGGTTTATATCATAGTTATAGTGGAAAACGTCGGCATAGCGCTTTCGTGCGTTTGGTTCGAGAAGATTCTTGTATTCATGTGCGGTACTGCGGTCTTATTCGAAAACATTCGATAATACTATTTTAGTCATGTTTTCATCTCCTCGGTTTTCTCTTCGGAACGTCCGCGCTTTGCTAATGATATTGTTTTTGTCTACACAATATGTGTTCTCCTGGATCGAAGGCAGGTCTCCTGAGCCTATAATCTAACATGTTTGGTTAACATCGGGCTTATTATGGAGTTTGTTAGTGATTTGGATTGTGACTGCACCACGCGGTTGAACGAGATGGATGCGATCGCGATCACAATCCAAATGGACGGATATCCATAATAAGCTCGATGTTAATAAAACATGTTTTGTTAATTTGTTTTGCTAGCTTCAGTTTCACTATTAAGTGTCCGACACACTTTAACACCATCAACTAAAGCGTCTATCGCCTGCGCGTGCGCAGGCTTGTGGCGAGAGTATTAACAAAACACATTTGTAAAATAGATTGTCTTGAATGTTTATGAGCAAGGGTTTGGCGTATATCAGCATTATTAATCCTTACGAATAAAATACGGTTTTATCCTGATTTTAATTAATAGCCTACGTGTTGCTTAGTTATTTTAAACCAGACTAAATAATTACAGAAGAAACTGATTGATTAATTAATGTACTTGGGAATTATATACCTGTGTATATACCAGTTTTTTTATTAATAGAAATTTCTAATTGCTACTTTGGAAATAAATCGACCAGAGATTTAACTTCTTTCGGCTGGATTCCGAATTGATAAATAATTGATTTTTGCCCTAATTTTTTTGTCTATTTGCCTACTAAATAGACTTAAAAACGGATAATATTATTCTGTGTAATTATTGTATTGTAATGTAAAACAAATATAAAGTGTGTAACTCATACTTACGAGTTGTAAAATAGTTATTACCTCATAATATGCACTTGTTGCATTTTTTATGTATGTCATGCCACTTGAAATGTGGGATTTATAGGCGCTTCAACATTTTGTACCATTTGGGTATTCATATCACCTTTTGAAGTGAGCTTTTTTTATGAAACTTGGAACTGCACTCGGCACTTTCAGGCGTGACTGCTAATATTGTAGTGCAAGACAAGTGTTTATGTACCTTTGAAGAGTCTTCACTCTTTAGTCATCGAGATACAATACCTATATAGAGTCACAGTTTCCAAGTGAAAACAGTCAAAAACTGTCCGAGCGTCGAGACATCAATTATATTATTACAATTCACAATGCCACATTTACTCCAATTTAGATGTTATTTCACTTGTATAGTGTTCACGTCGCTATAGTCTGCTATGTCATTGCAGCACTGGCATGGGGCAGCGTTGTGGTCGGATCGCGGTTGCGCAGAGTTTTGGTTCGGGCATTTTTTTGGCACGTTTGTGACTCTATAGGTGTTGTATCTCGATGTCATTAGTATACTTTTAAATTTTCACTCTTTCCTGGCATTCCAGGTTGCAAAATATTTGTTACAAAACATTATTTTCACAGATCCGAAACATAAAGTAGTTTGATCATCGAGACCAAATCTGACGATAACAGGTGTGATGACATGGTTATTCCAGGACCTGCAATATTAGTATTGTTACCCAGCACTCTGGTTTGGTTTGACATAAGTGCGACCGGGACAAACAATATTGAATGCAAGAACTGTACCAGGAGTCTTAAGCGATCTATCTGTTTTAAGCGATGCCCAACTTTTTGCAATCAACGTTGTTAGCGTTGATTGCAAAAAGTTGGGCGACCGCAAACCGTATCTCGGCGAGTTAAGGTTCACGTTCGCGTGATTTTTGGCACTGCGCTATTTCGAGCCCGCGTTAAGAGGTAGCCGTAAGACTACCTGTACTGAAGTTATATACTACTCCCCGAATAATACCAAAATAGCGCCCTTAGCCGTGAAACAGCACGTCGTACGGTTGTACGCCGCCTCTGTATGTCGTGTAGTTACAGGCCTCGTATGTAAATATTAGCGAGTAACGGCCTCAGAGCAACTATTATAATCTCTTGCAAGTACCAGTCGCCAAATTGTAAGGCTGGAAATAGTGTTACGCTGACGTCGGTCACATTTAGCAATACAAGTGTTCGGATACAGGATGACAACGTGAGGTATAAATAAATAATGTTGTATATGCAGGGTACATGGTATGAAAAAAATATAATGAAAAATGTTATCGTTATCAGTTTTGTAAAACGCAGACATAGAGTAGCGATGTGAGCCCGATCTCAATTCTGACTGCTTCTGTCGGCAAATCTGCCAGTATAGTGTTAACACACGTATGGATTTGGTTGACCTCAACCGCCGTCTGACCAACGGGAGAGAAAGAGAGGGAAATATGATATTCTCACTCTTTCTCTCCCGTTGGTTGGACGGCGGTCCGTCAACCAAATCCATACGTGTGTTAACACTGGTAGATTAGCGGATCAAATATAAATGGCCCAATTTTATTTACATATTTGAATCTGAAATCATGTACTAAATGACCTCCCAAAGTCTATCGTCTATCCGAACACCTGTAAAAAAAAAACATTACAGCGTTAAGCGTTAACATTACAACATTACATGACAAGCGACGCAAGTTGGTGTGCGCCGCCGCATACTAGTGACCGACGTTAACACTATTTCCAGCCTAACTCATCTTGTTAAGCTTAATTCACATTACACTGGACCCTGACATTGAAATATGACAGCCATGACAGCAAAAAAAATTCCTATGGTGAAATTGGTCGCGCTTGTTATTTGTTTGCGACGTAGATTATTTTTGGAAATAATGCTATTTGTATCAAAGATTGGGCTCATGTTTGGTCCAGTGTAGTGTCCTTCATACCTTTGTGTACCTTTATATACATTAAAAGATAGGTCACGCTAAGTCTAAGTATTAAACAGTTATTGTAAAAAAGCACGAACATTTTCGTTCTTCCTCAATTTATATTTTCGAATGCCCATTTTGTATGACGCAAAAATAGTGACTGATTTGTAAAGACCCCTTTCCCCACCTATTGCTCATTCTGAGGCCAAGTCGATATAGTTATCCAATTGTTTGTACTTTATGGTATGTTTTACCTATCAAAATATGTAGGTGGAGAAGATCTCTGCATTTTGTAATTTTTATAATGTGTATGTATAATTAGTCGTGTTTCGTGACTAAGAAACCATTTCAAGTGTGATTAAATCACAAGATGATCAATATTTGTTTTTTAGTTTTATTCCAAGAGACCTATGGGATTATTACGCAACTTTGATTGTAATCGTGATTGCATGACATGTTCTAATCTAAACAACTAGTTGCGACTACGGGAAAAAAAAGCTCAAACGGCTCAACTAGTTGAGCCTTGCAGTAGAGCCTAGGGTCCGAAAAGTCCCGTTCACATCTAGTCTGTTCATAAAGAGACTGACTTCCAAAAGGAGAACTAGAACGAATTTTAAATGGCAACCCGCCTCTGCTAATTGAAAAATGTTAAAGTCAGCTATCATGAGCTGTCTTATCATCATGTTTTGTTGAGTAAATTTAAGTGATTTATTGAGATATTTGTCCATTCAACCACAATCCAAGTCCACTCTCTTTCTGAACAGTACCTATTCGCATCACACACGTGAGAGAGAAGGCATTCGATCGCGATCACAATCCGAATCTCGATCGGAGTTACACAATAAGTCCAGTGGTAAGAATTTATCATCACCCATCAGTTGAATAACAAACTCAAAGTTACCAAACCAAAATCACTTTTATTTACACATCACGAGTTCTACATTAACCTTGTATAATTAGACGACAAAATTATCAAGAAAAACAGTATTCAAAGTGAAATTAATCTAAAACTTATTATTAAATGAACAACATTATTAAATAACATTCCAATATTTTGTACTCTTTAAAATGTGATAAATTACAAAACATAAGACAAATGATGCGAATAATCTCACAATAATAGCTATGTAAATTAATTATATTAAAACATTACAAAATTCCATTATTAATAATAATTAATTTAAAAGAGTATTAGCAAAGCTTGCCGAGAATACGTATTACACTGTATAAGGCATTTCACATCCGGCGCCCAGGAAGTACAGTCAGCAACAAAAATATCTGATCACTCGATCTCCCAGTTCCCACGGCCACTTCGCGGCGTGGGGCCTCAGGGGAATAGTCAATTTTGTCACTGACTGCACATTACAATCGAAACACCTACAATACACTCCTATAAAAATACAAATACACATTTTTTTAAGTGCATAAAGTGAATCTAAATATTCTAAATCCACTAAAACTCTGGTCTCAGTGTCAAGTTATAATTTGACCTAAGATTAAGCAAATTGCTAATACTATTTTGCAGTGTACACTGTACAAGGTGTTTTTATGTACACTGTAGTGTTAAGTATCTACAAATGATTGCTGGGTTGACACATCATACTTAGACATAATAATAGTGCAGACTGTACAAGTGTACATTTTAGTAATTAGCTATACAAAGTTGACCTTATCCTCTCCAAGGCTACAATGTTTCTATCACAAGTGCTCAAAAAGTATCTATCTAATTGACCTGCAAACGTTTATGATGTTAAATCGCCATCCAAATTTGTGCTCACCGGACAATCTCCTTTTGATGGTTTATCCCAATACGTAGCATTGGCGGAATTGTGGTGGCTCCTCCACTCCACAAAAGAAGCCATTAAATAAGAATCAACTTCAACTCTTAAGTCCATTTGCCTCAAGTGCTTCCTACTCTTTTTTTAATCGTGATTAGTTCACACCGCACCATGGTATTTGCAAACAATTAAAGCTCGCCATAACTGACTACCGCAATGTTTCAGTATTTCTCTTTGATGACTAAACAACGTTACAGCACCAATTAGCCTCATTTTGATTGTTCTAAATCCACAGTACTTATGATTAAGATTTTGCCTGCAGGTCGCTTACTTGAAAATGGCCTTGAGAAGTATTCTAACTTATAGTAACAGTAACCGAGGCCGCGTCGCTATCAGCTTACACTAGCTTAGATACTCTAAATAAATGCATGAAGATCCTTAGGTCTAGATTAACTAGATGCGGCCTCATGTTAACGCGTGACAGACCAAAGTAAACCCTATAAATTGACTATAGGAAGACGGCACAACTTAAAAAAACAGTAGGATGGGAAAACATTGGAAAGCAGCATTTGGAAGTTTCTTTTTGGCACAGTGGTGGTAATTATAGAGCGATTTTGGTTTAAGTTAATTGAGAACCTAAGATTTGTGAGGAAACTTGAAGCTTCATCGAATTTAAAATCTCAAGGATTACTTTCTTAGGAATTGCCATTTTTGTATGGCACAAATGCAAAATAAGAAAATATGTTATTAATGGTAAATAAAACATACCTGAATATTTTCTATGTCATACAATTTCAGTCTTTATTTCAAGTTGCAGCAAAACAGTTAACTTCGGATAGTAATCAAAAACGTTGTCTAACCACAGTAAATAATTAACATGCGCTCGCGCAACGAAACCTTAGCCGAGTTATTGGTCTTTTACTATATCTATCCTTTACTAGGGTACAAGTATTAATCAATTCGAGATATACGGCACTAAAATAACACGTAAAGTATTAAGTTCTACGATATTTCGTATTTGTCGCCGACTCATATCAATACCGATATAATTTTCCTAGTGAATGGCAGTGTTCCTAACTTAAGTTGCATTATACAATAATTAGAACCAAAGTTAAAACTAATTTACACGTGGCACCTTACTAAGAAATATGATCATTACTTCCTATAAAATAAGCTAAAAATTTGGGACAATTTAATAAGATATGTGCGTCGTTTTTCAATAAGACTAAAATTATGTTAAACTCCATTGTTTCGGGTATCTAATTATGTAAACAAACATGCCGTTTTAAACGCATAGTAATTTTTTTTACTTGGCCAAATTTTATTTTACCTTTGACATAAATCTGCGATTATATTGCACATTTTTTAATGAAAACAAAATTTTGCAAGTTTTTTTATACATAAGATTTTGGTTGGTATTGTTTTAATTCAGACTTTTACAATGTTATTACAGCTGTCAGAGCTACAAAAAACTTGGACCAAGTGTAGCGGTTGCGATTGGTTATCACTATATATGTTCACATAATAGGACAACTAAGAAAATGTAAGAAAAATAGACTTAAGACGGGTCTGTGCAAGATAATGTCAAACCAATTGTATGACAGCATTGACATCAGCTAATGAATAGTTTGAAATAGAATGCATAATATTATTTCAGAACGTACCTATCTAGCAAAGAGTAGTTTATTTATCTTTGTGCTGGCATCTACATTGTCTTTTAACTACGTAAACTTGGAATTTATAAACCAATTTGGAAAATTCTTTTTTCATTTGAAAGAATATACTTTCAGATTGATCGCATAGAATTTTCATCAAAATCAGTTCAGCAGTTTGGTTTTTAAATCAAAATAACTGGAAAAAATATGTCATCCAAGTAAACGAAATTACATATTTACTAATTTTGAAGTGGGGTTTTGAATTGATAATTAGAATCAATTGATAAATATTGTCAGAGTCATCTTTTAACATGTTTTCAAACAAAATGGGGGCGTGGCCTAACTGTTCGCGTAACATAAGCAAGTTAAACTTTCTTAGCTGATGTAAGCGCGCCTTGTAACTTACGAGTACGCATACATTTTCCCGCCTGATAATAAATGCTTACACACCATCGAGTTACAATACCTATAGTCACAATCTTTAAGTGAAAACAGTAAAAAAAAACGAGCGTCGAGACATCAATTATATAATTCACAATGCCATATTTACTCCAATTTAGACGTTGTCACTTGCTTAGTGTTCAACGTCGCTATTCTGCTATGTCATCGCAGTACTGGCATGGGGCAGCATTGTAGTCGGATCGCGGTTGCCTTACAACTAACCAAATAGTCGGCGCAATGCGTAGCGTGCGCAAAGTTTTGGTTCGGTCATTTTTTTAGCATGTTGGTGACTCCATAGGTATTGTATCTTGATGTTACACACATTAACGTCGTCAAAAACAAAATAATCAACAATTTTTTACAAAAATCATAAAATAAGTCAAATTTAAGTAATACAAGCTATCAATTGCAATTTCTTATCAGTTACAGAGACGAGCGAGTGTGACTGAAACACTATGTACATAATATGAAACACCTACAGATGGGTTAACTTGAATGTCCAGGTTCTTAATATCATAAATAAATATGTTTGTAGAGCGAGAGATAATACAAAATCCTGGTTTCCATTACTACTACATATATACTAATAGTTGTGAGCCACAAAACATGTAACAACTACTAAATGTTATTTTAGAAATTGTGTGTAAATTTTATTATGGAAATGTGGTTTTCACACATTTTGTTTATATTTTCTAATAGTGCAAAAATTTACAACTGAGGCATGTACTGCTTTATTTGTGGCTCAATGCAATTATAAGCAACTATTAAATATGTTTAGGTCATACCACTCGTGAATGTAACCTTGACTATGTACAAAAGAAATCAGAAGATTTGAACCCACCTGATTAGATTCCTCACTAGTTGTAAAGTGCCACCGGGTGTTCCTCAGCTGCTGAGGGCGGAGTCTTCAACGAGCGGCACTTTGGCTACCTCGAAGAATATTGTGTGGGAATACTTGTTTCGGACGGTGCTGATCGCAGATTTGGGCTTCTTGTGGAGAACGGCGTTCTGTGCAACCGCGATAGGGAGGATGTCCTTGAGGGCGTAGCCTGGAAGAACAATAAGTTGTGAATACTGGTCCATGTAACTTCTTTCCGGAAAATCAGGGATAGTCAGTAAAATAAGTAATTCTTAAAATCATACGTAACTGTTATTAATGTTACGTAAATGATTGTTTGTTTACTGACACATGTCCCGGTATCTTTGATCTTAGTGGGTAGCAAGGCGTTATGTTAGCAAGTGTTGCGCTAGTGTTGTACCTGTGTAGTACTGCAGCGAGGGGCCCCAGTCCCCGAGCGCCTTCATCCGGAGCGCGAGGTAGAGCGCGGCGGCCGCCATCTTGCTGTCAGAGTGCTCCAGCAGCCCGTACTCAAGCAGACACTGCTCCAGTACGAACCGCGCCAGGGTCAGCGTCGGCATCGATACTCGCGCGCACTGCACACAAACAAATCACATTCATAACTCTATACTGAAGGGGGTTACCAACCCAACCTTGTGTGAGAAATCTCATGCTATATGAGCAGAGAGTGAGTGTACTAAACGTTCTTGTTGGGTCATGTTCTTGCGCCTTGTGCGGTCTCGGTAATTTGCGGCCGAGTTAAGGGGACTCATTGGTTCTGTCATAAGAATATGAGGGTGACAAGGCGAGTGTACAGCCATGGTCAGACTGTTAGATAAAGATTATTTATTTGCACAAAACACGAGTAAATCATACACACATTTAAAACGCATGCACAATAGGTGGTTTAAAATATTTGTCACTTTGTATCATGTTTTGCCTAGTTTATAGGCGTACAAATCTATAGATGCCTCCACATGGATGCCAACAAAAAATGACCCAGCACTATTGTGCTTCTTAGATTTTAGATTTGCACTTAGGTATAAGTAGACGAGCGCCTCTTTACAGCGTGGTATTATTTTATTTTTATGTGTACTCTTAGTTTATATTTTATGGGTCATTTACGTGCCTGAAATAAATGATTTTATTATTATTATTATAGCTTCTGTCATAATCTTCGAAAATCAATGAGTAATCACAAAACACATTTTTATTGGAATATAAGGCCACATAATACGGCTTCCTCTGGGAACCATTAGGACTATCAGATACTGGAAACAAAAAACAAAAACTGAAAGAATACTAGGAATACTGGTTTTCAGTCAGCTCATGACCACGGCCATTGTAACATGGTCGGAACGTCTAGCGAAAGGTACCAATTTTTTATATTTTTTTTACCTAAATAAAATAATACGTGATAAGTCCCGTTTAAAACAATACTAGGCAAGTACTGAGAATTGTAAATTGTCGAGGCATTCCTAGAGTTATACAAAAGATACTCTCGAAAACTTCTGAATGCATGGCAGCCTTGACTTCCATCATGACCATTTAGTTTCATAAAATTTGTGACATCATACACAGTTCATCTTAATACTGAGACTTTTGACTCGCTTTCAAAAAATAGCTACCAACGAGAGCACCACGAGTGCCAAGACGAATGGCGAGCGTGCCTACCATAGATTCGCGGCCGCTGGCAGTTCGCCTTTCGCCTCGGCACTTGGTCGAATGTGTAAACTAGGTATATTCTTCTAGAGCTTACCCGCGCATACCGCCTGAGGAAGCGGTAAGAGAGTGGGATGCCAAGGTCAAAGTCCACCACTTTCAGGATGTTTATTTCCATTCGCAGCAGCTGGCTCAGTGTGTACGCACCATCACAGATGTACAAGAAGTCGTCTACTAGGGGCGGAATGCGTTCCTGGAAAACATCACACATTTATAACATTGTTTATTATTTACTGTTTAGATTATACTAACGCTGGGACGCTTAGGACTTAGTATTTTAGTTATATCATCACTGTGGGATTAAATTACGACTTGAGATACTGGTTCTTTATTTTACAAAACTGCACAATATAACTAACAGCATAGTGTAGTGCCGAAATTCATTCGCTTCAATCAGTTGTTGAGAAAACGTAATTGGACTTCGCTGATGCGCCAATATGTTGTACTCTTTTTGTCTCGAAAAAAGGCAACTTTTTAGTATGACTTAAGTTGGCACTCAACAATCTGCGATAACAGCTGCATTTTTATTGTGAATTGCCCTACAATGGTATCTAAAAATGCTTTACTGAAAATTTAAATCAACTTACGTCAAACTTGGAGGCTATAAACAGCGCAGCAGCTCCCAACAGCTGCAGCTCTTCCTTGGTGAGATGCAGCTCGATGGGCTGCCGTTTAGTAGACCTTGTTAAGAACAAGTCTACAAGCTTCACAGCCAGGTAGAGGGTCTCGTGGTTCAGCTCGAAGCTCTCCTGGACTTCCACCATCCAGTCGACTAGTAATGCTCTCATCCACGCAGTGATTCCCTTCATGCGACCCAGGTAGTCGTCGATGGGGAACAGGCACTGGAGACAATATTAAACTTGAATATTAAAGGTAGGTTAAGGGTTTCCGTTTTCCTAATGTCTTTTACTTGGGTTTACCCGGAAAATGCCCTGTTTTGGCTCGAATAATTGAATAATAACAAGACCGAAAAAAAAACAAAAAAAAAACACTAGCTATAAATATTCAGGGAACGAGAACAGATTTCCCAGGAATAAACACTATCACAGACTTTTTTTTTTAGTTTGCCGATTAACTGTTGCTTTGATTGAGTTGATGTGTCAACTAAAAGTCTATTGTCTACTAGTTACATATGCCTACTCAACATGACTCGAGTTTTAAAGTAATGAGTGCACAGAAGAAAACAAATAATTACGAGTCTATAACATTCAAAATAGTACACTGTATCACATTTTAATCTCAGGATATTTGCTTAGTCATCATCACAATAGTTTTGGCAGGTAGTGGCTTGTGGCTGGAAGAGACAAGCACAAACGAGGCTGAATCAGTCCCCAGCATGTATCTTATATCTATATTTATGATCCACATAAGCTCTTTACCAAATTTATAAAGATAGGTTTAGTTGTGAAGGCAGACAGACAGAAAAGGTTTAACATCCCATTTAATATTAGTAGTGAATATAATGAAAGACCTACCTCTCTCCTCTTCAAATAGTTGAAGATATCCATAGCATAATGAGAGACCTGGAATGGATCATTCCAGTTCTCCAAGTCAAAGTCTGCGACACCTGACGGCGGCTTGTGTGGTGACTCGGTTTCCTCCTCTAGCGAGCAATCCACCGTGTCATCCAGGTTCACTTTGTCAAGCTTCTCACTTATTGTCTTGTACTCTTTTGTTATTTCCGCCGGGCTACTACAAGGATGTGTAATTGTTATTGTGCTATAGCTTCAGGAGATTTGGAATTGATATTTGTGGATGTAGTGGACAGGGATAATTAGGTGTGACAAAATGTTAACAGCACCCCCCTAGACTTTGGGACATTTTCATAATAAACTACTAGTTGGTATATTTGGTAAATATTTGTCCAATTTTGATGAGACCAGTAAGTTTAAAAACATATATATAATAGGCTTGCATTTGACCGCCAACTCGCCTGGTGTTAAATGATGATGCGGTCTACGTTGGAGCACGCTTGCCTAGAAGAAACCGATTCACTTGTGATTTGAAGACACCCAGATTGTAACCATCGGGGAACACCCATTTAGGCAGTGCATTCCACAGACTTGCAGTTTGCACGATAAAAGTGAAATTAAATTGCACAAAATTATATCACAATATCTTTGAATTAATTTTATTTGAATTAAAAAAACCTTAACCACCACCACCTTTCCCACCTTAACACATAGTTTGACTCTCAACTATACTGACACATTTCGAAATTTATGGGTTGAATGAATGTACCACTTTCGAAACAATTAGGTATTTGCACTAGTTGTGGTTACATGGTTTAAAATTGCTTCTATGAAACTTAATAAAGTGGGGAGTTCTGTATGCTTCGGAGATATATCAGATTAGAATGCGATGCTCTATCCCTTTCCCGTAAGGTGTCATATGGAGTTTATATGGCGTACTTACATGTGACGTCATTGGTAAGTATAGTGCGCTCTCTGTCTAGCAAGACATTAAAATGCTTATATCTTCCTTAATTTTGAACACATTTCAATTTTGTTTTCGGTTTTCTGCTCTATTTATGGTCAGCTTTTTTTGTAAGATAATAAAAAATAGTCCCATTGAGACAGTAAACATATTTTAGAACTATTAAACAAAGGAACTACTTACATATTCTCCAAAGCAGTTGTGTAAAGCGAGGGCTCAGAAACATCACTCCGGGCAGATTTGGCAGAGTTTGAACTCTGGCTTTGGTCTTTTAGCGTCTTTTCTTTTCTCTCAATGTTCTTGAGGATGCCATTCTGTGCGCGAGTCGCCAGTGGTTTGGGAGGATCCTTTGCAAAGTGCTTTTGCATAGATTCTATGGCATTGGAGGCCACTCTCTGCAAAGACTTGGTCTTTGAAATCTTGCCATTGATGGTTGTGGTCGGTTTGATGCTCTGAAATGTGTTAAATTATTGATTGACCAGCAGCACTTTACATTTTTAGCTGATATTGAATTGCTTCGACTATTTTAGAAGGCGTTACGCCCAAACAATAACTGATGGTTGTATTTTGTGGTGGTATGGAACCCTCAATGCGCGAGCCCGACTCGCACTTGGCCAGTTTATTAAATCAAAATAACTGGAAAAATGTGTCATCTAAGTAAACGAAATTGCGTGTTTTAAAGGTCTTTTTTTAAATTGATATGTATTGAACATGGGATATTAGCTGGTAGCCGATATACTGCAGTAAAATCATAGACCTTTATCAAAATAAACACCGTGAGCATGTCAAGTTGTATTGTTGTACAAAGCATACCGCATTTTTGATGTGAAACATCCATTAGCGAGCCTTGGCAGTAAAACCGACTCATATGCCTTGATGGCAATTGGCTTGATGCTTTCTTTGTCACAGCATTTCAAAATAATAAGTCATCTTCCTCAATGCCAATCAATTTAGGATGTGGGTCAATAGAGTATTGTTATTAAAACCATGCTATTTGATTCAAAGTATGAATACACTTGTGGTTTTTATCTCTCAAATTTATCTTTATTTGTAAACATTCTGATAGTGGTTTCTAAAGGAAATTTGTTTGGAGATATCTACATTGAAAATCGGATCAATTAGTTTACACACCACCCCACAGTTTTTTTACCTGTGCTTTTGTGGTCTTCCCAGCTTTTTTCTAAGATAAAAAGTGTCTTTTTAATTTATATTAATCCTCATAAAGCACGACTCATAACCAGATCATCATCATTATCTACAACCTTCGTATCCAACTGCTAGGCACAGGACTTTTGATGTCTCATCTGTCTCAGCTATGTACCAATCAGGTCCAGGTACAACCCACAATTTTAAAAATATTGTCACCTTGATGCTGCACAACAATTTTTTTAAACTTAAACTTTGGATTTCGAAAATGGCAGTATTTTAAAGTGTTATGAGACACTGAGCGCCACGGGTATAGACCAGGCCCTCGATGGCTGGCTTACTGTGTAGCAACGGACCACCAAACTTAAATCTTAAAATATGGACAATTCCAGCAGTGATGGGATAGTCAGTGTCATTTTTAAACAAACGCCTTTTAAATAATAGGGTTACAGACAGTCCTTTATGTAGAGAGTGTATGGGGACTGAGAAAACATCCGTACATTTACTACTAAAGTACAGCAGTGTGGCATAACAACAAAACAAAATCTTTAGTTCTCCAAGGACGCTCTGGGAAGCCTGAGCCGGTGTCAACCAGCTGCTGGTCTTGCTGGAGGAGACCGGGTGGCTGAATTTGCTGCAGGCAGGTGACACCAAAAAGGTAAGAGAGATGGTGGCCGACTGGTAGCATGTGCGCTCTTATTTAGTTCCTAAATAAATTATGTGCAGTTTCGATGCCAACACTAAACAACGGTGAAGGGAAACATTGTAAGGAAACCGGTTAAAAGTTCAATGACATGACATTCACCAACGTGGTGTCAGGAGCTGGGCCTGCATGGTAGATTAGAGCACATACTCTCTCTCTGAGAGAAGGCCCGAGTCCCAGCAGTGAGAACACGATAGGCTGAAATGATGATGATGAGGTGACACAAAACAGGTTAATAACTGGCCTAGTTGCAAAAATGCTATATGTCAAAAAACTATTACGACCCATGTCGCCAGGTGGGCCAAAAGTGGCAGTTTCCAATGGCATTTTTAGCTCTTTTCAATCTATTCGAACAGTGAGCAAACAGTTAAAAATTCAGCTTTTGCTCACAAATTCATAAAACTAGCGAAACATGTGATCGTTATTGGCGTTTGTAACAGTTTATTGCTACCAAGGAGCTATCCGAACGTACCGTTTTATGTGTTGGTAAAACTGATGCAAGTTTGGCATGTGATTTTTGCAGTAACTTTTGGAGGGGAAAGTTCATCGACCTCTCTCATATATGTAAATAATTGTTAATTTGCATTATCCTGAAAATGCCCTAGCCACCAAGTAGACGCCCTAGGCACCACGCAAGGTTGTCCACCAAGTACCCTCATTATTATAATAAAGAAAATGTATGTTAACCTTAACTGTTGGGAGCATTTTACTCTCGACTGTAACTTTCTTCAGGACCATGACTTTATCTTTATCTTGTGGGGCGTTGGACTTGTTGAAGGCGTTGGTAATATCACCAAACGCCGCCCTCTTCGCAGTCATGTCTTTCAAGGGGCTGTCTGCTTTCCGTTTGTTTGGAACTTTCAGATTGTCCTTATGATTCTTCAGAGAAGCTAACTGCTTACTCCTTGTCGTAATTCCATGCCCCAAAATACCATTCAAGTTCTCGTTGACGCCGATTGGCTTGGATGCCAACCTTGTTGGCGCCATTATTAATGTCCTACTGAAACAATTCCCACAATCACGTGTTATTTATAAACGTGGCGATATTATTTTAAAACAGCTAATATTTGCTGATAAAATCAAAATATTGCACTAAGGCATGAATTTCAAACAGTCTTGTTTAACGACCGAAAATGGAGGCAAAACAAGCGAACATCAACGCGTCAAGTCAACATTTTTATCAACAGAAATACTCACGCTACGGGACGGTGG
The DNA here is from genome assembly GCA_914767915.1 of Agriopis aurantiaria. NCBI lineage: Eukaryota > Metazoa > Arthropoda > Insecta > Lepidoptera > Geometridae > Agriopis > Agriopis aurantiaria. Next base: position 18,754,794 of record OU611982.1, on the reverse strand, counting down.
CCGCCGTTTTTAGCTAACTATTATTCACTTTTAAATCACGACGAATAATATTTGCTTTGATATATAACACAATTTCTAATTTTTTTGTTAAATTCCACAGTACACCGGACGGAAAACGTCTTTAAAAACCGTTGGGCAGCTTTGATTTTTTATTGGTCTAAATAGGGACCAATAACAGCGAAGCATGCTATATGCGTTCCATTTTATTTACTTCACGGTTTTAGTCGTATTGTTCTTTTAAAATTACTGATCTTTTCATACTGAATAATGAATGAGCCCGAAAAAAAGCTAAATACCTGTGCTAAGCCGTCTAGCAATAAATCTAATTTTATCTCGTGCTAATTCACTTGGTAATTCACTAATCCTTGGTTACTCCTTGATATGCATAACAATACTTACGTCTAACGGAACGTAGGAAGAACAAGTTTTGTTCCAGGTAAATTATTATGGAAGTTATGTTTTTATGCATGCTATTTTTTCCGAAATAAAACTTGCAGTCAACAAGCAAGGATCTTACCCTGTGATCTTACCCTTCTTGTCAACAAGTCAATCCCTTGATCATAATAGTGTTAACCACAGATATACCAAAGAAACAAGTAATATTGTTAGCACACGTATGGATTTGGTTGACCTCAACCGCCGTCTGACCAACGGGAGAGAAAGAGAAGGAAATATGATATTCTCACTCTTTCTCTCCCGTTGGTTGGACGGCGGTCCGTCAACCAAATCCATACGTGTGTTAACACTATAACAAAACAAAGGATTGCCTTTGGGATTGCCCAGCGTCTCATCGATGATATTCAATTCACACCAACTGCACATTTGATCGATTCGGAACACTAATGCTTGTCAATTCGTTTGTCAGTCATAGGAATTGTCATTGTCAATGTCAGTTATGTCAGTCCTTAGCAGACCGATTGGGTTTTGTCAGTGTCAGTGTCAGGGAATTTGGGCTTTTACTTTTTTTTTCAAACTTTATTTTGTGAAAAGGAATATAAATAATTATATTCTACGCCATATGATGCGTTGGTTTTCCAACCCAACATCATATTAGATTACGGGATTGATAAGAGCACGTTAGAACCCAACAGGATTTTTATCAGCAAAGTCTTATCTGAGCACAAAGGCTGGCTCACTTTGTTCACTGATGCCTCTAAATCCTCAGATAGTCCTGTTGGTGCAGCTGTGTGGATTCCTTCTACTAGAATCATTCTTAGCTACAAGTGTCCTCCTGTCACTTCTGTGTTCACTGGAGAATCCATCGCAATTCTGGAAGCCATCTTGTTTGTAAAATCCCATAATGTAAACAATTCAATTATTTTTTCCGACTCTAAAAGTTGCCTTCAATGTATTTTATCTAATCCCTTTCGATCCAAATCTAGATTTCCTATTATTTTTAAAATACGAGATGCTCTGTTGCAATGCCGCAGACTCGGCTTTAATATTGTTTTAGCATGGATTCCTGGGCATTCAGGAATCCTCGGAAATGAAACAGCCGATTCATGTGCTAAGAATGCGGTTCAAGTTGGCTCCGTTGAGCATAGTGTAGTATATTCTCATGACATTTGTACCACTTTGAATCCGATCTTATTTAATTCATGGGGTCAAGTGTGGCAAGTTTCCAAGAATTTGAAAGGTAAATTTTATGGTGATATTCAACCCGAGATTCCGCATAAACCTTGGTTTTCAAAATGTCAAAAGGCTGATAAGGTTACCACCTCAACAATTTGTCGTTTGCGTCTAAACCACTCTTGCACTCCTGTTTTTTTGGCCAAACTTAGGGTTAGGGATAGTTCCCTGTGTGAATGTGGTTTGGATGAAGGAAACGTGGATCATATGTTTTTCAGTTGTCCTAAATTACAGTTTTCTCTTTATAATGTCATTCCTCCTGACATCCCTCGTCCCATCTCCTTTAAATGTCTCCTCTCCCTTGTATTTACTCCATTTATTTATATTCTGTGTAAATTTATTAAAGTTAATAAAATTAAGTTGTAAATGTAGAAAAGTTGTACTTGAGCAGTTGTTTTTTTTTTTTTTTATTCCTATTTTGTTTTAGAAGGTATTTTGTGTGTGTAAATATGTCATAGTTATAGTTATCTTCGTTTTAGTGTACTTATAAGCGCTCCGTCTGGAAAATTCACGGTGGAATTATAATCACCGTCCAAATTTGTGTTAACCGGACAATCTCCTTCGTTTGATGGTTTATCCCAATACGTTGCATTGGCGAAATTGTGGTGACCCCACTCCACAAAAGAGGCCATTAAATAAGAGTTGAAGTTGAAGTTGGAATATAAATATTATAATAGTTTTTGTATGGTTGCGACAGTAAATGTACAACTTGTTAAATTGTATTTGTAGTAATTAGCTAGTTATTTATAAAGTGCACTATTGTCGGCGTAAAGCGTTATTGTTTATTCGATTAGAGATTCTTGCAAATATGCTTGGTGGTGTAAGGCTCAAAGTAGTCTTTACTCATGAAAAGACTTGTTTTGCTTATATCAGTATAAAGTATAGCACGAAAAATGAACAGGTAATATGCTTACATCAAAAATTGCAGTTTAATATTGTAAAATCCACAAGTAATATTCATTTAAAAATAATTGAAAAATTTGAGGTTATGTCTTTGTTTACAACATGAAAATATAATAAAATGTTCAACTTGCTTCTGCAATTTTAATTGGATGTATGAAGTAATAGCTGATAAAACTTCAAATAACTCATCTCTTTATTTCAAAACACGCTCACTGAAGGCACAAATAGATAATCAAATCTACCATATTACCAACCCAATTATTGTATCTCTATCTCAAAACACTCTAATTATCTTGTCCAAGGTCACATTTTACGGGTCTCAGTTAAGACCTTATTTCCTACTTCACAAGATTGTATAATTTTTGTGCATTTACACGATGAGTAGTGCTTTTTTTATTATCGTCTGACACAGTTTATAAATACATCAGTGCAAGTACCGTTCTTTATCGATCGTCAAATTTGACAGTTACAATCGTAAATGTCGATAAAATGTTATTTGATCAGTACTCGCTATAATCGTATCTACTGCATTTTATCGAATTTGACGATCGATAAAGAACGATACTTGCACTGCAGGTTTGCATTACGTCTATAACAGGTTTATCTCCTTAAAACTGTTAAAACACGACTAAGGCAAGTCTTCTCCATCTTATACCACATCATTGCATAACATCAGGCGAGATGGAGATCAAGTGCAGCAATAGAAAAGTTAAACAGTAGTTCTTTTTGTCAGACTTCATCAGATAAAAACTGCCAACCTTGTGTGTTACAGGCACAATGTATCCAAGTGCTATGCAGAGACAGGACTATTTACCTCTGGGTAGTGTTCAGCGCTGGCATCCCAGAAGGGCAAATAGCATGTAATCCTGTTCACTGCCGATTGCTCGGTCTGGAGGAGGGGGCAGACGTGTTTGTGTCACCTTATAGCGATGTGAAGGTGTTGGATAATCTCTATGTGGATACTGACAGCCCGGATGATCAGGAGATCTTGGTGAGTAGAAATCTGCACCTTTGTTATAATCACACAAAGAAAATTGACACTTTTCTCTGTACTTAGGTATAATTCAGGACCCTGGGATTTATGATGCATCAGGCTATTCCTGCTATTGCTTAGGCATAACTGTACCAAGAACCTCAATAGTATGAAGACATAATATGACATTCACCAACATGCACTGGGCCAGCATAGTCCCTGCAATGGGAACATGATAGGCTAATAATGATGATGATGACTTATGTAATATGTTTGCTAATCCATGGGCGAGTGATGGGGACATTCTGTAACTGCCCACACACTAGCATGTATAAATGAAATTTACCTGACCATGCAAAATCAAAAGGAGGGTATGGTGTTTGTGTATGTTCCCACCTATTTCCTACTTACCTGAACAGATTTTGATACATTAGGCGCTGAGACGACACCACAGAAAAGAAAAAAGAAATTGTTTCAAATTAGAACGGCTGTCGAAGGCATTTTTGTAAGAAATTTGTTGTAGCCAGTTGCACCTATATAAACGAAACGTTAGTCATTCGAAATCAGTTAGCAACTGTGATGCGGAGTTCGACGCGTTGATCTAAATAAAAAAGTTCAATCAAGTTTTTTTTTTTTTAAATAATTAATAGGCTTGCGTTTGACCACCATCACGTCTGATGTTAAGCGATGATGCGGTCTACGTTGGAGCACGGTTCACTCATAATGCCTGGCTACAGATTTCCTTCTCATTTCCATTCTATTTACTTCTCTTTTCTGTGGTTGATAATTATCTTGTGTATGTGTTCATAATAGTGTTAACACACGTATGGATTTGGTTGACCTCAACCGCCGTCTGACCAACGGGAGAGAAAGAGAGGGAATTATGATATTCTCACTCTTTCTCTCCCGTTGGTTGGACGGCGGTCCGTTAACCAAATCCATATGTGTATTAACACTGTAATATTTCAAAGTAGATAGCCGGTTCCCAATCTGATTATGTTTGTTGCTTATTATTATTGATGCTTGACATAATATTATTACAACGTACAAAATACAGACACCAAACCTTGATGATCAACGTTAAAACATCGCTCATTGATGTTTTGTTGTTTATCCGATGTTGATGTTTTTAACTTTTTCGAACATCAATGATCATTGATCATCCCTAGTGTCATGTCTCATGTCATTATATAGATCTCTCTAAAATGAAAATGTGTTATATCATGTTTTGTTCTGGCGTCTCATTTGTTAAATATAACCGGTCAAAAATACCCTTGCCAGGTATTTTTTATTTTTAGAAAGACAACATTACAAAACTTGTTTTTGTCTTAATTTCTTCTAAAAACCATTTAAAAGAATTGTAACTCAAAATGCAATTTTTTCCAGGAACATAATGCGGAACTTCTCCAAACACGTATTCTGGACCAATTGAGGCTTGTAGTTGCACACCAAAAAGCTGTTGTCTGGATATCATCTTCCATGCCTATAGTGTTCACTCCTAAGCAGACGGGAATCCTCGTGAACCAAAGCCAAGTTATCGTCAAAATAGACGCTTTCAACAGCTATGAGGGCTTCCAAAATACCTCAGAAAATGTGCCCAAAGATAAAGACGCTAAGTTCAAAAGTATAGCAATAATAAACGAAGGAATGCTTCGGCCTTACTTAAACATACCAAATAAACTAGTCCTAAGAGCAATACCAGTAGATAGCGATGGAAAGAAAAATTTGATACACCCTTATACTGTTTTTATGCATGAAGATTTAGTTGAAGATAAATATAAAGACGCTACAGTTATATTAGCTACGATGAAAAATATGCCAGTACTACTGGAGAATAGAGATGAAGATGAAACGGCAAATAATAACAATCACATAGAAGATCTATGTGTAGAGATAGTCCCTATAAACAATGTTGTTTTCAGAAGCTTGTGTAGAGAAGTGTACAACAGGAGTATACCGACTGTCCTTATACCGAAGTCTTTAAACGCCATCATTAATGTAGAAAACGGAACAAGAATAATACTTACTTTGTTAGGAGACAAAGTGGATCAACCGGAGCACATAGATGTTGTCACATACTCTGATGAAGTGCAGTCAGAAATGGATGTGATAGAAAAGTTCAAAAACTGTGTGATAACAAACACACACTCCGGTAAAAAGTTTCTAATAAACAACAACATGGTTAAACAGAACACTGAAATAACTAATAGCCATTTACAATTTAAATTGAAACCGGAGAAATTGAAATATACCATGTTGAATTCTGAATCTTTTAGAGACTGTACTGTGTCAGCTAAATGTCTACCTGAAACTGAGTTGGTGCTTCCAAAACATGCTATTTCAAACCTAGATTATGATTATAAGAATTATTGTAGAACAATGAAATCTGTGGAGGCATTAGTTGAGAAGGTAATTTCGCATATCAATTTCGAGATCCATAGAGAAGCTAGTTTCAAAGGTGTTTCTGAAATCAAGAGCAATGTGTTAGTCACTGGTAAGTCTACTAAAACTAATTAATAACATATAATCTAGATATACACATACAAGCAAAATAACACTTGCTCATTCCGACTGACTGACTGACTCATCACGAAATCTCAAAAACTACTTGACCTACGAAGCTGAAATTTGGTAGTTACTACCAAATTAATCTACCAAAACATTTATTACCTACGGTAACATATTTTCAGGACTAAGCGGTACAGGCAAGTCATCCCTCTGCCACACAATACAAAAAGAGCTAACTGTCTGGTCACACATCGTGCACTGCCGATCACTGAGGGGTCGTAAAGATATTCCTGAGGCCCTCGGGCGCGCCATACTGTCGTGCCAGGAGCGCAGCCCGGCCGTGCTCATATGCGACGACGTGGACTCGCTCGTGCCGCCGCACATGGAGGGCTTGTCGCCGCAAGACATTGCTTATTACCAAAGGTGAGTAACCATATTATACCTTATCATTTGCGTCCTGCGGAATTGCCAGCATTTTATCAGCTCCTGAGTTAAAAGACGAAAGAAAAATCATTTATTTTGCTAACTTATACAACTAATAATACATCATAAAATGAAAACATATAATGCCATAATATATAGATAGCCCATTGGTCTAGTTAGATAGCCCGTAGGTCTAGTTGGTAGTGAACCTGCCTTCTGCGCTTGGGGGCGTGGGTTCGATTCCCACCTAGGACAAACATTTATGTGATGAACATTTGTGTTTGTTCTATATCTGGTTGTTAATATCTATTTAAGTATGTATTTAAAACTATATATGTATGTATGAACACAAGATGGACAGACAACCTAAAAGAGACCGCAGGGAAACGCTGGATGCAGGCCGCTTCCAACCGGCCCTTTTGGAGATTGATGGTGGAGGCCTATGTCCAGCAGTGGACGTCCTACGGCTGAAATGATGATGTATGTATATCAGTCTCTGACAGCCATATCACAAGTTTTACTTAGTTTGGGGTCAGATGACCGTGTGTGCAAAATTGTCCCGAATATTTAAACTTATTTTTTATTTATGTGATAATACAACACCAATAATACACAATACAACTAATCGCGAGAAACAGAAAACAATGAAAATACAAAACAATTAGAAGAGATTAGATTATCGCTGCAGTGTCCAGTGTAAAAAGACCAATGCTCAGTCTTGGTGCCGTGGAATTCTCCACAGCACTGGCCTTTAGAAATACACCGAACTAACAAACAGAAAGTAAAATAAAATTATCAATTAAAAAAAACGACTTCACAAAATTAGTAAAATATGCAATTATCATTATTGTTATCGGTTTCTTCTAGGCAAGCATGCTCCATCGTAGACCGCATCATCGCTTAACATCAGGTGAGTTGGCGGCCAAACGCAAGCCTATTTATCTTCACATTTATAAGTGTCGAAGATGTTGCTTATTACCAAAAGTGAGAGTATAGGTGTTGCTAAATAAACAACCATCAGTATTTATTCTCAGAAGTGGGATTAAAAATACTTACACATACTTTTCACATACTTTGGACCCGGGTATGTCCTAAAACTGCGACCAGAACCACCGGAGGATGGGCAGCAGCGTCCTATACCTATACGTCCTATTATAGTACACGGTGAATGTACTGCGATCCCCAAGCCACCTGTCAACCGTGGATATTATGGCAACACCCCTCTCTAAGAGGGATGCCTTTGTTCAGCAGTGGACATATTTTAATGGCTGATGATGGGTAATGTGACACATACTATTATTTGCATGAGCTTGTACTGAGACCGCGTTACTTATCCCGTTGTTGCAGACTAGCTGTAGTGATAAAGCACATTCTCCAATCCTGTGCGGGTGTATGCGTGCTGATGACGTCACTCAGCATGAAGGCTCTGCATCCAGCGTTGAGGCAGTTCAACGGGAAACCGATGTTCACAGCACATTTTAATTTACCCGAATTAGAACAAGTAAGTTTAATTTTCGTCCCTCCACGTGGGGTGAGGCCTTCGAAACTGTTGTTCTTGAAGGATTTAGAAGTCGGGGATCATTTACTATCAAGCTGGTGTGTCGCTTACCATTTAAGAGTTTGCTTAATTTTGTTGTGTGATGACATAAATCATCATACTAATATAATTAATGTGAAGGTTTGTAGTTTGTATGTATGTGTATTATTTCAGGAGGAGCGAGTAGATCTATTCAAACACTTGCTGAACGACAAGATCCGCGAGCAGTTCACAGTGGAAGACGATGACGTCATCAAGCTGGCGATGGACACGGCCGGGCACAGCGTCCGAGAGATCACCGACTACCTTAACAAGAGGATATTCAAAGCTGTTAAGAAAAAAAGTAAGAGCCCTTTTTATTATGTTACTAGTTGACCAGACAGACGTTGTCTTGTCCAAATTTCAATAAGTTTGAGTTATGGTTTTCAGTTCATGCAAAAATCCCATAGAAAAAAACAACTTAGTTTTTCTTAAATTTTTAAAATTTTCTATTTTCGAGCCATAATAAAAAAAAATACCTTTATTTGGACTATTACAAACATATAAAAAAAGTTAGCCAAATCGGTCCAGCCGTTCTCAAATGATGCGCCTACCAATGTACAGCATTTCACACATACACTTATACATTGATTGAGTGAGTGATAATTTTTTTGTTTATATATCCTAGTTGCTCTCCGTCCTTTGTCTGCAGTTTTCCAGTTAGTAAAATAAATAAATAATATTCGGGACATTTTTGCACACACGGTCATCTGAATCCAAACTAAACAAAGCTTGTAATATGGCTGCCAGATACTGATACACGTACATATATATTTTTAAATACATACTTAAAGAGATATTAACACCCAGATATAGAACAAACACAAATGTTCAGCACACGAATGCTTGCCTTAGGTGGGAATCGAACCCACACCCTCAAGCGCAGAAGACAGGCTCCGCCGGAAGTGGGGAATGAGGCTTGTGTGGTCCTGGAATGGTGTGCCCTGGGGCGCTAGCAGGTTGTGGAACTGGCTGAATATTTGGAGCGAACAACCGATACTTGCCCTGGCACCCCGGAAGGCCAGAAAGCCTGAGGCCGATAGCTACGCGGTGCGGGAACCCTTATGTACTCTGCTCGCCCGTTACCCCTCCCGCACCCCGCTGCTACCTCAGGAACTGACTCAGTTATGCAGCAAGAAAAGTAAAGTGACATTTACAGAATCTCACCCGGACGACCCAAACCCTCGTCTCGTGGAAGACGTGACGAGAGACGAGGAGAAAGCCAGCGCCTTCGATATCTGGGGACCTGTCGGGGGACTGGAGGAAGTCAAACAAACGTTGACGGAGTCTATATTCTGGCCTCTAATGGTAAAGATATAAGAGATATTTGGGGCCGTCCATTAATCACGTGATGTTTTTTCAGCATTTTTTTAACTAAAATCTTAAATAGTTGCGCCAAGATAACAGAATAACTAGCGACTGGCAAGCCGAGCCGGGCGATCGTCACGGTGCGCGGCGCGCGGGGACTTCGTTCGTTGCCTGGCAACGGCGAGTCAAGGTCACACTACACGCCGCTTTTTTGTTTAGAAATCGCGCGTTTGAGGAAAAAATTAATACACGTGATATTTTACTAAACCCCCCCCATCCCCTTGTGATATTTCGTGATTTTTGCTAAACCCCCTCCCCCTTTCCAGCCTCACGTGATTAATGGACGGTCCCTTATGTATTGAGATCATTTTCGTAGCTTTCCCATTCACCTTAATCAGATATCACATAATATTTATTGGATTTTGAAGTCTCGTAGTAGGCCACTACACGATATTTTAATTTATAAAAAAAGCTGACCATAAATAGAGCCAAACACCGAAAACAAAATTGGAATGTGTTTAAAATTAAGGAAGATAACAGCATTTTAAAGTCTTGCTAGACAGAGAGCGCACCAAATGTCAGCGACGTGCACCATACTAGCGTACTGAGTCGCGACGCTATGCTAGCACTTTCTCTGTCCAACAGTACCCAGCACTGTTCCCGTCTCAGTCATGCGGCATCCTGCTGTACGGCCCTCCCGGCACCGGCAAGTCTCACATCGGCTCCTGCCTCGCCCGCATGACCAACATGCGCATGATCACCGTGAAGGGACCGGAGCTGCTCTCCAAGTACATCGGACAGAGCGAGGCGGCGGTCAGGGACGTGTTTGACAAGTTAGTACTAATGTTATTACCTCCTACGCTAACGTACCGTGCACCATAATATAATTGAAGGATTTTATGAGTAAAAAATAAAAATTAATAAAAAAAGTGTTACAAGTGTTTTAAAGTAGAACAAAGTATTTTTGTGGAAAAAAAAAATGAAAAATTTTTTCTTCTTGATTTGAAAGATTAAAAGATTCTTTGCGCGACAGTATCCGAAACGTGGATATTCGCCAAAGAACCAGAGTCACCGACATAGCTGTTAAAATTTGCAAGTTGAAGTGGCAATGGGCAGGCCGCATCGCTCGAAGAACTCATAAGAATCTTTGTAAAAACTAACGCTAAACTAACTTTTCAACGTTCACTTGATATCGTAAAACACTAATGTTAATTTGATATTCTAAAAATAATGAATAAATTTCACTTAAAAATAAATGTCTGTCAAAACAACATTAGTCTATAGAAATCGTCAATTAAAATAAATATAAATAAAGATACTGTAAAATGTCATTAAAAACAAATAATAATAAGTTATAATGTTGTTCCCAGGGCAGATATGCAGCGACCGTGCATACTTTTCTTCGATGAATTCGACAGTTTAGCGCCCAAGTGAGTTACTAATTGTTTTTTCTTGGCGTCCAGAAATCTTTAAGTTTATGCTCCATCATTATCACCATCATTTCAGCGGTAGGACGTCCACTGCTGGACATAGGCCTCTCCCATCGATCTCCAAAGGGGCCGGTTGGAAGCGGCGTGCATCCAGCGTTTCCCTGCGGTCTCTTTTAGGTCGTCTGTCCATCTTGTGGGTGGACGTCTTACGCTACGCTTACCGGTCCGTGGTCTCCATTCCAGAACCTTTCGGCCCCATCGGCCATCTATTAGGCTCCATAATCACATACAAACAATTGTATAAGGTAACACGGAACGGTGGTACTGAGCCGAAAGGTCATTGGTTCTCATTGTTATGAACAACTGTTACTAGGGGACCAACTCTGATATTGCAAAAAAAAACAGTTGTTCCATAATATTTTGTCATGTGAATGGCCGAATGCGGTATTATTTTAATACTAGCTGCGCTCCGCTGTTACAACCGCGAGTTAAAATCGTCGTTATGTTTTCTGAAATTTTCCAATTTTCTTAATTTTTCTTTCCGTAAGAACATTCTACAAAGTATTACAAATCTTAAAAAAAATATTAATGAAATCGGTAAAGTCGTTCTCAATTTATGGCGTGACCAAGGTAAACAGGGATTCATTTTTATATAATTACTATATAGATATAAAGATAAAAAAATATGGTGTATATAACTGCGCCAAAATATCAAGAGCTCCAACTAGAACCGTAAATATTCCGTAAACAATCATGGGTGTAACAATTTGATTTGGTCAGGCGCGGGCACGACTCGACGGGCGTCACCGACCGCGTGGTGAACCAGCTGCTGGCGCGCCTGGACGGGGCCGAGGGCGGCGCCCGGGGGCCCGTGCTGTGCGCCACCTCGCGCCCCGACCTCGTCGACCCCGCGCTGCTGCGAGCCGGCCGCCTGCACACGCACGCCTATACACATCTACCCGACGCGGTCAGTACATCCTGTTCATTTTATTTCATTATTAACAAAAATTAATCTGTTAGTTTCTAAACGATTTCATGTGACAACAATATGGCACCGCCATCTTGTTCTTCTTTCTCTCTGACTTCGCCTCTGTGATAGGAGCTAGTCGCATCCCTTCCAAATATAAAGTAACTAGCTGCACCCCGCGGTTTCACCCGCGTAGTGATGAAAAACGGTGATGATGATGATAAAAGTAGGCTATGTCACTCTCTGGCTCTTGAACTATATATACCCATGCAAAAAATCAGGTCGATCCGTTGTTCCGTTGCAGCGTGAAATAGGAACAAACATCCATACATACAAACTTTCGCGTTTATAATATTAGTAGGATAAGGATAATATATGTGCAAGTTATTTATTTAAATCCTTAATTAAGTGTTTTTATTACGCCCACAAACCTCAAATAATCAACACATCCTACCACAAAAAAAATAGGCACTGAAGGCCGGCTCCATCAAAGGATCGTTAACAGGTGCACACATACAAAGGCGCGTACGTACACAAATCTCGGATCAAGATTTTTAAAGCTGTCGGAGCAAATAAACTAATGGAAATGGTGTAATTAGCAAAATTCCCAAAGTCCCAAAATTCTAAATCCAGATTTTTGCAGCTGTCAGAGCTAATAAACGAATGGAAATGGTGTAATTAGCAAAATTCCCAAAGTCCCAAAATTTTAAATCCAGAATTTTTACCCACAGCATGAGCGTTACGAAGTCCTCAGAACACTATCGAAGAGCGTAGTAGTAGACACCGACGTGGACTTCCAGCAGTTAGCGGAGACCACCGAGGGGTACTCGCCCGCTGATCTCAAGTCGCTCCTAGTCACGGCGCAGTTGGGAAGACTTGAGAACCAGCTGGTAAGTGGGTCATTGATGATTCAAAATTTTAATATTTCTTTGTGTCCGTAGGTGAAGTAATTTTAAAATCGATCTTGTCCATGTCAAAGAATACCATTGAATTAACTTTCTAAGGAATCCAAAGAGATATATATGACATTCACCAACCCATCATACACTGGGCCAGCATGGTGGATTAGGGCCCATCTCTGAGAGAAGACCTGAGTCCCAACAGTGGGAACATGATAGGTTGTGCATTGCAGGTTGGGTATTGCAATGTCAAGATTCGTCCGGGCCCGGACGTGGGTGATGAAATGTGAATTTTCTGAGTGAGGAACAATGGTCGTGTTAACAGGAAACAAGCGAAGACAAGGTGATGGAGTCAGTAGTGGTGTCCCAGGAAGACATTGATGCAGCTCTGCGGGAGACCAAACCCTCGCTCTCGAGAGAACAGCGGATGTTCTACGATACTATGTAAGTTGCACTCATCACACTAATATTATAAATTGCGAAAGTTTGTGTGTTTGTGTGTGTGTGCGTGTGTGTGTGTGTGTGTGTGTGTGTGTGTGTGTGTGTGTGTGTTTGTTACTCTTTCGTCGTCCACTGTCAACCACGTCACAAAGGCCTCTGTTTTTTTTTGTTAAAATTTGCATGACCGTGGATTCAATGTCCTTTAGTCGTAATATTAAACAGTTTTCATGGTATTAATAGCATCAAACAAGTCATAGTCACAGTCAGAGTCAAGCTAAGTCAGTCACGGTCAAGTCAAACTCATGCCCTTGTAAAGTGGTGGAGACTTTACAAGAGGCTCCTATGGAGTTTTGGAAACAACATGAAAAGACACGTTTCACCTCGTTATATCACTGCCCACACTCGAGCACGTTTACGAGCACTTAATGAATAATAATTCACCATTTAGTACACATTAACACTCGAAAATACACGAGTTTAGGAAAATAATCCAACGAGCCGACATGTTGTTTTCCACGTTGGTGCCAAAACTCCAGGGCCTCTCTCTTAGAGAGGGGTGTTGCCATAATCCCCACGCTTGGCAGGCTGTTTTTCTGTTTCTGCTAGCATTATAATAGAATAATTATTTTTCTTTTTCTTGTTTCAGATACAAAAGGTTTCGAGGTGAAACACTGTCTCCGGAACAAAGACTGATAGCGAATCAACCGCAAAGGCAAAGGGTCACATTAGCCTAATATATGCAAGGAAAAGACTAAGATCTCACAACAAAGTTTGTTGCTATTTTGTTCACGCAAAACGAATGTTGTATTCGGTCCAACTTTTTAAGTTGTAAAAAGCTGAAAAAAACAAAAAAAGCTGAAGTTGTTGTGACAACCACGCGTATAGTTTTGTGCGACCACGTGAAATCTTGGACGAGCGAAGTTGTCTCTAAAAAGCAACTCGCCACTTACCTTATCTGCGTGAAAACATTAGCATAGTGCTAAAAAGCTTCAAGTAATATGTTTATTTTTATTAATATTATGATTTTCAGAACTATCAGAATTGATATACAAAAAAAAAAAAATACAAAAAAAAAACACGTGACGTGAATTTTAGAGGATGTGCGCGTAAAGCGTGTCTAAGCGCGAGCGCGCGGTAGCCTTATGTGAGTCATTTCTGTAGGGGAGAGTCGATTATATCGTACCACTTTTGATTTGAGCTTTGATATAGCTTATATTGGGTGTATCGTCATATCGTATTTTCAAATCTTCCCGCTCAATCGTTTTATCTATTGGACTGTGTCACCGAAAGGCAATGGCCAATTACAAGCGCAGTAAAGAGCTGCGCTAACAGGCTTGTAACAATCTAACACAATCAACTAAAACATCCGCGCCGTGCGAAAAACTACCTCATCACTAGCACAGCGCCATTCAAGTTCTAACTGCGAAAACGATCAAATGCTCTGACAATACTATTAATATTTAGCATAAAAAAGAACCACGTAGTGTGCCGTGTACCAAGGACATATCGTTCTTCATCAGTGCCAGGACGTCCTGGATTCATCAGCGAGGAAAATCGAGGTAAGCCTGTTTATATTGTTTTTGGTTTGCCTAGTACGAGATTTTCAGTCTAATTAAAAAACGTTTGGGAAGACCTCCCATACCCTGAAGCCCCTTCTTGCTTCATTGGGACTTACAAAAAATTATTAAAATGTCAAATGATCTATAACTTCTTAACTACCATAGATAGAAGAGTCAGCTTTTTATTTTAACTTTAACATTGTAATAAAATACTAAATTGTTTAAAACTCAGACACGTCGCAAAAATTATCCATAATATAGCTTAAATTTGTAGTTGAATAACGTAGGCTGCGTAGTTCTAGCTTAACTTTATAAGGTGTTACGTTCTTGCAAATCAACGCAAAAATTTTATCGGACGCCACCAAAAATATTTTTTACTCAGGCACAAACAGTTTGCAATAGAAGTCATTTGTGGATGTTGGATAGTTGGTGGTGTGGGGGTAGTTTAGTATAGCCAGTAGTGAAGACAAAGTTGCATATTTACTAGGAAATTGGAGTGGTACAATAAAAACAGCGGTACGATTTCGTCGACTCTCCCCTATAATAAAAACATAATATAAAACTAATATTTGACTTCAGCTAGAAATTAATATACCTTAGTATACAATGTTTGCTATATGCTGCAAATAAGAGTTAAAATTACTAAAAGTCTGTTCATGCAAGCCTTTAGCTGTGAAGCGATGAAACGAAGCTAGATGTTGGTGCATAGTAGGGTAAGCGCACTTACTACTTATTTATTAGTAGGGTTTATTTGTATATTTTGTTGCTGATTTGGTATTTTATTATTGTTGGAAATAAATCGGGATTTTTAAAGAACATCTTATTGACTTTTTAATTTTCCAGACATTATTTTTAGAACGCTATAATTAGAGTATTTACTTGTATTTTTTGGTAAATACAGAAAGGCTACGAAGCTTATCCACCGCTAGTGTAGAAGTGTAAAAGGCTGATGATGATGGCTTTATAGGTACTGGTGACGCGGGTCACAAAATATCAAATCAATATGGTTTTATTTCCGGATAACGTGCTGGCGTGTTTCTGGCTCAACGCATAAGCATTGCCATTCAGCGTGGCAATGCCGCCAGCATGCTGGGTACACTGCCAACTGGTCTTGAGCATATGAATTGTCTTTAGACCTTCAACTGTGTATGGGCAGTCTAACTGTATTTGTAGTGTTTTAGCTTGTATTTTGTTTAGTTAATAAAGGCACTTGCCCAGTAAACATGATCCTTAACTTATAACTATAAAATGTAAAGTATCACTACATAGTATAAAACAAAGTCGCTTCCCGCTGTCTGTCCGTCCCTATGTATGCTTAGATCTATAAAACTACGCAACGGATTTTGATGCGGTTTTCACCATCAGTTAGATATTTTTTTACGGAAGGTTTATATATGTAACAAGCGCCCCGCCCTGGTTTCGCACGTAAGTTAAACCCGTGCGAAGCCGGGCGTGCGGGTCGCTAGTAAACTTATAAAAGCAAAATTTAAATAACAATAGGTACTGTTAAAATTATTTATTGATATATTTTGTGCAGACAACTTCAAACTCCTTCGTCTTCAAACTCTGTCTTTGTTGGTTAGTAGGTATGTGACTGGTTGTGAAGTTAACCAAAGAGGTCGAATGAGTGCATAGGTAATGTATAAAGAGTTTCAAGTACTCATAGTAGGTGTAGGTACTCGTAACTTTTTCTTTTTCTCACAGGTAGTGATGAAAAATAGTGTGTATCACTCGGTGTAGTGTGTATTCAATAGGGTTCTACTTTAGTGTCCTTCGCTTCGCCCTGAATTCAAAATAAATTTGTCTTTCAATATTTCAACTCTTTTGTTTTTTGTTTTGGGCTCTTTCGTTTTTTTGTTTGGGCTTTGGCTAGCGCGAGTCCTACTCGTACTTGTCCGGTTTTTTTTTACTTCGAAGGACAAGTAGGTAAAGGATCAGTCGGATAACAAAAAGAAGTTTTCTGTTCGCACAATTCAGTGACACATGGTTTTTTTATTACTATATACAGGCGAAGTGATTGTTGGCTATATAAGTAGGTAATTATTCCAGTTTAACTGCATAGTTGATTAATTCAACCAGTTCTAAAAGTCATCACAGCAAGCAGCCATCGAGCGATGGTATCGACATTCAATCTCCTGCGCCCCCGAGCCTTGAGCTAATCACCGACTACGATGGTAGATAAAAGTTAACCCATCAACGGTAATTACAGCAGAGTTCGCGACATCGGGATATGGCTTACCTAGTAGTAAACATTTGTTTTTACTATTGTTACCCGAACGAAGCGCTTTGATTCCACTTTTATTATGCGTAGTCTGTGGAATGCGCTGCTTGAATGGGTGTTCCCCGATAGGTTACAATCTGGGTTTTTTAAAACACGTGTGAATCGGTTTCTTCTAAGCAAGCGTGCTCCAACGTAGACCGCATCATTACTTAACATCAGGCGAGTTGGTAGTCAACGCAAGCCTATTATAAAATGAAATAAATAAAACAACTTAGTACTCTGCGGTACTCTAAAGTCTCTAAACGACACGACTAAGTTTATAAAAGTATTTTTATGGCTGATAAGCGTTTGGCCACAGCCTACTTATCTAAAATCAGTGGATTGGTAAAATAATTTAGCTTGCTCATTTCCGATTCAGAAGCAAAAAAGTTCAATAGAAAACCAGCAACTGAAGTAAGAGGTGAACCATCTTCACGTTGCGTAAGCTTGTTTATAACTTCCACATTATCTCACACAACTTGCAGCTCGCGTCTAATTATGCCATATTTACGAGCGCCAGATAAGCGTGGTATATTGAAAAACTTACGCTCTGATTAAAATTAGTTTGGAACTTGCACAATAATTTAGATTAAGCGTGATTCGCGGCAGCCGCCCCGCGAGATATTTCGCGGTGCAATGCTCTAGGGAGCAGTGGAAGTGGCTGTGAAATTACACTGCTATTGGCAACGTTTTCGATTTTGTATCCTGGTCATATTGAATACTAGCTGAGCCCCGCGTTTTCACCCGCATTGTGTTGAAAAATGGTGATGATGATGATAATGATGATGAAAATGTTGAAATGATGATGATGTTTTTGCGAGATAAAAAAGTAGCCTATGTGTGAATCCAGGGTATAAGCTAACTCCGTGCCAAATTTCATCTAAATCGGTTGAGTAGTTTCGGCGTTGAGTCCAGCCAAACACACACTTACACACAAACTTTCGCATTTATAATTTTAGTAAGATTAAATCTAAGTACCTACTTGGTTATCAGAAATAGTATTATCAGGAATACAAAAGACATCCATATAGAGTGCTCCACCGTAGACTGCAACATCGATTAACATCAGACGAGATAGCGGTCAAGCACAAGCCTATTTTTAACTGACATCAAAAAGGAGGAGGTTGTCAATTCGACTGGTTTTTAAAATTTATTTATTTGTTAATTAATTAATATAAGTAATACAATATTTTTAATAATACAAATTCCTGATAACACAATATTCATGATAATGAACCAACAACAATCCAATATTCCTGATTAAATCAGGAATATTTAATAATTTATCAGGTTATCAGGAATATTTGTATCTATTATTAGGAATACATATTTATATTATCAGAAAAAAAATATCAGGAATATTTTACCATCAGAAATATTTTGTGTTATCAGGAATATTGTATTATCAAGCATACAGGGTGTAAGGGAAACACTCTCGAAGCCAAAAGAAGGTAATTGTACTCATCATTATGAACCACTTTTAGTATGGGACCAACCCAAAAACGCGAAAAAAATATCAGCTGTTCTATAGAAAACGGTCATTGACACTCGACAAAATGTATGGAACAGCTGATATTTTTTTCGTGATTTCAGGGTTGGTCCCATACTAAAAGTGGTTTATAATGATGAGTACAATTACTTTCTTTTGGCTTCGAGAGTGTTCCCCTCACACCCTGTATTTACCTGAAATCATTTATCAAAACACTATAGGTTTTTGTAGATATTAAGTTGGGGTCAAGAAATCCTGCACTGTTGTCCCGCTTGCAGTGTATTGTGCATTCCTCCAGTCAGTGCCTACCTATCTACCTGAGCAATTTCAGTTTCTAGAAATAACGGAGCGTAGCTCTGGAATACTGGATTCCAGTAGCAAAGATGAAGATGACGGAGAAAGAAGCTCAAATTGATGCAGATGTTCTGATCATGAAAACGAAGCCTCGTGTAAACCAGTTGCGATTTTGGTGCAATGCAAAGTCACAGTCACATTTGATTTGATAGTTTAGGACACTAATTTAATAAATATTTTTAAGTCTTCAATTTAAATAAAACCTATGGAAGAATTTAATATTCTATTTCACCATACCATGTTAGCATACTTATTAGCTAAATCATGTTGCCGAGTCACATCCAGCATCAACCACGCTCTCGTCTCTACATCCGTGTCCAACATCTTGTGAACTCGAGTCAGTTAAACAGCTTAACACGCGTTTATAACAAGTTGGATAATGAATTAAATCTGAATTAACTGCTCGCGTTACTTAGGTACTGCGATGCTGAGATAACTTGGCAGCTTCGTTAGCGGGTAAACTTTGACGTGATTTGTGACCAATGAAGGCACTAAGACAGCAAGACGAGGTTTGTTGGTAGGGAGGTGCGTTTGTAGGGGAGACCTAAAACGTAACACAGAATGGAGTTGACCCAATGTCTCTGAGCGTGTAACAGTTTTCGAGCTAGCTAATGCTACGGTGTACTTATTCATATCATAATTTTGTTATTTCGTCGTGTGACTCTATGCTCGTCTTCTACGTTACATTTGCATCAAACCCTGAATAAATGGAATTTGGATTTGTTAACTTTTTAGGTAGAGTTCGTATTACATAGTTAATCCTAATAAAAAATACTTTTGTGTTCGTATCGTTGCTAACTAGTTGTTGCGATTTTTACTGATTTCGCATCCCATCTCCTGATCCACCGTAAGATGACCAGATTCTCTAGATTTAAACCATTAGAAGAGAAAAAAAAAACAGTTCTTGTCTTCCACGTGTTTGCCCAATGCAATGGGACGACCAAGGTTATAAAAAAACATACCTATTTCGGTCAACTTTCGACTAAATTGTTAGATTTATTTTCTTTATCCAAATTACTACTATTATTACAGGAATTTGTTAATTCAATACTGGTTAGTTCAATACAGGTGTTTTTTATTCAATACTGTAAGTCAACATTAGAATATTAATAAACCTAGACACAAAATTAATTTACAACACATTTGCTCAAAAAGTGCACTTACGAAGCCTGTATACATCGTTCGAAAGTTAAACATTACGGATCATACAACGGAGCGTGCGGAAATGAATTTGTCCGCACGCTCAGATGTATAGCACCGTGCGTGTGATTTACGGTATTTTTTTAATTTCCATCATAATTACATAAAAATTCCACAAAAGAGTTTCATATTACGAGAATAAATAAGCTGAATGATCAAACCTCCTTGGAAGCGCTTTTGCTCAATACGTTTGTCTCAGTTTAATACTAAAGAGAAAATGAGACGAAAGATGTAGTTCTAATTTTCACCACGTGATAGTGGCGCTATTTGCATGTTCGCGCCATTTTCTTATTATATTACAGAAACTATTGTTGTGACTGATATTAAGTTATAAACAAAAATTGTTTCATTTGTAGCCTTTTTTTCTCGCAAATGTGTTGTAAAACGTTGTATGGCACACGTGCGGATTGGTTATTACAAACTCGTGACTATGGTAAGCCCTCGACTTCGTCTCGGGCTTACATTCGTCTACTCGTTTCTAATAACCAACTTTCCGCACTTGTATCATAAATAACTATTTTAAAACAATCTTTAAAAAAACATTGATGTTTTTATGTACAGTTTTTTTTTTGATTCGGGAACACTGTGTCCCATACAATTTAATATTTATTTTTGCACTTTGCCTACCTCAGCCGTTATCGATGTTGTTATGCAATCTTGACCCATGCAGTCAGTTTTCAAATACTTGTAAGCAAAGATTTCATACTAGATATTGTAAGATTGTGGACTCTTTTGACGTGCTCGGCCACCACTCGGGATCGCTCGCCACGACGCGTCTCACTTTCTTACTGTCGGGTTTTCATTACAAATCAAAAGTGCTCGCCTGCACTACTGAGCAAGCCGTCTCCACACGCTGGTTGGCATTGACTCAAATGAACCAACGTCAGTTGCACTCGACTTGTATTAATTTGTCTATAAGTTCGCGTTGGCTGAGGCTCGGCAAGCTTTAGCCAACGTGTATTGCCGGCTTTATAGGTTTTATATACCTGTCAATCCATTTATTAGATGCCTACCTAGGTAAGTTTGTATCTACTCCCATTTGTCTGTCACCAGCCACGCTTCAGAAAATAAAATTAGCAAACAAAGGCGAACTCGCTTCATTATAAGCGCTCCTTGTTCGGCACAAACCGTCGACTTGCGTTAAATGCTCACTAAATACTCCATTGGAGTCGTGAAAATGAAATATAAAAAGTGCTTTCAATAAACAGGATCATTAGGGGTGAGGGGTGAGGCGGGGCAGGATGAATGAGCTAATTAAGGAGCCAAACGAAAGAAAACCCGAAGAAAAGCTGAGAAAACTCGGGAAAACAAGAATATTCCGGGGGTGGGGCAGGCTGGGACTTAGGATGTATAATAATTTTTTTCTTATTTATTAGGTGCTTAGGTACGTTTTTAATTACATATGGAAACTCACGTGGTTGCCAAAAAATAATTTGATTACTAATCACGTTTATTTAAGCCTGATTCTTGCAACTATATGAGCAGCTTCATCAGCATGCCGGTACCGGTATGGCTGCCGGTGTATCTTGTCTCACACAGAACATTAAGTGTTTTTTCTTTAAAATAATGAGAATGAAAGACTTGGAATAATAACACGTACAGGTACAAACTCTAGATTGCGCAATTAAAAATGTTTATGTTAAAACAGAATGGTACTAACGTGGTACTAACACGTTCGTTAACAAATGTTAACGAAATTGGAAATTGATTTTTTTCTGTAAAAATATAATGGTACTAACCACATTTGCACCAATTCCCCAAAAAATATTCTGTAAATATATAATGGTACTAACACATTCTTAAACTATTTCAACAATTTCTCTAAAAAAATTTCTGTAAAAATATAATTGTACTAACATATCCGTTAACATTTTCACCCATTCCTCGAAAAAAATTTTTTTAAAAATATAATGGTACCAAAATTACATTTCACCCATTCCCGAAAAATTTACCTTTTGTCTATGATGGTACTAACACATTTGTTAACATTTTCGCCCATTTCCAGTATTTTTTTTTGTAAAAAAATTATCTTGTTAAAATTTTCAGCCATATCCCTAAAATGTTTTGTAAAAACATAATGGTACTAACACACTCAATAACATTTTCATCCATTTCCCTAATAAGTTTTTGTAAAAACTAAATAGTACCAAGGAAGATGGTACCTACTAACACATTCGTTATAATTTTCCCCCTTTTCCCGAAATTTTCCGCCCCTTGTTCCGGCCCTGCCAAAGACAGCGTCCGCGTCTCCCTGAATGGTCGGCTAACAAACTCTTTCACAAAACACAATAATTACTTTATGCCGAATAAAAAGTGCTTTCTTTGCGGGGCCGACACAAGTTCGCTGATTTTCCACCTTAGCACTTCTCATTGAGTTTTCCTACGAGGGGCACAAAAAGCGCTTTATTTTTTTATTATTGGGTAAACAATATTGACGGGTCTTTATTATGAGATGATAGCTCGGCCCGTTGAAATAATGAAGGCTAAGCTTTTACATGTAGCAAAGGGTTATCTTTTTTTTCTGGGCAAGTGCCTTTATTAACTAAACAAAATATAAGCTAACACTAACACTACAAATACAGTTAGACTGCCCATAGACCGTTGAAGGTCTAAAGACAATCCAAATGCTCAAGCCCACTACCAGTTGGCAGCGTACCCAGCATGCTGGCAGCATTACCACGCTGAATGGCAATGATTATGCGTTGAGCCAGAAACACGCCAGCATTTTGTTCACGCGTCACATTAACCAGGCGCTCTGAAAGATTTTTAAAGGGTTACCTCATCGAGTCTATTAATTACATGAATATTATAGAGGTTTTTTATTAGTAGGTCCTAGCTATAGGTTAGGAAGATTCCAGGGATGCAAACTTGCTTCTCTGAAAAACTCTCTTAGAACATATTAGGTACCTAAGTCAATTCAGTTTTGTTTAGAAAAAGCGTGAGGCTTAGAATAACTACACAAAGAAACCAAGTACATTCGCAAAATTTAAGCCATTCAAATGGTGTCATATATGACACCAAAAAATTTATAAAAATTTTACTATGACAATTTGCGCGGTGAAATCGTACCACAACAAATCAGAAAAGCAGCATAAGAGTTATGGTGTGACATTCCACAGGTAATCCATTAATTTTCTTGTTTAAATCGTTTAAAATACCAATCGAAACGTAAGCTACAAAGCGAATTTGTAGCTTACGTTTTGAGAAGGCGTTGTTTGGAAACTTACCTTCTCTGAGTAGTTAGTTATTCTAAGGCGTGAGGCTTATTCAATTAAAAACATCTAATTACGCTATTACGCACTTTCAGGGCGATTTCTGAATTACACTTTTTTTTGTTTATGTACACAGCTCAGATAAATTTCAACATAACGCCAACGCTGACGTCATTCAAAGGTAAATGAAGGTCAATCATATTTTATCAAAAGTATTCATCAGTGCTTATTTTTTAATAAAAATTGATGTATCAGTGTCTATGAAAACCAATATTCCACAAAGATACGACACACAAAAAACCATCGTGCCGTGTTGAGCTATTGGCGTTATTAGCTCTGTTGGCGTGATTTAGAACACCACAAGTTTAATGACAATGGTCGAGTAGATCACAATCCCACAATAAGTAGCTACGTTTGTATGAAAACGTTTGAATTGAAATATTTAGTGACAAGAGGCCGCATTCAGATGTCTATCTATCTTTCTTATCTTCAATCAAGATATTACCTACTTTATCTCTATTTCTCCCCAAAGATGTAAAACAAAACGCCAGCCGAGCCACGTAGAGCGGCTATCTCCACCTGAGCGGCCCCAGACGTGACCGTAAAAGAAAAAGGGGCGCTCGTCTTGCGCGGAAGCGGCACTGATAAGCCGCGGTAATGGCGCCCGATGATAACGCCGTTCCCGCCTTTTTCTCCCGCCAAAACAGCGCGCCATTGTCGCACCAGAATGGCGACACAATGACAACAAAGAAGGTCGCACTCACACTGTCGAGCAATAAATTTTTTTGTAGCCTCTTCACGCTTTTATGCCAGTTTTATGGCATTATCAATTCGGTTTGTATAAAGATTTTTCATTTATGTTGCCCCACACATTTGTATTGTAGCGCTTGAGGCGTAGTTCAAATAGCCGCTTCCAAAAATAAATCAGAATAGGAACGGACGGTTTTTATTGCTTATAGGCTAAGCGTTTGACCATAGCAAACCATTGCGTTTGACCACCACTCGTGGTCTCAACGCATTCCTTAAAGAGTACCCAGATAGCTTAGTATTCTGAAATTTATTTTGACTTTTTGTGAAAAACTTTTTGTATGACCGTTAATTGTAAGAATACTATTTTAACTTATTGTAATATTTATAATAAGTGTAAGTGGCGTTAGTCGGTCTTATTATTATTCAATAAATAAATAAATAGCTCAACTGACGTAAAAGACGACGTAGTCGCGCGGTGGGAAGATATAGTATACACGCCTAGTCTGGAATCTGAATTAGGTCTCGAATGCGACAGCAGGAACACAACATTAGGCAGTCCGCAAAATAAGTACATATTTCAATTTGAAGGTGGTTAAGCTATGGTGCTAGATCTGTGGTCAAACTACATCATTTTGCAGCATGACGTCCAATACTCTCAGCCACTGGTCTATCATCGCTTCAAATATGAGACGTTGTTCAAATTCTTCTTTTCATATTTTGTACCTACATAATAAACCAAGCTTTTAGCAAAGCAATTTGAATTATAAAGAAAATTACATTCCATAATGAACGATGAGCATTATTAAAATTTTAATAAACTCTTCATACACGTTCAAGTGCGCCCAAATTGAAACTTTAATAAAAAATTAATTGACATGTATTAAGTTTCAAAGCAAATTATTAAGGTGGCTCTTGGCCCGGTCTGTTAAACGAACATTAGTGGAGGGTGGAGAGGGAGGATTTTTTTGTTTTTCACTCGCATCCGAGACTGAAGGGGTTCGAGCCAACGGGCTAGAAAGAGACAAAGGCAGGTGCACACATTGCCTTTGTTAAAGTGCAAAAATAATAGAGAGTAAGGTCGTTTATCTCTTTTTATGGCGAGAACGCTATCTTCCCGCCGACGCTATTATGGGAGACAATTTTGGCGCGAAAGAAAACTGCTTATTACTTCTTATTCTTAGAGGAAAATTTTCTCTTTAAACTGGAGTAATGGTACGATGGCTACGTTTAAGTTTCGCTGTTTTAGTGCTTTCATTTAAAAAGAGTTACTTTGCAGGGTTACCTAATTTACAATTTTATTTTTGTCAATCTGTTTAGACACTCTTAAGTTACATAATGTTAATATTAAATTAGTAAGATCAAGAGATCAAGCCATGTTTTTTTTTGAAAATGAGGTAAAAATATTTTCTTTTTCAAAAATATTTCAGAGTGCCTGGTTAATGCGACGCGTGACCAAAATGCTGGCGTGTTTCTGGCTCAACGCATAAGCATTGCCATTCAGTGTGGTAGTGCCGCCAGCATGCTGAGTACGCTGCCAACTGGTAGTGGGCTTGAGCATTTGGATTGTCTTTAGACCTTCAACGGTCTATGGGCAGTCTAACTGTATCTGTAGTGTTAGTTTTAGCTTGTATTTTGTTAAGTTAATAAAGGCACTTGCCACAGTAAAAACTTCGATGAAAAAAAAAAGAAATCAAGCTTTAGGTAAATTTTGAATTAACCATACTTTTTGCCATATTTATTACACGCATATTAGCTTCTTTGGGGAAGAAAGGAACTTGAGTGGTGACCACTAAACGGAAGACGCAGCGTAGGTAGGCCTCCCACTAGATGGACCGACGACATCGTGAGAGTCGCGGGCATCCAGTGGATTCAGATGACAGGCTCTCGTTCAGTGTTGAGTTCTAAGGGGGAGGCCTATTTTCAGCAGTTGACGTCTTCTAGGTGATGATGATGATTTAAACAAATCTTGGAAGTCGATTTTAATCAAATTGTAATCGTCATTAACGATTCGGAGCTTTGCAAGTAGGTATACTCGTACCTACAATAATTATGATCCAGGGGAAAATACAATAACTTGGTATTATCAAACTGATCTCATGATGGAGACAGCAGGTGGACAGTGGAGCTCTTCAATAGCTTCTAGTAAACCCTCGAGATTGAGCTAATTTGGTACGTTTTAACGTGTCACTAAAACGTATATTTAGTTATTTTTTACCGATTTCAAAAAAGGAGGTAGGATCTCAATTCAGCCCGATTTTTTAAAATTTTAAAAATCACTTTAATAATCATTTTTCAAACATTAACGGTGGTTAACTAGGTACCCTACCAAATGAAGCGATTACTTAGTTTTAGTAAGTAATAAAAATAAAAATATAATATGTAATTAGATTTATGGGAGTGGCATGGTGGAATAACGACAAAACTCTTTTATTAGAAAAGAATACTTAAATAAAAATAAAAAATTAAGAAAAACACTACCAACTACGTATCTTAAGTTGTGATTAATATGAGCCTTGGCCCTTTATCCATTTGGCCCTTGGTCCATCCACCACAATTGAAGAAACTATGATATAATCTGTGAAATCTTCATTGTAGCGTTCCTTTCTTCCCATTTCTTATTATCGCAGAATTAGATCGTCTCTGGCAAATGGATTAAAACGTTAAGTATTTATTTATCACCCGTTTAATCGGAGTTCGGTGTTACGCAAACAGACCGGGAGAATTAATACGACTGGCAACACTAAGGGGACTTATCCTGAACGCACACCGTATCGGCTCGACACCGACATGATTCGGATTGGAGCATTAGAATATCTATGACCATTATGTTAAGTACCTAAGACAGGGCAGTGTCTACGTTTGTAGACACTTTTATGTCTTGTGTCGGATACAAGCTACCAATGAATATTTGATTTCTATATAACCAATATGAAATCAGTCACTCCCTCCGCAGACTTTGTGTCCAGTTGCTTCTACTTGATTGGTACTGGGTGTGCCGTGTCGGCAACAAAAAGTGTCTACGTTTGCGCAGCGCCTTATTCACTCGGAAAAATGAGGAAGTTACGTTGAGTTGAGGATCTAAACAGTAGTGAACTAAAATGTAGTTGTCTGTTTTATTGTAGAAACAAGAGTAGCAATATTAATATTGCAATATGTTATATGTAGTGTGTTTTTGTGGGTAAAAATTTATTTAAGGTGAAACGTGTTATGTGTAATGTGTAATTAATTTAATGTTTAATGTGTTTAATTGTGTTTTAAGCTAGGTTAATAAATTATTATGTTGACATACACTATTGAATTAGGACATTCCTGTTATGATAGTTGTAATTTGGATAAATAAAAAATAAATACCTAAATAAAATAAAATTATATAATGTCAAAAACAATACAAAACATATTCAACGCGTGGGCAAAGCGTGATCTACGCGTCGAATTTAACAACGTATGTCACTCTGTAAATGAATTTTCCTATACTCAATGTGACACTATGAACTTGTTTTGTGTGCCTTGCATACGGCATAATATCTAACCTGCAACTAGAGAAGAATGCGCACATCTATGATTACATACATGCATACTGCTCTTGCACGCATGCCCATTGTTATAAGTTGATGACAATGTAGGTAAGTAGCCTGCTTGCCTTGCGTCGTGTGTAACTGCGTTTGGTCGGTGTAATTGCGTTGGGTCGGTGTCGAGTCAGTGTGGTGCGCGATTACCATTCGTGCTTTACGGGGCGATGTTTGTCGTCAATTTTCCGGTTGACTTGGTGGCAGATGACGGGATAATTACGTATTTTTTAAAATAAAATTAAATAAGTATGGCTTTTGCCGTCACCTCGCCTGAAGTAAAGCAATGATGGAGTACTCTTGCTTAAAAGAAACCGATCCCCTCCCGAGTTGAAGACATCCAGCTTGTACCTAACTATCGTGGAACACCTGTTTATTGGGCAATGTGTAAAATATTGTTATTTTATCACCACCAGTTAGATAAATTTTCACGGAAGGTTTATATATATAACTAGTGACCCGCCCCGGCTTCGAACGAAAATTACACCAGTGCGAAGCCGGGCGGGCGGGTCGCTAGTTTCGTATATAGCACTAATTGTAATGTGACACAGCTGTAGGTGTCAGCCTACTCATGTCCTGTGTTCGTCTCAGTATATTAGATATATGTATGTATTATATATGTCTCGGCAGAATAACTATCACAGATCTGATGTTCCATGTAGTCTAAAGACTGCACGATAAGTGACCGCTATACAGATGACTAGTTTCCGCCCGCGGCTTCGCCCGCGTTATTCTACGGAAAAATTATGGAGTTCTCTGCAATTTTTTTTATTTTAGGACGCTACTGAATACGTCATTTGTGAAAAAGTAGCCTATGTGTTAATCCAGAGTATAAGCTACATTCATACCAAATTTCATCTAAATCGGATCAGTGGTTTCGGCGGTGACTTCAGCCAAACATACACACTTACATACTTACACACAAACTTTCGCATTTATAATATTAGTAAGATAAGATTACAACCTAGCACTACGTACCGTATTTTGGACCCGGACCCGGGTGTGTCCTAAAACTGCGACCAGAACCACTGGAGGATGGGTAGCAGCGTGCACGGTGAACGTACTGCGATCCCCAAGCCACCTGCCAAGCATGGGGATTATGGCAACACCCTTCTCTAAGAGGGAGGCCTTTGTTCAGCAGTGGACGTAAACTGGCTGATGATGTTTTACGGATGGCGCATGTAGGTAGGTTATTCAATAACAACAACTGCTAAGTCTTGCCTCATGTCGCCTTAGTATTAGGTATAATTATATAGATAGCCGCCTGAAGGCTCATCCACACATCATAGATCAGTGGGAATCGCATACTGTCCGATTCACTCAATCCTTCTAGCCTCATACCTGCAAAATGTGGAATGAGCCACCTTCCACGGTGTTTCCGAGAAGCTACAACATGGAGTTCTTCAAAAGGCGAGTTAATCGAGTTCTAAAGGGTCGGCAACGTATTTGTGATGCCTCTGGTGTTACAAGTATCCATAGGCGACGGTGACTGCTTACCATCAAGCAGCCCGTCTGCTTGTTTGCCACCTATGGCATAAAAAAAAGATAGCCATATTTTTCAATCAATTTTAGAGTGAACATTTTTATTTTATTTATTATTTATCTTATTCACTAACATACATGTTCTTATAACACAACTCTGCCAAGCTGCATAGCAGTGTGTAGGCAGACATCTACTCTCTTTACACAATTTCATCATCAACGAGTAGGAACACAACATTTTGGACATACTTATAATATTGGATATAAATATATGTGGCAACAGAGAGTTATCATGGGAACACCAGGAATGGACAGCGCCAAGACCCCGCAACAAAGCAAGAATATGAACAACAATTCAACACCAAAATTGAATTAAAAATTACCGTTGGTTAGAGCGAAGCACAATAATTTCTCTACTAAGTCATTATATCCAACAGCAACTTCTTCAAGGCAACCATTTATCCAATCCTAGTCCTAAACAGCTCCTCAAACTCTTTCGGCAGATCATAACACAATCTTGGCACTATCCATCTCCTAGTACGCGTTTTCCATAGTGCACTTTAAATTTAAATTTGGGCCTACGACCAAAACAAAAACATACCTAAACATACATATTGGGCCTAAACATACGAATGTTTTTTTTGGAAATAGGAGGTCTATATTTCGATTCTTATGTTTACTTGTTTTTAGTTTTATTGTTATTGTTTTTAGTTTTAATTGTAATTGTGTTTGTTTGTAGTTATTATTTCGAAATTTTTATTTTTCTCTTTTAATACTGTTTAAATTTTGTGTAATATGGTGTATATGGATATTTTCCGAAATAATAATAATAATATAGGTACATAATCAAGTGGTTAGTAATAAAAAATTAAAAAACCCAATATGGATGGGTACCTTTTTTAGATTTCTTTATTCAGTTTTAGTAGGATAACAAATTCAAACCAAAAAGGTATACTTTTCAAAATTATGTGACGATAAGGTGCTGGTTTTCCCTTTAATAAATCTACAGTAATTTTCATGTCTATAATTTTTCCTTTACCCAAAGTAAATAAAACAGGTAAAAAGCTTAATTTTAACTTTATTTGATTCCTCGACGGCTTGTTGACTCTCTCGAGTAGCGTTTAAGATCGACATTTGCCATCAATTTCAAGTAAGAACGACCAACTTATCTGCAAAGTTGGCCAAATGAGAGAAACATTTTCTAAAAGGTTTTTATTCCAAAAAAACGACGGTGGCTCCACTATTCAACTGTGCAGATAAGTTGATCGCTTTGAATAATCAACTTTTTAATCCCATTAGAGGTGTCCTTTGGTGTTGTCGGTGAAAAATTGAAAATCTTGTTTGTGCGGATAATGATAGGTTTTCAGACGTTTTCAATCGGTAATTTTTTTTTTTTTTGGAAAGGTGACTTTATTAATTCTTGCCTACAGTACGATCAACTTATTTACATATGAAAATATGGCATTTCGATTCGGTTAAATGATAAGGTCGTCTAAATAACGAAATTTCCAGTTATGACTTGGTAATGAACAAAAATTTGTCACCGACTCGCACTTGGCCATTGTTTATTATTTGTTGTTATACTTTAGAGTGTGTACTACAATCATGCCAAGTTTGACGCTTTTACATATTACAGTTTTTACATCAGAGCTATTATAAAAATACGTAAAAAAATACGTTTATTGTATTAGGTCCCCCTTTCGTTTACTTTTTTATTATTGCTTCGTTAATCCGCCGTTACATTACATATTCTGTGGAAATTTCAACTGGCTATCTATTACGGTTCGAAAGATACAGCCGTTAAAAGGTAGGTTAGACGGACGGATAGAAATACAGACAGACAGACATCGTCCCGTATTTACCCTTTGGGTATGGAACCCTAAAAAATTTATGGAATTAAATTAGGTACAGTCTAACTTTAAAAGTTTCTTTTAGAACGTATTGGCACAGAAGACATAATTAATAGACAGTATTGGCTCAATTCAGAAAAACAAGGGAGATATGCCCTAGTAAAATTATCGTTCGTGTTCAAAAGTCTAAATTTTTCATTAAAAAAATCACTATTACCGCTAAACCGCACGGCTCACAAATTTTTTTTTTCGAACACTAATAAACTTGCAGCAAAACCAATGAACTAACACTAATAGTCCACATGCAAAAAAGAGAGCGTGGCAAGGTCGTCTGCTGGGCGAGTTCAACTAAAGACATTAAGCCTAATTTAAGCCTGACACGTCTGCGCAGCCGCCGATCCATATCTTCCCTATTTTTCCGGCCTGAGATCAAAACGCTGTGAACGCTGGGTCACAATAATGTTATGTCCAAGATCCAATAGTTGCAACCAAGCTTAAGGACCTTCAAGGTGTGGACTGACCTTCCCCCGAAGAGGTGGGTCCGAACTCCGAAGGTTCCCACCGAGCTTCAACATGAAGCGTTTTAAAAAGAGTATAACTACAAACATTTCTCCGCCTATCAAAGCATCGACAACACCGATAGTGTTGCAGGTGTCCATAGGTGGCGATTACCACTTACTTACCATCAGGCGGACCGCCTGCTAATTTGCTGCTCTTTAAAAAAAGTTACAAATTAATATTGATTTCTGGTTATAAAAATCAAGCAAAACAAATTTATTTTGATACAGCTTCACTGATCTCTACATTCGGTTTAGCAAAACACGAGCCGAACTAACATCCCGCGTCTGAATATATTTTGTACAAATTAAATTGTCTCGCATCCAACACCTCGCGACGAAACCAAATGCTTATCCGCCGTGAACTATCCGAAACAAATTGAAATTCCAAAATGGTGGATAGTTTTCCTTCGGGATAAACTGTGGACAGAACTATTGAACTTGTTAATAATTTGTAAGATCATTATGAACCTTTTATTTATTATAGTCTATAAATATATAATTTATCCCTATTTACCTGGTCGCGCCATAACTTGAGAATGAATTTACCAATTTCGTACATCTTTTTTTAAAGCTTTCTAATACTTTATAGAAGGTTCACATGGAAAGAAAAATTAAGAAAATTGCGCAGAAAATTTGAAAATTTTGTACTTTAAAAAAAAAAAATATAATAGTCGACAAACAAGCGACGGGCTTCCTGATGGTAAGTGGTCACCGTCGCCTATGGACTCCTACAATACCCGGGGCATTGGCGGTGCGTTGCCTACCTTTGAGGACTCTATTCACTCTTCGTTTGAAGCAACTGAGGTTATATTTTGGAGGAAAAACCGAAGATGGTAAGCCATTCCATAACTTACAGGTGCGTGGTAGAAACAATCAATCAAATCGAACAGTGCGAGACTTCCACGCATCTATAATATGAGGATGGCTTTTTTGGACTATTTTAAATATATACTATATAAATACTACTATTTAAATATATACTATACTATTTTAAATTCACGCTTTTGACAGTAGTTCTAAGATAGGACAACGTCTGTCGGGTCAGCTAGTACTACATAAATACGCATTTCATTTGAAAACGAAAGTAATAAATTATTTGACACCATTTGAAATTCGGAAAACGTGACATGAATGTGTTTGTAAAAAATCATGTTGGACTTTTATTTGAACTGACTTAAAAAAGGACGAAGGCTCTCAACTCGATGCTTATTTTTTATTCTATTAGTTTCAAGCTCTTAACATCTTATAACGATGTCATCGGTTTACAAATGTAAATTAAAAAATCAGACAGAATTTTGATATTTTTGAATTTGGTTATTGGAATCTAAAATAACGAAATGAAATAGTTTATTATTCAGATTTGCATCCATAACTTATTCAAATACTAATAACATAATTAAAAATTAAAGGAATACAATAATTACCAAGAATACCAAGTGCCCTGAGTATATAGGGTGCTAAATCCACGCGCTCAAAATATCAAAACACATAGAATGCAAATATGGAAGCAAACTAATTATTAATTGATATACAATTCACTACTCATACATATACATTGATCGAACTTAAAAAAAATACAAAAGTAAACATCGAAATCGTCTTCTTCTGAGATAGCACCTATATATATTGACAAGTTACGACTAGTTATTTAAAATGACAAAAGAATTGCCTTAATATTGTTCTTCTGGCTCGTCGCCGGCCACTACCGCGGCAGTATCAAGTACTAGATATGATTTGAAAAAATTTTCATCCAAGAAATACTTAGTAGGGGCCACATTCTCGACTCAGAATCGATCTTAAGGTAATGAAATTTATAAGAAAACCTCGCGGCGTCGCGTTTTATACGAAAAGTAATGAGGTTGGCTGATGGCTGCCAGAGAATTCGCCTTTATCACTCGAATTGTGATTCCATTCTCGATGTGATTCATTTGAATTTCATATCAGAAAAGACGCGATTTATTTCGTACCTCGCAGTTTGGATTCAGAAAATGCTGGAAAATGTCTTTTAGTATTAGAAAATAACAGAATATATAACTTTAGAATTCAGTAGAATGATTTAGGGTGTATTTATTTTGCTATCATTTGAGATATGATACAGGACTATAGAATATAATATATTATAATAAAATAAAGCTCTATCAAAGATAAAATTCTATGTGTATAATACCAATAGTTAGAAAAATAGGTAATTCAGGTTCACAACTAATCGTAATGTTGTTTCCTCTAGACTAGACTGCAAATTATGGACAGAGCTGAAATTTTGCTAAACCAAGCGTCCCAGTCTCAGCCTCCAAGCAAAATTAAATGACGCTGCATCTGCAAAGAAAATGCAATCACCGCTGGCATATTCCCCGATGCAAATCTCAATTTCCGAGTCAGTGTGCCCCGCTATTCCTTACGCTAATAAAACGTGCACCAAACGGAGATGCTGTTTCGCCCGCTGATGAACGCCAAATGACGTTATGACAGCGCACGCCGCCATTTAACGCCTATTTGGTTCCAATTTCAAATCTGCCGCGCGCTCCCCTGCGGTTCCGGCCATCGAATAGGGACATAGATAATAACGTTTTGTTTTTAAGTGCAAATCATTTCGGCTTGTATACATTTTAGCTAAAATATTTTACTTATTATTTTTATTTATACAAATAAATATGGGATGTATAGAGTGTAGTCGTTTAAACTATATGCAACTAAAAATGATTGAAGTAGCAAAACTTGAATGTTTGAGTATTGTTTCCATCCAAATGATGTTATTCTATACTTCAGCAGGAGCGGTAGGACTGCGTTCCGAATCCCTATATACGAATATCCGTTCTGCCATTTTGGCGCGCTGGCGGCCGGAAACCCGAGGATATAAAGTTTCGCGCGCCTTTCTAGGCGCCATGACACTTCTCAATATTTTATTCTTATTTACTGCTATTATTTATGTCGGCATTCTTCGGTGGAAACAAGATCTATATTGTGTTGTATTGTGCTATGTTTGGCTTGAGACCCTTTTGTTTGCGTGGGGATTGGTCAATTGCTTCGGGGAGTTAATAGCTATTTGAGGAAGTGAGGGAGTTTATCTGGAGACGCTTTAATCAAATAGGAAGTGTCGTTAAACTGGGTAGAAAACTGTGGGTAGTGCAGCTGTAAATATTTGTATTTGTGGTAAAAAAATATGTGGATCAGGTTTTTGTCATTCTACTGCACAGCACAGGTGCACAGTGTAGTATAGTGTAACTTAATTTAACTAATACAAGTAACGTACTAACTACTAGGTACTATATATAATATATGTATATTTCCTACATACCACGTATGGGACCTTAGTACTTTTTGGGTAGTACTAAGGTCCCATACGTGGTATGTAGGAAATTTAATTTTTCTTTCCCTCGTCTTGAGTGTATGTTTCATTTTAAGAAGGGCGTTTAAATAGCATACCATTTAGTTTTGTCCATAAGACTAAAACGAAGTACTTTTATAAGCTTCTCAGTCTTTTACCAATATCTGCTAATATAAAAAGATGGTTTTGATAACGCACAAAGCGTTTCGTCAAAGAATATTAACATGTTTAGGTACCCAAGTAGATGTAAGCCTATTCACAAACATAATCGCAGTAAAGCCTCAGAAGCTAAGCCGCGTACCGCACGGGCCCAATATCTGCCTTTTTATTCATACTAGATTGTCCCATTCACGGGCAGTGTGGCGTGACTTGGTCACTTTGTGGGACTCTGCTGTTGTCTGTCACGATGCGATACAGCTTGCTAGATGTGTAAAGAGAAAAGCTAGTTCGAAGCGGATACAAGTTTTAAGAAACTCGTACCCGCTAAGACAAGCTGGGTTAAAGTTTTGGTGTCCAATGTGGGGAGAAAAGTAAGAAAATATTAATAGTGCTTGATAAGAGTACCCAATTAGGGAAATAATTACAATCATCATATTTCTATAAAAAGTGCCAAGAAAATTTGGCAAAGTTGGAAGTGACTTGGCGCCCAACGTGGGAACAAAAGTAAGAAAGTATTAATATATTTAACTGTACTGTTTGATAACAGTACCTATTTGGGGAAACAATTGCAATAATCATATTTCTATAAAAAGTGACAAAGAAAACTTGGCAAAGTTGGAAGTGACTTGGCGCCCAACGTAGAAACAAAAGTAATAAGTATAATATAAGAAAGTATTAATATATTTTACTGTACTGTTTCATAACAGTAACTAATTGGGGAATCAATTGCAATAATCATATTTCCTTGACAAAGAAAACTTGGCAAAGTTGGAAGTGACTTGGCGCCCAACGTGGGAACAAAAGTAAGAAAGTATTAATATACTCTACTGCTGTTTGATAAAAGTACCTAATTGGTAAATCATTACTCAACTTCTTATCTCTTCTACATCATTACTTAATTCAATACTCATATTACAATGAAAAGTCACAAAGAAAAAAAATAAAAATTCCTTGCGTGATTTTGGTACGTAATGAACAATCTGAGTTGGCGCCCAACGTGGAAAAAAAATCCATTTGTCTGCAGTTTTACACCAATATTATGAAGACGTATCTAGAATAAAGTTGGTAGATTTTACCAAAAATAAATCTTAGTATAAGCAGATGTCATAAGTTAGCTGAAATTTTAGGAATAATTTAAAAAAAAAGTACTTTGTCTTGTTTGGGTTCCATCCAGCATCTCCACATCGTCACTCAAATGCTCCGATACAACGGGCGCGCCGGGACTTTTATACTTTCATCCGATTAGGGCCTCGTATGCTTATGAACTCTTTGTGGAAAACCGCGTTAATCGAAGCGATCACTGGCAACTGCTTAGGATACAAAGAACACATTGGGGGTTTTCTGATGCCTGTTTTGCCAAATAAAACTGGAGGAGTGCACGTACTCCGCCTACTTAAAAAAAATTACATGACGCACTGACTGATTGAGTATACATATACAGTTTATATAATATATATAATACATATTAAGACCACAGATAAAAACTACGCAAAAACAGATCCAAAGCGCATACATAGACAGTTTGATCTACCCAAAACATAAAAATAAAAGCGTATAAATCGAGTTACCAAGCCATTGTGAATAGAAATACCATTTGGTATTGTTTCTGCTTTTTTGTTTATTTCACTGAACGATGATATTTTTTATGATGTAGGTAGAAGAACGTAGATAGATAGGTACTAGTTTATGTACTTAGTAGTTAGTAAGTATGTAGCTATCTAGTCGTAAATGCACTTCCTTAAATTCCGAGTATTTTTTTACGAATAGATACGGACGAAGGTGACAAGGCGATAACTAATTAAGTTTTAAAAAAAAAACCCACTCTACTAAGTACAAATAAGCTAATTAGTAATCACTCGCAAGACCAAACAACTCTCACAAAAACAGAAGGTCCAAACCAGTAGGTAACTCAATTACACGCCCACTGTTGGCGACAAAGCGCCCTCTATCGAATTACGGGGCGTTTTGCACCCGCCATTATGCGAAGAATCGTCACAAACGAACCATTGTTAAATACACTAGGTCCTATTGTCTGCTGTTATCGTGCCACGTCGGTTTTTGCCGGCGCTCTTCCGTTGGACAGCGAGTCGTGTACAGAAGAGATACTCGACAATGTTACAATTTGCTAGCTTTTTAAAGAAGTTTTTAAAATTTAATATAATAGAATTGGTAGAGTTTTGATGCAGCAACTGTTTTGCAAACTGGTTTCATATTAAATTAATCATATTCATGTTATAAATATATATATATAGCGGGCAATGGAGAGAGCTATGCTCGGAGTTTCTTTGCGCGATAGAATCCGAAACGTGGATATTCGCCAAAGAACCAAAGTCACCGACATAGCTATTAAAATTTGTTGAAGTTGAAGTGGCAATGGGCAGGCCACATCGCTCGGAGAACCGATAACCGATGGGGAAGAAAGGTTCTTGAGTGGAGACCACGAACCGGAAGACGCAGCGTAGGTAGGCCTCCCACTAGATGGACCGACGATATAGTAAGAGTCGCTGGCATCCAGTGGATGCAAAAGGCAGGCTGTCGTTCAGTGTGGAGGTTAAAGGGGGAGGCCTATGTTCAGCAGTGGACGTCTTCTGGCTGATGATGATGATGATGATGATGTTATAAATGCGATAATGTGTTTGTTAATTTGTTTTTTGTTACTCTGTCAGCAGCAACAGAAAACCATCGACTTGGTTTTATGCATAAATATTTGGATGGCCAGAGAGTGACAAGGGAAAATTGTTATCCCGGAAAGTGTTTGGTTCAGCTAATTTTACGCAAGAGTTTTTTTGGTAATCACTGCTGCTTAAAGCAGAAAAGACGTTTGATGGGCGAGCTGACCCGGGACCGAGTAATGTCTTTCTAGTCTATTTTATGCCTTATTGCTGTCAAGGCTTATACTTTGCTTTTCTCGAACATAGCTTAGGTATCCATAGAAATATCTTGACTAGAGATGATGTATGTCGTTCCCGGTTCCATATATCAAATCTGGTTATTTATTTTTCTAACATTGTTTCAGGCCCGCCGTAGTCAAAATTAGATAACCATTCATAAATTTTACCTATAAGTGTGTAGAGTAGTCACTGCTTAATATTATTTTAAATTTTCAGTACATTATAAAATTTTGGAGTTAAATAAGAAAAAAAAAACTATGCTATATATTACGGTTCGAAAGATACAGCCGTTTAAAGTTAGGACAGACAGACAGACAGACACCGCAGACTTAGTAATAGGGTCCCGTTTTTACCCTTTGGGTACGAAACCCTAAAAATCTCCAGGCAACTTTAATAAAAATAATACAAATTCATTATAATTATAAAAATATATCTTGCGTTAGTAATTCCTGTTTATTTTTAAATATATTGTGCGAATGTGTTAGTTATCATAATAAGACTGAGATTGCCTCATAGAAGTTGCGCAATTTTAGGCAAAGTTATATCTTCATTTGCAATCGCCTAATCACAACATTCACACCCGTCATTGAGCGTCGACCTCGCGCCCTTACAAAACCTTATCGCGATATTTGTTCAGTTTTTATTTTCTTCGATATTCACTTATACAAACACTTCCATGGCATTTCCATTTTTAAATTCAACTCTATTATTTATAACACAAGGTTGAAAATGGCTTGGCTTTCATACAAAGGGTAGAAAAGCCATTGTTGCCTTTTGTAGGTACAGTCAGAGCGGAAATAAGCTTCTTTGTGTGACACTATCGTATCGTATCGTCAACCGCTTCCTTTCCAAAGATTATTATAGACGTAAGAGCAAATATAACTTATCAGGAGTCTTTGAGTTTACGGCGTTTCTGTCGATTTAAAAGGTCATGGTTACCTTTAACATTTTTTAGGTCAAATAAAAATATATTTGGAGGTTAACTAGAAAATCACGCATGAATATATCAATTAGAATGTTAAATGTCATGGATAATGTCATAAAAGATGATGGCCGTAAGGGCGAAGTATAAAGAACTTACCATCATCATAATCAGCCTATACTAGTCCACTGCTGGACAAAGGCCTATCTCAAGGCGCGTCACTCAACCCTATCTTCGGCTTTCCCTTCTTCTAGCTGCCTTGCGTATATTGTCACGCCATCTAGTCTCAGGGCGTACGTTCGCTACATTTGCCAAGTCGTAGTTTCCACTTTAGAAGACGTCTACCCCATTCTACGTAAAATAGAATTCCCAAATTCAAGGTATGAAATTCGGTAAGAATACAATGAGAGTCAATGCACAATACACCACCAAGATGCATAAAACACCCCAAAGAAGCACAATAGAACCAAAAAATTCATAATACACCTCAAAAAAGCACAATAGAACCCAAATATGCACAATACACCTCAAAGAAGCACAATAGAACCCAAAGAAGCACAATACACCTAAAAAAAGTACAAAAGAAACCAAAGATGCACAATACACCTCAAAGAAGCACAATAGAACCCAAAGAAGCACAATACACCTCAAAGAAGTACAATAGAAACCAAAGATGCACAATACATCTCAAAGAAGCACAATAGAACCCAAAGAAGCACAATACACACCAAAGAAGTACAATAGAAACTAAAGATGCACAATACACCTCAAAGATGCACAATTCACCCCAAATATGCACAATTTACTCCAAAGATGCACAATACACATTAAAGATGCACAATAGACACTAAAGATGCATAATACACACTAAAGATGCACAATACACACTACAGTGGGACGTCAGTGCAGCACTCATCGACTCGAATGAGAGCATAGTGAGAACTGGCTATCAAATGAGGCTGCCATGCTAGGCGTTTATCATCTTTGACCTCATCATCACTTAATTAACATCATCTGAGTTGTGATTAAAAACCTCTAGCCTGCCAAACAGAAAAATATGAACGATGCAATCCTGTTTTACATAAATACTTACTCTACACATAAACGCCTCGACTACTGAATAACTGAATAGTAAAACTTAAAAAATCTCGCATTCATCCAAAGTTACGTCCAAAAATATCGCGACAATGGCAACACAGGGGGTGTCATGCGCGCGGCTCCATAATGGCAATTTTTCGTATACATCGGGTGAATGCGATGAATGCTGTACGTACGTAAACGGAGTGGCGACGTGCAAATTTGAGGCCTTTGTGTCGCACTGGTGCGCGCGTGACCGGCATGATGCCGAGCCGGATTACGGATGGTGATGGAAAGTAGTGCCCGAATGAGATATGGCGACTACTGGCTATTGCTATGCTTATTTGCTGTAGAGTAACTAGCTTAGGTGTCAAAGCTTTTTGACCATAACAGGAATAGAATAGAATATCATTTATTATCATAAAGTCACATTAGTCACAATTTTTATATTAAAAATATATACTACGAATGCTTCTATTATGGACTTGTCAATTTAGTGCACAATTAAATATTTTGTAGTTAGGTATTAGCAAAGATTATTATGTATTAGTAAGACCTATTGAGTCTCGTTCAGCATACGAAAATTTAAAACATAATGAGTGTAGATCTATGCGCGTAAAAGCTCTCTAGCCCTCTAGCTTGGTCCATTGCCATTAGCGCGTATAAATACTTCATAAGTAGTACATCGATAATGTAGAACAGAATTTCGTTCATCTATAATTACTTACATAACCTTACGTGGTCTCAGAATATGTAATACTTTGGCGTAGTAACACAGTTATATGATTTAGGGTTATTTACCGTTTGGAACTCCCGATATTTCTCCGCAGCTAAACACACCATGTACACGGGTGAGCCTTCTCGTGAACACGGTGCATGTAATTGTAATTATTTAATTCCTTTTCATAGATACAAAATACCTTTTTCTAACTGATGTTTAGCGCTATTCTCTTAATCGGATCAATTTTCTCTCAAACAAAGTCAAAGAGCTATCTGTATCTAGTGTGTAGGATCACAAATATTATTATGTTGTTATGTAAAGGCAAGAAAAGGCTACCATGTATGATTTGTTAAAAATAAGAGGTCTAGTGAATAATATAATTAAATGTTATACGCATACTGAAGAAATTATTTATATCGGTTTATAATGTTCCGATATATAAAGGTTTAAAATTTTTGGACAGATTACGAAGGTATGCTCTCTCAATTTTCCGCAAAGCGAATCTCGGTATGGAATTCGACGGTGTACTTGTAAGTGACATTTATAAATATAGACGCTCTCTGCTTAGCAAAACAGTAAAACAAAATAAATAAGAATCGGGACATTTCTGCACACACGTTCATCTGAGCCCAAACTAAGCAAAGCTTAGCCAGGGTCTGATATAATTATATAAATAATATATATATATTTTATGCTTATATATCTTAGCTAATTTAAAACACATTTTAATTTTGTTCTCGGTGATCGGCCTTGTTACAATTACCAGTAGCCTATTGCTATTGTGTAACTTGCCATCGCTATTTCCAGTACGTAATAGCGCCTCGCTTTCAATCATAGCGATTTCTGTAGTCAGTGTCGGGTTATTTGTTTGCGCCGCCCGCCCCGAGCGGCCGCGATGCCGCCGGAATCTGAATCGGGGGTCCGGGTTCGATTCCCGATTACTTTTGTGCCGCTCGCGCTGTTTGATTGGAGGAAATGGTAAAAATGTTACATGCAAAGGGTTAGTTTTGAGGTTGGTTAGATATAAGAAGTTTGGCTTTGATATAACTTTTTTGTAGAAAATATAATTAGAAATTACGTTTTATGGAGTTATACGGAGTGTATGTAATTAAATATCTTTTTTTTATATTGTTTGCCAATAAAATATTCTATTTATAATTTTTTATAGAACTATTTATTCCTTAATTTTTTATAATCGTAATTACAAAAGGCGAAAGTGATATGCCAGGTGTCACAGATTATAAATAAATTAATAAACGTTTGATAAACTACCATTCTATTAAGTACTATTTATTATTTCCTAGGACATAATAAACCCTGCCATTAGGTTTTATAATGTTCTTGTTTTTTTTTATAAATAATGGGCTTGCCTTTGACCACCATTGATTATTTGCAAACGATTTGACTAAATCTTAAATTAACTTTATCATACTATAATAACCTCTATGCTGATTGAGAAAAAGTCAAGGTCTTTAGATACATAATATGCTTACAAAGCTTTTTGACGTCCCTATTTCTTAAACCTCTTTAGATCTAAGATTGTTGTTGGGTCTAAAATAAGATTAATAATACTCCTTTTTATGCTACAGACGATAGAAGATTCATAAAAAAAAATAGTGAAAAGGCAAAGAAAAAAAATTATTGAAATGGCCGTGTTTATGCTTGAGAATTTAATTTTTATTTCACAGACCAAATCCTCAATCCAAAAGAAACAGTATGTCTACTGCCCAATACAACGACCACGAGCCAACGGCTAACTGCTTACGTGGTATCAAACTAGCATTAAAACCGCGGAGTTCGGAAAATCACGCGAATGTGAACCTTAACGCGCCCAGATACGGTTAGATTTTTTCATCACCTAAACAGGATTGCTTTAAACAGCTAGCCGTAAGGCCCCAGTAGCATCAGATCGGGGCACAATATATCTTTTTCTTCTGCTGCTTTAGCGCTATTCTCCAAATCGGATCCATGTTCTCTCAAACAGAGTCAAAAAGCCATCATCCGTATCGAGTGGTATAATCCGCCATCAACGGTCACTGCATCAAATGGTCGGGTAAAGCCATAGGAAAGCCAGCTTGCGACGGTAACTACCCACAGCATTGTCGAACTGTTCGCCTGATTTACATATTCAGTGGAGCCTTTAGTAATGTATGGAATTTTGGACGAACAGGGATATTTATCTATCATGATAGTGATTGAATACAATGACAAGCATTATCATGTTGTGACGTCAGACTAATAAAGTTAGTTTTTAGGGTTCCGTACACAAAGGGTAAAAACAGGACCCTATTACC
The DNA here is from genome assembly GCA_914767915.1 of Agriopis aurantiaria. NCBI lineage: Eukaryota > Metazoa > Arthropoda > Insecta > Lepidoptera > Geometridae > Agriopis > Agriopis aurantiaria. The sequence continues at coordinate 18,712,066 of OU611982.1, read as the reverse complement.
AAGCCTACGATGTCTGTCTGTCTGTCCGTCTATCCTACCAATTAACGGCTGTATATTTCGAACCGTAATAGATAGGCAGTTGAAATGTTAAAAAAATATTTAATATAACGGTGGATTAAGTAATAAACAATAAAAAAGTCAAAATGTAAAAACGAAAGGGGGGGGGGGGGGGGGGGGGTCTCTGTACAACAAACGTGTTTTAAAAGTATTTTTGTATTAGCTCTAATGTAAAAAACGGTATTTATATCACGAAAGTATCATCATCAGCCAGAACACGTCCACTGCTGAACATAGGCCTCCCCCTTTAACCTCCACACTGAACGACAGCCTGCTTTTGCATCCACTGGATGCCAGCGACTCGCACTATGTCGTCGGTCCATCTAGTGGGAGGCGTACCTACGTTGCTTCTTCCGGTTCGTGGTCTCCATTCAAGAACCTTTCTTCCCCAATCGGTTATCGGTTCTTCGAGCGATGTGGCCTGCCCATTGCCACTTCAACTTGCAAATTTTAACAGCTATGTCGGTGACTCTGGTTCTTTGGCGAATATCCACGTTTCGGATTCTATCGCGCAAAGAAACTCCGAACATAGCTCTCTCCATTGCCCGCTGTGTGACTCTGAGTTTTTCCAAAAGGCCAACAGTTAAGGACCACGTCTCAGTACCATAAAAGTATAAAAGTACATAAGTATAAAAGTTACTAATATCTTTTGAACACAATTTTAAATACAGAAGGATGTTTGTTACTTCAAAATGGTTATTGCACAGTGACGATTCCTTTGCTCTTTTTAGGTAGAATATTTTCCGCCAGTTAAAAAAAAGTAATAAAACAACTGCAGTTTTGCCAGCCAGTGCAAGTTATACTACCAAATTAAACCTCATCTAATCTCGCATAATTCGAATCTGTCCGTCTGCCCGCGGGCAGATTGCAATCACGTCCGGGGCGCATTTTTACGTCACTCCGTCTTTTCTATTTTTACGTCACTTGGTCTCTTTTTCCAATCTCAGCTTAACTGTGTTTGAGTAACAAGTTTCTGACGACAGGTTGAGCTCTCTGTGTGTATAAGTTTCCTTTTTGTGACACTAGTTAAAGTTTAAAATTCTTTTAAAGTTATATGATTATTTACCGTGGTAAGGTGTGGAATGAGCTCCCGATATTTCGGCGCAGTTACATGCACCATGTTCACGGGAAGACTAAGTAAATAGCATATAACTTTAGAGAACAACCGTGATAGTGTAAAAAAAAATCTTTTTACCCAATAACTATGTGATTTTAAGGCAGCCAGGTTTCAATGCATCTTGAACACTGTAGCAACTTAGAACAAGGGCGTGCTTGTAAGAGCCGGGTGCATATGAGTAGGTTGTATTTGTGGGCTTTCTCTAATTGCGCAAATTAGATACACTGTGGTAAGACGCATAATTATTCTAGGTGAGGGGTGTTGTTTTATTTGACTTATTTTGTCATTTGACATCGGGCGTTATGTGTTTGAAAAATGCCTAACTTGTCATAAAATTGTGTCAAAATTAAGTCTTGTATGTTTGTTAGCCTATAGGCTAATGAATTGAAGTTTTAAAACAAACCAAAATAACCTTAAGTGCTTAGTTGTTTACAATCAAAGACTTTCTACCTAGTCTGTGTTTACAATACTATAACATAAATAATTAAACATTACTATGCGTAGCACTTCGTAGTACCGCTACGATGTAGCACTTTTTTTTTCCGTTATTTATTTACTAGACTTCATAATGCTCAGTGTACCTCTAGCAGCCTATCTCTATGGTTATTGATTGTGAACCAAACGAATAACCCGAAAACACTACAATATCAATTCAACAGTTGGTCCAGTCCTTATGAGTTTGGGGGTGTGGGTTCGATTCCCACCAAGGACAAACATTTGTGTTTGTTCTATATCTGGGTGTTAATATCTATTTCAGACTATTCCTATGTATTTAAAACTATATATGTATGTATATCAGTGTCTGGCAGCCATATCACAAGCTTTGCTTAGTTTGCGGTCAGATTACCGTGTGTGCAAAAATGTCTTGAATATTTATTTATTTGTCTTTATTTCTTTCAACAAACAATTCAAAACTGATTTCTGTTTCATTACACCACACTCAATGCAACAAAGAACTTATTGATCTCAAAAATATACGGACGCTTTCCCGATACATTTTTTTAAACAGAAAACAATAAACGCTTATCAAAACGCCCCCAGAATAAAGTCTTCCCCCAAAGGAGATAAAATAGCGATAATTTCGATACAAATCAGGGTGTTAAGTGATCGGTGGATTTACTGCGACGGAGCGCCGCAATTAGCTGGTAAAGGGTGTTTGGGCGTGGGGTGGCGTCGGATGGGGTGTGAGGCTGACTGGAGTCAGGTTTTTTAAAGATGTGTCGTATTTTATCTGTGGCTCGTGTGATTTTGATGATGATAATCATGTTAAATTTGAATAATTTGTCCATACCTAATTATACCGTAAATAATCTTATTTATAAACATCTTAGTCCCAAGGTAGTTTTTTCAGTGGAGTGCTCAGAAATTAGTATTTGTTAGGATCAGATTCATTTCAAGGGACCCGAACCCGCCTGCAACCATCTTCCATAGCCTTCCTCATTCTAATGCTGGGTACCTATCTCTTGCTTTGCGGTCCTGTGCTAATTGATTCCAGGTTCGACCCGTAATGGTGACAATATCGTCGACCCATGTTACAGTTGGACGACCAACGCTCCGCTTACCTTGTCTCGGCAACCACTCTGTCAAACCTTACTCTACCTACTTGTAATATTATTACCTTTTTAGAGTTCCGTACCCATAGGATAAAAACGGGACCCTATTACTAAGCCTACGATGTCTGTCTGTCTCTCCTACCTATTGACGGTTATATCTTTCGAACCGTAATAGATAGCCAACTGAAATTTTCACAAAAAGTTATAGCCAAAGAGGGGCCCATACAACAAACGTATTTTTTTACGTATTTTTGTATTAGCTCTAATGTAAAAATGGTAATACTTGCAAGCGTCACACGTGGCATGATTATAGTCATAGATAAACATATATAGTACACACTCGAAAGTATAACAAAAAATAATAAATAATGGCCAAATACGAGTTCGTGACAAGTTTCTATTCATTACCAAGTTATAACTGGTGATTTCGTTATTGAATTTTGTGGTGGTACAGAACCCTCAGTGCGCGAGCCTGACCCGCACTTGGCCGTTTTTTTTACATTATCTAAATACTTTTTAATTCTTGTTCAGCATCATATCATTTTACTAAATTTGTTTGTGGAACTCTAAAAAAACTGACACCTAGGTATATCTCCGCAAACCCGCGACCGATCGATTTTGCTCATTATTAGAACTTACAAATTATTTTCAAGTGAACTACTTGCCTACGAAGATCAGATCAACACCACGCAAGTCATCGTCGAACAAACATACATAGAAACACCGACTTGTCCCATTAAAATATGAGACCTCTCTTAACTCGATCAATGAGAGAAGGACACACATATCACATCAATAGTAAAAGTGAACGAGACAGAAATAACCTAATGTTTTTTTAATTTCTTATGGAAACTACTGGATTCATACCCACGCATATTAGCAGCAGCTGTAACACAGTCTTCCAAGAACAGCTGATTACGAGACACCTACAGAAAGGTACGTATACTGTTAAAGAATTGTTAATTTTAGTCATGGTAAAAAGTTAGGTTAATATTGTTAAATTATAAATATTGGTGGATAAATGATTTGAATTGAATATTACTAGAGAAGCGTAAATAATTTTACTAGTTTACATGTCACCAGCATGTTATAATGCGTCTTCAGAAGTTACTTATGGGTCATAGACAATCACTATCTCTTAGCTGACAATGAATCCATACTTCATCTATGGTACCAGTCTTGGGATACTTAAGAGCCCAACACCCTCTAGCCCATCCATCATCTAACAAACTGGAGCGTTTGACACATAAACTGACATTATTGTCCTTTTATTAGATAGTTAATTGTGCGATAAGTCAAACTGCTATGGGTCGTAATTTCTGGATTTAAGGGATTTGTATGGGCGTTTTGAATGCGCAGTATAAATTAGCAATTAAATTGTTTAGGTATTTTTTATGTTTTTTTACGGCTCAAAAGTTTGGAAAATCTCATCTTTTTAATTTGTTACCTCCTATTTACAAAAGTAGTTTTTGGAACTCTCGGAGGGAAAGATTGAGAGTGAATTTTGTAAATTACTCATAAAACAATATCTAAAGTTATGGTTTGCTCATTTCATATTTGTCTTGACAATTACAGCTTTATAAATATTCATAAAAAAATTGTATCTGAATTAAATCTGATTTTAGGATTATTTCCGAAATTTTGTATTTATGTTTGGGTATTTTTGTTACATATTACAGAAAATAATACGGAAACGTCAGTTTTAAAAGGCATATGATAAGTAAGAAAAAAATACTGCTTAAAAGACTTTGGCTCAAACATAATCTACACGGATATTGTATTAAATAAAGTCCCTATTCATATAAATAAGCTGCCCCAATAATGAAGTCCAATTCTTTGTCTCCATCTAAAACAACATGATTTCTTCGACATCTGCGCCCCTTTGTTACCTCTCAAGTGTTTATTCGCGATAATCGAGTGTTACAGATTAAATTCTGCTACCCCCTATACCCCCCCACTCTTGAACCGCCCCTGTCTTTAAAGAAACACTCGCATCGCTGACTTCTCGAGAGCTGTTGAAAAATGTAGGGGTGAAACAACACATGTCTACTTTAATATTATTTTAATCTTAGTTATGAATAGGTGATTACTTTCAAAAGATATTTTTTTATTGTGCAAGTATAGGTTCGTTTTCTTCAACAGGATTCACCTTCTATTTCATTGTCTTAAAATATGTGCTTTTTACATATTTACCATGTTTATAGTTAGCATGGTATGTTGTGGAAGGATCTCCCGATATCGCAGTTACATGCACCATGTTCACGGGAAGACTGAAGGATGCGGGTGGTTGGTTATGCCAAAGTTATGTGCAGACAAAACAATCTACCCTCTTTGTTAGTATGCTCTTTTATCTGAGTTTTATATTTTTTTGTTACTTTGTTTACTACGTTTCACTTGCTATCCTATAGGACTCGTACTTTTTCTGGATAAAAATAGCTTATGTTTTATTCTACGATATAAGGTACATCTGTACCAAATTTTATCCAAATTCGTTCAGCCGATACGGAGTTGATTGCGGACAAACACACTTACACCCGTTTTTCGATTTATAAAGTTAGTGTGATTGTATTTTTTTTATTTATTTTTTACCTTATTGCAGCCTACTTTTCTTAAGTAAATAAAATGACACATCCTTTTAATTCCTTTTATTTCATTCAAATATTAACTGAAAGTTTTAAAAGTAAGTGCTTTAACAAAAACTAACAAAACTTATGAACAACAACAACAAACATAATTCAGTTCAACAATAAATTCGTACTTTTACAACGTACAAACTAACAATCCTTATGCTTACTTTTTACATTAAGTGACATAACATCCAAATTGTGAGACCACTGTTGGTTAAAAAAACCAGTGGGATCCTACGGAAAATTTAGTGAGTCGACCATTTAACCTAAACTAACAAAACAAACAAACTTAATTACTTGTCATAATCTGCTCTCCCAAGTTTTTTAAAAATATTTTATAATACATATATAGTTTTATCTCGCCTGTGATCTACCATGGAACAAGCAAAAACAAAAAAAAATAAAAAAACTCGCTGTGTTGGTACGAGCTATAGCGCCAAAAGAATTACGATAATTTTTATCGGGTGCTTATTTATTTTGAATTCGATTATTTTTCAGAATTTGCGGCATGTTCTTCATTATGTAAAACTGTAAAATATACTTTTTAAGTTCTGTCAGGTTACAATAAAATTGTGTGAAAAACAGGGTTTGAATTTGAATTCATAATATTATATTTACTGGAATGGTTGTACATATTTTTTATTTATAATAAAGATTATGCACCACGAAGATGGTTTCAAATAATAGTTTAGTTTAAGTATGCCCAATAAGAAATAAAATATAACATAAAAATAAAACTGGTATAAGGCAACATGCGCTTTCCTTATACCAGTTATTGAAAATAAGACTAAATAAATAACTATAAACATGAAATTGTAATAACAAGAATATTGCAATAATTATTATCTATACCTATCTCTACTTCTAGGTGCCAGTTTTAAAAGTCTATAATAGTTTGATACAAGTGCACGTCGCTTAGTACATACCTTATCGATGTACGTTAGTAAAAAGTTTTATGTTATATTTGTGAATTCGTAGATAGTTTTCTTTTATATAGAACTTAGAATAACTACTCAGAGAAGGTAGGTTTCCAAACAACGCCTTCTCAAAACGTAAGCTACAAATTCGCTTTGTAGCTTACGTTTCGATTGGTATTTTAAACAATTTAAGCAAGCAAATTAATGGATTACCTGTGGAATGTCACACCATAACTCTTATGCTGCTTTTCTGATTTGTTGTGGTACGATTTCACCGCGCAAATTGTCATAGTAAATTTTTTAATTTTTTTTTGGAGCCATATATGGCACCATTTGAATGGCTTAAATTTTGCGAATGTACTTGGTTTCTTTGTGTAGTTATTTTAAGATATAGAATCAATATTAATATTTTTCAAAGCAAATATAAATATATTTCCAACTTAAGTAAATAGTATTGTTACAGTTATATTATTACCGGGATATCGGGAGCTCCTTCCATAACTTTATCACGGTTAATATCCCGTTAGTAATCATATAATTGTAGTGAGCAACTGTCATATAAGTTTAAAACAGGGTTAAATGTTTTTTTAAATAACATAAATGTTTTATTTATATTACACGGGAATTACTCACGTAAGATTAAGCCGGCTTACGTGAGTAATTCCCGTGTAATATAAATAAAATGTGTGAAAACCACGTCAGTTTCTATAATAAAACATAAATGTTATTATGTAGGTATATTAAATAATATTTTTTTATAACAGTGAGTAACTAATCGGACTGTAGATATTTTCATAGTGAAACAGGTTGACCAGTAAGCTTAGTCCCAGATTTGATAGTTTTCGAAAACTTTTTTCGTTTACGTATTGTTCCATACATTTTAGTAAAGCGCCTCCAGCGGAAACGCGGAGGAACTAAAATCTGTAGTATTCGGCGGTATAGATTGCTTCACTCTAATACGAAAAAAGTTTTCGAATACCTTTCAGCCCAGCAATGTATGGAACAATAAGTAAACGAAAAAAGTTTGCGAACACTATCAAAACTTTTACTAACGGTACTGAATCTCATGCCATATAAATAAATGACTTTGACTTGTTAAACGATGTGTTAAGACCATGATACCTGTTAAGACCATAGATTTTATATATTTTTAAAGCTATGAGATTCAGACGACCTACGAGTATTTAATTTGTTTAGTTATAGTGGTACAATTATACAGGGTTTCTGGCAGTACATCAAAACAAACAACTTTTGTACTACGGTTTGTACAAATTCGCGGAAAAATAATCAGCTGTTTCATATATTTTAATGGGAGTGAACGATTTTTCTTGCATGGAGTAGCTTTTTTTTCATCGCAAATTTCGAATAGTTAAAAGTTTTTTGTTTTGGTGTACTGAGGCCGCCCTTGAGAGGATGCTAACTGATTACCAGTAAAATAACCCTGTATAGTGAAAATAACAGAGCTACAAAGTTCCACGTACTTACCTGTAATTTTGACATGTGTCTAAGGGAATTAATTCTATGATATGTAATCTATTCAAAAAGATGTGCACCCCAATTGTATAATACATATTGCACAACTATTGCACACAAACCTCTCTTAATTGTATATTTACACGATCTTTCATGAAGCAATGATATTTTATCATCGAACACGTCTCACTGCTACCAAAAATAAATGTCATTAGAAACCACTGATTCTACTTTTTAATTCAGTCTTGCACAAGTGCACATTATAATATCCACGAATCACTTATCTTATTTTCGCACTTTGTCCAAACTACGTCACTAAAATAACGTCTTACATTTCGACGTAGGTTGCAACTGTCGTCATACCACTAGTGATGTCCAATTGTCTTAACACTAGTTTAACCCAACCGTCTTAGCACTAGTGTTGTTCAACTGTCTTAGCACTAGTTTAACCCAACCGTCTCTACCACCGTCACTAGTGTTGTCCAACCGTCACAGTACTGATGGTCCCACATATTTAAACACTGTCCGGAGTGCTCGCCTCCCGATCCTGCGCGGAGGTGGAAGCGTGCTCCCAGTGGGCCCAGGGCCGCGCCGGGAGCGCGACCGGCCTTCATATGACGTGCTGCGGGGGCTCCTCATCGCTTTTCATCAGGACGTACGCCACGGGACGCTTCACGTCTGGAGGTGGGGAGGGTGTGCGGCGCGGGGGGCAGCCACACGGAGAGAGGGCGCTGTTGTAAAGTGCACTGCTGTACAATGCTCCGCCATAGAGCGCCTGTGAAAAGGAAGGCGGGATAAGAAGCTGTCTTAAAGTCACATTTTTGTAAGGATGTGAAAACAGTTAAGTAAAAAAAGAATTCCGTTTCATATACAAGAATAGAAAGAGTATTCTTTCTTGTTTCCTTTTAAGAGGATTTTTGATTATATTTTATTTTTTGTGGGGCAATTGCCTTTATTAACTAAACAAAATACAAGCTAATACTAACACTACAAATACAGTTAGACTGCCCATAGACCGTTGAAGGTCTAAAGACAATCCAAATGCTCAAGTCTACTACCAGTTTGCAGCATACCCAGCATGCTGGCGGCATTACCACGCTGCATGGCAATAATTATGCGTTGAGCCAGAAACACGCCAGCATTTTGGTCACTCGTCGCATTAACAAGCCTTAAATAACAGGGTTGCGTTTCACCACCATCTCGCCTGATGTTAAGCGATGATGCTACCAAGAAGGTTACTTCGAGGAGGTATATAACACGGGGGAAATCATGGGGCACAGCTAGCATTAATATATAAGAGGCCTTTCTTAAAGTACGCAGCTTAGCTTAATCTCTTTTTAGTTTCCAGTCACTGCAATCCACAGAAAATATTTTTTTTGTTTAAATTAGAACGGCTGTCAAGTCATTTTTGTAAGAAATTTCTTGTAGCCAGTTGCTCCAATATAAACGAAACGTCAGCCATTCGAAATCAGTTAGCAACAGTGATGCGGACAAAGAACTTTGAGACCTAGCGCAAAAAGGTAAGGTCCAAGTTCTTTGGATGCGGAGTTCGACGCGTTGATCTGAATGAGAATGTTCAATCAAGGTTCTGTCATAATGCCTGGTAACAGATTTTCCTTCTCATTTCCGTTCTATTTACTTCTCTTTTCTGTGCTGCAATCTGGTCACTGGAGTTCCTTAATATTATGTATATAATTTATTTCAGAAACGTAGGTACATACATTCACAGTCATTACCTGTAGATGAGCCAGCTCAGCTGCCAGCTTCCCATCATCAGACGGGATCTTCGCAAACGGGTAGAACGGGTACGGCAGCGGCGGGAACAGCGCCCTACTCAGGTCAGGCTTGTCGTGGATCAGGTGGTGAGGCATGGGCATCTGCGACATCGGGTGGGGAACATTCGGTGCTACCAGTCGAGGCACTGGCGCCATTAGGCTGCCGATGCCGAAGCCGAATTTAGGCTCCTTCTTGATAAGCGCTTTTGGCTTCCGTCGAGGTCTGTACTTGTAGTCTGGGTGTTCTTTCATGTGCAGCGCCCTGGAATAGGAGGCCCATTTGAATGGAGTTGCTTTTTATGTAGGAGATTAGATAGTTGGAGATCAGTGCTCAGTTGGACCAATGCACGAGTTCAAGGCGAGTTGTGGAAAGAGCTATGCTCAGCGTTTCTTTGAGAGATCGTATTCAGAACGAAGTTATTCTCCAGAAAATCAGTCACCGCTGTAGCCAGCCCCTCAGCCTGCTAGCAAACTGAAGCGGCTGTGGGGTAGGGTGAGGCGCTTTGTCCACTCTGGCTGGCCTGGCTTGCCCTGGCATGACATCTATAGGAGACCAATTTTTTCAAATTTACTCCATTTCACACTCATGGAATAGTTTTCCTGCCTTTCGTTCATATTCATTGTATTTATAGAGCCTAAAGCATGAATGTGTTGTAGAAGCCTACTTTTTGGGATTTCCCAAAAAGCAAGCAATGATTACAACAGCGAATTATTTTCGCTGGATTACAATGATTACACCAAACTTAATTACGGTCAACGACAGAAAGCCAGCACGTCGACTTGTGTATGATGAGTGTGCATAGAAAAATGCATTTAGATGCGGAAAAATATTTGAACATGAAATATTGACAAGATTTAGCCAGCGTGGGCTAGTTTTAAGAAAGTTTTAATGTCAGGATATAGGTGCCTAAATGATTATTGCTTAAATATAAAAAAATATCGGTAACTACTCAGATTTTTAGTTTTTGCCCCACCCTAAATTAAAACCTGGCAACAATATATAGCAGTGATGTCTATCACAGATGATCTGAATCTAGGGGAGCCGATTCAGAAGGGTAAGCGATGTTCTAGCACGTGTTTATTTTGTCTCAATCATTTAGTTATTTAATAAAATGGCAGTGCCGGTTAACGCCTATGGAAGAAAGGCTTCATAAATGCTATCATATGCTACGCTATAAAACACCTACAAGTTGGCAAAAAATTGCTTTCTAACTTCCCTTGTCATTCAATAATACACTATTCGTACAGATACGATATAACTTACTCAATAACCACAGTGTCCACTCATATCAAAATTGATATCGATGTTTACCGAATTCGATTAACTAACGCCGAAGGAAAACATCGCACCAAAAACGTTATCGATAAAAAACGGGGAGATACAGTTTTTTCTCGACCAAGATATTGTGTTTTCCTTCGACGTTATCGTATTTATTTGGACGGTAAATAGTAATGAACGAATTGATAGTGTCCCGCCCGGTCATCGAACTCGATGTTTTTGTGTTTCCGAGAAGTTGAATGGTATTTCCTAAATTGGTGACAATGGGTCGTTGATCACGAACGGGCGGCTAATTTACCTTCGTATGAAATACTTCGGTGAGACTTGATTAGTCATATAGATGTGTGTAAGGGTAAGAAGATATGGGTTTTCATAGAAGAAAGCTCTTTCGACGAATGCATAATGCATAATGCATATCTACCTTATTTAAAGTCATCATAATCAGCTTTTTAACAGTCCACTGCTGGACTTTTACCCTACCCCAAAAGGGTGATTTGGCCATATCCACCACGCTGGCCCAGTGCGGGTTGGTGGATTCACAAACGCCATTGAATTCCTTCTCCATAAGTATGCAGGTTTCCTCACGATGTTTTCCTTCACCGAAAAGCCAGTGGTATGAAAATCCGTACATAAGCTCCAAAGAGCTCATTGGTACGGGCCCAGGATTTGTACCTGCGATCTCACGCTTTCAAGTCTAGTGGTCTGCCAAATGGGCTACCACGGCTTTTAAAAGTATTAGGGGGTAATTCAGACCAATGAAAGTTTTAGTAAAGTGTGTATATTAGTATAATATTAGCAAAACGCTAAATGTATCATTATTATTTAGTTCAGCATCATCATCATCAGCCAGTAGACGTCCACTGCTGAACATAGAACTCCACACTGAACGACAGCCTGCCATCTGCATCTACTGCAACTCTCATGATGCAAACACGCGTGTCAGCATAGAAATATGTCCGTAATTTTCGATAATCGTTTATTGCATTTTGGTCTTTCAAGCCTAGCAAACTTTATCTCTTACTTTACATGCAACATTAAAATAGTGTTTTCATAGTTTTAAATTATTAAGTAAACATCCGTTTTGACTAACTATGCAATTCGGGTTACTTACCCGTATATTTGGTTCTTGTTTTAAACACACGATTACAAAATGAATTTAAAAAAAAGGATTTCATTAAAAAATACCATACTTGGCAAACAAGCAGACTGCCGCTTGACGGTAAGCAGTCACCGTCGCCTATGGATACTTGTAACACCAGAAGCATCACAAATACGTTGTCGACCCTTAAGGACTCTATTAACTCGCCTTTTAAAGAACCCCATGATGTAGCCTCTCGGAAACACCACTTTAGGTAGCTCATTCCACATTTTGCAGGTGTGAAGCAAGAAAGATCGTGTGAATCACACAGTGTGCGATTACCACTATATAATAATACGGGGAAGTTAGAAGCGCTTCCAATTTGAAAGGAGAATTATAAAACAAAACAAACTCGCGATTGTTGTGGATCATCGCATTCAACAAACAGCGATTGAAAACCTCAGCACTGACCCGTCCACCACTCGAGTAATTACAATCGTCTCGCTGACAATCGCGCGATTCTATCACAAAGCGCATAATCGAACGCAGTGTCAAATTTACCCCAACACTAACAGTAATAACTACCCTCACATGCGAACTGAAATAAACTCTACGAAGAGTTATTACGGCTGATGTTTCGTTGGGAAGTTCTGGTGGATAGTGATGCGGTATAGAATGATAGTCGATTGTGCCCGCACAATGCAATAATCCGCGCATTGTTGAGTGTACATTGTTGTTTTAAGGGCGGACGGCAGGCGCGACAATTGCACACTTTATTGCATAAATAATAATGTTATATCACGCTAGCGAGCCGTTGTGGCTGTTTGTTTAAAGCATTGAGAGGACAGATTCAATTCTCCATTGTTTAATTATGATGGCGGCAGATAGATTCCAACTATGAAGACCAAAGTATTAATGATATTTTAATTATTGCCATTGTACCGACAACTTAATTCTATTAAGTATTTTTTAAACTAAATAATATTTAAGTTAGATTGTAACAACATACACAAACAAAAATATTAAGGGGTATTATTACGACGGGTCCGCTAGCAGAGAACCAGAGTCGGTGGTCGTGGCTGTTGGACGTCTTAAGGTCACAAGTATTTACTTGCAATGGTTTCTTCTGGGCAAGAGTGCTCCATTTTTTTTATCGTAGACCGCATCCTTGCTTAAAATCAGACGAGGAAGTGGTCAAATGGAATCCTATAAAATAAAAAAAAAATAGTGAGTAACCTCCTAACCATTAACGCTATGTCCAGGATGATCACCGCTGCATATGACTTATAAAATTATTATTTGTTAATTTGCTAGCTGAATACGTCGAATAATAAATATAAATTTAACTCGTATTTATATTTAAATAAATAATATTAATGTTATATTTACACAACGAGCTATGCTCGGAGTTTCTTTGCGCGATAGAATCCGAAACGTGGATATTCGCGAAAGAACCAGAGTCACTGACATAAATGTTAAAATTTGCAAGTTGAAGTGGCAATGGGCAGGCCACATCGCTCGAAGAACCGATGACCGATGGAGAAGAAAGGTTCTTGAGTGGAGACCACGAACCGGAAGACGCAGCGTAGGTAGGCCTCCCACTAGATGGACCTACGACATAGTGAGAGTCGCTGGCATCCAGTGGATGCAAAAGGCAGGCTGTCGTGTGGAGGTTAAAGGGGGAGGCCTATGTTCAGCAGTGGACATCTTCTGGATGATGATGATGAACGTTATATTTTATATGTCATCTCTATATTTTATATGATAGTACGCCTACTAATAAATCCAAAATATTTGGTATTCACCAATAACTAAACTAATATCTATTCAAATAACCCACCCCTAACTGTTCCCGGTGCAAAGGTACCCAAAACACTCGCTGCGTTACCGCGTTGGATGGCAATGGCCAACCTTTGCACCAGGAACGAGCCGGAGCGGGAGTCAGCACACTTTACTTTGAGCCTACTAATTAGACAAAACATGATACAAAGTGACTAATATTATTTAACACCTATTGTGCATGCGCTCATATACAAAATATGTAGAAGTCAGTTTTTTTAATTGATAATTACTTTTGTACTAACTCTCTGGGTGGAGCACCCGAAGTACAGTTCTCACTGCAAATAAAAACGTACGATCAAAAAGACGAACCTTTTATCAGGAACTAAATTCAAAACTTCCTTTCACACACACAATACTAGCGCACAAGTGTGCGTTTTGGGCAGACCGTTACTCTAAAGCACATACATACGATTATATCGAATAATCAAATAAAGACGATAAAAAGTAAGTACGAATGCAAACATGGGAGCGTCTTCGACCATTGTTGACCGATAACGTGAACAGGGAACTGGACAAATAACAGAATTGAGACATATTATATGGATACATTGGATGATATTAAATTGAAGAAATCATCGAGGCAATGACTCATTTTTTATATATTTTTTAATGGGATTAGTGCTTTTTTTTAACTAAACAAAATACAAGCTAACACTAACACTACAAAGACAGTTAGACTGCCCATAGACCGTTGAAGGTCTAATGACAATCCAAATGCTCAAGTCTACTATCTGTTGGCAGCGTACCCAGCGTGGTGGCGGCATTACCTCGTTGAATGACAATGTTTATGCGTTGAACGCCAGCATTTTAGTCTCGCCTCGCATTAAATATTTGTATTTACAAGTAACAGACATGCTGTCTGCATATGCGCTTAATAGGGTTTTAGACAGTTGTTTGATTAGTAAAAAATATAATGCAAAAAAAAAAAACTTATTACATTAAAGAAACTATTTAAATAAGATGATAAAGTTATGAGATAAACGCATTTACAGTTTGAGGTTGTTTAAATTCAAAATTATTTTATTCAGTAATCGGTACATTTCTATTTAATATCGCACTAATGCCCAAACTAGGTGTAGAAACACCTGTATCTTGGGGATTAGTCCTTCCGTTTATAAATCAATTGATTGTTTATTTGTTTAGTAAACTTCGTCATTGTTACTGTTTTATTAGGAATTAGGAAGGGATGCTCTGCCCTTTTCCCGCAAAGTTATTCTCAGTATGGAGTTTGAATGGCGTATTTACCAGTACTGCACCAATGACTTATTTAGTATCGATAATTATATAGGTGCAATGTTTAGGCACATATCTCGCAGAACAGATGGCCGATGGGGCCGAAAGGTTCTCGAATGGAGACGACGGACCGGTAAGTGCAGCGTAGGACGTCCACTCACAAGATGGACAGACAACCTAAAAGAGACCGCAGGGAAACGCTGGATGCAGGCCGCTTCAAACCGGCCCTTTTGGAGATCGCATGTCAGCTGCTATGTCAGCAGTGAACGTCCAATGGCTGAAATGATGATGATGATTAATGTTTGGTCCGATTAATTTTGAACTTAACCAATTAGGTAATAAAATAAAATGGGTTAGGAAGTAAAGCGCTACCGTGTTTCGGACAGAAAACTATAATGTTAGGTATAACGCAGTTTCTTATAAAAAACATAACAGTCATCAAGCCACTTATTAGAATAAGATAGAAGGGACAACGTCTTGTAATTTGATAATAGTTGCCTTTGTTTCATACAAAAGACATCAACGCAGTGCTCATTAATTACATCATTGCATAATAATGGATGTTTATTGATAAATAGTAAATAGTTTTCGAAGGAATGTAAGTAATCTATTTCATACGAGAAGTAGAGTTAAGGTTATATTACGAGTAGAAATAGGTTTTGTCTACCTAGCTAAACAATTTCACTTCCAATTCACAGGAACCTAAAAATTTATTATTTTAGCACAAAATACAATGGTCGTGTGGAACCAACGTAAAAAAATAGAAACCGCAAGATATATAGAGATAAAAAATAGAAAGTATATCGATTTTTTTATATCTATCAAGTGTGGTTTTTGTTATATTATAAAACTACTTTACAATATAGCTTTCGAAACTTGTGAAAAATTGCACTTTCGATATTTTGGCAGTGGCGGGATATATGGTATGAAGCTACAAGTAGCCGACTTGTCGGACCTGCCGCGCGATAGACAGAGATATTGCGATAAGTGTTACATGATAGACAGAGAGGTAACTTCTAGGTAAATGAAACTGTAGGTAGTTAGCGCTCACACGTCCTGAATCGCACTTTATTGTGTAGTAGCAAGAGTCGCTACTTATTTAAATGATTTTGCGGAGTGAATTTTCTGTATTTATACTAATATGTCTACTGTGGCATAGATTAACTTTACAAACCAATAGGTACATACAGAGGAAATGATAAAAAAAATCCTTAACATTTTGTTTACATTTACACTTACAGATATCCTTCAAAGTATGGCCTTTTCCAATAAAACCATTGTGAAAAACCAACAATGATACTCAAATGCACTTCGAGCGACAATATCACAACGAATTCCATTGTTTATTTCTACTTGTTTGTTGTTTGATAATGGTTGGACACACCCTGGCTATGTGAAGGTGATAACTTCGTGACAATAACGTCAGATTTTTATATATAAGTAGATCAGCAAGCAAGCATGTGGTCCTCTTGATAGTAAGCGGTAATCACCGCCCGCCTGTAGACACCTACAACTCTAGGGGTGCTATTGCCAAGCTTTTATTTATCTTGCAATGTATGTATGTATGTATGTTTGTTCAGGTGGAATCTTGTAACTCTAATTTGAAGCAGATATCTTCAATTGAGCTGAAATTTGGCATACTTATGTAAATTCAATGACAATGCAATGTTATAGTACCTTCAAGCTGGTCTGATGATGGAGCCAGATGGTGGCCATAGGAACGCCGAAACGAAACGACGTAACCTCGTCGAGTTTGTGTTCATTGGATTTGTCTTCCCAAGCATATTGCTAGACGATAAATTCAATATGGCGGACGTCTTAAGATGGTGGATAAAATGTTCACATCATGATATGGATATCAAATGAAAGGGTTTGCTGAGAAGAATAAGAAAAATAATGTGTGTAAAAAGTTTTTTTTTAAAATTAATAAAGTTTATTTCTATTAGTTATTACCCGATGACGCAAAGTAAAAAGAACGTATTGTGTATGTATGTATGTTTTCCCACCTATAGTTTAAACGCCTAAACCAATTGTGATAAATGAGATGTCGATAGATTATTCTAACTTCGGAAATGGTCACTGGATACGTTTTTTTATACATGTTAGTTTGTCCTATACTATTGCCCTTTTACAGCAAATATTTTTTGTGAAATGACGAGACATATTGTAAGCAATATTAAGTATTATTTATTCTACAATAGGTATAACTAATGTTAGTTTTCAATATGTCAATAAATGATTCTGATTCTGATTCGTAACATCAGTATACATACTAAATGGCGACATAGCAATGACTCTTGCTTTACAAAGCGCAAGTCTGACCTCACATGGAGTACTGCTCCCATCTATGGAACGGAACACCCAAGTATCAGCTTGACCCACTTACAGCGTAGAGCTGTCAAAATAGGCTGGTTTCCTAATAATTAATTAATTACAAATAACAGGCTTAGCGAAGGATATAACTAAATACATTACACACACTGAAAAAATAATTTAAATTGGGCGCAAATTTTCTGAGATATAAGCGTTTTTTTTGGTGCGCAGTCCTTCTCCCGCAAAGTGTGTGTAGCATTTGCATGACGCGCGCAAGGCTTGACGTCATAACGTTCTGTGCGCTCTCCGTCTAGCTTGAGATTAAAATTAAATAAGAACTGATAACTTATTAATTTATTAACTGTTTTGTTCAAACATAAATGCCGTAAGTATCTTTATTATGCACAACATAAAAAAAAGAAAATTAACGGAAACTTAAATAAATTACTAACTTATTTATTTTTGAACATAAATTTATTTTCGTTAATGGGCTCTATTTATGATCACCTTTTTTAACTGATGATAAAAAAAACACATGCCTATTGTCGACGATCCCAAGCTCACTGTACACCTACAGCCACTAAAAAGTTTGTAACCCTAAGCGTGGCAAACAATGGCTCAATAAGATATAACAAATGGAAGTAGACGTGTAGTGTATGCGCTCATAAATTAATTCTTAGTTACCCTTGTGCGGGATTTATACAGAGCTGTGAGCTCCATACAAAGTGCAGTTTAGATGAACTGGGAAAAATATTTGATTATTAATTTGTTAACGGCCTGTTATACGAAATTTGTAGGTTTTAAATCAATTTTATTCAGTTAAATTACAATATTTGAGCTAGAAAAAAATACATGTCACAGATACATTTGTGTTTGAGTTTAAACATTGGTTCAAAAGTTGATAGAATAAAATTTCCTCGATCAAAAAAAAATCTAATACAAAGTCGATTTAGTTTTTTTTTTCGTTTTATGCTCTAATGAAAGCTCGTAACAACCTGGAAATTGCATGTACTGAAAGGGAATCCTATTCAATTTTTTTTTCATTGGGTAGATTTTTGATAGTGAATAGTTTCGTTTTTTAGTGAAATTAAAAGCGCAAAAAGGTTGCGAGAATTTGCGCGCGTCGCGCTCAGTCCCGCGCCAGGCGTCATCGAGGTCGGACCTATGTTAGTTTTTGTCGTTGCACTCCCCCCGCGGGCCTCCTGACTCTTGCGCGGCAAAATACATCGTCACTCTAACTTGGTGGGTGCTGTGGGAGCGTTTTGTTGCCTACGCGACTCGGATAACAGGCCGTTAAGCTTGTCTTTATAAAATCCTATATAATATTACTAGTTCCACCCTACGGATTCGCCCGCGTGGAAATTGATTTGTCGCAAGTGGAGAACAATATCATATAAAAAGCTTTAGCCTTGTCTAAGCGTATGTGGTATTCCAGAAACTAAACTATCAACATTCCAAATTTCATCAGAACCGGTTTAGTAGTTACCGGGATACGTGGTAACAAAACATTCACACACAAACTTTCGCATTTATAATATTAGTAGGATAATTATTTAATTAGACATTTTAAAAAACCACATGGTTTGCCCATGGATGGCAATCCTTCCGAGAATAAAATGTCAACATATTATGTAGCATGTCATAACTATTATATGAGAACCTTCCTCTTTTTTCAAAGTCAGTTAAAAACAGTGCAAAAGCAAATTTGTCGTAGGAAATTATTTACTACACAATCAATCATAGATTAGAAACAGATGGATTGGGTCTAGTACAAAATTCACGAACAAATGAAGGAGTAAGTATACATCTATATTATTTATAAATATTATATTATCTGTATTAATATTATAAAGAGGAAAGATTTGATTGTTTGTTTGTTTGTTTGCATTGAATAGGCTCCGAAACTACTGAATTGATTTGAAAATTTCTTTCACTGTTGGGATGCTATACTATCCCCGGGTGATATAAGCTATAATCTATACCCGTGCGAAGCTGGGGTGGACTGCTTGTTTTGAAATATTTTAATCTACGTTTATTTTATCTATGTTTATGTTATCCTTGTTTTGTGGTATTTTAATAAAGAGTTTTGTATTTGTATCTACTTGACATTCCAAAACACTTTGATGTTATAGTTCATAGTTATTTTATTAATATCAGATAGATACATGATTCATGAAAGATACATTATATTATCGAGTCACTCGCTGATTTTGCTGCTGCTGTTTCTGAACTATCATTTCTGTTTATAGAAGATGCTTATTACTGTTTAAGGATATTTTCTCCAAGAACATTTTTAATCTCATTCTAGATTCAAGTAAGGTGGAAATATGGAATACAAAAATTGTACCTGTCAAAAAAGCTGTCTTAGAATAAAAAAAAATCAAATAAAAAAAAAACTGTTAACAATTTGTACAATAAGTAATGGATGCAAATCCGGAAAATAAAATTTTCATTTGATTTCATTTTAATTCTGTTTACAATCCATTAAGAAATCTAACTGCCTAATTTCAGTTTCCAGTTTTAGGTCCAGTGGTTTTTGTGTTTATGTTATTAGTGAGCCAGTGAGGTATTAAATAGTTTCGCTTTTAAATAGATTTATTGTGTGGAAGACAAACCTTTTCTGAGACTAAAATATTTCTTACTTAAGGTATGTAGAAAGGTTCTCGAATTGAGACCACAGACTGGTAAGTGCAGCGTAGGACGTCCACCCACAAGATGGACGGATGACCTAAAAGAGACCACAGGAAAATGCAGGCCGCTTCCAACCCCTTTGGAGATCGATGGGGGAGGCCTATGTCCAGCAGTGGACGTCCTATGGCTGAAATAATTATAAAAGCTATGTAGTGGATATAGCCTTGTACATGACTTTCATCAGTACGTATAATTAATAGCATAACCCCTCTATAAAGTTTTCATCTTTGAAAGCGAGTTAGAGCAGAGACATAAGCTTATTTTTATAGCCCTGGCGCGGGCAGATAACGCGCCCTACAATGCGAGATATTACCCGCTGGATAATTGTCCATTGTCGGCCGCCACTACTGAATAGATTCCTACTCATTCCGGATTGTCTGTAAGCTGAGTACTGTGGGATTTGGACTTTTATGCCCTTCTAATGATGATAGAGACCTGAAACGGTTGAGCTTCTTTTATCGTTTTGGATGCCGGGTCAATACAAATTCTACTGTAGGTACTTATAAGTCAATGTTTTGTGCAGAATAAATTTTAAATTAGAAAGAAGAAAGAAGAAAGAAAAAATTATTAACGTTTTTTTAAATACCATAAAGACACTGGTTATAAGGCCATAAATCGGCCCCAACTTAGCATGCCGGCTGTTAACCAGCGTAGTTAAATTCAGTTTTTTGGACTAGAATTTCGTATTCTCAATGGCGTTCTCTATGGCCTAATTCTGGTTTTCTAGAATGCAGGTAAGGCACGCTGCACAGTTCATCAGGTGTCACATTGTGGCTTCACACCGCAGAGCATTCAGTATCAGATCCTTTTTCCATGCCAATTTTTTTTCTGCATCTCCTTGCCATGTTATTCGGACAGTCCACTTGGGACCGAATTCAGTTCAGGGTTACCTAAGTTGAGCATGGTTTTTATGGCCCCCCAGGCAGTAAAGGACCATGTATGGCAATATAATTGGGAGGTGGTCTGTGCAGTTTTTGCCGCATGACATGTCGAGCGTTGGGGTTGGTCCCATAATAATATTTGTTTACAAAAATTATTTAAAAAAAACATGATTGTTCGTTTATGGTACAAAATATTTTAAACGTGCCTACCAGGATTATTTTGAATGTACCAAAAACCTATAGGTGTTGGGAAACTGCGCATGCAAAAGGTCTTAACACGTTTCAAATAGCACGGTATATATATATATATATATTACACCCACAGCTGTCTGGCTAGTAAAAGATCTGGTTAACTAATTGACCCTTTCGGCGTATAATTTAGTTAGTAAAATTGTTAGCCCGTTGGTCCAGTTGGTACTTGGTAGTGAACCTGCCTTCTATGCTTGGGGGCGTGGGTTCGATTCCCACCTAACACAAACATTCATGTGATGAACATTTGTGTTTGTTCTACCTATATCTGGGTGTGAATATCTATTTAAATATGTATTTAAAACTATATATGTATGTATATCAGTCTCTGGCAGCCATATCACAAGCTTTGCTTAGTTTGGGGTCAGATGAACGTGTGTGCAAAAATGTCCTGAATATTTATTTTATTTTAGTTATCAATTTAAAAAAACAATTTCCAAATTAGTAAATACTCAATTTCGTTTACACACAACACGTTTCGTTTTTGTTTATGACATATTTTTTCAAAAAGAAGGAAAGAAGGATCTTTAATGGCTCCGAAACCGGTCGATCGTTTCGACACATATATGTGTATATATACATATATATATATATGTTTATAAACATAATCGTGAGTGTGTAATAACTTATATTACTTCAATTGATTTTAATTTAAAAACCAAACTACTGAACCGATTTTAATGATATTTCTATTGGACCAATCTGAAAGTATATCCTTTCAAATAAAAAATAGATTTCATAAGTGACGGAGTTCTGAGGTAATAAACATAAAAAATATAACTGAATTAAAAATAAACCTTTTTTGAAATCGGAAAAAATATCAGTAAACTGCACGAATTTCTAGCGTGTCTCAGTATTTCTTTAGGTAGATACCTCATTAATTAATTAATAATGCCAATTACTGTACTAACAATCAAGTGTCACAGAATAAACGCTACACAATTAACAGATAAGCCAATCAAACATCCGGCGCCTCTACCTACCTATTTACCTTGTTAATCACACCAAACTTCGCACCCTTAAAGAAACAACAAAGGTTGTTTTTTAAAGATTTTTTAAAGATAAAAAGCACTTTTTGTCCTATTCCCACATTAAACTGACAGGTGTTTGTTCTTGTTTGCTAACAGATATCAAAATTAAAAAGATAATGCAAATGCCTGAAATGTTCTAAAGAAGTCGTTTACTCTGTGGAGATTAGTTAGGTTTGTTTCTGGCTGTGGGAGGTAGGAGATTATCTCGTCATATCTGTGTTAGTTTTATTCTATGAAAGGCAAACAGCAGTTAGAGATCAAGATATTCAAAGCGAAATTTAAATCTAGTTAGAGTAGATTTATTGTTTTTAAATTAATGTACTAATTGAATTTAACTTTTTTACTTTAAGATTTTTAAGTAGTTTTAGCTTTTAATTAAGGTTGATTTGAAATTATACATTATTAATAAGCAAATTCCTAATAAATAGTTTACGAGTAGGTATTTTTTTTTTATCTTGGAAGTTATTTTGATAAATAAAAACCTGATTCGTGGTGTCAAGGGAAAAAAGCCGTTATATACCCAAATGACAATACTTTTTTATAAAATACCATGAGTTAAAAAGATGTATATACATTTTATTTTGTAGGATAAAACTATTACGATTAAAACACGGTCTGTAACTGTCAATTACGGTGAGTACTTATTTGAAAACTCGAAAAATTATAATTCTTATCATTTAGGTGTTAGGTGCTTTCTTTTTAGGTACAAATATTAAGAAAGAGCTACATAATATGTTCGAAAATAATGAGGTACTACATAATAGTGTAAATTCACAGTTATTTTCATTGTTATTGGGAATAAGTTTTATGTTCTTAGCTGGAAGAGCCAACAATAAATAAAAAAATAATCTGATCGTAAATTCGAAAATTAAGTTGTATCGAAGTTGAGTAAACTGTTTCCGAAGTTTACGCTACTACTTAAACTCACCTCAATCGCTTCGCCTCGTCGATGAACGGCCGTTTCTCCATCTCGGTGAGTAGTTTCCACTCGGCTCCTAATCTCTTCGATATCTCCGAATTGTGCATCTTAGGGTTGTCCTGGGCCATCTTCCTCCTCTGACCTCGAGACCACACCATGAAGGCGTTCATGGGCCTCTTAATGTGCTCGTTTGGCACCTTTCCCACTGACATGTTCGACATTTTAACGGTTATAAACGCCAATTCGAAATTTAAACTTAATTATTTATATTTAAAACACTGAAATTTTTAGTCGTCATCATTCGTTAATAAAGTATTCGTAATTTAAAATTATAATAATTTAAAAATAGAAGTCGATTTGAATAATTATTTTTGTAAGCGCCCGATTAGGAGTATTTTCCGCGCGCGCTGTGAAAAGCTTCTCCAAAGCTCAATGCGGCGCTTTTCTTGCCAGTGTCATGTTTAACGGCGAGACCTCTAGCTCGTGCCCCCCCTGTTTCCCCCCGGCATGGGAAGCCAATCAGAGGGCATCGTGGGCGGCCGCTGGGCCCTGATTGGCTGAGGAATCGTTTGTCTCGCGCGCGTCAACAGGTAGCCAGCGCGTTCTTGTTTGCATGTTTATTAGGACGATTAAATATCTTTTTAAACCGCAATCTCGGCGAGGGGAAAGAACGCGGTTGCCTCGCATCGCCGACGGGAATCGGATGGATTTGGTTTGTGCACGGTTGGAGTACGCACCGATTTGTGCTAATTAATTGGCGATATGTAAGGTTGGGTGCACATTGGGTGTGTAGTTTGGTATACAAATAAAATCAATCAATGATGTTGGCATATGATTGTTTGTCAATTACCTTAAATATGTACCTGCTTGTGTAGGATGTAGAAAATATTTTCCGTGAATTAATTTGTAAATTTTTGAAAATAATCTAATTACGGATGTAAATGTAGGTATTTTACAGCGTATTATTAACTTGATTTCTTTTCTGTCTGTTCTTTAATTTTTTTTACTTACTTACTAGTTAATTTTAAAATAATTCAGTACTGGTTTACAATGCCATATTTAGTAAAGGCAATTTTTGCTTTATTTTTACACAAATTTCTGCAAAACTGCGTATCAATTTTAAGATCGGGATTTTCCTTACTTTAGTTATAATAATTACGAAATAAAAATTTATAGGTTTGCCGTATTAGTTACATATTACAGTTTTAATACAAGTATACGTTGGGGTGACACTTGACTCGAAGCTGCTCTTCAATAAACATATTGAGAACGTCTCGAACAAAGCCATGAAAACTTTGGGCTTTATTCTCCGAATTACTAGAGACTTTAAATTGATTAAGACTTTGAAGATTCTCTATTGTTCATTAGTACGTAGTCAACTGGAATATGCTTCGCAACTTTGGAACCCCTGCTATGAAAAATATATTAACATCCTTGAGAGGCCTCAAAAGAAGTTCCTACGGTATATTAATTTTAAAGCTAAGATTCTGGGCCCTGACTACGACTACGATGAGGTTTGCTTCCACCATCATCTGTTGCCTGTTCGAATCAGAAGAGAGGTTGCGGATCTGACCTTCATGTTCAATATTCTATCTAATAGGATCGATTGCCCTTCACTATTGTCTCGGATAGGTGTTGTGACTCCTCTACGCTCAGCTCCTCGTAGACAATCTTCGGCTGTATACTCCATGACACAAAACTAATTATCGTAAAAAATCAGTTTTTATTCGCACATTAATCAATTTCAATAGCAACTATTCAACCAACGTTGACTTATTTATGATGAGGCATAATACTTTATAAATATCATCATCATCATCATCATCAGCCTGTAAACGTCCACTGCTGAACAAAGGCCTCCCTCGTAGAGAGGGGTGTTGTGTTTTTATAAATATAATTTCCAAAAACTTCTTTGACACATTAAAAGTTAAATTTGAAAACACTAAAAATAAAATGGCAAAAAAACGTAAAATTAAATCTAAAAAAAACATTTAATTTGTATTAGGTTTTATATATTTGCAATTTGTATGTTATTTTTTTCTCTCTCTGGTAACTAATTTATTATCTCTTATGTAAATACCTCGAATGTTTGTTTTCCAATCACTATTTATCTATCCGGCCCCTGGTTGGTGTTGCAACGGGGCATTTACACTATTTCTAGTTTGTATTAGTGAAAACATGTTTTTTGGCTTTGGTGTAATTGTTTATCATATATCTACTCTATTAATTAGCAGCTGTATGTTTTCCTTGTAAAATAAAATAAAATAAAATAAATTAATACATTAATAATTTTTTGTAAACTTATTTATTATAGATAGATAGAAACTCTTTATTGTGTACACCAGAAATTAAAATTACAAACAGATAGAAAACACTTACGAGCTAGTGCCACAAGTAGCGGCATTATCGCTAAAAGCGATTTCTTCCAGGAAACCATTGGATGGAAAGAATTATACCATGTGTGCAATCAAAGTTTTAAACTTAATTATAGTAAATTATACCTTTTGTACTTGTAACTAAAATTAATATCTAATGCTGTTAATCGTTGGCAAAAAGTTTCAATGTTAGGTGCAGAGAAAACGGTCTACCCTGTTTTTTAAATATTTTACTACGGTTCATCAACATCATTATCAGCCTATCATGATGTCCCTCTGCTGGGACACAGGCCTTCTCTTAGAGAAAGAGGATGGGCCTGAATCCACAATGATGGCCATTGCATTTTGGTCCATTACTACGGTTATTAAAACCTAATTTTTAAATATGATAAATAAAATAACATACATTTTGATAATTGATATGGTAAACTTAGTGTGAAAAATTACATACGTTAACCATCGAGATACAATTCTTATACAGTCACAATCTCTCAGTGAAAACAGTAAAAAACGTCCGCGCGTGATTTGACATAACATTGTATCAATTATATACTTCCCAGTGCCATATTTACTTTATATCATACGCTATGTCGCTTGCATAGTGTTCAACGTTAGTTGCCCGCTATGTCATCGTAGCTCTGGCATCGCGCGGCTTTGTGTTTGTATGTTGTTACCTTGTAACTAACAACAAAGTCTGCGCAATTCGTAACGTGCGCCGAGTTTTGGTTCGGACATTTTTTGGCACGATTGTGACTCTATGTATTGTATCTCGATGAAGTTAACTTATAAAGGAAATTTTTTACATCATTAGATGTTACATCTTGTTCTTACAAATTCTTTTTGAAACTCCCTGTAGTGGAAACTGTGCCTCGCTGTCACCACCCCGCATGCTAAGCACGTATTTGCATGAGACAGGCTGCGGCGGACAATCCGCGTGAATGCCCACTAATGGACACCCTATTCATAATTACACTTTAGTGTGCGCTGCTGCTTATTACACATGAATGGAATGCTTATGTAGGCCTTATATGGAGCGATGGGGGCTGAGCGGTAATATATGCTCTTTACAATCTGACGGCACCCGGTTCGAGCCTCGACCCTGCACCAATCCATCCATCTAGTGGGATGCCTACCTACGCTGCGTCTTCCGGTTCGTGGTCTCCACACAAGAACCTTTCTTCCCCATCAGTCATCAGTTCTTCGAGTGATGTGGCAAATCCACTTCAACTTGCAAATTTTAATAGGTACGTCGGTGAATCTGGTTCTTTGGCGCATATCCACGTTCTGGATTCTATCGCGCAGATAAACTCTGAGCATATAGCTCTCTCCATTGCCCGTTGTGTGACTCTGAGTTTTTCCAACATGCCAACAGTTAACGACCATGTCTTAGTACCATATGTCATCACTGGCAACACACACTGGTCAAAGATCCTGATTTTTAGGCACTGTAGTATCTTGGACGGGAAGATGTCACGCAATTTCCCGAGTTTGATTTTTCGGGCGACCTCTTTGTTTAAGTTGGACTTACCTAACTGAATAATCTGTCCAAGATACACTAATGGTCAACAACTTCAAGAGTATCGTTCCCAACGACTATCGGCACGGGTTCAACATGGACATTGGACATTATTTTTGTCTTGTCCATGTTCATTTTAAGACCCACCTGTTGGGAAAGGCTACTGGGGTCACTGAACATCGTATTTAGGTCCTCCAGCGACTATGCCATGATGACTATATTAGACGGCAAAACAGAGGTGAGTGATGTATTCGCCATTGATGTTGATGCCGAATCCGTTCCTGTCCAAGACCTTGAAAACGTCCTCCAATGCGTTTGTGAACAGTTTCGGGGCGATAAAATCTCCCTGTCTCACGTTTTTTGCAATTGGATTGGTTCAATGCTCTCGTCCTGTGATCGGTACACCAATAGTAACAAAAAAAAAAACATATAATATATACATACTTTTTGTCAACCCTATTAATATGGGTATCAAATGAAAGAGCTTAAAAAGTAGAAAATGATAAAGAGACTTATAGCTTCATATATTATTAGTATGTATATATTATGTATATAAATGTTATCAAATATGTTTTCCATACATCGTTAGTTAGGTACAATATAAATGAAGCTAATAAAAGCATGTAAAAATATTCATTATGAATAATTTGGCTCTTGTACTTAACTGTATGTCGTACACAGTATAGCGTCAATGCCATTCGAGAGGCGAGCGACCGTGAAATTGAAACAGAGCGTCCGCGAGTGATTCACTTACCTGCCTGTAGGTACCGTCGAATACAGAACTCTTCTATACATGGAATTTATCGCCTGTGGCTTGTCTTAACTATACTCGGTCCAAGATTTTTTGAGCTGTGATAACTTCATTAGGGTATAATAAGTTAATATTAAAAAAAAAGTTTTTAAACAAGCTTTTTGCGTTAGCTAAGAACGTGTAATCCGCCATCTTGGAACGGCGGCCATATTAAATCTAATGTCATGTCACTTTATCTTTTTCTACTTTTTAAGTTCTTTCATTGGTACCCATTTTCTAGGCAAGCGTGCTCCACCGTAGACCGCATCATCGCTTAACAACAGGCGAGTTGGTGAACAAGGGCAAGTCTATTATTTATTTAAAAAAATAGGTTTGACAAAAAGTATAAACCGTCAGTCATCTTGCAGCGGCGGCCATTTTGAAAATATAACAATATTGGGTATTGCATATTGTATATATATTGTATTGTCACCAAAACTAAAGGTGTAAGCAAAATTTCAGCAAATCGGTTAGCAGGAACTGGCTCTAATTCAGCCTGCAAGATTTAACCTAAACAAACAAACATTGTAAGACAAATAGCCTGTACAAACTGATTGAAAGTATCTAAACTTGGTCTAAAGGTAACAGCTCTAAAACTGTTGCCATTTTTTTTTGATCTATTAAATTAAGAAGAGACGCCGGTAATGTTAGTCCTATCAAATTAGTTTAGTTTAGAGAATGGTACAACAGAATTGACACCAATTTCTATTGAAAAGTTCTCCAACATGATACAAAGTGATTAATATTGTTTAAACACTTATTTTTAAATGCGTGTATGATTTACTCGTGTTTTGTGCAAATAAAAAAAAACATCGTTATCTTTATCGAGTTTCTGATGGTGGCGCCACAATACAAGTAGGTACATTATTTCTTGACCTGTAAATACTTTATATTTGTAAGTGAATCACTTTGATTTTACTTTTTGTATAATGGAATGTCATTTAACAGAGGGAAAGCCAAGAAAAAAACTATTATGTTAATGACAAAAATATCACTATCACTACATAGTATAAAACAAAGTCGCTTCCCGCTGTCTGTCCGTCCCTATGTATGCTTAGATCTATAAAACTACACAACGAATTTTAATGCGGTTTTCTCCATCAGTTAGATAATTTTTCACGGAAGGTTTATATATATATAAACCTTCCGTTACATATATGTAACAAGCGAACCGCCCCGGCTTCGCACGTAAGCTACACCCGTGCGAAGCCGGGCGGGCGGGTCGCTAGTATTATATAAATTTCTTATTAGCATCACAAAGCATTGGCAATATTTTGGCAGCACCGCTGAAGTCACAAAGAGAAGTTGATTAAATCATTTTCTGATTTGTAAGCATCGAGATACAATACAAAACGTGCAAAAAGAAAAACCGAACCAAAGCTCTGCGCACGCTATGTGCAGATGCGCAGACTTTTTGGTTAGTTACAAGGTAACCGCGATCCGACTAAAACGCCGTGCTATGCCAGAGCTACGATAACATAGCGGACAACTAACGTTGAACACTAAGCAAGCGACATAGCGTCTGAATTAGAGTAAATATGGCATTGTGAATTATATCTATACTAACTAATATAAAGAGGAAAGATTTGATTGTTTGTTTGCATTGAATAGGCTCCGAAACTACTGAACCGATTTGAAAAATTATTTCACTTTTGGGAAGCTACACTACGCAGGCAGGTGACATATGCTATACCCGTGCGAAGCTGGGGCGGACCGCTAGTAATTAATACAATGGATGTACAATGACGCTCGGACGTTTTTTGACTGTTTACACTGAAAGATTGTGGCTCTATAGGAATTGGATCACGGTGTTTGTGAGACATTACTGTACACAACTGTACCACGTTATGGATCATTTTGCTGGTCTGTCGCCTCGCCGCAGGCGTCAGCGCGACATTACACCGACCTATACAACATCTATACAACGTGACTGGGTTCATGGAAAAATGGTCAGAAAACTTTGTTTAAAAAAAATATGGCGGGAACATCTGGAAAATTCGGAGAAAACGTGAAACTATGTAATTGATAAGGTTACGGAAAAATTATAAAACAGAGAGTTATTGGATACGTTTAAGACAGTGTGCATGGGATCTGCATGATCTAATTCCCTCCGACTCATTTTTCTATCGGAATGTCAGCGGGCACAAACAATCTACACCGCTTTATGGTTAATATTCCGAAAACCCGTACGAAGCGCTTTCATTCCACTTTTATTTTGCGAACTGCTAGTCTGTGGAATGCACTGCCTGAATGGGTGTTCCCCGATAGTTCATCATCGCTTAACATAAGGCGAGTTGGCGGCCAAACGCAAGCCTGTTATTAAATAAAAAATAATAAGAGGTATTTTATTGATGTGAAACATCTATTAGCGTGCCTTGGCAGTAAAACCGACTCGTACGCCGACGGCAAACGATATCACGCTCCCTTATGCCGTCATCTGCCAGGTCACTCCTGTATAGAGTTACTCACATATGGTGTGTGTGTCAGTGATGTCTTATGGTACAGAGACGTGGTTCTCAACTTTTGGCCTTTTTGGAAAAACTCGGAGTCACACAGCGGGCAATGGAGAGAGCTATAGAGAGCTGGAGTTTTTTGTCTTCTGTATCAAATTTCATGGTGTGAACAATAAAGAGTTAATCAATCAATCAATCAATCAATCTATGCTCGGAGTTTCTTTGCACGATACAATTTGAAACTAGGATATAAACTGAAGAACCGCAGTCACATAGCTGCTAAAGTTTGCAAGTTGAAGTGGCAATGGGCAGGCCACATCGCTCGAAGAAACGATAACTGATGGGGAAGAAAGGTTCTTGAGTGGAGACCACGAACTGGAAGACGCAGCGTAGGTAGGCATCCAGATGCAGATGAGGCACTAGATGGACCAAACACATCGTAAGAGTCACGGGCATCCAGTGGATGCTGATGGCAGGCTGTTGTTCAGTGTGGCATTCTAAGGCTGATGATGATGATTCTCTTAAGATTAAGCCTGTTACTCCGCGTTATAGTTACAACAATATTCGGCGAAAATTTACCGCATTCTTATGTGAGTAATTCTGGTACAATAAATAGTAAATGTGTGAAAACCACGTTCGATTTTAACCGACTTCAAAAAGGAGGAAGGTTCTCAATTCAGCCATAAATAAAATAAAACTATTTTTTTTTTGTTTTAGGTATATATGCGGTACAATATCTCAATGCGCAAAGATGGTTGATAAAAAAATTCGAACAAAAATAGGCGAAGGCTATGTTAGAATTTATCAAATAAAAGTTTTTGACATATAGATAGATGAGCATGGGTGTAATTAGCTCTTGCTACTGGCTATAGCCATCTGGAAATAATTTAAAACACTGTTTACTGTTTCTATGCTTTGTTATTATGTTTGGCTGCTAGGAAATGTAAAACATACCCACAAAATATTGATGTATATTTCACATGAATATCTACGCAATGTTTAAGAAAAGTACAAGCTTCGGCCCACATTTTCACATTCGTCCATAAATGCGAGAAACAATGGACACCGATAGATGGCGTAGTTATGAGAAACCGTAGCATAGGAAGAAACTAAAATAGTTGCTTTTGCTGCGTAATTGAAGTAGTTAGGGTTTTACCTGCACTGTCCAACTGCTAGGAAAACGTTTTTCTGTCTTCCTTCCACAACTCTTAGTCTTTTGACGTTTCTTGACACCTTTAGTTATATCTCCTTACTAAATTAGATTAACGTCGGTCTCTATACGAGGTCATGTTTAATTTTTCAAGTTTCTTTTTTATATAATTATTTTTTAATCTTGAGAGTTTTATAAATATGTACATACACTATTCCTCCCTCTCCCTTCAGGGTTAAACGACCCCCGCCTGAGACAGGGTGCCATAGATTATTTAATAACACCTTGTACGTAGACGCCGAGATTGTAGCCGCCGGCTACGAGCTACGACGTGCTACGGTGCTACGGTGGAGCTACGTGCCGTTTTGTTTTATATGGGGGTGTTTTAGATAGCATACGGACTTACAGAGAAGAAACGGGATTAATATAATTGACGTTGTTTTACTCTAAGGCATTAAAAAAAAAGTTGTGTTTAATACTTCAAACTGTTTACAAATGGCGGAGTACTTTGTGTACAAACAAAAAAAAACGGAGCAAATTGAGAACCTTAAATATTTATTTATTTTTACGTTTTTAGGGAAACTTACAGCCTAACAGTATATAAGTTAAAATAAAATATCAGAAAAAAATTTACTTGTTCCCGCCTATAGAAAAGTCCAGAAGCTCGTCCAGAAGTTGGTTAATAAGCCGGCCAAGTGCGAGTCGGGCTCGCGCATTGAGGGTTCCGTGCCACCACAAAATTCAAAAACAAAATTACCAGTTATAACTTGGTAATGAACAGAAACTTGTCACCGACTCACACTTGGCCATTATTTGTTATTTGTTGTTATAAATACTTGAAAGTGTGTACCTACTATAATCCAAGTTTGAAGTTTGTACGTATTACTTTTTTTACATTAGAGCTAATACGTATTTTATACGTTAAAATAGTACGTTTATTGTATGGGGACCCCCCTTTTGTTTTAACTTTTTGTATTTTTTATTAGTTAATTCGCCGTTACATTACATATTCTGTGAAAATTTCAACTGGCTATCTATTATAATAATATCTATTATAATATCTATTATTATTATTTTAATATCTATTATTATTTTAATTCGAAAGATACAGCCGTTTAAAGGTAGGACGCACAGACAGACAGATAGACAATGTAGGCTCAGTAATAGGGTCCCGTTTTTACCCTTCGGGTCCGGATCCCTAAAAATGAGCCAAAATAAGCTCTAAATTCAATATCTTTACGCAAATAAGTTGTCGTTGAAACCAAACTATCGATCTTACGGCCGTCCTAACCCTAAGCTCCGACAAACCCCGCATTATGTGAAAGAAGGGCACACAGCGGCGTGACGACCCACTCTATCCTCTACTATCACACTCATAGTACCGAGAGTTTGTGTGTATGTCTATATTTGGTAACATTTGACTGAGTATTGACGCAGTATTGATTGACCGGAGTTAGATGAGGAGTAGAATAAACCGGCCAATTGCGAGTCGGTCTCGCGCACTGAGGGTTCCGTACTACCACAAAATACAATAAGGTTGTCCAAGTAACCGAATTACCAGTTATTATAACGCCTTCCAACTGTCGGAGTAATTTGTTACGCAGTTTTCTACAGGCGCTAGAGTATATAATAACTTGGTAATGAACAGAAATTTGTCACCGACTCGCACTTGGCCATTATTTTTTCTTTGTTGTTATACTTTAGAGTGTGTACTACAATTGTGCCAAGTTTCACGCTTGTACGTATTACCTTTTGTACATTAGAGCTAATACAAAAATACGTTTGTTGTAATACCCTTTCCTTTTTATTTTTTTGACATTTTTATTATTTGTTAATTTATCCGTTGTAACATTACATATTCTGTAAAAATTTCAACTGTCTATCTATTACGACGACCAATGCTCTGTTTACCATGTCTTGGCTACAATACAGTAAAAAAAAATTTGGAATATAGTAAATAGGAATTCAGTTGTGATTTTCTTTCATGATAAACAAATACTTTATTATGCACAACTAAAAAAACAGAAAATTAACTAAAACTTAAATAAATAACTAAAAACTAAAACTTAAAATAACTAAATACAAACTAAAAACTTAAACTAAAAGACCATTAGTGGAGGGAAAGGTCCCCAGAATGCTGGCAGCATTGCCACGTTGAATGGCAATGCTCAATTTCTGGGCGAAATAGAAGCCAGCGTTCTGGACACCCGACGCCTCCACCAATCGCCAGGCCAAGTCCCGATAAAGGCCCATAAAAACATAAACTAAATAAAAAAACATTTAAATAAATATAGCGGGTAAAACAACGGGCGTAGCTAGTAGTCTGTTCGGACTGCGGATTGTATTGACGGGAAATACAAATACTGTATCAATAGCGACGTGAAGAAGCCATTGATACACACGAGAGCTTCGGCGTCTTACTGAAGACTTACTATGCATATATATATATATATATATATTTTTTAGTTATTGCCTACTACCTTGTTATTCTTATTTTATTTTATCTATACATTTATTTTTATTTTTTTGTTACCTAAATTTTTCTTAGTGTTTGCACATGTTTAACTTCTTACATAATCTATATATACTCGTGAAAACCTGTAATTGGCTTCCCATCGTTTTTTCACTGTATGTTATAGTGTAAAAAGCTGTTGGTTTTCCAATAAATAAATAAAAAATAAAATCAAAAAACAAGATTTTTTTAGTTTATTAACCAATTTTTTTGTTGATTTTATATTTATAACTATTATTTTAACTGACGTTCTAAATTAAACCGGACTAATTAAAAAAAATATTTGCACTGTAATTATATGTAGGAATATTTATTATTTTAACTGCCGTTCCAATTAGAAACGATTTTTAAAAATTAAAATTGACATTGTAATTATTACTATACAAATTGTAACTGTCACTGATCCCTCAAAACTTTCCGCTTCTCTCAGCTGATTGGGTGAAAAAAAAATGGGCCAGATCTGCCAGCGGATTGGCTCGGTTTAGTTTTATACAGTTGGGTTCATCTAACCTAAAACCTAGCCTAAAGTAAGCCCGTCGTCTAACCCACCGTGGGTTTTGAAATCTGTTATAAATAAAATTATTGTAGACTGATTGATATCGGAAAATGTATAGAAATAACAAATGGCAACAACTTTCACCGATTTGAATAAAAAGTTTGGTTACTAACTAGGCTTTATTTTTTTGCAACATAGTGTTGAGATGATGGAGTTATAATACATTATTTTGACGTGATAACGTCTCATAAATCGATGAACGCCGGCTGCACGCACCAAAAAGGATGACTCATTGTCCCGTTACGATCATTGTCCCGTTACGCTCATTATAACGTTACGATCGGAGCGAGAACGCTACACGAGGGAGCGAAAGGCACGATCGTTGTCACGTTAAACTATCGTCCGTAAACCGACTTTACAGACAACCAATTTTTTTATGTACAATTTATGTATAATTTACAACTTTGCTTCAAAAGTATTGACATAGTATAGAAGATTTATCCATCGACTTATCCTCGCAGTGCAACCCTCGTGTGATGCCGCACTCTATTATAGCGGGTGACGGAGTAACATTTCACTTCTTACTATTCACTTGATTTTTGTATTTGTTTGTTTGTCATTCACAACATCGCTTTGAATCTAATATTTAGAGCTGAGAATGGAATTGAATCTATAAATGTATATTTGTGAATATAGAGCTGCACGGAACGATAGTACTACGTCGAAAAGAGGAGCAACCTGAGACCAGCCAAACGAGGCAGATATTCCTTAGTATAATTATCATTCGTGTTTAATTGTCTTTGTGTTTCACCCACTTTTTTCACTATACCGCTAAACCAGTTAGCGCAAAAATTACGGCGCACTTACTCATTTCTCCCACTGGTGGGCACCGGGAAAAAAGTTGCGATGTCCACCAGTGATCTAAAATGTTCCACTACCAGTGGCTACGCCACACGTCACGAAGTGTCCGGTGCGTAATCACGGTGATATAAAAATCATAGAGAAACCAGAGTCACCGACATAGCTGTTAAAATTTGCAAGTTGAAGTGGCAATGGGCAGGCCACATCGCTCGAAGAACCGATAACCGATGGGGAAGAAAGGTTCGTGAGACCACGAACCGGAAGACGCAGGGTAGTTAGGCCTCCCACTAGATGGACTGACGACATTGTGAGAGTCGCTGGCATCCAGTGGATGCTAAAGGCAGGCTGTCGTTCAGTGTGGAGTTTAAAGGGCCTATGTTCAACAGTGGACGTCATCCGGCTGATGATGATGATAATGAAAAATCATAGCTTTCAAGTTTTCAGGACAAAAATGTGTGAGAATCAGTCGTTAAGTTGCCACCTTCTATCTCTATCAAAACTATCTTTTATTTATTATTAAGTTTAGATAAACAAGTGATTAATTCAAACGTTCTCCTCAAAACAACATCACAATGCGTATATCTGTATCTGCGCAAGTAACCGTGCATCATCATTAAGCGCCGTCTGCGCCATTTTCTTGGCAACTATCGCGCCATAAATCTATATAAACACAAATATATGCAGGCGCGCCCACGCGCATAAAACTGAGGCTCAAAACTCGCCATTACAATAAGTTAAGACTTAGGGAACTTTTACTTGTAGCGACATTTTCATTTTGTAGCTACGATTTTTTCAGTTGACCAAAAGTCATAGAGCGCAAATTTATAACAAACGGGCATTTAGGCAGGGTATTCCACAGACTAGCAGTTCGCTGCGAACTGCTAGTCTGTGGAATACCCTGCGAACTGTTCGCACTTTAAAACGATTAAAAACTACAATAATCGAGGTAACTAATAGACCTCCGTATCGTGTAGACTTGAAATAATCGTTTCAAATTTCAACTCGGCATAAAAAGTCGTGCCGTGTAAGTTTCTCACCGCCCGCCTTACGACGTTAGGGCGAGCGCTTTTTGTATTTTCCATTATAGCTTTATACCGTCTTATTTTCATAAATATGGCGGTTTAAATACTCCCTTTATGTACGCCCGTGATTTACAAACTGACGTTGTGTTGCGATATCGCCGTGGAGCGGATTTATTCACCCTGGGGTGGTGGTTAGGTCTTTTTAAAAGTGTTTTAGTGTCTTTTTTGTCGGTTGATGGTGCGTTTGTGGTGTGGGGGTTAGGACTTGAAGTGTTTAGTGTCTTTTTGTCAGTTATTGCTGCGTTTGTGTTTGATTTGATGGCAATAGTAGTATAATTATTGATTGGTTTAGTTGGGCATTATTTAACTTTAAACTTTCACACTTAAGCATTAGGGTTTGTTTTGTAAGTTTAATTGTCAGTTTTAAAGTTACTAAACATATTACTGGGCCATTTTAATTCCAAATACGCAGTAAAGACAGCGACGCTTTTTATTTTATTTTAGACTGGCGACTATACCTTCTAACTATATAAATAGTCGGGACATTTTGCACACATGTCATCTGACCCCTAAGTATGCAACGCTTGTGCTATTATCAGTAAAAAATATATGTATGTTAAAAAAAAAAACGTTTGTCAGTCTCAAGCAGCCATATTACAAGCACAAAAAACAATGATGTCTTCTGTGCTCTAATTATGGCTGCCAGAGACTGACAAACGTTTTTTTTTAATTCGTAATTATTAACACCTAGATAATATAGATCCCATTATTGAGCGGTTCAGCTGTTTGCGAGCTACGATGCCACAGACAGATACGTAGATACCCACGTTAAACTTATAAGACCCCTTTTTGCGTTGGGGGTGAAACTGAAAACACAATAATAGTTGAATCATCTTTGGTGAACTGAACCCACGACTGACATCTAGTGAACTTCATTGGAACTAAATGATAACGCCATCTGTTTACAAAGTGCAGTACTATGTTGTCTGCTGTTTCCGCTGCTTTGCTATGTCTTATTGGGTGTTTATTAGTTTAGCAACCCACCGTTGTATCTTGCTGAGTAGTTCGATGTAAAACCGTCGGATGGCACTGCAACAAACTTATCAACCTAGTGGTTTTCACCTTCGCTTCAATCAAAATAAACAAAAGACGTTGGTTTGATTTGCACCAAGTTCGCACGGTCATCTATTAAAAAAGTTGTGAGATAAAACTCGATATTGATTAAATGTTGTTTATCCTAATAATTAAAGTACAATATTATGGCATTTATTTGGCAAGCCTAGTATCAAAACCCAATCCAAACAAATCGTTTGGACTGAATGGTAGTATTATACGCGAGATTATCTAAGCCACTCCTTTGGATTCTAAATGGATTCTAAGCACTACAATGCGCAATCCATTGGCGTTTTCCTATTAAACCACAATGGGGAAACTGGGAGGTGCGGCAGGCATACCATGAATGGAAATTGTTTCAGAAACCTTGGGGTCGTTGGTGCCTGGGTGTAGGATGGAAGTAGGCAGAATTGTATCCGTTACCATATGAACGTACTCGTACCTACATTGTATTGCTATCTGTGACCTACAGTTTTACTGCAATTTACCAGTTTAGACAAAATTTCGAGACAAAAATAAAAAATCCTATGCCTCATGATCAGCAATTGTTAATTAAGTAATACATAGTAGTCTACTTAATAGAAGCAAACCAAAAATGAATCTTCTTTGTCATAATCACAGTGAACTACTTAAAACTCAACGTCAATAATGCACCAAATTGCAACACTCTCCTGCTTTCGATTTCATTAGCAGCCATGCCCTAATACCTTCCTAAGTCTAAACGTACAGTTCCGTTTTTAATATAGGGAGCAGGCGCGCCGAACAAAACATACACCAGTATCATTCGACAATTTGTGAGCAATCAGAGCATTGTCGCCGCGCTTTATTCACCCGCAAATAATACATGGAAAATGGCCATTCCAATTGTGATCCGTCCATTGTTGGCTAATGACAGCATTCAGACTTAGTTGCCGTAGAAACTGGACATCAGTACACGTTTGGACGCGGTGAGAACGGGTTACACACACCGTTCTCCATTATACACTACCAAAATACCTAAAAACACCATAGAAATCAACAATGGAGCAAAGAAGCCAGCGTCAATAGCATAAATCGACAGCAAAACAGCAGTTATAACAGTTCCAATGAATTCCATGGCATATCAAATAGAACAGCCCCAACCAAAGCATCTTCCAAAGATTACAAGACACTCCAACCCTTACCACATTAAGCGTCCAATGAACGCCTTCATGGTCTGGTCGAGATTGCAAAGAAAGAAGATCTCCATGATGAACCCAAAGCTCCACAACTCAGAGATCTCCAAAAGACTCGGCCTAGAATGGAAGAGCTTGAATGAGACCGAGAAAAGACCATTCATAGACGAAGCGAAGAGGCTGAGAATCAAACACATGCAGGATTATCCAGACTACAAGTACCGTCCAAGAAGAAAGAACAGGATCGAGACGTTTGCTAATCCAGCAATTTATACAACTAGAGAGACCTTCATGGAGATGGAACCTCGTCCTGAGCAGAGTTACCAGATGACTAGCTACCCGGAGCATCACGTCATGTACAATAACATGATCAGCTACACAGTGCCATCCACAGTGATACCTCAAGCCACGTATGTGCCGACTTCTATGAGGCCTAAGGAGGAGACATTACCGAGCTTGGACTTGAGGCCTCTGCCTTCAATTGAGAGCATCTCCCCGCGCCCTTTTGCCGTGGTCAATCAGCAGATGATGGTGAAAGCGTACCAGGACCTCCACTACGTTCCCGGCGAAGTAGCAAGGATCTCATATCATTATCCGTTTGGAGTGCAGTAAAGTGTGTTTGGTGAAAAGTCATACTCATTTTAAACCCTAGGATTTAGTTATTAAAGCAGTCATTGTTCTTCTTGTTTCTGATACGTCTACGTTTTATTTAGAAAATTCCATGATGCTCTTTATTTTATTTTGTCTTAGAGATAACACGGTGTTGTCTAGACAAAATCCATATATCTAAATTATTAGACAATTCAATAATTTGACAACTAGCAGGATTTGATTTTGCGCAACAATATCTAAAGGTAAACGCTTAGCTTATTTTTTGCTCCCACTGTTCTAGCTAGTCTAGGGAGCGTTTACCGATTTACCAAAAACTGTGTAGTTTCTTGTCTGTCTTTTTTCTGTCAGCCTTCAAATTCTTAAATTGTCTTTGTGCAATCAATCTTTTATTGTTGGCATTACAAGCATTGAAGTTTACAAGCATTAATCGTCTTCTTCAATATTACCGTGTCAACATGATAGGGTAAGTTTTTTGGTAATAGACGGGAAGAAGTGTATTTTAAATCATTATATTCTACCAGGTTCAAACTTTCCTTTGTTTCTCTAATCTTTCTGAATCAATCCTATATGTATAATTCAATTTATATTCACTTATTTGTACGCATTAGGTACCCTACATAGAATGACAATAAAATCTTGTCACCCCAATCTCTTACAAAACCAATAACAAGGGATCAAAACACTTTTCCAGTTCATCATTCCTTCAGCTCCCGACGGAAACTGGCTACAGTGCGACCAACTTCATCTATAGCCTGTGTAGAGGAGCCACTATCATATTTTATGAACAAAACTGAAGTTCTCTTGGCGAAAATTTTATTTCATCCCTTTGGCCAACTGTATTTGTAAGTTGGTCGGTCTGTAGAATAATGTACGGAGGATGACGAAGCAAGTTCTTCAGATTGATGACGCTGTCAGTGTCATAAGTAATTGATTTAGATATTTGCTGAAAGGGTGCTGAATGGAAGTGGGGTTCGCGAGAGAACTGGGGCCTTACGCCTAGCTGTTTTAAGCAATCCAGTTTAGGTGATGAAAAAAGTTGCGCGACCGCAAACTGTGTCTGGGCGCGTTAAGGTTCACGTTCGTGTGATTTTCCGAACTGCGCTGTTTTAACAACAACCATCAATTAACCTTAAACCATAGACTAAACGTTACGACAACGACTAAACTAACGTTAGTTTGAGACCGCGTAAGGAGTTGGGCGTAAGGCCCTTGGACATGTCTGTGAGAATTAAACTTAGGTAGGTACATAGCAAAATCGTCACCGCAATACCACAATACGGACCATGCAATATATATGTATATATATCAGTCTCTGGCAGCCATATAACAAGCTTTGCTTAGTTTGGGGTCAGATGATCGTGTGTGCAAAAATATCCCGAATATTTAATTATTTATTATTTATTTATGCATGAGCCTAGCCCTGGCCCTTGTTAAAGTCGACATCTTAAATTTTACTGTAAAAACTCCTCACTTCGTCTTAGTAGTTTTGTTTTAGTATTAATTTAAGATATCACAACTTGTTTTAGAAATAAGTATTATTATTGGAATGCTTTATACCTACATATAAAACGGGCAAGTACCTTTATTAATGAAACAAAATATACAAAATACCTAAAACAGATCCAAGTTCTCAAATAAAAAGCTGAATTGCCCATAGACTGTTGAAGGTCTAGAGACAATCCAAAATGGTCAAGTCCACTACAATAGGGAATATGCATGTGGTTTAAATCTGGTTGAAATATTTTTTTCCGAATCTTTATTGTTCTGACTTTATATCTAAAAGATTTTTTTTTTATTTATTTACATTTTAATTGCTTAAAATATTAAATAAAAAGTGCAAAATATAAGAGGGAAATTCAAATTTGCGAAACGCTTCACCATTGGTCGAAACGAAACGTGACGTCAAAAGCCACAACATTGCCTTTAGCGGCGTCGATATTCATACTGTTTTAGTAGTGTTTGAGAGAAAAATCGTTTTATATTGAGTTCCTGTAGTTTTTTCCATTAGCTAGTGTAATTTTAGCGTTCTCGTGAGACTAGAGATCATTTAGGACGATGACTGAGACTGGTTTTGTCAAAGCACAATCGGACAATCTACCAAAAATATTTAGATGCATTCATAATGACAGCATATTTTGCATCAAATCCAGATTTTACAGTTGCTGAGATCAAAGGAGTGAAAGCGGCAAGGTAATTGTTATAATCCATGATATATTTTAATCCATTACATAGGTTTTTACACATAAATGCACTCAGCAGTAATTACCAAAACATAACCTATAAATAATCATTGGTCATTAAAATTGTTATGAATTTGCTGCTCTACTGTCTATATTATAATAATTTATAAGTAATTATACCTAACATTACTTAAGTTCCGTAATTTTCCGTGAATTTTTAAGTTTTTTTTTAAAATGTGAATACTGTTTACTCTAAATACTTAATGTACCTACTTATTGTTTGTTTGTTGAGTGCATAATATTCAATACTAAACATACTTCTAACTCACACCATGCTATCAAAATATAACATACTTACATTGAAATGATCTTCACAACAATGCAAACATGATGTTGGAGATACTTCATCTCTTCTCATAACCTTACACCATTGTTTACGTATTTTCGCATCTCTTGGAATAGGAAAAAAACACTTTATCGGGTGTATTTCTAATAGTGTTTGTACACTTTGGCACAAGACGATACCTATAAAAATGTTTTTTAGCTTCTTCCATGGTCTGGATATCAATAAAACTGAAAATCTGTGTGAAATAACTGTATCGTCTATAGTAAACAAACACAGAACGTGGCTTCTGACGTCATCCAAGGCCCGCGAAAAATTGCGGCGTTCAAACAGCTCAAATTTATTCAATGTTTTAAATATTATTTTAAAAATTAATTTGAGCATTTCCAACTGTAATTATATTTTTTACTATGATATAACGATGTAAACAGTTAATTAAAAATATAAAAAAAACACATGCATATTCCCTATTGTCGTACCCAGTATGCTGGCAGCATTACCAGGCTGAGGCAATGTTTACGAGCTAGATATAAATTATGAATTATATAATTTGGATTAAGGAAATTTTGCTAAAGTACATGAAAATAATAAACGCCCATGTAGAGTTTGGGAATATCAGTCTTTGAACTTTTGAAGTTCTTGGACATACTGGTTTCCTCACGATGTTTACCTTCACCATTGTTGAACGATGGCATCGTAACTGCACATAATTTATTTAATTTTAAGTACTAAATAAGTAGGTAATTTTTTTTATGCCATAGGTGGCAAACAAGCAGATGGGCTGCCTGATGGTAGGCAGTCACCGTCGCCTATGGATGCTTGTAACACCAGATGCATCACAAATACGTTGCCGACCCGTAAGGACTCGATTAACTCGCCTTTTGAAGAACCCCATGGCGTAGCTTCTCGGAAACACCGTAGAAGGTAGCTCATTCCACATTTTGCAAGTATGAGGCAAGAAGGATCGTGTGAATCGTACAGTGTGAGTGTCCAGTGATCTGTGATGTGTGGATGAGCCTTCAGGCGGTGGCGGCTAGTGCGATGGTAAAACCGCGACGCCGGCATCAGATCAAACAGTTCTTCAGAACACTCCCAGTTGCAAATGCGATAAAAGATACAAAGAGACTCAACGTCTCTGCGCATGCTGAGCGGCTCTAGGTGTTCAGTGAGTTTGGGATCGTCGACAATTCTGGGCAAGCGCCTTTATTAACTAAACAAAATACAAGCTAAAACTAACACTACAAATAAGTAATACAAGTAGGTAGGTAATTGATGCAGAGCCGATCATCAAACCGGGTACCGTCAGATTGTTAAGCGCGCATGCTACCGCTCGGTCATCATCGCTTAACAGTTGTAAAATAAATAATTACCCACCGCTCGTAGCGTAGCTCGACTGTGTTCCAACCCACCGATGTCAACACGGTTGTCACACTGAGTCTTCGGATGGGTGACCGCGTGA
Organism: Agriopis aurantiaria; assembly: GCA_914767915.1. Taxonomy (NCBI): domain Eukaryota; kingdom Metazoa; phylum Arthropoda; class Insecta; order Lepidoptera; family Geometridae; genus Agriopis; species Agriopis aurantiaria. The sequence continues at coordinate 18,668,995 of OU611982.1, read as the reverse complement.
GGCATTTACAACTGAACGCTGTCGTGGGTCGGATGATACGTTTACTGTTTAGTTGTGGTTCCTGGTAGTTAGTCCTATATAAACAACCCCTAAGCCATGTCAGATGCCTAAAACTCTGACTCCAGAGCTAGCCACTTAGCCTAAATGAACATATTTTACTTATCCATGTTTCTCAATTCTACTCATTAGTACCAACTTGTTGACGCCATTAATACCATAAAGTAAGCCGTTAATTAAAATATTTAAATATAAATTTCCAAAGCAGCCTGTTAATTAAATTAATCAAGATAAAACAGAAACGATTAATTACCGAAATTCGATTCGAATAAATCTATTTTATCGAATATTCGAATATTATTAACCAATTTAATCTTGGAATAAAAGATCTGAGTTCACAGAGCGCTCTGTGATCAAAGGTGACAGAGTATTGACAGTTTAATTAAACTTATTATTCTGTGCACCCTTTGCTGCTCTGTGGCCGGGAAAATAATTTTTCCTCAATACGATTTCCATTAATTGAAAACTGAACTTTGTTCGATCTTATAAGGGATTTATACAGAGTTAATTTACAGTTATTTGATTTTACAGTTATATTAGTATAGATATGGTCTATTGCCCATTCTCTACAGGAAATGAGGTTACCTTTTTAACCGACTTCAAAAAACGAGTAAGGTTCTTAATTCGATCTGTTTTTAGGGTTCCGTACCCAAAGGGTAAAAACGGGACCCTATTACTAAGCCTACGATGTCTGTCTGTCTGTCTGTCCTACCTATTAACGGCTGTATCTTTCGAACCGTAATAGAGAGCCAGTTGAAATTTTCACAGAATATGTAATGTTACGGCGGATTAACTAACAAATAATAAAAAAGGCAAAACGTCAAAACGAAAGGAAAACCCATACAACAAACTTATTTTTTTAACGTTCTTTTGTATTAGCTCTAATGTAAAAACGGTAATACGTAAAAGCGCCAAACTTAACATGATTATAGTACACACTTTAAAGTATAACAACAAATAATAAAAAATGCCCAAGTGCGAGTCGGTGAAAAGTTTCTGTTCATTGAATTTTGTGGTGGTACGGAACCCTCAGTGTACAAGCTCGACTCGTATTTGGCCAGTTTATTTGACATGTTATTTTTACCTTCACTTGTAAATAACAAACGATGTTAAAAATTTCGATTTTAACCAACTTCTTAATGTGGTGTTGATTTGTAACTTTGCAAGTACATATATATTTATAATCCGGATGACAATATGGTCATTGTATTTTATACTAAAATTTTATTTAAACCAGAAAATTACACGTACTTGGAAAAGAAAAAAAAAATACCTAAAACTACTTACAAATAAATATACCCTAAATTAAACTGGTAATGCAAGGTAGTTACCACGTAGTACACAGCGGGTGTGGTCCCAATTACGCCAACAGCAGCTGACATGGGCACCGATGATGTATGACATTTACCCAGCACTCACAGTCACGCGCGTTGCTCACCGTTACCACTGCGCTAATAGCGCCCACAGGCAGTCCGCATTGACAATAATATTATTGTCATATTGAATTATTGACCTTCCCCTTGGTGGAAAGAAAAGTGGCCAGTTTGCTGGCAGCATTGCCTCGGTGAATAGCAATGCAAATTTTTTGGCCAAAGTATTCGCCGGCATTCCGGTCACCCGTCGCTTCCACCATACGTTTGGGCAGGTCCCTATACAGTTCGAGAGCGGCCGTCCCCACGATCCTAAAGTCTCAACCCCAAACAGCACACACATGTAGGTACATCCCGCTCAGATCTAATGATAATGATAATTTAGTACCACTGTAATGGTACTAATTCGATTTCAAGAGGTAACTGTTGGCGTCGGGGATTAAAAAAGCTAGGCAGTTGGTCAGCTTACTTGGTTTTATACTTGACTAGCTGTTGCCCGCGACTTTGTACGCGTAGCCTTTCATATAATATTTCAACCCCCTTTTGCCCCCCTTAATTCTGCTCTTTGCAAAATCGTTCCTTAGCGGACCTCTACACCCCATAAGTAATCTTCTTGCCATATTTCAGCCTCGTAATTACAAAACTATCAACGAAAAATTCAAACCCCCCATTTCCCCTCATTAGCCCATCTTTTTCGGAAAAATATTAATACAGTATTTATTTTATTTTAAACCATTAACCTGAATACCGAATTTCATTTCCCTAACATCAAAAACAAAGGACTTTCATACAAACTTTGAACCTTCATTTGCTCCCCTTAATTCAGTCCTTTCGCAAAATCATTTGTTAGCAGGCCTCTACACCCCATGCTTGCCAAATTTCAACTTCGTAAGTCAAGTAGTTTTCGACATTCCGTGATGTGAGTAGATGAATTTCGCCTTTATATAGATAATATTATATGGATTTAAAAAGGCTGGTTGGTTACATGAGCTCTAGATGCGTACCTGTAGGTAGTTATTCCTTCACAAACATCTAAAATAGTAGATTAATTAAAGAAGCCCTACCTCGTTCGAATGTAAATTGCCATTTTATTGTACAATATAAATTAAACGGAACATTATCGATACAGCTCTTTGGGAAGGTATTACGTAAGAATAACTTTTCAGGGAATAAACATCGTGTTTTTATAATCAGTGATATTAATTAGACATTTTTGAATTTTGCTAACCTTTTTAGTCTAAAATAACTATTTTTTTCATCAATAAACTACCGTGAGGATAGAAGAAAATTCAAAACAATTTTTCTGATGAACTTCTAGCGTAGTTCCGCTTCTAAGCTAGAAGCGGAAATATGTTCCTCCGCCTACAACAAATCAACATGTGTATTCAATATCATTATAAAAACCTAAATACAAATTCCGTACAGTTTTTTTTTTTTTTTTTACATCGTACTAGGCTTATGTTTGACCGCCATCTCGCCTGATGGAAACTTAATACGATGATTGTACTAAATATATGATTGTAATTAATACGAGTATAGATACGCTATAGATTCTTCAAAAACAGCTTTGAAGATGAAGTATATTCCGCTAAGTAATGCCTTATTCAATTCGACTGAGTTATGATTTTTTTTACACAACAATTTATAATTTTATATTAATCACTAAGCTACGGTTTTTAAATTAGTATGATTATTGATTAAAATTTAAGTGGAAAGTTAGTTGTAGTAACCTTAAATCACAGGAAACTTGGAGTACCTAAGTTCCAGCAAGTTCATCAGAACGTCATTTCAACACGTCCACATTGTCTTACGCTCCGTCCTTCTGTATCAAGTCTTTCATCAAACACATCTCTGCAAAACAGCGCCCACAATGGCTGACAACTGCATCTCATTGTACCACATTCCTGAGGGATATTGGACCTTGGGTACGAGTAGTAAGGTTGGATTAGGATTAGCAAGGTTGGGAGATAAAGTCCTTACAGGTTATATCTGAGCTTAGTTACTGCTACAGCTGATCAAAATGGGAACATATCCATTTCGATTGCAAAGGAAATAGAGCTCTGAGACTGTAAAAGTAAAGGATGGTTTAGCTTGTAATGTTTAAAACAAAGCAGCTTCAGATTTTCACGCTGAACACTATAGCAATGTGAAACCAGGAAAGGACGCGCAATCGAAAAAGGTTTCTAACACAATGTGGTAAGAGCGTCACGTGTGGCATCGAGACCGTTTTCACACCGAAGCAAACGTCACAATCGTCACGGCATCTTTCACACCGCACACGAAGAATGAATGATGGATGAATCGCATACGAGAATCCAGCTTTTTCCGTCTATAGAGGAACCACGTTACCATTTTCAAATCTCCAAAACAACATTCAACCTTCAGCTGTAAAGTTAAGGAACGATTTAGTTTTCAGTATGAAAGTGATAAGTTGGTCGTTTTGATATCTCTGTATATTCATATGAGTCGCAAATGGGCCAAAAGTTGTTTGCTGAATATGGGACGGGCAAAGAATACGAGCAAGGATTTAGGATTTCCAGAAGGAGTTTACCTATACCTATAGCTGAAAGAAAGGGAAACAGCGATGACACTAAAAGGCAGTCCTATATAGGATCACTTGGTTGAATACATTTACATATAGGTACCTACCTATCACCTTCTTATGTCTAACTTTGGCCGTGATCCGCTCTCTAACTATGCAAGCTCTCCTTACTTCGCACTACTGTCGCGTTTTGAATGATTATTATGATTAATCGTAAAGATATTCAAAACTATGGATCTCGGTCGTCACATAAAAATGTACAAACCAAAAGTAGAATAAAAGAATTGTTTGATAAATTACTTACATATTTTTTATGCCATAGATGGCAAACAACCAGACGGACTGCCTGATGATAAACAGTCACCGTCGCCTATGAATACTTGCAACACCAGAGGCATCACAAATACGTTACTCTATTAACTCGCCTTTTGAAGAACCCCATGTTGTAGCTTCTCGGAAACACCGCGGAAGGTAGCTCATTCCACATTTTGCAGGTGCATTACTAAACTATTAGTCGCGGGAGTCGATTTCAAAACTGTTTTTTTGACGAATCCCTAGTGTGATTCCGCTTCTACGTCAATTCAAGTAAAATAGGAAAAACAAAAAAAAATGTCTTCATATTTAATACCACTTCCAGTATTTCTCCATCCTAACTCCATAGAACTCCGCATCGCATTTGACATTTGGCCATTGCTGTATTCAACCTTACCAGTGAAATATATTTTTTTTACAGCCGGTGCCTAACAACTTCCTTATATTCTCACTGTCAACGCGACATGTTGGATTTTCACAATGTTTTCTGGCTTAGTGAGTGCTTAGTGAGGATAGTGTGGTAGACAGTTTTATCCCAAAGAGTAGTATAATAAAGGGGGGGTTTTATCCTCTCTTTGTGGGGATATACCCAAAGGGATGTACTTAGGAATAATTTATCTAGTAACTAACATATTTGAGAGTTTTGTGTTCGAAACAATAGAAACGTGGGGGCCGGGGCACAAATTTTTATTTTAAAGATTTTCCATCACGTCCTTTCGAGCATCTCGTGACCAAAATAATGGCAGTTTTGCAATTCAACGCGGCAATGCGGCCAGCATTGTGTGCGAAGCTTGCTGGCAGTGGTTTTTTTATATTAGTTTAGTTTTAAATTTTAGTGTTAGTTTAATTTTAAGTGGTTTTAGGTATTTATTTGTATTTCTATGTGCACATTAAAACGTATACACGGGTCTAGCCTGGACATTTGATACGCATTGGTGGGGTCGAAGCCAACTCAAGTACTTTACAAAATACAATAATGGGGCTTCGACTAAAATAAAATGTGTGTATAAAATGGAATTTAAAACTTTTGTATAGTATAGGGTTAAAAAATATGGGCTAAATGAGGTGAACAATTTGTGGATAGGACAACATAACTATAGGATGACAAATGGCACCTGCCTTATCCTGTCTCATCTCAAAATTTGTGTATATTATTACTATTTATTGTCAATAAATTATTTAGCTAGCTATTCAACAAAAAAATTGAGATAATCACATATCGCCTTTTTTCCTTACACATTATACGTTTATATAGTATAAATTGTGTGAAAATTGGGCGCGGAGCTGAGCCTTTAAGTAAACTAAGGTAATAAAAACAATTTATTTGATTTATTGAACGAGTTAAAAGAACTAAATCCACTTTAACCACAATAACAGAATAAATAGTAAAAGACTAAATCATGATATACGAATAGCAAAGCCAAACCCTCCATCTTGGAAAACTCAATTCATTAACATAAAACAGTCATTAAGGACAATTTGTATCGAGTACCAAACAAAGTTAACAGTTAAGTAGCACAAATATAAATATTTTCCCAGTAACATTATGGTGTTATGCTCCCTAAATGGGCCGCACAATGGGCCGAAATGACGGGTAACTGTGCAAAATGAATTGTGCGATCGCCGACGTGTCAAATGAGTCGGAACTTATGTCCGATGCCTTGGGAAGGACCCCACTGTGCAGTTTTGTTTAGGAGCTTACCGAATCTACTGTTAACGATGTTATTATTTATTGGAGATGGGAATGAATGGGTTGTTTGTGTAGGCAATTGACTAAAGCTTCAACTTAGGCTGGAATTCGTAACCCGTCATATAGGCATTTTTTTTCATACTGCCTTTTTAACCCCCGACGCAAACAGAAGTAAGTTTAAGGTTTCTTATAAGTTTTACGTGAGTATCTGTGTCTGTCTGTGGCATCGTAGCTCCCAAACAGCTATAATCTGATTAACTTTTTCAATGATACTAATTTAACCTAACCTGAAACAAAAAAAAATACAAATTTATCATCATCATCATCATCAGCCTGTAAACGTCCACTGCTGAACAAAGGCCTCCCTCGTAGAGAGGGGTGTTGCCATAATCCCCACGCTTGGCAGGCGGCGACAAATTTATAAAACAAAAAATTTGTTATACCTGAAAAACTTGTAATTAATATGTAACAATTTAAAAAAAAATAGACAGCACAAGCACTTTTCTAGTCAATACTTTACCACTATCCCACTTACCACCTAACCACCCTTCCACTCACTCCCTAAGTCCAAACAAACAGACAAACACAATCAAATTAAACAGTAACTCCACCAAATTATAAATGTAAAGGTGAGCAAATAAGAGAACAAAACATTTTTTATGAATAACAACAGAAAATACGATAGTGGCACCACCATTTAACTCAATAGATACTGGGTGAACATTAAACGCGGCAGATGTTCAAATAAGTCTTTCTATCAATCACTACGCCGTATGTTTTCAATTAGCCCATTTTAAGTTATTTATTTCACGCCCCAACATTATTGGATTAATGTTTTTATTAATTCCACGTTTGTTAAACGACGTGACGGGTCTTCAATCAATTATTGTAAATGAGTTGCACATTAAATTATTGACTTTGAGTTTGGCATACATTTTGTTATTTGAAAATTGACGTTCGATATTTCAAAATTATCACAGAAAAATATTTTTCATTTTTGTTATTTGTAAATTTGACGTTCGATATAGCAAAATTATTTTTCATTTTAATTTCAATCACCTCATAGCTAAGATCTTATTTATACCCAATATATACCCTAAAGAGTAATAGAGCTGATTAAGCTTTCAACGAATTTTCGCCATAGGTCATCAAGGCAGCCATTCCATACTTACGTCGTGAACTTTGGTAAAGTCGTCACACAGCTTTTTCAAAATTCCTCTTTAATACGAACTGCAAAGGAATGCTATGCGATGCCTCGGTGTTCCCTATAACTAACAACAACCTACAACCTGGTACAACCTGGGTCTCTTCAAGACAAGACTGAAGGAATCTCATAGGCAAGCGTGCTCCGTCTTAGACCATAATATATAGTCACTTTCCATGAGGAGAGTTGTGGTAAAAGCTAGCCCATATCTTCATAAAAAATTGCTTAAAACAAAATCTTTTTTTTATTAGTAATATTAATGGTTTTTACCATAAAAGCATGTGGCATTTGACTACAAATCTTTCGGTGGTGTTATCGAAAATGGTACCATATACTAAGCCCGGCTTGAGAACAGGCAAAAGGAACAGAACAATGTGGTCTGATAGTCTCATTTCACTGAATAGCTGAATACTATGTTACAAATTCTGCGGTAGAACTTCTTTCATCATCATCATCAACAATTTTTCACCCTAGGCTGAGTATGTCTCATCAGCGTGCCACCTTTTCCGGTCCAGTTATAGCTATATGCCTAATGTGCTTATGGACTCATTCAAAGGAATTCCATAAAAATATTTTAATTTTAATATCTTAGTAACAAACAATAAAAACCCTTCAAACCCGTCAAATCCGACAAGACGAATCAAATAGTCCAAGTTTATGCGCAGAATGAGACAATGTACCATTTTCTTCAAATGAATAGTCTCGAAGGAGGCCTCAATGGCCACTTTATAGCAGCTTCGAGAATCCATTACAGACATTGGGTGATAAGACAGAGTACAGTGATGCTGGAATGAGTTGGTCCTTGGAGATTTTTGGCATAGAGTAAACTGTAAGACTGGTCTAGTTTGTACTATGAATACGTGATAGTAATGTTACAAGAACTTAATAAATTAGTCATTAAAATTTAATTCAAACAAATAATGGTCATTAACTTTTTATTTCTTGAAAACTTACGACGATGTCGCGACGTTATTATATTGTTACCAAGGCGAATCTAAAGGTGCCGTTCGTTAGTTGTAGCTAGTACTGATCTCCACCAATAGATGTTACCATATGCTTAGAAATACGTTTATCACACAGATATACCAAAGCAGATAGACTAGCAAGAGAGAAGGCTATATACCCAATTACCAAACAATGAGTTAAAAGCTACGGATGATAATGGTATTTTTATTGGGAATAGATCTATGTTTAGCCACCGACTCGCAGATGTTCTGCGGTGGTAAAGCCGAGAATGGAGCAAGACAATCTTTAAAAAAATCTGTTTTTCTTCTTCTATCACTAAATATATGACTTTAAAAGTCTTGATTTGTATTTCGTAGTAATAAAAAAGGATGAAGTACATTTTGATATTACTATGCAGGAATTACTCGAGTAAGCCAGATTCGTTAACTAAATGAAGTAAATACCAATTTATGTGAATCCAACTATACAAAATAACCCGCAGTGATAGAGACAAAGTGATTGAGTTGGAGAAGAAGCAACTTTGTCTCAATATCATTCTCTCCTCTCACAACGAGCGAACGATGCGGAATAGAGTGCCACTAAAACGTACTTTAGTTTGATTAAGTTCTTAAGACATTTTATAGGACAATTCGAGTTGGGAAGGATTCTTAAAGTTGGAGAAATTAACAATGTAGGTATTCAGAGATTGTCAATGGACTTATAAACTCTCTAAATTGTGTATTGGATTTTAAGAGAAGTGACGTCTTGTCTAGAAAATGTATTATGATGAATCACAGAATGAGTACTTAATGTTGCTACTACCAATACCAACCAAGTACCAACCAGCCAATCAACCACCAACTAGTTTGTTGTTGAAAACTATCAAGTACGTATTTATTGTATAAAATGTAATAAATAATTATTAAATAGGTTTTTAAGACTCTGTTTTACAATTTTCTGTCTTTTAGCAAAAACAGGAGCCATAATACAATTTTTAAATTTAATAAATTACCTATGAATGCATTTTATTACTGCCAAATGATAGGTCAAAACTACATCGCTTGACTGAAAAATATACTAAGAATGTACCCCATGTCATAAAAAAGTACAATCGATGATGACGAATATTGAACATAAGTAGGTATCTACAAAAAAATTGGAGATTTGAGAATCTGCTCTTCTTGTAGTAAATATTGATATAATTATATAATAATTCTAAATTATATTTAGTATTTCGCATGATATAACTGTTTGCTTTGGCATAATTGTACTGCTATAATAAGAGAAGCCACTGGCACCCGACACACATTCCCAGACTAGTTCGGGAGCCTATGGAAAATCACGTCATGTAAAACTAAATGTCAAAATAAATTACTTTATTTGTTTTTCGATTAAATCAATTTAAAAGCGCCAGGCTCGTCCACATCTACTGCAGATGTGCGTTGAAATGGATTGGTCATTGTTGTGCCGTCTCACTCAGAAAGAAGAAAAAGAAAGAACATTACACCAGGATAGATGTAAATTGCTTTAGTTATTAAAAACTCCAACATCACAATTTTCATAACGAACGCGTATACAGTTTCTCCATCAATTTCCCAACAATCAGCGTCTGAAAGCAACAGAATAGCAGCAGATAGGACATTACATTAATGCGGCACGGAACGCATTAGAGGCAGGAAATGGCGGCGTACATTCAGTATTGTGCTCCAGGAAAAATGATATAATATCATAACATCCTTTCATGACCATTACTGGGCTCGCCCGCCCTGCAGCAAAGAGTAAAGCACAGAAGTGGCATGCGGAACAAAAATGCCTACGACAAAATAAACATACCCAGGGATAGTTGATTGAATCAGGCGTTACTTTGCGGAAGTCCATTTTAAATGTGTATATGAATTTCTAGTGTATTTCCGCTTCTACGTCGTTTTGAGTACAATAAAGATTTGGGACAAACTATTTTACTCTATAGATATTTGTGATGCTAATTTAAAAGTAAAATTAACCTAACCTGAAACAAATTGTAATTAAATCTGTAACAAAAAATTCGTTTTAACAATTTGTACTAATGATATTAATTTTAAAAAATTTGTTAATCTTGAAATTACTATAAACTTTATTTAATTGAAATGTAAATGAAAAATTTAACAATAAATACTGAAATTAACATGAATTTACTGTAAATATTATTTAATTGAAATGAACTCTAAATTTTTGAATCTATTATGAAATTACTATAAATATTATTCAATTCTATTGTTGAAATATAAATGAAGTAAACAACCCAGGACCCAGGGAATTTCTTTTTTATGATTGACATGTTTTTGACTATAGTTCCCGTGGTGTTAATTGTTTACTTAGAATACAGTCAGTATTTTAGTTCAGTTTCTATAACTTTAATCTTAGACCAAAATAAAATGGTAGGACGTGCCATAGCCATTGAACTTGCTCAGTAAAACGAGTCAAAACCGCGGACGTCAACACCTAATTATAACCATCTACAGTACATATTTTGTTACAAAACTTGATTGCGGTTTTTTTGTTGTGTTTTTAACACTTCGGGAAACAGGGGTGGCTCTACGGCTCTACGGGTCTACTCTACGGCTACAAAACGATTCACCTGTATTGATTACAACTTGTCATGGTTACATGACACGACGTGTGGTGGAGGCAGGTGGAGCAGAGCCCTGATAGAGTGGTTACTGATAGCAGACAAGCGTTCCCTAGGCTGACAATTAGCCCTTGACCAGCTCGATAGGTCGACGACATCAGACCCATCGTGGGTCATATCGCACGTAGATGAGATAAGCCAGAGACAGTGATCAATGGCACAAAGAGGCTTATATCTATAGCAGTGGGTAGATCGATACAGGCTGATAATGATGATGATGACTTGATGATGACTTGAATAGAGTCTTTTGAAGTTTACGGTCAGTTATTGGGTCATAGATCCAGTGTCAGGATCATAGACAGTTACACACAAACATTCACAATATTCACATATATGTACTAGGTACTGTGATTATTATGAATGATTATGACCCGGGTATGTCCTAAAACTGCTACCAGAACCACCGGAGGATGCGCAGCAGTGTCTTATTAGTACACGGTGAACGTACTTCGATCCCCAAGCCGCCTGCCAAGCGTGGGAATTATTTATTTATTTTATTTTATGGCAACACCTCTCTCTAACAGGGAGGCGTTTGTCCAGCTGTGGACGTTAAAGGCTGCTGATGTGATTATGAATGATAATAGCGGTAGGTAGGATTTTGAAGAGAGTTCATAGATCAATGAACATACGAGTATATTATATTCTTTGGCTCGCCGCCCTACACGAGACAAATCGCCCAGCTGGCCATTTATCAAAAAACCTGCATCCGCCCAATGGAAGCGGTCATTGTCAACCTTCCATACTCGCTGATACACCACTTGTTAAAGCTTATGTTCGCATAAAGTGACGCAAAATTATAGTGGTTTTATAATAATGGTGAATAAAACACAATGGATTTTCTTTGAAGTTTTGGTTGAAAATGCGTGTTGCTGTTTAGTGAGAAATTGTGACTTTATGGTGACTCCTTAAGCATCGAGCTTACGGAAAGTGCCATAAAGTCACCATGGGGACAAACGTTGGGGTCCAAATTAAGACTTTATGGTACTCTCCGTGAGCTCGATGCTTACAGAGAGTGCCATAAAGTAAAAATATTTGGTTCAACTAGTTAGTATATTCTTGCGGTGTGTTTTCAACCATACAATTTTGGCACTCAGTAAATACGAAGATAAAGTCCACACTTTTAGTCCGATTTTTTTGACAGTTGAAATACCATTATTAAAATGCTGAACGAAAACTTTTCTTTTAATATTTTACTGTAGTATATCGGTCGAATCTTACGTTCGAAAACCTAGAATAGGTGATCAGAATTTACGGTTTTTATTCGTATTGTTGCAATAAAAAATATATATTTTTAAGAGGTTTATTACAAAATGAACGATTCAATTTTAAGTATTTGTATTTGCGGGCATAAAACGAATAATTAAATAAAGTCGTAATTTTCAAGATTCAAACGTTTATTTTATGTCGGTAATTTAACGAAATCCTTTCTCAAACTTTCCCCCGTAAAGTGGTACGAAAAAGTACTTTTGTAAATTGGAGGTAACAAATGGATATGTTGAGTTTTACCAATATTTGAAGCCGCTACATTCAATAAAAATAACAGATCTATTTAATACAGCTACTGAATTTTCTACAGATCTTATTAAAACACTGTTTTAAACTATCACGGTTGTTCACTAACGTTATATGGGAGCTCATTCCACAATCTTACCACGGTAAATATCCCGTAAATAATCATATAACTTTAGATCTTATTAGTTGAAAGAAAAGTTATACCAAAAATCCAGTTTTCGATCCTTTATTCGACAAAAAATGTGATAGGACCCTTAATACGAACTCCCTGCCTCGGTGTTCCCTATAAAGGATAACCTGGGTTTCTTCAAGACAAGAGTGAATAGGCACCCCATGGGCAAGCGTGCTCCATCTTAGACCACATCGTCACTTTCTATCGGGTGAGTCGCGTGGCTACAAGCTAGCCCATTTCATCATTAAAAAAACTAAAGCGGTTTTCAGAGCTAAAATAAACCTGTTTTATATTAGCAGTTCACAAAGTACTACGAAATAAACAAAATGAGGCCAATGCTACCCGGTAAAGTTTAGATAACTATAGTCTATCACAGATGGGGCATTGCTCTGACTACTAGAATAGGAGTTTACCAAAATTTCACTAAATGGGTTTCTTGCGATTGCTTACACCATGAAAACTTGCAAGTCTGTTTTCGCAAAAAAAAAAAAAACAATCGTTGAGATTTATTATTTATTGATTTTTCTTTCAGATTAAACTGAAAATGTACTATACTCATACATTAATATTAATTACTAGAATGGATTTAAATAAATCCATTCATATCGTAGAAGAAATGCCGCTGAAGTCGGAATCACAGAACTAATAGCTGAGGTTACGGCGTCAGTCAGTTTTTTATTTATATATACAACTAGCGGTCCGCCCCAGCTTCGCACGGGTATAGATAATATCCTATGTCACCCGGGGACAGTGTAGCTTCCCAACAGTGAAAGAATTTTTCAAATCGGTTCATTACTTTCGGAGCCTATTCGATGCAAGCAAACAAACAAACAATCAAATCTTTCCTCTTTATAATATTAGTATAGATGAGGTCCATGATGAGATCGAGTATTTGACGACTTCCCAAGCGATATTTTTGACCAGATATTTGGTTAGGGTTATTCGTCGCGTAAAGATACCTATGTATTGGTAGTAAAACATTTATTGTAATAATGTTTATATTGTCCCAAAGATAGCAAAGTCCGATTTAAAAGATAGATATAGACATTTCAAAAACTTTACTACCGGCAGGATTTGAACCCGCGTCATCGGGTATACACCCCGAGCGCTCTATCTACTAATCTACGGCCGCCCTCTTAGGCTTCTAGGGCGGATAATGCGGGTAAAAAAATAACTTCTATATCATTTAAATAATAAATCCTCGAGTCCTTATAACCCTTTCTAACAAATACCTCTCTTTCCATCTATCTTTCGTAATTGCAGAATAGGTCAACAAGTCTGAATTTTATAGTTTTAAAATGTAACTATACAAACTATCTTATGTATAAACAACAGAAAAGAGAAGTAAATAGAACGATAATGATAAGGAAAATCTGTCGCCATGCATTATGTCAAAACCTTGATTGAACATTCGTACTTATCGTCGAACTCCGCATCCAAAGAACTTGGACTTTACCTTTTTGGGTTAGGTCTCAAAGTTCTTTGTCCGCATCACGGTTGCTAACTGATTTCGAATGACTAATACTTATATGGGTACAATGCAATAGGCTACAATAAATTTCTTACAAAAATGCCTAGACAGCCGTTCTAATTTAAACAAAAAATATATTTTCTTTTATATAGGCCCTCGATAAGGTAATTTGTAATCTAAGCTAGTCTATATATAGTTCAGATTGTCTAGCTTTTATATAAAAATAATTCAAAGGCACAAAATAATTAACATCATTGGCAAAATAGCATTGATAGAGAAAGATAAAAATACGCCACTCATTGTACAACAATACGGTCTGTTTCATTAAAACAAGATAACAAAAACGACACTTTTATCCCCCATAATGTAGATAGACAACAGTATGGACATTACAAATTTTATAATGCAGAAGTTTCATTGTTACGGATAACTGGCCAAATACCAGGAAGTTCTAGGATACCATTTATTGACTAAGTAGTACTCTGCTGGCGCAGCGACCCGAAGTGGGTGTTGGCCTCCGAGCCTCCGATACAAGGGAACGCCATCGGTCCCGGTCTCTCGCCAGTCGGCGACTTGGAGATCGCGCAAGTCCAATCTGACTCTACTGCGTCTTTCCAGCAATATCTAGAGCTGACGTACATTCATTGGGAACTCCAAAATACCTTCTTGACATTGCTCCTCTTTTTTTCAGACAAAAAAAAATAACAGTCGAATCTATAACTTCCTTTTAAGAAGCTTTTATTTAACTTGCAATGTTTGTTGGTTTGTTTAACATATAAGATCATTAGTAATTTTTAAACTTTCGCGATTTGAACACATATTTTAAATGTTAATCGGGACTTATCACGTATTATTTAATTTAGCCAAAAAAAAATTTTTGTCAGCTCGTGACCACGGCCATTGTAACATGGTCGAAACGTCGAGCGAAAGGTACATATTTTTTACCTAAATTAAATAATACGTGATAAATCCCGATTAACATTTAAAATATATAAGATTGTTTGTTTAGGTCAATCTTGTTAGCTAAATTACAATCAGTTCCTTATAACCGATTTTGCTGAAATTTTGCAAACGCTTTAGTTCTGGTAACAATACATTACGCAATACCCAATATTGTAATATTTTCAAAATGGCCTTCAAAATAAAAATCAACATTATTTCAGCCATAAGTCGTCCACTGCTGGACATAGCCCTTCCCGTTCAATCTCTTTATCAATTGGAAGCGGACTGCATTCAGCGTTTGTTTTTTAGGTCGTCCGTCCATCTTGTTGGTGGACGTCCTACGCTGCACTTACAGGTCCGTCGTCTCCATTCGAGAACCTTTCAGCCCCATCGGCCATCTGCTCTGCGTGCTATGTGCCCTGCCCATTGCTACTTGAACTTGCTAATCCGGTGGGCTATGCCGGTAACTTTAGTTCGTCTACGGATCTCCTCATTTCTGATTCGATCTCATAGAGAAACCCCGAGCATAGCCATCTCCATAGCTCGTTGTGCGACTTTGGGCTTGCTTAGGAGGACCATAGTGAGAAACCATGTTTCAGTACCATATTTCACCACTGCCTACACACACTGGTCGAAGGCTTTCGTCTTCAGGCACTGAGGTATTTAAGACGAGAAGACGTTGCGAAGTTTACCGAACTGCCCAGCCGAGACAGGGAGACGCAATATCTCCGAAATTGTCCACTGTGGCATTGAAGGATGTCTTCAAGGTCCTGGAAAATAAAAAAAATATTTTTTTACTTTTTCTTTTAAGTAAAAAATTTAAATGCACCGTTTAAATAAAAGCCTGTTAGAACTGTTGAAAAGAAGGGTTGCAGCAGCTAAGTAGTTCTTTTCTGAAAATGTAGTGGTCCTTACTATTTGTGAGCCACCTCTTGTCTGAATATGCGGACATTGGCTAAAGTTGGCTTATCTGTGGCAGGAGCCGCGATTTCGACGTCGCGCTCATTTCATTTCACACTCTTGTCGCTGACTGTATTTTATATTGTGACGCTTTTAATTTGACACAATGATGAAAATACGAATTGGAAAGTGCATTTGATATATTAATGTTTTAACGAAAGCTTTTCTTTTAAAAACATACCTTAGATTTTGTTGCGTTTACCAGGTATGCACTATTTCTACTATATGTACTATTCTTATTAACATTCAATATTACTGTTCTTAACAAATAATATTATCTTATTAATAATTAATATTATTAATATTACTGTACGATTTCTAATTTTATTATGAGAACTTTTAGTGACATCATTCCGGTAAGCGTCAATAGATGGCGTTAATAACTAACTGGTTGCAAGGACGTTTTACCTATTTAGGGAGTAAATTCCTTGACTGGGTGAAACTAAGATTTAATTGCGTTCGTACCGCCATCTGTCGAGTCAATTGGAACTGTTACTTTTTTATAGTCTATCTGAAAAACTTTCACTGTTTTCATCGCAGAAACAGCACAAAACCTCTATGATCGCCAGCGGTACGCGGGGCGGCAAGAAAGTAAATTGAAATGTGAACTTTAATTGTATGTTAAATACAGATGATTTTGAAGCTCATTCCGCAACCTTACCACGGTAAATATCCTGTAAATAGTCATATAACTTTAGTGAACAATCGTGATAGTTTAAAAGAGTGATTTTGAAGCAGCTGCCGTTATTTGCCCACGCTTCGCTAAATTGTACTGTAAGTACTACGTGTACGATATATTAGCATTTTTATGCTTCTTCACTACCGCCACCACCGCAGTTCGTCGTGTGGCATTGTATGAGTTTCTGTCTTGAACCTGACGCGGTAATCGGGAATTAAACGTATGCCTCATCATCATTATCATTTCAGCAATAGGACGTCCACTGCTGGACATAGGCCTCCCCCATCGATCTCCAAAAGGGCCGGTTGGAAGCGGCCTGCATCCAGCGTTTCCGTGCGGTCTCTTTTAGGTCGTCTGTCCATCTTGTGGTCTGTCCTACGCTGCGCTTACCGGTCGTCGTTGGGGGTCGTATTTAGTAATAAATAAAAATATGTTCTTCAAAGAACACACTTGTAGAGTTCTTGTAAAATAAACCACATTCAATTTCTTACAAATACGTTATATTACAAGTATTTAATAGAGTTTTCTAAAGATGCAGCATGAATGCACAAGCTGAACTGAAAGGTATAATTCAAAATTATTAATTCTTCTTTAAGATTTAACAATTACCTATACCCCGTATGAATTTCTTCACACGATTGTATGAAAGTCAAGATTCACATCATAAAGTCAGAACAGAACAGTCTAAGCATGCATCGACCCTAATTGCGTTTCACACAAAAATACCGTCTCAATATCGACACTCGAAAACACACTTCAAACCTCTTTAGAAATACAAAACTTTTTGAAATAAATACTGGCCGGTATCGCTCTATAGAGAAAACAATCGGCGTTCGAAATAGAAAAAGAGAAAACAAAAAAATGGCGCGATTAAATCTTCAAGTGGCGAGTAGTGCCCGCGGTTTCTCATGGGGATATGTTTTGGTACCAACGCTAGAGGGAGCCTTGTGGGTAGGGTGGACATGATTTCCGTATTTCGTGGACAAAAACTCCTAATCATGGGATGTTTGTTATAAAAACGAAAACTATTTTTTTATAGATCTTCGTAAGTTTGCATATAATATGTCTATTGTGACAGTGGGATCCTTTGTCTAAGCTACTACAAGATTTTGTTAACTGTCATATTCACACACACTTACACACTTGTCGTCACTAAAATAATGATCAGATTGCGCTCAAAATTCAGTTTCTTTTCATTTCAACATTTGAGACTTTCCAGTCCCTGCCATTGAATACATCATAGTACCAAACCAACTGCCAGCCACCGGAAACATTACATTCGCGCATTTGCCTTCCCTATAAGCGTGTCTACATCGAGTCACATTACCTATTTTGACTATAATGTAATCTATGAGCTAAGTAATAATCTCAAAGATGTCTCAATGGCATATATTACATGGTCACCTCAGGTCAAGTGTGAGGGCTGTACGGCGTGGTCCCACGGGGCACCGTCGTGCGCGAATTAACGCTCAATTGGCGAGATGATTCGATCAGCGCCCCGTGGAACGAGGAAACGCGCTCGGCTGACCGTACCAGGCCGGCTAATACTGAGACAACAAATAAATGGGCCGACAATCTTTCCTCAGCGAGGATTTTGGCGACGCACTTTTTTGCATTTGCCAGTGTCAAGTATTCAAAATATTTTCAAGTTTGATGAAATATCGTCAAACAAACCATAGTCATAGTCAGAGTCAAGCAAAGTAAGATACGGTCAAGTCAAAGTAAAGCTTCAATAGAGCTTTGGAAACAACACGAAAATACATGTTTTACCACATATATCACTTTTCTGCACGTCCACGAACCACCATTATTACACACTCGAAAATACACACGTTTGCGAAAATATTACGTGACGACATCTTTTTTCACATAAAAACTCTATAGTCTGTCCATTACGTTAATCGATTTTTAAAAGTTCATACAAAGTTGAAGACAACTTTGTAAAGCGTCTAGCAAATGTATCCCATACTGGGATCCTGTACAATAAATATGTTTGATCTAATAGTTAATGGACAGACAAATAAAAGTGTACCTATGTAGTTATTTATTCAATAAAAATTATAAGTAAAATAAAAATCTTAAATTTAAATGTATAACTAAAACTAATCTAAAACTAAAATTAATCTAAAACTAAAACTAATCTAACAAGCCGCTACCAGTGGGCAGCGTTCCCAAAATGCTGGCAGCATTGCCACGTTGTATGGCAATGCTTAGTCTTTGAACAAAATAAAGGCCAGCATTTTGGTCACGAGTTGCTTCGACCAGTCGCACACTATAAGATACCGACTACATTATTTCAGTGTAAAAGCAATCAATTATTTCAAGGTGACGAGCGTAGAGCATTGTTGCGATAGATTTTGATACGTTGAAGTTCAAAATTCTGGGGGCACTGAACTGTTATGGAAAATCACGACGCTTACCATAAGGCAAGCGAGAAGCTCGTCTCGTCGGGAGTTTGATAAAAAAAAAACCTAGTCTGTCTGGGAAAGCGAGTAATAACCTGAGCGTCTTGTATTGTTAAGACGTAGCTAATACAGCTACGAGATTCGTAGCAACAGTCTACGACGATAAATGTAGAATAGGCATGATGACTAATATTTTTTATTGCCTCATAAAAAAGCTGATCATAAATAGAGCCCATCAACGAAAACAAAATTAAAATTAGTTCAAAAATAAATAAGATATAAGCAGATATAAGCATTTAAATTTCATGCTAGACAGAGAGCGCACTATACTGAGCCGTGACGTCACGGCTCAGGTGCGCCATACAAATTCTATACTAACACACGCTTTGTGAGAAAGGGATAAAGCATCCCCTCCCTATCCCCACCTAAAACTTTAAACGCTCATATCTTAGAGATTTATCAGCCAATTTAAATTATTTTTTCAGTATGTGTAATGTATTTAGTTATATTTCTCGCTAAGCCGGTTATTTGTAATAAATTAAACATGAGGACACATGCCTATTAAGTGCGCTCTGTGGTTGCTGCTAAAATTTCCCAGTTTTTTTTATTGGTAGAGGTTAATTGTATCCTTTATAGTTTTTATTGAAGCATTGTGTGAAATTTCAATAAGGTTGGTTCAGATGCGTCTTTTTTTACCCGACTGCGCAAAAATGATCTTTTTCGAGTGTATGTATGAAGTTTCTTTGGTACGCCCTTCAGCCAAAACGTCTTAATGTATTTCGACATGTGAGGTGTCATTTAAATTGTTTTAATAGTGGGAGTGACATAGGGTACAAGAATTTAAGAGTATCCGCGAAAAATATATTTAGGGAAAATAGTTAATAAACTTTGCTAAATAGGTCAATATTACGAAATAAGTACGCAGCGCGCCGCTGCTACTTTTCTGTTACCTACTATTTACACATTGCAGTCGGGTTATATTTTTATTATTATTCAAGTTACTTGTTTATACTAAGTGTGTAGGAGTTTTTATAAGTACCATAGTGTTGCGTAGCGTCTGCAGCGCAGTGTGTCTTATATTTTTTTTAGCTCGTGTCATCATCATCATCATTTCAGCTATAGGACTGGCGTCCACTGCTGGGCATAGGCATCCCCATCGATCTCCAAAAGGGCCGGTTGGAAGCGGCCTGCATCCATCGTTTCCCTGCGGTCTCTTTTAGATCGTCTGTCCATTTTGTGAGTGGACGTCCTACGCTGCGCTTACCGGTCCGTGGTCTCCGTGGGCTAGTGTAATCTATCATAAAACTTCCTCATTACTTTCCTATCTAATAACTTCTCGTCAATGGCATATTCCGCACCATAAATATCGATTACAGCGAGTCTACAAGTACCCTCAACTCGAGTGGATTTCATTACCACCCTTTATCTAAAACCATGAGAATGTACCCCTTGTACAGCCCGGTTAAATTATTTGCAGAGTTGGCCAAATGAGGGAACTATTTTTTTAACAAGTTTTGCTGTGAACTTACAATGGTGGCTCCCTCATTCAGCTCTAGAGATAATTTGGTCGACGTGTATAACCTCTTGATTTGGACTCTACTATTTTAAATTTATGTTTGTTATTTGACAAACTAATCACTGCAGCATTTGAATCTCGTCTCTATGCTGGAAAGAAATAAGATCCACAGCATTATGTGGAATAGCTTTAAAGACAGCTCAAGAAATGTTTGTAGTTGCGTATTGTAGTACTTACCTATAGAAGAAATATCATTTAAAGGTTTGTAAAGGCGATCTGATAAGGTTGCAGTCGGGTTTGTTTGACATTGTAGTTAGATTTGTGATAAGAAATGTTTGTTTTCAACGGGTTTTTATTTGTTACAGTATTTATTGTTTTCGATGAGAGTAGCTGTAACTTTGCTTTATTGTTAAATCTAGAAATGTATGAACTTTGGAAAGAAAGTAAATTTAAACTTTCAGGATATAAACACATGTTTTAAATGTCTATAAGGACTGATCGCGCATTATTATATTTAGTTTTTTTTTTATTATACATAATAGGCCTACGTTTGACCACCATCTCGCCTGGTGTTAAGCGATGATGCGGTCTACGTTGGAGCACGCTTGCCTAGAAGAAATCGATTCCCTCGTGATTTGAAGACACCCAGATTGTAACCATCGGGGAACACCCATTCAGGCAGCGCATTCCAAAGAAGCGCTTCGTTTCGACCAAGTTACAATGGCCATGGTAACGAGCTGACTGAAAATGATGGGTGACAAAAAAAATATGCGCGGTAAGTTCTGATAGACATTTAACATTTCGGAAAGGCCTATGGCGGGAAATTAAAATTTAAAACAGTTTTTTGTCATAAAGCCGGATAATTGTTGTAAATGTACTCGGAGTTTGCGACTATCGATAATTATTCATTAATTTATCAGGGGTCTTCGACTACTTTAAGCGATTCTGTTTAAGTGGTGCGAATAGTTGCGTGACCGCAAACCGTATCTCGGTGTGATAAGGTTCACGTTCACGTGATTTTCCGCACTGCACTGTTTCAACGCTGTTTCCAGCCCACGCTAAGCGGTTTACAGCTACGTCGACGCAATAATTGGCGTAGGGTCACAATAATTTTATTGTTCCCTAACAAACCAAAAATAGAGTTTCGAAATGTCGACTTCTTACCAAAGCCCCACGTAGAGTAATAGAAACCTGAACCCTGGCATTAGGAGGTATACAGACTCGCGAATAAAGCCGCCCACACCCACACAAAGCCGACAGGAACAAGCGAGCTAATTTGCACGTGAACCGTGGTCGCGCGTCACACCGCGACCTGCAATTTGTTTGTTCACGCCTACGGGTGCACGGGCCCACTGTGCAATGTGTGTGTGTAATGTGATACTTACGAAAACATAATCAAATAGTTACTTTAGGGTTTCCACGTCTCTGCTTCCAGATAGAAAATCTTTAGTTTTTGTATACCCAATTCAAAGTTTTGTTCGCAGTGGCTAAAACATGTCAATAACTTAATAGGTAATTAATAAATAGTCAATTTATTACCCGTCAGAAAAGGCTTGTACAAAAGATATGTGTGTAATATGTGTATAATAAAATCTATTTATAATAAGGTACCTAATGATATAAAAATGTTAGAGGATAATAAATTTAAAAAATAATTGACTAATATGCTTCTTCATCATCATCATCATTTCAGCCGTAGGACGTCCACTGCTGGACATAGGCTTCCCCATCGATCTCCAAAAGGGCCGGTCCGAAGCGGCCTGCATCCAGCGTTTCCCTGCTGTCTCTTTTAGGTCGTCTATCCATCTTGTGGGTGGACGTTCTACGCTGCGCTTTCCGGTCCGTGGTCTCCATTCCAGAACCTTTCGGCCCCATCGACCATCTGTTCTGCGTGATATGTGCCCTGCCCACTACCATTTCAACTTTCTAATCCGGTGGGCTATGTCGGTGACTTTCGTTCGTCTACGGATCTCTTAATTTCGGATTCGATCTCGTAGAGATAATATGCTTCTTAACCATTGTTTTTATAGTGTTAAGGAATTTATGGAATTTAATTCTAATATTACTCGTTTCTAAAATATTTAAATTATTTAGCATAAGTATGAGCATTTGCACGTCTACTTGCAGACTGAGCACAAAGTGATATAAATATAATATTAAGACAATGTTATGTATTCTAGCAAATAAATGATTTGATTTGATATGATTTGAAAGATATTTAAAGCTATGGACATAAGGCAGCGTGACTTTGTACGCAAAGGGCACAGCCTCGGGTCTCGCCATTAATATCATTTAAAAAAATCTTTCTATAGTGGTGCTCACCTATACGTCATATTTATAAGGAATAGTTACCAAATTTCACGCTTCTAGTTATCCGGCTTGTTTTCGGGATATCAACCATGAAGCGGTGTCGCCTTTTTTAAATTAATGTATAATAAGTTACCGAATAGTATAACCGAACTAAAATATGGTAAATTCCACAGAAAAGAATTTTTTTTCTCTTCTGTGGTAAAAAAACAGATATTAAAGAATTTCTTTGAAAAAAACCCATATTACAAATTAAGTGAATAATGAAAATTAATGAAGTTCACGGAATCCTCATTTTTGTAAGTTTAGTCAGTTTTAGGTTAGTTTAATTGTTTTAGTGTAAGTAGTTGATTTTTTGAGTTGTTAAATAATTGTTGTTTTTTTTATTGTTTTTTGTATTTTTGTTTTATAGGTGAGCCGATTTTATTTAACTCTTATTTATAACATATTACTTGTAAAATAACGCTGCCAACTGGTAGTGGCTTGAGCATTTGGATTGTCTCTAGACCTTCAACGGTCTATGGGCAGTCTAACTGTATTTGTAGTGTTAGCTACAAACACGTGTTAGCTTTGTGTGTGTTTGTTGTGTGTAGCTTGTAATTTGTTTAGTTAATAAAGGAACTTGTAAAATTGACTTGTCTATAACGTTTAATGTTTTTATGGCCAATAAATAGGTATTTATGATTTCTGATTTCTGCTCAAACTGACAGTCCGATAAAAAATGGGCAGAAGGGAATTAGATCATGCATCCAATGCACATTCTCGAAAACGTAAAATACCGATACTAATAAAAACCGATGGATTATAATTAACTATAATGTTGTCTTGTGTTAATAAATTAAATCACACATTATTTTTTTAAAGTGAATTTAAATAAATCTCACCGACACTGGTCTCCGATGTTGAATGGAAACGCACACCCCTCTAAACACCATTTACCAACATGTAATGATTAGTTTGCGTGTGAAAACAAGCAATTTCACCGCCTCATTGCCCGCGCAGATTTGTTGTCAACTGTACGTACGTAGTTATTCTACAACCGTCGATTTATTGACATGAACTGACAATACTATTTTGCTAGCGCTACGCCGATATTCCTGATTTAGTATTAGGAACTTAGTTGAATGTTATTTTAGAGCAATTAGCACGCCTGGTAGTGAGAGGTGAAGACTTATTTTAGGTTAACGCTTCACTGATATCTGTCCTAGATGTCTGTTTGTTGAGGATACAAAGACTCGAACCCATCGTCATCAGCCAGTAAGCGTCTACTGCTGGACAAAGGCCTCCTTCTTAGAGAGGGGGTGTTGCCATAATCCACTACTCTTGGCAGGCGGCTTGGGGATCGCAGTACGTTCACCGTGTACTAATAGGACGCTGCTGCCCATCCTCCGGTGGTGCTGGTCGCAGTTTTAAGACATACCCGGGTAAATTCATCTGCTCGGCAGGAATCGAAACCGGGAACTGCTGCTCATGAAGCAGATGCACTACTACTGATTCATACCAGTCTTTAAGTGAAGGAAAATATTGTGAGAAAACCATAACATCATGGTAGGGTAATGCTCGGTTGGCTAGCTACCACCATAAAGTTGAAAATCTGTCAACAAGCATCTAACAGTGTTCTGGAAGCATCACTTGAAAGCCAGTTACCATTCGAGGCTAGGCGTGATACCATCTCCAACCACACCGTCATTAAACATCATGTGAGCTGTAGTCAAACAAATAGCCAATCAACAATAAAAAACTGTCCAAAAAATTTTGAATCGATTCAAAGCTAAAAGTTGATCAATTTTCTGACAACATTCAAATAGAAGAAATAATTATACTAAAATATTTATTCAATCAAATCAGTCAATATCTGTTTATTTGTAAGAACATTGTCATAAATGATGGTCAAGAAAGGTAAAATTATTACCATAATACGTTATCTTAAAAACTACCGTCATAAAACTATTATGCCGAGACAATAAGGACGAATCTTTTAGCAAAGCTTAGAACCAATAAGCACCGACAAACAAACGTACAAAAGATAAACAAAACATCTTCATAACCGCAATAAATACTATTGTTTTCACAAATAACGGTTTCACAGGCAACTGCAGACAAATGTACCTTTTTGCCCAGAAATACAACCAGTTTTTCACGTACTTATTGTAGGAAATCTTTAGTGTTTTCTGTTTGGGCATCTGTCGGCATTTCATGTCAGATTTACCGTAGAAACCTTCATAGTAATAACAGCTTATATTTATTGACCGTAATCTGTTCTTTGTTTCTTTGGCTTACTTAAAACATAACCTTAAAATTACCCAAAATAAATTACAATGGTTCAGTAAAATAACCGTTTTATGTAAGTTTTTATAGTCACTTCTGAAAATGAGCGAGCCGATAAGTTTGTAGTTTATTTAAAAGAAAATTGAACTATTTATCTTCTATACCTAATATATTATTATATCATCATCATCAACCATTCTCCACCCACGCGCCATCTTTTCCGGTCCTGTGCTAGCCTTGTCGACTGCTTTCCTGCTGCCTTAACGTTGTCGTCCGACCAGCGGGGTGGTGGTCTGCCCGGTGGTCGCTTTCCGTTCCGCGGCCACCATTCTGTGACTGCTTTGGTCCACCGTCCATATTATTATATAAAAGCGAAATTCACCTACTCACTCACTCATCACGAAAACTCAAAAACCACTTTACCTATGAAGTTGAAATTTGGCAGTTAGATTCCTTATGGAATATAAAGATATGCCAAGAAAGGATTTTGGGAAAGGGCCGAATTAAGAGGGGTAAATGGAGCCTGAAAGTATAAGTGATAGTCGCGCACAAAGTTATGGGCAACAGCTAGTTTTTAATATAAGTGAAATAATTAGTTAAACATAAGTACATTTTGAACTTAGGTGTACTCTAAAGAGCTCTATTTTTACGCGAGAAAATTTATTAATTAACCGAGTGAACAAAGCCGGGGTGCGACGTATAAGTACCGTGAAAGCGCAAGGGTGACAAGATGTGTCACCATCACTCTCTATATTATAACAACGTTCAAGAAGCAAAGGAATTTCAACCTTATTACATAAAATACAGCAGCTAAAATTTATGTACGTGGTTTCAGTTAGGGTTTCTTTGCACATATGAATCGCACTTAAAATGAAGCTCTAAGTCGTCAAAACAAAGTTGAATTTGGAGCAATCACTCGCGTCATCTGAACTTGTCTTGTAGAGAACTTTATTCTTGCGGTAGATATAAGAAACAATCTCGTTCGATAAAATATTACTAAAATCAGTTTTTTTTGCGCGAATTTGTCCGCGATTGACCACCAACTCGCCTGTTGGTAAGCGACGATGAGGTCGAAGATGAAGCACGCAGACTTAGGAGATACCTATTTACTCTTGAGAGTTATTTTTTGCCTTTTCTGTATTGATGAACCTATTTCAACATCAAAACACGGCTCGATATGCAACGAGTTGTTAATATGTTGCACTCAATATTCATTAGGTAAGTTTTTTATTTTTATATAATATAAATATTTGTATAATATTACATAATTAATATGGCCATCAATTCGCCTGATGGGAAGCGATATTTTGGCCAATGATGGATCACGTAAGACCTTTTTTCTTCTACGAAAACACGAATTTATAAACACATAAATATTGGCGATAAGATCGCCACTTATGCCATTAGCTCTTAGGGCGTAATCTGTTTCTTTAAATCTATTTTTTTCCTTCTGGTGTGGATAATAAAATGTTTCTATCTATGTATAGATCTATTGGATCTAGATTTTTTCAATTCACGTAAAAACTTTCTTGTTCAAATGAAAAAAAAATGAAAAATATATGTATTAACATAAACATAGACTTAAATAAGGTATGTACACCAAACGAACAATATAGTAAGGCTTATGCTTATGAGAGAGTTGGGTAGTTTATATAATAACAGCGATTCCCGCACTAGGCTGGGCCTGTATCGCGGGAATCTGGTACGGTTTTTCATAGATTTAAACCTCTAGTTAAGATATTCTAGTTTAAATATTATTACATTTTAGAAATATCGACAAACTAATCACAATTCTATGTTGTTATGGCAATGTCTATTTTAACTTGTTACAAATTAAACTAAATGCACATTACACACATTACTTTACTAGTTATAATTAGTATGGTTTTACTTTTGGTACAGTTTTGAGCACTCACTAGATATCTTTCTGCATATATATCATCATCATCATCTTGAATTCTAGACTATGATATTAACATATCGGATAGAATTTATGATATGCATAACACTAAGCCTTTCGGACAATAGCTTAGATTTGAGAGCTCCCAACTCTATAAGAATGTATCTAATAAATATCGTATACTGTAAGAATAGAGTCCCAGGGCTGGCACAAATAAGTTCATTAAGCACTTAGACAATTAGTGTACGCCCGCGGCCACTGCAGACGTTGTGCAGCCCTGAGCCCTTCCGGCGCGCCCTT
Organism: Agriopis aurantiaria; assembly: GCA_914767915.1. Classification (NCBI taxonomy): domain Eukaryota; kingdom Metazoa; phylum Arthropoda; class Insecta; order Lepidoptera; family Geometridae; genus Agriopis; species Agriopis aurantiaria. Next base: position 18,641,775 of record OU611982.1, on the reverse strand, counting down.
GCTCGATGTCCTGTTACGTCTATTTCTCATTAGAGCTGTGCCGTCTTTGTTAATTTTCTTTGAAATTTAACAAAGCAAAACTTCATTTGATATTGAAATGGGCAAGTGTCTTCGGGCATTTCCGTATTTGTTACTAACCCCGACGAAAGGTATTTCAGTCTGCTGAACAGTATTTTTTGTGAAAGGTTAGTTAGCGACCCGTGCAGTTAAATCAGGTTTAAACTCCAGTGATGAGTGAATTTCAACATATCAAAATAGAGCATCACATTCGCTCTTCCTCATCTGGTCCGCTAACTCGCACCAACGTTCTAATTCGGAGCCAAAACTACGAAATGAAACGCTGGAGCTGTGGTTGGAGCTTAGAAATGCGGTTGAAACACTCATGCATCGACCGTTCGTGGCTATCGAGGCAAAATCGGGACATAACCGGCCCAAATCCAGTCCAATCCGGTGCGCGCTGCTTCTATCTGGTTATAAGAGCATCATGACACAGGGAAAATTATGCAGGTAGTGTGTGTGCAGAAGGAATCCTTTATATGAAGCTTCTAGACGTTTGTATCAGGTTAGTCTTTGCTTGTTATTTCTTAAGTTATTCCCTAACCATTGCACAACCACAACCACAAAAAAAAAAAACCGTGCCATAAATACGTCACGTCATAACATGAAAATGTAATTGAAAAATGAAATCTGTGCGTAACGCGGTTGCGTTACGTTTGCGTCTGCGTGGAGTTAGCAATGTCATGTTTGCTGACGGCTAAAGCCACAGAAAAAAAAAAAAAAATTGAACGGCTGTCAAGGCATTTTTGTAAGGTTGTCAGTCATTCGAAATTAGTTAGCAACTGTGCGGAAAAAGAACTTTGAGACCTAACCCAAAAAGGTAAGGTCCATGTTCTTTGGATGCGGAGTTCGACGAGTTGGTCTAAATAAGAATGTTCAATCAAAGTTAGTGAACCTTGAATGAACTTTATGAGTGCATAATGCCTGGCGACAGATTTTCCTTCTCATTTCCGTTCTATTTACTTCTCTTTTCTGTGGCTAACGCAATGAATTTCGTTACGCGCTTGTTTTAAATTGTCAAAAGAATGTGAAGCATTTCGTGCGAGTAGTATAGTAGGTAGTACATCTGTGAGGTATAGTATCCAAGTGTTCTGTGGTATCCAATCGGAAGATGCATATAATTGTTTTGTTTGACACGTTTCTATTTTGTAACTATGGTTTCCGAGTTATTTGTGACTATGGTTACTGTGTACACGTTTTCAGCGTGTTTTGGCGTATTTTGTATTTCTTACGGAATTAGGGCCTTTATGGTTGTTAAGAAGCTGTTTAGAGACTAGCATTGAATTTGATTCATCCAGTCATTTTGAGGGTTTCTCCATCGAATACCGTTTTGGTTTCATCCAGCCTCGTATATTTATACCTTGGCGATCAATGTATGGATTTCCTAACTCTATGTTGTTTTGTATGATAATTGCATAACGTTCATATCAGCCAATCAGCGCTCATAGTGTGAGTGGTTATTCACGATTTACCTAAGATAAGCTGGATTTTAACAATGATGTTTGCGAAAATCTGTCTTAGATTCCAAATATCCGGTCTTTTGCAAACGTCCTAAGATTTTCGCAAACATTCGATTTGTCCGACTATCCTTTGATATATATCGGTATGAGTCGGATGAAACGTTAAATTGTAGGTCCTGGTTGTTTTCCTTATAACAAACTACCTTGCCATGTATTAGAGGTCTTTGGGCGGTATAAAAACCCTGACATTAGGGCTCGCTATTGACCCTATACGAACTTACTATAATGATCTATCATATTCACATTGTGTCAGAGATTACCTACTGGAGGCACTGCAGCATTTCCCGTTTAGAAATTAAATCTCACCTGTCCGTTTGCGGCCAGTATACGAAGCAGTATTTTGCGATATCAGTAACGATGTAAAATAATTGCGGAATAATTTATACGTAGAATTCCCTGTTTGTAGTGCATGCGATGTGTATCACGACTTTTTATTCCTCATATTCACGGTGAAAGCTGTCAAACTCTGGAATGACTTGCCGCTTGAAATCAAGCGTGCCCCCTCCCTCGACGTTTTCAAACTCCGCGTAAAAGCGCACTATCTCGCACTGTAGCTGCTCTCTAATTTCTGTGACAAATATATTGTATGTATCAACATGTGTATGTATCTTTGATAGCAGTAGGTATGTTAGTATTATGTAGTTTATTAATTATGTTGGAAGGTATATAGTATGTTGTTTATATTATGTAGTCTATGTATATATAAGTATGTAATATTTATTTGTAGTCTATTGATTGTTTGTTGTTATTTGCATAGGTATTTACTTTTTTTTTTTTTTTTTAGTTAAGGCCACACATTTTATACATAATTCCTTTCCATGCACGGTTGCCTGGAAGTAAGGCCGCCTGTTAAAAGCCTAGATAATACTTTTATTGTAATGTTTATGTTATCCTTGTTTTGTGGTAAATTAATAAAGAGTTTTTGTACTTTTTTTGTATATTTTTTTCCCAAGCTATGCTTTAATTTGTACCTTATGTTTGTAGCAAATATGGAAACGATTTTGTCAACCTTGAGTTGTTATGACTATCTATCTATACTTTCTTATCTCCTATATATAGAAAAATGAATCACTATTTACCTTGGTCACGCCATAACTTGAGAACGTAACCGATTTCGTTTATCTGTTTTTTACTTTTCTAATACTTTGTTAAAGGTTCTTACGGAAAGAAAAATTTAGAAAATTGCGCTGACAACTAGAAAATTTCAGGAAAACTACGATTTTAACTTGCAGGTGAAACCGCGGGGCGCAGTAAATTTATATATAAAACAATGTGTGTATGGACTTCAAAACGGCTGGATACATTTTGACGGGATTTCACTGGCAGATAGCTGATGTTATGAGGAGTAACTTAGGCTAGACAATAACATAAAAACCAAGTCATGAGCACCGTATATGAACCCCTTCATTCGCTATCTATAAGCGAATTTCTAGACAAAGCTTGCATTATGCAGATTGCCTTCGCGCGTCCTCGGGTGCGACAATAGGTATTATCGTTGGATGGCATTAACTGGGTGCGTTCTTGCTGAAAAATAATAGGACCACCCAGTATGGGAGGAGGGAGAGGGCTGGCGGACAAACGACGGTTAGTGACGAGAGGTTAAGTTGAAAAATGTGATGAACCAGTCGTGTTGATAAGTCATCATCATCATCATCATCATTATCAGCCTATCATATTCACACTGCTGGGACCCAGCCTTTCTAGAGACAGAGAAAATGGGCCCTATGCCTGGGCCACTATGCTGGCCCAGTGCATGTAGGTGAAGGTCACATCTTTGAAATTTTGAGGTTCTTGGACATACTGGTTTCTTCACGATGTTTTTAGTACCTTCCGCGGTGTTTCCGAGAAGCTACAACATGGGGTTCTTCAAAAGGCGAGTTAATAGAGTTAATAGGGTCAGCAACGTATTTGTGATGCCTCTGGTGTTACAAGTATCCAAAGGCGACGGTGACTGCTTACCATCAGGCGGCCCGTCTGCTTGTTTGTAACTGTGTAAGCTAATGTCTTTAATTATTCTTCTTAACCACGCGCGGAAAAATAGACCTTCGAAAAAAGGAGCACAACCAGAATGGTATATCAGTTGAAGTGTCATGGGAAATTTGAGAAAATTAAAATAGGAAGATGGGGCGAATAGGCATTAAGCCGGCTGATATTGTACTCGACCCTGCCTTTGTTACCATTGGGACTATGGCGCAGACTAACTAGCTAGTGGCGCCACCGTCCTTCTCAGTTTATACGGGGTTGAAACGAGATGGCGCTAGCAGGCATAAATACGCTGGTGTCATATGACTGCAGGCGAAACCATTGTAGTGGTGTCGAGAAATAAGTAATTAGGCGCGATGTAGCATTCTGCATATTTTTTAATAATCGTGTAATGTTTTAATTAATTAATAATGTTGAGTTCGCGTGAGGATTTACATTTTGAGCGTGATGTGGCTAATGGGTATGCTGGCAGGCACATCTTTACACGTCGTGTCATTGTTGAAAGTGCGAAAGTATTTTTACTAAATTAATGTTGGGAAAAGCAACGCTACAGCATTGGCTTGGGAATAACGTAAGAAAATAATAAGCAATCAGGCAGTTAATAGAAGTATAGAAATGTAGAAACACATCTACGAATTAAGTTAGCAGAAATATTTTTAAAAGATTATAAATTCGGGACATTTCTGCACACATGGTCATCTGACCCCAAACTAAGCAAAGCTTTTGATATGGCTGCTAGAGACTGATATACATACATATATAGTTTTTAAATACATACTTAAATAGATAGTAACACCCAGATATAGAACAAACACAAATGTTCATCACTAAATGTTTGTTCCTAGGTGGGAATCGAACCCACGCCCCCAAGCGCAGAAGGCAGGTTCACTACCAACTAGACCAACGGGATATCTACTAGACCAACGGGCTATCTATGTTATGGTGTAAAAGTAATCATTACTAAATAATGATGTCATTTGGAAATTATTAGTATTACATTATTATTCTTATTGCGTTTAATTCTACCAACTTGTCTATTGGCAAAGCAACGATGTGGTCGAAGATGAAGTACGAAGACCAAGGAGATACGTTTTCACACTGACGTTGTAAAGACATGGATTAGGTATATCTTTCTAATTTGCAAGCGAAGACTTCGTCATAGTGTTAATGTAAAAGTAAACGAAACTTAGTTTTGGCATGGTACAGTAGTATAAATTACTTAATATGCAAAATATATCATTTTGCGATGGTAATCTGCTAGGCAGGAATGGTTCGTAAAATTAGTTATCGTTTTTTCGTAGATCGTGTCTGTTTATGGATCTATTTTGTAATAATTATGACATTTTATCTTCTAAAGCGTGTCCATTATTTGAAAACCCCGTTAATTACCATCATTTTGTGGAATATTATGCCGTATAAAGTAACAAACGAGTTACCTTGGCGGCATAATACCAAAGTTAATGGCGACTGTTATTTTTAGTCTCTCCATAATAATCTTTCTGTATTGAAGTTGGTCCAATTGTTCGTGAATTTTGTATTTTTCTTTAACTTTTATGATACTGTTGTTTAAGATGTTAAGCGTGCCGAGAGCGTGCGGTTATTTAAAATTACATCTACCTGAACACAATAATAAAATAACTGTAGTCACAAACTCTGCTCCTCTCAGAGGTAGTTAGTTATGAAGTACTTATTTATTATCTAAGGCTTAGATTATAAGTGACTACTTAATATTTATATGACAAAAGGTTTGGTAGTTACTAACTATTCAACCATTTCCATAAAGTATTTCGTATCATTTTAAATTTCGTTTTGTATATCAGAGATCAGACAAATATGTGAGATATGGTAAGGTGGTGTGGCGAATGCGAACGCATTAGGCCTAAATCAGGCTTGATGCCTTTAGTCGAAATCACCCATAGCAGATGGTCTTGCCGCCTTTTTTAACGTAAAGGCTATTAGTTAGTAACAGTTCATTGGTCGCTGCATATTTCTTAGGTTCCGTGAAAAAAAATAACTATGCCGTTTTTACAGTTTTTGCGTGTCGTGGTGAAATAAGTAGGAGAAACACGGAGAAATTTGAACACGAGCGATAAAATTCAACTATGGCATATCTTCCTTTTTGTCTAATTTGAGGTTTGTATATTCTTTCTTACAATTTTTGGTCAACAGTTTCAGTTTCTGGTCTTATTAGAATTGTATGATGTGTTGCTAGATATAGTTTCTCTATTCCTGCGTACAAAAGCCACCAAAAATTTAAGTAAGTAAATATAAGTAGCTCTACTAAAGAACGTGTTTTTAAAGGCATTTCATAAGTAAGTAGGTACTTATTGGTTGTAAGGTCTCGTAAAACAGCACAAGACAAAAAACCCTTTGTTCAATTATTCAAAATCTTTAAAGGCTAATGTTGTTATTTTATGGTGGCCAAGTCAATTTTATGGCGGTCGGTCCGTTACTCAGAACAATGAACCTAGCACCCGCAAATTTTGTGAAACAACGTCCTTTATCCTCTTCATTTCTTTGGACTAAACTGTACTTAGATTATTTTTATAATAGTTTTATTGTAGCAAGTTCACACATGCGCTGAAAACGCCTGTAAATTATTTTTGTCCTCATTCGCCACACCTCTATCATGGCGAGGCGAGGGTGTTTCATAACAAATGAATAATTTTCTAAAATATAATCAGCCATAAAATGTATATTAGCCCATATAACTGGTTTATTGACACATCAACATTTATTTGAGAGAGTATAAAAAAAGGCAGAGTGTAAAGTTGTATTACAGCAGTTACATCAGGCATTGAGCCACGACACGACACAGCTGTGGCGTGGCATTGTTCGCGAGACGGCGATACAACGACCATTGTGCGAGGGAAAGAGACCGGTGCACCGCGTGGGGAGGGCGAAGGCTCCAGCGGCGGCGCGCCCATTGGCCCCCCAACGCCCGCCCTCGACCGCGCCCCCCGCGCGCCAGGCCTGAGATTCCACGCCGGCTCCATCGTCAGTCTATCGCCCGTCTTCGACGCGACACAATCGCTCCGCCATCCGTGCTCATTCATTGTATTGTTTGTGCCATATCAATTTGTAGAGTTAATGCTCTCCGAAATTTCGAATTAAAGTATTATAATCATGTCGACTTTGAGTCACCATCATCACCCGTACGCGTTCTCGATGCACCCGGGCATGCTCCCGGAGTACCCGAGCGCGCCGCAGCCGCTGCCGGCCTCGTCGCCGCAGTCCGACGGACATATCAAGAGGCCCATGAACGCATTCATGGTCTGGTCGAGGCTCCAGAGGCGCCAGATCGCAAAGGACAACCCTAAAATGCACAACTCGGAGATATCGAAGAGGCTCGGAGCCGAGTGGAAGCTACTCTCCGACATGCAGAAACGGCCGTTCATCGATGAAGCTAAGAGACTACGCGCGCTGCACATGAAAGAGCACCCCGATTACAAATACAGGCCGCGCAGGAAGCCCAAGCCACACTCAGCTGGAGGTCCAGGCGCGGGTGCTTTCCCTAGCTTCCCGCTGCCGTACTTTGCAGGGCCGGCGCCCGGTGTGGGGCAGTTTGACGGTTTGCCATACCCGGCGGTGTCACCGTACTTCCCTCACCAGTTAGATCACCTGCAGTTCTCGAAGCTGATGGGACCGACAGAAAAACTGCCGTCAGTATCATCATCGGCGGCGGCAGTCGTTTCTTCATTTTACTCATCGCTGTACACGTCCCCGGCGGCTCCTCCGAAGCCGTTCTCCTCAGCTCTGTTCCCGCAGTACGGCGCGGCGCCCCCGTCGCCCGTTTCGCCGACGCAGCACAGCCCACACGACGACCAGCTCCGGCGGCCCGTCTCCGTTATATATTGAAGACCGACCTGCCTGCCTTGAAAGCCATCTTCAAGGTTTGGCTGCTCCTCGGTGATTCAAGTTTCGAGTGTCATAGACTGTGAACGGAACACGAGTACGATCGTATTTATTGATTTCTCTAGATTTATTGGAATTGTTTAAATCGAGTGCATCTCATATCGAGTGGCTTGTAAATATATCGCCGGGCCCGCGAGGGTGGATTGATTGAGTTAAACTGTGATTTTGTTTCGATGCGTCATTTAGGTTGTAAGGTAACGTAGAGTTGGATTATTTGATATGAGAAGTGAGATTGGTACCAAAAAGAGATTATTTCCAAAATAGGTGTCTTTACATTTAGTGGGATAGTTAAGTCTTGTTCTCATGTAATTGATTCCTGGTTTTGTGTTAGTACCTAGTTTTGTCAATTTGTTGAGTTTGATTGTTCCAGTGACCTGGATCCTGCGAGATCCTTGCTCCTTACTTTAATATTGTGCTGTGTAATTTATTTATTGGTTTCCATTGTAGTTTTAATTGTAACCTAGTTGTCCTATTTCTAAGTCTATTATTGCAACAAAAGTGTATATACTAGTATAATAATGAATATCGATGTCAGTACCAACAACGCATTAAAATATTTGAAGAAGAAATTTGTTAAATGCCATACAAATAAACACTTAATTGTTTTTATTTTATATTTTCGTTTAATTAAAAAAATCCTGAAATAGATTTAAATTAGGTAGAGTAATAAAATAAAAGTAACTATAAAATGGTCGTTAAATGGTCGTTTTTGTTATTATCAACATAAAAAAGTCAGCATGTCTAATGCCGACGGCACCGCACACAATTACTGTCAAGTCCTTCAGTTTTTCTGATTTGGTTTTGGATGCGGAGTTAGATGGTAAAAGTCAAAATATAATAAATATTATGTATTAAATATAGGGATATTATTTAAAAATACTCTATACTATATTTAACACGCATCAAACGAACGAAAGAACGTTTTATATTTATATTAGTAGAAACCAACACGACTTATTTTTTTGTGAATAATTTATCTTTTCGTAAACTTATACCTACATTCGAATAAATAATAAGAAAGATAAAACATGGATGCGTTTTACAACTACCTATAGATGGCGCTACTAGTGTTACGGACAAGAAGGTGGCTCAGGTTCTTTGACCGCAAGTAGTTGCTATTATTTAATCTGTACCACGCAATTACATTCTATTGGTAATCTAGATTTGTAAATAAACCTACGTTCGTTGAGGTTATTTTCAAAACATAGTATTCGCTTGGATATATTGAATTTACGACTATGGTATTATAATAAACATACCTTCATCTTAGGATAGTAAATACTCCTAGTAACCACTAACTAGGTTGGTGTGATTTCCTCATTATTGTGCTTACAGAAAATACACCGTTTACTTTGTATCGTTGCTTTGAACCAGTGTTGACAGATATTAACAGTTAAATTGTTTTCTTCCCAACATGTTACCTCTGCAAGTAATTACGAATTTTTAACTTTGGAAAAATTTTAGTCTGAGTGACTGATGATTGTTTTTTTCTTTTTTTTTACATAAAATTGTAGCACTAGCGACAGAAGAGAAAAAAAATTCGTTTACTTTTCTGTGGCAGTAGCTTACTTCTTGCATTGGAAAATTCAATGATTGTCGAGTATAGACTTTTTTGGTAATAAATTATTAATTTATTAATTAACACAAGAAAATTATACATACCTACATATTTGGTATCGTATCAATCTTACCTAAACGAAATCAATATATAAAACTTTACTAATGTAATGTAATAAACGTTGTATTTTTAATTTGCAGAATTATAATATATTATTTCCTCTCACTCTGAGAGAAGGCGTGTGTCCCAGCAGTGGGAACATGATAGGCTGATAATGATGATATATATATAATGTATATTTAAACTTTAAAAAAGCTGCAGATTGCTTTGAAGACTGGACCAAAAAATAATATGCTCATAGACACAGACATAGACATCATTTATTGGTTGATTTGATTGATTTATTGTAATTTCTTTTTTCCGTTTTTTTTTTCATAGGTAGATGTATATGCTGATTAAGTTTGTAGCTTTTGAAAGGGATCTGTCCGTCAACCCTTCGCTTGTGGCAGAAAACACGGTTTTCAATTTTATAATTACGGTGTGAGGGCGTTTTTTTATTGTTTCATTTTGTAGCTACCGTTGCTGCTAGGAATAGGAAGGAAGCGGGTTGGATAACAGTTTGTGAAGCGACCGTTAGTGTGTCTTCACTTTACTTCCACTTCTTTTTAACCCCCGATGCAAAAAGAGGGGTGTTATCTGTGTAGGTACGTATCTGTCTGTAGCATCGTAGATCTCGAACGGCTGAACAGATTTTGATATAGTTTTTTCTGTTTAAACGGTATCTTAATTCTAAAACTGTCTTGCTAACTACTTGTAATCAGGTAGGTATACGGGTTGCCTTGATACAGGCTTTGCCTAGAAAGGCAACCAGCAGGCACTATTATCTAGAATAATTTAGTTGAAAATAAAGTTTTTTTTTTTTTTTTTTTTTATCAAGAGTGTAATTAGCTTAGAATATAATTATTATTGAACTATGTAAATATATTTGATTTGACGTAATTTGTTAGTATTAATGGAGATATTACCCCAAAATAATGCCCTAAGGCGAGTCTTCGGCCAGTGTTACCAGTGATGACATACGGCACTGAAACGTAGCCTCTCACTACTGGCGACGACATAGCAAGCCGAAGCCACCCGAATGATCCGGAGTGACGGGCATGCACTCGCTCGGTTATTTCCGAAGTAGATACATATTATTATGTTTACTTAATTAATGTTCTAATTATTTAAGCTGAGAACATGTCACCCAGATAAACCTCTGCGAGGTTTTTTGGTGACAGCAAACATGTCATATAATTATGTAACATTATGTCATAAATAAATAAAAAAAACAAAAAAAAAGAACTATGGGCCACATTAGCAAGCTCAAAGTCGCACAACGAGCTATGGAGAGGGCTATGCTTGGGGTTTCTCTACGAGATCGAATCAGGAATGAGGAGATCCGTAGACGAACGAAAGTTACTGACATAGCCCACCGGATTGGCAAGTTGAAGTGGCATTGGGCAGGGCACATATCACGCAGAACAGATGACCGATGGGGCCCGAAAGGTTCTGGAATAGAGACCACGGACCGGTAAGCGCAGCGTAGGACGTCCACCCACAAGATGGACCGACGACCTAAAAGAGACCGCAGGGAAATGCTGGATACAGGCCGCTTCCAACCGGCCTTTTTGGAGATCGATGGGGGAGGCCTATGTCCAGCAGTGGACGTCCTATGGCTGAACTGATGATGATAATGAATGGAGACATTTTGATGCACGATAAACAATTCTGACGAGCCATTAATTATTTCGCAAATATAAATGAGGCCAACAACTTCTGAATTAATCATTGGTTCGGCGGGTCATTGTTTCCATTCGCGATCTTTAAAGGGTTTCTGTGCTCTTTGTGTTCTATATTTATCTTGGGGAGGAAAAATATTTGTCAAATAGATAATGAAAGAAACGCCTGCTTAGCTTTTCTGAACTAATTTATTAATGAAAAATTTGACGAAGTAATTTTTTGCCGATAATACTAATAGTGCTAGCAGACGCTCGAACGCGGCTGACTTCAACCGCCGTCTGACCAATGGGAGAGAAAGAGAGGCAAATATGATATTCTCACTCTTTCTCTCCCGTTGGTTGGACGGCGGTCCGTCAGCCGCGTTCGAGCGTCTGTTAGCACTATAATATTTCGCTAACGGTAGGTACAACAGAAAAAAAAAACTACCAAACCTCACTTGTATTTTTACCACCACTATTTTAGTTTAGGGTTGTCGGTTAAAAATATACGTATGTACTTATTGCTATTCACCTTGGTAGGCATCTATCTAATACATACATACGAAACCCTTCGACTGAATCGGATTCAATGTACGTTTTTTTTTTTTTTTTTTTATTGGACCCTTTTTGAAGTAGTAGGTAAGGCTAAGAAAGTTAGATAATCCAATAGAGTAGGCTAGAATCTTGTCCATTTCAAAATTAAGGAACTGAGATCTAATGAGAAGTTTTAATCAGTGATTACTTCATAATTATTAGAACTGCACAAATGGATAGATATTAGATGCATGTATAAATTACTAGCTGCGCCCCGCGGTTTCACCCGCGTAGTGATGAAAAATGGTGATGATGATGATGAAAAGCCTATGTCACTCTCTGGCTCTTGAACTATACCCATGCCAAAAATCAGGTCGATCCGTTGTTCCGTTGCAGCGTGAAAGAAACAAACATCCATACATCCATACATACAAACTTTCGCGATTATAATATTAGTAGCATGCACAATATAATTGTGTGAATTTCATGAGAAATCCAGTAATGCAAAATCCAAATTGTCTTTATATAGAGCAGGTGTACTCACACCTACGTTTAGCAAATAACATTCAGAATGTTGATAATAGAGTCGGAATTATTTGCCAGTGTTGCTAGCACATGCGAGCATTTTCTCCCGATCGAGTGCTCCATTTTCCTTATTCCGGGCGCCCGTATTGTACAGAAAATATATTTTGTATGGAGACGGCATAACAATGTGAAGTCCGTGTTATTTATTTAGATATATTGCATTGTGGAGAGCTAGTTCGATTCTCGGATACGGCCAGCGAGCCAATCCAACGTACAGGTACCATTCGCCAATAATTGAAAACCACGTTATATACTATTTGAAAATATCCATGCCATTTATGGCAGACTGAACGTTACACAACACACTAAAAACAGATTCTAAAGCACAATGCTAATAAATCGAAACCAATTTCGACTTGTCAATGTGACATTTAAACAAAACGCTCCGAAGACAAAAGCGCCAATAATGAGTTGTTTCGGCTCAGTGTTGCCAGGTGAATAAAATACCGACTACAATGGCGCTTCTACGATGAGTATCGTGATTCGAAATTTCTTGCTTCGATAGCTCGAAGTTTGAAAGTGATAAATGATATTTCTATCCACAAAAGCGATGTCAAGATTAATTAAAGCCAAAGTGTTGCTTAAATAGTTAGTTAAGCAACTAAGAACGAGTAGCTTTTTGTTGTTCGTCGATTGTATGGTCAATAGTGAAGTTGCATAGTTGCCTTGGGAATCTGTTTTGTTACATTGTAGGTATACCTATACGCGTTTTGATTTTCTATTTACTTAGTTGTTAATAAGATTTAATGATTGCGCATGTAGCTTTGTGTTATGATTTGTTGTACAAGTTCTTTGAATCTAACGAGTTAGTGGAACGAAGTCATAGTTTTTTTTTCCATTGGACTAGGCTAACCTTTGACCGCGATCTCGCCTGATGGAAAGCGATGATGCAGTCGAAGTTGGAGCACGTTTGCCCAGTAATAACCTATTAACATATTATATTAGTCCGTTTGTTACCAGACGATCTCTTATTATCTGCATTAAATTTCGACAACTTGAATGTTTTTTTTACCATACTCTCATTGGGTCATTTTGTTATAATTTATAAGTGTCACTGTTGTTGTCACTTGTTGTTATAATTTATAAGCTGCGGAGGTCCGGCCTAAGAATAGACCTCCCCCTTCTCTTCCCGTGGGTGCCGTAGAAGTCGGCTAAGGGATAAACCAGAAGACGGGCAGCAGCGTCTTCTGAGTATAAAAACACCGACTGCGCTCGCCAACCCGCCTGCCAAGCGTGGCGAGTATTGGCAATCCCCCCCTTCAATGATAGATACAAAAAGGACCAGGCCCCCAGTCCCCGGCAGCCCCGCTATTCCTGGCTACGGTAGCGGTCATGGTAACGGCGGGGCCAGGGGTGCTAAGAATCCCCGGCAGACGCCCGGCTACCAACCCCAACGACGACGACTGGCCCTGGTAACACACAACATACGCACCATGAGGACTGATGAGAAGATTGTTGAGCTGGAAGAAGAAATGGGTAGGGTACGTTGGGATATCTTGGGTTTATCCGAAGTCCGTAGAGAGGGCGAGGACACGATAACCCTGAAATCCGGTAACCTACTCTACTACCGGGAGGGCGACCAACAGTCCCAAGGTGGTGTCGGCTTTCTCATCCACAAGTCCCTCATTAACAACATTATCACCATCGACAGTGTTTCGAGCAGGGTTGTATACCTAATACTCAGAATATCCAAGAGATATTCGTTGAAGGTCATTCAGGTATACGCACCGACCTCGTCACACCCAGATGATGAAGTGGAGGTTATGTATGAGGACATTAGTAGAGCCATACATACGTCCGAGACCCACTTCACTGTTGTTATGGGGGACTTTAACGCGAAGTTGGGCAAGAGAAGTGATGATGAGTTGAAAGTGGGGAAATTTGGCTGTGGGCAACGGAACCCTAGGGGACAGAGGCTGGCCGACTTTCTGGAGAAAGAGGGACTTTTTATGATGAACTCTTTCTTTCAGAAGCCGCCTCACAGGAAATGGACCTGGATGAGCCCCGATGGTTCTACGAGAAATGAGATAGACTTCATTATGACCACCAAGAGACAAATATTCAATGATGTCTCTGTGATTCACAGGGTGAAAACCGGTAGTGATCACCGAATAGTAAGAGGCACATTGAATATTAACGTTAAAATTGAGAGGTCCCGCCTAATGAAGTCCACGCTCCGACCGAACCATGCCCATATTCAAAACCCCGAGAGCTTTCAACTCGAGCTGTCTAATCGCTTTGATTGCCTGGAGAATTTTGCTTCCGTGGATGAGATTAATAACAGGTTAGTGGAAACTGTCCATGCGGTAGGTTCTAAGTTTTTTAGACCTGGCCGGCGCACAGATAGACCTCAAAAATTATCCGACCATACCCGTAACCTCATGGCTGATCGACGCTCGTTACAACTACAATGTTCCGATGACGCTGACTCATATAGGCAGCTCAATAGACAAATTTGGAAGTCATTGCGGCACGACATACGTACCTTTAATACGAACAGTATTAAAGAGACGATTGAGCAAAACAAAGGCTCCAAAGTGTTTGCAAGAGACATGTCTATTGGGCAAAGCCAGCTGACAAAGCTGAAGAGGGAAGATGGTAGTGTAGCGTCGACCAAAGCTGAGGTTTTAGGGGAAATCGAAAGGTTCTATGGACAGCTATACACTTCGGTTGCTAAACCTGTGAGCAGCTCGGCCAAAGACCCAAGAGCCAAGCTGAGCCGACACTATACCGAAGATATCCCGGACATCAGCCTGTACGAGATTAGGATGGCCCTGAAACAGCTCAAGAACAACAAGGCGCCGGGGGACGATGGAATCACATCAGAGCTTCTGAAAGCAGGTGGAACACCGGTACTCAGAGTCCTTCAGAAGCTCTTTAATTCTGTCTTACTCGAAGGTATAACGCCAGAAGCATGGAACAGAGGCGTGGTGGTGCTGTTCTTTAAGAAAGGTGACAAAACCTTGCTGAAGAATTACAGACCCATCTCGCTTCTGAGCCATGTTTATAAGCTGTTTTCGAGGGTCATCACGAATCGTCTCGATCGCAGGTTCGATGACTTCCAGCCTATCGAACAAGCCGGTTTCCGAAAAGGCTATAGTACCATAGACCACATCCACACGCTACGCCAAGTTATACAGAAGACCGAAGAATATAACTTGCCACTATGTTTAGCGTTTGTGGACTATGAGAAAGCCTTTGATTCGGTCGAGACATGGGCGGTGCTTGAGTCTCTCCAGCGATGCCGTATTGACTATCGGTATGTCGAAGTGTTGAAGTGTTTGTACAATAACGCCACCATGTCGGTCCGAGTACAGGAGCAGAGTTCGAAGGCAATTCCATTGCGAAGAGGCGTGAGACAGGGAGACGTTATCTCTCCGAAACTGTTCACTGCCACAATGGAAGATGCCTTCAAGCTCCTGGAATGGCAAGGACTCGGCATCAACATCAACGGCGAGTACATCACTCACCTTCGGTTTGCCGACGATATTGTGGTCATGGCAGAATCGATGGAGGATCTCAGCATGATGCTCGAAGGCCTCAATCGAGTCTCTCAACAGGTGGGCCTTAAAATGAACATGGACAAGACAAAGGTCATGTCAAATATCCATGTTGTGCCCACCCCAGTATCAGTTGGGAACTCAGTTCTTGAAGCTGTTGACGCGTACGTCTACCTAGGACAAACAGTCGAACTAGGTAGGTCCAACTTCAAGAAAGAGGTCAATCGGCGAATCCAACTCGGCTGGGCAGCGTTCGGTAAACTACGCAACGTCTTCTCGTCCAAAATACCTCAGTGCCTTAAGACGAAAGTCTTCGACCAGTGTGTGTTACCAGTGATGACATACGGCACTGAAACGTGGTCTCTCACTATGGGCCTCATAAGCAAGCTCAAAGTCGCACAACGAGCTATGGAGAGGGCTATGCTCGGGGTTTCTCTACGAGATCGAATCCGAAATGAGGAGATCCGTAGACGAACGAAAGTCACCGACATAGCCCACCGGATTAGTAAGTTGAAATGGCAGTGGGCAGGGCACATATCACGCAGAACAGATGGCCGATGGGGCCGAAAGGTTCTGGAATGGAGACCACGGACTGGTAAGCGCAGCGTAGGACGTCCACCCACAAGATGGACAGACGACCTAAAAGAGACCGCAGGGAAACGCTGGATGCAGGCCGCTTCCAACCGGCCCTTTTGGAGATCGATGGGGGAGGCCTATGTCCAGCAGTGGACGTCCTACGGCTGAAATGATGATGATGATGATAAGTGTCACGTATTTGCATAAACTCTATCTATGTACACTTGTACAGGGTTACAGGGCACAGGATACAGCGTTGTGGCCGTGGTAGCTCATTTGGGAGACCGCTAGACTTGAATGCGTGAGGTCGCGGGTTCAAGCCCCGGGCCCGTACCAATGAGCTCATGTACGGATTTTCATACCACTGGCTTTTCGGTGAACGAAAACATCGTGAGAAAACCTGCATACGTACGGAGAAATTCAATGTCGTATGTGAATCCACCAACCCGCAACTGGGCCAGCGTGACCCAATCACTCTTTCGGGGGTAGGCTACAAGTCCACCAGTGGACTGTTAAAAGGCTGATTATGATGATGATGTACAGGGCTATAAGAAAAAGGGTATGCTAAGCTGAAATTGGTTCTTTATACTCGTCATTATTAATAACAACTTTTAGGGACCAACCCTGAAATCGCGAAAAAATAAGCTGTTCCATAGAAAGCGGCCACTCGACAAAAATATGAAACATCAGATTTTTTTCGTGATTTCAGGTTCGGTTGCATGGTAAAATTGTTCATGATGATGAGTACAATGACCTCCTTTCGGCTTAGTATCAGTAGTCTATATGCGTAACCCTGTAAAAATATAAGAATGTACAAAGAGAAAATCAAAGTCACTAATCCGAAAAATAGAAATGAAACATTAGCATATTTTTCCTCATACGTGCGAGGGATTATACTTCCCCCTATCAATGTAGGCTAGGAATCGCAAAAAAATGCTGTTCAGTAAGCACATACAAATAAGGCATACGTTTATTGTGTATTTTCTCGAATGGAAACCCTTATTTCGAGTCGTCTGTGGAATTTAATGTATCGATTATTCTCTGAAGAAAACTCGAGACTCGTGTAACTTTGTCAGAGCCTAAATAAATAATAGGTTATTATATTTTTAACAGTATTGTATCTCAAAATCTGTAGTTAGGCCATATTTTAACTCAAGTTAACTCAGGATCAGGACATATTTTTATACTATTAATTTATTTATTAATTTCAAAGGAAGACCAACAGCTTTAAAAAAATATAACAATCTTAATAGATCTAGAAACTAATTATCGGTCCTCGCGGATAAACATTTAAATAGTAACAATTTAAGTGACATTACGCAGTTAGACAATATGCGTTTGTCAAAAAATAAAAATGAAATAATGTAATATAGGCATTCCCTACTCAACAGCTGCCTAACCGCCACAACGCTCATGCAGAATAGATCCAACCCTAAGCGCTTATCGATGGTGTTAAAGTTCTTGCTCACTCTCAACATGTATGAATTACGTCTAGGCCCAACATTTATTTGTTTAGAAATCAATGGTCTTCATTCAGTTTTTTAAATATACTAGAGCTGTTAGAACTAAAATAACTTGGACCGAGTATAAGTCTTAAATTCTATGGTTGCTGTCCTAAACTGTATACCACAATCCACAAAATAACTGCCCTTTGGATTATTTTGCGTTATGTATCGATAATAACATGAATAACATAACAGTTGCAATTAATGTGTTCTTTACAAACGTAATGGTAAAAACTGCAAGAATTCCGATTCAAAGTTTGTTCATTCATCAAATCTATATCTTACTTCCTTGGAAGAAAGTATAGAATAGTACTGATAAAAGCAGTGTTTATAATAGTGTCTCCAACTTTATATTGAGCTTTATCTTTATAGATATTGAGAGTAAAATCGTCTGGACTTTCCCTTTTTTCGGGTGCTGACCTCTGAATATATTAATTTGTAGTGACGACCATTGTACTTTAGTTTCTATTATTGAGTGCTGTATTAATTGTTAAAGTTCTGGCTGACAGTTGAGCTCGGGTTAATGGTTGTGTGCTGTTTCAATGGTTATTTGTCCCATTGTTGTGGTGTTTTAGGATGAAAGCTCTGTTATTCTCACTTTCTAGAATGTCTCAGACTTCATTAAAGAGTTCAGAGTGTTGACCCTTCGAGTTGTGCTCTAGGTCGACCTCTTCAAAGGCTGCATTTAAATCGAAGAGCATTATTGTAAGATGGTTTCGTAACGTAACATTTTATTGCTTTGTACAGCAAACTGTTTAATTATTATGAGTGAAACAATAAGTGTTTGTCTGTTTGTTACGTTGCATATAATTCTTGTACAATGGAGTACACTCTAATTTTAACTGCCATTTACGTAGCTCATATTTATTAGGTTACACGACGTCAATTCCATTTGTGATGCAAATTCAGTCTATTGTCCGATGTGCCGCAAATAAATATTCACGATTACTGTGGCTAATGACGACATTATGTCGGCAATAAATTTCGTCAACAATAAGCATCTTTGCATCTGTTTTATTAAAAAACACACACGCGTTCGTACGGCGATCCGCGAATAACTGTCAACCAGCGTGTCTTCCGTAATTTATCTCTTCAACAATCATTTTTACAACGTTTCCCCGCGACCCACCCTCGGGTGTGATTAATGATGGATGGATTCCTGAATAATTACCAAGACTTTTAATATTCAAGTGATTTCGTGCGATACCCCTTCAAATAACTTTGAATCTTACAGCTGCGACTTTTGAGTTGTTATTCTGTTGTAAACTAGAGATGACCCTTCAGGAAATTGTGTTTTTAAAAAGGTTTATCAACCATGCGTCAGTACATACAAATTCTTTCTCAGTCAGAGTAGCAATAAGGTTGGTTTTCGTGTGTGTTGGTTAAGAATAAGTAACAAAACGTGGATTCCATTGAATGCAAATCTCTTCTCGAGTTTTAAGGGTAGTGTGCGTTATTAATTTGTTATAATTGTCCCCTCCTCATATTTGCTCGCATGTGGCATTTTTATTGCGAATTTAGTAGCAATCATTAATTTTGTTTTTCTTTTCAATGGTTTTGAAAGTTAATGTGTTTCGAGTGTCCGCGTCGGTATAATTATAAAGAATCTTGTGTTCGCGGCATTGTGATTTCTTTTATGGGAGGTAAGTGTGGTTTACAATGAGCCTGATTATTTATTGTGCAGGATATTGTTGGATATTAATATGGGTATTTTATTTCACTTTTATTATGTTCTCGTTTTAATTGTACCAGGAATATTGTGTCGATTTATTTCCAAATATCAATCGTAGTTACAGCTTTTTAAACACAACTTAATTAGCTTCTTGTAACCTTAACGAACTATTTGAACAAATTTCGGAGGTAAATTTTTACTTACTTTTACCTAATTGTAGTACCAATTTGTAACTTTACATGTTCCTAAATCCAGTAATCCTGATTACAATACATTAATTTAATACCATCGAATATATCAGATGATAGAGCAGGGAATCGCGGTACCAGTTAATAGCGACCAGGAAACTTCTTGAGTTTGGGCTCCTTCAAGATTGTTAACGAGTTAAATAAGCATATTATTAGCCTATACTGTCCCACTGCAAGGCAAAGGGGAGACCTTTTCCTTGCTTACATTCCGGTCCTGCACCACCTCTTGCTTACCTCTCCGAAATGACTCAAGATCGTCACGCCAGCGTTTTTAGGCCTTCTTTGACTTCGTTACTAATCGTGTTTTTTAATCTTTATATAACAAAAAATAATTGATCATTTTGAAAATCATCTACAAATAATATGTTCACATCTAGTTTATTGTTTCTAGTTTGTTATTTGCAAGAAACAAACTATTTAATTTAATAAAGTGCGAAAACGATCTCCGCCACAAAGGGTTCCCATCTACGCATAGTTAATCCACCCTCTGTATTTAGCCATAAATTAATTTGCATAACTATTATCTTGCAGAACCCTCTTGTCACTTTCAATATGTAAATCTGAATGTTTATTTGCCAAATTGTGTTTGGCACGGTTTAAATATACCGGTTTTAAGAGCTTTGTTCCGGGGAAATTATTTGTTTTCATTTAAAATTTATATTGACATGACATTTATGATTATGTTTATAACTACAAACGTTTCATTTCTTATTACTTTGTT
This sequence comes from Agriopis aurantiaria, assembly GCA_914767915.1. Taxonomy (NCBI): domain Eukaryota; kingdom Metazoa; phylum Arthropoda; class Insecta; order Lepidoptera; family Geometridae; genus Agriopis; species Agriopis aurantiaria. The sequence continues at coordinate 18,621,641 of OU611982.1, read as the reverse complement.
ATAGACTGGCTTGCATTTAGCGTTAAATATATCTAAATAGATTAATAATTCGATGACTTCCAGCCTATCGAACAAGCCGGTTTCCGAAAAGGCTATAGTACCATAGACCACATCCACACGCTACGCCAAGTTATACAGAAGACCGAAGAATATAACTTGCCACTATGTTTGGCGTTTGTGGACTATGAGAAAGCCTTTGATTCGGTCGAGACATGGGCGGTGCTCGAGTCTCTCCAGCGATGCCGTATTGACTATCGGTATGTCGAAGTGTTGAAGTGTTTGTACAATAACGCCACCATGTCGGTCCGAGTACAGGAGCAGAGTTCGAAGGCAATTCCATTGCGAAGAGGCGTGAGACAGGGAGACGTTATCTCTCCGAAACTGTTCACAGCCACAATGGAAGATGCCTTCAAGCTCCTGGAATGGCAAGGACTCGGCATCAACATCAACGGCGAGTACATCACTCACCTTCGGTTTGCCGACGATATTGTGGTCATGGCAGAGTCGATGGAAGATCTCAGCATGATGCTCGAAGGCCTCAATCGAGTCTCCCAACAGGTGGGCCTTAAAATGAACATGGACAAGACAAAGGTCATGTCAAATATCCATGTTGTGCCCACCCCAGTATCAGTTGGGAACTCAGTTCTTGAAGCTGTTGACGCGTACGTCTACCTAGGACAAACAGTCCAACTAGGTAGGTCCAACTTCAAGAAAGAGGTCAATCGGCGAATCCAACTCGGCTGGGCAGCGTTCGGTAAACTACGCAACGTCTTCTCGTCCAAAATACCTCAGTGCCTTAAGACGAAAGTCTTCGACCAGTGTGTGTTACCAGTGATGACATACGGCACTGAAACGTGGTCTCTCACTATGGGCCTCATAAGCAAGCTCAAAGTCGCACAACGAGCTATGGAGAGGGCTATGCTCGGGGTTTCTCTACGAGATCGAATCCGAAATGAGGAGATCCGTAGACGAACGAAAGTCACCGACATAGCCCACCGGATTAGTAAGTTGAAATGGCAGTGGGCAGGGCACATATCACGCAGAACAGATGGCCGATGGGGCCGAAAGGTTCTGGAATGGAGACCACGGACTGGTAAGCGCAGCGTAGGACGTCCACCCACAAGATGGACAGACGACCTAAAAGAGACCGCAGGGAAACGCTGGATGCAGGCCGCTTCCAACCGGCCCTTTTGGAGATCGATGGGGGAGGCCTATGTCCAGCAGTGGACGTCCTACGGCTGAAATGATGATGATGATGATGAGATTAATAATTATTAAATTAAATTAGCTATCAACTAGGCTATCAGCGGATCACTGTAGTAATTTATTTTATTATATTTAATCAACACCAACATGATGTACGGCCAAGTGCGAGTCGGGCTCGTGCACTGAGGGTTCCGTACCACCACATAACTTGTTAGCTACTAAAGTACAAAAAATAGTGCACAAAGACAACATCCCATCAACGCCCAGGTGGTCACCCATCCAAGTACCGGCCGCACCCGACGTTGCTTCACTTCGTTGACCGTACTCGCACTTGGGTTTTTATTTTAATAATTGGTTTGCGTTAGACCGGTAACTCGCCTGATGTAAAGCGACGATGCTGTTATAACTTAGAGTGTACTGTGTACTATAATCATGCCAAGTTTGACGCTTGTACGTATTGCCGTTTTTACATTAGAGCTAATAAAAAAATACCTACGTTAAAAAAATAAATAAATAATAAATATAATAAATATTCGGGACATTTTTGCACACACGGTCATCTGACCCCAAACTAAGCAAAGCTTGTGATATGGCTGCCAGAGACTGATATACATACATACATATATAGCTTTAAATACATACTTAAATAGATATTAACACCCAGATATAGAACAAACACAAATGTTCATCGCATAAATGTTTGTCCTAGATGGGAATCGAACCCACGCCCCCAAGCTCAGAAGGTAGGTTCACTACCAACTGGACCAACGGGCTATCAAATACGTTTGTTGTATGGGGTTTTTCATTTCGTTTTTATTTTTAGACTTTTTTATTGTTTCTACATTACATACTCTGGTAGGATAGACATACAGACGATCGGACGGACAGACATACAGACAGACATTGTAGGCTTAGTAGTAGGGTCCCGTTTTTACCATTTGGGTATGGAACCCTAAAAAAAAAATTATGCGTCAATGACCTTCTTCCGATTAAGAACCTTTCCGTATAACCCTATATAGGTAAATGGCAAGTGGTCTCATTACCGTCAATGCTCGACAATCGCGTTAATATCCGCTAACGACTAGCGGGGGAGTGCGGGTAAAACCGTTCACTAGCAGGGTGAGTGCGGGTAAATCGTGCACGAGCGGATTGTCGCCAAGAGTCACGGTGAGAGCCACTTAATCGTAATGATTTGGTATTAGGGAAACGAATTATGGGGAAGAAAACGTGAATCATACTCCACCCAAATATTTTGAGTATACAAAACCAATTTAAGCTCCTACCTTTAAGGTCTTTGCATGTAGCCTTGGTATGTAGTGACGCTCGATGGACAGGATTTTAGGGCTATGCAATTCAATAAAAAAATTATATGATAGATACAATTCTGCCATAGCTGAGCATCTGCTGGACTCGGGCCCTAACCGCTGGATTGAATTGCATAACCCTAAAATCCCGTCCATAGAGCGCCACTACACAACAAAGTTGGGGGAAAAACAATTGAGATCTCGAAATGCCAGAATTTCAATTGAGGTTATGGTTTTCAACTAGCCAGTGCGTGGAATCCAATATTAGTAAAAATACTCGTCCAAAATGTGTACCTAACCTACCTTTGGCAGTGATACAGTGAGTGTGTTTTGTCGGGACTTAGGTTCGAGTTGAAATTTCAGTGTAAATCGTAGCAAAACACTAAGAAAGAGGTTAGATCGTTTGTCTGCATCTAACTTTGAACTTTTCGACCAACCATCCGTATTCTTCAGTCTTCCCGTGAACATGGGGCATGTAAATGCGCCGAAGTATTAGGAGCTCCACCCACAATCTTATCACGGTAAATATTCCGTTAGTAGGTAATTATAAAACTGTAGAAACCAACCGTGATAGTTTAAAGCAGTGGTTTGGGTTCCATTGGTTTCTTACTTCTTCTCTATCTCTATCTCTACATAGTATAAATTAAAGTTACTTTCCGAGTCTGTCTGTCTGTCTGTCTGTGTGTGTGTGTGTGTCTGTATGGCCGCTAACTCCTCCTAAACCACGCAACGGATTTTGATGCGGTTTTCACCATCTGTTAGATAATTTTTTACGAAAGATTTTTATATGTAACAAGCGCCCCGCCCTGGCTTCGCACGTAAGTTACACCCGTGCAAAGCCGGGCGGGTGGGTCGCTAGTATATAATATTAAAAAGTTGTTAGATTTGTCCTTAATCGTTTTTTTATGTTATGGTATGAAAACACTGTAAAAGCGAATAGATTGATAAACAAATAACACGACAAATATGAAAAAGATGTATGGTTGGACAAAATCAAATGGCTATGAAATAATTTTATAGTAAGTATCTTCTAGCCATTGTAAAACCTCACGTGTTCCTCACAATGCCGTATAATATCTAACACGAGTACTCTAAAACTCATTCACACGTCCCTTCGACCTATTATACCACCCATTGTTCCATAGATATCATAAATACACATTATTATTATATTAAAAACTTATACAAAGTACATTTATACATTTCACGTTCACTCTTGCGCGAAAATTGAACGGAACTATCCGGTTTTGAAGTGGTTCATTCAATCATACGTTTTTACAAAAATACCTTTTATAACTGTAGAAGTAAGGGTGAAAATCGCGTTTTGGGATGACAAAGGTAAGTTTTTGTGGACTCTGAGTATCCACATCCGTTTTGTAAGCGATACCTTGAATGTGAACTGTGGAATGGTGCCTGCAATTTTGAAGTCTTCAAGTGTAGAGAAATTATATTTTGCCATTGTTGTTTTATATGCATGAGAAAATATTAGTCGAGGCGTGATTTAATTATGCTGCCTTGTCGCTAAGATAGATTTTTGTATTTATTTATTTGCGTTTACAAGCGGATACATATGGAATTTATCACGTATTATTTAATTTAGGTAAAAATATGTACTTTTCGCTCGACGTTTCGACCATTTTACAATGGTATTTTTACCTAAATTAAATAATACGTGATAAGTCCCGATAAACATTTATAACTTGTGTAGAAATCGCGAAAGTTTAAAAATTACTACATATAATGGAATGTACAACAAAATAGTTCACCATTATTCTGCCTTTCCGCGTGTATTCAGTACCTACTCACTATAGAAACTGGAGAATTTTGAATTTAAATTAATCAATATGACATGGTTAAAATGTATTTTTTTAGAAATAAGTACGGGCTTATAAATTACATTGAAAACGAAGAAATTAAAAGTTCCTATTCGGCATTTTTTCAGGCATCTTTTGGCTAGCGTTTTGTTGGAATAACGGGTTTGAAAAGTTAGAAACGCAAAAATCGACTGTATTACGTAATTCCGAACATAGACCTCAGGATCACGTTAGAAAACGAATCAATTTCAAAATTCACTAATCTACAATTGTAGTTTTAAGTATTGTGTGTATACCCAGAGCTCTCACGCTCACCTAAAGGCTCCTTCTTGCGGCGGCGTCGTGTGGCGGGTCGCCCTCTTCCCTCAAACATGGCGAGGAGAGCGATGGCTGGCACACGCGTCAACTCGTGAACGTGCTGCTTGCGGGGGCTGGACTGCTCGGCGTATACACGCAACATAGTAATAAGATTTTATAATTTGTATATTCCTCTTGTAGGTATAGTCATTAGTTTTATGTAACGCCAGATATAGTTAAAAAAAAAATTGAAAAAGTTGACAAAAGGCACGGACCCAGAAGTCCGTGGAGAAATAAAATAAACAATAAAAATATAATAAAAACACTAATCCAAAAGTTTGTTATTGTGAATCATCATCATCATTTCAGCCATAGGACGTCCACTGCTGGACATAGGCCTCCCCATCGATCTCCAAAAGGGCCGGTTGGAAGCGGCCTGCATCCAGCGTTTCCCTACGGTCTCTTTTAGATCATCTGTCCATCTTGTGGGTGGACGTCCTACGCTGCGCTTACCAGTCCGTGCATGGTCTCCATCCCAGAAACATTCGGCCCGTCGGCCATCTGTTCTGCGTGATATGTGCCCTGCCCACTGCCACTTCAACTTGCTAATCCGGTGGGGTTTAAATCATAATGTTCCGAAAATACCAATGTCATGTTAAAAACGCGAGTCTACACACCCCTGAGCTTCGAGAAACTGTCCCAGTTAGTTGCTCAATGCCTCTGAGTAATCTTTAAACAATATTGCACTCTCTTGGCAACAGTTGCTTACGACCCGACGCTGACCAGACGAAAGCTTTCAACCTCTCAAGAGTAAATAGCGTTATTCAAAACTATTAGACAATCAATCTTGAACGTGACCTTTTTTGCATAGAGTCTATGACAAGCAATAGCAGTAGGGCATCTTCAAAAATTAACACAATGCTATGTGCCAAAACTAGTATTTTACCACACATCACACTATTATTATACATGGAATTGTTTGTAAGTGTGCAAGTGTGTATGTTTGTCCACACTCAACTTCGTAACAAATCACGCTTACAACGTTGACTTGTTGAGCAAGCATACTACAATTACAATGAATAAAAAATAAAAAAAATTACCTACTAAGTAGTGTTTTTAGTAATTTATTATTATATTTTTATTTGACATGTAAATCAATTGACTTTATGAATAAAATGACTATGACTCACAGCAGAACATTTAAATGTAAAACATAATTTTTTGTCAACTTTTATGTCGGAAAAATGCCGGTGAGTGCTCTGGCAACTATTTCTTTGCAAAAAATATTCGTTTTGTTCTGGTGCAGTGTAAAAGATGAATAAATAAACTAACAACCAAAAATACTTTCGCATTTATAATATCAGTATGGTATATAAAGCACTGTTTTAAACTATCACGGTTGTGTGTCGGGAGCTCATTCCACAACCTTACCACAGTAAATATCCCGTAAATAATCAAATATCTTTGGTATATAAAGGTCAGAATTAAAAAACAAAGTTTTTTTTTTAATCTGTCAAAATTCCAATACCATCCTTAAAAGGGAAGTTTCCCTTCTGAGCCTCTTCTCTACAACCTTGTCCATTGAGCGCTGAACCTGCGAGTCATGCGTCCAGCCTCCAGAGACCAGCACGTTTAATGCATACTTGGAGATTGTTAGGGTGTGAACCTCGATTAGGATCGAGATGGGGGCCATTGTCTGGCAAGGATTTTCTTCGAGGGAAATTTTGTTTGTGATTTGAGTATTGAACTGTCGAGGGGCAGTGTAAGCTTTGTTGTGGGTGAAACAGAGCATCATTATTTCAAGTGACAGCGAATGGATTAAAGTTTTTACACGCGTTTATTAGCTTCACTTTTAACTAACTAAGAATGTTTGCAAACCCTGGAAGTTAATTTAACTTCTATTTTTTGTTTTCCAGTCTTCCATTTGATCAACAACTCGCTTGATGTTAAGCGGCGATGCGTTCTACGACGGAGCACGCTTGCCTAGAAGAAACCGAATTACTCGCGATTTGAAGATACCCAAAAATGTAACTATCGGGGAATACCCATTCAGGCAGCATTCATTCCTGTCCGCTATTGCATGTCCATTTTCATGATGCTTACTTATTCTTGGCCATTCTAAATTTAATCAAAATCAATTTATCCGTTTAGCCGTGACCGTGTGTAGACAGGACTTGAAACTAACCCATTTATAATAGTCATAATTATTGGTGTAAGAATAGGTTATTTGCTCGATGATACGGATTAATCACGTTAGAAACTGTTCCTGCTGTACCTACCAGGCACTCGAACAGAAAATACTTACCTACCAAATATTGATTGGTGACTAATGCCTTTGCCTTTAATGCCTTGACGAGTACTTGAAAAATTGCCAAGAATTGCAATGCAATGTATAACTAATTATGCATGCTGGGTACACTGCCAACTGATAGTGGGCTTGAACATTTGGATTGTCTTTAGGTCTTCAACGATCTATGGACAGTCTAACTGTATTTGTAGTGTTAGTTTTAGCTTGTATTTTGTTTAGTTGATAAAAGTACCATGTTTTTTTTAAAGATATTATAATTATACTGTTTTAAACTATCACGGTTGTTCACCAAAGTCTATAGTATAAAGTAAGTAGTAAGTATAAAGTATATCGGGAGCTCATTCCACAAGCTTACCACGGTAAATATCCCGTAAATAATCATACAACTTTAGATATAATTATATTTGTGTCACCAACCCAAACCCACCCCAAAAGGCTCAAAAATGCACCTACCTACTGTCCAGGGTACTATATTTGAGCCTTTTAAGGTCTTCTGCGATTTAAATTGACTGCAAGATTCTTCGAAATGCTTCCCTATGTTTTTATCAGAAAGTTAGCCTCGCAAACCAGCGAGGCAACACGGTAGATGTTGAATGTTGTTGTTGAATTTTAATACTTGACTCATCATCATCATCATCATCATTTCAGCCGTAGGACGTCCACTGCTGGACATAGGCCTCCCCCATCGATCTCCAAAAGGGCCGGTTGGAAGCGGCCTGCATCCAGCGTTTCCCTGCGGTCTCTTTTAGGTCGTCTGTCCATCTTGTGGGTGGACGTCCTACGCTGCGCTTACCAGTCCGTGGTCTCCATTCCAGAACCTTTCGGCCCCATCGGCCATCTGTTCTGCGTGATATGTGCCCTGCCCACTGCCATTTCAACTTACTAATCCGGTGGGCTATGTCGGTGACTTTCGTTCGTCTACGGATCTCCTCATTTCGGATTCGATCTCGTAGAGAAACCCCGAGCATAGCCCTCTCCATAGCTCGTTGTGCGACTTTGAGCTTGCTTATGAGGCCCATAGTGAGAGACCACGTTTCAGTGCCGTATGTCATCACTGGTAACACACACTGGTCGAAGACTTTCGTCTTAAGGCACTGAGGTATTTTGGACGAGAAGACGTTGCGTAGTTTACCGAACGCTGCCCAGCCGAGTTGGATTCGCCGATTGACCTCTTTCTTGAAGTTGGACCTACCTAGTTGGACTGTTTGTCCTAGGTAGACGTACGCGTCAACAGCTTCAAGAACTGAGTTCCCAACTTACTAGTACAATACTTGACTAGTTATTATTAATCAATTTTCTTCAAACTGAGATCTAATATGTCAGGAAGAAGAGCGCAGTACATTACCGTGCACGGTTTCAATTGTTGGAATTCCAAATCTGGGTGGCACTGAACTGCTATGAGCCGTATTATGATGCTTACTATCACGCAAGCGATATGCTCGCTTAGACGTTCATATGCATAAAAAACGACAGCTGAGTTCAGTAACTCTCAGTTAAACTACAATTTACCGATTGCGTCACATCGTTTAACGTTGCACTATTCTATGAATTATTGGAGGTAATAATGCCTTATTTACAGCCAAAAGCGATAATAAGTTTATATTAACGCCTACACACTCGTTTATATTCATGTAGGAGTAAATGAAAGCATTTAGTTTCGCACTTAACCTATTCATAGTGCTAACTAGTACTTGTTCACATAATAATGCGGGTTAATATTATAATTATAAATTTACCGCTAATTTGCAACAGAGGCCACTTTGTTTATGTCACTCTCTCCGGTCTCTCGTCAGTCGCATCGACTCGTTTCCAACAGTTCTTTTGATATCATTCGGTCTACCATATCCTCGGTCAGCCTGGGTTTCACAGACTTAGTCTTTGCTACCAGACGGGTATTGCTGTACACCACCTTCCACCATTAACGTCTCGCTATGTGTCCTGCCCAGGTTGTAAGGTTAGTGGTCGCTGATAATAGCTGATTGCTGGTAAGCATTATAACTTATATGTATCATATTTTAGTAAAAGGTTCTATTCTACGTACCTATCACCTTGCGGTTTCACGTACTATCCTACTGTAAAAATAAATTCTTAATCGAATTTGAATACTATATTTACATGAACTACTTACCTACAAAAATGATATCAACGATACTTAAGTTATCGTCGAACAAATATATAAACATACATACAAACGCTGACTTGCTCTGATACGTTTTGAGACCTTTGCTTTGCTCAGCCAATAAAATAAACTTGTTGCAGTAAGTACAACATGTTTTTTCAATAGGTAGATACCCATTTTTGGGCCATATTTTTTCTGTAATATCACCAATATACATATTATAAAATCTACAAATGAAGAAAACACGACTTAAATTCAAATATTATTCAAATTATTATGTGGAACATGGCTATCACAAAGCGACAATGACAATCGTGTCAACTAAGTTAGCGCAATAATTACTGAACGCATTGACAATGTTAATTTATCTATTCACGCAAAAAGTGTAATCTTTAATACAGCGGATTAAAGCCTACTATTAAATGATAAAACGATGATGACAGTGTACGAATTTTGTGCCATATACATTTTTAAGGATAAATTCGATAATTAGCAAAGTTACCAACTTAGATGTATGAATTTGTTTATTAATTGTTGTTGTTATTTAATTCGTTAGTAATATTTAGACTTCGGATAAGCAATTATCAACGCTTATAATCACAGAAAATTTCATTTGTATTTATTAACGTAATACGATGTTGTTGTATTTTTTCACATATTGAAGAAAATTTGCAAAAGATCTACCAACGTTGATAGATTATGACTTACAATTAATAAAAATTAGAAGGCTCTTAGGAATCAAATCTACATGTAATCTAAGATGTAAGTGCTAAACAAGTTTGGTCTACACATACTACCTTGCGTAACTCCCACAAATATTCAAGTGTAAAGTCCCACTCGTCATGTTACGTAAGAGCATGCGACAGATACAAAAATCACGTTAGCTACACGTTGCTAAACGACATTGTGGTTTGTGTGCTTTGTCGTAAACAACCCCATTGTGGCGGTGGTGCAAATCAACAAAGAATTATGGAGGCTTTGGAGAACACGACTGCTGGGCTGGTGTGGGGAACAAGAGAGAGCGAGGAAACACAAAACCACCAAAGTCGATGATAGTCACCGCACCATGGATGACATTTCATTACAACGACACACGTCGTTGGGTTTGTTCTCATCACTGTCATATCCATTTCATCAAGTGATGATACATCCAAAATAGTCCTACAGTGTGTGGAATTGTAGCTAAGTAGCTAGTTGGTAACACTGCGAAAAGATATTGCAAAAACAATGTAGCATTTTGTCTCTTATTGTACTATTATTTTGAATTATAACTAACAAAAATCATGTCCATGCTTATGCCAGCCTTTATTACATATTCGCAGTGTACTTACGCGCAAAACTATGGAGAAAAACGCTACCGCTTTTATCATATTCCCACCAAAACTAAAATTCTGTCGTATGTTTGCTTTTCGTGGTCATTAACAAAGAACGCTAAAATTCAAATCATTAGCACTTATTTGGCTGGAACTGCAAACAGAGGTGACAATATGATATTGTCGTCGTACAAGCCAAGATGGCCGAAAATATAATAAATTGTAACAACAACTCGAGGTTTGTCTGTTGCAAAGCTATTTTCAATGAAGGATGTTTAAATTTAAAATTACTTTGAATGCTCTGTGTGATCTTTGTGATCCAATGTTGAGGAGTTTTTTGCATTGGAAGTTTTGTGATTCTCAATGTGCATACAATTTTGAATTAAAATGATAAACAGCGTTAATATTCATTGGCTTTTAGCGTCAGATTATTACTTTTTAAATATTTTCCTGCTGAAATTGCAAAATGGCGATCTGCGAAAAGAACTTGTCGTAAGCTGGATTACTTTACATAACGACTGAGCTTACTAACGCTCAGTGTCTACATTAGTCCTACATCCAGCTCTCATAAAATATGTGATGATCAATCTCAAATAATCAACTGTCTCCCTGTTTCCAAGATGTGTTTGTTCCAATAACAGAGCACCTCGAGTTTTTTGGAACTCTTCGTCGACATTAAATTTTGGCTCATTTATTCAGTCAAATGCTCAATTATCCAAATAAAATGAAGAACCTCTTTAAGATGGGACTCTATTTTATATACCAGAACAGCTGCTCAACTTGTATAAAGCGCAAGTAAGGTCGTGTATGAAGTACTATTCTCAACTTTTAGGACGTATCTGCCAAGTACTTTCAGAGGCACTGGAGCCGATCGTGAAGCGCGCTAAGATGCTTATAGTAACGATACTTAGGTCAAGTCTCAGCTTCGAAGCCTTGAGGTTATATGTTTAACGGTTAACATTTCGGAGAGACTGCCTTAGAACTGCAACTTGATTCCGCTCACCCTTTAATTTCACCGAACGCCCAGACCAACGCATCCAAAACGACACACGTGGACATTTCCCATGTCCCACATTTTTTATGCGAGGAAACTCTCTGTGGGAGTCTGTGTTCTCCGAAAAGTTATATGGGAGTATTCAAATAAAGAGTAAACGGGTTTCTCCTAGACAAGCGTGCTTCATCCTAGTCCGAGTCTTTGCCGAACATTAGACAAAATGTAGACAAATGCAAACATTCAAGTAATTAAAAAAATATTAATGATTAGGTACTAAACTGAACTCGTTGCTGCTAAGAACCTTTTTGTACCTACAGTAGTCATCATCATCATCATTTCAGCCGTAGGACGTCCACTGCTGGACATAGGCCTCCCCCATCGATCTCCAGAAGGGCCAGTTGGAAGCGGCCTGCACCCAGCGTTTCCCTGCGGTCTCTTTTAGGTTGTCTGTCCATCTCGTGGGTGGACGTCCTACGCTACAGTACAGTACACACACACGTAGTACAGTAGTCCTACAGTAGTAATCTGACCGATTCTTCTCGTATTCTTCCAAAGAATGTGAATCAAGCATTGGAGCCACCATTCATCCCTTGTGCTGACATGAGTATGGTGTTTGTATGGGAATAATAAGTTTCTATTTAAAGTAGACGGTCCATTGACAGTGCTGAATGAGAGGACAGCCTGCCATTGACAACAATAGAGGGAGAGGGCGCGAGGGTAAGTTTTGAGGATTTTCGCTTGTTAAGTACACTTAGTTTACATGTTTTATTTGTACTTACAGATAGAAAATGCTGAGTGGTGAATGTGTAAAGAAATATTTGGCTTATAGATTTGGGAGTTGCTTTACAAAACTTTTTTTAATCTTCAGTTACAGTGGTCAAGGGCAAGCTTTTATGAATGTTTCCATATTATACATAGTAGGAATACATGTTTATTTTGTAAAGATATTAAACACATATTTTGTTTTCTACATGTACATCAGTGTCCTATTTATAAGCAACATTGATAATCTACCTAAATGATATAAGCAATTTTGTTGCACTCGAGTTTTCTGTTGTCTACCGTTCTGTCTGTATCATTCTTAAGGTGAATCATTCTTAATTATTATTAATTAATAATGATTAGAATAATATTAATTATTATATATTCTGAATTATTATTCTTAATTCTTGTCATTCTTAATTATTATTCTTATAGTTCTTTCTTATACATAGATAGAAATTATAATCGAGATATTATCTTGGAATACCTCATCATCATCATTTCAGCCATAAAGCCGTAACCGGTAAGCACAGCGTAGACCATATCAATGGAATCGGACAGCAAGGTGTACGAGTAAGAAACTTCCAACATTTCGGGACTTTTTTTCACACACGGTCATCTGACCCCAAACTAAGCAAAGCTTGTAATATGGCTGCCAGAGACTGATATACATACATATATAGTTTTAAATACATACTTAAATAGATATTAACAACCAGATATAGAACAAACACAAATGTTCATCACATAAATGTTTGTCCTAGGTGGGAATCGAACCCACGCCCCCAAGCTCAGAAGCTAGGTTCATTACCAACTGGACCAACGGGCTATCTATTCAACAACAGTGTCCATAAGCGGCGATTACCGCTTACCATCAAGCGAATCGCTAGCCCTTTTGTCGCTCTTTTCAATAACAATAAAAAAACAACACAACAAAACAAGATCTCAACAACAACTCTCATCAAGTCTTGTAATTTTTTTTGTCCAGTAATTTTTTTATAAAACACTTTTTTTTATCTTTCATAATCTAATAACCTAAAAAAACCATCCAATCCCACAACCTACCACAACCCATCCTCCCCTTACTCTCATATCTAAACTTTCTTCTCGTTTTCTTTCTTTCTTTTTTAATAATCTTTCTGTTGTTTTATATTTTTTTATTGTTAATGCAGTCGCCTCTATCGCTAATAATTGCCGCAAAGGTGAACATAATTCAATACTCTTCAGTAGAAAATTTGGGGAAGTTATAAAAAAAAATATCCCCATTATACGAATCTTTTTGGATTTTCCTCAGACACTTGTCAGATAAAATCGTAGTTCCGTTTCTATACTTTTTAGTCAAGTATATCAGAAAAGTGTAAGCATTGTATGATTGTAAGTCGCAGGGAGCTTATCGTGATGCGATAGCGAGAGGCAAGGAGTGTCCCTTTGTGCGACTGTCGATCACTGATCGATTGTAATGGAGCGCTGCAATGGGGCTTGTTTGGTTTTAGATATACTTGCTTACAATGAAGAGTAATGCAATGATTACGAATAAGGAATATAATAGCTGCGTTACTCATATATATTACACTTATATAATATCATGAAAATGCAAGAAGTTGTGCCTCAGGGAAATAATCGTCGTCAACCAGTAGAAAAAAACTACATGAGTTGTCAGTGTTATGGGCACTTTTGCACCAGGAACGATCCGGGGCGGGCTGTTTGACTAGATTAGTATATATTATAATTAGAATTAAGGAGTTTGTGAAATTGTGACGTATTAATTATGTAATATTAATAATATGTATTAATTGACAAATAAATCATGAATAGAAGATTAATCATGAGTTATTATATTAAAAAAATAATGAACTGCTAGTCTGTGTCTGAATTCGCTGCCTGAATGGGTGCTCATCATCAGTTACAATCTGGGTGTCTTCCATGAGCCATCAATTCCATGTTTGACGACTTACCATCGTCGGTGACGAGTAAACGTTATTATAGTTTGACAAATATCCTCCTGAAGATTCTACGCCAGATAAACAGCTTTATCCAGTTTTTATCTCATTTACTTTAAAAGAACAATGCACAATAGGCAGTTTATTACTTTGGAAACAGTTATCTTTATGATGATACTTTGTTTGAAGGATCAAGGGATTTTAAATAAGCCTCAGCTATTGTTTAGTTATTAATCTTTTGTATCGATGACTATCAAATCCATCTATTTAGGTACCTATGTAACAAAATCTTTCGCAACGAGATCGAAGGTATAAAATGCTCAAGGTCCAGAATATTTCATCTTTGAAGCATTCCATAATATTTACAAGGAAATACATTTATGAATAATGAGACGAATTTATGACGAAGCGCTTTGATTCCACTTTTATTATGCGAACTGCTAGTCTGTGGAATGCGCTGCCTGAATGAGTGTTCCCCGATAGTTGCAATCTGGGCGTCTTCAAATCACGATTGAATCGGTATCTTCTAGGCAAACGTGTTCCACTGTAGACCGCAACATCGCTTAACACTCAGGCGAGTTGGTGGTCAAACGCAAGCCTATTATAATATATAAAAATTGCCAAGACTTTTGAAAGAATTAAATCACAAACACTTCGAAAGTTTGCAATTCATACAAAACCAATATTGGTGCTAATTAATCTAACCCTCACAATAGCTTTGAAGGGCTTTCCGGACTACACTTTCACCTTATTTTAAGACTTTATCCTTATAGTTTTAGGTGTGAAAATAGCTTGTAGATAAAATGTTCATAATGCATGTAGTTAATATTATCTGCAAACAAATAGTTAAATATTTTTATGCGATACGGCTCGTAAAAGCTGATTGAAGGGACGCTTAATAACTTTAGCACAATACTGGGAGTTATAGTACCCAGGGCGAGTGATGCGTGTCTTTTACGATTTGAAACAGGTATAGGAATTGGATGTGAGGATGTTGGCCGAGGACAAAAGTCCCGCGTGTGTAAACTGGACATTTATGACCTAAGCACAAACGACGGGATAAAGCTTGTGGTAAATTAGGAGTGAAAGATGTGTGATGTGTTAGGCCAGGACCTCACTGCAAGCTAATAGCTCAGATGACACATGAAAGTGTAATGTCATCTGAGCTATCAGGCAACTAGTAACTTCAGCCAGTTTTGCGTGCTTATTGGTAGCGCTTGGTCTAGGTCAACGATCTATACTACGTATTTTAGGTCATTTCTGGTAAAATCTGCGATGTTTTTTTGTGTGTTTTCTACAATTATTTAATATGTACATAAATTAAAATATAGTAAAGTATAGTATGTACAAAACAATCAATTGATTTATAAACGGAAAGACTAATTCCCAAGATACAGATGTTTACTACACCTAGTTTGGGCATTAGTGCGATATTAAATAGAAATATAACGATTACTGAATAAAATAATTTTTAATTTTGAATTATAATCTGTGGCAAGTAAATAAATATCTATCAATATTCAACTTGTCTGTTCTAAAGTGAAATCTTCTGTAGGTATGTGATTTTTTTTCGTGAGATATTCAAGCTAAATGTTTTTGTTGAATCTGACGCAATATTTACAAAGATATAGGTATTAATAATCACGAAAATATTATAAATGAAAAATTTATGTGCAAGTGAGTATTTGTCTATACTCAACACCGTAACAGTAAAACGGGTTTTAAAGAAATTTGGTATTAATGGTATACCCTGGATAAATACATAGGTTATTTTTATCCCGAAACAAAATCATAATTCCTGTGGGATAGCGGGGGAAAGCACTGCTAGTGAGCCACAAAAATAAGATTGTCTTCTTTGCTTTCAGTTTATCTGTGAAAGAGTCTCAAGAACTGTAATTGTTAACTTGAAGGGACGTCAGAATCAATCGGACGACATCCATCCATTTAAATTCAAATAATTTCACTATAACACGTCACGCTCGCGTCATAACTACGAAAATACACGTCACAACGATTTAACGTGCAACTGTTTCACGAAACAATCGATAGAACCCTTTGTCGTGAACGGGGAAGCGGCGAGAAGCATGGGAATTTCAATCGGCTCGCAAGACACTGGTCAAAAGTACCCTTCGAAATACATTAACTGGTTTCACATAATACGTATTTAAAATACATGTGTACGTACGCATTATTGATATTATATGATAGTTTATTTTAGAAGGTATTGTATTGTGACGTCTTGGAAAACATTTCTGGGTATTGTCAGAGTTTGGAGGGTTACGTCCATTTTTGGATGAAAGTTGAGGCTTTGTGACTGCTCGTCGCTTGGACAAAACAAATTGCTCGGGATTTTGGTCTGAGTCGTTAGTTCGGGTCATCAGGTCCGATGCGATTTGGGGCAACTTCTGACGGGCATATGTCAGGTTTTATTATTATTTTGGTGCGTTGATTGACGACCGGTGACGGCGGCTTATTAAAAAGACGCGAGACTCTGAAGCTTGGAAGAAAACGTGGCTCTAGATTAGCTATATAACAAAAGGAATCACACTTATTTAGCCACAACAAGCCTTTTTTTTCATTTTGCAATGGTTAGGTACTCGCAATTAGAACCAAAATTTTATCACATCATACTATCAAACTAATATTATAGACGCGAAATATAACACGTGTCTATCTGATTCTAACATTTTCTCGAGTGGAGCCGTTCTTGATGATATATGGTTTTTGGACAAATTTAATCCTTATAAAATGGTCAGGCCAGCCCAGCAGTAGGATAAGGAAAGCTGTGGATAATGAGAAATGTGATCGTTGTATACTTTTTATCTGCTATTACAGTAGTCATTTTATTATACACGTAAAAATTCCTTTGTGTTATAACAACCTTTTTTCTAACCGTAGTTTTATTACGGCCACAGAAATAGAACACAACAAAGTTATATGATTATTTACGGGATATTTACCGTGGTAAGGTTGTGGAATGAGCTCCCGATATTTCGGCGCAGTTACATGCACCATGTTAACGGGAAGAATTTACCGTGGTAAGGTTGTGGAATGAGCTCCCGATATTTCGGCGCAGTTACATGCACCATGTTCACGGGAAGACTGTCTTCCCGTGAACACGGTGCATGTAAATTCACCACGGTAAATATCCCGTATATAATCATGTAACTTTAGTGTACAACCGTGATAGTTTAAACAGTGTTTTAGAACACAACAAATTCATCGGTTTATACAATATGGAATTTTGCCAATCAAACAATGTGTCAGGAACCTACAAGAATCCTTACCTATACATTTCAATAAATACCAACGACACAGATAAATGGTAACCTAACTAGTTCAACATTATTAATTAGGGTATTAACTGTACCACAATACTGTCGATTCGAAGCCATTGCATTGTGACAATGTTTTACTATACTGCCCGTGTAAACTATCCTTTGTAAAGATTTCAATGAACCGTCACATCTGTACAGGCTTTGTTGCTATAATCTGTGACCATTAATCGTGGTTACAGGACAACAAACTTATTTCTGGAGTTGAATGGGGGAGCCACCTTCGTTGTTTCCAAACAAAACTGATGAACTCTCATAATTTTTTTGGTCCTCACATTTGGGCAACTCTACTATTAAGCTGGTCTAGTTGTACAATGAAATGGTTCGATCGGAATGCTAGGAATTCGGACGTGAGAGCAAGCAAGGTATTACTGTACGCAGTGATCTTAATAGATGCATAACTCACGCCCTCAGCGTTTGGTAGAGCAATCTAAAAGTATTTGGCCTTTTCTTTCATTTGCGCAATATGAAATACTAAAAAGACCATTATGTTTTTCCCGCCTGTTTGTAATATGAAGCTTTATTATATGTCCGCCCCGCGGTTTCATCCGCGAGTTAAAATCGTCGTTAAGTTTTCTGAAATTCCTCCCGATATTACTGCGTCGAAATATCTCGAGCTCATTCCACAACCTTACCACGGTAAATATGCCGTAAATAATCATATATCTTTAGTGAACAACCGTGATAGTAATACATGTCTTACGCAACAGGCTTGAAGCGAGCAAACGGCGTGTATTGCAATGTGTGCGATGGTTTGGATATTTACATAATTGCATTTATCTAATTTAACAGCTATGTCGGTGACTTTGGTTCTTTGGCGAATATCCACGTTTCGGATTCTATCGCGCAAAGAAACTCCGAGCATAGCTCTCTCCATTGCCCGTTGTGTGACTCTGAGTTTTTCCAAAAGGCCAACAGTTAAGGACCTCGTCTCATTACCATATGTCATCACTGGCAACACACACTGGTCAAAGACCCATGTCTTGAAGCACTGTGGTATCTTGGACGAGAAGATGTCACGCAATTTCCCGAACGCTGCCCATCCGAGTTGGATTCTTCGGGCGACCTCTTTGCCTAAGTTGGACTTACCTAACTGAACAATCTGTCCAAGATAGGTGTAATGGTCAACAACTTCGAGAGTATCGTTCCCAACGACTACTGGCACAAAGGCAGGCTGTCGTTCAGTGTGGAGGTTAAAGGGGGAGGCCTATGTTCAGCAGTGGACGTCTTCTGGCTGATGATGATGATGATGATTTATCTAATTTTTCTTTTATTGCATAAAAACATAATTATAAATAGATACCAAAATATGTTGTAGAGACGGAACAGCTTAGACAATTTATGTCTAGGACTCCTGCTTACTTTGTATAATATTGAAACAAGTTGAAGAAAATAAAAGTAGACAGACCGCAACGAAATCTGAAGACTCGCGAAAACTTTGAACTAGTGGGCAAAGTACAAACATCAAAGTAGGTACATCCATACAAATTTCAATTTCGAAATTCAAAATTTGTATTGAATTCGATACGTATTTTAGTTAGCAAATATTCGTACTTCGCTTTAGTGTAAGTATGCATGTCACAAAAGCTAATAAAATCGATTTGTATTATATTCTGTAGGTACGATTACAATACAAATTGAACCTATATTTTACAAAAATACTCTGCACAATTTCAACACGTTTTATTCACGTTTTCTTTACCAGAACGGGTCAAACAATGGGTGATCAATACCTACTTATCTCAATTTCTCAACGCTAATACGATTGCCAAATAAGCTCGACTTGTCTTGACGTATTGACACTCTGATGACATCTGTCACATCGGTTTGTGTTCGAACAATATTCGTGGGAATGCTTACAATTTAGACCTTCTTAAGGCTCAGAAGCATCTAATGTGTACTAAAGGGTCGACAACGTATTTGTGATGCCTCTGGTGTTACAAGTATCCATAGGCGACGGTGACTGCTTACCATCAGGCAGCCCGTCTGGTTGTTTGCCACCTATGGCATAAAAAAAAAACTATGACATGTATTTCTATCTATGACATACCATAACGTCCGAAGGTTCAAAGTACTTTTCTAGAACAATCGTAAATTTTCCGTGATATAAGTAGTTAGGAGTTCGAAAGTAATTTTTATATTTGACGTGTTGTTCCTCTTTAGGATTTACTATTTAAATTTTATAAGCAATTCAAAAATCTGAAGACCGGCAGGATTCGAACCAGTGACATCGTGGATAAACCCCAACCGCTATATCCGCTAAGCTACGGTCGCATTCCTGTCAGCCTCCAAATTCTTGAGCTGTATTTGCAACCAATCTAAGTGTTGGCGATGACATCTATAGTAATTCTTGCTACATGCAAATAATTACTCAAAACCTTTAAAAGTCTCAACGCTGACTGAAAGATGACGCCTTTTACTAACACGAAAGCAATTTTTATATTAAAGAACACACTTCCCACACACAACACTATAATAAATATTATGGACAATAAAAAAAAAACATGTCTGTGTCATTTAAATAGTGAAGATTTAAAAAAAAATAGTCAATATGATATTAAAAAGTCATCCAGACTGATTACCAGCACTTAAATCAGATGGGATGTGATCGCAAAAAATATTGCATACTGGTTGGGTTCACGGCCACTGGAGAGTTGAGGTGGCATAAGACGTACAAGCATCCATGGAACAACGAACTCTTCCCGGTTCACCGTAGGTTTAAATCGTCCTGGCACGTTTTCGTTTCGCGTCGGGCCTCCGCCACTCTTCGACTGTTCTAAACTCTAGTAAATGAAATACAAATTTGAACTTACAGTAAACTAAACATAGTAGAGTTTTCCACGGTCACTTTGTCACCTCGTCGCTCCAGTCAGCGACACGTCAAATTTTAGGACCCGATTGTTTATTTTAGGATAGGTCTTCTGCACCCAAAATCTAACAAAACAAACTAACGAAACATGTTTAGCTAACATCGAAATTATTATGGATGTCCGTTCGTGATTCGAATTGTGATCACGATTGCGTGCCATCTCGTTCCACCTAATTACTCACACCACGTGCATGAACGCGATGGCACGCGATTGCTATCACAATTCGAATCACAAGCGGTAATCCGTAATAATCCCGATGTTAGCAAAACATGTTTTGTTAGAGTTTGGGCGCAGGAGACCTGGCTTTATAATAAACAACTATTAGCTTCATTAGAGGCCTCCGTGTGGCCAATTTTTTTGTCATCTCGCTACCCAGCCTTTACAAACTTACTTAACTACAGAGGTAGCTGAACTCGTTTCTCAGTATTCCCATTCACGTGTTTGAAACACTAGTTCGAATTATAACTTGTGTTGTGGGTAGACAATGGCTAACAAAGCTACCAATATTACACACAAAAACGGTCCAATTCTATGTTTGCTGCCGTCATTATCACCCATAAGCCATTAGGGTCGAACACACCAAGTTCTGAATTGTCTAAAAGAATCCTAGAGTTTTTTTAATTGCGTTAGGTGTAGGTATAGCCTTTATTCGGAAAAGGGCATGACGTATGCATTTCCCTATGAATATCTATTTAATTCGGACCATCGTATTATTAACATATTATTTTGTAATACATTTTTAAACTATATAATGATCATAGCGGCTGTAAAAAGCAAAATACACCGTTTCACAATGCTAGGTAGACTTTGTTACTAAATAAAATGTAACTAACCTATGAAAAAAAAAACGGATCTATGTTGGTAATTTTAATTCTCTGGAAAATATTTTCGTTTGGCATACAACATTGTATTGATTGTATTGATGCACACAATGTAGGTGGACTAAAATAAATAAATAAACAATTCGTACGCTTTCACTAAGCTTCGCAATGGCTCGTAATGGCTAGGTCGTATGGATTAGATTCAAACCATGATTATTGTAATGTTTTGTCATACTGCCTCATACTTTTGATCATGGTGGGTTTCTAGCCCCGGTCTCCTCTTGGGCTGCTTGTTTCCCGATAATTGGTAGATAAAGAGTGGAATTAGATCGGCCGCTGGTTTAGCGCTTGTTAGTCGAGTGTTAGAATTTCACGTGTGCTCGTCAGATGCTTTCGGGGGTCGTGGCTCAGTGTGGAGAGGAATTTCAGACGACATTTGAGGAAGGTACCTTTTTTATATAGTCCGCGTTTGACCACCAACTCGACTGTTGGTAAGCGGCGATGTGGTCGAAGATGAAGCACGCAGACACAGAAGATATCTATTCAATCTGGCCTTGAAAAAGCCCAAATTACCTAAAATATTCTTTACAACACATTTGCTCAAAAAGTGCACTTACGAAGCCTGTATACATCGTTCGAAAGTTAAACATTACGGATCATACAACGGAGCGTGCGGTAATGAATTTGTCCGCACGCTCAGATGTATAGCACCGTGCGTGTGATTTACGGTATTTTTTTAATTTCCATCATAATTACATAAGAATTCCACAAAAGAGTTTCATATTACGAGAATAAATAAGCTGAATGATCAAACCTCCTTGGAAGCGCCTTTGCTCAATACGTTTGTCTCAGTTTAATACTAAAGAGAAAATGAGACGAAAGATGTAGTTCTAATTTTCACCACGTGATAGTGGCGCTATTTGCATGTTCGCGCCATTTTCTTATTATATTATAGAAACTATTGTTGTGACTGATATTAAGTTATAAACAAAAATTGTTTCATTTGTAGCCTTTTTTTCTCGCAAATGTGTTGTAAAACGTTGTATGGCACACGTGCGGATTGGTTATTACAAACTCGTGACTATGGTAAGCCCTTGACTTCGTCTCGGGCTTACATTCGTCTACTCGTTTGTAATAACCAACTTTCCGCACTTGTATCATAAATAACTATTACGCGTTTCTTTGCGCGATTAGATCCGAAACGTGGATATTCGCCAAAGAACTAGAGTCACCGACATAGCTGTTAAAATTTGCAAGTTGAAGTGGCAATGGGCAGGCCACATCGCCGATAACCGATGGGGAAGAAAGGTTCTGGAGTGGAGACCACGAACCGGAAGACGCAGCGTAGGGAGGCCTCCCACTAGATGGACCGACGACATTGTGAGAGTCGCGGGTATCCAGTGGATGCAAAAGGCGAGCTGTCGTTCAGTGTGGAGGCTAAAGGGGGAGGCCTATGTTCAGCAGTGGACGTCTTCCGGCTGATGATGATGATGAGGATGATCTAAAATATAAATAAAAACCTAACGATGCAAAATTTAAATTTTGGGGACTATTCATCCTAAAAATAATAAGAAATACAATAAAAATAATACTAGAAATCATTGTTAATAATAATATTTTTAGGGTCCCGCACCCAAAGAGTAAAAACGGGACCCTATAACTATAAGCCTACGATATCTGTTTGTCTGTCTGTTTGTCTGTCTGTCTGTGCGTCCTACCTTTAAACGGCTGTATCTTGTTAGGCAAAATTGTTATACTTTCTTACACTATCTAAAATCACTAGACAGCACTCGTATAAACTGACTTGCCTCATATGACGAAAATGTTATATTGGTTAATAAAGAATCTGAATCTGAATCTGATCCACGCGGGTGAAACCGCGGGCCGAAACTAGTAGAACATAACATGGATCGACAATATGTCACCATCACGGGTCGAACCTGGACTCGATTAGCACAAGACCGAGGCAGATGGCATAACCAGAGAGAAGCCTATGCCCAGCAGTCGGAATACGGGAAGCCTGTGGATGATGATGTTGATGGTGATAGAACATAGCGGTGAACTATATTTTTCGTAGCTAACAAAGACTAACTTAAAAGTTGTATACAATACAACTGAAAGGCTTCCAAACGCTACATTTCTTATTTTGTAAATTTTCCTGCTCTAGTTATAACTCTACATTGCCCTAATAAGGAAACTGACAGGAAGCGTCCAACGAGGGTCCAAGTTAAGGTTAAAAGTGTTAATTCGTTCAAATAATGATCATAGCCCCACTTAGTGGGCCCGTGACGCTTCCCAGAAGGACACTGTGGGCAGTTTGTGAAAATACAGGACTTCTGTAGTACGCGGTCGAGGCGAGCAGGGAATACATGGAGTTGACATTAATGGCAATAAATTTACAACTACAGCAAAAAGTCTTCCGGAAACATGGCGTAGATAAAGGCAAAGATAATTTATTTGCACAAAACACGAGTAAATCATAAATTTAAAAACGCATGCACAATAGGCGAGTTAAAATATTAATCACTTTGTATCATGTTTTGCCTAGCATGGCGTAAATACTGAGACAAGTTTAAAGATTAGTATAAATGTGTGTATCATATCAAGTAAAGAAGTGTAGAGAAATGTGTATAGGATATTAGTCTTATGTCTAGAAGAGAAAATAGGGCTTTAATGTTTGGAAGTAACTGAAAAGTAATTTATTAACTTTTTACTACATTACTTATTTATACATTCTCCTCCACGCCCCTACTTGTATTAAAGTGCCACGATTTTTTAATTATTTATTTATTTTTACTTGAACGCAAACTTAGATAAGTTTAGCATATATTGGCATCGTTTCTGATGCTAAACTAAACAAAATATGACAGCTCTAAAATTGTTGCCGTCCTTCTCTCACATTTTAAAATGAAAAGAAAGGCAGATAATTTTAGCTAGGTCAGATTGGTTTAGTTTAGTGCGCCAATATATTGGCGTCGATTCTGTCATACCACTCACTAAACTAATATATATATTATACACATTTTAGTAGAGCACTTTATTTCCAATTAATTATACAAAATTTGACTCTAGAGTAGAAAATTTTCAATCAATTTTGCATTAGATTATGATCTCCATACCTTTCTTGTCCGTAGAGCACTGCTCCTGGCATAGTCCATTACTTAAACAAACCGGCTTGTGTGTGCACCCACCACTTTACACTAGGCTGTGAGAGTGTCGCCGTTCTGAAAGGAACAGATGAAATTGTCTTAAAGAAGCACTGTAGGAAGGTTTTGAGACAATTTAGGATGCTTTCATCTGCCTAAACTAGCCTGCAAACTACTGCAAAGTGTTCGAAACGTCAGGAATTAAATAATATAAAATACACCATAAATTTAAACACAATAACAATACATTAAAACTGTTTAATTGTCAACGTTTGTCTGATTGTCTTGAGATTTATTACTACATATTTCTACAGGACTTGCAACAGAAGACCCAGATACCAAAACGCCGTTTGTAAATCATAAAATAGATTTCTAAGGGTTCCTTGGTATCTACACAAGTTAGCACAACGGGGTGCTACTATAAGTCTTAGAGCAAGACTGGATAATCGAGATATTTACGAACGTATACCGTGATAGCCCCCGGGTTATATTTGCAAGCTACAGAAACGATGTACTGGACGATGGCACGCGATACTTGAAGCTTCTTTGGGTGATTTTGTTTATTTTTTAACCGACTTCCAAAAAGAGGCGGTTATCAATTCGACTGTAAGTTTTTTTTTTTTTTTTTTTTTTTTTTTTTACCATGACAATACACTTCTAATACTTCATTATCTCATCATCCACAACTTCTCATATCCTTCTGCGACGTCTTATTGTGCTTTCCTTCTTATGTGCTAATCTGGTCATTATTTTAACAAATGCAAAACTAGGTGTAAGTTTGTTGATATGATGTAGATAAACCATATTATCAAGTCGTTTTTGAGATTTTGTGATGAGTCAGTCAGTCAGCGAGTGAGTGGTATTATCAAGTCGTTTTTGAGATTTTGTGATGAGTCAGTCAGTCAGCGAGTGAGTGGTATTATCAAGTCGTTTTTGAGATTTTGTGATGAGTCAGTCAGTCAGCGAGTGAGTGGTATTATCAAGTCGTTTTTGAGATTTTGTGATGAGTCAGTCAGTCAGCGAGTGAGTGGTATTATCAAGTAGTTTTTGAGATTTTGTGATGAGTCAGTCAGTCAGCGAGTGAGTGGTATTATCAAGTCGTTTTTGAGATTTTGTGATGAGTCAGTCAGTCAGCGAGTGAGTGGTATTATCAAGTCGTTTTTGAGATTTTGTGATGAGTCAGTCAGTCAGCGAGTGAGTGGTATTATCAAGTCGTTTTTGAGATTTTGTGATGAGTCAGTCAGTCAGCGAGTGAGTGGTATTATCAAGTCGTTTTTGAGATTTTGTGATGAGTCAGTCAGTCAGCGAGTGAGTGGTATTTCGGTTTTGTACATATTTATACAAAGTAGAGATTCAATAGATTATTCAAGTATAGGTAATTAATCTGACACCATTTTTTTATACCTGCCTACTTACAATTTTATTACAGAAAATTAAATGTAAAACTGCAAATATATTTTAATTGCTGATTTAATTGGGTTACACAGAAAGGTGAAATTAAGCCGGAAGGTGGTCATTGTAATCATTATTATGTAATGAACAACTTTTGAGGTAGCGTCAACAAAGAATGAAAAAAATTTATCGGCTGTTCTACAGTAAAATATCATTCATTCCCAACAAAATGTATGGAACAGCTGCAATTAATTTCGCAATTTCAGGATTGGTACAATAATAAAAGTTGTTCCTAATGATAAAATAATGACCTCCTTTCTGTTTAGTACCACAGTTCCGTGTAGTGTAATGATGGACATAAGTTATATTAGGTATTGGTACATTACGTCCACAATACTATAACAATAATTATACTTTACGCCTGTATGTTAGACAAAGCATTTGTTATACAATAATTAATGATATGAAATGTTAAAAGCGACTGTCGTAACATTTCTAAAGCACGATTCATTTAATAGTTTACAATCGAAAACACTAAAATGCATTTCTGAACAATAGGCGGTTCGACAAAACGCAATATCGTGACTTGTCAGTATAAATCCCGCGAAAAATACTAACTTTAGCCTTTATATCCCTTTTAATAAAGAGTACAAAACGTATTAAAACAGTTTTGAAACTCACGCAAATCTCACTCTAATAATTTTACTCCTAAGGTTGTAATTGGTCGGGCGTGATTTCGCCAAAGTTCAAATAAATTCGTAATTAATCAATGTAATGTGATAAAAACCCAGTTTTTAAGTAGATTTACAGTTTATATTAGACTAGCGGTCCGCCCCAGCTTCGCACGGGTATATATTATAGCCAATGTCACCCGGGGATAGTGTAGCTTCCCAACAGTGAAAGCATTTTTTAAATCGGTCCAGTACCTTTTGAGCCAATTCGTTACAAACATCCTTACATACAAATCTTTCCTCTTTATAAGATTAGTATAGAAGTATAGATGCCACAGAGGTAAAAGTTTTGTAAAAATATCGCTTAAATATTACAAAATAAAAAACAATACTTCAGAACAAAATGTAAGTATAGATTACTAAAAGTAAAGATCTAAAAAAATACATCGTAGAATCTATGGTAAGACCATAATTAATTGTCCTCAAAGTCTTCCAAACGACGGAGGCCGAGCGGTAGCATGAGCACTTTACAATGTGACAGTACCCGGTTCTATCCACGACCCTGCCAACCAATGACTCGACCAATGACTTTTTTAGTGAAATAAATAATCTTTAGTTTCGGTGCCACCGCTCAACAACGGTGAAGGAAAACATCGTGAGGAAACAAATATGTCCAAGAACCTCACAAGACATATCACATTCACCAACATGCACTGGGCCAGCATGGTGGGTTAGGGCCCATCCTCTCTCTCTGAAAGAAGGCATGTGTCCTAGCTTTTGGAACATGAAAGGCTGATATGATGATGATGATGAAAGCCTTCCAAGCAGGTTTCACGCAAATGTTAATCAGATTAAAAAAACAAATGTTTTCAAACAACCGAACTTCAGATAAATCCGATTGGTTTATGATTATTATCCAAGCAGAGCATTTATTTTTACTTGACTCAAACAATACAAATTCCTAAATTATAATGACCACAACAACAGAACTGCGAGATATCCCACATCGGAATTACTAAATCACACAAAGGCCATCAAAAGCCATCTTTGTTTTCCCAAACGATGGAAGATCTCATAACGTTGCGGTCCTGAACATCCTTTCGAAAGCATCTTTTTGCACACTTGCCTGCAACCACCGAACAACTTGCTACAGAAAATTGAACCTAACGTGCTCACTTTTAAAAGTGTTCGATGATTTTGCCAAATGCATGGTGGATGTGGTAAAGATATATCGAAGTCAGACAAATGAAGCCATACTTCACACGCGTCAATCTCAGAGGAATCGGTTAACCTTCGTTCAGGGTTTGGACTTTTACGAGACGATATTTCAATATCCTTACGAGGGCCGTCGTGCGTCGGTTGTGTGGTCAAATATATGCGCATGCGCAGGGTTTGTGAAGATTGCTGTAAAATTATGAAGAGAGAAGACTTATGAGTGATGGTTTCGTTTATTAATTTTATTTGGTTGAGTTGTAGGTGAAACTGCATTGATTTTTATCGTAATTATTATCCAAAAGGATTGAAATACTTTTAGGTTATTCGCGGTTCCATAAATAATAATACACTTATATTTACTTATTTTATATCTTTTATACCGTCTCTAATCTAATCCCTTCACAAACCTGCCGCAAGCATAAACCTGGCATACTGGAAAACTTATCCCAGTACAAATCCTTGGGCTCTATTCTGGTGTGCTCGAAATTATCTCGATCATTGTCCTTGTTAAAAATGTCATGAGAATAAGAATTGACTGAAGAATACAAAATCAAAATCCAATGACTATATCATTAGTTATTATAATCAAAAAGATAAGTTAGATTTAATTATTAGTTTTCCCGTATCTCTGTTAAAAAATCTATAGAAACATAACAAACCAAAAACGTTTAACGCTACAAACAAATACTTAGTGAGACGATTTCGACTTCTTCTTTTTACCTCATTTGCGCTTTTCAATTAGGCCTATCCGTCTACAAAACAATTGGTTAGCCCTCCATTCCGCACATTCTTGTAAAATTTTCGACCATTTGAGGCCCAACACCATTCCTAGCTTTACTATAGTGGAAACTATGTATAGTCTGTGACATTGTCTCAGACGCGGAGAAATAGAACTTGTCACGGAGGTGTCACTTGAGTGGGATCCAATGGGCACTAAATCAGAACACTAATCCCTTCAAATGCACCACAATCTGCAGCGTTGTTTGTGTTCTATACTTACCTACTAACTATGTATAGAAATATACCAGTATACGCGACTGTAGCAACCTAAAAAATGCTTGTTATGAATTTTAATTCAAAAATATGCTAGCGTCTCACCTCAATCTCGCCTGACATTAAGTTTAGTAATTACTTATGCGATCTACCGTCAATAAAGTAGCTTATGACTGTTCTATACCTGCTTGCTATTTATAGAGATATACCAGTATACGCGATTGTTGAACCTGGAAAATGCTTGGTGAGAATTGATTGTACTTTTTAATTCGAAAATATGCTATAGTCTCACCTCAATCTTGCCTTATATTAAATTTAGTGAAAACGTATGCGATCTACCTTCAATAGAGTTCCTTATGGCTGTTCTATACCTCCGAATTTCCATAAGTAAATGTGTCTTAATTTGAAGTCAATCTTTCTCTAAATTAGATTTGATTTAAGGCGTAGCAGAGAAACGTATCAGCAAACATCAGCTTCTTGTTATACTTAGTATTTAAAAAACTAGCCAAGTGCCAGTCGGACTCGCACACTAAGGGTTCCGTACCACCCCAAACTTAAATAATGAAATTACCAGTTATAACTTTGGTAATGAACAGAAACTTGGTACCGACTCGCACTTGGCCATTTTTTATTATTTGTTGTTATACTTTAGAGTGTACTATAATCATGTTAAGTTTGACGCTTGTAAGTATTACCGTTAAGGACCTTCTACAAAGTATTAGAAAACTTAAAAAAAGGATGAATGAAAACGGTAAAGTCGTTCTTAAGTTATGACGTGACCAGGGTAAATAGGGATTCATTTTTATCATTCATATTTATTTTCATTATATTCATATTTATGGGGCAGTCCGCCCCAGCTTCGCACGGGTATAGATTATAGCCTATATCACCCGGGGATAGTGTAGCTTCCCAACAGTGAAATAATTTTTCAAATCGGCTCAGTACTTTCGGAGCCTCAATGCAAAAAAACAAACAATCAAATATTTCCTCTTAATGTTATAGTATAGATATATTAGATTAAACAGTTCTGAAAAACAGACAAACGAACAGTCAGATTTATGTACTTTCACATTTAAGAGTATCTATAATGAGTGAACGTGATGATGCTTATTTTTAGTGATTGTATATCTTTAACAGTTCAGTACTTAGATGCCAGTCGTTAAGTTATCCAAAGAATTGCGTATACGAATAGATAGTCTACACTAAAGTCACTATTGTAGTCTCATAGCAACTATCGTAAACCCTAGATTAATAGGCCAGCGAATAACCGCAACGAATCGCCCAATTCGCGAGACTCAATTGGCAAACAAACGTCTTCGTCTAACCACAGATTCAACGACCTACTATCCTAAAGACATAACATCACATAAAAAAACTAACATTTGTACGCCGTAACAGGCAAATACATGAGATACGTCTCCATTCTTACGACCATGTATGCTACTTTATATGTATGTATACTTACCATGTTCTGAGAAATAAATATTTTGAATTTAAATTTGAACGGCAAACAAATCAGACAAGAACGAATAGCTCCAATGAGCTAGTAGCATACTGAACGCTGATTGGTGCACTTAAGGTCACGGAACGGCACTGACATGCTATTAGCGAACAAAGCATATGTTTAGGCACTTTTTGTGCCGATGCGTTGACTGAAAATGATTGTTTTATGCGAAGTGTCTATGGGGTGAAGTCTTTGCACAGGTCTTTTGTCCGTGCTTGGATCGGAAAGCGTGTAACCCGATAACATTCATTATTTATCATCCATTGTCTCGGCACATAAACACGCAAGTTTACGAGCGAGTGCTATGAGCCTTCGCAACTTAGTGCACTGTTAAGCGCTTTTTGGAATTAAGCCCTTTATAGGTTTGAGGCTTTCACGTTAAACAAGTGTTAAACTTTAGTGAATCACTTGAATGTTTCTTTTGTTCCTTTAGAGTAGAGATATCATCATCATCATTTCAGCCATAGGACGTCCACTGCTAGACATAGGCCCCCTAAAATGATCTCCAAAAGGACCAATTGGAAGTGACATCCGGTCCGTGCTCTCCAAGTATAGATATACTCTCTGGCAATAATCACTCGATGACATTTTTGACTATGAATGCAGACGTTTCAAAAGTAAAAACTGTTAACTTAGAAAGCTTATCACAAACGTTTTCCACTGAATGCTCTCCCTAACCTTCCAAATATCAATACCTATTCTCGTTTTAATAAACATGTCACCGAAAACTTGTCAAATACGCCTTTCCTTGGGAAAGTAGAAGAAAGACGTCGTGATTTCCTTTTTGGAAACGAGCATGAGAGTACAATGGTATGGTACTCATTGAAATCTACCTTTTATTAGGAATCAACGGTGTGATGCTGTAAAGGTTTTGTACACTGCGTCGAAACGACTTTAGCAATGGAAAGCTTTTTTCTTCAGAATAGGCTTGTCGTGTCTGTCTGTTTGTTCGCTTTTCACGACTAAATGGCTAAGCCGATCTTAACAAAAT
Organism: Agriopis aurantiaria; assembly: GCA_914767915.1. Classification (NCBI taxonomy): domain Eukaryota; kingdom Metazoa; phylum Arthropoda; class Insecta; order Lepidoptera; family Geometridae; genus Agriopis; species Agriopis aurantiaria. The sequence continues at coordinate 18,590,646 of OU611982.1, read as the reverse complement.
TTGGCAGCATGATAGTGTACATCATAAGGACGGATATTTTTTGGAATATTAACTTATCGGATATTTTTTTTCGTATTTTTTTTTCTTCGAATTATCAAACAGATTACGACATAAGTATATAATCCGATTGCATGGTGTTAGTTGACCGATACTTACCGGCCGGCCGACGGGGCGACGCATAAAAAAAAAATTGTACTTATTTTCATTCATCATTATCATCATCATTTCAGCCGTAAGACGTCCACTGCTAGACATAGACCTCCCATTGATTATTTTCATTATTCACATATAAATCAATTATTTTCTATTATATTTTTTATCTATCTTTCACTTATAAGTGCCAACTCCGTATTTTATTCCGGTATTTTTTTTTCTATCTTCCTTTAAGCTTGCAGTGGTCATCATGCATAATATTCTCATAAACTAACGAGCAACGAGTCAAACGTCTACACCTTCACTAAAAACGTTTACTATTCCTCATACATACATATTCGTGTAAATAGTGCGCTTCCTGTCAATAACACAAAATAAATAATAAGTAGATACATGTACACCAAATAATACATACACGGTAGAAATACTCAGTTTATTTTTACACTTTTGTAACATTCACAGAGCGAGTGTATACAGTGAGCTTGAATTGTATATTGTCGCTTTGAAAGCGTATTTTTGTACTGTTGTCGACTGAAATCTATACTTTGTAGATATAACGAGTTTATTTGTACGGTTTTGTATATTTCCTGTATGAATTCAGTTGTAAGATATTGTTGTTGTAATATTGGAAAAATTCGGTATTTTAGCGAAATTCTGTCTTTTTTAAGGTTCCGTAGTAGTACGGGGAACTCTTATGTACTGAACCGATTTGAAAAATTCTTTAACTGTTGGGATGCTAGACTATCCCCGGGTGACATAGGCTATAATCTATACCCGTGCGAAGCTGGGGCGGACCGCTAGTGTATTATAAAATAGTAATATTAGGTATACAAGCAATAATAAGAACCGGAAGACGCAGCGTAAGTAGGCCTCCATCAAGTCACTAGATGGACCGACGACATTGTGAGAATCGCGGGCATCCAGTGGATGCAGATGGCAGGATTTCGTTCAGTGTGGCGGTTAAAGGGGGAAGCTATGTTCACCAGTGGACGTCTTCTGGCTGATGATGATGATGATGAAGCCATAATAGTGTAAAGTCGTTGTACAATTGTGCACTATGTATAAGTATAATTTGCATTCAAGGAACTCCTTGAAACTGTTGATCATCTCATAATATGAGTGAGCTTGTTAGACTTCGTCAGGTTCCTAGGAATTTGCTCAAACTGCCCTGCACGTCGAGTAAGGTCGCCATACGCCGTATCTAATGAGTGGCGAGATAGTCCCGAAAGCATTTTTAAAACTATATAAATATTCATCGGAACCAGGCCAATGCTATAAACCGTCGCTAACAATTAAGCCTATTGTTGTTAAACTCTCCCCACATAAAGCGGAAGAACAAAACGCAACAAACATAGATTTGCCAGGATTATCAAAGCGTTTCGACCATGGGGTGATTACGTCACCAGTTATAATGACCTGTGAGCACTTAATAAAATGTTCTTCTAAAAGGGTCTCGTATAACTGATCATTAAGTAAAAGCCGTCCAGCTAACATTGACCTGCCTTACTACCTACTGCATTCAAAGATTGCAGAGGTCTTGCAAAGCTGGTAAGTTAAAATTATCTATATAATAAGTTTGGTAATAATAATACAACATTTTATTTATATTACACGGGAATTACTCACGTTAGATTCACGTTAGGTCACTCGGAATAAAATGTGTGAAAACCACGTCAGTTTCTATAATAAAATAATACAACAGTTTAAAGTTAGTACAGTAGTTTATTTCGCTTTTATAATAATATTTTTGTATTAAAATTCATCAATTAACAATGATAAATAATGCCGTACGTACACTAAAAAAAAAGAACTGAAATAATGGTCCATTGTAAGTTGGACCCTGTCTGGTTTACGCACAAAGTTAGAAAGCTGTCCGTTTACATCGGGTTTGATGTCGGTTTGCTGCATTTTAGCTTAGGTACGGCGGAATGTCACGTGTTATGAAAGCTCTCATAAGTTTTGATGATGAAATTCATCCATGGCTAACTCAAATTGAAGAAAATTATGGGACCTAAAACTCTTAACGACCTTACGTAGTAACGTTTCCTGATTTGCAGCATTTTAGGCACATAACATAATATTGTGTGGTATTTTGTGTGTTAAAATAAAAGTTTCAAAATATTTATAGCAATAGTTTTATGATCTAGATTATAGAATATTAAAAAAAAAAACAAACTGCCATTTGCTAAGGAAAGCTAGAAAGCTGGATTCATTCCCTAATTTTTCATCCAGGAAACATTTTATTTTAATTTAAAAAGATTTAAAACAAAAGCAACAAAAATAAAATACAATAAGAAATAAAAAAACTGTTAATAACTATCGCGTAAACACAAAAAATTGTCAAATGGAAAAACTCCTTTACTGAAAATTGTTCTATTGTTTTGAAAACAAGTAAAACGCTCTTTATTGCCCCCTGCTTTACAATCCTCCATCACCGCTGTCGGTTCGCTTTATATCCCAAAAGGTATTAATTTTATATTCATGACGTCACCATGCGCTAATCCTCTTCCCATATGCAGTACCGATGGCAAAAAAGCTCGTAAGAGATTAGATGCAAACTATGGTGCTAAAAAGTAGGTAATAAAAAAAAGTATTGTTGTATGTGGCAGTAAGTATTTTGCAAAAATGTTGAAATTGATTTCAAAATTAAAATTTGAATTTATTCCAATGTTTTTTATTATATTCCTTTTTTTCGATATTTCGAAAGGTGTGTTGTTATATGTAATTAGGGACTTGCACAACACATTCTTAAAATAAATAAAAAATTGAAATAAAACGCATTTTTATAAGACGTAGCTAGTAGACGTAAAGTAGGTTAAAGTAAGTAAATTTGTATAGCCTGATGATAGTTTTTAGGGTTCCGTATCCAAAGGGTAAAAAAAGAACTCTATTAATAAGCCTACGATGTCTGTCTGTCTGTCTGTTTGTCTGTCTGTCTGTCTGTTCGTCTGTCCGTGTGTCCGTCTGTCCGTCTGTCCGTCTGTCCGTCTGTCCGTCTGTCCGTCTGTCCGTCTGTCCGTCTGTCCGTCTGTCCGTCTGTCCGTCTGTCCGTCTGTCCGTCTGTCCGTCTGTCCGTCTGTCCGTCTGTCCATCTGTCCGTCTGTCCGTCTGTCCGTCTGTCCGTCTGTCCGTCTGTCCGTCTGTCCGTCTGTCCGTCTGTCCGTCTGTCCGTCTGTCCGTCTGTCCGTCTGTCCGTCTGTCCGTCTGTCCGTCTGTCCGTCTGTCCGTCTGTCCGTCTGTCCGTCTGTCCGTCTGTCCGTCTGTCCGTCTGTCCGTCTGTCCGTCTGTCCGTCTGTCCGTCTGTCCGTCTGTCCGTCTGTCCGTCTGTCCGTCTGTCCGTCTGTCCGTCTGTCCGTCTGTCCGTCTGTCCGTCTGTCCGTCTGTCCGTCTGTCCGTCTGTCCGTCTATCCATTTGTCTACCTATTAACGGCTGTATCTTTTGAACCGTAATAGATAGCTAGTTAAATTTTCACAGAACATATGTTATGGCAATACAACAGAACGAACTTATTTTTTAACGTATTTTTGTATAGCTCTAATGTAAAAACAGTAATACGTACAAGCGTCAAACTTGGCATAATTATAGTACACACCCTAAAGTATAAAAATAATAATAAATAAAGGCCAAGAGCGTGCCAGTGACAAATTTCTGTTCATTACCAAGTTATAACTGGTAATTTCGTTATTTAGATGTCATTATTGTAACGTCGACCTTATCATTTCACCGAATCGAAATGCCCTATATTTTACTAATTAGGAATTGCTTCGACTATTTTGGAAGGCGTTAAGCCTGAATAATAACTGGTAAATCGGTTACTTGTACGACCTTATTGTATTTTCTGGTGGTACGGAATCCTAAGTGTGCGAGCCTGACTTAAATTTGGCCGGTTTATTTTTATTTCTGAAATTTGTTATCTTTCAATAAACAACAATGACCGATAACTTAACATGTCATCCATCTCACGGTAGCGCTCAGTTGTACTCGTAAATGCCAATCAGTCACCCATTATGTAACCCTTGATTTTTGACAGGCATACGATTTTACTTAGGGAAAATGCGGTGACAGTTAGAAGCCATTTTTGGTGTTAAAAAATTTTGAAACATGGTTATAACACTGATGGCCTAGCCTATCCGTGAAAAAGGTAATTCTGACAGCTCTTGACAGTGTCAGGAGCTACTGTCAGACTTACCTTTGTAATTTTTTTGGTGTTAATAAACTAAGAAACATGGTTAAAACACCGATGGCCTAACCCATCCATTTTCCCTGAGTTAAATCGTATGCCTGTAAAAAATCAAGTGTTACAATGCTTATTACTTTCACGAATAAATATATTATTGCTATTATAACTAAGCTTCATTTTGATTGTTTATGACATAATATAAAGTGGTATTGGATAACAGCATGGTAATTCATATTTAATTTGGATTCTTGGTCGGAAAGTGTTTTTTCCAACGGTACTTAAGACAGTTGCAATCGCCCTCCACCTTTACAAGCTCCAACAATGTTGCACAACAGAATGTAAGGCGCGTCACGCTGTTGTCTGCCGTGAGTGACAGCGAAACACAAGTCCCATTGTGCATGTACCTTTACGAGGGAATCGAAGTCACAAGGAATAATGTGGGGTCCACATGATGAGTAAAGGAATGTCACGTTTTCGACACTTCATTGATTCTTGAGAAAAACTGTCAAATTTGTCATGAGCACTGCGCAGGATTCATTGGACAAGTTTAGTTCTGACAACCGAAAAGGCTCAGCGGTAGTGTAATAAGCAACGAGTGTTATGAGGAATAAGCAACGAGAGCACATACACACACATACACACACCCACACACACACACATCTGGAGTGTGTGCTCTTTTCCTAGGAAAAATAAATGGAAGTACTACAATGGAGTGGACTACAAGTACCTACCTGCTAATGTAATGAGCCCGTTCCTTCATTTTTATTAAATTTTATGTTCTTGTAGAATAAGTTAGTGTGTAAGTGTTTTGGAAAACTAAATATTTTGTATTTTTGAATTTGAATTTTGAGTCATCGCTGGTTCAATTCCCGCCGGCAGGTGCAATTAATTGACATATTTGAAAATTTCTCTGGTGTTAGTTGTTCGTGTATTCTATGGCAACTCCGACTCAGGTAATCCTAGTAATGTGTGAGAATCGTAATTTTTTATAACAAATCAGCGTAAATGATTACCCATATACAAGCTTTAGTCAACAAAGAACAAAGTTTCGAGATGTAGGAATCGCGGTAATGAAACTAAGTGAACATTGGCAACAAGTGGCACATTGATCTAGCTAGAACATTCGTTGGCTGGTCAGGACACATGCGGCGCAGTGATGACAGGTGGAGCAAGGTTCTGACAGAGTGGTGGCCGAGGAAAAGTAAGCAGAGCGTTGGTCCTCCAGCTGCAAGATGGGTCGACGATATTATTACCATCGGGGTCGAAGCTGGCCCCGGTTAGCACAGGACTAAGGTAAGAAGGTAAGATAGGTAGCAAGAGAGAGGCCTATACCCAACAGTGTGACAAGAAAGGCTATGGATGATGATGATGAAGCTTTATTCTGGCAAGGAGTAGTAGTTTGGTCTATAGCACGATTTATAGGCCTCTTTCTTCTTCATCTTGTGCCATCTGTCTCGGTCCTGTGCAGGTTCAAATAGCAATTTTGATAAGATCCCTAATGTATCTAGGCGCAGCGTAGGTAGGCCTCCCACTAGATAGACCGACGACATTGTGAGAGTCACGGGCATTCCGTGGATGCAAAAGGCAGGCTGTCGTTCAGTATGGAGGTTAAAGGGGGAGGCCTTTGTTCAGCAGTGGACGTCTTATGGCTGATGATGATGATGACTAGTGCATCTTGTAAATTGTCGAGTAAGATGGTAGTTTTCAAAAAAGGCAACTACTTCCAGAAGACGAGAAAGCAGTACAATGAGCGTTGCTTCTCAAACTAAAAGCTCAGCCATGAACAAATTCGTTTAAAGCCCAGTAGCTTCGCAAAGGGGCACTCATAGTGACGAAACCTCACAAAACCTATACTCGACCATACAAAGAGACAACACACTTTGTCACCGATGGCAACCTAAGTAGCCTGTACGTAGTTCTCAAACAATGCCTCTGCATTCATATACAAACATAGAATTGAGACGTCGGACAACTCATTAATTTTCAAAGTCGGTAACTCTGGTAGCTGGTGAAACAAAAGACGGGATTCCAAAGGCTGACCAGACTGTTTCGAATGACAAAGGCGACCAGGCTACGTGTTACACGCTCAAGCGACCGGTGTTGCTAGGAGGAAGCTTTCTTTCTATATATGGTAACCGACAAATTTACTGGAAGAAAGCAATGGTCCACGCACGAATGACAAGTATTTAGTTGAGGATAACATAAACGCGAAGAATTATAAATATAATCTATAACCTTAGAATAATAACTACACATAGAAACCAAGTACATTCGCAAACTTTAAGCCATTCAAATGGAGTAATATATGGCTCCAAAAAAAAAAAAAAATTTTTACTATGACAATTTGCGCGGTGAAATCTTACCACAACAAATCAGAAAAGCAGCATAAGAGTTTTGGTGTGACATTCCACAGGTAATCCATTAGTTTTCTTACTTAAATCGTTTAAAATACCAATCGAAACGTAAGCTACAAAGCGAATTTGTAGCTTACGTTTTGAGAAGGCGTTGTTTGGAAACCTACCTTCTCTGAGTAGTTATTCTAAGTCTATAACCTACTAGCTGCGCCCACCTGCGTAGTGATGAAAAATTGTTGTGATGATGGTGAAAAGTAGCCTATGTCACTCTCCGGCCCTTGAACCCATACCCATGCAAAAATCAGGTCACTCCGTTGCTCTGTTTCTGCGTGAAAGAGGAACAAACAAACCAATAAATTGACAAACCAAAAAACAAACACACTTTTTGCAATTATAATATTAAGTATGATTTTAAAGGAAAGCAGTGTTAGCCTATTTGAAGTGATGATGCTTTCTTTAAAACGTAAAGCAGAAGAAACAGATTTACTATTCAAAGATGCAGTAGTCATGACTATTGTAAAATCTTGACTGCTTTGGCTGCTCACCACATTTACCATGACCTGTTCAATGGAATAGCAGAATTAATTTAAATGAATTAAAGGAAAATTTATCTAGTTTGGAAAAAGCTACATGTACAGATAATTTATCTTCATAATAGTACTTTCCAGAAATAATAACTGCGCTAACCATCAAACTGGGTTTGATCACCCATATCTTGATGTTAGGCTTCCCTTACATGGTAAATTGGCAATGGCAAAGTTGCTCAGAACTATCAGGTAATGTTTCGATACAACCTGGCAACCCAGTACATGACCATTGTCATTGAAATAGTATTCTACACTCGGAACGGTGAAGTGTGGAAGATTTGAAGAGAGCCGTGAAAGCCTTTTCTTCTGTTCGCTTATCCGTGATTAGTCTCGGTGTCTAATGACTTATTTATAGAGCCATAGAGACGATGAGAACATTGTCAGAAAAAGAACTCCTAGATGAATCAGTATGGGATAACTTTACTCCATATTGTGGTTAAGATGACGGCAAACTGGTCACTGGTCACGTGTAGCACAGTCACTTACAAACCGTGATTGATGGTGATTAAGGTTATGAAGTGAACTAATGACATTATGATTGTATATGTGCAGCGTTCTATCAAACGAGGTCTAGTCGATCCTCTGGTGGAGCTGTGGCGCCACCTCTCAGACCATGCAGCATCTGCTCGTGCCCACTGTGCCACGACACTTGCACACTGGACGATCTTTGCGCCAACGCTTCCGCAGTTTGTGTAGCCTCCTACTAGTCAGAACAGTAGATTACTCACCAAGGGGATATAACAGTGTTTTAAGTCATCATCATCATCAGCAAGACGACGTCCATTGCTGAACACAGGCCTCCCCCTTTAAGCTTCATACTGAACGACAGCCTGCCTTTTGCATCCACTGGATGCCAGCGACTCTCATAATGTCGTCGGTCCATCTAGTGGGAGGCCTATCTACGCTGCGTCTTCCGGTTCGTGGTCTTCAATCAAGAACTTCTCTTCCCCATCGGTCATCGGTTTTTCAAGCGATGTGGCCTGTCCATTGCTACTTCAACTTGCAAATTTTAACAGCTATGTCGGTGACTCTGGTTCTTTGGCGAATATTCACGTGTCGGATTCTATCGCGCAAAGAAACTCCGAGCATAGCTCTCTCCATTGCCCGCTGTGTGATTTCGAGTTTTTCCAAAAGGCCAACAGTTAAGGACCACGTCTCAGTACCATATGTTATCACAGGCAACACACACTGGTCAAAGACCCTTGTCTTTAGGCACTGTGGTATCTTGGACGAGAAGATGTCACGGGCGTCATATTGAATCCATAGCATAAGGATAGCCTGTTATATTTAAAGTTTAAGTTTAAATTTTATTTGTGTGTGTGATTTTATTATTGTTAAATTATTTAATTATGCTATGGGTTTTATAATAGCCTGAAATAAATGAATTTGAATTTGAATTTGAATTTGAATTTGAATATTGTCACAAGAAATAATTTGAGAATTTTTTTTTACCTATTACCTATGTCAATGTATACAATTATTATGTCAAATGTTTGATTACAATATTAAATTAATATAAGTTAAAAACGACCATTTAAATAATATCAATCTAGTGAAGACGTTGTAAGTAATAAGGCTTACCAGTTTCGGTTTTTCCTCCAAAATATAACCTCAATTGCTTCAAACGAAGAGTGAATAAAGTCCTCAAAGGTAGAAAACGCACCGCCAATGGCCCGGGTATTGTTGTCCATAAGCGACGGTGACTACTTACCATCAGGGAGGCTACCGCAACCTCAAAAACGTTCATATAATAATCTTACACGGAGCTTTATCTCGCTCTCTCAGCAATGAGAGAGCAAGACAAAATGTGTAATGTTATTTATAAGAATGTTTTTGATATTATGGTAGGACACCTGGTGGCCCACTTGTATGTCTACATTTACATAATTTTTTTTAAACCTATAGCTATCAGGTCTTTCGGGAAATAATTTCTCTGAAGATTTCCCGCTCGGCGGTAGTGTGTAGTAAATCGATACTCGAGCTGATAGAATTACATGTCTCAGGTTATGTGAATCTATAGATTATAGTGAGTCTAGTGTGTAATCAGAATAACACGATTCCAGTCATTGTATTGAACGTGAAGGTGCAACAGCCTTCACGGTCTCACCTTGATGTGCAATGTTGAAGTAAACAGGTAGGAAAATCTGCAAGCACTTGCGTCAGCCGTCATGGACTTTTTTAAACATGAGACATCTAGGTATAGAGACATGTGCCAAGAAGCTCATCAGCAAAGAATCCTTAGTTCGTACTAAGCTCCTTAGTCTTGAGCATCGACGTAAAGTTGCTAGTCTATCGGTTTTTTATCGGATACATTTCGGAGAGTGTGCATTGGATCTGCACGATCTAATTCCCTCCTGCCCATTTTTCTATCGGACTGCCAGAGCGGGCACGAAAAATCGTCACCGCTTTATGGTTGATATTCCGAAAACCCGAACGAAGCGCTTTGATTCCACATTTATTGTGCGAACTGCTAGTCAGTGGAATGCGCTGCCTGAATAGGTGTTCCCCGATGGTTACAGTCTGGGAGTCTTAAATCGCGAGTGAATCGGTTTCTTCTAGACAAGCGTGCTCCATCGTAGACCGCATTATCACTTACATGACTTACATCACTATCGATACTAGCGAGGTGACGGTGAAGTAAAACGCAAGCCTATTATTAAATATAAAAAATTTATGAGTATATTTTTTTCTTAGTGATAAGATAATAGTTTAGTTTGACTACGGGTTTGTGCAGCAAAATAGGTGCTTAAAGAATATCAGTCACTTTGTCATTCGTTTTAACTAACATCGTATTTAAACCATGTCGCACTTAGTTATTAGAAAACGGTCGATTTTACCATCAAACAAATAGCTAAAGCTAGAGCTAAAATCATTATCATAAGCTTATCCACTGCTGGACATAGGCCTCTCTCAGAGTACGTCACTCAGCCAGATCTTCGGCCCTTCGCTTCCAGCCTCTGACAGCTGCTGTCTTATGTAGGTATATTATCTTCTCTTCATAGTTTGTCTCTATGTTTGCCGAATCGTGCTCTCTAAGACACGCCTATCCCAATGGTTTAATTCTGCAAATTCAAGAACTTTCAATAAAAACTATCTAACTAGGTATTTAAATACAGTAGCCATTTATCCACCGATACCATCCCTATCTATAAAATTTCCGAATCGAAAATAAAAGGGGAAGAGACAGTTGGATCTATTATTTATGGTAAGTTAAACTATGGCTACACAAACAATATGCTTCGGGCGTCGTTACACTCTGGGGCGCAGCGGATTATTATAGGGGTTGAGATTGAGACTCTTCGCATAAGCTGAGGGCCCATCGACAGAATGCCAGAAGCTCTGAGTAATAGGTAATTGTACCTCAATAGTTAGAAGTTTGATGCCCCCTGAAGATGTCTAACGTGGCCAAGGTAAGGTTAAAACAAAGATACATTTTAATTGTACCTCTATATTTGAAATTGGTATATGTGCTAAATCGGCCATAAGGTTTTTTTTATGATGAAATGGGCTACCGTTTGACCACAACTCATTGCACCTGATGGTAAGCGACGATGAGGTCTAAGATGGGGCACGCTTGCCCATGAGGTGTCTATTTACTATTGTCTTGAAGAGACCCAGGTTGTAGGTACGTTATAGGGAACACCGAGGCAGGGAGCGCATTCCATTCCTGTGCAGTTCGTATTAGGAAGGAATTTTGGAGACGCTGCGTGCGAACTTTGCCGAAGTTCACGATGTAAGGATGGAATGTCCGCCTCGATGACCTATGGTGGAAATTGGTTGAGGAGATCAGCTTAAACAGTTGCCAAGATATAAGATTCGTGAGGTCTCAGTTTGACGAACTACTAGCATTAAGCCTATTTTTCGAATAAATCAGCAGCTCCACACTTGAATACCTAAAACAAACAAACACTTATTAAACTTTACTTCCAACACTCACGCGCCAACTCACGCAAACAACGAGACAAAAGCTTTGCAGATTCGGACTGAGTGCATCACACACTATAAACTAAAAAAGACAGAGGGATGATCCATGTACCAAAATAATAATAATTTGAGATACTATTTAATCGCAAACCAAAATAATATATGCATCTAATAAGCTAATATAGTCAGCTCGTGACCACGGCCATTGTAACATGGTCGAAACGTCGAGCGAAAGGTACATATTTTTTACCTAAATTAAATAATACGCGATAAGTCCCGATAAACGTTTAAAATATATGCATATCAATACAAAAAAAGAAGTAGGTACTATTGTTTTTTTTATCTTAACCAAAAAGCAAAGACAGAAGGTCTGGTTCGCATTTGTCGCCTGAGTCGTCAAACTTACTGATTATCCGATTTTGAACTGCTAAAATACTATATACGATTTGGTGCACGTTAAGGAACACTTTCGTTTTTTATTATACTAATATCAACAATCGCTATGCGCAAGATTCTGGGTCCAGTCCAAAGAGAAGATGGAAGTTGGAGATTCCGGAAAAATGTAGAGATTGGGAGCTTATCGCCGAGCCAAACATAATGGGAGAGACAAAAGCCCAGATACTTTGCTGGAAAGACCACCTGCTGAGAATGGGAGGGGATCGCAATGTCAAGAAGGCGTATCTAGGAGTTCCCAATGGCCTAGATATCGCTAGAAAGATGCCGTGGAGTTGAACTTGCGTGAGCTCCAAGTAGCTGACTGGCGGCCAAGACCCACTTCGGGTCGCCGCGCTAGTGGAGTAGTAAGTAATATCACAAATAGGGTGTGTTTATTTGTCAGTTTGTTTATTCCTCTTTGACACAGCAACAAAACAACGGATTGACGTGATTTTTTTGCATAATGATAGTTGGAGGACCGAAAACTGTTATAGAACTTTTTATCCCGAAAAAATTAACGGTTCCTGAGGGAAGTAAAACTGTAGGTGCAGCTAGTATATACATATTACATAATAAGTCATTTGAATATACCACGGTAATATTAAGGCTCACCATGAGGTTAGCGCATTTTTATAACTTTCATACAAACGCTCTAGTAAAGCTTTAGGTTAGGTTAGGTTAGGTTAGTTTTTAGGTTAGAGCTGAGACTTCATTATAGTTCGAGTATTTAATTAAAAATAAGTTTTCATAGTATGTACGAGTAATTATGTCTCCTTTTTAACTTATCATTTTTCCATTTTCTTTGAAGATATCCCTCTGTCGTAATATAGTTTGCTTCACACCCTCTCAAAGCGGATAATCCGACGCTTTGAAGAGTACTGCTTAATTTTATTGGCGAATTAATTGTCCGGCAGTGTACAATGCTGGCAAATAAACCGGCACGTTGAGGGTACTTGCAATTTACGGAGCGGGATTGTTATTTGTTGTTATTACTCGTACCATATATTTGATTAAAATAAACCGGTCAAGTGTGAGTCGGGCTCGCGCTCTGTGGGTTTAGTACTACCACAAAATTCAATGACAAAATTACCAGTTATAACTTGGTAATGAACAGAAACTTATTACGGACTCGCACTTGGCCATTATTTATTATTTGTATGTACTATAATCATACCAAATTTGACGCTTGTAAATATTACTATTTTTAGCTTTTGAGCTAATACAAAAATACGTTACAAAATACGTTTTTTGTTGTATGGGATGGGTTTATTATTGTTGATAGTTATAATCTGGGCCTCTTCAAGTCGAGAGTGAATCGGTTTCTTCTAGGAAAGCGTGCTCCATCGTAGACCGCTTCATCGCTTAACATCAGGTGATTTGGCGGCCAAGCTCAAGCCTATTTATAATAGTGTCTGTGAAAAAGTATCTTCTATTTCCCTCAACAAGCTACAAGCAACAAGCTCAACAAGCCCTTTTTTGCGTATTTGTCGACAACGTCGATAGTTTACGTACGTAAAGTACGTAGATTTTCAGGCACCCATTGCGTAACGGTTTTGACCCATTGCATGTGTATCTACCGGCAATTATTTTCTTTGTAACTATGTACATTGTATTGGACTAGCTTTGCACAAAGAAACTGATAAAACACTGCCAAACAATACGTTCTCTAATTGAATACGATCCTTGACTAAATCCAAGACCAGATTACGTGCAAACGCATCAACGGTTAATCTAGTTCACGGTGTAAAAAATTACATATTATAACTCATCTGCCATACAATACTTCGTTAGTTAACCCTTTATTGTTGTACAACAAGATAGCAGTGTGATAGTTTAATACAATAGGTTTATTTTTTACTTTATCTCACGTACTACTTGTTTATATAAATAAATCTTGGGACAACTACCGTTAGGGCCACAGTACACAGGATCATTTCAGTGTCAGCGATCACGCCTTGTTTTCATTTTGTCATCCTACAAAGTTTTACGTAATTAACGACATCTCGCCATCTGATGTACTTTTACTTTTTAAATTTTTATTTGCATTTTTTTGATTTTTATTTGTTTTTAGTTAGTAAGATATTCCTGATTATGTGAAACCATTAGATGACAAATAAGTAAAACATCAGGTATTAATGTGTAATTGTACTTGTGTAGGTATGTCCTGTGATTTGCTATGATTGTCTCGTTAAATAAATAAAATATTAGCTATAATTTTAATGTATTGGTAAGCTCTTCAACGTTGGGTGAAAATTAAGCGCTGCTTTGACACTAAACTTAAAGTTTGAAATTTTACCACACATTTTTACACTCAAATCATTTCGGAATATGGAAGCGACTTACATTCGGAAACCAGAATTAAGTCACAAAAATGCGATGAACATCCGTAGAAGTATATCACAAATGCAATAAAGAATACGAAGTTAAAATCAAAGCAACAGTTGCTAAAATACGAGATTTTGGTACAGTTACGTCGCTGCAACTGCTGATAGCCAATGCTCAGAATATCATGTATGCTGTGGCCCTTAAATAGGTACAAAGCGTTCTGTTGCTCAGTAATAATATGTTAATTTACGTTTAATAAAATCGTGAGTAAAGCTGAGGACACATGATTGTCCATGAGGACAATGGAATGGGGACAATTGCGCTAATCCATTTTATTGCGGGCCACGAGTTTGGTGTCTTGAGACAGTCGGGGACTCAACTTTATGAGCTTTTCAAGGGAGGGGGGGGGGGGGGGGGGGGGGGGTCAAGAGACTGAGTACGGAAACACATTTTATTGTTGTTGCTATTACAGAACACATACATATATATATATATATAATAAAATTATATGTAAATGTAATTTTTTTTTTAGTGTTAACAATTTGATCTATACTAACCGTAACAATAATTGTTGGTAAAAGTAAAAACTTTGTGTGATTGCAGAGGAAACAACACTTTTTGACCCCGCCTGTACACTGTAGCCCAACTCCATCCGCATCTCGGCCCGCTCTGAATTCCGGTCCCCTAAATCAAATCACAATTGTCACCAAAAAGCGTTCTATGCAAATGAAAGAATGGCCTAGTCGAGATTAGTGCACTCTCAATGCGCGTAATTAGGAGATTTATATGCAAAGCACTTTGTGGTATACATTATTAGCTCATAATATATATTTAAAGGGAGTGCGTACACGGCCTAACGTCAGTTTGAGAGTGGGTCACTCCTGTTGTAGCAGATTTATGGGCAGGAATGATTTAATAAGTGTGTGATAACGAATATTATTTATGGCCTAGATAGTTCCCAGGATCGTTGGTCAGTTGAGAGCTCTGCATCTGCTTTCTTATGATAATTGGAAAACGGAAGAATTCCATTGAATTATTAATTTCATAGTTTTGTGAGTTATAGTATCTATGCAATGAGCAGGGAGTGAGGATTATCACTGAAACGTCTAGTTAAATACTTTACGCCGAATAATATTATTAATTTTTCACAAAAGTACCTACCAGGTATTTTTCTTAAGGTGGTACGTGTCACCTATGGCGGGAAATTCAAGTTTCAAACAGTTTTCTCGTCCTTGTAGCTAGGCCGGGTAATTATTGTAAACGATCATGATGTTTGTGAAAAATAATAATTATTCTTTACAAAATCATGTAAAGCTATTTATCTCTAATGCACATTATTGCTTACATTTGCCAATAAACACATTTTTGCTATTTGAAACAGTTTATTGACAAATGTAAGTAATATGGTGCGTTACTGATAAATAGCTGAACATGATAATGTAAAGAACAACTAACGATTAGCGCAAACACTGTGTTATTTTACAATAATTACCGGCCTAGCTACAAGGACCTAAAAACTGTTTGAAATTTGAATTTCCCGCCTTTGGTGAAACGTACCACCTTAACGTCTTCATTTATGACCCTGGTCAAATCCAACAAAAGATTTGTTACAAAGACTATAACAACCAAACATCTTTCTATGGGTGACATATTTACAAAGAAGGTCATGCGCACAATAGTTTCGCAAGGAACTATGAACTCTGATATTGTTTCCAACTGTTGTTGCTGAATAGGAGATGTCTATGTCAATCAAAATGAGACCCGCGTCATTTTTTTTTGGCTAATGCATATTTGATAAGACACGAATGGGATCGACCCCGTGAGAATTGTTATTTGCAAAAAATATCTTGATAGTAGAACAAAGGCTGGAAAAAAAATCCTTTTAGGTTATCGTAGATTTATTATTTAGTTAAAGTTATATGATTATGTACGGGATATTTACCGTGGTAAGGTTGTGGAATGAGCTCCCGATATTTCGGCGCAGTTACATGCACCATGTTCACGGGAAGACTGAAGAATGTGTACGGTCGAACAGTTAAAATGTTAGGTGCTGATATAACGATCTACCCTCTTTCTTAGACTTTTACTACGGTTATCACTAAAACTCGAACTTGAATCTAAGTCCTGACAAAACACACTCACTGTGTATAGTATTTTGAACACATTTTGAACGCGAACTTTTATTTTTATGGCAACCTAATACTGGATTCCAAGCAATGGTGAGTTGAAAACCATCACTTCGATTGAAATTCTGGCATTTCGAGATCTCAGTTTTTTCTTTTATTAGCCTTGGCCTTGCATTATAACTTTAGTGAACAGCCGTGATAGTTTAAAACAGTGCATTATTCAGTTATTTTAAGGAGTAGGCAGGTAGGCTAAGTTCAGCAGTAGGCGTTTTCTGGATGATGATGATGATGTGTATTCTACATGTTTATCTGATTTGATAGCACGTTGGTCCAGTTGGTAGTGAACCTGCCTTCTGTGCTTGGGGGCGTGGGCTCGATTCCCACCTAAGACAAAAATACATGTGATGATCATTTGTGTTTGTTCTATATCTGGGTGTTAATATTTATTTAAGTATGTATTTAAAAAAAAAATGTAAGTAAAAAATATATCAGTCTCTGGCAGCCATATATAAGCATAAATCTTACAGCTACTACCTACGAACCTAAGTTCAGGGATGGTAACTGTCTAATCACTAAAATAGGTACTGACACCGCAATTATATCTATTTATCGGCCTCCATCTTTTAAAGACAGCAATGTTTTCATTTCTTCTCTGGAAAGTGTTTTGCAGTCGGTAACTTCCTGTAGAAATGTTGCCATCTTAGGAGATATTAACATTGATATCATGCCCGGTACAATTGACGACAAGGCGGACGATTATTTGCTTTTAACATCGTCCTGTGGTCTTCTGCCCGCTCATCTGATTCCAACTCGTTTAAAAACCTGCCTCGACCATGTCATGCTCAAAACTACTTTCGCTGCCACAACTCTTGTAGTAAAAAGTACAACGACTGACCATTACCCTGTAATTCTTTCTCTAAACGTACCAGATAATTCTCAGCAAAGAAATAAAAATAAAATTAAAATTGATTACCCCAAGATATCTGAGACTTTAATGGAATTTAACTTTTCTTCTATATTAGCAATTGAAAACTGTGATGTGGCTACTGATCAATTTTTGTCTTCTATGGCTCAAATACTTAGGGAAAATACAGTCACTGTTTCGCTGTCTCGCAAATTAAATCCTATTAAACCATGGATGACCCGAGGTCTTTTACGATGCATCAGAAATCGTGATAAAATGCATGCAAAAGTGAGAGAAGATCCTAATAATGATATACTTAGGATTAGTTATGTAAGATATAGAAACTTCTGCAGCTCTTTAATAAAAAAAGTAAGATTAGAGTATGAAAAAGATCAGCTAACAAAAGCTAAATCTAATATTAAAAAAACGTGGCAGGTTATCCATGAGGTTACGAATTATAAAGCTGGCAAGTTGTCTGGGGATGTACTTCTTAATGCTAGCAAGGATCCGCCGAATGTAATCGTGGAAGATGTAAACAAATTTTTTGTAGAGATAGGCAAGAGTCTTGCTGAAAAAATAACTCCAGAAGCTACTTCAGCAACTCCAGGTGATGCTGGTACTTCGATGTCCTCAAATTCCTTCGTTCTTTTAGAAACTGATCCAACAGAGGTACATCACATTCTTGCTAGTCTGAAGGTTGATAGTTCTCCTGGTTGGGATGGTATTCCTTCGTCTATATTAAAGTAAAATGCTGTTTTATTGGCCCCAGTTATCTCCCATATTTGTAACCTGAGTTTCAACTCAGGTGTTTTTCCAATCCCACTCAAAAGGGCCTTGGTTCATCCTATATTTAAAAACGGAGATAAAACAGCTTATACTAATTACAGACCTATCTCTGTCTTGCCTGCTCTTTCGAAGGTACTGGAGCGATTAATAAATAAACGTCTTGTAGCATATTTGGAAAAATACAACCTTCTTAGCCCTAATCAGTTTGGTTTTCGCCGAGGAATTTCCACGGCGGATGCTGTGTTTAATTTGAGTAACTCTATAGCGGAGGGTATCGACAACGGTGATAAATGTCTAGCCATATTCCTTGAGCTACAGAAGGCGTTTGATACCGTGCCCATTCCTGGCTTATTAAAAAAACTGGAAAACCTTGGAATTCGTGGGCTTCCACATCAACTTCTGACAAACTACCTCTCTGATAGACAACAGTGTGTAAAGATTGGAGAGTATATTAGTGATTCCCTACCAGTAGTTTATGGTGTTCCCCAAGGAAGTATTCTTGGCCCTACCCTCTTTTTATGCTTTATAAACGATCTATGTAACCTTCATCTACCAAACTCTAAAATTCTAACTTTTGCAGATGATACAGTATTACTTTTCCGTGATGAATCTTGGCTTCGTGTCTACTTAGCCGCTCAGTCTGGTTTTAATTCAGTAAACACGTGGCTATATAACAATTCACTTAGTCTAAACATAGATAAGACTAAATATGTCACATTTTCAATTTTAAATTCCTCTCAACCGACTGAATCTGAATACCTCAAACTCCGGGTGCATTGTTCATGTTGCCCTAAAACGTATTGTTCTTGTCCAATTTTACTACGAACTAGTTCAATTAAGTATTTAGGAATCATTATCGACAGTAATCTCTCTTTTCAGCAACATATTATAAGTCTAAAAGGTCGAGTAAGAAAACTGCTTCCTATATTTAAAACTCTTCGACATATAGCTGACTCTGATCTACTGAAGACTATTTATTATACTTTATGTCAATCGTTATTAACCTATTGCATTTCTAGCTGGGGAGGGAGTTGCAAAACAAATCTTTTGCCATTAGAATGTGCCCAAAGAGCTATCTTAAAGGTAGCAAACTTTAAGCCACGTCTTTACCCTACTGCTGAGTTATTTAAAGAATGCAACGTTCTTACCGTACGTCAACTGTTTATATTACAAACAATTCTTTTCCAACATATTAAAACTCCGGTTGAGACAGATACTGATGAATCCAAAAAGCGAAAAACTAAAAAAACTTCTAGAATTTGCAAGGTGCGTCAGACCAATACAGCTTTTGCAAATCGTTTTGGCCTCTACTTGGGCCCTTACTTATATAATAAAATCAATACGGTATCAAAGATACACAACCTAAACTATTTTCAATGTAAAAGTAAGACTACCCAAATACTAAAAGGCATGGATTATAAAGGTACTGAATTGTATATCACTGACAATTTTGCCAGTTAAGTTATTAATGATACTTAAAAATATATAATACTAGCATACCTATGCTATGGCTATAGCTATGTTATAAATTTCGTTAAATTTCGTAATATGATGTTTCTTAATAAATTACAACTGTACTGTACTCACAGTTCATTTATAATTGTATAATTTTCTATTTAGAAATTATTAAGTACTAAATGAGTGTTATATTTGTTTTTTTATTATTCTTTTTTTTTTTCTAAATTTTATACTAATTAAATTTGATTTTATATCTTTATTTAACACATAATATTTAATTTTTAAATACTGGGAGAAGCCACTGGCTTCCGAAACACAGTTTTTTACTAGTTCGGAGCCAGTGGATTCAATTGTTTTGTTTGTATTTTTCCTTGTGCCAAATAAAGATTATGATTATGATTATTATGATTATATTACAAGTTTTGGTTAGTTTGGGGTCAGATGACACAGTGTGCAAAAATGTCCCGAATATTTATTCATTTATTTAAATTAGTTGTTGGCCATGTGTGGTGTTTAGAATATTTGCACAAAAAATCGTCAAAAAAAATTCGTAAATTCAAAAATTGCCCGTGATTTGCCTGTGTTGTAGTTATAATAAAAAAGTTAAAGTTAATAAAGTTAAAAAAAACACTAACATTAAACGCCACATTTTTGGGCTTCTTGTTTGTTTACACAATGTTTCCTTACATGTACCTACATTGGAGTTTCCAAAAGTGAAAAAAGCGAGGAAGTCTTGAAAATGCGCCAACTTGAAATAAGTCGTGCTCCGAGAACAATTCCAAACTTAGAACATTGGACACAAGTTATATTTTTTCCGTATATATTCCTTAAAAACCAACGAGCTTCGGGAAACTCGGAAAAACTTTTTTAAGCTTGAGGCCTTTTACACATGACGACAGTCAATCTGAAATCGAATGCAGGTCAAATTCTTAGCCCAAGAATCGGACGACATACAATATGTATTGAACAATCTAATTGGGACAATGTAGAGTTTAGATCTCACATTTTTTGACGAAAAAAGCAACGAAAACTGGGTTGTTGTTGTTTTGATTCAATCATATAAATATATCTGTATTTTCTATTGAAAATAAATCATATTTCGTAAAAACTTAACATATCAACCTTTTTAGGTACCTCCTATTTACGAAAGTAGTTTTTCGAAAAATTCTCAGAGGGAAAGATTGAGAGTGGATTTCGTTAAATTACTGATAGAAAATAAACAATTGCAAAATTATAGTTTACTTGTTTTATGTTCGTCTTGACAGTTACGGCTTTATTTTTTCGTTTTATGCCCAATCTAGAAATTTTACGATAGTATTTTGTAATACGGATTTTAAGGTGAGGTGAGGTGGTATGAAGACAACAAGAGTTTAAACTGGTTCTGAGTTTGGTCATTTCATCGGCTATCCGTCGGTCATTTGCAAAATTTGTTTTTTTGGTATTAGATGAAAATGACTCAAATAAGTAATAACTATGCCGTAAAAGTGTAGGTATATTCTTGTTGAGTCGTTAAGTGTAAGAGACGTGTCAACGACCCAACAAAACAACAAGGTTTCTAAAAGTAAGTCGAAGTTTGGTTTCGCAATACCATTGGTTAGAACCTAGTTCACCCAGATTGAATAGTTATTTATTTACAAAGAAAAAAAGTTTAAACTGGCAACTGCCGGGCTGATTAAGCTAGATGAAAAATCTGGTGACCCTTTTCAAAGAAATTAACTGTATACGTTTTTCAAAGATAGCAAAGTTTTTAATCAGACGTTCGAAACTATTTTTGTAGAAACGAAATCGATGTGTGTGAAAACAATTGAAAATTTTATTTTATTTTATTTATTAAGGAACAGTAAATAGCCATATTATACAATGAACAACAATGTGGATAGATTAATAAACTTAAAAATAATACAGCCAACAGCACTATTCACAGATTACTTACAGAATTATATAAATTTACCGCTAGTAGTAGCTAACTTACAAAAAATAATATTTAATTACATGGTTTTTTTAATGAAGCCCTTAAACACAAAATTTCAAAATTAATGATTTTATTAAGTTTAAATAAAATGAAAATGAGATGAGTGGTCCCCAAGGGCCCAATATCTCGACCCAAAACAGCTCAAATATGTAACCACTGCTGAGGTTAGCATATTTGCGTCGCTTGTGCTGCTGCCGAATTGGCAGCCGCGCTAGCCCTGCCTTTTGTCTCAGAAAGATGGGACGGCGTCAAAGTATCGAAATAAATAAAATAAAAAATGGTTAAACAAACATATTCTAACGAGGGTGGTATCTACGGCAAGATGCGGGAGGGGTGGTTCGTAATCCAATTATTTAAGCTATCTCTATCTCTATCTCTATCTCTATCTCTATCTCTATCTCTATCTCTATCTCTATCTCTATCTCTATCTCTATCTCTATCTCTATCTCTATCTCTATCTCTATCTCTATCTCTATCTCTATCTCTATCTCTATCTCTATCTCTATCTCTATCTCTATCTCTATCTCTATCTCTTCTCTTCTCTATATATCTCTATATTCTAATTTCTTGTCACGGTGAATATACAAACTGTACACAGCTGAAAATAAGAAAATTTACTCGTAAACAATCACCATGCCAACTTCGTAGAATGTTTCGTTTCCTCCTTAGAAGGAGGTTTTCGCCCGCCCGGCTTCGCACGGGTGTAATTTACGTGCGAAGCCGGGGCGGGTCGCTAGTTATATATATAAACCTTCCGTGAAAATTTATCTAACTGATGGTGAAAACTCCATCAAAATCCGTTGCGTGGTTTAGGAGGAGTTAGCGGCCATACAGACAGACAGACGCGGAAAGCGACTTAAATTTATACTATGTAGAGATGATGGCCAAGTGCTAGTCGGTGACCAATTTCTGTTCATTAAAAATTATACCGAGCGTCACTTGCAAAATATTATGAACTATGTGACGGCGAAGCAATTGCTTGGCTATTTTAGTAGGCGTTAAGTCGTACCAAATAGGTTTTTAAATTGGTAATTATTGTATTTTGTGGTGGTACGGCACCCTCAGTGCGCGAGCCCAACTCGCACTTAGCCGGTTAATTTTTACAGTCTTCGATGGCCAATTTCACAATTTTTTTCAAAACTCAGAATACTAAGCAATTAAACTAACTACTTAAACTAAAAAAAAACATATTTGATTTTATGACCTGATTGTACCGTACAAAATTAATGGTTTGCCAAACGGGATTAAATGTATGAAGAATAAAATAGTTACGAAACGCAACTTTTTAGTAGGTATCTCAAGTGGTTTACCAAATGGGATTCTTACCAAACGTACCTAATTTTGCGTCCTTCAGTACTTCCACACATTGCAGCTATACTATAATATAGATTTGATTGTTTGTTTGTTTGCGTTGAATAGGCTCCGAAACTACTGAACCAATTTGAAAATTGCTGGGAAGCTACACTATACCCGGGTGACATAGGTTTTATTATATTTAAAAAAAATAGGGATCCTTACTAAAACTCCAATAATGTAACCCAAGGTGTAAAAAAAATAAGACTTACACCCGTGCGAAGCCGAGGTGCGTTGCTAGTACTTTATAAGTTCAAGCCGAAATGGAAAACACCCCCTATACGTACAAACAGTACCTCTTACACATGGTGATACCAAACACGTTTGGAACATACCATATCTAGTTTTACTCCTTTTCAGCACAGCTACCTCTCCAGAGCTGTTTAGAACGGCCACTTTAACAAGACCCATTAGTTTGTATCATGTACCCCTTTAGCGTAACTTTTAGGGGAGGTCATGTGAAATTGGTTCAGGTATGTATTTGTCTTTAGGCTTAGAGCGGTCGCTATCTGAGACAGGAAATTAGGTTTCGATGTTTGTATGTGGCGGGTGGAGCTGGATGGCATCATGCACCAGCAAGAAAAGCTTCTATATCATTTATGTGAAATGTATTTTCAGCATTACATATTTTTGAGCTAGCGAAGCGAAGATATAACAAGCTACAAGGCTACATTATAACGGGTACATCCCGTTTGGTAAGTATCCCATTTGGTAAACCACTTGAGATACCTACTAAAAAGTTGCGTTTGGTAAACATTCTCCTTTCCATACAAGAAGTTTCGTTTGGTAAACTCTTAAAGAATTTCATGTATTTTATCCCATTTGGTAAACTCTCTGTGGAAGTTAGTACAGTCATAATAAAAATAAATAACACAAACATATTTTTTTTACTTTAATAGTACTTCACCTTCGTTTGAAACTCACTCTCGCGGGCCGCTTGCGGCCTAGCGAACCACGTGACTGACGGTTTTTTTTAAACTTTGTACATCATTGTGGCACTGCAACACTAGAGTGCTTTTCATGAAAGAAGTCCCCCAGACGCGGCGCTGTCATCGCGTATCAATCACTATCAGTATCATTTCTCGAGTAGAACTTTAACAACTTTTGGCATCGTACACGACTCTTTAACGATGGAAAATTAATAAAAATCTCACTAGCGTCCAAACACAGTAACAACACCTGACAACTACAACATGGAAATTTAGTTCCGCTGTTTGCCGTGGGACTTCTTTCATGAAAAGGACTCTACTACATATCACTTCATCAACACTTCACTTTTTCATTCACTTTTTTTTTACTACTACAAATTATGTAATTACTCCATATTATTATGCTCTACGCGGAAAAATCGTCGTTTGTGTGTGTTTAAGTGTCGTATCCTAACTTCATGAAATATTATGACTTTGCTATGTGTGTGTGTTATTGTATGGGAGCGGTGGTGACTGAGCGGTGATATGTGCGCTTTACAATCTGACGGTACCCGGTTCGATCCTTGGTCCTGGAACAATGACTTATTTAGTACTTAAATAAATAATGTGCATTTTAGATGCCATCTCTCAAAAGTGGAGAAGGAATCGTGAGGAAAACGGTATGTCGAAGAACACGAAAAAACATATTTTTTAAATACATAATTTTATGCGATATTCACCAACATGCCTCAAGCCAGCATGGCGGATTAACAGCCTACACCCCTCTCTCTGAGAGACCTGTGTCCCAGTAGTGAGAACATGTTAGGTTGATAATGATTATGATTCAGATTCAGATAATTTTTATTGTTAAACTGTGTTACATGTATGGTCATACAATAAACATACAATAAACAACATTGTTCATTGTGAACATACAATAATAATTAACATAAACTAATTTCATGCATTTATTAAATTAAATTTATTGAAATATTGGTTTAGGTGTTATATACACAGTATTTAAAAACTAAAACTATTACTTACTACCTAATTATTATATACAAATTTAAATGGAAAAATAAATTATAAAAATCATTAAAAATACTAATCTAAAAGCCCGTGGAGGGAAAAGTGGCCAGAATGCTGGTAGCATTGCCACGTTGGATGGCAATGCTAATTTTTTGACCAATGTAGGCGCCAGCATTCCGTTCACATGTCGCCTCCATCAAGCGTTTGGCCAATACCCACCACCTTATTTCAATTAAAATTTACAATGTCAACTCTAATAATAAAAAACAACAAAATATTAAGTCGCGTCAAATTAGAATGTCGGCCTAAATTACATAGCGTGTAGCTTTTAAACTTTGGCGTTTTGAACACATGTTTTAAATGTTTATCGCAACTTATTTGCGCATATACTCGCGCATTATTTTATTTTTAAATCACTCAACATTTTGGCCATTTTACAATTGCCGTGGTCACAAGCTGACTTAAAACTACAGCACATCTACAGTTTTCAGTCGAACGAAACGTCCGATGAAAAGAGCGGGTGTTTTGTTCGTCTAAGATTAAGTGAAGGCACTTTAACTTAAAAAATCGTAGGGTTTACGTAAAAAAAAAATATATCCGTAAAGTCCCGATTAACATTTAAAACAAGCTATGTGTGTGTTCATGAAAAAGTTAAAAATATTATGTTTGACAAACAATTGCTCATAACTTTTTTATTGTTACACAAAACGTGAGTTGACCTGTGCACGCTTAAACTTAAACACACTCACGTTTTGTGTAATATAATTGGAGTGAAATGTTTGGAAGATATTCCATTGACACGTGCCAAAATTCAGAAATTTCTTTCTGATTTCTTGCATAACTCCATCCTTTCATTCTACATTCGGACATCGTCTTTCGGCCGGCACTGCGCCGTGGCAATACCACAATGTTTTCCAATATAGGCTCATGGGTATCCATGCGGCGTTTAAATTTAGAATACGTTTGATTTGAAGACGATTTCAATAGGTGCTGGCAAAATAGTAGCTTTACCTAGACTGTGGTGCTCGCTGTTTGTAAGCTGTAAATGTATTTAGGAATCTTACCAACTAGATTTTTAATAGAAAGTTTTAAAACACTAGTCTGGCTATACAATTAGTACAAAAAATTATGTTGTTGTCGCTGAAAATTTAGAGTACTTCAATTCAAAAGCTATTTTTGTTGCACAATTTGTAATAATTTTCTTTAAGTATCCAGATAAGTAATAGAAATGTTGTTCGGTTAAGATTATTAACAGGTGTTTTTTCTACGTGTAGTATTTTTTTTATCTTATCAGTCAATTTCGTCACATCAAACTAAGCGTTTAAAAACACTTATTTTGGTTAATTTCACGATTGTACCGCGCCTTAATAGATTCTTAAAGGGTTGGCAACGTAGTTGTGATGTCCCTGGTGTTACAAGTATCTATGGGTAACGGTGACTGTTTATCATCAAGCAACCCGTCAGCTTGTTTGCCACCTAATGAGAGCATTGTTTTTTTATTCATGTTATTTAATTTCAAAAACTGTTTAAGCTGATCCCGTCAACTAATTTCCGCCATAGGTCATCGAGGCAGTCATTCCATTTTTACATCGTTAATTTTGTCCGCACGCAGCGTTGTCTAAATTCCTGCACAAGAATGGAATGCGCTTCCTACCCCCTATAAGGTTCCCTATAAGGTTGTACCTTATAAGGAACACGGGGGAACACTCAAGACAAGATTGAATAGGCACTTCATGAGCAAGCGTGCTCCATCTCAGACCATATCGTCACTTGTCATCAGGCAGGTGATGAGATCAAAAGAAAGCCCATATATCATTAAAAAAAGTGACCTACATCGGTACATTTGCCACAAAATGAAGTGAAATGCTTCGTTTTGGAATATCTAGCCTGTTATAAAAAAATATAACACATTTCCATTAGCTGAAATTGGCTCTCCTCAGCTCCGCCCTGTGACTTGCAAGATTCTGCCACCACCGTGCCATTGTTCTCGAATATTCCTTCATAATTAGAAGTTGCCAGAATAAATTAAATAATTTCACGCTGATTATAAACTTATTACTGTGACAGATGAAGGAGTGATCGTATGGTTGGAAAATTATAAAAAATATAGTAACAAATACAATGTCTTTACTAAGTTCTCTTTACAACAGTCATTTAAAGTTCTGAGTTGTTTTGTCTAAGTCATAATATTTTAATTGAAGATTTAAAAAAACACAAATATTTAATTTTGAAACTGAAATTTGAATGGTATTCGATAGGTATCGAATATACGTACTTGGCACACGGTTTCTTCAGGAGTATGATTTAATTTCTGCTAGTGTTTTTTCTCATTCCCATTTTAGCCTGGCAGCTTTTTGGCCAAAAAAAATGGGATTGGGCGGGACATGTGGCGCGTATGCATCCCAAACGATGGGCCAGGATCGTCACGCAGTGGATGCCCGATGGACAGCGCAGTCAAGGCAGGCCCAAGAAACGCTGGCGTGACGATCTTGACTCATTCCGGGGAGGTTGCCAAGAGGTGGCGGAGGACCGAGATTTGTGGAGGGAAATGGGGGAGACCTTTGCCCAGCAGTGGGACAGTATAGGTTAAAAAAATGTGTGTTTTCTAGTCTAAACTTACCTTACTCTCTGATTACTGCAAGCTATGTTTGTCCAGTACCAAGCACATAAAAGAGACGTTTTTTTTTCTTTTCTGTTGTACCAAGAGCCTTAATATTATTAAGACTAGTCGTCATAACGGATTTTGACATCTTAGTATATTGAAACCACAGAATAATAAAGAACATAGAATCCGTCACGTGATTTACAAAGCGTACAACGCCATCTGTCAAATAGTATGTAGATTTTGGAGCCTTTTACAGGTCCTTAGTACATTAAAATAGTGTAGAACAATTTGCCGTTTTGTCAATAATAATCTAATAATATAATTCTAGTGACAACAATTTTGTCATATGAGTAAAGATTGTAACATGCTTAATTCGTTTATGCTAAATTAGCTCTACTTCTATGCTTTAGTCCAGTAGCTTTGCCTAGTTTGTATTTAGCTTTGCAAATTTTGAAGTTAAACGTTTCCAAAACTAAATTTGACAGTCTTCATGTTTGATGTCAAAATCCATTATGACAGTATTATTGCTATGCTGATTACCAGACGAACACACTCATCACCCAGTAGAATAGAACCCAGTTTCAAATTTCAAATTTGGAAGCTAGTGCTGTCCAACCGGCGTGAAACGACACTCGTCGACAATCACCGTCCCCGCAGGGTGTCCCACGTGGCGCAGCGTCTCGCTAGGGACGCGCGCAGCGACGCGAGACAATCCCTCAATTGTCAAGAACTTGAACAAAGCCAGGAAAATTGGACTCTAAATTCAATATATCAGGAGTGAAAGTCGAATAACGGTGTCGTGATGAAAAATAAGTGCACACAGTACGCTGTTTTCCGCTAATTATGATGCTAATAGTCAGCTTTATTCCCCCCCGCTGTGATCCTAACTCACTTGTAATATAGTACCTCTCTAAACGCATAATTTTGTTCATAATTTCCACGCGTGTATGCTATAATAGTGGGTACCAAAACTGCAAGTAACGCACCTAATAAACTAACTGATTACTATTTTCCCTCTTCATAAAAGGGAATACAATGTAAAATGATTTCAGACTAGAGGGGCGCCACAATGTACTATTCACGACGTTAATAAAGGCGGCTATCAGTCTCAAGCCTGCCGATACAACAGAAGCAATTCGGATAATTCTCATTACACACAGTTCACTGTTAGATGTTGTCGGTCGATTCTAATGTAGTATTATGTGGGACCGCGGGCGGTCTGGATCGAGCGATCGGCCTCTTTGTGGCACATCACTACCGCGTGAGCGGATCCCACCAAAATTCAAATGTCATCGTTCCAATTCCAAATTCAATTACATGTAATTAATGTGGAGTGTTTAAACACCGAAAGAAACATCTACAGAGACTCGGGGGTTTAAACTTATCACAAATTGCTTGCCACAGTAGTAAAAACTTGCCACAATTTGATGAACTAGCGCGGCTTATACTGAAAGTACCAATGTTTGAAAACTTGCAGAAATTAGCTTTGTAAGTAACTTATAAGGAAACTTGCAGAGGATAAATTGTAATCAGTCGCCTAGTCTGTTGCTGATTATAACTATGGCACTTAAAATGAAACAGTATAAGTAAAATTAAAAAAAAACACAATACAAGAGGAAATAATCTTAAAACAGCTGAATAGATTATCTTGTATCATAACTAAACACACTCTCGACCAAGACACCTATTATTTAAAAAAAACTCAATCAAAATCGGTTAAGCCACTTGGGAGCTACGATGCCAGACAGATACACAGATAAACACATTAAACATATAAAAACACCACTCTGTTTGCGTCACGGGTTAAAAAGAAACAATCTGACCTATCAGTATGAAAACTAAAGTAGCGCCAATTTAATGATCACATTTGATACTTCATCAAAATGTTACAACGTAACCTTGTAACAATATTAGGTATTTATTTTTTACGTGATAACGTTTTATAAATCGATGAACGCCGCTGCACGCACGAAAAATTGTCACGTTCGCCTGAGCCGCGCGTGCATGCGAGAGCACGGAACAAGCGATAGAGAGGCGCGATCGGCCTTAGCGTTATCACGTAAAATTATCGCCTGTAAACCGACTTTACAGACAACCCCTGTAGAATTGATTAGCTTTTTTCAGGTAAAAATAAAATTTATTGTAACAATGAAATAAGAAGGCAATTTTACGATTTACTTTGATTTTACTTTGCTAAGACTGACAGATGTCAAATGTGATTTATTAAATTGTCCCTACTTTTGATGTATACATAGCTGCACACGTGGAGCACAAAGCTCAAACTATAATTCTGCAGATCTCCTACTCTGTGTTTCCAGTGG
Organism: Agriopis aurantiaria; assembly: GCA_914767915.1. NCBI lineage: Eukaryota > Metazoa > Arthropoda > Insecta > Lepidoptera > Geometridae > Agriopis > Agriopis aurantiaria. The sequence goes on along the minus strand of OU611982.1, from coordinate 18,561,225 downwards.
CGGATCTCTTACCGATTTGAAAACAATGGATGATAATAGTATCGGTGCGTCGGCGCCGATTCAAAGTAGAACGCAAATCATGCAACACTTTAAATTTTTTTAATTGTTATTTTGTAGATCTGTGAGGCTGACGATTGCTTTTATGATGATAAATGAGTTTGTTGGTGAACTTTTTGCCACTGCTTTTAGTTTTAGTTTGTGATGTAATAGATCTTTCTTTATTTCTGGTCACACACTTTGACCAAAATAAAATTAATGGACGGGCAAAAGTAGCGCATTTTTGAAGATTACAAAATGAGTGCCGGCGCTCACTTCGTTTCAGTCGGTCTCTAACCGTAGGAAATGCGACACAAGATTATTGTTACATGATAACAAAACATTTGAAAAAATAATACATTCGTAAAAACACAAAGGAAAAAAAAATATTGGTGTCACTTTCTACTCGTTCATCATTCTATTTTGTCATAAAATGTAAATTAATTTCATCAAACATCGATAATAGATCCCATTTTGTTTTATTCTCGTGACCACGTCTATCCACGGCGACAAACGGTTCAAGAGAAATAGACAAACACAGGTGTTCTCTTTTACTCACGTAGTTATTATATTCGCTATCAATTTTTTGCAACAAATGTACTGTACCTACTTGGTTATAATGCGTTGAAGTATTTGTCTGACGAGGTATTAGGGGAAATCGAAAGGTTCTATGGACAGTTATACACTTCGGTTGCTAAACCTGTGAGCAGCTCGGCCAAAGACCCAAGAGCCAAGCTGAGCCGACACTATACTGAAGATATCCCGGACATCAGCCTGTACGAGATTAGGATGGCCCTGAAACAGCTCAAGAACAACAAGGCGCCGGGGGACGATGGAATCACATCAGAGCTTCTGAAAGCGGGTGGAACACCGGTACTCAGAGTCCTTCAGAAGCTCTTTAATTCTGTCTTACTCGAAGGTATAACGCCAGAAGCATGGAACAGAGGCATGGTGGTGCTGTTCTTTAAGAAAGGTGACAAAACCTTGCTGAAGAACTACAGACCCATCTCGCTTCTGAGCCATGTTTATAAGCTGTTTTCGAGGGTCATCACGAATCGTCTCGATCGCAGGTTCGATGACTTCCAGCCTATCGAACAAGCCGGTTTCCGAAAAGGCTATAGTACCATAGACCACATCCACACGCTACGCCAAGTTATACAGAAGACCGAAGAATATAACTTGCCACTATGTTTAGCGTTTGTGGACTATGAGAAAGCCTTTGATTCGGTCGAGACATGGGCGGTGCTCGAGTCTCTCCAGCGATGCCGTATTGACTATCGGTATGTCGAAGTGTTGAAGTGTTTGTACAATAACGCCACCATGTCGGTCCGAGTACAGGAGCAGAGTTCGAAGGCAATTCCATTGCGAAGAGGCGTGAGACAGGGAGACGTTATCTCTCCGAAACTGTTCACTGCCACAATGGAAGATGCTTTCAAGCTCCTGGAATGGCAAGGACTCGGCATCAACATCAACGGCGAGTACATCACCCACCTTCGGTTTGCCGACGATATTGTGGTCATGGCAGAATCGATGGAAGATCTCAGCATGATGCTCGAAGGCCTCAATCGAGTCTCCCAACAGGTGGGCCTTAAAATGAACATGGACAAGACAAAGGTTATGTCAAATATCCATGTTGTGCCCACCCCAGTATCAGTTGGGAACTCAGTTCTTGAAGCTGTTGACGCGTACGTCTACCTAGGACAAACAGTCGAACTAGGTAGGTCCAACTTCAAGAAAGAGGTCAATCGGCGAATCCAACTCGGCTGGGCAGCGTTCGGTAAACTACGCAACGTCTTCTCGTCCAAAATACCTCAGTGCCTTAAGACGAAAGTCTTCGACCAATGTGTGTTACCAGTGATGACATACGGCACTGAAACGTGGTCTCTCACTATGGGCCTCATAAGCAAGCTCAAAGTCGCACAACGAGCTATGGAGAGGGCTATGCTCGGGGTTTCTCTACGAGATCGAATCCGAAATGAGGAGATCCGTAGACGAACGAAAGTCACCGACATAGCCCACCGGATTAGTAAGTTGAAATGGCAGTGGGCAGGGCACATATCACGCAGAACAGATGGCCGATGGGGCCGAAAGGTTCTGGAATGGAGACCACGGACTGGCAAGCGCAGCGTAGGACGTCCACCCGCAAGATGGACAGACGACCTAAAAGAGACCGCAGGGAAACGCTGGATGCAGGCCGCTTCCAACCGGCCCTTTTGGAGATCGATGGGGGAGGCCTATGTCCAGCAGTGGACGTCCTACGGCTGAAATGATGATGATGATGATGATTTGTCTGACGGTTTTGCCTCGATTTTACTGATCAAGTTCAAAGGTTATGGCCCGTCCATTCATTTTATTTTGGTCGAAGGTCACACAAACGCGTCATTTAGTATATAAATGGTGCAATAAAAAAAATTACCGATAGAAACATAATCGTGAGTGCAAGCCGGTGTTATAATAATAAATGATAATAATTGTTCTCATGAATAGGAACACTCTCGCTACAGCAGTGTTACCATATCAACGGTAGCAAGGAAGTAATTATTCAACACCGTCAGAATAGAACTATTGAGCAGGAGTTAAGAGTTCAAGACAATGTTACATTGTGTCCGGGCGGTATTAGGCGCTGGTAGGGTTACCACACGTTCATATCCACAATCAGCCTTTCAATTTTCCACTGGTGGAACACAAGCCTTCTCTTAGAGAGAGAGGATGGGGCCATAATCCTGCTAATTCTAATGCTGGCCCAGTGCATGTTGGTGAATGGCATATGTCAACGGCGGCCGAGCGGTAGCATGTGCGCTTTACAAACTGGCGGCACCCGGTTCAATTCTCGGCCACTGATTTACGACGAATGATTTGTTTAGCCTAGATAATAGTTTTATTGTAATGTTTATGTTATCCTTGTTTTGTGGTATTTTAATAAAGAGTCATTGTATTGTATTTAGTACTTAAATAAATTATGTGCAGTTTCGATGCGATTGCTCAAAAACGGCAAAGAAAAGCATCAATAGGAAACCGATATGCCCAAGAACGTAGCGTAGGGAGGCCTCCCACTAGATGGACCGACGACATTGTGAGAGTCGCGAGTATCCAGTGGATGCAAAAGGCGGGCTGTCGTTTAGTGTGGAGGTTAAAGGGGGAGGCCTATGTTCAGCAGTGGACGTCTTCCGGCTGATGATGATGCCCAAGAACCTCAAAATTGCAAAGACATACAACATGCACTGGGCCAGCATGGTGGATTAGGGCCCATCCTCTCTCTCTGAGAGCCCGAGGCTGGAGGCCTGAGTTCCAGCAGTGGGAACATGATAGACTGATGATGAGTATGATTAACCAAAATAAATATACTTGTTTTAAACAGGTTTGTAATGTTCATGCATTATAAAAGTTCTCATGATAACAAAAACGAATGAACCGAACTTAACGGATACTACCACCATCAGAAAGCGCTAGTGACTTGCATCCAGCTCTACCATCAGATCAGTGGTGCTAAAATCAACTATTGTCATTTTAACCACACGTACCTGTAAAATTAGAGCTCGATCAGAAACTTGGAAGTGGTCGAAAAACAAGAATATGAGAACTTTATTAAACTTACATTTGTCAATAAACCGTTTGAAACAGCAAAAGAATTTTGTAAAGAATAATAATCAATTTGCGCAAACATCATGATCGTTTACAATAATTACCCGGCCTAGCTACAAGGACAAGAAAACTGTTTGAAATTTGAAGTTCCCGCCATTTGTGAAACGTACCACCTGAAAGCCAAAAAATAACATGGATATCGAATCATCTTCATCATCATCATAATCAGCCTTTTAACAGTTCTCTGCTGGACTTGTAGCCTACCCCCGAAAGGATGATTGGTCCATACCCACCACGCTGGCCCAGTGCGGGTTGGTGGATTCACATACGCCATTGAATTCCTTCTCCGTACGTATGCAGGTTTCCTCACGATGTTTTCCTTCACCGAAAAGCCAGTGGTATGAAAATCCGTACATAAACTCCAAAGAACTCATTGGTACGGGCCCGGGTTTGAACCTGCGACCTCAAGTTTTCAAGTCTAGCGGTCTCCCAAATTAATTTCCTTAATTTTCATGTTTTACTGTAAAGTTTTTCAATTGAATAATAAGTTTGCATTGAAAAGCTATCCGAATCGTAGAAAAAAAGAAATTGTCATCTAATTCAAAGAAGGTTGCTTCAAGGAGGGTGCCAAAGATTTTGAGGTTGCATTGTTTATATCTTTGACTGGCAGATAGCTGAGTCTCCCAAATGGGCTACCACGGCTTATCGGATATCGAATAGTGCATGCTAAATAAAAGCCTGCAAAAAGGCATTTTACGTCACAAGTTATGTTTCTCCTAAGAATATTTTCAGGCCTCCACAAAGCGATTGCAAGATTGGTCGTGGTCATGCTTCGGGAGACAAAGGCGCGAAACAAAAGACTTCAACGCGTGCGCAGCTGTTGTCGTGTCACTGGACTCTGATTTTTGCACGAGTATCTATGCCAATTGTGTATATGGTTCGTTATAATTTAAAGGAAAATGAAAAACTTTATTACTGCAAAAAATATACGACAGGATTTAACAAAAAAAAATATTTTTCAGTATCTATTGGTTTCCGCATTTCCTCACTCGGCAAGCCTGCAGTGCAAGTACCGTTCTTTATCGATCATTAAATTTGACAGTTGAGGTTGTCAAATTCGATAATATGCCATTTGTTCAGTACTCGCTGTGATCGATTCTATGGCATTTTAGCGAATTTGACGATCCATAAAGAACGGTACTTGCACTGCTGTATCGATAAAATATGAGAAAGATGTCACATATAATTTTTTTCTGGATAACTATTTTGCACTAGCAGTGTCTCTCGGTTTTACCTGCTATCATACATGAACCGTTCAGTTTTTCAAAATAAAAAGTTGTTGGGTAAAGTTGATCATACTAAATCACATCCCAAAAAAAGGGGGTCTGTATAAAGCTATCATCCTAAATCATTTTCCATAAAAAAACACAAAAACACATTATTACTAATAATCTTACTAGCTGCGCTCCGCGGTTTCCCACAGGAATCGTAAATTTGTTAGCGATAAAAATTTATCTTTTTTAGTACAGATTTTGGAAATAACCATTTGCAATATTCAGATGTTAAAAGTGAAACGTAAAAAATATATTTATACCTGTCTTGAAAAAGACTACATTACTTGCAGTCATCACTGTCATCGTCTACATCACTTGTTGGCCTATCATGTTTCCCATTTCTGGGGCACAGGTGACACAGGCCTTCTATCAGAGTAAAAGAGAAAGGATGGGTCCTAAACCGCAATGTTGTCCCCAGTGCATTCTAATTGATAATATGCTTTTTTTTTCTTTTTATTGATAGGTTCACAAAATCTTATTGATTAAATGTAGCATTAAAAGGCAAATAAAAACTACCAAACATGTCCTTCATTCTAAGAAACCCGTCCCTATCGCCTGGTAACCCTAAAAAGTAGCCGGAACAGGTATTTTAATAATTAGAGTACCGTGGGCGTATGCTAGTATTTAAAAGGTACGCGGTCACAATGCGGAGGTGTGACGACCAGCATCCGTTCGACAAAGAGAAGTGTTAAACTATTGTTCGATGGCTTTTTTGTCCTCTCACACATTTAACTATACCGACATTATAGAACAAAGGGCGGGCTAATGTGTGTGCTCGGGTCCTCGAAGGAATGCTGTCTTGACTAGGAAAGTAGCTGGAGGCATGAGCTAGAATTATGGAAATTATGAAAATATCTGTGTTGAATTAATTTTTTTAACTAACATAGATATACCTACTAATATGTATCTTGAAATAAATAATAATAAAAAAAATATTCCGGACATTTTGCACATACGATCATCTGACCCCAAACTAAACAAAACTTGTTATCTTGCTGCCAGAGACTGATATACAATTATACATACATATTTTTTAATACCTAAATACATAAATATTTATTATGTAAGTTTATATACATCGTTGTAGAAAGTGTCCTGGAAATGTTTGAGTTGTAATTATAGAGGTATTAATTTAAAAAAAGGATATTACAAAAAATAAATAAACAAAAAATATTATGCCGATACAAAATTCACAGAATTTTGGATAGACAATAACGTACTTACACTTTCGCAAGGTGATGCGTTCGATGTATTGAGTTCCCAGTGTTCCCACTGCTGGGACACGGGCTTTATCTCAGAGAGTGAGAGAGAGAGGCCCTAATACACCATGATGGCCCAGAGTATGTTGGTCAACGTCATTAGTCTTTGAACCTATGAGGACTCTTCTTGGACATACATTGTCCTCATGATGTTTTCTTTCACCATTGTTGAGCGATGGCATCGAAGCTTCATATGATATATTTAAGTACTTAATAAGTTATTAAAAAAATAAATAAAATAAATATTCGGGACATTATTCACACACGGTCATCTGACCCCAAACTAAGCAAAGCTTGTGATATGGCTGCCAGAGACTGATATACATACATATATAGTTTTTAAATACATACTTAAATAGATATTTAACAACCAGATATAGAACAAACATAAATGTTATTGGTACAAAGCCGAGGATTAAACCGGATGTCGTCAGATTGTGGCGCTCATGTAACCGCCCAGCCACCCATTTTTATTCGTTCTTAGTTCTAAAATTTTCAGAAGTCTGAATTTAATAATTGTGTGTCACAATCCTGTGTGCTCAGAGTACATAGTTCATAAACAGTTCAACTTTCGACCCTTCCAAGAGACCACGTAACCGATCGTTCGCCCAAACGCGGTTATTTAACACATTGTACCTTCTAATTGGTCCCAAAACAATAAATAACATTGAGTCCATTATCGTCGACAATTAACGAGCAACTTGACGAACATTTGTCAGGTTTCCTGTAAGTTAGTGGTTGTATGACCTCTGTTCCAAGTCAACGATCGGCGGATTATGAACCTGGGCTTAGTAATCGGTTACAAGATTTTTGACCCTGTTTATCTGCATGGAAATATAACCCTTAAAGTTAATACCTAAAGTGGACATTTCCTTACATGTGCGGATGACCTGATCGACACGTAGAGGCAAACTTTGGTTTTATCAGGTCATAGTATGGTCCTAAGGTTGGTGTATAATTGTAATGTGATTCATTGATAAATTGTTGCTAAAAAAAAAAAAAAGTTTTACTTTGTGTACCTTCTAATTAGAGGAAGGCCGAGCGATTATTCACGATGGTTACCATACTACATATATTTGCATGCTGGGTAGGTATGCTGTTAGCTGGTAATAGGCATGGGCATTTGGATTGTCGTTAGACCTTCAACGGTCTATGCATTCTAACAGTTTTTGTATAATACCTAGGTTATAAAGTTTAGGTATCTTTTATTATTAATTAGCTTGTATTTTGTATAGTTATGAAGCGCTTTGGTTCCACTTTATTGTGAAGACTGCTAGCTTGTGGAATGCGCTGCCTGAATGGGTGTTCCCCGATAGTTACAATCTGGGTGTCTTCAAATAAAGAGTTGTAGTATATCTTTTATGTCATTATCGTCATCATCCTTCATCAAACCTTTTTTTTATCATATATTAACTTTTTTTTTGTTAAACACTGGCACTTAACAATTCGACATTTTTTTTTAAAATTTTGAATATGAAACAAAAGAATAACCAGAGATGGGCACTCAGAGACGGGCTTGGAAGCAAGACGGAGGTGTCGGAGAAATTGGGAAATTACCAGAAGAACTGGACTTCCTGGCTGCCCTTGATATTGACTTTCCTCCGAAAAGCCTTAAAACCTAGAACTGAACTTCCCTGGCAGCCCTTGATGTTGACTTCCCTCTGAAAATCTTCAAAACCTAGAACCTGGACCTAGATTGGCTAAAATTAAGTATTCCCATTTAAAAACGTTGTGCTCATTTTTTTTCTTTTCTGTGTTTTACCTAAAGACTGTAGACTGTTTTAAAAAAATAAAATTAAAGTGTCTGTGAAAATTGTGTTCTTTCTGGCAATAGAATAGGTAGGGTCCTAGACGTGTCTTATCCCTTGTAACTGGGTGTGGCAGACGTGCTCCTGGCTTAGGTAGATCTGGCCTGGTGGTAGGCGAAGCCGGAGCCGTCTGCTTCACTACAGAGTGAATCGGCTTCTTTTGGGCTAGTGTGCTCCATCGTAGACCGCATCATCGCTTAACATCAGGCGAGTCGGCAGCCAAACGCAAACCTTTTATTAATTAAAAAAAAGTTAATAAGCCGTAAAAACATCACCATCTTTGCGTCGTTGCAACATTGAATATGCATCAAATGAGCGGGTTTCCATCGTGATGTTCCACTCCAATAGGGAAGCGACGGCTAATTTGGTAGATTTTCACAGATAAGGCAAATCCCAATACAAGCACTTTGGAATGTATTACCAATTAATAGAGAGTTTAATCCACGGAAACAATCGTTCACACTTTTATCACAATTTAAAAAAAAACCTCCTCTCTCACCTATTCATTTTGTTGGCAGTGTTTTGTTGGACTGTTTGGTGTAACTATACACACCAATAATTGATTTATATACGTAGATGTACCCTCAGGAACTTAATAAAACGTATTCTATGTCACCTCAACTATCTTTATGCAAGAAATCACGTTAAACCGTTGCTCTGTTGATATAGGAACAAACTAATACACTATCATCATCATCATCATTATCAGCCTATTATGTTCCTACTGCTGGGACACAGGCCTTCTCTCAGAGAGGATGGGCCCTAATCCACTACGCTGGTCCAGTGAATGTTGGTGAACGTCATATTTCTTTGAACTTTTGAGGTTCTTGGACATACCGGTTTCCTCACAATGTTTTCCTTTACCGCTTTTGAACAATGGTATCGAAACTGTTACATAATTTTCTTAAGGTGGTACGATTCACCTATGGCGGGAAATTCAAATTTTAAATAGTTTTTTGGTCCTAGTAGCTAGGCCAGGTAATTATTTTTAAATAACACAGTGTTTACGGAAATTGTTGGCTGTTCTTTACATTATAATGTACAATTATTTAACAATAACACACCGTATTACTTACATTTGTCAATAAATCGTTTGAAACAGCAAAATTTAGTTAATTCACAAATGTAAGTAATAATGTGCATTAGATATAAAAAGCTTTACATGATTTTGTAAAGAACAATAATCAATTTGCGCAAACATCATGATCGTATACAATAATTACCCGGCCTAGCTACAAGGACAAGAAAACTGTTTGAAATTTGAATTTCAAGCCATTTGTGAAACGAACCACCTTAAGTACTAAATTGGTCATTGGTCGAAGGAGGAAGGAAGGTCGAGGATCGAATCGGGTGCCGCCAGATTGTAAAGCGCTCATGCTACCGCTCGGCCACAATCCCTCATAATACATCATCGCATTTATACCTAATATTAACATTATGAAATGATATGATGATAAGCAAAACATAGTTAACTTCCTCTGTAAACGATTAGGAAAAAAGCTTGCGCGTATCCTCGTTAGTTGTTTTTTTCTCAGTTTAATTTAAAGGCACTATTTAATAGATTCTAATCAAAGAAATCATTAGAGAGATTAACGCTTGGACACTCCCATCGCATCAACTACGTACTGCCTTCTACCTCCTGTATGAATCCTCTCCATCCTAAGGCTGCCTGGAAGAGATCGCTCTTAGCGATAAGGCCGCCGATTATTGCACTAGTTTTTAAGCTGTTTTATCGTGTATATGAAATTAGTGGTGTGAACAATAAAGAGTTTATCTATCTATCTATTTATCTATCTATCTACGTCCAAATATAAACCATAATTTAATTAGCCTCAAAGGAGAGTGCATACAGGCGTAACCTTCACTTCCTCCACTTACAAAACCCTAAAAGAAACCTTCACTTACACGAGATGAGGGCATAAAGCTGGGTTCACACTCATCTCTATACCTCGACTCACACCTGCTTTCAAAGTGCCTTATTACTGGTTTTCCGTAGTGTAGCTTATCAAGCTTTGAAGGTAAAAGGCTGGTTTGAAAAAAACATCAAAGGTGGTCGGGAAATGTTTTCAGTCGGGCTTTCGCCTTTTTTCAATGGCAATTAGTTGGCGTTGGTAGCGACGCGCGCTCTCGCGCCTTTTGCAATTATGGCGTAGAGTGGCAGGAGAGAGAAGGCAGAGATCTGGAGGCGGCAGAGTGACGGATCTCAGTTTCAAGATATAAAAGTTATTCCTAACTCTATCGCCAATCGCATCTTGCAAATAGCACCAGAGCTATTCTAAAAACGGCACCTATCGAAACGCTAGCCACGGCAATTGTATCTCGACCATGATGAATAATAAGCCTTAAGCATATTTGGGTAGGTAGATTAAGAACTATACAAGGTTACACAAATATACTGTACTAAGCCTAAAGGAGGTCATTATATTCCTCATTATGAATAACTTTTACTATGGAACCAACCCTGAAATTGCAAAAAAAATAACAGCTGTTCCATAGAAAACGGTCATAGACACAAGTCAAAAATGTATGAAACAGCAGATTTATTTTTAGCAATTTCAGGGTTGGTCCCTTTGTAAAAAATGTCATATACTGTATATATCGCACACAGTAGTGTCACAAGTTATGTGACAAAGTTTTGAACGGCTGATTTTCATAATTCTGACACTGTGTGACACTGCAACTTTTATGAGTAAACATGGCGCTTGTCATCACGCAAGTGCCTTGCTCGTACGTCATTTAGTTGTACCAAAAACAAGATTACGTATATTGTGGGCTGACTACACTAAAAGGCGATACAGTGACCTCCGCGTCCTTTATAACAACGCATTTAGGAGGTTGTTGGGGCTGCCCCGGTTCTGCAGCGCCTCTGGCATGTTTGCGGACGCACACACGGCCTGTTTTCACACGATCATGCGGTCGCGGGCCGCGTCCTTGGTGCGCAGAGTTAGGGCCAGCTCTAACACCGTCCTCAAAATGATTGCGGCCAGGTTGGACTGTACTTTCCTCCGGCATTGTTGTAAGAGACATGTACCGGTACCAATGCCGGAGAGAAAGTACTAGTGATTGTACCTGACATTATTGTTGAAACTGTGTGTGTGTCTTTAAATTTATTTTGTTTAATTTAATTTGACGTTTACCTAATTGATTGTTTTAACATTATTTTAAATTTTATTTGTGTGTGTGATTTTATTATTGTTAAATTATTTAATTATGTTATGGGTTTTATAATAGCCTGAAATAAATGAATTTGAATTTGAATTTGAATTTGAATTGCTATAAAACCTTCACATCCACTGAGCGAACTGCAATAAACGAGTTTTCTTACCTCCACGTTCCAAAGAGGGCGTCTTAAACTAAAAATTTATTGATATTAAACCGAGGCCTGCGTTAATTAAGCCTTTCATACGTTTAATTTTTTACTCAGTTAACCTGCGACACTCGTTTAGTACTAATTTATGATTAAAATTAATTAGCAATGGCCCGTTTTGATCAGTCAACCGAAGTGTTTACGTAGAAAGTGAATTATTGCTATAGATGCATCATCATCATTTCAGCCTTAGGACGTCTACTGCTGGACATAGGCCTCCCCATCGATCTCCAAAAGGGTCGAATGGAAGCAACCTGCATCCAGAGATTTCCTTGCGGTCTCTTTTAGGTCGTCTGTCCATCTTGTGGGTGAACGTCCTACGCTGCGCTTACCGGTCCGTGGTCTCCATTCCAGAACCTTTCGGCTCCATCGGCTTCACTGCGCCTATAGATGCATTATAGGTAATATACTGGCAAATCACACAAAATACCTCCAACCGTAGAAGGAAAACGAGCAATAGTAAGGCTGTTGATAAAGAAAACAATTGAAATGTCAGTATCTGTCTTTGCGAGCTAAAACATCATCAACATGTATGTATTAATTATTCATTCTAGTTAAAAAAACCCGGACAAGTATGAGTAGGACTCGCGCTCCGAGGGTTCCGATGGACGGAACCCACAGAGCACGAGTCCAAACAAAAAAATATATAAAGAGTATAAATTGAAATATTGAAAGACTTAAGTTAAGTTTTAACTTTGTAGTGCATAATGAGGTGCTTCCATACATACCAACTACAAAATGAAAGTTTGTAATCGCAATTTTTTTTTTTTTTAATTTGATAATAACTTCAAATTAACAACTTTTAGATTTTTTCCTTTACATGTGCTACGAGACCGTGTTTCTGGCAAATTTCATGATTCTAGGTCAACGGGAAATACCCTATAGATTTAGAATCCCCTGTGAAATTGCAAAATATGCGACATAAACGGTCATATCTTTTGATAGCATTAAATTACAAATTTGATTTTTTTACAGCTAAAAGAAACCGTAGTTTCAAGTATTTGATATAAATTTCAACTTGATACCTTTACGCGTCCTTGAGGAAAGGGGTCTTGACAGACGGACAGACGGACAACAAAGTGATCCTATAAGGGTTCCGTTTTTTCCTTTTGAGGTACGGAACCCTAAAAATGCTTACTTTTTACCACCACTGCGCTTGATGTTACGCGATGATGCGGTCTACGATAGAGCAAGCTTGCCTAGAAGAAACTTATTGTGGTAATTTAAAGACAACCAGACAAGTTTGTATGCTAGGCAACGCTTTAATGACATTTAAAAGTTACACTAACATATTAAACCATATTTACGTGAATATCAAGGCAATGTTTCAGAAAAGCACGCCTTGGCTGCAACTGAGCACTTGTGAACTTTTAGTATGCTGGCCTTGGCTACGCTTCGGTTCACACTTTCATGTTCGTTCATAATTGATTCTATTGCATGACTTTGCAGTAAATGTACTATTAAACGATCATTTTAAACCGTCAAAAGATACAATCTCATTAAAAAACTGTCCAAAGACTACGTCCTTCCTTAAAAACAGAAATCTCAAAGAAATTCTAATTAAACACGACACTTCTGAATGCTCTTATATTGGCATTAACGTTTAATTTTCAACCTTATGTCAAAATAAATAAGGAGATACAGAAAGTGGAATTTGGAGAAGAGACACTGCATCGTAGAGTTCGAACAAAAGGCATGGAAAATCCAAAGGAGCTTCTTACAAAGTTGAGGCGATTACTGAGTTACGCGTCAAGGAGGGGGGATTTTCGGTTTCATTTCAGATATAATTATTGTAGAGCTTGGAATATAACGGTTCTATATTGGTTTTTAAAGTACCGTACCTCAAAAGGAAAATAGGAACTCTTATATCACACACTTCGTTGTCCGTCTGTCTGTCTATCATGACCCTTTTTCTCAGGAACACGTGGAGGTATCAAGTGGAAATTAATATCAAATACTTAATTTGCAATTCATTGAAGCTATAAAAAAACATATTTATAAGTCAACACGATCAAAAGATACGGTCGTGTATACCGCTTTTTTTGACACTCGCAAGGGAATCAAAACCTATAGGGTACTTTCTGTTGACCTAGAATAAATAAATAAATATTCGGGACATTTTTGCCAACATGGTCATCTGACCCCAAACTAAGCAAAGTTTGTGATATGGCTGCCAGAGACTGATATACATACATATATAGTTTTTAAATACATACTTAAATAGATAGTAACACCCAGATATAGAACAAACACAAATATTCATCACATAAATGTTTGTCCTAGGTGGGAATCGAACCCACGCCCTCAGGCTCAGAAGGTAGGTTCACTACCAACTAGACCAACGGGCTATATTCTAATCATGAAGTTAGCCAAGAAACAAGGTCTCACAGAACATATAAAGAGAAATTCGAAAGTTGGTAATTTGAAGAAGAAGAAGAACAAGTTTTGATCACATTAAACATGTTTTCCTGCTTGCTAACTACAAAGTTATGTTTTCCTCTATATTTCACCTTTTTTAACCTATTTAGTCGAGAGTCGATTCCCGGGATGGATGAACTATCTACGTATTATATATATTTAATAAATTTGTACGGAACCCTCAGGGTGCGAATCCAACTTACACTTGTCCTGCGTTTTTCATGTTCGTGGCTCCGTGGGATCCCGTAATAAGCAAGTGTTCATACTGAGGTTTAGGAAGATCGATGGAGTCAGATATGTATCGTAGTGACAACCCTGCGTTTTGCAACAGCAAGTGAGGGTAAGAAAAAAAAAACCGGACAAGTACGAGTAGGACTCGTGCTCTGAGGGTTCCGTTAGATGGAATCCCCAGAGCGCTAGACCAAAAAAAAACTAACTGAAGTTAAAATATTGAAAGACAAACTTAAGTTTGTAGTTGACAATAAGGTTCTTCGATACATTCCAACTATAAAATGTAAGTTTGTAATAGCAAAATAATTATTTTTAAATGATATAACTTCAAATTTATAACTTCCAGATTTATTCCTATATATGTGCTATGAGATTTTGCCTCTTGCCAAATTTCATAATTCTAGGTCAACGGGAAGTACCCTATAGGTTTTGATTCCCCTGTGAAATCGCAAAATATGTGACATAAACGGTCATATCTTTTGATATCATTAAATTACAAATTTGATTTTTTACTGCTAAAAGAAATCGTAGTTTCAAGTAAGTATTTGATATAAATTTCAACTTGATACCTTTACGCGATCCCTTACGCGACCCTTTTTCTCAAGAACGCGTAAAGGTATCAAGTTGAAATTTATATTAAATACTTGGGGCTACGGTTTCTTGCGGCTGTGAAAAAATAAAAGTTGTAAGTCAACGCAATCAAAAGATATGAACGTTTATGTCGTATATTTTGCGATTTCACAGGGGAACCAAAACCTATAGGGTACTTTCCGTTGAGCTAGAATCATGAAATTTGGCGAAAAGCAAGGTCTCATTGCACATATATAGGAATAAATCCGAAAGTCACAAATTTGAAGTTATATAATTTAAAAATTATTATTTTGCTATTACAAATTTACATTTTGTAGTTGGAATGTATTAAAGAATCTTTTTTTTTTTTATCTAGGTAAGTGCCTTTAATGACTAAACAAAATACAAGCTAAAACTAACACTACAAATACAGTTAGACTGCCCATAGACCGTTGAAGGTCTAAAGACAATCCAAATGCTCAAGCCCACTACCAGTTGGCAGCGTACCCAACATTAAAGAACCTTATTGTCAAAGTTGACTTTGTCTTTCAATATTTCATCTTCAGTTAGTTTTTTTTTTGGACTCGCGCTCTGAGACTTCCGTCCAAGTCGTCCAACGGAACCCTCAGAGAACGAGTCCTACTCGTACTTGTCCGGTTTTTTGTACGCAGATTTGTCCGCTTTTGGCCACCAACTCACCTGTGATAACCGAATGTAACAAAATTAATAGAAAAATTATATTTCTAAAGTGCTTCTGTTACGATACAAAAGCTTTGTTAATAAATGTTTCTGATAAACAAAGCGTAATTGTTTACCAACACGCGTGCCATTGTGCAAACTTCACAACTTTGTCTTTCATAGCCATGTCTACTTTCCACAAACAATAAAAAGTAATTATCCGAAAAAATAAAAGAAATACGGAACTTTATGTCACAACTAATTTACATAATCGTTGACCAAACTCTGTAACAAAAATCATTACGTAAATATTTCGCAAGTTACCTTATTACTCCGTATGAAACAAAAGGTATTACTATGGCATTACTTAATAATTTTCATGAAAAAAATTCAGGCAAAAAGTTAACCGTTTCTCATAAAAGCTTTGTTTTCGCGAAATGTTAGCAGGTGAAAAATATATGTTGGATAACTTGGATAACTGGAACTTTTATGTAAGGAGCTTTGTTGGCTTCTTGTTTTTTGTTTACAAAAAAAAACTTAAAGGTTATGCATAATATTTTGTAGTTATAAATGAGAAAGTATCTTTGTTGGTTTGTTTGTTCTTTCACGCAGCAACACAGAAACGGGTTGATGTGATTGCTTACATATATGTAGTTGTAGGTCTGCAAAGTGATATAGGATACTTTTTATCCCGGAAAAAATTACGGTTTCTGAGGGAATGTCCACGTGGGTGAAATCGCGGGGCACAGCTAGTACCGAACAAATAGGAAAGCAAGCCGTCAGTGGCCTTGAAGTAGCCTAAAAACTCTGATACTAGATCACAGAAATGTATACGAAAAGTGAGCAGTCAGAAACTAGACTTTTTGCTCTTGAGTGGATATGTACCTGACTTCAAAAAGGAGGAAGTTCTCAATTCGACTGTATGTTTTTTGTTAGGTGATTACTCCGCCAATTATGAGTTGATTTTGATGATTATTTTTTTGTTTGGTATATCATACTTTAGAAGTGGTTCCGTATAAATTTTATTGAAATTAATTCAGCGTATATTGAAGAAAAAAAACAGCAAAATCTTTTTTTTTTACGTAGGTGACGTTATGGTTTGTGGTTTACTTCAGCAAAAGTTTTGATGACGACTTTCAAACTCTGTTTTAACTGTATTTTTTTTCTACTTTTTCGTTTAACTTTGTACATGTAGGTATAGACTTAAGACGAAATATGCTTCAAATTTGATGATTCGTCCTCACGAATTTTCAAAAGTAGACCTTTAAAATCGATTAATTGACATTATTTATTTATGTTTAATAAATGTTCTTGGAATATTTTATTCGGATGTGTTCACCGATACACGATTAAAGAAATTTGGCTCGATAGAAAAAAATGGTAAACTTTCCTAAAAAACACCCGTTTTTAGTTTTTTACGTTCCCTTCAATGGATTGAATCAACTTCATTCGGTTCAAAAGAAGATACTTTTATCAAAAAAAATTGTGTGTTTTTCTAACAATCATTCAAATACTTTAGTGGTCGCAGTTTTTTGTAAAAGCGTAAGATTATTTGTAGAAAATAAAGAAAAAATAAATATTTGAAAGCGCGTACGCCGCATTACCGTCATACAAGTGTTCGGTTCTCTACCATATCGGCTTAAAGACGGTTTTATTTTTTCTAAAAAATTATTAAAAAAAAAAAAAAAATACTATTGTCTATTTTATTATATTTCATGGATTGGTTAAATCTTATGTTTTACAGTTTTTACTACTTTTATTACCTCATTCGACAACCATCATTGGTCGTCCACTGCGGGTAGAATTTTGACTAGATTGGCAATTTGGCACAGGACAGACGCAAATGCCCTAGCAAATGAGTATCTCTATACCCAGCAGCAGAATAAGGAAGTTTGTGGACGATACACTTTATTGAGCTACAGAATCCCAAATTTCGTTTCCAGGAAAATATTAAAAAAAGCAAGAGACACTACGAAGAGAAGTTCGTATTTTTTTTTTTTTTTTTTTTTTTTTTTTTTTTTTAATTTTATAATTGTCAATCGAGCAACGAGCCACCTGATGGTAAGTGGTCACCGCTGCCTATAGACACCTACAATACCCTACAATACCCCACCTACTCAGTGCGTTTCCTACCTTTGTTAGAACTCAGGAAATATCAAAGAACCACCAAGATCATTTTACTTACTATGCTTGCGTACATTATGTAAAATTTTGATTATTTCTGACAGCTATATTTATCCAGTCAATGCCCAAATACATGAATAAGTGTAATTACACGCGTAAACACCTGATCACTCACTGTGGTCACTTACTGTGGACCGTGATCAGCTCATTGTGTACTGAATAGCCAATTTACCCCTGCACTTCAGAGTAACGGTACTTACCGACTGACGTCTTAATAACATTTGATTATGTGGCTTTTTTTTTTTTTAATAATAGTTAGGCTTGCGCTCGGCCGTCATCTCACCTGTTGTTAAGCGATGATGCGGTCTAAGACGGAGCACTGACTTTTGACTGGAGAAAAAAATATTAAAAACTTACTTGTGAACACTCAATTGTGTCCAAATCTGTGAACTACATTTTTACAACAAATGAATGAACTAAATTTTTATGATTCCGTACCCATAGGTTGTAAACGGGACCCTATTAACTAAACCTATGCTGTCTGTCTGTTGTTCTGTCCGTCCTACCTTTTAGCGGTTGTATCTTTCGAACCGTAATAGATAGCCAGTTGAAACTTTCACAAAATATGTAATGTTAATGTGGATTAATTAAGAAATAATAATAAAGTCAAAAAGTAAAAACTAAAGGGGATCCCGATACAACAAACGTTTTTTTTAAACTTATTTTTGTATTGGCTTGGCTCTATTGTTAAAACGGTAATACGTACGTCGGTGACACATTTCTGTTCACCACCAAGTTAAGCAACGCCGGCCGCGATCGGTTCTTGGATGAGTAACCACCTGGGTGTGATGTTGTCTTATTGCACTACTTTTTGTATTTTGTGCTGATACGGAACCCTCAGTGCGCGAGCCCGGCTCACACTTGGTCAGTTTATTTTATATTTAGATGTTGTCGGTCCGTAGAATCTATCGACGCTTTATTTATCGAAATGGGCTGAGGCGTTTAGGTTTAAGGCGAAATGGTAGAGAATCGTACACTTGTATGACGGTAACGCGGCGTGCGCTTTCAAATATTATCAATATTAATTTTTTCTCTATTTTCTACAAATCATCTTACACTTTTACAAAAAACTGCGACCAATAAAGTATTTATTTATATATTTAAGTCCACCTACACTGTGTACATCAATACAATTTATCAAAACTTTAACAGAAATAAAAATATAACTACATGTCACAATAATTACAGGTGAAGACAGCATGCAATAATATTGAGCGATAAAATAAAATAATATGTAGTTAAATCAGTTAAACATAAACACGAATGAGGTATAAAACGATAATTATTATGTATTTGAATGATTAGAATTAGTATTTGAATGATTGTTAGGATAACACACTATTTTTATTATAAAAATATCTTCTATTGAATATGAAAGTTGATTCAATCCATTGAAGGGAACGTAAAAACGGGTGTTTTTTAGGAAAGTTTACGATTTTTTTTCTATCGAGCCAGTTTTCTATAATCGTGTATCGGTGAACACATCCGAATAATATATTTCCAGAACATTTATTAATCACTAGCGGTCCGCCCCAGCTTCGCACAGGTATAGATTATAGCCTATGTCACCCGGGGATAGAGTAGCTTCCCAATAGTGAAATAATTTTTCATATCGGTTCAGTAGTTTCGGAGCCTATTCAATGCAAACAAACAAACAAACAATCAAATCTTTCCTCTTTATAATATTAGTATAGATAAAGAAATTATGTCAACTAATCGATTTTAAAGGTCTACTTTTGAATATTCGTGAGGACGAATAGTCAAATTTGAAGCATATGGAACATCACACACACGCTGTCTACAATTTTAGGTTTTTTGGCTTTGCATCGTCAGATAAATACAAATACAACACCACGTTCACTGTCAATTGAATATTAATGACTTATTAAACATCTAAATTCGCACTCGGAATAAAAAAAATACCTCATCGGTCGAAAACCTATGACTTTAGGGTTTATAATCGGTTAACGAGTTGATTAACAAACGCAAATTGTCCATTTTCCCTTAGCGACTGATTTATGATGTGGTTCGACACCCATACAACAAAAACACGCATCAATAGAAACAAAAAACGCAAATGAATGCGAGCTACAATACTCGTTGTAATTGTTTAGACAAAAGATTTACTTTTCACCGATATCATCCTAACTTTGTGACTCTCGTCAATCAAAATAAAACTTTAAATAACTGTAGTCAGAGACTATATTTCTGTTGGCCGTGGAAAGGAGTTAGACCGTTATCGAATTAGTAGAGTACGGCAATATCTTTTACCATCAAAGCTTTCGCCGATGGTTCTAAAGTTAATTTTTATGACATGTTTCAACAATAGGAAGGCATTATAAAAGAAAAGACACATTCCACAGAATCCGTTTAAGAGCCCGTTTCTCTCTAAAGGCTCTTCTCTCGTTTGTTGTAACATTTTTAAGTTAAGTTAATTTATTACAAGTGTTATAAACAATTTTTTATAATCACAATAAAAATTTCTTTTTACCCGACTACGGCAAAAAGAGGGTCATGAGTTTGACACTTTATATAATATTATATGAATGTTCATGTGTCCAAAACCAAAACCGAAGCAAACCGCAAAATCAAAACCAAAACCGCCAAAACCAAAACCATCCGTCATTACTCCCAAACCACTAATCAGACTTTAACAAATTTGATGTTTCGTGATGTGTTTGAATGCTATAGTATAGGGTATACAATATCACACAAAATACAATATGACGGATTTTGTAACCTAATTTCGCACGATGGATAAAAAAAATGTGACTAGTATAGTGTTTGGTATCAGAAGAATTTGTCTAGTTATATTAATTATTTTTTAAATTTCCGTAGTCGGATTTTTGTTTTTAACCTGTATTGTATTAGTTTTTTACCCTTTTCTTATTTGGCAAAAGAAAAGGTAAAAAAATAGAAAAAAATACCCACATTTTCTTTTCCAAAACACAAAGTAAATACACAAAATATCAGTATTAAATTGGATTAAACATAACTAATGTTATTTTAAAGTTAATGTCTGTTTAATTTGCCATTCAGAGAATTTATATTTTTTAAATATCGAACGAGATAGTCTGTTGAGAGAAGCGGGCTCTTAAGACATTATCGTCTAGCTGTTGTTTTAGAGACCTTAGCAAAGGCATTGTGGCATAACTTATGACCACAGTCCTCTTTCCACGATGCAGAAACGCGTTATATCTTTTGTTCACAGACAAAGATGTTTGTGGACATTTCTTTTGATTTTTAGCAGTTTCTATTTGTTTAACTATTGAACTTCTTAGTAACAAAACGGTTGGAGTAGCTGGCAAGGTTGGCCGATTTTAAAACCTTTCTCTCAGATGAATTTCAACTTTATGTGAGCGAGTTAAAGTTTGTATCTTTCTCGTTTATAAATTGGTATCGTGCTGTTTCGGAACCGCGATAATGAGTGTTGTATAACGACTAGCAACATAATAGTGATGTCCAGACGTCTTCATTGTTTAAACAAAGAAGATAATTACTTCGTTCTGGAAAGTGTTATGGCCAGAGCTATTTAAACCGTTACAATGGTGCAAAAAATACTGCCAGCGACCGTTTGTTAAATGTGTGACGAATTAGAGACGTTCTATGACAATGCGTGGCTAGTGAGTCTGTTGCTGCCGTGAAATTGGAACTAGAGTTGCGCTGAGAGAAAAACTACGGCAGTGCCTTTTGAACTAACTTTGACGTCAAAACTGACGTATCTTTAATTATTCATCTATACTTTCTTTACTTTTACAATCGACTTCAAAAAGGAGGTTTAATTTCAACATTTTTAAATTTATGTTACTCGATATGTTCACCGGATTGTAACCGATTTTTTATATAAGTGGTAGACGCGGATGGTCACTTATGAAAATATTCCACCTATATAAGGGTGGAAAATTAGAAAACAAATCCCGTTAATAGAACTTCACGTGAAGTAGGTTCTTGCATATACAGAGCTACGCATATAGACTGTACTAAACCGAAAGAAGGTCTTTGTATTCGTCATTATGAACAACTTTTAATATGGGACAAAATCTGAAATCTTTAAAAAAAAACAGCTGTTCCATAGAAAACGGTCATTGTCACTCTACAAAATGTTTGGAACTGCTACTTTTTTCGCGATTTGATAGTTAGTCCCATAGTAAAAGTCGTTCATAATGATGAGCACAATGAGCTCCTTTCGGCTTAGTACAGTCTATACGCGTAACTCTGTATTTATAAGTATTATTTTATGTAGGTTATTGGAATTCGTCATCTTTAAATTTTGTTATTGTTTGGACATGACTTGACTTCCTGTTCTCGGATTCGGTCGGGGCAAACCTCTTTGCCGAGACAGGAGTCTGGTCTGGAGGATACTGCCTCCAGGAAAATTGGAGGTCGCAACTAGGTACCCAGCCTGGAGCAAACCGGAAGGCGTTTTGAGCACCCTCGTGATGCGATATGGTGGCGATGCCCATATCGTGGCTTAGTACTATTTTCTTCTACTCTTTTTTACTTGTCCTAATGTATTCGGGTCAGCCAGGAGGTCTCGTGGGATTTTTAGGTATATGAGACGCGGAGTTAATTTTTTGCCAACGCTACTTTTCCACCCACTAGATGGACTGGCGACATCGTGAGAGTCGCGGGCATCCAGTGTATGCAGATGGTAGGCTGTCGTTCAGTGTGGAGTTCTCAAGGGGAGGGCTTTGTTCAGCAATGGACGTCTATGGCTGATGATAATGATGATAAGACGTTACTCTGCGGAAGTTTACCTTTAAATCTGTTTTGTAAACTAATTTCTAGTGTATTTCCTCTTTAATATCGTGTCAAGTACAATAAGGGATATGGGGTAAAAAAAAATTTTTTACTTTATAGGAATTTGTCAGTCAATGTAATGTTTGTACTCATCACTATATGTTTTAAATGTTTATCAGGACTTATCACGTATTATTTAATTTAGTTAAAAATATGTACCTTTCGCTCGACGTTTCGACCATGTTACAATGGCCGTGGTCACGAGCTGACTGAAAACTGTAAAAATCTTTTACCCTCACCTGATCTTGAAAAATCGCAGGG
The DNA here is from genome assembly GCA_914767915.1 of Agriopis aurantiaria. Classification (NCBI taxonomy): domain Eukaryota; kingdom Metazoa; phylum Arthropoda; class Insecta; order Lepidoptera; family Geometridae; genus Agriopis; species Agriopis aurantiaria. Next base: position 18,538,697 of record OU611982.1, on the reverse strand, counting down.
TTGTCACTACGACACACAGCACTGACTGTATCGGTAAATGTCCTAGTACCTACACCGCGGTTTGTACACTTGCTTACTATGGGATTCCACGACGCCGCAATTTAAATCCATCTTCCCGGTTAAAATTGCGATGTTTTCTAATTTCAACCGCTTCACGAACCATTCTTGAAAAATAATGTCGTTCTGTGGAAAGGACCCGCGGATCGTGGAGATCGATCCAGTGATCGGATCACTATAGTTCATCACTATAGTTTGTAAAGCTTTCACTATGGTACCAACCCTGAAATAGCCCGAAAAAATCAGCAGTTTAAAAAAAAACACTCGAAAAATGTATAGAACGCATATTATAGGTAGGTATTATTTGTAATTCATTCAATGTTTTTTTTTACGTATAACTTGGTGCACCTCGCAGTGCCCGCTTTATATATCCGGGATAAAATAGCATAAGTTATTCCTATCAGTTAAGTTATTGCTATCTGGTTCTAAGTTTGCCTGGAAGAGATCGCTTTTAGCGATAAGGCCGCCAGTTGTTAAATTTATTAAATTTTATGTATTAAATTTTATGGTGTGAACAATAAAGAGTTAATCAATCAATCTATCTATCTGCCAGTGCAAGTCCCATCAAAATTGGTCCAGCCGTTCAGAAGTCCATAAGGAATATATATTTATATACATTGAATTTTGTATATTAGAAGATCTTTGCATTCAATACTCTAAAAAAAATTGCTTAAAAAAAACAACAAAAACCTTTATTATCATAAAACAAATTGATTTTAAACATATGTATATACAATTATACCTAAAAAAAAAACAAGTAGGTAATTAAATAGTTCTAATGTTTAGAACGGTACAGAAAGTAGGTATAGGTAGGTCCACTGTAGTAACAAAACTTCTAAAACTTTAACCACCATCCAACGCTTCAGCAGAATCAAATTTATTTGCATATTTCCAATCTATTCTCGATTTAAATAGTTGAATTACCAATCATAAGTTGTTGGACAAGCATCTCGCTAGGACCGAGATAATAAAAAGATTTGATAAACCGTCATCTGCGATTTAAATCTGCGATGGAAGGGGCCAGTACAAAAATATCGAAACAGCAGTGCAAGTACCGTTATTTATCGTTCGTCAAATTTGACAGTTGAGATCGTCAACTGCGATAAAATGCCATTTGATTAGTACCTACTCAGTATAAATTAATAAATATTCGGGACATTTTTTTTTCACACACGGCCATCTTACCCCAAACTAAGCAAAGCTTGTGATAATGCTGCCAGAGACTGATATACATACATATATATGTTTTAAACGTTTATCGGGACTTATCACGTATTATTTAATTTAGGTAATAATATGTACCTTTACATATGTACTTTTAATATGTACCTTTATATACATACATATATAGTTTTAAATACATACTTAAATAGATATTAACAACCAGATATAGAACAAACACAAATTTTCATCACACAAATGTTTGTCCTACATGGGAATCGAAGCCACGTCCCCAAGCTCCGAAGGCAGGCTCACTACCTGGACCAACGGGCTATCAAGTATGATCGATTCTATGGCATTATATCGAATTTGACGACGATATAGAACGGTACTTGCTTTAACCGATCTGCAGATCGGTTAATTTGACATGGTTGTGAAAAGTCCTTCAAGCATTATCAATTTGCCATCTTTTTCAGTTGGCACAAGCTATTCGAATGTTCTCGAGATGGTTTCGTGATGTTGATATGAGGTTCTCGAATGGAGACCACGGACCAGTAAGCGCAGCGTAGGATGTCCACCCACAAGATGGACAGAGGACCTAAAAGAGACCGCAGGGCACCTTTACAGTTCCATCCATAACTATGAAATCTGTATATATTAAGATATCGTAGACATTAAGTAAAAAGGTATTCGAAAGAATTTAAAAAAAAATGAGAGTAAAGCGCTTTCTTTTTATGTTCTCTTCTCTTTTTCTTTTTCAATTTGGTGAAAATTTGATAATCGAGAATCATACTTTTCGTATCATTTTTATAAGTACGGAACCCTATGAAGTAAAAAACAATCAATTAGGTGAACTGTCATCTGCAGATACAGGCAGAATAGAGGAGAGTTGGGCTATGGATTCGGGTGATATAATACAGTTTTGTACTCGTTTTACAGTGTTTTTTATCATCATCATCATCATCATCATCAGCCGGAAGACGTCCACTGCTGAACATAGGCCTCCCCTTTAACCTCCACACTGAACGACAGCCTGCCTTTTGCATCCACCGGATGCCCGCGACTCTCACAATGTCGTCGGTCCATCTAGTGGGAGGCCTCCCTACGCTGCGTCTTCCGGTTCGTGGTCTCCACTCCAGAACCTTTCTTCCCCATCGGTTATCGGTTCTTCGAGCGATGTGGCCTGCCCATTGCCACTTCAACTTGCAAATTTTAACAGCTATGTCGGTGACTCTGGTTCTTTGGCGAATATACACGTTTCGGATCTTATCGCGCAAAGAAACTCCGAGCATAGCTCTCTCCATTGCCCGCTGTGTGACTCTGAGCTTTTCCAAAAGGACCACGTCTCAGTACCATACCGTGTTTTTTATACAGAGATTGTTTTACCACCAATTCACTTGATAGTAAGCGACCGTCACCTATCAAAAAACAAAAAAAAAAAAAAACACACAGACGTTAAACTTTTTTAGAAATTTTTATACTGAAATGGGGTTTTGTCATAAAATAACTACTATGCCTTCCCGTAAAGCTAACGTACACAATCACACAAACACTTAACTAACGACCACACTAACATTAACACTAAAATTAACATTAACTAACCACACGGGCTTATAATCTATGAATAAATGGTACATTTGCATCAGCATCCTGGCTTCTCTGGAACCAGGTGAAGCCAAGATACTGTTGCAATAACCTATATTATTGCCATAGGGCGACAATGCTCGCTGCTACTTCGTACTCCTGTTTTTGCGTTAGGGGTTAAAAACACATTTTAAAGTGCTTCTTGTTTGTTATTTGTCATAGGGCTTGGTAGTCAGCTTGCTGACACGACAAGCAAACCAGCTTCTTGTTTACTCATTTCATCAAGCCTATTGCGTCTTATCTATAACATCTCCGTATCACAAAAATAATTGTCCAATTCCCAAAAAAGCTCCTTACGAATCCATAAAACGATCAAAAGAACCAATCCCAAGATCCCTAATAGAAGCGATCATATATTGACACCCCACGGTAATCTCTCTGCCTCTAATTGCACAAAAACCTCCCCATCCTGTCATACAAACAAACATACACACAAAAGACAGATTAGGGAAGAACCAGATTCGTGCTTAAGATAAAAATGTGTATTTTCGCTAAGTACAACATCGGCTTTAGATCGGAGAGATAGAGGACAGCTGTGTGTGGCGGTCCTAATATGACGTCATATGATTGACCTTTTGTGTTCTTTGTGGTTTCTTTAACTGCCTATGTAGCGATATTCAGGGCTACATGGGACGGTAGCTCTTTGGAAGGAGGAGGAGGATTATGAATTTATTATGATTGTGAACGACTTTTAGGCAATGGAGAGTACTATGCTCGGAGTTTCTTTGCGCGATAAAATCCGGTACGAGGATATACGGCCAAGAACCACAGTCACCGACATAGCTGCTCAAATTTGCAAGTTGAAGTGGCAATGGCCAGGCCACATCGCTCGAAGAACCGATAACTGAGGAGGAAGAAAGGTTCTTGAGTCCACGAACCGGAAGACGCAGCGTAGGCAGGCCTCCTACTAGACCGACGACATCGTGAGAGTCGCGAGCATCCAGTGGATGGAGATGACAGTCGGTAATTCAGTGTCGAAATTTAAGGGGGAGGCCCATGCTCAGCAGGGGCCGTCTTCTGGCTGATGATGATGATGAAGAACTTTTAAAATAAGACAAACCAAGAAAAAAAACAGCTTTGTTAGAACGTTTTGAACCGCTAATATTTTTGGGGATCCCATGGTTCCATTGTTTTTCATAATAATGATTTTCATTCACGACCTCCTTTAGGAGTGGTATAACCGACGTGTAGTGTAACCCTGCGCTATAGTAGGTATAAATGTCTAAGTGTTTTTTTGGTTTATGAAAGCATTTTCTTTTACTGTAGTGACTACAATTATACCAGTTATAATCTTACGTTCAAAAATCTAAAAAAAGTGATGAAGAATTAACTGTTTTCGTTCAACTATCAGACGCATTCTTTCAGCGGCCGTACTTTAGTTGGTAACTAGGGTTAACAACTATACTTTAAAATAAAGTATCCTACATTATTTTTCTTCACTATTCTTTATACTTTTGAAGAAGAAACATGATCAAATAGTTATTTATGATACAAGTGCGGTAAGTTGGTTATTACAAACGAGTAGACGAATGTAAGCCCGAGACGAAGTCGAGGGCTTACCATAGTCACGAGTTTGTAATAACCAATCCGCACGTGTGCCATACAACGTTTTACAACACATTTGCGAGAAAAAAAACAAAAAATGGAAATTAAAAAAATACCGTAAAGTACACGCACGGTGCTATACAACGGAGCGTGCGGACAAATTCATTACAGCACGCTCCGTTGTATGATCCGTAATGTTTAACTTTTGAACGATGTATACAGGCTTCGTAAGTGCACTTTTTGAGCAAATGTGTTGTAAAATACTTTACTTCTGGATTATGCATAGAATGGAATTGAATATTCTTGTTATGAGATTTCATTATGCTAGTGTGTTAAGAGCACAAGAAAATATGTTTTCAAAAATTTTAATATATACATTTGAAAATACTTTTTTGCTATTGTAAATACTTTTTTTTAGACTGGTCAGTTAGTTAATACTACTTAGTTAATAATCCGGGGCGGGCTGTTTGATAAGACTAGATTTTTTGGAATTAGAATTAAGTAGTTTGTGACGTATTAGTTTGTTTATATTAATAACATGTATTGACGAATAATAAAATAATGTATTTTTATATATTATATATTTATATAATATTATAAAGAAGTTAATACTTTATTTACTTTAAAAAAAGTTGGCAACCCTATTGGTAACATACAGACATACCTACATAAGTACATACACGTTAAACATAATACCCTCCTTTATGCTTTTCGTCATCGGGGAAAAACTGAGCTATTGCAAAATAACAGTGAAGGCAGAATTTTGCTTAAAAATGATGACCCAATTTACCAAAAACTTAATCCACGCCATAAAGCAAAAGGTGCTTTCACAATACATTTTATAAACGTTTTGTGAACACAATATGATGCAAACGCATTTTATAATTGAGCACACAAAGCATCCAATAGGATTAAATCTTCGCTGGTACACTTCACCTAATTGGTAACAAAAGGCCGCCATTTTGAAACGGATTTAGTGTTCTAAGTTCAAAATTCGAATGCAGAATGTACAACTGCACACAAAAGTGTCATAAAATATAAGCAATTTTAATAAATCGGCCTGTAATTCACTCAGGTGTTTTGATGTCAAAGTGAAAAAACCATATCGCCTCATTGCATTATTTTCCTGTTATTTTGAGTGTAAGGTGTAATAATGGTGGATTATTGTTTATTAAGGGTTCATGAACGTGCAAGTGATATAATGAGGTGAAACATGACGTTATGTTACGAAAACTCCACAGAAGCCTCTATTTAGATCTCTACCACTTAACTAGGGCATGAAATGGACTTGACCGTTACTTAAGTTACTTGAATTTGACTGTGACTATGACTTGTTTGAAGATATTTAGTATAACATGAAAAAATCTTAATACTCTTGACACTGGCAAATGCACAAGAAGTGCGATGCCAAAATTCTCCCAAGAAGAAAAAATAAAGACTCTAAAACTTTTTATATCGATCTCCTCAATAGAATTACTTAATTGAAATTTAGATTCGAAATCGTGCATTTTTTTTAAATAATTTTACAGTACCTTTCTGCTCCACATCTCGTGGGTACAGTCGCGCACAATCGCACAACACGAATAAGCTGCTTATTGTATTTTTATAGTTATTTTGATCGCCACACACGGCATTGTGTGGATTATCCGACATGAATACAGAATGGGGCATTACGGTCGATGTACACAGCTGATGAGCGAAACAATGACGCTCGAACGTTGCCGGACTTTGCGCAGTAAGGATGTTTTGTGAGGGGGGCATTGTTTGGGGGCAAGAGGGTCTAGTTTCTAGCGTATTTTAGCTGCATTGAATGCTTTTTGCTGCTTTTTTAGCTGTATTATAGCCCTACTGTCAATGCCCTGTGGCGATTTTAGGCCGCAATAAACCTGTAAAATAGTTTAACCGTTGTCCGTTTCTGTCTCGTGTGTTTGATCTATTCCACTAATAGATACTAGTACCTAGGTTTAATCTTTTCTAAACAAAATACCTACATGCTAATACTAGACAAAATACAAGCTAACACTAACACTACAAATACAGTTAGACTGCCCATAGACCGTTGAAGTTCTAATGACAATACAAATGCTCAAGCCCACTATGTTTTTTACTAGTAGATACTAGTATAATCACACGAGACAGAAACATGCCATCTGCCGTCCGATTATGCTCAGTAAATGCTAATCGTATGACCATTCATAGACCGACTGGGTCGCTTCATGGCTAAGTTAAAAAGGGAAGAAAGTACTTTCATATGCTTTGGCAGTGGCATTTGACACCTTGGAAGGCAAACGATTTGTTTTCGTTTTCTCTGAGAATTCATCGAGATTTTCTTTATGGAGTCGCTTGACTTTTTCGATGCCCCCTCGTGCCCTTGCCTAACGACGCCCCTGCCGCTAAAATCGCCCGATGTTTGCAAATTGCCGGTGGACGCTCGTCTTTATTTGTTTTTTAATAACTTGTAAATATGACGATACATTGTTGGGTTAGTAGTAAACGTTTGTCGGTGTTTGTTAGTTTTTTTGGACTTGTCATACTGAGTGCCATGTTTTTCTAAAAGCAAAAAAAAAAAAAAATTAAAGCATGTTGATTTCATTTTATTGTATAAAGTAAACAAACTTACCCCTATAATCAGAAAATCTTTCCTACTAGTATATTTTACTAACTCGTACGAAGCGCTTTGATTCCACATTTATTGTGCGAGCTGCTAGTCTGTTGAATGTGCTACCTGAATGGGTGTTCCCCGATGGTTACAATCTGGGTGTCTTGAAATCACGAGTGAATCGGTTTCTTCTAGGCAAGCGTGCTCCAACGTAGACCGCATCATCGCTTAACATCAGGCGTGATGGTGGTCAAACGCAATACACTATTATTTAATTATTTAAAAAAAATACACGATCGCTGGCATTTTAGTACTGGAAGTCACCAAGCATCGAGTTATTGCACCACCACACAAAACAAATACTATAAATACACCAAATTTCGTTAAAATCAAACCCATAACCCTTCGTCCATAAATACAGTGCCATAAATGCCACCGTAACAATGTCAAATTAAACCGGCACAAAAACTACAAAACTGCACTGTACTGGTACAAATGGAAATTCTCTTTACACGCATTGAACTATAGACAATTACGCGAATAAATCATAGAGTTGACAAGACAACACGGTATTGCAAAGATAAAAAATAAACTATTCGGTGCAAACACTGATCAATTTCAACTTTATCCCTTCATGATAAAGGTTGAACAAATTTTGTTAGACGCATGCTAAGCTTGGTTTACAAAGCGCATTCTCCGCCCTGCAGTTTAGAAAAGACTTCAATCGGGTTTCACGCGTAAATTATGGGACAACCCTAAACAATGAGTAAAAAAGCTTCATTCGCTAATGGATTTTGTTCTCAAAAATTAATGTGGGGTACTCGACAAAACTGTAGGTACTGTGTACGCACCCAATCAGGGGCAACCCTAAAATTTAGGGTTGAAAAAAATTGAAAATAATTTGCGATATAATAAAAAATACTTAAGTACAAAAAAATATAAATGTAAGAATATATGTTTGTGTATATTTTTCTTATTTGTTCTATTATTTTATTTATTAGCGGAAGAATAAAATTATTAATGTGATTTGGGGGAAAAACAGGATAGGAGCTAATGAAATATTGCGTTAAAAATATTAAAATTATGTACTAAGGTACCCGGTTTTCGCTGAAAATATGTAAGCTATGTATTACGTTTCATTATAATATTATCCCAGCTTTAGCTCTAGATTGAACAAAGCAATTGTAACTTATATAAACAATAGACTGGCTTTCGTGAGTCAAAGTTTTCAATTTAGAAAATCTTATTCAATTGAAATAAACCCGCAAATTATCCAATCTCAATAGATTTTATTGAATTGCAACCCTGGAATTTTCTTATCTTGGGGTGACAAAACTTAGATCTCCGGCCGCCGAGGTAAGTGGCATTGTTTCTCAACCCTAGCTAACTTTTTAATTTATTAACATGTAGGGTTACCACTCGTAAAAATTACTTTTATTGTTTGTAACGACGTCTCAGCCTACGTGATAACAATATGTGTATAATAAATTCACTTTTATGAAATTGTACTGCTGTCAACCCTCCAGTTTAACTTGAACTATGTCATAAAACATTTTTGCCTAGGCCAAGGACTTGTTTAAATGGATGGTCGCATAGGAAATTCCTCACGTGTGGTACGAAAGATTCAAAAGTCAAGTGTTCATTGTTACAATAAAGTTTATGTACCACTAAAGGTTGAGACAACGGTACGATAATAATATAAACCTGTTTTTAAATTGAACTCGTGATTTACTGCACTGGGAATGCTTTTTAGTGACATCTAAATGTGGTGCTTAAACAATGTCACGGTCGTAAATTTAATTTTCAATAACAAAGGAATGCACTTATCTATTGTAGGTAGCATTTTTGATGGTGGCGAAGAAATTATAAATGTTATATCATTTTATGGGACACCAGCTGAATCAGACAAAGAATATACAAATATTAAGAGCTCAAAACTAAGACTCTGTCTACTCTGCAAATTGTCCTACTTACTAAGTAAGTAGTAACTTATCTATACACAAATGTCTGTTAAACACTTAGAATAACTACTCAGAGAAGGTAAGTTTCCAAACAACGCCTTCTCAAAACGTAAGCTACAAATTCGCTTTGTAGCTTACGTTTCGATTGGTATTTTAAACGATTTAAGCAAGAAAATTAATGGATTACCTGTGGAAACTTGGTTTCTTTGTGTAGTTATTCTAAGGTTAAACATGTTATTATCTTAGATGTTACTATGTAACAACGAAAAAGCGGTCCCTCCTATACAGATTGTCAAAACTTAACAGGAGAGGCCAAACCCAAGTAAAATACAGACAAAATTAAGAAATTTTAATTTGAATTGACAAATTATTAAAAGTAAATAGAATTAAGCGCAGTGTAGGACGTCCACCCACAAGATGGACAGACGACCTAAAAGAGACCGCAGGGAAACACTGGATGCAGGCCGCTTCCAACCGACCCGTTTGGAGATCGATGGGGGTGGCCTATGTCCAGCAGTGGACGTCCTACGGCTGAAATTATGATGATGAAATAGAATTATTTCAATCACGAGTCACAGTCAAGAGTGTAGTATGTGGTCTACAATCATACTAATGTCTTCTTACGTATTTATAAGAAACTAGCGGTCCGCCCCAGCTTCGCACGGGTATAGATTATATCCTATGTCACCCGGGGATAGTGTAGCTTCCCAACAGTGATGTTTTTTTTAATCGGTGCTGTAGTTTCGGAGCCTATTCAATGTAAACAAACAATCAAATCTTTCCTCTTTATAATATTAGTATAGATGTAAGTAGTTAATGCACCCAATAACCTTAGATCCGACAAATGTCTGATAAACCAATATTAGCTAAAGAAACTCTTTGTCTTTGTCATGACGTTTTCTAAGTTCTTTCTAAATCTAAAGAAGCTTTTTATCCTGAGAAAACTGAAAACGCTGGTTAACAGCAAGGTACAGCTTATGTATAATGTTTATTATGTGGAAGCGTGTAAATAGTACTTCGTAACCCTATATTTTTGTTGGGACCGATGGTGGCCTAGCGTAGCGGCGCTTTACATTCTGACAGCACCCGATTTGATCCTCGGTCATGCAACAATGACTTATTTAGTATTTAGATAAATTATGTGCTGTTTAGATGCCATTGTTCAAAAAAACCGTGAAGGAAAACACCGTGAGGGAACCGGTATGTCCAAGAATCTCAAAAGTTCAAAGACATGACATTCAACAACATGCAATGGGCCAGCATGGTGGATTAGGGCCCATCCTCTCTCTCTGAGAAAAGGCCAGTGTCCCAGCAGTGGGAACATGATAGCCTGATAATGATGGAATTCTAGAATTGAAGAATAGAATAGAATATCATTTATTATTATATAGTCACATTAGTAATAATTTTTACTAAAAAAAATACTACGAGTTCAATGCTTCTATTATAGACTCGTCAATTTAGTGCACAATTCAATATTTTGTAGTTAGGTGTAAGTAAGACCCATTGAGTCTCGCTCAGCAAACGAAAATTTAAAACATAATGATGGTAGATCTATACACGTAAAAGCGACGAATAAGTCGGCTCTATAAGGACCTCGTCAGACTGGTACACTTAAGCATAAGTAAAAAAACGTCATTAAAATTAATTAATTAAAAATACTAAAACTAATTCAGCTGTATAGGGGCTTTGTACTTTTTTTTTTGTAAATTAGTCGTTTATCGCCATTGATGTAAAAAACTGTCATTGTGACATCGCTAGACGTGTATCACACTACCTATACCACAGATATACACAACCAGATCGGCAATATATTTTAGTGAAAGAGACAACTTGATATGGCTCAGCACAAGTACGAAAAGGACATAAATAGATTTTGTTGTCCTTATCGGCGTGACCTGTTTTTGGTACCTCAAGTGTCAAAATCTGTAATAATCAGTGACAAACAAAACGGGTCTGAATTATATTTATTGCCTTTTTTTGGTGATTTAATGTGATAAATGCGTGTTTCCTCTGAGAAATAATTGTAAAACATATTTTACAATGGTTGGTTGTAGCATTTTGGGCTGCAAGAAGCGCAGTGAGCGAAAATACGATGATGAGCGAGAGGCACTGAGCTAGCCACGCTCATTGAAAATCTATAGGTAGTAGATCTGTGACCTATACGTTTTCTGAATAAAATAAAACAGTATTTTATAAAACTTTCTATTTACGTATCGTCAAAATCACAAACAAACACCATTTTCCCCAGTAAATCTGAATGGCAAATCTGATAACGGTATATAAATCCTGTAACCAAATTTGGAACCCTTCTGGAATAACAATCTATAAGTTTTCCGACCGAACCGAATTTTACTTTGCATTCAGACGCGGTCTGAGAGGGGGACATTATCGACACCACTCCACATCGGCCCGCTGTTGATTCTATCAAAAATCTACTTCAAGATCTGGAACTCTCTGTTTGGACATGATGTTTGATGCTAAAAGTTTATTTAACCCGACGACGGAAAGGCAAAAGAGGGCACTATTTTATGTATATACGTGTCGCAGAGGGTGAGCATTTGAACAGACTAGATGTGGCTCAGTCTATCAGACTACTGGCTGGCCCGATTCAGAGGCAGGCTGTCCGGATATGTGACCCACCTCAAGTCTCCTCTAATGCTAGAGACGGACCTATTCCACCAGTAGATAAGTACACAGCTTCTTTCTTGCATCCCTCACATGACGTAATAAGTCTTTTACAATGAAGTGAAGCTTGTGTTTTAGAGTTCCGTACCAAAAGGGTAAAAACGGGACCCTATTACAAGCCTACGCTATCTGTCTGTCTGCCTGTCCGTCCGTCAGCCCGTCCGCCGTCCCAAAAAATAAATAAATAAATAGTAAGCCAGTTGAAATTTTCACAGAATATGTAATGTACGGCAAATTAACTAAGAAATATTAAAACGGTCAAAAAATAAAAACTTTTTAACGTACTTTTGTATTAGCTCTAATCACAGACTTATATAGGTATGTGACTATAATGTAAAAACGGTAATACGTACAAGCGTCAAACTTGGCGTGATTATAGTATACACTATAAAGTATAACAACAAATAATAAATAATGGCAAAGTGCGAGTTGGTGACAAACTTCTGTTCATTACCAAGTTATAACTGCGGTAATTCCTTACTCGGATGACCTTATCACTTGAACTTCGACCTTATCATTTCACCGAATCGAAATGCCATATCTTACTAATTTTGAAGACGGTTTTTTAAATTTAAAATTATTGTATTTTGTGGTGGTACAGAACCCTAAGTCCGCGAGCCCATCTCGCACTTGGCTTGTTTATTTTAAGTTTACTCTCTCAGAATTAGAACTGGCTCAATGAAAGTTAGCTATTGAAGTTTATTAAAAACACTGTACTAGCGACCCGCCCGCCCGGCTTCGCACGGGTGTAATTTACGTACGAAGCCGGGGCGGGTCGCTAGTTATATATATATATATATAAACCTTCCGTGAAAATGTATCTAACTGATGGTGAAAACCGCATCAAAATCCGTTGCGTGGTTTAGGAGGAGTTACCGGCCATACAGACAGACAGACAGACGCGGAAAGTGACTTTAATTTATACTATGTAGAGAAGAGAAGAGAAGAGAAGAGAAGAGAAGAGAAGAGAAGAGAAGAGAAGAGAAGAGAAGAGAAGAGAAGAGAAGAGAAGAGAAGAGAAGAGAAGAGAAGAGAAGAGAAGAGAAGAGAAGAGAAGAGAAGAGAATAAGCCACATATGAGAAGAGAATAGGCTGGTAGTTAACGCGGGAACGAAGGATCCTTTCTACTATTGCTGAAAAGTAGAAAAAACTGCATGAAAGGCACAAACCCAAAATACATTAATGGAAATATCAGTAATCGGGCCTTGAGTCTACTTACAGAAAGGTCAGACCGATAATGTGAAATATATTTTTATATTGATACCTCAGGTCTCCATTATTTAGCACAAAGTTATTGGAAAATCTTTATCATTCCTGATACTTTCCAATGAAACTGTACTCTCTTATAATTTTCCAAATAAATAAGTTGATAGTATAGGGGTGTGTCTAGATTTTAAATATTATCTTTTACATCTAGGTTTACCAACAAACTGCAATAAATATATTTTGATATTGATTTTGGTGTTACTTGAAAACGTAAATTTATGTGCTAACTTCAATATGGTTGGTCTCGTTTTTACGCATGACAATTTCCGTCAGTAAAAAGTTGAAAAAACACTTTTAAGGTCGTACAAGTGTGATCTTCAACTTTGAGGTTTTTTGGGTCAACGTGAAAAAAACATATCACCTCATAGTATTCTTTTGGTAAACTTGTGTTTTTTATTATATTATTTAATTGGTCGTGGACGTGCTCGAGTATGGGGATATCACTTTCCATACTCGAGGTGAAACAGGAGTATTTTCGTGATATTCCAATAAATGTATTAAGTTATTCCTATAATTATGTTAAGTTTGACGCTTGTAAGTATTACCGTTTTTACATTAGAGCTAATACAAAAATACGTAAAAAGATAGGTTTGTTGTATGGGGAGCCCCCTTTCGTTTTAACTTTTAGAATATTTATTATTTGTTAGTCAATCCGCCGTAACATTACATATACTGTGAAAATTTCAACTGGCTATCTATTACGGTTCGAAAGATACAGCCGTTAATATGTATTCTTAGACTTAATTTCAAAATCTTTTTTATTTTTATAGGTTTAGAAATAGTCGGATACTAAACATTATTTCGATGATCATGTTGATACAGGTGCGATTTCCAACTTTTTCTATGGATTTTCCTTTTAATCTATTGTTAAACAAATCCAAGTAGACGCGCTGTAATATAACTTTGTCACCCTTATTGCTGGATTTTCCCCCGAGACTTCCCACATTTTCGATTCGAACCGGCCGTTTTCAATTGTACGAAAACCTTCTATAATAAAATAGGCATAATATCTGACCGCCGTATTTAGATCTCTTGGAATACATAAGAAGGTAAGCTTTGCGGGTCTCATTAGAGTGGTCGCCGTTCGACAGTTCAGTTGCTTGGTAGTCGATATTTTATTCTTGCTTGTTAAATCTCATTGAGGTTTTCACTCGATTGTAGGAGAGGTTATTTTATTTGAATGTTGTGGGTACATTTTGTTAATCCGGGAATATTTTCTGACATTTATTACAATAGTGTTGTTACGTTCTGTGGCAGTACCTAGTTGAAGTGGTTTCCTAGTTAAATTTGTTTTTTATTACATCAAGAATTTCATAGTTGAATTTAAGAATATTCTAAATAAATACAGAAACAGTGTTATATTCTCGGGCTGATAAACCACTAGCAAGATGAAATTAAAGGAAATAGTAGAGAAGGCGTTATATCTAATCACGGTTCATGGGACGTATATTTTCAACAAACGACGCAAAACAAAGAGGCCTAACATGACATGTATGTATGTTCCCAAATACAACCTAAATACCAAAGGTGTCAATAGATTCCTCTAAGTCTAGGGATGGTCATAGGATAGGTAACGTCATTATATATACAAGTTGGTATTGATGGAATGTAAAGTAGGGATGGAAAAATAATTTGAATGCACCCGCCCCCATGACACGTGAATATATTGAATAGAACTTGTAAAAATGAAAGTTAGGTTTGGTACATCGTTGTTCATACCGTTTACGAAATATGAGCTGCAAACAATACCTAAGATTAAGATCGAAGAACTTTGATTCCACTTATTGTGCGAACGATAGTCTGTGGAGTACGTTGTCTGAATAGGTCTTCCCCGATAGTAACAATCCGGGTGTCTTCAAATCGTGAATGAATCGGGTTCTTCTAGGCAAGCGTGCTCCATCGTAGACTGCATCATCGCCGAAGTGGACGTCAAAAGCAAGACTAGTAAAAAAAAAAGATTTTCTTGTATGTTTAGTTTATTGATTATGATGGTTTTGGTTCTAGTAAGTGTAAGAAAATTATGAAGGGAAACATTAGGTATATAATAATACATATACATACTACATAATATTAAGAAGAATTTAAACCAAAGCTCGCTACCAATCACTTCTTATAAATGCAATACAGTAAATAATACAACGATATAGTTTACAATATCCTAAATCCTACTCGTATAATATATTATTTTCTAAGCTCATTCAACATGCGATTTTACAGAATTAGTGATATTGCACAATGAATTCAATTGGTCAGTGATACATGCACCTTGGAACTGCGCGCGCGCTTCTATTGTCACGCTAATCTCTGAAAATATATCGTTTGGGGGACGAAAAGAACACCTGCCAGGGCCTGTATATTAAATGGCACGTTTGATGTAAACGTTTCTTTGATCTTACGAATATCTTACAATAGTGCCTATATTTATAGAATGTTATAGATACATATTTCGATTTACTTTTGAATGATTCTTCATAAGTATAGGTTCATAAAATATTGTATTATGTCAATGAATGAATAGATCAGCATATAAGTAGGTGTAGTATACTACATAATACTACAATTATATAAAACATGAATATTTAGTTAAACTCAGTTAAACCAGTGTACCACATTTTTGTTTATGGTTTATATCAAACAAACAAACCTAGGTGTCAAAATTGTTTCAATGACAACACTAAAAGTTTAGATCAGGTAGTATGTAATTTTTTTTCCAATTTCCAGCCACATTCTTGTAACGAATTACGCAGGATTTACTGTGTATAGGTAACCTACCTACTTAATAAAAGCTTTTAATTTTTTTTTTTTAAATTTTTTCAGAAATATCAAACTAGGAATAAAGCCCAGACGTACTCCACTTTTTGCAGCGGTTACCAAATGCCACTGTAGACCAAAAGGTAACAATGAAATTCTTTATTCATATCTACCATTATTCGAGTTTCTCGCTAAATTCTCTTCGAAACGCCCGCAGTGTCGTCAAACGTGTGAAATTACTCAACAATATACCAATAATGATCCTGTGCACGCGAAAAAATAAAAATAAATACACCCAACTTTGCGGAACACTATCCTTTCATTTGTTGCTTTGGAGATTTCAACCCTCAGCCATGGAGTTAAAGTTTATATTGTCTCTGCACTAAGTAATTTTTTTGATTCTTGAGTAAGTAACCATGTGGTTGATTAAATCATTCAAACTTCTGTATGGCAATGGCATAGAGTTGAAAATAGCACTGCGTTGCTTCTGCAATTCAAAATGATTTGTTACACCTTTCCTTGTCATTACGAATTTCGATCCATGGGGGGCTTTGGACATTGTTTTCACAATTTTTAGGATACGCTTCATTGTATTTGACAAAACTAAATGTACAGATTATTGTGAATTGTACAAAAGGTTGACTTCTGCTTAGTTCCAGTACTATGTTTTGTGGTGAAAGTTTTTTGGATGCGGGTGTCCCTGTGGGGACCAATTTGAGCCACAAATGTTTCCTTGTTTATATTGTCTCTTTTAGTATTTGTGCCTTTTGTGGCTAAATTATCTTTACTTTGTAACATATTGTTAGCAATAGATAGAAAATAACCGCAACTAATGTTTCTTTTCAAAGACCTTTGTTTTTAACAATGCAGGTCATAAGACAATAAATAATGTTAGACAATAAGAAATTGCTGACATACATTGCTTGGTTCTGGTGATTTATAAACTGGAAATATATTTTGTACAACTTCTTCGGCAACTTATATAAACATTGGAAAATAAGTTTGTATATCCGCGCAATAGCGTCGTGCAATACGCATTACACAATTTTGCAGATACTAACTTAAATGTTAATTCCCAAGTTACGATAAGACCGTGAAGTTTTGTTTTTATATAGAGAAAAAACTTACGAAATGATAAATAATATATGAACAAATTGCAAAATTCAAATGAAAAAGTAAATATTGTGAACCATCATGTTTGAATTAAAAGAATATTGTAGCAATAACACATACACATATAGTTAAATTATGACAGATCACTTCCGCTAAGAAATACAATGACTGAGTAAGAAATAATATATTTCAAAGTAAAGCTAAAGTATTACATCAAATTTTAATAAAGAAACATTTAAAAGATGGTTTTTGAGAAGATAACAATTTAAAACAAAAACAGATACTTACCCAATACGTACGTTCTGCACAGAATACAAATTAACGTTCTCAAATAATAGTATAGGTACTAAATACTTATAATATATTGTAGCTGATGAGTGTGGTGCGCGTGGTTTCGGCGTCGTGGAGTCTACGCGTCCACTCTGGAATGCGGTTCGATTGGTTACAGGAACAATAACAACATGAGAAAGTTATTTTATGCTCTGTTATCATATTCTATCCATATATCTATACTTCTATAATATAATATAATATAATATTATAAAGAGGAAAGATTTGATTGTTTGTTTGTTTGCATTGAACAGGCTCCGAAACTACTTAACCGATTGGAAAAATTCTTTCACTGTTGGGAAGCTACACTATCCCCGGGTGACATAGGCTATAATCTATACCCATGCAAAGCTGGGCGGAGCGATAGTTATACATATAATAGGACAAGCATTTTTTTGAAATCAAACCGCTAATGTAGACCTGAAATTAGAACCCAATATTCTTCAAAATATGTGAACAATAAGAGCGAATTTTTACAAGCTTTTATTTAAGTTATTATGTATGTTCGTACGCTCGTATGTGTGGGAGAAATCTTGCAACTGAATTTTAGACCAGTTATCCTCAACCGATTGAGCTGAAATCAGTGACAATGTATCGTAACCCTGGGCTTTTGATCAAGAACCGGAAATAGAAAATGAGAAAAGAGTTTTACATAATAATATAAGATCATTGGTTCGGATAAACAGAATTATTAGTGTTTAATATTTTCCCTAAAAAAAATCAAGTCAATTTCCAAAATATCATCTAAGTCAAAGGAGGTTGCTGTCGCTACCAAAGTGATTGCTTCAAGTAGGTATATAACGCGAGTGAAACTACGGGGTGCAGCTAGTGTCTTCAAAGTGCAACACAGCTCAACATGGAACTATGCAAAAAATGTCCTAGATATAGCATGACGACATTTTACCTAACAATTTTACATACCGTCGTCTCTTATCATCAGATAAGAGCCTTATTCATAATTTGCACTAAGAAACAAGCAAACGCAATAAAAAGCACGTTCCTGTAACAGTGTAGGCAGCTAATCGTAAAACTAACAATAAACTGTTTATTTTAATGATGCATAATCGCGTTCCGAGGCACTTTTGTCTCATGATGTGGAAAGTCTAGTTTGGCGTCTCATAATAATGAATAGAAAAGTATTGCTTAATGTTACCATAAACCTGTGAAAATCCAGTTTTACGATCAAAACCAATATTGATTGCTATTTCTTTAAATATATATTTTTTTTAATTATTTAATAATTGATGAATTTTACATACCTACATAATCAATACTATTACTCCACTTATAGTGGTTACATCCAGAAATGTAACAAAAAATTTGAAGTAATAAAAAAAAATTGCCAAATCAGAACAATATTAGGTAGTTTTTAGTCATTTTCAATAGATATCAAAATATGTACAAACTAAAACTTCTACGTAGAAATAAAATAATCTAAATGAAACACTTATTAAGTACGTACAATCGACTGGACTAGAGGTATCAGCTTCTGGAACTTTTAGCCAATCAAGAAGAGGTACCAATCAAAATTCAAACACAAGCGAACAATGGCACGCTAGTGTGCGTGGCGACAATGCGTCTAGCCCTGCCCATGGAATGCGGTCCGGGTCGCGAGTGCCAGCCTCACCTGCGACGTAGATTACATAACAGTGTCCAAGGATGCCTCACCTATGACACAGAATATTGTAAAGCAGTGAGTAAACCTCTCATACGCCACACTCTGATATTTTAACGATATCAGGGTTGGTCCCATACTAAAATGTGTTAATAATACTTATAATGGTGATATCCTTGAATATATTATGTATATACATTTCTTTGAATGGTAAATCCTACTTAACGAATTAACCGATCGATCTGATCAGTAGCATGGATAAACACATTAGTAAGTAATAACACGAACGATATTGGCGATGGTGGCTAAGCGGTGGCATGTACGCTTTACAATCTGACGGCACCCGGCTCGATCCTCAGCCAGGCAATGACTTATTTGTTATTTAAATGAATAGCGGGCTGTTTCGGTGCGCGCCAAAAAAAAAGCGGTGAAGGACAAAGATTGTGAGAAAACCGGTATGTCCAAGAATCTTAAAAGTTCAAAGTCATAGACATTCGCCAACATGCACTGGGCCAGCATGGTGGATTAGGGCCCGTCCTTTCTAAGAAAAGGCCTAAGTCCCAGCAGTGGGAACATGATAGGCTGAAATGATGATGATGGACGATATAAATGAATCCTTGGTAATAGTGAATTTTATTTGCATGAAACATGAAAAGATACCTCAATCGATTTCAGGTCCTTAATTTGACTATAACAGTACCCTGATCCATTTACTTACATATTACTTCGTTAGACTTGGCCAATGGAACTTTTTTCGACCGTACCGGTGGTGAGCACAAGTCATACAAAACTCACCAGTCTCAACTCAGTCGCACTCTAACTTCGTTCATGAGTGGTCGTTGTACTTGAAAACGATATGCCGAAGTTAGTAGAGAACAATGCCACGTAAAGCCTTATGAGCCTGAGGGCGTGAGTTCGATTCCCACGTAGGACAAACATTTGTGTGATGAACATTTGTGTTTGTTCTATATTTGGTGTTTAATATCTATTTAAGTATGTAATTAAAAACTATATATGTATGTATATCAGTATCTGGCAGCCATATTAGCTTTGCTTAGTTTGGGGTCAGATGACCGTCTGTGCAAAAATGTCCCAAATATTTATTATTTATTTAATTAGTAGAGATTTTGACAGATGGTGGAAACCCAAATACTAGACATTTAGCTGGGACGCATTATGTGGATGAGCATATCTTCACTTGTAGGATCTTTGAACTAATCCCTATATCTTATCATTAACCTTCACTTTCACTACAATAGTACCATTCATTTTCATAAACTCTTACTATAATTTAGACGTAAGATTATCTCAAATAGGAGCCTAGTTAAATTATAACGCATTACTGTTTATGTTAGAGAAGTATTTTTTGGAATAATGTTCTTTGTGGCAGTTCTATCAATGGTTTTTCACGTGGAATTATCCTATGTTACGTCTTTGATCTGGGCATTAAACAACGAATAATATTTGTATAGCTTACACTTTTAGGGTTCAGTGGAGAAGAAAATTGGAAACAGCGATGTTAATACAATCTGTCTACGTAGAAGTTTGTTTGATTGTTGGTCGTTTTAGCTGAAAGGCTTCTCTATATAGAATTTATTTTAGACTCATTGGGTACTTACATGTTCTAGATTAAGATCTCAAATCGGCAAACATAGCTTAAGACGCCCTGATACTTGTTGGAGTAACAATATATGTAAGGCAGGCTGGCAGGCCTGGCAGTGACTGGAAGAAAAAAGCCGAAGAGGGGGGCTTAGTGGTGTGCCTTGGGGAAGGCCTACGTCCAGCAGTGGACTAGTACGAGTACACTGCTGGACATAGAGCTGGAGATGATAATCTTAGATAATATAAGCTTATTATCCAATATCTATTTTGTTGCGTGCATGGTTTGTAAAACTGAACACCAAAGTACATTAACGAGTTGTGTTGGAACAACTTTCTCCTCACAGTGATATTTTTGGCTCATTATAATTTGCGAACAGAGCGTTGGTGGCCGAGCGGAAGCATGTGCGCTTTACAATCTGACGGCATTTGGTTCTGTCTTTGGCCTGGCAACAATATCTTATTTGGTACTGAAATAAATTATGTGCAGTTTCGATGCCATCGCTTTGGTGAAGGAAAACACCGTGAGGAAACCGGTATGTCCAAGAAAATCAAAAGTTCAAAGACATGACATTCACCAACATGTACTGGGCCTGCATAGTGGATGGACCCATCTTAAGGTCCTAGGATGGGCGCAGTGGGAACATGATAGGCTGAAATAGATGATGATGACACCTGAACAAAAAAAGTAACTGACCTCACTTACATAAGGTGACTTATAATCAATGATATGTCACATGAGTAGAACAATATGTTAGTAGCCCCACTTTCCATGATGGCCAATTTTTTATTTTTTTTTAATAGTAGTTAGGCTTGCGCTTGGCCACCATCTCGCCTGATGTTAAGCGAAGATGCGGTCTACGATGGAGCTCGCTTGCCTAGAAGAAACCAATTCACTCTCGACTTGTATTTATGACTTCACCCATCCACAGTGACCGTCTCTGAACATACAGAAATCTATCGACACATCATTTATCAAAATTACTTACACGTTTCGGAAATAGGTTTTCTTTTAGCTTTGTGTCATCGGGTATTTAAAACAACGATGTGTAGGATTTTTATGATGATTAAATCTTTAAATTGTATCTTTATCTTTAGGAAGTTATGCTGTAGAATAGATTGCCTGAATAGTAACAGTTGTTCCCCGATAGTTGCGAGTGGGTCGGTTTCTTTTACACAAGCGTGTTCCATCGTAGACATTATCATGCTATCTTTCAAAAAAAGGTTTGCAACTAGGTACTCAATTGGTGGATGTGTATAAGGAAAAATTGTTTGTGGCATAAGTTACTGATGCGGAACCTTCTTAAAGTGCTGCGTACTCGCACTTGACCGCTGCGCTTTGAATTATAATAAAAACTTCAAGCTTACTTCTTTCCAACAGAATGGGCTATGATCACCAGCCCACTCATTCTAAAGACTCAAATAATAACATTATTATGAGAACCTACTTCTACCACATAACATACAAACTGAAAAACTAAATCGCACACAAAAATGAACCTTACGAGCTCAATCTTAGGATTTATTGGCTTGATATGAATGTTGTTCGTAATGTTGTTTATTAGAGTACATTTTTAGGCGTCTTTGTCGTTCGATCGCGGGTCCAAAGTGCCACAAAGCGTACTATAGCGTATTCAGCCTTTTTTGGTAACAGCTCACCTTATAAACCTCCGTTGAAAATAAAAAGAAAAGTTTCGAATTTGGAACGGTTTGAGCGGTGAGTCGGTTACATTTATTGATTCGGTATTCAAATAACAAACGGAAATGGATGAATTTAGTCAGATTCTTATGAGACTAATGTATAATCATCTTATATGGTTGACAAACAATAAAAAAAAAAAAAAAAAATTTACCATACAATTCTTGGTCCTTGGCGTACTTACGAATTTTAATTTTATAATTACATTGGTTTTAAAGCATTGATATTATAAATAGAGTAAGGATAGGGCGAATGATCTTTTTCATTGGTACCAACTCAGTGGTGCAAACATGACTATACTGCGCACCAGTTGGAAGTGGTTTTAAAAGGTTAAATGAGTTCTTGCCTCAGATCAGACAAATAAGGGAGATATGGTAACAATACAATACAACTTTATTACACACCGAAAATACAAATGAAACTTAAAGTAACATAAAAACAAATAAACGGCAGTATAATGGGCGGCCTTATCGCCTAAAGCGATTTCTTCCAGGCAACCTTTGGATGGACAGGACTAAAGAAGTTGAAAAACGGTCGGTGGTGCACATAAAATATAAATAAATAATATATACATACATATATACACTAAATACGCAATGCTGAATACATGCCATAAATATTATAAATAAAATACATAATATATATACGTACCAATTAACACGAAGAAAAATAATGTGTATAGACTTGATTCTTAAAAATACGTACGGAGATATGGTAACGTGGCGTGGCAGGTTCCAGAACATCAGGCCTGAATCAGGCTTGATGCCTGTAGCCGAACTCACCCAGCAGACGATCTTGTCGCACTTTTTGTCGCTACAAGTTTCTTACAGTGCTAACACACGCGACGTAATTGGTTGACGAACCGCCGTCCAACCAACGGGAGAGAAAGAGAAAATCTCTCTTATAGCATACCGGGTACGCTGCCAACTGATACTGGCCTTGAGCATTTGGATTGTCTTTTTACCTTCAACAGTCTATGGGCAGTCTGTTTTTTTTAGCTTGTATTTTGTTTTAGTCAAATATTACTAACTTATGGTACTTTTACAAATTACTATATCTAAGGGGATAAGAAAATGTAAACACAGTAATAACATTATGCGTCTATTTTTCTTATATTTTCGTCCCTACTAGTGCCTTTTTTAGATATGTTTTGTCATCGACTAGCTTTATCTAAGACGGTAAAAGGCGCCAAAGTCATGCAAGACGCTACAATACAGAGTCACAAGACAAGCGACTGTTTCCGAATAAACCGATTGTGGTCCCGATGTAATCGGTATCACGATTCTCGTTGAGAAGCGAATCGGCACCACGATCCTAGTGAGAAGAATCACCGAAGCCATTGGACGCAAAATATTTACAAGAACATTATAAAGGTGCAAGTGTGACTGTTCTATTAAGGCGGTGTATTTGATGTCGGTTAAGGAGTGTTTTTAATAAATACGACTTTTATTGATCATCATTCATCATTTCAACCTATCACGTTCCCACTAGACGCAGGGTTTTTCTCTGAGAAAGGACGGTCCGAATTCACCATGCTAGCCCAGTACATGTTGGTGAATGTCATATTTCTTGGTATTGGGGCAGGTGCCTTTATTAATCAAACAAAATACAAGCTAACACTAACACTAAACATACAGTTAGACTGCCCATAGACCGTTGAAGGTATAAAGACAATCCAAATGCTCAAGCATACTACCAGTTGGCAGCGTACCCAGCATGCTGGCGGCATTACCACGCTGAATGGCAATGCTATGATTCCGAATCCGGATCCAAGTCCAAATTAATGCCGTAACGGATTGAAAACACGTACGAAGTCATAGGAGCTATTAAAAATATAAAAGTCTATGATTGAGACAAATTTATAAAGCCAGTTACGTTAAGAAATGGCACGAGATTCTGGTCGACTTCGTACGTATTGTAAAAACGAGTTCATATCATCAGCAACTTCCTACCTTGGCTTAATCAGATAACATGTCGCATCATTCGAACCGCACCTTAAGTCCGATATCGTTGATAAGCGCAACGTTTAAGATTCACTTATTGTTCCCGATCGGAGCTTTTAAGATGATCCGCGATAAGCAACACTGATGTTGACAAAAGAGCTCGCTGCCCCGAGCTTTGTCATAATTGGAGATCCGTGGGTCGGTCCATTGGATAGAAAACCTGAATAAATGGATTGATGATAGAGTAAACGGATCAGATTAGCGAAAAAGGCAGGCAGGTCAGTGCAAAGCTTGAAGTCGCATGCGCGCATTCACACTGAAAAAAACCGCTGAATGCGGTTTGAACTGTAGTCGGAGCTGGTTTATCATTATGTAATATTCTGTTATTATTTTTTAAAGTGGATTAGATTAGATTTGAATTTTCAGAGAAAGTAGAATATGATGTATATGATAAGTTGACATTGAAATTATGATTAAATATAAAAGACTAGATAAAAATGTGACTAAGACCTAATAAATAATTATATTGAGATTAAAATTGTGATAAATCTAACCGTCCTCCTCACTCCTACTGTGCTGTGCCCGACAGGAGTCCATTTGAAACTCTGTACTTAGTTAATTTTCATATTTTCACCATCTTGTTCTGTATGGAAGCAATAAATAATGTAATCTAATCTAATCTAATATTAATTGTAATTATTCAGATCTTTTAACTATTTCAGATTCAAATTTTTGTTGAGGGGCAATGGATTAGAACAACAGCAACTGCAAGCTGTACCACAGACAGACGTTCAGAAACCTTGCGAGATGAATTAGAATTCGTGGTTTCCATTTAGCTTTTTTATTGTTATTGCAGCTGTCAGAGTAAATTAATGCTTGGACCGAGTTCAGTGAGTTACTCGGGCATTCGTGTTAAAAAAAAGTGCTTACCTTCTACCTACTGAACCCCAATCACACCAATAGCGTCACCCATGCCACAAATATTCTTTGTCTTTGCCGCGATCCGATACTGTGGCGGGGTATACGTCACACCACGCGGCTGGTTTTTGACTAATCACACAAGAACTGTCTTTGATTTATACATTGTTGTCTTTGTTAAAGATGAACACTTTAACAAAACTAGCTGCAACCCGTGGTTTTACCTGTTTTTTACTCCCGACGCAAACAGAGGGGTGTTATAAGTTTAACGTGTGTATGTGAGTCTAAATATCGAGGCGAAAATTTTACACGTAGAGCAAAATAATAACACCCGCAAGTTTTTTGAGCTTATCTTATAATATAAAAAAATATTTTGGAAAGAAAAAATCCAGCACAAATACTTTACACGCTTTTTCTTTTCAATTCGCAACACCCATAAATTCACGTAAAGAATAACAAATCGATTAAATTTAACATTAAAATGACAACCCTTTACACCGTTTTTCATCGTAATCCGCAAAACAAACCGCAGACCTTGGGCTCTAATAAACGATTTCAAATTAAATATTGGAATATCGGAGCGAATCCGGGGACTCGATTATTTACGAGATGTCCGTATCGATTTTATGACGAGCAATTTTTATGGCGCACGTCGTTATTCTGGTAAATTTAGATTCTGATTCGACATTCGTCAAAAGAAATGAAAATGTTTAACCATGGATTAGTTATTTCAAGGACATGTGAAAACTTCCAGTTAACAACGGAACTAACTCTTACATTGAAGTGCCATTCGAAGCCCTGTTAAATGAAAACTCATCGTTATGGAATAATATCCTATACCTACTAAGCTACTATTAACTGTAACGGAAGAATTATAATATATCAGGTACATGAAGTTTTAGTTTTCAAAATTCCAAAAAAAGGTATTGCAGATGAACTTATTTATGCTAAACTTTAATGCGATAGATCAGTGGTTCCCAATTAGTTTTTCCTGAGTACCACTTCAAGAAAAAAAAAACTCTGTTTTTAACTATCACGGTTAGTCACTAAAGTTAGGTATATGATTATTTACGAGATATTTAAATAACGCCGCGCCGAAATAACGGGGGCTCATTCCACAACCTTACCACGGTAAATATCCCATAAATAATCACGTCATGACAGACCTCGAACTCGCGTACTCCTTGAGCTCGGTACAAGAACACCAAATGCAGTCCGGTTCAGTGCAGACTCAGTCTGTGAGGTCCAGTAAAGTATGAAACGCTGCTGACTGCAGACGGACTACACATTTTAATGGACTGCATACGTTGTGACGTCTTTCTTTCATAGAATTTATCTTAGTCAAGAAATTGCCGCGCTTACCTCTTCATGCATCTTTGCGTACTCCTAGGGGTACGCGTATCACTAATTGGGAACCACTGCAATATATGATTTCGAAAACTGGTAAATGTTTACACCAACTCGAGTGAATCAGTTTCTTCTAGGCAAGCGTGCTCCAACGTAGACCGTATCATCACTTAACATCAAACTAGGTGGCGGTCAAGTGGAAGAATATTATTATAAAAAAAAACTCCCATTGGTTTCCAATCCATGATCTGGTCCAACACAATTTTTTCTAGTATTGAAAAAATTAAATTACCTCTGACACCTACGTGGTCTGAGATTCTGAAACAAATTTGTTCCATACGTATTTTTGTGAATTCCTACCTATAATCAGCAGCGTTCCAGAATACGGTCCCATATTTACACATTCCATTTTGATGCAAAGAGACAGACAAAGGCACCGTCACGCCAGGAATGTCCGACCTCTCCGGTCATGGAACAATTAAGTTTTATTCATAATTTTGTGGGTAGTGTAAATTTTGAGGTCCCGTGTCGTTTTTGAATTGTGATAGAATATTGTGGTATGTTATTATTATTTTATCGTTGGTGATTTCATTTTTGTTTTCACGAAATGCCTATGACAAACATGCAGTGCAAGTACCGTTCTTTATCGCTCGTCAAATTCGATAAAATGCCATAGAAGCGATCATAGCGAGTATTGATCAAATGGCATTTTATCGAATTTGACGACCACAACTGTCATATTTGACGATCAATAAAGAACGGTACTTGCACTGATGTATTGTTTGCCAAAAATGTAACATAATATTTTGGCTAACTAGAAGTATTTTTTAAATAGGATTGCGTTTGACTTTTATCAGACCTGTGGGCCTAGACAAAGTTACATTCCATTAGCGATGACGCTAGTAGAAAACTCCAAAAATGTATGGGATTGACATAAGCTATCGAAATGTCACGTGGCCCATTGCTAACGAATAGAATTTTGCTAGACAATGTTAATATCATTCGATTCCATGAAACGAATCGACATCGCCGTACGATTATTTCCATAGACATGCGTAGCCAAGTGGCACTGATGTGAAACGTTTATATGCGGAGTTTTTACTCTATTATATGGCAAAATTAAAACCACAAAGAAAACACCTGAGAATTTTATTAAATAAGTGGATTGCTAAAATTTTTTATTACAGTATATTTCCTGTTAGTTTTTTTTAATAATATAAAATATTCGGGACATTATTCACACACGGTCATCTGACCCCAAACTAAGCAAAGCTTGTGTGTAAATATGGAATTGATCTACGTTTTGCCCCCAGCTCGCCTCATTGTATGTGACTGTAACACGTTGTAACACGTTGTTGACATTGTAACACGTTGATCTAGAAGAAATCTATTCACTCTACCCTTGAAGATGCCTAGATTGTTTCCTTAAAATCAAACACGATAAACTTAAGTTTTGTCTTTAGATATATGTTCTTAGGGTATTTATTACACACAGATTCAACTCTATCATGTGACATTCGTCCTTAACATAGTGATGTACATTGTGCTAAGGATGCTCTGGAGAACCCAATTTGTGTTTTTCAAATGATCAAAATAAAGAAAAAGAAATCAAACGATAGGTAAGTGTCATTAGATTTAATTCCATCACAACAATTCGTGCATAAAACGACTAACAACCGAATTCGTGTTTCACAAGTTTATTACGGCTACCGTTCAATAAAACGCTCAGGTGTTGGACGGACGGACCGACGTGATATATAGCTACCAATTAAACTCGCAGCGATCCCTAATGATGAGCTACTGGGGGTCCGCCCTGAAGACGTACGAATGTGGTAGAAAGAGCACTAGCAGGGAGGAAGGGACAATACGTAAGAAGGAGTAACGTAAGAGAAGAATAGTTAGATAGGGAAATGAGAAGTAGTGAGAAAGAGGAAATATTAAGAAGACGAGAGACTAAAAGAAAGAGAAGGATTTAAGGAGGCAAGAGAGAAGACCTAAGAGAGAGAAAGAGAGAGAGAGAGAGAGAGAGAGAGAAGAGACAGGGCAAGGAAAAATAAAAAATGGTAATGAGGAGACATAACTTGAAAAGAGGAGTACGAAAAAGTAAAAGAAGGAGAAGTGTTTATGTTTTGTTATGAAAACTGGGATAGTTTTCACTCATTTTGTTTTTAATATACGGAAATTAGGTATTCCTTAGATTAAATTGGATACTCTGACTGTACTTTTTACCGCTTTTCGCAGTTTTTTGTAGCATGAGAGACGTGAGTGATTCCGTAGATTATAAATTTTGTTGTTATTAAATAATGAAGAGGTAGGCGAAAGAGATGAGGAGAAAAGAGGATGAAGAAAGTGCAAATGGCAATTGGCTTTAGCATAGCTGCTAGAGCCATTATATCCATTTACTGAGCCATTGATTGCTTTAGACACGATAAATTCTCTACAATTGCCAGCACGCAGTATTGCACTTTTTTTTCTCAACCTGTCTCATCCTATAGGTGGGAAATAAGCTCCCCTATTTCCTTCGTCATCTTTATCTTCCGCCAAGTTGATTCAATCGTGGTGAAATACTAATTATTCAATATCATAATATTATTTACTCTGTAGAGACGGCAAAAAACATTTTAAGGTCATCTTTTCTCCAAAACAGGTAAACAAAACAACACGCCCTCCTCAATATAGGTCACATCGACACGTCATGTCAGTTCTAATAAGCGACAATGTTCATAAATCTGGCCATCGTTTAGACACGTTTATAGCACCATAAACGTTTTTAATTAAGGATTGGAATCACGATCAACGCCGCCTACGGCATATTTATTACTCCATGTTATATCCAAGACGCTACTCTACCAAATTATAAGACTTAAGTTTAGTTCTGTAAAGTCTATTTTCAAGTGAGTTTTTGTCAAGGAAAGTCGTGTTGAATTCCACCAAATTTTGAGACTTAAGTTTAGGACTATAAAGTTTGTTTTTGAGTAAGTTTCCTCAAGATGTAGTGTGTTTAAAGTTGTGCTCACGTGTCCCAATTAGCACATGAGATCTTAACATCATACTTAGAGTGTAATTACAGAGTTTTCTTCGTTTATTGTGGCTATTGTCAGGTTCTGAGTGGACGATTAAACGAGATTGTTTCGTTAGTGTTGAAATTATGCTATTCTTATAGAAATAATGAGTAAACGGAAAAACGAGTCACACGTTTGAACTACAAAATAAATAGCTGACAAATGTTTTAAAGATAAGGGCTTTCGACCGGCCAAAATCAAGGCTGCCTTCTATGAGATTAATTTAAAAGACAATAGGACATAATTATAGTGTAGACAATAATTACCCACATTCGCTTTTGTAGTGTTATGTACTCTTTATGGGCTGTCCGCTCTTTTTTACTTTTTATGCAAATACCAAGCAAAATATTTTTTTTAAATAGCAATTGAATCTTTTTTTAGATAGCTTGCGTTTCGTTTTGACTCCTAAATCTGATGATGCAGTATACGATGGAACACTATTGCCTAGAAAGAAACGATTCACTCACGATTTTGGAAGTCTCGGGCAGTGTGTTCCACACTAACTATAAAGCCCTCCGCACAATAAAGGCGGAATCAAAACGTTCGAGTGTTCACGGATTTCGGCGTATGAACAATGACGCTTTTGCTTCACCTCGCTTTTGGTAGTGTGATTGTAAACAAGAATGTTATAGTAGAATAAGGTTATAATACGCAGAATAATAAAATGTAGTCCGTTTATTAGGTCATTTCACAATACCTCATTGTCTTAAGATGAAAGTCTTCAACCAGTTCTGTTCCGTTGCCAGTGAAGACATACGGCACTGAAACGTGGTCTCTCACTATGGGCCTCATAAGCAAGCTCAAAGTCACACAACGAGCTATGAAAAGGGCTATGCTCAGGGTTTCTCTACGAGATCAAATCAGAAATGAGGAGATCGAAAGGAAAACGAAAATGAGGAACGAAAATGAGGAAAACGAAAGTTACCGACATAGTCCACCGGATAGCAAGTTGAAGTGGCAGTGGGCAGGGCACATAATATCACGCAGAACAGATGCCCGATGGGGCCGATAGGTTATCGAATGGAGACCCCGGACCGATAAGCGCAGCGTAGGACGTCCACCCCTAAGATGAACAGACGACCTAAAAGAGACCGCAGGGACACGTTGGATGCAGGCCGCTCCCAACCGGCCCTTTTGGAGATCGATCTGGGAGGCCTATGCCCAGCAGTGGACGTCCTATGGCTGAAATGATGATAATGATGAAGATGAATTTGGTCATTTCCCACTTTTCCACAAATAAGTTAGCGAGACTGTACACAGCACAAAACCCGGACCTCATTCTAAGGCCGGGAGCACACTCAATACAATGGCACGACACAATGTCTTATTACAAGATAGCATCGAGTTGCGATCGTTCATCAAGATTCCATCGCTTTCAATTAAAATTCCTCGTCGGCTTCCGGAGAGTGTGATATCAGTGTGCGCCTGACTTAAATGTCAAACTGCCATTTTTGACGCACTCTGAGTGTGGAATCTGATTGTGAAGATATCAAATCAAATCAAAGTAGTAGGCTGATTCTATAGCAATCGACATTGTTTTTATCTTCCTCACAGTGTAATTTACGCCTTTTATTATGCAAACTGCTGGTCTGTGGAATGCGCTGCCTGAATGGGTGTTCCCCGGTAGTTACAATCTGTGTGTCTTCAAATCACGAGTGAATCGGTTTCTTCTAGGCAAGCGTGCTCCACCGTTAGACCAGATCATCGCTTTACATCAGGCGAGTTGGCGGACAAAAGCAGGCCTATTCTTCATCATCATCATCATTTCAGCCATAGGACGTCCACTGCAGGACATAGGCCTCCCCCATTGATCTCCAAAAAGACCGGTTGGTACCGGCCAGCGTTTCCCTGCTGTCTCTTTTAGGTCTTTCAGGCCTATTATTCAATAAATAAGATCAAAAAAGATTATGCGAATACCATCGCTGGTTCTACATCAGAGAATAAGTGATTTTTATCCCAAACTAGCTGCGCCCCGGTTTCACTCGCGTTATATCCACGATAAAATAATTAAGTAGTCTAAATTACCCCTTATAACATCAGCTATCTGCCAGTGAAAGATGAAAACAATGCAACCTCTTTGAAGCAACCTCCTTGGCAGCGACTGCAATCTTCTTTGACTTAGATGACAATTTTTTTACCGACTTCAAAAAAGAGGAGGTTATCAATTCGACTCTATGGTTGTTTTTTTTCTCTGATGTAATATGGCAATATTGTGTAGGTATACTTCAATTCTTGTTCTTGTTATTTGAAGGGAAAATATTAAAACATAAAAAAAAACTAAAGTTATTTGATCACTTACGGTTTTTATTTTAATTTATAACTTTAGTGAAAAAAAACTGGTTATCCGATCGCTACAAAACTTCACAGGATCAATCGCTGGGTTAGTTTGTAGATTGCCTAAAATTTTCATCATTATTAGTCCAGCCCTTTCAAGCTCCATACATACATACCTACATAATCAAAGATACATACATACACACTTATGTCGCCTTTTATGTATATTCATCATCATCATTTCAGCCTATGATGTTCCCACTGCTGGAACTCAGGCCTTCTCCCAGAGTGAGGATAGGCCTTAATCCATCACGAGGTTTAGGTGTTCCACACCGGTTTCCTCACGATGTTTTCTTTCACCGTTTTTGAGCAATGGCATCGAATTTATTAAGGTATTAAATAAGGGTGCAGAACCGAGGTTCGAACCGGTTGCAGTTAGATTGTAAAGCGCACATGTTACCGCTTGGCCACCGTCGCTCCTGTATTATATATCTTAGATTCAGGGTTGGGCAGTATTTGAATTACTTGTAATTAAAATACGTTATTGAAATACAAATACGTATTTGGTATTTGTATTTTAATTACTTCCTTAAAATGTAATTTGTAATTCATATTTCAGATACCAGACGCCGAGGTATTTTGTAATTAGTATTTCAAATACTTGAGGCTTCAAAATACATTTTAACATTAAAATACATTTAACCTTCATTTAGCGATAGTGAGTGTGAGTGCGAGGCGAGATTATAATGATGGTAAAGCAGCTATTAGAGTTGGCTACACTGCACCTGTATTTATACCATATACTGTACGTTATAACTGTACGTCAAAATTGGCCAACAAAACGCAAAAAAAATACGTCAAATTGTCAATGTCAAGCTAAGATATCAAGTCATAACGGTTTGTTTTTAGTTTTTTCACGGAATAAATAAACAAAGCTTCTGTTCTGTGTAGAATAAATTTGTATTATTAAAGTTTGCCGCGACGGATGATCAAAATCCCTCTGTATGTACGTCGTCTACGATGACGGACAACAGTGGCGTGGCGATGGAGTGAGCCCGTGCTTTTCAGCCCATGCTAGTCTAGATTACTTATTTTGTATTTTGTAATTTATATTTTGTATTTCAATTACAAACAGAAAAAATACTGTATTTTGTAGTTTATATTATAAATACCTTACTTAAAAGTATTTTGTATTTCGTATTTTAATTACTTGCGATAAGTATAGTATTTTTTAATTTGTATTTCAATTAAAGCAAACCATGTATTTTGCCCAGCCCTGCTTAGATTAGATAGATTACATTCGATAATATTTGTTCAAAGTAATACCAATGTAGAAACGTCAAGCAATTTCTACGTTTGACCACATTTTTTCACTTATCGGAGTTTTTAAACAAACTGGTGAAGTGTGATATTTAGGTACTTAGTGTGATCCTTTTTATTTCTAAAAACAAGTAAAATTAATAATCGCTGTCTAATCCAAAGGCTCTAGTTCCTTAAGTTAAAGTGTGGAATATTTGTAAAATATCACATAATAACCGTGAAACGCAATATACACCTGCTTCAATATAATTAATGCATATATAAATTAGGTACCCCTGACCGCAAACGTAAGGTCCAAAGGAAATATTTAAAAAATGTCGCCGAAACCTTCTATATTATCATTAATCATTTACAAGGTCAGAAACATATTAAATTAATAATTTTAATATAGCAACTAGATAAATAAATTTTCTGAAGGTGAAAAAATAGTTTAACACTTTAATGTCATTGGATTAAGAATTAAAATGGATTATTTTGTAAAATAAGACATGTTAGGTGTCTACGTGAATCTAAAGTTATTTTGTTTTAGTCATAAATGATTAATGTCCCGCTGAGCTGTCGAAGTTTTGATTTGAATTCTAAAATTAAGATAAATTTTTGATAAAATAACCATCTTGTAAACACATCTACTATATTGTGAACAGGTTGATTAATAAAAATTACTACTTCGACCAAAATAAAATGAATGGACGGGCGGGCCATAACCAAGCTTGCTCAGCTTGCTTAGCTTGCTCAGTAAAAACGAGTCAAAATGTCGGACATATACTTCAACACCTAATTATAACCAAGTACAGAGTTACAAAAAATTTATAGCAGAGATATAAAATATTTATTGTGTGTTTACACTTCGGGAAAGCACACGAAGGCATAATTTTGCCAGATGTTTCGTTATCATGTAACATTAGTCTCGTGTTGCACTTCCTACGGTTAGAGACCGACTGAAATGAAGTGAACGCCGGTGCTCATTTAGTAATCTTCATAAATGCGCTTCTTCTGGGCCCGTCCATTCATTTATGTTGGGCGAAGAATTACTAACAAAGCCGCGCAGATTCACTCAAAGGATCCTACAGAATATGCTTTTTTTTACTGCAGAGTCCTAGGTGAAAATTTTTATGTTAGGTTATGTGTTAATCCAGGGTATTACCTACCTCCATACTAAATTTCATACAAATCCGTCCAGTTGTTATGGAGTTGAGCGCGTTTAAACGCGTATACATGCAAATATACAAATTTTTGCATTTATAATATTAGCAGAATGAATTAAATTAGATACATAAATCACGTTATGCTTGTTAGGATTGTGCTAAAATTAATTTAAATATCTCGTTACGAATATAAATTTATATTTGGATACAGTTAGGAGTTTGATATTTAAGCATGTCCAGGGGCCTTACGGCCAACTGCTAATGCGGTATCAAACTAACGATAAATCCGCTCAGTTGGAAAATTACGCGACCGCAAACCGTATCTGGGCGCGTTAAGGTTCACGTTCGCATGATTTTCAACTGAGCGGATTTAACGTTAGTTTGATACTGCGTTAGCAGTCAGCCGTAAGGCCCCTGGGGGTCTAGACAAGAGCCACTTTCTGTTAGCGTTAATGCCTGCGGAAAGATGAAATTGTATGAAAATGACATAAGCTTGAGATAATTTCTCTCATGCTAATCATTGTCAATGTCAAATTAATACAATTTCATCTTTCCGCAGGCGTTAACGCTAACAGTGGGTCTTGTCTAACCCCCCTGTACGGTCTGACTGTCTGTGCTATCATCTGTGTTTTAAAATTATCAAATCGTTTATCGGGGATTTAAAATAAAAAACACTTGTGCTTCATGCAGCCAGCGCCCGACGCCCTCTACCGCTGGCAGATTTATCAGAAACTACTCCACCTTGCTCCTCGTGTTCAGCTACTGTGCAGCATGACGTCAGGCTCCGCGGCTCCATGATAAACCTGACCGAGTCATTACGGGACGACGTATCTGATATACGCATTTGATATGGTCCCTTGTTAAGGAACGGACACACTGGGCGTTGTAATTAGAAATATTAACATTCAATGATAAATTTTTATAAGTTTTTTTTTTAAACTGAAAACAAACAGCTTTAAAAACGATAAACATGCCAAAAAATATAATTAACAGAAAAACCTTAAAAGTTTTCACATATAGAAAAATAAAACCAGCTAAGTGCGAGTCGGGCTCCCGCACTAAGGGTTCCGTACCACCACACAACTTGTTAGATACTAAAGTAAAAAAAAATGTGCCGGCCGCGCCCGACGTTGCTTCACTTCGGTGATCGTACGAGAACCGGTGGTGAACAGAAATTTGACACCGACTTGCACTTGGTCATTATTTATTATTTGTTGTTATACTTTAGAGTGTGTACCTACTATAATCATGCCAAGTTTGACGCTAGTACAAAGTTACCGTTTTTACATTAGACAAAAATACGTAAAAAATATACATAATATGTTGTACCGATGATGTCACCGATAACCGATGGGGAAGAAATGTTCTTGAGTGGAGACCACGAACCGGAAGACGCAGCGTAGGTAGGCCTCCCACTAGATGGACCGACGACATAGTAAGAGTCGCTGGCATCCAGTGGATGCAAAAGGCAGGCTGTCGTTCAGTGTGGAGGTTAAAGGATGCCTATGTTCAGCAGTGGACGTCTTCGGGCTGATGATGATGATGACATATGTTGTACGGGGATCCCCCTTTCGTTCATACCTTTTGACTTTTTTATTATTTTTTAGTTAACCGCCGTAACATTACATATTCTGTGAAAATTTTCAACTAGCTATCTATTACGGTTCGAAAGATACAGCCGTTTAAAGGTAGAACGTACAGACGGACGGACAGACAGACAGATATCGCAGGCTTAGTAATATCGTCCCGTTTTTACCCTTTGGGGACGGAACCCTAAAAATACCATAGCTTAAAAAAACTTGCTTTTGCTTATTGCTAATGATTTCGCGTATGTAAATTTGGTAAGCGTACTTTTGAGTCACGATCATAATAATATTATAGGTAACTGCTTATTCTATTTATCTATACATACCCGTAGTACAAGGTACAAATTGAAACAAGGTATCAAACTGCTGTAATAAGTAATGTTTTTCTCTTATTCTTAGATTCCTTTAATCAGTCAAATATTAATTGAATTCTTAATGTATAATGTACTAACTTATATTCCAAAAACTAACTCTCATTATTATTATTTTTAATAGCACGTAGTCTTCACCTATAATTGTGGTGGCGTTTAGTTTACTTCTTGTGCCTTGTCTCAGGACGTACATCATGTTGGTGTTCATTAATAAAATAAAATAAAAGGTGGTACCTAGGGCAATAATGAATTTTATGACAAATGTTTTATGGGTTCATGTGAAATCTGCAGTCCAAGCTGCAAATATTAGCTAACAACATAAATATGGTGTGCAAAATCCAGTATCGAATTATTAATTAAACATTATACAGATTTCCCCATACACACAGAGAGGAAAGCCTAGAATTTACATACAAGTATGTATACATACAAAATTCGCGATATTTGCTCCATCGACAATTTGTAATAGTATGTACGGGCCTAAGGCGAGGTGCGCACGCGCAGCGGGGAGCCCGCAGCCACCACAATCGCATAAATTCAACATTTGTCACGGTATTAACACTCGAAAAAGGGTTTTTATCATGTCGCCCCGTATCCGGTAATCGGACCGAATTCATATGAATATTTCTGCCTTTTATAAAACGTTTGAAATCTTTGTTGTTTGCCGAGAGAGGCGAGATAAATGATTCCTCTCGTTTTGTTATGGTAGCTGATTTTTGTCTCCTTTTGCGATAAGAATAAGAAAATAATGTAACGATCTGATAAAACTTAAAGCAGAAGTAGATAATTATGTGAACTTAAAAATCAAATTGCCTTATAATATTTTTGATCTTTAGTCCGCAACCGTGGCTAAATCAAATCATTAATTAAAAATGTTTTGATATGTAATGTAGACTAAATAATTGACATAAGATTGAAACTAGGTACTAGGAAAAATAAAATAATATTAAGTAATATAGGTGATTGACGTTTCTTTTGTTTATTAAGGTATAAAAATAAAACTAAACCAAAATATGATTTAAACAATATTCTAACATCGTTTTTTTTAACTTTGATAAAAATGTATAAAAATAATATAGGTACCTATATAAAAAACTAAAATGTGTACGCTTTAACAGGCAAAGACATGAGATCAGAGATACGTCTCCATTCTTACGACCATGTATGCTACTTTATATGCATGTGTACCTACCATGTTCTGACAAATAAATATTTTGAATTTGAACTTGAATTGATTGAAATACTTACAAAAATTATTAAGAAAATAATTTTATCAGTTTCATTATGGAATGTTTTTAATAATAGACAACAATATGTTTCAATGATTTATAGAAATCGCGTAAACTGCTGTATTAGGGAGCATCTGCACAACAAAACTAATCAAATTTCCACGCGAGCAAACAACGGGCATTATGTTCATAACATGTAGCATTATACACCGAACAATGCAATAAAAGTGCGCGTCAAAAATCGCAAAAAAACTGTCGATTCGAGTAAAGATCGATTGTTGTGCAAACTCGTGATTCGATTCGGTTAAATGGGGCAGCATTAAACGGGCGGCTTTTAGTGCATGTGAACCATGCTTAATGATTTAGAACTAATATCAACATGTTTATTTTCGCTCAAAACTATGCCTTATCTGAAACTAGTAAGTTGCAATTTTGGGTGGAGTTTAGAATTACAATTAAAGTTTTTTGGGCAAATGAGAGATAACTCTACAAAATCATATTTCCACTTTTTTCTCGATACCGACTTTGATCTGTTTCTTTGCGCAAATCGACTCATGCGCACGGACATGAGTGGGGAAAGGTTATTGAATGTAGGTACTTACATAATAGTTTCAGGATATGATATGGTATTTCCGTTTTGAGTTATGATCGGCTTCTTTTGTAGAAAATAATGCGGTAATAGTTTATTTCCTATTTTTTGTTTACAACAAAAATATATTGAAGTGGCGGTGTTCCTTTATGGGCTTTGTACTCTCCGCGCTTTATCAGAGTCATGCCTTACATCAAGCATATTATTAAAAGAATGCAACTGCAAAATGCAGTCTAGTCTAGTGCTAACAGACGTGTGGATTAGGTTGACGGACCGCCGTCCAACCAACGGGAAAGAAAGAGTGAGAATAACATATTTCCTTCTCTTTCTCTCCCGTTGGTCAGACGACGGTTGAGGTCAATCAAATCCACAAGTCTGTTAGCACTACAACGACATCTTATGCGTAGCTAACAGACGAGACGGACTTGGTTGACGGACCACCGTCCAAACAACGGGAGAGAATGAGAAAACTTTATCTTTCTCTCCCGTTGTTCAGACGACGGTCCGTCAACCAAATCCATACGTCTGTTAGTACTATTAGACTACAAAATCGGTCAAGCCGTTTCGGCATAAAGAGGTATCTAATATAGAAAAATAAAATAAAAAAAAACATATACACCCGAAAACATTGCCCTGCTTCTTGGGCAGTCGGCAAAAGTTTTTTTTTGGATGTAAACTTAACGTAAGTGTAAGTAATCTAACTTAATGTAAAAATGACCATACTTCGTTAAATACTAATTATGGCGCAATTTTTTTATTAATAGCCATTTGGCCGCCTCCGTGCCTGATGTTAAGCGATGATGCTCAAAATGATTTATACAAATATTCGACATAAGAATGTGGTACAAATAATTTTTTACCCGACTTACTAAGATTTGTGAAAAAAACTGCAAGGTGCAACAAAACTTTTTAGGAAAATAAAAGTAAAATTTTTAAACCTAATTCTTTGTTCTGTGATCAATAATAGGCATGTGTCTACATGTTTAATTTATTACAAATAACCGGCTTAGCGAGGAATATAACTAAATACATTACACATACTGAAAAAATAATTTAAATTGGCTGATAAATCTCTGAGATATGAGCGTTTAAAGTTTTAGGTGGGGATAGGGAGGGGATGCTCTATCCCTTTCTCACAAAGCATGTGTTAGTATAGCATTTGTATGGCGCTCCTGAGCCGTGACGTCACGGCTCAGTATAGTGCGCTCTCTGTCTAGCATGAAATTTAAATGCTTATATCTGCTTATATCTTATTTATTTTTGAACAAATTTTAATTTTGTTTTCGTTGATTGGCTCTATTTATGATCAGCTTTTTTTTTTATCAGATATTAAGCATTTAAAGTGTCATCTGTTCTTGCATTAATTGTCTCCAAACTTGCATTAATTGTCTCCAAATTAAATGTAAATGTAAGTTAGTTTAAGAAAAAAATAACTGACTTATCTACTAAGATGCGTGAAAAAACTGCAAGGTCTAAACTCGTTTGGTAAATACAAGTAAAACTCTTAAACATAATTATTTATTCTGTGATCAATAATTCTCTGTGTTCTTTGTTCTTGCATTAATTGTCTCCAAATTATATTTATTCATACCTATTTCATTTTAATATCGTACATTAATCAGAAGGAATGTGCCGCGGCATCATAGAAAACACATGTAGCTCGGAATAAAAACAAAATAACATTAAGTAGACACCAAAAAAGTTCATTGAGTAAGCCTTGCATTGGACTCCTCTATACTGACTTTACTAAACTATGTAACATCATTTGATCCTTGAAATTCGTTTGTATGTCCATTAGAATAAGATTTAAATTTGGAAATTTATAACTCGTGGTTATAATAAGCGTTTGAAGGTAGAAAATAGAAGCGGCAACACCAATAAGCCAGTACACCTGTTAAAAGAACGCATCTTAAAAATCCTTTACATATTTTCGGAACGCATTCTTTCTGAGGCATTCTTTGTGTTTATTTAAAAAACTGATCCTTTTAAAAAGGGGAGGATGATAAATAGCGTTTTGAAAGTTGATTAAAATGATGCGGCAGTTTTGGAGTGGAGCTTCCGAACGCACTTTTCACAATGTAAGATAGTTTATAGTTTCTTCACTGATTTCTTTATTGAATTTCGGATGACATTGCGTTTATACTGTTTAATGATAGGGCTACATACAAGCAAATAATACTTTAGTCCAAACACTACAAACTTGTACCTTACTACTTTTATTTTTAACAAAACTATGGTTCTACTAGCTGCACCCCGCGGTTACCCGCGTAGTGATGAAAAATTGTGATGATGATGAAGAAAAATAGCCTATGTCACTCTCCAGCCCTCAAACTAGACCCTTGCAAAAAATCAGATCTACCCGTTGCTCTGTTGCTGCGTGAAAAAGGAACAAACAAACCATCAAACTTTTCGCATGTGTAATATTAGAATGATGTCGTTTTTTTACTTGATAAAAAATCTACCGTTTTGGTAATAGGTAGTGTTTTTCGGGCATGTATGTTTGATTGTCTATTTTATAAACGGCGTGACAGATTTTGAAGTGTAGATTGTCGTTTAATTCGTCTTTATCCCAGAGTGTCGAAGATACGTCGAAGATCAGATAAAAAAGGGAGATATGGTAAGAAGAGTGGAGGTAGCATTGCCAGACGTCCCGTATTTCCCGGGACCTCCCGTATTACATGCCGCTGGGACAGATTCTGTCCCGTATTTCTCCAAATGTACCCCAGTTTTTTGTGCACTAGACTAGAGCATAATTTTTTTTGCCCGCTTACATCGGACATATACAAGAACTTCATAAGCAAGACAAGTAAAAAATTGTTTTCAGTAACATTTTACAAAGCAAAAGTTATATTTTTGTACAGCACAATATTACAATCGAATTGGTAAAATCGATTTTGAATAGTCGTGCCGTTTAAAAATCTAAACACATCGATGGCGGTGGCTTCCAATGTTAAATAAAAATAAAATCAAAAACATCAATAGACAACCGCCCTGGAGTTCCGTGGTCGAACAGGTTTCCTAAGCAGACAATCCGACGCCGAGCCAACTGGA
This sequence comes from Agriopis aurantiaria, assembly GCA_914767915.1. Taxonomy (NCBI): domain Eukaryota; kingdom Metazoa; phylum Arthropoda; class Insecta; order Lepidoptera; family Geometridae; genus Agriopis; species Agriopis aurantiaria. Next base: position 18,497,834 of record OU611982.1, on the reverse strand, counting down.
CTCGAAGCATAACATCCTAATAATAATTTATAGAATACGTTACTTATTTCAAAGTTATATGTGTTTTAGCGTGGGAAGACATTGTAAACATAACCAAAATTCGTTAAAATTCATGAGTAGGTGACAAACGAAGTATAGCTAAAAATAAATTATCTAAAGTAAAGCCTCGTTAACCAGGAGAGGCAAAAACAAGACCCTTTCCGGATTATCGAGGCGTCCGGATTTTAGTATGCCATATTTAAATTTGCCAATATGTCTTTTAATGTTAATGTAATTATGTTTACGTGGCGGCGCCATGATGTTAGCAAGCGCGCTAAATTGACATTGTACGTACTACACGAAAGGTGATAAACAAAAGACTGACGACGCATTGGCTATTTGGTTCATGGCAGCCCGCACCTATACCCGCTTTGCCCGGCTGGATTACAGCGATCACCGAACAAGCGGGAGTCCGGATTACCGAGGCCCTACTGTATTTACAAAAAAAAATTTACAAAATTCACAATTTACCGCTTTGTATTTTTCAAAAACCAAACGGTGAGTCAAATCAACCACAACGAAGTCAATGTACCAAGTATAGAGACCGGCGAAAATCTTGAACAAAAAAAAACAAAAAAAACCATATTAGATTTTATCACACGGACTTGCTCGAAATCTCGTACCCTCTTCGTTCCGCCAAAGAATCCCCAAAAATCGACTAGGTAAATTTTCAAGTGATATCAAGTGGTATTTATATTTACTTTCTATCCATACCTAAGCTAAATAACTTCATTCAACGATAAAGCGAAAAAGCACTCTTGTAACTTTAATGACAGTTGATTGAATTAGGCGTCACTTTGCGGAAGTCCATGTTTCATGATCCATGATTCATGATGTTCCATGATTATTTAGGTAAATTTTTAATATTTTATTTTAGGCTAGGTTAAAATTAGCATCACAAATATTTATAGAGGAAAATAATTTAACTTAAAATGCTTATAGTACCTACTCGAAGCGACGTAGAAGCGGAATCACACTAGAGATTCGACATATACAAATTTAATGATAGTGTCAGAATTCAACTACCATTAAAAACGCAACAAATCAATTATCCCAGAAACAAAAACAGTTACTTCCTAAATATGAAACACAAACATGGAATAAGTTACTTCGCACCCAAGTTTAAAATCACAGAGTCATCCATCCAAAAGATAGAGAGAAAACGTTTTCAAATTAAAATACCAAACAAACATCACACAGTAATTACTAGCTGTGAATCCGAACAACTAATTTCGAGGTCGACAATTTATCTGACACTCTAAACGTTAAATTTAAATAACATCTCATCACAACCAGAACAATATTACAATCAACAGGCAATTTCAAATTTATCCCAACCGATTAAAGTTTAAAACCCACTAAATTGGTGGTAAGTTTAAGTTTGTGAGCCACTGAAGAAGTCAATTTTTTTCGTACAAAAGGTAAGACCATTAAGGCATAATGAGTGGCCTAAGAAGTGGTTCTTTGTGTTACCACGTGCCACTCGAACGGTCCACAAAATGTAACTACCGTTTAGTACAATAGTTAGAAATAATTGAACAATTAATGTCCAGTATTATTGCAGTAATAGCACTTGAAACAGTCGTAATGATGTCGACTCTCAGTTTGGAGCTACGGGTAAGAATAACGAGTCGGTCAAAATTATTTTCGAGAATGAAAAATAAACTGTTGTCCGTTAAAAGCATTGAATTAATGAATACTCGATAAGAAATCACTAACAATCATTCAAATGAACATTGCAAAATCAAATCAGATGACTGTGGTAAAAGCATGGTCAATTAACTTTTTTATTTGGGAGAATTATTTCAAGACCAAGGCAGATGGCATGGTAAAAGAGGAGTCTGCACCTAGCAGTGGGACTGAAAAGAAAGTTGGGATGTTGATGACAGTTCTTTGCACTATTTTTATAGTCAGAGCCAATCAAAGTATCTATAGTGTATTTTTATTAGAACACACTTTAATGGTTTAAGTAACATCTTGGAACAACTACTGAGACAATCACATTGATTATTTTGTACCTATATCCATTTTTTTTTCTTTTTCTAACGGGGCAAGTGCCTTTATTAACTAAACAAAATACAAGCTAAAACTAACACTACAAATACAGTTAGACTGCCCATAAACCGTTGAAGGTCTAAAGACAATCCAAATGCTCAAGCCCACTACCAGTTGGCAGCGTACCCAACATGCTGGCGGCATTACCACGTTGAATGGCAATGCTAATGCGTTGAGCCAGAAACACGCCAGCATTTTGGTCGCGCGTCGCATTAACCAGGCGCATATCCAAATTAAACTATAATATGATTTTTACATTTGTGACTGCTTTGGATTTTTCACGTAATGAAATAATTATATAATACAATTTTAGTATAGCCAATCTGGCTATACTAAAATTGTATTATTAGTTTTATTTACTAAAAAGCAAAACATTTTAAATTGATGTCAATGTTTAATTGTCTTAGAAAATTTACCACTGTTTTGACAATAAATCTGGCAGCTTACATGTTCTTACAAAAGCTTACTTCTAGCTTCACAGCTTTAGTAAAAAACTCTTTTATTTTTATTATAAGTTCCTGACTCAAATAAATCAAACCAACACTACCGAAAATCCAAATTAAAATCCCATTGAACATCACCGTTATCTAACCACCATCGCGTAAGACAAGAGTGGCTAATTCTATAAAAGCAAAGGGTACCCTTACAATAGATATATAATATAGCACCAGTTACTAAATATAATCACAGTACTGGAAATATGAATTAAATTGAACCTTATTGTTAAGGTATAAGAGGTACAAATGATTTTGGTTACCGTAAAGCAGATAAAGATAAAAATGAAATTGGTATGATTCGAGATATAGGATCAGTTAATTTTTCCAGACTAGTGCCTTCGCTGAATGGTGGCATAGTTTCACATAGGGGTGTTTGGGTTTGATAGTTCACACGGTTAGTAACAAATAAACAAAAATATATCATCATGCATCCGATAGGAACTACTATTAGGGTTTATTGGACTATATATTACGTAAGTTCTGCATATATCTATCGCATTTCTTAAACATTTAATTCAATCTAAGGTAGTAGTACTAGATTTTACTTGTAGATTAAAATTTGTAATTTGGTTATGTACTATTAATATAGACTAACATAATTCATTACGTCATACAATTTAAAATGACCTCAAAGTACAGAGTTTAAAGTGCCCAAATAATAAATCCTCCATTTTCATTTCACTATAGAAATCATCCATAATGAGTGGAGAACAACGAGAGAGGTCTCTTTGTACAGCGACCATTACAAAACTCGGTGTTCAGAGCACACAGACTAACATCGTCATAATTGGTAATGTTTGTATAACAGAAGCCATTCACAAACGCACAGAAGCCGAAAAGGAGATTTGAACAAACAGACCTTAGAGTTTCCCGTATGTCTGCACAAAGAATACCTGGTCTCAAGTGGCCGGACCGGCCAGACGCGACAATGGCTCGCCAGCTCGTGAAGAAACTAAATATTATCACGCACAGCTTGACTCAAACGCGCGAGTAAACAATGCCTTCCACGGAGAACGGTTCGAGCATCGGAGGTAATGTTCACAGCTTTGTTTCAGGTGCTATTACCCAATTAAGTGAAGGAACTCTGCGGTTTCGATCGTTGGCATCTGCGCGAACAAAGATGTTCGCAGGCACAAGAACCGCTCGCGGCGACGTTCGTTAGCGAGCGAGTTGTTCCGAGACAATTCCAGTTTCGCGAATTTTGATGCGCACAATACTCAGAGCACAATCCGTCTGACAACAATAGAGTTATTGTCATAAAATAGCCAATAGGTACGAAAATGACGGGTTGCGAACGCGCTTTGTAAGGGCCGAACTTTCAGCCATTATGACGGATTCTTTGTTCGACCGTATCCTCAGGGAGATGGAGACAACGTCCACAATGCCACCGTGAAACGTATTTATAAACGTTATGATATGAATGGATAATATGCGAGCGTTCATTGTGTATATTGTCCCGTGACAATGAACGCTAAATCGAGGCCTTGAGCTTGTACAATCGCGAGATTAGGCGCTGAGGAGGACGCAGATGGTGAAGAATTGACCCCTATTGAGACCTAAGAATACAACGGAGCTACAAAACTTCAACACTCGTATAAAACTTGTTTGGTTATGATTCTCGTTGCTCAGTTTGTTATATGTATTGCATATAAATATGAGATAATAAGTTGTTGTAACAGTTTTCTGCGTCCTTGAAATTAAACAAACGCTTAGCAATGGAACTGGTAAATACACAATACATGACTGTAATTACTTGATGTCGTATCTGTAGACAGTGGACACAGCTTGCAGCTACAAAGTAAAAATTAAACAATCCCACCATTTTGTTCGTGACAAAAAACCAAATACAGAAAAAAGAAATACAAACGTATCAACGCCAAAAACAAAGTCTAAAAACGTGGTTAACTAAAATGCCACGGGCACAGCGCGCCGCCATTGTGCGCGACAGAGAATGAAAGATAAAAGGAAAGAATGAAAGATAAAGGAAAGAATAAAAGAAAAGGAAAGATTGTGTCGTTTCTGTTTGAACAATGCGGCCTGTCGCCGGCACGCCATGTTGGATCGCGTGAGGCCGATCGCCACAATGAAACCGATTGCTGTAAAGTTTTTAAGGAATTCATACCGAATTTGAGCCAATAAGGTGATAAATTTGACCTAGATTTATGCTTGATTTGCTACAAATAATTACCTCGTTTCATTTTGTTTGATGCCCTGAACATTATTTATATTAGTGAGTGCAACAAAAACATGAATGAGCAAATGTAGATTTTGTGTTAAATTGGTTGAGAGTATTTTCGTAAAACAATAATAAGTCTAAATATGACCCAAGATTTAACATAGCAATTATAATTTCTAATCAGTATTTGCAAATAAAAATAAAGAGGAGTTGCCACCAGAAATTGTTTTGCCAAGTAACAATGATGAAGCATTTTGCATGAGATTTATCGTATGATCACAATGAGTTCATTCGAGAAATCAATCAAGATTCTATTAGAGGTGTAGCAGTAACACTGAATGTGAAATTTGATCCCACAGCAGTTCTCGAACCTAAAATAACAACTTCTTTTGTCACTTCATATTGGATTCTTAGATTGCGTACGCAATCTATTGTAATCTTTTTTATTTCGTTTATTTTTTTTATGAGATTTGATACGTTGACGGATTCCATGATTTTCTGAATGGCGTTTTTTGTAGAATAGTGACACCTGAATCTCGTATCCTTTTTGGGTAAGGAGTTACCTATGATCAATTTGAATCTTTTGTCAAAGCAGGTATTTAGGCTGTTCCGGGCGTTTGTTAACTTTCTTTGTCACTGGTTTTTTTATGATGAGCTAGTAATCGTAATATTTAGTCTCGCCGTACACAAGCCAATCGCGAAAGTCATAAAATGTCAACACCAAGCTGCGGACTACAGTTTTCATACATTTTCAATGAACTTGTCGCACACAGTTGTTGCCGGCAGTTGCTACACGCGGCGTATAGGTGGCTATTGCGAGTGGCGAGTGTGTGGTGAATCTTAATATTTTTACAGTCAAAAAACGCTATTATCATCATCATCATCAGTATCGTTATTTTTATCCGCGAGGACCGATAATTAGCTTCTGGATCTATTAAGATTGTCAGATTTTTTTAGGCTGTTGGTCTTCCTTTGAAATAAATAAATAAATCATCCAGTGCCTTCCTATTTCCCTCCTAAGTAAGCTTATCTCTCTCATACTATGCGATTTATCTAAAGATATTTTACTTGTCGTATCCAAGTTGACCCACAAAGATACCGCAAGTTGACTTTGCGGCTGGACCAACCTCACTATCACCCTATCGTGTTACTGCTAGATACAAACCTTCTCTCAGAGAAAGAGAATGGGCTAATCCATATGCTAGCCCAGTGCATGTTGGTGATTGTCATAAATATCTTTGAACTGATTGAGGTACTTGGACATACCAGTTTTCTTACGATGTTTTCTTTCACCGTTTTTGAGCGATGTCATCGAAACTGCACGTAAAGTCCTTTTCATGAAAGAAGTCCCACGGCAAACAGCGGAACTAAATTTCCATGTTGTAGTTGTCAGGTGTTGTTACTGTTTTTGGACGCTAGTGAGATTTTTATTAATTTTCCATCGTTAAAGAGTCGTGTACGATGCCAAAAGTTGTCAAAGTTCTACTCGAGAAATGATACTGATAGTGATTGATACGCGATGACAGCGCCGCGTCTGGGGGACTTCAAACATGAAAAGCACTCTAATTTATTTAAGTACTAAATAAGTGCATGCTGCCTCCTTTTGACTTACATCAATGATGCTACCGCTCAGACCAACCAATGCTCCGTAAAATTAATAAAACAATGAAATCGCCTACATACTTAACATCTATATACTTATTTTGTTACTTATCGAAATTCTTTAAGCCGTTTTCAAATTGTTAAATCAAAGTAAAATCAAATAACTTTGACTTTCCCATAAAGTTGCATAAAAAACCTATAATTTCAAATTCATTTAAAATCACACCCGTCCTTAAAAATCTTTATTCCGCCCATTTTTCTCATACTTTAGCAACTCTAGCGTATTGTAGAGTACTTAGTTTACAATACTTTGCTCTGTCTTCAATCTTCGCAGCGTGAAGATACGCCCAGAGAAGGTAGAGCATGGTAGAGCCACGTAGAGCCACCGTGGACTTGCTTAGGGTAGAGTTAGGGGTTAGAGACACCCCGCTGGGTAGTCAAGAGTGACTTTGTTGTACGCTATTAAATGTATTAGAATTAAATTTATCGGTACAAATGATGAATTAAGTAACGTATGGGAGATTAGAATGTAAATATGCATTTTGAATTATGTATGTTTATAATTTTTAATTCCTGACGCAATAAGAGGGGTGTTTAAGTGTAACATTTTTATCTGTACGCTTAGTCCCAGATTTGATAGTTTTCGAAAACTTTTTTCGTTTACGTATTGTTCCATACATTTTAGTAAAGCGCCTCCAGCGGAAACGCGGAGGAACTAAAATCGGTAGTATTCGGCGGTACAGATTGCTTCACTCTAATACGAAAAAAGTTATCGAATACCTTTCAGCCCAGCAATGTATGGTACATAACGTAAACGAAAAAGTTTTCGAATACTATCAAAACTTGTACTAAGGGTAATGGTACAAGTTTAAGAAAAAAAAATGGTTCATATTTTGACAGCCAACTCGTCTGATGTTAAGCGATGATGCGGTCTACGATGGAGCACGCTTGCCTAAAAAAAAACCGATTAACTCGTGATTTAAGACATCCATATTGTACCAAAATATAATAAAAAACAAAACAAAAAACTATAACAATTTTTTTTTAAAGTTAGGCATCACGGATTCTCGTTGGATGTAAAACATGACGGCATAATATATGACGTCACGTCCATCATGGCATACGAGTCGATTTTACTGCCAAGGCACACTAATAGATGCTTCACATCAATAACCCACTGGAGTTGCGGGAATCTCAATTATCGAATATTACTTTGATCCCTGAATATGCAAGAAAATCGTGGTTGAAATCAACAGGCGTAGGGTCATTTATACATTTCATAAAAAAACTAACTCTCATCTATAAAGAAAATTTTGAGTGAAATCCATTGATGTAGGTAAAAGAAACTGTCATTGGTGAAATCGTTAGACGTAGAAACTTTTTTACACATTTTATGACAAGACGCCCATTTACTAGTATTTCCCATAACACAAAATTCCCATACTGGTGTTAGAAATACTGTCGAATAGTCGACGGTCACTCCTACCTCTCCAGGGCGCCAGAAGACGGAGGCGTGCGTCACGCTGGGCGGCCCGCCCTCCGTCTGTAAGGGAATGTAGCGGTGTACGATTCACACGACTGCACAATAATTACTTAATTAATTTACGCTTTGCGATTCACATTTTTTTTTTTCGGGAAAAAGTCCGCGTTTGTCTGCCAGCTCGCCTGTTAGTGAGCAACGATGTGATCGAAGATGAATCACGTAGACTTTTTAATATATATTTGCTTTATTAATAATAGGCTTGCGTTTGACCGCTAACTTGTCTGATGTTAAGCGATGATGCGGTATACGTTGGAGCACGCTTGCCTAAAAGAAACCGATTCACTCGTGATTTGAAGACACCCAGATTGTAACTTTTTTTTTTTTTTTTTTTTTTTTTTTTATACACGGTCATCTGACCCCAAACTAAGCAAAGCTTGTGATATGGCTGCCAGAGACTGATATACATACATATATAGTTTTAAATACATACTTAAATAGATATTAACAACCAGATATAGAACAAACACAAATGTTCATCACACAAATGTTTGTTCTACGTGGGAATCGAACCCACGCCCCCAAGCTCAGAAGGCAGGTTCACTACCAACTGGACCAACGGGCTATCTAACTATCGGGGAACACCCATACATGTAGCGCATTTCGCAGACTAGCAGTTTGCACAATAAACGTGGAATCAAAGAATTTACAGATTTTCTGAATAAATGAACCATAAAACGGTGACGATTCTTCATACTCACTCTGGCAGTCCGATAGAAAAATGGGTAGAAGGGGATTAGAACATACAGATCCGATGCACACTCTCCGAAATGTATGCGTCAAAAAACCGATAGACCAGCAACTTTGCGTCGATGCTCAAGACTTAGAAGCTAAGTCCGAACTAAGAATTCGGTAAGGAAGGTAAGGACTTAGAAGATACCTATTCACTCTGGCCTTGAAAAGGCCCAGATTATATCTCTCAGGAAACAAGGAAGCCGGCAGTTTGTTCCAATCGTTGGCCGTACGGATTAGAAACGTAGATTCGAAACGTTTGGTACGTACTTATCCAAGGAAAATCTACAATGTATGGGTGGTAGTAGGCCGATTTCCTACTTGTCCTGTAGTAAAAGGTAGGTAGGTTTACTAACTTACTTTGTAAATATCACTTATCAATTACTACCATACCACTCAGAGCAAATAAAAATACAGACCACACCCAACGGCGCACTGCCAAAGTGACGCCAAAATCGCTTCCAAAACTACGTGAATTCCCAATAAATAAATGACTCACTCACACACGCATTCAAAACTACGTGAATTTCTTGTCAGAATATCGTACTGAAAACATCCGTTTTAAAAAGAAACAATGACTTCTTGCAGTATTAAGAACTGTAAAAACAACACTAAAGTAAATAAAAAGAAGGATGGAATATTTCCACTTTTAAGTGTTTATATTATCACTTATTTTGATGAATCACACGAGACGAACTACGACTACGCACACATGTTTCAAAAAGTGGCTTCACTTTTTGTGTTCGCGGTAGTCCCTCTGTATTTTTATTTGCTCTCAGCCATGCCATCAGTCTCATTCCACATTTTTTCTGTAATTTAATACACCTTCTCTCGCTACAGACCACTTCAAGTGTCTCATATTAAGAACTCTACTCGACACAAGAAAATTATACGAAAGATAGAGTCTCGTCAAGACAGTGGAATGAGGCTGATGATAATGATGATTCATAAATGAACTTTACAACTCAAAACTTAAGTTGTACATGGTGCCATGGCATGTGTGGACATGACGATTACCATCAGGTGTACGTTTTGCCCGTTATTAATAGTTGCAGGTACATCACATTGCGTAAAAATTACGATAATATAATTAAAAAGGTATGACATACTAACAGTTCCCCGTGGTTTCATCCGGTTTTTTGCAGGAGCCGTAAATTTTTTCGCTATAAGAGGTAATAAAGCTTTCTTCATGCTAAATTTCATCCAAATTTGTTTAGCCGTTACAGAGTTGACGGAAACTAATACGCATATAGATAGACAAAAACTTTTGCATGTGTGATATTATAGTTATTATGAATATTAAGTAAGTTCAAAGGTCAACTAGTCCCAAATTTATTATGCGGAAGATTTTTTTATTTGCTTCTCAGTGGCTAGTAAAATTAAATTAAATTCTAGGCAAAGATAAATATAGATATACATACAATACAATACAATAACTCTTTATTAAAATACCACAAAACAAGGATAACATAAACATTACAATAAAAATATTATTTTGGCTTTTAACAGGCGGCCTTATCGCTTAAAGCGATCTCTTCCAGGCAACCGTGCACGGAAAGGAATTATATAAAAAAAATTGTGGCCTACATAGTTTAATCACGATCGAAGACAGTTGTCGAAGATAATTGCACTGCTAATTACACGCTTTTTCATCATCATCACCATCATCATTATATTCAGTCTGCTACTGAGCAAAGTACGTACACGTGACGTACCTCTCTTGTACGTCACTCAACCTTCAAAACTCAAATCAAGTGATGAACGATGTCGTGGATAAAATTCGTCATTATTACAAGTTTTATACGTTAGGCGCGATGGTGGCCGACCGGTAGCATGTAGCGGTAGCGCTTTACAATCTGACTGCACCCGGTTTGATCCTCAGCCCTGCACCAATGACTTATTTAGCATTCAAATAAATTATATGCAATATCGATGCCGTCGCTCAAAAAGAGCCAAGAGGAAACCGGTCCAAGAACCTCAAAGTTCAAAGAAATGACTTTCACCAACATGCACTGGGTCAGAATGTTGGATTAGGGTCTTTCCTTTTTCTCTGTGTAAGGCCTGTGTCCCAGAAGTGGAAACATGACAGGCTCAAAATGATGATGATGATGAATTCGTTAGGATGATTAATTCTAATCTTCCTCATCACTTTACTGCTTACGATATGTTGCAATTTAAAATAGAGCTAAAGCTTTATTATTATTTAGTATAAGGTTTCATAATGTCGTTAAAAGCCAAATAAAACGAATTTGATTGGACCTTTATTGCTAACAACGCCTATGATTATGCTAATGATGTTACCAAAATATTTTCGCCTGTGGTTTTATAATTTTTTGTTCTCAAATCTTTATAAAACGATGAACACATAATAATAAATATGAATACGAAATAGAACGGCGAACCACAATTAAAATCTGTTGGGTGTTGACCATTCGCAAGATCATAAAACGAGATTAAAAAGCTGACGCATTGCCTATGTTTAACTATTTTAATGACACAATTTATGACGCCTAAACAATAAAACTAAAACATAATCCTACAACTAATTCCATCACTGCGACATAAAATTCATTTAAATTCCCATACACGACACTGACTTGCACTAAAATTATACACCCCTTTAGAAAAATAAAAATTCCGTCATAAAATTACCATGAGGCATAATTAGGTGCATTATAATGTAGTTTGCACGGTGGGCACTATTTTTATACAAGATGCCATAGACTAAAATAGTGAATAGATACAGTGCGTGCACAACAATAAGTGATGTTTACATTGTATAGGAATGTATAATTAATAGTGAAATATTGCTGTGGTCATGAGAAAACGGGACCGGTCAGGACTACATTAGCTGAAGTGGCTTAAAATGTATAATTTCTGTGGGTTTCCTCGTGTATGAATGGGCTTATGTCAGTAAGTGATTTTGAATTAGTCTTACAACACTTCAGGGAGAAGTCAGACTTTTAAATTCAGTTAAATGCACCCTACTGCATAGGAAAACAATTTTTTTGTATCGCTTTAAAAATATAATACGTAATTTCTATCAATTTGCTATTCATTTTTACTTTTACGAAAGCTAAGTTTAATAGAAAAATGCGGATTAAATTATCTTGAAAATCAGTCACAAATTAAACAGAGGAAACTCTTTATTGGGTACACCAGTAATAACAATTATAAACAGATAGAAAATACTTACGAGCTAGTGCCAAAAATGGCGGCATTTTTTTTTCATTTAAGGCGCGGGACAGTTGCAATTTTAATCAAAAGAAATGCTTTTAAACGCTTAGTGTGATGTGACAACTTAATTGATCAGATTCAAAAAAATAACACAAGTAGAAAAAACACCTCTTAAGAACTTAAACCGAATAACATTTTGTTAAATTATTGTTGGATTAAAAAGAACAACAATAATTTTTTTTTATTGACATACTATGAATTTAACAACAACATAATATATTATTTTTTACGAAATGCTTAGCCAGAATAATGTTTTAAAAATATTACCAGTTAATTGTTAAAATTCATTTTTTTTATTTCGATTAATTTATTAAAATCCCTCAAATTATTATCACCACAAGCACAAAGTCATCATCATCATCAAATATGATGATAGACGATATTTGACTTTAAACAAAGCCGTTTTAGATAGCAAATAGATCATAGCCTGAGCGGGTGAAAACGAATTTGAAATGGCGATCAGACCGCGCCTTAAGTTTCTACCTCTTTTTTATCGGGCTCCTTTTAAAACGTTGTACTTGAATAACTTTTAATTCCAATTGAATTTCAATACAGCATCACATAAAATAAAACTGAACATAATCCATTACACTAGTGATCATCTTCAATACGTCACACCTTCACGCCTCTGCGTTATGCCAACATCAGGACTGATCCTGAATTATGGCACTGTACAATGGGCGATCAATAATCATTTCAGGATGTGCCCGATTTGTTGGCCTGCCGTGGAATGCACTCGACGTACTTGACAGGCATTAGATTGAGTAAAAGTTATGCGTTTAATGTTGTAAAACTCGTGTATCATTCATCTTGAATTCTAGAGATATCAATTTGTATTTTTTTTAAATTCAATAATAGGCTTGCGCATGACCGCCAACTCGTCTGATGTTAAGCGATGATGCGGTCTACGGTGGAGCACGCTTGCCTAGAATAAACCGATTCACTCGTGATTTGAAGACACCCAGATTATAACTATTGGGGAACACCGAATTGTTTTAGTAATATTACGCCAAATCATTGGCACCCGGTTCGATCCTCAGCCATGTTTCAATGACTTATTTAGTACGTGTAGTTTCGATGCCAACAACAACAGTGAAAGAAAACATCGTGAGGAAACCGGTATGTACAAAAACCTTAAAAGTTCAGAGACAAAAAGTTATTCACCAACATGCACTGGGCCAGCATGGTGGATTAGTGCCCATCTCTCTGAGAGAAGACCTGCGTCCCAGAAGTGGAAACACGATAGGCTGGTAAAGATGATGATGCTGTATGACTTTACCACTTAGGTACCAAGCTAGATATACATATATATAGGTAAAATACTGTTTTTGTTTATCCATAAATTCTCACCGCTAGATAAACGTTTCACCTTCCAGATCTCATTCCAAATCACGCCAAATACTTCGTTTTTGTAGATATGACTTTTTGTTTTACATTCAGTCTGATACAATCAGTCGCCTTCTAAGTGAACGTTTTATTCTTCCTGTGAACATGGTGCATGTAACTGCGCCGAAATATCGGGAGCTCATTCCACAACACATATACATATTTTTACCACGGTAAATATCCCGTAAACAACCTATAACTTTAATGTCATCATCATCATCATCACCAGCCTGTAAACGTCCACTGCTGAACAAAGGCCTCCCTCGTAGAGAGGGGTGTTGCCATAATCCCCACACTTGGCAGGCGGCTTGGGGATCGCAGTACGTAAATTTAATGTATTAAATGTTTATCGGGACATATCACGTATTATTTTAGGTAAAAATATGTAATATGTACCTTTCGCTCGACGTCAAGATCAAGTGAGGGTAGGAGTACAAAACACCCGCTCTTCTCGCCGGACTCACCCGCAGTTTTCAGTCAGCTCGTGACCACGGCCATTGTAACATGGTCGAAACGTCGGGCGAAAGGTACATATTTTTACCTAAATTAAATAATACGTGATAAGTCCCAAAAACATTTAAAGCATGTGTTCAAATCGCGAAAGCTTAAAAATAACTTTAATGTTTTACTGTTTCAAAGACCTATCATTCTAACTTAACCAATGAAATTATAAGTTTTAAACATGCTCTGCATTTGCTATTTCATGTTTTGTAGAGATAATAGTTATTTGATTGCCGCATTCGACTTCCAAGCCAGATGCGTGGGTTCAAATTCCGACAATGAGCTTGAACTGCCAAGTCTATGAAGAAAATGCCGAATGAAAAGCATATCATGGTGTTGGTACTTTTTAGTACTCGACTGGCTACAATCTTATGCTGTGACTTTCTCTCGACTTCCTGTAAATAATTGTTTTCGCCCTGTAAATCTATCTTCCTTTATACCTTCTAAGGCATATATTCCCCACCGACAGTCGAAGCGTAAAATATTTACTTCAGTGTCAATATAATTTATGCCCTAGGCATTAATTGCTAGAGCTGTCTCATATATCAGTTGAGCAGTTCAGTCAACGCGCCTTTGACATCATGAACTGGCGAGCTGTGTCGACCCTATGTTAATGTGAGCAAGCCTTTAGAAATTGAAACTTAATTCTATATCATGGGCTATAATCTGATACTAAAGACTTGTCCATATTGAAAAAGATGTGAAAAGGGAACTATCATTACAAACTTTACTTCACTTCAAGGGTTCATCTGAAAACCGGCGCTGATAGTCTTTGACGTTCAATATTAAGGCCGATTAGACCCATTAAACACTGACGGTATCCTTTAGATATACGTTTTTAAAAGCAATGTCGAATGTAATGTATTTTCTTTCTTTATTTCTAACTATTATTATTCTATTATAATTACCAAGTAAAAAAAAAAATTTACGTGCTTTCGATTGTTACAGGAAAGAACTCTTTACCGATTCTCTTAACACCGCCAATAGTGCCAATACCACCTCAGAAGAAACTGTAAACACCATGTTGCAATACAAAAATTTGACACAAGAAATACACAACCACCAAACTGATCTTTCAAGGAGTTTAGTGATATTTTTATCAGAAACAAAGACATTAAAGATAAAAATAAAACAATTAAATAATTGGCGTAAAAGAATAGACAAAAAAGCTCTTAGAAAAGAAAGTAAATTTTATTTTCCAGAGGATGAAACACTTGAGAGAGACTTGGTGTTTTAGCAGCGTTCGCTGGCAAAACACTGACAAGAAATCTCTGACCAAGAAATAGAACTCTATGAAGAAGGAAAACAAAATATTAACATGCTAGCTTTTACCTACGGCTTTGCCCATTGCGAACAAATCATAGCCTGTTACTCCGGGATAGTTTATATTAGGTAGTTTTCTATCGGTGTTCAGAATCGGTTCTGTAGTTCTCAATACCTTACAAACATACAAACTTTACCTCTTTATGACATTAGTGTAGAATAAATGTTACCTTTATAATGGCTTGTCCCCAAGCTGGCCAGTTCCCTAGTCGATACCAGTCTCCCCAGGTACCTCAGTAAATCAGGATTAGCTGCACGACCAACGAGCCTCATTTGTGCGTTATTTATAAACTAAATCCGCGGCTTCGAGGTCAGGATACGACTGAAAAACGAGGAATTTTTATATTCCGACGGGCTTTTGAAGCGTGAAGTTATTATTTTATGCCTATTGATGTGAATAGTTGGAAATATAAGTTTTGAGTGTTTTTTGTCTAGCTCGTAAACGTGATTCAGTTTTTGGCTGCGGGAAATTAAGTGAACGTGAACCTTAATGCGCCGAGATACGGCTTGTGGTCGAGGAACTTTTCGCAGTCACCTAAATTAAATCGCGTTAATGAGTGACGGTACCGGCCCAGGTCTACAATGATTGTGGTGAGATATAATAGTAGATTATTTGCCAAGGGCATCAAACACTCTCTTTAGTTATGAGCGCATATTGAATTCCGAGCTAAACGAAGGATTCTACAGTTAGCTCCCAAGCATAGCGCGGAGTTTAGAGTTAAATCCCCAGCGTAGACAAGGATTTAAGACTAGAATCCTGAGTTCAGCGAGAGTTTCAAAGTCGTCTAAGGCGAAGACAGCTTTATCGTCAAATAATCAACTTTTTTACACTTTCTGCCAATAATAAAAATCACGGCTAATTGTAAGAAATACGTCCCTCGGATAAGTAAGTATAGATTTATCGGAACTCAACACGTTGGATTTAAGTTCAAACATAAGAGAAAACGGAACGTAAAATCAGCTCTGTTTGGTAAAAAGAATTTTGCTGAGTTGACGCCATTTTTGTGACACATGACATTTATAAGCTATTTAATATTGCTCACCTGTCTACATTAATAGATAAATAAATAAATATTTCGGGGCATTTTGCACACACGGTCATCTGACCCCAAACTAAGCAAAGCTTGTGATATGGCTGCCAGAGACTGATATACATACATATATAGTTTTAAATATATACTTAAATAGATATTAACAACCAGATATAGAACAAACACGAATGTTCACCACATAAATGTTTGTCCTAGATGGGAATCGAACCCACGCCCCAAAGCTCAGAAGGTAGGTTCACTACCAACTGGACCAACGGACTATCTAATGTTGCTGATGTTACAAAATAAAATGCTATTTCTTTCTTTCTTTCTTTCTGTCTTTTTTTCTGAAAATAATAATAATTAATTCATACAATCGACAAAAAACTTAGTCTATCTTCCTTGATCATAATTATCTTTGATCATACTTAACCATGATTTCTTAAAAACTGTATAATGAATATAATTATCTTTGATCATACTTAACCATGATTTCTTAAAAACTGTATAAAGAATATAATTATCTTTGATCATACTTAACCATGATTTCTTAAAAACTGTATAAAGAATATAATTATCTTTGATCATACTTAACCATGATTTCTTAAAAACTGTATAAAGAAAATTACACATCAAATGCGCGAAAGCAGTTCTTCCAAACAACTTGTCCATTAAACTGTTTGAATGTATGGACACAAAAGAATAATTACATTGGGTATCCAAAAGGCAAAGGGCGCGGGCCCTGCAGCTAGAATTAGCGAAACAAAAATGCATATGGTGTTACAGTTTCCAACAAAAAATGAGATTGTTTATTGTATGCAAATTGTTCTTTGAAGTATTGTCGAGTTTAGCGCATGCTGTGTTGGTCCAATATATGGACGGGTGGCGGATAAGCATATTATTTAGTTCTGGCAACAGCAATAAAACATTATTAAGGCTTTTTGCAATGAATTTTTACTAGAATAAATTAGAAAAATTACATAATAACTTAAACAATATAAACGATAATATCTAATTTAGTATGTGTCATCTGAAACAAAGTACCTATTACTATGTAAATCGTTAAATTAAATGCAACTGTATGGTATTTGAACAACCGAAAACGTATAAACGTATGTTTATTAAAAGCATTTTTTATACTTTACGACGACGTAAAACATAAAACGACTGTGATATAATTAAAGCCGATTTTTTATAGAACTTTACTGGTATAATCAAACTAAAATTTGGTTTACTTGGATAAAATCACCAATAGCCATAAGGCAATTGTTACACTAGTTTTAAATCTCTTTGATCTATGTATGTCTTTTCTGTTGTGAACAATAGTTATCTATCTTTCTATCTATATCCGACCACATTATCTTCATAACGGCTGTATCTTTCGAACCGTAATATATAGCTAGTTGAAATTTTCACAGAATATGTAATGTTACAGCGAATTAACTAAAAAAATTATACAAAAAAAAAAACAATAACAATAAGGGGTCCCCGTACTACAAACGTATTTTTTTTAACGTATTTTTGTGTATTTTTGTGTGTCTAATGTAAAAACGGTAATACGTACAAGCATCAAACTTGGCATGATTAGTACACTCTAACTAAAGCATAGCAACAAATAATAAATTATTGCCAAGTGCGAGTTCGTGACAAATTTCTGTTCATTACCAGGTTATAATTGTGTTATACGCGATCGTCACTGTAGCAAAGTATTAAATACGTGACTGCATAGTATTGCTTCAAATATTTTGGAAGACCAGAAAAATTACTGGCTTTATTTTGTGGTGGTACGGAACCCTCAATGTGTGAGCCCGACTCGCACGTGGCCGGTTTATTTTAAAGTTGAGCTTTCTCCGCTATCCCATCGTTATCGCTATGTCTCTAAATTTGTACCACACCCCAAGATGCCCTGAAGCAATGCACATGGCATACTCAGTTAAAATAATTAACGGTATTGATAGACAATAAAAATTTCCAATGTATTACATTATATCAATACAATATTAGCGTTACTTTTTAAAGAAAATCATTAATAACAACAAATTTTAAATTTTATAAAAAAGAGCAATGCCAACAACATTCATGCAAAGTTTTTTTTTTAATTGTGGATACGTCCGCGTTTCACCACCAACTTGCCTGTTGGTAAGCGACGATGTGGTCGAAGATGAGGCACGCAAACTTAGAAGATACCTATTCACTCTGCCTTTATGCATCTTCTAAGTAAGATGAAGCATCTTCGACCACATTGTTGTTTACCAACAGGCCAGTTGGTGGTAAAACGCGGACTTATTCGCGACAAAAAAAGAACATCAACAAGCATGCTTCTATATTCAATACAATCATGTAAAATGTTATGAATGCTGCCTTTTACTAAGAACTGTATATGCAGAGAGCTTTCATTCATACCTCATACAAACTCATACAAACAAGAGAGTCAATCGCGTACTTTCTTTTCACGCAATTCTTGAAAATACGGTAGTTCCCGTCCGTTGAATATATCCTTGTATGGTCCGAGCCATTGTGGCCTAATGTCTCTATGGCCCACATTTTGCGCATGTTTGCTCCTGATTTTGTAGTGAAATCTTTACAACTCTCGAATACTTTGTTACAGTAACTTTTCAGACGACGTCTTGCTCTACTAGAGTAAGTTTTCAAAATGTTTATTGTGAAAAGGTGGTAAAGTGGTAGGTGTGTACGGGGGTGGAACTTCAATTCGCTTGAATCGTTGCATTGTAATGTGACAAGTAGTTTCGGAGTACCACCCTGTCCGTGGTACTAATTTAGCCAGAGATGGAATAAGTTGCATTGAAATAAAATATGATTTTTCAATGAAGACACGTAGGTTAGGAGTAGAAGAAAACTTATAGATAGATAGAAAGTTTAAATTTTGTTGACAACTAGCTGCGCCCTGCGGTTTCACCCGCGTTATATCCGGGATAAAAGTAGCCTCAGTTACTTCTTATAACAATCAGCTATCTGCTAGTGAAAGATAAAAACAACGCAACCTCAAAATCTTTGACAACCTCCTTGAAGCAACCTCCTCTGACTTAAATAACAATTTCTTTTCTTTTTCTACAATCGGAATAGCGGTAAAATGCAAACTTATTATTCAATTGATAAACTATCCAGTAAAATATGAAAATTAAATACTTTTAACGGAATTTGCCACAAGAATTTGCATTATAATAATCGTGACGTTCCGAATACTTTGCAGTGTCCATGGTCATATTAGGTAGTCAATGTATTTTGCAATTATTTACAAGTACTACCAATAATTAGGAGAGTGTTTACTTTCGATACCTAATAACAATGATCAAACTCTTTGCCTAATGATCGCGTAAACCGATATCGATATTTTCGCAGTAAAACTTGTAAACGTTTTTCCATTGAGAAAAAGTAGTACATTGTAAAAAGTTAAACTGGAAAAAACTGGAATTGCCGGCAGTAGAATAATTTAAATTTATCATCAGCCAACATTAGATGATTCAAGGATTTTTGATGTGCGCTATCTTTTGACCACAACTCACCTGATGGTAAGTGACGATGCAGTCTAGGATGGATCACGCATGAGGTGCCTATTCACTCTTGTCTTGAAGAGATCCAGGTTGTTCTTTATAAGGAACACCGAGGTAGGGAGCATTCCATTCCTGTGCAGTTCGTATTAAGAAATAAATATTCGGGACATTTCGGGACATTTTTTCACACACGGTCATCTGACCCCAAACTAAGCAAAGCTTGTGATATGGCTGCCAGAGACTGATATACATACATATGTATATAGTTTTAAATACATACTTAAATAGATATTAACACCCAGATATAGAACAAACACAAATGTTCATCACATAAATGTTTGTCCTAGGTGGGAATCGAACCCACGCCCCCAAGCTCAGAAGTTAGGTTCACTACCAACTGGACCAACGGGCTATCAAATTGAACCGTAGTTTGCAAATATAAGAATAAGTAAGTACACATAGGCTTTCTAATCATTCCTCCTACACACTAAATCCGCCCCTGTCCATCAAGGTGCAACCCGTTGCAAAAACAGCAGGAATTGTCCAAAACTGAACGTGATCAGTGCCATTGTGTCCACACACCCGCTACAAAGGCTACAATGCCCATCCTTAGCTACTCTTTTATCTGAACAATGGTACTTTACCTATTGACAATAGAGACCATTATCGTATAACAACGACACAAAAGCTTCAACACCTTTAATCAATTCTAAATCTTCTGGCACAAGGCTTTAAATTTTATATTCTTGTGGTCACCGAGTGGTGGTTGCGTCGTTTTGGATTGGACCAAGTGTGGTATCTCACATGTTTGCAATAGTTGTCATTGTTACCTACACCTATTGTATCGATTGTTCTCAATTCTTTGTGCTGCGATCACGTGAAACATTTTAATATTATGAAATTATAAACCTCTTCCTTGATGTTGGTGGGACAAGGAACCGTAGAGACGTATAATTTTTCATCATACGATAAAAAGAAACATAGTTGAGACGTTGAAATTGCTGTTTGACTTAAGGAAGCTGCTGTCTCGTAACTATTATCCAGTTCAACTTAACGAAGCTACTGTCTTGTAACTATTCTCCAGTTCAACTTAACGGAACTACTGTCTCGTAACTATTATCCAGTTCAACTTAACGGAACTACTGTCTCGTAACTATTATCCAGTTCAACTTAACGGAACTACTGTCTCATAACTATTCTCCAGTTCAACTTAACGGAACTACTGTCTCATAACTATTATCCAGTTCAACTTAACGGAACTACTGTCTCGTAACTATTATCCAGTTCAACTTAACGGAACTACTGTCTCGTAACTATTATCCAGTTCAACTTAACGGAACTACTGTCTCATAACTATTCTCCAGTTCAACTTAACGGAACTACTGTCTCATAACTATTATCCAGTTCAACTTAACGGAACTACTGTCTCGTAACTATTATCCAGTTCAACTTAACGGAACTACTGTCTCGTAACTATTATCCAGTTCAACTTAACGGAACTACTGTCTCATAACTATTCTCCAGTTCAACTTAACGGAACTACTGTCTCATAACTATTATCCAGTTCAACTTAACGGAACTACTGTCTCGTAACTATTATCCAGTTCAACTTAACGGAACTACTGTCTCGTAACTATTATCCAGTTCAACTTAACGGAACTACTGTCTCATAACTATTCTCCAGTTCAACTTAACGGAACTACTGTCTCATAACTATTCTCCAGTTCAACTTAACGGAACTACTGTCTCGTAACTATTATCCAGTTCAACTTAACGGAACTACTGTCTCATAACTATTCTCCAGTTCAACTTAACGGAACTACTGTCTCGTAACTATTATCCAGTTCAACTTAACGGAACTACTGTCTCGTAACTATTATCCAGTTCAACTTAACGGAACTACTGTCTCGTAATTATTATCCAGTTAAAAGTTTACTCAATGGCTTGGTGGCTTCATGGCATTGAAATTTAATCCTATCACTTACAACTTAATCTGATGCATCGATAGCAAAACGTACGTACTGAATTCATTTACGGGATAACTTTTCATGAAAATTTCACCATCATCAGCCAGAAGACGTTCACTGCTTAACATATGCCTCCCCTTTAGAACTCCTCACTGAACGACAACCTGCCATCGCGATCCACTGGATGGCCGCGACTCTCATGATGTCGGTTCACCTAGTGGAAGGCTACATACGCTGCGTCTTCCGGTTCGTAGTCTCCACTCAAAAACCTTTCTACCCCGTTGGTTATCGGTTCTTCGAGTAATGTGGCCTGCCTATTGCTACTTCAATTTGCAAATTTTAATAGCTATGTCGGTGACTCTAGTTCTTTGGCGAATATATACGTTCCGAATTCTATCGCGCAAATAAACTCCGAGCATAGCTCTTTCTATTACCCGTTGTATGACTCTGAGTTTTTTCCAAAAGGCCAGCAGTTAAGGACCACGTCTTAGTACCATATAATTATCATCACTGCCAACACACACTGATTAAAGACCTATGTCTTTTAGCACTGTGGTATTTTGGACGAGAAGATATCATGTAATTTCCCGAATGCTCACCAGAGTTGGTTTCTTCGGGCGACTTCTTTGCTTAAGTTGGACCTACCTAACTATAACTTTCATGAAAAATTGTGCTAATATTTTTAACATTGTGCAGGAAATCTCCATACATTTCTTATTCCACCCTCGCTACGATTTATTGCAATCTGAAACTGTCCCCACATGCATTCATATATCTTACCATTCCATGCAAACAAATAGCCAAAACTATGGCCCGGCACGACGCATCCGGTCCCATACAATCCGTACAAGAATCCATACAACTTTGGTTTCATAAAGTATTGTCGAAAAATTGCATACTATTCATCAAAGTGCACCAATTTAGAACTTTATAATTTCTAGATGACTTAAAATGAAGGTTTGAGAATACAAGAAAAAATGCGTCAATAGTGTGGGAAGGATTGATGCACGTCCGGTCATCTGTTGGGCAATTGTCCGGATGTTGCACAATAATTGAGATGTAGACACCTTTTCCGGATATCAAGTGGAGCTAAAGATGTTGAAGCAACTGGATTATTGGACAACAATGCTGCATGACGACACGATGAAAATCAATTGTAGAATCTTGACATTAATTTTGTATGCAATTATTGCTGATTTGGAATGTTTAGATGTATTAATGGGATTATAGAAAACTTAGTTATTTTACTGTATAGTACAGTTTGACTAGTTTATCTGTTTTTTTCCGTTTATTACGTAGGCAGTATATTCCAGTAACATAAATAACATGCCATCTTTAACTTCGTAACATTAAAATTAAAAACAACAACTTAGTTTGAGTTTTTGGAACTCAATTTACTATCAATATTGTTTTTTTATTATCTAGAATTCAATGGCACTTTCATTACCTTTACCTACACCACTGGCAGACTGTGATCGTCAACTACTGCCTTTTCTTTTTTATTGCCTTCTTTTAGCTTTCTTTCTTCTTACCGTGCCAATGGTCCCAGTTCTAAGTTTCGTCCGGATCACAACCACAATTGTTTTAAATTTTACACGTTGCATATTTATTTAGTTTTTAACCGACTTCAAAACAGAAGGGGTCCTCATTTTTTTATGTTTGTTACCTCAGTACTCCATCATTTATAAAAACAAATTATATAAAAATATCATTTATATTAACCGATATAGAAAATTCTTTTTTTATTTGGAAGTATGTAAATTTCGTCAAATTCGGTTTAGTAATTTAGTCATTAAATCAAAATAACTGAAAAAATATGTCATCCAAGTAAGCGAAATATTGTTTTTTTTTGACATTATTGATAATTATTAACACAAATATAAATAATTTCAATCCAAACGACGATGCCCAGATTCTTATTCATTTACTCTATGCTCATGTAGAAATAATTATTAGAAAAAGTTTAGTTAACGAAGTTAATTTTTCTCTAATTAACTTACTTTCTCTCTAAATGAGACGAATGATGATGAATGAGATCCCTCTAATTATTCGGCAAGCGCCATCAAAAGCTGTTTTTAAGTGACTTTTACGTGAAAACTTTTTTAAAGCATCGTTGTCTAGTGTCTAACTACGTATATTTAGCACTCATATATTATAATTTTTATTTATACGTATTCTAATTTGTGTAATAATATGTAGTAAAATCATGTAGATACATAAATAATTTTGTATTGATATATAAATTAAGTTAGTTTTATATTTGTTGTATCTATATCTAGGTTATCTATTTCTTGTAAAATTTAGTCCTATTGTTTATTTTCTTTTTGTCTATACTAATATTATAAAGGGGAAAGATTTCTATGTAAGTATGTTTGTAACGAATTGGCCCAAAAAGTACTGGACCGATTTTAAACATTCTTTCACCCTTTGAATGCTACATTATCACTGATTAATATAGGCTATATATCTATACCCGTGCGAAGCCGAGGCGGGCCGCTGGTCTTTTATAAGGTATTTTGATGAACGCCTACATACAATTTGTTCCAGCCTGGTGGATGACTGGTAGAAAATGTTAAGCATTAAGTCCTCTATTTGTACATTTCTACATAATTTCTAAGTGTGCAATAAAGTATTAAATAAATAAATTCCTTTTCTGTTATTGTAAACAAATTATTAAAATTATAAAATGTTTATTAGGTACAGTAGGTACATACATTGCTTGTTAAGGCGTTACAAGTAAAAGATTACTTATACAGTAGTTTTTTTAATCCATTTCGGTTAATATCGTAAGATGAAACTAAGATTGTTTGATTTATGTAAGGCATTATTTGATTACGACTTCGCATGAGCTACCTTACTTCTAAATAAAATCCTGGACAATAGTCACATCTCGTTGAAACCGATCAATTCTTGAAATAGCTTAACGGAATAGCTTTGATATATCTTCAAGATCTCTATTTACCTCTAAATTGAATTCGGCTTCCTTAAAAATTCTTTCGCTGCTCCCATTCTTTATGAATTTCATTTACAAATATTTACAACTGTGGCATTAGTATGTGACAATAGGGAATAGCTGAGGTTTTCTTTCAATGACCAGTTTCATTCATGTTTGTAAAGTACTTAGCTTTGCTGTCTTCTCTTCATTCATGGTTGTTCTGAATTTAAGCTTCACTAAGCTTAGTTTTGTAATCCATGCTTTGTCAAACATTTGAAGGTTCATTCACAAAATTGCTACTTTGACGGTAATATCAAAGCTGTTGATTTTCTCTACGCATAGAGTACCTACATTATTAGCCTCGAAGCAAAAATAGGGGTCCTATAATTTTAACGTGTGTATCTGTCTCTGGCATCGTTGCTCTCAAATGGCAGAACTATTGTTGATTTAGTTTTTAGTTATTTCAAAGGTGACTTGAGAATGTTTTTAGCTACGATTAAAAAAATATGTTCAGCCATCTGAAGATTAGTTCTTTTATAAGGGGTTTAAAAAAACAATTTATACTATACTTATGTATGTTATATACATAAGTATAAATACTCTTGTTACGTAGCTTTACTGTTTTGAAAGTCACGAAATTAAGCAAGAATTATTTAAAAAAAAATAAGTATTTAAGTTTTGAATTTGTCTTCCACAATCTCAATTGACTTATTAGATATATGCAAAAATAATAGTTTATGTATATGTATTTCAAAATCAAGAGGTAAATTTTCTTAAAGTTGGTATCTATTCTATTTAATAATAGGCTTGCGTTTTACCGCCACCGCGCCTGATGTAGCGGTGACGTGGTCTACTATGAGCACGCTTACCTAGAAGAAACCAATTCGAATCGGTTTCTTTTCTATATAATATATATTCTACATAAAAATTTCTTAAATTTGTGTAACTACACACCTAAATTTACCCAAAATTATAGATCTATACGAGAAAAATACAATCAAAAGCTATGAGATGGCTTAGTAGTTTAAGAGCCGAACGAACACTAAGGAAAATATTTCTCTTAATATTCCGCTATAATTCTCCATTATTATATTATTATCTTTATTTAAATTTATCAATAAGCACTTACGGAAGGAAGTACTTAACCACTTTACAATCGATGATCATTGTAATCACTAATCAATACAACTCTTTCTCCTCATTCCTGAAATTTCATTATTTGGTACTTGACCAGCTTCCGAAACAACTTATTCAAAATATCATCTACAGTTAGATCTTCATTATAAACATTGTTATCATTCAAATAAACTGTTACTGGAAGTGCCGACAAATCAATTATTTATTCAGAAGCTTTTACTTTTATAATTTCTTCACTAGAATCAACCATCTATTCTTTTTCTATTACTTCATCTAGTCAAGTTAGATCTATGTCGCAATCAACTTTGAAGATTACGTTAACATTCTCTAAGATGCTGTCGTTGGATTTATTTTGAAAAGGTTCAATGGTAAATGCTTTCAAATTATTAACAACCAGACAGCAAGGCACCGGGATTAGCCTTGCTACCATTTTTTTATCTGTACCTTTACTTTCATTAACAGAAGGATATTATACAAAGAGGCATTTATTCTCTGTGTTATATGAAGTGTAAACTTTATATTGTGGTGAGAAACTTCTAAAGTAGGATTAGGACGGGGGCTGTGAATGAACTGTTAGTACTGTTATTGCTTTGAGGTGCCGTGCCTGTAGGGTATTTGGTTTTTTTGATATAATTTCTTCAATGTACATATTACTGTGGTGAAAATAATTGCATACGCAGTTTTTTATGCCATATGTGGGAAACAAGTTGACCGGCCACCTGATGATAAGCGATCACCGTCGCCTATGGATACCTGCAGCACCAGGGGCATCACAGATATGCTACCGACCCTTAAAGACTATATTAACAGCCTTTTTGAAGAACCCCATGTTATAGTTACTCGAAATCGAAAACGCCACAGCATGGAAGTTCATTCCACAAATTGCAGGTGTGAGGCAAAAAAGATCGCTTAAAAAGCACCGCGTACAAGATTTCCACAGTCCTGGAAAAAAATAAAAATGTAGAGGTTGTATTTTATTAATATGTTTTGTTTCTTTTAATCTTATAATATCTTTCTAATCTAGAGACAAGGATTACGTTTTCTAGAACTAAAAGAATTAGTATGCAGATGTAAAGTTTCCACTAGAATTTCACAGAGAACTGTTAAATTGCTGGATTGCTGGTTGTAATGTCGATTTACTAATACGCCAAGAAAATCTAATAAGACTAGTTTTTCTTACCAGATAATCTTTATGATAATGTAAGTACAAAATGTTCCAAATAAGTTAATACGAGTAGTCAACTACCTACCACTTTGTTATTCCTAGTTTAGTTCTAAGTTGAATAACCAAATATACATTTTGAAGTCACGCATTTGTTTAAAATCTAACAATGATGTGTATTAAAATCCTCTTGTCACAGAACAAATCCAGAACGGATCCTCTTTGGATCCACATAATTTATCCTGTCCGAGAAGTCAACAGACATGAGCCAGTTGAATATTGTACTTTCAATGAAATTTCGAGTGGAATTTCGACCATCTTAAAACTGAAGCTAGGATCTAAGCGTTTTCTATAGTAGCAAAGATATGATATGGTAGAATGCGTTCAACCTTTACAGTGATAGAGTATAAATAAAAATACTTTTCAGCAGCACATGGTCTGCAGTGGCTTCCATCCTGAATATGCACTTATTTTCTTTCCTGGAAACAAATAAGACGATGGACGTGCGAATTATTATATACCTGCTACTCTTAAATTACATTGAGAAAATAATTTCGAAAAGCCTTTACAATCATACCTATCAGAGAATAAGAAAGAGATACCTATCTATCTGCCTCTGTCTGCATATATCATGTATTTTTTTTACCGAAAGCCTCCTCGGTTCTCAATTCGACTGTATGTTTGTTGCGCGATTACTCTGATTCTTTTTTGTTTGGTAGGCCATACTTCAGAGGTGGTTCATATAAATTTTCTCGAAATTGATTCAGTGTTTTTGAATAAATCCACAAAAGTTAATATATATACAGATGAAGTTTTGGTTTGTGGTTCCCTTCAGCAAAGTTTTGATGAGGACTTTCAATCTCTGTTTTAACTGTCATTTTCTACTCTTTAGTTTGTACAAACAAACTAAAAAGTACATGTGTAATCATTTATGTATTGTAGGTATATAGTCTTGAAGTCAGTTATTGTAAATTTTTCTAAAAACATATATTTTTGTTCCTATTTTGGCTGCGTCAGTCCATCTCCCGGACAGGGCTATTTGTATCAACTCACGCGTATCATCCTCATTGCAAGCACGATAAAATTAATTGATTAAACCCACCACAATGGCACACATGATGTGGTGACAAAGCCGGGAATCGAACCTGGGATTAGCGGGCATCCACCGCGCCAAGTGGGCCGTGAGAGCTTTGAGCATGTGCTGAGAGAAATTATGTTTGCTCGTATTTGTTTCTTTTGTGTGGCAATAGTTGATTGAAATAAAACCGGCCAAGTGCGTGTCAGGCTAGCGCACTGTAGCTTCAGTACCAGCACATATATTATTAACTACTAAAGTACAAAAAAGTACTTAGTGCAAAAAGACAGCATCACGCTCAGGCGGTCGCACCCATACAAATAAAAAATAAATAAATAAATATTCGGGACATTTTTTCACGCACGCTCATCTGACCCCAAACTAAGCAAAGCTTGTGATATGGCTGCCAGAGACTGATATACATATCTACATATATAGTTTTAAATACATACTTAAATAGATATTAACAACCAGATATAGAACAAACACAAATGTTCATCACACAAATGTTTGTCCTAGATGGGAATCGAACCCACGCCCCTAAGCTCAGAAGGCAGGTTTACTACCAACTGGACCAACGGGCTATCAAATACCGACCGTGCTCGACGTTGATTAACTTCGGTGATTGTACCGGTGGTGAACAGAAATTTATCACCGACTTGCAATCGGCCAGTATTTAATATTTTACTTTAGAGCGTGTACTATATCTTACCAAGTTTGACGCTTGTTTTTACACTAGAGCAAATACAAAAATACGTTTCTTCTATGTGGACCTCTTGTATGGGGTCCACCCCCATTAGTTTATACTTTTTGACTTTATTACAAAATTTTATAACGCCGTAACATTACCTACATATTTTATGAAAATTTCAACTGGCTATCTATTACAGTTCGAAAGATACAGTCGTTAAAAAGTAGGACGGACGAACACTTCAGAATGTTCGAAACAACCAAAGTGGGGTTGGCCGGTTGGAACTTTTTACAGATGGCGTTAGCATAGTTAGTACCTTTTTATAAGAGTTTATTTTATTTGGAAAATGTCGAATGTCATAATGACGAAATTCCCATAACAAAGGAGCAAGCTACTGTCAAGCACTTTGACAGTATTGGCAACTTAGTTGCCAAAACCCCCCATCGTGAAAATTGAGAGGCACGCCCTAAACTTCCAATACTAACATTACAGGAAGAATGCGGAATGAAGCGGAATTACACTAGAGATTCGTTATAAACAAATAAAACATGGACTTCCACAAAATGCCGCAATCAACTATCTTACTAATATTATAAATGCGAAAGTTTGTGTGTAAGTGTGTATGTTTGGCTGGACTCAACGCCGAAACTACTCAACTGATTTAGATGAAATTTGGCATGGATTTAGCTTATACCCTGGATTCACACATAGACAAATTTTTACCTCGCAAAAACATCATCATAACTTCAACATGTTCATCATCATCATCACCATTTTTCATCACAATGCGGGTGAAACCGCGGGGCTCAGCTAAACTAAATTTAAAACAAAAAAACGAGCAAGATCTTATGTCTGTGATGTTCAATCGGGGAACAATATTTTCTTGAATCATAGCTATAGAACACTCTCGACCAAGTCACTTATCAAAGAAACAAAAAAACTAATTCAAAATTATTTTATCCGTTTGAGAGTTACGATAACTAAGACAACTACACACGTTAAAATTGTAACACCCCTCGGTTCACGTCGTTAGTTATAAAACAGTACGTGTCATTTTTCTCTTACTTTTTGACGTTATGTAATACGCAAACAAGCTCGTATCAAACAGGTAAAGTAAAAACAAAACGAGGCCAAAAAAATGCACAAGGGTTTACCTTCATAATTAAGTATATTAAAACTTATTTCATAACACCAAAAAACATTACCAATAAAAAAAAAAAATAAAAAATAAAAAAAAAAATTGTATTTTCTTGTCTATGATCGTCAAGAACTGCATGATTGTGGAAGTTTCATTGCATATTCCATTTCAATTCCCCAGCAATCTTTAGTACAATGGCACCTGACAATGAATCAGTAGTCGACTGGTTATTTATATCTTTGTGTTATTGGTTTCTCAAGAGAGTCAGTAGTACCTCAGATTAGATAAGTTAGAATATTTTTATATACAAACTAGACAAAAGAACAGATGTGAAGCTTTAAAGTAGGTACCTAATAACAAAAAGCAACAAATAACTAAATATACATCATAAATAGTTGATATATAATAAATAGGGATGCACTCTTAGAATAACTACTCAGAGAAGGTAAGTTTCCAAACAACGCCTTCTGAAAACGTAAGCTACAAATTCGCTTTGTAGCTTAGGTTTCGATTGGTATTTTCCTGTGGAATGTCACACCATAACTCTTATGCTGCTTTTCTGATTTGTTGTGGTACGATTTCACCGCGCAAATTGTCATGGTAAATTTTTTATATATGTTTTGGTGTCATATATGACACCATTTGAATGGCTTAAATTTTGCGAATGTATACTTGGTTTCTTTGTGTAGTTATTCTAAGGATGCACTTTATATTAGTCTAATTTTGATGATATTGGACCCATTGTAAGAAATTCGACGAACAATCTCGAAAAGTAAACTTGGTAAAAAACTTGAAGGAAAAAGGTCGAGGTTTTAAAACTCCAGTTAGAGGAGTGTTCACTTTACTACTAGGATCAGTGACGCCATTCATGCCCCTAACAAAGATATGGAAAAGATTGCCCAGAGAGTAACTTATCGAAATCATCACGTCGAAGCTCATCGGCGAAGCACCAGTCAACGATTGAAGAACGAGGAATTTGTATTTTTTCATGTTTTCAAGCTGAAACTATGCCTTTAATATACCTAATGGAGCATAAATGGCGCACATTTTAATATTCTAGTCTCGACAGGGATTATGTCTTGTTTGAGACGTTTGGAGTCGAGACATAGGGCTATTTTGAGTTCGGGAGCTCACCTCATTTAAAAAAAAAAAAACAGAAGGCATGCATGGTTAATGCGACGCGTGACAAAAATGCTTTCTTGTTTCTGGCGTGTTTCTGGCTTTTCGTGTTTTTTTTTAATTGCTTTTCCGTGTTGTTCCCAAACCTTCTTTTAGAGCCTCCACCACTTTACTAGCATGAGTTTGACTCGACTGTGACTTACTTTGCTTGACTCTGTTTATCGATATCAAATAAAACTTGGAAATCATTATTTGAATACTTGACACTGGCAAATGGCCAAAACATGCGACGCCAAAATCCTCTCGAGAGGAAAGTATAAAAAAAAGTATCTCCGTCGTTAACTAACCTCTTTAGAGTTTAAAATTCTGTAGCTTGCAACACAGAAAAAAAATTTTTTTTTCGTCTTATCTACATTACTCGACTCTGTTTACTTATGACAACTACTTATTTATGACTTGTAATAAAAATTGTAAATATTTCAATATTTGACACTGGCAACTGCAAAATACTTGCAACGCCAAAGTCCTCTCAAGAGGAACGAAGAAAAAACTATCTCCGTAGTTAACTAACTTCTTTACAGTTTGATTCTGTAGCTTGTAGTACCGAGAAAAGCGCAAATTTCACGGCGGCTTACATCCAGTCCGAAATCCTAAGAAAACCTATTCATTTCACGATTCATTGATGCTTTTTTTAGCATGTTCACTCCGCCCGCGGCCATTGTCCTCCTCCAAGCCGGTGGATATAAATTTCCTCATAATCTTTTTTCTTCTTTCAACAATGAAGTGTCATTGTTGTATTTTGTATTTTAATATCGCATCACGACAAAATCGGAATAGATAAATAATGCTTAGTTTTTTTGCGTTTTGTTCGGTCGGTTCTTGGTTCCAATGCGTCTGGCCGGAGTGGTTGTATTAATGGTTAAGGATTGCCTCCATTCATCATTTATGGCCGGGCCGTGTGTAGATATATTCGTCATATTGTAGACCTGCCTTTACAAAGCTCTTTGTGACAGTTAAAATGGTTCGCTCGTACGGTCGCCGGGGATTGTCTTGAATTGCTTTCAGCATTCGAGATGCGGTGCATTATTTAAATAGAGTTATAATTTCTCATTTTCATTTGGAGAACAAAAGGATTTTTGAATCTCAGTATGAATTCAGTAAAAATTTGCTTAAAAAATGATTTAAAAAAATTACAATTGAGAAGCAATTAGCAAAGTAACTCAAAGATATATAGATAAAAACTCTTTATTGCGTGCACATGCACCAGAAAAAAAGTTACAGATAAAGAAACTTAAGAGCTTGAAGCGATCTCTTCCAGGCAACCATTGGATGGATAGAATTTACGTACAAGTTAGTTAGATGCCTGCTGGCAGCGGATTATTAGATTAGTTTAGTTTTATATTTTAGTACTAGTTTGTATGTATTTTTAAGTAGTTTTTAGTTGTGTTTTTTATTTATTTATTAGAATGTTAAATATATATTGATCAGTTAGACGGGGGATCTTATTAACACTTTTTAACACTTTTAATTATATTATTAACGGGAGGGAAAATGGAATGGATCGAACGGTAATGGAGTAATGAAAAAAGAAACAATGTAGATTGCTTTAGAATGATAATTTTGCAGGATCTTCCGATAAGCTTTACTAGATGGCGCTAACAACTAAACTTAATTAAATGTAAGGTCTGTGGTAAGGTCCTAAAGGAAACGTATGCCGGAACTTTTTGCATCATCAGCCTAAATTAGTCCACTGCTGGACATAGGTCTCCTAAGGCACGCCACTCAAGTTCACTCAATCCGATCTTTGGCTTTTATACCCACTGCCAGCTGTCTTACGTATATCGTCACTCCGAGTCTCAGGACATTTATCGCTACGTGTGCTAATGTGTGCTATGATTATTTAAAAATGAAATTTGTGATTTCTTTCGAAAGTCAGTCATTTCACATGATATTTACGTGCGAAATATCATTACGAGCGATTCAAAAATTGAGCCCCTGCTCTCGTATACGCGCCCTTGTTTTAAGTAGCGCAGGTTACTTGCATCGTGTGCGAGATCCATTAGATCGTAATAGATTATCTATGATCATTTTCATACAATCACTACCCATCTCAATTTATCGTTTCGATCAACCAACAACTGTTCCAGGATACACCCTCACGCCGTAGATATTACCATAGACTCTCATAGCATCCGGTGCCGCCTACAAGTAAAAAAATATGTTTATGGTCCCACAGCGGACACAATGGCGTCGGCAACACCTCGCGTAGTTGGGTGTTAGGAACTTGATATTGTAATACGATCTGGGAAACAGATACAGAAATGTTGGGAACGATGAAGAACACTTTCTTGAATCAGTTTTTATGGCCCACGGAAGAAGAACTAAAACTCATGTCATCAATAATAATTCACAGTTATCACCTATAGTCATAGTCCTTAGGAAATGTTATGAAGGGGTAACGTAAAAAAACAATACCCGTAAAAATATGGCCGTAGACCAACGAAAGTTACCAACATAGCCCACCGGATTAGCAAGTTGAAGTGGCAGTGGGCAGGGCACATAGCACGCAGAACAGATGGCCGATGGGGCCGAAAGGATCTCGAATGGAGACCACGGACCGGTAGGCACAGCGTAGGACGTCCGCCCACGAGATAGACAGACGACCTATAAGAGACCGCAGGGAAGATAGATGCAGGCCGCTTCCAACCGGCCCTTTTGGAGATCGATGGGGAGGCCTATGTCCAGCAGTGGACGTCCTACGGCTGAAATGATGATGATGAAAAAAAACATGAGAAATTGACACTGTGGTGAAGAACAGATAATACGCATGCATAGCTCTAGAAACATCATGAGTAAAATTTGTCTTAAAAATGTTCAATAGATAAACTTTTTTATCGCTTATGCTATGTTGCTAAAGTATGCTTGTTGGTAAAGTGACGATATGGTCGAAGATGGAACACGTTTCCATGTTCCATCTTCGTTCATAATTTTACTAAACTTTTGCATTTATAATATGAGTGTGATAGTTCTATCATAAAGCGTGTACATATGTGATGTATGTTCTATAATAAAAAAATTACAGCTGTTCCATATATTTTGTTAAGTGTAAATAACAATTTTCTATTGAAGAGATTTTTTTTGCAATTTCAGTGTGGATCTTAATAAATGTATCTTAGACTAGGGTATGTCCTAAAACTGCGACCAGATCCACCGGAGGGGGCAGCAGCATCGTACACGGTGGTACACGGTGAACGTACTGCGATCACCAAGCTGCCTGCCTACCGTGGGGATTATGGCAACACCTCTCTAATAGGGAGTACTTTTTCCAGCAGTGAACGTTCAATGGCTGCTGATGCTTAGGAAAAGGTGTTTATAGTGATGGGTATAACAAAACCCTTTTGGCTACGAATTATTACTGGCATTTTTTAGTTCTAATTGCGTCTATTTTTCTAAACTTTGTTGAAATAAAAAGTCTTTTATTATCAGGATTTGTGAACACGTAAGCGTGTGACACTAACAAAGTAAACACGGTCAGGTTCCTTAACAATCCATCAAAAACAACGTTTTTAATAAAAGGGGTGTTTATCGCATTTGTTACTGTCCATTCATCCCTTAGGCGTCGGACCATGACGAATCCTAACCAAACGGCCTAAGGCTAAGATTATCAAACGAGTTTAAAATATCCTCTTCCGTCCCTACCTAAAAGTATAATGATAGAAAGAGAGAATGAAGAAGTCAGGGCTGTAGCTAGTTTCATATAATCTCATATCTTTATCTAACCATATAGTGGTAGAAAGAGAGAGGTTACAGAAGTCAGGGTAGAATCAAGTTTGGCATGTCGTTCGACAGGTTTTGAAGACGTGGGTGCTTACAATTGTTATGGGCAAGGAACTAAAGGGCAGTCCGGCAGGATTTATACTTCATTGTTAAGCTTTTGAAGTCTTTATGGAATTGATTTTAATATGGTAAGTCATTTGGTGTGCTAAGTGGTTGTGGAAACGGAGCAGACACTGAAAGAAAGTGCTGATGGGAACTGTTGCTATGTTTTCTCAAACAGGGTTTCATCATCATCATCATCATCATTTCAGCCATAGGACGTCCAGGTCCACTTGACTGCTGGACATAGGCCTCCCCATCGATCTCCAAAAGGGCTGCTTGCTAATCCGGTGGGCTATGTCGGTGGCATTCGTTCGTCTACGGATCTCCTCATTTCTGATTCAGGGTTTAATGTATGCGTAATGTAAACAAGTATAAATTGATAATTTTGAAAAGTCCCCGGTAAAAGATCTGGTATTCTTCAAACTGCTTGAACTGCGTCAGCACCGTGCTATAGTTTTTTCACGATGTTTTCCTTTGCAACTCAAACTCAATGTTAGGATTTGAACCCACACCCCACGGATTGGTATTCGAAAGCGTCCATCACTGAGCTACCTTTGCTACAAAAGTAGTGATCTCAGGCCACTGTAATGTGGCTCTTCAACTGGTCCCTCTCCATACTGATCCCGTGGGATGAGTTGGCCAATTCTTTGACTTTTTTTTGTCAAAAGGTAAAAAATTTAAAAAAAAGCTATATCGAATGGACCCATTTAAATTTAAAAAAATAATAAAGAAATTATAATTTCAAATCTATGTACAGGACACGTAGAAAATTTAGAGGATAAATTAAAATAATACGCCATGACTTGAAGATATTAATAAATAATAAATAGTTACGCATTAGGTACTTCCTAAATAAAAATAAACTTTTGTTATCAGAAAATGCTAGAGTAAATTTACGTTTATGGATTCATAAACCGAGTTAAGGCCGTATGATTATTCGACTTTTTAAGCCACACACCAACAGTGGCCACATCCTAAGAAGCCTTAAAATACATATTTTTTATTTTATTTTAAAACAACGTTTAGTCAACAGAGTTGGTTTACTTAATGTCTAAAAGTTAGAGCTAAAAGTATGTCACCAAAACCACTTCAAATCAGTAAACGAACTTAACAAAATCTATCAAAGAGTTTATACAAGTATCGCTTCTACAAAGTCCATACATTCATAATCAAAGCCAATTTAAATAACTCTAACAGAGAATTCATCTCTTTGAGCCTTTCACAACGGTCGGATGGCTCCCAAATGGCCGGACACCAAAGTAATGCTTGCTGGAAAACGGGAAAATACGGGGAATATGTATTGGAGGGCTCTTCAGCCAGTTTTATGTTTAGAGGTTTGTTCCAAAAACTCTATGGATGTATGGAGATCAAAGTCACTTGTGGCGCCCTCTTGAGATCGTTTTGATTTGTGCATTTTGTTTGATGAATGAAATTAGGATGTTTAGTGTTGACTTTTGTGACAAATTGGTTGTAGAGTTAGGAGTTTTATTTAAATTCGTTTATTGGGGAGCTTTTATATTTTTTTTTGTAGGTATGAATTTAAAAAACTCGAAGCATAGCTCTCCTCATTGCCCGCTGTGCGACTCTGGAGTTTTTTCCAAAATGCCAGCAGTTAAGGACCACGTCTCAGTATTTCATCACTGGCAACACACACCCTTGTCTTTGTCATTAAATATTAGTACGTGATTATTTCCAAATACCAAAATAGAGACATTTGTGCGCCCAGTGGATAAACAGTAGCATATGGGACGGGTCACGATGTCACACTTCTAAATACTCCCACCCTCTGGTTGTAATTTGATTTCGTGATTGCACATCTGACAAATTAATTTACCTAAACTACTTCCGGACATCCTTTCATTGCAAGTGGTTTATACTTTACTGGGCCCCGATTCTACTAAACCAATTGTTTTTAAATTGTAATTGTTTTACTTTTAATTTTTAAATAATTGCCTCGCAATTGACCGTATCTGGGCGCATTAAGTTTCACGTTCGCTTGATTTTCCAACTGAGTGGATTTAACGTCAGTTTGGTGCCGCAATAGCAGTTGACCGTAAGGCCCCTGGGCTCTTAATTAAAAACACTTATTTTTTCACTGTCAAAAGCGTTACGAAACTTGTGAACACTACACTAGTACATTTACAAGGGTTCATTATAAGGGGTTCTTTTAGATGACCCATATATTAAAAAATATCATTGTGGTACTCATCGTTATAAGCAATTTTTACTTTAGGACCAACCCTGGAGAACGGACATAACCTAGAGCTAAATTTTTGAATCGCTCGTATGATATTTCGCACAAAAATATCATGTGAAATTATGTTAAATGACTGACTTTCGAACGAAATCCCAAACGAAAGTTATATTTTTTGAAATAATCATTATCTCTCGCTAACGCAACGAGTGTTTTGAACCATTAGAATTTGCTTTCTATTAATAGAAAATCTTTCATTTCGATATTTTCGATCGAAATCATACAAGCAATACAAAAATCGAGCCACTGGTATCAAAAAAATCAGCTGTTCCATACACCTGCACCCCGATTCTACTAAACAAATTGTCTTTAAATTGTAATTGTTGCGATTTTAATTATTAAATAACTGCCTCAAAATAGACAGTTTTTAATATTTTTTTTATACTAAGTTATAATATTAGGTGGTTGTATTTTTCTAGTATAAAAAATGATTTAAACTGTAAATTTTGAGGCAGTTATTTAACAATTAAAATCGCCACAATTACTAATTAAAGACAATATCTTTAGTAGAATCGGGGCCCTGTGGTATTGTTATTGAATAACTCCTAACTAAATGGCTAACTTTTCAAATTCATTCCTATCACAACAATTATGTGATTGTGATAGAGATGTCAACAAAAGTGTAGCTGACTGGAATTCCGAAATCAATTAAAGACGATACTATCATCCCTTACCTACTCCGGTCTTCAAAATAGCCAACAACATTCCTGACCGAACCCTGGTGCCTCCATGTCTACCTCAGCAGACACTTTGGCACCTACCTGGTCATCATTCCTTCTCGCATCTCTCTCTCACCCACATTCCAAACAGGATAAAGCGAGACAGATAAACGAGGAACTTGAAAAAAACATGGCGCGCGTACATCGCTGTTTGTTCTAACCGCCTTCTGACCCACGTCATTATAAAGTGTTATCTTCGATGAGGGATATATTTTTAATGCCCTTTTTTACTTTTTTCAATGTGTGAGGAATGATATTTTATGAATATACTGAGTATAATAATGTAGTAAACGCAAAATGTTCAGAATAGGTACTTCAACTTCATAGTTCATTTTTAAAAGAGAAATACATGTATATAGATTTGCTTGCTACTCTTCAAAGATCAGATACTCACATAATATTTAAAAAAAAAATGGTTTTGAGTAGGTTTATTTGTTGTCAATAAATGTTGTGTATT
This sequence comes from Agriopis aurantiaria, assembly GCA_914767915.1. NCBI lineage: Eukaryota > Metazoa > Arthropoda > Insecta > Lepidoptera > Geometridae > Agriopis > Agriopis aurantiaria. The sequence continues at coordinate 18,459,670 of OU611982.1, read as the reverse complement.
TTTATATCTAGGTTTGAATGAACACATAAGGGGTTAATTATAAAATATCTCAAATGAGTAAGTATGAGTAAGTACCTATACGTCAATACTATAACACTAGAGAAAACTGAACCAGATTTTTAATATCACCGTGGCAGGAGCCACTAGACTAGAGCAGAGTATCTACTGTACAGCACAATACCTGCAATAGGGTTCCAGTAGGGTAAACTTGGTGCAGCAAAATAGAATAAAACTACTATAACTAAAACAAGCATCACACAAGGCTACAATATTTAATGATTTTTCTGATTACATACTTGATTTATTCTTTTCAATTTTTTACCTGATTATTTTTAGTTGCCTATATACGTACTGCTTTCTCACTATATATTATGGGTTTTATCTGAACAAAATGAGAATTTTAACTTAAATAATATTATTTGTAAGTTTTGTATGGAATACACAGCTACGTCAAACATACACTAATTATTTGTGGATTCATTGCCGTATCATAAAAACAAAACCACAGTTACAGTTTGAAATAATCTGAAAATTTCCAATATACTACACCTACCAGCGCCCGCGCATCGCAAAGCGGACTCCTTTTTATTAAGGCTTTTATAAATGCACAAGAAGGGTCTACGGAGGCATTTTTATTTCCCTGGTCCGCTCCCGAAAGCGTCTCGAAGGCTTCGAGACGTGGGAACCTTCGCGGTGACTTTCCATTTTACCATTGTCACTTAAAAAGGTATCCTTTGGTTATTTATTTTGATGTGTGCGTGATATTTCGATGAATACCACTTTGAGTTGAGACAAATATTGTGGTACGCGATATGTTTTGTGCACTCTTATGCACGACTGTCATCCTCGATTGAGCTGACGCTAGCTGATATTGTTCTAGCATTGACATTTTATTCAACAAGTAGGTATAACAATTTACATCAACAAACAAGTACAGTAGTCTCACTAATCCGGCACTGTAATAGTCCAGCACGTTCAATAGCTAATACCTTCCATCCACGCCTCGCCATACTTACTCCAGCTCCGCGCTTGCGCGCTTATTAGAAACGCGAATTACCTATGAATAACAAAAAAAAAAAAAAACAAGTAGGTATAAACTAAACTGGTTGTTCAACCCGAATTCGAATCCATCGACCTTAGAATAACTACACAATAGAAACCAAGTACATTCGCAAAATTTAAGCCATTCAAATGGAGTCATATATGGCTCCAAAAATATAAAAAATATTTATTATGACAATTTGCGCGGTGAAATCGTACCACAACAAATCAGAAAAGCAGCATAAGAGTTATGGTGTGACATTCCACAGGTAATCCATTAATTTTCTTGCTTAAATCGTTTAAAATACCAATCGATTTTGAGAAGACGTTGTTTGGAAACCTACCTTCTCTGTTCTGTCCTTCTACCATCGGCTGTTTTTTTCCAGATTTAATTTAAAAATTATATTGAAATCGCCTACTTGTCTTCAACAATTCATGAAGATCTCTCGCAGGTCAAAGTCGTGTCAGAATCGCCTTTAAAAGTGCGTAAAACGATATTTTTCCCCTCACTCTTGTAAAATGTGGAATGGAATATAAACATCAGAATTTTTGAGCCCGATGATTGCTTGTTTACTCCCTTGACATAATTTTTTTTGATTGCGGAGAAGTCAAATTACGTTCATTTTATCTGCTTTTTAAACAGTCATTAGCTTTTTTATTGTACTTACCTATTTAGTAATTGGCTTACGCGATGATGCGGTCTACGATGGAGCATGCTTGCCTAGAAGAAACCAATTCACTCGCGATTTGAAGACACCCAGATTATAACTAACGGGTGTACGTGCTTATCTTAATTGGCCCTATAAAATCAACTGAATATAGTTTTTTTTTTTATACATTTCGTAACAAGTAGCCTAAATAGATGTGCCACTTGTTTAAATAATGGGCTACATTACCTTCACGTTCCATTAATTATTCGGTTTAGAATGTTTGTTGAGCCTTATGCAAGCATAGTGCTATTCACCCGACTGACCTAGAAGGAGGATGATCGTTCGGGTGTTTTTCGGGTTAATTATTAACTGTTCCATTAGTTTTGTCAAGTCTTAGCATTATCTATTTTAAAGAGGTAAACAAAATGGTGGTACTAAGCTGAATCATTGTGTTTCACGAGAAACTGCTAAACAGATCTTAATAAAACTCAGCAAGGAAGTAATATATTAAACCAAGACCAGCCAAGACCAAGTATAGACCAGCATAGATGGGTGTGACGTTTTCTTCAAAAAAAATCCGTCTGTGCATTGCACCTTGGGGCCGATTATCGAGCAATTGGCATAATGTTTATGGCATATTGGCACTATCAGTAGGCGAGTGAGACAAATTGACGAGGACAGAAAAATCTACTACCCGAAAATCAACCCTCAATGAATGTTTTATTCCAAAAGCTAACCCTGACTGTCACAAGAATTATCACATAATCCCCCTAATTCCTACACTCAAAAATGACCTAGCAAAACTTAAACTGGTTCTCTAATGATTTATCTAGTCCTCAGCCCTATCCGGACAATACTGGTCTAAACTAGACAATACCAGTTCGAACCGGACATACGGTCACCTGCCAAATCACCGTTAAGCTTCGCAACCGCAGTTCCCATAAAATAAGATTTAAAACACGGCCCATAAATAAACTTTCCTTAATATTTTATTGTAACTAGTGTAGTCATTGTTGACAACACTTGCGTAATATTTATTGTAGAGCGACCTTGTGTTGAGCCAAGCTGAGTGGGGGTGCCACCGTCGTATTATCCGAACAACATTGACAAATGCTTAAGGAATAGTTTAGTTTCCTAATTTGCCCACCTTTACAGATAAGATGGCACTGTTACAGTGTATGGAGCTATTAATTAGGTGCGGTTACTGTGCCCGCCCTTTTTATTGTTAGAGAAGTGAAAGTAGGGGTTGATTCTTTAAATCACTACGTGATTTTAGTACAATTCGCTCTGTAAACCATTTCTCAAGATATCGATAGATGTAAGTATCCATTTTGAAGCTAAAGCCTGGCCTTCACGGGTGACTTTTGTCACTGTGACTATTAACTGTTTCGTCACTCCGCTCCAGTACTACTGATATAGCATACGCGTGGTGAGCGATTGTCGTGCGTAAATGTGGCAAGCTTCGATCAAGGATCCTTGATCGAAGGTGGCAAGACTACAATTGTTTACAAGTCCGTAAGATTACAGCACGATAAAAAAAAAAAAACTCGGCATGTGAGCTAGGCCTACAGGTGGGCTCCCATAATCTTTAAAACATTCTTATAATAACCTCACATCGAATTTTGTCTTGCTCTCTCATTAGTCGAGAGAGCGAGACAAAGCTCAATGTAAGATTATTAATCATCATCAGTTCATCAGCCCCTGGTCTATGTAGATGTATGAAAGTGCGCGCACGCGAGGAGGCGATGGCACACGCACATTTCCATACATCTTTCTGTAAGTTACGGGGGTGGTATAGTCGCTACGTGACAAAACTCCTTAGCAAAAAATAAAGAATTTAAATTAATACTTTGTTGTACACTGAACCAGTGTGACGAAATAGCCACAGTGAAAAAAGTCACCCGTGCGCGCCAGGCTTAATAATAACATCTAATTTCTCAAACGCCGATAATTTTGGAAAACATCTTGATAAAGTGTAACGTACTACGTATGTACGTACGTGTACGTGTTGATAGCCTGTTGGTCCAGTTGGTAGTGAACCTACCTTCTGAGCTTGGGGCGTGGGTTCGATTCCCATCTAGGACAAACATTTATGTGATGAACATTTGTGTTTTGTTCTATATCTGGTTGTGAATATTTATTTAAGTGTGTATTTAAAACTATGTGTATCAGTGTATGTATATCAGTCTCTGGCAGCCATATCATACATAAGCTTTGGTTAGTTTGGGGTCAGATGACAGTGTGTGCAAAATGTCCCGAATATTATTTATTTATTATTATTATTTATCGTGTTTTTCCATTGGGGATTCACACAAAACTTTCACTTGTTTATTTCTTCTTGATCATTTTTTATAAACACAATTTTACATAATCACCCAACTTCAGTCAGCAAAATGTATTTAATGCTCCATAATCCTTATTTACCTGATATGCAAAATTATATTATTATAAGTTTATAAGAAAGTGAACTCGAAACATTATTTTATTGCTCATTTAAGAAGTTTGAATAAAATAAGCTTAATTTACATAGACAGAGAAACTTGGTCGTGTGTCCGCCGACTTATGTCGGCTTTAAAACTTGTGGCCAATTATGGCAGCTGTTTTGGAGGGTCCAAGTTAAAAGCTTTTGATAAAAACTTTACGAAATACCACATGCATTTATCAGTATATAGATGACAGCGCAAATTTACTTACTTTGTGGCATTTGTTTACCACATAAATGCCACAAAGTAAGTATTTGTGGCCTGTCTTAAGTTGGTTCAATGCTCCAATCATCGCATGATTCCTCAGAAAAGATCGTCTATGATGACATTTTGATCATCTCGTTTGCAGCTGTGTGCCGCTCAATATCGACGTGTGCGTCTGTAGAACTAGTAAGAATATGTCAGTGTGTGCAATACGTATATTTATCTCGCACCCTTCAGTTTTTGGTAAAGTTTTTTTGGTACTAGTTCGAGTTTAAAGCAGATCAAACTATATTTTATGATTAAAGCATAACTCATTTAGATCTCCGTCGTCTTGGTTGCAGCACATCTAACGCCACCAAAATTCCCTTATTGCGTCATAGTAAACTGTAATAAGGTGTTATAACTTTTTTAAACATGCTTTAGAGCTAGCTACGTAAATACTATTATGTACGATACCTATATGATCTCGTGGGTACAAGGTTTTGCATTATTGACGTTTTGTTGAGTAACTGAGTATTGCTTATTATAATAAAAGTTGTACGTTGTGCTACTTGGAAGTATCAACGTATCTACGTACTATTTTGATCGCAGATAGCTATGTATATAATTTTTAGTTTTTGTATATAATTATAAACAATTTTCAGACTATGCATACTAAGTTATAAAGTAATATGTGATATGGCATCATAGCTTTCTCTCTTCAAATGCAGTGCTCCACCAAACCTCAAATTTCCCGTCTAATCAAAGACATTGTACAGATATGTGCGTTAAATCAACAATAGTCTATTTCCCTAAGCTCAAGATTGGTTGGTCCAGTTGAGAGCCCGTTGGTCCAGTTGGTAGTGAACCTAGCTTCTGAGCCTGAGGGCGTGGGTTCGATTCCCTCGTAGGACAAACATTTGTGTGATGAACATTTGTGTTTAATCTATATCTGGTTGTTAATATCTATTTAAAAACTATATTAAGTATGTATATCAGTCTCTGGCAGCCATATCACAAGCTTTGCTTAGTTTGGGGTCAGATAACCGTGTGTGCAAAAATGTCCCAAACATAAAAAATTATAAAATAATAAAAAAAAGATTAAATAGTACAAGAGCGTACTTGAAGAGCTATTCAGAAACTAATACAGGGGCCTTACGGATAGCTGCTATTACAGGCACTTAATCCACTCAGTTGGAAAATCACGCGACCGCAAACCTTATCGCGCCCAGATACGGTTTGCGGTCGCGTGATTTTCCGACTGAGTGGATTAGGTGCCTGTAATAGCAGTTGTCCGTAAGGCCCCAGAAAGCACTTGCTTCGTCGATAGCTTGTGACTTGAACACCCCACATGTCTCGCTGACAGCAAAATACTTATTTACGAGACAAAGTCGTAAAGTATCTCTTATTTACGATTTCCGAAAAATATGGATTATGTATTAAGCTCCAAACTATCGGAGATAAACAACAAGGTACTATGAAATAAAGGGGTATATTAACACATGCATAAGTACCAACCTATCATGTTATCTCTATATACTTCTCTACATCTTCTATAACTACAAGAATAAACAGAAAAAAAAAAAAAAAGAAGATCTCATGATTTTTAAACAACTGACAGATTTTCTTGAATTATACCAAAGATAATACACTCTCGATTAAGTCACCTTTAAGGCGAAATGGTAGAGAACCGTACACTTGTATGACGGTAATGCGGCGTGCGCGCTTTCAAATATTTTCAATATTTATGTTTTCTTTATTTTCTTCAAATAATCTAACGCTTTTACAAAAACCTGTGACCACTAAAGTATTTGAATGATTGTTAGGATAACACACAATTTTTTTTTTATCAAAATTTCTTCTATAGAATCTGAATGAAGTTGATTCAATCCATTGAAGGGAACGTAAAAACGGGTGTTTTTTTAGGAAAGTTTACAATTTTTTTCTATCAAGCCAAATTTCTTTAATCGTGTATCGATGATCACATCCGTATAAAATATTTCAAGAACATTTATAAAACAAAGAAATAATATCAATTAATCGATTTTAAAGGTCTACTTTTGAATATTCATGATGACGAATCGTCAAATTTGAAGCTTATTTAAACAACAAATAAACGGTCAGCTGTGTGGGCGGTACGATGCCATAGACAGACTAACGTTAAACTTATAACACCCCTCTTTTTACGTCGGGGTTAAAAGCCTTTTAAAACATACAAACAACATACCAAAAACCATTGCCCTTCTTCTTGGGCAGTCGAGTAAATGAAACAATTTTTTTTTTTTTTTTTTTTTCGTAAACACGCATCACGAATAAATACTATACCTAACCTAAGTACCTACTTATTAATTTATTTTTATTCTATTTTCAGTCGTCTGTTAAGAAAAAATTCCAAGCACCTATGTATAAATGATTAAAATGTAATAGTTTCCTATAAGAACAAAACATTTATTAGTTACCACATATTTAAAAAAAAACAAGTAAAAAAAAATTGTGTGTGTTAAATAAATGTTTTCATTCTTTCTTTGTGTTTGTTCTATATCTGGTTGTTAATATCTATTTAAGTATGTTTTTAAACTATATATGTATGTATATCAGTCTCTGGCAGCCATATCACAAGCTTTGCTTAGTTTGGGGTCAGATGACCGTGTGTGCAAAAATGTCCCGAATATTTATTTATTTATTTATTATGATTTGTCTTACATTTTATACCACTTAGGTAGGTAGGTACTTCTATTCTAATTAGAAATATCTATAGTATACCACGTGACTGGTAAGACAGTACACATTCCATTATATAATTGTTTGTACTCATCATTATGAAAAACCGCTACTGGAATCAACCTGAAATCACGAAAAAAAAAACAGATGTTCCATTGAAAAAAGGTGAGATTTGCTCACTTCTCAACAACGCTCACCAAAGATGACCATAATTGACCAGGAGCAAAACCATGGCGGTTACACACAGTCGTGCGTTTCGCTACAGACTATAGTCATGACGGTGTACTGCGCATCGTCTGCAAGGAGATTTACTAAAATGCTGTAAAAGAAATGTGTACTGGGTTATTTGGATAGGGTAGGGTATGCTAGGCAGAAAGGGAAGTACTCCAATAGTACTCGTGTGGAACAGTTGATATTTTTTTCACGATAATTAGGTTAGTCCTATTAAGTCCTATAGTACATTTTATTCACAATCATGAGTACAGTTAGCCCCATTCGGCTTAGCACACCATTACTAAGCGACCCTATAATAATCATGATGCTTTCCTTTTGAGCGTTTCATTAAACGTCTAAATCATTAATTTTACAAGCAATTTGTTTTAAATACAAATCGATTCTAAACCAATGAAATGTTTATTTTAATATTCGCACAATATCGAGACATTATCTTCCGCGCAATTTATTAAATTTGACATTTAAGTTACGCCTACTTTATCCCTAAAGTTGCTGTTAAGTAATCATCATGAACCCTTTATCACAATTTTACATCTCTTTCATTTGAGTATAGAAGAAAAGAGACAAAAGCTGCAATCCCTCTGAGAGCAATAAAAATGTCAACGAAACAAACTATAACCAACTTATCTATAGAGTTAGTCAAATCAAGGAACTAAAATATTTCAACGGGTGACCGTGCCTTTGTTCAGTAAATACAATAGTGGCTCCACTTAACCTCTACAAATTTGTTGGTTAGACTGTACAGCGCATTTGACAGTTATGGCAAAATTATACAGAAACGAAAACTTTTGTTGGTTTGGGAAACCATGCCGTGTTGAAAAACGTTGGAAAATATAGTTTTTCACTATGGTAGATACCTAATGTTAATTTTTTTGTGGAAAATGGTAATCTGCCTCAGTTAGTGCAAAGGGATCAGATCATAATTATATAGTACCCATGCTTACGAGTACGATATCCCGTTGGTCCAGTTGGTAGTGAACCTGCCTTCTGAGCTTGGGGACGTGGGTTCGATTCCCATCTAGGACAAACATTTGTGTGATGAACATTTGTGTTTGTTCTATATCTGGTTGTTAATATCTATTTAAGTATGTATTTAAAAACTACAAATGTATGTATATCAGTCTCTGGCAGCCATATCACAAGCTTTGCTTAGTTTGGGGTCAGAATATGACCGTGTGTGAAAAATGTCCCGTATATTTATTTATTTAGTACCGTGTACTCGCCATATAATAAGCCATGAACCAGGTTTTTCATTTGTTAAAAATAACAGACTGAGTGAAAAATATTACTAAACACTTACTGACTACAGTGTAAACTCTATATAGCAACAATCAATTTCACTGTGTGCTTAGTTTGAGGCTCGCCGACAATTCTATTTAGACAATAAATATCTAGTGTTTGCTATTTCTAAGTAAAAGTAAAGTTATGTTATATTACTTCTGGCAATAGAAAAATATCCTATTTTATTCTATTCTAACTACAAACTCCCTAAAACTTCAAAATTACTTGACTTGGCCTTGTTGTCCATACAATGATGGACTCTGTGTAACATCATACCCACTCTAAATAACGACAACAATACGTCATTATTAATCAACAAACAGTACCTACTTTCTAACACCTCGTATTTACTTTGACAGTCATACGTACCGAAAATTCTAAGAAATTCGTTCTTTTGTTTATAGTAATTACCTTGCACGTATTTACCTCGGATTACCCTGTATTATGCATTGTCTATACGTTATTATATTTAAGTAGCTCACAATCTTTCAAACTGGGATTTGTATCAATATTAATGTATATAAATTTTATACTTTATTAGTAAATACATATTATTTTAGTAAAATAATATTAATTTTTCTTCTCTCCATTTATTAAATAATTATAAAAATAATTATAAAAAAACTTTATTTGAACAAAGTACATGATTGTGAAGTTAGTAAATATATGTACTTATTTCTAGTGTTAGTAGGTACAAGAGCATAACTTGGGATAGTGAACCCTAATTCTCACACTAGGGGAGTCCTGTGCTGACCTCGCCACCTCTCAAAAACGCCATAAAATGCTCAGTCCCTTAAGTGTCGCTATATAGAATTTACACTGTATTTATATTGGCAAATAAAGTTTAAGATAATTATAAGCGTTTAAAGTTTTTGCTCGGACTAAGAAGTTTCTCTGTTCCTTTCCCGTAAGGTACATGTCAGTATGGAGATTGTATGGCGTACTTACATGTGACGTCATATGTAAGTATACGTGCCCTCTCTGTCTAGCAAGAATTTAAATGTGCGGAAGAAACGTACACGCGGGTGAAGCCGCGGGGCGTAGCTTGTTATTCAGGCAACATGAAATGAATCGAATAATAATCGAATGAAACACCCACCATAGCTGAATTTATCGGAAGCGGCAAAGGCTATAAAAATGAAGTTAAAATTACACAATCCAATTCAATTTAATTGATAGAAACCACATTTGAAACACCGTTCAATTACTCTTCCAGAATTACCAAATTGTTTGTAGATTCGGCCAAATGTTGGAACTAAAATTTTAGACCAGTTACAGTTAACGTTGCTTAAAAAATCCGAAGGTAGCTCCCCCATTCAATAATACAGATATGTTGGATCCACTGTAGCTATTAAACGCTACCGGAGTGTATGAAAGTGGCTCCTACATTTTAATTAAACTAGAGCTGTAGCCATTAAAACAAAATTTAAGACTAAACAGGCAGCCAAGAAAATTAATATTCATAGAAAAATGAAGACAGACACGGAGTTTCGAAATAATGACGCCCATTAATATTTTTTATTATAATATTATTAACATGGACGCATCGAGATAAAATACATATAGAGTCACAATCGTGTCAAAAAAATGTCCGAACCAAAACTCTGCGCACGGTACGCGCAGACTTTTCGTTAGTTACAAGGTAATCGCGATCCGACTACAACGCCGCGCGATGCCAGAGCTACGATGTCATAGCGGAAAACTAACGTTGAACACTATGCAAGCGACATAACGTCTAAATTGGAGTAAATATGGCATTGTGAACTATATAATTGATACAATGTATGTACAATGAAATGAAATGAAATGTTTTTATTCCAGATTTACATCCATATAAACTAATTTAGAAACTAAAAACTAAAGAAAAAAGTAAAGAAAATATTAAAATTAAGTAATGGGCGTGTGGTAGGCTCTCCATGTACGATGCAGGGGACTAGAGTGCCAGTTTCACGCCGCAACCACCAGAGTGTTGTCGGAGCGGTGCAGGGCGGAGCGCGCGGCGGCCGACCGGCTCCGCAGCAGCGCCTGCCAGCTGGGCGCGCGTCCCTCGGCGAACATGCCGCTCGCGCTGCACCAACGGGGCAGTCGGAACATCGCGCGCCACACGTCATTATACTGCACGCGCATCTCGCTCATGGCAGACTTGGTGTGGTTCATCCATAGTTCGACACTGTAGACGCTGGTGCAGTAACTGATAAACAGCTGAGTCTTCACTGCCTCGCTGCAGCGGCTAAATCTCCTAGCCAGCATGTTGCCGCGCACTGCAATGGCACGCCTCTGCCTCTCTATATCAGCATGGTCGGATAAATTGGAGCTTAATATGTGGCCGAGGTATTTGACTTCCTCAACTTTTCCAGGGCGACGTCGTACAGCGTAAGAGGAGGCAGATCATGGTAGCAGTTCACGCTCTTGAAGATCATGTACACTGATTTATCAGAGTTGTACTGCATGTTGTGTTCTTCTGCATAGTCTTCAATGACAATGACGCTCGGACGTTTTTTGACTGTTTTCACTGAGAAATTGTGGCTCTATAGGAATTGTATCTCGATGCATGGACTAGACAGGCACAGCGGACGAACGACAGGCTAGGTGGGCGTTCAAGCGCAAGCTTTATTAATTAATAAACAAGTTTTTATTGAAAACAATATTTTTCAAACAAAGCTTTTATTAAATTAGTGATCGGAATGGTGTTCTGATCAAAATGAGCCCAAACACTACCGTGCCGTTGTCCACCGTCACTATCACCAAATCAGCTCGCTGTCACCATATTTTATTGTCATCGGAACTTAACAAATATGCCAAATTTCAGCTCAATTGAACACCGGGAAGTGGGTCAAAAACTTGCAAGATTTGATTACAGACAGACAGACACCGGGACAGGTGAAACTAAATAAAAACATGTAAAAATATATGAAAATATGGAACTAAGACTAATTAATAATTTAATTAATTTATTGTATAATGTTGACATTTTTAGTTTGATTATTTATATTTCAATTGGTAATAATTATTATTAATGTAATGTGACTAGCTACTATTATAATTTTTTCTATTGATATTTTTTTTTATTTGTATGAGTCTATGTTACTAAGTAGACCGCAGGGAAACGCTGGATGCAGGCCGCTTCCAACCGGCCCTTTTGGAGATCGATGGGGGAGGCTTATGTCCAGCAGTGGACGTCCTACGGCTGAAATGATGATGATGATGATGTTACTTGGAAATAAATAAATAATTATATATTATAAGACGTAGCCGAGGCCACCATACGCGAGTCCGTAAATGCCCAGTATAAAAGTTTAAAAAAAATTGCATTGTTATTCACGTAAAAATTTGCATAAACAATTTTGGGGTTGGTTTTCACCTTTAATTAAAACGATTCCTAATAATAATAATTGAGAGATGGTGGCCGAGCGGTAGCATTTGCGCTTTATAATCTGACGGCACCTGGTTCAATCCTCGGCCGTGCACCGCAGACAATCAGTACTCACTTCAATAAATTATTTGCAGTTTCAATGCCATCGCTCAAACACAGTGAAGGTAAACATTGTAACAAAACCGATATGTCCAAGAACCTGGAAAGTTCAAAGAAATTTGACATTCACCAACATGCACTGGGCTAGCATAGTGGATTAGACAGCTCTCTCTCTTTGAGAGGAAACCTGTGTCGGCAGCGGGAACATCACATCACATCAGCAGCCATTAGACGTCCACTGTTGGACAAAGGCCCTCTTTATTTTTTCTTAAATTTTTCATGACCTTGGATTCTATGTCCTTTAGTCGTAATATTAAATTTGTTTACGTAGTATTAAAAGCGTCTAACGAGTCATAGTCACAGTCAGAGTCAAGCTAAGTAAGTCACGGTCAAGTCAAACTCATGCCCTTGTAAAGTGGTGGAGACTTTACAAGAGGCTCCTATGGAGTTTTGGAAACAAGGTGTTGTTGGTGTTGCCATAGTCCCTACGCTTGGCAGGCGGCTTGGGGATCGCAGTACCTTCACCGTGTACTAATAAGACGCTGCTGCCCAGCCTCCGGTGGTTCTGGTCGCAGTTTTAGGACATACCCGGGTCCATCCAGGCAGTGGGAACGCGATAAGTTAATAATGATGATGATGATGATGATAATGAAGTGATCGTTATCGTGCTCGAGTGAAGATAAGTGATATAATGAAACATAGTAATAGGGTCTCGTTTGTATCCTTTGGGTACGGAACCCTAAAAAGATAATTTTATTGAAATAAGTGGCACATAATTTAACCAAAGTTTATTTATAACTAATTATAAATAAATTTTTGTTAAATTATGTGCCACTTATTCATTCGATTTTCGATTACGTTTCGATTTATTAACAAGAAATACATAACTAAAGATTATCTCCAGCGAAAACTGGTCACTGAAGATTAAAATCCCGTTTCACGAGTAATCATCCGATTCACTTTTTATAGGAGTAACATCTCCAATTTGTGCAGACGTCTTCGAAAAGGATGAAAAAAAAACAATTGTCAATTTACAAAATTGAAATTTTATAGAACAGCCATGAAATTGTCGACGTTCAATTGTATTTTTTTTTTATTTTCCTTTCAAATCCTTTTCTGAATGTCCCAAGACAATCGAAAAAAGTCGAAATTCGCCCGATCTTTTCTTGCTTTCAACTCTTGTCTCACAATGATTCCGAGCCCCCAATTGAAGTTATATTAAATTCAAAACCCTTTTAAATACAATCGAATAATATTTATTGCGTTTTTTTTTTCGCAATCGATTTCAATTCTCTACCGTGTAATGCTCCAGATAACGACAAAAGTAAAAAAGTTTGAGGGTGCGTGATGGGTAACTTGAGGTCATACTCACACCCCTGTACTTCCTGTTTGGCTCTATAGGGTTGTCAAAAAATATTTTTGTGTAATAGATTGGTTTTACTCAAAGCGCGCATCACTTTATGCAATTTATGTAAAACTAGCTGGGCCCCGGGTTTCACCTGCGCGGATTACTCCTTATATCATCAGCTATCTGCCAGTGAAAGTTCTGTCAAAATAATTCCAACCGTTTTGCAGTCCATGAGGAAAATACATACATAGTTATATACATACCTACATCGCCTTTTACACTTATTTAAGAAGAAGTAGAGATTGTATATCTGCTAGTTCATCATCATCATCACCATCATCAGCTCTGAATGACCCACTGCTACCCAGCAGTGCATAAACAAAGGGAGGCCTATGGGTATAGGCCTCCCTTTGTTTATGCTACGTACCCCGGTCTTTGGCTAGTCGCATCCACTCGTTTACTACAGTTCTTTCTGAGTATTAGTTGTTTAGTTAAATTTAAAATGGATTTAAAGACAACTTACGCATGAAATGAAAAAAAAACCTGTCTTTGTTAAATCCATTTTAATTTATAGCAACCTTATTCCACTATGAAATATTCCATGCATATTAATTTATTAAGAGAAAACAGATACTGTTAATCTTGCAATAAAAATAACTAGATTGCCATTCCAAAATACTCAAAGCTTGTTTGGTATCGTAAAAAAATTACCATTTCACATTTATTTTTGTACGTTTTATACGACTAAATAACAAGTTGTGAGACTAGTATGTGAAAATAATAATTTAATTCTAGTAGTTCAGTAATTTAAAAAAGTCTACGGTAGCAAATAAAATGGACTGTAAATATTCAACCTGTCAGCATTTTGCGACAGTAAAGTACATATGTAAATTAGGATGAATAAATTATTTCGCTTCTGTTTTGTTGTAGTTTAATAAAATTAATTTAGAATGTTAATTACATATCAAAAAAAATATTTTATGTTGTTTTTTGTTTTTTGTAAGTACAATAAGTGAGTATAAGATTTTTTTTTGAATAGGAGGAAATATCATTTTGTATAATCAGTAGACGAAAGTCTATTACTAGACATAGGCTATTAAGCTCTATTTTCGGTTTTAGCCACTGTCCTGGGTGTATAGGTGTTTCAATACCACCACGGAAGACCAGCGCCGGTTATTTATGACCGGCATCATGCTGAGTTGGGGCCGGTTTGTGACAAAAAAATATAATAAGTTCTTATTTAGTTTTATTTTTAATTTAATTTAATTTTTCCGTGTATATTGTGTTATTGTATTTTTTTGCCACAAATAAATTATGTCTATGTCTATGTCTATGTCTATGTCAATGTGATATGATTACGTCAAACCCTCCAAACCCTCTAAAACGGGTATTTTCTTCTTTATATATATAAGACATGTGTGTATTATTATGTTTCCTATGGACTCCGAAATGCCTGGGTCAATTTTGACGGGACTATCACTGGCAGATAGCTGATGATATAAGGAGTAATCCACGCAAGTGAAACCGCGGGGCGCAGTTAGTATATTATAAAAATAAATAAACATTTTTCAGTAGTAAATTATTTTGATATTAGCTGTGGCCCGTGGCTTCAACCGCCATCGTACAGGAACCCTGTTTTTACTCAAGAAAAAAAGAAACTGTGTGTGTTTATCCAGGATATAAGCCTCCTCCATACTAAATTTCATCCAAATGTGTTTAGCTTACTACGGCGTTGAGTGCAAATAAACACTTATACACAAACTTTTTCATTTAGAAGTCTGGAAAACATTAAGACAATATTTGAGCGATTACATTTTTCGTGACAACCCTACAAACAATACGTGAGTACACCGGGCAAGACAGGTCACAGGGCACGCAGTGAGTTCCGTGAGAAACTTCTACCTTCTTATTCTATGGCTTAGCTGACAGTCAGGACTGCACGGATCTAAGCCGATGACAGCCGTTCAATGATTCGCTAAAAAAGAACGCTATGATAATAATAGCTAATAACAGATAAGTAGGTATTATTCCCTTGTTTGATGTTTGGATATTGATTCAATATTTGTCTATATGTTGAGGTTGAAGCTTTTTATTTTTGGTTCATTATTTTCACGTTTGCAACATGTGCATATTGTGCATAGTCGCGATTTCTTTATGAGTATAATAATATGCTGGTGCGTTTCGAACTTTTATTTAAAATTTTTAAGATGATTGAATGTGAAATCTAAGCAGAACGAATAAAGAAAATAACATTACAAACGTTTAAGAATGTTTAAAAAAAAAATTAAGTACTACTTTTGACTATGAAAGAAACATTATTTTCAGCAAAATATAAAATGAGAATAGTATTTTTTTTTTTTAATTTTAATTTTGTTTATAAAATAATGTGGCTCTGCTTTTTGCGTTAAAAAGCAGCGTACAAAAAAGGTCTTAAATTATATATACTGTAAGTACTTTGTTCATCATTATCAGCCTATCATGCTCCCACTGCTGGGACATAGGCCATCTCTCAGAGAGAGAGAGAGAGAGAGAGAGAGTGAGAGAGAGAGAGAGAGGATGGGCCCTAATCCACCATGCTGACCGAGTGTATGTTGGTAAATGTCATATGTCTTTGAACTTTTGACATTCTTGGACATACCGGTTTCCTCACGATGTTGTCCTTCAACCGTTGTTGAGCGATGACATCGAAAGTGTAATTCAGTAATTGGCAATGCAAATAATTTATCAATGTACTAAATAAGTCATGATTGGTGCAGGTTCGAGGGTCAAACCCGGTGCCGTCAGGTTAAGCGTACATTAATATGGTATAATTATATTTATTATTTCATTGCAAATTCAAAGTGTGATGGCGAATATATGCTTTACCAAAAATAATGGCTTTAAGTGGACAAACTTGACCGGATGGTTAAGTTACATTTAAGGCGCTCGCAGACGATGCGTAGTACAAGTTGCAAGTAGCTACTACGCTACGCATCGTCTGCATCGTTTTGTTTAGTGCAAGTGATAATAGTGGTTAGTAGCACTTCCACTGCCACTTGCACTAAGCAAAACGATGCAGACTATGCGTAATAGCTACTTGCAACTTGTACTTGCTACTTGTACTATATACGCATTGTCTGCAAGCGCTTTTAGGCACAATCTATGTCTTCAAATCGAGAGTGAATCGGTTTCTTCTAGGCAAGCGTGCTCCATCATAGACCGCTTCATCGCTTAACATCAGGTGAGTTGGCGGCCAAGCGCAAGATTATTTATAATTTAAAAAAAACTTGTAGTTTTTTTGAAGTTGTGGAAGATAGGTTCTTGATTGGAGACCACGAACAGAAAGACGCAGCGTATGTAGGCCTCCCTCTAGATGGACCGACGACATTGTGAGAGTCACTGGCATCCAGTGGATGCAAAAGGCAGGCTGTCGTTATGTCCTATGATCAGCAGTGGACGTCTTCTGGCTGATGATGATGAAGTCGTTTTTTTTAAATTGATGACTTGTATTCGAACCTGCAAACCAGAAACTTCGCCGATGTCCAACATTCATTGACATCGTAAAGTAAGTCCCCGTCTAAACCAACATTCGACCAGAAAGGAGTTTCATGAATGAGTAACTTACACACGCCCATACTTAACATCATTGTGTCACATCCAGTCGACTAAATAACAATTTGACAGTATCCTAGCCGCTTCCGTTCTCGGGGCTGCTCTAATATCGAATACAATGACAGTTCTGGTTACCTTCGGATCAACTCTAGCTAAGCTTAGCCAAACCCCACTTACACTGAAAAATATACTGTAATTGTAAAGCTACAAAACTGAAATTAGCTTAATTTAGTCTTAGAAAATTCAAAACGTTATCCATTTTAAAAATGAAGTTTAAACACAAAGCAATGGGGTTGTTATTTGAGTGTGTCTAAGATAGAAGCATCAAAGATGGTGTTAAAATAGAATATCCGTTTTTCTTCACGTGGTTTCAAACAGTTTTTTTACGTATTGTGGTAAGAGTAATCTGTTAGTATTTACATTAACCACTCGTTTGTTAATAAAGTGCCGACAGTAGTACTGGCTTTATTTAATTGAGTGCTTTATTCTGTTTGGACATTGAATGGAAGATTTAAAAGGAAATCTAAGAACGATTATAAAATGGCAGCTGAAATAGCATTGAAGTCAAGTGATCATTAAACAAAATATTTTTTGTATATAATTATCTTTGATAATACCCAGTAGGAAATAGTGCATTAAGTGATGCTGATTCCTTCCTTGTGAATTTGTAACAAAAAGTATCAAGACATTTCAAACGTATCAATAAAGAGACCGCAGGGAAACGCTGGATGCAGGCCGCTTCCAACCGGCCCATTTGGAGATCGATGGGGGAGGCCTATGTTCAGCAGTGGACCTCCTATGGCTGAAATGATGATGATGGTATCAAGAAATTTATAAGCAAAAATAAAGCATAAAAATAACAAAAAAAATTATTTAAAAAACCATCGACCTATTTAAAAAGAGTACGTTTTGAATTGCTTTTTTATGCCATAGGTGGCATACAAGCTGACAGGCTGCCTGATGGTAAGCGATCACCATCGCCTATGGATACCAGCAACACCAGGGGCATCACAGATACCTTGCCAACCCTTAAAGACTCTATTAACAGCTCCTTTTGAAGAACCCCATGTTATAGTTACTCGGAAACGGTACAGGATGGGAGGAGCTCATTCCACCAATTGCAGGTGTGAGGCAAATAAGATCGCGTAAAACGCACCGTGTGCAATTTCCACAGATCTATGATAATTTATATGGATGAACTTTCAGATGGTGGCGGCTGGTGCGACAATAAAACCGCGATACTGGCATCAGATCGGACAGTTCTTCAGAACATTCCCCGTTGCTGGACATCATCATCATCATCAGCCTGTAAACGTCCACTGCTGAACAAAGGCCTCCCTCGTAGAGAGGGGTGTTGCCATAATCCCCACGCTTGGCAGGCGGCTTGGGGATCGCAGTACGTTCACCGTGTACTAATAGGACGCTGCTGCCCATCCTCCGGTGGTTCTGGTCGCAGTTTTAGGACATACCCGGGGACATATTTTGTTCAAACTTGGCTAAACACGTCAAAATAAAACTTGCTTTCAAATGTAAAAAGGCTTATTGAAATGTATAGGTACTTTCTCTGTTCTGTTGTGGGTAAAATCAACCTGAATTTTGTTCCAACTAAAGTGAGATCACGATAAATAAAGGTCAGTAGCCAAAGATCTTGGTTATCGTATGGGAAATCAACAATCACCAAACGCAACGAATTATCTACTTACTAAAGAGACACTTCAAATTTTCCCAAGATTCGACAGTTGCAAACCAATTGACATCTGCCAGACATCATTCTTCTCTTAAATGTCAATAGGTAACCTCGACCGATGCAGCAAAACATTTAAGTACTTTTCAATCGGTATATAGAGCCTTTACAAAGCATTCTGCCTAGTATCAATTGAGTGCACCGCAAATCTGCATTCAAGATCAGATTGTTATCTACGTTAATACGATTTTAATGTATCCGACCGGAACCGGTACTTTTACAAATAAAGCCTTTAGTATCTAGTCAATAGAGACCAAATTGTGAAGGAACAAAGTCGTAAGCTTTCTTTCTAATGAAGTATCTGCTTAATCTGAGTGTAGAGTACTTAATTGAATTGTCATTGGTCAGAATCGCGTACAAAACGACGGTTTTTACGTCTGCCACCGTTTGTGTAAAGATGCCGGTGAAGCTGGGAAGGTTATTATGATTGTCCGGTTAAAGCGCGGATTAACTAATTGTTGGTATATTGGTGGAGTGTGTCGGCCATTTCCCGTTGATTTCAATGGAGCAGATGCCTTGAGATCATGTGAAAAGTTTGCAGAAATCATCATCATCATTGTCCGGCATGGTCCCACTGTTGGGACACCGGCTTTTTCTCGGAAAGAGAGGATGGGCCATATAATCCACCACGTGGCCCAGTACACTTTGGTGTATCATCATTTCAGCCATATAGGACCTCCACTGCTTTGTTAAGTTTTCTAAAATTTTCATGTGACATTTAAATAATTTTATTTGATCTAGGGTAATTTTTGTTTGTTATTAATATTTGACATTGTATGTTATGTTAATTTTATTTTGATTGACATTTTTTATATTTCTATTCTTTGTCCGAATATTGCTAAGTGTCTGAGTCCATGCTTACTTGAAATAAACAATTTGAATTTGATTTGATAGGCCTCCTACATCGATCTCCAAAAGGGCCGGTAGGAAGCGGCCTGCATCCAGCGTTTCCCTGCGGTCTCTTTTAGGTCGTCTGTCCATCTTGTGGGTGAATATCAATATGTTTTTACACTTTTGAGGTCCTTGGACATACCGGTTTCCTCCCTCATTTTACTTCACCGTTTTTGGGTGATGGCATCGAAACTGCACATAACTTATTTAGATACTAGCAACACACCCCGGCTTCGAACAGGTGTGTCTTATTTTTTACAGCTTGGGTTACATTATTGGAGTTTTAGTAAGGAACCATAATTTTTTTGAATATATAATATAGCATATGTCACCCGGGGATAGTATAGCTACCCAACAGTGAAAGAATTTTTCAAATTGGTTCAGAAGTTTCGGATCCTATTCAATGCAAACAAACAAACAATCAAATCTTTCCTAAATTATTATAACACCGGCTTGCACTCACGATTATGTTTCCTCAAATCTTTCCTCTTTATAATATTAGTATAGACTAAATAAAGCATTGGTGCAGGGCCGAGGATCAAACCGGGTGTCGTCAGATTGTAAAGCGTAGTTACTGCGTATACTACTACTGCTGTTGGCCTTTTGGAAAAACTCAGAGTCACACAGCGGGCAATGGAGAGAGCTATGCTCGGAGTTTCTTTGCGCGATAGAATCTGAAACGTGGATATTCGCCAAAGAACCAGAGTCACCGACATAGCTGTCAAAATTTGCAAGTTGAAGTGGCAATGGGCAGGCCACATCGCTCGGAGAACCGATAACCGATGGGGAAGAAAGGTTCTTGAGTGGAGACCACGAACCGGAAGACGCAGCGTGAGTAGGCCTCCCACTAGATGGACCGACGACATAGTAAGAGTCGCTGGCATCCAGTGGATGCAAAAGGCAGGCTGTCGTTCAGTTTGGAGGTTAAAGGGGGAGGCCTATGTTCAGCAGTGGACGTCTTCTGGCTGATGATGATGATGATGATGATACTACTGCTGAGCCACCATCGCTCTCCGTTATATTGCAGAAATGCAACTTAGTAAATGCAACTTTTTTTTTTGTTTAATTTTTCTTTATATTGATTTTTTGACAAGGTTTATTTGTCCTTGAGGTTTAATATCTCCCATTAAGTTTAATATAGAATGTATGCATTAGATCAAAAAGATACTTGCTGAAAATAAAAACCGGCGGAATAAAACCGACTTGGTGAAAATAATTGAAAGTTTTTAATTATCTCAAACTGGTTTTCAGACAAATCGGACAGTCAAAAAAAATCTGGTAATTTTTTCACACACGTTCATCTGACTTTAAACTAAGCAAAGCTTGTGATATGGCTGCCAGAGACTGATATACATACATATATAGTTTTAAATACATACTTAAAATCAGTTTACAAGTCAATATACAGTTTTAACTTTACAATATTTAAAAAAATAAAAAAAACAAAAAGCAAAAAAAAACAAATTAAAACCTACTTAAATAGATATTAACATCCAGATATAGAACAAACACAAATGTTCATCACATGAATGTTTGTCCTAGGTGGGAATCGAACCCACGCCCTCAGGCTCAGAAGGCAGGTTCACTACCAACTGGACCAACGGGCTATCCAATGTAATCAATGTCTCTACTTAAAATGTAGTGCCCACTTTATGCATTTACCATTAAAAAAAAATACAGTAGCTGTTCTAATATTGTGCACCTAAACAAATACTACTAAACGTAATAGAAAAAGCCTTGAAGTAACAAAAATACACTGTAGTTTGTTCTCATAAAGTTGTAATTGGCTTGTGCCAATAAAAAAAGTTCAATCCAAACTCTTTTATTAGCGTCTTATTATTTTGTGGTCCAAGAACTTGCATAAAAGCGTTTTTCGGTAGCGAGGTAGTTACTTATTTTTACAAGTAAATATAGGTACTGAAAACCAAGAAACTCCCGTAATAGTTATTTAGGATACAAGTGCGGTAAGGTGGTTATTACAAACGAGTAGACGAATGTAAGCCCGAGACGAAGTCGAGGGCTTACCATAGTCACGAGTTTGTAATAACCAATCCGCACGTGTGCCATACAAAGTTTTACAACACATTTGCGAGAAAAAAAACAAAAAATGGAAATTAAAAAAATACCGTAAAATACACGCACGGTGCTATACAACGGAGCGTGCGGTAAAATTCATTACCGCACGCTCCGTTGTATGATGCGTTTCATTACCGCACGTTGCGTTGTATGATCCGTAATGTTTAACTTTCGAACGATGTATACAGGCTTCGTAAGTGCACTTTTTGAGCAAATGTGTTGTAAAAGTATTTTTTTTTTGTTTAAAAAAAATTACTTTAGTTTGTGTGTTCGCGAAAGTTTTTTTTTTATGTATAAAAATAATTTAAAATGGATAGTTTATCCAATATTAAAACTAAGTATTTTCTTCTGCTGCTGGTAAATATTTGAGAAACTTTTAAAACCCTTAGTTATATTCCGGGACAAGTCATGAAATCACACTAACATTATAAATGCGAAAGTTTGTGTGTAAGAGTGTTCATTCGCACTCAACTCGGTAACGGCTGAACGGATTTTGATGTAATTTAGTACGGAGGTAGCTTAAGTATGCCCTAGATTAAATTTTTATATCAGAAAAAAATACAGTTTCTTTAGGAAAACAACTCTGCTTTATGGTTGACATTCCGAGACTCGTACGAAGCGCTTTCATTTCACTTTTATTGTGAAAACTGTTACTCTGAGGAATGCGCTGCCTGAATGGGCGTTCCCCGATAGTTACAATCTGTGTGTCTTTAAAACACGAGTGAATCGGTTTCT
The DNA here is from genome assembly GCA_914767915.1 of Agriopis aurantiaria. Taxonomy (NCBI): domain Eukaryota; kingdom Metazoa; phylum Arthropoda; class Insecta; order Lepidoptera; family Geometridae; genus Agriopis; species Agriopis aurantiaria. The sequence continues at coordinate 18,437,220 of OU611982.1, read as the reverse complement.
TTTAGGCAAGCGTGCTCCATCATATACCTCATCATCGCTTTAAAACAGGCGAGTTGGCGGTCAAACGGAAGCCTATCTTCTCCTTTTTAATAAATATAAAAGGTGATGATGTGCTATGAGGTGATAATGTATATGTATATATGTTCCATATCCATATGGACTCGAAAACGACAGGACCGATTTTGATGGGATTTTTGCTGGCAGATAGCTGATGTTATAAAGAAAAATCCACGCAGGTGATACCGTGGGGTGCAGCTATTTATATTATACATGTTAAAAAAAGAATTGCTGGTGAAACCACGAGGCGCTACTAGTCTAACCTTAACCGAAAGTAGCTCATAAATTAGACCATTCTATTTCGTCTCTAAAGCCATCACCTGAAACCCCTCCAAAAGCGCAAATGATCAACCGAGATTAAGGGCAGGTATTCCGCGCGATCGAAAATCAAAAGCTACTAATTTAAGGGGGAGTTTCAACAATGGCACATGAATCGCAATCACGCAAAAACGGCTCGTTGAATGTGCTAATAAAATTTAATGTGGACGATATCGTACCTTATCGCAATAAGTTTAGAGGTTAGCGAATTAAATTAGATAGGCCTTTGATTTTTTACGGTGATGTGGTTTAGTGTATCGTGACAGAGATTTAATCAGCTGTTAAGCAAATAATTGAATTTGCGGGTAAATAATTGAATTGTGAGATTTAGTTGTGTCCATTACATTTTTAAGGGTTTCGTCCTTCGACCAAAATAAAATGAATGGACAGGCCCAGTAGAAGCGCATTTTTGAAGATAACAAAATGAGAGCCGGCGTAGGAAGTGCAACACGTGTCTATTGTTACGTGATAACGAAACATCTGACAAAATTATGCAATCATAATTATGCTTTCCCGAAGTGTAAATACACAAATAATACCGGGATATTTTTTTTGTTATATAAACATTTTTATAATTAGGCGTTGAAGTATATGTCCGACGGTTTTGACTTTACTGAGCAATTTCAATGGATAGGGCCCGTCCATTCATTTTATTTTAGTCGAAGGTTTCTTCTAAATTTTATTGCATCTTGTGTATAAATTAGATTGTGAGATACCGTGGAGTCCATTATTTTTGTAGGATTTCGTCCACAAAAACGCATCTTGTGCAGAAAAAAAAATGCGAAGGTGTGTTTGTTTGTTCATCTTTCACGAATCAGCAGACTAACTTATATATCAACGTGTTTTTTGCGTAGAGATAATTGGAGCCAGAGAGAGAGAGAGTATACACTCTCCTGTATAGTATATTATAATAATTAAGTAATATATAAAAATATAAAAGTATAATAGTATATAGACAATAGACAAATTTTTATTTATAGAAGAAAAAAAAACAACTTTTGAGAATTAATATTGTATATGAATTTCTAGTGTAATTCCGCTTCTACGTCGTTTTGAGTACAATAAAGATTTGGGACAAACTATTTTATTCTATAGATATTTGTGATGCTAATTTAAACCTAACCTGACATAAATATTAATTACATAAAAAGTAAAATTAACCTAACCTGAAACAAATTGTAATTAAATCTGTAACAAAAAATTCGTTTTAACAATTTGTACTAATGATATTAATTTTTAAATATTTGTTAATCTTGAAATTACTATATTTAATTGAAATGTAAATGAAAAATTTGACAATAAATACTGAAATTTACATGAATTTACTGTAAATATTATTTAATTGAAATGAACTCTAAATTTTTGAATCTATTATGAAATTACTATAAATATTATTCAATTCTATTGTTGAAATATAAATGAAGTAAACAATTATACCCGAACAAACGGGTTTGATTCAATCAATATTACAAATAAATCCTATATAGGATTTTTGGAAGAAAAAAAGCCAGTTTCCCAGGGATTCACCACTCGGATGAAACTACGGGACACAGCTAGTGTCTTATAATTTATTAAAGCTTGATTATTCTCAAAATTAGTAAAAAAAAAACAATGTCATATACAAGACTCCTAACTGGAGTTATACCTATTTTTTAAACAAAACATTAAATATCAAACAATCCACCCTAAAAGAACATCTCGCAATAAGTACCACTTACGGGACAAAATCTCTCAATAAGTCCCACTCGAAGGACAAATCAGCGGCACGTCCACTCCACGCCACGAACACCCATTACAACATTTATATCGATAATTGGCATCGACATGTCGCATCACTAGTGTGAGAAGTGCAAATATACCTTCTCGCGTAGTTGCGTCATCATACTGACACAGACAGCAAAAAAAAAAACAGTTACTTAGTTATTTTTTTATTTGGCAATACTATCTACTTGCCTACAGTCCTTTCATTATAATAACGATAGGTGACTGACTTGCTGTTTTTTTATTATTTCGCGAATAAGTCCATTTTAAACAAATGTTAACGAAAATGTTCAGTTTTAATTTTTCATGTAATTTCTTTTACGTACCTACCTATGTACTATGTAGTATGTACTTTGGAGAGGCTTGGAGTGCACTAGTATAAGCTGATTATGATGATGATGTACTAATGTATGTAATTAATAAGTTGCAACCAATTTACTAAGGTCATAGATTAAATAAAGGAAATTTAGACTTAGGTACTAAAATAGGAATCATCATCATCATCATCTCAGCCGTAGGACGTCCACTGCTGGACATATGCCTCCCCCATCGATCTCCAAAAGAGCCGGTTGGAAGCAGCCTGCATCCAGCGTTTCCCTGCGGTCTCTTTTAGGTCGTCTGTCCATCTTGTGGGTGGACGTCCTACGCTGCGCTTACCGGTCCGTGGTCTCCATTTCAGAACCTTTCGGCCCCATCGATTTGTTCTGCGTGATGTGCCCTGCCCACTGCCATTTCAGCTTGCTAATCCGGTGGGTTATGTCGGCAACTTTCGTTTGTCTACGGATCTCCTCATTTCGGATTCGATCTCGTAGAGAAACCCCGAGCATAGCCCCCTAAAAACAAAATAATGATAATAGGAATATCAAAACGAAAATAATATGATACGTATTTCTTAGTTTATTTTTCATAATCATCATCAGCCTGTAGACGTCCACTGCTGAATCCTCCCCCTTTAACCTTCACACTGAACGACAGCCTGCCATCTGCATCCACTGGATGCCCGAGACTCTCACGATGTCGTCGCTTCATTTATTGGGATAGATAGATAGATAGGTAGATAGAAACTCTTTATTGTGTACACCAGATATAAAAATTACAACACGATAGAAAACACTTACGAGCTAGTGCCACAAGTGGCGGCCTTATCGCTAAAAGCTTGATCTCTTCCAGGCAACCATTGGATGGGATGTATACTTTCGATGCGTCTTTCGGTTCGTGGTCTCCACTCAATAACCTTTCTTTCGGCTACCGGTTTTTCTCTATGTGGCCTGCCCATTGCCACTTTAACTTGCAAATCTGTAGTGCAAGTACCGTTCTTTATCGATTGTCAAATTTGACAGATGAGGTCGTCAAATTCGATAAATTCCATTTGATCACTACTCGGTATCATCGATTCTATGTAATTTTATCGAATTTGACGATTGATAAAGAACGGTACTTGCACTGCTGAGTAGCTATGTTGATGACAGTGGTTCCTTCTTCATCAAATATCGTAATCCCCGTTCCTGATCTTAATTTTTATTAATTTTTTTATTGGCCTAGCATTGTTATGTTTTTCTGAGCCATATTTAAAGTTTCAAGTCTTTAGCTCACTGAGAAGTCCAGACAGACAAGCATACAGACAAAAAGCAAGTCTATTTACATAGAAAAATGTCATTCACAGTCAATGATGATATACTAGTAACTACTGGTTAACATTTACTTCATCATCATCATCATCCACAGCCTTCCTTATCCCACTGTTAACATTATTATTATTGTTTGTTACAGCGTAATACAATTCGCAAATTTTTTCACATTTAGCGAAATGCGTGGAACAACTGGTTTACCTATTTCGCAATAATAATTTAAGGGTTGGTTCTAGGTATAGTAAAAGTTGTTACATGGACTAAAGTTGGGTACAATGACCTCATCTGGGCTTAGTACACCATCTTGTGCAACCCTGAATATCTATCTTGAATGTTTACTTATTTCTTTAATGGTCTTAGTATGTTATAACGTAGTGATTACTTAACTACTCAGTGTTAGTAGATATTAAATTACATAATAGATATATACCTAGCAAATAGGTGGGTCAAATATTTCATACTATACCTACTACGTACTTAATTGAGGTGGGTACTTATCCTTTTACCTACCAATAAAGGATCATACCTAGTAGTAGGTAAATATCTGTGTTAGATTATGATTTTTGGGATTCCGTACCTCAAAAGGAAAAAACGGAACCCTTATAGGATCACTTCGTTGTCGTCTGTCTATCCGTCTGTCTGTCGGTCTGTCAAGGCCCTTTTTCTCAAGAACGCGTAAAGCTCAGAATAGAGAAAGAACCAGAAACCGCCTTAAGCTGTGATTGCAAGCCGCACGCTGAGTCCAAAAAACAAAACCCACGTCCCGCGCCTGTCTCACCTCCACCCGCGTAATGTTGCCAGCTTAGACATTACTTACCCGTTTTTGGTTAAATGTTTTAGGTCAGATACTATTCACACACACTTTTAATGAAATCAATATACTGATCGGATCGACACAAAAACAAACATAAGTAAATAAAAATATAATTACTACCTACTACTTTTTATACATATACAGGGTTAATATGTTTGGGGTGTACAAAGCTGAAAAGGTACTCATCATTATCATCATCATTGTACTCATATTTATGAACGACTTTTAGTATGGTACTTGAAATTGCGGGAAAAACAGCTGTTCATAGAAAAAAAAACAGTTGTTCATAATGGTGAGCACAATGGTACCTCTTTTTTGGTGGCTTAGTGCACCCCAAACAGACAACCCGTGTACTGCAAATTAAACGTAAAACTAACTTAGTTATTGTTACTTACCTATTAATTTCAATGGTTTTAAAATAAAACAAGGTTTCGATGAAAACATTTAATTACCTTTCTGCTGCGTAAGTTTCTTGTTTAAGTTTAAAACGGGCTATCATAATTAAATCCATGTACCAAAAATATTATGTCTGTCCTATTCACTGTTTAGGAGTTCCCTCATCGGAAGTCAACCCTGAGTGCATGAGCCATGTAATGATAGAATTTAGAACAGGCTATTGCGGTTTAGTTCATTTACAAAATTTTGTGTCTGTACTATTCACCGTTGAAGAGTTCCCTCGCCGGAAGTCAACCCTGGATGCGGCAGCCATGTCATGCATTTCGAATTAAAAAAATTTTTTTTATTAGTTCACAATTGGCGAAAATATCTTGAAAATACAAAAAAAACATACATACAGACGAACATAGTACCTCCTCCTTTTGGAAATCGGTAAAAAACCGTTGTACCAAACAAAAAGTTCACCGATATCCGACAAAATGTATGGGACAGTAGATTTTTTCTTCAGTAGAATTTTCAAAAGTAGATGAACAAAAGTTGTACAGACAACATTCCCTTTAAAGCACGCTGACTAAGTGATTACCAGTAACCCTGTATAACTATTTGTAAGCTGTAAAGATTTTTTGAAAATAATTATTTAATATTAACTACCCACCAACAAAAGTTTTCATTCTAAGGAAAATTGCAACTCTCGATATTTGGTAACACCGACAAAATGGAGGTATCCATTACTTACGACAATGAAAGACTGAACAATTTATTCAATTATCAAATAATACAACATCTAAATGCGCTACTTACGTATGGAATGTGATCCCATCTTGTTTTTTTTGTAGCCCAGCTGAATTTTTACACGTTGGGACGACACAGGAAGGCGTAACTTAAATAATATTGCAACGGTAAAACACGTCACGCGCGATTAAGGTCACAAAGTAAACTAATCACGTTCGCGTAAAACTACTCTCTACTAGATTAGTTTTTGTCGCTTCTCTATTGGGTGCGTTTACGCCTTCTGGTTTTTTCTGTATTCTGAGGCGTAAAGGTATCAAGTTGAACATTTACTAAATACTTGGGTATACGGTTTCTTACCGTTGTAAAAAAAATAAAAGTTGTAAGTCAACGCAATCAAAAGATATGAACGTTTACTCGTATGTCGCATATTTTGCGATTTCACAGGGGAATCAAAATCTATAGGGTACTTCCCGTTGACCTAGAATCATGAAATTTACACGAGTCTTACTCGTACTTGTCCGGTTTTTGACTACCTAATCAAATTCATTGTCAATGTGAAACTGTCAAAAAACGTCAATCAACAAAATTTCAGTAGGTAGCGAATTCAAAAAAAGAACGATCAATTTCAACCCGATCAAGAGATGTTAGAACTCATCCATGCAACAATGGAACCAGCGCGAAAATTCCATATTTAATTTAATAAAAAGAATTAGCATGAAAATATCGGTAACGGATTTGTGATCGACACAAAAGTGATACAAAACTAAGCACAATGCGCGACAAATTCGCGAATCCGTATCGACTATCAATCGCATTACCATATGACATTGCGTTTGTGAACGCGGCTTTATGTAGCATATGCTAATGTTGCTTTATTGTGATGGGCGTGCTGAATCGAGTTTATCGATCGATTTATTTGTTGTTGAATCGATTTTGCGGAAAATCTTTAGTGGGCGTTACAAGAAAAGTGAGGTGTTCGGTCTTACTTAAAAAAAAATATTGTTGCCAGTTACAATAAAAGTCACTGATTTTTTTGAAGAATTTTATAGACTTATATTTTGTTATACGTTAAAAAAATTGATAAAACCTAAATCATGATGTGAGAATAATTAATACTATTATATGATTTTCTACTAACTGCGCCCCGCGGTTGCACCCGCTTTACCACATACCTAAACTGTTATTAATTCCAGGATAAAAATTGCCAATGTGTCATCAAGGGTATAAACTATCTCCACAACTAATATCATCTAAATACGTGCAGCTGTTATGGAGTTGAATGAGGACTAAAATAAATATAATTATATATTTAATTTAATACACACAACATTCACATCTATTAATATAATTATACCTACTAGCTGTTAGTATTCTCCATAAAGAATTTATTTGCCAAATTGCAGCTTTATAGAGTCAGTGAGTGAGTAAACGCAAAAGCGGTATTTTGCTACTATATAATCTATACTAAAATTATAAAGAGAAAAGATTTGATTGTTTGATTGTTTATATATTATGATTGTTTATGTTTGATACGACCTAAAGGGTCGGCAACGTATGTGTGATGCCTCTGGTGTTACAAGTATCCATAGACGATGGTGACTGCTTACCATCAGGCAGCCCGTCTGCTTGTTTGCCAACTATGGCATTAAAAAAATATTGCATTGAATGCTCCGAAACTACTGAACCGATTTGAAAAATTCTTCCACTGTTGGGAAGCTACACTATCCCCGGGTGACATAGGCTATAATCTATACCCGTGCAAAGCCGGGGCGGACCGCTAATTGTCTATAAAGCGAAATACCACTCACTCACTGAATCATCACAAAATCTCGAAAACTACATGATCTACGAAGCTGAAATCTGGCAGGTTGATTCCTTATGGGATATAGAGACCCGCTTAAAAAGGATTATGCAAAACGTCCGAATAAAGGGGGGCCAGAAGGGGTGGAAAGTTTAGGTATATGTTAAGTCAAACCAGGACATAATTATTGTCACAAGACATATCGATAGATACTTAATGTCACCTTAATGTAGCACAAAACAGTGTTGGCACTTGTTTTGCTTGATTGACATTCACCACAGACAAAAAAGTTACTATTACAAAAGAATGCTTTTTACAAAATAGGTAAGTATAAGCAAGTATAAGTATTGATTTGACTATAGCTCACTATAGTAGGTACCTAAGTTCTATAATTTACAATCGCGGTATGAATATCAATGAAATTCCGTTGAACATCATAATGGTATTTTGTAAAGTCAGCTCCGAATTGAGCAATGAGTTCAGTCAGTTGGAAGGCATTAGCATTTATTGCCAGCACGAAGCTCCATTTAACATTATCTAATTTAAGTATTTATAGCACTTTACCAATGAACGAATTTGTAACGGTCTGTTTAATTCAGTCGAGCTAATTTAAATCACAGTCGCCGAGGCAATAAAATTGCAATCTACCTGCATTTGTACACATGCTACCGAATCTACATGTGTATACGGCTTTAGAGGCGTGCTCCTGACATATGCAAAAATCATTTATCGACATTTAAAATTTCTTTATCAACGGCACATGTGCAGGGTGTAAAATTGATGAATAGTTTTTTTTTATTGGCCATAAAAATTGTATGCGTAAGTTAATTTGCGTATGTTGCATTGTAGACCGCACATTGTGATGCGTATTTGACAGTCCACGGCGCCCTTAGGGCGCGACCCACTGCCCTCGTGTCGCAAACAATTTCACACAACGCAACGTAACAATTCAATTATCGAACCTTCATTGTAATGCATTCATAAACATTTTTTTAAATGGCATTGCATTTTTCGGTAGCCATGTCGATTTCATGACAATTCCTTATTTGAATTTTAAAGAATCGATTGACATTTCTGGGTTTTTACATTTGATTTGAACGTCTTTTCGTATCGCTTACGAAATTTGCATGTAACAAGTATTGTGATGTTATTGGATCATATCTTGGATGATAGACGTATGTTAATTTCTCAAAAAAATTATAATAAACCTAACCGTTTGAAGATTTGTAGCACTTGGAGTTCAATACATTGTTATTTTTCGATCTAGCTTCCGTTATGATTTCTATTGATGTGAAAATTTCCATTTTTTATTTCTTTGTAAAGAGCTCTTGACCCTAAAATATTCCAACGATCTTTTTGCTAAGAAATCGATATGTATTGTAATTTAAGGGATAACATACGTTACATTGGGATAAATGAAGTGAGAAAGTTATTATTGGTATGTCAAAAATTAACGGACAAAATGTTCGTGAGATCCTGTGGTAACGGTCTACTAGGTAGTAGGCAGGTACAACCTACCTACTTACTAGGTCGTAGATAGGTAAACATAGCTTTCAAACTACTCACCAACTAGGTAGTAGGTAGAAGGTAGATAAACAGCTTACAACCTATCTACTCATTAGGTAGTAAGTAAACTAAGTGTAAGTACCTACTTAGTTTACAACCTATTTACTAACTATGTAGGTACCTATAGGTACACTTAGCTTACAACCTATCTACGTGATGACTAGGTAGTAGGCATGTAGCTTACAACCTATTTACTTACTAGGTAGTGGACAAGTAGCTTACAACTTATTTACTTACTTACTAGATAGTAAGTACACGGATTGCTAGCTAGAGTTTTTATGCATCTAGATATGTGTGACGAGACAAGCAAGTCGTTCGCTTACTGCACTCGTCACACTGAGATTTGATGTTTTGAACCAATTTAAGGTTACGAAACATTTCTCTTCAATCTAAATTAGTTACACTAGCTAGTCATAATGATGTTTGCACACTGCTGCTTAGCGATCGTATTAAAGAAAGTACAGAATTTAATACAAGCTTAAATTATGATCTTCAAAGTTTGTTTAACTAGAATTTAAACGATACCTATCTAATATTTACGTGGGTAAGTAAATATAAATGTATCATTCAAACATAAGCAGCACATAGATCTGAATATTATTATTATATTATTGTGTTGTTGTTGACGAGACTTAAAATGTCGGCAAATCAGTTGTGTTGTGATGTCTCTGGTGTTACCTACAAGATAAGATCATTGCCTACAAAAATCCATAGGTGATGGTGACTGCTTACCATCAGGCAGCCCGTCTGCTTGTTTGCCCCATAATATGTTTTTTTTTATAAAGCTGCATTCAAAATCTTGTAAAAAAAAATAAGAGCTTCTAATTCTATAGGTATAGGTATAGTATACTATAGATTGTTAGGCATTATAATATTTCACTTGCTGTCGCCTTAAGTTTTTTATTATCTGTATCATTACTTTAATAAAGCGGTAACCTAATTTTTTATCTCGTACTTAATTAGTGTCAATTTGGTATTACTCATCAAAGATTACGTACATGCATACATACTTATCTATCTATTTACAATATTATTATACTTACATACTTACTAATAAAAATGCCTACCTTCGGTATAGGCAACTACATAAAAAAACATTCACGTGTCCAGTGCCTACATTTACGAGCATTTCTTTAGAAAATATTTTCATACTTTAGACGTGGAAATAAATAAATTATTCGCTTCATTTTAACATAATTCATAAGCATTGTAATGAAATAACGCTAAGTGGCCATACAATGGCTCAAGTGAAACGACCAGAAACTGTCATGCTTATTCTTGCTCCTCTGTACTATACAGCACATCGCGAACAAAAAACGAAGACAACGCACCAGAAAGAGACCACGGCTGTACAACGCGCGCAACCAATTTGCATTGTACGCCCGGCTAGTAAACGTTTAAATTCTTATTTCGAATTTCGAACTGTTGGTCTCGTTCTGCATAATAACATCCGTAAGGCAATGGCAGTTGCTTGGCCAATAGGAGCGCGCGGCGGGTACTCGTGGGCGTCATGGCGGCCGCCGATTGGCTCAGCCGTTCCGATTTATCACTCGATTTGTTGGTAGTGCCGTCGCCGCAGCCTCGCAGCACGATTGTCGATTGTCGCCATTGTGTGTAGCGAACGACGGACGCGTCGTGTTTCGGAGTCGATTCGCATGCGATAATCGAGTAAATCGATCGTATATTGTTACAGTTACATAAACAATGAGACAGTTGTAAAATAAAAGTTTTTAAAAGAATTTTAATTGAATTTGAAAATTCGATTTGTTAGTGAAGTGCCGACGGACGGAGTTAACAGATAAGGGAGTTAAAAACAAAACTGGAGCTGGATCTACATCAACGTGCCAGCGGTCACTTCATGAGGTAAAACCATAAAACTTTTGAGCTGTGTTTTTGATATGCCTCGGTATTGACGGAAAGATTCCAAGAAACGGCGTGAACTCCGATGTTATTCTCTCGATTTCAATGTCAACGAACTTTAGTGAACGAATCGATTTCACGATTGGTTTTGTCGAGCTGATCGATGACAATCGAGTGTGGTATTTTTGGTTGTTTCCTTGATTGAGTTGATTCATGAATGAAGACGCGAAGTTCTCAAGTGCTAATATTTTTTCTTTCTTTTTGTATGCTTTAAAAACTTGATTCGTTTCATGTTTATTTAAAATACATTAATTCGGAAGGTAGTACGTACCTACTTAGATCTTAGCACTGGCAGTGATGGTCCAACAGGTCTTAGCAACTAAAAGTAAATTCTTAGTTTTAAACAAACTTAACTCAACAAGTAGGTAGGTAAATTTAGTTCAGATTAATTTAGTTGGTGAACGTTGAGATATAATCTAATTGAGGTTATGTTACTTAATGTTATGTACCTAAATGCGTACCTAAGTAAGTAACTACTTATTTCTAGCACCATGACATTTAAATTGTTTGGTAGTTTCGTGCAAATCAAGTTAATTAAAGTACTATAAGTACTCAGGTTAATTTTATGTTGTTACTTATATATTTTAGTAAAACCCGCTTTTAATTTTTTTATCTACAGTATAGATTTAAATTCATAGAGTACAGAATACAGATTTTATTAATAACCCCAAAAGTTACAAGTCAGATTGGCATTAAATAAATTCGATAGTAAAATAGTACAATCGCGTCTCATTAAAATATTTCAATTAAAATTCAATCATAAAAGTACATATGTGACACAGTCAAATAATTAATTAATAATAAGAATAAAAATAATTCAATTACAATTACAACAATTACAATTATAAATATTCAATAATAATCTCAATAATCTTTCAACTAGTTAACTACTGTTTCAACAGTAGGTAGATGCGTAAGTATTTTTACCGGCGGAATAAAATATAGCATAGCGTTTTTTATAGGCCCTATAACTAAATTGTCACATATTCAATTGCATTATTAAAGAATATTTAAAAAAAAACGCCGAGAGCGTAGCATCACTTTAGAAGTTCTACTCTATGGTCAGTCACACTTTGGCTTCTGTATAAGTACCTACTTACTTATGAAGATGGCGTAGTTCTTTAATGATAATAAAGAATAACTGTTCGAACGGAAATAGGTACAAGTATGATATGTTTATATCCAATGACGTTTAAGTAAGAAATATACGCTGCATGGAGAATGCTGTATGACAATATCCTGCATTTCTATAAAAGGTACGACTATTTTGAATTATTCTAATTAAATGTTTAAATTTTAAATTGTGAAACTGACGAGACATAGATGTAGGTAAACTTTTTTATACAATAATAGTATGTTTTTATGTTTTATATTTTGTATACAAAATGTAGTTGTAGTTTTTTTTTAGTTGATTGTAAATTTAGTTTAAGGTATGATGGGACTGACGTGCCATTGCTGGCAAAAGCCCCAAAATATATAAAGAATAAAAATAAAAAATTTTAATAAACAATATCATATATTATTATCATATATGACTCTAATACTCATGAATTATCAAAACATTGCCTTTCTCTAAACCCATAAATTAACTAAAAGTGTGGTTGCTTTAGAAGAGATTATAGGTTACTCTCATCGAGATATAATTCCTATAGAGTTACAATTTCTCACTGAAAACAGTCAAAGAACGTTCGATAGTCATTTTGCATAGGTAGGTACATTGTCAATTATATATTTCACAGTGCCGCATTTACTCAGAATGAAATTTAAATTTTTTGCTGTGTTAACACCTTAGATTATGTTTTAGCTAAAAATTTATGATAATAACTATAAATACTGACATTGACAATTGTTTTTTTTACTGGGCAAGCAAACTTTTACAAAATACAAGCTAAAACTAACACTACAAATACAGTTAGACTGCCCATAGACCGTCGAAGTTCTAAAGACAATCCAAATGCTCAATCCCACTACCATGCAGATGGCAGCGTACCCAGCATGCTGGCGGCATTACCACGTTGAATGGAAATGCTTATGCGTTGAGCCAGAAACACGCCAGCATTTTGGTCACGCGTCGCATTAACCAGGCGCTGCTGGGGCAGCGTGGGGCAGCTCACCACCTGCAGGTGGTGAGCTAGGTCCCTAAGGGCCCAATGTCTCGAATAAATACTTACATGTATATTTTAATTCGGTCAGATTATCTTGTTTTATTTAATTTAATTTATATTTAATGTAGAATAAAGTGGGACAGTACCTATAGGTAAAAATATTTATTTATTTCATTAACACTTTCAACAATACTTATTTCTCACATTACCCTTCACGCTAACCTCAAAACAACTTCCCATTACCAATTAATTTAAATAATCTTATAAGAGTCACTTTACATTAAAATTATATCCAAACAGATTAGGGGCAATCCAATCGGACGATCCCTTCAACTTGAAACAGATTTAAAATACTCAGAGGGACAATTCTTCCATTTAAATGGTATTGTGCCTAGTGTGGGACCGCAGGAATGTCTACATGAATTTTAGTGTACTTTACTATAATTATTTTGTTAAAATGTAGTCAGTTCGTATTTTTGGACTTAAATTTATATTATCTTAGAAAATTTAAAAAATCTAGCTGAGCTTTTATGATGGTTCAAGCTGAGTAATGCAGCAAGAATTATAATAGATGGTATCACTAACGCTAAGATTGATTTAAAGACAGTTCAAGAATTTTGAGGCTGTTAGCAAAACGAGCGTAGCACGGTTAGAGCGCTTGGGGCGTTTGCCCTGATTGCGCAAGTTCAAAACAAGCGGTCGTATTTTTTTTTTATTGTCTTGAATTGTCTATAACACAAATATTATTATATTTATATTTTTATATTTTTTTAATTTGAATGCCTGTGAATGCATTAAGAAATTTGCAGTTGCACCCATATAAACAAACCATTCAACAAGTCATTCGAAAACAGTTAGCATCAGGGATGCCGAGTTCGACGCGTTGATCTAAATAAGAATGTTCAATCAAGGTTCACTCATATGCCTGGTAAGAGATGTTCCTTCTAATTTCCGTCTATTTACTTCTCTTTTCTGTGGTTAGTGTCACCACGATTCAATATGAAAAAACAGACAAGTACGAGTAGGACTCGCGCTCTGAAGGTTCCGTTGGATAGAACACTCAGAGTGCGAGACCAAACAAAAAAACAGTTTATGTGCATGTTTCGAAAATTTAATCCTAAAATAATGAGTACGCCAAAGAACACCATACATTTTGTCGGGAAGAATTTTTTTTTCAGTAAGGAACAGCTGTTTATTTTTCCGCTAATTTCGAAAACTTTAGATCTAAATTTGTTAGTCTTGATACACCGAAGTGCGTTAGTTACCTTTGACCTCGTATATAGCTGTCTAGATGTGTCAGCTCTTTTCGCCGTTTCAGCCGAGTTGAGTCTCTGCTCCTTATCTGTTGGCTGAATGAATGCAGTTGACGCGAAATCACGTTCGGATGAGGGTTCCGTCACCGTCGCGTCGGGAGCTGGTTTTGGGGGACCGTCTTGTAGGAATTGCAAATTAATGAGGTGATTAGATTTATGCTTCAAAATTACATGAAAATGTAAGTGTTTGTATTTGAAATTGCACTTAAGGCGCGGTACAATCGCAAAATTAACCTAAAGAAGTGTTTTTAAACGGTTAGTGTGATGTGACCAAATTAATTGATCAGATTCAAAAAAATACTACAAGTAGAAAAAACACCTGTCATTAACCTTAACAGAACAAAATTTCGATAAATTATCCAGATTCTTAAAAAAAAATGCATAACAAAAGTAGCTTTTGAATTGAAGTACTCTGAATTTTCAGCGACAACAACATATTTTTTGTACGAATTATATACCCAGACTAGTGTTTTAAAACTTTTACCAGTTAATTGTAAATATTCGTTTTTATATTTCGATAAATTAAATAAAAACTCCCAAAATAATATAAACACCAGCACAAAGTCATCATCATCATCAAATATGATGATATACGATTTTCAACTTTAAACAAAGCCGTTTTAGATAGCAAATAGATCATGGCGTGAGCGGGTGAAAAATGAATTTGAAATCGTGATCAGACCGCGCCTTAACTAACGTTTCACATTAACTTTATTACGTACAAGTATAAATAAACAAATAAAACCGGCCAAGTGAGAGTCGGGCTCGCGCACTGAGGGTTCCGTACCACCACATAACTTGTTAGCTACTAAAGTACAAAAAAATAGTGCAAAAAGTCAAAATCCCATCAACGCCCAGGCGGTCACCCATCTAAGTACCGACCGCACCCGACGTTGCTTAACTTTAGTGGTGAACAAAAATTTGTCACCGACTCGCACTTGGTATTATTTATTATATTTTGTTATAGTGTAGAGTGTGTACTATGAGTAATCATACCAAGTTTGACGCTTGTGTGTATTACCGTTTTTCATTAGAACTAATAAAAAATACTTTCAAAAATACGTTTGTTGTATGTGGAGGCCTATACCCAGCAGTGGATTGATACAGGCTGACAATGATGATGATGATGATGATGATGTGGACCCCCTTTTAGTTTTTACTTTTTGACTTTTTTTTTCTTATTTAATCTGCCCTAATATTACATATTCTGTGAAAATTTCAACTGGCTATCTATTAAGGTTCGAAGGATACAACCGTTTAAAGGTAGGACGGACAGACAGACAGACGGACAATGTAGGCTTAGTAAAAGGGTTCCGTTATTACCCTTGGGTACAGAACCCTAAAACAGTTAAACAGAGAACCTAATTTTATTTCTAAAAAGTTCATTCGGCACCAATGACAAAAACTTTGAATTTTAAACAAAATAACAACTTCAAACCTTCAAACAAATTGATGTACAGCATCTATTGCGATCTCTTAAAACATCCCTAATGAAGGTACCAACTCGACGTGTTTTATAACGCTTGTAAAACCTTTGCATTTATAAATATTTACGATTTAATATACAGTGGTGTATCGTGGATACATCCTTTGTGATCGCCGACCGCTATACAGTGCCACCAGCTATAATTTACGGGCGGCTAAATTGGGGTAACTAACATTTTCAAGGAAAGCTAACAGTGTTGTACAGAAATGCGATGGTAGCTCCTCCCGCTCAACTTAACAGATAAGTTGGTCATGCCCATTGATGCATTTTAATAATGGTATTCATGGTTTATTGACTATAAGTCTCAGTGATTACAAGGATGGATTGTAAAGTGTCCGAGGACTATACGAGATCTCAAAAGTAAGAATAAGATTATCAGAACCTTTGCGCTTAAGTGTACTTAGTACTTTAACGATTAGCGCCATCTGTCGAAATTTCTACTAAATACCTTGCATCGCCTTCAATTAAGGCGAACGCACTCCATCCAAATCTGCGTGCGAATGAGCTCACACCGGTGTCAAATAGATTTGTTGACACCACTCGGTTTAATTAATACAATTGAGAAAGCATTGCACGACGTTTCTCCGAGGGTCTGTATCCGGAACGAAGTTATTCTCCAGAGAACCAATGTCACCAAGATTGTTTCGCGATTTGCAAGGTGCGAGTTTTGCTGCTGCTGATCGATTGTGGCCGAGCTGATGGCACCCGGTTCCACCCTCGGCCCTGCACCAATTACTTATTATGGTACCTCAAAAACTATGTGCAGTTTCGATGCCATCGCTCAAAAACGGTGTCCAATCCAAGTACCTCAAAGTTCAGACATAAGACCTTCATCAACATGCACTAGGCCAGAAGGTGGATGAGAGTCCATCCTCTCCCTCTGAGAGAAGGCCTGTGTTCCGGCAATGGGGGATGCAAACATGATGGGATGATGATGATGCTTAGCAAGCTGAAGAGGTAGAGGGCCGGTCATATCAGTCGTAGAACTGATAACCGTTGGGTTAGATGTGTTTTAGAGGCAGACCACGAATCGGCAAAGGAAACGCAGAATACCCTGAGGTTAGGCAGGTGGCAGGGGCTGGAAGAAAAAAGCCGAAGGCTGAGTAATGTGCTTATTGGGAGAGGCCTATATCCAGCAGTTAGGTTGATTGTGATGATAATAGTTAGTTGTTATACAAGAGTGCAAAGTTGATTTTTAACCACGTGCTCAATTTCGATGACCGAGCAAGCGAAGGATTCTAAATTTCTAAGCGCGAGTAAATCCTAAGCGTCAGCGAGGGAATTAGAAGAGCACGAGGTGAAAAATCTTTGCACTCGAGTGCAACACGTAACTTTTCATCCCACCTCAGCGAGGAAATGACTACGTATTACTACTGCATTGAATACGCACTCCATAGAGTGATTACTATGATGATACTCGCGTGATTGTTGAGGAAGAAAGCTTATTTGCGCATTATTAACAGTTTCAGTCAATTCTGTTGGCCTCAAATAATCCTCGCCGTAGAATCACAAATTTTAGGTTATTCACTTGTTTTCAAGTTTCTTGTTTTTAACCTAAGGTTTTAACAATATGACGTGAAAAGAAAATGGCGCGCGCAAAGCAAATAAAAAAAAAGTACACCAAGAAGGTTCTGAAACTGAGTTTTTAACAAATTAAAAAAGGTTGCATGATAAAAGTAAATAAATAAAAAAAAAAGTAAATAGGTTTATTGATATTTTGAATTCACAAACTTAGTGCACACGATGTTCTAAATTCAATTTACTTTATCCTCTAGCGGATAAAAATGACTTTTGCATTAAGATATCGAAGAACAAAAATACTCTTTCCGAGATGAGGGGATGAAAATAATATTTATTGGGCCTTAGCTGGAGCTGAAACTGGGTGGGACTCGTCTACGAAAATTTAGCTGACTGTGCCCAAATATGCATGTTATTTCGTTACAGACTCTGAGCTAACGTTAGGCGCCGAAGCTAAACAAGCTACTGTAAACTACTTAGAGGCCGCAACAAGCCTGCTCTTTGTCTAAGCAATTAGCGGGGGACCACGAAATGTCGCGGGATTTCGACGAGTTGGGGTCTCGAGTTTTCAGTACAGTCGGCATCATTATGAAGTAAACAGAACGGTGTTTCACAGGGAGTCATTTTGGGTAAAAGTGTGATGAGTACAATGATTGTCAGACGTTTTTGAGTTGGTCCTGTGTAGATACTTATCGATTCAGACAATATCAAACTCTTTCAGGCAAACGTGTAAAAAACTACGCAATAGTTAATTGTTAGGTTTCTTCGACAGACCGAAGAGGGAAGAGGGAATTTTGAGTAATTTCGACCACCTGAGCCTGCGCGAATGGTTGTGTGCATGCCACTTTTTTACCAACGTCTCTGTTCGATCCTTATTTTTGCTCAAAATGTTTGCCGGTCACTATTGTACCCAGAGGAAAAAAACGTAGACTTTTCCTAGTCTCTGGGAAAAAAGGATAATATTTAAAATAGGTAAAGACAGATTGTGACAAACATTACAAATTAAAATGCAAAACCTTCACGAGCAATACGGAAAAGACTCATGACTTACCGCTGGACCAGTTTTGATCAGGTATAGCTTAGAATCGCCGTAAAGAAATCTGAATTGAAATAAAAAAAAAAACATGCAAAATGGCCGAACCGTATTGAGGATAATGGTAACAGACATGCAAAGTAAAATAATTCAACATATTAACACAATGCGTTATCTTACCGTTATAATATAATTATATTATAGCTGTTAAAATTTGCTAGTTGAAGTGGCAATGGGCAGGCCACATCGCTCGAAGAATCGATAATCGATGGGGAAGAAAGGTTCTGGAGTGGAGGCCATCGGAATCGGAAGACGCAGCTTAGGTATACCCACTAGATGGACTGATGACATTGTGAGAGTCGCTGGTATCCAGTGGATGCAAAAGGCAGGCTGTCGTTCAGTGTGGAGGTTAAAGGGGGTGGCCAATGTTCAGCAGTGGACGTCTTTTGGCTGATGATGATGAAACGCATATAGTGTCTTTGTTCTGTCGTGGATATATTCAATTAATAGACACAAAACAACTAGAGTGCAAATGCTTCTAGTTGTAGTAAGTAAGACTCAAATATTATGTTTTAAATACGTTTTCTTTAACATATTATTATGACTAAGTACTTAGCGGCTGCCAATTCGGCAGAGCAGCACAAGCGACGCAAATATGCTAACCTCGGCAGTGGTTACATATTTGAGGCGTTTGGGGTCGAGACATTGGGCCCTTGGGGACCGGGAACTCACCTCATTTTCAAAAATCTTTCAGAGCGCCTAGTTAATGCGACGCGTGACCAAAATGCTGGCGTATTTCTGGCTCAACGCATAAACATTGCCTTTCAACGTGGTAATGCCGCCAGCATGCTGGGTACGCTGTCAACTGGTAGTGGGCTTGAGAATTTGGATTGTCTTTAGACCTTCAAGGGTCTATGGGCAGTCTAACTGTATTTGTAGTGTTAGTTTTAGCTTGTATTTTGTTTAGTTAATAAAGGCACTTGCCCTAAAAAAAGTACTTAGTCCAATTTTAGACGTTGCTTCACTCACACAGTCTTATACCACACACACACAGTTACCACAGTCTTAGTATCTACGTGGAAAAGATGTACCTACGTAGTCTACCTATTCAGCCGAAAGGGCTCCCTTGTACTCATAATTATGAACCACTTATAGGACCTACCGTGAAATTGCGAAGTATAAACATCAGCTACTCCATACATTTTGTCGAGTGTGAGTGACCGTTTTCTGTGGAACCCCTTTCTGCTTAGTACACCCTTTTTGCGTAACCCTGTATGGATACCTACGTATTACGTACATAACTGAGCCTCAAGTTTTACGTACGAGTACCTATCTACTCACTGCTATAGCTGGAGTCAATAGGGTGCAAATCATTGCTTTCATCTTACAAAGTAGGTAATTATCTACAGTTTTTTTCATCGGCTGTACTTAAAAGTGCTTCAAAGGCTCACCGCCGATTTTCTTTTGTCTCATCGATCACGTCACCGATGAAATCGTGGGCGCAACCGCGGCTGCTAAAAACATGCGCAAACGCAGCATGATCGATTGTTTGCTGCCGGCGAGAACACAAGACGAGTATGGAGCATAATACGAAATACGTGCAAATATAACAATTTCAAGGCTTTTGACACACATTGAGTAAAGCAACCTTTTTATACAATGTTCTAAAGGAAAGTGGTGTTGATTCTTTTTTAACCGACTTCGAAAAAGGAGGAAGATTCTCAATTCGACCCGTATGTTTTTTAATCCATGATGGAACGGAAAGCTATAAGCGTTTGGAGTAATGCTTGTTGCAGACGATGCGCAGTACTTGCGCAAGTATTACTCGCGCCAGTTAGTAAATATATATGTATGTATATAAGTCTCTGGCAGCCATATCACAAGCTTTGCTTAGTTTGGGGTCAGATGACTGTGTGCGCAAAAATGTCCCGAATATTTATTTATTTAGTGCCTACTAGTGCCAGTGGCAGTTGCGCCAGTTAACTGCGCGTCTGCAACGAACCACGTTTTTTGCTTAGTGCCAGTGGCATGGGAAATTGCTTATACGCATTGCTTAATTGGCTAATCATGAGCATTACCTGAAAATTCCACACTTGCAATCAAGGAAAAATAATGGGACACAAATTTATGGAATGAACAAAGGACACTATTTCAATATTATTATTATGCACTAGTATTGTTTTTTTCGCTTTGGACTATATATACTTTTAATATTTAATTTTGACCTTTCAAAAGTGTATTTTGTACCTAATTGAAATAAAGATACTGAACTGAACTGATAATTTTGCCGACTTTCTGAGTCCGCTCCATTTCTTCAATAGGTAGTACTTATGCCAATACGTTCCTGTTTTAAGGGGACTGTTCCCGTCTGCAGCTCTCTCGCTCGCACATTTTCACATTATTGAAGATATAAAATCAATGAGTGTGAATTTCCAAAAAGTAACAAAATCATATCTTGGTGTCTATCGTAACATTACAAACATAGAAATGTTTGTTTCGATATCTTGTAATTTGACGGAATAACATGACACGAGAAATAAAAAGCACTTGTTACCATTTTACCGTCAAATTAAAATATATCAAATTGTCTATTTCTTTGTTTGTAATGTTACGATAGACACCAAGACATGATTTTGTTACTTTTTGGAAATTCACACTCATTGATTTTATATCTTCAATAATGTGAACATGTGCGAGCGAGAGAGCTGCAGACGGGAACAGTCCCCTTAAAGACTTTTTCTAAAGTAGTATGTAATAGAATACGTTACTATTTCTCTATCTGAAACCGGACTGTTTAAATATTTGACCGTCAGTTGACGGGCTACCGTGAAGCCAATGCCGTCATCAGCCGACGTTTTAAAACAAATGTTTGTGCTTGCTTAGAAGAAATTACTGGTTGGCCACCTTACTTACACAGTAGGTACTTCGTTTATTAAGTACCTACTTGCATACTTTTAAAGACAGGCCAATGAGGGTAGCATGACATTTTCGCGGAACCCTTTTTTTTTACTAAAGGTCGTTAAGTGACGAAGTGCTCAAAGATGGAACGGGCTTCTTATATTTAGAACAATTTAATTGTCTTTAGACCTTCAACGGTGTATGGGCAGCCTAACTGTATATGTAGTGTTAGTTTTAGGTTGTATTTTGTTTAGTTAATAAAGGCACTTGCCCAGTTTAGAACAAATGTTTGTTTTCATAATTTATATAATGACCAGAATAAATGAGAAAAGCTGTATAGCCTATTTTTTGAGGAACTTTAACTTTTTTTTTTTTAAATACCAACTTTACAAAATGGCAGAAGCCCATTTTTCAAAAGGTTTTCTCAAATTTTCCAATTTTGCAAGGTGGGGTTTAAAGGGAGTGCCATATTCTGGGTCTGCTTACCATCTGGCAACGATTCGCTCGTCTGGTCTCCCAATTGAATTAAAAAACAATATCGCGGTGCCTAAGTTCAGCAGGGGACGTCTTCTGGCTGATGATGATCGCGGCGTTAGTAGCCGGAACATTTTGTCATTCTGGGAAATGTCTATTTGGGTCAAAAAGGGGGTTATCTCGAGTTATTTCTACGACACGTGTCAATATTTGTCACCTGCAACTGGGAGAGGGCCGGTTCTTGTTTGCGCCGTCTGTTATTCTTCGGTTAGTAAATGCTGCCTTTTTTCTATTAGTACGTGTTATGGATTCGATTATGAGGCAGCATTGTTTAGTGATGTGATGTTTCTAGATGTATTCTAGTCGATACGTACAAATGAAAACACATAATCGGACCTGCATGATTTAAGTCCTTCCTTTTTATTATGGAAATTGATTTGGTTTTCACACATTTTCTTTATAAATGATATAATTAGTTTCTTAAAATAGCCTTATCTACGTAGTTTTTTTTTAGTATTTTTTTTATATTTTTATTTCGTAGATAAGGCTATTTTAAGAAACTAATTTCAATATTTTTGTTTTCTATTGAGTAGTTATTTTACAATATTTTTTTGAAAATTGAAATTATGTGACGTCACCATATAGCACAAAATTTCGTTGCGTTGAGAAGTCTAAAAAAGCACACAATATTGGCAGCCCTGAAAAAAACCAGACAGTCAAACCACAGAAATGAAAAAAATATTCTATTCTGTGTGACGAACAGTGTGTCAAATGTATAATATTTTTATTCTTAAAAGGCACAGAAAATAAAATGTTACAATGTGACGTCATTTAGAGGACAGTGAAAGTCGAATGATTCCTTAGTATTATGTTAAAATAAATGGCATCTTATCGTTTTAAAAGGTCGGAGTAGAAAAATAAGAGTTGGTAACATAAAATCTCGAAATGGTTTTGGAATTGGCATAGGTTAATTTTTTTTAGCATACCGAATTACTCACCTTATGAACAGGGTTTTTTGAAAGATGTCGAATAAAATTTATTTTCTTTCTTTTTTTCTTTCTTTTCAAGTAACCAAGTAGGTAGTCCTATAGATGGAGTAACTGGCGTGAGTAATTCCTGTGTCATATAAAAAAAGTCCTCCCTGTCTATGTTTCTCTCGGAAGGCCAGGGCTGGCAAGAAAAAGTGACACCGTTTCATAGTTATTATTCCAAAAAGATGAAAAACCATACAAAGAGCTTTGTTTTCACTGAGCGAACTGCTAGACTGTGGATTGCGCTACTGAATGGGTGTACCACGATACTTATAATCTGGTGTCTTGAATAATAATTATTAATAATTTTTCATCAACTGTTTATTAGTATAATAAGGAATTAAGGGGGGGGGAAGATGAAGTAGTCTTTTTGAACACGTACTTTCGTAAAGTAATGCCTGAAACAATCAATTATTTGTAAAAAAAAAAAATTCAAATTTGTAAATTTTTTATGTTATAGTAGCGTTGCATATGACCGCCACTTCGCCTAAGCCATGATGCGGTCTGCGATGGAGTACGCTTGCCTATAACAACCAATTCACTTGCAACTTGAAGACACCCAGACTTACCTAACGGTGTACAGCCATTCAGGTAGCGCATTCCACAATTTAAGCGTTTTTTTGTTACACAACTCTGTCGAACTGCATTGCAGTTTGTAGGCAGACATCTACTCTCTTTACAAAATGTATTTTTGAAAACATTTAAGACATACTAATGAATACGATAAAAAATTATATACCTAATTATAATATTGGATTATAAATATTATAAATACATGTGGCAACAAAGAGTTATCATGGGAACACTCTCAGAGAAAATAAAAATACAGAGGGACTACCGCGAACACGAAAAGTGAAGCCACTTTTTGAAACATGCGTGCGTCGAAGTTCGTGTCGTGTAATTCATCAAAATAAGTGATAATATAAATACTTAAGTGTGGAAATACTCCATCCTTCGTCTTATTTACTTTTGTGTTGTTTTTACAGTTCTTAACACTGCAAGAAGTCATTGTTTCTTTTTAAAACGGATGTTTTCAGTACGACGTCCTGACAAGAAATTCACGTAGTTTTTAACGCGTATGTGCGTGAGTCGTGTATTTATTGGGAATTCACGTAGTTTTGGAAGCGATTTTGGCGTCACTTTGGTAGTGCGCCGTAGGGACTACTAGGGACTCTGTATTTTTATTTGCTCTGAAGAGAACACCAGGAATGCACAGCACCATGAACCAGCAACAAAGAAAGACGATTGACCAAAGCTGATATGTGGTCAATTTCCTGGTCAACCATTAAAAATATTTACAAATTTCTAGACAAGTCTGTCCTATAACAGGTAACCATTAAACAACTCGAAAAGTCAAGTTTTGATGTTAAAAAGTTACTTAACGATGGTAATCCATGTTCCGTATAATTAAAGCTCCCCCTGGTAATACACACTGACATACGTTTGTGTCGAGATAGCACACATTCAAATAGACTTATTAATTGTTACTCACACTTTAAGGAATAAGCAGGGCTGGATTTAGGGCAACCAGTGCTACAGCCCTGGGAAACACATTTCTAGGTAAAATTTTCCAACTGAATAATATTCAAAGTTATAATCGAAAGAAAAAAGTAAGATAAGATATGTACAAGTTCTGATAAGATAACATATTTTCCTTTTATATTAATAAAAACATTGTTTATTGAAATAATTTGATTTGTTTCGCAATAAAATATTGAAAAGCTTAAATGAAAATATTTTTGTTTAATCTATAAACTAATAATGTTAGACCTCTGAATGCGGCCCTGGTGATAAGTTTGTATGTTGTGTGACTAAGCGTGTAGTGGTGCACACATGCAACATTTCATAATAAAGACTCATTAAAAAGTTTGATAAGAATCAGTATTCCTTTTACAAAGTACAGTAAATGTAAAATTTTACAGTCAGCAGTATACCTTAAAATCCATATTTATATAAAAAAAACTAGGTGTAAGTATATTCTTTAATGACAAATTATTAAAAAACAGTGTATGTATACAGTCAGCAACTAAAGCATTATATGAAAAAACTGCCCATAAATAAATATTTCGACCACGGACATGATTTTATTCAGAAATAATAAGAATCAGTAATTTACTACTTTACTACCTAAATATGTACAGCCAACAAAAAAAACATAATTTACAAACTTTGCTCCATAAATAAGATATTTTATATATAACCTATAAGCACCATAACTGATTTTGATAAATAATCTGTAGGTAACATAGACTACAAAATTCAGGTACGGTCACTAGGTAGGTCACGTAATCACAAATGCAAGGTGACTATTAAATCCCATACAGATAAAGAGTGGATGGTAGTTTCTTATAACTGTACAAGCAAGCACACATACCTACACAATACCTTTCTTTTTGTTTTACACCGCCGGGTAAAATCTGACACCAGCAACATATCCAGACAGGGCAGATTATATCCCCTCGCCCCAAATAGGGTGACAATTCAGCACATATGTTTTCCCAAACATTTCGAGCACCCCGTATCTAATGATGTTGTACCAGCCTGTATCATGGGAGTTGTGGTTAACATATCAATTTATTATCGGATTTGAAATGGATTTTAGATTGAAATTTGGTAGGTATTTTGAAATTAACAGGGTGGTTAATTAGTTATGCTTTAGTTGAATACGAATTACGATTAGTGGTGGAATAAGTATTTAGAATTAGTTTATCGCAGAGTTGAAAACAAACTGACTGAGTAGAGAAAATCCGATAATGGCATCGATTCTGATGTACTCTAAATTAAACTAAATTTTTTGCCATCCTTCTCGGTGCTAGAAATAAAATCTATGCCCAGAGAGCAGCGGCTTAATTGTCTGACATGCGTTTTCTCAGTCGTTTTAGCTTATAGAAGTGTTGATTAATTCATTTAATAATTCATTCAAGACCGTTGTTTTTGGCGATGGAGTAACTTCTAAGCTTCAAGATCATCTGTCTGTGTTTTCACTTTACAAGGCATTTGCCTTTTCTTTTTACTTCACTGAACACCTAGAATCCCTCAACATGCGCAGAGACGTTGGGTCTCTTTGTGTCTTTCATCGCATTTACAACGGGAATGTTCTGAAGAACTATTCGATCTGATTTCAGCATCCCATGCAGTTTTATTATCGCATTAGTCGTACCACCCGAAAGTTCATCCACATATCATAGATCTGTGGAAATCGCACACTGTGCGTTTTAAGCAATCTTTTTTGCTTCACACCTGCAATTTGTGGAATGAGCCCTTCCTGCTGCATTTCCGAGTAACTATAACATGGGGTTCTTCAAAAGGGCTGTTAATAGACTCTTTAAGGGTCGGCAACGTATCTGTGATGCCTCTGGTGGTGCTGGTATCCATAAGCGACGGTGATCACTTACCATCAGGCGGCCCGTAAGCTTGTCTGCCACCTATGGCACTAAAAAACCCTCCGGCGCAGAAAGAGGGGTGTTATAAGTTGAGTCGATTGAATCAGGCGTCACTGCGGAAGTCCATGTTTTCTTAGTATTTATGTCGGATCTCTACTGTAATTCCGCTTCTACGTTGCTTCGAGTAGGTACAATAAAAATTTCGGGATAAATTATTTTTCTCTATAGATATAATTTGTGATGATAATTTTAACCTAACCTGTTATAAGTTTAACGTACATGGTATAAGGTTAATCTATATGTATATCTGCATGTGGCGTCGTAGCTCCGAAAGGGCATAACCAATTTTTATTTTTTTTGGGAGGTGACATTATCTAGTATTTTTTTAGATCATGAAAATCTGTGCAGCTGTTTGAAACTTATTACTTCTTTTATTGGGGGTAAAAAAAAACTATTTATACTTGTATTTTATAAAACTTTATATATACATATTTTGTTAAGAGAACGCCTTACTTGGTTTTCGTGATTATGTCTTTCCTTTTATATTTATGATGATATTCTTATTTCAAGAATCATTTTCTTATTTGAAGAATTTAATGTTGTTAATTTCCCTATTGAAGCCCCCTCTACACGAGCCAATCAAATCCGACAACGATTCCCGTCGCCAATTTATCATCCGCGACTTACCAACCGTTAATATTTCACGCATTATGCGCGCTGTAATTGTCGCAGTTATATTAAACTTGCACATTATGCTAAAGTAACAGCACGTGGTGTGCAGGGGGCTTTAGCCTCACAAAGCACCTTGCATGATATTAATTTTTAAGGGCGTTAAGCTGGTTGTCTATTTGTTATAGTGATAGAACGGTTCTAAGGTAACGGTAAACTCACTAGTTTACTAAATCACACTAATTTAAGTGTGTATTTAATTATGTATGTTTGTCTGCACTCAATTTCGGGACGGCTGAATAGGTTTTGATAAAATTTGTAATAAAGGTATTAACTTATTTAAAAATTTGCATCACCATAATCATAATCAGCTTATACTATATTATTATAGTCCACTGCTGGACATAGTTGTCTCTGAACACACGCCACTCAGCCCGATTCGCGGCTTTTCTATTCCAGCCACTGTCAGCCATCTTACGTAGGGATATCTTCACTCCATCAAGTCACAGGGCATCCTACGCCATACGTTTGCCGATGATCGGTTCTGCTACAGATATGACCAGCCCACTGCCACTTCAGCTTGCTAATACGCTGAGCACAGACCTATAAGTCTGTGACGCTGAGCTATATCGGTTACTTTGGTTCTCTAGTGAATAACTTCGTTCCGGATAGTTATGATCCCTTAGAAAAGCGCCGAGCATAGCTCTCTCCATAGTCCACTGAGTGACTTTGAACTTGTGGACCGCTCCAACTTTAAGTGTCCACGGTTCAGCATCGTAAGTCATGGTGGGTAGAGCGCACTGGTTATAGACTTTCGTCTTAAAAAAATTAGCATAATGTGTTTAGTTTGAGGTGGATTATAAGACGATAAAAAACAAGTCAGTGTGTAGATCTGCGATGGTGAAAATACGAGAATAAGAATTTATATAAATATTTTTTTTTTCTTTATTGCAAAAACTGTGAAGGAACCGATAAAAGATTTTATAACAACATGTACACATGACAAATTGAAATTTTAAAACCCTGGTAACAGAAAAGCAGATAATTATGGCAGCCCGTCTGATTGTTTGCCACCTATGGCATAAAAAATATTAATTTCAAACGGTATTTTAACTGGTTTTATTGAATCATAGCTAAGAACACTTTCGATCATGTCACTTTTATGATAGAGCGTTCTTAGCTAAGATTCATGAAAAATTTTCAGCAGTTTGAAGATTAACTGCTCTTTTATCGAGGGTTTTTTTAAATTTGTACTTGCTATCCCGAAAAATGTACGGCACGAGATGAAACTAGTAAACAGTACATTTAGCCCATCGGTCCAGTTGGTAGTGAACCTACCTTCTGAGCTTGGGGGGGTTCGATTCGATTCTCACCTAGGACAAACATTTATGTGATGAACATTTGTGTTTGTCTTATATCTGATTGTTAATATCTATTTTATGTATGTATTTAAAACTATATATTATGTATGTACGATTATATTAGTCTGTGGCGGCCATATCACAAACTTTGCTTAGTTTTGGGGTCAGATGACCGGGTGTGCAAAAATTACCCGTTTTCATTTATATTTTTTATTTTTATTTATCAACTTTTTCTATCCACAGTGCCGCTGGTGCGATGTGCGACCAGTCCCGTTTTGGAGGCAGCATGGGCCCATTCCCAATGGGCATGTCCATGGGCGCCATCGGCTCCATGGGCTCGATCTCCATGGGCCAGCAGAAGAAGTCCCCCGAGGAGCACATCAAGAGGCCCATGAACGCCTTCATGGTGTGGTCGCGGCTGCAGCGCAGGAAGATCGCGCAGGATAACCCCAAGATGCATAATTCAGAGATTTCCAAGAGATTGGGTATGTGGTTTTCTTATACATCATTATCAGTCTATCATGTCCCCACTACTGTGACACAGGTATTCTCTCAGAGAAAGAGAATAGGCCATAATCCACCATGCTGACCCAGTGCATGTTGGTGAATGTTATATGTCTGAACTTTTGAGGTTCTTGGACATCCCAGTTTCTTCACTATGTTTTCCTTCACCGTTGTTGAGCGATGGCATCAAAACTGCACACAACTTATTTGGGGTTGTACAAACATACAAAGACACAAACTTTACCCTTTTAAGATATTTGTGTAGATAGCGTAGATGAAATTGCCTAAATCACAGCTGCCTCCGTGCGGCTCTATCTCTAGGGCCGGCAACTCGACACCTCGCCGAACCTATTACAGTCCGTACACGAACAATGCCCTCCCCTCACCTCGATTAATATTAACTGAGCAAGTGAACGCCCCGACAGTTGGCTGATAGGAATTATTGAGGGAAGGTGCATCAGACACTGATGAAAACAAACCGGGACATACGGACGGATCGGGAGTAAAGTTCCGTTCTAAATCAATCTGCTTACTGTTTCTAATTAATAAAATCTATTACGACCATTAACGATTTATAAGCACAGGCATGTCATAGTGCAAAATTCACAACAGTTTTTGTAGTAAAAAAGCATCCTTTTTAGTTTACAAATACAGATACAGATTCTTTATTCATAAATTTTAAAATTTACACGTCAGTAAGTTATAAGGTACATCTAGGTACTTATATATATAATTATAATTTGTCATTAATATACTCTTTGACAGAGTAATATGCTTTATCATTCAATTGTTGTCTTAATCTGGCCTTAAATATGTTGTTGGAAGCTGCATCTTTCATGTTCCCGGGCAGATGTTTACTCTTATTTCGGACACTTTTGAGTGCTGTCTCTGTAACCATGGCATTAATTACCTATCTTTGAATGCGACTGCTATTTTAGAAACAAAAAAACTTGATCAACTTAATTAAACATTTTGTAATGTTACAAGAAATTGCTTTTCTAATAATTGTACGAAAAATAGTAACATGAAAACCATATTAATAACTAAAACTGCTTAAAATCAAATATATAAAAAAAATGCACTTAAATATAATACTAATATTTTGAGCAAAACCAAATTATGACAAAATGATTAGGCTAGTAGATTAAGCGTTACCGATATTTCTGTTTTGTAACATTCTCTATGCCAGCTATTCTTGTGCGTGCGATATTCTGTCCTTGTTGAACTTACGTGAACCTAAATGAGAATGATAATGAAATTATGTAGATCTCGAGCTTAAATGAAAAATATTTTTTATCATCCAATTAATTTCTTAGTATTTAAGGTGATGCAGTTAACGAAAAAGTATAATTTTTCAGTTTTTTTTTTTGGTCAACGGTATTTGTATGGTTATATTTTTTTAAATTGAAGTAGTGTTGAAGTATGTATTACAAGTTTTGGTGTGATAAAGTTGAAAAAGAAAGTTGAGTTGAAGTTGAGTGGAATAAAGGAATTAAAACTTTTAGAACTACCAGTTTATTCATAATATGAATGTTAGTAAAGTAAGTACTACATCTTAATTAAAATTGACTTCAATCTATAAGTATTTAAATTTATTTAAATATCCCTTTTTTCCATCTGCACCAGGTTTTCCATCATTGTCTTAATACCCTATATGCAGTGTGTCTCGCTTACTAAAAAGTTCCAACCCATTGTGCATCGAATACCTTTGTTGTACACATCGACATTTGTCGAGTGACATGTCGATTGATTTCGTAAACAAACCCTGTGTTTTGTTGTCGATTTATTAGTGCTACAGACAATGGTTATGCGATACCGGTAGGTATTGTTGCGCGCACATGTTTGTGTGCCCTCTGTTTGTTTTGATTACTCTGTAGATTCTGTGGGCGTTTAATGAGTCATCATAGAGGGATATATTGTTATCAAAAGCCACATTTAATTTCTTACCTAAAGAATTATTTTTTACCAAACATATCTACTTAATGCTCATAATTTTATGGACCCACTTCGATGAAAATTTGACTTTTAGGTAAAGTAGGTGATTGATAAAAAATCAAAAGTAAAGCAAATATAAAATAGTAAAACAAGTGATTGATGGTCAATTTTTGTCTCCTAAAATTATCGTTATTAAATTCTAATCACTTTGCTAGATTTTTAATAAATATAAATAGATAGATTATAGACTCTTTATTGACTCTCTCTCGCTCTCTCTCTCTCTTACTTTATTGTTCTTCTTTAAACTATCTTTCGATTTTTTTTATTTTCTTGTTTCTTGCGTTTCTCTCTTTTGAAGATGTTAAATAGAATTTTTATACGGCATATTGTAGCTGGAAGCCGATATATTGTAGACACTGCAGTGTAAGAAAAAAAGTTGATCTTTTTATTCTGCTTTTACGATGTTAGTAAGTGTCAAAACTAAAAAAAAACTTAGACTAAGTAGAAGTATCTAACAGGAACAGAACAGACTATACAGAGTCTGTGCACATGAATAATTCAGGTCCAACAATCTTTACAGCACTTGAAAGATCGTTGTGCAGGTCGTATTCCGGGGACAAAGCTCCCACTTTTACGTAAGCGAAGCTTTCACCTCTTCCTCCTCCCCCATAGGACGGAAAAAGACGACTTATTGGCCAGTACTGTAAGTAAAGGATGATTTATGCTAGACCGTGGCGGGCGCGAGCCGTGACCCGTACCTACGAGGCGCGGCACGGATGTAAAATCTCAGGAACATTATATGTTGCTGTTTTTATATATCTGTAGATAATATAATTATGATTATATACCTAAGTCTTGAGCATCGACGTAAAGTTGCTAGTCTATCGGTTTATTATCGGATACATTTCGGTGAGTGTGCATCGGATCTGCACGATCTAATTCCCTCCTGCCCATTTTTCTTTCGGACTGCTAGAGCGGGCACGAAAAATTGTCACCGCTTTATGGTTGATATTCCGAAAACCCGTACGAAGCGTTTTGATTCCACATTTATTGTACGAACTGCTAGTTTGTGGAATGCGCTGCCTGAATGGGTGTTCCCCGATGGTTACAATCTGGGTGTCTTCAAATCACGAGTGAATCAGTTTCTTCTAGGCAAGCGTGTTCCAACGTAGACCGCATCATCGTTTAACATCAGGCGAGATGGTGGCCAAACGCAAGCCTATTACTACCTAAAAAACTAAAAATTACATGTCGAAACGAACGCAATAATTTGGAATCCCCACGAGAGGAAATACGTTAACATGGTGGAGAAAATACAAAATAAATTCACGCGTTTCTAATATTTAAAGGAATGCGGCGTTTATCCTTTTTACCCGCTGATGTATCCGACCCTGTTTGTTATCGGCATGGTCGGGTGCAGCAAGCTGGGTGTGTGGCGTGACGTCGCGCTCTGTAAGTATGTGTGGCGCGTGCTGTGTGGCCAGCTGCACCATCCCGAGGTGCTGGAGGCGCTGCGGCTGTGCGTGCCTGATGAGGCGGCGTTCAGGCGACGCAGGTTCCCTACCTTCAGCGTACCCGCGTCTAGAACAAACCTGCTCAGAGTGGCTACTCAGTACTTGTGGCCTGGCAGAGTTCACAGAAACGGCTCACATTTGTGAAAAGTATGTTTTCAGTGACATCTACTGTTGACGCAAAAATATTGATAATAAATTTATTATTTCTAAATTATAATAGTTAATTTTTTTTAAGTTTTTATAGGATTGCTTTAGTGTAACTGTAATGGTGTTATAAATGTTTTGTTGTAAATAAATAAACAATAATGCTATACCGTGTGTCGGCCGCGTCCCGGACGGGGCTCGGCCGCGTCCCGGCACCTTCGCCTTCATATAAAATGTTCGTGAAGTGTTAATCCGTGCTTCGTCCGCGCCTCGTACGGGACACGGCTCGTGCCCACCACGGTCTAGCATAAGTCATCCTTAAATTGTTTGTTGCAGTGAAATACTTGTCTGAATAATAATAATTCACAAAACAGTTTCTAAAGTTATACGCTTATTTACGGGAAATTTACCGTAGTAAGGTTGTGGAATGAGCTCCCGATATTTTGGCTCAGTTACATGCACCATATTCACGGGAAGACTCCCGGTCTCCCCGTCTGTGTCTAAATAAATAAATAAATAAACACTTGAAATTACACACAAAAACATAGTTTAAGAAAATAATACAATGAGGCTGACGTTGACGCCAAAACTCCCTAAAAGTGGTAACAGACGTGTAGATTTGGTTAGTGGACCGCCGTCTGACCAACGGGAGAGAAAGAGTGAGAAAACATATTTCCTTCTCTTTGTCTCCCGTTGGTCAAACGGCGGTTGTCAACCAAATCTACACGTCTGTTAGCACTTTTACAGTGCTCATTTGCTCAAGGTTACCAGCACATTCAAACGTAACCAACCATAGACAAACTGTGTTTAATAACAGATGCTCCAAATGTCTGCGTCCATTGATAGAACGGTAACAACTACCTGCGCAGTTCGCGCCGCTTGCGAAAAACGAGAGAAAAATAGAAAATGGCGCTTCCTCTCGCCGTCACCGGCAGAATGGCGGCCACGGGAGCTTTTATTTTCCTATTTTTCTATACTCTCCGTAGTCTCCATACATTTCTCATTAGTTTTTTTCCGTACGCCGAGTTTTGGTTACTTTCTACAGAATAAATAACAGTTCCTGTGTAGGTAACTCTTGCTTGATTATTTCGGTGGCCGCCTCCCGCTGTGGCGCTTCTGTCGCTTGATTGCGCATTATTTTTTAATCTATTTCTTTTCGTGAAAAGTTTTTTAAATGACTCTTTTCATACGTTGTCAAGTAAATTAATATCGGGTTTTGCATTTTGCGTGTGTGCGACTTGAATTTATCGAGATATTATTTATGAAGAGGATTTCGTTATTTTTTTTTCTTGTCCCATAAATGTGACTAAAACTTATATAGTAAGCTAATTTCCAGCCAGTAACCAGCCCTTTTATCAGAGTTCCTGCGTGACTGCTGTTCTAGACTTAGTATAATTGTTTGCTTCTAACTATAACTTGCGCAAACATCGGGCAATGGAGAGAGCTATGCTCGGAGTTTCTTTGCGCGATAGAATCCGAAACGTGGATATTCGCCAAAGAACCAGAGTCACCGACATAGCTGTTAAAATTTGCAAGTTGAAGTGGCAATGGGCGGGCCACATCGCTCGGAGAACCGATAGCCGATGGGGAGGAAGGGTTCTTGAGTGGAGACCACGAACCGGAAGACGCAGCGTGGGTAGGCTTCCCACTAGATGTATGTCCATGGACCGATGACATAGTAAGGGTCGCTGGCATCCAGTGGATGCAAAAGGCAGGCTGTCGTTCAATGTGGAGGTTAAAGGGGGAGGCCTATGTTCAGCAGTGGACGTCTTCTGGCTGATCATGACGATGATGATAACTTGCGACTCCAATATGGTCACAATCCTTCGATTACCTATGTTATACTAACTCAAACTTAGCAATCGTATTAGAATGGACTACTTACCTACAAATCATAAAGATCGAATAAGAGGTACGAAAGCTATCGTCAGTGGACCCGGTTATTTCATGACACTGCCTAGTTTGTCAACTTCATAAGGACGACTGCAGCAACATAGCATAGTCAGCCTTTTAATAGTCTTTTCGACTGGACTTTAGCCTACTCCCTGAAAGGGCAACTGGGCCATATCCACCAGGGCCATATCCATATCCAGTTGCGGGTTGATAGATTCACATACGCCATTGAATTTCTTCTCCGTACGAATGCAGGTTTCCTCATGATGTTTTCCTTTACCTAAAAACCAGTTGTATGAAAATCCGTACATATACCCCAAAGAGCTCATTAGTATGGACCCGGGATTTGAACCCGAGACCTCACGCTTTCAAGTCTAGCGGTCTCCCAAATAGGCTACCACGGCTATGCGACGGCTGCTTCGAAGCAACATTATAAATATTATTTCATTCAAAACATGTAATTTTACATAACCCAAAACATTCAAGGATAAATCTATGCGTTAAATAGGATTCCGGAATTCCCTTTAGACTGATCAATTTGCAATCAAAATGAGCCCTTTTGATCCCGTGGATTATGGAGGGAATCACCACTTTGCATAATAGTAGTTCACCTGAGACGGCTCTCGAATTCACCAGTTTCAATGGAACAATGGTAACCACCTACCACTTATACATATATGCGTGTAGATATAGGCGTCTGCACGTATGATGTATGGTAATTTCGATGTAATGTATAATATGATCATCAGTCTTATACAGGGGTATTATTAAAATAGAAATATATTTTATTGCACAAAAAATAAATTTGTCACAAATAACCTAATTAATTACCTATATAGTCCAATTACCCACCCCCAACTGTTCTTGCTGTCATTAAACTGTTTTATGTAATTTTAAGTAAGTAATTTAAGTATTCGTATGTGTTGTTTTTAGAATGTACGGTTTATATTATAACTATCACATTATTCAATATTGCACGCCCCGCCTTCTACCTCCTGTATGAATCCTCTTCATCCTAAGATTGCCTGGAAGAGATCGCTATTAGCGATAAGGCCGCCGATTGTTGCACTAGTTTTTAAGCTGTTTTATCGTGTATATGAAATTTGTGGTGTGAAAAATAAATATTTTATATATCTATATGCTTGTACATAAGTAATACATTTACAATACAATATTTTAAAAAAATACAGTTCGTGCCGCGCATAGAAATTGGATTTTGAAGATCCAATTTCTTTGGTGCCACGTCAAACCATCCATATAAACAAAGCCCAGTTCAGAAACTGTCGTCTTTTTCAGCTTTTAGAAAAAAGAATCATAAATATAATAGACAGATTAATACATACCAAACATAACATAACAAACCTACAATCAAAAGATAAAACAGTTCTTCGAGTCCAACCCTTTTTACACATAGAATGAGTTTATGAAAATGCGCTTGACAGAATGTTCGTTCTTAAAGGAATAGGGAACTATCTCTACTAAATATAATTGTATTATGATAGGACATAATTTTGGTGGAATATTGAGATTGACATGGTGTTCATTTTTATTTCTGACATTAATAATTGAATTAATTAGGTATAACATTTTGACATTATATACTAATTTAATATTGACATTTTAATCTTATTATTCTATTTCCAATCCTATTATCCTAGGCTAATTCTTATTTACTTGTTGTCCATTGATTTTTCTATTATTAATTGTATTGGTTTGTGTAATATTTTAAGTTAAGCGTTGCACTGTAAATTGACTTGCCCAGTGTAACGAATGTTATAAGGCCAATAATTGATTCTATTCTATTCTACCCAATATTGTGCTTCCTACAAACTGAATAACTAACACTTCTCACCCACCATACGTCTATGTGCTCATGTACAAGGCTTCTTATAACATTAGTGCACGTACGATCTCGGTATGCAAAGCATTATACATACAAAGCTATGTACTACATAAGGGTGCGTTCACACCGTTATCGCTGCCTCGCAGGCGGGCGCAACAAAAATATCTGTTGTCCTTATTGTAGTCTGTTGTTGGGTGTTGTTGGGTGTTGTTGGCTCTTGTCAAGGCCCCGCGGTTTAATTACTAGCTTTTTGTCCTGTGTAAACGCGATATTTTGTGGACAGCTCGACTATAATGGTATTGTGGTAGAGAATGCTGTTGTTTGAAGAGAATGCTTTTTGTAGCCGTTATTCAGGTTAAGTTGGTTTTTGTTGGTGAAAACTGTTATCTGTAGTGTTTATGTCATACCTACCTAAGTGTACCTTTTGCTTAGCAACAAAGATGACGATGTCATTTTGATTAGGTTAGTACCATGGTAGGTACCATTTCAGACAATAGCCGCCTTACTACAAAATATTAAAAAACGCTTTAGACATGTGTTTAGCAGTTGTTTCACTGCGAAAAATATGTTAAACACCTGTCTAAAGCGTTCTTGAATATTTTGTAGTAAGACGGAATATGTTTATCAATGCAAAAAACTGACTTTAGAATTAGTAAATACACGCACAAACAAAATTATTCGTATTATTAAAGCTGATTAAAAACAACAACAAAGTTAGTGAAATTTTTGTGGCAACATCTCGAGTTAATTTTTAATAAAAATAGTAATAATTTCATAAAGTAAAAACTATAGAGTTTTTAAACGTATTTTTGTATTTGCTCTATTTTATTATTTCTTAGGTTCACCTTAACATTACATATTCTATGAAAATTTCAACTTGTTTTTTTGATTTATTTATTTAATAATAGGCTTGCGTTGACCGCCAACTCGCCTGATGTAAAGCGATGATGCGGTCAACGATGGAGCACGCTTGCCTAGAAGAAACTGATTCACTCGTGATTTGAAGAAGCTATCTATTACGGTTCGATAGATAGCCGTTTAAAGGTAGGACAGACGGTCAGACAGACAGTATAGGCTTAGTAATAGGGTACCATGTTTACCTTTTAAGTACGGAACCCTAAAAAGTAATTTCAAAGACTAGAACATATTCTACAAAGCCCATTTCTTCTAACAAAAGCTCTATTATTACACAATCTGCTGCACAAATCCCTCCTGTAAACTACTCAGTCATTCTATCCAAATTCTTTCCACTACAACTTTAATAGATTCCCCCTATTCACTGTACTCTTCTTACTACAGCCGTTTGTACACGAGGTGACGCAATCGGCGACTTGAGTAACGTGGCGATTTCTTTCGTGCACTTCAGCGGTCGCTGGCCGGTGCTCGATATTCAATTCGTGTTTGGAGCTTTTCTTACTATGTTTGGATATTACTTCTCCGGCACAGGTTGGAGAAATTGTGTAGCCAAAACGTAGTTAGTATGACATTTCACAAATTTACAACCACATTGCTTTATGATTGATTGCAATGCCCGCATTTTATGGCGAATTTTTACTATATTAATCATGCAAAGCAATTTTACGTTAATAACGGTGAATGAGAATACCAAGACAAAACTACCGTGGTTTTTTTTAATGGTTTAAAACAAAACTGTATGACTAGCGGTCCGCCCCAGCTTCGCATAGAGATTGTAGTACTGGTATAGATTATAGCCTATGTCACCCGGGGATAGTGTAGCTTCCCAACAGTGAAAGAATTTTTAAAATCGATCCAGTTCTTTTTGAGCCAATTCGTTACAAACATACTTACATACAAATCTTTCCTCTTTATAATATTAGTATATGTAGATATAGAAGTATAGATACGTAGGTATGGGTGTTCCCCGAGCTACAATCTAGGCGTATTTAAGTCATGAGTAAATCTTTTTTTTCTAAGCTAGTGTGCTCCATTGTAGACCCCATCATCGTTTAACAACAGGCAAGGCGGCGGTCAATCCAATTTATCTATTTAAAAATTTGCCGGCGTATGTCGCCAAGTATCCGTTGTTTTAATCACCGTGTGGACGAACGCCCTAAGCAGGCGACGATTTGCCACGCTATACTGACTGATAACTAACCTGTGCATCCTACCGGTCTATTGGCCATGCCTCAGATGTAAACTCCAATAGATGCAGCATAATTGTAAAAAAGTGAGGCGAAACAAAAAACTCGATAAAAAGTAGAACGGTTACATAGAGCGGGAATAATCGGAGTAAATTACAGATGCGACATAACATATGGTAGGAGTTGTTATGTGCGATTACCTAATTTCAAGAGCGTTGCTAATTTATAATTAATAGGGAAATATATAATACGTAGGTACCTCATGTTCTTTGGGAATGGGAAAAAAATTGGTTCAATTAATGATAATCGATTTATAAATGGTTTAATGGGGTTTTTGGCACCAACATGAAAAAACATATCGTCTCGTTGAATTATTTTCCTAAACTTGTGTATTTGCGAGTGTTAATGCGTAGGTAATAATGGCGGATTGTTATATGTTCGTGAACGTGCTCGAGTGTGGCCGAGTGATATAACGCGGTGAAGTATGTATTTTCATGTTGTTTCCAAAGCTCCATAGAAGTCTCTTGTGAAGTCTCCACCACTTTACTACGACTTTGACTTGACCGTGACTTGACTATTTTGCTTGACTCTGACTGTGACTGACTTGTTTGACTACATTTTCATCTATCTCATTCAATACTTGACACTGGCAAATGTACAGGAGTGCGACGCCAAACTTCTCACAGTGGAAAATAAACCGGCCAAGTGCGAGTCGGGCTCGCACACTGAGGGTTCCGTAACACCACAAAATTCAATAACGAAATTACCAGTTATAACTTGGTAATAAACAGAAATTTGTCACTGATTTATTGTTATACTTTAGTTAGAGTGTATAATATAATCGCCAAATTTTAGGCTTGTACGTATTACCGTTTTTACATTAGAGCGATTACAAAAATACGTTAAGGCGTGCTGGTAGAGAACCGTACACTTGTATGACGGTAATGCGGCGTGCGCGCTTTCAAATATTTTCAATATTTATTTTTTCTTTATTTTCTACAAATAATCTTACGCTTTTACAAAAAACTGCGACCACTTAAGTATTTGAATGATTGTTAGGATAACACACAATTTTTTTAATAAAAATATCTTCTATAGAATCCGAATGAAGTTGATTCAATCCATTGAAGGGAACGTAAAAACAGGTGTTTTTTAAGAAAGTTTACGATTTTTTTCCATCGAGCCAAATTTCTTTAATCGTGTATCGGTGAACACATCCGAATAAAATATTTCAAGAACATTTATTAAACATAAAGAAATAATGTAATTTAATTGATTTTAAAGGTCTACTTTCGAATATTCGTGATGACGAATCGTCAAATTTGAAGCAAAGAAATACGTTTCTTGTATGGGGCGCTCTTTTCCGAATTGGTCGCGGGCTTTTAAAAATAAAACGTATAACGTTTGTGCAACGAAGTTTTATCGTTTGTGGCACAACGGCTAATAAAAAATATGTTTTCAATTTTCTTGTTTACATAAATGGTCATTCAATTGCGAAACCAATAGAATCCAACCCGATCCGAATATTAAATCTATACCGATCCCTTTCAGGTTTCTGAAAAAGTAATTTCTAATCAAACGAACCTCTTACAGTTCACCCCCAGCCCATTATCAAAGTCCAAAAATCTATTAACACATTTAATAAAATCATGACCTAAATAGCTTTTCTTACCATTTCAATTTTACGGGAGAAAGGGTGGTTCCTTCGTTCGTCTTTGTTACCCCGCCCTATCCCCCCCCCCCCCTTTTTCACCATTGTCGCACGGCACACAAGCTTTCAGAGTAATGAAGAGCATTTTCGTCCGATTCCCGGTACAATGGCCGCTTTAATACAACGTAGAGAGGAAAGTCCTTTGTTGAGAACGTTATTGTGCCTAACGTGTGTGTTTCGTGTGCCGTTGTTTGTTGTTTTTGCGATTGTTGTTGACAATACGGCTGTATGTTATGTAAAAGATATCTGTCTTCATTGTCGGGTATATTGCGATAGAGAGACAATGTCACTCAATATTCAGAATTCGGATCACAGAAAAGAGAAATAAATAGAACGGAAATGAGAAGGAAAATCTGTTACCACGCATTATAGTGAACCTTGATTGAACATTCTTATTTAGATCAACGCGTCGAACTCCGCATCACAGTTGCTAACTCATTTCGAATGACTGACGTTTCGTTTATATGGGTGCAACAGGCTACAGCAAATTCCTTACACAAATGCCTTGACAGCCGTTCTAATTTAAACAAAAAAATTATGTTTTCTGTGATTCAGATAGTACTTGTATAGGTATTTGTAAAGAGAGAAAGAGTGTGTGTGAGAGAGAGAGAGAGAGAAAAAGAAAGAAAGTCAGAGAAACTACGCAACAAAATGCATGTACCTATTTGGTTCATAAACATGAGATTAGAAAATTAGGTAAGTAACTAGCTACGACTCGCGGTTTCACCCGCGGAGACACTCGCTCAGGAACCATAGGTACCTACATTTTACCGAGATAAAATAGTTATTTATGATACAAGTGCGGAAAGTTGGTTATTAGAAACGAGTAGACGAATGTAAGCCCGAGACGAAGTCGAGGGCTTACCATAGTCACGAGTTTGTAATAACCGATCCGCACGTGTGCCATACAACGTTTTACAACACATTTGCGAGAAAAAAAGGCTACAAATGAAACAATTTTTGTTTATAACTTAATATCAGTCACAACAATAGTTTCTATAATATAATAAGAAAATGGCGCGAACATGCAAATAGCGCCACTATCACGTGGTGAAAATTAGAACTACATCTTTCGTCTCATTTTCTCTTTAGTATTAAACTGAGACAAACGTATTGAGCAAAAGCGCTTCCAAGGAGGTTTGATCATTCAGCTTATTTATTCTCGTAATATGAAACTCTTTTGTGGAATTTTTATGTAATTATGATGGAAATTAAAAAAAAACCGTAAATCACACGCACGGTGCTATACATCTGAGCGTGCGGACAAATTCATTTCGGCACGCTCCGTTGTATGATCCGTAATGTTTAACTTTCGAACGATGTATACAGGCTTCGTAAGTGCACTTTTTGAGCAAATGTGTTGTAAAGTATCATATGGCATGGCTTTTGGTTTCTCTCTCTCTCTCTCTCTCTCTCTCTCCATAGGCGGGAACTTGTAATTGGCCCAGTCACCTAATAATTTTTGTTTACTTATATACTATTAGGCTGTAAGTTTCCCTAAAAATGCAAAATAAAATAAATAAATTATTCAGGATTTTGAAGTTATATGATTATTAACGGGATTTTTACCGCGATAAGGAGAGTCAGGGGGGTTTATGGTTTCCAGAATTTTGAACTCTTTGAAGTTTTAAATTTTGGGTGACACTTCAGTATTTTGGGCAAGCGTGACCAATCACCATCTCGTCACATGCAACTGCATGAAAAACCTTAAATAATCCCTGATTCCGTTGATCTACTCCTTCGTGACAGAGAAACGTATTGACAAACACTCTTTCTCATCATAATTACCACACTAATATTTTAAATTCATAAATTTGTGTTAAAATATATAAATTTTTCTGCAACGGCTTAACGTGGATTTTGTGTTTATTTTATGGTATTGTGTGCTGTAAATTAGTGTAGCTGATTGGTTGCGGATAAACAAATGAACATCACAGGTTTTTTCAAGGACGTTAGGTTACTAAACGTCCTTGGGCTTTTTATCCCAGAAAAATACACGTTTCCTTTGGATAATCGGGTAAAATCACGGAGAACATTAAAATGTCACCCATTGCCACTATAAAAAATTACCACGGCTGAGAATAGGTCCTCTTTTAATTTCCCATTCTTTCTTCTACTCTTTTTGGTCTTGCCAGTCGCATCCATCCGTTTCCTGTACTCACTTACATTAGTAAAGAGGATAATAATTATGGTACCTATAAATACCCTACCGATCTACTAACGCGTTGCACCGGACAATCATTGTTCAATGTTGCCAACGATTGCACTATTGTTTTCCCGAACACCGCTGTAGGAAATAATTATTGTGGTGCTTGCAACACTTTGTAATGTATCGACACGTGCCTTTTGTCTGGGAAATTGTTAATTACACAATTGCAAGCTTGGGGGGCTTCAATTATTTTCAGTGAATAGTTGAGTGCACTTGGCGTGGGTGGAGTTTTGAACTTTGTATGTAATCCTGCAAAAAGTTTTAAGTACGTAGGTGAATATAAATAATGTGTTTGCAAATGTATGTGTATGAAGAAACACATTTTTGAAGATTATAAAATGAGCGCCGGCGCTCACTTCGTTTCAGTCGGTATCTAGCAGTAGGAAGTACAACATGCGAGTATTGTTACATGATAACGAAACATCTGACAAAATTTTGTGTTCGTGTGCTTTCCCGAAGTGTAAATATACAACAAAAAACCGCTATACCTTAGAATAACAACACAAAGAAACCAAGTACATTCGCAAAATTTAAGCCATTGAAATGGTGTCATATATGGCTCCAAAAATTTTTTTACTATGACAATTTGCGCGGTGAAATCGTACCACAACAAATCGGAAAAGCAGCATAAGAGTTATGGTGTGACATTCCACAGGTAACTTAAATCGTTTAAAATACCAATCGAAACGTAAACTACAAAGCGAATTTGTAGCTTACGTTTTGAGAAGGCGTTGTTTGGAAACTTCTTTCTCTGAGTAGTTATTCGAGGCGCTATGCATTTTTTGGAACAAATGTACTGTACATTTTTATAATTAGGCGTTGAAGTAAATGTTCGACGGTTTTGACTCGTTTTTACTGAGCAAGTTCAATGGTTATGGCCCGTCCATTCGTATTATTCGTATTGGTTGAAGTACGAAGGTGGGTATAACTTATTGCGTAAACAAGTTAAGTTCCTGAGGCATTTCCGAGTAACTATAACATGAGGTTCTTTACAAGGGCTGTTAATAGAGTCTTTAAGGGTCGGCAACGTATCTGTGATGCCCCTGGTGTTACAGGTATCCATAGGCGACAGTGATCGCTTACTATCACGCGGCCCATTAGCTTGTTTGCCACCTATGGCATAAAAAAGTATTCTTTATTTGAAACCCGTATCATAGTATTTTTGGCAGACCGTATTTCATATCATAAACGTTGCATTTGAATAAATATGATGTACCAAAACTCACTCTAATTTTTAATTATCTATTCAATGATAAGTCACATGAAGAGGAGGGTCATCAACATCATCATGCACCATGTATTTTATGTGCACCACCGACCGTTTTTCAACTTCTTTAGTCCTGTCCATCCAAAGGTTGCCTGGAAGAAATCGCTTTAGGCGATAAGGCCACCCATTATACTGCCGTTTATTTGTTTTTATGTTACTTTAAGTTTCATTTGTATTTTCGGTGTGTAATAAAGTTGTATTGTATTGTATTGTATTGTATCATCAGACAGAAGACGTCCACTGCTGAACATAGGCCCCCCTTACAACTCGACACTGAACGTAGCCTACAATGATCTTCATCCACTG
Source organism: Agriopis aurantiaria (assembly GCA_914767915.1). Taxonomy (NCBI): domain Eukaryota; kingdom Metazoa; phylum Arthropoda; class Insecta; order Lepidoptera; family Geometridae; genus Agriopis; species Agriopis aurantiaria. Next base: position 18,393,528 of record OU611982.1, on the reverse strand, counting down.
GGTACCCGATTACCCACGACTGTCGCAAGGTAGTTGGTCCATCTAGTGGGAGGCCTCCCTACGCTGCGTCTTCCGGTTCGTGGTCTCCACTCAAGAATCTTTCATCCCCATCGGTTATCGGTTCTTCGAGCGATGTAGCCTGCACATTGCCTCTTCAATTTGTAAACTTTAATAGCTATGTGGTAATTCTGGTTCTTCGGCGAATATAAATTAGCACATTCGGTGAATATAGTAGAAACACATCTGTTACCAACTCTTCTTTGCCAATCGCGCACAAAACAAATGGTAGGTAGGTACGTAGTAAAAGCATTAATTATCTCGATGTCTTTTAAACACGACATGTATTTACATTACAATTATTCCATTATTGTGTAGAGACAATATGTTGGAAAAGAAAAATTCAGAGCGACATTACACGTAAGAGAAATGTGACTAGGGATGGGAAACGTGAGACTGATTTCAAGACTACTTATCGATAATACTTAAGTTGAGTTCAGTTGTCCGAGTCACAGAGTAAGACAGAGACGCTATAACGATTTTATTTTTTTATTTTTATTTTATTAATGAACACCAACATGATGTACGTACTTGCTTTACATGACGGAGACAAGGCACAAGAAATAAACTAAATGCCACAACAATTATTATAGGTGCAGACTACATGCTATTAAAAAAACGAGAGTTAGTTTTGGAATATAAGTTAACAAAATAATATAAGGTAATAAGGTTGTAAGGTAAGGTAATATATAAGGTTTAACGCATACTTCTGAATATTTCACTACACAGGAAAAGATGGCGCTACTTGTGTGAATACTTGGAAGTAACGGTAATCAGTTGCTCATCATGAATTTCCGTCTTGATTCTGTAGTCCTAAATAAATAATTTGAATTTAAATTTGAATTTTAAAATTTAAAAAAACGTTTGTTTTAAAGATAATTAAATATATTTTTTATTGAAAACAGTTGTATCTAACCAAATTAATCCAAGTATTCACTACTCAACAACCGCCTATATAGCCAATGCAATGCTCATAAAGAATAGGTACATAATTACATCTTCCTGTTTTTTTTTTGTATCTGGCAATTTCAATAGTTTCACATAAGATGATTGGCAAGTTTGTTATGATTTGCTGGAAGCCATAAATAGCTTTTGTCATATTCTTGTAGGCAGTACCATCAGAATCAACGTTAAAACAGATGAAAAATTTGTAATCAATTGAAACAATCAATCGCGTCGTTTAGTATGGCAATTTGTCAATTTAATTTTTCACAAATCTATGAATAACTTGTCGTTGTCTGAAGATCCTATTCATCTTTTGAGACTGTCTTTAGGGACAACACTATTACTATTACCTACATAATTGCGCACACAACAGTAGCTCAAACAGACAACCGTGTATTCGCTGGCAATCGGTATTATCTTCCCAGCCACTTGTCTGAGAGACAGTGCTAAGAATAAACCAGAGAGAGAACTTTAGATAGGCGGCGGTAAGCAGATGGTGAAACCTGCCAGAAACTACATGTTCACTAATTTTAAACAGGATTTCAAGGATTTAAAGCTATTGATATTAGAGATACGGTAAAGATTTATTTTTATTATCTTTTATAAAGACATAGACTTATCTTTTTTATCTTTATGTATCTCTATTAAGATTAAGATTTATCTTTATCAATATTGGATTAAATAAATTAACGCATATAGGTCGTGTGTTAAAGTGTATATCAGTCTTTTATTATTATTTTCCATAACGACTGGAACAATTTGAATGAGTTTTTATTATCATTAAAAAGCCGGTTTCTTTGTAGTGGTTGCTAGGAACGCTTCATCAAAATATGTCATCATTATCATCAAAGCTATCTTCATATTGAAGTTTGAGTTTTAAAAATTCAGATGCTATGTTTTGTTAAACTTTTGTCATAGTGTGATTAAAGTCAACATTCGTCTTTTTGAACTTATTCATCTGTATTTTTTATTCTCTGTGGTTTAAGCACTCATATGACATTATGGTATTGTTTGTGGCAGAATATATTTGTTTTTGTCGTGTTGTCGCATGCAAATTGAGTTGCCATTGCCAATGCATTCACGTTTTGTGATCATTGTCTGAAACGTACAACGACAACTTCAGTTCGAAGTTTTATTCGATTTTCAAGTAGATCGCTGATTTAGTCCACTACCTACATTCAATGAGTATCTTTTGTAACGTGGTGTGAGTATTAATACAACTTGCATAATTGACAACTTGCTAGCTATTCTTGTGCATGCAATATTGTTTTTGTCTCTGTCGCACCTATGTCATTCCGAATGAGAGTAGTATTATCGATATTGAAATTTGATATAACCGTCCTCCTCACTCCTACTATGTTGTGGCCGACAGACTACTACTATACCTTGTGGGTACTGTATGGAAGCATTATAATTATTATAATCTCATCTGAATCTGTTCTTCTGACGAAATTAATGACAAATCCTAGAATAACCCACTTGGATAAAGATTTCCAAATAATTTTTGGACTCTTATTACTATTAGAAAAATATAGAACAGCTCTGGAGCTGTTCTATATTTTTCTAACTCTACTGATGACATAATCTTACCAGCTATTGTTTTTTTCTAATTTATCTTCTAAAAACGATTAAAAAAAGACAGTCGTCGCAACGACTATCTTTCAACCTTTTTTTCCTTATAATATGCTAGTTTTGGTATGGCCATATTTGTAACAAAGAGTCGGCTGTGGAGCCGTATAAAGTACTTAAACTATAGAATTACGTTTATGATATTATGGGTCAGTTAACTTTATAAAGACAATCATTCTAGTACTCAAATAACAAATACGGGTCTAGTCAACTTAAACTCAATGTGATTGAGTTCGTACAATACTCAGAACACAAACGGTATAGAAAGTCTATAGACTATAGTATATAGGTATAACACCATAAAGGATTACGTTCTAATAGAACGGGTATTTTGAGCCATTTATCATACTATCGTTACGATACGAACACAATTCAATCCAAATCGTTGAATAAGTCATTGTAGTGCCTATCTATTTAACATTCATTGTAGACTCACTTGAGTTGCCTAATCGAGCTGAACTAATCGTGTTATTAAGTACTTGATTTCTATACATCAATCTGATTAATCTCCTGAAAACAAGCCTTTGTCACCAGATTACGATGACCTTACTCCTAAAGAGCACTTTCCTAAAGAAAGTTTGTTTAAAATTGGTTCAAGATTTATATATGTATATATTATATGTATATTTTATTTATATATGTAGATTTATATATGTATTGGCTCCGTAATAGAACAGACACTGCGAGTTTTTCACCAAAATGCAATCCAATACACCGTATTTTCATTTAGTGATTGATCGAAAAAAGAGCCAGTACGTTTATCCGTTGTATCTTTTGTCGCAGAATATACGATCCTATCTCAGCGACGACAATGGCCGAGAATAGCGACCACCCCAAAGTATCGACAGAATAATGAGGAACCGGGAAAAACTTCTGTTGCGGAATGAAAAGCGCAAATTCGTCATTAGGTGGCGTTTTCCGCCATTGTTGTTCCCATCTCTCTCCGACGCTGAGGTTCCTATATCAGTGCGAGCGAGACAAAAGTTGGTCCTTCGAGCCGGATTGTTCCTTTCTGTGTTAGCGACATTGTTTTCGCTTTTATGCGCGTCTGAATTGGGATTGTCTTGTCTGTTTCAATGGCCGATGGCGCCCCTCTACGGTGAATGAATACAGCCTTCCATAAATGGGGGGAGACAAAGGGTTAGTCTCTTGAATCGGGGAGACGGCTCGTTCGTGCTTTCGATTATATTGTATCGATTCAATGCTATTGTCTATGCAATGAACGATGGTTAGGGCAAATTACTTTTCAGCTTTTTTACAAGTTTGCTTAATGAGCTTTTGCTTTGATGACAAGATAAGCTGGGACATAATTAGTCAAATCTGATCATCTGTAGCTAAGTAGGTACACACAGTATCATCAGATTTAGTCACGATTATCGAGTTAAATATTTGTAAGCTGTAACAGTTCATAAAATTCAAAGTAGATTCTATATACTTTCAATTTCTGTTCTCTCAAATGTGTTGAGTGTTTTCTTCAAGTATGGTTATGATCTAAAAAACTTTGTAAAACGAGGGTGTCGACAAGTGTATTTTTTTTCCAAAAATCATTTATTTGACATAAAATTGAAATATTTTCCGTCCTTAGCACCAGGAAATACTTCAATGTCTTTCACCATATTGTCTTACCCACGTTAAAGCATAATATTATAAATGATTATGAAATAAGTCTCTCGAACCCATTTTTCTACTCCCATCGCTCCATGGTAGACCTACATGATACTAACTTACTTTCTCCATCCAGGTGCCGAATGGAAGCTTCTCTCCGAAGACGAGAAGCGTCCGTTCATCGACGAAGCAAAGCGGCTCCGAGCCATGCACATGAAGGAGCATCCAGACTACAAGTACCGACCAAGGAGGAAGCCAAAGACTTTGAGGAAGGAGGGGTATCCGTACTCGATACCTTATCCGAGTGTGCCGATGGATGCTTTGCGAGCTGGTAAGTGATATTACAGCAGTATGTTTTTAAACTGGGGAAGTACAATCAAATCAGTAAAATTTGTCACAAGGCATTTTTATGTTTTTTTTTTTAAATGTAATAATTGTGTAGAAAAATAAGTGATAGACCACCTGATGGTAAGTAGTCACCGTTGCCTATGGACACAATACCCGGGGCATTGGCGGTGCGTTGCCTTCTATGACAAAATAACCACGTTGCCTACCTTTGAGTACTCTATTCACTTTTCGTTTGAAGTAACTGAAGTCATATTTTGGAGGAAAAATCGAAGGGGATAAGCCGGAATGGCTTACCCCTTTAGGTTTTTTACAACTAACAGGTGCGTGGCAGAAACAATCGATCAAATCAAATGGTTAATGTTAAACAAACAAACCAAGTGTCAAAATAGTTTTATGAACACAGTGTTGACATTTAAAGATCTTTTTCGGTCTTGTGAAAAAATACAATAGTTAGAAAATAAATAGCACGATGTAAAGGAAGTGTTATGCCACAAAGCGCAATGTGCTTCAGGTTTTGTGTAGATACGCAACGACGTTCTAAACATGACAACTAAAAAAAAATTGTGTTGTCTCAATTGCACTGCATTACCAACCAAAAGTCCAATAATGGCCTAAAAATTTCAACAATCCAATATCTTTTTCTCTTCCATTGTGCTTTTTATTTTTATCAAAAGTTGTAAGTTTGTAACGCGTCAGTGCGTCTGACCTAATCCTCGATTATAATGATAAAAACGCGGCCATTTTGTTTTGTAAGGTGTCATTATGCGTTGTAAACCAACTTTTATTACGATTACACGCAACCATGTGTGTGCGTAAAGACTAGGGATGTTCCTGAACTAAAATATCGATGTTTATCTATCGGCATGTTTCTACTTTGGATTCACCGATTAGGTACCTGTGCTTTAAAATAGAGACTTTAACGGCCTTTTATAGCAAATTTGACGGTTTTAACTCAATTTTATTCAGTTTAATTACAATATTTGAGCTGGGGAAAAAAACATGTCACAGATACATCTGTGTTTGAGTTTATGATTTGGTTCAAAACACAATAGAATAAACTTTCCTCGATCAAAAAAAAAACTGAATCAAAGTCGATTCAGTTTATTTTTTTCGTTTTATGCTTTAATGAAAGCTCGTAACAACCTGAAAATTGCATGTTCTAAAAGGCAATTTTATTAAACATTTTCTTATTTGGATAGTGAATAATTTTTTTGTGAAATTAAAAGCGTAAAAAGGTCGCGAGAATTTGCGCGCACCGCGTTCAGTACCGCGCCAGGCGTCATCGAGGTCGGACTTATGTTCGTTTTTGTCGTTGCACTCCCCCCGCGGGCGTCCTGACTCTTGGGTGGAAAAATACATCGTCGCTATAACTTGGCGGGGGCTGAGGGAGCGTTTTGTTGCCTACGCGACTCTGATAACTGGCCGTTAATTGGTGAAATGAGTAGGTAATAGTATTAAAAATCAGACGTAAAAGCATTGTTATTATCGACAAAAAAATATTGATCATTAAAACATTTGACCTTCTGCCTAGCGTGTATCACGGCACGGGCCGCTTTCCTACTGCGATTCTTCCATTTCGCACGGCCGTTAGCATCATCCTTGGTGAGATGATTGAGCTTGTAAAAATTTGACCCGTCCGTTATTTTTTTGTCCTTATTTGTCTGGGACTTGGTTTTAGAGAGTGCATTTCTGCCAGTTATGTTTACAATTATAAATTCACAATAACAATGACTCCTATATTGTTGTCATAGAATATAGAAATATGAATACTTAGAGTAAATATTATATTTATCATAGGTGAAGACACAGGCCAGTATAAGTACCTACTGGTCTGTGGTTAAAGTAATAAAAAATCAATAGGCTATCGGACAGGTTTTTAATTTGATAAAAATAAGCGCTTAGTGAAAAATAAAATTGAATGTGATAGGTATACCTACTTATTGTTTTTTTTTTAAAATATTTAATAGGCTTGCGTTTGACCACCATCACGCCTGATATTAAGCGATGATGCAGTCTACGTTGGAGCACGCTTGCCTAGAAGAAACCGATTCAGTCGTGATTTGAAGTTCATAAGCGTTTAAAAGGGTTAGGAAGGGGTGCTTTGTCTCTTTCTCATCAGTTGTTGTCCGTATGGTGTTTGTATGGCGTACTTACATGTGTGATGTCATAATTATGTTGCGCTCTCTGTCTAGCAAGACATTAAAATGCTTGTATCTTCCTATTAACACAATTTAATTTCGTTTTATGTGATCGGTAAACAGTGTTTTTTATAAGACAATAAACCGGCCAAGTGCGCGTCGGGCTCGCGCACTGGGTTCTGTACCACCACAAAATTCGATAACGAAATTACCAGTTATAACATGGTAATGAACATAAACTTGTCACCGACTCGCACTTGGCCATTTTTTATTATTTGTTGTTATAATTTAGAGTGTGTACTATAATCATGTTAAGTTTGACGCTTGTATGTATTACCGTTTTTACATTAGAGCTAATACAAAAATACGTTAATAAAATACGTTTGTTGTTGTCTTTTCGTTTTTACTTTTTGACTTTTTTATTATTTGTTTTTCAATCCGCTGTAATTACATTATTCTGTGAAAATTTCAACTGGCTATCTATTACGGTTCGAAAGATACAGCCGTTAATAGGTAGGGTATACAATATACAGACAGACGGACGGACAGACAGACATCGTAGGCTTAGTAATAGATCCCATTTTTACCCTTTGGGTGCGGAACCCTAATAAAAATATCAGTAGCCTATTTCGCACAAAAATTAAGCCTCGCAATCCAGCGGGGCAATGCTGCCAGCATTCTGGGAACCCTGCCGCATGGTGGCGATTTGTTCACTTAGGACTTTTTATTTATTTTTTGTGTATATTATATTTTAGTCGTACATACTAGTTTTATCGATAAGTTGTATATAATATGTATAATTTCCTTGTGTAAATAAAGTGGTGTAGCCTATTATATTTGTTTAGATTAATATATCGCAAAAACATTGTTCCATAATGCTGCGAAACCATAGTACAATAAAATTAACCGTTATCCTAAATACTCTGTAATTTTCACCAACAAAATTCTTACTAGTTTACGTTCAACAAAGTTTTATTTTGGGAGTCACGAGAAAAAATCGTGACCATAGAATAAGTTTTTTTCGAAGGCGAGTGACCCTGCCTGTGCCTCGTTTGTAACATAACTGTGATTGCGCGAGTACTGGACAATTATGTAAGATGGTGCTAAATAAAGTTATGACCGGTAAACTTTACTTTCTACTTCTCAGACTTACCATATTACTTTACTTTGGCTTTTCATCAGGCTGTCGTGAGGTTGTCATAATTTTCTATTCCCTTTATTTTACTCTCATGGGCATTAAAATCAACAGGAAACAAATAATAAGTCAGGTACAAATAAAAGTCAAGTAATATTAATGACGGCTGAAAACTGCCATAATTCGGTATGTAAAGTTTTTTTTGGTATTTTTTTTTTATATTTTTATTTCGTAGATAAGGCGAATTTCAATATTATTGTTTTCTATTCAGTAGTTATTTTATTTAAAAAAAAGGAAAATTGAAATTTAGTGACGTCACCATATAGCTCAAAATGTCGTTGCGTTGAGAAGCCATAAAAAGCACGCGAGTAAAAAAAAAAGACATTAGCACATACTTTGACAGTGACAATGACATCTAATGTCTGCTTGTTTGTTTATGGAAACCTTAGGGTTACTAGCTCACTGATTTGCAAACAACAATTTTATTGATGTTAGAATTTTATTTGTTCGATTATTAAGGTTCTGTGTTTTTTATTCTTAGGTTGAGACATCATGTTTGAATAGAAATTATTAATCATACATCAAATTGACATATTAAAATATATTTAATATTATTATATCGTTGTGAGTACCACCCATAATAAAAACAAATTAATGTGACGTGGTGAAAATTAATTCTATTAAGTAGGTGCTTCCTGTAAAAACGTTCTAGATCAGATATTTATTTCCCCGAAAAAACCATTCCACGTGATTTTTCTAGGGAAAAATCACGTGGAATGGTGTTTTCGTTTAGGGAAAAACACCCCATGTTGGCAGCCCTGAAAAGAACTAGACTGTCAAACCACATAAATTAAAAAAATATCTTTTCTGTGTGACGAACAGAAGTGTGAAATGAATTTTATTTTTATTCTTAAAAGGCACAGATAATAAAATGCTACTCCGTGGCGTTATTTAGAGGTCAATGAAAGTCGAATGATTTCTTAGTTTTATGTTAAAATAAATGGCATCTTATCGTTTTAAAAGGTCAGAGTAGAAAAATAAGGGTTGGTAACATAAAATCTCGAAATGGTTTCGGAATTGGCATAAGTAATTTTTTTTAGCATACCGAATTATGCGAATTGGTAATGTGGAACTATACTGTGACTTACCTACTATGCTTGACTTTGAATAAGACTATGATTTATGTGACGATATACTTGACACTGGCAAATTCATAAGACGTGAGACGCCAAATTTTAATTTCTCGTAGGAAGGAAAAACGTCTAAATGACAATTTTGTAAACTATAAAAGTAAAATAACGTACGAAAACAAAACGAAATCAACAGAAAAGCTACGATTTTTTTTGTGTTATTTCCTAAGTTTTTCGATCAGTTTATTGTTCAATTCTTTTTGTAGTGTTATGACTCGAAGGCTAATAGACCAATTAGGCCATTATCAGCTCACTGTTAGGCATCGGCCTCTCCTTAGTCCTAAGGCATGCCACTCTTAGACTTTTCACTTCCAGTCACTGCTAACTTGCCTTACTTTTATCGTCACTTCATCGTGTCACAGAGCGTCCAACACTATGTTTGGCTTCTAGAGTATAGAGTTAAGAACTGCCACTGTATAGTCCAGTGTTCGAACGAGGCACCTCGATTGTCTAGTTCTGATACTGGATCCGAACGATGAGAGCCACAAAATGAACTGATAACATTCGTAATAAATAAATATTCGGGACATTTTTGCACACACGGTCATCTGACCCCAAACTAAGCAAAGCTTGTGATATGGCTGCCAGAGACAGATATACATACATACATATATAGTTTTTAAATACATACTTATAGATATTAACAACCAGATATAGAACAAACACAAATGTTCTTCACACATAATGTTTGTCCTACGTGGGAATCGAACCCACGCCCTCAGGCTCAGAAGGTAGGTTCACTACCAACTGGACCAATGGGCTATCAAATACTGGCATTTGTTGCCCCTTTTTCACTGTTTTTGATATTGCAACGGTGTTATTTTGATAAATACCTATATTCGTTATTTTGAGTAACATAAGAGTTATATGAACTTACTGTAGGTTTGTTTAGAAGGTCAATAGTTAGTTTCACGTTGTGTATTTTTATAAAAGTTTAATAAGTTAAGTAAAAAAAGTTTTTAAGTTGCTTTCATATCTGCAGTGCAAAAACAGTTCTTTATCGATCGATAAAATTAACAGTTGAGGTCGTCAAATTCGATATGCCATTTGATCAGTACTCGCTATAAACGATTCTGTGGCATTTTATCGAATTTGACGAACGATAAAGAACGGTACTAGGACTGCTGATCCTTTAGGTCAAGGTATATAGGCTGATTCACTGAATTTTCAGAATTTAGTATCAACTAGGCGAGGTGGATTATTGAACCCCTTTTTATTCGACTGTCACGTTTTTCAGGCGTTTGGATATATGAATGTTTGTATTTTACTATAGTCTAAACGGCTTGTCCGATTTTTATGTTAAACAAACAAAACGAAGCCAATTGAAACCTCTCTATCTAGAAATATGGACGGAATTGAAACGTCGGTTAATCTATATATATAAAAGCGAAATTCATTCGCTCGTCACGAAATCTCGAAACTACTTGACCTATACGACGCTGAAATTTGGCAGGTAGATTCCTTATAAAGAGTAGAGGGACCTCTACGCTCTACGCTAAGAAAATAATTTTGCAAAAGGGCCGAATTAAGGGGGACAAAAAGGGGTTGAAAAATTATATTAAAGTCTACACGTACGAAGTCGCAGGCAAGCGACGTTAGCTAGTAAGTTATAGGAACAAAACAGGATCTCATTGAAGTGTAAAACATTTCAAAGACATCCTAATTTTGCTTAAGTAACATTCCGCCCTCATAAAGCTTAGTGCACACAACACTCCTACGAACCGACAATGCACCATTTCCATTGCATAAGAGATTGAACTCCCGTCGCGTGACAACAAAGCAACACAACGCATAGCTTAAACCGTCTTGGCTGCTTTTGACAGTTGACAGTTTTCGCTGTCAATGCGACGCGACAATAGGGGTTACAAAGCGACCAACTTATCTGTGCAGTTGGCCAAATGAGGGAACTAAATGGTTTCCATGGGAGACTTTCAGTTTTGTTCAGAAAATACGATGATCGCGCTCCCATTCAGCTGTATGGTTATGTTGGTTGTTATAGTTGAGGGTGCGTCAAATTTCACAGGGGGTCAGAATTTAAAGTTATTGAAAAATCTCCGGGCAATGCCTTTGTGTTTGAAAATTCTTAGGGCATTGCCGCATTGTGTTTTCCAAAGGGTTGGTGGGGTTAAGTGAGTTTTAAGGTTTCTTGTGTTTACTTCTGTGAAATAAAAGCGAGAATAAATCAGGGGTTTCCAGACATTTCCAGGTAGGTATATAAATTAGGCTTGTGTTTAAAATTACCCTTTTATTTAAGTACCTACATATAGGTTATAACTTATAGCTACAAATTCTTAAGTCTTGATATTTTTACTTAGACGCCGCAGCTACCGCGTTTTGTTCCTAAAATAAAATACACATAAACAACAAAGAAATAGGCAATGGGTATTGGGTATGTAAATTAGGTAGGTACTGCTAGGCTTAAGCATTTGGGCTTTGACAAATAACCTGCATTTGAGTTATTTAGAACTTCAACGGTGTATAATAGGTACTACTTTTTTTATAATAGGCTGATGACTAAATTAGGTATTAAACGTTAGTTACTACCTAACCTATATATATTTACTAGCTGTTGTCCGCGATTTTGTACTCCTGGACTTTCATATAAACTTTCAGTCCCCATTTGCCCCCTATATTTGGCTCTTTCGCAAAATCCTTTCTTAGCAGACCTCTACATCGCTTATAAACCATCGGAATTGGCTAAGTATCGGCGATAGCGAGAAATTTCGGAACTATCCTTTACCATTGCGAAGAAAGTGGCGCCAATGCGCTGATCTGTATCTAGAAGGCTGATTTGGTAGGGTTAGCGATGTTTTAGAGCAGAGTTTTTTTTTTTTTTTTGTTTAAATTAGAACGGCTGTCAAGGCATTTTTGTAAGATTTTAATTTGTAGTCAGTTGCTCCCATATAAACAAAACGTCAGTCATTCGAAATCAGTTAGCAACTGTGATGCGGACAAAGAACTTTGAGAGCTAACCCAAAAAGGTAAGGTCCAAGTTCTTTGGATGCGGAATCCCTTGCGACAGATTTTCCTTCCCATTTCCGTTCTATTTAAGTACTTCTCTTTTCTGTGTTTTAGAGTATTTACTTATGTTCTGTGGTGCGTGTTTGAATATTGATTAGGATAAAATAAGCACCACCTAGTGAAAGAAAAAACTGCCTGCCACGGGACGCCCGGCAGATGTGAAACATCACGGCATAAGAGAGCGTCATGACGTTTGTCGTCACGGCATACGAGTCGGTTTTACTGCCTAGGCACGCCAATTTTAAACAAAAAAAAAGTCTCATTAACTAAAAGTTTCAAGCACGTTTTAAGGCTCTAAAATGTATAGTCTCTCAAATATTTAACGATTGATTACCAGGCGTAGCCACTGTGGTCGTGGGCGGAGACGACACGTGTGCCCCCACCCTTATTTAAGGGTCGCGTCACACCGCGGTCGAACACGGCTTTTAAGTTAATTGGAGTTGTGAATTTATGTTCCGTATAATATTGGGGTGAATAATTAGATGGTATTTTGTTCTGAAAAGTTTTTTTTTCTTATGATATAAATTCTTAAAAGTTTTGTTGTAACTGGTCTGATGTCAGGTTGCAATTTTAAAGGATACCTCATAGATTTAGAAATATACAGCAGGATCCAGTTTACAATTTCCAAAAAAAAGTCCTTTATAAACATTTTAAAATTAGACTTGCATACAAATACCGTCAGACTAATTTAAATCCTATCATGACACAACAATGCCTAATTTAGTTTGCAACAATTTTCGTCTATTTTGGTTTTTTGACATAGATATTTCGATAATGAAATAACTTAAAAACAAATATAAACAAAGTAGCACTTAAATATTATACTAAACTAAAACTTTACTATGACTATGGTCATAGTTTTATAGTGGTATGTATTGGTTCAGAAATGTTTAAACGTTGACATAGACCAAAAACACCCAACCAACCAATAAAACCAATACAAAACCAAACCAATAAAACCAACCAAACCAAAACCAAAAAACAAAAAAAATAAAAATAAAAAATATTCCGTAAATAATCATATAACTTTAGTGAACAACCGTGATAGTTTAAAACAGTGTTTTAGTGTTTTAAGTGATAAATGTTATGAGAGATGCCGAGAGGAAATCGACGATTTCAACTTCGCAGCGTTGGAAAATATCTATTTCATGAAAAAATATGCGTTGGTTCTTCTACTGCCACCTTGCTTTTTTGGTTGTATTAAACTTATGTGGTATTGGAAATGTTAAAGCCAAATTAGGCAGTTACCATCAAGTGAGCGACATTCTCATCTCGGTACTTAATATAAAAAAATCGTCACGGTGTTTTGATTAACTAAACTGATGACGAAAAATGTAAAGTTCGTGATTATGGTCACCATAAACCTTGGAAAAAGTTTTCCCATGAAGCCCAGTTTATGGCCATTTTATTCGACTATTCTACCATTACTGTTGCAGTAAGTTATGATAGGTATAAACTTCAGCCTTGGTATTCAAAAAGCTCTAAACGTAAACTACTTTACTACCGAACACACAAAAATACGAGTACGTACCTAGTTTTTAGGGTTCCGTACCCAAAGGGTAAAAATGGGACCCATTTACTAAAATACAGAAATATTTATTTTGTGATAATGAAATTTAAAGACAAAGACAATTATCCAAATATGAGTAGGTACATTACACTAAGCTTACATCGTCTGTCTGTCCATCTGTCTGTCTGTTTGTTTCTGTCTGTCCGTCCTACCTTTAAACGGCTGTATCTTTAGAACCGTAATAGATAGCCAGTTGAAATTTTCACAGAATATGTAATGTTACGGCGGATTTATCCAAAAAATAATTAAGTCAAAAAGTTAAGACGAAAAGAGGGTCCCTATACAACAAACGTATTTTTTTAACGTATTTTTGTGTTAGCGTCAATCTTGGAATGATTATAGTACACACTCTAAATTATAACAAAACATAATAAATAATGGCCAAGTGCGAGTCCGTGACAAGCTTCTGTTTATTACCAAGTTACTGTTACTGTTAACTGGTAATTTTGTTATTGAATTTTGCGGTGGTACGGCACCCTCAGTGCGCGAGCCCGATTCGCACCTGACCAGTTTATTATATTTATATCTAGTTTTAATATTTAGGTAAAGTGTTGTACTACACTTTAGAAATTATTTACTTTTTAAATGTTTAGGACAATTCAAGTACCTAATAGAACGATGTAGGTTGAGCGGTAGCACGTGCGCTTTACAATCTGACAGCACCCGGTTCGATCCTTGGCCCTGCACCAATGACTTTTTTTTTTTTTTTTTTTTTTATAATTAATAGGCTTGCGTTTGACCACCATCACGCCTGATGTTAAGCGATGATGCGGTCTACGTTGGAGCACGCTTGCCTAGAAGGAACCGATTCACTCGTGATTTGAAGACACCCAGACTGTAACCATCGGGGAACACCCATTCAGGCAGCGCATTCCACAGACTAGCAGTTCGCACAATAAATGTGGAATCAAAGCGCTTTGTACGGGTTTTCGGAATATCAACCATAAAGCGGTGACGATTTTTCGTGCCCGCTCTGGCAGTCCGATAGAAAAATGGGCAGGAGGGAATTAGATCGTGCAGATCCGATGCACACTCACCGAAATGTATCCGATAAAAAACCGATAGACTAGCAACTTTACGGCGATGCTCAAGACTAAGAAGCTTAGTCCGAACTAAGGATTCATTGCTGATGAGCTTCTTGGCACGTTTCTCTATAGATTCCAATGCCTCAAGTTGGTACTTAGCTGATCCATCCCAAAGGTGAGAGCAGTACTCCATGCACGACCGAACTTGTGCTTGACTGTGACTTATTTAGTACTGAAATAAATAATGTGCAGTTTCGATGTCATTGCTCAACAACGGTGAAGGAAAACATCGTGAGGACACCAGTATGTCCAAGAACCTGATAAATTCAAAGACATATAACATTCACCAACATGCAACGGGCAAGTTTAGTATGGTTGATTAGGACCCATCCTCTCTCTCTCTATCTCTCTCTCTATCTCTCTCTCTCTCTCTCTCTCTCTCTCTCTCTGAGAGAAGGCCTGTATCCCTGCAGTGGGAACATGAAATGCTGATAACAGGCTGATAATAATGATGATGAGATAATTGAAAAAAAGATTTAATTTCCCGACGCTTAGAACACTTCTATGTGTTCGTAGTCACATGTAGACTAAAGAATTGCTTACATAGGGAACGTTTTGAATCAAAACGTTCCCTATGTTCGCATTAGTGGCTCATGGTATCCAGAGGTCTTGCAGGCTTGATATTTTATTAATTGGATGCCGGTGCTTTTAAATACTTTTATAGCATTTTATAGACATCAATTCTTTAGTTCTTTAGTCTAGGGAACGTTTTGATTAAAAACGTTCCCTATGGATGACTGGATCGCAACCAGGTGATATTTGCCAACCATCCTCTCTATAAAAATTTGGATGGTTTGATGAAAAATAATCGCGAAACCCTAATAAATCACTTGATTATGTTTTTTTCTGACTGTACTTACTCTACAAAATAAAAACCTAATAAAAGGGCCATTGCACACGTGACAAACGCGTGTCAAGGCATGGAGCCGTGGACACATCGCCAAACATTTCCATTCCATTAGGGCAAGTTACACGATTTCTGATCACCGTTAAATCTTCCGCCAAGTCATAAATACCTTTGTAATACGGTTGAGTTTCGCCCAAATCTCGGTAACTTAAGGGTGCACACTCCGCTAAACTTAAGGACACACGCGCAGGAACGCCCCCGGTGGCCAATTTGGCTAAAATTTACCTATTTTAGGTAATGATGGTGTGGTTTTGTCACATTGCTGATATTGCAATTGGCTGTAGCATATACCGGGATTATTTTTGAATGATAGACATATTCCCCGATCCATTAGATAGCCCGTTGGTCCAGTTGGTAGTGAACCTGCCTTCTGAGCTTGGGGGCATGGGTTCCCATCTAGGACAAACATTTGTGTGATGAACCTTTGGTGTTTGTTCTATATTTGGTTGTTAATATCTATTTAAGTTTGTATTTAAAAATATATATGTGTGTATATCAGTCTCTGGCAGCCATATCACTAGATTTGCTTAGTTTGGGGTCAGATGACAGTGTGTGAAAAAATGTCCCGAATATTTATTTATTTATTATTCAAAGATATTATTGTACGCTCATTTTTAGTTACTTTGATTACTTAACGAAATCTTATTAATTAAACAAATACCCAAACTGTACTTATTTGCCTGATTTTTTTCTCCGAAAGACGTCACCTTCTGTTATGCCCATAATCATATAGGCAAGTAAAAGTATGTCTTTCATTCTAGTATGGTAACTTGGCTCCGTTTATTCAGGTGCGCCTTATTATGGAAACAGATAATAGGAGCTTTTGTAATTTAATACACTGTTTGTTATTCCTACAATGTGATTAGGAAGAGTATTCATTGGGGATATAATTTTTTTTTCACTTCTTATGCTCGTAAAGTAATTTTTTATGCCCGGTGTATGCGGAATAAAACTACTTTTTGTGCTCTAGTGCATTAAAGTATTTGTGATTAGATCAGGGTATTTTTAAGACCTAGACATAACTTTAGTTGGAAATTGTAGATTGTACAGCAAGTGCATAAAACATTAGCTGGACGTTTGTAAAACGACGTTTACAAGTTGTGAATAAAATTAATTTTATACACTCGGCTTTTCTCTTTAATTGAGAGAAAATGAAACATTGATATTGTAAGTAATACCATTCTCTTAAATTATAATTAAAACAGAACTGGGCAGATAGCCATTAAGAGTGCGTATAAAGCGAGGAAAATTTCTGATTTCACCCGCGCGTCTCGCATCACCCGCATTAGTGAGAAACACAACCACGGCAGCGCGGCAGTCGCGCGCAGCTCCAGTATACATAACTCGCGTAGTCGAACTCGTCATGCGGCAAGGAGTAATAAACACAGGATAAGCATAATGTTGGCGTTTTGGCGATTAGCTGGGTTCGGTCGCGGCGCGCAAAACCGTAAATTGTTTATTTCAATTTTCAATATTGTGTTTGTTGTTTATTTTTAAACTTAATTTTTAAGTTTTCTACAATATAAATATAAAATTAATAAATTATATAAATTAAATTGAAATTGCCTAAATTAATTTTCAAATTAAAATTTTACGCTGGAGACAGAGAGTCAGAGATCGTTAAACATTAAATCAAACTAAACTAATGCTATGCTATGCTACGCTACGCTATGCTATACTATACTAAACGAAACACGCAAAACGAAATACCCGAAAGCCCGTTGGTCCAGTTGGTAGTGAACCTACCTTCTGAGCTTCGGGCGTGGGTTCGATTCCCACCTAGGACAAAATTAATGTGATGAACATTTTGTGTTTGTTCTACGAGTATTCCTGGTTGTTAATATCTATTTAAGTATGATTAATTTAATTTAATTTAATGCAATGCAATTCAATTCCATTCCATTCAATTTAATTTACTAAATAATATCATCATCATCCTTCACAGAACCTTCCTCATTATTTGAAGTCGACCTAATATACCTACTGTTTGACCTACCAGTACCTACCCGAGCCAACCCGGCCGGTCTAACAGTAGGTATTACTACTTACCTTTTTATCTGACTTCAAATAAGGAGGAAGGTTCTCAATGCAACTTGTATAATCTTAGTGTCTCTGTCTACTTGGTCCACAGTGTTGCACAGCAGTGTTGTAAAGCAGTGTTGTAAAGCAGTGTTGCACCGCAGTGTTGCACCGCACTGTTGCACCGCAGTGTGGCAACGCAGTGTTGCAACGCAGTGTTGCAACGCAACGCGGTATTGCAACGCAGTGTTGCAACGCAGTGTTGCAACGCAGTGCTGCAACGCAGTGTTGCGCCGCAGTGTTGCAACGCAGTGTTGCAACGCAACGCAGTGTTACACCGCACTGTTGCACCGCAGTGTTGCAACGCAGTGTTGCAACGCAGTGTTGCAGCGCAGTGTTGCAACGCAGTGTTGCAACGCAGTGTTGCATCGCACTGTTGCGCCGCAGTGTTGCAACGCAGTGTTGCAACGCAGTGTTGCAACGCAGTGTTGCAACGCAGTGTTGCACCGCAGTGTTGCAACGCAGTGTTGCAACGCAGTGTTGCATCGCACTGTTGCGCCGCAGTGTTGCAACGCAGTGTTGCAACGCAACGCGGTGTTGCACCGCGCTGTTGCAACGCAGTGTTGCAACGCAGTGTTGCAACGCAGTGTTGCGCCGCAGTGTTGCAACGCAGTGTTGCAACGCAACGCAGTGTTACACCGCACTGTTGCACCGCAGTGTTGCAACGCAGTGTTGCAACGCAGTGTTGCAACGCAGTGTTGCAACGCAGTGTTGCAACGCAGTGTTGCAACGCAGTGTTGCGCCGCAGTGTTGCAACGCAGTGTTGCAACGCAGTGTTGCATCGCACTGTTGCGCCGCAGTGTTGCAACGCAGTGTTGCAACGCAACGCAGTGTTACACCGCACTGTTGCAACGCAGTGTTGCAACGCAGTGTTGCAGCGCAGTGTTGCAACGCAGTGTTGCAACGTAGTGTTGCAACGCAGTGTTGCATCGCACTGTTGCGCCGCAGTGTTGCAACGCAGTGTTGCAACGCAACGCAGTGTTGCACCGCACTGTTGCACCGCAGTGTTGCAACGCAGTGTTGCAACGCAGTGTTGCAACGCAACGCGGTATTGCAACGCAGTGTTGCAACGCAGTGTTGCAACGCAGTGCTGCAACGCAGTGTTGCGCCGCAGTGTTGCAACGCAGTGTTGCAACGCAACGCAGTGTTACACCGCACTGTTGCACCGCAGTGTTGCAACGCAGTGTTGCAACGCAGTGTTGCAGCGCAGTGTTGCAACGCAGTGTTGCAACGCAGTGTTGCATCGCACTGTTGCGCCGCAGTGTTGCAACGCAGTGTTGCAGCGCAGTGTTGCATCGCAGTGTTGCGCCGCAGTGTTGCAACGCAGTGTTGCAACGCAGTGTTGCAACGCAGTGTTGCAACGCAGTGTTGCACCGCAGTGTTGCAACGCAGTGTTGCAACGCAGTGTTGCAACGCAGTGTTGCAACGCAGTGTTGCATCGCACTGTTGCGCCGCAGTGTTGCAATGCAGTGTTGCAACGCTGTGTTGCAACGCAGTTTTGCAATGCAATGTTGCAACGCAGTGTTGCAACGCAGTTTTGAAACGTAGTGTTGCATCGCACTGTTGCACCGCAGTGTCACAACGCAGAGTCGCAACGCACTGTTGCGCTGCAGTGTTGCAACGCAGTGTTGCAACGCATTGTTGCACCGCAGTGGTGGACCGCAGTGGAGGACCGCAATTCAACCAGTATAAAAAAAAATATACTGGTTGAATTGAAGGTACTCTAAGGTAAATGAGAACCTTCCTCCTTATTTGAAGTCGGATAAAAAGGTAAGTAGTATTTGACTTTGACTAAGGTAAGTAGTCCCGCTAGTGTATTGTGCATTTCCCCTTACCAGCACATACCCAAGCCAACCCAACTGGTCAAACAGTAGTAACAGTACTTATGTTTTTAACCGACTTCAAAGAAGGAGGAAGGTTCTCAATTCGACTAGTATTTTTAATACCGGTCGAATTGAGAACCTTCCCTCTGTTTTGAAGTAGGTTAAAAACATAAGTACCTATTGTTTGACTTTCCATATTTCCATATTTTTTTTATTACAAGCAGTTTTTTTGCTTCCATTTATTACCAAGCTATTTTTTGTCGGTTAAAATTGAGAACCTTCCTCGTTTTGCAGAAAGCCGCTTCTAGTAAAAACGTGAGAAAATGTGGATGGAACTCTTAAGTCAAATTAACCATCACATTAATTTAAATGATTTTTAATTTTAATTTTATAAAATTATAATGAACTTAAATTATTTTATATTATCTTTTAATTTTATCTTTCTGACTCTCTCTCTGCTTCTCTCCATCTCTCTCTCTCTCTCTCTTTCTCTCTCTCTGTCTGTTTGTCTGTCACAAAGAAACACTCCGACTCTAATAGTTATATTACTGAGCATACATAATAATGGATGCGTTACGGCCTAGTCATATCCATTTTTTTTGTATCTATGTTATTTTTTCGTAGTAGCTTTACCTAGTCTGTGCTCTAAGGTCATTGGCACCACTTGGTTGCCGCGTCAAGTGGTCGCGTTCGAGCCATCGATTTTTTATATTATCCTTTGTTTGAAAATACAGTAGGTGTTGATATAATCGCACTCGGAAGATAAAACCAAGGCGAAAAGCAAGCGCGTGCGTCCTTCCCCGTTGAGGCACAGTGCGGTACTGAGGTTGAACGGAGCATGTTTCGCTATTTAGATGCAAAGCGCAACAGAATAAGACTGAATATCGGACTTACCGTTTGACCGAATAGTTGCTTAGAACTAAAGGACGTAAGTCTCAAATCGAATATAATTTATTATGAGAGTACTAATTAATCTAGGTAAATTTTGTCTTAACACTGGAAAACAAACTATATTTTCCTTCGGTGAGTATTTATTTTAGATATGTAACTGAAGTACTTTCCAAGTTAAATCAAAAAAATTAGCAAAAAGGCACTATTTTCAAAACATTAAAGTATCGAGTAAATATCTTGCTATTATGTTTCTGTCTTAATGGCGGAAAAAACATGAATTGAAAAATCATATGTATCAATTATTACGCTGATAGGATATTTCGTTTAGTTATAATATCATGGCAAATTAGCATAAAATTTCGGATGCCCCCTCTTAAGGCCATACCACCTCGTCTTAGGTATATGCCTCAGTATTGTAGTGGAGGTTTTACTGGAGGCTTCTATACTATTTTCTCCTCGTTTGCGCCAAAACCGCTTTTACACTTTTCACGCTCATAAAGTTCTAGTTTAGGCCCGGATCCCGGTGTAAGCGGACTAAAACTGATTTTTATGCTCCAGTGCATTTTATTTTTGTGCACTTGAGCATAAAAGTAAACAGAACCTATTTAAAATCTTCAAAGAGGTTCAGTTGGTAATATATTTTAATTTAGGAAGTTTGCTTCGGTCTTTAATAATAACCAAAGATCGGGGTATTATTAAAGACCCAGACATAAGCACCATTTGCAGGTCGATCTTCTATAGTTGCCTAGTAGTGAAAGATACAATATCTAGTGTAAGATTTCACACATAGCCATTTAGAGTCTAACCCCCTTATTAATAAACGTGGAGTAGCCTTGGAATAGTTACTCCATCTTTTGTCTTTTTCGATCGAGTTCAAAATGCGAAAGAGAGAAGAAAACAAAACACGGCGTAACTATTCCAAGACTACTCCACGTTTATTAATAAGGGGGTTAGATATTACGTAGGTATCAAGTCAAGTCTTGTAGTAATTAGTATTTCCATGCTATAAAATAGTTGCTTATGTACATTTTTTAAATTATCATCATACACCATACAGGTTTTACCTAGATCATATACAATGAGAGTGTTAACATACAATTTCAATATTTTATCTATTGTGCAAATATTTTAGGCGGAGAGTACAAGGACGTGTCATGTCACGGTCGGGTGATGAGACAATCATGTCTATTTTTAACACCTTATCAACCATGTTACATACATGGCCTTATACGTCTGTGACAGACGATTCAAATAGTTTATGTGGGATGCTAAGGAAACTTTTTCGGTAGCTGCTTAAACTAATAAGAGGGCGGCAGGTTCGTCCATATCGTGCAGGTGTATGTTGAGATAGATGGATCGGTGTTGCTGTAGTGCTGTGTCGCTCTTTTCGGCAAGGCTATCAAAACTGGATTGATCATGAAGCTGTTGCTCCACTTTAATACGATTCCGCCACTGATTCCAGTTAATTCTAGTTCTTTGATTTCTGCATAAATGCTCCAACATAAAACTCGATATCGAAGCCGAAGACTTTGGTACGACCAGCTCATAAAAACTATGAACTCGGTGCCTTCTGGTGATTACAGTTCACAAATGTTTAATAGAGTAAGGTGTAGAATTTTGTAACATATGGACATTGTCTGAAATTAAATTATTATTATCAAAGTAAACACCACTTCTGCCCATTTCAGTCGCGGTTCCATTGTAAATCAAATCATATTATCTTTTTAAATGATTATTTGAATATGATAATCGTACGCATCACATCGCCCTGCGATATCACGTAGCTAAAAGTCACTTTTATATTTCAAATGTCACTTTTCAAGTTGACACTTGAAACAACAAAATACACAGCATACCAGTGAGCACCGGCCTTAGCCGTCAATGACGAAACTCAATGAAAATAATTTCTGACAAGCATTACCTTTCAGACGCTAGTGTTTTAACAACTGCCGGTATCGTAACATTTATGTAAATTGTAAACAACACTGTTTCATAAATTAGTTCATTGTCTTGCAATTGCTTTATACAAATGTTTCATTATAAACTTTTAGTTAAACTGCCACAATTGTCATGCTAATTTGGGTATCACAATGGGGTTTCAGACGATTTGCGTGTTCATAATATAAATAGTTTAAGCCTGTTTTTCGTTTAATTGTTAAGGACCTATTAATAATGCTAATTTACGTACAAGTTTCTCATGTTCATGTTCGATTGGTTATACAGGGTTACGCCATCGAGATGGCGTATCGTGATCGAATTCTTGTGGAGTCACAATCTCTCAGTGAAAAAATTCAAAAAACGTCAGAGCTTTATTGTACAACCAGCAACGTACCCGGGCTTCGCACGGGTGTAAATCTTATATTTTTTTATACCTTGGGTTACATTATTGAGTTTTAGTAAGAATCCCTATTAAAAAAAAAAAAATATAGTCTATGTCTCTCGGGGATAGTGTAGCTTCCCAACAGTGAAAGAATTTTTCAATTCAGTTCAATAGTTTCGAAGCCTATTCAATGCAATCAAACAAAGAAACAATCAATTCTTTCCTCTTTATAATATTAGTATAGATATAGTCGGAGTGACCGGCTTAATCTTACGTGAGTAATTCCCGTGTAATATAAATAAAATAGATTATATACTTCACAATGCCACATTTACTGCAATTTAGATGTTATATCGCTTGCATAGTGTTCAACGTTAGTTGTCCGCTGTCATCGTAGCTCTGGCATCGCGCAGCGTTGTAGTCGGATTGCGGTTACCTTGTAACTAACCAAAAAGTCTGCGCAATTCGTAGCGTCCGCCGAGTTTTGGTTCGGATATTTTTTTGACACGATTGTGACTCTTTATGTATTGTATCTCGATGGGTTACGCATATAGACTGTACTAAGCCGAAAGAAGATAATTGTACTTATCATTATGAACAACTTTTACTATGAGACCAAACATGAATCCGCGAAAAAAAATCGGCAATTCCATACATTTTATCGAGTATCACTGACCGTTTTCTATGGATCAAAATTTTTATATGGTTGGACAATGACATTCTTTCAGCTTAGTACAGTTTATATGCGTAACCCTGTATACTAAGGAGATGGATAAAAAGCAATTTTCGTGACATTACCTACTTATCATTACTAAATAAGGTATGTACATCACAGATTTGTTTGTTCTTCTATCTTTAAGTAGTCGTCGTCGTGTTACACCTATATCTATTGTTTTAATTAGAATAGGGCGGATATTTAAATGGTTGAGATAACAAAAAGAAACAAAAGAAGTTTTTAGTTGTACCTACTTAACTGTATTTAAAAACTTAAGTCAGCATTTTGCGCATTTTGTGCAACTAGATTGCAAGATCATTGTTATTTCTTGCCCTAAAAACTAAATTAAATGCGCTAAATTTAACGAATAACGAAAACTTGTAAAAGGCAGCAACCTCGACGTTTAGGCGTTTCCTAGTCTATTTATGGTATTTCTGAAAATAGCTGACCTTATCCCTATGTAAGAAATCGGCAATGACAAAACACATCAAAATACACTTAATCCATACAATAATCCAATAAAGTGCTTAATCACGATTAGCATATTATGTACCAGTAGTTTGTTACGCGCCGGAAGTGTCCAATCGCGTGCGCTGCCGGAAGCCCCACCCCCCGCCAAACTGCTTCCGGTCACGTGACGTCATTTACATGACAGTTGGCCGCCAGACTTCAGGGAAAGCGGACGTTTGGAGAGAGAATATTTTTGGTTTATTACTGTGGGAAATGACTTGTAATTTTGCTCATATTGTTTGTATATTATTTAAACTGTTGACATATTATATCGTATTTACCTTTTTTTTATAGTAGATAGGCTTGCGCTTGTCCGCCATATGCGGTCTACGATGGAGCATGCTTGCCTAGAAGAAACCTATATATGAAATAAACGTAACAGTAGTAAAAAGCAGTTATAGTATTTTATTTATTTTATTTTATTAATGAACACCAACATGATGTACGTCCTTGCTTAACATGACGGAGACAAGGCACAAGAAGTAAACTAAACGCCACCACAATTATATGTGCAGACTACATGCTATTAAAAATAATAATAATGAGAGTTAGTTTTTGGAATATAAGTTAGCACATTATACATTAAAATTCAATTAATATTTGAATGAATTAAAGGAATATAAGAATAAGAGAAAAAACATGAATAAAATCGTAACGGAATCGGCTGTAAGCCAGATATACAAAAAATATAAGACATGAAACTAACACTAAATTCTTGTAAAAATGTTATGGTGGTCAATTAAACAATACAATTTGGCGTAGTTCGGAATTTTTTAAATTAAAAGCGTATTTTTTAAATTTTTGTTCCTAGTTAGATAACAAATGTTTCATAATTTAACCCACTCATTCTCTGATTTCAACAGCCTTTATTTCCCACCCGAAATTACACATATCTACCTTAAACAAATCTCGAAAACAAGACGTCTGAACAATCACGATCACATCGTGATTTGCACAAACCATAGCTAATCTATCAACTTAACTACGGTTTGTTAGGTCAGAGACAGACGAGGGAGCCGGTCGTATGAGACGGCGAAAATTTCGCTTGTCATTCGGAGGATCGGGCGATTTGGGTGCGATCGGTAATGGTTTTAGGTGATCCGTGAAAAGGATACCAGTGATTTGAAGTTTGATGCTTTGAGAGGCAGTTGAGGGCTTTTGGGGGGTCGAACTGAACACTATGTATGACTCAATGGAATGCGAAATATCTACGTACGCATATATTATATGATAGTTGCTGCAGAAAAGTTGAAGTGCTACCAAGTGACGTGGCTTAAAAGAGCTACGGCAGATATTGATGTAAGCTTTTTTTAATAAATAATAGGCTATCGTTTGACCACCATCTCACCCAAAGAAAAGTTTATATTTTTTTTAATGTATTGTATTATAAAACAGTAATAAATGCTTATTATTACTATTTATCGGTATTTATTTACATTCACGGGTCGAGCCCGGACATTTGAGAGGCATTGGTGGGGCCGAAGCCAACACCAAGAGGCCCTGTAGAGTAAAAAAATACAATTATTGGATGTGTGTGAATGGGAATTATGAAACTACTAGCGACTTCACCCGCGTAGTGATGAAAAATAGTGATGATGATGATGTATGTCACTATGTCACTCTCCAGCCTTGCTCTGTTGCTGCGTGAAAGAGGAACAAACGAACCAACAAACTTTTCGAATTTATAATATTAGTATGATTGGACAGTATAGGTACTAAAAAAACTGGGCTATTACACAGAATACAATATAGTACATATAGATCGATGGGCTATTATGATTGTTATTGAAATGAAATGAAATGAAAATTGATTGATAACAAACGTCTTCCTAATAATTGTAATACATGGTGTCATTACATATTAATGTTCCTAGTGGAAGTGCATTGGTACCCAAACTAGGAAAAACCTGTGAGATGGCATACCAATACCCTCCGCCGAACAGAGGTGGTGAGCTGGTCTATGGTATGAGGTATGGCATGGTATTATTTTATATTTCTCTATTACCATAATTGTACCTACACAGCCTGTAACCAAGTTAGAGAAAATCTCCTTTACAGTCATATTTCGAAAAATAAACCTCAATATTCGTTTACACAGCTTCTAAAATATCCAATATCTCTTCCTTATCTTCTCTACACAGTATAAATTAAAGTCGCTTTCCGCGTCTGTCTGTCTGTCTGTCTGTATGGCCGCTAACTCCTCCTAAACCACGCAACGGATTCTGATGCAGTTTTCACCATCAGCTAGACACATTTTCACGGAAGGTTTATATATATAACTAGCGACCCACCCCGGCTTCGCACGTAATTTGCACCCGTGCGAAGACGGGCGGGCGGGTCGCTAGTACTCGTATAAAACTCAATTAATGCAACAAAGGGTTAAAAATTAGAATCTATTTCATTCAAATATACGGAACCCACTAAAATGCAACATCAAGAAGTTTAAGCTCATTTTAATTAACCATTGGCTTCATAAAGAACGACGAAGTTTTTTTTACTTGGGATAAGCCTGCGCGCTTGTATGACTGCAAAGGAAAGCAAGTCAACTTTTTTATGGCAGAATATGTCTACAAGTGCCAGTGTGAAATCAATCAATGCTTTGCATTATATTTTTATTTCAGTCATGTTGTTTTTGTGGTAATTTTAAATCGTTTTCTATTATCTTTTACACAAATGTATTTTTATTAGAAAACTAGCTGACCCGACAGACGTTGTCCTGTCTTAGTACTGTCAAACGTGCGAAGTTAAACCATCTTTAAGTTTTCTGAAATTTTCCAATTTTCTACGCAATTTTCGCCCAAGATAGACGGACAGCAACGTAGGCTCAGTAATAGTTTCAATAATAGTTTCACGTAATAGGGTTCCGTTTTTACCCTTTGTGTACGGAACCCTAAAAACGGAACATTGCGAGGTCTCCGTTCGGGCGAACTACTTGCTTAATTTTAATACATATAATATTAACTTCCAGGTACTGCCATAAACATTTATAATCCAGCACAATGTTTTCTTCGTGAAAAATCGGAACGAATGCACACAATAAGTGTAATTTCATACACGATTCTCCGTCCACAATCCATATACGTCTTCCATTCAGCCTCATTCATAATGACCGTCTTCCTTCCAACACAATATCTTAATACCTAAATATAGGTGAATATAGCACAGCATTGTGTCCGGAGAAAAGGTCGGACATGGGCCCTAAATGGGATTTTCTCTAGGGTTTCCCTTTCAAATGGAAGTTCGGACCTTTTTTGAATGTGTTAAATTTCACGTGAAAATGGTAATTTTCCGATCTGTCAGGTGTTTCGAGTATGGTGATTTATATTGAGGGGATGATGAACCCGACTAGAGGCTTACGTACCTTGTATTTGCATAAACTGTGAACGTGCTAAAAACGTTGAAGATAATCGTTAAATAAACCGGCCAAGTGCGAGTCGGGCTCGCGCACTGATAAAGATAAAGATAAAGATTATTTATTTGCACAAAACCCGAGTAAATCAGACACACATTTAAAACGCATGCACAATAGGTGGTTTAAAATATTTGTCACTTTGTATCATGTTTGGCCTAGTTTATAGGCGTACAAATCTAGAGATGGTATAAAAATACCGTAAATATTATTTATATAAAAAAGTATTAATTTAATTAACTGTCGAAACAATTTCAAATGTTTAGATATGATGTTATTAATATTATAATAAAATAATTAACAGATATACATTACTATTATTGTATGATAAACAAATTGACCTACTGCAGTCATTACTAAAATTTATCATTTATAAAATCAATAACTTTATAATAACATTTCTTGACTAAAAGATTTTTTAGTTTTATGTGAAATTGAGTAGATTTTAGATCCCTTATTGAAATTGGTATAGTGTTATAGATAATCGGTCCCATACACATTATACTGTGCTTCATTAAAGTCGTTTTAGATGGGTGATTACGACATCTGTTTGGGTTTCTACGATTTCTTACCGCTAAGTCAGATATTGCCGGGAATGATTCTGGATTAGTTTTTACGAATAAGGCAGTTTCCAATATATATAGAGACGTAAGCGTAAGATTTTTATGTTTAGTGAAGTAAGGCGCGCAACTAACAGTACTTTCTAATCTAAACAACGATCTGATACAGCGTTTTTGCCTTTTAAAAATAATCTCTTTGTCGGTTGAGTTACCCCAAAATATAATACCGTATCTGAGGACGGACTCAACTAAACCATAGTAAGTGGAAAGCAATGCATCTGTGTTTACGGTACTAGAAAGTTTATGAAGTACATAGGCCAAGCTTGAGACCTTCTTAGAAAGACTATCTATTTGATTTTTCCAATTTATTTGTTTGTCAATTTTTAAGCCCAGAAATTTTGCAGTATCTACTTCATTAACCATATTGCTGCAATGGCTTACTGTAAGGTTAGATTTTGGTGGCTCTCTTTGTCTAAAATGCATTACATTTGTGTTATGTTAATTTTTAAATTGTTATTATTAAGCCATGAAATTATAGCTAATAAAGATTTATTAATATCAGTTTCATAAGAGGGAATGTTTTTACATGTTATCGTTACTGTACTATCATCAGCAAACAGTGTCATTGGTTGAATTGTAGCGTTAGGTAAATCATTAATATATATTATAAATAAAGGAGGTCCCAGGACACTTCCTTGCGGAACCCCATATATTACATTACGTTCTTTTGACATTGATACCTCTTCACGCTTTGTTTTAATATTAACTCTGCTAATTTCAGTAATTTGTTTTCATTCAGTTAGATAAGATTTTATTAGATTTAAAATATTTCCCCTTATTCCGTATGCTTCTAGATTACTCAATAATATTTTATGATCCACGTAGTCAAATGCCGGAACTGAAGGTTCCGTACCACCACAAAATACAATAAGGTTGTCCAAGTAACCAAAATACCAGTTATTATAACGCCTTCCAAAATTTGTTGGAGTAATTACTACGCAGTTTGGTACAGGCGGTCGAGTATAAATTTTAATAGATTTTTTTTATCGACTTGCACTTGGCCATTATTCAATATTTGTTATTATACGTAACCGTTAAAGTATGTACTACAATCGTGCCAAGTTTGACGCTTGTACGTATTATCGTCTTTACATTAGAACAAATACTAAAATACGTTAAAAAAATACGTTTGTTATATGGGGAATCGTTACTCCTCCATCTCTGCATTTCTACATTATTTGTAAGTGTCAAATAAAAAAGAATAGAAGTTTTAGAAAAAATTTATGTTATTGCACAGATAATTAAATTTAGTTAGTATGGTTTTAGTCTATTTTTGATACAGATACTTTTAAACGTTGACCCGATATCCATGGTGTAAAATATTTTTGTCTTTTTTGTAGTAGATTATGTATTCACGATTGCGTATTTTATCAACTAAAAAACCGAAATAAACCCTTTAAAAATCACAATTTAATAAAAACTCGAAGGAAATTTCAATCACACGCCAATACCAGACAGAGACATCGTTATACCCACAAGAGATGACAGAAAATTTAATTATAAAATATAATAAAAAATCACGATCGTCCCTTTCGTAAAAATCCATCGTGTTGGAAAGCGCGAAAATGCAGATTTCCCACGTTATTTTCAACCTTAACCACCAGTCAATACGGGCTGTTGTGATGTCGATATCATGCAGATTCGTGTCAAGCTTTTCATAATATATTGTAGTACACGTTTGACGTCACCACAATGAGGGTGTCTCATATTTATTTTTATTTAAATTCTATTTGGGAATATTTGCGGCACAAGACTTCGAGTGTTCGATTTGGGAGATAATGACATTATGAGTGTCTAGGATGACGTGACGGTCTAATTTGGTTCATTTTATTTTGACATCCTGGTGATCGAGGTGATTGTATTGAAATCAAAATCACCTTTTGTATTTGGAACAAACCGTACGAACAAGGTATATGAATATATAACTTAAGCGTTTCAAATTTTGGTGGCAACACGAAGAAAACTGTCGTGTCGTATTATTTTCCCAAACTTGTGTTATTTCGAGTGTTAATGCATAATCATCATCATCGTCATCATAGGTCTCCTTTTCAGCGCGCCTTCTTTTCCGGTCCTGTGCTAGCCTTGTCCACTGCTTTCCTGCTGCCTTAACGATGTCGTCCGACCAGCGGGCTGGCGGTCTACCCGGTGGACGCTTTCCGTTCCGCGGCCACCATTCTGTGACCACTTTAGTCCACCGTTCATCTTCCTTTCTGATCAATCCCGCCCATCTTAAGTCTCGTGATCCGTTTAACCACGTCTTCGACCTTCGTTCTTCGTCTAATTTCCACGTTTGGTATGCGGTCCAGGAGAGAGATGCCATCAATGGTTATTTTTATTTTTAATGTTTTATTTTATTATTACATACATCATCATCATTTCAGCTGTAGGATGTCCACTGCTGGACATATTTTCATCACAGAGCATATAATTCAACAATCTATTTTGCAATCCTAGTAACTACAAACAACCCACCCTGTCCCATTTCTCATCAAATTCATAACGCCCCAAAGTCGCGTTTAATAAACAGCTAAGGAACTGACCGCCACCTAATAGCACTCGAGGGCTCGCTCGAATACAAAGCAATAATTAATAGATGCTCGAGTCAGAGTTCCCGCTATTGTGCGGTACTTGAGTCGAGCATTAGTTGAGTTGAATGCGCGCCGGACATTGCGAGGTGTGAATTGGACGGAATGCTGCGGAATAGTTGGAATTTAGAACTAGAAATTTGTTCTAGAATAAATAACTTTTTTATAATGTTGCCACTGTCAGAGCAAATAAATGCTTGAACAGCTAATTGACATTGACCAATGATTATTTAGGACTGTCGTCGCTCTGAAATGTAAGTGTTGTGTTGTCCCCAGGCATGGCTGGCGGAGGCATGGGGCAGGCCATGGGCGGGTACTACGGCGCAGCGTACGGCCCGCTTGGAGCTAGCATGGCGGCTGCAGCGGCGGCGGCGGCGCAGCAGAACGCCATCTCCGCTGCCTTGTCGCCTAACGCTCAGGTGAGGACCAAACCTTTACACCATCTACAAAGATATACTGGGACAAGCTATGGGCAGGTACCTACTACAGCGCTGCATTTCATATCACATCATCAGCCAGGAAACGTCCACTGCTGAATTAAATAAAGGTCTCTCACTTAGAGAGGGGTGTTACCATAATCTCCACGCTTGGCAGGCAGCTTGGGTATCGCAGTACGTTCACCTTGTACTAATAGGACGCTGCTGCCCATCCTCCGGTGGTTCTGGTCGCAGTTTTAGGACATACCCCAGATCCAGGATATACCCAGGTCACCCTATCGCTGCATCTCACTAGAACCAAATCTGAAAAAGTATGCAATTTTTATCCTTTTTTTTAAAATGCCCAGGAGTAAATTAGGTCGTGCAGATCCAAAGCACACTTTCCGAAATGTAACCGATAAAAATCTTTTTCCTTTACAGAATGAAAAAAAAAACTTTATATATGTAAGGTAGCTAATACCCTGGATATTATACTTCATAATAACATATGTTGCATTATATCCCGGGAAAGTTCTTAGATTGTTAAATACCGGGTGAAACCCCGGGACGGGCTAGTACGGTAGTAACTAGTAGTAAAGTACTCGTATGTACAGATTGTACAGTTTGTGTCTAATTATACAAGGATACGCGGAAAGGGTATACTAAGCCGAAAGGGGTCCATAGCACCCATCATTATGAACAACTTTTACTATGGGAGCAACCCAGAAAACGCGAAAAATATCAGCTGCTCCATACATTTTGTCGAGTATAAATAACCGTTTTCTATGGAACAACTCGAAATTGCGAACTTTTTTCGCAATTTTAGAGTTGCTTCACGTTGCTCCCATAGAAAAAGTTTTTAATAAATATGGGTACTAGGACTCTTTTTCGGCTTAGTAAACCCTTTCCGCGTAACCCTGTATCACCCTGTACCCTGTATCTTGGTTCAAAGAATGGCGGCGCTTTCTCCAAGCGTTTAATTATTCCATCGACAATATCTAAACTAGGGGAGGCGTGAAATCTCTCTCGTTAAGGGATGATCCACTTACAACCGTAAAATTGCCACTTCGTGCAAGAAGATCCTACTAAAATTATACCTTCATCATACAAGACCATACAAAATTGTACTAAAAAACCTTTGAAAAAGGCTCAATATGCTGAGTTATCGTTATTAGTCAATTCCTTCGAGTTATTAACCGTGTAAAATAATTTACAAAATTTTTCAATATTCGCCATTTGGTTAACGCCTTCGAATAAAAACGAAATAGACGTGAAATTAACCAATATATTTTTTTATCTTAGAGTTGTACTTAAGGTGTCTACAAGGTTGGCCATAAAAATTCTGATGATTGACATAATTATTGCATAACTATGACCATTAATAATATACTTGTTATGTATTATTTTGACACTTTTTTCTTCTATAAATGATGTATTAGAGTACAACGTGTTATATATTGTATATGCTACGTATAAGGTGTCTTACTAATTTCCGAATGAAATTTAGGCAAAGGTAGGCAACGCACTGACAATGCCCCGGGTATTGTAGGTGTCTATAGGCGGCGGTGACCACTTACCATCAGGTGGCCCGATGCTTGTTTGCCACTTATTCTATAAAAAAAAAAAGCAAATGAGAAAATTAATCATTGAAAATTTAAGACACTACAGCAGTATACAACCGTGGTTGAACTATTTTGTTTTTATTTGATCAGGAAATATATTATTACAAAACATTTTCGTCTAGCTAAATATTTCTTACCCATATTTTTAACTCCCTCACAATATAACAACCAAATTATCTACCGAGTTGAAAATGTCGAACACCTTCAAAATCGATAGCGATATAATCGCGTCATCTCTTCACTGCTTGTCACTTTATTTGTACATCTATCCCCTCGCTTTAGAGTTTAAAATCAATCATTCAGATAACACCCTCGAGATATTCGCTAATTATTCCATAACAGTTCATCTTGACAATGAAAACAATATGTTACAAGGGGTGCCCACTGTTCCGAATGTACGAAATTAAATAAAGCGAGGCAAGCATGTTATGTATCTGTTGCTGTATCAAGTGGGTACGGTAGTGTGAGCCTGTTGTGAAACCCTTCGTGCTGTCAGATAGCAGATTATAATATTATTCATGTATTAAGTTGGAAATGATCATATGATCAGTTTGGTTGTAAATTGACCAACGTTTGAAATAGCAACACAGTTAGTAATCGACAGACTGTTTTTTTCAAACTACCCTTAATTTATGCTACGAGCACTTGTGATTTTCTTATAATTTACGTACATTATGTTTTACGATACGTTTGAAAAGGCGATCGAAGCGTGCAAAGCGATGTACTAATAAAATAATTTTTCACTTTAAACTTATAATATTGGATTTTATTAAAATAATAAAAATCTTTCAAAATTAAAAAGGTTTGGAATTGCAATAGCATACCAGTTTAGGTATCAACTGATTTCAAAAGCTTTTGTGATGTGAGGTAGACAGTCGATTCCGTTGGGAAGTGCCCTTAACCGATTGGTTATTGGTTGGCGCTCGCTGTGACAATGTAAACGAGCCATACTTACTTGTAGCTTGATACAGTATTAGTTACATGCTGGGGCCTTATTATGATTCTTTGATCGGGATCGAGATTGCATGCCGTCCCGTTCGTATCTATTTACTCGCACCACGTGCGTAAGTGAGATGGCACGCGATCGCGATCACGATCCGAATCATCCATAATAAGGTAGCTGGCCTCAGTGAGTACTAAGCATAACATACGGCTCAGATTTAAATGTTGCATCTTGCTATGTTTGATCACTGTACCGTCACGGTGTATTGTGTGGTGAAAACAGAATGAGAATCGAGTTTTGATTACAACCCTTTTGAATAGTGTATTGCTGCCCTAATATAGAAATGTGTACGAAAAATTACCATCAAACATAATTTAGTACATATAAACAACTGTTTCAAAGTTTAAAATTGTTCTGCTCAAAAAGCTCTATAATTATCAAGATACAATTCCTATAGAGTCACAATCTCTCAGTGAAAACAGTCAGAAAGCATCCAAGCGTCATTGTATCAATTATATACTTCACAATGCTACATTTAGGTACTCCAATTTAGATACAATTAATACAATAATTTAATACAATTATGTCGCTTGCATAGTGTTCAACATTAGTTGTCCGCTATGTCATCGTAGCTCTGGCATCGCGCGGCGTTGTAGTCAGATCGCGGTTACCTTATAACTAACCAAAAAGTCGGCGCAATTCGTAGCGTGCGCCGAGTTTTCTTTGGCACGATTGTGAATATATTATTATGAATTCTATCTCGATGTCTAAAATAGATCGATTACGTACTAAGTTATATTTCGTTAAAGATCTTCTCATTAGATCCCAATATAAAGACCGATATTAAATTAACACAAAATAAATATACAAACTAGCTAACCATAATTTAGCAATATAGTTTTTATCATCGCTTAATATCAGGCTAGGTGGCTGTCAAACGCAAACCTATTAATAAAATAATAATGATAAAAAAACGTCTGGAAAAATTTGAATCATTTACTTGTTTTTCTAAAACTTCGTGTGCTCTTCTTTTGGATTTATAATACTCAACCAAATCCAAGCCATGGTAGCCCATTTGGGAGACCGCTAGACTTGAAAGCGTGAGGTCGCGAGTTCAAACCCCGGGCCCGTACCAATGAGCTCTTTGGAACTGTACGGATTTTCATACCACTGGCTTTTCGATGAAGGAAAACATCGTGAGGAAACCTGCATACGTACGGAGAAGAAATTTAATGGCGTATGTGAATCCACCAACCCGCACTGGGCCAGCGTGGTGGATATGGCCCAATCACCCTTTCGGGGGTAGGCTAAATGTCCAGCAGTGGACTGTTAAAAGGCTGATTATGATGATGATGATGATGAACCAAATCCAAGATAGCAAGTGACGTAAGCCCATCATTGCCAACATGCCTCCAGTTTAAGAGCGCGCTGCCCTAAACAAGCGCGCCGATTAAACACTACTTGACACGATCCACCCTCCGATTTAAAAACTCCTCGATCTTCCCCCTACACCTATATTTGACGTTTAATCTTGTGTGTGTGACGGTGATGTGCGTAGTACTATCAGTAAGGGTACAATAGCATTTTATTGAAAAATTACGTGTAGAATTGCTACATTAAAATATATAGGTAACGTCTTAGTTCTGCAAGCATAGTGAATGACAGGACATAGAGGATCTGGCCTGTCATAATTATCACGCGGTTCTGGTCACGTGAAAATGTACGGCTTATAATACGACACGACATGGAAAAATAGGCAGACACGGGGACTGCCGACAGAAGTGAAAACATAAAACTTTGGAATAACTGTCTTATTAGCATGTTAGTAACGCGAAGTGCGAACCCATAAGTTTTGCCGCAACTAAAAATAACACAACGCGGCTAAATAAGTTTCAAATTTAAAAAAAAAAAAACGTCATTAAGAGATCTTTGAAAGAGGCATAATCGTATACGTTGGCTATTGTAACATCATGGATCGCGGTCGCAAAATTTCTTAGAAGTTTCGTTCCTTGTGTTTTTTTTTCAGTCTGTAAATCAAGTGCCATTTGTGTTGCCGCGAGTGTCCTATACCAGAGAGAGGAGTAACTGCCCTTACTGTTGTAGAGAGAGTCCCGTTAAGGGGCGTCCTCAAGGGTGCGTATTAGTGGATTTTGTTTCTGGTTTATTGCATTAAGGAAATGGGGAGTTTATAAATCAATTTATTTGACAAATGGGACTACATGTTTGCTTACAATAATTGTGTGGTAGAGTGGAATTTAAGACAACCAATGTAGTAGTAAGTAAGTAGTGAAAGATAAGATGAATAAATAAACCGGCCAAATGCGGGCTTGCGCACTGAGGGTTCTACCACCACAAAATTATGAGTTACTAGCGGTCCACCCCGGCTTTGCACGGGTATACCGCTAGTATACAGCATATATATAGCCTATGTCACCCGGAGATAATGTAGCTTCCCAGCAGTGAAATAATTTTTCAAATCGGTTCATTTGTTTTGGAGCCTATTCAATGCAAACAAACAAAACTTTCCTCTTTATAATATTAGTATAGATAACTTGGTAATGAACAGAAACTTGTCACCTACTCGCATTTGGCCATTATTTATTACTTGTTGTTATACTTTAGAGTGTGTACTATAATCATGCCAAGTTTGAAGTTTGTACATATTACCCTTTTTACATTAGAGCTGATACAAAAATACGTTAAAAAATACGTTTGTTGTATCCCCCCTTTCGTTTTTACTTTTTTATTATTGCTTCGTTAATCCGCCGTAACATTACATATTCTGTGAAAATTTCAACTGGCTATCTATTGCGGTTCGATAGAGACAGCCGTCTAAAGGTAAGACAGACAGACAGGCATCGTAAGCTTAGTAATAGGGTCCCGATTTTACCCTTTGGGTCCGGAACCCTAAAAAATTATCTTACGTAGTACACTACACTAATGAACTACTGTTTGGCATTGATTGATCATCAATTGTTTACTATCGGTCAATTATATTTCTAAAGATTGCAATAATCAGGCTTCTTAAATAAAAGGTGACCGCACAGCATTGCGCGGCGCGTCATTTTTGATTTTTGTCATTCATCAAAAAATTCAATTGGTAAATGAAAAGGTTTTCGTCATTTTTACATTCAATTACAAATAGATGATTTTGATGAATATAGAATACACAATCAGTTAATTGAATGATACGAACTAGTCGTTTCGTGTGTAACTTTCGCTTTGGATAATCATTTTATTGGTGTTGCCATAAATTGGTCAATAGATAGTTTGAGAATGTTGTTATGGGTTACGTTATGATGAGATCTAAGAAAATGGACTAGCATAGAATCCGTCACGTGATTTACAAAGCGTAGCAGGCCATCTGTCATGTCAGCCTAGTATGCAGCCTTTGGAGCCTTTTCTAACGAAATATGCTTCAAATTTGACAATTCGTCCTCACGAATATTCAAAAGTAGACCTTTAAAATCGATTAATTGACATTATTTCTTTATGTTTAATAAATGTTCTTGGAATATTTTATTCGGATGTGTTCCCCGATACACGATTAAAGAAATTTGGCTTGATAGAAAAATATCGTAAACTTTCCTAAAAAAATCCTGTTTTTACGTTCCCTTCAATGGATTGAATCAACTTCATTCTGATTCAATAGAAGATATTTTTTATCAAAAAAAATTGTGTGTTATCCTAACAATCATTCAAATACTTTAGTGGTCGCAGTTTTTTGTAAAAACGTAAGATTATTTGTAGAAAATAAAGAAAAACTAAATATTGAAAATATTTGAAAGCGCGCACGCCGCATTACCGTCATACAAATGTACGGTTCTCTACCATTTCGCCTTTTACAACTCTGCGATTTGCAGTCCTGTCAATAATATATCTATTTCGTTGTGGTAAAAACCATTTTGGCATATGAGTAAAGAATGTAACATGTTTAATTCGTATAAGCTAAATTAGCACTACTTCTATGCTGATAGTCCTTATTCTGTGGGTGAGATTTTATTAAGGTTTTGCGACAGTTTTTTTCTTCAAAATCCAAATGTGTCGAAAATTACTGACGGCCATTCTGGCCAGTCTTTCAGTAGGTCGAGTCATTATCGTCAAAATTTTCAGAAAAAACCGTGGTATATAATCTTTGAACGTCGAAAAATGTCACAATGTTTGCGTCGCGTTACATATTTTGATATCGGTTGCATTGACTTCTGAGATCAGTTACCAAAATGATATGTATTGTTCCATTGCAACTTGCAGTTAGCTCTCAGCATTAATTCATTGTGTGGAGGTTAAAACGGGAGGCCTAATAGGTTCAGCAGTGTGCGTCTTCTGGCGTTCTTGGCTGCTTAAACATTTGATCTCTAGTAAAATTAAATTCCTTTTTTTTGCAGTGTCTGACGGACATTGCTTGTCCATGGTCACAGGTAGCCTAGATAACGGATGTCTATAGAAATGTTATGAAATTATTTACAAGCATGCACCGTCAATGATTTTTAGTCAAAACGTACGTCCGTAAGTATGTGTGCATTTGACGTTTAAGGGGTACTGAGAAAAAAAACACCGATTAAATCTTTAAGTTTAGTTTTTATTATGACTGTATTCTGTTTTGTGTACCTCAATAAATAAATAAAAATAAAAAACGCATCAAAAAGGAAATATTCGACATATCTACGGCATAACCCCCTAAAAGCTCACATTTAATTAACCCGGCGAAAGTTCGCTACCGAAAGGTCCCGGAGGCCCCGATCTATCACCGCCATTGTGCCACCTTAATAGACCCCCGAACTATCGAATGAAAACGCACTTTTTTCGATTAACGTATCGAATCGGACCCTAAACTCGGTAGGAACAATATAATCAGCTACCATTGAAAGATCTACGTATTAACACGTTTTGGCTGTACCTGCGTGTATTAAAAATAGTGATTGGGCGAAAACGTCGGTTAACGAACCATTGTGATTTTTAGTATTCGATTATGTTGATCGATGATTTATATTCGATTTTCGGGGGCTTATTAGTGAAGTTGGAGGCGGTAATGTGGTGTGAAATCGGTCGGATGCGTTGCAGTTTCGCCGATAGTGGAGAAAGATGCGCACGCGGCAGCGGCGCGCGGCGGGTTTCTCAAAAAGATTAAACTTCTTTGCTACAAAATCTATTAGGTATCAGTGATAATATTAGGCGTAAATAATGACGGTTAAAGGTAATAGTGATGAAGTTTTTTTACGTATCGATTTTATTCCAGTTGGCAGTGAACCTGCCTTCTGAGCTTGGGGGCGTGGGTTCGATTCCCACGTAGGACAAATATTTGTGTGATGAACATTTGTGTTTGTTCTATATCTGGGTGTTAATATCTATTTAAGTATGTATTTAAAGCTATATATGTATGTATATCAGTCTCTGGCAGCCATATCACAAGCTTTGCTTAGTTTGGGGTCAGATGACCGTGTGTGCAAAAATGTCCCGAATATTCTGTATTGTTTGCATTTTTTTTAAAGGCCTTTGTGTAGCGCCCGAAGCTTTTTTCTTGCGTTTGACCGCCAACTCGCCTGATAATGAGCTCTATGATGGAGCTCGCTTGCCTAGAAGATACTGATTCATTCGTGATTTGAAGACACCCATGCAGGCAGCGCATTCCATAGATAGCAGATAGCAGATAGCAGTTCAAAAATACCTTAAAAACATTTAAGCATTTCTTTTTGTAACATTTTTAATGAAAAAAAAACATTGAGTGGAATATTTTAGAAAACTATTGGCCATTTTCTTCAGAATAACATTGTATGTTTTAAAGCCATTTTAATATTTTGTTGAATTAGTTCGGATAACTGTTTTTTATTAATTTGGATTTCCTTAACGAAATTGTTAATTTTTTTACGGCCATCAAGATTTTAACCCACAATCATCCAAGTTTTGGACCTCATTGTTTGGCAATAGGCATGTTGACAATTTTTTTATTAGGTACCTCATCAAAAAGCTGATCTTAAATATAGCACATCAACGAAAACCAAATTAAAATAGTTCAAAAATAAATAAGTTATAAGTATTTTAATTTCATGCTAGACAGAGAGCCCACTATACTGAGTTATGACGTCACGCCGCGCGCCATACAAATGCTATACTAACACACGCTTTGCGAGAAAGGGAAAGAGTATCCTCTCTCTACCCCACCTTAAATTTTAAGCGCTCATATCTCAGAGATTTATCAGCCAATTATTTTTTTCAGTGTGTGTAATGTATTTAGTTATATTCATCGCTAAGCTTGTTATTTGTAATAGATCAAACATTAGGACATGTGCCTATTACCTAAGCTTCGGTCACCAGTTTCTTGGCTTGGAAAATGGAAATATATGTCTATTACTACGAGTATTCTGTAGTTTCGGTACGGTGACTCTGTCCTTTTTAGGGTTCCGTACCCAAAGGGTAAAAACGGGACCCTATTACTAAGCCTAGGATGTATCTGTCTGTCTGTCTGTCCTACCTATTAACGGCGGTATCTTTCAAACCATAAAAGATAGCCAGTTGAAATTTTCAGATAATATGTAATGTTACGGCGTTAAAAATAAAAACGAAAAGGAATTTTTTTAACGTACTTTTGTATTAGCTCTAAAGTAAAAACGGTAATAGGTATGTACTTACAAGCATCAAACTTAACATGATTATAGTACACACTCTAAAGTATTATAAAAAATAATAAAACATGGCCAAGTGAGAGTCGGTGACAAGTTTCTGTTCATTACCAAGTCATAACTAGTAGTTGCTAAAATAAATGAACATGAGTAACTGGTAATTTCGTTATTGAATTTTGTGGTGGTACGGAACCCTCAATGCGCGAGCCTGACTCGCACTTGGCCGGTTTTATTTACTGTCGCCTATGCCACACGCATTTATTTAAAAACCAACCAATTCCAATTTACATGCACCTTTCTCACCAAACATTTTCGAAGCGGAAAATATCTACGTCAAAAAAGTAAAAAGGGCCATTTACAACACACGATGCAATAAAATAGCGTTCAAGTCGTAAGGGCCGGTAAACCGTAGGGCAGTAAACCGCTCGCGACGGCAAGATGTCCAGCTAATCCTGATTTAGCGTGCCGTGGATCGTACGTTATAAAGTAAGGAGGGGAACACACGGGTGCGCTGTGTGGCGAGCTTGAATTGTAGAGACAGCATGTTGCCAACAGTTGAGTTTTTTTTACTATAAAAACTATTAACTATTACTGAACTATTATTGTAACTGTTTAATTTAATTTTGACATAATGTTTTTTTTTTTTTTTTTATTGTATTATTTGAATGTTTTTTTTTTCGTTCGTGTTTTTTTTTCATTTTTGATCATTATGTAAACGATAATAAGAATTTATACACTGTGACATGTAACTATAATTGTTATCAATAAAAAAGTATTAGTATGAGTATGAAGCAGAAACACGTCATTAGAGATTTTTAGACAAAACAGTTTTGATACCGTTTCAATTGGTCAAAAGAAATATTTTATAAATAACAAAATATTCGTCCCAAACAAATTTTAAAATAGTAGAGCTAAAATTAGACAGTTAAGCTAAATTTAGATTAAAAACTAGTGTAACTTGATAGATGTCAATGAGACCGGAAGGATTTACCTAAATTGCTTTGAACGTCATTCTTCTAGGACTGACTTTTTAAGCGTTTAACGGACTTTTGTGAATAGACATTCAGAGAATTGGACGAAGATAGGAATGTACGTTCGGGGAATCGGACTTGTGGTAAACTAAAGTTTTTGGAAATAGACGTTGTGAACCTGATTGTAAATGGTCAAAAAAATTACGTCTATCCACGAAATTATTTTTAAAACTACACCAGTACCTGTGTACACTTTTGTGAGGCTACTAACATAAAGCATTGGGTGTTCGAATTGATTAAGATTCATAATCTAGATGACCATTAGTTTTGTCAAAATCATGGACAAAACACTGATGAATGTGATGATACTGTCGCCACTACGCCTGTGTGTATCGCCGAAGCGATATTTTCCTCACAATATTGTGTAGGACTCACTTCATTAAAAAATTTAAAATTCGAAGCTTTATTCGAAGCTTTTGTTACATTTGATTTGTGCGTCTGACCGTGGAAAATACAATACGATATTACGAACATTCCATACAACTTTAAGCCTTATTGCCAGTCAATAACTACCACAATCGCTTACAATTGAAACTCAAAGGCATTCATCAGAAACGATATTTAATTTTCAGTGAATTATGTTATTTGTGAATAATTCTCATAAAGATAGATTATCTATAGAATCGTGTGAAAAGCTTTTGAGTATGAAGCGATGATTTGTAAATGTTTCGACGTTTGTGGGAATTTATGCGATTTCTTTAGAGAAAATGGATGGATACTTTCCTAATTAATTAGTATATTTATAATATTTTGTTAGTATTATGAAGCTAAATCAACACATTAACTACTTATATACTACTTCAACTTTCTTATTTACCTGCTAGTCCAGTGCCATGGAGTTCTATATAAAAAACATCCTTTTCTCGTTACAGGTGGGCTCATCAATGGACATGTCGAAATACTCGCTCGAGGCTGAAAAGTACCGCAGCTACGGTATGTACCCCGACCCGTCTCGAAGCTACATCGACTCAGCCGCGCTGTCCAAAGCGTACATGTACATGGACCAGCAACAACAACGATCATATCCAATGGACATCAGCAAGATGTATTCTGAAGCCTCAGCCGCAGCCATGGCTGGGCTGAGCTCAGCCGTAAATTCGGCTCCATCAAGTCTATCCCCGCGTTCACCCGCAGATTCCCCAGACATGACC
The DNA here is from genome assembly GCA_914767915.1 of Agriopis aurantiaria. Classification (NCBI taxonomy): domain Eukaryota; kingdom Metazoa; phylum Arthropoda; class Insecta; order Lepidoptera; family Geometridae; genus Agriopis; species Agriopis aurantiaria. The sequence continues at coordinate 18,351,166 of OU611982.1, read as the reverse complement.
CCGAAAGCACAAGATAGAACTGAGGGCAGTTCGTCCTCGGGATCAAATCCATCCCCATCTCTTCCATATTATCAAGGCTCGTCAAGCCTCTTAATGCCGCAATATCCCGGCCAGTATGCACAAGCTACGCAAGGGGGCGAATTTCGGAGGCCGCTGACTGTCATTTTCTGACCTGAAGCGTAAATGCGTTAGTGATATTATGTTTGAACTTTTGTTGCGCGTTCTTGACAACCGTGTGTCGTTGACGTGTAATCATGAGGACAATTCTTGTGTCTACGAATTATTGTGAGTTTAGGTTTCGGAATTGGTGTAAATTTTGTTAAGGCAGGTTGAATATTGTTCACACTTATCGGATGAGTTATAAAAACTGTATTGTCAATATTTTGTTTCGTCAGTCTAGTACCTTAATGTTTAATACTAATTCGTGTTCTTTAAAAATATTGGTGTTTTTGATTATTTTGTTACGTGATCCAAAGTTCCTTCTTAATTTTCTTTTTTTAGTGTTTATATTTTTTATGTCTTGTAAAAATTGTAAATAATAGGAGTTATTATTTAAATAATGTAGAAATAGTGCTTAGTTATATTTCAAAACTAAGTACGAATTTAATTACCTAGTAATAATTGTCTTTTAAATTTATTGATGTAGTTAATTATGGTATAACATAATGGTTATAATCGACCGTGGCTTTCTTATGACATCAAACAAATATGATACATGTTTTCACCTTGAGAGCAGTTATGAATGCTTAATACTGTACTTTTATTATTTTTATTCATTAAGTCATTAGTATTACGTACAGAGAAACTATCTTTAGCAAAGGCTACGGTACATTTTGCTAAGTTTATTCTAGAGTCCGCTGCAGTGCTAAAACAATAATTTGTCGTCTAATATACAGTATAAGCACGCAGCGGTAGAACGCTTAAGGCGTAGTTTTTCGCGACCAAAATTTTTAAAACACCGTGATTTTTAGGCGCTTACGCATTTCGTTCAACGTTCAACTGAGTGGTGGAACAAGTGTGGCCGGACGGCTGCACTGGAACGGAACACAGTAGTGATATGTGGCGTCTTCTCTATACGTAGTAATAACAGCTTGTTTTTAACCCTATAATAGTACCGATGCTCATTAATAAAAATTATAAAGGGTTAATAAGAAAATAAACTACATTAAACGGCACTATATTACTACTTACCATAGGATCTTATTGTAATTTAAATGCAATCATATTATGATTTAAAAAAATACCCTCTGTCATATTTATACACTATCGTTGATTTTGACCGCATTTTATATTATCGTGCATAGTAAATTTACGCGCTAGATTATTCGAATCTGGCAATATTACAACGACTTAAATTATAATATTTTGTAAATATTAGGCTATGAATGTCGTCTAGTTCTTTGTAAAATGTAAATAAATAAGAATAAATAATAAAGTAGATGTTGTTTGAATGCCTCACATTCTGTAGGTATCATTTTGGTAGCTATAATATTGTTTTGTTGTAAAGTCTATATGAATAATTTTGAATTTTAAATTTACACACGGAAAATAAAATGGCTATGATCCAGTTTCACCCAATTGTATGTTATATTTAATGGATCAAGACTTTATTTATTTATAAATAACTTAATAATTTCTTTTTCATTTATATTGCTCATTTTGATATTGCCAGCCATAAAATATTGTGTTGCATTTATAATGTTGCCATAATTATTAAACATTTCGATTAAGTATTTAAAGTCAGTATCAGCATTTACAACCTTGTGAACACGTTTTTATTTTATTTGGTTAAGTAGAAATTAATTGTGATTGATGTCGAAAATTAAGTCCAAAGTTGTAAGGACGAAGGTTAATAATTAATGTTTGTAAAAAGACTAGATCTTGATTAAATATCGTACCTAATAAAAATAATTAAAGTCAAACTGTGTTTTTATTTTATGCTAACTTTATTCACCTATTTAAACAGTATATTTTGTTTCATCATCATCATCATCATTTCAGCCGTACGACGTCCACTGCTGGACATAGGCCTCCCCCATCGATCTCCAAAAGGGCCGGTTGGAAGCGACCTGCATCCAGCGTTTCCCTGCGGTCTCTTTTAGGTCGTCTGTCCATCTTGTGGGTGGACGTCCTACGCTGCGCTTACCGGTCCGTGGTCTCCATTCCAGAACCTTTCGGCCCCATCGGCCACTGTTCTGCGTGATTTATGTGCCCTGCCCACTGCCATTTCAACTTACTAATCCGGTGGGCTATGTCGGTGACATTCGTTCGTCTACGGATCTCCTCATTTCGGATTCGATCTCGTAGAAAAACCCCGAGCATAGCCCTCTCCATGGCTCGTTGTGCGACTTTGAGCTTGCTTATGAGGCCCATAGTGAGAGACCACGTTTCAGTGCCGTATGTCATCACTGGTAACACACACTGGTCGAAGACTTTCATCTTAAGGCACTGAGGTATTTTGGACGAGAAGACGTTGCGTAGTTTACCGAACGCTGCCCAGCCGAGTTGGATTCGCCGATTGACCTCTTATTTTAATCAAAACATTTTACAAATTCAGGTGAATTTGCACAGGCCAAGTGCCTTGGTAGCTTAGTCAAATAAATAACACCAAATACCAAAACTACTGTTTTAAATTTTATAATTTGCTATATTATATTTTCCAAAAAAATAGGGATCCTTACTAAAACTCTAATAATGTAACCCGAGTTGTATAAAAAATAAGACTTACACCCGTGCGAAGCCAGGATGCGTTGCTAGATGTCAAATAATAATAAAATTTTGTGACATCGTCAATAATAATACGTCATCGTCGTAGGGTTAAGTATTTTAAAAATGTGTTTCTAAATAAAATTTATTTCATATCCGAAATTACTTTTTATTCAGTTTCTATATCCACTTGTTCTTTTTTACGATTTAAAATAATAATCATTCTCGTATACCAAAAAAAGTGTGAATCCTAAACCCATTGCAATACAGTTCAATTTAGAATAGAGTGCATTAATGTTGCCATAGTACGGAAAATGCTCCCCTATGTTTTTAAATAAAATATGCGAGCACTCGATGGAATATCATTGGTATGGTTATTATACTACGGTAAAGTAAGGCAAGGGTACAGAAGTGATTTGGCAGAAAATAAACAAAATCCCTGTCTTTTGTATCGGCAAATTACGTTGAAATAACATAAACAATACGCGCCCTCTAATAGGAAAGTTGGTGATACAGGGTGACCAGCAAATTGTAGTAAGTACCAAGTTACACAATTTTTTTAACTACATATATTATAAACTATAATATTTGAACACGAACGATAAAAAACCTACAAAGAAAATTTTGATTAGATTAGATTAGATTTTTTATTGCTTTCATAAATTACAAGGTGGTAAAAACATGAAAATTTACTAAGTACAAAGTTTCTTAATGGAAAATGTCAGGCACAGCACAGTAAGAGTGAAGAAGATGGTTATATTTATCATAATTTTAATCTCAATATAATTATTTATTAGGTCTTATTTACATTTGTATCTAGTCGTTTATATCTATACTTCTATACTACTTTTATAAAGAGGAAAGATTTGTATGTAAATATATTTTTGTAACGAATTGGCTCAAAAAGTACTGGACCAATTTTTAAAATTCTTTCACAATTGGGAAGCTACACTATCCCCGGCTGACATAGACTATAGTCTATACCCGTGCGAAGCTGGGGCAGATCGCCAGTTTAATCATAGTTATTATGATGATGACTGGTAATGCTCTGCGTGGAATACGGCCGCAATAGCACATAAGACAATAGTAGAAATAGCGAGAATGGCAGTCTTAGAGTTTTCAATCTAATATAAAAATAAACGTACCTACCTTATATTTACATGAAACTGATACAAAAACTGACACAAGAGCTTAGTCAGTTTCTGTCCATGTGAATTCAAATTCAAATTCAAATTATTTATTTGTCAGAACATGGTAGGTACACATACATATAAAGTAGCATACATGGTCGTAAGAATGGAGACGTATCTCATGTCCTTGCCTGTTACAGCGTACAAATGTTAGTTTTTTATATATTTTATTATTATTTTTTGTTAAAGTGAAAAAGGAAAAAAATAAACAAAATTATGTTTATGTAAAATATTGTTAGAATCATATTTTGGTTTAGTTGTATTTTATACCTTAATTAGATGTTTATTACTACCTATGTAAGCTATTATTATTATTATTTTATTTGTTTATGTCTACATTACATATCAAAACATTTTTTTTGAATGTGTTATAATATTGCGAAATGCAATAAAATAAAAAGCCACAAACGCTAATGTACGAATGTATGTATGTGCGTATGTATACTACGAATCAGGCGTATTGAAGTTTAAACCAGTTTTACCAACAACCAATGAACTCTCGAAGACCATTGCAAATAACATGTTTACCTGCGATTTCCTAGTTTTCCTACATTTGGAAAAATATTTTTTTGTTAATTCTTGCGACACAAGCTACCTCCCAGCCAGATTCACCAAGATCCATTCAGCAGTTTATTTATGAAAAGGTAACAGAAAACGTTACTTTTGCTTTTATATAAAGTGAAGTTTTATAACAAGAGTTAATAAGGACAGCCTGTATAAGCGCACACCTCCCCAGGCCGGCACAAAACGCGGCAAAATCAACAAACCCCGCGTCCGACGCAGTTCTGTTTTTACTCACAACAATCAACACCAATAAATACACGCGCCGATTGAGAAATTGTCATTTAAAGAACCTTGAATTAACCATAATAATAATGGCGGATATAAAAAAATAACAGTTAATAAAAACAAAATATGGACAACCAATGTGACACTGACTGCTGAGACGAAATGTGCGATGCTAACAGGAAGAAAAAAGTTGGAAATTCATTTTAGAGTGTATTCAATTCAAATGACCACGTCTTTTAGATGCTTCGACCAAAATAAAATGAATGGACAGGCCATAACCATTGACTTTCTCAGTAAAAACGAGGCAAAACCGTCGGACATATACTTCAACTCTTAATTATAACCATGTACAGTACATTTGTTACAAAAAATTGATAACGGTTTTTTGTTGTGTGTTTACACTTCGGGAAAGCACACGAAGGCATAGTTTTGTCAGATGTTTCGTTATCGTGTAACAATAGACTCGTGTCGCGCTGCCTACGGCAAGACACCGACTGAAACAAAATGAGTGCCAGCCGGCCATTTTGTAATTTTCAAAAATGCGCTTCTTCTGGGCCCGTCCATGCAATTTATTTTGGTCGAAGCTTAGATGCAGTGCTGCGGTTGCATTTTATAATATGATATGAATATGACTTTGATAAGTTTAAGCAAAGATAATTTAGTAATAGTCATGAATATGACTGCAAACAACTGCAAAATCTTTTTTAATGCAATAGGTGGCAACCGAGCAGACAGGCCGCCTAATGGTAAGCAGTCACCGTTGTCTATGAAATCTATGGATATTTGTAACACCAGAGGCACCACAAATACGTACTCGCCTATTAACACGCCTTTTGAAGAATCCCATGTTGCAGCTTCTCGGAAACACTTATGAAATGTTCGCAAGTTCTAAAAACAAGTATATACTTTTTTACTCGGTTACAAAAAAACCTTGTTTCTACGGCATCGTCGCTTTCCACTAAGAAGTGTAACATATTGTTTCCCATATGTTACCATATAAATCTTCATGATTCACCCAACTAGTGTGAATATAAAACAACCCTACGAATGTAGCTGCTCCAAGACACTAACATCGCAACATCCAACTTTCAAACAAAAATGTACAAAGACACATAAATTTCCTAAAACTTTAAGGCAAGTTGCGAACTGTAAACACATAACTTACTAGCTGTCACTCGAAGGACACTGTCAGGGGACGCCGTGGCAACTGTCGCTTTATCTGTGCCCGCTGTCAATACCCATGGTTTATATGAAAAACACTCTTTGTCCTGAACCCTCTGAGGAGTTTAAAGCCCTCCCTATTTCTTAAAGATTACCCCTACCCCTGAGTGATATTGATTATTAATGTTTGAGTTATTGACGTCGATTCATTGTTTTGGAGGGAAGAAGGAAGCTATTGTTGGAGGTATTGGTTTAGAATCATCCTAAATTAAAAGGACGAGTAGACATAATATTTCAAATAGTTTTTTTTTCTTACAATTGTAGAAAAACTCCTGCTAGGTACGTACTAGATAGTGTCTACGAATGATAAGACAGCAATTAAAATAATGGCTTCTTTTTTACATTTGTTTGGTCCCATTATCGCAACAATAATGCACAGCACGTAAAAAGCCAAATTGATATAATTAAAGGTATGATTTTAAAAAAACAGTATGACAGGCAGATACCACTATATTTTTATCATAATAAGTTAGAGCAGGACCAAAATTATAATATTTTATTATTTTGGTAAGTAGTATAGATTTTGTTAACATGGGAACTTGATAAAAACACTTGACTCATAAAATTGGCGCTCAAAAGTTAATTTCAGGAACAATACGCTGACCGCCGTTTCCCGCCTTTTCTTTTGTCAGTTTTGACAGCCAACCTGACCTGTCAACTGTCAAACGCCACGTGTCGCCGCGTGCGCTCTAAACTGTTATCGCAGATTTGACAGCCGCTTGTCAAAGGTTTGTCAAAATTAAAGATTTGGGGTGTTGGGGCTTGTGGGTGGGTGGCAGTGTGTGAGAATGTGGTTTGTTATTGTTGGATTTTAATTGAATATTTAAATATTTAACATCACAATAGGAGATTTTTACCGCTTCGTGGATTCATCTCTGCAAATCTGTAAATTAAAGCACATTGTATTTAGACGACTAGGGAGTCTGAATAGAAAAAAAAATGCTTTTTTATTGTTTTTGTATTGTTTTGGCTTTTTTAAATTGCGCCGAAATATTGGGAGCTCCAACCACAACCTTATCACGGTAAATATCCCGTAAATAAGTGCGATGGTTGCATCAGATCGAACAGTTTTTCAGAACATTCCCCGTTGTAAATGTGATAAAAGACAAAGAGACCCAACGTCTCTGCGCACTAGCTCTACCACTAGGTCAAGCCCAAGTCAAATCCAACTAAATAAATTATGATCAATGACTTTGGCTTGTTTTAACTAGTCACATAAGCGTATTTTTACAACAATATACCCTCTTTTTGGATTTGCGTCATCGGATGAAAAAGGTAGAGCAAGTATTCGTGGCTTGAACCGATTTTAAGTACGAGTATAAAATCAACTTTTTTAAATGAATAGGACTCACTGGATTCTCTTATTGTGGTATCATATCGAGACAGACAGACGCCCATCGTATTATATGCAGATGCTTGTATAGAGATCCATATCGGTCACGTGTTGCGTGATATTTAATTATGGATCTTTTTTATCACGCCTACCGTTTGGAGTGATGAGTAAATTGAACGCCGAATCTATGGAAAATCTATCTATCTATTCTGAAAATAATTAAAAGTAAATGAAGGGGGGGTTTCATTTGTATTTTCGGTGTGTAATAAAGTTGTATTGTATTGTATTGTAAAAGAAGTGCTACATACTATTAAACCTACGGATTCTGAAAAGAATTTAGAGAAGAGCTAGTATTGAATCTCCGAATTTTGATAAGAATTTAGAGAAGAGCTAGTATTGAATCTCCGAATTTTGATAAGAATTTAGAGAAGAGCTAGTATTGAATGTACGAATTTTGATAAGAATTTAGAGAAGAGCTAGTATTGAATCTACGAATTTTGATAAGAATTTAGAGAAGAGCTAGTATTGAATCTACGAATTTTGATAAGAATTTAGAGAAGAGCTAGTATTGAATCTACGTATTCTGATAAAAATTTAGAGAAGAGCTAGATATGAATCTACGAATTTAGAGACATTTGTGAGAACGTTGAATGTACGAAGGCATATCTCCCTTGTTTGTCTTATCTGTGTCAACTTAGGTAAAGTATCGATCTCGTGATATTAATTAAAAGCCTGCTTCCAACATAAGCGAGTCACCCTTCCCATGAATTGTTAAGTAATTTTATTACTCACAATGGTATCATTTTGTAAGTGATTGTGGACCTTAAACACAATTCTATAAATCCGCTGTGGGCGTATAAAGTTTACTATTGTATTTTAGATAGGCCTACCATTACATTCCATTTCATCTACTATTACATAAATAGATATTTCGATTATTTATATCTAGGTTTAGGCTCGAATGTACCAACAATAATCAGGACGGACGTTTAGTGGTGAGCGTCATTTTTGCTTTATTATAGGTGTTATGACACCATGATACCTGGGGCTTTAGGGCTTAGAAACAGCGCAGCTCAGAAATCAACGTAAGAACCTTCTACAAAGTATTAGAAAACTTTAAAATAAAAATGAATGAAATCGTTAAGATTCGTTTTCAAGTTATGGCGTGACCAAAGTAAATAGGGATTCATTTTTATGTATATAGATTAGGCTTGCTTTTGGCCGCCAACTCGCCTGATGTTAAGCAATGATGCGGTCTATAATGGAGCACGCATTCATTTCAGAATTAATCTTCGGTACTTGTACTAGTACAATTTAGTCTGTGTCCATATAGAGCATGGACTTAATTAGAAATAAGTGGAGATTGGGTGGGGCCACCCAGGGCATCTAGTTCTCCACTAACAGACAAAATAGTCATTCTAACCAAGTAGTAGCATTATGTAGGTAGGTAATTACTTGCCTTAGGTATTTCAAAACCACATTAATCTCCTAGAACCACAGATCTTTTATAGAGCTTTGTGTTGTACACAATAAGGGACATATTTCTAAAGCAAGGCATTATATTCGGTCGACATTTTGCCATTGTACGGGGAACGTCTGTGCTATTGTCAGTTCGGAGATATTATATGAGTTTGATGTATGATAGCGAAATTTGTGGAGGTCGACGGACTGGATGTGAAATTTGAGAAGATAGTGAGCAAAATTAGAGCATTTGGGGGCAAAAAAGGTATAGGGCAAAATTATCATATCATATAACGGGGGTTTTGGAAAAACTTACGAATCAGAAAGCGAGCAATGGAGAGAGCTATGTTTGGAGTTTCTTTGAGCGATAAAATCCAGAACGAAGATATTCGTGAAAGAACCAGAGCCACCGACAGCTACCTATTAAAACTTTCAAGTTGAAGTGCCAATGGGCAGGCCACATCGTTCGAAGAACCGATAACCGATGGGAAAGAAAGGTTCTTGAGTGGATACCACGAACCAGAAGACGCAGCGTAGGTAGGCCTCCCACTAGACAGACCGACGACATCGTGAGAGTTGCGGGCATCCTGTGGACATAGATGACAGGCTTTCGTTCAATGTGGAGGTCTAAGGAGGAGCCTATGTTTAGCAGCGGACGTCTTTTGGCTGATGTTGATGATGAATATTAATGGGTGTAAGGGAAACGCTCCCGAAAATAAAGACTGCTGTTAGAGTTGGTGATTCATAACATGATACCATAAAAACACTTTTTTAATTACCGTTACTACTTTACCATTATAATTTTTATCATTTATTATGTAAAGGGTTTTTAGGGAGTTTAAAAACTGCTATGAAGTACATCATCATCATCAGCCTTGAGTGACCCACTGAAGGGTATAGGCCTCCCTTTGTTTATGCCACTCTCCCCGGTCTCTCACTATTCGCATCCACTCGTTCCCGACAGTATTTCTGATGTCGTCAGTCCACCTCCTCCTCGGTCGGCCTGGGTTCCGCCAACTATGAAGTACAGTAATATAATATTAATTCTTTTGTTTTTTAAAGTTCGCAATGTAATGCAAATAAAATATCCAGCTGACGCTAGAGGTCCACGCACACAGTCAGCAAATCATTATTTAAATTAAAGTTTATTTGACGTTGACCCCGCAGCCTATCATTGCTTGAAGCCTGAGCTATCATTGCTTGAAGGCTGAGCTATCATTGCTTGGAGCCTGAGCTATCATTGCTTAAAGGCTAAGCTATCATTGCTTGAAGCCTGAGCTATCATTACTTGAAGCCTGAGCTATCATTGATTGAAGCCTGAGCTATCATTGCTTGAAGCCTGAGCTATCATTGCTTGAAGGCTGAGCTATCATTGCTTGAAGCCTGAGCTATCATTGCTTGAAAGCTGAGCTATCATTGCTTGAAGGCTGAGCTATCATTGCTTGAAGGCTGAGCTATCATTGCTTGAAGCCTGAGCTATCATTGCTAGAAGCCTGAGCTATCATTGCTTGAAGGATGAGCTGTCATTGCTTGAAGGCTGAGCTATCATTGCTTGAAGCCTGAGCTATCATTGCTTGAAGCCTGAGCTGTCATTGCTTGAAGGCTGAGCTACCATTGCTTGAAGGCTGAGCTATCATTGCTTGAAGGCTGAGCTATCATTGCTTGAAGGCTCATCCAGTCTTTTATACCTCTGCGTCCAAAACGCTACAAATAAGTATTGTGTTGTACATTGTCATAATGGTTTCAAAACGCTCTATCGGCGTAATGGAGGCCTTGTTTGTATCGAACAAACGTACTGCCGGATTTTACTATTGTTAACTGAGAATTATGTATCACTAGCTCTGCCTTGCGTTTTCACGCGCGATTACAATTTTTCAGCATTTTCCACGATCTTTCGAGTCGATGTTACGTAAATTATTAATTCGTTTTTATATTATGTTTTTAGACCAAAATTTGGCCACCTCAATGGCACTCTGCGTGGCTTCATTCAGGTCGTCTTGTGTGCAAGTTGTAGGACACGCTGCACAGTCCATCAAGTGTGTCATTGTCTGAGGGTTCACACCACAAAGACATTCGGTGTCAGAGCCCTTTATATAACCCCACTTTGCCATGTTATCCCGACTTCGGCCCACTTGGGACCGAAATCGGATCAAGGCTTTTCAAGTGGATCATGGTTTTTATGGTCTGAAGGAAGCTCTTTGCCAGAGACATGTAATTTGGAGATGGACTGTGCAGTTTTTGCCACACGGCAAGCCAAATCAAATCCCGGGGATATACCGTGAACATGGCTTACGTAACTGCGCCAAAATATCAGGAGCCACATCTAAAACCTAATCACGGTATATATCCCGTTAATAATGATATACCTAACTGTAGTGAACAACCGTGATAGTTTAAAACAGAGTTTCAGACGACAACGGGTTGCCACCCTCATGTAGGGTGACTAGACAATGATGGAAAGCACTGGACAAGCTGAAGACATAACCCATCGCTGCTTTACGCTTAATTTCTTTTCACACCTCTAAAATGTAGGTACATAAAACAACAGTACGTATACCAGAAAAAGAGAACATTGTGTATTGTGTTTTTTTTTACGTGAGATTTTCATAGTTGACATGTTTAAGGCGTATGAACACATCTGACAATGAGGTCGAATAGGTACCTATAGTAAACACACCTTGTATTTTTTAACCAACGAAAGGGGGTTATCAATTCGACTGTATGTATATTTTTTTGTATGTTTATTCTGCGATTCTGCGACTCCGCCAATTATAAATTGATTTTGGTGATTCTTTTTTCGTTTGGTTATAGGTCTTCAGAGACCCATACAAATTTTATCATCGTTCGGGAAATTGCGTGACATCTTCTCGTCTAAGATACCACAGTGCCTAAAGACAAGGGTCTTTGACCAGTGTGTGTTGCCAGTGATGACATATGGTACTGAGACGTGGTCCTTAACTGTTGGCCTTTTGGAAAAACTCAGAGGGCAATGGAGAGAGCTATGCTCGGAGTTTCTTTGCGCGATAGAATCCGAAACGTGGATATTCGCCAAAGAACCAAAGTCACCGACATAGCTATTAAAGTTTGCAAGTTGAAGTGGCAATGGACAGGCCACATCGCTCGGAGAACCGATAGCCGATGGGGAAGAAAGGTTCTTGAGTAGAGACCACGAACCGAAAGACGCAGCGTAGGTAGGGCTCCCACTAGATGGACCAACGACATAGTTAAGAGTCGCTGGCATCCAGTGGATGCAAAAGGCAAGCTGTCGTTCAGCGTGGAGGTTCGGTGTGCAGGGGGGAGGCCTATGTTCAGCAGTGGACGTCTTCTGGCTTATGATGATGATGATGATAAAATTTTATCAAAATTTATACAGCGCTTTTTAAAAAATTCAACAAAAACCAAATACACAAATGACGTTTTCGTTTGTGGTTCATAAGTTTTGATGAGGACTTCCAATCTCTGTTTTAACTATATAGGTATAGACATGAAGGCGGTTTTTGTACTTTTCAAAAAAAAAAAAATATCCCTGATATGCCTACACATGCATGAACAATTTTTACTATGGGTTGGTCCAAACGAAAAAAAATCTCTTCTGTGGTTGGTCCCATAGTAAAATTTGTTTATAAATGATGGGTACACTGACTTTCTTTCGGCTTAGTACAGTCTATGTGCGTAACTCTGTATATAAAGAACAAAGAAACAAAAGGATACAAATATGATCCTGAAGATGGGTGAAAACATCATAGTTAATTATAATTATCTTTAATTCAAATAGGTACAATAGGATATACTTTCGGAGAAGGTCAATATGTTAGCAATGGACCGGAGTTACCATCGGAATTGAAGATGTCCATAAGGGACGGTTACTGCCATCCAGGGGCCTTACGGACAACAGCTAATTGCGGCACCGCAACCGCTCAGTTGGAAAATCACGCGAACGTGAACCTTATCGCGCCCAGATACGGTTTGCAGTCACGTGATTTTCCAACTGAGCGGATTAGGTACCGCTATTAGCTGTTGTCCGTAAGGCCCCTGGTCGTCTTATCCGTTGCCACCTCAGATAGACAAACAAGCTGCAGTGCAACAAGGGAGATGAGGGAGGAAGAGGAGGGAGATATGTCTTAGTGTAATTAACGTCTGTGTTCAAATGTCTCCGTTCATTTAAAAAAATACCGGCCAAGTGCGAGTCGAGCTCGCGCACTGAGGGTTCCGTACCACCACAAAATTCAATAACGAAATTATAACTTGGTTAGTTTTGGTAATTAGTTATAACTTGATAATAAATAGAAACTTGCCATCGACTCGCACTTGGCCATTGTTTAATATTAGTGAAGTGTTTACTATAATCATGTTAAGTTTGAAGCTTGTACGTATTATCGTTTTTACATTAGAGCTAAAACAAACATACTGTTAAAAATATGTTTGTTGTATGGGGGACTCCCTTTAGTTTTTAATTTTAGAGTTTTTATAATTTTTTAGTTAATTCGCCATAACATTACATATTCTGTGAAAATTTCAACCGGCTATCTATAACGGTTCGAAAGATATAACTGTTAATAGTTAGGAAAGACAGACGGACGGACAGACAGACAGACAGACATCGTAGGCTTAATAGGGTCCCGTTCTTATCCGTTATTTATGGAATCCTAAAAAATCACTAGCTACAGCTAAAAACTGTAACTACGACTCACTTATACTATTTTTTTACGCCCAACAAAAATTTGCAGCGACACCATTAAACCAATAGTTCACATGCAATAATATGGTGGCAAGGCATCTGCTGGGTGGCTTAGACTAAAGGCATCAGGCCTGATTTAGCTGTGTTGTGATTTTTTTTATAGAAGATGTCCTACGTTGCCGCAATCGTGTAGACCCCAGGGATTACGCAGACACGAGTCTGGGCAAATCCTTACTCTTGCATCACTTCCAGTAGATAAGTTTCATGTGTAGATGATTGCTTGCAAGTTGTTAGCAGTTTGAAAAGGTTTGTGAGTACGTATGTGTGTCGTATTCTGTAGGTTTAAAGAAATAAACTAAAATCTGTTAAAAGTGATATAGATCCTTCATTATCATATCATCATAATCATCAACCAAAAGACGTCCACTGCTGAACATATACCTCCCACTAAATGACAGCCATAATTATGCATCCACAAGATGCTCGCGGCTCTCACAATGTCGTCGGTCCATCTAGCTACGCATTAAAGGGAGACCTACCAACGCTGAGTCTCCCGGTACGATTATTTTTAATTTTTTCTTGATATGATATTTTCAAAAACAACGGAAATAACACTTAGCCAATGGTAGTTGTCATGCTGTAAAGCAATATATTTTGTGCCAATATTTTTTTAGCGCGGTTAATTCCGCGTTTGATCTTCAACTCGCCTATTGGTAAGCGACGACCTCAGAATAGAGAAAGAACCAGAAACCGCCTTAAGCTGTGATTGCAAGCCGCACGCTGAGTCCAAAAAACAAAACCCACGTCCCGCGCCTGTCTCACCTCCACCCGCGTAATGTTGCCAGCTTAGACATTACTTACCCGTTTTTGGTTAAATGTTTTAGGTCAGATACTATTCACACACACTTTTAATGAAATCAATATACTGATCGGATCGACACAAAAACAAACATAAGTAAATAAAAAATATAATTACTAGCTACTACTTTTTATACATATACAGGGTTAATATGTTTGGGGTGTACAAAGCTGAAAAGGTACTCATCATTATCATCATCATTGTACTCATCTTTATGAACGACTTTTAGTATGGTACTTGAAATTGCGGGAAAAACAGCTGTTCATAGAAAAAAAAACAGTTGTTCATAATGGTGAGCACAATGGTACTTCTTTTTTGGTGGCTTAGTGCACCCCAAACAGACAACCCGTGTACTGCAAATTAAACGTAAAACTAACTTAGTTATTGTTACTTACCTATTAATTTCAATGGTTTTAAAATAAAACAAGGTTTCGATGAAAACATTTAATTACCTTTCTGCTGCGTAAGTTTCTTGTTTAAGTTTAAAACGGGCTATCATAATTAAATCCATGTACCAAAAATATTATGTCTGTCCTATTCACTGTTTAGGAGTTCCCTCATCGGAAGTCAACCCTGGGTGCATGAGCCATGTAATGATAGAATTTAGAACAGGCTATTATGGTTTAGTTCATTTACAAAATTTTGTGTCTGTACTATTCACCGTTGAAGAGTTCCCTCGCCGGAAGTCAACCCTGGATGCGGCAGCCATGTCATGCCTTTCGAATTAAAATATTTTTTTTTATCAGTTCACAATTGGCGAAAATATCTTGAAAATACAAAAAAACATACATACAGACGAACATAGTACCTCCTCCTTTTGGAAATCGGTAAAAAACCGTTGTACCAAACAAAAAGTTCACCGATATCCGACAAAATGTATGGGACAGTAGATTTTTTCTTCAGTAGAATTTTCAAAAGTAGCTGAACAAAAGTTGTACAGACAACATTCCCTTTAAAGCACGCTGACTAAGTGATTACCAGTAACCCTGTATAACTATTTGTAAGCTGTAAAGATTTTTTGAAAATAATTATTTAGTATTAACTACCCACCAACAAAAGTTTTCATTCTAAGGAAAATTGCAACTCTCGATATTTGGTAACACCGACAAAATGGAGGTATCATTACTTACGACAATGAAAGACTGAACAATTTATTCAATTATCAAATAATACAACATCTAAATGCGCTACTTACGTATGGAATGTGATCCCATCTTGTTTTTTTTGTAGCCCAGCTGAATTTTTACACGTTGGGACGACACAGGAAGGCATAACTTAAATAATATTGCAACGGTAAAACACGTCACGCGCGATTAAGGTCACAAAGTAAACTAATCACGTTCGCGTAAAACTACTCTCTACTAGATTAGTTTTTGTCGCTTCGCTATTGGGTGCGTTTACGCCTTCTGGTTTTTTCTGTATTCTGAGGCGACGACGCGGTTTAAGATGAAGCACGCAGACTTAGAAGATATTTTACCTATTCACTCTGGCCTTGAAAAGGCTTAGATTATAATTATTATATTGTTTCCTGAGAGATATATCTTTCAGAAAAGCCGGCAGGCTGTTCCAATCCTTGGCCGTAAGGATTAGAAACGTAGTATCGTAGCGTTTGGTAAGTATCCTAGGAAAATCTACAATGGTGGTGGTGGTGGGCCGTTTACGTTTTCCTATTTGTCCTGTAGTAGAAAGGGGATGGCAGGATAAGGTCATGTAGCTCTGATGCACATTCTCCAAAATGAAAATTGACAGACTCGCTACGGCGGTGTTCTAGACTGAGAAGTTTCTTAGCCATGCACTAACTATATACCTACTCATCGCCTATAAGTCGAGCAGCACGCCGGTCTACCGATTCAAGAGCTTCGAGCTGGTATTTGGTTGAACCGTCCTAAATATGACAGCAGCATTCCACACAGTATAAATAGAATAACGTTAAAATAAATACTTAAGCTGAGAGCCAAATCCCATTCCAGGCTAGGCGTGCCATCTTTGAACACCCGTTGCGTCACATAAAAAAAGTCATAGAGGTACGAAATTTTGTAAATTTCTTCTTATTACTTACTACCTTGGTTAGTACCTACCTACTTCTGTGTTCACTAACAAGGAACAAGTTCTTACAAGGTTCCTTCATCCACAATACCACTTGAACCTATAAAAGCAGAGTCATCCCAGCATCCAACAATGACATTTAGCTATGGCCGAGTAAAACACCAAAAAACGCCATGGGACCGAAGAATTCCTTAACACCATCCCTTGAATGACCTTTTTTGTCGTACTCTGTGTAAGTTAACGATTTGTGTTTTATAATCTGTGTTAAAAACTGACTGAACAAATCGATGGTCGAAAAACTGAAGTTGTAGATGCTGTGTAAATTTTCCGTATTTTCAAATTAATTATGTTTCCTCCGTATAATATTGTTAGCAGTTTTCAAATAGTAAATTAATATTTGTCAGCAAAACTTTTTTTTTTACGTTTATATTTTCTTAACTAAACTTATCTCTTTATCCTGCCATCACGTTAATCATAAATGGATCACAAACAAATAATATGTAATATAACCTATTTGCATATATTGATGATTTGGTATACGAATATTCAACAATGGTTTTTTTTGAGAGCGATGATGGCCGAGCGGTTGCTATGTCTTACAATCTGCTAACTAAATAAATTATGTGCAGTTTCGATCATCATCATCATCATCAGCCAGAAGACTGCTGAACATAGGCCACTCCCAGTTTCGATGCCATCGCTCAAAAATGGTGATGGAAAAACATCATGAGAAAATCGGTATTTCCAAGAACCTCAAAAGTTCAAAGACCAGCACACAACACCAACAAGCTCTGAGTCAGCACGGTGGATTAGGGCCAAGCCTCTCTCTCTCTCTCACTCTGAGAGAAGGCCTGAGTCCCAGCAGTGGGAAAATGATAGGCTGAAATGGACGATACGAATATGCACGTGACTTAACCACGAGATTCGATACGTATATTTGCGTACGTAAATTTTCATAATTGCTTACAGAAATGTTAAGAAATTACCTATTCACTTAAACTGAATTAAAAGACACTAAAGGCCTTATTGGCTCATCCCTCACCAATTTTATGAATGAAACCAAAAAACACAAAGTCAGAAACGGCCGAAAGTTTAGTGTCAGTTACTGACGATTTTTTATCACTTCCTCTTCTTTCAAAGGGTTTTTTATTTAAAATGTATTGCACTAATAAAAGGGCAGGTGTGTGAAGTTGCACCCAATGATTAGGCGAACGGTTGCCAGTAAAAAAAAAGGTTTAAAAGATATAGGGTTGTCAATGGTCTTTACGAATCGCCGCCATTTTTGGAAATGGTCTATGCCTCTATGGTCATTCATGGTAGTAAAACTTTTTGGAAGATTGATGAGTTATTGTATCAGTTTTATATCAAAAGGTGAGGGTGGAAAGGTGATTATATTGTGTACCTATTATGTAATAATAGTGCCTATTTACGTACACATACTGATGAGTCGCGGGCATTCAGTGGATGTAGATGGCAGGCTTTCGTTCAGTGTGGCGGCTAAAGGGGAAAGCCTATGTTCAGCAGTGGACGTCTTCTGACTGATGATGACATACATACAGGGTTACGTATATAGACTGTACTAAGCCAAAAAAGAGGTCATTATACTCATCATTATGAACAACTTTTACTATGGCACAAACCCTGAAATCGCGAAAGAAAAATCAGCTGTTCCATACATTTCGTAGAGTGTCAATGACCGTTTTCTGTGGAGCAGCTGTTTTTTTCGCGATTTCAGGGTTGGTCCCAAAGAAAAAGCAAAGTAAAAAAAAATTGCAAAAAAATTGTTTTCTTTTTAGCAAAATTCTCGAACCCCATAAAATAGGGCTTTAGAATTAAATTGTCTAAGCCACTGAAGCCACTCAGCTAGGTCCCATTTTCCTCAATTTTATATATTTTTAATAAATCCATCGAACAGCAATTAGGTTCGGAGCGGTCCATTGTCGCGTGGAAAACTTTGATTGGCTGCGACCTCTAGAATACAAGCCAATTATTTATCGAATACCGATTGAGCACGGCCAAGTTTTATCACAGAGTGAAATGTTTCAGAAAAACAGCTCTTAGAACAAAACTGTTGGTACAACACCACATGCGCAGCTACTTCTATGTGTGCGTGTATTGTCTATCCTATTCGCATTCTCAGACCGTAGACACACCGCGCTGCACATGTAGTGGTAAAGGTATATGTATTACATCTTCAGTGGTTACAGGTAGATTATGCACTTGCGCAGGGCCCTGATTCCATAAATTATTATGTTGACATACGCTATTTAATTAGGAAATTCCTGTAATGATATTTGTAATTTGGATAAATAAATAAATTTAAACACGCGCGTAACCTTTATTCCTTATGAAATATAGTTATTTTTTTAGAGCGTAACGCGCTGCGTTATTTGCGTTTAAAGTTACGGAATCAGGGCCCTTGTGTAGAACACTGTAAATACGAGTAGTTTGACAAATTGGCGTGATATCAAGAACTGATAATGATGCCTATTCTGTCATACCACTCACTAAACTAAACCAATCTGACAGGACTAAAATTATCTGTCTCTCTTTTCATTTTAATGCGTGAGAGAAGGACGGCAACAATTTTAGTGCTATAATATAAAAAAAATACATACGGTACGGATTGACAAGCTGATAATATTTAGAAAGACCATGCACACATCCAGGTTATCGGTTTTGTTACTCGAAGCAATTACTTTCAGTCAATTACTTTTACTTCATTAATACAATTCATATAAATGAAATAAAAGCGTCACAAAAAAATAAGTGTAATTTTCAAGCCTTTTCACCTGCTTTTCACATTTCACTGTGCATTATAGTGAAGTAAGTACCTAGTATGTATAGTTTGCGCTGGGAGCTGTTTTTCTGTATATTTCTCAGTGGTTTCATTGTACGGTCTCCGGCGTCACAGCCAGGCAGGGTTCAATAGGCCAATAATTAAAACCGCTTGGAGATCTCCTTCGCAGAGAAGCATTTTAATTAATTGGATTGTTTTAGTTGTGCTCGGTGAGGTTCTGAGGTAGTTTCTGGATTGTTTCGGAACTTTGAAGGAGTTGTGAGGAAGAGTTGGTTTTTGCTCTCGGCTGCAGGTTTTTTTGTTTGAGACATGCGAGTGTGCTCTTTCACAGGCAATAATATAAATTGCCGTCACTTGCGATTTTCATTGAGATGGGAAATTAGAATAACTACTCAGAGAAGGTAGGTTTCCAAACAACGCCTTCTCAAAACGTAAGCTACAAATTCGCTTTGTAGCTTACGTTTCGATTGGTATTTTAAACGATTTAAGCAAGAAATTAATGGATTACCTGTGGAATGTCACACCATAACTCTTATGCTGCTTTTCTGATTTGTTGTGGTACGATTTCACCGCGCAAATTGTCATAGAATTTTTTTTATATTTTTTTTGGAGCCATATATGACACCCTTTGAATGGCTTAAATTTTGCGAGTGTACTTGGTTTCCTTGTGTAGTTATTCTAAAGATGGGAATGTTTTGTTCCCCCCTTCGATAGCAAAAAAAAAAGATCATTTCCTGGATATTACCTATAGTGAATGCCCAACCCCGAGTCGAGGAATAACACCATGGTAGTCATGATGGCTCGGTCGGTCAGAAGCGCACCAAAGTAAAGTTGCGGCTATAGTTGCTGACTGACGTGACGTTGGCGTGCTTCTCGTTTCTTATTAGAAGCCGTGGTCGTATCCGAATGCTACAATTACATAACAATACATGTTAAATCTTTTCAAGGAGTTTTTCAGTACACCACAAGTTGGTAGGAAAGGCTTCAGAAAACTTGTCCTTAGCACAAACCATAAAAAAAAACTACCACGCCCTTTTACTTTACTTACTTTACTTTTTATTTACTTCACAAAAAATTTCTTCAGGAAATTCCACCTTTCAATGGTAACGCAGATCCTTGAGAGGCTAATCTCTCTATTGTATGTCCTCCGACTGTCCACTTGGCTTTACACCCTTAGAGGTCAAGAGGACAGGAGTCAGGGATGTTCCCTACATCCCTCACATCTCTTGTGAAGAGATGTGAGACATCTGAAGAATATGGTGAAGTTTTGACAAGCTGGGTAGCGGTAGGTACTTATTACTTACTGTCTTCTCTGAACATCGTATTTTTATTCGTGTGATCTTTTTCTGATTGACCATTGACTTCTTTGAGTTAAAAGAAGAGGTTTGATTAAACAGGTAACTATGTATGTTTTATCGAGTTATAGATCTACATTCGGCTACCAACTCGCCTGATGGTAAGCGACGGTGTGGCCGAGGCTGGTCTATTTTTGTGATAAGTCGTCCAAAGACACCCATCTGCATTGATGTAATTACCTATACCTATACTACTATACTACCGATATCCAAAATTTAATTACTTTATCTAGAATCCTCTACTGCAGTACTTGCAACTTTTTATAGTAGAATAGCTGAAAAGCTTTTTGACTTCTTTCATCATCAAAATTTCACAACCGCACTTCCTGACACCGACAAAAGGATCCCTTGATAATTTTCACACTTTTGATACAAACATACGAAATATTTAATTTTTGGGAAACTTTCTCTTCATATTTTGATGATATTTCGTCAGTAGGTATATTTAAATAGTAAATATGGATTTCTAATATTAACGTGGATATGAACTGGCTAAGTCAGCCACATGAAATAAGAGTTCTGGTCCAATAATCCAATATCGCCACTAAGTAAATGGAATACCAACTTGGCGCCGCTTTGTGGAGGACAAATTGTGACAGGAACTGGCAGGAGTCAGCTCAAGACCGCCAGAACTGGACAAGTCGAGAGAAGGTCTTTTACTCAGCAATGGGATTCGACATACAAACAACAACGAAAACAAGTTTAACAAAACTGCGTATACTTAAATCACGTCCAATTCTGGCCAATCGCGAGTGAAATGAGTGAATCGGTTTCATCTAGGCAAGCGTGCTCCATGGTAGACCGCATCATCACTTAAAATCAAGCAAGTTGGCAGTAAACGCAAGCCAATTAATTAATTTAAAAAAAAACGCTTATCTAACAAGTTTTGAAAAAACACAATTTTTCAACGTATTACCAATCCAATTTTCAAAAGTAGCTTCTCGTAAAACTCTCGAAGGGAAAGTTTGATAGTAGATTTCGATAAATTACTAACAAAAAAAAAAAAATGTTATGGTTTACTTGTTTTATAATAGGTATTTGTCTTGACAAATCCAGATACCTTAATTGAACGATTGCGTAATGAAATACAGCTCCTCCATCTGACCTATCATAGTTATTATAGTTAAAACCCGGCAGTCTGCCTCGATCGCCCTACTGAGAGCCAAAAATCGATATAACCCTACAGGTTCGCTCGCAGGTGCATTGTCGGGACACAATGGCCCTGACGCCCCCACAATACCCCCGGCGTACCCCCCTGCGTACCCCGTGCGTTGTTGCATGCTTTATTCGAATGTTATGAATGATTTTGATCATGGGTATGATAGGTAAGATGAAGCGTAGATTTATTTATAGTATTTTATAGCTGGGTAGGTAAGTAAATAGTTTTTAACCGACTTCAAAAAAGTAGGGTATTCTAAATTCAGTTGTTATTTTTATTGTTTTTTTTTTAAGTGAAAACTTCTTTAGGCACTTTTCGTTGGGCACTTTTTGGATGGGAAAAAGACTGAACTCGCGTGACTGTCACGCTTAGATACTCGTTCGGGTGAAGTCGGCCCGAGCCGACTAAGGGAGCGAGAGCTAATCCTCTTCTTTATTTATTTATTGTGTTAAGGCGAGGTTTTACCACTTTTATGCAACGCTTATTACTACAGATGACCATAATCCTTGGTTTATTGTATTAAAGTCGCATTTAGCGGAGCAAAATCATGGCGCTTACACACAGTCGTGCGTTTCGCTACTTCTATTTTTGGGGTTTTTCTCATATTTTTCGAGTAAAGTATAGTTGTAATGTAAAATGTTGGTACCTCACCGGTTTCCTTCATAATTATGAAATCCATATATCAAGATATCGCAGACATAATTTAATAAACGTAATTGAATGAATCCAAAAAACAGAGATAAAAGCGCAAATCAGTGCTACTTTGATATACATTTTCTATCGATCGGTCTCATGGGTTTCCTAGATAAAACATTCAATTTGGTTATGATACCATTTTTATAATTTTAAGCTAATCATGGAGGACGGAAAAGAGCGTCTTAAGAATGTAGCAAGCATTTGTTATCCCGATGTTTGGTACAATCGAGCTAATCTGGTAATGGAGCCAGGCAGTGGATAGCAGAACACTTCAATGGCTACTTATAAACCTCTCACCATTAGAATTGCACGCTAATGGTGACGAGGATCTGAAGATGGAATCCGGGAGGTGGATAAAGGAACTTTAACTGCTACTAGTTAAACCCTCAAGTTTGGGCACTTTAGTTTTATTTTAACGTGTCACATAGGTCATTTTTTTAAACATTTTTTGTGTATATTTAACGGAAAAAAACATACCCATTTCAGTCATGTACCAAAGCTATACCTCTGAAATGCATTTTTTTTTTCTCTTATTTTTAAACTTTTGGTCTAGCTATAAGTATCTACTTACCTACTAAAATGTACCTAATTCTCAAAAGTTTTATTTACTTATCTTAATTTTTATAGAAGTTAGGCTCTATAAAATTTGGAAGGACGGTCAAACGGGCAGACGGACAGACGGCCAGATGGACAAACGGACAGACAGAACGAACTTATAAGAGTTTCTTGTAGTAGATAAGTAGGTACGGAACTCTAAAAGAATGTTAATTAACGGATCACTGCATCTTGTAACATTTTGAAACTTACATTGTTAATTAAACATACCTACGACAGAATTCAACTTCGCCTCACAATTCGGAACCAGGTCGGTGGTAGAAAGAAAGCTCACATTTCCCTCGTGTCCCGGATCCGTTGTCCCGGCCGGTCGATAACATTGTCTGGCTGACGGCGGTATTGTGACTTACGTATTTATTGCTCTTGTATATATATATATATATATATTGTAACTTTGTGTACCTAATGATGGTATGGCAGTTGAGGCTTATACAGTTGAGCTAGTAAAGTTCAATGGGGATTGTTCATATTTTTTTATAGATTGCAATAGGCATGTGTCCTAATGTTTAATTTATTACAAATAACCGGCTTAGCGATGAATATAACTCAATACATTAGACACACTAAAAAAATAATTTGAATTGGCTTATAAATCTGAGATATTGAGTATTTAAAGTTTTAGGTGGGGATAGAGAGAGGATACTCTTTCCCTTTCTTGCAAAGCGTGTGTTAGTGTAGCATTTGTATGGCGCTCCTGAGCCGTGACGTCACGGCTCAGTATAGTGCGCTCTCTGTCTAGCATGGAATTAAAATGCTTATATCTTATTTATTTTTAAACTAATTTTATTTTTGTTGATGTGCTCTATTTATGATCAGCTTTTTTTAAGGTAATAAAAAAAATATTAGTCATCATGCCTATTACTTTCAAAACCATTTCGAGCAATAGACTTACTGATCACTTTTCATACATTTTTATTAATAGATACTTAGATGCTCTCGAAATGTGATGCTGGAGAAGAATGCTGAAGATATCGTTGACTGAATTCCAGAACGAATCAGTCCATTCTAAAGGAACTCGACATCACATTGCGTCTAACCTCTATCGTTTAAGCTCGCATCCTTACCTTCTTTGCGCATGTATCGTGACGCGGTGACGACTCCATAAACGCCTTGTGGTGCAGGGTAAGATTTAGAGGACGAAACCATGCGGCAGATCGCCGTTACGGTGGACCGACCAAATATGAACATGTCCACGAGAAAGGCTGCAATACGAATGGCGAATGGCGACGAATTGCGAAGCGAGCCACCACCCTCACTGACGACCGCGACCACTCTGCCAAGAGCTAACGACTAAGAAGATGAATTTTGACGAGGCTGGTCGTCGCCTGGGGGGTGCCAGAGCTGGCAATACTTGCACAAAAGTGTTACAATACAGCAGGGCAATTCTGCCAGTGTTCTTGTCTGAGATACCTGCCGAGGGGTATAGTGATCTTCAGAGTTTTTTATTTGTTTTATTGAAAGAGTAGCAAACTGGCTTGCATTCAGGCTGATGGTGCGCGGTAAAAGTCGCTTATGGACACCTCTAAAACAAACAGAGCTGTCGATGCTTTGCTCTCCCTGGGAGGAGTTTATTTAGACACGCTTTTTCAAACGCTTCTTATTGAAGCTTGGTGGGAAGATCTTCGGGAGAAAGATATTCCACAAATTCCAATTCCCCGGAAGAACTGGACGGTAATACGAGATTTCCAGCTTTATAATGATGTGGGGGTTGCTTTGTTTGCGGTTGCTTTATTTTGGTGGAATATCAATGTTTTGTATTGCGTTATTGGGAATAAGTAGGTTAGTTGTATTAAGAGTTTGTAAATCTAATATAATGGATATTACAATTAATAAAGAAGTGTGGAATGAGCAGCAAGATTTTCAAAAACTACATAGGATTCCTAAAAGCCGAGTTAATAGACTTAAAAGGCCAGCAACTTATTTGTGATGACTCTGGCGCTACATGTAACACCAGAGTTTGTCGTGTCATGTGCAGCCACCAGTTTCATCCATAGACAACGGTGACTGCTTACAATGAGGTTTTTTTGCTATTTTACCACCAAAACAAAACAAAAAAACATTCAAACATGATATTAGATAAAACAAGATTTATGAGGCAAGTGCTTTTATTAACTAAACAAAATACAAGCTAATACTAACACTAAAAATACAGTTAGACTGCCCATAGACCGTTGAAGGTCTAAAGACAATCCAAACGCTCAAGCCCACTACCAGTTGGCAGCGTACCCAGCATGCTGGCGGCATTACCACGCTGATTGGCAATGCTTATGTGTTAAGCCAGAAACACACCAGCATTTTGGTCACGCAAGGCGCTCTGAATGAAAACTACTTATGTCTTGTCATCTCTGAATTACATGTCCAACCCAAGCCGACATTCGCCAATCCGCCTCCGTGTAAAAACAACGGTTTTCAGCCAACCACCTCTCAAGGCGGCGCGCTAGCGGCCCACAATAGGCGCACAATACCCACACAAAGGGGACAAAAGGGCTCCGCTATCTTCCCATTGTGCCACACAATGCACGCCCCGCCCACAACAAAGGCGGCTTTGTTTCATCTATCACACGGCCCTCTGATTGGTCCTACATAGAGGCCTCTAAATCTTGACCGGCCACCCGTGGTTTAAGAATGTATCAAAAAAATGCCACAGGTTATTGCAGTAGTCTACCCACTTAACTTTTTACGGAGATGTGCTTTTTGTGGGACAGATGGTTGATGCCGCTTTGATCGGCATTAAATTCACGGCTCGGTGTAAATATTTTGTTGGAGAGAGAGGGGATGGATAAGTAAGGTTGGTGTAGGTATAGTTATAAATAAAGCCAGCCAAGTGCGAGTCGGGTTCGTGCACTGAGGGTTCTGTACCACCACGTAACTTGTCAGATACTAAAGTACAATTTTTTTTGCAAAAAGACAACATTCCATCAACGCGCAGGCGGTCACCCGACAAGTAGGTAAGTACCTACCGGCCGCGCCCGACGTTGCTTCACTTCGGTGATCGTACGAGAACCGGTGGTGAACAGGAGTTTAATACCGACTCGCACTTGGCCACTATTTATTATTTGTTGTTATATTTTAGAGTGTGTACTATAATACTACCAAGTTGACGCTTGTACGTATTACCGTTTTTACGTTAGAGCTAATAAAAAATACGTTAAGAAATACGTTTGTTGTATGGGGACTCCCGTTTCATTTTTACTTTTTTGTTATTTATTAATTAATCCGCCATAACATTACATAATTATTCTGTGAAAATCAACTGGCTATCAATTACGGTTCGAAAGATACAGCCGTTAATATGTAGGACAGACGGACAGACGCACAACAAAGTGATCCTAAGGCTTTCGTTTTTTCCTTTTGAGGTACGGAACCCTAAAAACAATAATAGTAGTTCATAATATAAGTATTTGGCTTGCGTAAAAATATGACCACATCCGAATTTCGCACTAACCTCAAGTGGCTTCCATCCGCCGTCGCCGGAATGCTCACATCCTGTCTCTTCTTTACATTACTCTATTTAATCCTTCTTCTCCGCGCTACCTTCAGGAGCGTTTTAAGTATCGGCATTTAATTCACACTAAAAGACCAAAAACCCAAACAAAAAAATCCATGACCAAAAACACACTCAAAACCGAAATCCATAGCTCTAACTCTAGTAAGTATACCAAATACCTATACTAAGTACCGTTTATACTAAATCTATGATAAAATTGCGGCTCGTTACTGGGTTGCTACTAAATGTGCAGTAAGGGGCTGTAGTAACCACAGAAAACAGAAGGAAACGAAAAAAAAAAACTGTAGCAGTAACTGTCATCTGCGCTGTGGCAAAGGGGCAAACATGAGTGTTTCTCGGGAGCGACAAATTGGCACTCAAGACGGTGTGCGGATCCGAGTGCCGGCTAATGATTTTGGCCCGATGTGTATCCATCCGTACCCTGTACTTACATAATGGAAATGGAAAATGAGGAATACATATTACAATTTTATAATAATTCTACGTCAACGTTAAAATTTGCCTACGCGTTACCTTTACACCCCATAGTACAGACACGGGCCTTACGGCCAACTGGTAACGCGGTATCAAACTAACGTTAAATCCGCTCAGTTGGAAAATCATGCGACCGCAAACCGTATCTGCGCGCGTTAAGGTTCACGTATGCGTGATTTTCCAACTGAGCTTTGGTGCCGCAATAGCAGTTGTCCGTAAGGCCCCTGTGATCTCTGCGCAGGTGAGGGTTGATAGCTCAAAGCGACTCCGATGAAAATCGGGTCCATTTGTATGTGGAAATAGAAGTTTAGACCTAACCTATAGATTTAAAAATAACATAAAACAAGAAAAAACTTATCCCTAAAGTTATATTATTATGTACCTACCTACCTATAATCTCTAGTATATAATCTTTGCTATAATATAGGTACATTTAGGCTTTAGGATAACAAAACCATTATAACCAAAATTTTTTTTTTTTTTTTTTAATTATATTTATTATAAGTATAATAAAGATTACGTTTATGGACTCGTCCGGCTTACACAATTTTAAGTTGTATAATTTTATGTTATATAAATGCAATGTCGGTGTGTATTAAAAATTATTAAATGCCTATTTCATAATAAATAAATTTTGTAAATTGTGAATTAGAATTCACAATTTACAAAACGGATTTATTAAATTAAAATGTAGATTGTAGTAATTATGTATTATCATTTAATGATAATATTGTGTATCTTATTATTATATTTTGACGGCATTATGATAACAAAAAGATGATAATTATTATTGTTTAGCCGTATCCCTTAGAAGTTACAACATGGGGTTCTTCAAAAGGCGAGTTAATAGAGTTCTAAAGGGTCGGCAACGTATTTGTGACGCCTCTGGTGTTACAAGTATCCATAGGCGACGGTGACTGCTTAGCATCAGGCAGCCCGTCTGCTTGTTTGCCACCTATGGCATAAAAAAAAAAAAAAAAAAAAAAAAAAAAAAAATAGGTGCAGCCTGCCAAGTCGCCCATCGCTGCAACTGTGGCGATAATGTAGATCGCCTCGGCCACCACGGCTTATCGTGTATATATGAAGAGTGCTGGGCGCATTCCACGGCATGCCAGCCTGAATGACGTCATCCGTCGCTCGTCATCCGCTTTCGTCAGTGCCGGTGTCCCTTCAGTCCTGGAACCGAATGGACTGATGCGAGATGACGGCAAAAGACCCGACGGGATGACCCTCATACCTTGGAAGGTGGGGCGGCCATTAGTGTGGGATGCGACATGCGTAGACACAATGGCCACTCACCTTCCTGCAACATCAGTTCAGGCCGGCGCTGCCGCCGCTCAAGCCAAAAACCTCAAACGGCGCAAATAAGCACACCTGGACCGGGTGTGCATGTTCGCTCCGTTTGGGGTGGAGACGATGGGTCCGTGGGGGTTATGGGCCCAGCTATGGGCCTTTATCGGGACTTGGCCAGGCAATTGGTGGAGGCGTCGGGTGTCCAGAATGCTGGCTTCTATTTCGCCCAAAAATTGAGCATTGCCATTCTTTTTTTTTTTTTTTTTTGTTAAAATTTTCATGAGCTTGGATTCAATGTCCTTTACTCGTAATATTAAACAGTTATTTTGTCTTATTAGCGTCAAACAAGTCATAGTCAGAGTCAAGCTAAGTAAGTCACGGTCAAGTCGAACTCATGCCCCTGTAAAGTGGTGAAGACTTTACAAGAGGCTCCTATGGAGTTTTGGAAACATCACGAAAAGACACGTTTCACCTCGTTATATCACTTGCCCACACTCGAGCACGTTTACGAGCACTTAATGAATAATAATTCACCATTTAGTACACATTAACACTCGAAAATACACAAGTTTAGGAAAATAATCCAACGAGCCAACATGATTTTTCCGCGTTGGCGCCAAAACTCGCATTGCCATTCAACGTGGCAATGCTGCCAGCATTCTGGGGACCTTTCCCTTCACTAATGGTCTTTTAGTTTAAGTTTTTAGTTTGTATTTAGTTATTTTAAGTTTTAGTTTTTAGTTATTTATTTAAGTTTACGTTAATTTTCTGTTTTTTAGTTGTGCATAATAAAGTACGTCATAATTATTATAAACCAATATATAATTAATAATATTTTATTATTCTTGCGTTCGGTTGGCTAAGCGCCATCTATCATAGCAGCAGTGCATAACCATAATAATTTCATTAGACGCCATCTGTTATGATTGGCGACAACACTATCTATTGTATCTTTTATGTGATTGAAAATAATTCAATTGACTTACACTAGATGGCTCTATATAAAACAATATTTTACGTCAGCGTCATCTATGACAAACAGGCGACAAATAAAAGCTTTATGGTAGTTCTAAAGAAAATCGCTGGATGACGCTTTTATTCAACAATAAAATTAATATTACGTAAATGAAACAATGGAACAGAGATTTGTTTTTTTTGTTTTTTGTGTTTGTAATTTCATAAAATTCTTTAAATAATAAACAAACGGTTAACAGACAGGCGATGCTCCTGATGGTAATCGGTATGCCGCGGCATACCGTGTCTATGTACACTGCAACTCTACTCTAACACTTATTTGTCGATGCTTTGCCGGCCCGGAGAAATGTTTGTACTAAGTAGTTTGTAGATAGATACCTAGATACCTAGATAGTTAGATAGAAACTCGTTTTAATGGCACCCTTATCGCTAAAAGCGATCTCTTCCAGGCAACCATACCCATACCCATTGTTGAAGCTCGGTGGGAAGATTTTTGGGGGAAGGACATGTTGCATTCCACACCTAGTGCAGGTCCACGGGAGAAAGGAGCGGCAGAATCGGACCTCGGTCTGGGATTTCCAGCACTGCAAGATGTGGAGGCGGGAGTGACCCTAATGGGTAATTTCTGTATGTGGTAGTGGAATTCCGCCTAATGCAATGCAAGTACTAATTTTTTTTTAAAAAGGTAAAAAAATGAGTATGGTAGGTATGGTTATGTTAATTTTTTTTGTGGTTATTTGGTATTATGTGGTAAATTTGACAACTTGACAATTGATGTATATATCTAAGTTTTCTGCCTAAACAAGCAGGCGGGCTGCCTGATGGTAAGCAGTTACCGTCGCCTACGAATATCTGGGGTCGTACCTACCGTTATCAGTTTTATGCGATTTTTGGAGATACGATAAGATACATTATCCTCCTATTGTGCAGACAGTCGGTTAATAAATAAAAAATCAGACGATCGATAAAATTTAGGTCCTGTTTGTAATTTTGTCACCTGATTGTAAGGACCGTGTGGCCTAATGGATAAGGCGTCGGACTTCGGATCCGAAGATTGCAGGTTCGAGTCCTGTCACGGTCGAAAGTACGTTTTTGCAAAGATCATGTTACTTTTTGTACTTGCTATTATCAGCACTGTGTTTTGCAGCTCTGTCTGGATTTTATTAATTTATGTAAGTTATACAATTAATAATAATACCATAATACGTACGTATGGTTTTAGAGAAACATTTAATATCACAGAGAAAGTTTCTGTCTACGATTTTCTGATTTTTTACTGGGCAAGTGCCTTTATTAACTAAACAAAATACAAGCTAAAACTAACACTACAAATACAGTTAGACTGCCCATAGACCGTTGAAGATCTAAATACAATCCAAATGCTCAAGCCCACTACCAGTTGGCAGCGTACCCAGCATGCTGGCAGCATTACCACGTTAAATAGCAATTTTCTTATTATTTATAATTGATAGTTTTATAGGAAGATTTTGATGGAGACTAAAATAAAATTACTGTTAGTTAATAATACATTCAAAATTTATAAAACTGCCATCTGGCGAAATTATTTAGAACTTCAAAATGTTTGAAAGTTTGTTCTGTTGTGCAACACGTAATGCTGCCAGACTTAATGCGCTGATAAACTACTAGTAGTTACAACTGATTCTGCTAGATGGCGCTATTCAAAAATTTATCACACTAACCTACCGGCACCGCTTAGTTTTCGAGGTTGGACGGACGTCGAAAATTTACCAGAACATTTACCACAATCCTCATTATAATTATTATTATATATATCTGGGTAACATTAAGACCCCGCTCCTGTTTTAACCAACTCTTCGCCCACCGTTAGATAGCTGTACGTAGATAGGTAAGTATATTATTTTATTTATTTTATTTACATTGCCATATAATGCGTGGTAACATTTAATGAAAAATGCACTAAATTCACATTATAACCTGTTTATAGGGTGTTGCAAGCAGTAAATGGTTTTATTTTACTTAAAACTAGGTACACAAAGAATAATATTCTTATAATACCTAGGTACTCACGCGAGATTGAAAGGTTATCTAAGTAGGTAGGTACCTATATGTGGGTGATTATACAAAAATTGGGTAACTCAATGTCATCAGCCAATATATACAAAGTCTTATTATATTTTATTGAAATAACAATTTATTTTAAAACAATTAAAAGTCCTTTATTTGGTCACCCAATTACACTTCTTTATTTTAAATACAAGTTGATAAAAAAACATAATTAATACTTAAAACGTCAGTCCTTTGGCATGTCACAATCCCGAAAACCAACAATCAAGTGACTATCCATTAAACATTATCATTGATTTAAGAAAACTTACTAATTTACTACAATCTGTGATGTACATAGTATTATATACTACAACTTTCATAATACAATGTTATCCATTTTATTTAAAAAAAAATAAGAAACTTTGTGTTTGTTTTATTCGTCAGTCCGTTGTGTGTTTATTAAATTTGAAATTCGCGCCAAATATCACCGAGTCAAGGTCAATTCCCTGTTTAAGTTTTAATGTTGGTAATGAAGTTAGTTGCGGACCGCACAATTTGACGGCCGCCATAACTGTACCAGTGCTTGGGTTGTTTTTGTCGTCTATACACCTGCTAAGCCAGTCAACATTTCAGTCCTGTGGTGAGTCGTTATTTTCTTGTTAATCTGAGGTTTATTTTCATTTATACATATATAACTATGATTTGTTACAATTTAGATTGTTGATATTCGAAATTACAAAAAAAAACATTAGTTCTGATTATAACCTCAAATTATGTCTTTTTCGTCAGTCCGTTGGCGTCAGTCCTTTGTCAGGTATCGCGCCAGAGGACTGACGTGTCTCCATAGTACTGATGTTTTTGTTTTGTTTTAGAGCATTTAATTTTAATTGCTACCGTGTATAAGCATTTCTATTTTATTTTTCAGTTTAAAACAACATGCGGCACGCTAAAAGCAATTTGACTAGGGAAGAAATATTAAATAAAAAGAGAGAAGCCGAAAAGGCTCGCTTGGCCAGAATTAAAAATGCCCCATTAAATTAGCGGAATACAAAGAAAAACAAAAACTTCAGTACTTAAGGAAAAAAGAGAAAGGACAAAGAAAAAACGTTGAAGACATGACACCACGAGAGCAACGAATGACTAGAAAAAAATGGAAAAATTATTCATTGAACTACAGGCAAAGAAAACAGCTATTGAAACAAATCACTAATAATTTTATACGCCAGAATACTCCTCCACCAACTGACGACGAAATACGACCCATAGGTAATGAAGCAATCAGACCTGTTATTAACGAAGACAAAAGAGCAAAAGAAGCTAAAAGAAGAAGTGAAAGACAGAGAAAATCTAGAAACAGGGAAATAAAAAAGATGGAGGCTATAGTTTCAAAGCTTAAAACTAAACTCAGCGTCAAAAATATAAACGAGTCAAAAAAGGGTTTAAAAATGTAATAAAATCGCCTCAGTTAAGTAAAATTACCTCAAAATAATATAAAAGTTAAGTAATATAACATTATAAAAATGTCAAAAGGCTGTTATGAAGACTGAGGTAGTTGACTTTCATAGTATTATATTATATTGTTATTGTTCTTAATTTCATGATAATTAGTACTTTTAAGATAAATATTGTTAGATTTATGTTTCTATTGTTTGTTGAGTACTTGAAATATTAAGTAAAACTAAGTCAAAGTAGAAGTAAAGTAAAGTAAAGTAAAGTAAAATTTTATTGCATAACTGTGTACAATGATGGAACAAATGCTTAGTGTTTCAACAGTCTGTCCTAGCGGACGTGCAATATTTTTGTATTAAAGGTACATAAATTAGCAGTAGGTACTACTATTTAACCTACATTTATCTATTTAACCTATGTATCCATATTTACAAAATATAAATCAATCAATAAAAAATACAAGATAAGCAGCAACATATTTCTAATCTAGTAAAATATTTACATAATAAAGTTAGCTAGATACAATTTATATATATCTCAAATATATATTATGGTATAACAGGTGCCTTAAGTAGAATTGTGTGTAGGTATAACATCATTTTCTATAATATAGGTATGGCCCTGATTGGTGTGTACAGGCATAAAATTCGTCCATATCATAAAATACTTTTTCTATAAGCCATTTCTTTAGACAATTTTTAAATTTATCTCCATCCAATGATTTTATATGAAGCGGTAAATCATTGTAAGTATTTATAGCAGTCATATAAGTGCTTCTGTAAAACATTGCGTTGTTCGCTTGTGGGATTTTGATGTTAGACTTGTGTTTGCGACGTAAGCTTTCTGAACGGACAGATTTTTGTTCAAAAAAATAGTTCTGGTTATTTTTTACAAACATACAGATTTCGAGTATAAATATGCTAGTTAGAGTTAACAGTTTGTTTTCTTTAAATACACTTCTTACCGAATCTGTACTACGAAGCTTGTATATGGCTCTTAGACAACTTTTCTGCAATAGAAATGTACTTTTAACATCTACTGAGTTTCCCCAAAACATTATACCATATGTTAAGTGAGGGTAGACGTAACCGTAATATGCATCTTTTGCGATTTCTCTCGAAGAGGTGTTGCTCAATATAGAAAGTGCATAACGATACTTGGATATTTTTGCGTTCGTTTGTGAGACATGCTTTTTCCAGTTTAGGTGACAATCTATGGTCACGCCTAAGAATTTCGATTCACTTATTTCGCTTACTTTCAAGTTATTATATACAATATTTAGTTGTAGAGGTTGAGTTCGATAGTTTCTAAACTGTATTATATTCGTTTTATTTATGTTTACTTTTAAATTTATGTATTCTAAGGTATTCACAATATTTTTTAATGTGGTTATAATCTCATCTTCGAAATCTACTTGATTTAATTTATTTTGAGGTATGTAGATTGTGGCATCGTCTGCGAACATTACACAGGTATGTTTTGTTGCTAAAGGCAAGTCATTTGTATAAATTAAAAAGAGTAACGGGCCAAGAATGCTGCCCTGAGGTAATCCTAGTAATATATTTTGGAAATCCGATTTTACTTTTTCAATAGTTTTAGTTTGGTGGTTATAAAAATCTATACTTGTGCATTGACTTCTGTTTGTTAAATAACATTTGATCAGGTCTAAAGCTATTCCACGAATTCCTACACTTTCCAGTTTGTTAATTAACGTGTTGTGTTGAACGCAGTCGAATGCTTTTGACAAATCTAATAATAGCGCTACACCTTTCTTTTTTTGGTTCACGTCTTCCCATACCTGTTTAAGGCATTTGAATATTGCGGAAGTAGTATTTTTACCTTTTTGGAAACCAAACTGATTGCAGTTTAAAATATTATTCTCTTCCATAAAAGAGACAATTCTACTATATATGACCTTTTCGAAAATTTTAGAAAAGCAAGGCAAAATTGCTATGGGTCTGTAGTTACCCAATTCGTTTGTAGGCCCCTTTTTATGTAAAGGTCGTACTATGGCTTTCTTTAAGTCACTAGGGAAACAGCCAGTTTCAAAAGACATGTTAATTATATAGGCTAGTGGTTCCGCTATTGAATTTATGGCGCTTTTGATCACTTGAACGGGTATGTTATCGTGACCTGTACTCTGTTTGTTCTTTAGCTGTTTTACAATATTTTTAATTTCTTGGGGACTGACTGGATACAGAAAAATGCTTTTATAGTTATTTTGAGACGCAGAATTCTGTTTTGAATGTTTACTGGAAGTGTTATTCAGATTTATAAAATAATCATTGAATGTTTTGGCCATTTCTAGCTGGTCTTTAATTTCTGTGTTATTTATTTGTAAACTTTTGATAGTTGCAGGTATTGTATTTGTTTGAGAAGTGTTTTCTTTGATAACTCTCCAAGTAGCTCTGCTTTTATTTGCACTTCTGGTGATGTAATTTATATTTGAAATTTTCTGTGAGGTTGTAATTGTTTTTTTCATTGTTTTACAATATTGTTTATATTTGGCCACATGCTCTTTATTGTTGCTTGATAAGGTTTTTAGATAAATCTGCCTTTTCTTTTTACTTGATATTATAATGCCCCTTGTTTTCCAATTTACTTTCCTTTTATAGGTAACTCTTATCCTTTCGGAAGGAATGCATAAGTCGAATATCAGACTAAATAGTTTAATAAATTCACCGTAAGCTATTTCTGCATCTTGATGTTTGTACACTTCGAAGAAATTTACCTGTTGAATATATTTGAGAAATATATCTAAATATTTTTCCGTATTCCGTTTTTCTACAAACCAGAACTTTTCTTGGAAACTAATACTGGTTGGTACCTTAAGTATTTGTGCTGTGTGGTCGCTAAAATCTGGTTCTACCTTTATTATTTCTGTTTTGTATCTTTTTATGTTAGTTATGATATTGTCAATGCATGTCTGAGATTTCTTGTTAATTCTTGTAGGTTCTTGAATTGCTGGGTGTAAATTAAATGAGCGCAACGAGTTTAAAAATAGGTCTGTTCTGCTATTTTTATCGAGAATGTTAGTATTGAAATCACCTAGTATAAATATTTTTTTCTTATTATATCTTTTTCTTCTCGTCAGTTTCTGTAGCAAAATTTCGAGGCTTTCTATAAACAGTTTAAAGTTACTTTTTGGCGATCTGTATGCACAAATAACAATATAATTTAGCTCGTTTAAATTTATGCCACACACTTCAAAATGTCGCTCTATACTCATTTCCGCTACCCAGTCTAGTTTGGTAAATTTTATTGAATTTTTGACATAAATGCAAACACCACCTTTTGTTTGTTTTTTACGAGAAAAGTGTGCAGCTTTTTGGAAGCCATCAATTTGCAACTAGTAGTAAAAAAGCTAAGTGTAAAGCTAACTAGTAGTAGTAAAAGCTAAGTGAATAACGTTACGTTAAATGTCAAAAGGCTGTATTGAAAATTGAGATAGTATTTTCTCCCAGTATTACATATTAATAATTATTTTTAATCGTTACTAAGTGATTTTAATACTTAAAAGACATGTGCCATTATTAAAACTAAGAGATTTGTACCATTTTTTATTAAATTTCTATATAATTCTTAAAAAATTGTGTATTTTATCAGTACTATGTTAGCCTCGTCAGTCCCCTGGCTGTCAAATTCAGAAATTTTTAAATATCTCACAATCTACTTAAAAAAGTGACTGGCCCGCTTTGGAACAATATAATCATTAGATTAGCCTTCATATACACCCGAATTTGTAATAATTTGATTTAATAACTATAGTAAACAAAATATCCTCAAGAGTTACCCAACTTTTGTATAATCACCCATACTTATTTATAACTTTACTGTGTTCCAGATTGAAAGGCCATGTTTCCAGTGAAATTACAGATCTTAAATACCTATAGAGTGTAAAA
The DNA here is from genome assembly GCA_914767915.1 of Agriopis aurantiaria. Classification (NCBI taxonomy): domain Eukaryota; kingdom Metazoa; phylum Arthropoda; class Insecta; order Lepidoptera; family Geometridae; genus Agriopis; species Agriopis aurantiaria. The sequence continues at coordinate 18,314,629 of OU611982.1, read as the reverse complement.
AATTACCAATAAGTAGGTAGGTACCTACCAAAGCCGCAATTTGTGCCAAAATACGGCCCCATTACCACGTTGCGATCATTGAGAAAAGTAGAGGCCGATTTTGGTCACATAGAGATGCATCGACAAACCGCGATGAAGTCTTTAAAAAATTGCCTCCAGAATTTGCTAATTATTTAGGTATAAATTCAAATGCAAAATTTATAATATCCGTTGCAAACTTTTGCTACAAACAACTTTCAAGACCTCTATAGTTAAGCACTTTCGCGTATTTCGTATGCAAATTTATTAGACCGTTTTATTTTAGAACGAGGAGTGCAAAAAATTGTGAGTTTTGCTCTACGCTGATTGGATGCGAGCTTTTCGAGATTTATGTAGCAAATTTTGAGTGGGTCATGTAAATGGAATTGGAGTACAAATTGGTGCTTGATCTAGATAAATTCATTTGCTCTTTTTTGTACTTCCTTTAAAAATGGAGCTGAGCAGATAAAATGAATCAACGTTTCTAGAGTTCCGTAGTACGTACATACATACTACAAGGAACCCTTATAAATTCGTTGTCATTTTGCTGATCGTATTTGAAACAAATTTTGGACACTCTTAAGATTTTTTTTTTGAATATTTAGACCCCGGTGGGAACTGATGTAAGAAAGATTCCTTTCAGAGAACAATGAGTTGGACCCCTTGGGGGACAAGCTTGTCTGTCTGTCTACACGTCCGCCTGTCCATTCGTCCTAATTTTTTAGATCCTTCTAACATAATATACTTAAATAATTAATAATTAATTTTTTACATTTATTACAGTATCAGTACGGGTCCTTACGGCCAACGTTCGGAAAATCACGAGAACACGTCCCGGGGCCTTTCGCCAGTCTAAGCGAAGAAAAAATGTTGCGCGTCCGCAACCAGGGGCCTTACGGACAACAGCTATTACAGGCACCTAATCCGCTCAGTTGGAAAATCACGCGACCGCAAACCTTATCGCGCCCAGATATGGTTTGCGGTCGCGTGATCTTCCAACTGAGCGGATTAGGTGCCTGTAATAGCTGTTGTTCGTAAGGCCCCTGATCTCAAGTATAAAAGTATAACAAAAATTGCGTTCTTGGGGTTTTATCGCTCGTGTGCATCAATTGTATCACTTTTTTATCAATTGTATTCTTTGTGAAATATGATGTCATATTCACGTTAGTTTAAAATTGTTTTTAAAATCTTCATATTATAACTTTTTAAATTTGTAAGTACTTAGCTATAAAACTGTATTGAATTCAAGACTTTCTAGCTCAAAAGTCATTATTTTTAGGGTTCCGTACCTGAAAAGGAAAAAACGGAACCCTTATAGGATCACTTCGTTGTCCGTCTGTCTGTCCGTCTGTCAAGACCGTTTTTCTCAAGAACGCGTAAAGGTATCAAGTTGAAATTTATACCAAATACTTGGGTCTACGGTTTCTTTCGGCTGTAAAAAAATAAAAGTTGTAAGTCAACGCAATCAAAAGATATGAACGTTTATGTTGCATATTTTGCGATTTCACAGGGAAATCAAAACCTATAGGGTACTTCCCGTTGACCTAGAATCATGAAATTTGGCAAAAGGCAAGGTCTCATAGCAAATATATAGGAATAAATCTGAAAGTTACAAATTTGAAGTTATATCATTTAAAAATAATTATTTTGCTATTACAAACTTACATTTTGTAGTTGGAATGTATAGAAGAACCTTATAGTCAACTACAAAGTTAAGCTTGTCTTTCAATAATTCAACTAGTTTTTTTTGGACTCGCGCTCTGAGGGTTCTGTCCAACGGAACCCTCAGAGCACGAGCTCTACTCGTACTTGTCCGGTTTTTTTTACACTAGGTATACCTATCAATATTGCTGCTAACTATCTGGTTACTTTTCCCTATTCTACCCTTGAAGGCACCACTATTAATTCTAAGTAAATTATTAAATGCACTTAGTTATTTATAGTTTTCGATAATTTATTTTAGTTTAAGTTTTTAAGTTTAGTAAGGTATTGGCGACTTTACTGAGACGTGGTCCTTAACTGTTTGGCCTTTTGGAAAAACTCAGAGTCAATAACAGGCAATGGCGAGAGTTATGCTCGGAGTTTCTTTGCGCGATAGAATCCGAAACGTGGATATTAATTAGCCAAAGAACCAGAATCATCGACATAGCTGTTAAAAATTGCAAGTTGAAGTGGCAATGCGCAGGCCACATCGCTCCAAGAACCGATAACCGATGGGGAAGAATGGTTCTTGAGTGGAGACCATGAACCGGAATATGCAGCGAAGGTATATGCCTCCCACTATATAGATGGACCGACGCGTCTAGACTAGAGTTTTTAGTTTACAGTTTTAATGTTGTACTTACACTTCGGTACAACTGAAATTACACCAATCACCAATGTTCTTAGATTCATACCTACAGATTTTAGAAAAATGGTCCGGGTTATGAAAAAATATCCCGTCAAAGGTTATCATAGCCAGCCTCCTCGCACCCGGGTCGTTCATGCAATATTATCGTTGAAAAATCACATCGTCTTTAGAGATTGCACCGTGAACCAAATTCATAGTGAGCTCACTAAAATATTTACCATATTTACCTATTTATTCAGAGTTAAAAGGGCGTGTCTATCTGTGTGGTTGTGTGTTAGGTGGCATCGTAGCTACCAAACGGTTGAACCGATTTTGATTTTGTTTTGTTTGAAAAGTGCCTTAATCGAGAATGTTCTTAGCTATGATTATTTAATTAATTAATAATAATTAATTAGTTAGAAAAATTGTTCAGCCGTTTGCAGACTATCAGAAATTTTATCGGGGTTTATTTTTGTCGCGAGCAATAGCTAGTGCTAAAACTACCGTTAATAGTGCTAAAAAAAAACAATGTTTTATAGTATACTAGCAACCCGCCCGCCCGGCTTCGCACAGGTGTAATTTACACGCGAATCCGGGGCGGTCGCTAGTTATATATATATAAACCATCCGGGAAAATGTATCTAGCTGATGGTGAAAACCGCATCAAAATCCGTTGCGTGGCGGAGTTATGGCGGAGCGGCCGTACAGACAGACAGACGCGGAAAGCGACTTTAATTTATTCTATGTATAGATTATGCAATTAGTGAATAAAGGACGGATTTAAAGTGAGGGCCATAGATGAATCACGAGCAAGTGAAGGATTCTAACGACTGGGAGTGATTCATGATGATTGAATCACGAGTGCAACGTTTTTCGTAATTCACTCGTTCACTTTAATGAGCGTATCGATTCAAGTGTTAGAATCCTGAGCGACGCGAGTGATTCGTGGCCCTCGATATAAATCCATTTTATGAGTTTGTATCGAGTATTTAATGCGAAAGGAGTTGTATAACACTGAGATGGAGGTAGAACATATTGGTATGTTCTAAATTCTAAATTCAAACACCAAAATAGTGATTAAAGCTTTTTATTCACTATTTTCAGTGAATAAAATAAACTATTTAGAAGAGGAATGAAATAATAATATTTTTATAAGTATAATCCAGGCACAAAAGTTAAGAAACGTTCAAAACACATCCAGTCAATATAACGTGTGATTTTTCAGAGTCGTAACCGTAATATGCTCGACCGGGCCGCCCGGATATGAGTATTTGACCCGGGTCCGCGCGGGCCATCGACGCCCTTCTCAAATAGGTGAAATGGGTTCGGTCTATTTCAAGTATGATACGGCACCGGTTGTTTTACATACACTATGTATTTTAACCGACTTTTTTATTTTATTTTATATTTAATAGTAGACAAACAAGTGAGCGGTAAGCGCAGCGTAGGATAGGTGACGAGAAAATTCTACGTAGATTCCCAAAAAAAATTACTTAAAAATAATGTTCATATAACGCTCCACCTTTCGGTTTGTGGTCTCCACTCACATGCCTATCTACCCCATCGGTTATCAGTTCTTCAAGCTTTCTGACGTGCCCGTTGCTGTGGTCTCCACTCACAAGCCTATCTACCCCATCGGTTATCAGTTCTTCAAGCTTTCTGACGTGCCCGTTGCTGTGGTCTCCACTCACAAGCCTATCTACCCCATCGGTTATCAGTTCTTCAAGCTTTCTGACGTGCCCGTTGCTGTGGTCTCCACTCACAAGCCTATCTACCCCATCGGTTATCAGTTCTTCAAGCTTTCTGACGTGCCCGTTGCTGTGGTCTCCACTCACAAGCCTATCTACCCCATCGGTTATCAGTTCTTCAAGCTTTCTGACGTGCCCGTTGCTGTGGTCTCCACTCACAAGCCTATCTACCCCATCGGTTATCAGTTCTTCAAGCTTTCTGACGTGCCCGTTGCTGTGGTCTCCACTCACATGCCTATCTACCCCATCGGTTATCAGTTCTTCAAGCTTTCTGACGTGCCCGTTGCTGTGGTCTCCACTCACAAGCCTATCTACCCCATCGGTTATCAGTTCTTCAAGCTTTCTGACGTGCCCGTTGCTGTGGTCTCCACTCACAAGCCTATCTACCCCATCGGTTATCAGTTCTTCAAGCTTTCTGACGTGCCCGTTGCTGTGGTCTCCACTCACAAGCCTATCTACCCCATCGGTTATCAGTTCTTCAAGCTTTCTGACGTGCCCGTTGCTGTGGTCTCCACTCACAAGCCTATCTACCCCATCGGTTATCAGTTCTTCAAGCTTTCTGACGTGCCCGTTGCTGTGGTCTCCACTCACAAGCCTATCTACCCCATCGGTTATCAGTTCTTCAAGCTTTCTGACGTGCCCGTTGCTGTGGTCTCCACTCACAAGCCTATCTACCCCATCGATTATCAGTTCTTCAAGCTTTCTGACGTGCCCGTTGCTGTGGTCTCCACTCACAAGCCTATCTACCCCATCGGTTATCAGTTCTTCAAGCTTTCTGACGTGCCCGTTGCTGTGGTCTCCACTCACAAGCCTATCTACCCCATCGGTTATCAGTTCTTCAAGCTTTCTGACGTGCCCGTTGCTGTGGTCTCCACTCACAAGCCTATCTACCCCATCGGTTATCAGTTCTTCAAGCTTTCTGACGTGCCCGTTGCTGTGGTCTCCACTCACAAGCCTATCTACCCCATCGGTTATCAGTTCTTCAAGCTTTCTGACGTGCCCGTTGCTGTGGTCTCCACTCACAAGCCTATCTACCCCATCGGTTATCAGTTCTTCAAGCTTTCTGACGTGCCCGTTGCCACTTCAACTTGCATATCTTAGCAGCTATGTCGGTGACTGTGTTTCTTCGGCTTAAGGTGCCTGGAAGATATCGCTTTTAGCAATAAGGCCGCCAGTTGTTACACTAGTTTTTAAGAGTTTTTTGTCCTCTGTATCAAATTTAATGGTGCTAACAATAAAGAGTTAGTCAATCACTCAATCTTTGGTAAATATCCTCGTGATAAAAGTGATGATGGTTAATTATAACAATGCCAAGCACAAAGAACTCCTAAGAAGCCATACATTGTGCGTGAAAATGTATCTGATGACATAGCCATCTTTAATACTAACACTGAAAAGGGTAAAACTGTATCTCATGCGTTTTTATGCGTATTACCCGACGAAAACTCCCGAAACGTTTGTTTACAAATGGCGCGAAATTTCTTTATACTGCAACCTTTTTGTGTAGGTAAATACTAACATTTCTGAAAATATTCCTTACAGTTTATTTAGTGACGTGGTCACCAGGATTTTTTGCCCGAATGTTGGGTGTTTGTTTTTATGGAGGGTAACACTGAATAGAGCCTTTGGACCGTAGATTCGTTTTTATCTATATTTTGTGATATCCGATGCCTTATTTACATAGTTTTACTTATTTACTAAAACCGGTAATAAGAGAGTCACTGACTCTCACTTGGCCATTTTAATTATTTGTTGTTATATTTTAAAGTGTACACTATAATCGTGTTAAGTTTGACGGTTGTGAATATTACCATTTTTACATTAGAGTTAATACAAAAATACGTAAAAACAATACCTTTGTTGTATGGGGACCCCCAACGTTTCGTTTTACCTTTTAGACTTTTTTATTATTTGTTATTCAATCCGCCGTAACATTACATATTCTGTGAAAATTTTAACTGGCTATCTATTACGGTTCGAAAGATACAGCCGTTTAAAGGTAGGACAGACAGACAGACATCGTAGGCTTAGTAATAGGGTCCAGTTTTTACCCTTTGGGTACGGAACCCTAAAAACTTGTACGCAGTATAATCCGGTCTTCTCGTGGCGTATTCTGCTGCAACTTGCCCCGCAGTGTCGTAAAGCCGCGAACCACGTAGAGTACAGGTATAAAATCATAATCGTGACTCGTTACTGAAATACTGATCTCCGTAATACGAGCCGACTCCACTGGTATACACATATTGGAGGTGAAGTTTCTTTGTCTGTCTCTCCGTTTATGTTATCACGTACTAGCTGTTGCCCGCGACTTCGTACGGTTACACTTTCATACTCTTATCGACTCTTTTATCAGGGCGTTTTAAAAATTTCAATTTGTAGAGGTAAGTCACCAAATATGGAATAGTATCCTATCGCGATAGATAGTAGACCGAATGAAACAGAAGACACAGAAGATATTTTAAGAGTTATCAGTTGAATTGTTTTTTATTTACTATAAAGAGAATCTCATGTAGTATTAGTTTTAGTTTCCAGCAGATTTGATAATTTAGTTATGAAAAACTGTCTTGCTAACTACTTGTAATCAGGTATACGGGTTGCCTTGATACAGGCTTTGCCTAGTAAGGCAACCAGCAGAAATATTATTTTAAGTAATTTAGTTGGAAATAAAACTATTTTGATTTTGATTTTTGATTTTGATTTGATGGTCGAGTGTTGCGTTTCATACTTAAGTCTTAGAGAAATGAAGGTATTCCATATTAGGATACTATTCCATATTTGGTGACTTTCCTCTACTTGTTACATGACTAAAGAACGGTCTCGATTAATGTTTAATGTTTAATATGACATAGAGTATTTTATTTATATGACACGGGATTTACTCTGTTTTCAAATATATAATCTAACATAGATTTTAAGACAACTTACTAACTTGAAATGTAGCGTACTATGTGTTTTAAATAAATAAAATTTATTTATTTATTATTTTTTTTATTTTTTTTTGGCTGTTTGTATCTACAAGTGCAGAGTTACTAATAATATTTTTTTAGGTCCGTGTACAAACTTGCTTCATTAGTGCTGGCTTATTTACTATTTATAATCAAAATCATAATGCAAAAACGTATTAATATTAATTAAAAAAAAAAAAAACGTAGGAGGTCCCCCCAGGAGATGGACAGACGACCTAAAAGAGACTGCAGAGAAACGCTGGATGCAGGCCGCTTCCAACCAGCTCTTTTGGAGATCGATGGGGGGGGGGGGGGCTATGTCCAGCAGTGGACGTCCTACGGCTGAAATGATGATGATTGATTGATTGATTGATTAACTCTTTATTGTTCACACCATGAAATTTGATACAGCGGACAAAAACTCTTAAAAACTAGTGTAACAACTGGCGGCCTTATCGCTAAAAGCGATCTCTTCCAGGCAACCTTAGGATGGAAAGGATTTATAGAAGACGTAGAAGACGGGGTGTGCAATAGAGGATCGACTATTAAATTTTTACTTATACCATACACATACATTCAAATAGTAATACACACTATCACTTAAAATTGATGATGAAGTGATGATTGAATGATGATGATTAATATTACAGAAATATAATGTCATTTAGTATAGTAATGTCAAGTTTCTAAATAAAATGTCACTTCGATAGCAAATAATAATAATCGCAATTTAATGACATAGAACAGGTACTTATTTTTTATTTTAGAGAATGTGTGAAATGCTTCCAAAAATTTTTTTTTTTATCTAAGCGGAAATCTGGAAACGTAGCAGGTAAAACCAGATGGGACAGCTAGTGAGGTACAATGTACCGGAGTCAGGCTTCGGTATGTGACGTCATCATGCTGTAAGCTCCAGGGAGTGATCTGTGAGATCGTGGCACTATGCAGTTTGTAGAACAGGTACTTATTATTTTTTTTAGAGAATGTGTGAAATGCTTCGAAAAAATATTTTTTTTGATGTAAGGGGAAATCTGGAAACGTAGCAGGTAAAACCAAGTGCGACAGCTAGTGAGGTACAATGTACCGGAGTCAGACGTCATCATGCTGTAAGCTCCAGGGAGCGATCTGTGAGATCGTGGCACTGTGCAGTGCGTTTGCCAGTTCCACTTCAGTTTTGCTAATAATATATAAAATACGCAATAGCCGCTGGACTTTTTGATAACGTCTACTTCTTCTTTGACCTAATTTCACATTCACAAGTCAGAAGGAAGCTGCGCTATCTTTAAAAAATTCCATCGTTTCTCGGGTGATCCCACCATGCGTAATAAGAATTAACTTTGTTTCAGTGTTACCCAACTCACATAAAGATAACGCGACGTAAAATTATGCCACACGGGTGACGGGAGTTCCAACGCCACACGATCTTATGAATAAAATTACCTACTGGTGATACCCGCTTGAAATAACCCGAAAATTCGGAGAAAACAAGAAAACTAATTTTGCAAAAGTTTTTTTGCGATTGTTCCTGAAATTTAATTTTCAGCGGCTCCTTTACGCAAATAGATGACCATTAATTTTCAAAAGTGCCATGGTCAGAGACATTGTCATTGAAAATAATTTTCTTGAGAAGAAAGAAATATCAAGCAAAACACTTTACCTATTTTTGCATAAACGCTAAATACTTAAGCTAAAAATATTTCGCAATCACGCGTGAAATTTCTCGTCAGCGAAAAGTTGACAGATCATTAAGCATAGATTAGCTTATCGAGCGTTTGTGCATAAAGAGAGTTTAGTTTATTATTTAGAAATCTACTTTAGCGTGGACCTTTTTTAAAATTGCATGATAATTATAGCCACGGTAGCTACAAAGTAATGCATTTTTTTATTACATTTATAACCCAGATAAGTCCGCATTTTACCACCTACACGCCTGTTGGTAAGCGACGATGCGGTCGAAGATGAAGGAGAGATACCTATTCACTCTGGCCTTGAAAAGACCCAGATTATATCTCTCAGAAAACAATGAAGCGGGCGGGTTGTTCCAATCTTTGGCCGTACGGATTAGAAACGTAGAATCGCAACGTTTGGTACGTATCCAAGGAAAATCCACAAAGTACGGGTGGTAGTGGGCCATTTCCCTACTTTTCCTGTAGTAGAAAGGAGATGGCATCAGGATAAGGTCATGTATCACAAGATGCACATTCTCCGAAATTAATCCTGTCAATAATTTAATGTTAGCAAAACCTCTTCACAAGCATGTAAACAAAGGTAAAAATCGTAATCCACAGTCTACAAAAACAAACCCTAATTTGCTAGAACCACTGACGTCAACACAACATAACGAGACCTGACCAAATACTGACATGGAAAATGCCAAATAAAATACTTTCAACAATGAATATCGGCAGTCGGCTAACAAACTGGGATAACCGTAATATTAGGAAACTTACGCACGTTCCGGACAAAAATTCGGCTTTCTCAGATCAACAAGAGATCTGGCTCAAAATCATCGGAGCGAAAAAACACACCGGATTCCGTGGTTGTGCTGTGGTCTAAGTTAAGAAAAATATGCCTTCTCAGTTAAGTTAGGTACTTGTACAAAGCTATTATATAAAGACCTAGCTGCGCCCCGTGGTTTCACCCACGTGAACTGCTGCTTATAACATCAGCTATCTGCCAGTGGGAGTCCCGTCAAAATCGGTCCAGGCGTTTTGGAGTCCACAAGGAACATAAAAACACACACACATCATTTATTAAATATACATATTTAGATTATATTGAAAGTTTTAGTTTATTACGAAGGCGTGTTATAAAATAAATAATAATTTATACAAAAAAATATTATAATATCTATTTATTTTAATTTTTTATTGTATATACTAAAGAACAATAAACAGCCATATTATAAAATGTACAATAGATTAATAAACTTAATAATAATACAGCCAACAGCACTATTCACAGATTACTTACAGAATTATATAAATTTACCGCTAGTAGTAGGTAACATACAAAAAAAAATGTTTTTTATTTAAATTAAGCCTAATCTAAAATATAAAAAAAATTAAAATTAAAATTATGCCTTTCTAAAGTTTTACTAACATAATAATAACAGTATTGTTTCAAAATATGTACTGAAGTCTATGTAGAGTGAAACATGCCATAAAGCTTTTTTTTGTTGGTAGATTATTGTATAAGATTGAATACAAACAGACATCAGACATAGAATATGTACATTGTACATTGATACATTGCTTAGCTTAGTAACCTCCTAGATAACAAGTTTAAATAAAAATATTTATTTAAAAAAATACGGTAAAAGACCCAAAGAATATATAGCCTGATAATCTTAAAACGGTTGAATGTTTTTTTCTTTAAATCATAGCTAAGAACGCTAGATCCATTGACCTATGAATAAAAAAAAAAAAAAACATTGAAGCTGTTTGGGATCTACGATTCCACAAACAGACACAAATACACACGTTAATTTTTTTGCGTTGGATGTTATAACAGTTGGATTACCTATGGAGACAAATGATGACCTAGAAACATGTACCTATATAGTGTATTATTATCTATGCCTACTGCCTAGAAATAATTAAATAAAATAAATATTTTGGGACATTTTTGCACACACGGTCATCTGACCCCAAACTAAGCAAAGCTTGTAATATGGCTGCCAGAAACTGATATACATACATATATAGTTTAAATACATACTTAAATAGATATTAACAACCAGATATAGAACAAACACAAATGTTCATCACATAAATGTTTGTCCTAGGTGGGAATCGAACCCACGCCCCCAAGCTCAGAAGGTATGTTTACTACCAACTGGACCAACGGGCTATCAATTGGTTAGATGTCATTATTTTAAATTAAGCATCATTTCTTTCTCCCTAAGTTTATATCTTACAAACCAAATTGGCCCCAATTCTCATCACGTCGCCGAAGGTATCCCGGTCAAAAAGTTAAGTCGTGCGTTACTCGCTCGTCGGGTGGAGCAACATCCCTTTGAGAAATCATGGCTTTTTTACTTACGCGTCTTGTGCGTTCGACTGCCGACGCATTGAGGTTTGTGTTTGCGAGGTACAAGTATACATTGTTTTTTAACCCCCCGATAAAAAAGCTTCAAACGGCTGAACAAATTTTTATGAATCATAGCTAAGAACACTCTCGATTAAGTAACCTTTCAAGCAAACAATAACTAAATCAAAATCAGTTCAGCTGTTTGGGAGTTACGATGCCACAGTTAGATACACAGTTAAACGCGTCAAACTTATAACACCCCTTTTTTTTTTTTTTGCGTTGGGGATTAAATGTAGGAATGGTAATAAGTAAAATTTAAGCTAATACCTTTTTTATAACACACTAGCAACACACCCCGGCTTCGCACGGGTGTAAGTCTTATTTTTTACACCTTGGGTTACATTATTGGAGTTTTAGTAAGGATCCCTATTTTTTTTGAAAATATTATATTATAGCCTATGTCACCCGGGATAGTGAAGCTTCTCAACAGTGAAAGAATATTTCAAATCGGTTCAGTAGTTTTGGAGCCTATTCAATGCAAACAAATAAACAAACAAACAAACAATCAAATCTTTCCTCTTTATAATATTAGTATAGATAAGTCAAAACTGTCAGTAAAATTTCATGATATGTAAAAGTACGGAATTAAATCCGTTTCAATTAAATTCTAAGGTTTAAGTTTAAGAAAAAAACAGCATAAATAGGTTTGCAATATAAATCCATACGCAGAAATAGTAAACTTTCAATTTAAAAATCTCATTTTTATCTTTTGAGAAGAGTGCATTCCTTGACATTTTTATTTTCTACTAGTTGCGCCCCGTGGCTACACCCACATTATATACAACCTTGAAGCAATCTCCTTGGTATAGCGATGACAACTTCCTTTTTTCTATGATGTAATAAGTAAATGTATAGACTTCAATTCTTGCCGTTTCATACAAATAGTATGGGAAAATGAATTTCCTTCATAATATTTTTCGTGTGATTTTCCGATATTTTAATACTAATTCTGCTATTTGAGGTTGAGAGGAATCTAACAAATCAAAGATTATGAGAATCGGTAGAGCCGTAAAGTTATAAATGGTATAACTAACCTGACTAGCACAGTGTATTTTCTAATAAAGGGCCTGTTTCCTTAACATCGAAGAAAATAACCTAAACAATTTCACACATGCTTCACCGCTAATTTAAAACTCAAACAACAAATGAGGGTAGTCGCAATAACTAAGCTGCGCGGTCGGTGTCGCGATCCAAAGCCATCAGTTTCGCATCGACCGTCGAAGCGTGCGGACCTGCGAAGACGGGCGAATTAAAAATTAACTACCGTAAGTCGGGTGTCGAATTTATCGCCGGTCTGGTTTGTTTATGGTCGGGTGGAGCTTTTAGACGATTAGGTGGTGATTGATTATGCAAAGCTGTAGTAAATTTAACAGAAAGTTGACTTTATCTGGTTGCGAATTTGATTTCATAGTTGAGTCTTTGCATGTTGGCAGGGTAATTTCCAGAATCCGGCTGGCTAAAATTATTAAATAGTTTTTTTTTTTTTTTTAAATCTGTCCCCAAGTTTCTAAGGGTATATTCCAGCAACCTCACTTGAGAGTTAGTTCCTATTCCAGGCTAGATGTGTTTACCATCTTGGACAAAAGGAGTTATATAATCATCAGCCAGAAGACTACTGCTGAACATAGATCTCCCCGTTAGACTTCCACTCTGAATGACAGCCTGTCATTTGCATTCACCCCGCGACTCTCACGGTGTCGTCGGTCTATCTAGTGGGAGGCCTACCTACGCTGTCTATCGGTTCGTGGTCTCCACTCATGACCAATGGATCAATTATCGGTTATTTGAGCGATGTGGCTTGTCCATTGTTACTTTAATTTTTAATTTTTAATAGGTATGTTTTGTCGGTGACTCTGGCTCTTGGCAAATATCCATGTTCTGGATTCTATCGCGCAAAGAAACTCCGAGCATAGCTCTCTCCATTGCCCACTGTGTGACTGAGTTTTTCCAAAAGGCAAAGAGCTAAGGACCACATCTCAGTACTATAAGTCATCATATCTATCTGTTTGATCTATCATATTCTTATGCATGGTTGGATAAAAACTGATCGTATGACTAACGTCCGCATTACCACATATCTTATCGAACGCGGATACAGTTGATGAAATTTCCTGTGACGGGTCTTCCCCGGATATTGCGACCGACTGACCGAAATGGGTCGCCGATCGGTCATTCCGTTTTGCCGTTGCTACTTTTATATCTTATTTGGTTATAGGTTTCAAAAACCAAATGTAAATGTTTAAATAATATTATTAGACAGTTCAAAAAACACGACCGGTAGGTTTTCAACCTGTTTAATGATGATTAATTTATGCCCGATTCGTCCCCCCAGAGTTGCGGCTTGCCTAAAGAACTGGTTTCGGCCCACATGTCATGCCAGTGTCAGCCCAAAAACATTTTTATTAGTTTTCGAATTACGACCCGGATACAAACAATACAATAAAAAACTCTTTATTAAAATACCTCAAAACAAGGATACAAACATTACAACAAAAATATTATCTAGGCTTTTAACAGGCGGCCTTATCGCTTAAAGCGATCTCTTTCAGGCAACCGTGCACGGAAAGGCATCATATTTAAAAATGTATGGCCTCAATAAAAAAAAAAAATATAGATAGTAAATACCTATGCAATGAACAACAAACAATCAATAGATGTACAAATAAATATTACATACTAATATATACATATACATAGACTTTATAATATAAACAACATACTATATACCTACCTACATAATTAATAAACTACATAAAAAAATATTAACATACCTACTGTTATCAAAGATACATACACATGTTGATATTTACATACATTATATTTGTCACAGAAATTAGAGTATAGATAGCAGCTATAGTGCGAGATAGTGCGCTTTTACGCGGAGTTTGAAAACGTCGAGGGAGGGGGCACGCTTGATTTCAAGCGGCAAGTCATTCCAGAGTTTGACAGCCTTCACAGTGAATGATGAGGAATAAAAAGTCGTGTTATGTTGAGGAATGTCAAGCGTGCAGTTTTCTGATGATCTCAGGAACCTAGTGAGAAGGGAATGGCGGAACTTAAAACGTTCTTTAAGATAGCAAGGTGAAGCGGGATTGTAAAGAATACTATAAAGAAGGGCGAGTATGTGAGCATCCCGGCGACGACGAATGGGTAGCCACTTGAGTTAAGTGCGGAATTCAGAGACGTGGTCATATTTGCACAAGCCAAATATGAACCTTATGCAAAAAATTTGAAAGCGCTCAAGTTTATTCAGCTGGTCTTCTGTGGTCTTCTATTAGATTTACCTTGTATTTTGTGAAGTTAATAAAGACAACTATCCGTGACCATTTCTTCAATCATCATCATCACCAGTATCATCACAATCAGGCTATACTAGTGGACATAAGCCTCTCCAAAAGAAAACCCCTCGGCTTTATTTCTTGAATAAATATAGTTTTAAATTTGAATTTTGATACTTTATCCTAAACTTTTTGATGAAATCGAGTGTGAATCTACAAAACACAGCTAGTAATCATAATAGAGATAAACAGCGACCACAACAGCAGTCCGTAAGGCCGTACGAGTATGAATGAGTCCCCGGAGACGCGCCGAACATCTAACTAATACGGAGCGCGCTTAGACAAAAGTTAGCTTATGCAAACATTGTAGTTAGTTGTTATTATTGTTTGAGTTTTAGCCAGGTTTTAGTACAGTTTCATATTATACATAGCCGCACAAATAATGCCATTATTGTGGTGGACGCAATTGAATCTTAGATCCCCAAATCTGCCACAGAAGGTCCACGGAGACTCTGCTTAGATTAGCAGTTCCTTAGTTAGGCATCCCTTGTTCGTGGTTAGTGAAAACGGGCATTACTGTCTGTTATCATAAGTCTTAGCTCTTATTCATATTCAATTTCATCAATTTATCCAAACAAAAAATCAATAGTGGTTTTAATTGCCCACCGTAACCCAATATACCTGATCCCTCAAACTGGGTTAAGATAAAGGCCGAGAATCTATTACATTTAATCGAGTCAACAAATAATAAAGATAATAGAATAGGGTACAGTATCACGTTTCTGAGAAGATTGTTTTAGGGAACCCTTTTAAGGGCAGAATAACAAGTTAAGATTCAAACCTTTGTAGTTATGGAATATTGAATCGTATCGACCTACTTCTAACGGCGTTATGGCGTTGGATAGGACTAGCGACTTTTACGTAATAAATGTAAAACGGAATATATTATAGTGTTAACGGTGTAATAGGCTACCGAGCTGATATTTTTTTTATTCTCACAAAGCGCTTTGATTCCACTTTAATTGGGTGAACTGCTAGTGGAATGTGCTGCCTGAATATGTTCCCCGATATAATCTAAGTTTCTTCAAATCACGAGTGAATCGGTTTCTTCTAGGCAAACGTGCTCCATCGTAAACCGCATCATCGTTTAACATCAGGCGATTTTGTTATTACTAAATGTTTTTTTTTTTTAATTGACTGTCAGCAATAATCTTGCGTTTAAATAGCTAGTAATAGTGATCAGAATTAACTGTTTTCGTTCAGCTTTTTACAATATTATTAGGCAACTGTCAGACGAATTTTTTCATTAGCTGCACTTTAATTTTGTAAAATTAATACGACAGTTTGTTTGTTGTTTTGCGTATCCTTCTTTAATTCAGCAACTTTATACACCGAAAAATATATTTGTTTTCTTACGCGGCCTAAGGCGATCTTAGGTGGCCTCGGGTGACCTAAGATGGTCATGGGTGGCCTAAGCCGGTCTTCGGTGGCCTTGGGTGACCTAATATGGTCTTGGGTGGCCTAAGTTGATCTGAGGTGGCCTAAGATCATCTTAGGTTACCCAAGGCCACCTAAGATCGTGTTTGTTTTCTAAGGAACCGTAACTGAAGGGTTGTCCATGCGGGTGAAACCGTGGGACGCAGCTAGTATTTCAGAAGATAGGACTCTGTTCGTGAAGGTATTTCATTCTCAACTTTGATAACAAATACGAGCGTCGAATTTGTAACGAGAGGTGTTCGAAATCTAAATAAATCTACCTATCAATCAAACGTTTTCGTACACAATTTGGACGTACACAACATAAAACATTCCGTTTTCAGGATTTCGTTGCGTGTGGTACATGCGAGAGGCGTCAGCGGAAATCAGAGACACCTTAAAAAACAAGCAAGAAATTTTAAAACTAAAAAAATACACGGATCACAAAAAATATATGTTAAGCTGATTTTCCGTGTCAAAACAACAAACCCTTACACTTAGTTTCGCCACACTGCTGGTAAGGTTGTATTTAGGTTTACCGTGTCCGTCCATCTGTCCGGCCAGTAGGTATGTCACGATCACTTTATTTTGTGCTAGCTGAGCCTCGCGGTTTCACCTGCATTGTGATGAAAAATGGTGATGATGATGATGATTATGATGAACATGAAAATGTTGAAATGATGATGATGTTTGTCGGGATAAAAAGTAGCCAATGTGTTAATCCAGGGTATAAGCTAACTCCATACCAAATTTCATCTAAATCGGTTGATTAGTTTCGGCGTTGAGTCCAGCCAAACATACACATTCACATTTATAATATTAGTAAGATCTGGTAATTTTATATGCCTTATGCAGGACAATTAATTTCTTGTCTGAACAACATTTCAGCGTAACTAAGGCCCATGCAAACCCACTGTTAATTTGAAGAAAAGCGAAAGCGTACATACATTTAGAAAATTCAACATATCTCGGTTTACCATATATGTTTAACGCTTCTACCGTGTAATTTAAGCTATAGTAAACTAGGTACAATTTCAAACCTACTCAAGCATTAATATGTCTTCCCAAAGACGTTAATGTACATCGGTGCGTCCCTTGAACCATTTGATTTTGAAGTTTAATTAAATTCAATTTTCTTACGCTGCAGTTGTAATAAGAAAACGTGGCACTTCTAGCGAGAGAGGTCATTTAGTCACTTTGTTGCAGCAAAAAACTTGTTTAATTTAATATGGAAGCCAGAACACACTTTCACAGGCGTACAAACGGCGCAAATGCATATGTCCTTAAAGTCAACTATTACTATTTAAATGTTATAAACAACAACAACAAAAAAAAAAACCAGCAAGATTTGAACCTGCGCCATCAAAATTTACGTCCAAGCGCTCTAACTTCTGGAAATTTCTCTAAATTTAAAAGATATCTTTGCAACAATCTAAGCGTTGGTGGTGCCATCTATAATTTTTACTACCTGCAAGTAACAACAACACTAACACAACAGAATATCACGTAGAGAGTTGTAGTGTGTGGCACACCACACTCTACAACTCTCACTGTGAAACAACAAGTGTTGTTCCACACCACAAGAACATGAATGGAACCCTGCCGTCCTCTTTGTTTCCTGAGAACTACAATCTAGGCTAGAGTAAATAGATTTCTTCTAGATTAACGTGTTCCATTCTCGGCCACAACGTCACTTATCATGAGGCGAGTTGGTAGCCAAACGTAGATCTATTCTATATTTTAGAAAGAAAAAAAAACTATTGACTTTAACTCGCTGCTTGTACGGCCGCGCCTCACTTCGACTTTGCAGAGAGCGTTGTCCGCTACCGCTACCACTCGTGACATGTTCCTCGCTACGCAGTCGCCGCGTAAGGTTTGGACGCGCATAACGAATGTCCAAACACTGAATAGCTGATGAGCAATTTGCATACGTGAAGCGCATCGTCTAAGGTGACAATGAATGAGTGTTTAGTGTGGAATTTCAGCACGACACTACCTAAAGTGCGTCCGATGAAAGAATGCGTATGTCAGATGCCATAACATTGTAAAAAGTTTAACCAGTGGTACCCAAAGTAGTCTATAAAGACCCCCAGGGGTCGACGAAAAAAAAAATGGGGGTCTGCGAGATGTATACGATAGTGGATCTCGCGACTTTAATTATAACTTTCCATTAATGGAATAACCACATAATAATAATAAATCAGTTGGACCACGGGTCGAGCTATGGGGTCCTTGTCCAACTACAAAAATAGTTGGACCACGACCCTTAATGAAGGCCCGTAGTCCAACTAGTTGGACATACCAGTTGGACCACTGCCCCGAAACGATACAGATGAGGGTTGCTTAATTTTTACTTGAAAACGTAACAAACAGACTATTGTACTGTCGTAAGTTTTGTATACAAACTTATTTTCGTAATTTACGAGTAGTTAAACAACATAACATTCTAACTACACCAATACCACACCACTAGCCACAATATACTATACTAAAATATTCAAAGAAAATATGTTCATTCGCATTTTTATCAAGCAGCTGTCAGATGTTTTTACTCAGCGGCCGAATTGTAATATATATAGGAAAAACCTGTAGGCATATTTCTTTAATTTTATTTGTAAGTCTCCTTTGCGAAAAATGCGTTCAGAAAACGTCACAGTTTCGGGTCGAGTCGTTGATATCAACGCCATTTGCATGATCTCGTGTGTATGTCTGTGGCATTGTAGCTCCTAAACGGCCGAACTGATTTTGATTTAGTTTTTCTGTTTGTTTTGAAAGGTGACTTGATCTTTCTATCAAGTCAAATGTTCTTAGCTTAGATGCATCGAGATACATTACATATAGATTCACAATCGTGCCAAAAAAATCCGAAATAAAACTCGGCGCACGCTACGAATTGCGTAGACTTTTTGGCTAGTTACAAGGTAACCGCGATTACAACACCGCGCGATGCCAGAGCTACGATGACAAAGCAGACAACTAACGTTGAACACTATGTAAGTGACATACTGTCTAAATTGGAGTAAATGTGGCATTATGAAGTATATGATTGATACAATGTATGTACAATGACGCTCAGACGTCACTGTTTTCACTGAGAGATTGGGACTTTATAGGAATTGTATCTCGATGCTTAGATGCAAGAAAACCGGTTCAGTTGTTTGAAGATTTTCAGTTTTAATATCGGGGGTTTATTAAAATGTCATTTTCAGTTTTCATGGTGTGTCGTTTTACATATTAGCCTTGTGCTACGTAGATACGGAAGCTTTTTGTGAAAACATCCTAAAACATTGATTTGTTATCCCACTGTGTTAGCAATTGTGGTGACCCTGTTGGGTTCGACGTTAGTACTATTCTATTGATTGAAATGTCCTAGTTGAATGCTAGCTCCGGCACATGTGGTTTGCTATATCATAGCGTAGGCAGAGGTTTTAGCGATTAAGAAAAAAAAACTTTGCTTTAATCTTCGAACAAAATAAAATGAATGAACAGGAAGGAGTGCATTTTTGAAAATTACAAAATGAGCGTGATGATGTTTATAATTAGGTGTTGAAGTATATGTCCAACGGTTTTGACTAGTTTTCAATGGTTATGGCCCGTCCATAAATTTTATTTTGGTCGATGGCTCAATGGGTTTTTGGATGGGTGACCTATTTACGTTTGAACGCTACCAAAATAATCGTGTTTATTTATCTCTTAAGTCAAGTAAGGTATTTGGATCACACAGTGGGTGCCTTAAAACGGACGAAGGAGCCAAGGCAGGCCTAGAAAACGCTGGCGCGATGACCTCGACACGTTCCAGATACAGTGGTCAAGTCTGGCGGGTGATCGCACTGTCTGGAAAGATGAGGGAGATGGGGGAGACCTTTGCCCAGGAGTGAGACTAAATAAGTTAATTTAAAAAAAATCAGGCGTATGTATGTATGTTTGTACGTAT
Organism: Agriopis aurantiaria; assembly: GCA_914767915.1. NCBI lineage: Eukaryota > Metazoa > Arthropoda > Insecta > Lepidoptera > Geometridae > Agriopis > Agriopis aurantiaria. Next base: position 18,294,809 of record OU611982.1, on the reverse strand, counting down.
TTTTTATACGCGGAAATTTAATGATGTTTTAAGCCGAAAAGGATCCATAGTACCCATTGTTGTAAACAGCTTTTACTATAGGAAATCTAAAAACGCGAAAAAAGTTCCGCAATTAGAAAACGGCAATTGACACAAAAAAATGTATGGAACAGCTGATTTTTTTCGCGATTTCAGGGTTGGTTCCACAGTAAAAGTTGATCATAAGGATGAGTACATTGACTTCTTTTCGGCTTAGTACAGTTTATGCGTAACACTATAGGATATCGAATATAAGGAGGGAGTGCGAGGAGTTGTGTGTGAACTTACTAACTATAAATATGTGCAAGTGGAAGAGCCAACAGCTTCAGGCGAGAGATCCTCACCCTCGGGAGGATCAGGGCCGTATTACACGCGGATCTGCAGGACACGCTTTAAGGGATTACTTTCATAAAATATAGAGCCGACTTATGATCTCAGATTGAATTATATCTGGAAGCGTTCTTTTATTTCTTTGGTACGCCGGTCTAATACTCAATGTAATAATCTACAATACAATGTAGTTATTCCATAACTAGCTGTTGTCCGCGACATGACATAGCCTGTACTACAATCCCGTCACAGCTAAGCATATTCGTGAAAACCGCCTTTAAATAAGAATAATAAGAATAATATTTATTTACCAAAATAAGTACTGAGGTGCTTAAATAATAGATTTAAACATCAGTAGTTGGTGGTTCCGTACTACGTCTGAAATATGTTGGCGGTGAACCCCAAACTAGGCACAAGGTCTGTTTCTTGGGGCTCGAGTGCGCGGTTACCAGAAAAAGTACAGTGTAAATTGTTTAAAATAAGAAAAGATTTGCTATCAGATCTACATGGGCTACTTAGTCTGATACAGTACAAAAACTAAGTTAACAAAATCAAACTAGTTATTATATATTATATTAAAAATCCGTCCAGTTGTGTAAGAAATGTGCATGCACAAACAAACAAACAGACAAATTTTTTTTAAACTGTCAACGTGTTCAGCAGCTTATTTTAAGACGCTGTGTGTGATTTTTGTTGATATCTCGCAATTACAGATTTTTTATCTCTACGATTTTATTATAATATACAGGGTGTAAGGGGAACTCTCTCGAAGCCAAAAAAAGGTAATTGTACTCATCATTATGAACCACTTTTAGTATGGGACCAACCCTGAAATCGCGAAAAAATATCAGCTGTTCCATACATTTTTGTCGAGTGTCAATGACCGTTTTCTATAGAACAGCTGATATTTATTTCGTGATTTCATGGCTGGTCCCATAGTAAAAGTGGTTCATAATGATGAGTACAATTACCTTGTTTTGGCTTCGAGAGTGTTCCCCTTACATCCTGTATAATTATGTATATAGATAACACTAATTACCTACTTAATATTTAGGTATGTTAATAAACGCAATAAATGTACCAGGGTCTGTATCGTGCGCTCTTAAACGCGATCCAGTTTAGGTGACTGGAGGAAATTACGTGAACATAAAGTACGCGCCGAGATGCGGCTTGTGGTATCGTGACTTTTCGCTGAATCGTGTTAAATAAGTGGCTGTGGGCCCTGGAATCCACGCATTGAGTGCAAACTTTAAATTGCTAAGGTTCTCTAACAATAGCAAACATGCCTCCCTTGTTTGGCATTGTTAGTCGTCTCTCAAGGTTCCTTCAGTCTCATTGCTTCAGTCTATCTCATAAATAAGCAGAAAATAAGATATCTCTGACGCAATAGATGACGTCAGCAGATCTGTAGATATCCTTTATTGAAGTAAACTTATTATAGAACCTTAATGTTACGCACTGAGGTAGTATGTAACGTAGTACACACTATCTCAGTGATGTTACGTTATTTTATCGACTATACCAAAACATCACTTGATGGAAACATAAAGGCTCATTCCTGACTTAATTGTCATTGCAGCAACGGAACGGTATCAGTACGCTCGATATACGCGGTACTACATCGTCATCATCATCAACCAGAAGACATCCTCTGCTGAACATAATAATCATAATTTATTCAAAAATATAAAAAGGTCTGACAAAAATACAAAAACATAAGTAAACATAATTAGGTCTATAAACACGTGAGCCTGAACTAGGTAATCTTGTGTTTCAGGCGAAAAGAGCTTAATAATTAATGATAAATAATAACATGAATTATTATAATCTAATAATCATTGTAATCAAATTTAAAAATAAAACAAATTAATCAATTGCCAAGTTAATACAAAGTAACTACAGGTACAAAACATTTAAAACATAATACATTTATGATGTAGAAAGAAACAATATTAGGTATATCGAATAACAATGCCAACGTCCGATTACGATAACAAACAATATTCATTATTGCACATTTAATCATTTCTCCGTATCATTATATGACATAGGCCTCCCCCTTAGAACTCCACACTGAACGACAGCCTGCTATCTATATCCACTAAATGCTCGCGACTTTCATGATATCGTCCGTCCATCTATTGAGAAACCTACCTACGCTGCGTCTTCTGGTTCATGGTCTACACTCAAGAACCTTTCTTCCCCATCGGTTATTAGTTCTTCGAGCGATATGGCCTGCCCAATGACCTGCCTGCCTGATTGCTCAATGGTGCATGTACTGACTAACAAGGAAATGGTGAAAGGTGTGTATTAGGTGTGTGTTAGTATAGCTCTATTTTATTAATTTTAAATATGCACCTAATTTAATTTTAATTTTATATTTTTATTGTTTTATTTAATAATTGTATAATGAAATTGTCGACCGAAATAAATAAATTTGAATTTGAATTGCCATTCAACTTGCAAATTTTAACAGCTATATCGGTAACTCTAGTTCTTTCGCGAATATCCTCGTTCCGCATTCTATCGCGCAAAGAAACTCCGTGTAATTCTGGATCATCATCATCATCATCATCAGCCAGAAGACGTCCACTGCTAAACATAGGCCTCCCCCTTTAACCTCCACACTGAACGACAGCCTGCCTTTTGCATCCACTGGATGCCAGCGACTCTTACTATGTCGTCGGTCCATCTAGTGGTAGGCCTACCTACGCTGCGTCTTCCGGTTCGTGGTCTCCACTCAAGAACCTTTCTTCCTCATCGATTATCGGTTCTCCGAGCGATGTGGCCTGCCCATTGCCACTTCAACTTGCAAATTTTAACAGCTATGTCGGTGACTTTGGTTCTTTGGCGAATATCCACGTTTCGGATTCTATCGCGCAAAGAAACTCCGAGCATAGCTCTCTCCATTGCCCGCTGTGTGACTCTGAGTTTTTCCAAAAGGCCAACAGTTAAGGACCACGTCTCAGTAATTCTGGATACATCTAGTAAATGAGTTGGTAACCAAAGAGGTAATTTCTAATAGGTAAGTACCTTTCTTTAAAGTTGAGCCATCCAGCTAGAGTTAATCTAGATTGCAAGTGCTCAAGCCACTTGGCTGCGGTTGGCAGTAAACTTTACGTGCAATTTGTTCTGTCCATAAACACATCGCACGTTTGCACTGTTTATTCGACGCATTAAACTCACCCTGGCGACTAATGCAGCTTTATTTTGGTACTCTTAACTGTGAGAGCTCTTAAGGAAAACGTGAACCAAGTAAGTAGATACTTCAGATCAGACAAACATGAGATTTAAAATGCCCACATGATGGACAGACGACGTAAAAGAGACCGCAAAGAAACGCTGGACGCAGGCCGCTTCCAACCGGCCCTTTTGGAGATCGATGGGGAGGCCTATGTCCAGCAGTAGGCGTCCTATGGCTGAAATGGTGATGATGATTAGTAAGCGGTGCGTTTGATGGTACGCGGTAATAGCCGCCTATAGGACACCTGACGTCACTAGTGACGTTGTCGATGCTTTGCCAGCCTGGATAAATGTTTGTAGATACCCTTTTTAAAGCACTTCATGTTGATGCTCGGCGGGAAAACATTCAGGGGGTCTAGACAAGAGCCACACACTGTTAGCGTTCACGCCTGCAGAAAGATGAAATTGTGAGAAAGTTTGTGAGAAAGTTTGTGAGAGTTGTGTTTGTTTGTGAGAAAGATGAATTGTTGTTGTGTGTGTGAAAGTGATTGTGAGTGTGTGGCTCTTGCCTAGACCCCCCGGGAAAAGTCATTTTCCAGCTTGCAGGTCCACGAGAGAAAAAAGCAGCATAACCTAACCAGACGGTTCGATGTGGGATTTCCAGCTTTGCAAGATGTGGGGGTGAGTCTTATGACGGTGTCGGGATATGCGAATGAGGTCAAAAAGCTCTTCAGAGCGTTCCCGAAAAACAAACTGTTTTTAAATTCAGTTGTAAAGCTGGAAACGAACTATCGGACGCGGCTGATGAACGCGACTGATAAGTATGCACAGTATATTGAGACGTGACTTCGGCTGACAAAAACATCCGGCGCGCCAGATTTCTGTCGGACGTCCAAACGCTCAAGGTCAGCCCGAGGTTACGTCCACGACTTACGTCCGATAGTTTGCACAGCTCAGTGTACATTCATTATCTAGATACCTTTATGTCGCGTCCGTCAGCCGCGTCCGATAATTTGTTTCCAGCTTCAGATATGATCATACTAAAAAGCAAGTTAATTAAAGCTTGTAAAAAGACAATGAGTGCAAACACAGTAGCTGCAAAAGTTAAAATACCATTTCAACAAACACCGTTCAACGTCAGTGAAACCTACAAAATTAGGCATCCATCCAAGCATTTGAATTTCCGACAGATGGCACCAGTGTCACGCGTCACGTGTGCTCTTTATCTCAACCGTTCGCATGGAACGGGGATTTTACTTGGGATTTTATCTTCCCATCCTCCTGAAGACTTTAAAGATTTTGTGCGAGATGTAGCTGGATTTTCCGAGAACGTTTAACAATTGTCGCATGCAATTTTCGGGGAATTGGTATGAATTTTTCGGGCGAAAATTGAAAATAAGTGGCAGCTGAAAATCCAGATAGGTTTATTGACCAGCCACTGTCGCTGTTATTTTATTTTATTTATATTTGGATAGCCAACAGCCTTCTTACACATAAATATAGAAATAATAAAAACACCTCGGCCAACCAAGGTTATCACTTATAGCAACACATGTCATGGTGCTAGTGCGAAACGAAATATTACAAAATGAATAATTGGAAATATATAAATACGACACTAAGAACCTACATTAAACAGATAAATTGAAAAGAAAACTTAGTATTAATAACATTATTTAAAGATAGTAATGATAAAAAGATGACAGAGCCGTACGAATTAGTCTTATATTAAGAGTTTGTTGAAAAAAAAACTGGTTATTAATTAAAATTTTAAAAATTACTAATAATATAGTAGGTTTACACAAGCGTGATGACAAGATGGACAGACGACCTAAAAGACATAAAAGACCAACCGGCCCTTTTGGAGATCGATGGGGGATGCCTGTGTCCAGCAGTGGACGTCCTATGGCTGAAATCATGACGATGATGATGATGTGATGACTAATTTTCAAAACTGTTCTACCATGAACCGCATCGATTAAGTAAAAAACTACTTATTATTATAGACTACTTATTATTATTACTAAGATTAATTATACTAATATTATAAAGAGGAAAGATTTGTTTGTTTGTTTGTTTCTTTGCATTGAATAGGCTCCGAACTACTGAACCGATTCGAAAAATTCTTTCACTGTGGGGAAGCTACACTATCCCCGGGTAACATAGGCTATAATGTAACCCAAGCTGTAAAAAAATAAGATTTTCAATTTTGACTTTGCGTGTTTGACAGTTCTAAGACAGGACAACGTTTGTCAGGTCAGCTAGTAATCAATAAAGTAGGTAAGTAACCTACTTTTATTGATTTTTAGGATTCCGTAGTTATTAAAAGTACCCTCAATATTTATTTGATACCTTAATTTGTTTAATGTTTTGTACTTGTAGTTACTTTGTATTGACTTGGCAATTGATTAATTTGTTTTATTTTTAAATTAGATTATAATGATTATTAGATTATAATAATTCATGTTATTATTTATCATTAATTATTAAGCTCTTTTTGCCTGAAACACAGAATTACCTAGTTCAGGCTCACGTGTTTTATAGACCTAATTATGTTTTCTTATTTTTTTGTATTTTTGTCAGACCTTTTTATATTTTTGAATAAATTATGAAAAAATATGATAAATTTATTATATAAGTTAGTTCTGACCATCCGTCTGTCCATCCCTCAATCCTGTTTCATTTTCTGTTTTTCAATGAGTAGGAAATAATTGCGAAATATGAATCGTACGCAGTTCATGAATTGACGACAATGAATTGACGACAATGTTTTACGATTTGAAAAATGAATCGTAGTAAATAATTATAATATTATGAATCGCGCAAAGTGGCAGTTATAGACATGATGTTGTTTATTTTTTGTTCGATCTTATCTTAAGTTCGATGTACCTTTAATTTATAGATATAACACACCTGGGTAAACTTCGGTCCAGACATCAGACATACCGCACCACCGACAGCATTCTAGGTTTCATGTCATACAGGGTTCGACGGTACGGATAACTAATATGCTGTACCGCAAGAGAAAATGTTACTCTTCACTTTACATACTCAAATAACAAATAGACTGTGGATCCAACTCTATAAGTATGAAAGCCGTACGAAGCGACTTAAAAATAATATTTTTAAGCCGAACAAGTATAAAACAATATTTTTTAAACCCCCGATGATAAAAGAGCTGATAATTTTCAAAAAAAAACTGAACAGATTTTTTTTTAAATCATAGTTATGAACACTTTCAATCAACACTGTTTTAAACTATAATGGTGGTTAACTACAGTTATTTGATTATTTACGGGATATTTACCGTGGTAAGGTTGTGGAATGAGTATGATATTTCGGCGCAGTTACATGCACCATGTTCACGGGTGTCTTCCCGTGAAATAACCTCATTGGTATGTCGCTGAGTTACGGTCGCTTTCCTCTCGGTCTCCAAGTTCTTGAATTGTCTTTATGCAACTAAGCGTTTTGATCAATGTAACAGTGGTTATTTGGATCGTTGCACAGATTTGAATCCTGCCGATATCCAAATTTTTTATACAGAAATGTTTATTTTGCGATAATGATATTTAAAACCAAACAAAATAACCCAAATGTATGTAGGTACATTATCACATAAACCGCCCCAACTCAGCATGTTGCTGGTTGTACAAAATCAGCGCTGGTATTCTGTAAACATTGAAATAGAACGAATCGATTCTCGAGAAATATTCTTTAATTAACACAAGAAATTATGCATATTCGGAATCATAAAAAACTTAAAAGATCATATTTAAAACTACACTAATCTAATAGACCGTTGCCCGCAGGCATCGTTCCTAAATTTCTGGCCGCATTGCCGCGTTGGATTGCAATAACGCGTTGCGCAAGGTACCAGCCAGCATTTTGGTCAAGCCATGCTTCGACCAGACGTGTAGATAATTCTTTATAAATATTTAAGCACCTGGCTCCCACGATCATAAAATTTATAAGTTAAGTTCTTTGGATATAAGTTAGTTGGTTGGGGAGTGCTCCGAAGAGCTTTTTGATCTCATTCCTGCGTCAGACTTCCACTACGCATATCTCGACACCGTCAAAAAGCTCACCCCACATCTTGCAAAGCTGGAAATCCTACACCGTCCGATTTTGCTGCTCCTTTATTCTGCGGACTTGCAAGGTGTGGAATGTACTACCCCCAAAGGTCTTCCTGCCGCGCTTCAACATGAACCGTTTCAAAAAGGGTATCTTCAACTTCCTCTCCGGACTGGCAAAGCACCGTCAACACCGCTAGTGTTGCAGGTGTCCATAGGCAGTGGTTTCTGCTTACCATCAGGCAGGCATCATGCTAGCCGCTCTTTTTATAAAAATATTTCTTCATCAACCCTCTCTTGGCTTAGCACGCCCGTTCCGTCTAACGCTGTGAACCCCCGTCTAGTATCAAGCGAGTATCGATGCATTCCTCGAGGGCATTCTGTGATCAGAATATTTCCCGACGAAGGATCGTGTTCTGAATCCTTTATAAATGTTACTGTCACTTGATGCTGGTATTTCTTGCTAGTTATATACTTATGAAGACCGTCGAGTGTGCGACCTGTGAAAAGAAATATACAGTTTTCATGAAAATAATCAATCAATGTGGGGGAAAACATGGTCTGACAATAATATGCTAGAAAATACATTTTACTGTACTGATACACATGTATCAGCCTTAGATTCCAGATCAGACAAACAATAACAAAGATCTCACCCTGCAGACGACCTTGCTGTCCTTTTTGTTGTATGTGGACTATTAGTTCATTCATGTTGCTGCAAGTGTCTAAGTGTGCGTGAAAAATTAGTAAGTGTGCCAACTTACAGTGTGCGATAATAGTGAGTGACAGCTTGCCATCTGCATCCACTGGATGCCAGCGACTCTCACAATGTCGTCGGTCCATCTAGTGGGAGGCCTACCTACGCTGCGTCTTCCGGTTCGTGGTCTCCACTCAAGAACCTTTCTTTCCTATCGGTTGTCGGTTCTTCGAGCGATGTGGCCTGCCCATTGTCACTTCAACTTGCAAATTTTTATAGATAATGTTGGTGACACTGGTTCGGCGAATATCCTCGTTCCGGATTCTATCGCGCAAAGAAACTCCGAGCATAGCTTCCTCTATTGGCCGTTGTTCAACACTGAGTTTTTCTAAAACGCCATTAAGTTAAGGATCATGTCTCAGTACCACAGTTTACCACGCAATACTTGGTCGATTGCCAATTTGTATTTATAAAGCGCGCAGGTTTTGTTTTAGTTCGTTAGAACTCTATCAAAAACTCTATCTCTCTAATCATTTCCACTTAAACTTACTTAACTGCGATCTGCAATTTAAAATAATCTAGGTTTATTCGGCACGTATAAACAAAGGTCAGGTCGAAGCTGTATAGCTCTGCGTAAGCCCCAAAGCTTAGCGAACAAGTCATGAAATCCTAAGATTGAGTGCGCTCCACCATTCGTTGGAAGCGATTTTAAAGTAAGGTGCTAGCAACCGACCGTATAATATTTTCTAATCCTTAGTTTTAAAGAGTTAACAGTTTCCAAGTTCCAAGCATAGAATGTTTGATTACAGGGTTACGTAAAATATAGTAAATAATAGCATTAAATATACTAATAAGTTTAAGTCAAGTGAGATGGACAGACGACCTAAAAGAGACCGCAGGAAAACGCTGGATGGAGGCCGCTTCCAACCGGCCCTTATGCAGATCGATGGGGGGTGGGTATGTCCAGCAGTGGACGTCCTATGGCTGAAATGATGATGATGATGACTAATGATTTTTATTAAACTTATATAAACTTGTGAAGTGTAAGCTTCATTGTAAGCTTTAAGCTTTTGCTATCTTTAGAATAACTTTCTAGAGTTCTACGATTAAAATACATTTTGATAACATACATACGTGGGAAACAACATAACGTTTCAGTAAACTCAAATTAATATACCAACTTTACTTTCTGGTTGTAAATGTACCACACTTTGAATTCTCTACTAATTTTCCTTGTGTCAAAAACGTCATGGAACACCAAGGACGTTGTATACCCGAAATGCCATTAGGTTATGAAACGTCCTTGTGGAACACATAGAACACAGAATACAACATAACAAAAAGTTCGGTTTTAGGCGTTCTAATTCTATCAAATAGATCTATAGAAAATTCAATCTACAATAAGTAGATCCATATTTTTTGACATTGAAAATGACGCCTTAAAATTTTGGAAAAACTCATGTTTTTCTTAAATCTCTCAGATAGTTAGTTTGAGAGTGAATTTCGTTAAATTACTGACGTACTTATTTAATGTGTTTTTTTTTAAATCTTATGCATTGTTTTAACCTATCACGGTTGTTCACTAAAGTTATATGATTATTTACGGGATATTTACCGTGATAAGGTTGTGGAATGAGCTCCCGATATTTCGGCGCAGTTACATGCACCATGTTCACGGGAAGACTGAAGAATGAGGGTGGTTAGTCGGACAGTTAAAAAATTAGGCATAGAGAATACGACCCTCGACGAAATCTACCCTCTTTCTTAGTGTTTTCCTACAGTTATCAATGGAACTCGAACCCCAACCTATGTCACGACAACGAGGCCCGAGTCCGTCTCATTTACTTGTTTCATATTCGTTTTGACAATTAGGCTTTATTTTTTCGTTTCATGCCTGAAAATCCAGTTACTTAAAATTTTACTATGCAATTTGTAATAGAGGCTCTAAAGCTATTCCAATCATCAAAGCTTTACCTAAGTAGTTATTTTTTTAAACAACTAATGTTTCCTCCAGACTATTGAAATAATACCCGCACTATTTCCCCTTAGTTCAACTCCTACTTACAATGTGACCAACTTATCAAAAGATGACTAAATAAGGGACCTAAATTTTCCACCCCAATTTTGCTCAGAAAATAGTATAGAGGCGCCCTTCTCAGCTCTACAGATAAATTTGTCGAACTAGACACAAATTTATCCCAACATTTACTTAGCTACCAATAAAAGCATCGCAAAAACTGTTTACCTACGTAGACATTTACGCTAACGCCATTGTTAAGACCTGGTAGACGGTACTTTGAATTAATGAGCAGTTTGCGATCGGGAGTCTGCGGCCAGCCTTAATTAATAACTAATGAAACACTCTTGAGTCTTAAAAATATTCGCTGCATTTTACAAAGAAAATGCAAAGTGTTTGGTTTGGAATTGTTTTTGTTTCGTTTAAGATTACGCTTTGAAGCTTCAGTAAAGTTTGCTGACGCGTTGAGTTTTCTTTGCTGGAAATTTAAGGTGTCTGGGTGACAGTAAACAAGCGTTTTATTCAGAACAAAAAACAATTCTAAATTGGCGGAGTTTTCGCGTACATACAAAAAAAAACATACAGTCGAATTGGTAACCTCCTCCTTTTTGAAGTTGGTTAAAAAGAGAGTTGTGTAATTTAAAAAAATAAAACGAGATTTACAAAAAAAAACCGGCCAAGTACGAGTAGGACTCGTGCTCTGAGGGTTCCGTCCAAGGGAATCATCAAAACGCGAGTCCAAAAAAAACAAACTTTAATACAACTTCTCAAATACCAATTGAAAATTACTTCATAGAATTCGACTCTCTATCAAAATATAATAAACTTCATAAGATAAACCTTGACCACCTGAACTCTGGTTCACCCGTCAAGCGCTGCCCTTACAGTGCCCCCTTGAACAAGAGGGGAAGAATCTCCCCGGTTCTTCCGCATTGAATGAACTTTTTTCATTCCACCCGTAGTGTTGCCACTTGAATAACTTTTTTCGGCCCGCAGGCGGAGTGCTGAAATATCCGGTTTTCTGCGCAGATTCTTTTTTTACTTGAGGTCATTCCATAAAAGAGTGGCTTTGGTGTGATCTGGAATTTCTTTGATGGATTTTTGTTCTAGATACTTGTTGGATACAAACGTATTTAGTATTTACCATCTCTCTTTGAATAAACATGAAAATGTGTGTGAATTTGTCTGATTATCTGCCTGTAGTTTTATTTTCAAATCGGAAAAACTCAATTCTTTCAATTGTGCACTGGCGTCGATTCTGTCATACCACTCAATAAACTAAACCAATTTGACAGGACTAAAATTATCTGCCTCTCTTTTCATTTTAATATGTGAGTTGACGTCGATTCTGTCATACCACTCACTAAACTAAACCAATCTGACAGGACTAAAATTATCTACCTCTCTTTTCATTTTAATATGTGAGAGAAGGATGGACAGTATTTTAGAGAATTTCGTGTCTATGCTGTTGACCGTTGTAGAATTCCTTTATCTGGAGCTAATCCTGTAAGTCGATTCAGGTCATGCTTACCATAAAAATGCATTCTCATCGGAACTGAACCAATATGTAAAAATTCAACTCCGTAGGATAAGAGGAAGTTTTTCTAATACAGCTTGCGAAACTCACAAACATTGCAAGTTAATTAAATCTTGTAAAAAACTGTTTCGAGAATATTTTATTACGTACACACGCACACTTAAATTAAAATACATGAAAATACAAGAATAGCTATTTTATGACTAAATGTCCCCAATAAAAAGAAGAATAAAAAAAAAAATATAGCAATAGACGGGAAACTGGACAAAACTGTAGGAGGCCTACGCCAATGAGGCGACATCTATCTACTCAGGACTAAATTGACAAATTAACATGACAGACATAATGACCAAATAACATATATTCAGCCAAATAATAACTTCTGACATAAAAACATTAACGTAAAAACGTTAAAAAATATAACAAAAAACGTAAATAACGTGTTTATAACAAATATAAACGTATAAATATATATAACGTCGAGCGAGAGGTACATATTTTTTACCTAAATTAAATAATACGTGATAAGTCCCGATAAACGTTTAAAACATATGTTCAAACCGCGAAAGTTTAAAAATTACTATAAATACACAGTAAAAACTTTGACAAGAACAACGAAAAAAACCGTGACAGTGATTATGTGATATTATTATGATATGATGGACAAGTATAATTTAAAGTATAAGTAATGTCACAGATATACACAACCAGATCGGCAATATATTTTAGTGAAAGAGACAACTTGATATGGCTCAGCACAAGTACGAAAAGGACATAAATAGAATTTGTTGTCCTTATCGGCGTGACCTGTTTTTGGTACCTCAAGTGTCAAAATCTGTAATAATCAGTGACAAACAAAACGGGTCTGAATTATATTTATTGCCTTTTTTTGGTGATTTAATGTGATAAATGCGTGTTTCCTCTGAGAAATAATTGTAAAAGATATTTTACAATGGTTGGTTGTAGCATTTTGGGCTGCAAGAAGCGCAGTGAGCGAAAATACGATGATGAGCGAGAGGCACTGAGCTAGCCACGCTCATTGAAAATCTATAGGTAGTAGATCTGTGAGTAATGTGTAATGAATGAAATGTGTAGTACAGATAGATAGCAAACTGTATAATAAACAAACAAAATTATTTTTGAAAATAAACTGTAAAGCAACTTGAAAGTAACTTAATGAATAGGTATTTATTAAGTTACTTTACAGTATATTTTACATATTTTTTTTTGAAAATAAACTGTAAAGTAACTTTAAAGTAACTTCGTAATTAGATATTTATTAAGTTACTTTACAGTTTATTTTACAACATTATTTTTGAAAATAAACTGTAAAGTAACTTAATAAATACCTAACTAATCAAATTGATTACCTAAACTAAAAGTATAAGTAAAAAACTGCATTAAGGTAACGCGAGGTGGAGGTAACCTCCCAAAAAGCTAGCGCTTTTACCACGTTGAATGTTCAAACAGATTCTTTGACCAAAGTAAGCGACAGCTCTTTGGTCACCCATCACATCTACTAGGCGTCTGTAACCCAGAACGGAAGAAATAATATGTATCCCTCGCCGAGAGATGATTAAATTTCTTTCGTTTTAAATATAAATAAACTCATTCAAATATAACCTAATCTGACTGATGGTTACAAATAAATGTTTTTCTATTTACTTATTTTTGCTATCACCAGATAAATAAAACTGCTACTACCATTAAAGAAACTTCGCACCTACATTTCAAAGGCAGATTCGCCGATTTATCTCTGCTCTAAGTTATAAGTTGCAAGCTTCAGCTGGTTGGTAGGTACAATGGCTGGGAGTTACAACTAGCTCGCGGTTGTATCGCGGGATTTTTCTAGAAATATGTGTGCCGCGCCGGCGGGAAGGCGCACTCTTGGCTCATTTATACTGTTTTAGACTGTAGAAGATAGCAGAAGTGCCGAAAGTTTCTTTCGGTTTCTGCTTCATCGTAGACCGGATCATCGCTTAACATCAGGCAAGTTGGCAGCCAAGCGCAAGCCTATTTATAATAAAAAAAAAAAAATAGTAGTGAATTAGTAGATGTAGTTAGTAGTTGATTAGTAGTGTTTAATTAGTATTGAAACTTTATTTTGTTCGGCCTCCTATTTTTTTTACCGACGAAAGTAGGAGATTATCAATTTGACTGTTTTTTTTTGTATGTTTTTTGTTGTTATTGTGAATTGGTTTTAGTAGGTTTTTTTTTGTTATGTAGATCCTATACTTTGGAGGTGTTTTTCGAAAAAATCAACAAAAAAAAAAAAAAATACACAGATGATGTTTTGGTTTGTGGTTCCCTTCAGCAAAAGTTTTGATGAGGACTTTCAATTTCTGTTTTAGCTATCGCTTTCTACTTTTTCTTTCATCTTAATCATTAGACCAGCTCCATGGTAACATAACTTTATATTGTCACGGAACTTACGTATGTCAAAGATCAGCTTAATCGGTTAAGGATAACTGGTCTAAAATTCAGTTGCAAGATTTGTCTCAAGCTTGTAATTATGCCAGCATTTTTGCCACGCGCTGCATTTTCGTCACCCCGTTTTATCGGAACTGTACCTTCGATCATACAGTTTTGCTCAATTATTGTCGACATTTTCCGCGGCCTTGCCTACTCGTAGTATGCCAACGAATAAAATGTTCAATTCTATAGCGTTTCTTAACTCTGTTACAAATAAGCAGACTGTTTTGTGTGAAGAGCAGAGTTGCGCACCGTGCGCTGCACATATTTTGCACGTCGCCTTTATATTAAGGCGTACGCTCACTTGCAACTCAACAACATGTTGTTAGGAATTACGTGGAGCATGAACATTAGGGAAACTAAAGACTTTGATTACTTTTTAGGAGGAATTTAAAAAGAAGGGAAACTTGCCTTCGACCTCTACAACCATTCCAGAAAAGAGAAGTAAATAGAATGGAAATGAGAAGGAAAATCTGTTACTAGGCATTATGAGCCTTGATTGAACATTCTTATTTAGATCAACGCGTCGAGCTCCGCATCACAGTTGCTAACTGACTTCGAATGGCTGACGTTTCGTTTATATGGGTGCAATTAGCTACAACAAATTTCTTACAAAAAAAACTTTGACAGTCGTTCTAATAAAAAAAAAAAAAAATTGTGACATCCATATTCTCAAACATATTCTATATAAACTCAACATTCTTTTGTCACAAATTAGTTAAACGAGATTTCATATGAATATTTTACTTGTTTTAAAATTGTATAACGTAAAACTCCGGTATAACATGCTTATTTCTTGCATCCGTTTTTTTACTAAATCACTTTTTAGTCTGTCTGTTTGTTCAGAATTAAATAAAAAATGTGAAATTTGCTAATAATTTAGATGTTGTACTCGTTTAAACATAATTTTAGTTTTAAATTATTTATTCAACAAACATGATTTCAAAGCTGTTGTTAAGGTGAGAACAAAATTTAAACGTAGCTGGTAGAACAGTTGTTACCAACTGTTTAAAACATGAACTTCAATGATTTTTGAAACGCATACTTACTAATTCTTACAGACTTTGACAATGAGCTTGAACTTTCAAACTTTAAAGATATATGGAACCAACGACCTCACCGGCAAGGGATCAGAAAATTAAAATAATGGATGTAAGCACAAGAAACTTCATTAGGAATGCACGAGCAAATGTTTAAATTAACTGGATGCTCTTTAGTTTAATTTTGTGGAACGAGACCTCCTCTCTCAAACTCTTGCAGTTTTTACTAGTTTTTACTGCTTTTGATTATTCTCAGTACAATTATGTTAAGGCCTTAGAATAACTACACAAAGAAACCAAGTACATTCGCAAAATTTAAGCCATTCAAATGGTGGAGCCATGGAGCCATGCAAATATATGGCTCCAAAAAAAATATAAAAATTTTACTATGACAATTTGCGCGGTGAAATCGTACCACAACAAATCAGAAAAGCAGCATAAGAGTTATGGTGTGACATTCCACAGGTAATCCATGAATTTTCTTGCTTAAATCGTTTAAAATACCAATCGAAACGTAAGCTACAAAGCGAATTTGTAGCTTACGTTTTGAGAAGGCGTTGTTTGGAAACCTACCTTCTCTGAGTAGTTATTCTAAGGTTAAGGCCCTTTTTTCCAACTTCTTAAAATTTTGGTCATTCTAGTTTAAGTGTGTCTACTTCAACGGTCAGCTTAAAATTATAAAAACAATGTCATATTAAAATTGAACGTTTTATCTAGGAAACCCCAAAGACAAACACGATTAAGAATATTTCGCTCGATAGAAAAAAATATATGAAAGTAACACTATTTTGCGCTTTTCTCCCTGTTTTTGGATTCATTTAAATACCTATCTATTAAATGGTGTTTACGATATCTTAATATACAGATATCATAATCATGGAGGAAACTGCAAAGTTACATTTTACATTACAGCTATATTTTACGAAAATATGAGAAAAACCTCAAAAATAGAAGTAGCGAAAGGCACGACTGTGTCTAAGTGCCATGGTTTTGTGCCGCTAAATGCGGCGCATAACGCTAAAGTTTGATACAATATATTAAGCCTTACGGTCATCCGTAGTAATAAGCGTTGCTTAAAAGTGAAAAAACCTCGCCTTAAGTTTGTTTGTTATTGGTAATTGGTAAGTGTGCGTTCCGTGAAATAAATAATTTGTATTTGAATTTAAAAAGTAATTAATGCTCGTCAACATCTGCCAAGCAGTGGGAAGTATCAGGCTGTTGTCTGCTTATGTTGTCATAAGCCGGCTAACTGTGAATTGGGCTCGTGAAGGTTTCTTACCACCACATAAATTGTTCTCTACTAAAGTACTAAAAGTAGTGCAAAAATACTACATCGCGCCCATGCGTTCACCCATCCAAGTACTGAACGCGCCTGACGTTACTTAATTTTGGTGAACAGAAATTTGTCGCCAAGTCGCATTTGGCCAGTATTTATTATTTGAGTATGTACTATTACTATAATTATGCCAAGTTTGAAGCTTATACGTATTATCGTTTTTAACGAAATCAAATCCAAAGGCCTTTTAGTTTTGACCTTTTGACTTTATTAATCCCGTAACATTACATATTCTGTGAAAATTTCAACTGGCTATCTATTACGATTCGAAAGATACTGTCGTTAAAAGGTATGACAGATGGATACCAGACTGCTTTGGCTTAGTAATAGGGCCCCGTTTACACCTTTTGGGTACGGAACCCTAAAAGTAGTGACATGTCTTCAAAATGTTATTTTAGACCGTTCGTTAGCATTTTGATAAAATGGTTAGCAGCCACTAATACAAGCTACAAGCTGCATTAGCCTGCGGTCGTTGTGGAAACAACAAATTTGTTCAGTTTAGAACCAGCAATCAGTCTCGAATAAAGCTGAACTTTATTGGGTTATACGCTCTACCAATTTAAATAAAAATCAATACAGAGTTTCACAGAACAATGTTACTACGCCGAAAGGAGGTCATTGTACTCATCATTACTATCACTGAAAACGTCAAAAACTGAAAAAAAATGAAATGATTTATTTTCAAAAATTATAAGTACATCACAATAAAGACTAAAAACTAATTACAACATAAAGAAGTGACTTGCGGAACTTGACAATGTCGTGCACGTGACGTGACGTGTGCTGTTTCATTTTAAAAAAAAAAACTCTCTCAATGAAATGTTTGAAACGGCTGATATTATGTTCAGCTGATCTCATCTTCAATCAAATAAACAGACAATATTGCAAGCCGTGTTTACGCATAGCTAGGTAACGAGTGACTAAATGGAAACTGCTGCACCGGTGCGGCGCGGCGGAGTTTTAGGTAGGCCGGTAGGGCGAGCGTTGCAATACAATTTATTTATTTGATTGAAGGGTCCCATAGTAAAAGTTGTTCATAATGATGTCGTACAAAAATGGAACGCAGCGTGCTTGGTTTCAAAAGAATGGACAGAGTCCGCAACAGTGCACTGCGCTCCATATAACAGGTGTGGTCGATGTTGGCCAAAAAGCCACCAGATTAAAATAGGATTAGGTGGGACATGTGCCGCGTATGCATTCCGACCGATGGGCCAGGCTCGTCACGCAGTGGCTGCCCGATGGACGACGCAGTCAAGGAAGGCCCAAGAAACGCTGGCGTGACGATCTTGACACATTCTGGAGAGGTTGGCAAGAGATGGCGGAGGACCGAGATTTATGGAAGGAAACGGGGGTGACCTTTGCCCAGCAGTGGGACAATAAAGTGACATGAAGACATAGTGAGAGTCGCTGGCATCCAGTGGATGCAAAAGGCAGGCCGTCGTTCAGTGTGGAGGCTAAAGGGGGAGGCCTATGTTCAGCAGTGGACGTCTTCTGGCTGATGATGATGATGACGATGGGACAATAAAGGTTTTAAAAAATGATGTCGACAAAAAATGCAATAATAACTAAGATACAACCAAAATGCATGCTCTATTTGGACACAGATAAATGGACGATCAGCCGCAGAGTGAAGAGGGATCCATCACGACAGATGGAAGAGACAAAGTAGGGCTGCACCAAATTGCATAGTCACTCACCGCAGACAAAGCAGAACGAGATTGTCATCCATTTTAAAATCTGTGTACTAGTTACGCCACTGATGAATTGAACCTGAGACATTTTTTGGAGTCTGATGTTTTATGACTTTTATTTCTACTTCTTATGGTAGGCACGTATGGTGCCTCTAACCCTACCTCGACAATGGGGCTGACGTAATCCTTGAAATCTAAAGGTCCCAATTAAAAATATGAAAAAAGTACCTATGCTTTTATAATCTGACTAGAGAAGATTAGGACTCTAGGGAGGGTTACTCTACATTTCTCTTCGTAAAGAGTAAAAGTTCTGCAACAATCATGATTCCCATATTTTTTTGATGTTACTCAACCTGCTCAACCATGACTTTCTACGAAGTGCTTCTTTAAATCTAATTCAGGTTTTTAAAAAAATGCACCGCCAAGGACCAGTCTAAATATGACTGACTATTAACATTCACTATTGGAAAGGTACCCAAAGAACAACAAAAAGAAGATGATTTTTTCCCAAAACTATTCTCAAAATATCTCAACTCCACAGGTTATTCTCCAACCCACAGGTATGATTTATGAAACGAAGCAAATGGGTTACGGTGACAAGGAACGTGTGCCACCGCTATTAATGCACGATGCATTAGCGTTGCATCCAGTTCGCACTAGTTTAAACTGGTTTTTAGCGGTTCCCGCCTATTCTTGTGCGCATAATAGTAAAACATGTAAATTTTGACGTTTGCCAGCAAATTCCAAATGTCTCAACAATCACAATAGATTGACGCATAACGTTATAACGACACATTTTCAGTTTTCCAATTATAGTGATTCCTTTAACCGAAGAGCCGAGTGCCCTGTTCAATTTCCATACATTTTGCTAGCGTAAGTTTACTTGCGAATACTCTCTCCTGTGACCAAAGAATGTACATGTCATATATAGATCGATGCCTGTGACGCTTTTATTGATGTCACTGATCAGCGAAATTTATGGAATAGCGGTTTTATTTTCTCGCGATTTTAAGTTTGGGTTCATACTAAAAGTTGTTTATGATGACGAACACAATGACATCCTTGAACATGTCCGTCATCTAGAGATCCACCCTATATAAATGTGTCTAAGCTCAGAACCTGCAATTTACATAGTTATATGGGAGAATACGTACAGTGAATCGACTTGTGCATGATACAACACCCCGGGCGCTGTGCTGTCTCGGTCAGCTGTGAGAAACATTTCGCAGCTTCGGACAGTTTGTTTTTGCATGTTTCTTTATGAGATGCCAATGAATGTAAACTAAAAACCTTAGTGATAATTTTAACTTTCACACTTCAGGTCACTAATCTTGTTGAGAATCTTATCTTTCACACTTCAGGTCACTAATCTTGTTGAGAATTTTATCTTTCGCACTTCAGATCAAAAATCTTAGTGATAATTTTAACTTTCACACTTCAGGTCACTAATCTTGTTGAGAATCTTATCTTTCACACTTCATGTCACAAATCTTAGTGATAATTTTAACTTTCACACTTCAGGTCACTAATCTTGTTGAGAATTTTATCTTTCGCACTTCAGATCAAAAATCTTAGTGATAATTTTAACTTTCACACTTCAGGTCACTAATCTTGTTGAGAATCTTATCTTTCACACTTCATGTCACAAATCTTAGTGATAATTTTAACTTTCACACTTCAGGTCACTAATCTCGTTGAGAATCTTATCTTTCACACTTCATGTCACAAATTTTAATGACATTTCTTAATTTTATCTTTCGCACTTAATATCACAAATCTTACTGAGAATCATATCTTTCACTTTTCATGGCACAAATCATAATGAGAATCTTATCTTTCACACTTCATATCACAAATTTGTAATGATAATCTTATCTTTCGCACTTGATATTACAAATTTTGTAAAAATCTTATCTGTCACACGTCATGTCACAAATCTTAGTGAAAATCTTATTTTTCTCACTTCATGTCACAAATCTTGTTGAGAATCTTATCTTTCGCACTTTGTGTTACATTAATATTATTAAGAAGCTTATCTATTGCAATTTTTTACTAAAAATCCTATTGTCATTTTTATCACATGCACTTTGTGTCACAAATTTTATTCAATATCTTAGCTTTGTACTTCATGTCATAAATCTAATTGAGAATCTCTTCTTTTGGGTTTCATGTCACAAATTTATTCAACATCTTATCTTTGTTCTCTGTTTCTGAAATCTCCTTACCAACCACAGGAACTGTCGCCAACTCCTGCTCTGCGTCCGAACTCACTTGACCATTCAAATTTATGGCTTGTCGCGTAACTCTACACTGCCGGATCATGTCCAGTCCGCGCCGTTGTAGTGCAGTCTAAAATTAATTGAATTTGAGTGCGGCCATGCCGTCAGATGTATGGAGAATAAACGATAAATTGATGGTATCATAAATAGTTTGAAACCTTTATTCCTATTAGTTCAATTATCAGTTCAATTGACTATAATAGTTAGACTTTTGTGTCTCATTAGTGAAGTGGTGGTGAAGCGTAAGTCTATCATAAATTAATGAAAAACCGGACAAGTACGAGTTGGGCTCGCGCACTGATGGATCCGTACCACCACATAAAATACAAAAGCTTAATATAAAACAAAATAAACTGGATGATGAGGGACAAATCTAACTTTGCGGTTGGAAAACTGTTGTCCCCATACATCAACATAGCACGCGGTCAGTTCACCAACTGTAAATAAGTTTATAGTCGCAAATTAACTTATTTGCGCGGACGCAGATTTTACCTTTACTCTTGCTATAATACGAGTATATTGCAAATTTCATGGCAAATTCATCATTCTAGGTCAAGTACCGTATAGGTTTTGATTCCTTTGTGAATGTCAAAATATGCGGTATAAACGACTGTATCTTTTGATTGCGTAGACTTACAAGTTTGATTTTTACGCAGTTCCAAGGAAATGCAAAACTGAGTATTTGATAATGATTTCTACTTGATACCTTCACGCGTTCATGAGAAAAAAGGTCTTGACAGACATACAGACAGACACACAGACATACTGACAACGAAGTGATCCTACAAAGGTTTCTGTTTTCTTTTTGAGGTACGGAACTCTAAAAACAATACAAGGAGCTTTTGGATAACCATTATTAATTTATGCTAAAATATAGCCATAGATTCTACAGAGTATAGACACGCCCTTAACGGAATTAGGCCGTTTATAAAGCCGTCGATCTTTACACTCGCGACTGCATGTGTGTAGATATATTTTCAATCACGTTCACGTTCACGTTCTTCCGTCACGTTGTCTCATATTTTTTTTGTATACACATGTTTTGGGTGATAATCCAGTTCAGATTTTTTATAAGTATTTATTTAAGTAATTAATTGATTGTTATCTGTTTTGTGTATCTAAATAAATAAAATAAAATAAATCTAAGGTGCAAACTAATTCATTAGCAAACATCTACAAAGGTTTTTAAATTTGTATAAAAAATATAGCATTTTAGTGTTACCATACCCATCTCAAAGATAATAACATAATGCACAAGTTTAAATCATTTTTAAAAACGGTTTTGGGCTTAGCTCATTTATTTAATGGAGTTGCCATTAGCTTAGCCACTGGCTTTTAGCTCAGTGTTGCCAGTTTTTAGTTTCCATAATGCCTATGAAAAGCTTTCGAGATAATACTGGCTGAAATGTTGTGAAAAGTGGCTATCTCTCAGTTGTAGCAGTCTATTATTTTTAATAAAAAAGAGTTTTAGAAGTGAATTTTTATGTTTCAAATAAAACCTTATTTTTGTAAGCTTGTATGAAAGAGTAAGTAAATAGAACGGAAATGAGCAGGAAAGTCTGTCGCCAGGCATTATGACAGAACCTTGATTGAGCATTCCTATTTATGTCAACGCATCGAACTCCGCATGCAAAGAACTTGCCTTTTTGGGTTAGGTCTCAAAGTTCTTTGTCCGCATCACAGTTGCTAACTGATTTCGAATGACTGATGTTTCGTTTATATGGATGCAACTGGCTACAAGAAATTCCATACATAAAAGCCTTGACAGCCGTTCTAATTTAGGTAAAAAAATATTTTCTGTGGTCACGAGCATCCAGTGGATGCAGATGGCAGGTTGTTGTTCAGTGTGGAGTTGTAAGAGGGAGGCCTAATAATTATGTTCAGCAGTGGACACCTTCTGGCTGATGATGATGATGATATTGTGGCGTTCTTGTATATAGAGTAGAGACTTACGTCTAGCAGCGAACAAACATTAAATAGGCTGATGATGATGATGAGTGGCCGAAGGCATAACTTGCTATACAGGGTTATAAAGAAAAGGTATGCTAAGCCTAAAGGGGGTTATTGTACTCAAATAATTATAAACACTTTGTAGACACCCTGAAATCGCGAAAAAAAATATCAGTTTTTCCATAGAAAACGGTCATTGACACTGGACAAAATGTATGGAACAGCTGTTTTTAGGGTTCCGTACCCAAAGGGTAAAAACGCGACCCTATTACTAAGTCTGCGATGTCTGTCTCTCCTACCTATTAACGGTTATATCTTTCGAACCGTAATAGATAGCCAACTGAAATTTTCACAGAATATGCAATGTTACGGTGGATTAACTAAGAAATTATAAATAAAGTCAAAAAGTTAAAACGAAAGGAAGAACAAACGACAACAACAAACCCCATACAACAAACGTATTTTTGTATTAGCTCTAATGTAAAAACGGTAATACGTACAAGCGTCAAATTTGGTACAATTATAATACACGCTCTAAAGTATAACAGCAAATAAATAAATAATGGCCAAGTGCGAGTCGATGACAAGTTTCTGTTTAATATCAAGTTATAACTGGTAATTTCGTTATTGAATTTTGTGATGGTATGAAACCCTCAGTGCGCGAGCCCGACTCGCACTTGGCCGGTTTTTTTAAGGTTTGGTTCCATAGTAAAAGTTGTTCATAATCATGAGTATAACAAACCCCTTTGGGCTTATCATATCCTTTTCTTATAGCCCTGCATTACCAACTTCAACATCGTCCAAAGCAACTTAGGTAACTTGTTAATTTGTTAGTTCACATAATAAAGAGGGGGCACCTCACTCATAATTCCTTAATCTTTCAAAGTCGACGCGATAAAAGTTGACCAACTTTAACATAACTTTAATTATGTCGCTATTTCGTAACTTAGCTCATTTTTTGCATCGCTCGCGGCTGAATAATTCAGGGAAAGTACACCTAATTAAAAGTTCCAGCTAAGGGACAATGTAGTTCACCGTAGGGTTGGCAATTTTGTTTTTGTTATTATGTGTACTTGTGTAGTTATAGATATAACATATAGAGCTTGTTTGGATAGAGGTTTATTGAACTCAACCGAATTGAGGGCAACGTTTAAAAAAGATGTGTTTTAAGTTTAATGTGTGTCTGTGTTTTTGTGTTTCTGTGTTTCCGTGTTTCTTTGTTTCTGTGTTTCTGTGTTACTGTGTTTCTGTATTTTTGTGTGTCTGCGGTCTGTGTATCTGTATATCTGTGTATCCGCCATTTTGGGAGTTCGCCATATTGGATTTAGTGTGAAGCTATTTTATTTTTCCAATTCTTGCTAGCAAACCCTTTCATTTGATACCCGTATGATGAGGGTGCATAAAAAACTGGTCGGCCATCTTTGGAAGTCCGCCATATTGGATTTAGAATGATGTTACTTAGCTTACCATTCATTGTCATGCAAACTAAACGTGTATGTAAAATTTCAGCCAATCGATTGATACCAGTTTTAAAATTAGTTGCATGATTTGAACCACATATACTAACAAGGAATTAGTAAAATCTACAGCTCCCCTACTTACTTTTTGCGATGTTATACTGATACATAGAGCACGTACATTGGTAAAATCAAAGATATTTTATCGTCATTGGGTAAAACAAAGCACTAAAAGCATTATGCGAGAGGTAACCAGCTACAATATAACCGCATTTCATTGTCGGATCCGCGATACGCTTCTCAATAAACGTATCGACGTGATTGCTCCATTTGGCTGAACCGCGACCAGTTAGCGTCTGTGGGTGTTCATGAACGGCGCGATGAGCGGAAGCGATGTAAAATACACGTACGTCAAAGTGACAAAGAAGAGTTTGATATAGAAGTTTTGTAGGGTATAGGGCCATAAAATTATTTATAGTATTATGTATTTAAATAATACTAATAAATAAATAATAAATAAATACGGGACATTTTTTCACACACGGTCATCTGACCCCAAAGTAAGCAGAGCTTGTGATATGGCTGCCAGAGACTGATATACATACATATATAGTTTTAAATACATACTTAAATAGATATTAACACCCAGATATAGAACAAACACAAATGTACATCACACAAATGTTTGTCCTAGATGGGAATCGAACCCACGCCCCCAAGCTTAGAAGGCAGGTTCACTACCAACTGGACCAACAGGCTATCAAATACTACAACCTAACAAAATAAAATTGATTGAAAATAAATGTTTTTGAACTCAAAAAATTGTGCAATAGACTTAAATCGTCATAGTTTTCGACTCATTGTAATTACTAAGAGAATGTTGAAGGTTTTAGAGATGGTGCTCAAAATATTTGGCTAAACCGATAGCCTGTTGGTCATGTTGGTAGTGAACCTACCTTCTGAGCTTGGGGGCATGGGTTCGATTCCCATCTAGGACAAACATTTATGCGATGAACATTTGTGTTTGTTCTATATCTGGGTGTTAGTATCTATTTAAGTATGTATTTAAAGCTATATATGTATGTATATCAGTCTCTGGCAGCCATATCACAAGCTTTGCTTAGTTTGGGGTCAGATGACCGTGTGTGCGAAAATGTCCCGATTTTATTTTTTTATTTTTTTTAAACTTTTTTAGAGTAAATAATATAGCAATAATGTATTACTCATTTCCTGATATAATATTGTATTTTACTATATTATTATCTGTTGATGAAAAATAACGCAGTAACGAGACAACTGTACCTACTTTTTGAAAAATATCCTAATATTTATTCGGCAAAAATTGTTATAAAATAAATACAATGATTTGTTTTAACCTACTTTACTGCAGGCAAAATTATCACGCCACCTAGCGAGCATTAATGAATGCAATAGATACCTACTGGAAAACTCCATGTTGACCAAGCAAACGTCAAAAAAAATATTTGTATTGGTACAGCAGAATCGAAATCCTCTTTCTTTTTCAACGGTTAAGAACAAACAAACATGCACCCTTGTCTAAAGAATCTCTGCTCGTTAATATAACTATAGTCTTAAAATTTGTAGCAAACCGTCTCGTTACGTATTCCGTCAGTGAATACAGATCAGTTTGCTTGTATAATGGCGAGCGCATATCGGATTTATGTAGACCTCTCGTATAGCTGTTGTTTTTACCGTTTACAATACTTTTGTTATCTCTCTGTTGTGCATTTGGGATAACCTAACTAAAACCTTTTTTTTTAAGTTGTTTAGAACTATGAGTAGGTACATTTGATCTCTCGTTCTGTTTAACCCTATATCCTGTAAGCTTAAACTGCTTGACAAATTTTATTGAGTGAGGTATCGTTCAATTAGTTATTACCAAGATTATTGTTATCTCTGAAGTGTCACAGATGTCACAGAATATATTTTGCAGTCAGGTTTTTAGAGTAAATAGTTTTTATTTTACAAAAATAAACTTCATGTTAACAGCCTATTCATGTTGCCATTGGTGAGACACGGGCCTTCTCTCAGAGAGAAACAATGCCATGTCTACAGATTCCCATGGATAGGCCCTAATAGGCATGTGTCCTAATGTTTAATTTATTACAAATAACCGGCTTAGCGAGGAATATAACTAAATACATTACACATACTGAAAAAATAATTTGAATTGTCTGATAAATTTCTGAGATATGAGTGTTTAAAGTTTTAGGTTTTTATAGAGAGGGGATGCTCTATCCCTTTCTCGCAAAGCGTGTGTTAGTATAACATTTGTATGGCGCTCCTGAGCCGTGACGTCACGGCTCAGTTTAGTGCGCTCTCTGTCTAGCATGAAATTTAAATGCTTAAATCTGCTTATATCTTATTTATTTTTGAACTAATTTTAATTTTGTTTTCGTTGATGGGCTCTATTTATGATCAGCTTTTTTATGAGGTAATAAAAAATATTAGTCATCATGCCTATTCTGCGGATTAGGATGTTTACAATACTTTTGTTTACATGCTTATGAAGAGGTTTTGCTAACATTAAATTATTGACAGGATTAATTTCGGAGAATGTGCATCTTGTGCTGCATGACCTTATCCTGATGCCATCTCCTTTCTACTACAGGAAAAGTAGGAAAACGGCCCACTACCACCCATACTTTGTGGCTTTTCCTTGGATACGTACCAAACGTTGCGATTCTACGTTTCTAATCCGTACGGCCAAAGTTTGGAACAACCTGCCAGCTTCCTTGTTTCCTGAGAGATATAACCTGGGCCTTTTCGAGGCCAGAGTGAATAGGTATCTTCTAAGTCTGGGTGCTTCATCTTCGACCACATCGTCGCTTACCAACAGGCGAGTTGGTAGTCAAAAGCGGAATTATCAACGTTAAAAAAACTATATAGTAAAAAAAAAAAAGATAGGAAATAATTAAAAATAAAATACACATATAATATAAGCCCGACATTTTACGGTTGTTGACCGTCTGCTAGGAAAAACTCACTGCTTAGTTGCCGCCTCACCGAGGAAGCGCTGGTGCAAAATAGGTCAAGGATATGTAACCACAAGTTCCTAGATTTGCTATAGCCGTACAATATGCATAAAACACCTCCCTTATTGGGTTCCTGAAAGTGTCAAAACAAACAATCTTTAAGTCACTGATTTTATCTAACGATGCTTGTTAGTAGGTTTTTGGGTTTCCGCTTTCAGGACCGTGTGGCCTAATGGATAAGGCGTCGGACTTCGGATCCGAAGATTGCAGGTTCGAGTCCTGTCACGGTCGGTAATTATTATACTTTTTAACTTATTTTTAACTGGCCTCTAAAAGAAGGAAGATATTTCAAAAATGCGATTGAATGACTAGTCCGTATGGCCACTAAACTGCAGATATTATTTTTGTTAAGAGTGCGTATAAAGCGAAGAAAATTTCTGATTTCACCCGCGCGTCTCGCATCACCCGCATTAGTGTGAAACACAACCACGGCAGCGCGGCAGTCGCGCGCAGCTCCAGTACACATAACTCGCGTAGTCGAACTCGTCATGCGGCAAGGAGTAATAAACACAGGATAAGCATAATGTTGGCGTTTTGGCGATTAGCTGGGTTCGGTCGCGGCGCGCAAAGCCATAAATTGTTTATTTCAATTTTCAAAATTGTGTTTGTTGTATATTTTTAAACTTAATTTTTAAGTTTTCTACAATATCAATATAAAATTAATAAATTATATAAATTAAATTGAAATTGCCTAAATTAATTTTCAAATTAAAATTTTACGCTTGAGACAGAGAGTCAGAGATCGTTAAACATTAAATCAAACTAAACTAAACTAATGCTATGCTATGCTATGCTACGCTACGCTATGCTATACTATACTAAACGAAACACGCGAAACGAAATACCCGAAAGCCCGTTGGTCCAGTTGGTAGTGAACCTACCTTCTGAGCTTCGGGCGTGGGTTCGATTCCCACCTAGGACAAAATTAATGTGATGAACATTTTGTGTTTGTTCTACGAGTATACCTGGTTGTTAATATCTATTTAAGTATGATTTATTTAATTTAATTTAATGTAATTTAATGCAATGCAATGCAATTCAATTCCATTCCATTCAATTCAATTTACTAAAAAATATCATCATCATCCTTCACAGAACCTTCCTCATTATTTGAAGTCGGCCTAATATACCTACTGTTTGACCTACCAGTACCTACCCGAGCCAACCCGGCCGGTCTAACAGTAGGTATTACTACTTACCTTTTTATCCGACTTCAAATAAGGAGGAAGGTTCTCAATGCGACTTGTATAATCTTAGTGTCTCTGTCTACTTGGTCCACAGTGTTGCACCGCAGTGTTGTAAAGCAGTGTTGAACCGCAGTGTTGCAACGCAGTGTTGCAACGCAGTGTTGCAACGCAGTGTTGCAACGCAGTGTGGCAACGCAGTGTTGCATCGCACTGTTGCGCCGCAGTGTTGCAACGCACTGTTGCACCGCAGTGTTGCAACGCAGTGATTGATAATTTTATTGCATACCTACCTTGCCAAAAGATTCGCTTTTTTACCAGCTAAGGAAACATTAACTTTTTTCTGAGATTCGCCACTGTCAAGAAACATTTTACTGTTTAAAGGCAAAGTTTATTTTTATTGTTTCATTCAAGAGCAATGTTTATAACCTCAAATAAGCCACAAATGACAGCACCAGCGAAGGTGGCGCCATCTGAGATAAGTTTTGCCGTGGTTTGCCTGTGGCTTCTCATTACCCAAAATGTATGAAAAATACTGCGTTAGTTCCCTAATACTCACCCTGTGAAATCATTTACCACTGAATAAAACTCAAAATATGTAGTGATGGTCAAAATATTTTCGGATTTGAATTAAATAAAGAAATTTCGTTAGTGAAGCTACTTCTCAAAATCTCTGAAATATTGGTGCCGTCGTTTGGCTTTAGACCTCAGCAGCCATTAATCGATGCCACAGACTTAAAATATTCAAGGATGGCTGAAATATTTTCTGATTTAACGTCTTCACTGAAATATTGAAGATGTCTTCTAGTATTAGAACTGAACAATCTATAATCACCGTTACTGATTTAAAATATGCAAGGATGGCAGAAATATTTTACGATACAAGTCAAGATTCTCTGAAATATAAATGCTCTCATCTAGTGTTGGACGCAAATCACGCAAAACCTCACCTAATCCTCAAAAAAAAACTCACCTATGTTTCCAACCAATTAGTTCAAAATATTCAAAAATAGCTATTTATTTTTTGATATAACTTCACTTTGCTGAAATACTGGTGGTGCCACCTAGCGTTTGATCTGAGAAACTCGTATTTTATGCTACTGATTCAAAATATTTAAAGATGGTACCGCACTGTTGTACCGCACTGTTGTACCACACTGTTGCACCGCACTGTTGCACCGCACTGTTGCACCGCAGTGTTGCAACGCAGTGTTGCACCGCATTGTTGCACCGCAGTGGTGGACTGCAATTCAACCAGTATAAAAAAATACTGGTCGAATTGAAGGTACTCTAAGGTAAATGAGAACCTTCCTCCTTATTTGAAGTCGGATAAAAAGGTAAGTAGTATTTGACTTTGACTAAGGTAAGTAGTCCCGCTAGTGTATTGTGCATTTCCCCTTACCAGCACATACCCGAGCCAACCCAACTGGTCAAACAGTAGGTACTTATGTTTTTAACCGACTTCAAAGAAGGAGGAAGGTCCTCAATTCGACTAGTATTTTTTTATACCGGTTGAATTGAGAACCTTGCCCCTGTTTTGAAGTCGGTTAAAAACATAAGTACCTATTGTTTGACTTTCCACATTTAAATTTTTTTTTATTAGAAGATGTTTTTTTGCTTCCATTATTACCAAGCTATTTTTTGTCTGTTAAAATTGAGAACCTTCCTCCTTTTGCAGAAAGCCGCTTCTCGTAAAAACGTGAGAAAATGTGGATGGAACTCTCAAGTCAAATTAACCATCACATTAATTTAAATGATTTTTAATTTTAATTTTATAAAATTATAATGAATCTAAATTATTTTATAATGTCATTTAATTTTTAGTTTTATCTTTCTGACTCTCTCTCTCTGCTTCTCTCCGTCTCTCTCTCTCTCTCTCTCTCTCTCTCTGTCTGTTTGTCTGTCACAAAGAAACACTCCGACTCTAATAGTTATATTACTGAGCATACATAATAATGGATTCGTTAGGGCCTAGTCGTATCCATTTTATTTGTATCTATGTTATTTTTTCGTAGTAGCTTTACCTAGTCTGTGCTCTAAGGTCATTGTCACCACTTGGTAGCCGCATCAAGTGGTCGCGTTCGAGCCATCGATTTTTTATATTATCCTTTGTTTGAAAATACAGTAGGTGTTGATATAATCGCACTCGGAAGATAAAACCAAGGCGAAAAGCAAGCGCGTGCGTCCTTCCCCGTTGAGGCACAGTGCGGTACTGAGGTTAAACGGAGCATGTTTCGCTATTTAGATGCAAAGCGCAACAGAATAAGACTGAATATCGGACTTGCCGTTTGACCGAATAGTTGCTTAGAACTAAAGGACGTAAGTCTCAAATCGAATATAATTTATTATGAGAGTACTAATTAATCTAGGTAAATTTTGTCTTAACACTGGAAAACAAACTATATTTTCCTTCGGTGAGTATTTATTTTAGATATGTAACTGAAGTACTTTCCAAGTAAAATCAAAAAAATTAGCAAAAAGGCACCATTTTCAAAACATTAAAGTATCGAGTAAATATCTTGCTATTATGTTTCTGTCTTAATGGCGGAAAGAAAATGAATTGAAAATTCACATATATCAATTATTACGGTGATCGGATATTTGGTTTAGTTAGAATATCATGGCAAATTAGCATAAAATTTCGGTTGCCCCCTCTTAATAACATTATTATTTTTATTTTAATCTAGAGGATTACGCGGAAAGGGTATTCTAAGCCGAAAGGGGTGCATATTACCTGCAATCAGACAGCTCATGACCACGGCCAATTGTCATCATCATCATCAGCCAGAACACGTCCACTGCAGCTATGTCGGTGACTCTGGTTCTTTGGCGAATATCTACGTTCCGGATTCTATCGCGCAAAGAAACTCTGAGCATAGCTCTCTCCATTGCCCGCTGTGTGACTGAGTTTTTCCAAAAAGCCAACAGTTAAGGACCACGTCTCAGTACCATGTGTCATCACTGGCAACACACACTGGTCCATATGTACACGGTCATTGTAACATAGTCAAAACTTCGAGCGAAAGGTACATATTAGTCAACGAATACTATGATAACCTTAGAAACCGCTAATCAACAAATTATACAGATCCAGCAATCTCCTTGAATGTTTGCTCAAACTTCGCTAATCCAGCCCGGCTGATCATCTCTTAATCGTATGCGAATGTCTAATGCCGACTCGGCATAATTGTGCGCAGTTGGCATAATTATGCGAATTGTGCCGGATTGGTGAGTATGCCGAATGAATTAATTGTCGGAAAATATAATAGTGGGTATTGTATTTTACAATCTGACGGCACCCGGTTCGATCCTCGGCCCTGCACTAATGACTTTTAGTACTTAGATAAATTATGTGCAGTTTCGATGCCATCGTTCAAACAGTGAAACAAAACATCGTGAGGAAACCAGTATGTCCAAGAACCTCAAAAGTTCAAAGAAATATGACTTTCACCATCATGCACTGGGCCAGCATGGTGGATTAGGGCCCATCCTCTCTCTCTGAAATAAACAATAAAGAAAATAATAATAAAATAAATATTCGGGACATTTTTGCACACACGTCATCTGACCCCAAACTAAGCAAAGCTTGTGATTTATGGCTGCCAGAGACTGATAAACATACATATATAGTTTTAAATACATACTTAGATATATATTATAACAACCAGATATAGAACAAACATAAATGTTCATCACATAAATGTTTGTCCTAGGTGGGAATCGAACCCACGCCCCCAAGCTCAGAAGGTAGGTTCACTACCAACTGGACAACGGGCTATCTAAAGAAAGAAGAAAGAAGGCCTGTGTCCCAGCCAAAGAGAATATTATAACCACTTGATCGCGCACGAGTCATAATTTGCTTATGCAAGATGTAAGCCACGTCGGTAGCAGGGGGGGGAGGTATCGTATGGTGCTTGTGTGATGGAGACTCTAAAAGGCATTAATTCAATTCGCGCCTAGGATTGGCTCGCTCGAAAAAGATTATGCTGAAAATTTAGTACCTTTGGCTTACGGCGGGGTAAAGGATGAGCAGTCAAGTGGTTATATCGTCATTGGCCAGCTGTGGGGATGTGATAGGCTGATAAAGATGATGATTCGTTTTCACCGTTCGACATTCGATTTCGCCATTCATACATTCGTAAGCTCGTTTTGTAAAACTGCCTCACTTTGCATTTCAAATGGAACGCTCTGAATCTATTCAATAATCGTCCGACCCGCTGTACTATCGGATTTATTAATAGCTTTCATAAATATAAGTGAATAAAACTGGATTTAACTAGATATAAGTGGTAACGGGAAGGGTATGGGTCAGACAATGCGGCATTTGCATATACTGGATAGTCAATTTGCATTGCAAACATCAGTATAGCGTGTAGATGAGCATTCTCTATATATTTAGGGGTTAGCCTAGAATTTAATTTTTACACAACTTTGGGGTAAGTACTAAAACTTTTTATTACAGAAATTGAATTTTGTATACATATTTTGATAGAACCAGAACGCCAAAAATCCAGTATCCAGTCTTAGATCAGGTAGTATAGAATTGCAGGCCCTTTTTTAATTTAATTTTTTCGAGGACTAAAAAGAAGGTTTCTCTCTGGGAATTAAGTAATTCGTCAGAGAACCAAGAGTCACAGAGAGAGAAGAGAGATTCACAGATGTGGCTCAGCGTATCAGCAAGCCAAAGTAGCTGCTTGGCATATCTGTCATAGAATTGATAATCATTGGGATAGACGTGTGCAGAGACCACGAAACGGCAAACGTAGCATAGGATGCCCTCAGACTTGTTGAAGTTGCGATATACGCAAGACAAGTACTAAAATCAAAGAGTCAAAAATTGGGATGAGTAGCATGCCTTGGGAAAGATCAATGTCAAGCAGTGGACAAAATGTGTTTTTTTTAAGAGGTGAAGAATGAACAATAAGTCAATAAATAGTCTACAGTAAACAATTACAGTTTATAACAAACAAACCCATCATTTTCAACATCAAAAGCTAACTCAAAATCAATTCCAGTATCCCATTACATACACTTCAGGCCACTATTAACGGCACAATCTACAACCATGACGTATTACACAAGCGAGTTTGCATTGTAGATTGCTCTCGACAGTATGCAAATACTAATAGTCCGTTTGGATTATTCCAGCGGTACGGGCTAATTTGGTTTTGAGATTTAGTTTTTAGTTGGTTCTATTTCATAATTATTAAAGTAAATAGATTGAGCCGGCAGCTCTCATATTAGAGTTGCTTGTACGCATATAGGCCTCTAAACATGACTTAACAATTCCTGTTATAGAACAAACAACCGAAACCTACAATTTTGTATATTAAGTAATCCATAGTATTACTGAGATAAATACCACTCACGGTATAGATTTGGATATTAAGATATGCTCAAACACTCCTGTTCCAGCTGTCTAGTGCCAAAAAAACGTCATCTGCCAAAATCTTTACTAACTATTGTACAGTATAGTGCAAACACAACGGTAAAACGTCAGCCAAAACGTCAAGCGTCAACGTCAGCCGTTTATTCTGATTACATTTTAGTTGTATTACTTTTACACGACATCACCTAGGTAATGCTACGGAGCTGTCACTGTCAAAATGTTAAGTATCAATTTTAGGGTAGTCAATATTGTACAAATATTGTCAACAATATAAATTAAGAAAACTACATGAAACATATTTCTACTCAGACCAAATATTACAAAATAAACCCATACTGGGTGTTTGAAAAGACGTTGAACATAATGTGAAGACAGGATAATTTATTAAAATAAACTAATAAAATGTGGTAAAAATAAGACGGTAACATAATTTTTTTTATAAAAGTTCAGGTGTGATATAGTAAAACTTGGACGCCTGCGAGAACGCGCCTCCAATTTAGATATAGTCAAATCCAATCAATGCGACGCGAGTTAGGCTATACTGACCCCTCACAACTGATCGCTGCTGTTCGGTTGGGGAGGGAGATATGACGGAACGACTAGCTTAATTAATAAGCATGAAAATGGCAAATACGCTTATCGCGCGAAGCCAAAAGCTCCAAAAAGAAATAAAAAAGTAAGAAAAAAAAGTACAGAATAACATTTCCAAAGTATACCTGCCATCACCCAGCAGTATTTATGAGATAATTTTGAATCAAGCACTGGATCAATGTAAACCAACCTCAATAATGCTCCGTCCAGTGTACACTGCATTGCAAAAACACGTTGGCAAATTGAATTTTCATAGATACGGCGTCGAATCTGCGGCGGCTGATGCCTTTATAATGCGTTGTTAATTTCAAGTTAGCACTCACAGTGCACGCCACTGTACGCTTGATGCTTTTGTAATTTGTACGGAAGTTATTCTGGCAATATTACGCTATAATTTTTCTACAGACTGTCATTTTATTAAACAGATAAAAAGGTGTTTCAATTTGAAGTATGATTACATGTGTATCCAATATCAATATCCCAATCTTAGGGTTAAGAGACCTCTCATTTTTTTTACTAAAAAGCAACGAAAACAGGATTCTGATTCTATAAAAAGATCTATGGAAAATTAAATTTCTGCAATATTTAAATCTGTATTTTTTATTACTAATAATAAATAACAATAAATGTTCGGGACATTTTTTCACACACGGTCATCTGACCCCAAACTAAGCAAAGCTTGTGATATGGCTACCAGAGACTGATATACATACATAATTATATAGTTTTAAATAAGTCATAAGTAAATTTATTAATAAAAAGGCAATTTACACGTCAATACAGTTTTAACTTAAGAAAGAATATAACAAATAATAAAATAATAATTAATTGATTGAAATACAAACATATTAATTAATTAGATTACAAAAATAAGGAATGAAAAAAAATATAAAAAAATAACAATAATAATACAAATGTCAAACAATTCTAAAAATATATAGGTTCATATTCATATCATTCATATCACAAGTTTATAAAATTCGTCAAATTTGTAAAAGGACTGCTCGATGAGCCATGTTTTTAATCAATTTTTGTAAGACTGCAGACTCGTTGCTGCCGTTATTTCATCCGGTAAATGGTACGGTAAATACATACTTAAATAGATATTAACACCCAGATATAAAACAAACACAAATGTTCCTCACATATATGTGTGTCCTACGTGGGAATCGAACCCACGCCCCCAAGCGCAGAAGGCAGGTTCACTACCAACTAGACCAACGGGCTATCGATTGAATTGAAAATAACGGCTTCAAATTTAAAAACAAAACTCCACATAAATCATTTTATTACTTTCAGTTTACAAAAGTAGTTTTTCGTTAAACTCGTGGAAAGTTAGAAAGCAGATTTCGTCAAATTACTGACATAAAATAAAAATTAAAACATGTTATGGTTTACTTGTTTTATATTCGTCTTGACAACTAAATATTACTTTTTCATTTTATACCCGAAAAAGATACCAGCGTCCTTGGTACTTTACCACACTGACATTTAGATTTTTAATAATTAATAATTTTAGTGATAATAAGTAACAATTAAGGCTTTTTTGTTTTCTTCG
Organism: Agriopis aurantiaria; assembly: GCA_914767915.1. Classification (NCBI taxonomy): domain Eukaryota; kingdom Metazoa; phylum Arthropoda; class Insecta; order Lepidoptera; family Geometridae; genus Agriopis; species Agriopis aurantiaria. The sequence goes on along the minus strand of OU611982.1, from coordinate 18,258,954 downwards.
TTTGATATACCCCTGTACTTAAATAAATAAAAGTTCACTTGACACCTAAAATTGAACTATTGCATTTTGCATACGACTCTGCAGTGCTACACAAACACATCGTGTAGCAGCCTACGTAATCTCGTAGCAACTACGTAGCTTATTTATTTTCATCTACAATATTGTAGATGATTTATTGTAGATGTTAGTGGCATAGCTTGAGGTACTCCCTAAAAGATTCCTGAAATTAAGCACAGATGAATCGGTCAGTTTTCGAATGGGTGACCGTGAGTGGCATTTACAACTGAGGGCTACCGTGGGTCGCATGACACGTTATTTTGTAGATTGTTTGTCCTATAACAACAACCACTCGGCTATTCCAGAGGAAGCCTAGAAATTCTGACACCAGGGCTGGACACTCAGTCTATAAATGAACTTATATAAACCTAATATTATAAAATGAGAAAGTGTTTTTTTTTTGTTGGTTTATTTGTTCCTCTTTCATGCGGTAATAGAGCAACGAATTGTCGTGATTTTTTGCTTGAAGATAGTTCCCGGAGAGTGACAAGGCTTTTCATCCCGGAAAATGTACAGCTCCAGAAGGAATGTCTCCGCGGGCAAACCCTCTGGGCGTAGCTAGCTTATCACTAAATAAGATTTTCTACTACAAAGGCAAAGTATATTCTGAATACGGCGGCGGACTCATTTATTTCCCGGTCCAAATTAAAATTAATAAAACATTTCAAAAGCCCTCTTGAGACCAATGAATGAAAATGATGTTGCTAAAAGCCTTTTACAAAAAAAACCTAACAATTTCACGTCTGTTTACTCACACAAACCAGTGTCGACTGTTTCATTTGTATAAACAAGATTTTTTTAAATAACTGGCCAAGTGCATGTCAGGCACGTAGATGGTAGGGTGCCATAACCACATCCATATAACTGTAGCCATATAAAAATTCATAGTTCAGAAATTGATGGTTATAGAAATAAAACCTAACGAATAAAGCTTTGTGGATTTAGCCAAATTTTATACATGAATCGTCAACAACTTCATTTAGGTTCCAAAGTAAATACTCTATAAATCTAATAAACTTTATCATTTAGGACCAACACCAAAGTGCTTGGGAAGACAAATCCAATGAACTCAAACACGGCGGGGTTACGTCGTTTCGTTTACGAGTTCCTATGGCCACCTTCTGTCTCCATCATCAGACCAGCTCAATGGTACCATAACATTACATTGTTGTAAAAATAATCGAATATTTCCAAGCATGTTTGGGTAAATTCGCACCTAACCCTCAAATAGGTCGGTGTGAAATATAGTAATATTTCACTCCGACTTATTTGAAAATCTTCTGAACAGTGCTTACAAACCTGCTTATAAATAAACACTTTTCAAAGGTCAAGTGTACACATAAAACGCACAGACAGACCGCCCTTGACAGACACTCTTCAGAGAATTATGAGAGCATACGAGAAACTATAACTTTCGACACACTTGTGTAGTACTGGATTATGTGAGGGCGGGAGTAATAATTTAACGTGGCACTTACGGTCGGCAATACTACGATGCCTAGCAGATGTTTGGGGTCGCTAGAGAATAAGTAAGCTGTGTAGAAAGGCACTTCAACTGAACTTGTCTATAGTTAGGACAGGTAGAAAACTATTTACTATAGTTTACACCATACAATTTCATCTTTCCGCAGGCGTTAACGCTAACAGAAAGTGGGTCTTGTCTAACCCCCCAGGACTGCTCAGTCGGTGACCTTTGGCTACGACTGCTACGAGGCACCACCAACACAGCGCGTGCGCGTCATGCACACAGCGCCAGCCGCTGCGGATATGAACGATTGGGACAGCCAGAAGGCGTTCACTGCTGAACATATGCCTCCTATGCCTGTATATGCCTTAGACCTCTACACTGAACGAGGGTTTGCCATCTGCATTCACTGGATGCCCACGACTCTCACGATGTCGTTGGTCTATCTAGAGGCCTACTTACGCTGCGTCTTTCGGTTCGTGGTCTCTACACAAGAACATTTCTTCCACATCGGTTTTCGGTACTTCGAGCGATTTAAATTCAGCGATGTGGCCTGCCCATAGCGAGTGATAGATCACATAATTTCTGCATCCTTATTGGTTTAGATATAAAGCGTATTCTGCAATACCAAAATTTACCCTCAACTAAGCGTTTCCGTAACCATCTCAAATCCAAAGTATCCTAAAGAGTTGTTTTCGCATTTAAACTTTAGTGTGAAATGTGGTGTGATAAATTAACTATTATTACTTTTACTCAGCTTATCTCGTCCTACTGCTGCATGGTCAAGGGCTTATCCATTTCCTTTCTTTCCTCCTACGTCAAGCTCGGCAAAACGGGTAAAAGGCACGAAGATCGTTATGCTACCACATTCGAGGCCAACCAGTGGGTAGTCGGCCGTTTGTGGGCTCCCGTCGAGTTACAATCTTCACCCATCTAAGCGGGTGCATGCGGAACACGTGGCCTGCGGAGTTCCATTTGAGTTTGGCTGTCTCTGTTACTTAGATAGGTAACATTAATAACTGTAGTAAATACTCTTCTGTACCATACTCTTTGCAGTCCTAGTACTCTATCGCGTTGACAGATGGGCTCCGAATGCGGTGGAGTCGCGTGACAAACGCGGGCGCGTAGCGTGACCGAGGCTGCGTGTGGACGTGACGCGGAGTGGACGCGCGCCGTGTCACGTCTAGTAATCGATGTGGGAACGAGGGAGTATGCTTTGTTCTAGGTAAAATTAGAACTATGGCAAGATTGTACTTTTCAAACGACTTCAAAAGAAGGTTCTCAATTCGACTCTATTTTTAACCCACGACGGAAAAAGGGGTGTTATAAATAAGTTTAACGTGTCTATCTGTGTGTCGGTCTATAGTATCTTAGCCCCAAACGTCTAAACAAATGTTGATTTAGTTTTTTTGTTTGAAAAGTCACTTGATCGAGAGTATTTTTACGCTACGTTTAGATTATTAGCTCTTATAATATAATTATATGTGGTAATAAAGCAGACGGGCTGCCTGGTGGTAAGCAGTTACCTTTACTTATGGCTGTGGCTCGAGAGGCATCACAACTACGCTGCCTGCTCTTTAAGACTCTATTAGCTCGCCTTTTGAAGAACGCTATGTTGTATCTTCTCGGAAACACCGCGGAATACGAATGTGCTGCCTCAGCCAGCAGATGTTCCCTGACAGTATCTTTTTTTTATTAATAGGCTTGCGTTTGATTGTCAACTAAGTTTTTTTAAGCGTCGGGCTAGACTAACGTTTAGCCACGATCTTGCCTGATGGGAAGCGATTATGTGGCCGAAGATGGACCACCTTTGCTCAGTAATAACCTGTTAACCCTAGACTTGAACACTCCAAGATTGTAATGCTGCGGAAACACAGACAGAGGGAAGGCGTTCCATTGTTTTGCTGTTCTAATTAAGAAGGAGGAGGCATAACGCTTGGTGCGAATGAATGGTTTTTCGACCATGTAACTATGCAACTAAACTAAACATGTAACTACAGGTGACTATGCAGTTTATGAATAAACAAAGATTCTATTCCCAGCTATACAAATTGTTATCAGCATCAACTTTAATATCAATCCATCTTTAAGTGAGTAAGGGTGCCCTTCATAAGTTCACCCGAAAATATTAAGTTATCACCCGCACTTTACTCCAGATGTCTTTTCCAATCGCACGTGTCCTCCCCAGTAGAACGCACTATAATTGAATATTTGCGCAAAATTTATGGTTTTTGCGCTATTTTTATAGGTTTCTGTGTTTAACGCGTCTGCGGTGAACGATTATGAACGGAGGCATGTTTGTCACCCCCGTGTGTGGTGTGGGGAGCATTGTGCTAGCATGTGTATAGAGTGGATTGAGTGTGACAAGTATAAATTAGGTGTGAGCAAAGATAATGTGGTTTTATCATTATTGGGTGCCAAAGATTATTTAAAACACTGTTTTAAACTATCACGGTCGGGAGCTCATTCCACAACCTTACCACGGTAAATATCCCGTTAATAATCATATAACTTTAAAGATTATTTATACCTTATCATTCTTTAAAGACTTGTTTCGACTACATAAAGATTACGGAATATTAATGAATTTCATAACATATTAAATTGGTAAATTTTAGACAATTTGATTCTCTCATATGCTATTTAAAGGACAGTAAAGACACATGATTACGTAGTTTTTTACCTTTAAAATTACCTTGGCTTTTATATAAGCTATTGTCTTGACGCTGGATGTAGGCCGTTTCCAACCGGCCTTTTTGGATATCGATTGGGGGACGCCTATGTCCAGCAGTGGACGTCTTATGGCTGAAATGATGATGATTATTATTATTTTGATGCTTCGGCTAAAAAAAAAGCGAGGCGTGTCCTCTATTTGATTTTAAACGGTAGCTTTAACTTTAAGAGTTACATTAAAATGCTCATTGCGATATGACAATTTAAATGAATACGACACACACCTAAATAGACAACACATAAGTATTATAGTTCTTCTAAAATACAAGTACCTACCTATTGCTAACAGTATACTTGAGTAATCAAATAATAACTATTTAGTGATTTTTATGACTAATCATACAAACATGATATAAATTGAACACTACATGGTTTCATCATCTCTATAAGCTTCCTACAAATTGCCAGCGCCCTTGTTGCATTACATACTGGGGTACATTATAAAAGTGGCACGAGAAGAAATGTAAGGTTATTTATATTAAATTATAGAGGGAAACTCTGTGTTGGATATGGCATTTCTGGTATAGGAATGTTCGTACATTGCAAAATGCTTCTTACAGGAGTTACATAGTGCTTTAAGTGGCACGTTTTTCAAATTATGTGGAATGGAGTTTTTATTTTAAATAAATGGCTAACTTAGTCCTTGTTGTTAATAGTTTAGTTTATGCGAAGTATATGTCTCTGCATGTGGTTCTGTATGTAAATAATTGTTATTACAGTATTTGTTTTTATAATTATTGTTTGTAATGATTTCTTCTCTAAGTGACTTTGTTAATTAAACAAAGTACAAGCTAACACTAACACTGCAAAAAGGTTAGGTTAGGTTAGACGATCTATAGGCAATTCAAATGCTCAAGCCCACTATCAGTTGGCAGCATACCCAGCATGCTGGCGGCATTACCACGCTGAATGGCAATGCTTATGCGTTGAGCCAGAAACACGCCAGCGTTTTGGTCACGCGTCGCATTAACCAGGCGCTCTGAAAGTATTTTTTTAAATAATTTGAGTAATGATTGTGGTGATTGTATGTAATAATATTCGGCACAAGTTGTGTACAACCAGCAACACGGCTGAGTTGCGGCCGGTTTTTGTGACAACGTCGTCATCATCATCGTTCACCAACATGCACTGGGCCATAGTGTCATAGTAAGATAAGGGCCCATCGTCTCTCTGTCTCTCTCTGCGAGAGAAGGGCTGTGTCCCAGCAGTGGTAACATGACAAGCTAATAATGTTGATGATTACTCGAAAATACTCAAGTTTAGGATAACAACAATTACAATACAATGAATGGATAATACAATGAAGAGACTTGTTTTTTTTCACTTTGGCGCCAACCAAAGATTGTAGTAACTTTACCTAATCTGTGGCGCCAGCCCACAAATTTTGACATGACGATTTTTGACAGCAATACTCGTACTACAGAAAATCCAATGACTGTTTTTGTAAAATGATGTGTACAGTGATGTGTACAATGGGATCCTGGGATGCAAATGTGATATCAAAATGGATCTACGATCAGCAATTTTAGAATAAAGCATAACTAAATCTAAATCATCATCACTTCAGCCTTCAGGCCTTCTCTCAGAGAGAGAGAGAGAGAGATAACCATGCTGGCCCAGTGCATGTTGGTGAATGTCATGTCTTTGAACTTTTGAAGTTCTTGGACATACCGGTTTCCTCGCGATGTTTTCCACCGTTTTTGAGCGATGGCATCGAAACTGCACACAATTTATTAAGGTACTAAATAAATCATTGGTGTAGAGTCGAGGGTCGAACTGGGTTCCGTTAGATTGTGAAGCGCACATTTTAACACTCGGCTACCATCGCTCTGATATAAATAAATAATAAAGACTGATATGGGCCGATTATAATGATGAGATAAGTTAATACTCATAATCTAGTTTTTAAGCGATGCCGAATAGTTTTTTACTTTGGTTTATCTAAACCGATGACTCTACCAAACTGAGTTTGAGCAGAGTGGATTTAATTTTATCAAGATAAGTTTTATTGAGAGACATTAAAATGTGCAGTAACTAAAAAGTTCTAGGTCGATTCAGTATTGTTACTAATTAATGCTCAACATTACTTCTCTTGAAGTGTAAGTTAGCATTTGTAATGAGAAAGCGAACTTAGTATGATAAGACTATTGACTGACTCACTGACTTTTGAGTTTGGGGTGCTCGCAATTTAATTCCCTCTCGCGCATTTTTCTATCGGACTGCCAAAGCAGGCACGAAAAATTTACACCGCATTATGGTTGATATTCCGAAAACCCGTACAAAGCTCTTTGATTCCACTTTTACTGTGCGAACTATAGCCTGTGGAATGTGCTACCTGAATGGGTGCTCCGATAGTTACAGTTTGGGTGTCTTCAAGTCGCGAGTGAATATATTTCGTTTAAGCAAGCATGCTCCATCGTAGACCACATCATTGCTTTACATCACACAAGATAGAGGATAAAAGAAAACAATAATAAAGAAAATGCGAAAGTGTGTGCAACTCCGTAATAGCTATACGGATTTGAATGAAATTTAGATTGCTTACCATCGACCAAAATGCTACCATGTTTCTGGCTCAACGCATAAGCATTGCCATTCAGCGTGGTAATGCCGCCAGCATGCTGGGTACGCTGGCCAACTGATAGTGGGCATGAACATTTGGATTGTCTTTAGACCTTCAATCGTCTATGTGCAGTCTGTTTTTGTAGTGTTAGTTTTGAGCTAGTATTTTGTTTAGTTAATAAAAGGACTCTAAAAGGAAAATTATTAACCCCAAAAAAATATAGATTTTGTAGGAGAGCGGGTAAAATCGCAGGTCACTGCTAGTGGGTAGGTAAATAAATACCAACTCCCAAATTTTAAACGAAACGAAATATTCTTATTTACGGCCTCGAAAACAATGCTTCTCAAACAAAGCCCTACAGCTGCAGAAGCGTAATTTTATCTTCGACGGCTCGATCGCTAAGTGACCAAGTTTCGACGAGTTCGCCCATAAATTACGAAGATAAGCGAAAATATTGTCTTTGGGCGGCATATTTTCTGAGCCGTAGATCAGATAGTGAGTTCCAAACAATCGAGACAGCGTGACTTTATCAAATGGTCACATATCGGTGCTATAGCAGTGTTGTAAGAGTATTTTATGCAGCAAGTTTCTACATCTTTTGAGCTTGAGGTGTTAGGTACTTTTAGATAGACTTTTGTAATGAAATGTTTCAACTTTCAAAAGCAGTTCAAGACAAAAGACTTAAATGCTTAATTTCATAGAAAGGGTTTGTTGTGGTCCAGACAGATTACCAAGTCCTGGACCCCATTTAACTTGTTAATAAGTGTCAGTTAGAATGCCTTTTCATTGCAGACATAAGTTTAATAATGCAAACGTTTTTTTTTACGTTTTCTCAAAACTCTCGAAAGGTTTAGAGCTAGATCAGAAAGAAAATTTATGTTGAAATTATGTTCTTTACACTTTTTTTTTCTTTACATTAGTAGTTATTTAAGCATATTTAATACTAGCTGTGGCCCACAGTTTCACCCATGTACAGTTGTACACATTCCCTTAGTTTTTTTTTTCGGGAATCAAAATATCTCATTCCAACCCTCTCTATGTAAGAAGGGTTTTATTGAAAAAAAAAATATATATGTATTATTTATATTTTGGCGGCCATTTTGAAAATATAATAATTTTGGATTGCATAATTATTGTATTGTCACCAGGGCCCCGATTCTAATAAATCAATTGTTTTTAAATTGTAATTGTTTAAATTTTAATTTTTAAATAATTGCCTCAAATTTGAGTTTTTAATATTTTTTATACTAGAAAAATGCCATATTATTATAACTTAGTATAAAAAATATTAAAAACTGTCAATTTTGACGCAATTATCTACAAATTAAAATTGAAACAATTACAATTTAAGAACAATTTGTTTAGTAGAATTGGGGCCCAAATTGACAGTTTTTTTAATACCAGAGAAATACTACCACCTAATATTATAACTTAAAAACAATTGGTTTAGTAGAATCGGGGCCCTGAACTAAAGATCTTTGCAAAAATTGCAGCAAAATCGGTTAGGAGAAACTGCGACCTTATTATAGAAGTTTGACTGTGATCGAGATTGCATGCCGTCCCGTCCGCATCTACTTACTCGCACCATGTGCGTAAGTGAGATGGCACGCGATCGTGATCACAATCCGAATCACGAATATCAACGAATCACATCTATAATAAAGCATCTGGTTCTAATTTAGCTTGCAAGATTTGACCTAACAAACAAACTAACAAACATTGCTAGTTAATTTAAAGCTGGTAACAATCACGTCAATCTATCGCTCTGTTTATGCGTGACAAAGAAAAAAACAAACCAAGTGACCGACAAACAAACATATTTTCGTATAAATTTAATATTATTATCAAGTATGATGATAAGTGAAACGAGATTAAAAAAATACTTTTCCATACACTCAGTAATAATTTACGATTAGAATTCAACCGGAAAAATTTCTGAAACTGATTCTGAGGGAAGCTGACGATGCACCAAATAAACACGGAAAAGTATTAAAAATAAACTACACAGATTTCAAAACACGTAGACACGACACGAGCAAAGCACACAACTAATACATCACACATAATGCAAGTGACACGCGGCACAATGCCACGCCGGGTTTCTATTTCACGCGCAAATGGCTCGAGAGCGGTGAATTTATGCACGTCCGCGCGGCACACGCTTTGTCTGCGATGCCGTGTCTATGCGTATATAGCTCTGCGGTATTGTGAATGTGGATATTTATTTGGTGAATTTTATATGGTTTTTTTTTTATGGATAAGTTCCTTTATTAACTAAACAAAATACAAGCTAATACTAACACTACAAATACAGTTAGACTGCCCATAGACCGTTGAAGGTCTAAAGACAATTCAAATGCTCAAGCCCACTACCAGTTAGCAGCGTACCCAGCATGCTGGCGGCATTATTACGCTAAATGGCAATGCTTCTGCATTGAGCCAGAAACACGCCAGCATTTTGGTCACGCGTCCCAATGAACGATTTTTGAAATGAGATGAGCTCCTAGTCCTTGGAGCTGCTTTAAATATTGTGAAGAAGGGATCTCAATTTAAAATATTCACAATCCATTTAACATAATTTATAAACGTTAACTAAAATCACATATTATAATATCACAATATAAATTAATTACTGTACCTTAATCTATCCGCGATGGCTGTCCGTTCTAGACTGCCCGTCCGCCAATATTTGACTTTGAAGTCAAAATGTAATGGTGTGGTGATATATAAATAATAATAATAATGTAACAATTAGGTAGGTTGTGGCCGTGGTAGCCTATATTTTGGGTGACCGCTAGACTTGAAAGCGTGAGGTCGTGGGTTCAAACCCCGGCTCCGCTCCAATAACCAATGAGCTCTTTGGAGTTTATGTACGGATTTTCATACCACTGGCGTTTCGGTGAAGGAAAACATCGTGAGGAAACCTGCATACGTACGGAGAAGGAATTCAATGGGGTATGTAAAACAACTTTAGTTTAATCATTTAATGTATAGATGAACTAACAACACCATTATAATGAAACTGTATTGGCGAAGTTCACACGTGTTCGTTGACAGTTGACAGTCCTTTGTCGACTGCCAACGAACACAGTATATAAGTGGCGGTTGCATTGCAATCACCCTCTTTTCTTTGCTCGAACCTCGAAGCGATAACAAGTGTAAACGAATTGTGTGTAAAACAGTTTAAAAGGTGATTTCTTGGCTGAAAAGCTAACAAATCAGAATCGGGATTAATAAGTTACAGATGTCTTCTTATTTTCCCATGTCCACAGAGTGTAATTTGTCTTTTGTTAAGTGGTTCAAAACCTGTTAGCTAGTCATGTTTTTTTTTAGAGCCCTAATTAATAGTTATTGTACAAAGTGGCTGTTTTATTCCTTGCGTTTTCTTGATTATAATTTCTTTGCTAATGATTAATTTAATACTAATTACTAAATAACTGTGCTCATGTTAAAAGTTCTTCAGATTATATATCCGATTAGTGTACTTATTGTTATATATGCAAATTTCTGCCGCCGATTCTGCGGCTGGGCCTGCTGTCGAGCCTGCCGCTGAGCTTGCTGTCGAGTCTGCGGCTGAGCTTGCTGTCGAGCTTGCGGCTGAGCCTGCTGTCGAGCCTGCTGTTGAGCCTGCGGCGAAGCATACAGTGGAGCCTGCAGTGGAGCCTGCCGCGAAGTCTGCGGCTGAACCTGCTGTCGAGCCTGCTGCTGAGCCTGCGGCTGAGCCTGCCGTCGAGCCTGCGGCTGAGCCTGCTGTCGAGCCTGCCGTCGAGCCTGCGGCTGAGCCTGCTGTCGAGCCTGCGGTCGAGTCTGCAGCGGAGCATACAGCGGAGCCTGCAGTGGAGCCTGCCGCGGAGTCTGCGGCTGAGCCTGCTGTCAAGCCTGCTGTCGAGCCTGCTGTCGAGCCTGCTGTCGAGCCTGCTGTCGAGCCTGCTGTCGAGCCTGCGGCTGAGCCTGCGGCTGAGCCTGCTGTCGAGCCTGCGGCTGAACCTGCCGTCGAGCCTGCGGCTGAGCCTGCTGTCGAGCCTGCGGCTGAGCCTGCTGTCGAGCCTGCGGTCGAGTCTGCGGCGGAGCATACAGCGGAGCCTGCAGTGGAGCCTGCCGCGGAGTCTGCGGCTGAGCCTGCTGTCGAGCCTGCGGCTGAGCCTGCGGCTGAGCCTGCCGTCGAACCTGCCAGCTGAGCCTGCAGCGGATCCTCCAGTACGCAGTTACGTAAGAGACATTGTACGCAGTTGCGTAAGATCCGGTGTACGTAGTCGCGTAAGAGCCGATGTACGCAGTTGCGTAAGAGACATTGTACACAGTTGCGTAAGATCCGGTGTACGTAGTCGCGTAAGAGCCGATGTACGCAGTTGCGTAAGAGACATTGTACGCAGTTGCGTAAGATCCGGTGTACGTAGTCGCGTAAGAGCCGATGTACGCAGTTGCGTAAGAGACAGTGTACGCAGTTGCGTACTGACTTAACTAAACCAGATTCGGTTTTAGTCTGATATGATGTGCTTTTCAGTATGCAGTTGCATTCTGATATTATGTAACATAAAACGATAGTATAAGACTTCAAAATAAGATTGTAAAGTACACATTTAATTAACACTTATAATGTCTATTATCATATAATACATGACACGTATACACGAGGACGTGTAATTGAGTCGGATGGCCGAATGTAAAACAACTTTAGTTTAATCATTTAATGTATAGATGAACTAACAACACCATTATAATGAAACTGTATTGGCGAAGTTCACACGTGTTCGTTGACAGTTGACAGTCCTTTGTCGACTGCCAACGAACACAGTATATAAGTGGCGGTTGCATTGCAATCACCCTCTTTTCTTTGCTCGAACCTCGAAGCGATAACAAGTGTAAACGAATTGTGTGTAAAACAGTTTAAAAGGTGATTTCTTGGCTGAAAAGCTAACAGGTATGTGAATCCACCAACCCGCACTGGGCCAGCGTGGTGGATATGGCCTAATCACCCTTTCGGGAGTAGGTAGATAGAAAAGTCCAGCAGTGGACTGTTAAAAGGCTGATTCTGATGAATTAGGTAGGTAAAACTTCTGGAAAGAAGTTAAAAAGTGAAAAGGTAATCTAAAAACAACACACAAACAATCAATCTGTCTGTCTTCATATCACGAGTGCATAGATTTCTTCTAAGCAAGCGTGATCCATCGTAGACCGCATCATCGCTTAACATCAGGCGAGTCGGCGGTCAAACGCAAAATATATAGATAAACTCTTTATTGTCGGCATAAAACTGACATGCCTATAATTAAATAAATAAGAAACACAAATATCTTTAAACTATCCCCAAACTATATATTAATAAAACACAATTTAACACAGCGAGCAGGCCGCCAGTCAATTTCCGCCTGGATATATAAATCTCTTAGACGCGGCACCGGCTCATCGTCCCAAGGAAATGCAGACCCGACCGCGGGAGAGTTATAGACTGTTTTAACATGGGAAATGCCGTACTTTTTCACTTGTCGCGGTGCCAGTTTGCGTAGATTGTTAGCTCTGTAATAGGTTTAGTGGCAAAAAGGGTTAGTGTTATTACAATATTTATTAACCTTTTTGACTAGAAACTTGCTAGAAACCCTTTAGTTTTCTGGTTTTTAGTGCTGTTGGCATTAGATCGGCCAGACCTATAAAAATATTGATAATTTGATTTATTATTTTTACGCTATTACTTTTAAATACATCATAAAATAAACCGGCCAATTGCGAGTCAGGCTTGTGCACTGAGAGTTCCGTTCCGTACCATTACAAAATACAATAACTATCAATAAAAAAATGGCATTCGATTCGGTGAAAGAAATGATAAGGCCATCCAAGTAACCGAATTACCAGTTATAACTTAGCAATGAACAGAAATTTGTCACCGACTCACACTTGGCAATTATTTATTATTAAACTTTAGAGTGTGTACTATAATCATGCCGAGTTTTAAGCTTGTACGTATTACCGTTTTTACATTAGAGTAATTACAATAATACGTAAAAAATACGTTTATTGTATACCACATGGGGACCTTGTATCTACCCTTTTGTTTTTATTTTATGACTTTTTTATTATTTCATAATTAATCCGCCGTAATATTACATATTCCGAGAAAATTTAAACAGGCTGTCTATTACGGTTCGAAAGATACAACCGTTAATAGGTAGGACGCACGGGCGGACGGACAGACAGACAGCGTAGGCTTAGTAATAGGGTCATATTTACCTTTGGTACCCTTATATGGTGGTACCATTTGGGTACGGAACCCTAAAAAATATCTTGAAGTACCACAATAAATTCCTGAAGCTTCCTTTGAGTCTCATAGTTTTGAGCCGCGATCAAACTCTGCGCTGTCTTGGACGTCTCGCCCAGGAGTAGTGGAGAGTAGCTTCACGGACAAGAGCGTGCGAGGTGAGGCGCGAAACAAGCTAGACACAACAAAAGCTTCTAGGACGCCCTTACTCTTGGTATGTCTTGGTGTGTTACAATATATTACACTGTTGTCCAAACGCTCAATATTATCAACAACCTAGCCTAGTTTTCATAAAGAAGTCAATAAGGTAAATACTGATCTGTTTATCTCTCCAAACTGCTTGTAGGTACGCTAGCTTTACTTTTGTTAACGTTCCGTTTTGTTTCCGTGGTAGGTTATTTTAACTCTAAGACTTTATAAGCAAATAATATTGCGGTGAATCAAAACTAAAAACATAAGACACCGAAACGCATGAGTAATATTAAGGAAGGTTTCACAGCTGTACGGCATACCCGTAAAACGGGAAACGGGATCTACGCGGAGGCAAGTCCCGTACGGAACAATCCGCGTCGCTGTGAAATTATGTTCTAGCGCCTCACGTATGTCTCTGCTCCAGGAGCCCGTACTACAGGAGACAGGATCTACGCAGAGGCAAGTCCCGTCCACGTCGCTGTGAAACGATGTTCTAGCGCCTAACGTTATGTATCCGCTCTGGGAGCCCGTACTACAGGAGACAGGATCTACGCAGAGGCAAATCCCGTCCACGTCGCTGTGAAACGATGTTCTAGCGCCTAACGTTATGTATCCGCTCTGGGAGCCCGTACTACAGGAGACAGGATCTACGCAGAGGCAAGTCCCGTCCACGTCACTGTGAAACGATGTTCTAGCGCCTAACGTTATGTATCCGCTCTGGGAGCCCGTACTACAGGAGACAGGATCTACGCGGAGGCAAGTCCCGTAAGGAACAATCCACGTCGCTGTGAAACGATGTTCTAGCGCCTCACGTATATTTCCGCAAAGAGAATACAATAGCTCCGGGAGCCCGTACCCACACAGCAACCTAAAAAAAAGTAACTGTTGGTCTTTTGTTTTTTTTCTTTTCTTGCCACAGAATACAGACACGTAAACTTCGTTTGAAAACGAGACGCGGACTAACTATGCGGATATCGCATTACTGCAAAAGATAATTGATGGCAAAATTGACTGTACAAACTTGCTGTCTAAAGTTGCACTTTCGGTGCCACGTTCAAGCAGCCGCCTCCTTAACAGAAAAACTTTCTATCCCTCCCCATGTCGCACGAATTATGGCCAGCACTCTCCGTTACACCGGATGTGGTCAGCCTACAACAAAATATGCCATGACTTTGACATTTTCGGTGACAACATCAATTGTTTCAGACAAAATTTTGTGCTTCAAAATCTTTAATTTAATTTAATATTTTTATTAGTTAATCTTTAGTTTATTTTAGTCAAAATATGTATTGTTGTAAGTGTTATATTATTTGTAGCATGCTGTGTTTACCTCTAGAAGGTTGTGCATTCATCGCATCTAACATCGCAAATGTTTTCATTCCTAAGATAAGAGTGTATGACCAGTTTGGTGAACCTACATAAAAAAAAAAAAAAAAAAAAACGGCTTCTGTCAACCTCCCGGTGTAGCATAGACTGCAGTTTTCCTTGGTGTTGCCAACACTTTCAGAGTTTCTATTTTCTGTCACAGACCGTCCAGCGATACATACTAAAAACTCCATAATCATGAACTATACGAGTCAGAAAACGTAAAATAGCTTGTAGAGTTACGCAACAAAGTGACAAATACCCGCCCGAGCCGCCCAAACCGTCGCTTATTCCGATAAAAAATCATTTCGCCGAATGGTAAGTTGATCGTCGAACCGACGTCGTTCACTCCGATATAAAATGGCTGCCATTCTGCGAATCGCTCCGAGACGTTGACAAACCGGTTGGGATGAAAAAGATGTATTTTTCTTCGATAAAATTCGGTTTGACGCAGGACTATAAATTTGGTCCGTCGGCTGGGCGATTTTCTTGTTAATGGGACTCTGACTCTAATTTGGCACGTTTGTGACGTTTACTAACAAGTTTAGGTTTGTGGTCGAGGTTTTCTGATCTATGGAAAGAATAATAATTAGTATGTTAAGAATATTGAGTAGTTTGTGTGGCATTTAAACTTATTTCATTTCTGCGTCCATCTTCAAATACATCGATCCTTACTAAAAAACGCGTTGATACGCAAAAAACGTAAGTGAGAGTAAAACTACAGTAAATAGTATATTATGCAATTAGTGAATAAAGGAAGGATTTAAAGGGAGGATGAATCACGAGAAAGTGAAGGATTCTAACGACTGAATCACGACCGTAGGGACTGATTCAAGTGTTTGAATCCTGAGCGACGCGAGTGATTCATGGCCCTCGATATAACCCGTTTTATTCAAGAGTTGCATACTATATACTATTATACTTTACATAATGACTACGAGAAAAATAAAGTTTTAAGGGAGTTTGTATCGAGTATTTTTTGCGCAATGAGGTTGTAGAGCATTGAGATGGAGGTCCAATATAATGGTGATCAAACACCAAAATAATGATTAAAAGTGCTTTTTATTCACGGTTTTCAGTGAATAAAATAAGCTTTTTAGAGGGGGAATGGTATAAACGTTGTTTCTTTAACTCACGGCGCGGCGGAGCGGAGTAAGTGTTTAATTTTTACTTTATTTTATTTTCCTTTATTAGGAGATAGAAGAATTAAAATACGTCTTTTAACAAATATTTTCAAAATCCGACTCAAAATTTGGAGGAAAAATATATATTTTGGTATAAATAAAAAAACACAAGAAAATTAATTAAAAAATAATTTCTTTAAGTTACTATTTATATAATAGTAGTCAGACGATCGAAAGTCACCGACATGGCCCACCGGATTAGTAAGTTTAAATGGCAGTGGGCAGTGCATATATGACGCAGAACAGATGGCCGATGGGGCCGAAAGGTTCTGGAATGGAGAACACGGACTGGTAAGCGCAGCGTAGGACGTCCACCCACAAGATGGACAGACGACCTAAAGACCGCTGGAATTCGATGGGGGAGGCCTATGTCCAGCAGTGGACGTCCTACGGCTGAAATGATGATGATGATGATGAGTCAGAAAAAGCTATAAACGAAAGTACTATAACAAGAGTGTCCAAAATCTACACAAAATACGGATTACAGATGGAAGTTTACGCAAAACCACACTTAGTTATGAGAAGGGTGAATAAATTTTGCAACAATATGTTTCAAGTGCTAAACTGTTAATAATGTTGTCAATATTACTGAAATATGTATGTTGGGGTCCGATGTAGATGGCAATTGTTTTCATTTGGCCGGGATGTTATCATTTCGATGTGTATATTTTTTTATGAAGTCGTAAATCTGTTTTTCAAAGGATATAACTTTTGAATTGTCAAATAAACTAATAGTTCGCCCCGAACTGAGACCTCACAATGTTCAAGCTTTTATTTCACCTACAATAAGCTCCAGAGATTTCCTACCCACAGATCTGTAACCTACCTTGATCTTGATTGAAAAATACTGCGATCACAGATATAGACGAATCTATCAAAAATATTGTGCATCGTGAAGAAGAGCATCATCATCATCAGCCAGAAGACGTCCACTGCTGAATATGGGCCTTCCCCTTTAACCTCCACACTGAACGACAGCTTTTTTTAAATGCATTCGGGACATTTTTTTGCACACGGTCATCTGACCCCAAACTAAGCAAAACTTGTGATATGGCTGTCAGAGACTGATATACATACATATATAGTTTTAAAAACATCCTTAAATAGATATTAATAACCAGATATAGAACAAACACAAATGTTCATCACACAAATGTTTGTCCTATAGGTGGGAATCGAACCCACGCCTCCAAGCTCAGAAGGCAGGTTCACTACCAACTGGACCAACGGGCTATCAGCTTGCCTTTTGCTTCCACTGGATGCCCGCGACTCAAGACGAAGAAGAGAGGTTATTTTATATTTTATCTTAAAAAAATGTGTGAAAACTAGAAAATTTTCATGAACTTTCATTGGCGCGTGTGTCAGAAATATGAAAAATATTTTTCTCCCCACTGACCGGTCAATTTTGAAAACTGTCCACTTACTGCCAAAAAATATTGCTCCCTAAATTATTATCAGAAACAATGTCCGTACACTAGCTGGCGTGTGAACGACCCGCAATTTCAATTTACGAGTGGCGATGCCATAAAATTGGCACGTGATCGCGCGGAGACAAATAATTCGATCGCTTATGGCTGTGTATTACTTTTGAACGGCACTGTAGGAATTCTGGGAAGGTATGGAGTTGATTAAAATGGTGTTTCAGAAAATGGCAATTGAATTTTCTACATACATTGATTATATATAAGTAAAGAACAAATATCCATGTTGTGCCCACCCCAGTATCAGTTGGGAACTCAGTTCTTGAAGCTGTTGACGCGTACGTCTACCTAGGACAAACCGTCGAACTAGGTAGGTCCAACTTCAAGAAAGAGGTCAATCGGCGAATCCAACTCGGCTGGGCAGCGTTCGGTAAACTACGCAACGTCTTCTCGTCCAAAATACCTCAGTGCCTTAAGACGAAAGTCTTCGACCAGTGTGTGTTACCAGTGATGACATACGGCACTGAAACGTGGTCTCTCACTATGGGCCTCATAAGCAAGCTCAAAGTCGCACAACGAGCTATGGAGAGGGCTATGCTCGGGGTTTCTCTACGAGATCGAATCCGAAATGAGGAGATCCGTAGACGAACGAAAGTCACCGACATAGCCCACCGGATTAGTACGTTGAAATGGCAGTGGGCAGGGCACATATCACGCAGAACAGATGGCCGATGGGGCCGAAAGGTTCTGGAATGGAGACCACGGACTGGCAAGCGCAGCGTAGGACGTCCACCCACAAGATGGACAGACGACCTAAAAGAGACCGCAGGGAAACGCTGGATGCAGGCCGCTTCCAACCGGCCCTTTTGGAGATCGATGGGGGAGGCCTATGTCCAGCAGTGGACGTCCTACGGCTGAAATGATGAAGTAAAGAACAAGCGGATTAGAGCATCTGGTTGATGCGACGCATGACCAAAATGCTGGTCTTTTTCTGGTTCAATGTTTAGGCATTCTGCGAATGGCGTCAGCATGGTGGGTCCGCTGGATTTTTGAATATTTTAAACAATCTATGAGTAACTTATGTACCTATCTACTAACTTACCTTACCTTACCAACTTACAGTTTTTAGATTAAAAGTACAAGAGAGTTGGTGATCAAACGCGGATTTATCCGCGTAAAAAAACTTAAATTTTCTGTCTCGTTTTTTGTCGTATACATTTTTGGGATGACTTAATCACTAAGGTCAAATTTTAGATAGTTTAAGATTAATTTTTTTACCAGCTTAACTTCCACTGTATGTGTGTTTGTATGCATTGATCGTTGGCCCACTGTCACTACCGTACATAGGTTCGTGGTTCAAGACTGGTAAAGATTGGACCCCCACCGTTGAACTACAAATAAGTACGACCAAATACATGTTTAATCGCAGTTAAAGCGGATTTTAACGCTACAGTCTTATATATCATCATCATTATCATCAGCCAGAAGATGTCCACTGCTGAACATAGGCTTCCCTTTTTAACTTCCACACTGAACGACAGCCCGCCTTTTGCATCCACTGGATGCCCGCGACTCTCACAATGTCGTCGGTCCATCTAGTGGGACGCCTACCGGAGGTCTGATAAATAATGATTATAAATAGGCCAAAATATTAATGGAAAATAAAAATAAAAACGCAGGAAGAAAAACGAACCAATAAATTAGACTTCTCTGTCAAAACGTCAAATGTATCCCCTCGTAAATACATCAGGCTATTATTCGAATAATATAAAGTATATATTTATTACAATAATAAAATGATACAGAAAGTGAATGTAATTCAATAAACAGGATTAATGTCCTAATTTTCCACCTTTTAAGGTGAAATATAATATTTAAATTTGAATGGTATATAAAGTAAAAAAAATATTTTAATAAAAATTGCGAAGATACACAAAACTTACACAAAACACAACTAACTTATACATTATACACAAAACACAACTGAATTATACTGAATTAAAACACAACTGAATTATACTTATACACAAAACACAACTAAATTATACTTACTACCGCGTGACTTACACAAAATGTACAGTCAAATTGAGAAACTCCGCATCAGAAGTCGGTTAACAATAAATACTACGATGAGTACCTACTCCGTTTCATAACTTTTTAGTTTCGCAAATATTTTCAAAACAAATGGGTATACTACAAAATCTACAAATACCATATCACCCCAATATAGGCGCAGCACGCCACTTAAATACCCATGAAACCACCATCAATAACCCCATACCCTATACTTTTGTGACCTAAGAAGTAATAAAATGACCCTTCAAAAACCATAATTCTTGTTGAGTAAGGTGGTATGGGGAAAACTGCAAGGGGAAATGCAATGGCATGATTGGGGGCCGAAATGCTTACACAAATTGCGATCCTGTTATTGAAATATTTGGGGATGTAAGTTTTTACACTCGACCGTTTATAAAATGGTAGCTAAAAAATTATAAGCTATAAAATTTTAAATTTTAATATTAAAAAAAAAAAAAAAAAAAAAAAAAAAAAAATAGATTTTAAAAAATAATTAAAAGATATAAAATTATAAAATGGTTGATATTATGTTTTCCCGATTTTTTTATTTGATTTTATATAATGTTTTAATGGTGTTACTAATGATAGTGAGTGGGAGGACTACCTATGCTGCGTCTTCCGGTTTGTGGTCTCCACTCAAGAACTTTTCTTTCCAATCGGTTATCGGTTCTTCGAGCGATGTCGCCTGCCTATTGCCACTTCAACTTGCAAATTTTAACAGCTATGTCGACGAGATTGTGAGAGTCGCTGGCATCCAGTGGATGCAGATGGCAGGCTGTCGCTCAGTGTGGAAGTTAAAGAGGGAGTCGATGTTCAGTAGTGGACGTCTTCTGACTGATGATGATGACTAATTATAGATTTGCAAGCTGAAGTGGATATGGGCTGGTCATATCCACTATAACAACCGACAATTGTTGCATTGGGGCTCTAGTAAGACGAGTTTTTATTCAAATTCAACTTAAGTAATTGTTAGACAGATTTATTCAGCTATCCTGCATGCTATGTGCCCTACCCACTGTCACTTCAAGTTGCTAATTCGGAAAAATTATAATATAATTAAATTATTAATAGTAAGTACCAATAAAACTATGCCCAATGATTGCACACTGAGCAGTATCGTGCGAAATGTTACTTTAGATTCAAATTATTAGTCAATAGCGTCTAATTTGTTTACACTTGCACTTACATTATACCCTATAAATTGACCCCACTCTTGCCCTTGAAAATTATAGTCCATAAGCACACAGAATAAATAACAGTTTGTACGTAAATTGTGGTGCAAAAGTAACATCTGTTGTTAACGCAATTTACTTAATCGTTTGCGTAAATAAGTAGCTGTCGAAACTCAATTAGGGTTCCGTTGTTCGGTCAATGAAACGGTAGGGTCTTGCTCCCATTGCATGGGAAGGCAAGTTTCTCAAGCAGCTGTTGTAATTTATTGTACTACTAGCTGATTTATCTGGATTTACTTGTGATGTTCCAAATTTATTAACCCTTAGTATAGCGATATATAACCTTCGACTAAAATAAAATTTATGATTGATTGATTAACTCTTGATTGTTCACACCATAAAATTTGATACAGAGGACGAAAAACTCTTAAAAACTAGTGTAACAACTGGCGGCCTTATCGTTAAAAGCGATCTCTGCCAGGCAACCTTAGGATGGAAAGGATTTATATAAGACGTAGATGACGGACGGGCCATGACCATTGAACTTGCTCAGTAAAAACGAGTCAAACCGTCGGACATAATTATACTTCAACACCGTATAACGATGTACAGTAAATTTATTACAAAAAATAGATAGCGTTTTTTGTTATGTATTTACACTTCGGGAAAGCACATTAATGCATAATTTTGTCAGATGTCTCGTTATCATGTAATAATAGACTTGTGTCGCACTTGAGCCGGCGCCGGCGCTCATTTGATAGCTCGTTGGTCCAGTTGGTAGTGAATTCCTTCGTGTGGTATTCCTTCTGAGCCTGAGGGCGTGGGTTCATTCCCACCTAGAACAAACATTTATGTGATGAAAATTTGTGTTTTGTTAGACGGTTTTAAATCAATTTTATTCAGTTAAATTACAATATTTGAGCTGGAAAAAAATACATGCACGATAGAATAAACTTTCCTTGATAAAAAAAAATCTGAAACAAAGTCGATTTAGTTTATTTTTTTCGTTTTATGCTCTAATGAAAGCTCGTAACAACCTGGAAATTGCATGTACTGAAAGGCAATTTTATTCAACATTTTTTGCTTTGGATAGATTTTTGATAATGAATAATTTCGGTTTTAGTGAAATTAAAAGCGTAATAAGGTCGCGAGAATTTGCACGCGCCGCGCTCAGTACCGCGCCAGGCGTCATTGAGGTCGGATCTATGTTCGTTTTTGTCGTTGCACTCCCCCCGCGGGCCTCCTGACTCTTGCGTGGCAAAATACATCGTCGCTCTAACTTGACGGGGGCTGAGGGAGCGTTTTGTTGCCGACGCGACTAGGATAACAGGCCGTTAACCATACGTAACGGGTTGACTACACTTTACGCCACACCCTGTATATATAAAAAAACGCTTAGTAAAAACTATACATATTAAATTCCAAAACGGGGGTGCAAGTACCGTTCTTTTATCGATCGTCAAATTGACAGTTGAGGTCGTCAAATTCGATAATATGCAATTTTTTCAGTACTCGCTGTGATCGATTCTATGGCATTTTAGCGAATTTGACGATCGATAAAGAACGGTACTTGCACTGCTGCCTTTCGATACGAACTGTGTTGGTAACTTTTCCTCTTATTCAGCTTTTAGCTCCGACCCATTTTACGAGAAGCCATAAATAAAGATTTGTAAGTCCTTAATATCCAGAAACAAGAAAGTGCTTTTATAAAGCGGTTAAATTATTTTTAATGATGTTTCGCTTTACTTTCATATACAATTGAAACTGAAAGCATTTACGCACTGAAAATGGGTCACTCAAAGCACTTCAGCTAGAACTATCTCTTTCTTATTTTTTTAAGACAACAAAAATCAAGTTCAAAAAAAATAAAGTTATATGATTATTTACGGGATATTTACCGTGGTAAAGAAATGAATGAGCGTGGAATGAGCTCCCGATATTTCGGCGCAGTTACATGCACCTCGATCACGGGAAGATTGAAGAATGCGGGTTGGTCGAACTGTTCGACCAACCCGCATTGCAACTAACCGTGATAGTTTAAAACAGTGTTTTACTGTACCCTTAGTACACGTTTTGATAGTTTTCGAAAACTTTTTTCGTTTTCGTATTGTTATATACAGTTTAGTAAAGCGCCTCCAGCGGAAACGCGAAGGAACTATAATCGGTAGTAATCGGCAGAATAGGTTGCTTTACTCAAATACATACGGTACGTTATAGAAATAGTTTTAGAATTATTCCACCCAGCAATGTATGGAACAATACGAAAACAAAAAAAGTTTTCGAAAACTATCTAAACGTCTAAAGGTTCTGAGTGCAAATCCAAAAAAATAAATAGGCTGTATCTTTAAAAAAACACTGCAACTCTCATTAAATTTGCTTATCTGTTCTAGAGTGAAGAGACCATGAACCAGAAGACGCAGGTAGGTCGGGCACTAGGTAGACCGACGACATCGTGAGAGTCGCGAGTGTCCAATGGATGCAGATGTCAGGCTGTCGGTCAATGTGGACATCTATGGGGAATTCTATGCTCAGCAGTAGACGTCTTCGGGCTGATGATGATGATTAACATTGTAATTGTTTTAAAGCAATTTTCATGACAGTATTTTCTGTTTTGGTGAAGGATTAATTATCATTTCGAGTTTTTCTAAAATAGAAAATATTTATTATATTACTTTGAAATAAAACGCTTACGTTCAATATCTTCTGAATAACATTGCAATTACAATAATTTTATTTAAAGTTTCTCTCATTCATTTATATCTTTAAAAAAAATTAAAATTTGTGAACGTGTTTGGCTGAGATTGGTCCCTCTTCATGCAATCTTGTTCACAAATTATCAAAAGGACTCCTAAGAATAGTTTTTGCTATATTTTTTTATTGATGTCAATTATTTTTAGAACCCGATTTTAATTCAGATTTTCATATATTACTTAAAACAAAGCTCCCTATTTTCTTTTGTAGCATTTTAATTAACTCCTTTTAATTCAGCCCCGCGTTATTGAATTCATTTTCCTAATCTTTAGAAAACTCCCCCTCGATTGCGTCACACTTTTCTTTTAACTTTTCTATTTCCAAGGGTTCTCCTTATATAGAGGATCACAGAGTAGGTATAAATTTGAGCTAAAGAAAAAGACAAAAAGAAATTAATTTCAAATATTAAAATATTGTCTAAACTTACGATGTCGTAACATTTTCTGTTAAGAGCTGTATTACAAAATACAATCATTCAATTTTATATTTTAATATTAGATATTGGGACATAAAACTGAAAAATAAAGCCGAATACAAAAGAAGTAAACCAGAACATTATAATTGTTTATTTTTGTCAGAAATGTAACGAAATCCAGTCTTAAACTTTCTCTCCAAGAATTTTGCGAAAAACTACTTGTAAATTGGAAGTAATAGGTTATGTTGACTTTTTTCAAAATTTTAAGGTGTTATTTTCAATAAAAAATACAGATCTATTTATTACAGATAATGGAGATTTTCCTTCTTTTTTGGTCTTCGACTAGTGTGTGTTGCCAGTGATAACATACGGCACTGAAAAGTGGTCTCTCACTATGGGTCTTATTACTAAGCTCAAAGTCGCATAACGCCATAGAGAGAGAGCTATGCATGGGGTTTCTCTACGAGATCGAATCAGAAATGAAGAGATCCATAGACGAACGAAAGTTACCGACATAGCCCACCGGATTAGCAAGTTTAAGTGGCAGTGGGCAGGGCACAGCACGCAGAACAGGTGGCCAATGGGGCCGAAAGTTTCTCGAATGGTGACCACGGACTGGTAAACGCAGCGCAGGACGTACACCCACAAGATGGACAGACGACCTAAAAGAAACCGTAGGGAAACGTTGGATGCAGGCCGTTTCCAACCGACCCTTTTGGAGATCGATGGGGGAGACCAATGTCCAGCAGTGAACGTCCTACGACTGAAATGATGATGATGAATGTTTTTTTTATAGATCTTTGTATTTGACAGAATCAGAGCACCAAAAATCCAGTTTCCGTTGCTTTTTTCGTCACAAAATGTAAAAGGGCTCTTAAAATATTCAGTATGCGAATTCAGTAAAAAAAAGGCAGTTTATATTCTAAATAATTTTATGTTTTGTCTTTACGAATGTTCTAAAATCTTCTTTGCATTTTCTCCCAAGGCTTGTAATGGAAAAGTTTAGCTGTAAAGTGATTTATAAGGCACAGACAGACACGGACTTGTGACCTCTACATAACCAAATCTGTGTCCTCAGAGAATTGTGTAAGTAATTTCTTTTTTAATGGTAATATTTCTTTAATGTTGTATAAATGGATTCGGGATTGAAGTAATCCAGTTTTAAATAAAAATTAGTTTTGATTGAGTCATTGCAGGACGAAATGAATTTTTTGTTTCAATTTTAAAGAGTATTGATGAAATTTCCATTTAAATCAAGAAAAATGCGAACGTTTCTAACTATGTGCATGTGTGTGGCCCTCAACTCCGTAATAGCTGTTTTTATGGATATAATTTGGTACAGTGGTAGCTTATATAAGCTACTATTTTTATCATGGAAAAATATAAATCACTAATCAATGAGAATCTTAAAAAATAGATCCGCAGCTCCCTATAGCACGCTGGGCCTGTGATAAACACGTAAAATATATAGCGTTTTAAAAGAAGGTCATGGCATATTTTGTCTTTGTTTAAGTTTCTTCATACCTACTTACTTTTTAACCCCCGACTCAGGGGCTGATCCAGGATTTCAATGTATTTAACAGCAATAAATAAAAAGGGGGGGGGGGGGTGCATTCTGGATTTCATTTGGGGGGGGGGGCATTCTGACAAGGAAGGAAGGAATCAAATCGAAAAATTGAGTCGAATGTATGAAATTGCTAGGTGTTTGGGGGGGGGGGGAGGGGGCATGGCCATGGCCTGGATCCGCCAATGCCCCGATGCAAAAAGAAAGGTGTTATAATCTGTGTCGGTCTATCTTTGTGTCTGTGTCATTGTAGCTCCCAAGCGGCTGAACTGATATTGATTTAGTTTTAGTTTGTTTGAAAGGTGACTTGGTCGAGAGTGTTTTTTCACAAATTCTGTTTTTTTTTATTTTGTCCTTTGTCAACTTTTACAATTTTTTTTTTAACTATATCTGTTATTACATAAAACTAATGATTATACAAGAGGAAAACACGGATTTTAATGGGGGTTTAAAATAGTTATTTATGATACAAGTGCGGTAAGTTGGTTATTACAAACGAGTAGACGAATGTAAGCCCGAGACGAAGTCGAGGGCTTACCATAGTCACGAGTTTGTAAAAACCAATCCGCACGTATGCCATACAACGTTTTACAACACATTTGCGAGAAAAAAAGGCTACAAATGAAAAAAAAATATGGAAATGGAAATTAAAAAAACCGGACAAGTACGAGTAGGACTCGTGCTCTGAGGGTTCCGTTAGACGGAACCCTCAGAGCGCGAGACCAAAAAAAAACTAACTGAAGTTAAAATATTGAAAGACAAACTTAAGTTTGTAGTTTTTTTTTACTGGGCAAGTGCCTTTAATAACTAAACAAAATACAAGCTAAAACTAACACTACAAATACAGTTAGACTGCCCATAGACCGTTGAAGGTCTAAAGACAATCCAAATGCTCAAGCCCACCACCAGTTGGCAGCGTACCCAACATGCTGGCGGCATTACCATGTTGAATGGCAATGCTAATGCGTTGAGCCAGAAACACGCCAGCATTTTGGTCACGCGTCGCATTAACCAGGCGCTCTGAAAGATTTTTGAAAATGAGGTGATCTCCCGGTCCCCAAGGGCCCAATGTCTCGACCCCAAACGCCTCAAATATGTAACCACTGCCGAGGTTAGCATATTTGCGACGCTTGTGCTGCTCTGCCGAATTAGCAGCCGCGCCAGCCCTACCCTGTGTCTCAGGAAGATGTGACGGCGCCAAAGTATCGACACAAGTTGCGTCCCATACAAGGGGCCGCCCCAACCTCCAGGGCACAAGTGTCATACCGTCAGGCCTCTTTCCATCGTCACGCGCAAGACCACTCGGTTTGAGCACAGCTGCGACATTGGCGGTGGAAAGTGCCCTGCGTATGATGTCGTTCAGGCTAGCGTGTCCGCCAATACGACCAGCGCTTCTCGAGCAAGAGAGACCATGGTGACCGAGCTGGTCAACAGCAGTACCACACTGACAGCGATGGGCCTCACAGCACCTTGCACCCAAGCGTAAGCTGACAGCTAGACGAAATGCGGTTGGATCTAAAAGGCTACCTGTGTTAAAAGAGGGCATGGCTTGCAACCAAAGTCCCGATTCCCAAACAGAGACAGCAAGAATACGAGCGCGATCTGCAATACTAGGACACGTATCTAGTAGCGATTTCCATGCTAGTTCGCAGATCGGCCGATCCCACAGTCTCTGGGAAGACAACTTTGAAGTTTGTAGTTGACAATAAGGTTCTTCCATACATCCCAACTACAAAATGTAAGTTTGTAATAGCAAAATAATTATTTTTAAATACCTTCAAATTTATAACTTTCGGATTTATTCCTATATATGTACTATGAGACCTTGCCTCTTGCCAAATTTCATGATTCTAGGTCAACGGGAAGTACCCTATAGGTTTTGATTCCCCTGTGAAATCGCAAAATATACGACATAAAGGAACCCTAAGAGCGCGAGACCAAAAAAAAAACTAACTGAAGTTAAAATATTGAAAGACAAACTTAAGTTTGTAGTTGACAATAAGGTTCTTCCATACATTCCAACTACAAAATGTAAGTTTGTAATAGCAAAATAATCATTTTTAAATGATATACCTTCATATTTATAACTTTCGGATTTATTCCTATATATGTGCTATGAGACCTTGCTTTTTGCCAAATTTCATGATTCTAGGTCAACGGGAAGTACCCTATAGGTTTTGGTTCCCCTGTGAAATCGCAAAATATGCGACATAAACGTTCATATCTTTTGATTGCGTTGACTTACAACTTTTATTTTTTTAGAGCCGAAAGAAACCGTAGACCCAAGTATTTAGTATAAATTTCAACTTGCTACCTTTACGCGTTCTTGAGAAAAAGGGTCTTGACAGACGGACAGACAGACAGACGGACAACGAAGTGATCCTATAAGGGTTCCGTTTTTTCCTTTTGAGGTACGGAACCCTAAAAAATACCGTAAAGTACACGCACGGTGTTATACATCTGAGCGTGCGGTAAAATTCATTACCGCACGCTCCGTTGTATGATGCGTAATGTTTAACTTTCGAACGATGTATACAGGCTCAGAATACAGCTCTATTCTGAGTATACAGTCTTCGTAAGTGCACTTTTTGAGCAAATGTGTTGTAAAAAATATTATTCCTGTATGATAAAATCTCTTTGCACTGTCTGTCAGCCAACACGAAAACCTGTAGCTGTTATCATATTTCTCATTATCCTCTTCACCAAAAAAATTAAGCAAAGAAATTGCAAAGAATTAATTTCTCGGCCTGTTGCTCTAACCAACAATGATTTATGAGTATTCTGAGCAAAAATACAATTAGATTGTTGTTATTCATCATAGTTAGGACCTTGTTATCGTTAGCAACAAATTGAGTTTCTTAATTTGTTGTTTTTCTTCGAATTTTTCGAGTGAAGGGAAAATTTGGGCGAAATTGCCGAGTTATTTGGAGGGTTAGATAAATGTTTATTGTATATTATTCGATTATTATTTCGCTAGTAGTTACTGTGATCGAGCTGAATATTGCTTGATTCAATTAACTACGTGCCCGCTTAATTTCATTACTAACTAGCGGTCCGCCCCGGCTTCGCACGGGTATAGATTATAGCCTATGTCACCCGGGGATAGTGTAGCTTCCCAACAGTGAAAGCATTTTTAAAATCGGTCCAGTACTTTTCGAGCCAATTTTTTACAAACATATTTACATACAAATCAAACGCGCGAAGTTTTTTATCGTCGTTAAGTTTTCTGAAATTTTCATAACTAGTACAATTTTTTTTAGTTAGCTAGTACAATTTTTTTTTCAAAATACAGTATCCAATCAACGCCCTGGCGGTCATCCATCCAAATACCGACCGCGCCCGACGTTGGTTCACTTCGATGATCGTGCGAGAACAGTGGTGAACAGAAATTAGTCACCGACTCGTTTTTTTTTTTGTTTTACTTAAGAGTGTGTACTATAATCGTGCCAAGTTTCACGCTTGTACGTATTACCGTTTTAATATAAGAGCTAAAACAAAAATACGTAAAAAAAATTCGTTTGTTGTATGGGGACCCCCATTTCGTTTTGACTTTTTTAGTATTTCTCAGTTAATCCGCCGTAACATTACACATTCTGTAAAAATTTCAACTGGCATCTATTACAGTTCGGAAGATACAGCCGTTAATAGGTAGGACAAACGGACGGACGGACGGACATTCAAACAACAGACAGACATCGTAGGCTTAGTATTAGGGCCCCGTTTTTACCCTTTGGGTACGGAACCCTAAAAATATCTAGTATAGTTTACGTACCATCTGATTCTAAGGGCTTTTTTCTGTCGTATCAAACCGATTTATCTTGAAAAGATGCGTGTATCATTACGCACGTATGTGTAACAAAGCTTTCCGGTAAGGATCTGGATTTGACCCCACCGTTTGCGAATGATGTTGTTGGACCCATGTCACAAGCTTTGACAAGAGCGCGGCTTTGGTTACTATGTGTCACTTTTTTGCCCGGGTTTTCGTGCCTCGTTTGGATATAAACATTTATGACAAATTGTTGTGATAAATGTAAAGTTTGCTTTTCATTTTTCGAGAGACACATATCTGCATGCTTCGACTAAAGTAAAATGAATGGACGGGCCATAACCATTGAACTTGCACAGTAAAAACGAGTCAAAACCGTCAGATATATACTTCAAAACTTCGACCAAAATAAAATGAATGGACAGGCCCAGTAGAAGCGCATTTTTGAAGATAACAAAATTAGCACCGGCTCTCATTTCGTTTCAGTCTGTCTCTAGCCGTAGGAAGTGCAACACGTGTCTATTGTTACGTGATAACGAAACATCTGACAAAATTATGCATTCATATGCTTTCCCGAAGTATAAATACACAAATAAAATCGGGATCTATTTTTCGTAACAAAATAAATATACTGAACATTTTTATAATAACGTGTATTAAATATTTCCGACGGGTTTGACTCGTTTTTACTAAGCAATTTCAATGGTTAGGGCCCGTCTATTCATTTTATTTTAGTCGAAGCTTCAAAACCTAATTATAACCATGTACAAAATATAGACATCCCGAAAGCACCCGAACCTGCTTTCCCAAAAGCACACGAACGCATAATTTTGTCAGATGTTTCATTATCATGTAACAATAGTCTAGTGTCGCACTTCCAACGGCTAGAAACCGACTGAAACGAAGTGAGCAGCGGCGCTCATTTAATCTTCAAAAAGCGCTTCTTCTGGGCCCGTCCATTCATTTTATTTTGGTCGAAGCCTACATGAGGTTTTTCACAGAAAAGAAAACAAATCGTTTAGATATTTTTAGACCTTTTAGACCTTACAACTATTACTACTACTATACTTTTGATTATTTTGTGAGGCATTTCTTTTTTGAAAAGATTTAGCAAATTTTCGAGAATAAAAAAAAAAACGACACAACTAAGTTTGTTGTAATGAGTAAGTATTTGTAGTTTAAACAGACAGTGGGATTTTGGCGTCGCACTTTTGCATTTGCCATTCATCATCATCATCATCATCAGCCTGTAAACGTCCACTGCTGAACAAAGGCCTCCCTCGTAGAGAGGGGTGTTGCCATAATCCCCACGCTTGGCAGGCGGCTTGGGGATCGCAGTACGTTCACCGTGTACTAATAGGACGCTGCTGCCCATCCTCCGGTGGTTCTGGTCGCATTTGCCATTGTCAAGGATTAAATAAATATGAAGTTTGATGAAAGTCAAATAAGTCAGTCACAGTCAGAGTCAAGCAAAGTAAGTCAGGGCCAAGTCAAAGTCATGCCCTAGTAAAGTGGTGGAGAATTTACAAGAGGCTTCTATGGAGCTTTGGAAACAACACGAAAAACAATCAAGCAGCCCACGAACACTTAATAAATAATAATCAACCATTATTATGCATTAACACTCGAAAACACGCAAGTTTAGGAATATAATGCAATGAGACGACATGTTTTTTTCATGTTGGCGCCAAAACTCCATTGGCATAGTTACACCACGAAAAAAAATATTACAATTATATCAAAGGAAGTTGCAGTCGCTACCAAGGAGGTTGCTTCAAGAAGGTTGCATTGTTTTCATATTTCTCTGGCTGATGTTATTAGGCAAATAAAAAACTGTAAATAACTCAGTTGAACAAATCGCCACCATGCGGCAGGGTCCCCAGAATGCTGGCAGCATTGCCCCGCTGGATTGCAAGGTTTAATTTCTGAGCGAAATATACACCAACTCTGAGATTCCCCGAGATGACAATATTTTTTAGTGTCGTTTTTCTTAATTAGGCAATTTTTTTCCCGGATAGGTGAAAGCGGGTGAAACTGCGGGGCGCAGCTAGTAAATTTTAATTTATAAACAAAATATATTTTTTACTCTTTTAATTTTTTCTGAGTGTTATTCTCCCATACACGCTCCACAACGATCATTCACCTCATTTGACCTGGTTTCTATGAAAGAACGTTTTAAAAAAATCCTTTGCACAAAAATGCTGCATACCGTAAAACTAAATATAAATTCATAAATTCTCAGCTCCAGACATTCACTAACCCAAATTCATTGAAGCCAGACCCCGAGAAGTCCTTTCAGGGATAACGAAGATATAATTAGAGGAATATTCTTTACATCCAACGCTTCAATGGACCAACGTGTAAAAATAACATAAAATAGTTGATTGAATCAGGCGTTACTTTGCGGAAGTCCATTTTAAATGTGTATATGAATTTCTAGTGTAATTCCGCTTCTACGTCGTTTTGAGTACAATAATGATTTGGGACAAACTATTTTACTCTATAGATATTTGTGATGCTAGTAATTTCATAATAGATTCAATAATTTAGAGTTCATTTCAATTAAATAATATTTACAGTAAATTCATGTTATTTTCAGTATTTATTGTTAAATTTTTCATTTACATTTCAATTAAATAAAGTTTATAGTAATTTCAAGATTAACAAATTTTTTAAAATTAATATCATTAGTACAAATTGTTAAAACGAATTTTTTTGTTACAAATTTAATTACAATTTGTTTCAGGTTAGGTTAATTTTACTTTTTATGTAATTAATATTTATGTCAGAATAGGTATAAATTAGCATCACAAATATCTATAGAGTAAAATAGTTTGTCCCAAATCATTATTGTACTCAAAACGACGTAGAAGCGGAATTACACTAGAAATTCATATACACATTTATAACATAAAATGTAAATAAAACTCAGGAATTTGTATTTATTAACCACGACGGTGCGCTGGTGGCGAAGCGGTAGCATGTGCGGTTTACAATCTGGCGGCACCTGGTTCGATCCTCGGCCCTGCAGTAATGACTTTGTGCAGTTTCGATGCCATCGCTCAACAACGGTAAAGGAAAACATCGTGAGCAAACTGGTATATATGCAAGAACCTCAAAAGTTCAAAGACATAATATTCACCAACATGCACTTTTTAATTTTTAATATGCAAGTCCACGGATACCAGGGTCCATGACTTTTGTTATACTTAACTACAATTTTGTTACCTTAAACGAATTCACTTTAGCCAACATGCACTGATTCGTTGTAACGGTTCTAAAACTATCTTCCGTTCATGGCAAATGGCACATACGCTAGCAGCCAAACTTAACGAATAACAAAGTCACCACGTTGACATAAAGATCGTTGACAGAATGAAAGTGACTGACGTAATGTCAGATCGCTTTCACCTTTAAACGAAACAAATATCAACCCTCATTTAATAACAAAATAATATTAAAAACTGGGGTAATACGTAGCTTCTAGAAGAAAAATATGATATAAAGGCCTCCGGCCATAAAAACGGCTATTGCCGCCTCTACGTTTCCAAGTGGAAGTCGCAAATTTATATCTGAACCTAATCAAACTTCGAACCCCGAATTGCAGATAATCGGGTGAGTTTTTTTGTTGAAGTGTTTAGGTTTTGTGTTTTAAAAGTGTAAAATATATTTCTTAGTAATTTTCTGTACCACATTCTTTCTTCGTCTTGTGTTATTAGCTCTTCAAGCATTATTCTGTATCTAGGATCCTTCCGATCAAAATTATGTTTGCAACGCCGGTACCACGCCGTGAGACTTATGGGCGCCTGTCCCGATCTGCCACTACCTTCGTGGAACTCACGCGGCTGGACCGAGCGGCTCTTATTGTGCCACTCCTGATGCATAGCCTTTAACGCATTCCAGGTTTTTTCTCCCGGCATCGC
Source organism: Agriopis aurantiaria (assembly GCA_914767915.1). Lineage (NCBI taxonomy): Eukaryota > Metazoa > Arthropoda > Insecta > Lepidoptera > Geometridae > Agriopis > Agriopis aurantiaria. The sequence continues at coordinate 18,226,054 of OU611982.1, read as the reverse complement.
AACATTGCCCGTGCTCCACGCTGGCCATACTCTGGCTGCCTCCGAGTACTACTGACTCTCGCTGCCGCGACGCTGACCATACACCGGCTGCCCTCCGAGTGCTACTGACTCTCGCTGCCGCCACGCTGACCATACACCGGCTGCCCTCCGAGTGCTACTGACCCTCGCTCCCAGCACGCTGATCCTCGCCAGCCGCACACGCTGCCCAGCTGAGCTTACTACGTGCCACGAGCCGCGTCGAGCCACGCGGCGATCGGCGCCTACGCTCTTAAAGCTAAGTCTCCTAACAAGAGACCAACATATTTTCTCACCACCTTCCGAGCTCACGACCCTCAGTCTAACTCGCATGTAACTTCACCTTTTTCTTGATTAAATTTTAACTTATACTCTCATAGAATCTTTCTTTGAAGCGCCTGCCCACTGCTAGGTAGGACATAACCCAAGCATCACTTGGGGTACGTTTCAGTGGCGCCCAGGTATTACAGCAGGAAGGTGGAAAAAAACGTGTTGATCTCTTTGGCGTGGTCTGCACACGGCACTTTTTGTAAAATTGTGTTGTCCTTCTGTAAGTTGGATGGGAAGGCCCTGTGCTGGTGCGGGAGCCCTTTGGTGAAGAATACCCCAGCTGTTGTCTCCCATGCATGTCGTAAGAGCCGACTAAGGGAAACGAAGGTAACACCTACAGAAGTAACGCCTTCTGTCCGCGTCTTCTACGCACTATAATATCCTTTTTACTTGATATTTTTTTTATACTATAGAAAAATAAACTCGTTTTTACTTGTCTTACTTGAACACACTTAAAATCACTTGCTTTAAACTCAATTTAGTTAAACTAAACTTACCACCCAACTTAGACTCGGAACATCTATACTTGTATTCTATTGTAAAACTTACTTCAACGGAAACTTGCCCGATATCTTAAAAACTTCAACTCTAAACATTAATACTAAAAATGAACTAGCTTACTTAAATCTAAATCATATACACCTGACAATAATGTGTTAGGATGACTCGCAAAAATAACTATAAATCTTTTAAAAGAAAAAACCATACCCTCAACTTAACTAAAAACTTTTATTTATTTTTAACACTATAGCTTCCCTCTGAAGAAAAATTAATTAATCTTGCATCTAAATTCGACCTTGCAACTCAAAATAAAAAAAAATAAAAAAAACTGACTTGATAAGAAAACTTAGAATATTTTTATTTACATATATCATATAATATCTATTTATGTATGTCTATTAAATATCGAATAGAGCGGATAGTGAACTCTGAAACTGAAAGCCTTCTCACTAAGAGCGGTTATTGCAAACTCTTTAAAAATAAGCCTCTGAAAATGCAAGGAGCGGTCTCGTGATCTCCGATCAAAAAGCCCAAAACACGAAATATTAATTAAAATAACCTTTACTATACTAGGTAACTCAAGTCAGTCGTCTACAGAGATATAGCAACACTAAGCGCTTATGGTTTCCCTCCTCGGAGAAACTCAACTAGAAAATACTACTCGCAGTAAACGAAATCTCTCTTTTAAATAAAAACAAAACTATATCTATACCCCGATAACTTCTCATACAGTCACCTAGAATAAACATCGCTACCAACAAACTTATGGTCTTATACTTGTATACCACTACTCTACTCTCGACGACGTACTAACTAACAAAATAGTTCCTTATTTTGTTAGTTTTTCTTTTATTTTGCTGCTTTTAAGTATTGTATCTAACATTCTTAACAGCAAAAGAAAGAACCCACCGGTATTCTTGCCGTCTGTTATAGGTGCCCACTAAAGCATTTATACAGCGATACCGGACTCTTCAAAGTACGCCACAAGTCATATTGGGAACTTCAGACCATAGCATCCTGATTTCATTGATTTTACACTCGAGTCTTCCTAATGATAATATGTTAGACTCAGCCCTGGACAGGGAAGGTGTAATTTTATAACTAGGATGCAAGTAGGTCAGCGAATTTTCATGAGCAAAAATTCTTAACTGAAAAAGGGGGTATGTAACGGTTCTAAAACTATCTTCCGTTCATGGCAAATGGCACATACGCTAGCAGCCAAACTTAACGAATAACAAAGTCACCACGTTGACATAAAGATCGTTGACAGAATGAAAGTGACTGACGTAATGTCAGATCGCTTTCACCTTTAAACGAAACAAATATCAACCCTCATTTAATAACAAAATAATATTAAAAACTGGGGTAATACGTAGCTTCTAGAAGAAAAATATGATATAAAGGCCTCCGGCCATAAAAACGGCTATTGCCGCCTCTACGTTTCCAAGTGGAAGTCGCAAATTTATATCTGAACCTAATCAAACTTCGAACCCCGAATTGCAGATAATCGGGTGAGTTTTTTTGTTGAAGTGTTTAGGTTTTGTGTTTTAAAAGTGTAAAATATATTTCTTAGTAATTTTCTGTACCACATTCTTTCTTCGTCTTGTGTTATTAGCTCTTCAAGCATTATTCTGTATCTAGGATCCTTCCGATCAAAATTATGTTTGCAACGCCGGTACCACGCCGTGAGACTTATGGGCGCCTGTCCCGATCTGCCACTACCTTCGTGGAACTCACGCGGCTGGACCGAGCGGCTATTATTGTGCCACTCCTGATGCGTAGCCTTTAACGCATTCCAGGTTTTTTCTCCCGGCATCGCAACATTGCCCGTGCTCCACGCTGGCCATACTCTGGCTGCCTCCGAGTACTACTGACTCTCGCTGCCGCGACGCTGACCATACACCGGCTGCCCTCCGAGTGCTACTGACTCTCGCTGCCGCCACGCTGACCATACACCGGCTGCCCTCCGAGTGCTACTGACCCTCGCTCCCAGCACGCTGATCCTCGCCAGCCGCACACGCTGCCCAGCTGAGCTTACTACGTGCCACGAGCCGCGTCGAGCCACGCGGCGATCGGCGCCTACGCTCTTAAAGCTAAGTCTCCTAACAAGAGACCAACATATTTTCTCACCACCTTCCGAGCTCACGACCCTCAGTCTAACTCGCATGTAACTTCACCTTTTTCTTGATTAAATTTTAACTTATACTCTCATAGAATCTTTCTTTGAAGCGCCTGCCCACTGCTAGGTAGGACATAACCCAAGCATCACTTGGGGTACGTTTCGAACGATAGTCATCGACATAGCCCACCGATTAGCAAGTTTAAGTGGCCGTGGGCAGGGCACATATCACGCAGAACAGATGGCCGATGGGGCCGAATAGTTCTGGAATGGAGACCACGGACCAGTAAACGCAGCGTAGGACGTCCACCCACAAGATGGGCGGGCGATCTAAAAGAGACCTCAGAGAAACGCTGGATGCAGGCCGCTTCCAACCGGCCCTTTTGGAGATCGATGGGGGATGGGGGATGGGGGAGGCAGTAGTGCACGTCCTATGGTTGAAACGATGACGATGATGATGATGATGATGATGATGAACATGCACTGGGTACATGGTGGATTACGGTCCATTCTCTGTGAGAAGGCCCAGTCCCAGCAGTGAGAACATTATAGGCTGATGATGATTATGATGATGATTTTCTTTAGTTATAAAATGATTATGAATATGATGATTAGTGATCTTAAATCTTGAAAAATGCCACCTTGCTTAGAATTTAACGTACACGGGTATATTTTATTTTCATAGAAACTAAAGCACCCCCGCCTAGTTTCCATTCACGTGGCTTACAAAAGCTGGTCCATCATTCATGCGGAAAGTTGGTACAATAGACCGCGCCATTAGGACGGTGCGGTACAAGGTACTGTAGAGGTAAGTTTGCAAGTCGGCGCAAAGTGTACCTGCCACTGTGAAACAGTGCTGTCTGTACTACTACTCAATAGATAGGGTTATACGGAACGGTTGTACTAAGCTAGAAAGAGGTATTTTTGCAAGTGCCTTAGTTATCTAAACTAAATACAAGCTATAACACATATTTAGGGTTCAAAAATAATTAAATAATGCAATAAATATTGCAAATAATAAAAAAGTCAAAAAGTCAAAACTAAAGGGCATATATCCTATAACTAGGGGATACATACAACAAACGTAATTTTTTTATTAGCTCTAATGTAAAAACGGTAATACGTACAAGCATCAAACTTTGCATGATTATAGTACACACTCTAAAGTATAACAGCAAATAATAAATAATGGCGAAATGCGAGTCAGTGCCACATTTCTGTTCATTATCAAGTTGTAACTGGTAATTGGGTTATTTGGATGACCTCATTTTCTTCCACCGAATTGTAATGCCATATTTAACTTATTTTGAAGACTATTTTTTTAATTGATAATTATTGTATTTTTGGGGATACAGAACCTTCAGTGCGCAAGCCTGACTCGGTCGGCTCTTGGCCGGTTTTATTTCTTAAGGCTCAAAAATTGAGTCTTTGCTTTCAAGCGGGTTAATGCTGCCAGCATTTTGGGGACCCTGCCGCACGGAGGCGATTCGGAAGGCGTGTTTCATTTGTAATTATTTATTTTATTAATTCAAGTAAGTTAATTTTTAGTTTAACAAAATATAAGCTAATACTAACACTACGAATACAGTTAGACTTCCCATAGACCGTTGAAGGTCTAAAGATAATCCAAGTGCTCAAGCCCACTACCAGTTGGCAGCGTACCCAGCATGCTGGCGGCGTTACCACGCTGAATGGCAATGCTTATGCTTTGAGCCAGAAACATGCCAGCATTTTGGTCACGCGTTGCATTAACCAGGCGCTCTGAAAGATTTTTGAAAATGAGGTGTGCTGAAATCTGTAACCACTGCCGAGGTTAGCATATTTGCGACGCTTGTGCTGCTCTGCTGAATTAGCAGCCGCACCAGCCCTACCTCATGTCTCAGGAAGATGTGATTTTTAGTTACTTTAACTACGTTCTTTATGGAAATAAATATATTAGTACCTACCTATGCCCAAGACCATCAAATCTCGAGTACGCCTTCAAGATTTCCACCACTGATAAAAACTCTCACCATATTCGAGAACGTTGAGGGTGGTATCAAACGAAACAGGCGAGATCTGCCACTTTGAAGACTGGAGAGCTGCTTGAGAAGCTTTAACGAGACGAGCCGTCAATGGTACTTAGTGCCCTTGGGAGTTTGCCTGCGAGGGTGGGTGTTTATTTATATTTTTCCTAGTTTTTGAAGGCATTGATTTTACTTGTTACCTAGTACACCTCGTGTACACACAAAGGTCAAATTTTATTCCAAGAAAAATGTTTCCTTAAATCTAACGATGAATAGTTGTTCGTATTGAAGAGTATAATGACCTTCTTTTGGCTTAGTACAGTACCTATGCGTAACCTTGTATAATCGATAGCTTTTCCTGCTTAAAAATATCTCCCTCTAAAACTTCAGCTTTTACCCATTACAAAACAAAGTAAAAGCCACAGAGAAGAAAGATTTTTTTTTTTAAATTAGAACGGCTATTAAGACGTTGTAAGAAATGTATTGTAGCCCGTTGCACCCATATAAACGAAACGTCAGTAATTCGAAGTCAGTTAGCAACTGTGATGTGGAGTTGATCTAAGTAAAAATGTTCAATCAAGGTTCACTTATAATAACTGGTAACAGATTTTCCTTCTAATTTCCGTTCTATTTACTTCTCTTTTCTGTGGTAAAAGCATTCGTACGTACCTCAATTAAAGAACCCGGTAACGGTTGAAATAACAAAGTGCTGACTCTAAATGAGCTGAAAACTTGCGGATATTAAAAAGTAAGCGGGGAATGGACGCTGGCGAGCAGTTGAAGAAAAGTTGCAGGGAAAGGTATGATTAACTTGCCACTGACTTAGCTGGCCACCAAAATCACCATTATTTGCATTGAAAGATAATTAAAACCGAAAAAAAGAAACAGCTTAAAAACCGACTTCACAAAATTAGCATAATACGCAATTTCGGATATTTAGATGCAGTGAGAATCTTAGCTTGGATGACATAATATTGTCATCTAAGTAACTATCTATCTATGGAACCCACAGGAACCTATAGAACCAACCTGAAAGTGACGACGAAGAAATGCACGGCTTGAAGTTTAGGTGACGCGTTTGAAGCATTCGGTTTGCTTCGTCTAATGCATGTTAAAGGACTTTGTTGGGGTTTCATCATCATCATCATCATCATCATTTCAGCCATATGACGTCTACTGCTGGACATAAGCTTCCCCCATCGATCTCCAAAAAGAACCTGTTGCAAGGAGCCTGCATCCAGCGTTTTCCTGCGGTCTCTTTTAAATCGTCTATACATCTGAAAGTCTATGCTTTAAATTTAAAAAAACGAATCCGTTCATTAATGATGAAGTCCTTTTTAGGGTTCCGTACCTCAAAAAGAAAAAAAACTGAACCCTTATAGGATCACTTTGTTGTCCGTCTGGGAATTACTCACGTAAGATTAAGCCGGTTACTCCGACTATAGTTTCAACCGCATTAGGTGGTCTTTTTCAAGGTGAAAAAGCGAAAGAAAAGCGAAAATAAAGTTGCAAAGCGAGATGCAGCCGCACGCGCGAATTCACCTTGAAAAAGACCGCCAAATGCGGTTTAAACTATAGTCGAAGTAACCGGCTCGTAAGAGTCGCTGGCATCCAGTGGATGCAAAAGGCAGGCTGTCGTTCAGTGTGGAGGTTAAAGGGAGAGGCCTATGTTCAGCAGTGGACGTCTTCTGGCTGATGATGTATGTATGTATGTATAATTAAAATTGAGGAAATCGTTTCCATTTTTCATACCTCGTTGTGTTCCGTTGAAACTTTAAAAGAGTAGTTAAAAAATTCTTTTTAAAAGTATTCAGAGAAGTCAAAACCCTCTAATGGAAGGAACCATTAGGCATTCATCGATTCCTAATTTATCTTACTTCTTTAATTGTTCTTTCTTTACAATCGGAATCGGCAAGTTACTTTGACTTACTCGGAGACTCGGACCTTTTCATTCGATTAATATCGATTCCAATTTGGTGGGGTCGTAAATCTTCTCGATAATGATGTCTTGAAAGTGATTTATTCGTATTTTAAATGATAATGATCGCGATATGGTGATAATAAAGGCTATTAAGGTTTGATTTGGACTTCCGTGTCCTGGGAAAGTTTTGTAATTTAAGAAAAACTCCGCTTCTTCGGTCAATTATTGTCTTATTTGCTAAAGATTTCTGATATAAAATCCATACAGATGTGTGTAGAAGTATGAAAGTTGGCGCTTCCAGACGATGCGTAGTACAAGTAGCAAGTAGTTACTACGCATCGTCTGCATCGTTTTGCTTAGTGCAAATGGCACTGGAAGTGCTGCCAAACACTACCACTGCCACTTGCACTCACATCGTCTGCATCGTTTTACTACGAAGTGCTACTAAAGACTACCAGTGCCACTTGCACTAAGCAAAACGATACACTACTACTTGCTACTTATACTACGCATCGTTTGCAAGCACCTTTATTTACGTTAAATCATGCCAGATTATTTAAAAGGTCCATGTCGAAAATCCAATCCAATATCCAATCCAAAACATCAATGTCGGGTATCCCTTAACAGTACAACACATTTTGAGTTGGAATAAATTATTAATAAAAAAAAAACTTTTTAATTTTTTTTTTCTTATTCTTCTCAGCAAACCCTTTCATTTGATACTCATTAAAGAAGGTAGATATGGCCACCCTCCAGTTCCATCATCAGGATCCGATGGTCATCATCTAAGACCAAAGTGCTTGGACAAATCCAACGAACCCAAACTCGACGCGGTTACGTCGTTTCGATTAGGAGCTAGGCCACTTTCTGTCTCCATCATTAGACCAGCTCTATGGTAACATAACATTGCATTGTCATCAAACTTACATAGGTGTGCAAAATTTCAGCTCAATCCGTTGAGGTAACTAAAAAACCAAAAAAAAAATTTAAATAATTAAATTAAATTCAGTTGCAAGATTTTTCCCACACATAATCGTACGTACTTACATACATACTAACTAACAGGGCAAGTTGAATAAAAATTCGTAGAAATCAAGGGGGCGATAGCTAACTATTTGGCGGACTGAAAGTCAAAAGCGCCAACCATATAATTATAGGGTTGGCGCGTTTGACATTCAACCCGCAGCTATGGGTTCAAATCCCAATAACATGTTTGACCCCCGGGGAAGTAAAACATCGTAAAAACCCATAGCATGATGCTCGCATGATGGTATGGTACTTTTTAGCACAGTTATCACGATCAAGTCGAAAATCTTTCGCCAATTACCTAAACGTGATTCGTCAGACTTACTTGAGAGTCAGTCCTCATTCCAGGTTAGATGTGTTTATCTTCGAACACACCGGCGATATCATCAGGTGAGTAGTGATCATCATCATTGATTAGGAATATTTCATCCAAATTGTTAGAGCCATTTGTGAGGAACTGAAGGCAAGAATTGCTTGTTTAAAATTATTTTGATTTAAAACGACCCTCATGGTTTATACATAAAACAACCTCTTTTCCCAATTAAAAGTTTTCAAACATTCGCTAGTCAACTTGTCATAAGATATTGACACCCAAATTTAAAAACAAATCAAAATTCATTAGTGTCATACCTCAAAAACTGGAAAATCCACTATTTTAATGTGGATACATGGATAGCTATGGGTATCCGTATCCTCCGCCGTTTCCGGCGATGCGTCCGCCGGACGGCCACTTTCCTGACCACGGTGACGGCTTTGGCGAGTTTTATGGACTTAGCCCGCTGAATGAGGATGTTGGACGAAGGTATGACCATCAGAATCATCATCAAAGTCATTAACCAGACGACGTCTACTGCTAAACATTGGCCTCCAAACTGCACGACAGCCTGCCATCTGTATCCACTGGATTTCCGCGACTGTCACGATGTCGTCGGTCCATCTAGTGCAAGGCCTACGCTGCATCTTCTGGTTCGTGTTCTTCACTAAGAACCTTTCTTCCCATCTATTATCGGTTCTTTGAACGATGTGGCCTGCCTCTTGCCACATCAACTTGCAAATTTTAATAGTTATGTTGGTGACTCAGGTTCTTTGGCGATTAACCTTTCCAGATTCTATTGCGCAAATAAACTCCAAACATAGCTTTCTTCATTGCCTTCTGTGTGACTGAGTTTTTAAAAAAATTGGCCTTGAATGTCAAAATGTCATTTCAGCTGCATCACTTTTCAACGTGTGGCCTTATATTGCTCATTCATACAACGTTCGTGTGGTCGTATGAATAAGTGAACGTAGAAAAATGCAGATGTAGTCAGGCCAGATACAAGATCAGATCAGTAACCCTGGTGCCGGGGCAATAAATTACAGCATCGATATCCTGTACCTGTAATAAGCGGCTACTAAATGGGGACCTCTGGGCTCGGGATGATCGAAGGCGTTTGACCATCCACCCAAGATGATGATAATAACATATGTAGTCGTGGGTAGAGGAGTCGAGACAACGCGCTGTTGTCTCGAAAGGAGCCGTAGCGCAGTGCTGAGAGCTTCGGTGCGTTCCTTTGTGATCCCAGAGCCTAGAGTCAAGCACAAAGTCTGGTCACCGGGGCGGTTTTAGAGGGTATAATCCCACATAATTTGGCTGCACCCCAATGCAGCCGAGTATCTTGGAAGATTTCACCTTCGGCAACAAAACAAAACAATAGAGCGATAGCAACCGAGCGGTAGCATGTGTGCTTTATAATCTGATGGAACCTGGTTTAATCCTCGGCCCTGCACTAATGATTTATTTGGTACCTAAAATAAATTTTATGCAGTTTTGATGCAATCGATCAAAATGGTGAAAGAAAACATAGTAAGGAAACTAATAAGTCCAAGAACCTCCAAGGTTCAAAGTCATGATATCCCACAACTTCCAGTGCATGTTGTGGGATATCATGACTTTGGATGGTCCAACATGGTGGATTAAGGCCAATTCTATCTTTCTGAGAGAAGGCCTGAGTCTCAGCTGTAGGAAAAGTAGATGAGCTGAAATTATGAACAAAACAAAAAAAGGTCTGCAAATCATAATTATTGAAACAACGCAATTTACAGGAGTTTTCCTAGTAGGCACCTACTGATAATACTAAAGAGTTCAGTATGCGTACCATATTGTGGTACCTCGACCATAACTAAGGCAAATTTTTGTGCGTGCAGCTGAAATCCCTTATACCTACAATTTTTTCATTCCAGACCCAGTAGATCCAAGCAACGCCCTCGCAAGGTAAGGGCTCGGTCCCGAAGCGCTACCAAGTCCAAATCCAGGTCCCCATCTCGGGAACGAAACCGGTCTCAATCTAGATCAAAGTCTCGGTCTAGGACCAAGTCTCGGTCGAGGACCAGGTCACGTTCACGGAGTCGCAGCCGCAGTCGGTCGGACAGTCGTCACAAGGATCTAACCTTTAAGGAGCCAGGGTTTTTGGATGCGTTCAGGGTGTTGTATCTGACACGTAAGATATTCTTTATTATATTTTACTTAAATAAGAAGAATAAAATTAGGTAAGGTTATTTTCTGGTCAGCTGTTCATTCATTGAAAGATATCAGGGACAGACAGTGGGACAGTGAGGTAGACAAAGTAACATACACACACACATGTGTAATACATATTACACATTTGATAGTGTCCTTATAATCTCTTGTTTTTTTTTCATTTTCTTTTTAACCCCCAACGCAAAGAGGGATGTTATACGTTTAACGAGTGTATGTGTCTGTGTATCTGTTTGTCTGCCTGTGGCATTGTAGCTCCTAAGCGACTGAATCGATTTTGATCTACATATATTTTTCATTTGAAAGGTAGCCTAATCGACAGTGTTTTTAGCTATGATTCAAGAAAGTCTTTTCAGACGGTCGAAGATTATCAGCAATTTTATCAGGGGTCTAAAAACGAAATAATGTATACTTGTTTACAGCAAGCAAACACAAGAAGACCACGCCAAAGTACCTGGCCACGCAGAAGCGTCGGGATCGCATCCAGGAGTACCTAAAAAACGATGGGCTTGGCTCCAAGCGATGGCTGTTCTACCCTCGGAATCTTAGTCGCACTGACTGTGCAGTTCCAGAGGCAATCCGATCTAGAGAGAGCTGTGACCAGAGGTAGGCAAATAATGCTTTTAACCGATAAAAAACAATAGATAAGAAACCTAATCAAGGTTTCTACGAAAGAACAAAATCCAAAAAATTATCGTCCGACACAGATGTAAAATAACCAACATAGCGTATTAACAAGAAGTGGCAATAGACTGGCAATATAAGTAGAGGAATATGCAATCGTTGAGGTAGGTTTTAGAGTGGAGACCGCGTATCAGCAAACATAAAGTGGCCAGTTGAAGCGACGACCTGCGAAAAGCAGCTGAAAGCAGAAAATCGTGTTATATCAACCAAATGTAGGCAAATCTTTTCCAGGTCACTAAAAAAGTCAATGAATATAACCTACTAGCTGTGCCCCGCGGTTTCCACCACGTAGTGATGAAAAATGGTGATGATGATGATGATGATGAAAAGTGGCCTATGTCATTCTCTGGCTCTTGAACTATACTCATGCAAAAAATCAGGTTGATCCGTTGTTCCGTTGCAGCGTGAAAGAGGAACAAACATACATCCATACATCTATACTTACATACAAACTTTCGCGTTTATAATAATTAGTAGGATTCAGAAACAATTGATATCTGTAAAAAAATGTGGCCCTATATCCAGCAGTAGACGAACATTAAATAGGCTAATGATGTTGATTGTGTTTTTAATAAACTGAATTGCCACAAATTTGTTAGTAGTTTGAATTTTGGGCGATTCGATCCGTCGCCATCGGATGCGTACGATGAGGAAGTGTGACTGTGGGTGCTTAGTTTTAATCAGCGTAAAACAATGAGAGACAAGGCTAAGTAATAAGTTTTACGTAAGTTAGAATAAGAGAGAAAAAAAGACTATCCGCTTAACACCTTTATTATATACCTTTATTTGTCAGGATCAAAGTGGATGGAGACTTCTTCAGGAAGTACAGGAAGAGCAAGAAGGTGGACAGCGATGCGCCGATCGCTAAGCTGAAGAGATGGGAGCTGGTATTTTATAAGAAGCTAGGTTTTGTTCAGGCTGTCTGATTTTGAGTATAGATTTATGGTTTTGTACTTTTGTCGTTTTATTTAATACTAGTAGGCCGCCCCGGCTTCGCACGGGTATAGATACCTATATAGCCTATGTCAACCGGGGATAGTGTAGCTTCCCAACAGTGAAAGAATTTTTCAAATCGGTTCAGTAGTTTCGGAGCCTATTCAATGCAAACAAACAAACAATCAAATCTTTCCTCTTTATAATATTATTACTAGCTGACCTGACATTCTGCTTTGGTCAGTTGTTGAGTGTGGACGTGCGTCGCTTTGTTTTTGTTTCTATTTTGTGATTGGTCACCGCAATTCCCGCTCCCTCTTGCGGGCTTTGAACGAGGAGGCTCCACCCACTGGTGAGACAGAGTGCTTTCATACTGTGCGTCTGCGTGGATAGTGAGTTGATAAAAACATCATTAGTGCATTATTGGCCCACGTACTGCCCATTGTTTCCATCGAGATTCGAACCCAGGTACGTTGGCGCCATAGTCGGCCGTCCGCCCGATGAACCAGGGAGCAAGTTGACTCGATCGACAAAATTATTACCCAGTAAGTGCTACCAAGTGCTACGTATTCTGTAGCGGTCACTGCTACAAGGCGCGTGCCACCAGTGCTACAAACTACGCGCTAAGGCTGATGCTACATTATACGGCTACGAGGCCTGCATTAAATAATAACGCCTGTCGAAAGTGCTACAGAGTCCGCTATGAGCTTAGAACGTACACCGCCGAATAAAATGCCAGGCTATAGCCGGTCAGAAGCCGACCAAGATTCCGACACAAATGTCAGCAACCGTAGATGCAAAAGAAGACGTAGCCCGGAGCTAGTATTGGAAACTACATTAAACAAATTCAAACTAGACATAAATGACCACATGACCAGTCTCTTTTCTTCGTTCAAGGAGGACCAAGATGTCAAGTTTAACTTACTGCAGGCTAACATAAAGACGTTATCAGATGAAATCCAAGACATCAAAAGCTCTAACATAGGTATAGAGAAAGCAGTCGACACTTTGACATCAGATTGCAAAAACATGTCCCTAAAGACAAAGAACCTAGAAAAACACGTTGAAAGCCACTCCACTAAAATTAATAACTTGGAAGATACACTACAAGACCTTCAACGTCAAGCATGTAACTTTAAAATTGAAATAAAAAATATTCCGATGAAACAGAAAGAAACCCAGGAAGAACTCTTTGCAATAATTAACAACCTTTTATCGAAAATAAATGTCCAGTATGATCGGAGCGAAATACGTGAGCTGCGCCGGCTGCCCGGCAAACCTAACCTGCCTAGGATTATACTGGTTGAGCTGTCTTCAACTAGACTAAAGATCCAAATACTAAAAGGTATGAAAACTTTTAATACAACAAATGAACTTAAATTGACCACTACTCATTTGGATATAGAAGGGCCACCCCTACGGATCTATGTTTCGGAAAATCTAACTAAACGTGGAAGATCATTGTTTTTTCGTGCCAGAGAGATCGCCAAACAATACAATTATGCCTACTGCTGGACCGCAAGAGGACATGTTTATCTACGCAAAAAAGATAGCGAAGATCGGATTGAAGTTTCTTCTGAGCACGTGCTGGATAAGTTGTCACAAGAAGCGGCAGTACAGTCTGCTATGCAGCTTGAATAAACACCCACAGGCTAATGCGATTGACCTCGCTCGCAGTCACAACATAGAAAATGTTGCTGCTATTGTCATTAATATTGTTTTCATTTATGTTATCTTAAATTACATTGCTCTAAGCTTTACAATGTATATCATGTTATGTCTTTCTGGCCGACGTAGTTTAGTAGCCACTCATCAATTTACACGCACAAAACAGATACACCACCACTATGAACACACACAACACTCACGCTCACACAAAAATATAACTAACACAAACAACTAGAATATATTATATACAAAACATACTCAAACATTAGAAAATATAAAAATACACCTAAAATTACATACATACAATAAATACCTCAATTCTTCATATTATGTCCCAAAATTTAATTATGTATTTACCACTAAAGAGAGTTTTTATCTCTCTTACAGAATATTTTTCCAGATCACATGAGTCATAATATTACTGATTTTTGCAAGGACATAGATGAAGTGTCGGTATCTAAATCTTATGTATGTAATCCTGAGGAATGTTTAAAATACCTACCAAATACAAATGGCCGGCTTAAAATGATAACCCAGAACATTAGAAGCATCTCTAAAAATCTGGATGAGTTTCAGATCTTTCTTACTCGTATGGGTTGTGACCCTGACCTTATTATACTGACTGAATGCTGGATTTCCAAGAATCAAACGCTACAGGACATTCCCGGTTATGTTGCTCACCACACAATAAATAATCCTATACAAAACGATGGGGTAGTAATCTACATTAAAAGCAATACTAACGCAAATATTTATGAACCATGTTTCAGGCAAGCAAACTGTTTGGTTTCCATTATAAATGAAGAAACTGCCATTGTAGCTATTTATCGCTCGCCTTCCTATAATAACATTGACATTTTTCTGCAATCTTTGGATAAAATACTACAAAATTTAAATAAATACAAAAATATTGTTGTCACAGGAGATTTAAATATAAATATATCAACAGAAACAACTGATAAACGAGCTGATGACTACTTAAATTTGATGGCTTCCCATGGTCTTCTCTCTTCGCACACATTTCCCACTAGGGAATTGAGTTGTTTGGATCATTCTTTTATAAAAACGTCACTTGAGGCAGTAACTCTAGTAATAAGGAATAGCATTACCGATCATGATACTCTCATGATCGCATTAAAAAATATAGAAATAAAAATTGAACTGCCGGAGGTTAAATCACAACTAATGTATGCAGATATTTCTAAAGAAATTGCAAAAACAGACTTTACCCCAATTTTAGCTTGTACAAATAGCGATGCTGCTACCAGTCTCTTCATTGATATTCTCAGTAAAATAATAAAAAAACATACTAAAATAGTAAAACAATATAGACAAAAAATCCCTATAAAACCCTGGGTAACACCAGGGCTCTTGCGGTGTTTACGAAACCGGGATAGACTACATGCGAAATTGCGCAAATCACCTCAAGATGAAGTACTAAAACTCTCCTATAGACGATATAGAAACTTTTGCACAAAACTATTACGGCAACTTAAAAAAGAATATGAATATAATGAATTAAATAAAGCTGGTAAAGATATAAAAAAAACCTGGCAAGTGATAGGCAATATAACAAACTTTAAGCCTAAAAAACCTCTCCCACAAGACCTAATACAGACTCATCAGGATCCAAAGTCCAGCACCGATGCTGTTAATTCATACTTAGCAAATGTTGGCAAAGATCTAGCTACCAAAATTAGCCATGACTGTAGTAATATCAAATATACGGACCCTTCAACTAACTTAAACTCATTCGTGCTTCTTGAAACAGATGAACAAGAAGTTATGACCATCATAAATAATTTAAAAACTGAATGTTCTATAGGTTGGGATGAAATACCCTCACGTATTATTAAAGAAAACAAACTACACCTTCTTTCGCCAATAACTCATATATGTAACCTGAGCTTCTCAACATCAGTGTTTCCCAAAGCTTTTAAAAAATCGATTATTTTCCCAATTCACAAAAGTGGTGATAAGACGTTGATGACTAACTATAGACCTATATCTATACTACCGGCTTTATCAAAGATATTAGAAAAATTATTGAACAAAAGATTGATATCCTACCTAGAAAAATATCAGCTAATATCATGCAACCAGTATGGCTTCCGTAGAGGCAAATCAACTTCTGATGCAGTAACAAACTTAAATGATTATATTGTTAGATCGTTGGACAACAAAGAGAAATGCATAGCGGTGTTTCTTGATATGGCAAAAGCCTTTGACACTGTGTCAATTCCAGTCTTACTAAAGAAATTGGAGCGTTTAGGCATTCGAGGTAAACAGTTAGAGTTATTTCATAGCTATCTGACTGGTAGAAAACAGTGTGTAAAAATAGGTAATTACATCAGTTCAGAACAACCGGTTACTTTTGGAGTCCCCCAGGGAAGTATCCTTGGACCAACTCTATTCTTAGTACATATAAATGATGTCTGCCAGACACTGGTCAAAAATGGTAAGATTATAACATTTGCTGATGACACTGTATTACTGTGTAAAGGGACGACCTGGGATGAAACCTTTTCGTATGCACAAGATGGATTCAACACAATCTGCAAAACACTATATAATAGTCTTCTAACGATTAATGCAAGCAAGACCAAGTACTTGACCTTCAGCCTTCGAAAAAATGACATACCTAATGCACTGCATCGAACTATAACTGCACATATTCCAAATTGTCTTAATAATGAATCTCGAAACTGCAACTGTACCGACTTAGAACGATGCCAAGAAATAAAATATCTAGGTGTTACTATAGACTCACATCTCTCTTATAAACCCCATATAGACTTACTTGTCAAAAGAACACGAAAACTGATAGTCATATTTAAAAAAATCCGTCATGCAGCTTCAAATCAGCACTTACAAGCAATCTATTATGCATTATGCTATTCGCTCCTATCCTACTGCATTACTGCCTGGGGAGGCGCGTGCAAAACCCACCTACTGCCTCTAGAAAAGGCACAAAGAGCAGTACTTAAAGTAGCCCATGGGCGACCGTTTAGGTACCCTACTGCACAGCTATATGCAGATTGGAAGGTGCTGACTGTACGACAAATATTTGTATACCAAGTCTTTTTAAATCAACACCAAAATTCTGCATACATTGCTTCAACAGAATTATCCAAAAGACGCAAACACAAGATATGTACAATAGAATTCTTTAAAACATCTTATGCACAAAAACATACTTGTTTCTTAAACACGTTTCTTTATAACAAGATTAACAAACATATTCCGTTACATCATTTGACTTACAATGAATGTAAAAATAAACTTAAGTCATATCTCTTACAACACAACTATATGGAGACTGAAAGCATCCTCAAAACAATGTCATAAAAATTGCTAGCCATACAAAATTACACGCACAAATATTCACAAACAACTGCTCACACACCCACTCACGTATTGTAGCACACACTCACACGTGTATACAGACCACACGCACACCCGTTCTCTCACTCGCCACACGCACATGCACCCCCCACACACACACACACTCACACGCACAAACATAATATACACTCGCATTTATTTAACTACTCTAACTCTTAACGGCCTTATCCCCATTTCCTCATTTCTACTGTATAAAATATCGGTCTATACCAGTGTAAAATAGTTAAAATTACTGTTCACATTAAAATTAAATTTAATCTTTCTCATAGGATCCCTTTGAGAAAATTTGTACGTACTTAAAGACCAAGTAGATTCCCTTTTCTCTATGTTTACAAGTTTTATACTTAGTTAGAGGAAAGGTATCGAAATAGTCAAAACACACAGGTCTTAAAACTGTTAAATAAGATTAAAATTATTAAGATCAATGTACATTAGATTTAGGACCAACTTATAAAATAAAGATTTATTATTATTATTATTATTATTATCATCATCAGCCAGATGACTTCTACGGCTGAACACTGGCCTCCCCCTTTAACCTCCACATTAAACGACAGCCTGCCATCTGCATCCACTGGATGCCTGCTCACACAATGTAGTCAGTCAATAAACAAATATAAAATTAATAAATTATATGTCGGAGAAAGGTAGGGTATAGCTGTTATTATTACTAATTTTATTTCGTCTTCCCTGTGGACGTATCGTGGATGATGAAAGGAAGCCGTTTCAAAATATAACCTCTGATCAGACACAATTAGAATTTCAGTAGTGATTATTACTGGACACAGACTACACGGAACGCGAGATAGTTTCTAGACGTCGTTGCAAATCGACTGCTGCCTTACGAATGTGTCGGGCATTCGGTCGACCGCCGCGTCCTAGACTCCATCTAGTGCCGACAGATGGCGCTTGCGTCCCGATTAATCGAATAATCGCGGTATTTATGACTCGATTGCGACATATATATAAAAATAACAACCGACTTCACGGTAAGTTCAATCATCGTCATCATAATCATCAGCTTTTTCTTGTCCACTGTTGGAATTATACAAAAAAACAGAAAAATATCGGGATTGGGCTGTTGGAAGTTACATAAAATGGGATTCATTGAGGCCTATTCTGTCATATCACTCACTAAACTAAACCAATCTGACAGGACTAAAATTGTCTGCCTCTCTTTTCATTTCAATACGTGAGAGAAGGATGGCAACAATTTTAGAGCTGTCAAATTTTGTTTAGAGTGCATCAAAATCGATGCCATTCTCTAATTTTTCACTCTATGAGGTAATATTTACTTCCAATTGCCACAGCTCCCATTCGCACGTTTTCAACATTTTTAAAGATTAATAAATCACTGATTGAGTATTAAAAAGGATAGGATAGGATGGCAGAGGTGATAGAATAATAATAAATTAAATTGCAATATAAAATTTAAAAAAAAAATGCATTCATGCTACGCAATTTAATTTACTCGGATGACTTATTTTACTAGTTATTTTGATTTAGAAACCAAACTATCAACCAATTTTATTGAAATAGGAAAATTATATAACCAATCAAATAAAAAAAAATCGGGTCATAAATGACAGAGTTATGAAGTAACGAACATTTAAAAATAAACTGACCAAGTGCGAGTTGAGCTCGCGCACTGAGAGTTCCGTACCACCACAAAATATAAAAAATTATCAATTTAAAAAACCGACTTCAAAATTAGTAAAATATACAGTTTCGATTCTGTGAAAGAAATGATAAGGTCGTCCAAGTAACTGAATTACCAGTTATAACTTGGTAATGAAAAGAAATTTGTCACCGACTAGCATTTGGCTATTATTTATTATTTGTCGTTATGCTTTAGAGTGTGTACTATAATCGTGCCAACTTTGACGCTTGTGCATATTACCGTTTTTTACATTAGAGCTAATACGTGAAAAATATGTTTATTGTATGGGGAGGTCCCTTTCGTTTTTACTTTTAGACATTTTTATTATTTTTTTGTTAATCCCCAACATTGCATATTCAGTGAAAATTTCAACTGGCTATCTTATTACGGTTCGAAAGATACAGCCGTTTAAAGGTAAGACGGATAGACGGACAGACGGATGGACGTAAGCTTAGTAATAGGGTCCCGTTTTTACCCTTTGTGCACGGAACCCTAAAAACAGTCAAATTGAGAATCACTTATTTTTTATTCAGCTTTAAATACAATAATTAAACATAATGAACCGTAAACTTAACTAAAACCAAAATGCAACATTAATATAACATAATTTGAACGTTTATTCATAACTGACGATTATTTACTAAGGGATCCCGCCCCATCATAAAATATAATTGTTTTCGTTTATGGCGCTCCTGGCTGAATCATTTATGATTTGAATATTTGTATTTGAACATGCTACGATATTATTTGGATAAAAAGATGTATGATAATAGGCTTCGACCAAAATAAAATGAATGGACAGGCCCAGTAGAAGCGCATTTTTGTAAATAACAAAATGAGCGCCGGTTATCATTCTGTTTCAGTCGGTCTCTAGCCGTAGGAAGTGCAACACGTGTCTATTGTTACGTAATAACGAAACATCTGACAAAGTTATGCATTCTTATGCTTTTCCGAAGTGTAAATACACAAATAAAACCGGGATCTACTTTTTGTAACAAATATACTGTACATTTTTATAATTAGGTGTTGAAGTATATGTCCGACTGTTTTGACTCGTTTTTACTGAGCAATTTCAATGGTTAGGGCCCGTCCATTCATTTTATTTTGGTCGAAGATAATAGGTATATTATGTTTGAAACTTGAAACGATGAACATTGGCATCGATTCTGATGTACTCTAAACTAAACTAATTTTGACAAATCTAAAATACTTGCCATCCTTCTCTCACGATTTAAATTAAAAGAGAGGCAGATAATTTTAGTCCTGTCAGATTGGTGTAGTTTAGAGTGTGGTATGCCAGAATCGACGCGGGCATCGATTCTGATGTTCTCTAAACTAAACTAAATTTGACAGCTCATAAATACTTGCCATCCTTCTCTCACAATTTAAATTAAAAGAGAGGCAGATAATTTTAGTCCTGTCAGATTGGTTTAGTTTAGTGACAGAATCGATGCTATTGCTCATGGCACTTGACAGATCAACGAAGTCTGACACATCACCTTACGTACACATCGAAATTCATATAATATCAAAGATCTTGTATATACTCATAGATTCAGTATAAGTTTCTCCCTCTACGTATATACCCAAAAAAAAAAAAAAAAAACATACAGTCGAATTGATAACCTCCTCCTTTTCGAAGTCGGTTAATAATTCCATGCATAATATACGTTAAAAGGTTAGTTTTACACAAAGCATTCAAATGTAGTACATATGTATAGATCAATGGTTTTACATAATAATTTATTTCAGTAACTTAAATACTTATAGATTAACATGGGGAAACATGGCGACAAAAGGAAACTTTCCTTTTGTCGAAGCATAAAAGTGATTAATTTCAGTCATCATCATCATCATCATAATCAGCCTTTTAACAGTCCACTGCTGGACTTTTAGCCTATCCCCGAAAGGGTGATTGGGCCATATCCACCACGCTGGCACAGTGCGGATTGGTGGATTAATTTCAATACCTACGTGAAACTAGTATGAAACGAAAGAGGTACTCAGGCTTTTCTGGTTCAAAAATAATGTAAAAATTTGGCGCTAAACTAAGCCTTTAATCCAGTAATAAACACAATTTTGCTTTTTGAAATTATTTACTATCGAACTTTTCTAAATTTTTCCCAAATTAAGTTGCTATTTTTATCGTTCAAATTCTTGAATCTCTAATAGAGTTTATAGTTCTATCTTTGGAGTGCTTCATCATCATTTTAGCCATATCCAATATCTATATGTCTTATGTCCAGCAGTAGACGTCCTATGGCTGAAATGATGATATGTTAGTGGGTGTTACACCTTTTTGCAATTATTTATTATAGAGCTAATTTAAGTCTCGGAAATATCATAAGGAAAATAAATAAGTAGAGATTTTGATCGATCAAATTCTTGAATCTCTACCAGTCTAGTTCTGTTCGTCCGACATTGGGGTGATTCTAAACACAGTTATCTCTCGTTATAATTTTAATTCTACCCTCGTTCGGGGCGCTTTTATTTGCATTCTACTTGAATACACCCCGACTTGCGTTTTTAAGTAATTGCTTGCATTTCGCTTGTTGAATTTTTTGAGCATGCTCGCGTTTAATTTTTCGCTGTTTTGTGCAAATGCTTGACGTAACAAAAAACTTATAGCTATAGAGCTGTACCTCACGTTTTTACTCACAGAAGAGAAAAAATTTTCGTTTTTACTAGCAGTGTTCCAGTTTTTCCGCATTTTCGGAACATAAAAATAGATAATGTGTCAATATAAAATATTATTCCATAACATTCGCCAGTTCCTACTCAAATTTCATTGATATTGATGATTGATTGATCCACGAAAAGATAGCAAACAGACTGTGAGATGAGAAAAAGAAAGAGAGATAAATGTAAGATGGTGCGAAGAGTGAAATAGCTGTCATTTTATCCCTCTTAAGCTTCGACCAAAATAAAATGAATGGGCGGGCCCAGTAGAAGCGCATTTTTGAAGATAACAAAATGAGCACCGGCTCTCTTTTCGTTTCAGTCGGTCTCTAGCCGTAAGAAGTGCAACACGTGTCTATTGTTACGTGATAACAAAACATCTGACAAAATTATGCATTCATATGCTGAAGTGTAAATACACAAATAAACCGGTATATATTTTTTGAACCAATATACTGTAAATTTTTATTATTAGGTGTTGAAGTATATGTCCGACACTTTTGACTCGTTTTTACTGAGCAATTTCAATGGTTAGGGCCCGTCCATTCATTTTACCTTAGTCGAAGCTCTTAAGCATAAAAGTTCGATTTATGGGGTAACGCGGAAAGGGTAAACGCCAAAAGGGGTTCATAGTACCCATCATTATGAACAACGTTTACTATGAGAGCAACACTGAAATCGCAAAAAAAGTATTTGCTGTTCCATGAAAACGGTCATTGATACTCGACAATAATGTATGGAAAGTTGTTTTTTTTTTTTCACATTAGTGTTGCTCGCATTTTTTTTTTCATAATTATGAGTATAATGGCCTTTCGGCTTAGTACACCCTTTCTGCGTAACAATCATACTAATATTATAAATGCGAAAGTGTGTTTGTTTGTTGGTTTGTTTGTTCCTCTTTCACTCTGCAACGGATCGACCTGATTTATTGCATGTGTATAGTTCAAGAGCCAGAGAGTGACATAGGCTACTTTTCATCATCATCATCACCATCACCATTTTTCATCACTACGCGGGTGAAACCGCGGGGCGCACCTAGTGTATAATAAAATAAAATGAATTATAAAATCAAAATGTGATTTGTGCTTAGTAACCTACCCATTTTATCATCGACTTAAATATCCGTCCTCGCTTCTGCTCGGGCTGATAAACTCCTCGGCTAAAATGACTTGTTTTATGCACTCGTTATACAATATACTATTCTAACGTCTCACTCTTCGTCAAGTCAAGCTTTAAAGTACAACTAGAATATCGCACTAAGCAGACGCTCAAGAGTCAAAACCATTAAATTGATTCCTCCTTTCCCTAGTATTCGAAATGAATACGGTTCTACCGATCAATCACTTGGACCCCAAGCATCCATCACTTAAAAAAACAAGATAGGCGTCCACCCCTATCAATAGAGAGCATTAAATTGTCACAAAACTTCTCAAAAAGCTGGCCTTTTTGCCAAATTAACGACGCCCCTTGCAGTATAGAAAACTTTTGGAAGATGTATACTGTATAGACAGTAGAATAAGTCTTGACCGGTCAAAACCCACAGAAAAGATTCTCTCTACATTTAAACCTCGACTAAGGCGCAAGTACCTACCTAACTACCTATACCTAAACTAAAAAATCTAAGGTACTTGTGAGTTTGGTCAGTCAAATTAGTATTCGTGCACACGGCGTATATAAGTTGCGCAGGTTACTTGCATACTGTGCATGACGCATAAAAGATAATTTGTTTGAACGTTTTGGCCCAGCGTGGACAGAATCTATATAGATATATAAAAGCGAAATTCATCTACTCACTCACTCACTCATTATTCACGAAATCTCGAAAACTACATGACCTACGAAGCTGAAATTTGGCAGGTAGATTCCTTATGGGGTGTAGAGGTCTTTACGAAAGGGCCGAATTAAGTATGACAAAGGGGGGTTGAAAGTGTATATGAAAGTCTACGCGTACGAAGTCGCGGGCAACAGCTAGTAATATATATTGCAGAGCTTGTAAAGCCTGGCAGTGACAGTGCTCGATTGTACAAGCAATGTAACCTACGGGAGCCGTGACAAAATGTTATCTACTCTCTTCGACCCGTGAGATAAAGACAGACGTACCATGTTCTGGCTTTCTCACGTTGATGCACAATTAAAAAACAGTGAACTAAATAATTTGATCACGGCACGCGTGCAAGACCTGCTTGTAGAGCATTCGTTAGTCTTACAAATTTGGACGGAGGCAACAGAGGTAATTTCATCGATTTGTCGTCACTTGTTTTACTGTGAGTAAGTATCCAATATGTACATTACACCGTGTACCCCGCCGCGTCCAAACGGCACAAAATAAAAACATTTAGATGCTTCCACTTGATCAGTTTTCACCCTTTGCACCCTTTCCATTACGCGTCTTGTTTAATGACCCTGGAAACGGGGACGACCCCCGTTTGTTTCGGCCTTATGTCTTAATGTCTTAGGACTGGAACGCGTTTTTTGGAATTAGGTTTCGGTTTTATCGGTTTTAGTATTGTTGGCAGGAAATGGGGATTGAAAGAAGTTCGACTCAATAACGCTCAAATCACAATAATGAGCTTGAACTTTCGATAGAAGAGAACGTCTCGAGTAAATGGGCCGTTCAAACCAGGCCATTTGACAAGCAATTCTATAAAGGCAGTCAAATGCAGTTGTCGATAGACCACCCAGTTAGTTTGGCTAAGAAACTTTCACGCCTACAAAAGTTATGAAAGCAAAAACACTTGAGTTACGTTGCAGTTGATTTAAACTAAGGATTTAGGTATTTTTCTTTATCAAACTTGAAAGTATTAAAACCACCACGAGTATTTTAGTATACCCCTATTGTTAGAGGCCTGTGGTATTAAATCCAATATAAATCAAATAATAACTTGTAGGGGCTTGCTTACACGTGAGCCTTTGTGCTCCTTGAATCGAGATCTTACATAGAGGTTATAGTTTCTAGAACTGGCTAGCTGTTGTGCAGACAGCAGTGCGCCTTGTGAAATTAAAATTGTATTATAAAATTCTGTTTTAACACATTTTATCACTTCGGGTTACTGTTGAAATAAATAAAACTAAGTTTATTCATCACCATGAAACAGAAGACGTCCACTGGTGAACATAGGCCTCCCCCTTAGAACTCCACACTGAATGACAACCTGCCATCTGCACCCACTGGATGTTTATTGCTAAGTACTATGCAAATTTATTTCGATGATGAGGCTGTATGCAACAATAATTTTAAAATTCTTTTTTTTTTTTTTTTTTTACTAGGTATTATTATTACTATTATTTATATGGAACTTGTATCTAATGTGTGTAGTTGTATTTTTTAATGTCTCGTACATTAAAAAATACAACTACACACATAATAATAAACTCGGTCCAGGAAAAATTGTGAGGAAACCGATATGTCCAAAAACCTCAAAAGTTCAAAGACATTCATTAACATGCTCTGGGCCAGCATGATAGATTAGGGCTCATCCTCTTTCAGAGGAGGCCTGTGTCCCAGCAGTGGGAACATGATAGGCTGATAATGATCATGGTGATCATAAATTTCAAACTTCTGCGTCTCTGATCATCAGCATTGCAATGTTGGTGCTTGAAGAACGTACGCAACGTATTAGAACGAGTTTATAACGTCACCTGACTGACATCAGCGTAAGAAGAAATCAAGCCATTGTGTAGGTGATTTCTAGACTTTTGTCTCAGAAAAACTAACTCTCTTTTTTTACACAGAATATATCTACATTTGGCCACCAACTCGCCTGATGATAGGCGACGTTGCGGCCGAGGGTGAAACAAGTTGATCCAGAAGAAATCTTTTTACTCTTTCACCCTTTGGTTGCCACTTCCACACCTCCTAACTCCCTGACCGCTCCGTGGGATATTCCCCAAGGTAATTTGGATGCAGAACGCTGAAGAACTTCTGTGCATATCGTTAGGGGAACTATTTCGAATGGTGTGTACGCCGTGTGTATACCATAACAGCTACCTTGAGGGTACGCGATGTTTTATTACCATTTCACTGTAAACGTTTTGAGCGTCTCGTCTTTTGTATTTAAAATTTGGTCAATTATTTTAGGCCTATTTAGATCTTATTCTATACTAGCTAAGGCTTTCATATTTATCCTACATGTTACTTTTTAACACTTTACCTTAGAATAACTACTCAGAGAAGGTAGGTTTCCAAACAACGTCTTCTCAAAACGTAAGCTACCAATTCGCTTTGTAGCTTACGTTTCGATTGGTATTTTAAACGATTTAAGCAAGAAAACTAATGGATTACCTGTGGAATGTCACACCATAACTCTTATGCTGCTTTTCTGATTTGTTGTGGTACGATTTCACCGCGCAAATTGTCTTAGTATTTTTTTTTTGAAGCCATATATGACTCCATCTGAATGGTTTAAATTTTGCGAATGTATTTGGTTTCTATGTGTAGTTATTCTAAGCACTATACATTTTTTGGCCTTTATGCTAAAACAAGGTATAAGCTACGGTTGTATCAAATCTCCTTCAATTCTGTTTTGTCGTTACCTAAAATAGGTATCTACACTATCTAAATATTTTATCGAGTGCAAATTTAATGACTGTTTTCTACGGAAATGCTGATATTTTTTTCGCGGTTTCTGGGTTGGTCCCATAGTTAAAGTTGTTCATAATTATGAGTAGGTAGAACGGAAGCCTTTCGGCTTAGTACGCCCTTTCCGCGTAACCCTGTATTAGATGATGATTGATTAGCTCCAAAGATAAATTCTGGAATAAAAATAAGGTTCTGGAATGGAGACCACGGACCGGTAAGCGCAGCGTAGGACGTCGACCCACAAGATGGACAGACGACCTAAAAGAGACCGCAGGGAAACGCTGGATGCACGCTGCTTCCAACCGGCCCTTTTGGAGATCAATGGGGGAGGCCTATGTCCAGCAGTGGACGTCCTACGGCTGAAATTATGATGATGATGATGATGATGAAAGATAAATTAGCTCACTAGTCTTACTATAAATTAACATTACTATAAAATCATGGCATATATCTCGATGTTAAAAGCTATGTTAGGTCCTCACGTCTCGCCATAAATTCTGATCCCAAACAAGTTTTATTTATTATACTTTTCGCTATCAAAATATTTTTATTGGCTCTAAGCATACCTCGCGTGTTAAATTATTAAACATTTATTAAGACACATTGCGCTATATAGGTCATCCCTCCCCATCTTTGGAGTATTGCAAGTGCAATCCTTCGATGTAGAAAATGACCCTTGTTTTATAGTTTTAAGAGTCATCAATACTCCTTAGATCTATCAAATAGAGTAATGTTTTAAGTCTATTTTCCGTTGGGAATTGGCAACTGACAACTGTATTCCCAACCCTGGGCCCATATTTTTTAAATTATTATTTCATTAAATGAATGCATGACGCTGGATACAGGCCGCTTCCTACCGGCCCTTTTGGAGGTCGATGGGGGCCCTATGTCACGCAGTGGACGTCCTATGGCTGAAATTATGAATGAAATAAGAAACAAACAAAAAAAAATATTGAGAAGATGGCTGTCAGCATAATGTAAATAAGTATTGTCAGTAACTTACACACCCTGACCAAATATATTATGTAAATGTGTTTAAGATGATTAAGTTTTCACCAAATTATTCTCTCCAGAAGAATTTTACCAATCGTGTTTCTAAGGCAGATCTTAGATTAGTTATGTAATAATTATAAATAAAACATGTATACTGTTTGCTGTTACTGCAGAAAAAATATTCAAAGGTAGTCCACGTTGGATATTGTAGACTTTAAATTTCGTCTCTTCTCAGTAGTTCAATCAAAAGTTCAATTGGTTGAACTACTGAGCATTGTTAGTCTTGTTAGTTCAATAAAAAAAAACATTGAACTACTGGTACACAAAAATCAGTATTTCAATTGCAGGAGTTTTATTTTATTACTTTAGTAGAGGAAAGTCACCAAATATGGAATAGTATCCTAATATGGAATACCTTCATTTCTCTAAGACTTAAGTATGAAACGCAACACTCGACCATCTTCTGTTTCATTCGGTCTACTACATATCGCCGATAGGTAGTAGACCGAATGAAACTGAATGTACTAAAGATTGGATCGCTTTCCTAGTATCTACAGTTGTAGAATTTGACTAAACCAGAACTTGAGAATGTACAAATTGACGAATCAAGGATTTGTCCAAAATCTAATTTGACCAATGTCGTGGCTACCGTATAAACGTATAAAGTACCAGGAGACCAGCAATACTGAGAAGGTAAAGGTTATAACATGTGAAAAACGATACTGGCATATAAATAAACCACTTGGTCAACTTTTAGATGCTGTCCAGCTAAAGCAATGTTGAAACCTTGGTTACCAATGACGATATAACCACAATTATCTATGTTAGTGTTATGTTAGTATACCCTTCTTGAAGTGTTTTCTCTGTACATGTTGGCCCTTAGAGACTTCAACATAATATTATCCACTTGCATTTGCGATATATAGTAGTCTTTGCCCCTCACGGCGCTCTGACACCGAGCAGTCGGAGCACACACTGTCACTTTTGTACGGCCGATTTTTTTTTTTAATACCATAGCCCTTGTATTCTGGCTGGATCGCTTTATCAAAATTTGTACCTTAGTTCAAGTAGAATAGTATAGAAATAGTTTCATATGCGTAGTTGTGCAAGAAAAAACAGGATAAGGCAATTTTGTCACCACCGAGCGCGACGGGTTGGTAACTGTAGTGTCCAGCACTGGCCAGAGCCATCTATGCGTGGTTACTGTAGTCAGCAGAACTACACAAGTGGTTATGACTGTTATGAGCTGTTATGAAGTGCGGGAAAGGAGAAAGGGAGACTATTTAAGTTTAATTTAAGTCTTGTTAAAATGTTACTATGACGTCAAAGATATAAAAAAAATAGATTTTATGGAAGAATGGAAGATTTTGTACATGGTGAAATTTATAAAAAAAAAAAAAAAACTTAATATATGACTGTAAAGGGATCTCGCTTCACTTCTGTTCCACTTGTAGAATACACAGTAAAAGAAACAGTCGCATAACAATGACATAATATTCACTCAATAGTAACTTTGGCCAAAACAAACTGTCGATCCCCTTACTATAAGAAAACAAACACAGACGCTCAAAATGCAGACACGGTTGCATCCTCCATGGCTCCCCTGAGACACCATAAAGCGAACCCTCGCAAGGCTCCCCGAATTTTCGTGCTGTGCCAACATTGCGCTCGCTTCCCCTATTCTTTACTTTACCACATTGGCATTTGCAACTGATGAAATCTCTTATCTCCAAGTGGTAAGTTCTGTTTTTCTTTGTGGTGGAGTTTTAAGTGATTGGTAATGAAACTGAAGTTTAGAAACGTTACAATGGGGCAAGTAATTTAATTGATGACGAGTTCGATTTACGAAAATGGATGGTTCTCGAATTAAAATGCGTTCGGAAACATGCTTCTTTTCAGTTCTTTGGAGGCGTTCGCTGTTTTTTCGTTTGAAAACTTTTAATGGTTAAAATATAGGTGAGCTTAATAGAATAAAGATTGTGTTTGTAAAGTTATATGATTATTTACGGGATATTTACCGAGGTCATGTTGTGGAATGAGCTCCCGATATTTCAGCGCAGTTGCCGCGGCGACCAACGTGGTGCATGTGCACCACGTTCACGGGAAGACTGAAGATTGCTCAAAGACTGAAGAATGTTGGTCAAACAGTTAAAAAGTTAGGTGTAGACAAAACTAGCGAGACTACTCGCGAGAGTCGTGGGCATCCAGTGGATGCTCGTTCAGTGTGGAGGTTAAAGGGGGAGGCCTATGTTCAGCAGTAGACGTCTTCTGGCTGATGATGATGACAAGACAAAACTATCTACCCTCTTTCTTAGTCTTTTGCTACTTATCACTGGAACTCGAACTCTTAAGTCCTGACAAAACACACTAACACACTGCGTATGGTATTTTGAACACATTTTGAACGCGAACTTTGATTTTGTTTGTGTTCCAACGGGTGACAAGTTATTGGTTTTGTATGGCTGTTATGACAATAATTGTCACACAAAACGATAATAACGATCCGAGACCGTTGTATGGAAAAGAGAATGTTTACCAAACGCAACTTTTTAGTAGGTACCTATCTAAAGTGTTTTACCAAATGGGATTCTTACCAAACGGGATGTACAAGTACCTACGCGTCTTTGTGTGCGTGCGCCTGTTAACTATTTATATGCAGTCAGCCTTCTGTGCCTATTTAGTTTGTGGTCTTACATTAAAAATTCACACAACAAAGACCCCTGCGTCAGAAAAAATCCCCAAAAAATATTTTACTACTCCATAATTTTGACCTAAAAACTGAATTCCCAATGACTCACTTTACAACATCTTTACAGCCGGTTGTAAAACGCAACTCGCGGTGACTATGACGTCACAGGGTATGACGTCACTCAAGTTTGGGGCGATATCACGCCCTAGGGGCGAATAAATACGACAACTTTATGGCCGCGCATGTTAGCAACTGTGCGTGCAGATAAAACTATTAGAAGTTTTTTAGGGTAAGTTTCCTGATACAAACTGGTAATACTTAGGATTAAGTTATATTTATATCTACTTGAGTGATAGCACAGAAGAAATAATAGAACAAGTCATCGTCATTATCATCATTTCAGTCATAGGACTTCCACTGCTGGACGTAAGTTTCCCCCATCGATCTCCAAAAGGGCCGGTTGGAAGTGCATCCAGCGTTTCCCTGCGGTCTCTTTTAGGTCGTCTGTCCATCTTGTGGGTGGACGTCCTACGCTGCGCTTACCAGTGCGTGGTCTCCATTCCAGAACCTTTCTGCCCCATCGGCCATCTGTTCTACGTGCTATATGTGCCCTGCCCACTGCCACTTCAACTTGCTAATCTGGTGGGCTATGTTGGTAACTTTCGTTCGTCTACGGATCTCCTAATTTCGGCTTTGATCTCGCGGAAAAACCCCGAGCTTAGCCCTTTCCATAGCTCTTTGTGCGACTTACATACTACATAGTGAATAGTACAAGTAGTCAGGGTAAAAGGACTAAAACATATCCACATGGCACTACGTCCGTGCCTTACTTTAACAAGTCTAAATATTTAAAATCTAAATCTTTTTAGGGTTCCGCACCCAAAGGGTAAAAATCAGACCCTATTCAATTCAATTCAATTCAAACAGTTTATTTCAAGTACTATGGACTCAGACATAACAATATTCGGACAAATAATTACGTATAAAAATAATTATAGAAGTGTCAGTGGAAAATCAAAATAAAAATTAACATAATATACAATGTCAAAAATTCACAGCAAAAAAAATTACTTGATTAATTAAATTAATATAAATGTCACCTGAAAATTTTAGTATTTAACAAAAAAATAAAGTCACAGAAATAAGATACATAAGCAAATAGAATTAGTAGATTATTACTATTATAAAAATCACAATTTCCTTATCGGCAATGGAACTTTGACATGCCTGTCGCAGCCACGCCGAATGTACACACTGTCCAGCCTGTCAGCCTGTCAGCGATCATAGCCAGGACGGCGTTAGAGCGATTACTAAGCCTACGATGTCTGTCCGTCCGTCTGTCCTACCTATTAACGGCTGTATCTTTCGAACCGAAATAGATAGCCAGTTGAAATTTTCACAGAATATGTAACGTTACGGCAAATTAAATAAAAAATATTAAACATTTCAAAAAGTAAAAACGAAAAGGAGGCCCACCATACAGCAAACGTATTTTTTACGTATTTTTGTATTAGCTTTAATGTGAAAACGGTAATACCTACAAGCGCCAAACTTGGCATGTTAATAGTACCAACTATAAAGTATAACAAACAATTATAAAAAAATGGCCAAGTGCGAGACAGTGACAAGTTTCTGTTCATTACCAAGCTATAAGTTATAGGTAGTTATTGAATTTTGTGGTGGTACGGGACCCTCAGTGCACGAGCCCGATTCGCACTTGGCCAGTTTTTTTAACCCCCTCCCCCGATAAAAGAGCTGATAATCTTTATGCGGTTTTTATTCGATAGTATCAAAGTCATGTTCGTGAATCATTGCTAAAAACACTCTCGATCAAGTCAAAATAAAAAAAATACTTGAATTCGGTTCAACCTTTTCGGAGCTACAGACCACAGATCAACAGATGGCGGTTAAAATACTTTATGTAAACCCTTATATTCCCACACAGTAAAATCCAAATCTGGCAATTCAGAGACAGTTCCTATCTGTAAAGTAGACAGACAGGCATCTCTCGCCGGCGGCTGTTCCAAATTCGAATAAACCACATCTACCAACCGTCCATCAACAGCGAGCCTGATAACGCCATACAAACCGCAACAAAAACTGACGAGCCACGCACAAATTTAGCCGAAGCGAGACATATATCATTCGTTGGTGGCCAGTGTTGCTACCTTTTCAGTTAGGTAACTCTCTGTTTTTGTTGGAAAATGTATTTGGTATAATGTCAAAACAGTTAACTATCAAAATATACGTAATTTCTCTTATCTAAAGCAAAGTTTACAAACTGTCCAACTTATTTTACCATCATTATCTGTAACAGCCTATCATGTTATCACTACTGGGACACAGGCCTTCTCTCTCAGAGAGAGAGAGAGAGAGAGAGGATGTGCTTGCCCAATACATATTGGTATGGTATTTATTGATATGTCAACTTTGAACTTTTGAGGTTATGGGACATACCGGTTTTCTTACGTTTTCCTTCACCGTTGTTGAGAGATGGCATCAAAACTGCACATAATTTATTTAAGTACTAAAAAAGTAATCAGTGCATATAAGTTAGTACTCGAACTGGGTGCCGTCAGATTGTAAAGCGCACGTGCTACCGCTCAAATGGACAATAAAACCATTTGCTCCAGTTTTATGTAAAAAAAAAAACTACGAATTCTACGAATCCTAATAATGTGGTCCTTTTCTGATACGTATCTTTCTATCATTCTCTCTCTCGTCTTATTCTAAATTTTCATGTCGAAGTAAAGTGGCTTTTGATTGTTTTATTACATACATGCAAGGCAATTTTTCGGACAATATTTTTTGGGTCTTCCTACAATATACCTGGCAACACTGAAATGTCGGCAAAGGGTTAAAAATCACTCGCATAAATCCTTGCGTGATATCGGCCACCCTTCGGTTATTGTTGTACGACGGGCACAACTTTATTGTCGACTAGTTTGGCAACTGATGGATGCAATTGAGGAATGGGATGAAAATACAGATTTCGCAATAGTTGAATGATTACACAATACATATACCCAGTGGTGTCTTTTTGCACTACTTTTTGTATTTTGTGGTGAACCCTTGTGCGAGCCTAACTGTCACTTGGCCTATTTATTTCCTAATTTAGTGACAATATAACTTTTTAATTTAAGGTTTTTTATTTATTTATTGACAAAACTTTTTTGTAATTTAGTGTCAATTTTTTATAGGTAACTAGCGATCCGCCCCAGCTTCGCACGGGTGTACTTTGCGTAACAGTGCGAAGCCGGGGTGGATAGTTAGTTAAATATAAACCTTTCGTGAAAAATTATCTAACTCATGGTGAAAACCATATCAAAATCTGTTGCGTGGTTTAGGAGAAGTCAGCGGTTATACAGACAGACAGACGTGGAAAGTTACTTTAATTCATACTAGGTATGTAGAGATTTAGTGACAACACGTTTTTATAATTATGTGACAAAACTTTTTTTAATTTAGCGACAACTTTTCATAATTTAGTGACAAAACGCTTATAAATAATTTAGTGACAATTTTTTTTTATAATTTAGTGACAATTTTTTATAGGTAATTTGGTGACAAAACGTTTTTATAATTCAATGACATAACTATTTTTAATATTAAATAACGATTTTTTTAAATAATTTTATTGTTTGACAATAAATAAAAATTAGTTATTTATGATACAAGTGCGGAAAGTTGGTTATTAAAAACGAGTAGACGAATGTAAGCCCGAGACGAAGTCGAGGGCTTACCATAGTCACGAGTTTGTAATAACCAATCCGCACGTGTGCCATACAACGTTTTACAACACATTTGCGAGAAAAAAAGGCTACAAATGAAACAATTTTTGTTTATAACTTAATATCAGTCACAACAATAGTTTCTATTATATAATAAGAAAATGGCGCGAACATGCAAATAGCGCCACTATCACGTGGTGAAAATTAGAACTACATCTTTCGTCTCATTTTCTCTTTAGTATTAAACTGAGACAAACGTATTGAGCAAAAGCGCTTCCAAGGAGGTTTGATCATTCAGCTTATTTATTCTCGTAATATGAAACTCTTTTGTGGAATTCTTATGTAATTATGATGGAAATTAAAAAAATACCGTAAATCACACGCACGGTGCTATACATCTGAGCGTGCGGACAAATTCATTTCCGCACGCTCCGTTGTATGATCCGTAATGTTTAACTTTCGAACGATGTATACAGGCTTCGTAAGTGCACTTTTTGAGCAAATGTGTTGTAAAATAAATTTTCGGGACATTTACACACATGGTCATCTGACCCCAAACTAAGCAAAGCTTGTGATATGGCTGCCAGAGACTGATATACATACATATACGGTTTCAGAATTCTTTATTAATCTCATAAGAATATAACATTCACTTACTGAGATTACACATTAAACTTAGTAGGTAGATAAATATATGTGCCGCTTAGCGCAGCATGCAGACTTAAGAATAGTAATAAACACAATACAATACTAATATCAAAAATAAATACAAAACCAATGAGCTCAGACACGTGCA
The DNA here is from genome assembly GCA_914767915.1 of Agriopis aurantiaria. Lineage (NCBI taxonomy): Eukaryota > Metazoa > Arthropoda > Insecta > Lepidoptera > Geometridae > Agriopis > Agriopis aurantiaria. The sequence continues at coordinate 18,191,804 of OU611982.1, read as the reverse complement.
ACAATCGAGAAAATAAAAATAATAAGATAAAAACAAACAAATTTTCCTTAAGAAATAAAATAAAATGTGAAATGTGAGGTACTTCGCGATTATTCTATTTTATGTCGACAACTCGATCCGGTTTCTGTTGCGCTTCGCACGGAACCGAAAACAATAGACTGCCGTCTAAAGCCTCTGTCACACTGTTAGTTAGTTGGTCATAAATAATTGATATAGTTAATTTTTTTATATTTTCATGTTTATGTACGAAAAATCCTTTAATACGTGTAACTTTAATAATTTTTTGAATGTATAAAATGATTTTGCCTGTTTTATGTCCGTTGGTAATTTGTTGTACAAATAGGCACCCTCATACATTATATTATTAATGCCATAATTTGTTCTAGGTTTTTTCAGTAAACATAAGTTATTTGCTTGTCTCGTTATTCTTTTTTGTATATCAATCTTTTTTGTAAATGTTAATTGTGTATGTATGTCCTTTGTTAAAATTTTTCTTATTAGAGCGCATGTATTATATTTGTATGTTTGAGGAATATTCATAATTTTAGTTTCCTTGTAAATTTTAGTAGTAGGCGTTAGGTAGTCATATCGAAATAGTGTTTTAATAATCTTATTTTGACTTCTTTGCAAAATTTCAAGATTAATTTTTGCTGCCGTTCCCCAAACTTCGATCAGATAATCTATGTGAGGTTTTACCATCGAATTGTAAATTGTATATCGTACTCGCTTTGGGAGGCATCGGGCCATGCTACGGAGCGCACCTATTAGTGATGTAAGTTTGCTTCTAATATACTCCAAATGTGGTTTCTAAGTGACGTGTTTATCAAGAATTAAGCCTAAATATTTTTCTTTATTGATTTCGTTAATTAATTTACCGCTAATGGTTAGGGGGTTGAATTGGCCGATTTTTTTATTTTTAGCAGAGAATATTATATAATTAGTTTTAGAGGTATTGATAGTGAGTAAATTAGATTGCAGCCACTTGTGAAGGAGATCGAGATCATGCTGTGCTTGTTCTATTATGTAACCTATGGAGTTGCTATTGTAGAATAGACTAGTATCATCGGCATATAAGGTTATATCTCCTTTTAAACCTATTTTGTTTATGTCGTTGATGTAGATCAAAAACAGCAAGGGCCCAAGGATAGAACCCTGGGGGACGCCATATGTAATTAGTTGAGGTACACTTTCAATTCCATTTATTTTGGTAATCTGATACCAATTAGAAAGATACGACTGAAAAATTTCGTAGGCAGAACCAGTTAGTCCTATTGATCTTAGTTTTAATAAAAGCTTTGCATGGCTCACTGTGTCAAACGCTTTTTTTAAATCGATAAAGATCCCCAGATTTATAAGTTTTTTATCAATGTTAAGTTTTATCGATGTCACTAAGTCAATAGCTGCCGTAAGAGTATTAGATTTGGGCCGAAAACCGTATTGCTTTTCAAACAAAAAAATTTTTGATTCCAGATACGTACTAAGTCGATTATGTAGAATTTTTTCAAAAACTTTTGATAGTATTGGTAATACAGATATCGGTCGATAGTTCCCAGGTTCCATTTTATTGCCATTTTTGTAAATGGGACTAACTTTGGCAATTTTTAAGGAATCTGGAAATGTTCCTTCAGCTAGACACTTGTTAATGCAGTTCGTTAGATTTTCTGTTATAAGATCTTTGACACATTTGATCATTTTTGTACTAATACCATCTATACCAGTGCTTGCGTTGGAGTCTAGGTTGGTGATAATTTTTGCCACTTCGTCAATAGTAGCAGGTTTGAAATCAGTAATAATTTGTTCATTATATTGTTGATTTTCAGATAATGGCGTTTTCGGAATAATGTGATATTCTTTTGGTATTTGATTTGCAAGCTCAGCACCTATGTTTGAGAAAAAAATATTGAAGCATTCACATATTTGTTTTGTATCTGAGATTTGCCCATTAGATGTTTTTAATTTTAAACAGGTTGATTGATTTTTTAATTTGTTATTTGCTAAACTATTAATAAGCTGCCACATTTTTAAAGGATTCTTTTCACAATTTTTAAAAGCATCATAGTAATACTGATTCTTAGTTTTTTGGATAGTTATATATACGGTATTCTTTTGTCTCACATACTTCTGTTTTAATTCTTCGTCTCCAGGTGATAACTTCAGATTGTGCCACAGAATATTTCTTTTATTTATCAATGATAGTAAGTCCTTGTTGATCCAATCTTTTGTAGGTGGATTTTGTAGTTTAGTTTTAGTAATTTTGTTTTGTGAAATTGCTTTCAACAGATCAGTTTCTAATATTGTATATTCATTATGTAATTTAGCCAATGTGGAATCCTTGATAGTTTGATATAAGTTATTGTAATTCATTGCTTCATATTCTACTCGTTTTATTGGTTCTGGTTTAACTCTCTTCACCTCAAGGTAGATTTGTCTATGATCAGAGAAGGCAGTCATACACATATATAGTTTTAAATACATACTTAAATAGATATTCACACCCAAATATAGAACAAACACAAATGTTCATCACATAAATGTTTGTCCTAGGTGGGAATCGAACCCACGCCCCCAAGCGCAGAAGGCAGGTTCACTACCAACTAGACCAACGGGCTATCTAACAAAACAAAACAAGACAAAACAAACGAACTAGTTGCATTATTGACTGTCATTATTGTGCGTCTGCCTGTAACAGTATTTCAGTATTTGTCAGTATAAAATGCAGAACTCAAGTGCTAAGCCCCATTAGAACAGCTGATGAGAGAACAAGAGGTGGAAATGGAAGTCTTCCAACTTCCGTTTTGTAATGAATTGGAGAACGATTCGTTTGCTTCTCGATTGTTTCGAAATCATCTAAAAATTGTTTCTATTTTACCGCTTTCAGGAGGCAGGTTCTCGATTCAATCCGTATTTTATGATTCATGGATTAGTGACGGAATTTGGTCGGATGCTTGAGTGCAGATTTTGGAAGTTGGACCTTATCACAGAAAGTTAACTGTACTCGACCTTCAGCTCTACATATATTTATGATTTGGCCCTTATGAGTTCGCACACCACATCTCCCTTGTTTTTTTGATGTGGGGATCTCACCGGCGCCAGTCGAAAGCACCTTGACTCTATAAAGGATCTAAAACCTAGTAAATTAAAAAAAAAAAAAAAAAAAAAAAAAAAAAACTTTTAGTCGAGAAATATTATTACAAAGTTGGTGATTTTATAAATGATACATTTTAGTAATGACTGCAGTAGGTAATTTTTTTTAAATTCATATTTCATACAATTATAGTAATGTCTATCTATTAACTATTTAAATTAATAAAATCATAATATATTTTAACTATTGAAATTGTTTCGACATTTAATTTAGTTAATAATTTTTAATATAAATAATATTTACGGTATTTTTATACCATCTCTCTAGATTTGTACGGCTATAAACTAGGCAATACATGAACACAGTAACAAATATTTTAACCCACCTGTTGCGCATGCTTTTTTTAATGTTTGCATGATTTACTCGTGTTTTGAGCAAATAAATTAACTTTAACTTTATCTATTGATATTTTTGAAGTGAAGTCTGCAACTGTTTTAGTAAGCCACAGCTATAAAACCTCACCTCGTTAGCTTCCACTATCCCCAATAGCTCAATCAGACGCTGGCTCAGATATCACGACTTCATTAAACCTCTCTCAGTACATTTGAGTTCAGTTAATCGTTCGGAACACTGAGTTATGGGTCGTGTGAACCGATTCTAGAAGGGTTAAGGGAGAGGATTTGTGCTGGGAAACCTGCTTAGATAGAGATGGATACTTTGAATTGTTATTCATTATAGTTGCGCTCAATGGCTATCTCTTTCGTACGCTTACAACATTTTTGAAGATAAAAACACTGATCGGGAATTATAAACAATATTTACTTTGTGTCAAATTTTACTACACGCTATTTATTATATTATCTACTAGCTGCGTCTTCACCCGCGTAGTGATGAAAAATGGTGGTAATGATGTAAAGCCTATGTCACTCTTCAGCCCTTGAACTATATCCATGCAAAAATCAGGTCGATCCGTTGCTCTGTTGCTGCGTGAAAGAGGAACAAACAAACCAACAATCTTTTCGCATTTATAATAATACTAGCTGCGCCCCGCGGTGTCACCTGCGTAGTGATGAAAAATTGTGATGATGATGATGATGAAAAGTAGCCTATGTCACTCTCTGGCTCTTGAACTATACCCATGCAAAAAATCTGGTCGATCTGTTGTTCCGTTGCAGCGTGAAAGAGGAACAAACATCCATACATCCATACATTTATACTTTCGCGTTTATAATATGAGTAGGAAGTAGGATGGAGTAATCCCCGCGAGTGAAACTCTCTGGCTTTTGAACTATACCTATGCAAAAAATCAGGTCGATCTGTTGTTCCGTTGCAGCGTGAAAGAGGAACAAACATCCATACATCTATACATCGATACATCCATACATACAAATTTTCGCGTTTATAATATTAGTGGGATAGTATAATATGAGTATGATAAAGTTAAAGAAGTTGCATTTTTACCACAACCTGGCCCCAGCTTAGCATGGCACGATGACGTTTGTTACCATTTTGTTACCAACCAGCGCTGGTCGTAATTATCCGCTGGGACTGGCAGGTAGCATCACACACTGCACGGTGCGCGTACAACTACATCATATAATTATATCATCATCATAATAAAAAAAGTAGTTAGGCATTATCTTTATAAAAACATTGAAAAAAGTGTGTGGACATTTCCACACACTTGTTCCGCACAATGTTCAATGTCGAACCGTTGCTTTTTTGGTAGCTCAAAATAAAAGCTGAATGCAACACTGAATCCAAATTCACAAACCTCGTACCGGCCATCGAAACTTTTACCACAGCAAATCTGTTAATATCACGACAAAACCATTACTTTCTTGCTGAACTACTTCTTCTTTACTTTCTTTCTTGTTTTTTTTTGTGAAAGAGGAAAAACCAACAAACAAACACGCATTTATTATAATAGTACCTATCGTGATTTTTATGTAGTTTTATCATTTTCTAAATGGTTGTAAATAAATCACATCGCTTCCATCTATGCCTTGTACTTCATTGGTTCGAAAATTAGGAATGCCCAATGACATGGCAAAAACTTTATGTTCTAACCCGGGGACGTGAAAATAGAGAGCTTACATAGCAAGTACGTACGCAATGTATTACACCTAAAAGCTTTAACGCGTAGCTGTATTGTTACAAATAGTGCTGAAATCGGTTTTGGAAAATTAAGGTATTTGAAGAATATTTAGATGACAAACAAAGATCGCGAAAGACTGGAAGCATTTGAAATGTGGTGTTGGAGACGTATGAAAATAATAAGCTGGACAGAAAAAAATACAAGAAGTGTTAGATATTGTAGATGAGAAAAAAAGTCTACTGGCGAGTATAGAGACTAGAAGAGGCAAGATTTTTGGCCACATTGTACGACATGACAGATCAATGAAAACCATCAGAGAGGGAAAGGTAGAAGGAAAGAAAGGACCGGGAAGACCAAGAATAATCTTAGATCAAGAATAGAATAGAATAGAATAATACTTTATTGTTCAACTGTGTACAAAGGTCTTAGGCTTATTAAGTATTTAGTCACAACAGTTGTGTTCATATAGAACATACAATAGAATTATTAGAAACACATATTATATTAAAATACTACATAAAACATTAACTACAATTATTATTATTATAAGCGCAACAATCGACCACGGGGACTAGGTAACAATATCAATGTAATACATAATTATATTTTAGGTTATAAACAGTGTTAATAACTAGGTATATTATAATTATTTCTCAAAGTATTCTCTCATGTTGTAGTAAGCTTTAGATATTAGCCAGTTTTTTAAACTCGACTTAAATTTGAAACCGTTTAGAGTTTTTAACTCAGTAGGCAGATTATTATACACATGTATAGCGCTTATGAATGTACTTTTGTAGTACATGGCGTTATTTATTTGAGGAATACGCATATTATATCGATATTTTGTACGTAGGTTATCAACTCGACTCGACTTAGCGTTGAAATAAGTTTCCTCATTACTCTTTACAAACAAACACAGCTCTAATATATATAAACAGGTCAGGGTTAGAAATTTATTAACTATAAATATATTACGGAGAGTATCAGTAGGTTTCAATTTGTATATACTCCGTGAACATTGTTTTTGTAATATAAATGTGGACTCAACCTCTACTGAATCCCCCCAAAATATGATACCATAGCTTAGATGAGGAAACACATACCCATAGTATGCACTTATTGCTACTGATTTTGATGCGATACTGCTAAGAACCGATAGGGCGTAGACGTATTTTGTGATTTTATTATTTATTTTATTAATATGCCCTTTCCAGTTTAAGTTTTTATCTATAGTAACTCCTAGGAAATTTGTTACACTAATTTCATTAACTTTGTTTCCGTTATTTGAAATGTCGAGGTTTAGAGGAGTGGATTTATAGTTAGTAAATTGCAGTATATTGGTTTTACTAATATTAACCTTTAGGTTTATGCATTTTAGCCAGTCTGTGAATTGTTTTAATGTTTTGTTAACTTCTATTTCAAAATCAGTTTTACTTAAATTTTTCTGGGGTATAAATATAGTAGCATCATCAGCAAACATGACGCAAAGATGTTTTGTGATAAGCGGTAATTCGTTGATGTAAGAATTAAATAGAATAGGCCCAAAGATACTACCTTGAGGAACACCTATATTTATATCTTGGAATGCTGATTGTTCTCGTTCTACCGTTTTTGTGTCCTTATTATATACTTCTATAACTGTAGCCTGTGATCTATTTTTTAGGTATGACTCCAACAATGTTAATGGTGTACCGCGTATACCCATAGCTTCTAGTTTTGTAAGTAAAACTTCGTGTTCGACACAATCGAATGCCATCGACATGTCTAAAAAGAGAGCAATACCAGTCTTTTTGTTATTGATCTCTTCCCAAGCCTGTTTTAGCATCTTGAAGATGGCGTGAGTAGTGTTTCTCTCTTTACGAAAACCGAACTGATTGTCATTGAGAATGTTGTTAGATTCAAAAAATGAAGTAAACCTGTTATAAAGTACTTTTTCAAAAACTTTTGAGAAGCTCGGTAATATGGCAATTGGTCTGTAGTTGCCCATCTCTGATTTTGAACCCTTTTTGTGTAAAGGTTTGATTAATGCTGGTTTTAGACCGTCTGGGAACTGGCCAGTTTCAATCGAGATATTAATTATGTATGTCAGGGGCATTATTATAAATTCTATGGTTTCTTTAATGACTTGTACGGAAATGCCATCGTAACCAGCAGTTTTTTTACTTTTTAATGATTTTACTATATTTCTTATTTCATTGCAGGTTACTGGGCTAATAAACATGCTTTTTGGATTTGTTTTAATAGGCTTATGGGAACAGTTGCCTGTCTGGTTTGTTTCGTTACGTTTTATGAAGTAATTGTTCATAGACGAAGCTATTTTAGATGGTTCAACTATTTCTTCGTTACCTGATTTAATGCTTTCTATCGTTGTCTTAATGTGATTTGTTTCAGAGGTGTGACTTTTTATAATGCCCCAAGTGGCCTTATTTTTATTGGTACTCCTAGTTATATACTTTACGTTAGCAGTTTTCCTAGATATACGTATTATTTTCTTAAATGTTTTTGAGTATTTCCTATATAAGTTATCATTAACCTCGTTTTTGTTTTGTTGCCATTTTAGAAAGATCTGTCTTTTGTTTTTACTAGAAATCTTAATTCCTTTTGTTTTCCAGTTAGCATTTTTCTTATATGTTATTTTTACTTTTTCTACAGGAATACTCAAATTAAATATTAGACTGTACAGATCTATAAATTCAGTATACGCATGGTTAGGGTTATCAAAAGTGTATACGTTTGAAAAGTTGATTTGTGACAAGTATTTTTGAAAAATACTAATGTTTGCATCAACTCTTCTCTTGTATAAGAACCAGTATTTTTCTCGGAAACTTAAGTTAGCAAAGATACTTATTATCTGTGCTGTGTGATCAGATATATCCCTGTTTAATATTTCTGTTTTATAACGTTTTACATTTGTTAGGATATTGTCTATGCAAGTTCGAGTTTTCTGTGTGATTCTAGTGGCATCGGACACAGCGGGATGCACGTCAAACATTTTTAATGTATTTAAAAACTTATCTTTTTGTTTCGATTCTTGAAGTAAGTTAATATTAAAATCTCCACATATTATTACTTTGTTCCTGTTACATCCAAATCTCAAGGTTAATTTATGGAGTAATAATTCGAAATTTTCAGTAAAGAGTTTAAAGTTGCCTTTGGGAGATCTGTACATGCAAACAACGATATATTTTAGGTCTGGTATTGCTATTCCACAGCACTCAAAGTGACGCTCTATAGCCATATCTTCAATCCAATTTAATTTCTTAAAAGTGATGGAATGTTTAACATAGACACAAACACCTCCCTGTTTAACTTTTTTTCTACAAAAATGTGCCGCCTTTTGGTACCCGTCAAGTTTAGTTGCTTCTAATTGATGATTTCTTAAAAATGTTTCACTAAAACAACAGATATCAATATTTTGCTTCTCTTCTAATAATAATTCTAGTTGTTCGGTTTTTTTCTTCATGCCACGAACATTTAAATGAAGAATATTTAGGTACTTTTGTTTAGACTCGAAAAAACTGGGAAGAATCGGGAGTGCTAGTTTTTGGGTTGGTATTGTTTGTAATCTGGTCGTGGGTTGGTGCAATTTTTTTTTGAAAATAGAAGGGTATTGTTCCGGGAATGGGAGACTCTACATGTTTGTCAAGAGTCATGAGAAGAGTGGTTTCATATGTTTTGGCAGTTTGGGCTTTTTTAATTTTATCGAAGTAATAGGGTATTGTGCCCGGTTTTAAACGAGAGACTGGTTTTGATTTTATCATTTTTGTAATATTATGCCCTAGGTAGCACGACTTATAGTCACTCGTGTTGATATAGTGGTTGAGAGCTTTATATAAATGCCTCCCATTTCTTGGAGGTGACCTCCTAATTGAGTGGTTTGGAACTGGTAGGAATTCGCAGTTGTCGAAGCTATTGATAATGTTTATTAACTTTTGGTTAAGTTTTCCCTCATTTAAGCAACGGTTAAAGACAATGCCTGTTATCACAATTTTTTGCTTCGTGAATCTTTGCAAAAATGCAGATAGTTCGTTAAAGATTCGAGTGGGGTTTACATCATTTGAGCCTAGAGATAGTATTATCCAATCGTCTTCGTGAGAATTTTCATCAGTTAGTTTGAAGTTTCGTAATATGTAGTCCGATGGCGCATCAGGATACGAGTAATTGCAGACGTCATATTCTTTTGCATTTATGTGCTTAGATCTCAGTGTAATCAACAGTGGCGCTAACTCTGTACACGTTTGGTCACCGATCACGGTGAGTTTAGGCTTCCTAGAAGAGGTAGTGGTGTTTGAAATTTCAGGTGATTTTGTGTTGGGTCTCGCACTGCAGTCATTGTTTGTTTGGCGAGATGTTAGTGGTTTATTAGATTCTCGTCCTGATGGCAAAGTAGGTTTCTTGATACCTTGAGTAGGAGCTTTTAAGTCTTTACTATGACTTAGTTTAGTCAGTGGATTTTTTGATTTTTCTTCTTTTGGGACTGTATTGTCGCAGGAGGCTCGTGACAGAATTTTCGAAAAATTTTGAGCCCGATTTGGTGACGACACGCTGGGAGTTTGTTGTGCACCTTTATCGCGTTCTTTCTCTTTACGTAGTTTTTCAATGGTAAGTTTTAGTTCTGAGTTTTCCGATATCAGTTTATTAATTTCCGCCTTCGCCTTAATCAAGTGAACGGTTAATTCTTCGACCTCATTTTTTAAGTAATTTTTGTCTTGTTGCGATTTTTCCAAAACTTCATTAGAACAAACGGTCGCATCTTCGAAACTCTCGCCGATCGTGTCGCTCGATAAGGAGAGGTTCTCTAGGGATAACCGCCGGCGTAATGCATTCGGGTTTCTTAAAGTAACATTACTATGTGGGCTGTCATTTAGTTCAAAACTTTGGATGTTATTTTGACTACCAACAGGTGTATTTGTATTGTCCCCTTTTGGTTTTTTTGAGTAGCAAGGTGTACATCTCCATGCAATTTTCTTAACTTTGTCCATAATTTGAAATCGGGTCAGGGACACATTTGCACAGATGAGGTCGTAGGTACATTGACAGGCCGAGCATACCATGTATTGTCTATTTGTTATTTTGTTAGGGCATCCTGCGCAATCCAAATTTATAACAGTAGGTGCAAAAGTTAAATTTGTAGAGAACGCCATTTTATATGACATACCATTTACAACACACACAGGGTCAGGGTTCAAAGTTTTTTTTTTGTTGTTTTGAAACAAACCACTCACAACACACAGGGTCAGGGTTCAAAGTTCAACGAACGAGATAATTGTACAAAAGAATTGCGCTAGATGGCGCGTCACGAAATTTGTAGTATTTTCACAATTTGAATATATTTTCACAATTAATAAACATTGTCTACATTGTCCTAAAATTAGGCTTTAACACTATTATAAAACCGATTTCACCGTTTTTAGTTTGAACTGTTCACTCCACTTTTAAATGTTTTAGGAATCGGCGCGATTGAAATTCAAAATTTTCGTACTGGTCAGTTGTGAAAATTTAAAATAACTAAGCTTAAAATAGTTTTTGACCATGGATAACACTTAAAACCGTTCATTTAAAACAAATAATCACTGGTAATCGGCACTAAACCTCGAAAACTGTACGCTTTAGATTATGGCGCGAATGAAATTCAAAAATTTCGTACTGGTCGGTTGTGAAAATTCAAAATTACTGAGCTGAAAATAGCTATTGTCCATGGATAACACTTATCACTGTTCATTTACCATTAATAGTCACTAGAAATCGGCAGTAAACATCAAAAACTATACGTTAAATAATTAAAAATGATTTTTATTCGCGGACTCAACGTAAACCACTGTTTACGATTTGGCGCCCCCTGGCGACCTCTAATAAACCTCAAATAAAAGAGAAGGCAATTAATGTCGTACAGGGAGATGAAAACGCTGGTAGAAGACTGTCATGACTTGGAAGTTACTCCACTGACAAGAGCTATGCTGAATGCTGAATGCAAGAAGAATATTTAATACCTTTATCGAATCGATGCCTTCGATTGCCAATCATTGAGATCGATGATTGCCAAATGAAAACAATTTAGAAGCCAAAAACTTTATTTGACTCGAACAAATACATTTTATAATAGATCTTAAAAATAAATAAGCTCTTGTAGTGTTGGTGTTTTTTCGCTGTTTAGCGGAAAAAATATTAAAGTTAAGAAAATACATACTTTTGAACATGGACATCCACAAAGTAACGCCTGATTCAATATATATATTATTTTACCATCTAAGGCTTGAATTATTTAAGGAAAATATATGTAGGTACTAATGCGCTTGTAAAATGACCCAACGTTATTGCCGAGGATAATCACGTCAATCAAAAGTATGTTTAAAACAAGCTTTATTGCAATGATGCTTTTAATTTTTATTTAAATGTTTTTATTTTTATTTGGCGGCTATTATGAAAATATCAATATTGGGGAGTATACAGGTCCCTTAAGAGAATTTTATTATTAGATTTTTTTTATCACACCTGCTGCTGCTTGTGCCTCTCTTCCTTTCTCTGGTATTAGCTGCAAAGCTGCAATGCAAGTAAAACATGTCAAAACAGACATTCGTGCGTAAGGTCACTCAGTCCTCAGTCCTAATTTGTAACCCAAAGGGAACATTCCCCAGTCCTGTGTCAACTAATATATCCTTTATCAAGTTAACAAACACACAAACACACTCGGAGCATCGCGTCGGAAAGGCGTCGGAGCCTCTTTAACTGAATTAAAAGCTTTCAGTTGCGTCTTACTAACGAATGGAACACGCTACGTGGGGTCGATTACGTGTCTTGATAGCAAGTGGTTGCTTTAACATAATTTGACAGTTTCTTTCAGATTAGTAATAATTGCTGAGCGCAAGTACTACACTACAAGTACTTGCACCAGGCTCCCGGAGTTACGCTCGTTTGCTCGAAGTGTCAGGGAACCAGCGTGACTGTTGTAAGGTTGCCATTCAAGGGTATACATACGACACGATTACTTTACACAACGACAGCTATGAATTACATAACTTTTAGCAATTTTTTACATGTTATGTATGTATGTTATATCTAATATCTATAGCCATATTGTCACTTCCTTTAAATTTTGTTGTACTGACTTTTTTAGCGTATTCTGATGGAAAATAAATAGGTCATAATGCATGTTTTTTTTTTTTAAACGAGACTTAATGATATACGGTGCAGCTTTTGACACCTTATTTGTGGGACCAATTCAGTGAGGTCACAAAACAAATCGTCACCATGTTTTCTGTAAACACTTGGCTAGCTCATAACCAGAATTAAAATTTGTACCCTGTTCACAAGTTTCGTCATAACGGAATTGGAACTTAAGATTATGGAACAGGTACAACCAAAAAAAAATAAAAAAAATACACAAAGCAAAGGTTTACAAAATAAAGTTTTAGGATCATGGCGCGTGTGACATGCTTGCCAGAGCTGTCGTTTAGAAAATAATAACTCATAGAAACTTTCATACTAATATTATAAATGCTAAAAGTTTGTGGGTTTGTTAGTTTGTTTCTCTGTCATGCAGTAAAAGAGCAACGGATCGACCTAAATTTTTTGCATAGGTATAGTTCAATGGCCGGAGAGTGACATAGGCTACTTTTCATCATCATCGTAATCATCACCATTTTTCAAAACTACGCGGGTGTAACTGGGGCGCAGCTAGTTTCCTTTATACGAGTAGGATATACCTATTATGCCACGTAATACCACCCCAACTTACAGAGACAAGCCTATCGCAAAGTTCTGTGTTCCGTCGCCGTGAACTCACTTTAACTTCTTCTGATATAAACATTAGACGTGTTAAGTTCCGGAACAGCCTTGCAACGTTTGCCCCGGGCTTTTGTTTCAATGATTTCGAGCGAACAGAGACAGACTGTTAGCTAACTGCCTCCAGTTCTCGGTGTTAAAATACTGGTTTATTTACTTTGTCCAAACGAAAAACATTTCAACACATCAACTCAGCAAACGTTTCGGATAATGTGCATTGGAGCTACATGACCTTATCCTATCAACCCCTTTCTACAACTAGACCAGTAGGCCTAGCACGGGCCGTGGATAAACCGTTTTTCCACTTTTTTTATCCCGCTAGAAAGAGACAAACGTATCTATATTCTAGCTTTGTCGCGTCTAGGCGTGGATAAAAACGGTGGAAAGACAATTTGTCCATGGCCCGTGCTAGGCATACGATAATATTTGAAAACAAAAAAATTATAGTAGGAATAAAGACATTGGAAAAGGTAAAATTGATGTAAAAATTAAAATAACTTTTTTTTTTCTTACTTACAAAAAAAAAACACGAAATTTTAGTGTAAACCATGGAATTCCCTTTAGGGTATAAAACGTCCTTGGTGTAAACTTACCTTTTTAAGACACAAACACCGTTTTTTTTTCAACTTTTTTGGCTTAATATCGAAAAAGCACCCTAATTTTCAAACCAAAATTCTCACGTCAAATTTTCCAATGGGCTTCATCCTTCAATTATTTTTTTCACTTTTTTACCATTTTCAAAAGCTTCAGCCCTACTCTATACAGGACTATACAGGACAAGTAGGAAATCGGCCCACTACCACCCATACATTGTGGATTTTCCTTGGATACATACCAAACGTCTCGATACTACGTTTCTAAATCCGTACGGCCAATGATTGGAACAACCTGCCAGCTTCCTTGTTTCCTGAGAGATATAATCTGGGCCATTTCAAGGCCAGAGTGAATAGGTATCTTCTAAGTCTGCGTGCTTCATCTTCGACCACATCGTCGCTTACCAACAGGCGAGTTGGTGGTTAAACGCCAATGATAATATAACCACTTGACTGCTCATCCTTTACCCCTCATAAGCCAATGGTTCTAACATGTCAACCTAAACTATTTCGAGCGATCAATCCTAGGCGCAAATTGAATGAATGACTTTTGATTCTCCAATCACAAGCGTCGAGTCGTGTCGAGTCTCCCACAATCACAAGCTGCCCCCCGCGACCGACGTGGCATCATTTTGTAAAAGGGAATTATTATTTTGACTAAATGCGCGATCAAGTGGTTATATTATCTTAGTCAAACGCGGACATATTCGCGTTAAAATATTATATATATATATATATAGCCTATGTCACCTGGGGATAGTGTAGCTTCCCAACAGTGAAAGAATTTTTCAAATCGGATCAGTAGTTTCGTAGCCTATTCGATGCAAACAAACAAACACAAAATAGACAAGCTTATCATGATAACTACGTATCGTAGTACCGTACCGTATGACCCAGTCTATGTTATGAAGACCCAGTTAAAGTATGATGTGACCACTCTAAAGCCTTCGCTTACATTACAGCTTCGCTTCCTGGTATAGCAAACATTTGCATGATTAATATTGCTGCCATCTGTTAGGCAGTTGTCCACTGTTAATATTTCGCATCATATTTCACAAGTTGACGGCGAGATACGACGAGACCGCGAGCTGTACGATGATGGATTACGATGGTGCCATTACGCAGGGTGGCTTCTAACTGGATTTTCTCTAAATCTGGAACAGAAATATTGTTAGCGGTCTAGAACTATTAAAATTCTAGCATCGCCTTGCTGTTTAACCCCACTGTTACGTTGTTTTTTTTTTATCATATAATTGTGTTGCGTTTGACTGCCAACTCTCCTGATGTAAAGCAATGATGCAGTCTACGGTGGAGCACGCTTGAAGCCGATTCACTCGAGATTTGAAGACACCCAGATTGTAACTATCGGGGAACACCATTAAGGCAGCGCATTCCGCAGACTAGCAGTTCGCAAAATAAAAGTGAAATCAAAGCGCTTTGGAAGGGGTTTTCGGAATACCAACCATAAAGCGGTGTCGATTTTATGGGCCCACTCTGGCATTCCGATAGAAAAATTGGCAAATTTGTCTGGGATAAAAATTGCATATTTTAATCCGGGGTACAAGCTCCCTCCTCCTCGCGTCGTGCTCCTCATGTCTGAGGGTCGTGACCCCCACCCCCCATCAGTCTCTCCTTTATGATTTTACGCCATCTTCCCCTATCCTCAGCGACATGCACAAGGGGTACAAGCTACTATCGTACCAAATTTCATTTATTTCGGTTTAGCTGTTACGGAGTCGAATGCATACAATACAAACACACTTTCAAACAAACTTTAGCGTTTATAATTATCAGTGTTATTTTTCTCTACGCTATAAATAGCGTAGCGTAGCGTAGCGTGTGTAGAAGTCAACACACAACAACATAGCAGCCAGCGCAAGTTGTAGGCAAAAATAAAGAATTTCCCTCAGGACCTGCATAAGGTCGGTTACACAAGTGCGACAAATGGCCCGCGTTGGGCGCCAGGTGGTCGCCGCGGTCGGGAATTGCCAATCACACGCCCGATGCGGTCGGTATGAAGTTACACGTTTTCGCCTGCGATCGCTTGCGACACGGGCGATTTGAATCAGGTTCTATTTAATGACCTACTTTCTGGAATTTTCTATCCAAATGTTTCTTATACTTAACCTGACGTGAGTGGGGTTGAGCACCTCATCATCATCATCAGCCAGAAGACTTCCACTGCTGAACATAGGCCTCCACACTGAACGACAACTAGCCATCTGCATCCACTGGGTGCTCGCGACTCTCACGACGTCGTCGGTCCATCTACTGGGAGGTCTACCTACGCTGCGTCTTCCCGTTCATCTTAAACCCGGTGGTTTTCAAAATACTGTTTAAGATATTTTATGGGTATATAGTATTTATCTGACTATCTGATTGTTTTCTGACTTAGATTTGATGTAGAAGGCTATATATACACTATATATACTAAACAGTGTGAGGGGGTAATTAAAACTCCGGTAGATGGATTAAGTACGTGCGCTTTATTTGAGCGCCAGCAAATGACTGTTGAATCATTGAATGTCGGTGCGCTTCATCAAAATGTCATCAAAAAATCTGTGATGTAGGTAGATAACATCTCTCAAGCTAATGTCATTGTCAATGTCATTTTCATACAATTTCATCTTTCCGCAGGCGTTAACGCTAACAGAAAGTGTGTCTTGTCTAACCCCCCAGGCCCTTTAACTCAATTATCTTGCAATAGGGAATATGCATGTGTTTTTTTTATATTTTTAATCAACTGTTTACTTCGTTATATCATAGTAAAAAATATAATTACAGTTGGAAATGCTCAAATTAATTTTTAAAATAATATTTAAAACATTGAATAAATTTGAGCTGTTTGAACGCCGCAATTTTTCGCGGGCCTTGGATGACGTCAGAAGCCACGTTCTATGTTTGTTTACTATAGACGATACAGTTCACACACACAGATTTTCAGTTTTATTGATATCCAGACCATGGAAGAAGCCAAAAAACATTTTTATAGGTATCGTCTTGTGCCAAAGTGTACAAACACTATTAGAAATACACCCGATAAAGTGTTTTTTCCTATTCCAAGAGATGCGAAAATACGTAAACAATGGTGTAAGGTTATGAGAAGAGATGAAGTATCTCCAACATCATGTTTGCATTGTTGTGAAAATCATTTTAGTGTAAATATGTGATATTTTGATAGCATGGTGTGAGTTAGAAGTATGTTTAGTATTAAATATTATGCACTCAACAAACAAACAATAAGTAGGTACATTAAGTATTTAGAGTAAACAGTATTCACATTTTTTAACTTAAAAATTCACGGAAAATTACGGAACATAAGTAAGTAATGTTAGGTATAATTACTTATAAATTATTATAATATAGCAGTAGAGCAGCAAATTCATAACAATTTTAATGACCAATGATTATTTATAGGTTATGTTTTGGTAATTACTGGCGAGTGCATTTATGCGTAAAAACCTATGTAATGGATTAAAATATATCATGGATTATAACAATTACCTTGGAGCTTTCACTCCTTTGATCTCAGCAACTGTGAAATCTGGATTTGATGCAAAATATGCTGTCATTATGAATGCATCTAGATATTTTTGGTAGATAGTCCGAATGTGCTTTGACAAAACCAGTCTCAGTCATCGTCCTAAATGATCTCTAGTCTCACAAGAATGCTAAAATTACACTAGCTAATGGAAAAAACTACAGGAACTCAATATAAAACGATTTTTCTCTCAAACACTACTAAAACAGTATGAATATCGACGCCGCTAAAGGCAATGTTGTGGCTTTTGACGTCACGTTTCGTTTCGACCAATGGTGAAGCGTTTCGCAAATTTGAATTTCCCTCTTATATTTTGCATCTTTTTATTTAATATTTTAAGGAATTAAAATGTATATAAATAAATAAAAAATCTTTTAGATATAAAGTCAGAACAATAAAGATTCGGAAAAAAATTATTGCAACCAAATAAGATAAGATAAGATAAGATAATTTATTCAAACAACGAACACTCCTAAATACTATTGCCTAAAAGCAATAATACCCATGTGGTGCACGCTATGTCTCGTCAAGAACAAAATACAATTTACTTAAATTCATATTAAAAATTGTTGTTCATAATAATTGTTTCACATTCAAATTAATAGGAAAAACTTAACACCCTATTATATAATTATTAAACCTGCTGTATAGGGGCATTATTTACAATTTACAATCAAATAGGTAGGTACAGAACTCCATAAATATCAACATAAATTATTATCCGTAGTCATTGTCTAAGAATTCTTTTTTTTAAACCACACACACAACACAATTTAAACCACATGCATATTCCCTATTGTAATTTCAAAAACGTGGTTTGCCAGGAGCTTGAGCTAAGCGTGCAGGGAGTGATCGTAAATAGTAACTCCATTGCTGCAACGACGTTAGCGAAAACTATACCAAAATAACACGGACGATACTTGTACTAAGACATATCCCGTTGTTTGTCTGATTTGAGCCAATAATTGTGTATAGCGAGTCTCATGAACTTAAACATCTCGAGGTGTTTATGTTGTAAATCGCGTCGCTGTTAATTAAGACCGTCTACGTCTTGAGATCTCAGCTTGAGTTTTGAGTTACTCTTCATGAAGCCGGATAACTCGGCAAGTAAACAAAAACTGCTGCAAAACTGTTTTGGTTGCGCAACTAGCCAGTTCCCACTACAAGCTACGTTCACCATATTTGGTCGCCACTTGATTTAAAATTAGACCAGCTTTGGTCCAACGACGAGCCGTTCTATGTCAACTGCCAGTAATAAATCTAGGTAAACGAACAAGTATATACTCGAACCAAGCTGTCTTGCGCGTGACGATGGAAAGAGGCCTGGCGGTATGACACTCTTCTTCCTTGAAAGTTTGGGCGGCCCTTGTGTATGAGACGTGATTTGTGTCAATACTTTGGCGCTGTCAAACCTTCCTGAGACACAAAGTAAAGGGTTGGTGCAGCTGCCAATTCGGCAGAGCAGCACAAGTGGCACAAATATGCTAAACTCGGAAGTGGTTACATGTGTGAGCCGTTTAGGGTCAAGACATTGGGCCCTTGGGGACCGGGGGAGCTCACCTCATTTTCAAAATTCTTTGAGTACGCCTGGTTTATGCGTCGCATGTCCAATGCTGGTGTGTTTCTGGCATAAGCATTGCCATTCAGCGTGGTAATGCAGCCGGGATGCTGGGTACGCAGTCAACTGATAGAAGGCTAGAAGGTTTAAAGACAATCCAAAATTTTCATAAGTTTCATTGCCGCTTTCAAAGCATAAAAACTCTTCCGAGATGGCATTTACATAGATTCGTCATTTATTGCATGGTTCTAAAAGAAAAAAGGTTGAAACATCCTTTTTGGGGTAAAAATGAAACTAAATTTTAGACAGTTTAAAATCCTAAAAACACAGTACCCAGCACTTCCGGATCCTCGCTCCAGGCGAAGTTGTCTCTCAGAGTGGATTCCGCAAACTTTGGTGACACACTTCTTCCGAGTTTCCTTTAATTAAAGACGAAAACTTCAGGAATCTTTATTGACTTTGTTCCTGTTTATTCGGTTGTTGTAGAAAATATTTTAAATGCGGGAGTGGAAAGAAAAAGTATTCCAGTTTAGCCAAAAGCTGACTAAAGGTTATTGGAGCAAACAGGCGGTCACACGCAAGCCTATTCTAAAATTAAACCAGCCAAGTGCAAGTCGGGCTCGCGCACAGAGGGTTCCTTACCACCGCAAAATACAATAATTATATCTATTCAAAACTGACTTCTAAATTTGTAAAATAATGGCAGTTCGATTCGGTGATATGATAAAAGGAGGTCATTCAATTAAGTTATTACCAGTTATAACTTGGTAATGAACAGAAATTTGTCACCCACTCACACTTGGCCATTATTTATTATTTGATGTTATACTTTAGAGTGTGTACTATAATCATGCCAAGTTTGACGCTTGTACGTAAAACGTAATAAAGAATAATTAAAAAAAAACGCACGCAACGCAGTTCACGCTGGGCTAAACATCCATACAAACTGTCTTTTCACCAAGATTAGAATCAATTCCGTTTTGTCTCAAAAACAAGGAAGATAGATATTGCATTGCTTCCCTGGCCATATTAAGTAGTCACCGGACAGCAAATTAAAAGCACTGGCCCAAATATGGGTCTGAAATATTCGTCCCAAAGACCACTAGCAGATCTAGACTGTTGGTGGTCTTTGGTACGAATATTATCCAACGTCAACTTTCTCAAGAGTTGTGCCTCACAGCCACTAATTCAAAACTTTCTTCATTAGAAAATTCACTTTGGACGTCCATTATTCTTTTAATTTCTTTTCTTTTAATTTACACAACGCAAATGCATAGTCTGGATCCTGACTAAGACTCCTCAATGGTTAGCAGCACTACACGAAAAGCTTGTTAGGGTTCCGTACCCAAAGGGTAAAAACGAGACCCTATTACTAAGCCTACGATGTCTGTCCGTCTGTCTTACTTATTAACAGCCTCATCTTTCGAACCGTAATAGATAGCCAATTGAAATTTTCACATAATATGTAATGTTACGGCAAATTAATTAAGAAATTATAAAAAAGTCAAAAAGTAAAAACGAAATGGAGGAGATACAACAAACGTATTTTTTAAACGTAGTTTTGAATTATCTCTAATGTAAAAACGGTAATACGTATAAGCGTCAAACTTGGCATGATTAGTGCACACTATAAAGTATAACAACAGATAATATATAATGGCCAAGTGCAAGTTGGTGTCAAATTTCTGTTCACCGCCAATTTTCGTGCGATCATCGTGCGGTCCGTCTGTCTGTCCGTCTGTCTGTCCGTCTGTCAAGACCCTTTTTCTCAATAACGCGAAATGGTATCAAGTTGTAATTTATACTAAATACTTGGGTCTACTGTTTCTTTCGGCCGTAAAAAAATAAAAGTTGTAAGTCAACGCACTCAAAAGATATGAACGGTTATGTCGCATATTTTGCGATTTCACAGGGAAATCAAACCTATAGGGTACTTCCCGTTGACCTAGAATCATAAAATTTGGCAAGAGGCAAGGTCTCATAGCACATATATAGGAATAAATCTGAAAGTTATAAATTTGAAGTTTATCATATAAAAATAATTATTTTGCTATTACAAACTTACATTTTGTAGTTGGAATGTATGGAAGAACCTTATTGTCAACTACAAACTTAAGTTTGTCTTTCAATATTTTAACTTCAGTTAGTTTTTTTTTGTCTCGCGCTCTGAGGTTTCCGTCTAACGAAACCCTCAGAGTACGAGTCCTACTCGTACTTGTCCGGTTTTTTTACTAATTATTTATTTTTGTTTATTTTCTGCATGTTTGTGCCAATCGTCTCTCTCGTGACTGCTCGTGACCCTCGTGCAAACCTTAGAAATAAATAGTTAAAGTTGACAAAAGGCACGGACTCAGGAGTCCGTGGAGAATCACAATAAACAATAAAAAAAATAAAAAAAACCTTAGAAATAATCTAGCAAACAAATAAACAAAATCTAAAACAACAGCTACCCATATTTTTACACTAAACGCCACAAAAACAGCTCTTATGAGGAATGCACGGAAATGTTTTCGCGTCATCACGAACGGTCTCAAGGTAAAAGTTTTATTTATGCCGAAACTTGCTTCATTTTTCTTTTCTCTGCAACGTTTCGAAGAATAAGACTGGTGGAAGCCTGTGCATGTTCAAACGTTCCAGTGCTTGAGGTCTAGAATGTAACCAAGTTTGTTGCGTATGCTTATTAATAAAGTTTTAAGCTCCTCGGACTTCAGCCTCAAAATCCTTCCTTAGTGCTCACTTGCGTTATATAAGGAACACTTGCGCAAAACTTCATGATTCTGGATCTAGCAGTTTAGGTTAGGTTAGCTGGACTTCAGCCTCAAAATCCTTCGCTCACCTACGTTATATAAGGAACACTTGCGCAGACATTCATGATTATGGACCCACTGGTTTAGGTTAATCGGACTTCGGCCTCAAAATCCTTCCTTAGTGCTCACTTACGTTATATAAGGAACACTTGCGCAATACTTCATGATTCTGGACCCAGTGTTTCAGGCTAGCACTAAAGAGGGATTTTGAGGTCGAAGTCTGACTAACCGGCCTCAAAATCCCTCATTAGTGCTCATCTACGCTATGGACCACTTGCGCAAAACTTCATGATTCTGGATCTAGCAGGTTAGGTTAGGCAGATTTTGGCCTCAAAATTCTTCATTTGTGCTCATCACGTTGGAACGTTTGAGCTAATGGTCATGATTCTAGACCCAGTTTTGGTTAAGTTAGAGTATTTTGGGCGAATAAATATTTTCTCCTTTTTTTATCTTTTTGTTCAACCTCATGCACTGTCTCGTTCACATTTGTACTTGTACCGCAGGACGTAAATAACAGAACATTTATAATGTATGAAGTAGACGTATCCACTGGGGAATTATTTACAAGTGTTAGGACGGAATCTTGCGGGTTTCCGGGTCCGGTCGGGTGCCCTGATTACACCCGGTGTTTGGTGTTGGCGTGACAAGATAAGTTTGCGGAGCGGGCAGGTTTAGTACAACATTTTCTGTTTTACTAAAAGTAAACTAATAAGATTATTCCCCGATAGTTACAATCTAGGTGTCTTCAAGTCGCCAGTGAATCGGTTTCTTCTAGGCAAGCATCGTAGACTGCAAAGCAAGGGGGAGGCAAAACGCATCAATAAAAAATATGCATTCAGGCTGGACAGAAGGTAGGATCATTAAAAGTTTACAAAAACATAAACGTCCTTGTTTTAAGTATGTTTAAACTGAATTGAAACGCTGTTTGAACACTCACCTTGAAAAAGACCGCCGAATTGACGGTTGAAAATATAGTCCGAATACAGCTTAATTATACGTAAGTAGTGCATGTGTAAAACAAAATGTGCGAAAACCATGTCAGTTTTCATTATAAAATAGATTGAGTTATTTTAAGGCCCACTTTTCCGACTTTAACAATTTTGGTCATTCCAGTTTGAGTGTGTCTACTTCCATGAATGATGTCAATTCAAAATTGAATGTTATATCTAGGAAACCCCCGAAGACTGAAACACGATTAGAGATGTTTTGATCGATAGAAAAAATATATGAAAGGAACACTAATTTCTGGGAGCTTTTCTCCCTGGTTTTTTTTTGGGATTGATTCTTATACCTATTTATTAAATGATGTGTCTATCTTAATATACAGATTTCATAATTATGGAGGAAACCGCAAGGGTACATTTTACATTACAGCTATATTTTTCGAATTGATTAGAATAAACTCGTAAGCAGATCTGAACCTTCATTCGTAAAAGTAGAAATATTTACCATTTACTCACACGTTCAATGATTACCATTATTTAATACACCAAAGGCTCATGAGGCAAACATTTATTATTATAATTTGAATAAAAAACACATACGATTCCGTTTCATATATGAAATTACAGTTTCATATTCATGTTTCCACGCAATAAGGTTGTAAATTAAAATTGTAATTGTGTTTTAAAATAGGCGTGTATCATACAGGGTTACGCAAAAAGGCTAAAACCGAAAGGCGTTCATTATACTTATCATTAAGAACTTTAAATCAACTATTCAATTATTTATTCTAATCAACTTATATATTACATCAATATGGAGCCAACCAGTGAGGTGAAATAATAGATACGTTATAGGCGAACAACACGGCTTTAAAAACTGACTAAACGCAACATATATCAACTTTCCTACGCATGTATATGTGCATTTTGTGAAATAAGGGAATGACATATTCTTTCCCTTATTTCAAGTCTTTTTACGCTATATCTGTTGATAGAAAGAGAGAAAAAAACAATTTGTTGTGGATACTCGGTGTGCGTGACTGAGAGACGGCTGAACGAAGTCGGGCAGCCAGCCTTGCATTTTTCTAATATGGTGGCGGGTACAACCTATCTACAGGAAAAAATATCTTAGGGGCCCTGAAATCGCCAAAAATATCAGCTGTTCCATACATTTTGTCGAGTGAGAATGACCGTAGAACAGTTGATATTTTTTCGCATTTTCAGAGTTGCTCAGTAGTAAAAAGTATTTGAAATAAATAAATAAATAAATAAATATTCGGGACATTTTTCCACACACGGTCATCTGACCCCAAACTAAGCAAAGCTTGTGATATGGCTGCCAGAGACTGATATACATACATATATAGCTTTAAATACATACTTAAATAGATATTAACACCCAGATATAGAACAAACACAAATGTTCATCGCATAAATGATGGATACTATCCCTTTCGACTTCGTACATCCTTTCCGCGTAACTCAGTGTACATTTAAGTTTATAGGTTATATTATTTTCGAAGTTATTTCGACGTTTATTGTCAGTTGCATTCGGTGGTTTTACCATGATGTTACAAATTACTGGCGAATACATGTTTTAAATATTTATCCGGATGTGGGACTTATTGCACATTATTGAATTAGGTCAGCTCACACACACACACACACACACACACACACACACACACTTATTTTAAGTTAAAAACTTCGAATTTTTGCCAAGGCTCACGCTTTTTGTAAATAGATATTTGCCAGTGGGCACGAAGAATGGACACCGCTTTATGGTTGATATTCTGAGAACGCATACGAAGCGCTTTGATTCCACATTTTTGTGCGAACTGCTAGTCTGTGGAATTCGCTTCCTGAGTGGGTGTTCCCCGATAGCTACAATTTGGGTGTCTTCAAGTCGAGAGTGAATAGGTTTCTTCTAGGCAAGCGTGCTCCATCGTAAGCCGTATCGTAGCTTAACATCAGGCGAGTTGGCGGCCAAGTGCAACGCTATTTATATATATAAAAATATATTTTTTATTTTTTACTATGTTTGTTACAGTTATTTGGTCCTTCACTTAATTCTAAAACAAACGATATACTAGATACTTAGTCAAATATCAGAGTAAGTACCTTTTCTTTACTTTATGTGAAAGTTTGAATAAGAAATATGAAACAAGTTTCGGCATAAAATATAACTTTGCCGAAAGCTGTCTGCCGTCAAAAAGAATGGGCTGTGTACTAAAACAGATATTTAGATGTAGTATACAATAACTAGGTATACAATGTAACTTTTGACTTTTAGCACCTGGTGTTAACTTATAAATCTAGTCTAATTATTGCTGCAGTCTTCGACCAAATAAAATGAATGGACGGGCACAGAAGAAGCGCAGTTTTGAAGATTACAAAATGAGCGCCGGCGCTCACTTCGATTCAGTCGGTCTCTAGCCGTAGGAAGTGCAACACGCGACTATTGTTACATGATAACGAAACATCTGACAAAATTATTCCTTCGTGTGCTTTCCCGAAGTGTAAATGTACAACAAAAAACCGCTATCTATTTTTTGTAAAGTTCTACTCGAGAAATGATACTGATAGTGATTGATACGTGATGCCAGCGCCGCGTCTGGGGGACTTCTTTCATGAAAAGCACTCTAGGTACTGTAAATGGTTATAATTAAGTCTTGAAGTATATGTTCATCTGTTTTGACTCGTTTTTACTGAGCAATTTCAATGGTTATGACCCGTCCATTCATTTTATTTTGGTCGAAGGCTGCAGTATATAAAATAACCAAAGGTGATGACTTGCCACCCACTAAATGGGCCCCCAATAAAAGCTGCCGCATATTGGCACCGGAGGGGTAACATTAAAATAGTTTTTTTTTAAAACAGAGTACTGGACTTACTGTTGTATCTACGCGCTATGGTAATAATATACTAGTCAAAGACTTAATAAAGATATGACAAAATGAACCATCTTTACAAGCGCGACAGTAGTTTCCGTACTGCTTTTATGGACTAGTGCTGTGGGTGACAGTAATTTTGCCGGAGTGTTGGAGGATGGACGACAGTTTGCTTGCAAGCTGCTTTATAGGCGTATATGATAATAGGCAACTGGCAAAATTTTATCATCATGACATTAACCGACGAAAAAAAGGTGGAGGCTCTTAAGTCGAGGAGTCGTATAATTATATGACTACGCATTATGAACTTTGGCACCAACGTGAAAAAAACATGTTGCTATTATTTTCTTAAGCTTGTGTGTGTTTTGATTGTAAATATAATAATAATGGTGGATTATTATTTATTAAGTGTTCGTCAACGTAAGCCTCTTGTAAAGCCTCCACCACTTTATTGGAGTATGAGTTCGACTTGACCGTGACTTACTTTGCTTGACTCTGACTGTGACTATGACTTGATTGACCTAATGAAACCTAAAACATTTTAATACTTGACACTGGAAAATGCACAAGAAGTGCGACGCCAAAATCCTCTCGAGAGGAAAAAGGAGAAAAAGTGACCACGCATTACTTTTTTACAATATACATTTTACGAACAGAAAAGTGTATAAAAAGGTACAAACTATATATGCAAGCGCCATCTGTAAAAAGGTTATATTTTCTATTTCGTACAAGAAACCTGCAGGGCAATCGCGTTAAAATATTACAGACGAATCGTTGACGAAACGCAAACGCTCCCCAACTTTTGGTCGATTTCGTATCAGCGCGAAAAAGTTGATATTTTCTAGCTTTATCACAAACGTTCGTTTGACAGCGTCTACGTTCCAACTTTAATCGGGTTGCGTTTAGTATTTGGTTAAAATCATTAGTGCGATACGAAATCGACCAAAAGTAGTGGAGCGGTTGCGATTCGTCAACGATTCGTCTGTATTTTTTTAGCGCGATTGCCCTGCTTGCAAGTGAAAATAAAGAATATCGTATATCAAAATAAGGATGAACAAAACTATAGGTAAAACTGATTGCGGATGGTCAAAACTTTACATCCCAGCTAATTAATAATGTCAGTAACACTATGAAGTATCCTGCTATCATCCAGTATAAATCAAATAGACACACCAAAAGTTGACGCTAGGCGAACTAGAGCTACTGTGACTTGGTGTTATTTATGTTTTTTTTTCTCTTTCAAATATTAATTTTTCTCTATCCTGGGGCCTTACGGACAACAGCTAATTGCGGCACCTAATCCGCTCAGTTGGAAAATCACGCGAACGTGAACCTTATTGCGCCCAGATACGGTTTGCGGTCGCGTGATTTTCCAACTGTGCGAATTAGGTGCCCCAATTAGCTGTTGTCCGTAAGGCCCCAGGTCGAGCACAATCACAATCTAATCTTTATTAAGAGGGTTATACATAGCGCGACTAGCCATATCAAGTATTCATTATGAAAATAAGAAGTTTACCGTTACTGCGTAATAAACCGGCCAAGTGCGAGGCGGGCTTGCATACTGAGGGTTCCGCATCACCACACAATTCAATAACGAAATTACCAGTTATAACTTGGTAATGAACAGAAACTTATCACCGACTCGCAATTGGCTATTGTTTATTATTTGTTGTTATATTTCTGAGTGTGTACTATAATCGTGCCAAATTTGGCACTTGTACGTATTGCCGTTTTTCCATTAGAGCTAATACAAAAATACGTTTGTTATATTACCCTTTAGTTTTTACCTTTTGACTTTTTCATCATATTTCTTAGTTAATCCGCTGTAACATTACATATTGTGTGAAAATTTAAACTGGCTATCTATTACGGTTCGAAAGATACAGCCGTTTAAAGATAGGACAGACAGACGGACAAACAGACAGACATCGTAGGCTTAGTAATAGGGTCCCATTTTTACCATTTGGGAATGGAACTCTAAAAATGGTTCAAAGCGGTCCGAGTTGGTGACAGTAGAGCTCGTCCTGACATCGGGTCCAGAGTCGACTTGGGAGTCAAATTTCCAATGTTTGTTCTGGTATCCGGCCTATAATCCGTAATTGCCGGATAGGCAGGTACATCCTTATTATTGTAATGCACAGTAGGGTGCCAAAGTGACTCTAATTTAAGCGAGACGCCCGGTAAGTTTGTTCATTAACTTTAACAAGATTTTGTTACATTCACCCTTTGAGGACGTCGTCTGCTAAAATATTAAAGCGTTTTTATATTTATTCTGACGAGACAAAATTGCTTTGTTTTTTTGGGGTTCCTCAACCAAAAAGGGAACCCTAGCTTCGTCTCTGTCTGGCGATATGCTAAGATCACTTTATAGAGTAACTATTACAACTACAAACTACAGTACTTTCATACACATATCTATAAACATAATTTTATCCTTGCTACCAGGGCCACATCGTCGTTTACCAACAGGGTGAGTTGGTGGTCATACGTGGACTTATTCGAGATAAAAAACCAAGGGTTAAATGTAACATTTTCAACATCATTATTATCAACCTATCATGTTCCCGCTGATGGGATACAAGGCCTTCTCCCAGAGAAAAAAAATGGGCCCAAATCCATCATGCTGGTCTAGTGAATGTTGGTGAATGTCGTATCTCTCTGAACTTTTTGGAGGTTCTTCGATGTGTTCCTTCACCGTTGTTGAGAGATAGCACCGAAACTGCACAGAACATTTTACATCCGATCTAATTTGGAATCAACTTTTTTTTAATAAATAATAGGGTTGCGTTTGACCTCCATCTCACCTGATGCTAAGCGATAATGCGGTCTACGTTGGAGCACGCTTGCCTAGAAGAAACCAACTCACTCGTGATTTGAAGACACACAGATTGAAAGCATCGGGGAACACCCATTCTGGCAACGCATTCCACAGACTAACAGTTCGCACAATAAAAGTGGAATCAAAGCACTTTGATAATTTTTATTTTATTTCCAACATTGTTACGGAACCTTACATTAAGCGTGTCATGACAAGCGCTTGATAATATATTAGAATGCTACATTATTATTAAAATTTGTATGAATACTTACTTTATGACTTAGCATAATATTCATATTATATAAATTGTTGTTTTACTAAAAATATTGCAGTTGTTTAAAACCAACTCAGTTTAATTATGTTTTATGATTGAGTCACTAAAAATTCTAATATTTCGAGGGCTTGACTAGATTTAGGTTTTCTAGGAATTTTATTTTATGAAAAGTCTACGCCGAGATTTGTAATCAGCGTAATGATACTGATTTAAGCTTCTTAAAAATAGACAAAGTAGACAAGAGGTTTTTTTAAAGAGACCTTTGCACAGATTTAGATTATTTATTAACTAATATAACATGTTCGTCTTAAGAGGCAAGTCAGTTTATACGAGTGCTTATTTCTAGTATTTAGTGTAAGAAAGTATGATAGTTTTGCCTTTTAAATTACAATTACAATTCACACATGATTCTAGGACAGAGCTATTAAAATAAACATATATATTATAATTAAATCCACATCAATAAAAAAAAGTTAGTTAATGATGCGTAATTATTATTATAAATTAAATGTCAGCAATACAATTATAATATGAATGATGTCAGCATATATTTTTTTTCTTAACAGTCAATGGTACTAAAACAAAAAATAAATGGTACAAATTTAAAACAATATCCATGTAATGTATGGTCATACGAAATAGATTGTTCTCTTAATTTTATGGCCATATATTTTCAGTTTATAATGTAGGTACTCATGCAGTTTTTAAATGTTTGTCTCTTTTTTTTGTATACACATGTTTTGGGTGATAATCCAGTTCAGATTTTTATAAGTATTTATTTAAGGAATTAATTGATTGTTATCTGTTTTGTGTATAAATAAATAAATAAATAAAAATAAAATATGCAGATGCTAGCAGCACCCCATTACTTCAGGAATCGTTTATCTTTCTGAGAAAAGTCTATATTTTAATATAGAGTGTAACCTATCTAATCAAATTTTATATAAACATATTCAGCTGTAACGGAGTTGAATCTTGACAAATATACATACTTTTAGACTTACTCACAAACTTTTATATTTATAATACAAGTTGTCTAGTTGCACACGGCTTTGCTCGCGTTTTAGATAAAATATAGAGTAATGAACCTGACACTCTGGAACATGTGTATTAATTATATCAATCAATAATTTATTTTTTATCAATTTGGTACATTTATGTACGCTTGTGAACGTCACAAAAGCTAGACAATACAAATAATCTGTATTAAAAATATATGAAGAATAAAATGTCAATTAAATTATAATTAAATTAATCATCATCATTTCAGCCACAGAACGTCCACTGCTAGACTGCAAATCATGCCGGTCGATTTTTTTTTATTGTCTTTAACATTTATTTAGTAAATCCTAAAATTCGTCTCGGCTAATACTAATAGTCAGACAAAAAAAACTCAAAAAGTTTTTATAAAAATAATCTTTACAACAAATTTGCTCAAAAAGTGCACTTACGAAGCCTGTATACATCGTTCGAAAGTTAAATATTACGCATCATACAACGGAGCGTGCGGTAATGAATTTTACCGCACGCTCAGATGTAAAGCACCGTGCGTGTACTTTACGGTATTTTTTTAATTTCCATTTCCATAAAAATTGTTTCATTTGTAGCCTTTTTTCTCGCAAATGTGTTGTAAAACGTTGTATGGCACACGTGCGGATTGGTTATTACAAACTCGTGACTATGGTAAGCCCTCGACTTCGTCTCGGGCTTACATTCGTCTACTCGTTTGTAATAACCAACTTTCCGCACTTGTATCATAAATAACTATTATGATACAAGTGCGGTAAGTTGGTTATTACAAACGAGTAGACGAATGTAAGCCCGAGACCAAGTCGAGGGCTTACCATAGTCACGAGTTTGGTACTAATAACCAATCCGCACGTGTGCCATACAACGTTTTACAACACATTTGCGAGAAAAAAACAAAAAAATGGAAATTAAAAAAATACCGTAACGTACACGCACGGTGCTATACAACGGAGCGTGCGGACAAATTCATTACAGCACGCTCCGTTGTATGATGCGTTTCATTATAGCACGCTCCGTTGTATGATCCGTAATGTTTAACTTTCGAAAGATGTATTCAGTTATCGTAAGTGCACTTTTTGAGCAAATGTGTTGAAAATAATTATTTTTGAACATTTTCATAAAACATAAGTATAAGCTTCAAACGCCCTATATAGCAAATTTTTAAATGATCAAAGAAAAGCTGCATTTTTTAAAGACGAATAATATAACACAAATAATGATAATAGGGTATTTGACTACTTTTGGGAAACTATTGCACATTATTGACTGATATAAAATAATGTATACTGCATTTATATTTTCTGGATATCAGTCGTATTTGCGATATAAATCGATGTTAAAGTTTGAATAAAAAAAGATCGCGCCAAAACGCAGACCTGCGTCATAGCTCCGATCACGTGACTAATTGACGTCACACAAAACAAAACAACTGCAGCCAGGCTGCAAAAGTTTGATGATTAATTAATTTCTAATAGAAGTAATGGTTTATAAATATTGTGTAGTGCCAAAATGTACAAATACTTCCATAAAGACACCCGAAAAAATATTTGTTCCTGTTCCAATGGACCCAAAACTCCCCATAACTCGAAAAAAGTGGTTGGAATCAATCTAAGGTTGGAACTAAGTAGCTCGTAGAGAACCCAAAAGTATTGGAGCTAATTCAAGTGTTTCTATGTGCGAAGATCATTTTGAGGTACATATTTGAGTCTATATATTTCTATTATAATTTGTGTTTTTATTGCATTACTATTTTATGTACTGTTACTTTCTTTTTAAACATTGTAAAGCTCGACATAACCTAACAAAATAGTGATATCCACTTACTACAACCATACTTTTTGTACAACTTGATTGAATGTTTGGCTTGGAGAACAATTAAAAATTAATACTGACATTGTAGTTTTTACGTTTTGAGTTCTGCAGCGTAGAAACAATGACGTGGATTATTATTAAAGAAATATGCAACCATAAAAACATTAATTTTGGGTAAGTTACTGCTGTCTGCTTGCACAAAATGTTTCTCCATTCTTCTCACATTTAACCTCCGGACTGTTTTTGGTGAAAATTTCTGGATAAATCGCTCTCAAAATAGCTTTACAACATTAAATTCGCAAATATCAATACAAAATCTGTTTGTTTAGATTTGTGTGACGTCACTAGGGATGAAGCCAGTTACAGACCGTTTTCGATCACGTGATCAAATGTCGAAAATACAGTTATTTTAATCGCGTTTTTTACAAAAAATAAGCATATTTTTATCAAAAAATCAATGAAATATGCTTTTTCATTATGTCATGTTTATGGATGGCGTCAATTGGCATAATATTTTTAATACAGTCAAGTACCCTATTCAAAGTTTAAAAGTTAAATTTTAACTTAATAATTTCGTTAGTGAAGACAGTCACCAACTATTGTCCAATTTCTTTGACAATTTATTAAAAAAATATTGAGAGCGGAAGTATTTAATGGCGTTATTTTAAAAGGAAAGTTATCCAAAGAACTTTGTCGGAAAGGTCGACTTTATAGTCAACGCGAGAACAACGCCGAAGTTTTTATAATTGAGTTAGTGCACATTGAAAATTTAAGAATTATTATTGAACGTCTTGTAACGTAAATCAGTTCAATATTACCTGTTTATTTTAAACTATCTAAAAAAACTAACTATCGAGTAATTAATAGAAAATTGTACTTATAATATATAATAAGAGCTAAGAGTCTGAGCTCCAGGGTTGACGTGTTAAAGGGCATAATGCCGCGAGTAGCGTTTCATGAAAGTGCAGCACACTTCTCGACCCCCCAAGTCACCCACGCCAATGTTGCCTGTCCGGTACCAATACCCTGGCAGCCTTTATAGAGGCCATTTAGTGGGTGGCAAGCATCGAAATACAATTTCTAACGAGTCACAATCTCTCAGTGAAAACAGTCAAAAAACGTCCAAACTGATAGGACAAAAATTATCTGCCTCTCTTTTAATTTTAATATGTCAGAGAAGGATGGCAACAATTTTAGAGCTGTCAAATTTAATTTAGTTTAGAGTGCATCAGAATCGATGCTATTGTATCAATTATAAACTTGACATTTACTCCAATTTAGACGTTATGTCGCTTGCATAGTGTTCAACGTTAATTGTCCGCTATGTCATCGTAGCTCTGGCATCGCGCGGCGTTGTAGTCGGATCGCGGCTACCTTGTAATTGTAACTAACTAAAAAGTCTGCGCATATCGTAGTGTACCGAGTTTTGGTTCGGGCATTTTTATTTATCTCGATGGTGGCAAGCCATCATCTGCAATATATTTGGACATGAGAAATAATTGGCACAGGATGCCGTACCTCATACCATAGACTAGCTCAACACCATAAAGAATTCACCACAATAACCCAGAATTTTTCAGTCCTATACTGTACAATATCCCAATTCAAACAATTTTAAAATCTAGGTCGTATGTTGTTCTGACCAAGATTTATTTTTGTTTAGGCTTTGACTGTCACTTACACATATACCTACCAACTAACAATGTTCCTTCAAAAGATTTCAACAATTAATTATTGTTCTTTAGACGATTTACGATCATGAATCCGCAATTTAAATAGATATTGCCTGTGAATAGTT
Source organism: Agriopis aurantiaria (assembly GCA_914767915.1). Classification (NCBI taxonomy): domain Eukaryota; kingdom Metazoa; phylum Arthropoda; class Insecta; order Lepidoptera; family Geometridae; genus Agriopis; species Agriopis aurantiaria. Next base: position 18,158,774 of record OU611982.1, on the reverse strand, counting down.
AACCTTATTTTGAATTTCGATGTTGCGTGTCAACATTTAAACATTTCATAAACAAGCACAAACAAAATGTTACCTCTTTGTTCCACCGCTTAAATTATTTATTCAAAACACCACTAATGGTAGCCGGTACACCCTTGCGCACATGTCAAACATAAATTCTTTAAAAACGCACATTAATAAAGTAGAAACATGGTAGGAACTATAAAAAGGAAATGCGCCCGCTGGTTTCTGATCCTTCTTTTATATGAATAAATTTAATAATATTTTAATGGATATTTTTTGTTATTGAAGATCTTTATCGGATAGAAATGTAGAAGCCAGTTTTTGTTGTAATAAAATGTCAATTTTATGAAGATTTTCGTAAAATAAGAATTCACTGTTTTAAACTATCACGGTTGTTCACTAAAGTTGTATGATTATTTACGGGATATTTACTCATTCCACAACCTTACTACGGTAAATATCCCGTAAATAATCATATAACTTTAAAATAAGAATTGTTAGAAGAATGGAAACTTTTTGGTACTAAATCTATACTAATATTATAAAGAGGAAAGATTTGATTGTTTGTTTGTTTGTTTGCATTGAATAGGCTCCAAAACTACTGAACCGATTTGAAAAAATTTTTCACTGTTGGGAAGCTACACTATCCCCGGGTGACATAATCTATATTATATTTTCAAAAAATTAGGAATCCTTACTAAATCTCCAATAATACCCGTGCGAAGCCGGAGGGACTGCTAGTTTATTATAAAGGCAAGGGTATTACAAAATCGAAATTGATGGACTCGCGCTTTGCTGCTCGTTACGCGTTGGTTTTATATTTGTCAATTTATGCCGTATTTGCAGACCGCTGCAGCAATAAAAAATATATAACGTCAATCATAAATATTTTTGAGTTATTTCCGTCTGCACCTTCATCTGCCCCTCACGAAGGGACAAACAGGAATAAAATTATTTCCTGTAATTATTTAAATTAGGCGACGAAACTACATCGATATGAGAAATAATAGGTGTATAATTAATATCAAAATTGTAAAATTAATATTAACTCCTGTTCGTACCTTCATGGGGTCAGATGAGGGAAGACAGGTATATTTCATATTTTTGGCCCAAATTCCTCACAAAGTCAGATTAATATAGTAATTTTTAGGTACAAATAAGTACTTTTCACTCGACGTTTCGACCATGTACAATGGCCGTGGTCACGAGCTGACTGAACATTGCGGGTGAGTCCGGCGAGAAGAGAGGGTGCTTTGTTCTTCTACCCTCACTTGATCTTGAAAAATCGCAGGGTTGTCACTACGACACACAACACTGACTGTATCGGTAAATGTCCTAGTACCTACACCGCGGTTTGTACACTTGCTTACTATGGGATTCCACGACGCCGCTAACTTAAATCCATCTTCCCGGTTGATAAGATCAGATTAATATAGTTTTGATTGCATGCTATCATTCATAACAGATCACTTTAAAAGTATGCGCATTAAAATTTACATAAAAAGATAAGGCTCTTTGAAAGCTAGACATAACAGTTTTTGGGCAATTAATTTTATTGACTTTACGGTCGAACTATTACAAATTTAATGTATAGGGCTTAGAATAACTACTCAGAGAAGGTAGGTTTCCAAACAACAACTTCTCAAAACGTAAGCTTCAAATTCGCTTTGTAGCTTACGTTTCGATTGGTATTTTAAACGATTTAAGCAAGAAAATTAATGGATTACCTGTGGAATGTCACACCATAACTCTTATGCTGCTTTTCTGATTTGTTGTGGTACGATTTCACCGCGCAAATTGTCATAGTAAAATTTTTATATTTTTTTTTGGAGTCATATATGACACCGTTTGAATGGCTTAAATTTTGCGAATGTACTTGGTTTCTTTGTGTAGTTATTCTAAGGTATAGGGTAGATAGATAAAGCGAAAATTCGGCAACCCGTAGGATTCAAACCTGCGACGGCATCATATTAATATGTAAGTTAATCCACTACATTTCAATAAAACTTCTAATCAGATCAGCAGTTTGGAAATTTAATAAAACACCAGTAAATTTCATTTGCAAATATTGCACTCGTTAGCTTTACAAATATTTGCAAAACACTTTATTTTTGTAACTTTGAGAGCGTTTAATTATTGATATTTTTAGTCAAATACGAAACATTGCCTACGTTAAATTGTTTTTGTTTATTTTTCTAAATCGAGACAATCATCCGTTATTAGCATATTATCAAATTCTTTATATAGGAGCTATAAGATATTTTTGCAAAATTTAAAAATACAGTTTCTATTTTTCTCATCTATTCTGTTTTGTCTCTTGGGACCGGTTGAATTTTGTTGTAATGGCAATTTCATTTGTGTATTTTTATCAACTATTTCGCGAGGTGTAAATGAATGGGATTTGGACACGGTTTACAATATTTGAATATAGAATAATGTTTTGGCAATCACTACATAGTATAAAACAAAGTCGCTTCCCGCTGTCTGTCCGTCCCTATGTATGCTTAGATCTATAAAACTACGCAACGGATTTTGATGCGGTTTTCACCATCAGTTAGATAATTTTTACGGAAGGTTTATATGGTATATGTAATAAGCGCCTCGCCCTGGCTTCGCACGTAAGTTACACCCGTGCGAAGCCGGGCGGGTGGGTCGCTAGTTTGACATAAAATAAAGAAATTTGACATATTTCTATTATTAAAGAACAATGAGCTTATGAGGAAGAAGGAAACATAATGAAGGTTATTGGCGCCAACATGAAAAAACATGTCGTCTCATTGTATTATTTTCCTAAACTTGTGTAAGTATATATAATGGTGGACTATTATTCTTTTTTGATAATTAATATATTTTAATAGTAATTTGTATTAATTTTAATTCGGTATTTTTGTGTTATATTATTATTATTTCTACTGGAGATTAGACATAAATACTCGATTATAATACAATATAGGTACTCAATTCAATATTTAGACTTATAATAATTTTATTTTTTTACCCATTTTGTAATAGACATGACATGTAACAACTGTTATTAATAAATATGATTATGATTATGTGTTCGCGGACGTGCTCGAGTGTGGGTAAGTGTTTTTTTTATTTTTATAATAATTATAAATATATTTATTTCTAAAAAGTGTTACAGAACTTAAGAATAGCCAATATAATTTACTTAGGTACCTACTATTTATACATGTGTACATAGATATAACGCGGTAAAACATGTATTTTTTTGATGTTTTCGAAGCTGTATTTGAAGCAAAAAGCTTTTTAACAAATAACAAAAACTCATGTGAGAAATATAGTCTGTGCGATTGTACACGTACACGTACATGTACATGTACATACTACGTATTTAGGTATTATACAAGAAGACTTCATTGGTACATGCTCGGGATTTTAATCTTGAAGACAGCCATAAGGATTCTGCTCAAGAGTAAAGAGAAGCGCGGATTGAAAGTTTTTGAAGATAATTTCGATGCTTTCGATAATTTTCTGAAAAAAAGTTTTCACCCGATGACCCGAAAATGAGGGTATAATATTTTTTTTCAGGCATTTGTTTGTATTTTTTTATATTTCTACATTACCTCCTATACAAATACAAATTAATTTATTGGGCATTATAAAATTTTACAATATAATATATGAACCTGTTGACTCCGAACTAGTATAAATACTGTGTTTCGGGAGCCAAAATGGCCTCTCCCATTAGATGTTACTAACTAAATGCCAAAACACAGACAAAAATAATAATAATATAGCCTGGACGGACAGAAAGTCGAACAAAACGATTCTTTGTGGTAGTACGGAACCCTGAAGTGAGAAAGATCTCATACGCCAGCTTTTAGTTGGGGCCTATAAAACGAGTGTGGATGAATGAAGAGATATTCCGCGTGGGGGGAGTTCGAGAGAAAGATAAAATTCTAACAACTAAAAGACCACGGCAAGCTTAGGCTCTAAGTTGTTTTTACGCAAAATGAAAAGGAAATTCTAAATCATTGATATTTTAATTTCAATGTACCAATGGTAGGTACATAGTTTTAAAAAAAATTGTGTAAATAATGTCGCACATAAACTGAATATATAGTAGGTACAACAAAATGTATGCCTGACCAAGAAAATGAATTATGTAATTTGTATGAGAAAATAGTATTAATACATTAATCTTTTTTGATATATTTTTTCAGCAAGCTAATTTATGGGCAGTCTAACTGTATTTGTAGTGTTAGTTTTAGCTTGTATTTTGTTTAGTTATTAAAGGCACTTGCCCAGTAAAACAAAAAAAAAGCTAATTTATATCATCGCTCACATCGCATCGCTTCGGATTCTGCTTACCATCAGGCGGACGGCTAGGTTGTTAGCCGCTTTTTTAGTAAAAAACATATGTGTCAAACAATAATGTAAAAAAATTGTTATAATATGATGTGTTAAACTTTTTCCATCTTTCTTTCTTTCTTTTCTTTCTAATGTGAAAAATTACAATTTCGCATGTTTAAATTATTAAACTGAATCGATAAATGTGGTTATTTATTTTAACACAGCTACGGAACCCTACCATGAGCTATCCTACCTTGATAGTATTTTCTTTCTTTTGGAATAGATCCTAAAAAAAAATTCTCTATCTAGTTTTTTCTATCGCGAGTATGTGTGAGTTTGATCACCATCTGCCTCGATGTGGACGAAGATGAAGCACGCAGATTTAAAACTATTCACTGTGGTTATTTCCGCTGCCTCCCATCCCTTGTATTGGTATACTACAGACTACTCCAGGCTAAAGTAGGCTATAAATCTTCGCATTGTCACCGACAGATGGCGGTGGTGTCCAGGTTTTTACTGCTATAACTTGGCTACAAAGAGCTGGTTTTTGCACGCAGGTGCTTGCTTAGAATTAGATGGAATTGCCTTTGTTTAAGATACACAGGCATTGTTGAGAATGACTGTATGTGGTTGATAAGATGATTGGAAACGAGGCATAGCTTGTGTTTATCTGTGGCATATAAGGGGATTTTCTTGTTGAGAAATGTTCGCGCAAATCTAGTGCAAGTACCGTTCTTTATCGATCATTAAATTTTACAGTTCAGATCGTCAAATTCGATAAAATGCCTTTTGTTCAGTACTCGCTATAATCGATTCTATGGCATTTTATCGATTTTGACGACCGATAAAGAACGGTACTTGATAGCGTGGGATACCGACCAGCTTGTTGGCGTTCCGGATGCCGCAAGAGTGCTTCTCTCCGCGCTTGCTATACAGGTCCAGTTTATTCCTCACATACACTGCCACCTGGAAGATCAGAATGGCAGGTAATGTGAGTATCCCGAGCTCTTTAAAATAGGGTCTCACGGAAGTGCATCGTGACACGCCCATGATGGCACGGACAGCACGTTTCTGCGCTCGGAAGGCGCGCTAAGTCGGCAGCGCGCGCGTACAGCTCGGCACTGTACTGCAACCTGGAGTGCACCGTGGCGAAGTAACACGCGCGAGACACCTCCGCGGACACCACTCGAAGCACGCACTACTTACTTTGCCGCACACCTTGACGATATGGCTCTCCCACGTCATGCACCGGTCGATCTCGAACCCGAGGAAGGTTGTACTTTCTACCTGTTCAATCCTGGCCCATTCAACATGACTTTTAGTAGCTTCAATTACAGATGAAAAATATAGCTATTTAGCTATATTTTGCTTTATCTTTCTTCTGTTTTGAATAGTTATGTGCACTACGTACTATTACATTTCAATCACTAGTTTATACTTTATTGCGACTTCAGGGTTGCACTCTTAGTAAAAAAAAAAACATAATGATGAGCCTTCTTTTGGCTTAATAACAACTTTGCGTGTAGCCCTGTAAAAGTTAGTTTGAATTTAGCTATGAATTTAGCTATCCATCACTACAGGCAGCATTAGGAATTGGAGTTGTATTTTAACTTCAGTTAGCTGCAACCAAAATTTAAAAATCTCGCATATCCAGCTGAGCAACATTTTTATAATAGTTACAATAATAATAATTTCACCGGCAGCCAGGGGCGCGTAACACCCGGTTTCCGTCGCAGTGGAAGCATTAACGAACCCATTGAAAATGTTTGCGACCCCACCTAGTTACGTTACTTCGTATTTCTATTAAACGTGGCTTATATTTTCTCGCGGTGAAAATGTACGGAAAATTATAGAAAATGTACGGAAAATTATAGGAACACGTACGGAAAATGTAAACATTGTGCAGAAATAGTCACAGAACTATAACCATGATTAGGTCTGTGGAAATAGCATTTGATTTTCTATCCATTGCGTTGTTTTATAATTTTATAATAGCAATTATTTTTTTACTTATGCGTCTAACGTCTACCGATATCCGTTTTTCATACCTTTAAGAGCTGACGTGCGGTCTCATAGGCCATGTGGAAGTAATATTTCCTGGAAAGTTTCCCTTTCCCGAGCGCGGTTGCTACAGGCTTCTCGGTAGCTTCGAGTTTTGTTGTGATAACGCCATCAGAAGTAGTGTTGTTATCGGTGAAAGTAAAATCAGTAATTACGATCGACTTGAAAATCCACCGCGGTCTGTCAGACCGTACGTCTGTATTTACGTATATCTATTTATATGTCATTTTTTTTTGAGTTTGTTTTTACCTCAAAAATATTCTAGAGAATAAAGAATAGAAGAAGCTTCTACGGCTAGCAATAAACGGAGATGTTTTATTAATTTATTGGAAGTGAAAATAGCATTTGTGCCTCATGTGCTGAGCAACTCTACCCAGATCGTGCTTAAATTTTAAGAAACTTGCCTAGCCTGGAATTGTATGAACTTGGTGGCCTGTTGCTTTTTTGTAACGAGCCAGTGTTTATAATACTTAATTTCTAAAGTTGACTGCTAATTTTAATAATCTCCATAAAGACAACCCCTTTTATTTGTTAACAGTTTTATTTCAGAGTTGTCAGTTTTATTTATTGTCTTTTATTTGTTGTAATATTTTAATGTTGATTTAGTTCTAGTAAGTGTACTTATATAAAATTGATCTTGAAATTATAATTCTGATAATTAAATTTAAAAAAAAAACTTTTGTACTTATCATAATTTTATTATGATTATTACCAAGCCAAATCCTGATTATATGAATTTGTATTTAAATCAATATTATAATTCAAACCACAATTTTTTTCTCTGTGAGGTTTAGCGGTCTGAGAAACCGCAGCACGTCAGTCAATTTGTTACAAAAATTGCATGTCGGCACTAATAAATGGGGGAAATATTTTGGGGAAATATTCGGATTATTTATAGCTTTTAATTGCAGGGTTGGCAATTTAGTTGGAATATGCATATAGCAATTTCCCGCATCATTACAAAAATACCATACTTATTCCATGTGCAAAAAGAGGTCGCCCCCGGGTGGGCTTGAACCACCAACCTTTCGGTTAACAGCCGAACGCGCTAACCAATTGCGCCACGGAGGCCTTGATGGACCCCTTGAAAATAGAGTATAGCCCATCAGTGACCTATATAACTATGTAACAAAGGGTGACGTCAAATTCTGCTAACACAACACATCATAGAGGTCAGCAGAGTTCAATAATCAAAGATGGCTTGCTTGTTTTTGCAATTATAATACCTATAAACCTACTTATAAAGTAGAATTAGGTAATATGGAACAAACATGACCCAATATGTGTTGGCAGTGATGACAATGACATATGGTACTGGAACGTGGTCCTTAACTGTTGGCCTTTTGAGTCACACAGCGGGCAATGGAGATACCTATTCTCGGAGTTTCTTTGCGCGATAGAAACCGTAACGTGGATATTCGCCAAAGAACCAGAGTCACCGTCATAGTTATTAAATGTGCAAGTTGAAGTGGCAATGGGCAGGCCACATCGCTCGAAGAACCGATAACCGATGGGGAAGAAAGGTTCTGGAGTGGAGAACACGAAACGGAAGACGCAGCGTAGGTAGGCCTCCCACTAGCCCTGGCGCCGGGGCAATAGAATACGGCACCGGTAACCCCTGCCTGTAGTAAGAGGCTACTAAAAGGGGACCTCCGGGCTCGGGATGGTCAAAGTTGGGGCTTTGACCATCCACATAAGCGTGCCCAGGGAGAGAACGACAACGTTGTGTGACCAACGTTGTCGTGGGTGGAGGGGCTGAGACAACACGGTTGTCTCGGGAGGAGCCGTAGCGCAGTGCCGAGGGCTCCGGTGCGTTCCTCTGGAGATCTCGGAGCCCTCTTGTCAAGCACTAAGGCTGGTCACCGGGGGGGTTTTAGTGGGTATAATCCCACATAACCTGGCTGCACCCCAATGCAGCAGGGTATCTTTAGAAGATTTCCCCCTCGAAAAAAAAAAAAAAAAAAAAAAAAAAAAAAAAGGTAGGCCTCCCACTAGATAGAGCGACGACATTGTGAGAGTCGCTGGCATCCAGTGGATGCAAAAGGCAGGCTGTCGTTCAGTGTGGACGTCAAAGGGGGGGAGGCTTATGTTCAGCAGTGGACGTCTTCTGGCTGATACTTATGATGATAAAACAAACATAAGTATCAGTTTCCTGGTGATGCAGGCCTAGCCTAGAGCAGGAATCGCAGTAGAATCATATTAAATTATTATTTTTATTAGTAATAGGCTTGCGTTTGACCGCCAACTCACCTGAGACCGCATCATCGCTTAACGACGAGTCTAAGAAGTACGATAGTTTTCAAAATTGAAACGCGGCGAAAAATAATCTTGCAATCCTGATCAAAAGCTAGGGCCAGGCGCTGACAATGACTTCCTTTCGACTTAGTACTAACTACTCGTGTAACCCTGTATAATGATTTCAAACCTTTTTCAGAGCGATGCTCAAGTCCTATTGGAAAAGTTTCAATACCCAAAGAGAGTTTGACCGGGCAGGATTTTGGACGACATTAAATTAAAACTAATAAAATGTAGACTAGACTTTTGGATCACAAGGGATTCATTGTATTTGGAAAGCTTTCATTGAAAACTAACAAAGACATTTTTAAGGCTAAAATCTTTGTCAAGTTAAGACTGCAAATATCCAAATTTTTAGTAAGTACATAACTGTATATATATACAGGGATACATAGAATGTTGGTAGTGAGCCGAAAGGAGGCCATTGTATCTATTTATTAGATATTATTAAATAAACAACTCTTATTGTAACATCAACTTCAGATCAGAAACTATAAAGATTGCGCAATAAAATTATCGTCTTACTTTTTTCACCATCCTAACGGCGCGCTCGGTACTAGGATGGGTGACCGCCTGGACGTGATGTAGTCTTTTTGCACAATTTTTTGTTTTATGTTGTGGTACGGAACCCTCATTGCGCGAGCCTGACTCACATTTGGCTAGTTTTTATTGTATTGAGCTATGGCAAGCTATTGAAAAGGCGATAAAGAACGAACTGAATACTGAACTTAAGACTGGCTGCAGACACGCAAAGTAGGTGAACTCATGGTATCTAACCGGATAAAGATCTTTGCATCAAACAATCTAAACTAACTCAATCTGGTCCAAGTTGGAAATCGACCAACCGTCCTGGAATACCACCCCAGTGCTAGCTCCAAGCTAGCTCCCAATAAAATAGTTGCGATCCCTGTCAGTACCGTACGCCGGTTAGTTTCTATGATTCACGGAGTTATGACACCAAAGAGTTTAAGGTGGCAACTGAAAGGAGTTATTCACGTGCGTTTTAAAGGCAGAGTGTGTTTTTTTACAAGCTTTTATTTAACTTGCAATGTATGTATGTATGTTTGTTTGTTCGGGTGGAATATCTCCAACCGATTGAGCTGGAATTTGGTAAAGGTGACGATGCAATGTTATGATACCATCGATCTGGTCTGATGATGGAGACAGAAGGTGGCTTGAACTCCTAAACGAAACGACGTAACCCCGTCGAGTTTGGGTTCATTGAATTTGTCTTCCCAAGCACCTTGGTCCTAGATGGCTCTACATAGTATAAATTGAAGTCGCTTTCCACGTCTGTCTGTATATCTGTATGGCCGCTAACTCTTCCTAAACCACGCAACGGATTCTGATGCGGTTTTCACCATCAGTTAGATACATTTTAACGGAAGGTTTTTATATATAACTAGCGACCCGCCCCAGCTTCGCACGTTAATTACACCCGTGGGAAGCCGGGCGGGCAGGTCGCTAGTGAGGTAATAAAAATAATAAATAATAAATAAATATTCGGGACATTTTTGCACACACGGTCATCTGACCAGAAACTAAGCAAAGCTTGAAATAAGTCAACATCTATCTATACACTATATTATATAAAAACGAATCCCTATTTACCTTGGTCACGCCATAACTTGAGAACGACTTTACTTTTTGATTTATTTTTTATTTTAATTAATAATAATAAATAAATGCTTGCGTTTGACCGCCAACTCGCCTGATGTAAAGCGACGATGCGGTCTACGGTGGAGCACGCTTGCCTAGAAGAAACTGATTCACTCGTGATTTGAAGACACCCAGATTGTAACTACCGGGGAACAATTCAGGCAGCGCATTCCACAGACTAGCAGTACGCATAATAAAAGGGTATTATGTGGGTTGAAATAAACGCTACCAAAATGTATCACATCTGCAAGTGCCCTTACAAAGTGCTTAGGAAAGAAAACTGCAGTGTACGAGGTTTAGTTTGGAGCTCACCTCGGCCTTAAAGTTTTTTGATCTAAGTTTGAAGCTTACGATCGGTTTACGCCTGCATGGTTATCGTTCATCTTCACATTACTGTGGATCTCCGAAATTCAGAACTCAGATTCACAGAACTCCGAAATATGGTAGCTCGAAAATTCGCAATGCAAAGTCGCAGGCAGGTATACGACTTTTGACACAATAAATTGTTAGAGATTTGTCTGTAGTTTTTAAACGTATGCTGCCGTTTAACCGTTCAACTGACTACCGAAAAAAGAAGGTAATTTATTTTGGGTGAATGTATGTGTTTGTATTTTTTTATGTCTCTACATTACCTCCTAATAGCCTAAGCAGTTATCCAGGGCCCCGATTCTACTAAAGAAATTGTTTTTAAATTGTAATTGTTGCGATTTTAATTGTTAAATAATTGCTTCAAAATAGACAGTTTTAAATATTTTTTTATACTAGAAAAATACAACCAAATATAACAAATAAAATATAACTTAGTATAAAAAAAAACTGTCAATTTTGCGGCTATTATTTAAAAATTAAAATCGCAACAATTACTATTTAAAGACGATTTGTTTAGTAGAATCGGGGGGCTGATTTTCATGTGTGAAGTGTCGTTAGATTCGTCTTCATGCTTAGAGTGTCATAGGGTACATTTTGTAGTATTTTTTACATTTACTAAAGATTTAAAAAAAAAAAAAAAGTACACCTTAAAAGCAATATTTTACTGTTGGTCCCCCACACTAGGACAAAGCCTGTCTCGTCGGCCTTATAACAAATTAACAAAATATAATTTACGTTGTTCTACAAACTACGGCAGGAGCTCACTGGATACAAGAAAATAGGTCAACAATAAACATTAGTATCTACCTATGTAATAATTTTAAGAAACTTTTCAGTATCATCATAAGATCTGTACCTCTCCTTGGCAAAGGTCTCTCCCATCTCCGTCCAGACAGCGCAGTCATCCGCCAGATTTGACCACTGTATCTGGAATGCATCGAGGTCATAGCGCCAGCGTTTTCTCCACACAAAAGATCTTTTTTTGTTTAAGTTAGAACGGCTGTCAAGGCATTTTTGTAAGAAACTTGTTGTAGCCAGTTGCACTCATATAAACGAAACGTCAGTCATTCGAAATCAGTTAGCAACTGTGATGCGAAATTCGACGCGTTGATCTAAATCAAGAAGAATGTTCAATCAAGGTTCACTCATATGGTAACAGATTTTTCTTCTCATTTTCGTTCTATTTACTTCTCTTTTCTGTGGTTTTCTCGGCCTGTTTGGCTCCTTCGCTCCTTTTTCTAAAATATAGAGCGCAAAGGGGGATGTAATTTTTATAATAGACTTGCGTTTGACTGCTGCCTTGCCTGGTGTTAAACGATGATGCGGTCTACAATGAAGCACGCTTGCCTAGAAAAAACCTTATAATCCAGATGATTTTTCTTTTTTTTTCGTATTTCCAAAATTGCATATGTTATAATGACAAAATTCCCAAATGCTAACGCAATATGAAAGCTGCCCCTACCCCAGTAGTATATTTTAGTAAAAAAAAAGATAATGCTAAATTGATAACTGTACATGACAGAAAGGAAGATAGACAAAACAAAAACAAACTACAAGCTTAAACCCTTTTTGAGTTTTAACCCTGAATGGCTTAATTTTGTATTAACAGTGTTTTCATTAAAACGCTTGAGTCTGCGCTAAGCGAAAACACAATGATGCTCGTTATAAAAGCCTTATCACCAGCCACCACAGATTTATTATAATAAAGCGAAGTAAAGACTGACACCGTGGAAACCAGCTACAAAGGTCCACAAGTGCGGAAAAAAACGCACGGCTAGAGTGATGGTCTTTGATGCGATGCATGGGCGGTGTTCTTGTACAGCGTTTTTTGTTCGTTCGATGAGTTAGCCATTATAGATTTGCCTGCATTCAAAAAAATACTTATTAGCTTAGAATTAAATAGGATAGGTATTTTTGAGCACTTAACTAATGCTAACCTTTTAAAAATGGAGCATTTATTATGTACCTAATATAGTCACTCTATGGTACCCAAGGGACAGCACAAGAAGACAGGGACGTCCAACAAGAAGATGGGATGATGACATTTGGCTGACCCTTGGGCCATACTGGACAAGAGTGGCAGATGATAGAGAGCAATGGAGACAGTTGGAGTAGGCCTATGCCAAAAGGCACACCGAACTATGAGACATTTAATAAAACTGTAGAAATAATTTATGTTAAAATCTTATTCGGAGTAAATGGCTATTGTATTATATGTATTGTATTGTATTATAATATAATACTTAAAATTACCCATAAATAATTATGTAATAAGCAACATCCCGCAATTTTGTCCTCGGTGAAAGCTTTTATGAAAAGGTTGCAACCTTCCTGTCATAAAAATATATTGGCTTCTATTCTGTCATACCACTCACTAAACTAAACCAATCTGAAAGGGCTAAAGTTATCTGCCTCTCTTTTCATTTTAATATGTGAGAGAATGATGGCATCAATTTTAGAGCTGTCAAATTTAGTTTAGTTTAGTTTAGAGAACATCAGAATCGATGCCATTATCCGTTCTCGTAAAGGATATTACATTGCTACCAAACTTCATCAAGACCTTTACAGTCATTTAAAAAGGTAGCTGTGTGATACCTTTGTACGACAAAAGACAAAATGGTTCTTTTCGCATGTTTATTAGTGTATATTCCGACTTTAGGTACTGTTTTAAACGTTTATCGGGACGTATTATTTAATTTAGGTAAAATGAAACATGTGTTCAATTCGCGAAAGTTAAAAAAAAAAAAATACTTTAGGTACTGTATCGAACAAATTATTTCCTTGAAAAGTGTAAATAAACTAAGGACAAAAGGCAAAGAAGCGACTAATTCAAAGGCTAAGGCGCCAGCTTATTTCGGTTCGTCATTAATTAGTAACTTTGGTATTTCTAAGCCTATTGTAGGTAAAACGCTGATGGTAGGTGAAAGGTGAGGTTGATAAGAATTCGGAAAGTTCCTAATTAATTCAGAATTAATTAATGATCTAGGACTCAAATATTAAGTTAGTTTTGGAATCGGATTAATTGTAATTCCATTAATTTGGCCTTCAAAGTCTGCAGTAGACTTTATAAATTATCAGTAAGTAATCAGAAATAATTTAACGTTAACGTGACTTTTTACAGATATTATCTTTTCAGCTTAGAATAACTACTCAAAGAAGGTAAGTTTCCAAACAACGCCTTCTCAAAACGTAAGCTACAAATTCGCTTTGTAGCTTACGTTTCGATTGGTATTTTAAACGATTTAAGCAAGAAAATTAATGGATTACCTGTGGAATGTCACACTATAACTCTTATGCTGCTTTTCTGATTTGTTGTGGTACGATTTCACCGCGCAAAATGTTATAGTAAATTTTTTATATATTTTTTGGTGCATATATGACACCATTTGAATGGCTTAAATTTTGCGAATGTACTTGGTTTCTTTGTGTAGTTATTCTAAGCTTTTCAGTCTTAAATTATACTCTTCTATAAAAGGCGATATATGTATGTATGTATATATATTCCCTATGGACTTCAAATTAGCTGGACTGATTTTGACGGGACTTTCACTGGCAGATAGCTTATGGTCATAATGTTATACTAGCTGCGCCCCGCGGTTTCACCCACGTAGTGATGAAAAGTTGTAGTGATGATGATGATGAAAAGTAGCCTATGTCACTCTCTGGCTCTTGAACTATACCCATGCAAAAAATCTGGTCGATCCGTTGTTCCGTTGCAGCGTGAAAGAGGAACAAACATCCATACATCTATACATCCATACATCCATACTTTCGCGTTTATAATATGAGTAGGAAGTAGGATGGAGTAATCCCCGCGAGTGAAACTGCGGGGCGCAGCTAACATTCTATAGTAACAAGATGTTGTACCTATTAACAATATATACCCTCTAAGTAAGTAGTCTTCAATATAAGATAAGATAAGATAAGATAATTTATTCAAACAACGAACACTCCTAAATACTATTGCCTAAAAGCAATAATACCCATGTGGTGCACGCTATGTCTCGTCAAGAACAAAATACAATTCACTTAAATTCATATTAAACATTGTTGTTCATAATAATTGTTTCACATTCAAATTAATAGGAAAAACTTAACACCCTATTATATAATTATTAAACCTGCTGTATAGGGGCATAATTTACAATTTACAATCAAATAGGTAGGTACAGAACTCCATAAATATCAACATAAATTATTATCCGTAGTCATTGTCTAAGAATTCTTTTATTGTGTAAACCGTCTTGTCCAGCAACAGGAGTCTGACTTTATTAAGAAAAACGGTGTCACTCGTCAGTGTTTGTATCGCTTCTGGAAGTTTGTTATATAGTTGCCGGCCTCTTATGATCGGGATTCTTTTGGACATACCCAGTGTGTAATGTATTGGCTCTAAATATATTCTCATTTTACAAGGTCTTATGCTGTTAGTTACATGACGTTTGTACTCATTTAGATTATGTCGAGCATACTTTAGAATTTCATAAATATAAAGAGAAACCGATGTCAGGATTTTTAAGTCTTTAAAGTGTTTTCGGCATGATTCCTTATATTTTCCATTTACTAGGACTCTAATGGCACGTTTCTGCATCTTCAAAATTCGCTCATAGTCTGTTGCACTATAATAGACCTCTTAAAATTCTTAGGCCCATACCATCTCGCAAAGTCTTACAAGAAAAAAATTAGACAAATTAATTGCGTATCACGCGTATTTAAAACTAGCAGACCTGACAGACGTTGTCCTGTCTTAGAAATGTCAAACACGCAAAGTCAAAATTGAAAATTTTATTTTTTTACACCTTGGGTTATATTATTGGAGTTTTAGTAAGGATCCCTATTTTTTTGAAAATATAATATAGCCTATGTTAACCGGGGATAGTGTAGCTTCCCAACAGTGAAAGAATTATTCAAATCGGTTCAGTAGTTTCGGAGCCTATTCAATGCAAACAAACAAACAAACAAACAAACAATCAAATCTTTCCTCTTTATAATATTAGTATAGATGACAAATAAGCACACTTTTTTGCCATGTAGGTAAACTGGACAAGAAAAAATTTACTGCGGACTCATGATGGAATTCAGACATGATACATTACCATAATGACCTTAAAATACCCCAACCAAGGTAAGAATAAGATCCACTTTACCATAGCCAATAATAAAACCGAACTGGGCCCCAATTCTTTACGTGATTTCAACTTAAGGGAACTCCCTCCCTCAAGTTGAAAAATCTATCCAGAAGAGCATTAAAAAGTGAAGAACCATGCTGTAGTTTTCTTACGGTATTTTCATTTAGCAAAAGCTCAAGTTTTTCCGTTTGTTGCCGGTGGTCCAACCGCGTGGTCCTACTAGTAAGACCACGGGTGATTTTTTCTTTCGGTGGTTCTTTTGGTAGGACCACGGGTAAGGTTCATTTCCGTAGACCAACCGCGTGGTTTTACTAGTAGGAATAACGGGTATTTTTTCCCCGGTAGTCCTATTAGTAGGACCACAGGCAAGTCGTATTTCCAATAGTCCGACTAGTTATCTGACCTAACATCCTCTGCGTTTGGCCATGGCAACCGCTGAATTGACATTGCTTCAAAATTTATTGGCGACTTTTTTTTTTGTTAAAATTATCATGACCTGAATTTGAATGTCCTTTAGTCGTAATATTAAACAGTTTGCATAGTATTAATGGCGTCAAACAAGTCATAGTCACAGTCAGAGTCAAGCTAAGTAAATCACGATCAAGTCAAACTCAAAACAGCTTGCAACAAGTATAACTTGTTTTTTTTTTTTTTTATTCCTTTTTAAAGAGACGATAATCTTCAAATGGCTGAACCGATTTTCTTGACTTGATTTGATTTTGATTGGTTTTTCTTAATTTTTTGTTTCTAAAACACTCGTTCAATTCACATTTCAAACAAATAAAAGCTATATCAAAATCGGTTCAGCCATTTGGGAGCTACGATGATACAGACAGATACACAGACACATAGATGCACAGAAGCACAAATGGATAGGTGCACATATAGCCACACGCTTCGACCAAACCTTATTTTTGGTTGAAGTATAAACGCGTACATTTTATAACACCCTTTTTTGCGTCGGAAATTAAAAATACGACAACACTATTGTCAAACACTGTTTTAAACTATCAGAGTTGCTCACTAAAGTTACATGAAATAGAGGCTTTCTAAGAAAGAGGGTAGATCGTTTTATCTGCATCTAACTTGTCAACTGTTCGACCAACCACCCGCGTTTTTCAGTCTTCCTGTGAACATGGTGCATGTAACTGCGCCGAAATATCGGGAGCTCATTCCACAACCTTACTACGGTAAATATCCCGTAAATAATCATATAACCTTAACACTGTTGTCATTTTGAAGCGATTGCTGTTAAAAATCAGGGTCTTGCCACCAAGGAGGCCGATAATCATTTGACCATGACTCGACACTTGCTAGCCTTTTGATCGCGGCGTCACCTGTCATAACGCTGGATTGCCTTCAACGAGCCCATAATTTATTTTCTTTTTTCATCACTGTCTGTATTTATTTTATGGGTCAGTCGAGACTATTAACGATTCTGTGGCTTAGGGAAGAATGGCCTTAATCGATATAGATACCCTTTGTTGTGATTTCTTTTGTTAGTGTTTGAATTTTGAAGTGTTTTGCTGCCTATATTATTTTTAAATAGCTTTCTGCTTAAGGGTGGAAACTTACATGGAAATTAGGTATTTGCCAAAGCAATTTTTCTAGTAATAAATGTGAATTAGATAACTTGCGTATTGTTGATCCGATCTCCATGAAATGTTGTAAGCAAGTAGTACATTCTACGGAAATTAAGTTCGAATATGCTTGTGAAGTTATTATTATTAGAGGTCACGAGGTTCAGGATGAAAAATTTATAATCTGTTATAATTTACTATGAAAGAAAGAAAACCCGTACGAAGCGCTTTGATTCCACTTTTATTAAGCGAGCTGTAAGTCTGTGGAATGCGTTGCCTGAATGGGTGTTCCTCGATAGTTACAGTCTGGATTTCTTCAAATCACGAGTGAATCGGGCGTGCTCCACCGTAGACCGCATCATCGCTTAACATCAGGCGACTTGGCGGTCAAACGCAAGGCATTTTTTTTAAAGACACATTTTATTCGGCACCACAACAAATACTTATCCAAAAGACACAGAATCAGTATCGAATGAGTCCGTCTCGGCATTAATGCTAAAAGTCAAGTTATATCAGCGCCAGTTTCAGACGAACTCTTCAATTTACAGATAAGTAACACAAAATAATATAAAGTATGTCAAGATCTTAAGTGAGTTTTTCGGCTACCAAAAAGAAAAGTCACCTAATGAATCTTTTCCTTGTTTCGTTTATTAAAATCATCGTCGCGTGATATCCATATTGGAGGAGGGCGACATCCGTCGGGTCTGTCACATTAATTTGATTAAATAATTCTGTTATGAAACGTCGAGTCATTTTTGACGCGCCTGACGTCAGGAAGAGTCTACTTCAATAGTGTTGCCAACAATCAGTCTTGGACTTTTATTAATGCAAGTCTAAAGCTCGTTGTTCACGATACGCAGTCAACTGGTGCAAGTAATACTCGCGTAAGTATTACAACACTTATCTTAATGCCAGTGGCAGTGAAAGTTGCTTACTACCCGTTGTAAATGATGCGCGGTACGAACGCAAGTATTACTCGCGCCAGTTTTACTGCGCACCATCTGCAACGGGCTTTTGATAAGACATTAACATGTGTTTGTCTTTGTCTTACTAAAATTGGTGTTGGTCTTTTGGTCTTGCATTTACGTTTTCTGTTAGACAACAACCAAGACAGACCCTACAAGACTGTAACAAGATTGTAACTGATTCTGTCAGGCTCTTGCGTCTCGCAGACTCTCGCAGTAACATCAAAATTAGCATTTAGCTTTATTTGCTTTAGCATTTTAAACACCAAGACCAGGGGTAGTATTTTGGCGCCATCAAGATTATCTCGGTCACTCTTTCTTTCCCTCTTTTGGCATTTATAATATAAATAGAGTGAAGGACATAATCTAGAGGACGATGCGAAACCAAGACCAAGACTTTGGCACGGTCTTGCATTTAGGCAGCACCAGACGTCACTAGACATGACGTGTCTGACTCAGTTCCGGAGGGAGACTGAATATTGTAAAATGCAATAAAGCGGTGTTGTCTTTATTTACTTTTTTGTGGAGAATGGAATGTTAGTTGATGGATTGATTTTGAGGGATGAAGTCAGAGGAGTTCCGTTTATCATTTATTATCATACTAATATTATAAATGCGAAAAGTTTGTTGGTTTGTTTGTTCCTCTTTCACGCAGCAACAGAGCAATGGATCGACCTGATTAGTATAGTTCAAGGGCTGGAGAGTGACATAGGCTACTTTTCATCATCATCACCATTTTTTATCACTACGCGGGTGAAACTGCGGGCCACAGCTAGTTTTTAATAAGTTCCACAATGGGGCCTATTCTGTCATACCACTCACTAAACTAAACCAATCTGACAGGACTAAAAATATCTGCCTCTCTTTTCATTGTAATATACGTGAGACAAGGATGGCAACAGTTTTAGAGCTGACAAATTTAGTTTAGTGTAGCTTAGAGTGCATCATAATCGATGCCATTATCATGTAACATAAACACTTGACTGTTGTAATTAAATGACTAAGACGTAGTTCGACACTTACTATATAATTATAATATTTGATCGTAAACAAAAAATCCATCTTAAATTAAATTGTAAGTACTTTTATCAAATATTTGCCAAAGAAAAACACCACGTATGAAAATGAGGCTAGACAAGATTTGCTCCCAAATTTGTCCAAGACGCATATAAACATACTTTAAAGACCTATCTATAGTTTATTTTGTTTGTAGGTATCTACATAGCATACTATTTTTTTCAACATAGGTATACCTTGTATCAGTTTTTTATCTGAACAAACTAGGGTTGTTCGGATAGGGGCATTGATTAAATGAATTTGCTTCATCATTACATTTTCATTAGAGTTTTAGTAGCATCTCTTTGTGGCAGCTCTGTCATCGATTCAAGCACGACTGGATGAGAAACCAAATATTGTTGATTTAAAAACATTGGTCCTAGCCATTCACTAACCTATTTACAGCTTATGAGTTTATTCAATCCTTTACAAAAGAAAGAGTTCAGAGAGATTCAGTTTAAGAAAGTATAGCTATACAACTAAATAATATATTTTTTATTTGTATAAATATTATCTACATACATAAATAACCGACTTCAAAATGATTCTCAATTCGATCCGTATTTTTTTATTTACTTTTTTGTGACGTAGGGAAATCTTCTAAAGATACCCAGTTTAATTTGGGTTCAGCCAGGTTATACAGGGTGTAAGGGGAACATTCTCGAAGCCAAAAGAAGGTAATTGTACTCATCATTATGAACCACTTTTAGTATGGGACCAACACTGAAATCGCGAAAAAAATATCAGCTGTTCTATAGAAAATGGTCATTGACACTCGACAAAATGTATGGAACAGCGGTTTTTTTTCGCGATTTCAGTGTTGGTCCCATACTAAAAGTGGTTCATAATGATGAGTACAATTACCTTCTTTTGGCTTCGAGAGTGTTCCCCTTCACCCTGTATAAAATTGCATCTACTAAAACCCCTTCAGAGGCCAGTCTTTGTGCCAGACGGAGGGCACCGTAATCTCTATAGAAACGTAATGGTAACGCAACGGCTTATATTATAACTATCACATTATTCAATATTGCACGCCCCGCTTTCTACCTTCTGTATGAATCCTCTCCACCCTAAGGTTGCCTGGAAGAGATCGCTCTTAGCGATAAAGCCGCCGATTGTTGTACTAGTCTCAAGCTGTTTTATCGTGTGTATGTAATTTGTGGTGTGAACAATAAAGAGTTTATCTACCTATCTATCTAGATATACGCAGGTTACTAAAAAATGTTTAGAAACTTTTTTTTAAACTGCACATTCATATTAAAATCAATGAACTTCTCGTTATTTATCTGTAATCTTCATCGCACCATTAAATCTAACACATGCAATCCAAACCCAACATCCTTCTTATTTCATTTATATACTTAAAATAGTACTTAAAATTTTGTAGGCAAATTGGCTTTTCACAATAACCTATAAAACTATTCCAATCCAGCGTTCACTATTATCCATGTCCCACAGTAAGCCGTCTAAAATACCCTACGAAATATCTCTCGATACATCTACAAGATACGGGAGTACCTCAGACCCCTAAATTGGTAGAATGAGTAGACGAATTCTATAATAGTTTCTATATTGAAGCAGTTTGTTTTTTAAATTGTGTTGTTTAAGTTAACGTTTGTTTGATTGGAGTTGTATTTAGTTTGCTTTCGCTTGACGTGAATAAATACTGTGTAGCTTTTGTATTCAGAATTGAATTACAAGTATTGATTTAGTCTAACAAAAAACTTTAAAATGATTGTGTTTAAGTAATTTTGTACTAATGTGTGTGAGCTAGATGTAATTAAGAGAAATTATTAATGTGAAACAAGTGCCGCACCTTGGTAGTAAAACCTACTATTAAATAAATACTTACTTTCTTAAAAACACAATTATGATGACCAACGTTCTCAATCTGACAATACGAAATGATATTTATGTGCCTTATTTGGTCTGATTATTTAATACACACTACTGTATAATTAACACATAGTTCTTTTTATCTGATTAATTGTAAACAATGAGTTTCCCTCTATGCCTACAAACTGCTTGGCAGTTTGGTAGATTTTTTATAAAAATGCCATATACATACAAACATTTCAAACATTATTTCTGGCTCAACGCATAAGCATTGCTATTCAACGTGGTAATGCCGCCAGCGTGATGGGTACGCTGCCAACTGGTAGTGGGCTTGAGCATTTGGATTGTCTTTAGACCTTCAACGGTCTTTGGGCAGTCTAACTGTATTTGTAGTGTTAGTATTAGCTTGTATTTTGTTTAGTAAATAAAGGCACTTGCCCAGTAAAAAACCCATTTCAAATATATAATGAAATAAAGCAATTAAATATTTCATTCTAAATTTTAAAAAATCGTGATTGTGTTGGCTATAGCGTAGACCTACCGTATAAACTTAACATCAGGGGAGATGGTGATCAAACGGAAGTAGTTTTCGAAGTACGGAAAACTACGCATGCGTTACAAAAATATGCTACCTATTAAACTTTACTTTGACAATATAAAACCACTCGTAGTACAGCACTATACCTACTGCATTGTACAAACACGTCAAATTGAATATAAATAAAAATAAATAAAAATATAAATCTTCG
The DNA here is from genome assembly GCA_914767915.1 of Agriopis aurantiaria. Classification (NCBI taxonomy): domain Eukaryota; kingdom Metazoa; phylum Arthropoda; class Insecta; order Lepidoptera; family Geometridae; genus Agriopis; species Agriopis aurantiaria. Next base: position 18,136,758 of record OU611982.1, on the reverse strand, counting down.
ATATTAAAATACGTTGGTAATGGTTTTTGTACATTATTACTATACGGGGTGTAAGAGGAACACTCTCGAAGCCAAAAGAAGGTAATTGTACTCATCATTATGAACGACTTGTACTATGGGATATGGGACCAACCCTGAAATCGCGAAAAAAATATCAGCTGTTCTATAGATAACGGTCATTGACACTCGACAAAATGTATGGAACAGCGGTTTTTTTGCGATTTTAGGGCTGGTCCCATAGTAAAAGTGGTTCATAATAATGAGTACAATTACCGTCTTTTGGCTTCGAGAGTGTTCCCCTTACAGCATGTATAAGTTGTTCGAAACGTCAGGAATAAAAAAAACACACGCAGTAAAATTCGTTGAAAATTTGTGATTTCAATAAATAGTTATCGTAGTTTTTTATGCAACTAACCTAACGAGACAAGCAAGTCACTAACCTTTCAGTACCACCCAGAATTTAGAAATTCACCTTCGATCAAAATATAAATTTTCGAAGACAATGCTTTACGCTGTCCGGTAATAAGCAACTTAATCGAGTATTAGAAAGCGCTGTCTTTAATGAATTTTATTTAAAAAAAACTGTTTTTGTTAATGCATTTCATGGTATAATAATATACTCCGCCATGTATAGCGCTCCAAGAAAAAATGTCACGTGGGCGTCCCGCAATGATGTCATCAATGTCATGGATACACGTACACGTGCATAAGCAAGAGCAGAATAAGTAATTTACAACAAGTTTGAGAGAGATGACGATACACGAAACAATGGCGGACTCTCTATGATTTTCTGTGTTAACAGTAGCGTGAAATTATAACTCCCCAATATCCGTATATTACCTGTGGGAATCCAATAAATCTAGATAGATCCAATAAAGATAGATATACTTAGACCTTGTTTTCTTGGATCATGATGCATTTATACTTATGTGTGGAATCTTTTTAAATGTCCCTATGTACCTCATATAGGTACTAATATTAGTTTATACTTTTTATTATTTAAATAAAATCTCAATTCACAATTATAACATTAAAAAGCCTTAAATAATACTTATTACTAACTAATATATATTATTACTAGATGTATCGACGACATTGTGGGAGTCGCGGGCATCCAGTGGATGCAGATGGCAGGCTGTCGTTCAGTGTGGAGGCCTATGTTCAGCAGTGGACGTCTTCTGGCTGATGATGATGATGATACAAGGTCGATAAAATAAGATGTTGTCCGTGTGGCAAAGTACCAAGAACGCTGGCTGCATTCCCGCGTTGAATTGCCAAAGAAATTCTCTGCGCGAGGAATGAGCCAGCTCTCTTATCACCAGCGGCGTCGATTAATTGTAGCGAAATTTTATTTAAAAACTTTTTGGTACATTGACCCCATGAACCAAAAGTTTCGACGCCTAGCGGTATAAATATATATTCACTTGAAAGTGATGCATACTTGCATCACTTACTTGTCTTCTGCAGCCTCCGCCGCGCCTCCAGCCCTTTGAATTCCCCCTGTTTGTTGTTTGTACCTAGCTGTAATTTTTCCCAAAATTAATAAAATTATATAAATCCCTGGCAACATAGTTAAAGTTGTCAACGAGCACATCATCAAACAGACAAGATCTTATAAAGATTAATGTATTTCAATCATCACACCGCTCAAAGGGGAAGGAGCATTGTGTTTTGTGCATGCATCATACTCCACAGCCATAAATCAGAGCACTTTCCACTTGGTGTTACCCGTATTAACATTCTCATTTAGATGTTAGTGGTGAAAAATACGGGAGTGTTTTTCAGAAAACTAATAAGGTTACGGCTTATTTTTACACGCTTTTTTAACTTAACGTGTTTGTAGGTATGTAATAATAATATTTAATGTGTATATGAATTTCTAGTGTAATTCCGCTTCTACGTCGTTTTGAGTACAATAAACGCACGTACGCACGTGCGCGTATTCTCGTCATCGCGCTTGGAGAGTCAACACGTCTTGAGAATGCCTCGTGAAGAGGCGAAACACGTGTCGACAAGGTGCACTGAGGAAACGGGTATAATTGTGAATCTGAATAATATTTATAGTAATTTCATGATAGATTCAAAAATTTAGAGTTCATTTCAATTAAATAATATTTACAGTAAATTCATGTTAATTTCAGTATTTATTGTTAAATTTTTCATTTACATTTCAATTAAATAAAGTTAATAGTAATTTCAAGATTAAAAAATATTTAAAAATTAATATCATTAGTACAAATTGTTAAAACGAATTTTTTGTTACAGATTTAATTACAATTTGTTTCAGGTTAGGTTAATTTTACTTTTTTATGTAATTAATATTTATGTAAGGTTAGGTTTAAATTAGCATCACAAATATCTATAGAGTAAAATAGTTTGTCCCAAATCTTTATTGTACTCAAAACGACGTAGAAGCGGAATTACACTAGAAATTCATATACACATTAAAAATGGACTTCCGCAAAGTAACGCCTGATTCAATCAACTAATAATATTTGTTTGTAAGTACAAATCCTGTAAGCCTAATTTGACCCATTTCCCGGCGTTCAATTTAATACACCTATGCAACATGTATGATAATGCATTAATATGGTACCATGGAGCTTTTCTGATGATGAAGTCGGAAGGTGGTCATAGGAACTAATGAACGCAACAAGATAACCCCACCGTGTTTGGGCTATTAACAATGGTCTTGATGACTATACTTCTAGCTGATATATGACATCACACTAAATTCAATATGGCCGTCGCTCCAAGATGGTGGTTTATATTTTCTTTGCTAAGGATAAAAGCTTGTTTAATTTTATTTTTTTTGTGTTTGGTGAGTGGGGGTTGCTTGATGATTGTTGGTTGTTGGTTGATTGTGGTGGGTTATAGTGGTTGGTTGATGGTGGTTAGTTGATGATGGTTGGTTGATTGTAGTTGGTTGGTAGTGGTTGGTCGATGGTGGATGGTTGATGATGGTTGGTTGATTGTAGTTGGTTGGTGGTGGTTGGTTAGTGGTGGTTGGTGAGTGGGGGTTGCTTGATGATTGTTGGTTGTTGGTTGATTGTGGTGGGTTGTAGTGGTTGGTTGATGGTGATTGGTTGATGTGGTCCTTAACTGTTGGCCTTTTGGAAAAACTCAGAGTCACACAGCGGGCAATGGAGAGAGCTATGCTCGGAGTTTCTTTGCGCGATAGAATCCGAAACGTGGATATTCGCCAAAGAACCAAAGTCACCGACATAGCTGTTAAAATTTGCAAGTTGAAGTGGCAATGGGCAGGCCACATCGCTCGGAGAACCGATAACCGATGGGGAAGAAAGGTTCTTGAGTGGAGACCACGAACCGGAAGACGCAGCGTAGGTAGGCCTCCCACTAGATGGACCGACGACATAGTAAGAGTCGCTGGCATCCAGTGGATGCAAAAGGCAGGCTGTCGTTCAGTGTGGAGGTTAAAGGGGTGTAACGGTTCTAAAAATATCTTCCGTTCATGGCAAATGGCACATACGCTAGCAGCCAAACTTAACGAATAACAAAGTCACCACGTTGACATAAAGATCGTTGACAGAATGCAAGTGACTGACGTAATGTCAGATCGCTTTCACCTTTAAACGAAACAAATATCAACCCTCATTTAATAACAAAATAATATAAAAAACTTGGGTAATACGTAGCTTCTAGAAGCAAAATATGATATAAAGGCCTCCGGCCATAAATTATGCTATTGCCGCCTCTACGTTTCCAAGTGGAAGTCGCAAATTTATATCTGAACCTAATCAAACTTCGAACCCCGAATTGCAGATAATCGGGTGAGTTTTTTTTGTTGAAGTGTTTAGGTTTTGTGTTTTAAAAGTGTAAAATATATTTCTTTGTAATTTTCTGTACCACATTCTTTCTTCATCTTGTGTTATTAGCTCTTCAAGCATTATTCTGTATCTTGGATCCTTCCGATCAAAATTATGTTTGCAACGCCGGTACCACGCCGTGAGACTTATGGGCGCCTGTCCCGATCTGCCACTACCTTCGTGGAACTCACGCGGCTGGACCGAGCGGCTCTTATTGTGCCACTCCTGATGCGTAGCCTTTAACGCATTCCAGGGTTTTTCTTCCGGCATCGCAACCTTGCCCGTGCTCCACGCTGGCCATACTCTGGCTGCCTCCGAGTACTACTGACTCTCGCTGCCGCGACGCTGACCATACACCGGCTGCCCTCCGAGTGCTACTGACTCGCTGCCGCCACGCTGACCATACACCGGCTGTCTTCGAGTACTCCTGGCCCTCGCTCCCAGCACGCTGATCCTCGCCAGCCGCACACGCTGCCCAGCTGAGCTTCCTACGCGCCACGAGCCGCGTCGAGCCACGCGGCGATCGGCGCCTACGCTCTTAAAGCTAAGTCTCCTAACAAGAGACCAACATATTTTCTCACCACCTTCCGAGCTCACGACCCTCAGTCTAAACTCGCATGTACTTCACTTTTTTTCTTGATTAAATTTTAACTTATACTCTCATAGAATCTTTCTTTGAAGCGCCTGCCCACTGCTAGGTAGGACATAACCCAAGCATCACTTGGGGTACGTTTCAGTGGCGCCCAGGTATTACAGCAGGAAGGTGGAAAAAAACGTGTTGATCTCTTTGGCGTGGTCTGCACACGGCACTTTTTGTAAAATTGTGTTGTCCTTCTGTAAGTTGGATGGGAAGGCCCTGTGCTGGTGCGGGAGCCCTTTGGTGAAGAATACCCCAGCTGTTATCTCCCATGCATGTCGTAAGAGCCGACTAAGGGAAACAAGGTAACACCTACAGAAGTAACGCCTTCTGTCCGCGTCTTCTACGCACTATAATATCCTTTTTACTTGATATTTTTTTTATACTATAGAAAAATAAACTCATTCTTTACTTGTCTTACTTGAACACACTTAAAATCACTTGCTTTAAACTCAATTTAGTTAAACTAAACTTACCACCCAACTTAGACTCGGAACATCTATACTTGTATTCTATTGTAAAACTTACTTCAAAGGAAACTTGCCCGATATCTTAAAAACTTCAACTCTAAACATTAATACTAAAAATGAACTAGCTTACTTAAATCTAACTCATATACACCTGACAATAATGTGTTAGGATGACTCGCAAAAATAACTATAAATCTTTTAAAAGAAAAAACCATACCCTCAACTTAACTAAAAACTTTTATTTATTTTTAACACTATAGCTTCCCTCTGAAGAAAAACTAATTAATCTTGCATCTAAATTCGACTATGCAACTCAAAATAAAAAAATAAAAACTGACTTGATAAGAAAACTTAGAATATTTTTATTTACATATATCATATAATATCTATTTATGTATGTCTATTAAATATCGAATAGAGCGGATAGTGAACTCTGAAACTGAAAGCCTTCTCACTAAGAGCGGTTATTGCAAACTCTTTAAAAATAAGCCTCTGAAAATGCAAGGAGCGGTCTCGTGAACTCCGATCAAAAAGCCCAAAACACGAAATATTAATTAAAATAACCTTTACTATACTATACTATACTAGGTAACTCAAGTCAGTCATCTACAGAGATCTAGCAACACTAAGCGCTTATGGTTTCCCTCCTCGGAGAAACTCAACTAGAAAATACTACTCGCTGTAAACTAAATCTCTCTTTTAAATAAAAACAAAACTGTATCTATACCCCGATAGCTTCTCATACAGTCACCTAGACTATACATCGCTACCAACAAACTTATGGTCTTATACTTGCATACCACTACTCTACTCTCGACGACGTACTAACTAGCAAAATAGTTCCTTATTTTGTTAGTTTTTCTTTTATTTTGCTGCTTTTAAGTATTGTATCTAACATTCTTAACAGCAAAAGAAAGAACCCACCGGTATTCTTGCCGTCTGTTATAGGTGCCCACTAAAGCATTTATACAGCGATACCGGACTCTTCAAAGTACGCCACAAGTCATATTGGGAACTTCAGACCATAGCATCCTGATTTCATTGATTTTACACTCGAGTCTTCCTAATGATAATATGTTAGACTCAGCCCTGGACAGGGAAGGTGTAATTTTATAACTAGGATGCAAGTAGGTCAGCGAATTTTCATGAGCAAAAATTCTTAACTGAAAAAGGGGGTATGTAACGGTTCTAAAAATATCTTCCGTTCATGGCAAATGGCACATACGCTAGCAGCCAAACTTAACGAATAACAAAGTCACCACGTTGACATAAAGATCGTTGACAGAATGAAAGTGACTGACGTAATGTCAGATCGCTTTCACCTTTAAACGAAACAAATATCAACCCTCATTTAATAACAAAATAATATAAAAAACTTGGGTAATACGTAGCTTCTAGAAGCAAAATATGATATAAAGGCCTCCGGCCATAAATTATGCTATTGCCGCCTCTACGTTTCCAAGTGGAAGTCGCAAATTTATATCTGAACCTAATCAAACTTCGAACCCCGAATTGCAGATAATCGGGTGAGTTTTTTTTGTTGAAGTGTTTAGGTTTTGTGTTTTAAAAGTGTAAAATATATTTCTTTGTAATTTTCTGTACCACATTCTTTCTTCATCTTGTGTTATTAGCTCTTCAAGCATTATTCTGTATCTTGGATCCTTCCGATCAAAATTATGTTTGCAACGCCGGTACCACGCCGTGAGACTTATGGGCGCCTGTCCCGATCTGCCACTACCTTCGTGGAACTCACGCGGCTGGACCGAGCGGCTCTTATTGTGCCACTCCTGATGCGTAGCCTTTAACGCATTCCAGGGTTTTTCTTCCGGCATCGCAACCTTGCCCGTGCTCCACGCTGGCCATACTCTGGCTGCCTCCGAGTACTACTGACTCTCGCTGCCGCGACGCTGACCATACACCGGCTGCCCTCCGAGTGCTACTGACTCGCTGCCGCCACGCTGACCATACACCGGCTGTCTTCGAGTACTCCTGGCCCTCGCTCCCAGCACGCTGATCCTCGCCAGCCGCACACGCTGCCCAGCTGAGCTTCCTACGCGCCACGAGCCGCGTCGAGCCACGCGGCGATCGGCGCCTACGCTCTTAAAGCTAAGTCTCCTAACAAGAGACCAACATATTTTCTCACCACCTTCCGAGCTCACGACCCTCAGTCTAAACTCGCATGTACTTCACTTTTTTTCTTGATTAAATTTTAACTTATACTCTCATAGAATCTTTCTTTAAAGCGCCTGCCCACTGCTAGGTAGGACATAACCCAAGCATCACTTGGGGTACGTTTCAGGGGGAGGCCTATGTTCAGCAGTGGACGTCTTCTGGCTGATGATGATGATTGGTTGATGATGGTTGGTTGATTGTAGTTGGTCGGTAGTGGTTGATTATGGTGGGTTGTAGTGGTTGGTCGGTGGTGGTTGGTTGATGATGGTTGGTTGATTGTAGTTGGTTGGTAGTGGTTGGTCGGTGGTGGTTGGTTGATGATGGTTGGTTGATTGTAGTTGGTTGGTGGTAGTTGGTCGGTGGTGGTTGGTATGTGGTGGCTGGTTAGTGGTGGTTGTATGAAAAAAAAAATTACCTGCGATGGTTGTGTTAGTCGACCTTCCTTGCAGGGACCCCCTTTACGGGTTGGTTTTTGATCACCAGTATTGTCTGATCATTTATGTTGATTACAAGTAACAAAATTTTTTACATGTTGGCTTGTTTTGTTCCAGGAAATTCCTTCTCGTATTTATAATGTTCAACAATACAAATGGTGGCAGCGGGTTCAGTTTGCGGAGCGGCAACTATCGTTAGCAGACGTTAATATTGGAAACGTGTTTAATGATTTATTGCCGGGGCGCCACCGACTCTGTCTTGGTGTTGGCGAGGATGTTGTGAATTGGTATGTTACATTTCAAGACACTTAGTTCACAAGCATTCTTATTTTACCCAATTTTCGTTATTACAGTTCGTTTCGTTCGTTCGTTTTATGCTTTGTGCACTAGTGCACAAAAAACAGTCTCAGTTCGCTTAAATTGGGCATAAACCAGAACTTTACGAGCATAAGAAGTGAAAAATAATATTACTTGAATATCTTTAAGTACAGGAAGGCAACAGATTACTATAGAAAGAGAAGTAAATAGAACCTCTAGTATATAATCTTTGATAGAACGGAAATTAGAAGGAAAATCTGTTACCAGGCATATGAGTGAACCTTGATTAAACATTCTTATTTAGACGCGTCAAACTCTGCATCACAGTTGCTAACTGATTTCGGATGACTGACGTTTCGTTTAAATTGGTGCAACTGGCTACAACAATTTTTTTACAAAAATGCCTTGACAGCCGTTCTAATTTAATTTAATTTTTCTTCTCTGTGCATAACATAGACTGCAAATTCTTAGTGAAGCGACATATTCGTAGTGATGTGCCTTTAACAATCTATAACAAACTAGCGACCAGCCCGCCCGGCTTCGCACGGGTGTAATTTACGCGAGAAGCCAGGGCGGGTCGCTTGTTATATATATCAACCTTCCGTGAAAAATTATCTAGCTGATAGTGAAAACCGCATCAAAATCCATTGCGTGGTTTAGGAGGAGCTAGCAGCCATACAGACAGATAGACAGACAGACGCAAAAAGTAACTTAAATTTATACTATGTAGAGATAGAGAAGAGAAACTAAAACCAATCAACACCCGCAATTAAAACAACGCCATCTAAACAAACACAAGTAAAATAAATCATCTAACCAAGACACCAATTCCCTGACCGCAACAAGCGGAGCAAACAGCATGAAATAAAATAAAGAGCTGTGAAAGCTGCAGCTCTGCCGGATTACCAGGCATCAAGTCCTTAGCTACAATGGCAACGTGTTTATATTTCATGCAAATAATGTTTTATAACAGAAAATAGCTTTTAGGACTTGTAAGGTAAGTTTTAGTAAGTTAAGATTATATTAAGGTGTGGTTGACATTGGCAGCAAAATAGAATAGGCATGATGACTAATATTTTTTTATTACCTCATAAAAAAGCTGATCATAAATAGAGCATTAAACGTAAACAAAATAAAATTAGTTCAAAAATAAATAAGACAAGTATTTTAATTTCAAACTAGACAGAGAGCGCAGTATACTGAGCCGAGACGTCACGCCTGAGGTGCGCGATACAAATGCTATACTAACACATGCTTTGCGAGAAAGGGATAGAGCATCCCCTCTCTATCCCCACCTAAAACTTTAAACACAGAGATTCATCAGCCAATTAAAATTATTTTACAACACATTTGCTCAAAAAGTGCACTTACGATAACTGAATACATCTTTCGAAAGTTAAACATTACGGATCATACAACGGAGCGTGCTATAATGAAACGCATCATACAACGGAGCGTGCTGTAATTAATTTGTCCGCACGCTCCGTTGTATAGCACCGTGCGTGTACGTTACGGTATTTTTTTAATTTCCATTTTTTGTTTTTTTCTCGCAAATGTGTTGTAAAACGTTGTATGGCACACGTGCGGATTGGTTATTACAAACTCGTAACTATGGTAAGCCCTCGACTTCGTCTCGGGCTTACATTCGTCTACTCGTTTGTAATAACCAACTTTCCGCACTTGTATCATAAATAACTATTTTCATTATGTGTAATGTATTTAGTTAGCAAGCGATGAAAAACGTCATAGCCATGCACGACATTTGAAGGGGGGGGCAAAAACCTCGTCGACGACATTCGCCATTTAGAGCAACCTACTAGGGCGTACTACTTATCGTTATTATACTGTATATAATTATATTGTATACTTTACTTACGCAGTTCGGAAAATCATGCGAACGGTACACGTTCGAATGATTTTCCGAACTGCGCTGTCTCAGTGCTAATCCGTAAGCGTAATGGCGAATGTCATCGACGAGGTTTCCCCCCCCCCCCCCCTCATATGTCGTGCATGGCTATGACGTTTTTCATCGCTTGCTTAAAAGTCATAGATACGCTTTTCTCATCACCTAAACAGAATCACTTTAAAGACGTGCCGTAAAGCCCTTGTATGTCTCGTCACATTAAAATAATCATTATGTAATTATGGCAATGACTGTCTCGTCGTAACCACTTGTAATGTAATTCACGACCATATCGTAGCCAGTATCTCCTCACGAACTAGATTCGGGCTAGGCAATACAACAGAACATAATCAGACAATACCGAGGAGTTGCCTTAGGCATACACGGCTAGTTGTAGACCTACATAGATTACCTGAAACATAAAAGGTACTTGCCTAGTAAACTATTATAATAGGCTAGCTGACCTGACAGACGTTGTCCTGTCTTAGAACTGTCAAACACGCAAAGTCAAAATTGTAAATCTTATTTTTTTACACCTTGGGTTACATTATTGGAATTTTAGTAAGGATCCCTATTATTTTTTTTAAATGTAATATATTCTATGTCACCCGGGGTCTATACTAATATTATAAAGAGGAAAGATTTGATTGTTTGTTTGTTTGTTTGCATTGAATAGGCTCAGAAACTACTGAACCGATTTGAAAAATTCTTTAACTGTTGGGAAGCTACACTATCCCCGAGTAACATAGGCTATATTATATTTTCAAAAAAATAGGGATCCTTACTAAAAGTCCAATAGTGTATCCCAAGGTGTAAAAAAATAAGATTTACAATTTTAACTTTGCGTGTTTGACAGTTCTAAGACAGGACAACGTCTGTCAGGTCAGCTAGTATTATATCAATACAAAATCATATAAGTACATGATTTTACGATAGAAAAATGGGCAGGATTTAGATTATGCAGATCACACACACTTTCCGAAATGTATCCGATAAAAAACCGATAGACTAGCAACTTTGCGGCGATGCTCAAGACTAAGAAGCTTAGTCTGAACCAGGGATTCGTTGCCGATGAGCTTCTTGGCGCGTTTCTAAATAGACTCCAACGCGCCAAGCTGATACTTAGCTGATCCATCTCAAAGGTGAGAGCAGTACTCCATGCACGACCGAACTTGTGCTTAGTAAGTACCTAGTCAGGTGCTAAAATAATCATACTAATATTATAAATGTGAAAGTGTGTATGTTTGGCTGGACTCAACGCCGAAACTACTCAACCGATTTAGATGAAATTTGGTATGGAGTTAGCTTATACTCTTAATTAACACATAGGTTTTTTATCCCGAAAATCATCATCATTTCAAAATTTCCATCATCATCATCATCACAATTTTTCATTACAATGTGAGTGAAACCACGGGGCTCAGCTAGTTTAAAATAAATCCCTACCTATCTCGATTTCCTTATTCTCCATACAAGCAAGCACCAATCTCATTTATTCCACAAAGCTTTGCCTAAACGAAGCCTATGAAACAGTCGGACGAAGCTGAGATTGTGCACTTTTGTTCTCAAAAAGGCTGTTTTTTTTCAGTGTTTTTAATCTGTATGTCTTCACAACTCGGAGTCCTTACAGCTCGGGGCCATTTTAATCTGTTTTCCGCTGTACAACAGACAAAGCAGGACCTGAGCAGGTACGAGGTTATTTACTCGTGCTTATTGAATTAAAGTGTTTATCTTTTTATTTTCTATCTAACTCAGAGTATGTTAAACTAGGTTTAACAGATGTAACTTTTAAACTTTTGCGAATCATACACAAACGTTTTGCACATTTGCACAAAGTCATCATCATCATCAACATTTCAGCCGTACGACGTCCACTGCTGGACATAGGCCTCCCCCATCGATCTCCAAAAGGGCCGGTTGGAAGCGACCTGCATCCAGCGTTTCCCTGCGGTCTCTTTTAGGTCGTCTGTCCATCTTGTGGGTGGACGTCCTACGCTGCGCTTACCGGTCCGTGGTCTCCATTCCAGAACATTTCAGCCCCATCGGCCATCTGTTGTACGTGATATGTGTCATGCCCACTGCCACTTCAACTTGCTAATCCGGTGGGCTATGTCGGTGACTCTGGAAAGTAATGTTATGAAATAGACTATTTGTATGTTTAAAGCTGAGGAAATGAGAAGTTTGAGAGGAATAGCTGGAGTGAGTGTAATGGACAAAATAAAGAACACCGTGATAAGAGAACGTTGCAGTGTGGTAGAAGATATTGTGACAAAAATAGAGAAAAGGATGCTTAGATGATTTGGACATATAGAGACGATGGGTGAAAAAAAGCGAAATAATTTTATGTGGCTGTTAAAGGAATAGGGCGGTATGGCTTGACGTCGAACATATCACGACCAAATTGAAGATTTCAGAAGATCCCGGGGCCCCTGCTTTTAACAAAACAATACTCTTTATTGAGAATGACAAATACTTCCTGCTAGAAAAATAATGTAGGTAAACTAGATTTATTCTAAAGCTTGAGAGAAATCTCAGAAAAGGCAAGTAGAAGTAACACAAAAAAATATTTTTATATTAAACTTGTCCGATAACAAGATTCACAGCCACCTCCAAAACAAATCCGTAAAAAGCTCTAAATCATTCAATAATCCGGAACGTGAAAGCCGCTACCTAATTGTCCACGTGGGTCGGAGGTCTTCTAGCAGTCTTCGCGCCATCGCAGGGTTAACTCAGGGTTAACCCGTAACTTGTGGGAACACTGGATCTGCAGCCATTCTCACGACACATTCAAAGGCATGGCCTTCGAATGCAATTATTCGAATCTGATGACAGAGGTAAATTGTTATTCGAATAGATGATTGCGATTGTGAAAAAAGTTCTTATTAATAGCACTTTTTTATAACCACCTAGTAAGATCAATTGTAGTTAAAAAATTACATAGGTCTTAACAGTTTAAGCATGTTTAATTTCATGGGTTGCATACACATAAATTGTTTTTTTTTTTTAACTCCTGATAAAAGAGCTGATAATATTCAAACAGCTGAACAGATTTTCTTGAATCATAGCTAAAAAGACGCTCAATCAACTCATATTTCAACCAAAATACAACTAAATCAAAATCGGTTCAGCAGTTTGGGAGATACGATGGTGTTATGGTGTGTAGATACGACGATGTGTAGATGACGTTAAACTTATAGCACCTCTTTTGTTTGCGTCGGGGGTTAAAAACATATAGATTCGATCTACATCATTAACTCACCCTTTATACTTGGTACTTATAGAAGTTACAAGTTACATAGCTATTTATTTGTACTCTCCATTTCCATTACAAGATTAAATCGATTTTTATTCGATACAAAATTCGACTGATCTTTTCTCAACTCTAACAAAAATTCATTTGCATTTGGAACAATAATATCGTACAATCGGGGCACGGTGCGAGTATGTTCCACGATTTATACCGAGATTGAAACAATTCACCGCTTCCTTCGCAATCAAGCAAGTGAACTTTGAAAAGGTTGACAAATGTATTTAAGTTTGTATTATTACATTATTTCCATTCCTTTAATTGCTTTTTTTGGCAGCTACAAAGTTGTGTAAAACATCTCCTTTTAATATTTCACTGAAGTATTTTGGATACCTACAAATGGTCTTACTTTTAAAAAACTAGCGAATTTAAATTAAATTAAATTGTATTTATTGAGATTTAACACGGTCAAGCCAATTACACATTAGTATCTCACAAATTAATAATTATGCATAACAATAAAAAATAAGAAAGGAATTAAATTAATTACAAAAACAAGCTAACAAAAACAAGCTCACAAAAAATAAAAATACAAATGTCAAGAATTTTACAAACGTCAATAAAAGTTAAGAATAATAGGCATGTGTCCTCATGTTTAATTTATTACAAATAACCGGCTTAGCGAGGAACTAAATACATACACATACTGAAAAAATAATTTAAATTGGCTGATAAATCTCTGAGATATGAGCGCTTAAAGATTTAGGTGGGGATAGGGAGGGGATGCTCTATCCTTTTCTCACAAAGCGTGTGTTAGTATAGCATTTGTATGACGCTCCTGATCCGTGACATCACGGCTCAGTATAGTGGGCTCTCTGTCTAGCATGAAATTTAAATGCTTATATCTGCTTATATCTTATTTATTTTTGAACTAGTTTTAATTTCGTTTTCGTTGAACGGCTCTATTTATGATCAGCTTTTTTATGAGGTAATAAAAAAATATTAGTCATCATGCCTATTCTAGTCAATAAAGTGAAAGTTATCGAATTCCTAGTTTTCACTCAGATTTTTTTACAGTGTTGTTGCAGCTGTGAGCGGATATAAATGCAACATCAATTACGACTTTTTTTCCGTGTCAGTGGCCATTATCATTACTTACTATATAGAGTTACGCATATATCCTGTACCAACAGTCCAACATGTACTAAGCTGACAGATCATCGTATTTATCATTATGAAAAACAGCCCTTCCATAGAAAACAGTCAATGACACTCATGTCAATTTGATTCTACTAGATCTAGCTAAATTGATTATATCCTAGTGGAACGCCACAAGCATTACGTTTCAGTTTGCTACATTTAGGATACCCAAGTACCCAAACCTCAATTCTCCCGAGTCGCAACACTAGATCTTGTTAGAGTATCAGTATTTTCCATCTCAATATTCCTTGAACATAAGACAGAATACAATCCTCAGTGAAAAGCGTCGAGCGTGAATACTAGGTATCAGCATTTACCTTTATTCTTGTCCCCGAGCAAAAATCGTCTTACGAATTCGCGGCAAATTTGTTTCATTGTCAAACTTTAACGCAACCCTCGAGGGGCTATTTTCGCTTGAGCCCTTTTGTAGGCAGTCGATAGCCCGAAATTCTTGTTCAAATAATTTCGCAAAAAGTTTGAGGAAGGGGTTTTCAGCCCCCGAGGGTGTAAACTTATCGAGTGACGCCACGCAAATAGAATTTTTACAGTAATAGACGTTGAAAATAAAATCTTATTTTCATATTTTTTGGATGGAAATTGTCTTATAGAATGGATACAGGAGTCGTTTTCAAAGAATTTATTATTGGTGCTTACTTAAATCTAGGTCAAATCTAGGTTATTTTTTTTTTTTTTTTTTTTATTTTACCTCTCCACAGACTCCAGGGTCCGTGCCATTTTTTAACTTAATTCTATTAATTTACTAACAATGTCTTATATGTGTACAGAAGGATTTTCTTATAGCTACTTAAAATTACTGTTAGTACAATTTGTCAAAGTGGCGTATATACCACGAGCAATCCAGCTCCCGCAAGCAGCACCCGTTCACGAGTGTGACGCACACGCCAGCCGTCGCTCTCCTCGCCATATTTTAGGGAAGAGGGCGACCCGCCATATGACGCCGCCGCAAGAAGAAGCTTTAGGGTGAGCGTGAGTGCTCCGGGCATACACGCATTTAATATTTTATACATTAAGTTTATTTATTCTGTTTGATCCTTGGTCTTAATGGCGATAACCGACTCATACTTCAGCCCTTGAGCTTCATGGATGGTAAGCGTGCGCGACCCCGTGCCTCCGCCATAACCCTGGTTGATGAGGGTCTCCTTTTCTTCTTGTGTGTAGACTAAGAAAAGGGTATTGGGGAGGGTGCTGGGAATGTGCGCACCGGTATACCTTCTCTGCTCCAAGGACTTAATATGGCTAACTGAAGAATATATACCAGAGTATATTTCCCTCAGCGCGTACGCAACATCCATTGGGCTCCGGTGTGTGCACAACCACTCCTGGCTGATGTTGGATACCAGGTTAGGGCGACAGTACCTTAGCTCGAAGAGATTTTCTCTATCGATATAAGGCAACTGATTGACGTCTCCAATGAGTTCAAGTTCGCTAGCACCAGACAGCCGTGAAGCCATTACAATGGCCCCAAAATGGTTCATGAGAGCCTCATCCACGATTAGGCGGATAAAATTCTCACGTTTGCTGAAACCATTTACGAGAACAGAAGCCATGGTGCGCACTCTGGTTTTCACCAGGTCACCTATGCGGTGCGCAAGCTTCTCTCTCAGATCTTTGGCTGCCTCAGATGTTGTGGTGATGATAACGTCCTTGTCCACATTGAATTGTCTAATCGCCCAGGTTGTTTTTCCACACCCCGGAACTCCATTGACCCATCGTATTTTTGGTTTCGTCCAGTTTTCCCACCGTGCATCGACTTCAGGGCTCCCTTCAATGGTTTTCGCCAATTCGAGGATCCTGTCATCTAGCATGATCTTGGTACACCGGGCAATTACTACAATGGGGTCGTTTGGTGGAGTTACGTACTTCGGGTTTCCCGTCCGCTCCGTCCCATCTCCATTCAGTGCCACAAAACCACTCTTCTCGCTGTAAGCTGCCATATACTGACCTTTCATTGTTCCCCTGATGACTTGGGAGGTGTCATTATTGTATATGGCTGCTTCTGCTTCCTTGAGTCTCGTCCTCAAGAGGCTTTCGTCATCTAACCTGAAGGACTGCATGATGTTATGGCAGCTCCTGAGGTTGACAGTTCTAGTCGCTCTCGTAATGGCAAGAAACTCGAGGAGGGCGTTTCTGGCGTGGTCTGATGGCCCCGAAGCAGGAACGAAGCGGGGCGGACTGACTTGTCCCTTGTCGGCTTTCGTCCGGGATGATTGCGGTTGCTGTGAAGTTGTCCTCGGAGTCGCTGGTGGAGTTGCTGTTGGCTGATTTTGTGTAGGGGTGATTCGGAACAAGCTCTGTGCTGCCGAGCTGAATGCCGCCAGTAAAGCGGAGACATGATCTCCGCTATCCTTACGGCTACCACTAAGATGTGATGTGGCTTTGTCGGCAGCTGCCTTTTGCTGAGCCCTTTCGGAACCGCTGATGATGCTTGAGCTCGGAACGGGGTGTCCCCAGCTGTCTGTTGCACATGGGCTGTCGTGTATCGGGGTCTTGAGATAACTCAAGTTTTCTCCCCTGTCCTCGTACACGACGACCTCGTGATGTTTAGAGGCCTTTGTGCAACCTAGCCGGTCTGTGACTTCTCCCTTCGAGTATTCAATCATCATAGCGTCGACGCTTATCACTCTGGAGACGTGGTCTGGGTCGTCTGCCAAACTGGAGAGAAACGAGCTAGCCTGCGCAAACGGCGTCTGGTCTGCCCACTCGAACAGTGCGATCGTTTTGTTTTTTGATCGCACTAGTCGGCATCGGTGACCCGCCACCTCAGACACTGGCAAAGCATCGTAACTTTTCCGCTTCATTGTTACTTTGGCGGTGCTTCCGTTCAGCAGACATGCCAGTCCCGGTGACAAGCGAACGCGTTTTTTTTTGTTCCAGGCGAGGCAAAAGCTTATTCCGAATCTTTCTTTTGTATTGTCCATAAAGAGGGCTACGCCTCGTATACGGATCCCTGGCACCCCTCTGTCAGCGCAAGCTAAAAGTTGGTCTATGGCTACGCTTTTCAGAGAGGCTTCCTGCGTAGGGGTTTCCTTTGGGGTGGCAGCCACTGTTGGACATAGTGTATGAGCTATTACGGGGGGAGATGTTTCTAGGGTGGAATTTCTTGAGGCAGCAATTCGGAAGGACCTTTCGACGAATGACAGGAAGTGTGGTCTGCTAGATGGATATTCTATGATGTCATGTAGATCTTTTGCCACTAACTTCCTGTCAATCTGAAATTCAAGGTCCTGCCGTGAGGAGAGAAAACGAGGGCATTCGAGGAGCACGTGCCATACCGTCTCAGGGACTTCAGAATCGCACTCACAACCAGAGTGTTCTTTCAGCTTGAACCTGTACAGATATTCAGCAATACCTCCGTGTCCTGTCAGAGCCTGAACCTGGTAGGGAGTCAACTTCGTGGTTCTCGTCATCCGGTATGCCTTTGCGATATCCGGTAGGAACGTTTGCGTGACTGTGCCTTGGTTGGAGGTCTCATACCGGTCCTGCCACTTCCGGACTGATTCCTCGCGGATCTTCTTTTTGACGTAGGACAAGGGGATCCTATCGTAGTCCCAGGAAGCTGCGGTGAGTGCCGCTGATTTCGCGAGCTCATCGGCTCTTTCGTTACCAGCGGTTCCCACGTGCGCCCTCAACCAGAACAAACGAACGGATCTTCCCTCTGAACAGATCGTGCCAATGTTTTCCTTTATGCATTTCACCAGAGGATGGCTCGTTTTGTGATTTCGTAGCAGTTCGAGTGAAGATCTAGAGTCACTCAGAACACTGACCAGAGGGTCTTTGCTCGATCTAATCAATTGAGTCGCTTGGTAAAGTGCATAAAGTTCCGATTGGAAGACCGTGCATTCGGAGTGGAGCTTAAAAGTGGAGTACTTAACCTCTCTTCCATCCTCCCACCAGGTAAGGGCAGCGCCTACTTGACCCTCAATTTTGCTGCCGTCTGTGTAGATTTGGGGTCCGTCTACCTGGTTCGGAATGTTGTCGAGGAGTTCGAAATCCACAGATGTTTGTGTGGATGGATGTGGCTGGTCCAGAAAACTGACATTTCGTTCGAGCTCCATATCCGGTAGGAGGTAATGGGGGGAGAAGTTTTTCTTTACTCTGTACAGGCTTGCGGCTTCTTGTATTCTCAGGTCTATAGGAAGTAGACCGGAGAGTGCTAGTGCTGACGTGAGGGAAACAGTACGATATGCTCTGCATATTTTCTGGGCGAAACCTCTTTGAAGTGTTTTCAGATGGGACTTATTCACTTCAAGGTCTGTCGCTTGCGCCCATATGCTTGAGGCATACATGACTATTGGTTCCACCACTGCGACGTATATCGTTCTCGTAATCTCGCTGTTGAGTCCCCAGGTCACCTTCGCTGCACACGCTAACTGTTTGTAAATATCCGCTACCTTTTTACACTGTGCGGATACGTGAGATTTGAAGGTGAGCCTGCGGTCGATCACTAGACCGAGCAGTTTGACTTCCTCGACGAGGGTTAGCCGGACACCGGACATGATTAGGTTCGGGGCATTGTACTTCAACTGTTTTGTTAGCAGCATCGCGTTGGTTTTGTGTGCTGCAAAGTTGAGTTTGTTGCTATTGCCCCATTCCACAATCATGTTCAGAGTTTCGTTGGCTTTCTGCTCCAAGGTGTTTGACTGGCCTGTGAATACGAGAACGACGTCGTCCGCGAATGCTTGACAGTATACTCCCTCAGCTTCTAGCTGTTGCAGTAACGAGTCTAGGATGACGTTCCAAAAGGTTGGTCCTGCTATTGATCCTTGGACGCAGCCCTTGCTGGTTTCCTTCTCGTGTGCTGCTCTGGCGTAGTTTACCTTGATGGTTCGGTCACTGAGGTACGAGCATGCCATCTCGTAGAGGTTGGATGGACACCTCTTATTCGCTAGCTGATGTTTTAGGGCGGGCCACCACGCATTGTCGAAAGCGCCTTCTATGTCCAGGGAGATGAGGAGTACTATGTTCTTTCCGTGTATTCCTTCTTTAATGTGCTCCACCAGGTCATAGAGGGCGTCTTCGGTTCCTCGTTGGGGCATGAAACCGTACTGTTTCTTACTGAGTGTTGGGAGGAGATGCCATTGAAAACGACCTACCAAAAGCTTCTCGACGACTTTCCCGAGGACAGACAAGAGACCTATCGGACGGTACGACTTTGGATGTGTGTAGTCGGTTTTTCCGGGTTTCCGTATAATAACCACGTGTGCCGCTTTCCACTGCTGCGGGAAGTAACGTAGCGATAGGCATTTGTTAGCAATCGCCATGAACACTTCCCTTTCGGCTTGGATGGCTGCGGCACAGATGTCAGCAGTAAGCCCGTCCGGTCCTGGGGCTTTTTTCGGATTCAGGGTTTGTAATACTGAATCTAGTTCTGCTGACGTGAAGGGGGGGTCATCTTTCGGAAGGTCCGTTGGAAATTCGCTTGTCTGTTCTCGTAATACTGTATGGCACGGCTGATCTGTGCTGACAGAGTCGTCGGGATAGAAGGTCCTGGCTAATCTAGGTTATTAGGTTAGGTTAGGTTAAGTTAATCTAGGTTAAATTTAGGTCAGATGACACACTTA
This sequence comes from Agriopis aurantiaria, assembly GCA_914767915.1. Taxonomy (NCBI): domain Eukaryota; kingdom Metazoa; phylum Arthropoda; class Insecta; order Lepidoptera; family Geometridae; genus Agriopis; species Agriopis aurantiaria. The sequence goes on along the minus strand of OU611982.1, from coordinate 18,116,968 downwards.
CATTTCTTTTTTCATATTTTTATTTTTATAATAGATAGGCTTGCACTTGGCCGCCATCTCGCCTGATATTAAGGGACGATGCGGTCTACGACGGAGCACGCTTGCCTATAGAAGAAACCGATTCACTCTCGACTTTAAGACACCCAGATTGTAATTAACAAGAAGCAGGCAGCGAATTCCACAGGCTAGCAGTTCGTACAATAAATGTGGAATCAAAGCGCTTCGTACGGGTTTTCGGAATTCTAGTTCTTGAGTGAATTATTTCCATATTCCAAGGTCTTCGTTATGTATTGCCAAAGGAGGGTTACTCGCGTCTGGCATTCGACCGACTAGATCCAAAATCGTTGTACGTACGCGCCTTTGTATGCGTGCACCTGTTTACGCTTCTTGTATGCAGGCGAACTATTTATTTTATGGCCATTCTCGACCAATTCGGCAGAAGCCACAAGAGTGACGAGCCACGTCTGTAGGACCTGACTAATCTAGATACATAAAAATATAATCAAAAAGAATCATCTGAGATTCATCTCAGAAAGAATCATAATCTGTATGAAACATCGTCGGCACCCAAAAAGAGTCACGTAACTCCAAGTTTCATCGTCCATTTTTACACCTACGAATACTTATACAAGTAAACTAAAACTACTAACACTCTAGTTCCATGTCACAGTACAAAATGAACCACTTACTGGATCATTTGCACAAAGGTTTTCAAATTATGTATTTTAACAAAGTTGTGCAATGTATTTATGATTAGGTCAAACAAGCAGAGTGTACCCATTGTTTTCTTAGACATATTCTTCGATGTAATCTTTAAACTTTATACGAGTGGCTTGGGCGTTATTTTTGTAAAGATATACGAGAGGGACGTGCCTAAAAGTAACAAAGGCACTGAGCAGGGCAAATGTAGGAATGTTTTAGGATATTTGCAGGCGATGCTGTCTCAAGATGCAGAGTCAGAACCACAATTTTCCAGTTTTCTCGCCATTTAAAAATCCTTGGTCAATTTTTATCATGCACTAGATCCGCCCCGCAGTTTAGTCAGCGGGGATTACTCCTTATTATATCAGCTATCTACCAATGAAAATCCCGTCATAATCGGCCCAGCCGTTTCGAAGTCCATAGCGAACATACATACACACATCGTCTTTTATATAATATATTATTTTTCAGATATTTATTTTCCTTCTTAAGTTTACGTTTTTTTTACAATATTTCCTATAAAAACAAAAAATTACAAAAAAACCTAAACCTAGAGTGCCGCCGGCAGCGGGGCAGGGCCCAAGCTACCGGTGGTTAGGGCTGCAGAGTGAGGAACCTCCTGACAATACGTGCCGTGTCCAGGATATTATTTTTATTATTATAGAAGCTTATCAGCAATGAATCCTTAGTTCGGACTAAGCTTCTTAGTCTTGAGCATCGACGTAAAGTTGCTAGTCTATCGGTTTTTTATCGAATACATTTCGGTGAGTGTGCATCGGATCTGCACGATCTAATTCCCTCCTGCCCATTTTTCTAGCCAGAGCGGGCATGAAAAATCGTCACCGCTTTATGGCTGATATTCCGAAAACCCGTATGAAGCGCTTTGATTCCACATTTATTGTGCGAACTGCTAGTCTGTGGAATGCGCTACCTGAATGGGTGTTCCCCGATGGTTACAATCTGGGTGTCTTCAAATCACGAGTGAATCGGTTTCTTCTGGGCTAGCGTGCTCCAACGTAGACCGCATCATCGCTTAACATCAGGCGTGATGGTGGTCAAACGCAAGCCTATTATTTATAAATATATATTTATATAAGATACATATTTTGTTTTACCACGACTTTAAAACAACTCCAATATAAAGTGAAAACTCCAAAATCCAAAATTATTTCGACAGTATTATACACTCCCATCTAATGATTAAATTAATTATATTGACATGCTTAGACACGATCTTCGAAGGCTTATTATGTAAATAATAACAAATAAACAAGAATCTCCGTAACGAATTCATTACGATCTCAACACGAAAGCAATTTGATTCACAGCTGGGAAGTATTATTTTGTTATTCTATGCACGACTAGTGTTGGGAAACAAAACTGTTACTCAGTTTTGTCTTGTTTGTTCTCAACTCAATCTTTATAAGTAGATCAGCTTCGTTCCCCAATATAAACATGTTCAAGAGGCCTGTAGCAAAAGATGGGACATAAGTATAAAAATAAAGTGGAATGAAGCTGATGATGATGGTTGAGAAATGAACTTTAAGTGAGTTACACTGATGGCTTTGACTCGTTTTTACTGAACAAGTTCTATGGTTATGGCCCATCTATTCATTTTATTTTGGTCGAAGAAGTGCACAGATGTTCACGAGGCATCTATACAAGACTTTTTAAATGTAATGACCACAACCAATAAATACTTTGCAAGTGCCAACTTATAGTAGTTGGCTTGAGCATAGACATAGGCATAGACCTTCAAGCTCAGAAAAAAATGGAAGTATTATACCTACAATTTCCTCTATAGCACTTACCCCCCGAAAACTACTTGACCTACGAAGCTGAAATTAGAGAGGTACATTCCTTATATCCTGATATCCTTATTCTTGATGGTAAAAAAGAGTGTGACATATTTGCTGACGATTGGAAGGAGATTGTATCTGAATGTTTGAAATTCTATGAGGCAACGTGCTGTCGTGCTTCAAGCATTCAGTAATTGTAATCTAGGTTTAATACTATTATTGACGGACTTGTTATTGACATATAATTATTTCTTATATCTTATTTAATGACATTAATTATCCATGGATTATTTTTCTAATTTTAATTTCTTTTAAGTATTATAATATTGTGTAACATTGTCTCATTGGTGTAATTGGCGCAAGCCGTACTAATTGAATAAACAAATACAAATATAGGGTGGTGTAAAGGTCCGCTAAGAAAAGATTTTGCGAAAGGGCCAAATTAAGGAGGACAAAAGGGGGTTGAAAATTTACATGAAAGTCTACGCGTACGAAGTCGCGGGCAACAGCTAGTATGATATAATTATGATTATAAAGAAACAGGGTAGATAGATACAGGGTGGATAGAGCGTTTTGTCTACTCCTGACGTCTCCTGGTCATTGATGAACCTTTTTGCACGTCATTCTATGGAGTCCAAAGCCCCAAGCTGGCACCTGGCGGACCCATGCCTCAGGTGGCAGCAGTACTCCATAGACTCCATATACGACCGAACCTGTGCCCACTTAAAAGATAGTTAGAAGCTGAATCTCAATAGCAATTAAAATAATTTTGTATGCAAAGAATGTTTTTGCATGTTTGACGTTTTTGTTAAGAAATCTGTAGAACAACTTTAGTTTAATCATTTAATGGATAGATGAACTAACAACACCATTATAATGAAACTGTATTGGCGAAGTTCACACGTGTTCGTTGACAGTTGACAGTCTTTTGTCGACTGCCAACGAACACAGTATATAAGTGGCGGTTGCATTGCAATCACCCTCTTTCTTTGCTCGAACCTCGAAGCGATAACAAGTGTAAACGAATTGTGTGTAAAATAGTTCAAGAGGTGATTTCTTGGCCGAAATGCTAACAAATCAGAATCGGGATTAATAAGTTACAGATGTCTTCTTATTTTCCCATGTCCACAGAGTGTAATTTGTCTTTTGTTAAGTGGTTCAAAACCTGTTTGCTAGTCATGTTTTTTTTAGAGCCCTAATTAATAGTTATTTTACAAAGTGGCTGTTTTATTCCTTGCGTTTTCTTGATTATAATTTATTTACTAATGATTAATTTAATACTAATTACTAAATAACTGTGCTCATGTTAAAAGTTCTTCAGATTATATATCCGATTAGTGTACTTATTGTTATATATGCAAATTTCTGCCGCCGATTCTGCGGCTGAGCCTGCTGTCGAGCCTGCCGCTGAGCCTGCTGTCGAGTCTGCGGCTGAGCCTGCTGTCGAGCCTGCGGCTGAGCCTGCTGTCGAGCCTGCGGTCGAGTCTGCAGCGGAGCATACAGCGGAGCCTGCAGTGGAGCCTGCCGCGGAGTCTGCGGCTGAGCCTGCTGTCGAGCCTGCGGCTGAGCCTGCCGTCGAGCCTGCGGCTGAGCCTGCTGTCGAGTCTGCGGCTGAGCCTGCTGTCGAGCCTGCGGCTGAGCCTGCGGCTGAGCCTGCTGTCGAGCCTGCCGTTGAGCCTGCTGTCGAGCCTGCGGCTGAGCCTGCTGTCGAGCCTGCGGCTGAGCCTGCGGCTGAGCCTGCCGTCGAACCTGCCAGCTGAGCCTGCAGCGGAGCCTCCAGTATGCAGTTACGTAAGAGACATTGTACGCAGTTGCGTAAGATCCGGTGTACGTAGTCGCGTAAGAGCCGATGTACGCAGTTGCGTAAGAGACATTGTACGCAGTTGCGTAAGATCCGGTGTACGTAGTCGCGTAAGAGCCGATGTACGCAGTTGCGTAAGAGACATTGTACGCAGTTGCGTAAGATCCGGTGTACGTAGTCGCGTAAGAGCCGATGTACGCAGTTGCGTAAGAGACATTATACGCAGTTGCGTAAGATCCGGTGTACGTAGTCGCGTAAGAGCCGATGTACGCAGTTGCGTAAGAGACAGTGTACGCAGTTGCGTACTGACTTAACTAAACCAGATTCGGTTTTAGTCTGATATGATGTGCTTTTCAGTATGCAGTTGCATTCTGATATTATGTAACATAAAACGATAGTATAAGACTTCAAAATAAGATTGTAAAGTACACATTTAATTAACACGTATAACGTCTATTATCATATAATACATGACACGTATACACGAGGACGTGTAATTGAGTCGGATGGCCGAATGTAGAACAACTTTAGTTTAATCATTTAATGGATAGATGAACTAACAACACCATTATAATGAAACTGTATTGGCGAAGTTCACACGTGTTCGTTGACAGTTGACAGTCTTTTGTCGACTGCCAACGAACACAGTATATAAGTGGCGGTTGCATTGCAATCACCCTCCGTAATGATAGGACTACTTCCGCGTTAGGTGGTACTCTTATCTATTACAAAAGGTCCCTTCACTGCATTCCTATTCCCACTCCTCCTCTATTAACTTTGGAAGCATCCTGTTGCCGTCTCTCGATGACCGGTCATCAATCCATCACCCTCGTATCTTGTTACCTCTCCGGTAACAAGACACTCCACAGGAGTGACATCGAGGCTCTCCTGTCTCTCGGTAGCGCCGTCATTTTGGCTGGCGACTTTAATAGCAAGCACCTCATATGGGGCTGCAATACTTCCAATGTAAAGGGTAACCTTCTGAACTCCCTCTCCGACGAACTCAATTTTGATATCATCCCTCCAAGTACCCCGACTATCTTTCCCTCCAACCTGCAATATAGGCCAGACGTGCTCGACATAGCACTTCTGAAAGGCGTAACACTTCAGTTGCGCTCTTTGGAAGTGCTACACGAGCTCGAATCTGATCACCGTCCAGTTTTGATGCGGCTAGGCCCCGACCCGACTGACAGACCTCCTGTAACCAAGACCGTGGTGAATTGGCAGCAATTAGGCGAAGCCCTGAAGGCGGTCAATTCACCCGACTTGGACAGGATCCCCGAGGATATCGTGACCCCTCACGACGTGACCACTTCCGTTGACGCTCTCACTTGTCACCTTCGCACCGTTATAGGTGAATCCTCCAAGCAGGTCCCAGCCGAGGATGACCGACGCTGGGCTCTGCCGGAGGACGTGAAGGAGCTCCTGAGAGCGAAACACGCTGCCGCTAGGGCCTTTGACTGGTATCGCACCGAAGATAACAGAGCCACTCTGCGGTATTACGAGCGTGCCGTAAAGAACCGCATTAGTGAGCTCCGTAATCAGAGGTGGGATAACCTACTCTCAGAGATTCAGCCAACCCACCAGGCATACTGGCGGTTGGTTAGATCTCTGAAATCTGACACTGTGACTGCTATGCCCCCGCTCTCCCGACCAAACCTCCCCCCCGCTTTCGAAGACGAGGAAAAGGCCGAATGTCTGGCCGACAGCCTCGAACATCAGTGTAGTCCTTCCTTAGATCAGGTCGACCCTGCCCACCGCGAAGCGGTGGACAGCGAGGTCGAACATAGAACCTCCACTCCCCCCGTTGATACCCTCGAGCCAGTCACGGCCTCTGAGGTTGAGTCGATCATCAAGGGCCTCCAGGTCAGGAAAGCCCCTGGTGCCGATGGCATCTCAAACAAAGTGCTCAAGCACTTCTCTGTCTCACTTGTGTACCTCCTTGTCAGCATCTTCAATGCAGCCATCAACAATTCTATCTTTCCCGACGCCTGGAAGTCTGCCGACGTCATCGGCATTCACAAACCAGGCAAAAAGGCCTCTGAGCCCTCCAGCTATCGTCCCATTAGCCTTCTCAACACCCTGGGGAAGATCTATGAGCGCATCCTTCTGAAGCGTATCTGGTCCCATGTAAATGAACACAATCTTCTACCCGACGAGCAGTTCGGCTTTAGAGCCAGACACTCTTGCGTCCAACAAGTGCACCGCTTCACGGAGTACGTTCTCGAAGGTTTCAATAAGAAACCATCCCATGGTTACACCCACAAGCCCTTCTGCCAAGGCACCGTCGCGGTATTCCTCGACGTTGCGAAAGCGTTCGACAAAGTCTGGCATAACGGGTTGATATACAAGTTATATCACATCGGAATGCCGGACCGTCTGGTACTCATCATACATGACTACCTCACGTCTCGTAGCTTTCGCTATCGCGTCGATGGAATTCTGTCTTCACCTCATCCTATAGGTAGCGGAGTCCCTCAGGGCTCCGTCGTAGCTCCCGTCCTCTTCACGCTTTATGCCAGTGACATTCCTAGATCTCCCCACGTAGAAATAGCTCTCTTCGCTGACGACACCGCTCTCTACTCCAGAGGGTGGAATAAAGTCATCCAACGGGCCCACGTTCAACGAGCCCTCACTCATCTAGGTGATTGGTTCAAGAAGTGGGCCATCACGGTCAATCCCGAAAAAAGTGCAGCAATGTACCTCCACCCGTCCAAGAACCCCCCGTCAAGGCCTATCACGCTTAACGGGAAGCCCATCCCTTGGACCATCTCGACCAAGTATCTCGGTGTGACTCTCGATCGCCGACTCACTTTCTCCAAACACATTCAGTTAGTCCGCAATCGAGCGGCGTTCTTCCTAGGGCGCCTCAGCCCCCTCCTCGGCGAGCGTAGTAAATTGTCACTTAGAAATAAGCTGACAATTTACAAAACTTGCATCCGCCCCGTCATGACTTACGCCTCTGTGGCATTCGCCCACGCCTCCCGCATCGATCTGGACAAGTTGCAGGTCATTCAAAATCGCTTCATACGCAGAGCGGTCGGCGCTAGCTGGTATATGCGAAACGCCGATCTGCACTGCGATGTTGAACTCCCATCCATGATTCAATACCTTAAGTATACCTCCCGCCGCTACTTTGACGTGGCGCCTCACCACCCCAATCCTCTTGTAGTAAAATCCTCCGACTACTCGACAGACGTGACAGACCCTCCTCCTCTCCGTAGACGCCCTAGAAACATCTTGGGCGACCCGGACGACCCCATCGCCGTCGTCACCGCGGCGGCGCTGGGCTCGCCCGATCCGACTGCTCCTAGCAATAGGAAATATTCAGTTTTTGGTACAGGCGTCGGTTACCAGAGGCACACACACACACAGCGATCCCGCCGGCAGGATCGTAGACCCACAGGATCTGTTAGAAGATCGGTTAGATTCTCTCCAAATAATCATTCAGTTCAACAAACCGTTAGGGCTCCAGGGCACACCCCCTCTGGGGTGCCTGGGCAAGTCTGATTCCCACTCCCGGCGACGGCCCAAGCCGAGGTTCGTACCATCGAGGTGCCCTTGTGCTAGTCGCCTATAAACTTAACCACCAAGTTATGCCGAACGCACTCTGCGTTCGCTAACTAGTCCGGTCAAGCTGTAGAGGCCAAAAGGCCAACAGTAAAAGTCAATCATAAAAAAAAAAAAAGCAATCACCCTCTTTCTTTGCTCGAACCTCGAAGCGATAACAAGTGTAAACGAATTGTGTGTAAAACAGTTTAAAAGGTGATTTCTTGGCTGAAAAGCTAACAAATCATAATCAAATATGTCATTTTGAGTTCACATCGAGAAGTCAAGTCCTTTTTTTAAATCCAACTGATACTTACCCTCTACCAGACATATATTATCTACATTGTCCCAACACTACTTACAAAATCTCGCCTCACCTTCCAGCACCCTGCTGGGCCCACAAATAGGACCCCTGTATTTTTAAACGTTAAAATATGTACTAATGACACTTAATAAAATTCCTTTTAGGCCGACCATAAATTGGCCCAAACACAGTCCTTTTTATATGAAATTATTTGTCGTTTTATGGTAGGTATATTATCCGTCCTAATTTGGGTAATAATGTGTAATGAAAACGGAAAGGAAAATTAAACGCATTTTGTGTATAATGACGGTCATGGGGAATAGAAATTATGTTGTTTGTAACTCAGAATAATAACAGGGTTGTAATGAGACAATTGCCGTCTTACCACTAAAGATTTAAGAACGCTTTAGACATGTGTTTAGCAATTGTTTCACTGCGAAAAATATGCTAAACACTTGTCTAAAGCGTGCTTAAATCTTTTGTGGTAAGACGGTTGTTGTTTTGAAGTTTAACAAATAGCATAGGCTTGTTAAAAGTTTAGAATTAGACGTCAGAATAACTAGCACTGGCATGGTGGATTCGGGCCCATCTTCTTCCACTAAGAGAAGGCCTGTGTCCTAGTGTGGTAACACGATTAGCTGATAATGATGATAAATAAATATTACCATACAGGGTAATAAAGGAAAAGGTAGGGAAAGCTGAAAGGGTTTCTTTATATTTATAATTATGAACAACTTTACTATGGGACCAACCATGAAATCGCGGGAAAAAAAATCTGTTGTTCCATCATCATCAGCCGGAAGACGTCCACTGTTGAACATAGGCCTCCCCCTTTTACCTCCACACTGAACGACAGCCTGCCTTGTGCATCCATTGGAGATGTCTTTAGGCACCATACATTTATATTCTATTAGTTGTTCCTTACATTTTGTCAAATGTAAATAGCCGTTTTCTACGGATCAACAGATATTTTTTTCGGCATTTCAGGGTTGGTCCCATAGTAAAAGCAGTTATAATAAAAATATAACTAACAATATATACAACAAACTTCAAACTTAGTTACCACTCGTATACAATTATTGATATTACGAAATCAATAAAATTATTCGTATATTGGACCTAGATAAAAGCCAATCAGCCAGTCAATGATTTTGTGGTACCCACCTCAACAGCTTTTACATCTCAGAAGATCGGTTAAAAAAAAATAAAAATAAAAATATAGGTAACTATATAATTTTTTGTAATTATTAAAGTTATTTGTATTTACTTATTTATAAACAATTACTTACCTTTTTTTATAAATAATAGGCTAACCTAAAGAATATTTTTTTCAGCGTAACAATGTAACTATCGATTCCAAGTTCTAAGAGAATAATATCCATGATCGAATAGGTTCATTATCGTTTATACACTACCTCTTCCTTACTGCGAGCTGTCAATATTATCATCCTAAATTCCTAGACGCATAGTTATGTATATTATAATATACTAGCTGAATTCCGCGGTGCTACCCGCGATTTTCCAGTTTTCCCGCATTTTCTGGGAAAATAAGTACCCTATGTCCGTCCATATGATGTACACTATCATCCTGCCAGATCGGCTTAGCGGTTTAGTCGTGAAAAGCGAACAAACATCCAGACAGAGAGACAGAGTTACTTTCGCTTTTATAATAGTAATAAGGATTAATTTAGTTATTAGGATTTAGTGATGGAAATAGAAGTAATAATGAATTATATCCCTCCTTTATCATGTATCTGTCCACACGTGGTGTTAATTAGACAAACGGACAAAAAATAACGGTGGGCCTGGTAGAGCGACTACTGAGAGTAGGGATGGATGCAAAGTACCTATCGTTGCTAAAACGATGTGAAATACTTCCATAATGTAGTAAATTGTTTATTTTTTTATTTTATATATTTAGAAAACAACTCGAAAGAAAAGTTAATTATAACCAAAAGAAAAAATACAATAAAAGTAATAATATTGTATGTAAGTTTTTTTATTTTATTATTATCTAACAATAGTTTTAAGTTTTGTTTGTACTAATACAATAGATTTAGTTGTCCGAAAATACAAACTTAGAATTTGATTTTGATTAAAAAAATACAAATTGTATTGGATTCAAATTATTACTTTTAAATCGAATGTGGATTTTTTATAAATAATATTATTAATATAATATATATTGTTAGGAATACCCCTCCACGTCAACAAACATACCGCCTGTCAACTATAAATACTGAGCGCGCCGCCTAGCATGGGCATTGTCTCCTTGGCGCTCGGAGCGGACGGACGTTTACCTAAGTCACTGCCCATCGTTGTGAAGGTCGCGTGAGTCGTATTATTGTTATAACAGTGTGGATTCAAAGTTGTGCAATCGTTATTTTGATGTGATTAAGGTTTTATGATTAAGTGAGTGTCTTGATGACATATAAATCGAGCTGAAATATTAATAAACGGATTCCTTGATCAAATGAGTTTTGTTTTAAGTTAATTCCATTTCTGATTCCTAAAAATATATATAAAACTATAATCGAAAAGGTTTAGCTGCCGCATTGGCTTTATTCTGCATTATCACATCAGGGTGTTATAAAAATTACAAATAAATTTAACGAATATATTTATGGCATGTTTTACTAAATCTATACAATAATATTTCACCTTCTTGAATTATAAGATTTAGATAATGGAAGTTTGAGACTTACAATTTTTTTTTATTGTTCTCTGTTTGGTTTGAAATAAAATAAAATAAAAACTCGTATCAAAAAGAAAACATTTCCTTCATACAATAAAAAAAGTCAGTAACAGAACATTTGGTTCGATTGGTGAAGGTGGGTTCAATTCCCACGTAGGACAAACATTTATGTGATGAACATTTGTGTTTGTTCTATATCTGGGTGTTAATTATCTATTTAAGTATGTATTTAAAATCTATATACAATAATATTTCACCTTCTTGAATTATAAGATTTAGATAATGGAAGTTTGAGACTTACAATTTTTTTTTATTGTTCTCTGTTTGGTTTGAAATAAAATAAAATAAAAACTCGTATCAAAAAGAAAACATTTCCTTCATACAATAAAAAAAGTCAGTAACAGAACATTTGGTTCGATTGGTGAAGGTGGGTTCGATTCCCACGTAGGACAAACATTTATGTGATGAACATTTGTGTTTGTTCTATATCTGGGTGTTAATTATCTATTTAAGTATGTATTTAAAATCTATATATATGTATGTATATCAGTCTCTGGCAGCCATATCACAAGCTTTGCTTAATTTGGGGTCAGATGACAGTGTGTGCAAAAATGTCCCGAAAAAAATAAAAAATAATAACCTTTAAGTTGTCAAGTCCTCACTATTTATGGTGGACCCTACGTGTCTAGCGGTGGCTGTCAGCAGACCAAATAAGATGTCGACAAATAACAGAGGTATCCTGTTTTATTAATAAAACAATTCCTGTGTGATTCCGAGAAGATGATTCTATTTTCTGTACGTAGCCGCGGGGGCAAAGATATTAAATTATACCTACCTTGGTAACTCATAAATATTCTACGTGCTGGAATGTTCAGTATTTATTAATTTGCTTGATTTATTCATAAAAATAATATTTTTAATTTAAGGGACATCTATCGGTGTCTTCTTTTCACACAAGTATCGAAACTGCAATTACGTATACAGAAATATAAGTGTTCGCTCGTAACTAGTACCAAACTAAACACAATTTCGGTTCTATCGTAACTGGTTACGAAGCTATGGTTACGCAGCCGGCCAAAGCGAGTTTGACTTGTCAAAACTCGCAAAGTAAATCTTACCAACCTCTAAATTAGTAATGCACAGCTCCGGCCCAAATCTAACGGTCATGAAAATATTAATAATAACCTACTAAAATAAAAATAAATTTGCAAAAAAAAATTGCTTTCAAAATGTTACTATAGCCTAAACGAGTATTTAGAAAATAAATCAATTTTGGAAGAAATCGATCCGCTCTGCACTTTGTTGCCATACACAATTTGGGTCTTTAAGTGATACCTTCCTTACCTAAGAACTATTAAATTTGGGTCATTAATGATACCTTCCTTACCTAAGAACTATAAAATTTTGGGTCATTAAGTGATACCTTCCTTACCTAAGAACTATTAAATTTGGGTCATTAATGATACCTTCCTTGGAGCTGTGGAGGTCCGGCCTAAGAATAGACCTCCCCCTTCTCTTCCCGTGGGTGCCGTAGAAGTCGGCTAAGGGATCAACCAGAAGACGGGCAGCAGCGTCTTCTGAGTATAAAAACACCGACTGCGCTCGCCAACCCGCCTGCCAAGCGTGGCGAGTATTGGCAATCCCCCCCCATTATATGATGAATACAAAAAGGACCAGGCCCCCAGTCCCCGGCAGCCCCGCTATTCCTGGCTACGGTAGCGGTCATGGTAACGGCGGGGCCAGGGGTGCTAAGAATCCCCGGCAGACGCTCGGCTACCAACCCCAACGACGACGACTGGCCCTGGTAACACACAACATACGCACCATGAGGACTGATGAGAAGATTGTTGAGCTGGAAGAAGAAATGGGTAGGGTACGTTGGGATATCTTGGGTTTATCCGAAGTCCGTAGAGAGGGCGAGGACACGATAACCCTGAAATCCGGTAACCTACTCTACTACCGGGAGGGCGACCAACAGTCCCAAGGTGGTGTCGGCTTTCTCATCCACAAGTCCCTCATTAACAACATTATCACCATCGACAGTGTTTCGAGCAGGGTTGTATACCTAATACTCAGAATATCCAAGAGATATTCGTTGAAGGTCATTCAGGTATACGCACCGACCTCGTCACACCCAGATGATGAAGTGGAGGTTATGTATGAGGACATTAGTAGAGCCATACATACGTCCGAGACCCACTTCACTGTTGTTATGGGGGACTTTAACGCGAAGTTGGGCAAGAGAAGTGATGATGAGTTGAAAGTGGGGAAATTTGGCTGTGGGCAACGGAACCCTAGGGGACAGAGGCTGGCCGACTTTCTGGAGAAAGAGGGACTTTTTATGATGAACTCTTTCTTTCAGAAGCCGCCTCACAGGAAATGGACCTGGATGAGCCCCGATGGTTCTACGAGAAATGAGATAGACTTCATTATGACCACCAAGAGACAAATATTCAATGATGTCTCTGTGATTCACAGGGTGAAAACCGGTAGTGATCACCGAATAGTAAGAGGCACATTGAATATTAACGTTAAAATTGAGAGGTCCCGCCTAATGAAGTCCACGCTCCGACCGAACCATGCCCATATTCAAAACCCCGAGAGCTTTCAACTCGAGCTGTCTAATCGCTTTGATTGCCTGGAGAACTTTGCTTCCGTGGATGAGATTAATAACAGGTTAGTGGAAACTGTCCATGCGGTAGGTTCTAAGTTTTTTAGACCTGGCCGGCGCACAGATAGACCTCAAAAATTATCCGACCATACCCGTAACCTCATGGCTGATCGACGCTCGTTACAACTACAATGTTCCGATGACGCTGACTCATATAGGCAGCTCAATAGACAAATTTGGAAGTCATTGCGGCACGACATACGTACCTTTAATACGAACAGTATTAAAGAGACGATTGAGCAAAACAAAGGCTCCAAAGTGTTTGCAAGAGACATGTCTATTGGGCAAAGCCAGCTGACAAAGCTGAAGAGGGAAGATGGTAGTGTAGCGTCGACCAAAGCCGAGGTATTAGGGGAAATCGAAAGGTTCTATGGACAGTTATACACTTCGGTTGCTAAACCTGTGAGCAGCTCGGCCAAAGACCCAAGAGCCAAGCTGAGCCGACACTATACTGAAGATATCCCGGACATCAGCCTGTACGAGATTAGGATGGCCCTGAAACAGCTCAAGAACAACAAGGCGCCGGGGGACGATGGAATCACATCAGAGCTTCTGAAAGCGGGTGGAACACCGGTACTCAGAGTCCTTCAGAAGCTCTTTAATTCTGTCTTACTCGAAGGTATAACGCCAGAAGCATGGAACAGAGGCGTGGTGGTGCTGTTCTTTAAGAAAGGTGACAAAACCTTGCTGAAGAACTACAGACCCATCTCGCTTCTGAGCCATGTTTATAAGCTGTTTTCGAGGGTCATCACGAATCGTCTCGATCGCAGGTTCGATGACTTCCAGCCTATCGAACAAGCCGGTTTCCGAAAAGGCTATAGTACCATAGACCACATCCACACGCTACGCCAAGTTATACAGAAGACCGAAGAATATAACTTGCCACTATGTTTAGCGTTTGTGGACTATGAGAAAGCCTTTGATTCGGTCGAGACATGGGCGGTGCTCGAGTCTCTCCAGCGATGCCGTATTGACTATCGGTATGTCGAAGTGTTGAAGTGTTTGTACAATAACGCCACCATGTCGGTCCGAGTACAGGAGCAGAGTTCGAAGGCAATTCCATTGCGAAGAGGCGTGAGACAGGGAGACGTTATCTCTCCGAAACTGTTCACTGCCACAATGGAAGATGCTTTCAAGCTCCTGGAATGGCAAGGACTCGGCATCAACATCAACGGCGAGTACATCACTCACCTTCGGTTTGCCGACGATATTGTGGTCATGGCAGAATCGATGGAAGATCTCAGCATGATGCTCGAAGGCCTCAATCGAGTCTCCCAACAGGTGGGCCTTAAAATGAACATGGACAAGACAAAGGTTATGTCAAATATCCATGTTGTGCCCACCCCAGTATCAGTTGGGAACTCAGTTCTTGAAGCTGTTGACGCGTACGTCTACCTAGGACAAACCGTCGAACTAGGTAGGTCCAACTTCAAGAAAGAGGTCAATCGGCGAATCCAACTCGGCTGGGCAGCGTTCGGTAAACTACGCAACGTCTTCTCGTCCAAAATACCTCAGTGCCTTAAGACGAAAGTCTTCGACCAGTGTGTGTTACCAGTGATGACATACGGCACTGAAACGTGGTCTCTCACTATGGGCCTCATAAGCAAGCTCAAAGTCGCACAACGAGCTATGGAGAGGGCTATGCTCGGGGTTTCTCTACGAGATCGAATCCGAAATGAGGAGATCCGTAGACGAACGAAAGTCACCGACATAGCCCACCGGATTAGTAAGTTGAAATGGCAGTGGGCAGGGCACATATCACGCAGAACAGATGGCCGATGGGGCCGAAAGGTTCTGGAATGGAGACCACGGACTGGCAAGCGCAGCGTAGGACGTCCACCCACAAGATGGACAGACGACCTAAAAGAGACCGCAGGGAAACGCTGGATGCAGGCCGCTTCCAACCGGCCCTTTTGGAGATCGATGGGGGAGGCCTATGTCCAGCAGTGGACGTCCTACGGCTGAAATGATGAATGATACCTTCCTTACCTAAAAACTATAAAATTTTGGGTCATTAAGTGATACCTTCCTTACCTAAGAACTATAAAATTTTGGGTCATTAAGTGATACCTTCCTTACCTAAGAACTATAAAATTTTGGGTCATTAAGACCTTCCTACCTAAGAACTATTAAATTTGGGTCATTAATGATACCTTCCTTACCTAAGAACTATAAAATTTTGGGTCATTAAGTGATACCTTCCTTACCTAAAAACTAAAAAAAATTGGGTCATTAAGTGATACCTTCCTTACCTTAGAACTATAAAATTTTGGGTCATTAATGATACCTTCCTTACCTAATAACTATTAAATTTGGGGTCATTAATGATACCTTCCTTACCTAATAACTATTAAATTTGGGTCATTAATGATACCTTCCTTACCTAAGAACTATTTATGCTAATTTCATAATAAACAATAAATTGTATTATTGAATATTAAGTAAACCGTTTTTAGGGTTCCGTACCCAAAGGGTAAAAACGGGACCCTATTACTAAGCCTACGATATCTGTCTGTCTCTCCTACCTATTAGCGGCTGTATCTTTCGAAGCGTAATAGATAGCATACCTACATAATATATAATTTTCACAGAATATGTTATGTTACGGCGGATTAAATAAGAAAAAAAAAAAAAAAAGTAAAAACGTTAGAGTTACAAACTGGTAAACATACAACAAACTGGTTTTTTTAACGTATTATTAGCTCTAATGTAAAAACGGTAATACTTACAAGCGTATCGTCAAACTTGGGCATGATTATAGTACACACTTTGAAGTATAACAACAAATAATAAATAATAGCCAAGTGCGAGTCGGTGATAAATTTCTGTTCATTACCAAGTTATAACTGGTAATTTCATAATTTTGTAGTGGTACGGAACCTTCAGAGCGGAAGCCTGACTCGCACTTGGCCGGTTTATTGATTTAACTTTTTGATGCGAACACTTGATAGCAATTAAATATTTCAGTCGGAGTAAACTCTTCGCAAGCTTTTTCGCGTTTACGAGTGCCTGGACAAATATAGAGCGATCCGATCGTTTTGGCATCGAAAAGTGGTGACAGGTTTTGTGTTTTATTTAATTACTAGCTGACCTGACAGACATTGTCCTGTCTTAGAACTGTCAAACACGCAAAGTCAAAATTGTAAATCTTATTTTATTACACCTCGGGTTACATTATTGGAGTTTTAGTAAGAATCCCTTTTGGAAAATATAATATAGCCTATAATTATGTTACGCGGGGACAGTGTAGCTTCCCAACAGTGAAAGAATTTTTCAAATCGGTTCAGTAGTTTCGGAGCCTATTCAAAGCAAACAAACAAACAAATCTTTCTTCTTTATAATATTAGTATAGAACTATAGACAAAGCTGACCCGACAAAAGTTGTACTGTCTTAGAACTGTCAAACGCGCGAAGTTTTAAACTCGTGTTTTCTGAAATTTTCATAAAATATCAAATTTTCAAAATTTCAATCAAAAATTTCAAAAAAATAATTATGCGCAGCATTGACGTCCACCCACAAGGTACACACACGACCTAAAAGAGAGCGCAGGGAATCGCTTGATGCAAGCCGCTTCCATTCCCTTTTGGAGATCGATGGGGTGGCCTATGTCCAGCAGTGGACGTCCTACGGCTGGAATGATGATGATGATGATGAAACCCAACAAAGTCCTTTAACATGCATTAGACGAAGCAAACCGAATGCTTCAAACGCGTCACCTAAACTTCAAGCCGTGCATTTCAACATTTCGCAATATTCACTACAAGTTTCATTGCGCCTTTAGTGCGCCGTAAAAACGTGAGCACGGGTTTACAGTCGTCAAACTACTTCCTACAATGTTACGGGCGTAAAAGTTATGCTTACAATGTAAGAGCAACGGAACGGTTGAAAGGTTTTGCTAATCGCGTGAAGTTTTGTTAGCTCTGTGGTCAGCGTACGCTGTTGCAAGTTTAAACGAACTTTGTTTAACGTTTTACTGTGACTTGGACTCGACTATGACTTGCTTTAAATTGATTTTGACTATGACTTATTTACTTTAAGTACTGTCGGGAACGAGTGGATACGACTAGCGAGAGAAAGCGGAGGATGGGCAGCAGCATCCTCTTAGTACACGGTGAAAGTACTGCGATCCCCGAGCCACCTGCCATGCGTGGTGATTATGGCAAGACCCCTCTCTAAGAGGCCTTTTGTTCAACAGTGGACGTTTACTGGCTGATGATGTTATGTGTGTGTGTGTGTGATATTTTGATTCGAAATTATTCAATTATATCAATAACACTATCACACTTAATATTAAAATTCGAAAGTTTGTGTGTGTGATTGTGTTTGTTACTCCTTCACGCTGAAATTGCTAGATGGATTGAGATGAAATTAAGAATAGAGATAGCTTATGTCCTGGTTTAACACATAGGCTACTTTTCATCATCATCATAATCACCATTTTTCATCGCTGCGGGCAAAAACGCGGGGCGCAGCTAGTTTGTTATAAGCAGTTCGTTATTCGGGGACACTAACCAAGTAACCAAGTTGGTCCACAAAATAAATACTTCCAGGTCAATTAAAGACGTGTGACGTGCTCTCGTGCGGACTATATTTATTCTGTCCCGGTGTCACACCGCTGCTGGTTACTGTAACCGATGGCTCCCCGGGGGCTAATACCCCTCAAGCCCTCCACACGGACACTGCCTAAATATAGTTTAAACATTATTTAGCGGTTCATTCTTATTTACAGTTCAGCCGCTGAGAAAACGCGTCTGATAGCTGCAATAACATTGTAAGAATTTGAATGAAGACTCTTTAGTTATATTTTTTTGGTTGCATTTCAGATAGTTTGCATCGGATCTGCATGATTCTGACCATTTTTCTATCGGACTGCCAGATTGGGCACTAAAATTGACACCGCTTTATGGTTGATATTCCGAAAATCCGTACGAAACGCTTCGATTCCACTTTTATTGTGCGAACTGCTAGTCTGTGGAATGCGCTGCCTGAATGGGTATTACAATCCGGGTGTCTTCAAATCAAAAGACCAGCGCTGGTTGTTTACAACCAGCAACACGCTGAGTTGGAATCGGCTTGTGACAGAAACTATTACATTGTTGTTTTAATTTTATTACTAATGTCTGTAGAATTTTTTTCTGTCACAAATAAATATTTTTCTTTCTTTCTTTTTTCCTTTGGAAAGTGAATCGGTTTCTTCTAGGCAAGAGTGCTCTATCGTAGACCGCATCATTGCTTATCAACAAGCGAGTTGGCGGCCAAACGCAAGCCTATTAACTTAAAAAATAAATAAACTGTACTATATTGGCTACCGGCTACGATCTAAAAGTTAAAAAGCTTCAAAAAGTTAAACAAAAGTGATCTGATTTCGTTCAGCTGTTTTTTTTAAATGTTGTTGCAGCTGTCAGACGCATTCTCTCAGCGGTCGTACTTTAGAAAGTCATACCGTCTACCGGTCTAGCGAACCAAACAAGCGCGAATGCACTGTCTCTTTCATTTCAATTCATTCATTTCACTTGGATTAGCTAAGTTTGTTTCACATATTTTCTTGCATTTTCAGATTTTTAAATGTAAAGTTATATGATTATTTACGGGATATTTACCGTGGTAAGGTTGTGGAATGAGCTCCCGATATTTCGGCGCAGTTACATGCACCATGTTCACGGGAAGACGCAACATGTAACTACGCAAGCAAGTTACTCGCCTGATGGTAAGCGTCACGCTTACCCATAACGGTGCCAACCAGAATTTAAAAAGGATCAAAGAACATATCGCAGCCGTTAAAAATCGGCAATCACAGAGGTCTGCTATTACAGTTTTTTTTTTAACCTAACTAAAAGCAACAGGTGAAACCGAAAACCGCAGCCATGTACCGCAACAAACTTGAATAATTTAAATTATTACTCATTGTAGGTAAAGATTACTCCAAAACAATAATTATTAAATGAACGTTAATTGAAATTCAAAATGTATTCCAGGAATCCCTATAACAAGAACTGAAACTGAAACATAATAATTCATAAGAAATCGCAAATTAATTGTTTGAAGTTTGTATTCGAATTATAACAATAATACCCAGTAGAAGAAAAAGTACAGGTATTTAGACTCTTATTAAAATCTAGTGGGAGGCCTCCCTACGCTGCGTCTTCCGGTTCGTGGTCTCCACTCCAGAACATTTCTTCCCCATCGGTTATCGGTTCTTCCCATTGCCACTTCAACTTGCAAATTTTGACAGCTGTGTCGGTGACTCTGTTTCTTTGGCGAATATCTACGTTCCAGATTCTATCGCGCAAAGAAACTCCGAGCATAGCTCTCTCCGTTGCCCGCTGTGTGACTGAGTTTTTCGAATAGGCCAACAGGACCACGTCTCAGTACCATACTGTACGTCCACCACGACCATGTCTTAATACCATGTAGACCTAGAAGGTGCTAATTCATATTGCCTTGAAGACAGCTTTATTTCGCGAGCTTAGATCTTTATCTAAGATGATACTAATCGGGAATGTACACTTAGTGTTAGGAGTTTGTAAATGAAGGCATGATTTGTAAGGAAAGTTTTTGAATACAGTGACAGCCCGTTGGTCCAGTTGGTAGCGATCCTGCCTTTGAGCTTGGGGGCGTGGGTTCGATTCCCACCTAGGACAAACATTTGTGTGATGAACATTTGTGTTTGTTCTATATCTGGTTGTTAATATCTATTTAAGTATGTATTTAAAACTATATATGTATGTATATCAGTCTCTGGCAGCCATATCACAAGCTTTGCTTAGTTTGGGGTCAGATGACAGTGTGTGAAAAAATGTCCCGAATATTTATTTATTTATTAAGTTATAGTTTTCAGAAAACATTGATGTTGGTAAACCTGCCCTAGCAGTTCGTATTTCACATAATAACGACGCATATAGCGAATTCGGGGCGAAATAAATACCACGTTCATTTGAACTGTGAAAGAATTATAATTTTATTGCTGAATGTAATTTATAGGAAATTACGATCTACACCCGTACGCGAATATGAGTTCACTTATCTTTGAAGACGATGCCGGAATGCTAAGCAGACATTCTGTAGCTTTGGAGACAGTGACAACTTCAGTTACTTGAGTAAGTACGCAGGAGTTTACAGCTGTCATTTTCTCTTAAATTTTTTGTACATAGGCATCAAACTTTATTACTTTTACCCACAACATACCGGAGGAAATAAATGGATTTGAGATAAAAGATTTTGCGTATACTTATGTTTGTATATCGTAATTTTTATTTAAAACGGCTGGACCAATTTAAAAGCAGGTTTCATTGCGTTTTTTCTAAAAAAATAATCATAATCTGTGTTATATTTTTATATATGAGCTTTTTTATAAATTGTTCGTGTTTTTTTCATTATATTAGACTTGTTTTTGGGAAAATTAAGGAACAAAGATATAGAAAGTTGAAAACTGTACCACAAAAATCTTTAGGTAATAATAATATAGCGCCAATAATAATATAGAAGGGAATAATAATATATATATATTAATATTAATATGCGCCAATAATAATATATATATATTTTATTTATAATATAAATAAAATGTGTGAAAACCACGTCAGTTTCTATAATAAAATATAGAAGGGATTTAGTGACTGGGAAATAAATTGAGCTCTACGTATGCCTTGGGAGAAGAACATGGCTGATGGTGAAAACAGAAGTAATAAAACTAGCCGTATACTCCTGGTCTAAGATACTTGCGCTTCGCTGCTGAGCCCAGAATAGGCCTCGAGTACTTTCGTTTTACTCAAAATGAAATTTTCTGCAGACGTTAGCACTTATTTGGTTTTTATAAGAGTACTTATTTCGAATGGCGGAGATAATTTTGAATTAAATTGGTAAAGAAAGAAGACTGTTTCTGTATAAAACTGCATTAAAAAATGAGCTGATTCTAGAGTAAGGTAGGTATAGCAATCGGCATTGTTTTTGTGTCACCGAGACGCCCGTGTCCATCTCTTTGAGAAAGGAAGAGTAATCCTCTCTTTCTCAGACTCAAAGACTCAGAGAGAGAGAGAGTGAGAGAGAGTCTATCTGTAGAGAGTGAGAGAGAAAGAGAGAGACCCCTCATTTTGACGTATCATGGAATAGGTGATTAGGTATCTTCTTTTGAAATAAAAGTTAGTTTTGACGCATTAGTATTTGATCAGGTGTACCGTTAGCAGAAAAAGATCCATCTAAAATACCTATGACACAAATTTTAACGTTATTTCAGGCTTAGTATGTTTTTCAAAAAAAATTACTTGTCACCCATTTTACAAACTCCAACGTCTAAATAGAATAGCGAAAATTATAATTTCTCGGGCAATGGCCTCTGAATTTAAATTGTGTATGAGCAATTAAATCCCATGATTAGATCCTACGGGTTGTTTTAAACCCCAGAGAGCGGGCTTATTAGACCCACGTTGTCTTCCGATACAATTACATGATTTATGGAAGGAGCTTAGATTTTGCAATTTAGATTGTTGTGAATTGTGATCCTGGTCTTATGTTATTTTCGCTTAAATAATACTAAGATATTTTGAAACGGAAACCACCTTCTCTATATATATATCCCATAAAATTTAACTTTAGATATATGAGATAGGTACCTATAGAGAAGATTGCTGTTTCAAAATGTCAATTTTGATAGATATTTTAAAATTACCACTGTGCCATTACATTATATTTTGAGATAAGATGGCCGCCGATGGGGCCGAAAGGTTCTCGAATAGAGACCACGGCGAGATGGTGGTCAAATGCAAGCCTATAATTTATGGGGGGAAAATACGGACCAGTAAGTGCAGTGTAAGACGTCCACCACAAGACCTGGTGGACAGACGACCTTACAGCACCGTTTTTTTTTATTGTAGTTCACCAAACTGGTCGCTTAAATTCATTTCTATCAGTCATTTGCTATGTTAAATCCGATTTATTGTTACTGTATTTGTTGAATGATACAAATAGTTATTAGTTCGCTGCCTAAAAGAGACCGCAGGGAAACGCTGGATGTAGGCCGCTTCCAACCGGCCCTTTTTGAGATCGATTTATTAATCAGCTCTATTTAGCTCTATTCATTGGCTCTATTTATCTCATATCTCTATTCATCGGCTCTATTTAGCTCTATTCATTGGCTCTATTTAGCTCTATTGATTGGCTCTATTTATCTCATATCTCTATTCATTGGCTCTATTTATCTCATATCTCTGATCTTCGGCTCTATTTAGCTCTATTCATCGGCTCTATTTATCTCATATCTCTATTCATTGGCTCTATTTATCTCATATCTCTATTCATTGGCTCTATTTATCAAATATCTCTATTCATTGGCTCTATTTATCAAATATCTCTATTCATTGGCTCTATTTAGCTCGTAAATGGTCAGCTTCTTTAAAATACAATAAAAATAATAATTTTGGTAGCTTTTTATGATCCAGTTTCTTATAAATAGATCTTTAAATAGCTGAAATTATTTTTGGTGTCGTATTACAAGGATTACTAATTATTCCATAATATTTTTGTAGCAACATGTAAGAGCTGTCACTCTAGTGTTACGCTACAAATCTTTACAAGAACACGACGACCCTTTTGAAAATGTCTTACATATTATTATATTATATTTATTATGAATACTCGTAAAACGTACCGTAAGAAGTAATTAATCTCGTGAAAGACAAGTATTAAATGCAACCATTTGACAAATAAAAAGTCTAGTAATTGTCTTGTCTACAGAGAAGATACAATTAAACTTCTTACGAGAACCTCCTTCAGTTCTGTCGTCCAAAGGAAAAATGCCGTAAGAACAATAATACCAGTTTTACGATGAATAAAACAGACCATCTTCTTTAACAAATAGTGCCATAATAATGTATATTTTAACCATACCATTAAATACATAATTTAACCATACTTTTATAATTTATTATATTTAGATTTTAAAAATAGACAATAGACAATATTTTATTTGTAACAAAAATCCATACACACTTAGAGCTACACACAAATTTAAAAGTAAAAAAAAGTTGGACTTTTGCCACAAACCGGCCCCAGCTCAGCATAATGCCGTTTGTTGTCAAACGACGCTGGTCTTCCGATGAGGCCGGCAAGTGACGTCACGCACCGCACATGTGCGCGTACAAGTAGGTACATACCTCAATCACAAATATAAAATACACACCTACATACTTAGAACTTAAAATGTACTTGATTAAATAATTGTTTTTTTTTTCTTCCGATTAGGCATACCTAATTAATATAATTAAGTAATATTTAATTATGTGTCATTAGGTACATATTAATTAAATAACATTTAGTTAGATGCACCCCTCGGTTTCACCTGCAAGTGTTCTGTCTTAGAACTGTCAAATCCGCGAAGTTAAAATTGTAGTTAAGATTTCCGAAACACTGTTTCAAACTATAACGGTTCTTCAATAAAGTTTATTATATAATCATATAACTTAAGTTTTCTGAAATTTTCAAATTTTTTGGGCAATTAAATTAATTTTTCTTTCCGTAAAAACTTTCTTCAAAGTATAAGAAACCTTTTAAAAAAGATAAAAGAAATTGGTATAGATATAGATAAATAATTTTATTTAGTTTATGTTTCTAATTAGTGTTTAAAATTACGTATTTATTTTCCTTGAAAATCAAATTCAAGCTTTCATAATGTGCGTCGAAAAAAGTTAAAATGGACTTAGGGCATTTTCCTTAGGACGGTAGAGTTGTAGTACTGCTGTTACTCCGCTCGTAAATGATTAAAAAACTTTAAGCAGAAATAGAAACAAATTGGAAACTTTGTTAGAGAATTAAGAAAAAAACACTAAGACGTTTCGCGTCGTGCCGAGATAGAAAATGGTTGGAGATAAATTAAGGCAAAATAAAAACATTTTATTTTATATTTCTCTAGCAACATTTATTACGAACAATTTAATATGTCAAGCATTTTAAACTTCTTAAATTAAATAAATGTCATCCAAATAACAATTGAGATTTAAGTCAAATTGAGATAAAAGCTGAGCCAAGACAAAAAAGTATGATCTTTCTTTTTACAAATATATTCAAGTAAGCATTTGAATTAAATGTTCTTATTCAGCGAGTAAAATAACATTAAAATTATTTGTAAAAATATATTAGTATAACTTACTATTAAAATAACTACGCAGAATAAATCAACACTGTAACTTAATTTAAAATACTGCTAAAAGACTTCCACTGAATGAAAAGTTTTCCAGGTGGTGGTACCGTTAGAAAAATATTGAGAAATTTAATGTGTTACTAAAAAGTAATTTTTTAGTAACACATCAACGATTATCGTAAAACTCCAATACTAATCTTTAAAATCAGACGCTTAAAACAAAATATTAATTCTTTGTTATCAATTTGAGGACGATTCGTTTTTTATTTTTGATCTACATTAAATCATTTCTTCTAATATATTATACATATTTTTTTTCACTTTTTTTTACCCTTTGTAATTGACCCAGTAAATACCAATTATTTAACGCGTTTTTTAACATGAAGGAACGCAGGCAAAGCTTATGAGCTGACTGTTACACCTAAATATACATACTTAACTAAATCAATTTCATTATCATCATTTCAGCCATAGGACGTCCACTGTTGTACATAGGTCTCCCCCATCGATCTCGAAAAGGGCCGGTTGGAAGCGGCTTGCACCCAGCGTTTCCCTGCGGTCTCTTTTAGGTCGTCTGTCCATCTTTTGTGGGTGGACGTCCTACGCTGCGCTTACCGGTACGTGGTCTCCATTCGAGAACCTTTCGGCCCCATCGGTCATCTGTTTTGCGTGATATGTGCCCTGCTCACTGCCACTTCAATTTGCTAATCCGGTGGGCTATGTCGGTAACTTTTGTTCGTCTACGGATCACCTCATTTCTGATTCGATCTCGTAGAGAAACCCGAGCATAGCCCTCTCCATAGCTCGCTGTGCGACTTTGAGCTTGCTTATGCTATCGCGCCCGACGGTACTACTTCGGTGATCGTACGAGTACCGGTGGTGAATAGAAATTTATCACAGACTCGAACTTGGCCAGTATTTATGATTTGTTGTTTTAATTTGACAACAACAATAATATCACGCATACTTAAATATAAATACCAATCATTAACTTTATTGTAACAATAAGATAAACTATATTGAGATAAGTAAAATGTTATAGGCAATTACTCATGACCGATATTGCTATGACGCTTTGGACGATTCGCGACACGCAATCGAACCCAAGTTTTAAGCTGTCAGCTACCTACAAAAAAAAAACTGATGCGATATTATTAAGTTGCTTATAATGTTTGCAATCTTTAAGTACCTACCTTAGTTAAGTAAAACTTGTATTTTCTCACCTAAGTGAATTATTGTTATTCTTTGAGAAAATAAAATCTTAAACCATATTTGGAGTGTGTACTATAACCATGCCTAGTTCTATGCTTGTACGTATTACAGTTTTTACACTAGAAAATAAACAAAAATACGTTTAAAAAAACTTTTTTTTGTATGGGAAAGTTAATCCGCCAACACATTACATAATTCTCTATAAATTTCATCCCTCTCCTAATGCAGGTCACTAAGCTCGGTCGGCAGTTCTTTGCATCCTGTTTTTAGCCGCCGTTTTCGCAGGTCGTTTCTTCACCTGGACACAGGGTGTCC
This sequence comes from Agriopis aurantiaria, assembly GCA_914767915.1. Classification (NCBI taxonomy): domain Eukaryota; kingdom Metazoa; phylum Arthropoda; class Insecta; order Lepidoptera; family Geometridae; genus Agriopis; species Agriopis aurantiaria. The sequence continues at coordinate 18,090,788 of OU611982.1, read as the reverse complement.
TACACTACATTTGCCTGAAAGTAGTCTTCACTCTAAAACCCCATCGGTTACCGGTTCTACGGACAAAATTTCAACTGGCTATCTATTGCGGTTAAAAAGATACAGCAGACAAACAAACAGACATAAAAATAGACAGACAGCGTAGGCTTAGTAATAGGGTTCCGTTTTCATATTTGGGTACGGAACCCTAAAAAAGTTGCGTACAAGCGTGCTCCACCGTAGACCGCATCATCCCTTAACATCAGGCGAGTTGGCGGTCAAACACAAGCCTATATTAAATAAATAAAATGTTTAGGTTTTTTCGTTAGTAAATCTCTATCGATATAGGTTTGTGTAGCGTAGTGTTCGTTTTATTTTTTTTGATTTTTAGTTGAAATACAGCTAGAGTTTCTATTTTTTTCCCAACGCTTACATGCTAGACGACAAGATGTAATTCAATTTTATCATATTGATATTAAGTGTCGGTACACTGTGCACTAGACGTAGTCTTTGCACGTTTCACGTATATCTACGCTGTCTTACTCTGATAGAGATTTTAACTTTAAGCTCTTCATAAAAGTGTCATAAAAATTAATGGCAAAGAGACTTTATCTAGATAGTCTAGGATTAGGAATGTTATGATTATTTCATTTTCAACTTTCAAGAATAAAATAAATTCACAAAGCAGTTAAAATTATACACACAAATACTATCAGCCAGTACCATTGACTAAACGTTATACCACTACATAAATTGTTAACAACTAAAGTACAAAAAAGTAGTGCAAAAAGACATCATGCCCAGGCGGGCGTGTTTTCTTTTTGTACTACGTTTTGTATTGTTTGGTGGTACGGAACCCTCAGTGCACGAGCCTGACTCGCACTTGGCTGTTTTTTTTTTTCATGCATTTGAGTGTCAGTCGCATAAAATTGTACTTTGTGATCATGCATTTTCTAGCATCATGATATCAGGTGAATTCAAATCCCGTCCTGAGTTTTCATCACAGTTTATTTCAGACGCTTTCAACTTGTATTGCAAAAGCTAAACGTAGTTACGTTTTCCGTCGCAAAACGGGGGAATAAAAATAAGAATAATTAATGGACCATCAGAATTACTTGCACCAAATATTTTCACTAGTTAAACTAAGTCCAAGTATTTATTTGCTCTGACAGCGTCAATAACTATAGAAAAAATCGAATGAAAACTATTTATTCTGATCACTTTTGTAAGGCTTTTCGACATAAAACTGTAGATAGTACCCTATATATAGCGAAATATTTAAAATAAGTGTTTTTGTTCATGTATAATTTGGGCTTTCATACGAAGGGTTGATAAAGACCTAAAAGGTAGGCAACGCACAATACCACGGGTATTGTACATTTTCATGTGGCAGTGACCACTTACCATCAGGTGGACCGACGATTATTTGCCTTTTATTCTATTAAAAAAACACTTTTTTACAATGTTACTGCAGCTGTCAGAGGAAATAAACGAATGGAAATAGTGTAATTGTATATTTTCAAATCAAAACATGGATATGTTTTAAATGTTTATCGGGACTTATCACGTATTATTTAATTTAGGTAAAAAATATGTACCTTTCGCTCGACGTCCATGCGTTCAAATCGCGAAAGTTTAAAAATTACTAAAACATGGATAGATTACATTTTGCCTTCAAAGTTGAGTTTTTGATGAGCGATTAAATAAAATTCGAGTAAAAAATTCAGTGCAGCAGTATACGTGCAATTAAATTAATTAAAGTCGTCGGTACCCTGACGGACGTATCACGTCCTCTTGTTTTAAGATGTCATTTGATTTAATTGGTGTTTTTTAGACCCCGACCGCGGCGCAGGGTTGAGTTTTATGTGACGGGATTTTTACGTTTTGTTAATTAATTAGTGAAATGTGTAGCGTTTTATTTGTATTAGGTTTGATTGAATTAACAATTTAAAATGTTTTAATTTCGTAATTGTAGGTAAAGTGTCAACATACAGGGTTATTGGCAATTAATTAGTTAGCAACACAATACACTTAATCTCGGTCGAAGAATTCATTGGCTTTGACAGCTGCAATAAAATTGGGCTGTAAAGATCAATATTTGGGCTGAGTTTAATAACGTTTATGCCATGACTTTTTAAAGACTTAACATATTCACATTTTTTAAAGCATGCTACCTACTTTTTTTTAATAATAGATAGGCTTGCGCTTTGCCACCATCTCGCCTGATGTTAAGCGATGATGCCATCTACGATGGAGCACGCTTGCCTAGAAGGAACCGATTCACTCTCGACTTGAAGACACCCAGATTGTATCTGACGGGGAACACCCATTCAGGCAGCGAATTCCACAGACTAGCAGTTCACACAATAAATGTGGAATCAAAGCGCTTCGTACGGGTTTTCATAATATCAACGATAAAACGGTGTCGATTCTTCATATGGCTCTGGCAGTCCGATAGAAAAATTGGCAGGAGGAAATTAAATCATACAGATCTGATGCACACTCTCCGAAATGTATCCGATAAAAAAACGATAGACTAGCAACTTTACGTCGATGTTCAAGACTTACAGCTGCACTCAGAGACGTTACTTAAGCTAAGGAATACTTATAATTGCGCTGTCAACTTCTCGTTGACGGAAATTGTTACACATGAAAACGAGACAGAGCAATTTTAAGTATTCCTTAGCTTAAGTAACGTCTCTGAGTGCGGCTGTAAGAAGCTTAGCATTTAACTTAAAGATAATGACCATCAGTTTTTTTTATTCATAGTCATTTTTTTATCTTCGTGCGTAAACCGTGCGAAAGAGAAAGCTGCGGTCGGTGAACGCAGCCTTAACGTTTAAACCGAGCACCGGATGTAGACGGTAAGATACAATTTGCGGTTTTAAATCATTCGTAACGACGCAACATCTGCGTCTGCGCACCTGCTCCACAGATCGAGACCCAATGATTTATCAATAAGAATTTTCATAGTAATTATATCTTAAGGTCTCGTCAGACATTTACTGATTTGGGAAAAGAAGACTACAAGAGACACAAGCGTGGTATCTTGTATAGGCAAGCGTGCTCCAACGTAGACCGCATCATCGTAACACCAGAGGTATTACAAATACGTTGCCGACCCTTAAGGACTCTATTAACTCGCCTTTTGAAGAACCTCATGTTGTAGATTCTCGGAAACAATTGTTTTTTTTTTTTTGTTATAATAGGCATGATTCCTAGTGTTTAATTTATTACAAATAACCGGTATAGCGATAAATATAAGTAAATACATTACACATACTGAAAAAATAATTTGAATTGGCTGATAAATCTCTGAGATATGAGTGTTTAAAGTTTAAGGTGGGGATAAAGAGGGGATGTTCTATCCCTTTCTCGCAAAGCGTGTGTTAGTATAGCATTTGTATGGCGCTCCTGAGCCGTGATATAGTGCGCTCTCTGTCTAGCATGAAATTAAATTAAAATGCTTATATCTTATTTATTTTTGAACTAATTTTTATTTTGTTTTCGGTGATGTGCTCTATTTATGATCAGCTTTTTTATAAGATAATAAAAAAATATTAGTCATCATGCCTATTAACAACAGGAATTTACAACCGGCAGAAATCAATCCTCCATTTAATAAATCATTACTCTCGTTTTACATTCGGCCTCCAAATGAAATAAACATAATTGAACAACTAATTTGTAATTGATACGATGTCAACTTAATTTCCATTGACAATCGTTACCGCAAAATGTACCTTCATCCAACACATGGCCCGATCCAACTGTTCTACAGAATCCAGACACAGATTACAGAGTAACAGATGGACAACTACGAAGACACGGCATAAAAGTGCCTTATGTATAAAATGCTATAGAGGGCTGATTTTACAAAATGTGTTCATATTTGTATGTTCATATCGAGGATTCATCCTTGATTCATATTATATATTTTTGTTACAAATTTCTTGCACAGTAAACACGAAAGAGACTAGATCCTGCAACACAGGCTTTGCCTAGTGTAGGGTCTAGGGTCTAGGTGTTTATAATCTATATAATGTTAAATGTATTATTTAAATAAATATCCTTGTAATATGGAAGTCTAAACTAAATTGCTAATAGCTTTTGTGTAGAGACTGTGACAAAGACAAAATGCCAAGTGTCTTTATTTTTCTTTACTGAAGGTGTAGTTGTAAATGGCTTTCCTCAATCTAAGAAACTAGCTCCACTACTAATTACTCTGCTAGCTCCGCATTGTACCCACAATGCGGAGCTAGCAGCAAGTAAGTTATATAAGTATGGCCACCCGGCCATTACTTATATAAATTCTTGAACGGCAAGAGCACATTATTGACTCAAGCTGGTTTTCACTGTCTCGCCAGAGTCAACCATCTGCTCTTTTCATAATCTACACAGAAAACTTTCATTCAATGCAGACTTTGTCGCGACAGCCATCTGCGACAAAAAAAGTGAAACTTCGTCTTTTTTCGACTAATTTGCATTAGCGGGTCTTGTCCCTTTGAGATTGAGTTATTTGGGTTTACTTGGAATATTTTGTATGGAGGAAATACGAAATGGTTCGTATTGGACGATGACAGGCTTTTATTATGAAGTCTAGAGGTTGGGATGTTATCCTTGTGTAATTATTGGCCTATAAAATATTTTTACATACTTAAATGAAATAATAAATCTTTATTTCAGTTTAGTAGTATTCATTTAGTCCAAAATCCAAGTCCATTGGGTCCAAAAGAGATCGAGTTCCTTACAACAGTTAAAACTAACTTCAGCCAATGAGATTAAGATCATTGACTTCAGCAAACAAAATATAATTTTTGACGTGATAATCTATACTAATATTATAATGAGGAAAGATTTGATTGTTTGTTTGTTTGTTTCCATTGAATAGGCTCCGAAACTACAGAACCGATTTGAAAAATTCCTTCACTGTTGAGAAGCTACACTATCCCCGGTTAACATAGGCTATATTATATTTTAAAAAAAAATAGGGATCCTTACTAAAACTCCAATAATGTAACCCAAGGTGTAAAAAAATAAGATTTACAATTTTGACTTTGCGTGTTTGACAGTTCTAAGACAGGACAACGTCTGTCTGGTCAGCTAGTGTCTTATAAATCGACGAACGCTGGCTGCACGCACGAAAAATTTTCACTTTCCGCCTGAGCCGCGCGTGCAAGCGAGAACGCGGAACAAGTGATAGAGAGGCACGATCGGCCTTAGCGTTATCACGTAAAATTATCGTCCGTAAACCGACTTTACAGACAACCCCTTGTTAGAATAGAAAAAATATGAACACGTTTGACGTAAACTATACTTAACTAACGAAACACAATAATACAAATAATCAACTGACTTGACTTATGTGTCTTCATTGACGTTTCTAAGTTTTCTTTGAAATGGAAAACATGTGAAATTTAAAAAAAAAAGCCAAAAAAAATATTAAATTCCCTGAAAATAATAAGTAGAAAAACAAATAAAAATCGATAAATTTTTATTTGTATTTTAAAAAGTTTGTAGTCTGACATTGTGGCTGCCCACCCAGCCTAAGACTGTATCTGCAACATTGAATAGGTCAGTAATGTAAACAAATTACTCCATATAATATTAAAACAAAATTAAAATCCTACTTTTTAACAATCTGATGTAATTGCCTCGCTCGCTGCCAGTTGTGTACTTACTTAGATATTAAAACATTATTATATAGTAAATCGGCGTAGACTAAAACTCCATAATTATGGCATTACTAATAAACCTTAGGGGTTTTTAAATGCTGTTATATCCTATTTGTATACTTTTCCTTTTTGAATAATAAATTAATGAAAGAAAAAAAAAAAAAACACGAGTATGTACAGAAATTACTCAAAAACAATAAATCATTTCGCAAACAGCTCCCACCCAATTACAGACCTTTCTAAAATACATCCTGCTTCATCCGAAGAAACTAGCACCGTTATTATACTAAATTCCTTACAGCTTCAGGTAATGGGCCCTATAAAGCATCAATAAAGCATCATTATGTTATTATTACCTGCCTGGGAATGATTAATACAAAGTTGGTTCGCGCGATGCCCTAAAATTAAAGCTTTTACTACTAGAATCAGAGATGCATAGAAGAATAGATAGGTTAAAAGAATAGAGATGAGATTGCCTTTATCGATTGACGATAAAAAAAATGGATCCTTACCAGCGCATTCTAGGTTGCTTGGAAGAAATCGCTTTAGGCGATAAGGCCGCCTTTTATACTGCCGTATATTTATTTTTGTTAGTTTAAGTTTTATTTTGTATTTTCGGTGTGTAATAAAGATTTATTGTTTAATATTGTATTTTAACTAGGCTGGGTTACGCTGAAAGGTTGTACTAAGCCGAAAGGGGTCCATAGTACTCATCATTATGACCAACTTTAAGTGTGAGCAACTCTCTCATCGAGAAAAAAATATCACTTGTTCCACACATTTGTCGAGTGCAGGCCGTTTTCTATGGAACAGCTGATATTTTTTCGCGACTTCAATGGTGCTCCCATAGTAAAAGTTTTCATAATGGTGAGTACTACGGATCCCTTTCGGCGTATTACACCCTTTCCGTATAGCCTAATAAGTATAGCACAATGATAACAGTAAAAATTAATGTCTGATTTGGTTAGGTATTCGGTTCCTGCGGTAAACTACGGAACTAATCCTTGACATTGCAAAGAACGTAGCGCCACCGTGTTGATCTAAAACTAGAACAGCCGATTCAGAAGGATTAGCAATGTTTTATTATGTGCTCAGATCCGTCAAATAAGGGAGATATGCCTTAGTACAAATTATGGTTCGTGTTCAAATGTCTCCATGTTTCGCTCAGTTTTTCCTACTATACCGCTACACCGTTATCGCAAAAATTTCTTACTAATTTTTCACGCACCCTAAGAAACTTACAGCGGTACTAATGAACTAATTGTCTACATGCAAAAATGGGCTGCAACGACTACTCGGAATGCAGCCAAATTTAGGCCTGGTGTGTTCGCACCTGCCACGCCACCTTACAATATCTACCAAGTTGGTCTGATTGGAGATCTGAGAGTGTATATTTTGTGGCCGACATCTAAGTTCAATCCTTTCTATCTCGCTCGCCCCATCTAGCAGTTTTAGCAGTCTCCGAATTCCATCATCAAGTTAGTTGAATCGTACCTGGAGTAAGTCTATGTTAGAATATTTGGTGCAAACAGGAAACAAAATATACATACGGCAAAAGTTTTAAAATATAATTTTAATAATTTAGACTATCAAGATGACTTCATCAAAACTCGCGTTGCCAGTACCGGAGGCAACGGTCGCAGTGCAGGCGGGTGCAAGGGCAGTAAGAGCGGCTGCTCGCTCTGCGCGTGCGCGCACCGCCGCCGCGGCCTTGGCATCACCAGTACGCGTCGCGACCTTCTCCAGAAGCGCGCGTATTCCCTGAGGAAGGGGCTCTAATGGCTCCGAAACCAGTCGATCGTCTCGACCGATTGAAACATAATCGTGAGTGCAAGCCAGTGTTATAATAATAATTGACTATCAAGATGGTTTGATTGACTCGTATTTGTTCTCCGTCGTCCCGTCGCTTTGTGCGTCTAAGCCGCGCGCGTGTAGTAGGCGAAATGGTAGAGAACCGTACACTTGTATGACGGTAATGCGGTGTGCGCGCTTTCAAATATTTTCAATATTTATTTTTTCTTATTTTCTACAAATAATCTTACGCTTTTACAAAAAACTGCGACCACTAAAGTATTTGAATGATTGTTAGGATAACACACAATTTTTTTTGATAAAACTATATTCAATAGATTCCGAATGAAGTTGATTCAATCCATTGAAGGGAACGTAAAAACGGGTGTTTTTTTTAGGAAAGTTTACGATTTTTTTCTATCGAACCAAATTTCTTTAATCGTGTATCGGTGAACACATCCGAATAAAATATTTCAAGAACATTTACTAAACAAAGAAATAATGTCATCGATTTCAAAGGTCTACTTTTGAATATTTGTGATGATGAATAGTCAAATTTGAAGCATCATCATCATCATCAGCCAGAAGACGTCCACTGCTGAACATAGGCCTCCCCCTTTAACCTCCACACCGAACGACAGCCTGCCTTTTGCATCCACTGGATGCCAGTGACTGAATGATGATTGAAGCATATTTCGTCTTAATACCTACGGTATTCGAAAAGGCGTCCTTAAATTCTTGCTTCGACACTTCTTCCATATTTTACATCCACGGCGAATCTAGCTCGCCGGTGAGGTTTACGAGAGCCACCCGGCCTGCAATCAATTTTATTTATTGCCTAACGATTATATTGCTAGGATATTGCTGTATTGCTGTAATGTAAAGCTAATTGCCGTTTATGGCGCGATTTGTGAGGGATGCTATGTGGCTGTTTTATTTCAGCCGCTTTGTGTTTTATGAGGTTCGTAATTTAATGGAAATTCTGTTGGACGTGTTCATTTTTACTGTGAGATATTTGATTATTATGGAAACTGACGTGGTTTTCACACATTTTATTCATACACACGGGAATTACTCACGTAAGATTAAGCCGGTTACTCCGACTATAGTTTCAACCGCATTCGGTGGTATTTTTCAAGGTGGATGCGCGCGCTGCTCCTTCTTGCATTGCAAGACCGGCGAATGCGATTGAAACGAAAGTCGGAATAAGTGAGTAATTCCCGAGTCATATATAAATAAAAAATTTGGTTGTTTTTTTTTTCCGACATCTCATTTTATATAATTATTTTAACGCCTGGTGACCAGAATTCTGGCGTTTATATAGCACTAGCGACCCGCCCACCCGGCTTCGCGCGGGTGTTGTTTACGCGAGTAGCCGGGGCGGGTCGCTAGTTATATATATATAAACATTCCGTGAAAGTGTATCTGACTGATGGTGAAAACCGCATCAAATCCGTTCCGTGGTTTAGGAGGAGTTAGCGGCCATACAGACATACAGACAGACGCGGAAAGCGACTTTAATTTATACTATGTAGAGAAGAGATAGAGAAGAGATTGCCATTCAGCGTGGTAATGCCACCAGCATGCTAGGTACGCTGCCAATAATTGGTAGTGAGCTTGTCTCTAAGACCTTCAACTATTATTTTTTTGTTTATTAGGTTAAGTTCATTAGTAAGCATGTGTTTTGTAATTTTTAGGGTTCTGTACCCAATGGGTGTTAACGGGACCTTATTACTAAGCCCATGCTATCTGTTTGTCTATCTGTCCGTCCGTCTGCCCATCCTACCTTTAAACGGCTGTATCTTTCGAATCGTAATAGATAGCCAGTTCAAAATTTCACAGATTAAGTAATGTTAGAGCGGAGTAACTAAAAAATATCATAAAGTCAAAAAGAAAATACTAAACGGGGGGGGGGGGGGGGGATTGGGGGGGGGCTGATGAACTCATTGTGTTAATACAAATCTGCTATACGGAAGTGTATAAAAACTCTACAAAGCAGATCGGATTTTCGCCTCTCTTTTATTTGGAACATCCTGACACTGGCAAATGCACGAGAAGTACGGGACCATAATCTTCTGAGGAGAAGAAGGGAGGGGCATAAGCCGGGAGCGTTCAGTATGTACTTGGATGGGTGACCGCCTGGGCGTGATGTTGTAATTATGGCACTATTTTTTTGTACTTTAGCTGGCAGACCGCCAGCTTTTAATGCCATTCAAAGTTGGATATCAAATAAAATCTGCTTGCATTTTGTTATTCTAATTTAAAGAATTTGTTTGCAAACTTATTTAGAATCACGCTAAGAGGTAAACCCTTTAAACTATAATAATATAAGAAAAGAAAATTAGTGAAATTCTGCCAATTAAAATTGTCTATATTTGAATACAATTTCATTGAAAAATAATCCACCAAAAATAAATGGCAAACTGGTGAACCAAACATCGACTTTGGGCCGTCAGTCGAAATCTACGTCCAAATAAACCATCGAGCATTAGAGACCCGCATCCGGACAAATTGTAACAAATAGCTACCCTTTCGCCCTTAGTTTAAGACTACCTACTCACTTAAGCTACTGTTTCGTCCCTTTGTTACCACTGTTGGGCGATCAGAAGCGTGGTCTTCAATCGGCAATAATAAAGCCTGTAGGCCTGGATGTCTAAATTACAATAGACCATGCTAGAACGCTGTAGATTAATAAAAATAAAAATGTGCCCAATAATTACTAAATCAAGCACCCATTGTTATAATAGGCATGTGTCCTCATGTTTAATTTATTACAAATAACCGGCTTAGCGATGAATATAACTAAATACATTACACATACTGAAAAAATAATTTAAATTGGCTGATAAATCTTTGAGATATGAGCGTTTAAAGTTTTAGGTGGGGATAGGGAGGGGATGCTCTATCCCTTTCTCACAAAGCGTGTGTTAGTATAGCATTTGTATGGCGCTTCTGAGCCGTGACGTCACGGCTCAGTATAGTGCGCTCTCTGTCTAGCATGAAATTTAAATGCTTAAATCTGCTTATATCTTATTTATTTTTGGACTAATTTTAATTTTGTTTTCGTTGATTTCTTCGTTGATTCTATTTATGATCAGCTTTTTTATGAGGTAATAAAAAAATATTAGTCAGCATGCCTATTTTCAATTCAGTGTTTTTTATTCGTTTACATGAACTAAAGATAATACAACCACTTGATCGCGCATCTATTCAAAATTTCCTTTTGCAAAATGATGCCACGTCGGTCGCGGGGGCAGCTTGTGATTGGAGACACGACGCGACTCAACGCTTGTGATTGGAGAATCAAAAGTCATTCGTTCAATTTGCGCCTAGGATTGGCCTTACTCGAAATAGTTTAGGTTGACATGTTAGAACCTTTGGCTTATGCGGGGTAAAGGATGAGCAGTCAAGTGGTTATATTGTCATTGACAAGAACTCTACCCTCTAAACCAAAATAGCAAACCTATGAGTAACATCTTGACTAATGACAGTGTATCTATTTGAAATAAAGTTAAACGAACTGACAGTTCACAAATCGAACCAAAAACAAATAACAACACTGGCCGCACATAAAAAATGCGATCGATCATTCGAATAGAATTCAAAAACCCACAAAGACGAATCGCCGTTCATAATTCGAATTTGGTGCGTTGATAAAAAACAAAATGGCTGCTTCCCAGCATTTATTAACCCTTTCGTAATGCCGGGTCCGGTGTGATAAATACGGGGTGCTCCCTTAACTTTTGCTCATGAGTCATTATGGCATTTAAATAATTCTGGAGTGAGTTCTGATTTATGATAGCTGCCCTGACAGGGGTTTAATCTGCGTATCTGCGCTCAAGTAATATGACAGTTGTGCGTGCGATGCGAAGATGATATCAGGATTGAGGGAGGAAAATGTCGGAAACTCCAAGCTAATGGTTAAGTCACTTATTGTTAAGTTTGTTTTGTTAAATGATACGGTGAGATGTGTAACGCGTCCTCGACATAAAAAAATACTTTGTAATGTTGATGGTGTAAATGTATTATGATGAAATCTAAAAATCTATTAGCGCTGAAAGCTTGAAACATTATAGCGTAGGTATATAGCGTATTTTAGTTTTCGCTGTGGTAAGCGCAATATTTGCGTAATATTTGCAATACGTACCACCCAAAATCTCGTCTGGCTTTCATAGCGTTCATATTCTTGTGATAATAAATATATTTTAAATCTTGTTTTAAGCTATCATGGTTGTTCACTGAGGTTAAATGGTTATTTAACCTTTATTGGATATCGGGGCCTCATTCCACAACCTTACCACGGTAAATATCCCGTAAATAATCATATAAACTTATTTTAAATCTTGTTTTTATATAATTGTTCATGCATGAATCTATATATATATCTCTCATTTATACTTGAAACTACTTATATAGGCAAAAGTGACTATACGTCTTGTTTCTAAAACTTCAAAGAGAGCCTATAGGTAGGAATAAATAAGTCTCCAATATCTTTTTTTTTTGTAAAGTATTTGGACTTTATGCTCGCTGCGCTCTGACAACTAAGCAAAAAACCCACAACAACTATAATTCCAAGTTTTTTTCTTTTATCCAGTCTGTACTCTACTGCTTGACGGAAAATTCTTATTTGAAGTAGCAAATATTTATTCCCACTGAACATTTCTCGCTGCTCACAAATTCAAGGCGTCGACTATAAACATCAGGGTTGAACAAGGAAACATCGCATCGCACTTTCGCTGCGAGCGCATCCGATAATCGAGAACTATCGGATAAATAACCGTAATCGGCAATCGGGTCACGTCCCTACCGCAGTGTTGTGAGGTGCAAGGAACGGAGCAGCGAAATAATGGATATGAAAAATAAATGTAGACTATAGTAGATTATGCACTAAGGGAATAAAGCAGTGTCTTACGTCGCGGGCGGCATATTGAACCCTGAGCGTAATGAGGGACTCTAGAACTCCCAAGCGTGGCGAGGGAGTTATATAGAGTCCTGAGTGAAGCGAGGGGTTCAAGCTGCCCAAGACGAAGACAGTATTTATTCCAGAGGAGCATACTCTACTTTTCACACCTTCTGTAAAACAATAAAAAGCCAGGTTTCACTGAAAATCACAACACTAAACACCGCCTTTTGTTTCACATTCTTTGTAAGCGCAACTTTTTCTTTTTTTGAGTTCTGCTTATAGTGGCCAGTTCGATTTTCGCACAAACCTCTTTACAATGCCATATGGGTATTTTTTTACTTCGAGTTTCCACGAGTTTCCACACGAATTTGACGTTCCAAATTCAAATCACTTTATTCCCTAGGGAGTTTCATACAACTTTATATCCCTTAACAGATAATGCTTTATTTTACGTTGAGATTGCATGATATGTAATTGGACATTGTCGAGCAGGTGGTGTGAAAAAATATTATTATATACTTTGAATCTTCATTCATTTAGGGGCTCACTTTGCGACATTCAGCTCCATTATTTATGTTAATTCAGTTATCATTGACTTTATTATGCCACTACTTACATGAATTATTTGGTTACTACAAATTTATTTGTAATATGAAGCGAAAATATTTTGATGAGACAAAAAAAAACTGTGTTCATGTGGAAAGTCAGCCTTAATATCACACAGCTTATAATGTGCTTTCAAAAAAAAATGCAAGCGATAAGATACCTAATGGTAAGTGTTCGCCGTGTATGGATATCTCCAATACCCTGAGTATTGGCGATGCGTTAACTTTGAGGACTATATTCACACCTTTTTTTTTTAAGCTTGGGTCATATTGCGGAGGAAAACTCTAAGGTGGTAAGCCATTCCACAACTACTGGGGATGTGTCAGACACAATCGATCAAATCAAATATTTTAATGGTATTTTTGCAGGGGGTAGATAGATACCTACTTGAAATCAAAATATCGTTCACTTTTGTTTGTATACTCATGTCTATTTGTATTGATTGATTGAAATAAACTGACAAGGACAAAAATGCGTCAATTACTATACAAATTTCCTAAAGTGTTTAAATTTCAACTTACCGCATCCACCTCAGCATTACCTTCCTAATCCTCAGAAATAGATCAACAGCATACTGCCTCCATACAATTGAGGTATTCGCGCGAAAAAACGCCCCTACGAGGTGCAACTTCGTGCAATTTCGTGGAAGCTCGTGCAATATCGTGCAAGTTCGTGCAACCCCGCACGTACGCGGTACGTGTACCGGTGGAGCATTATCATTTTATTTCGAGCACTTTGGTTACTTCCAACGACTTCCACCACTTTTATTGTCGGAAATAAATGCACGTAGATTTGGCTCAATAAAACATTTCAAGCACTTACACAAAAGTAACAAATATATAATATGTAAATAACATACACAAAAACACGGACAACTAACACGCAGCCCCAGAACAGATATATTAGTTTACTAGCTGACCCGACAGACGTTGTCCTGTCTTAGAAATAAAAAACGCGCGAAGTTAAAATTGTTGTTAAGTTTTCTGAAATTTTCCAATTTTCTTAATGTTTCTTTCCGTAAGAACCTTCTACAAAATATAGCAACCCCCATTAATTTGCATCACGTGATTTGCGGACCCTTTTAGGCATTTATTTGTTTAATAAGATTTATTAATTTATAGATTTTTTTTAAGTACCAACTCAACGTACAATACAAAGTGCGCTACAAAGCTATATCCAGCTTAAGATGAGCCGTACGTTCAAAGGTTCCTGTAGATTCCGGAGGTCAAGGTTTTTGGACATCATACTCACGGTTGTGATGTCTGTAATTTCTGAACTACGAAATCGATGCCACATACAGACGCACGACGAAACCCACGTTAAACTTATAATATACCCCTCTTTTTCTTTGTTAATAATTATATTTATTTACACGAAAATATATTTAGTACCTAAAACTATTACTTATTAATCATTATATTATGTAGCTTTAAACAATTAAAAAAGGACTGATCTAAAAGCCCTCGATGGAAGGACAGAATGCTGGCAGTAATAGAATTTTTTATTTTCTTGCTGGCCTGATTCTCTCTCTAGATGGCAATGCCACATTTTTGACCAGCGTTCCGGTCACAAGTGTCGCCTCCACCATGCATTTGGCCAAGTTCCTGTAACACCTCTTTTTGTATCGGGGGCGAAAAATATGTATGTTCACACATTCTTATTCGCGATGGGGGCAATAAGTCCTGCACTGACGTCCCGCTTGGGGTGTATTGTGCATTTCCCCCTACCAGCACCTACCCGAGCCAACCCAACTCCTTGAAATATCGGAGTGAGGCTCTGCGGCGCTGGCACACACGCTCCAGTGGCGTAGATGTTAGTGTAAATAATCATGATGAAAAGCAGTCTAGATGTTGTGGTTACGTGGATGAAGAGGGCAACGGTGCCCCATGCAACCCGGTAGCGATTCTAGTCTCTTCTGTGGCTTCACAATGCCACAGCACATGCTCTACAATTTCGTTCTCCTTCATGCAGCCACGACGCAGTGGACTGTATTGGCTCCTAGCTTATACAAATGACTATTTAAGTTGCAATGACCGGTTATAAGGCCTACTATGACCTATGTTCATTTATGTTCACACATGAAAGCTATAAAGTACACGAACAAGCAGATATACCTACCCAAAGCATCATAGCTCACACGCTCCGTACCCGCCGTAAATAAAGCTTTGTCTAACACAACCAAACACCGAAACTTTGGGACAGTTTGAAATTCCCGACCACCAATAAACTTTATTACGCGACCTAACCAAACAAAACTCTAAATAAATGTATAAATCAAACACCCTGACAAAAGACTGATGAAAAAATAAACCGGCCAAGTGTGAGTCGGGCTCGCGCACTGAGGGTTCCGAACCACCACATAAAATACAATAAACTCAATATAAAACAAATATAACTTTTTTAATTTGGCTGATTTCTCAAAGAATTAAACACGATTTCAATTAAGGTGGTACGTTTCACCTATGGTGGGAAATTCAAATTTCATTCAATTTTTCTTGTGTTTGTAGCCAGGCCGGGTAATTATTAAGGCTACAAGCTACTTAAATTATTACAAAAAAGTAGTGCAACACGCCCAAGCGGTCACCCATCCAAGTACCGGACGTGCCCGACATTGCTTAAGTTCGGTGATCGTACGAGAACCAGTGGTGAGCAGAAATTGTTCACCGACTCGCACTGGGCCAGTATTTACTATTTGCTGTTTTTTTTTTACTTTTGAGTGTGTACTATAATCATGCCAAGTTTGACGCTTTTACGTATTATCGTTTTTACACTAAAAGAAATACAAAAATACGTTGAAAAAAAGTTTGCTCTCCACGCCTCTTTAGTTTTTACTTTTTAAATTTATTGTTTTTATTTCTTTGATAATCCACCGTAACATTACATAATATTCTTTGAAAATTTCAGCTGGCTATCTATGGTTCGAAAGACATACAGACAGTGTAGGCTTAGTAACAGAGTCCCGTTTACACCCTTTGGGTATGGAACCCTAAAAACAGAAATTTCCAGATAAAACTGGTTTGTAACCCTCAAACGCAAGGGTTTATTGAGATATCAAATAAAAAATCAGCGGTCGCGCGCGGGCTAACAAGGCCCCATCGACAATGCTCCTTGATTTAGCTCAAGTTTATTGTGCAACGTTATTTATACGCCTGTGTTCCCTTCTAGACGGCACGATTCAATGTTTCGGTCCAACCCTACGAAACACCCTATCTAACCCAAAACTATGTGTGGCTTTCAACTCTACTCGAATAATCCAACGTTGAAATTCGAATGAAGAAAAAGCGAAGATACAAAAGCTAGTGCGGAAAATATGAAATTTACCAACGCATTTTATTAAGAATCGAGAATGTATATCTCGATTTCTGTGTGCGGTTTGATTGGAAATATGCTTATGGCTGTTTCCGTGGACGGGAACATTGGATTACGTCTGCACTGGCTGATTGCAAGCGATCGGAACTGGGACCGTTTAAGGACGCTGGATTCCTTTGATATGAGAGTACTTTGAGATGTTCCGAGTTATTTTTAGCATTCAAATTTTGAAATGGGTCGTAGTCTGTTTCGGTACTCTGTATTGAATGGTTAACCACTGTAACAGGTTTTGAACTATTAAGATTACAATTTTCTCAAATATGCTAATAAATGGGCCTATTATTTAAAGAACATACTTCGTGGAAAATTATAGTGACAACTCAATGCATAATTATACACACTACTTTGAAAGAAAACTTTTCTTAGTTTTATTTTCTTATCCCACTAGTTTAACTTAATCAAGGAAATACTGTTTACATTTTTAATGGCAAAATAACTTAAAAAAATTATGTAATTTTCAGCTAATGGCATGAAACTAAAAAATTTAAATAGGTACGTTTACTTTTTATCTATACATGGGAATTACTCCGATGTACTATAATTACCTAAGCTGGTTACTCCGACTATAGTTTTAACCACATTTGGCGGTCTTTTTCCAGGCACGCACATTGTAAAAGACCTTCACTTTTAAAAAGACTGCCAAGTGCAGTTGAAACTATAGTTGGAGTAACCGGCGTAATTCCCTTGTCATATAAATAAAATCTATGAAAACCACGTCAGTTTCCATACTAAAAAAAGAAGGTATACTATAAAAAAAATACTGGTAAAATTTTAATATATCTCAATTACATTAAGTAGGAGATATATAATTTTTAATTGAAACCACAACTTTCCCCTTAAGCTTGTGTGTAACTTTGTTCTCACTTTTTGACGATTAAAAGAACCTATTTCTGATTAGATATAATAAAAGTAATGTTATTACTAATAGTAATAATGTTAATACTTATAATAAAGTGATATCATAGTAAATATGTTAGATTACTTTTCTTTCTTACTCTTTAGATCCATTTTTATACCTACTCTGTCACATTTTACGTACAAGCGCCATCAAATAATCCTCTTACCATCTTGACTCAGAGAGGATGATCGATCACAGTCATTCAATATACCCACAATAATCGCTTTACGAGCCACATCTACCAACAAATATTGTCGCCACTTTACCCCTTAATACCATTAACTGTCACAGAGACCATCAATCAAACTGTATCCGAATGTACACCGACGAAATCGAATTAAGTACTTTAAAAACCGAACGTACCGAAATGAAACTTTTTGCAAACACAGCCACCAAAACGTAGATAGATAGATAGATAGATAGATAAACTCTTTATAACGTAGCGTTTTAATATTAATTAAAAAACAAAAACGTTCGCGTTAAGCCCGCGAGTGTTCCAAAATTGAATCAAAGGAGTAATTCGAATGGAATAGTCGAATGAATTGGTAGAATCGCTGCGTCGTTGTACCTATCTATACTGCACTACTCTAGCCAAATCAGAATACCTACAGGCAACTATAGTTCATAGGTAGTTAAAATTAGGGTTTATTTTGTTTCAGGATAGTTCAGGTGAGGTTTTGATTTATTAACAAGGTTATTTAAAAAGAGTTATGTTTTCAGAACTTCTCATGTCAGCCGTTGCAAAATGGTTAAGAGCTTTGGTTTTAGAGGTATCCACTGTTTTTAATTCTGTTATCCGTTTTATATTTTCTATGTCGATATCACATGTACGTGCCTGAAAACTGTAAAAATAAAAAATAAAGTTTATATTTTTTTTTTTAAATTTTTGGATGTCGTAGTATGCTGAAAATATATTTTCTCAACTATGATCGTTTTGTCAAACTTATTTTGAGCTAAAAAATCTGGCAATGGATTGTCACTCAACCTGAGCATATAACAAAACTATAGCCCGCGACTTCGTAGGCATAGATTTTCAAATAAACATTCAAACTCCTTTTGCCTCCTTGATAACCTTTTCGCAAAATCCTTTCTTAGCAGATAGCTCTGCCTCCCATAACTACTCAACCTCTCAGATTTCATAGGTCAAGTAATTTTCTAAATTTTGCGATCAACCAGATTTCGCTTTTGTATGTAGGTATAAATTTTACCTATAGATCAATACTAGATTTGTATTGATTAATATGAATATAATTGATAATTAGTTATATTATTTTATATTGTTTTTTTTTTTAATATAATAGAGTAAAGATTACCTAATAAAAAAAAAGTTATATTATTTAACTCTTAATTATTTAGTCATAGTCATAGTCATTTTATTTATAAAGCCAATTTACATGTCAGATATTTTTTAAAGTAAGTAATACAATTTACACCAGCTATGACATACATAGGACGAAAACAATCTAGTCTAACAACTGGAGATCTTATAAGCGATCTCTTCCAGGAAATTAAGGCGAGTTTTTCCCAATTTTATGCAACGTTTATTACCACAGATAAGGCTTGTATTTAAGTCGCATTTAGCGGGGCAAAATCACGGCGCTTACACACAGTCGTGCGTTTCACTACTACTATTTTTGAGTTTTTTATATTTTTCGAAAAGTAAAGATGTAATGTGAAATGTTGCTTTGCGGTTTCCTTCATAATTACGAAATCTATGTATCAAAGTATCACTAACAGTATTATTTTATAAATAGGTATTTGAATGAATCCAAAAGAACCATCCCTGGTTTTTTTGGATTCATTTGAAAGCGCAAATCAATGTTACTTTCATATATTTTTTCTATTGAGCAATTCGGTCTTTGGGGGTTCCTTAGATAAAACATTACATTTAAATATGACACTATTTTTAAAACTCTAGCCATGGAAGTAGGCACATTTAAATTAGAATGACCAAAATTTCTAAAAATCGGAAAAGAGGACCTTAAGATAAAACTGTAAACATACTGAAATACCAACTATTAAAAAATAGTTATTTATGATACAAGTGCGGTAAGTTAGTTATTACAAACGAGTAGACGAATGTAAGCCCGGGACGAAGTCGAGGGCTTACCATAGTCACGAGTTTGTAATAACCAATCCGCACGTGTGCCATACAACGTTTTACAACACATTTGCGAGAAAAAAAGGCTACAAATGAAACAATTTTTATGGAAATGGAAATTAAAAAAATACCGTAAAGTACACGCATGGTGCTATACATCTGAGCGTGCGGTAAAATTCATTACCGCACGCTCCGTTGTATGATGCGTAATTTTTAACTTTCGAACGATGTATACAGGCTTCGTAAGTGCACTTTTTGAGCAAATGTGTTGTAAAAATACATTTGTGTTAGGTATTCGTACAAAAATTGAATAAAAGGATTTTAAGAAGAGCTTCTCTTTGCTGTATAGTATTGCGCATCACAATTGTACTTACCACACCACCAGGCACTTACTATTAAGCGAATATCTTACTCGTTTCATCCCTAACAAAATGTTATTACTACATAATAATTAGAACATTTCACGAAGATAGTTTTATCTTTTTATTATATCCCATTTTGTAGTTTTCCCAAAGTTTAATGAAGTCTGGATGGAGTAGCTTGCTAGGAAACTATTCTGTTAAACTTCTGTAGCTTACCCGCTCTCGACTTTGTATCAGTAATTTTCAATTTCTATCCATTTTCCTCATTCCATCGTTATTACAGTATATTATTTTAATTTTAGACTAATAAGGCCAATTGACTTAAGTATTTACAAAAAAGCATTCAGTCGAATCGATAACGACCTCCGTTAAAAAGATTATGTATAATGTTGAGTTTCCCCAAAATTTTAAGCCATTTTATATTCAACTAGCTGACCTGACAGACGTTGTCCTGTCTTAGAACTGTCAAACGGGCGAAGTTAAAATTGTAAATCTTATTTTTTTACACCTTGGGTTATATTATTGGAGTTTTAGTAAGGATCCCTATTTAAAAAAAATATAATATAGCTTATGTTACCCGGGGATAGTGTAGCTTCTCAACAGTGAAAGAATTTTTCATATCGGTTCAATAGGTTTCGGAACCTATCAAATCATATACCAACAAACAATCAAATCTTTTCTCTTTATAATATTAAATTACTGACAGTGTTAGATATAATATCTGTGACAAAAATATCTGAATTTTTATTTTTAATATACCTAGTAATAGTAATTTTATCTAGTGCTATCACTCGCACTAGATAAAATAGGCATGATGACTAATATTTTTTTATTACCTCATAAAAAGCTGATCATAAATAGAGTCCATCAACGAAAACAAAATTAAAATTAGTTCAAAAATAAATAAGATATAAGCAGATATAAGTATTTAAATTTCATGCTAGACAGAGAGCGCACTATACTGAGCCGTGACGTAACGGCTCAGGAGCGCCATACAAATGCTATACTAACACACGCTTTGTGAGAAAGGGATAGAGCATCCCCTCCCTATCCCCACCTAAAACTTTAAACACTCATATCTCAGAGATTTATCAGCCAATTTAAATAATTTTTTCAGTATGTGTAATGTATTTAGTTATATTCATCGCTAAGCTGGTTATTTGTAATAAATTAAACATGAAGACACATGCCTAAATTACTATTCCTATTACTATTCCTATTGCGAGTGACCCAACATATCTAAGCGTCCTTGAATTTTCTGATTTTTGATTGATGACCGGTCCTAACTGATCAGAAAATTCAACTTATGAACTACGCCATCAAAGTATCTACCGAAATAGTTGAGTTGCGTTGCTAGGAGTGTACCGTATCAAAAGGCGTGAAGATATATTTTACGATGAAGGAAACAGGCCATGTGTTCTTCACACTGTTCCGCCCACGAAAATGGTACGAACGCAGCTTTTGATAAAGCGAAAAAAGACGGAATAATAACGTCAAATTGCCTCCTACAGAAAGTTTCAGTTCACTTCAAATCGGAACCATTGTTTTTTATCTATACTAATATTATAAAGAGGAAAGATTTGATTGTTTGTTTGTTTGTTTGTTTGCATTGAATAGGCTCCGAAACTACTGAACCGATTTGAATAATTCTTTCACTGTTGGGAAGCTACACTATCCACGGTTAACATAGGCTATATTATATTTTCAAAAAAATAGGGATCCTTACTAAAAC
Organism: Agriopis aurantiaria; assembly: GCA_914767915.1. Classification (NCBI taxonomy): domain Eukaryota; kingdom Metazoa; phylum Arthropoda; class Insecta; order Lepidoptera; family Geometridae; genus Agriopis; species Agriopis aurantiaria. The sequence goes on along the minus strand of OU611982.1, from coordinate 18,069,372 downwards.
TCCAATAATGTAACCCAAGGTGTAAAAAAATAACATTTTAATTTTGACTTTGTGTGTTTGACATTTCTAAGACAGGACAACGTCTGTCAGGTCTGCTAGTATATTAATAATAGGCTTGCGTTTGACCGCCAACTCGCCTGATGTTATCAATACCTGTTAGCTGTACCCAGATAACCTGCACAGACGTAATTATTACACATTTTCAACCGGCGTCAAAAAATAGATTTTCAATAAGTATAAGTTTAACGGTGTGTGTTTGTATTATAATTATATATATCTGTAGGTATATTTGTGTATCTGTGTATCTGCGTATGTCTGTCTGTGGCATCGCAGCTCCATAAATAAATAAATAATATTTATTGTGCACTAAATTGACGAGTCCATAATAGGAGCATTAGTAGTATACAGGGTGTAAGGGGAACACTCTTGAAGCCAAAATAAGGTAATTGTACTCATCATTATGAACCACTTTTAGTATGGAACTAACCCTGAAATCGCGAAAAAAATATCAGCTAAAAATAAATAAATAAATAATAATAAAATAATAAATAATGATTCAATAAAATAGCCAGCCTTTTGAATATCAGCAGTTTTATTGGGGGTATAAAAGAATTACTTTATTTTCATAAAAATTATATGATTATTTACGGGATATTTACCGTGGTAAGGTTGAACAACCGTGATAGCTTAAAACAGTGTTTATTTTTATACTTCACCATGAGCTTAGAATTTGCGTAAATAATATTACAAAAAAATCGAGGCGGAAATCTTCCAAAGATACCTGTCTGCATTGGGGTGCAGCCAGGTTATGTGGGATTATACCCACTAAAACCACCACGGTGACCAACCTTAGTGCTTGATACGAGGGCTCCATGATCTCCAGAAGACCGCACCGGAGCCCTCAGCACTACGCTACGGCTCCTCCCGAGACAATTGCGCGTTGTCTCAATGCGACAACGTTGGTCACACAACGTTGTCGTTCTCTCCCTGGGCACGCCGGAGCCCTAACTTTGACTATCCCGAGCCCAGAGGTCCCCTTTTAGTAGCCTCTTACTACAGGCAGGTACCGAGGCCGTATTCTATTGCCCCAGCACCAGGGCTAGCGTAAATAATACCTAGAAAAACATTTTGCAGATAGAGCCATTGTAAATTTAACCACGAACTGGGTTTAATTTCCTGAGTTTGAAATTACGGATAGAAAAATGTAGTCTACAAATTTTTGGCAGTGTCCGTGTAAAATTAAATTCTTCGTACACCTAAGACACGATTTTTATTAAAGAAAAAAATGCCTAAAAGTGGTGTGGAAGGCCGCCCGCCCTGCGGGAAGCTTTTATAAGGCGAGCTATAAATCAAGGCGAGGAAATATTTAAAAGCTTGCCTCGCCTCGGTTCTTAGACGGTTTCTTGCTGGCTTAGACCTTTTAAGAATCCTATATTTATAACGTAGAGAGAACACAATTTTTTTATGTTTGCACAAATATAACAAAGCGATCTGTAGAGTCTTCCTGGCTTACCATTATATTACAAGTTTAGTGAGAGATTTAAGATTACTAGGGGTAAATGTTACAATGATACAATGACAATGACACAATTACTTTATTGGTCTGTGAAACTAGGTACCGATACCGCGATCCCTTGCCACACTCAATGCGCTCCTTGATACCAATCCAGAATTTGATGTATTTGACGGCGCTTGGAGAGACATTATTGCACAGTGTTTGAACTATTGTGAGATGACGTCGAAAAGCATTGCGAAGTTGCTGTCACATAATATATAATATTTATGTACTTTTCATTTAATTAATTTTTATTGAATTTTAATCCAAGATTTTATGAATGTTGACATTTATCCAATTTTAATCTGACATTGTATGTGTTGACATTCATTTAATTGTTGATTTGAAATTGTATGTTTGACATTTATTTAATCTTAATTTGACTATTATCTGACTGAGTGTATTTAATCTCTTTAATTATTATTATTTTGCTTATTGTAGGTAATCTTGTGACATTTGTTATGATTTTGTGTTTTTAAAAATGTTATTGATGTCATTAGTGTAAATCGTTTTTGTGCGGTGCTAATTAAAAATAAAAAAATTAATAATATATGTTACATAGGTGACAAAACAGTTGTATGTGCTCTAGCTTCTACCTAGAAAATGGTATACAGACATAATGATGACTATGGCTATAAAAAATAAGTAATTCCTAAATAATTATATAATATTGCTATTTGATTAACATAATACAGGGATCAACAAATAATTCCGCAAACACTTAACATACATAATTGTAAGTCAAACGAGTAGGTATTTCATTACATAGGTGAATAACAAACAAAATTAAGCAAATGTAAAATCAATAAATATGTCAAAGAGAAATTACAAAAAAGAAATACAATTCAGCTAACGTCACACATATGAACGTCAAATGTTGTACGTAAAAGCCGACTAAAACGGGGCTTTTGGGATTGTGGGTGGTCAAATTTGGGGATCGGACCTCCCATTCAGCAAGCCCAGGGAAGACAATGGCGCGGTGAACACAAGCTGTTGTAAAGGAAAGGAACGGAAATGCCTTGAGCATTTCCCGGGAGCGTTGCTTCAGGCAGTGTGCTAGGAGGATACCGGTGTGTTCCTATGAAGATCCCGGTATCCTGGCACAGATGTCGGCTATGGAGGGTGTTTTAGTGGGTGAAACCTCACATAACCCGGCTTCATCCCAGTGCAGCTGAGTATCATTGGAAGATTGAATCAATAAAAAAAAAGGGTAAATGTAGCAATGAACGGCTTAACCTATATGCAAAAGATTTTTCACTCAAAAAGTGAGTGTTTTTATTTGAACTGTTATGTGGTTAAATTATTTAAATGTTGTGTATAATATAAGGTGTTAATTGAACCATAATAAATCCTTCGTTATTTTTACCCATTGTTAACGGGATTTAATAAAACTAGCAGGGTTTTAGCGAAGCCAGTAAAGGTTTTATTTTTATTTTTATTTGATTTATACCTATGGACATAATTAAACACGGAAGATATGCTTGTAGCGATAAATACCAAAACGATGCACTCACGTGAGAATAGTAGAAATAATAGAAAGGAAGTGGGCAGTGTTGCCCAGTACCAGTAGAGAAATTCATCAGGCAAGCAACACGGTCACCTCACTCAATTACATAAAAAACACAAGTTTTCCTAGAAAAAAATGTAGGTAGGTTACCTACAGTTTTTATAAGACAGTTGCTAAAAATGTGGAACGTTGCCGGTGTATCTTGTCTACATCTTTAATTAACCTAACAGTATTAACGAGTCATCAAGCACCGGAAGCAAACAAAGAGTTGGCACAATATAGCTGTCTTCAGCTGTGACGGTCGGTTGGTCGGTTTGGACCCTCGTCTTACGGCGGGACATTAATCACTGCCTGTATTAGGGTACAGTGGATGTGGTGACGGAATAAGCAGAGTTATGATGGATGTGGTATGACACTTTTCTGGTTCAAGAAAACTGGTTTTCTGGAACTCAGTTCTTGAAACTGTTGACGCGTACGTCTACCTAGGACAAACAGTCGAAATCGGCAGATCCAACTTCAAAAGAGAGGTAAATCGTCGAATCCAAATCGGCTGGGCAGCGTTTGGTAAACTTCGCAACGTCTTCTCGTCCAAACTACCTCAGTAGACGAAGGTCTTCAACCAGTGTATGTTGCCAGTGATGAAGTACGGCAATAAAACGTGGTCTCTCCTATGGGCCTCATAAGCAAGCTCAAAGTCGCACGAGCTATGGAAAGGGCCATGCTCGGGGTTTCTCTACGAGTTCAAATCAGAAATGAGGAGTTCCGTAGACAAACGAAAGTTACCAACAGCCCACCGGATTAGCCAGTTGAAGTGGCAGTGGGCAGGGCACATATCACGCAGAATAGATGGCCGATGGGGGCTAAAGGTTCTCGAATGGAGACCATGGACCGGTAAGCGCAGCGTAGATGGACAGACGACCTAAAAGAGACCACAGGGAAACGCTGGATGCAGGCCGCTTCCAACCGGCCCTTTTGGAGATCGATGGGGGAGGCCTTTGTCCAGCAGTGGACGTCCTACGGCTGAAATGATGACGATGATTAACCTAAGCTAAGATTATATTTGTGCACCGTCACCTCCACGTGCGCCTTGTCCATGATTCTTGGATCTCGGTCCGATACAAACTTAGTGGCACTTAAATACTCATTTAAGTTACTTAACACAGAGCTCTGAATTATGAGTTGAGTACACATTTATTGAAACAGTCGTTTGTAATGTCAAAGGAAAAGCCTATTTTCGGTCGTCAGACGTTCAAATACGGGTAAAACGAAATTAATGCTAAGTTAGATATTTTACGAACTATTTACTTGGTAAGCAAGTTCTGTCCCCTGATTTACTTTCTAGGTTCTTTATAGGTCTTGGAATGAAAAAAAACATTTTATTTTATTTTATTTTATTTTACAAGGAAAACATACAGCTGCTAATTAATACAGTAGATATAAGATAAACAGTTACACAAAAGCCAAAAAACATGTTTTCACTAATACAAACTAGAAATAGTGTAAATGCCCCGTTGCAACACCAACTAGGGCCTGGATAGATAAATAGTAATTGGAAAACAAACATTCGAGGTCTTTACTTAAGAGATAATAAATTAGTTACCAGAAAGAAAAAATAAATAAATAACATACAAATTGCAAATATATAAAACCTAATACAAATTAAATGTTTTTTTTAGATTTAATTTTACGTTTTTTTGCCATTTTATTTTTAGTGTTATCAAATTTAACTTTTAATGTGTCAAAGAAGTTTTTGGAAATTATATTTTTAAAAGTATTATGCCTCATCATAAATAAGTCAACGTTGGTTGAATAGTTATAACTTGGTTTAGGTAAGGCCTAACTGCAGTCTGCGGATTTTCCCGCGTGGAAAGCTTTTTTACATGATACCTAACAACTTAGTTCCATAGTTATCTTATAATGTGCTTTTTTTCTCCCCTGTACAATAATAATCAATTAAAAAAACTGACTCAAAGGCTACTCAGCCAAAGTCAATTAAATTTTGTGGGACCATCTCGAGAACCTCCTCTACCGACATAATAAAAAACTATCGAAGTGCGAGTCGAATTCGCGCACTCAGGGTTCTGTACTGACACAAAATACAAAAAGTAGTGCAAAAAGACAAAATTACGCCCAGGCGGTCACCCATCCACGTACCGACCGCGCCCGACGTTGCTTGGTGGTTGTTTGGTCACAAATAAATTGTTTTTCATTCTTTCTTAAACAAAAATTTGCCACCGACTCGCATTTGGCCGTTATTTATTATTTGTTTTTTATTTATGTACAGTGTGTACTATAATAGGTAATCATACCAAGTTTGACGCTTGTACGTATTACAATTTTTTCATTAGACCTAATACAAAAATACGTTAAAAAAAGTTTTTTGTTCCCTGTTGTTTTACTTTTTAACTTTATTATTATTTATTTGTTTTCGCCGTAATAGTACATATTCTCTGAAAATTTCAACTGGTTATCTATTACGGTTCGAAATATATAGACAGATCACGGCTGGATGGACAGACAGACAGCGTAGGCTTAGTAATAGGATACCGCTTACACCATTCGTGTACGGGACCCTAAAAACAACAGATAAAATTAACAGATTTTGATTTATTTTATCTTCTAAAACATAGCTATTACGAAGATCTTGTAAGACGCTGTAAGTATAGACAAAACTCGTATAAACTAGGAGTTGAATAATTAACAGCATTTGATTCCCTTCTATCAAGTGGAAACTTTGATAGTTGCTTTATATTTATGAGCTGATTAGACATTCATTAAAATTTTGATGATTCTCTGAGTGAGCTCACTGGAAACGTGTCAGTTATAAAGTTTTAATTGGTGTCGGTACCTCTAAATAGCACCCACTCGAGTTTGAGTAAATTATTATAATAATACGATATTGTAGCGGTCCGCAACAGAGGCATTTGTGGACGAACGTTAAATATGAGCTGAGGAGTAGCCCAGGCCAGCATACGTAAGTTTATGCCGTGAAAGCCGTGAGGAAATGCCTAAATGCTTTGGTAGTACTCTTCTTAAACATGGCGGGGATATTGGGCTAAATATTTACATAAATATTTCGGGTTAATTTTGACATTACTCAAGCGATGGTGGCCGAGCGGTAGCCTGTGCGCTTTCCAATCTGACGGCACCCGGTTCAAACCTCGGTGCTGTACCAATGTTATTTAGTGCCTAAATAAATTATGCGCAGTTTCGATGCCATCTCTCAAGAACGGTGAAGCATGGTAAGGAAGCCGGTATGTCCAAGAACCTCTTAATTTCAAAGACATACGACATGTAACTGTACTGGGTCAGTATGGTGGATCAGGACCCATCCTTTCACTAAGACAACGCCTGAGTCCCAGCAGTGGGAAAATGAGAGGCTGAAAATATGATGATGTAGAATTTTGACATTTCAATAAAAAGATGCCAAACAAATTTTATTACCGGATTTACCGGATTAGCAAGTTGAAATGGCAGTGGGCAGGGCACATATCACGCAGAACAGATGGTCGATGGGGCCGAAAGGTTCTGGAATGGAGACCGCGGACTGGTAAGCGCAGCGTAGGACGTCCACTCGCAAGATGGACAGACGACCTAAAAGAGACCGCAGGGAAACGCTGGATGCAGGCCGCTTCCAACCGGCCCTTTTGGAGATCGCTGGGGGAGGCCTATGTCCAGCAGTGGACGTCCTACGGATGAAATGATGATGATGATGATGAAACAAATTTATCTCAATTTAAATAGATTCAATTTAGATGCTAGTGTAGGGGATTACTAAAATGGTGACTAATTTATGAGTTATCTGCATCATAATTTATTCCTTTGTGCTGTAAAGCATCTTAATAACAATATAAATTATTTCTTAACAGTTCCAAAGTAATAATTTGTTAAATTTTAAACACATCGTTCACCTAAACACACACTAAAATAAACCTTTTGAAGTCGTTTGAAATAAACGCAGAGTTTCCAATGATGCATACCCTAATTAGTGGAGAGACGTTATTTATGTTTGCCCCGCGGGTTCGCCTGGGACCGTGACGTCCGATAGGATAGACAGAGATAAATGGATGTTTTGAGCCGGAAGGAAAGAGATGGAGTGACTTCTTGCGGGTGGATTGGTATTAGGTTAGGAGCATGCGAATGAAATCTGTTCTGGCAGCGGTTTATTAGATTAGTTTAGTTTTATATTTTTAGTACTTGTTAGTTTGTATTTGATTTTAAGTTGTTTTCATAATATTTAGCATAATTTCCAATTAAATTAATAACCGTTCTGTAACTCATCACCATCATCATTTCAGCCGTAGGACGTCCACTGCTGGACATAGGCCTCCCCCATCGATATCCAAATGGGCCGGTCGGAAGCGGCCTGCATCCAGCGTTTCCCTGCGGTCTCTTTTAGGTCGTCTGTCCATCTCGTGAGTGGACATCCTACGCTGCGATTACCAGTCCGTGGTCTCCATTCGATAACATTTTGGTGCCATCGGCCATCTGTTCTGCGTGCTATGTGCCCTGCCCACTGCCACTTCAATTTGCTAATCCGGTCCTGTAACCGTTCTGTAACTAATGCATTGATTATTCATTTTGAGCAAATGCACATTCTATACCATCCATAGCATAAAGCTTAAAGCGGCTTTTGTGGCTTTTTATTTTATTTTTGCTATTCTATAAGACATTTGCGTGTACCTACTCAGTACCTACTCATATCGACAAAATCGGAAGGACTTTCCAAATTTAAACACCGACGCTAGTGCCATTACGTCTCGTTGTGCTCGCAGAAAACGACCAGACACTTCACCTTTTAGTGCACCCGCATTCCACGTATAATATGTCGGCAAAGGACTACCTACTTTAAAAGATTATCGTAAAATCGCGAAGCTTTTCACTAATGGGGTTTGAATTCATGCCAGCCACTGAAATAAAGACGTCAGAGATCGTCCGACTGCAGACTATCCTTACTAATATTATAAAAAGCGGACGTAGCTCTGTCTCTCTGTCTCCCTGTCTGGATGTTTGTTCACTTTTTACGACTAAACCGCTAAGCCAATCTTAGCGAATTTTGGCATGATGATAGTGTACACCATATGGACGGATATAGGGTACTTATTATCCCAGAAAATGCAGAAAAATTGGAAAATCTCGGGTAGCACCGCGGGATTCAGCTAGTATTTATATATTTTGACAAATCGCTTAATAAAAAAAAAAAAAAAAATTTGATCTTAAGTAGAAGTTTAAATTAAAACTAAATTACTTATTAGGACTGTAATTAAATTACCTTAATTACAAGTGACACTTAAAAAAGCCGGTATCTTTGTGCGATATAATAACCAGGTAAAGTAAATCAAAATATCAGGACATCGTCACAAAATACAGCTCACTACCATGAACATCAAAATGCTTTTAAAACATACCTTACCATTCTAAGCTCTCAGCTCCTAAAGTAGCTTATCACATTGTCGCCTCGAGCAGCTCCTGACATCAGAGCAAGCGAGTCGTTATGATCCTGCAAGCATTGAGGACTCCCCCAGCAGATACATAATAATACCTATCTACCTCTAGTATGTTTAGTAGATATATTTGTTTTGAGTTCCTATAACAAATTGAAATTCTGCTGGAGATACATTATTATTTATAGATGTTAATTATTATCTGAATTTTTCCATTAAAGATGTGATTTTTATTGAGTGCATCTCTAAAATATTCTTTACCAGTAACATTAGTATAGTGATTAAGAGTTTATGTCGTCAACTTGGGATGCGTTGCATCAATTTGTATGGTTATGGCAAACAGTACCACAGTCATATTTCAGCTATAAATAGTTGAAGATATTGTTAGTGTAATTTTAGAAACATGACTGTTGAAACCTAAAACGTACCCAAAGGGTGTAAACGGGACCCTATTACTAAGCCTACGTTGTCTGTCGATCTTCATAGCTGTTCTTACCTTCTTACCGAGAAACTCGTGGAGGCTCTCAGCCAAAGCACCTCAAAGGGTTACTTAAAATCACATGGAGCACTTTCATATCAATCTTTTGATATTAAAGCTTGGGTATTTATTTTTCATAAGTAAATGTTTCGTTGCCTACAAGTATCGTACTGTATGCGGGAATAAGCGATGCGAGCTTGTAGAGGTGATTGACGGAAACACTGCTTTTAGACTCTCATCATCATCATCATTAGCCAGAAGACGTCCACTGCTGAACATAGGCCCCCCCATTTAACCTCCATACTAACAAAGCCTGCCATCTGCATCCACTGGATGCCCGTGATTCTCACAATGTAGTCGGTCCATCTAGTGGGAGACCTACGCTGCGTCTTCCGGTTCGTGGTCTCTCAGAACCTTTCTTCCCCATCGGTTATCGGTTCTTCGAGCAATGTGGCCTGCCCAGTTCCACTTCAGCTTGCAAATTTTAACAGCTAGGTCGGTGACTGTGGAAAACGTTCTTTGGCGAACATCCACGTTCCGGATTCTATCGTGCAAAGAAACTCCAAGCATAGCTCTCTCCAATGCCCGCTGTGAGACTGTGAGTTTTTCCCAGCTGACGAGCACGGTCTTAATTCAAGAAAATGTATGATTCTTGCTGAACCATGGGGTGTAGTTAGTACTGTGATTGAGGTTAATAAGAGTAAATAAATTGCAATTGCCTCTAAAAACAATAGAAGGAACTCTAATCACCCCAATCACCGATCCGAGGCACTTTCGTTCTTGCAAATCCCCCATGCAGTGATGAATAGCTCCTTATACTTTATTCGGTCCTACTTACGACCCATAAATCTAGCCACACCCTGATTGGAGGAGACGCTACATTAGCAACCACTCTTCCTTTCCACTTTAGTACCTTTCCACAATAAAAATTCTACAGAACTTATTCAAACATCAAGAGCCGAAGTTTTCAGTTATTTTGGAACGGTTGTGTAGGGCAAATGTATTGGAAAGCGCCATTTGTTGCTAGTAAATTGGCGCGGTTATCTCGGATTGCCGCTTGTCTTGAAAAGATTTAGAGAATAAAGTTTAAAAGGCACATAGAGGAGGCAGTAATGAAGCTGAGTTTTATATATTCTTATTATTAGTTGGAGCACGAGGACTTGTAAGTACCCCGTGCTTCACCCAGGTGAAGAATCTAAGTGGAGCACAGGTCCGACCCCTAACTTACGACCTTAAAAATTACGAAATGACAGTTCCTTGAAAGTAGAGAGAGAATGGGCCCTAACACACCATGCTGGCCTAGTGCATATTGGTAAATGTCATATGTCGTTGAACTTGTGACGTTCTTGGACATACCGGCTTCTTCACGTTGTTTTCCTTGACCGTTGTTGAGCGATGGCATCAAAACTGCATATAATTTATTTAACTAAATAAATCATTGGTACAGAGCTGAGCATCGAACTGGATGCCTCAGATTTTATAGCACACAACCATTACTGAGCCTATGATGTATGTCTGTCTGTTCGTCCGTCCGTCTGTCCTACCTATTAATGGCTGTATCTTTGAAACTCTATAAATAGCCAGTTGAAATTTTTACAGAATATGTAATGTTACAGCGGATTAACTAACAAATAATAAAAAAAACAATAAGTAAAAACGAAAGGACGCGCGAGGAGGAGGAGGGGCGTCTTTTCGTTTTTACTTTTTGACTTTTTCCATCCCCAATCGTATTTTTAACGTTTTTTGTATTAGCTCTAATGTAAATACAGTAATACGTAAAAGCGTCAAACTCGACATGATTATAGTATACACTTGAAAGTATAACAACACATAACAAGAAATGGCCAAGTGAAAGTTGGTAACAAATTTCTGGTCATTACCAAGTTCATAATCATCATCAGCCAGAAGACGTCCACTGCTTAACATAAGGGAGGCTTAACCTCCACACTGAACGAAAGCTTGGTTCCACTGGATGCCCGCGACTCTCACGATATCGTCGGTCCATCTAGTGGGAGGTCTACCTACGCTGCGTCTTCCGGTTTGTGTTCTCCACTCAAGAACCTTTCTTCCCCATCGGTTATCAGTTCTTCAAGCGTTGTGGCCTGCCCATTGCCACTTCAACTTGCAAATTATTTACCAAGCCATTTAATGTAACTTTGTTATTTAGACGACCTTATTTAATGCGTCAACCATTTTACCGAATCGAAATGCCATAATATACTAATTATGAAGTCTTTTTAATTAATAATTATTGTATTTTGGGGTGGTACGGAACCCTCAGTGCACGAGCCCGACTCGCACTTGGCCAGTTTATTTTAATTATTTCAAGTTTGATCCCATAGAGAATATGTTTATAATAATGAGTATAACTAACTCCTTTCCACTGTGAAAGAAAGAACAAAGAAAAATAAGAAATTAAATTTAGTCGACGTCTTTACAAAAACTTATATCTACAGGATACAATCAGTGTCGAATGGGTCCATGTAACTACAGGGTTACATGGCACAGTGGAAAGGAGTTAGTCACTAGTCTAGTCACTACTCAAAATGATACATCCAGTGTTGCGTCAGTTTTTATTTATTTAGTAATAGGCTTGCGTTCGTTCGCCAACTCGCCTGCTGTTAAGCGATGATGTGGTCTACGTTGGAGCACGCTTGCCTAGAAGAAACTGATTCACTCGTGATTTGAAGAAGCCCAGATTGTAACTATCGGGGAACACCCATATCTAAGGCATACGTCCTATCTAAATCCTAACCTAACCTAAGCGAAAAAAAACGGACAAATACGAGTAGGACTCGTGTTCTGAGGGTTCCGTCGAAGCGCGAGACCAAAAAAAAACTAACTTAAGTTGAAATATTTAAAAACAAACTTAAGTTTGTAGTTGACAATAAGGTTCTTCCATACATTCCAACTACAAAATGTAAGTTTGTAATAGCAAAATATTTATTTTTAAATGATAATATAACTTCAAATTTATAACTTTCGGATTTATTCCTATATATGTGCTATGAGACCTTGCCTCTTGCTAAATTTCATGATTCTAGGTCAACGGGAAGTACCCTATAGGTTTTGATTCCCCTGTGAAATCGCAAAATATACGACATAAACGTTCATATCTTTTGATTGCGTTGACTTACAAATACAAATTTTATTTTTTTACAGCCGAAAGAAACCGTAGCCCCAAGTATTTAGTATAAATTTCAACTTGATACCTTTACGCGTTCTTGAGAAAAAGGGTCTTGACAGACGGACAGACAGACAGACAGACAGACAGACGGACAACGAAGTGATCCTATAAGGGTCCGTTTTTTCCTTTTGAGGTACGGAACCCTAAAAATGTTGACGTATGTATGTTAACGTGCTTTTAGCAGTAATTCACTACTAGAGCAAGGTCAGCACCTAAACTCTAGTTTAGTATGTCACCAAGAAGTCATACAAGTTTTACTAATGAAGAAACTAGATCAGCCCCAGATTAGACAGTAGTTTGTACGCGCCTTTCACCTTCTTTATATCAAGGTGTACGTGATTTTTTCTTGATAACTCGTGCCTTCGATAGCTCAGTTGGTAGAGCGGTGGACTGTAGATGGTTTGTAAATGGTGATCCATAGGTCGCTGGTTCAAATCCGGCTCGAAGGAATTTTTTGAACTAACATACTTTGGACGATACGGTATTGGCTAGGTTCTAGAAGGCACGTGCTGGGGAGGCTTTATAGCCTCTACCGTCGTACCAGGTACCTAATATAAGCGTCGTACCTGGTCAGCCCAAATCAAAGTTAGACACGAAATGCGCCTATCCTGGCTATTCAACGCATACACAAATACAAATTGTCAAATTACACATGGAATTGCAAAAAATTAAACGTATGAGAGATTATAAAAAAAAGCATACAGTCGAATTGATAACCTCCTCCTTTTTGAAGCCGGTAAAAAAATTTACAAATTAGATCTTATGGCCGATTAAAATAAGAGGCAGAATCAAAAAAACGCAATGCGTAGAATGCCTTAGCCTGTGTATTGATTATAGTACAGCGCTTAACGATACTGACCTGCTAAAACTTGAAAATTATTCACACCTGGTAAAATGTATGGAACAGGTGTAATTTTTTTCGCGATATATGTGTTCCATTGTTAACGTTGCTCTTCATGATGGTCATAACGAACTCCTTTCGGCTTATCATACCCTTTCTTTATAACCCCGTATAGGGTTGTCCACGATGCAAAAAACTTTTCGATTCTACGTTTCTAATCCGTACCGCCAAGGATTGGAACAACCTGCCAGCTTCCTAGTTTCCTGAGAGATATATGTCTCTTTTCAAGGCCAGAGTGAATAGTTATCTTCTAATTCTGCGTGCTTCATCTTCGACCACATCGTCGCTTACCAACAGGCGAGTTGGTGGTGAAAAGCGGACATATCCGCGATAAAAAAAAACAGTCTAAAAGGAATCTGAAAGTAATATAAATAATAAAGGTTTTTATATATATACCTGTATAGTCCCACTGCTGGACAAAGGTCTCCCCGAACTCCTTCCACTGTTCTTTATCCTTGGTCCTGGGCCAGCACCGACCAATCTTTTATCTAACATAGAAAAGATAAAAGTAAAGTAGGTACACAGCTGATGGTACAATAGGTACAGCGATTTCCGAAAACAGCTGCACAAACATGCTTTGAGCTGGTATTGTAAAACCACTTGGAACTAGACCATTACACCCAAACACTGTAACTGGGTCAGGCGGGAATAGCGTACCACCAATTGTACACTATGTTTCAGTACTTGGGAATCATTTTTACACATTTTTGTACTACAATGACTTGCGCGTTTTCACCCACATTGTATCCGGGATAAAAGTAGCTTAAGTTACTCTTTATAACATCTATCTGCCAGTGAAAGATGAAAATAATACGACCTCCTTGGTAGCGACAGCAAATTCCTTTGCCTTAGATGACGATATTTTTTCTATTATGTCAATGAATAGACAAATGTTTGTTTTTATTATTTGTAGGGAAAGTGTTAAAACACCAAAAAATCCTGTTCACTCGCTGGGCTAATCTGAAGATTGCCTGATGCCTGAAATATCATAAAATCAGTCCAGCTGTTTCGGACTCCATAGGGAATATAGGTACATAGATACACACATCGCCTTTTATATATAGATAAGATAGAAGACTAGATTCAAATAATCAAGGAGCTTTTAAGAGGTTTTTATTTTTTATTTTTTCGATATAATTTTAGTAACGTACAAAAAAATATAAGTAGGTATGCTACAAAGTTTTTGCCTTTCGAAGTTATTCGATAATTAGGCGAGTACTACCGGAACCACTAAACAGCGGGAATTGTTCCCAAAATCCTACTATATTGCTCCATTACCATGTTTTATAGCAATGCTCATTTTGAGCAAAGTAGAGTCCGGCACGATTTGATTTAGATTTAGGTCACGTGTTGCATAGACCAGACGTCATGCCAAATATTTAAAAACTTGGCTTTCTATCCCCACGGCCCATGGTTTGAACCCCAAAATGTATATTAATTGGTAATATTTGCGCCTATCGAGGTCTTCTGTGAAATCAGCCACTGCCACCGCACCAGCACTATTCTGCATTCCAAAAAAAAAAAAAAACAAGTGGTAAGTAGTTCCACACTATTTTGATCAAACCTCTGTAACTGCATCCCACCGCGTCGATGTGTTCGCGAAACTTTTTTCTATTCTTTCATGGTTTTCTTTCATTTCTTTTGACGGTGACAGGGCACTAATGGAATGTAACAACGTAGATTCGCTTTCTTCATCGCGTTGAAAAATAGCGACGGATCGCGATTGTTGTAGCAATTGTGGGGAAATGGAACCCTTGGCGGTGATGGATGTTTATATTTCAGTTTAAAACAAAACATACTACGCTTTTACAGTAGATTAAGCTAAACCAGAGATTTTACTTTTGCCGCGCTATCCCATAACTAACCCTCTCTATAATACACCTCGTTATATCCATGTCTGATTAAATAAAATAAGTACATTAGGAGTTCCTTTAAGAACCCGGAACGTGGATATATTCACCAAAGAATCGAAGTCACCGACATAGCTATTAAAATTTGCAAGTTGAAGTGGCAATGGGCAGGCCATATCGCTCGAAGAACCGATAACCGATAGGGTGGAAAGGTTCTTGAGTGGAGACCACGAACCGGAAGACGCAGCGTAGGTACGTAGACCTCCCACTAGATCGACCGACGACATCGTGATAGTCGCGGGCATCCAAT
Organism: Agriopis aurantiaria; assembly: GCA_914767915.1. NCBI lineage: Eukaryota > Metazoa > Arthropoda > Insecta > Lepidoptera > Geometridae > Agriopis > Agriopis aurantiaria. Next base: position 18,054,140 of record OU611982.1, on the reverse strand, counting down.
GGAATCCAGGCTGTCATTCAGTGTTGAAGTTTAAGGGGGAGGCCTATGTTCAGCACTGGACGTCTTCTGGCTGATGATGATGACGCTGGCGGCTTTACCACGCTGAATGGCAGTGCTTATGCGTTGAGCCAACATGCCAGCATTTTGGTCACGCGTCATATTAACCAGGGGCATTGAAATATTTTTATTTTTGAGGTGAGCTCCCGGTCCCCAAGTGTCTAATGTCTCGATCCCAAAGAGCTCAAATATTTAAGTTTTAGTTCATTTTGAAATTGTATAATTATAAATAGGCAAATAACTTAATATATGTTTAAAAATAATACCAATTCTTTCGCTATAACTCTTGTTGGAAATAAAAACAATTAAAACCGGTAAATAGTGTGATACAAATTGATTAGTAAAGTTATTTCAATAACCCCGTTCTAAATTTCAAGGATAGTCAATTAGCCTTAGTACAGTTTGAATACTATTTCATGTTTATGAAATCCATAAAACTGAAAAGTACTCTCCCTCATAACGAAGCCAAAAGTTTTGATTACAGTTGGTAACTCTAAAATACTAAAAAGCCGCAACACTAAATCGATTTCAGTTTCAGAATGGCTGAAATGAAACTAAAGTGAAAAGTTTTTATGCAATTTGCAAATGCAAGTTTTGTGCGGCAGTGTGCTTTCGCCAGCCCTGCGGAGAGGACGTCTTAGTGGATGTTACTGCCACAAGTCATTTAAGTGATTATGAATTTTAGAAGTTATTTCTAATTCGTACTTAAATGGGAAATGGGTGAAATTAAATTAACCCTGTATTTATTTATGTACAAAGGTAGGTGCATCAAACAAAGAAAATAAAAAAGCCTTAAATATTACTTATTACTAACTATCTATACTAATATTATAAAGAAAGAAAGATTTGATTGTTTGTTTGTTAGTTTGCATTGAATAGGCTCCGAAACTACTGAAAGTTTTAGGACATTTAAGATAAAATCAGATACTATAACTTAGGTTTAGTGTCATTGATATATATGTATTTTGAACATCGTACATCACTGCCCTGCTAGTACACGTAGCGGTATGCCCCTTGCACACTTGCAAGATAGGCAAGATTCATATTATATGTAACTAGCGGTCCACCCCAGCTTCGCACGGGTATAGATAGCCTATGATTGTCACCCGGGGATAGTGTGGCTTCCCAACAGTGAAAGAATTTTACAAATCGGTTCAGTAGTTTCGGAGCCTATTCAAACAAACAAACAATCAAATCTTTCCTTTTTATAATATTAGTATAGATGACACATGCATGCTTAACGTTAGATGTGACGTGTGCATGACGCAGCACGCTTTCGTCAGTTGCTTTTTTCGCGGTTTGCATACATAACTTAAAACTACGACATTTTTCTTCGGACCTGCAATGCATGTTGCGACTCAAAACCAAACCAGAAATTAAGAAACTATTTCGTTCGAGCTGCAATGCGTGATTGCAGCGACTCAAAACTAAATCAGACACGAAGAAACGCTTTCGTCGGAGCTGCAATGCGTGATTGCAGTGACTCAAAACCAAATCAGACACGAAGAAATTCTTTCGTCGGAGCTGCAATGCGTGTTTGCAGCGACTCAAAGTTAAACCAGAGACTAGTTTGTCGGAGTAGTAATGCGATTTTGCAGCGACTCAAAACCAAAACAGAAACTACAAAACTCTTTCGTCGGAGCTGCAATGCGTGTTTTCAGTGGCTCAATTTCAACTTTGACCGCATATTCGTAGATTAGTAATTTAGTAGATTTTAGTTTCGTATAAAAGTCGAATCAATCGATTAAAAATCCTATGGAGGACTGTCTGTGAAACTCTAAAGGACTAGTTGAGTAAACATGCTTTTTTCAGTTGTAAATGTATAAAGCAGTTCATAATTAACAGGGTGTTAATCCATTATCACATCCGCGGACAGCCCATAAACTGTCAACGTTTAATTAACTTTTTATTAAACCGTTATTGGATTTTATTGCGTATTAAACACGCGTATTTATTAGATTCGTTTAGAACGGACTGGGGATGGAAATTACGAGAATTTTAATTCGAGAATCGAGAATGTTTTGTGAAACGTGCGTGCGATATGTTTATTAACTGTAGGTACTTACTGTATTTGCGATACACGGTGCCTACTAACTTTTATAAATCAATTGTTCTTTAGATTCACAGATTAAGTATTTTTTTTTTAATTTTGGTATTTTTATGACCATGGGCCTTACGGACAACAGCTAATTGCGGCACCTAATCCGCTCAGTTGGAAAATCACGCGAACGTGAACCTTATCGCGCCCAGATACGGTTTGCGGTCGCGTGATTTTCTAACTGAGCTGATTAGGTGCCGCAATTAGCTGTTGTACGTAAGGCTCCAGATCAGGCAAAGTTTAGGGTAACTTTACTTGGTAGATCAGGTACTAGTACGTAACTTCATTTTTAGGGTTTCGTAACCAAAGCGTAAAAATGGGACCCTATGGGAAGCCTACGATGTCTGTCTGTCCATCTGTCCTACCATTTAACGGCTGTATCTATCTAACCGTAATAAATAGCTAGTTGAAATTTACACAGAATAATTATGTTGAAACAATAAAAAAGTCAAAACATTAAAAATGAAAGGGACACACCCCCCTTTTAACTTGTTTTTGTTTTAGCCGTAATGTAAAAACGGCAATACGTACAACCGTCGAATTTCGCATGATTATTGTACAATTGTACATACCTACTCTAAACGTATATAACAATAAATAATGGCCAAGTACGAGTCGGTGACAAATTCCTGTTCACCACCGGTTCTCGTACGATCACCGAAGTAAAACAACGTCGTACGCGGTCGGTACTTGGAGGGGTGACCTGGCCTGGAGGTTTTGATAGTATTTTGTCTTTTTGCACAATTTTTTGTACTTTAGTAGCTAACAAGTTATGTGGTAGTACGGAACCCTCAGTGTGCGAGCCCAACTCGCACTTGGCCAGTTTATTTTATTAAAATTGAGAACATGCTACATATTTTCAAAATAAACAAATATTAAGAAGAAAAAAATGCTCTAACCTTTAAATACCTACGAGTATATCTATTGCTTAATTAACCCTAAGATACCAAGCGCCCTCGGCAGCATAAAATACCTAGATAGTTCGTATCTCTCAGTAGGTATGCTCAATTGCGTACGGACCAATAAACCACCGGGACATGCCATTGCCATTATTTTAAACTTGCCATGAGCCAAGAAGTTTTGACTTCCATAAACAACTATATGTCAGGCTCTGGGATTTTTAATGTAATAATAATTTTAGTATTAGGAAACTAAAACAACCTTAGTGAGTCGTTAAAACAAACCAAAGATCCCCAAACTCGAGGTGTATGATGGAACCGGGTGGAACAATATAGAACTCTTGATTTGGTACTCGTTAAAAAAATAAGCCCGCAGCATAAACCAAAGGGGTTTACCAGTAGCCATTTAAGAGTTCCACTATATTTCTTTTGGCTCTATCATCAGATCAGTTCACTGTCATCAAGTTTTTATATTGTGACCCAAATTAAATAATACAATATATGCAAATTTTCAAATTGAATTGACAATTAGAAGCAGGTAGGTACCTACTAGGTATGTCAATATTGACATAATGTTAATTCAATATTGACATTCAGATTTTTGTTTACTTTGTTAGCTAGCTATCTAGCTTAAGAAATCGCTTTGTTGTCAAGCTAAATAAGAAAATTTACCACTTTTTTGGAGTACTTTTCTCTTGACTTAAAGTCAATTTAATTCAACATCTAGCAATTTCAAACAAAACTGATGATAGGGTTAATTCAAACAAAATATTTAGTACTCAAATAAAGAAAACTGGACTATAAATCTATAAAATTCAGGCAAACATGTGCAAGTAAATTACATGCATTTAGTCTACATACCTATCTAGCAGGCTAAAATAGACATTTTATTTAGATTTAGGATAAGGATTTAAGTATAATTATATAAGATGAGTTTATTTTAATTAGTTTATCAATATTTTTAAAATGGATTCAAATTTAAATTACGTAAATTATGTACCTAACCCAACTTCCATGTGTAGCAAATAAATCTATTGTTGAACTAGCTTGGATCAACCTTTCATGTCTGATGGTTTATTCGTCCAAGGTTATGTCGTACAGTAATAATCCACTTCGCTGTCACACCGCGGCCCAATTAGTTGAAGCCTTACGATAGAGCCTTACAGCTGGAGGAGTTTATATAGAGACAGTCTTCACTAGGGTGTTTTACACTTCACTTTAGGCATAGACAGGTACGATATACCTACTCGCTCTAGCGTAGAGTTATACGGGAGTCCGTTTTTATTGGGTTTTGATATATTATATCATCATCATCATCATCATTTAAGCCATAAAACGTCCACTGCTGGACATAAGCCTCCCTCATCGATCTCCCAAAGGGCCGGTTGGAAGCGGCCTGCATCCAGCGTCTCCCTGCGGTCTCTTTTAGGTCGTCTGTCCATCTTGTGGGTGGACGTCCTACGCTGCGCTTACCGGTCCGTGGTCTCAATTCCAGAACCTTTCAGCACCATCGGCCATCTGTTCTGCGTGATATGTGCCCTGCCCACTGCCATTTCAACTTGCTAACCCGGTGGGCTATGTCGTCGACTTTCGTTCGTCTACGGATCTCCTCTATATATATAGTAGTATATTATATCTCGTTTCAAAAATTCCTTACAAGCTTTATCATCTTCATGCCCGAGTCAGGAATAGACCGCAGTCACGTTGAAGTGGACGGCACCCGCGAGGCCAATCATTGCCCATTGGCACCCGTAATTTAGTTACGGAGTTCCGGACAGACGGTTCCCGGATAATACCAGACTGTCCGGTTTTATATTCGATTTTTTTAAGTTTTGGTGTAAGGTAAAGTAAGGTGTGCAAAACTGTCATGAGTGCATTCTTCATTTCTTTTTTCATTTTTTTTTAGAAATGTTAACTCTAAAAAAGTTATCATACTATAATATTATTATAAAGTTTGTTAATTTGTTTGTTCTGCTTTTACACAGCAACAGAGAAACGGGTCAACCTGATTTTTACATGGGTATAGTTCATCATCATCTTCACCATTTTTCATCACTACGCGGGTGAAACCGCAGGGTGCAGCTAGTTAAAAAATAAAAGTGAAATGGCCAAACTCAAACCTACATCATCCTACCTATACCTACCTTCATCATCGACCACATCGTTGCTTACCAACAGGCGAGTTGGCGAACAAAGGCGGTCTTATCCGCGCTAAAAAGATAAACCTTTTTTTTTCGAAGTTGAAGCCCGCAGACTATGAAGTTACCCATTCACCCTGGCCTTGAAAAAACCCTTTAAATTTTGGCCTTTTATTTATCATTTCGCTCATACAATCTTGTAACTACCTAAAACTAGATTAGTTTGAGTGACCCAGAATCCAGATATAGGTAGGTACATGTTGATAATTCTACGCCCAAGTTTCATGTCACAAACGGCTGTCTCAAGCTGTGACGCAAACATGTCTAGACGGAAGGCTTCGCAGATATTAAATTTGATATTGCTTTATGAATTGTCTTTTTGATACTGCTGTTTTGTAAGGAAGTATATATATATCTATAATAATATTATAATGACGAAAGATTTGATTGTTTGTTTGTTTGTTTTCATTGAATAGGCTCCGAATGTACTGGACCGATTTGAAAAATTCTTTCACTGTTGGGAAGCTCCACTATCCCCGAGTAACAAAGGCTATATTATATTTCCAAAAAAATATAGGGAACCTTACTAAAACTCCAATAATGTAACCCAAGGTGTAAAAAAATAAGATTTACATTTTTAACTTTGCGTGTTTGACAGTTCTAAGACAGGACAACGTCTGTCAGGTCAGCTAGTATATTAGTAGGAAGTGCAATGCATGATAATGAAACATCTGACAAAATTATGCCTTCGTGTGCTTTCCCGAAGTGTAAATACACAACAAAAAACCTCTATAAATTTTTTGGAACAAATGTACTGTGCATGTTATTAATTAGGTGTTGAAGTATTACGTCCGACGGTTTTGCCTCATATTTTTTAACTGACTTCAAAAATGAGGAGGTTATCAATTCCACTGTATGTTTTTTTTTGTATGTTTGTTACGCGATTTCTTCGCCAATTTAGAATTGTTTTTGATGATTCTTTTTTTGGTTGGTAGGTCATATCTCATAGGTGGTCCCATATAAATTTTATACTGAGTGAATTCAATGGTTATGGCCCGTCCATCCATTTTATTTTGGTCGAAGGATGATGATGATATTTAGTAAAACTCTTATAATAATTACACCCGACCCTACTTTATAATTACTCTATCTCGACATTTTTAAGAAAGTACTTGACAATCTCTTCGTGCCCATTTCATCCCCTTTACACGTTCAAAGAATATAATCACGCGTTTTGCATATAAATTATGAAAAAAATATGCAAATAAGTGTCCCTTTTCATTATCCTGTCATTTTGAACAAGGATAGGTAAATAAGTCAGTGTAATAAAACCGTAAGCTACCGCCCTTAATCACGGGTTAATTTTTTACAATCGTGCCGGCGTTTGGAAGTAATTTTGTAAGGGGACGAAGGGGTTAAGCAAGGGCTTGTTTTATATTTCTAAGAGTTATGATAGGTACTTCTCACTTCTGTATGTATAGGGATTCCCAAGTAGGTAAATAAGAATTGTTATTGGATAATAGGTAAGTAATGAATAAAACACTGTTTTAAATTATCACGGTTGTTCACTAAAGTTATTTGATTATTTACGGGATATTTACCGTGGTAAGGTTGTGGAATGAGCTCCTGATATTTCGGCGCAGTTACATGCACCATGTTCACGGGAAGACTCAAGAATGCGGGTGGTTGGTCGAACAGTTAGGGGGGGGCTCTCCTGTGAAGCAATTTTACCCTTAATAACATTTTAAGACCAGAAGACAAAAATGGACCAGAGATACAAAATATGAAAACTTGTTTAAGGTGGTACGATTCACCTATGGCGGGAAATTCAAATTTTAAACAGTTTTTTGGTCCTAGTAACCAGGCCAGGTAATTATTATTAAATAACACAGTGTTTGCGCAAAATATTGGCTGTTATTTACATTATAATGTACAACTATTTAACAGTAACGCACCATATTACTTACATTTGTCAATTAACCGTTGAAACAACAAAAAATAGTTTATTCACAAATGTAAGTAATAATGCGCATTAGAGATAAATAGCTTTACATGATTTTGTAAAGAATAAATATCAATTTGCGCAAACATCATGATCGTATACAATAATTACCCGGCCTAGCTACAAGGACAAGAAAACTGTTTGAAATTTGAATTTCCCGCCATTTGTGAAAGTAACCACCCAAAATAAAAGAAATTGAGCATTAGATTTTTTTATAAAGTAGGTTTCGTTTTGTGATGCAGTCTACGATAGATCACGCGCTTACCTAGAAGAAACCGATTAACTCGCGACTTGAAAACACCTAGATTCTTAGAATAACTACACAAAGAAACCAAGTACATTCGCAAAATTTAAGCCATTCAAATGGTGTCATATATGGCTCCAAAAAAAAAAAAAATTACTATGACAATTTGCGCGGTGAAATCGTATCACAACAAATCAGAAAAGCACCATAAGAGTTATGGTGTGACATTCCACAGGTAATCCAATAATTTTCTTGCTTAAATCGTTTAAAATACCAATCGAAACGTAAGCTACAAAGCGAATTTGTAGCTTACGTTTTGAGAAGGCGTTGTTTGGAAACCTACCTTCACTGAGTAGTTATTCTAAGCCTAGATTATTTATACTTAATTATTAGATTTTACGTAGATAAGTAGGTGTTGTCAATCATATTTAGAAATATTTGCTTAGAAAAAGGCGTTAAGCGTTAGCGCATAAAATATTATAATACACATCTTTGTAATATATCAGTTTTTGATACACACACTGCAGTAGGTGTTTACACTCTTCTAAGTAGATTCAAAACAAACCTGCATACAATTTTAAAGCCACCCCAAATATCCATATCAAAACATTAATCTCAAAAACCCAAAAGCACTTTAAACAGCTTTAATTGCATTTTAACAGCTTATTTCTCAATTTACCCGCTAAATTGCTAGTTAAAACGTTAATACAAACGATGCAATCAAGACCGCTTGAAAATTCTAAAAAAACATTATGTAGGCATGCTTCAATTATTCCATGACATTTATAATAAGGAAAATTGCGCTTTGTGCTTGTAAGTTAAAGTTGAATTTTGTGGGATTTTGTTAAGCAGGAAGGGTTTAAATAATCAAGTCGTTTTAGTTCCGTATCAACGTCTGATGGAATTGTATCGCACCCCTTTTGTTTGTGAAATATGCAAGAATTTTTGATTGGCTTACAAAACAAATTAGCGTTTATTTTAAATTATTTTTGTCAAATTTTGGATGATAATTCTGACAGCTTACAGTAAGGATGTGGTAGTGTATTTTAATGAACGTATTCGATCATCTATATTATTCGCATGGAACTTGGAATCGATAGTTGCATGGTTATGCCGAAAATATGAGATCATTCGTAATAGTTTTTTTTACAAATAATTAATTGCGATATAGATAAATTACAAATAACTTCAATATGTACAAAAAAAATATTGAAATAAATTTTACCTATAATATATACATGTATATATACATGTATACATTTTTATTTGTGTGATTTATTTTATAACAAAACTCATTTCCGATAGTCTGTGGTTGTTCATTATGCGTGGCACTTCACTAAGTGGGCGGTACCCATCAATGAAGTATGATATTATTTGTAGTACATTTAACCGGAAAAAATAGAAAACTTCATGGGCGTGACCTGTCAAAATTATCATTCTAAATTTGACAGACCATAAACAACAACAATAACAACAACAACAAGGTTGGAACAAAGATAAATTGGTAGTTTTTTTTAAGCCGATAAAAGATCTTTAGCCGGCTGAACAAATTTTCGTGCATCAAAAGCTAAGAACACTCTCGATCAAGTCACCTTAAAAAAAAACAAATAAACAATGGTTTAGTCGTTTGGACGCTAAAGTGTTTCAATTCGATCAAATTTACCTAACGATAAAACCTTAGAATAACTACACAAAGAAACCAAGTACATTCGCAAAATTTAAGCCATTCAAATGGTGTCATATATGGCTCCAAAAAAAATATAAAAATTTTACTTTGACAATTTGCGCGGTGAAATCATACCACAACAAATCAGAAAAGCAGCATAAGAGTTATGGTGTGACATTCCACAGGTAATCCATTAATTTTCTTGCTTAAATCGTTTAAAATACCAATCGAAACGTAAGCTACAAAGCAAATTTGTAGCTTACGTTTTGAGAAGGCGTTGTTTGGAAACCTACCTTCTCTGAGTAGTTATTCTAAGGAAAAAGCTTTATAAAAAATCAACAAAAAAAAAATCAAGCGCGTCTGATCCACCCATAAAAGGGACAAACATTTTGTTTTCACATTTTAACAGCGGGAAAATAAAAACAAAAGCACTCAAAGTTAACCTCGTCGATTTACAGTCCAGAATAGAGTACAGCCAACTTATCAATACAGTTGAATGGGGGAGCTACCATCGTCTTTACGTAACAAAACCCAAGCCATCATTAGATTTTTTTTAGTTCCGTTGTTTAGCTGGCTGCAAAGATAAGTTGGTTGGTTTGTAATTTCCAAATCTACAAACAAAGGGCTCGGATGGCGATGACCAAAGAGAATAATAAGGGAAAAGGGCTATTTCCTATTAGCATGGGGACTTGTTACCCGAAATTTCCTGAAAATTTCAGATAGGTCAATTTACATGTTAACACGGAGTTGATGGTACAATAGAATGACGTAGTCATAAATTAAATAAGTCCTTGAAATTAGAAGAAATTTTTTAGGTTTCCGTACCCAAAGGGTCAAAACCGGACCCTGTCCGTCGGTACTAGCTAGCCTAGCTATTAACAGCTGTATCTTTCGAACTGTAACAGATCATCATCAGCCAGAAGACGTCCACTGCTGAACATAGGCCTCCCCCACTGAACGACAGCCTGCCTTTTGCATCCACTGGATGCCCGCGACTCTCACAATGTCGTCGGTCCATCTAGTGGGAGGCCTCCCTACGCTGCGTATTAGATAGCTAGTTATTTTTTTTACAGAATATGTCATATTGCGGCGGATTAAATAAGAAATAGTAAAAAATTCAAAAGTAAAAACGAAAGGGGGTCCCCATACAACGATCGTGTTTTTTAACGTATTTTTGTATGTAAACTTGGCACAATTATAGTAACACACTAAATCATAACAACACATAATAAATAATGGCCAAGTGCGAGTCGGTAGCTCGTAGGTCGTGTAGCTTCCCAAACAGTGAAAGAATTTTTCAAATTGGTTCAATAGTTTCGGAGCCTATTCAATGCAAACAAACAAACGAACAATCAAATCTTTCCTCTTTATAATATTAGTATAGATAGATTACTTAACATACTAACCAAAAGGACAACGTTAAATAAAAGCCGGTAAAAAGCTTGTAATAACACCTATATATTCTCTTAAAACACGCGAACCAATGGATCAAATATCATAAGTACCGAACCTAGAAGTTTCACTAATAAATAATAAATGTTCGCGACATTTTTTTCACACACAGTCATCTGACCCCAAACTAAGCAAAGCTTGTGATATGGCTGCCAGAGATTGATATACATACATATATAGTTTTAAATACATACTTAAATAGATATTAACACCCAGATATAGAACAAACACAAATGCTCATCACACAAATGTTTGTCCTAGGTGGAAATCGAACCCACGCCCCCAAGCTCAGAAGGCAGGATCGCTACCAACTGGACCAACGAGCTATCAAACTGTCACTGTATTCAAAAACTTTCCTTACAAATCATGCCTTCATTTACAAACTCCTAACACTAAGTGTACATTCCCGATTAGTCCATAACAATCAAACACAACGCAGCCCAGAACAATATATTGTTCTAAGTTTGGACGTGGAGAGCGAACGTTCGCAAGCCGGCGTCAAGATTTATGTTATCCCTGCTGGTGAAATACCCGCTGGGATTCTTTACACATTCTGCTTAGCCTTGTCTAGTTTCTTTAACCGATTCTGTTAAATTTTTCGGTTTTATAATGTGAGTTCTAGTAGACTGGCTGATCAAATTGAGAGTGCACATCTGCTTACGAGCCACCTACTGGACTTTCCAAAGATTTTTTTTGAAGAAAACGGATCCCTGTATTGGTGGATACAACTCGCCCGGATCGGTGGCTAATTCAAACCGATACCGGGATCCGTGGATACAAACCCGTATTTTTTCAGTTGACTTTTTGTAACACATTTTCTTTGTCACATGTACTTCACATTTTCCTCTATTTTTATAATTTTCTTATATCCTAAACGGAACATCTTATTCATGTCTGTAGTTGCTTAAGTACATTCAAATGTTTGTGGACAAACAGAATGTTTACCAATACTTTACCACGTAAACACGCGAAGTGCGCCCATGGAACTGGCTTTGTTGTGGATGGCCTGATATTGTCATGATGACAAGTTGTGATGGAAAATATCATAACGCTGAAAATCAGTTTTGTTTAAATTCATGTCAATCCTAGAACGAAATTTCCCTTACTAATCTACAAAAAACTCAGAATATACACTATAATACAACAATGTATAATTAAATGTTTATGTGGACATATCAGATTATTTACGGGATATTTACCGTGGTAAGGTTGTGGAATGAGCTCCCGATATTTCGGCGCAGTTACATGCACCATGTTCACGGGAAGACTTATAGAAATATCGGGAGCTCATTCCACAACCTTACCACGGTAAATATCCCGTAAATAGTCATATAACTTTAGTGAACAACCGTGATAGTTTAAAACAGTGTATATCACGTATTATTTAATTTAGGTAAAAAATATGTAGGTACCTTTCGCTCGACATTTCGACCATGTTACAATGGCCGTGGTCACGAGCTGACTGAAAACTGCGGGCGAGTCCGGCGAGAAGAGCGGGTGTTTTGTTCTCCTACCCTCACTTGATCTTGAAAAATCGCAGGGTTGTCATTTAAAACATGTGATCAAATCGCGAAAGTTTAAAAATCACTAATGTATAATTATATTTTAAATTATATTTATAAATTGATTTCTGGCAAATAAATTGCTAAGTAAAGCCAGTAAGCAGTTAGTAGTTGTGTTGCTAAGTTACTAGTCTATCGGTTTTTATCGGATACCTACATTTTAAAGAATATGCATTCGATCTGCATGATCTAATTTCCTCCTGGCCATTTTTCTATGGAACTGCCGGAGTGCAATTGGAAAGGCAACACCACTTCATGGTTGCTATTCCGAAAACTTGTACGAAGCGCTTTGATTCCATTTTCATCCTAATTTTTTTTGGTCTGTAGAATGCGCTGCCTGAATGGGCGTTTCCCGATAGTTACAATCTGGGTGTCTCCAAACACGTGTGAATCGGTTTCTCCTACCAATTCATCGCTTAACATCAGGTTAAATGGCGTTCCAACGCAAGTCTATTATTGAAAAAAAATAAAAAAATATCATAAGTAAAACTGCAGGTAAAACCAAAACAAACCTTTACTGCAATCCCGGCACGATCTAGAGATTCTAGTGACTAGGCGGCATATAAAAGTCATCACGTCGGGAGAGGCTCAACGAATGTGGGTCGACACCTGAGACAAACTGCTCTAGGGCGTTTGACCTTTGTAAGTGGTAGAGATTTAGAGATATTTCACCTTTGTGGACTCCGCTGGTAGGCTTATTAGCTAACCCTGCAAGCTTAGAATGCGCGCTGCGACAAAAAATGTAATCTCTTAGGCTGCAGACAGACGATCCAAAAAAATTCTTGCTGTCATCGCACGGTAGCCTGCCATAAGAAATCTATCTACCAAATTTTACCTTTGTAGGTCAAGTGGTTAACAAGATTCCATGATGAGTCAGTCAGTCAGTGAGTAAGCGGCATTTCGCTTTCATGTTATATAGATTGAATATGGAAACACACGCGTCAGTTGTCGCGCGGCATTTCATGTTACCGCGTTTCGACAGGAACATGAAAATCTTCATAACCGAGACCACCTAACGTTCGTATCTCGCCAGCTCGCAGAGCTGCAAATCCCTCCGGCCCACTATATCACTGGAGGCCGCTGAATCTGCAGCTCATTAGCATTTATATTAATTTTATTTCATTTTAATATTACAGCCTCGCTTGGAGCGTGATGGGGATAGGTTCTTTTCGAGAAATATGGTCTGTGATAACTTGATATGCCATGGATTTTCTGCTGAATCGATTGAGAGGAAAAAAGGTAAGTGAGAGGATGAATTTGTAATTTGCCTTGTGGGCTCACCCGTAATTATCCAGTTTTCCCGATTTTGTTTCGGTAGGGACAGATTTATGTTAGTTACAATGATAGAGTATGGTATTTATCGGCCTGAATCGTGAACAAAAGAAGCAGTACAGGGGCCTTACGGACAACTGCTATTACAGGCACCTTTTCCGCTCAGTTGGAAAATCACGCGACCGCAAACCGTATCTGGGCGCGATAAGTTTTGCGGTCGCGTGATTTTTCAACTGAGCGGATTAGGTGCCTGTAATAGCAGTTGTCCGTAAGGCCCCTGATAGCTGCAGCTAGAGACCTTATAAGTGGCTGTAGAAGTTTTAACTAAGCTTATGGTAGAACAAAACTCAGTGGGATAAAAATATAAGTGCGTCATTACTAAAGACATCAATAAAGGTCAAGGTGGTCCACAAGTTCAAAATCGCTCAGCAAGCTACGGTGAGAACTATGCTAAGAGTTTCTTAGAATACTTAGGAGACAGATATTGAAACAAAGTGATTCGACACAAATAAGAAAAGTTACCGATATAGCTGAAAAACATTTGTAAACTAAAGTGTTAGTGGGCTGACCACATTGCCCAAAGAACCGATAACGGATGGAAGTTTTAGAGTGGAGACTACGTTTGATATAGCTGAAAAACATTTGTAAACTAAAGTGTTAGTGGGCTGGCCACATTGCCCAAAGAACCGATAACGGATGGAAGTTTTAGAGTGGAGACTACGTTTATGCAAACGTAGTGTAAGACACCCTGCGGTCAGGTGGAGTAACGACCTGCGTAAAACGGCGGGTAAACACTGGATGCAGACAACTGCTGACCGAGCTCAGTATGGTACATCAGGAGATGCCTATATTCAGCAGTGGACAGTAAAAGGCTGATGATGGTGATGATCATCATGATCAACCTATCATGGTGCAGGGACTGGCCTTTTCTCAGAGAGAAAGATTGATGGTCCTTAATCCATCATGTAGGCCAAGTACCTACAACAACAAATACAATACAATACTTCTTTATTACACACAGAAAATACAAATGAAACTTAAACTAACATAAAAACAAATATACGGCAGTATAATGGGCGGTCTTATCGCTTTAAGTGATTTCTTTCAGGCAACCTTTGGATGGACAGGACTAAAAAAATGGTGGCAAAAGTGGTGAATGGCATGTTGGTGGATATCATTTTTCTTTAAACTTTGAAGTTCTTAGATAGGTATTCGTACTTACGGGTTTCCTCACGATGTTTTTCAGCGTTGTTGAGCGATGACATCAAAACTGCACACTAAATAAGTCATTGGTGCAGGGTCAAGGATCGAACCGGGTGCCGTGAGATTGTAAAGCACACATGCTACCCATGATGATGATGAATGGTATCTTATCTAGATTATCATAACCTCGCCAGAACAATAGTTAAATAAACACATCGTGAACCATAAACCAAACGCAGACTCAATAAGGAACTGGAAATTCACACATTCTGACGCTAAAACAAACCAGCCAAACAGAACTCGCAAGTCTAATATATTGTGAATCATTATCAAAGAAACAAACTCCATCCCAGGGTCAGGACATTCTGGTTCACCAATAGTTAACAAACTTTGTGATAGCATCGTTTCGGATATGCACACAATGAGTACTCGGGAACCGTATAAGGAGGCGATGGTATCTCTACGTTTTGCATACATTGCTCATTTACATAAAACATGTAACTCTGGGAAGTAATGAACGCAGTAATGGTCAAGTGCTGTGCGATGGACTTGGAGCTTGAAATACATTTTAAATAATTGGACGTGAAAATTCGTGTTCGTTTTGTGAAAATTGCGTTCATTTGATCATTAGGGTTAAAAGTTTCATAAGTGAATATGCATGCAAAACTGAGATAGTACTTTTGTCTTTCGTTGTTGATGAATTTGTAGATCTATTAAATTTACTAGCTTAAGCGATAGTACACTGACATCCGATTTAGGTATGTGTACCTAAAGTTTTTTGTATGAGGGGATTTTCTAAAAAAACCTGGGAGTTTTGAAGTACAGCCCGGTTATGTAAAATTGCACCTACTGAAACCCACACGGTAGCCCACTTTTTTCTTCTTTTTTTTTAGGTTGGAAAAATATACCCTACCCTATAGTGCGCCACCTGAGGCAATCTTGGACGACTGAATGAAATAACATACCTCCTACGAACCTAGCATGCGCGCCGAGACTAAAAAAGGTCCACTCTTTCTACAAACATAAAATACATATATGTTTTTTATGTTTATGTTTCACCCGTTTTATATACCTCCTTGAAGCAACCTTTTTGGTAGCGACAACAGCCTCCTTTGATTTCTAAGTCAAATGATAAAATTGTGATCTATGTTTTTTTTTTCTTCTATGAAGTAATTTATGTAAATGTCACGGGCATACTAGGTATACTAATTCTCCCTCTACGGCACCTCTACGGTCATGGGGTATATCCATGTATACCCCATGTATACCCCATGTATATGTATGCATGGGTGTATGGGGTAGTCCTTGGTAAATGTATATAGACTTCAATTGGCTTCAATTCATTCAACAGCCAGTTTAGAAAATCTTTGCAGCCATATATTGCTGAAGAAAGGCCAAAGAAATTAAGCCTACTTCTTAGGCCTCCATCTTAGAGAGGAGTGTTGTCATAATCCCTACGCTTAGCAGGTGGCTTGGGGATCGCAAGGCGTTCACCGTGTACTAATAGGATGCTGTTGTCCATCCTCCGGTGGTTATGGTCACAGTTTTAGGACATACCCGGGTCCAAAATATATTTGATATTTCAAAGGATAATTGATTAAATTAGGGGTTACTTGAATAAAAATACAGAGGGAGTACCGCGAACACGAAAAGTGAAGCCACTTTTTGAAACATGTGTGCGTAGTCGAAGTTCGTGTCGTGTAATTCATCAAAATAAGTGATAATATAATATTTAATTGTGGAAATATTCCACCCTTCTTCTTATTTACTTTTGTGTTGTTTTTACAGTTCTTAACACTGCAAGAAGTCATTGTTTCTTTTTCAAATGGATGTTTTCAGTACGACGTTCTGATAAGAAATTCACGTAGTTTTGAATGCGTATGAGTGCGTGAGTCGTGTATTTATTGGGAATTCACGTAGTTTTGGAAGCGATTTTGGCGTCACTTTGGCGGTGCGCCGTAGGGACTCTGTATTTTTATTTGCTCTGAGGTTATTTGTGAAAATTTATCTGTTTCTTGGACAAATGTCTAGATGGGCGATTACGACGATTTGTTTTGGTTTTTATCTCTTATTGTGAAGTCGGACATCTTTATCTACAATTTAAATGCGCCGTGTGTATGACGCATTTTGTTCTATCACGAGTTGCCAGGTGCCTAGGTTCTAGCAAGGTTCTAAGCAAGCTACTTATACCAAGGCTTGAGGCCAAACCCGTGTACAGACCTAGAGATCCGAGAAAATACGAATGCGCGGCGTTTCTTTCATTGCAATTCAAATGAAACGAAACGCAACACGTTTGCGTTCACTAGCATGCCTAACATGCGCACCGCGACAAAATCTTGTCGTCACTTTGTAGAGCGAGAACGCGACAAGACACCTACGGTTACGTATACGCCTGTCTAGCTTTGGCACGATAAGAAGAGTCGACTAAATTTTGTCGCGGCGCGCATGTTATAATATGTGCTTTTAAACTTATTCAAAACGAGTAAAAAATTCAAACTCGTCGAATTCCCAAGTAATTCGAAAAGCGTATAATTTCGTTCAGCGTAACGCAAAGTCAATTGACCTAGTTCAGAAGCGCGGGTACTTCACAAATATTTCACGTTTTTACATACAACCCCGACGTGAGATGTTTGCTGATCCACTTTTTTCGACTGGGGAACTCGAGAGGTTGCTGTGAAATGAAACATTCTTTAATGTTGAAAATATTTGGGTGCGTGGTAAAAGAAAAAATCAAGAATTCCGACATAATCTCTATGCTTCACCTATTTTTAGTTGAAAATATTATCAATTATTTTCGAAAATCCCTCAGAGCATCTGGTTTAATGCGACGCTTGATCAAAATGCTGGCGTGTTTCTGGCTCAACGCATAAGCATATTTCCTTTCAGTGCGGTAATGCCACCAGCATGCTGGGTACTCAACGGTCTATGGGCAGGTTAAATGTTTTAATAGTTTTTTTTTTTTTTTTTTTTTTTTTTTTAAAAAACATAGTACGTTACATTTCATTTCATTAGTGTTAGCTTGTATTTTGTTTAGTTAATAAAGGTGGTAGGTACTTGCCCTGTTAAATCAAAAATCCTATGCACGTTGTAATATACGTACGTACAAGATATTGGAAGATACAAAAATAGGTAAGGATAAAGATAATTTACTCTTCCTCCTCCTTTTATGATGTAGACTAAGAATTAAACTAGAAGCAATGAGGTTTCACCAATAGAGACGTTATACTCATTAAAAAGCTCTAAAACATGGATTTACTACAGCTAATTAGTATTTTTTTAATTTTTTTTTAACAGCCCGCCCCGTATCGTTCCTGGTGCAAAAGTGCCCATTAGTAATTAAAAAATAATTAATTAATTAGTAATTAATTTCTTAAAGATTTACTTCTATAAGACCTATAGAACTTTATTTATATCACTATATCGTAAGTTGGTTTAAATTATTATTTATTATCTTTATTTCAGATCCAAGATTCATAATAGTTAAACACATAAGAACATAAGCAGGCTAACACAAAAAAAAAAATAAAAAAAAATGACATTTAACTCTGTACATAGACAGCAAAAATTTAATCAAATAATAGTTTTTTTTATATCGCTTCTCGGCCTTTTGGCTAAGATCAAAGTGTAGTATCTGTTCTTTTCAGCTTAATATCTGAAAGTTCCCTCATTGAGGGACCAGTATATTAAACGGATTGATAAGAGCACGTTAGAACCCAACAGGATTTTTATCAGCAAAGTCTTATCTGAGCACAAAGGCTGGCTCACTTTGTTCACTGATGCCTCTAAATCCTCAGATAGTCCTGTTGGTGCAGCTGTGTGGATTCCTTCTACTAGAATCATTCTTAGCTACAAGTGTCCTCCTGTCACTTCTGTGTTCACTGGAGAATCCATCGCAATTCTGGAAGCCATCTTGTTTGTAAAATCCCATAATGTGAACAATTCAATTATTTTTTCCGACTCTAAAAGTTGCCTTCAATGTATTTTATCTAATCCCTTTCGATCCAAATCTAGAATTCCTATTATTTTTAAAATACGAGATGCTCTGTTGCAATGCCGCAGACTCGGCATTAATATTGTTTTAGCATGGATTCCTGGGCATTCAGGAATCCTCGGAAATGAAACAGCCGATTCATGTGCTAAGAATGCGGTTCAAGTTGGCTCCGTTGAGCATAGTGTAGTATATTCTCATGACATTTGTACCACTTTGAATCCGATCTTATTTAATTCATGGGGTCAAGTGTGGCAAGTTTCCAAGAATTTGAAAGGTAAATTTTATGGTGATATCCAACCCGAGATTCCGCATAAACCTTGGTTTTCAAAATGTCAAAAGGCTGATAAGGTTACCACCTCAACAATTTGTCGTTTGCGTCTAAACCACTCTTGCACTCCTGTTTTTTTGGCCAAACTTAGGGTTAGGGATAGTTCCCTGTGTGAATGTGGTTTGGATGAAGGAAACGTGGATCATATGTTTTTCAGTTGTCCTAAATTACAGTTTTCTCTTTATAATGTCATTCCTCCTGACATCCCTCGTCCCATCTCCTTTAAATGTCTCCTCTCCCTTGTATTTACTCCATTTATTTATATTCTGTGTAAATTTATTAAAGTTAATAAAATTAAGTTGTAAATGTAGAAAAGTTGTACTTGAGCAGTTGTTTTTTTTTTTTTTTTATTCCTATTTTGTTTTAGAAGGTATTTTGTGTGTGTAAATATGTCATAGTTATAGTTATCTTCGTTTTAGTGTACTTATAAGCGCTCCGTCTGGAAAATTCACGGTGGAATTATAATCACCGTCCAAATTTGTGTTAACCGGACAATCTCCTTCGTTTGATGGTTTATCCCAATACGTTGCATTGGCGAAATTGTGGTGACCCCACTCCACAAAAGAGGCCATTAAATAAGAGTTGAAGTTGAAGTTGATAGTTTTTATCGAACACTGTATTATAGGACTGTCATATTTATCGGCAATCGTGCTCAGGATTCTATTAGGACTGCCCCTGATCCTATTCAGTAGCGAAAAAAATATTTTCCTTTTAATTGCGTTGAACCCATCGATTCGAGCATCGGCAGACATACCGGAAGCCTACAAAATCGAGGCAGTCCTAGCAGCGTCCTAAGTACCTATGTTGTTGTACTGTACACGTAGGGCACTGATGGATCTTTGGGTATAATGAATCCATAGGTTGCTTGTGGTCCATAGGGTCTTCAGTTAGGTAAGTCCAACTTAGGCAAAGAGGTCGCCCGAAGAATCCAACTCGGATGGGCAGCGTTCGGGAAACTGCGTGACATCTTCTCGTCCAAGATACCACAGTGACTCAAGACGAGGGTCTTTGACCAGTGTGTGTTGCCAGTGATGACATATGGTACTGAGACGTGGTCCTTAACTGTTGGCCTTTTGGAAAAGCTCAGAGTCACAAAGCGGGCAATGGAGAGAGCTATGCTCGGAGTTTCTCTGCGCGATAAGATCCGAAACGTGGATATTCGCCAAAGAACCAGAGTCACCGACATAGCTGTTAAAATTTGCAAGTTGAAGTGGCAATGGGCAGGCCACATCGCTCGAAGAACCGATAACCGATGGGGAAGAAAGGTTCTGGAGTGGAGACCACGAACCGGAAGACGCAGCGTAGGGAGGCCTCCCACTAGATGGACCGACGACATTGTGAGAGTCGCGGGTATCCAGTGGATGCAAAAAGCGGGCTGTCGTTCAGTGTGAAGGTTAAAGGGGGAGGCCTATGTTCAGCAGTGGACGTCTTCCGGCTGATGATGATGAGGTTGCTTGTGAAGAAGCATTGATAATATGCCCTAAACTCAGTCACTTTTACTTCTAAAGATCACAGATATATAATATATTATTATAGTACGTACCCCGTTGAAAAAATCCAAAATCGTGCATATACGTATATTTGCGTTGTTGTCAATAACAGAACGGACTGTGTTCATTCAAGCTAATTAACCTGTGTTTGTATGGCTACGCAGACCTCGGTAAAACGTATCTACGTCAGTTTATAATACAACATCATTGATTAAAAGTGTGTTCTTCAAATAATAGGTGCATTATTTCTACATTTTTTTTAACATTAACTGCTGTGATGTAACTGCTGCTTACGAAATATCCGTCATCATAATTGACCAGAAATAAAAAATGCACGACCCAATTTCCGACCGATCCTGGAACAAAACGTTTCTTCGAAACCAAACGATTTGCTTATTAATGAGACCACATTAAAGATTAATATTTGATCTGCACCAATTCTAATAGCTTTGATGGTTTGCCTCAAATAAGCAGTTTTAATATTAATGACGCAATATTACCGAATGCAGATGAAATAACCGGAAATGCTTGGTGATTGGTTGCATCTTCAGATTAATCAATGACAGACCTATACCTCAAACTAATTACGATATCCTTGACTATCACATTAATGACACACTTTGTTTCTCTGACATTTGTAATTAATAATTTATTGACTAGAATAGGCATGATGACTAATCTTTTTTTATTACCTCATAAAAAAGCTGATCATAAATAGAGCCCATCAACGAAAACAAAATTAAAATTAGTTCAAAAATAAATAAGATATAAGCAGATATAAGCATTTAAATTTCATGCTAGACAGAGAGCGCATTATACTGGGCCGTGACGTCACGGTTCAGGAGCGCCATACAAATGCTATACTAACACACGCTTTGTGAGAAAGGGATAGAGCATCCCCTCCCTATCCCCACCTAAAACTTTAAACGCTCATATTTCAGAGATTATGATTTTTTCAGTATATGTAATGTATTTAGTTATATTCCTCGCTAAGCCGGTTATTTGTAATAAATTAAACATGAGGACACATGCCTATTATTCTTAATTATTATTGACATTTGTAAAATTATTGTCATTTTTATTTTTATTCCTTATTTTGTGTGAGCTTGTTTTTGTAACTAATGTAATTCCTTTATTATTGTTTTATTTATATGCATAATTATTAATTTGTGAGATACTAATGTATTTGCTTGACCGTGAGTTCCTACTTAGCAACAAGTTTCAGAAGCAGAATCATTTTTCGTTTTCCGAAACTAGTTTCGAAACTTGGTTTCGAATATGGCCGAAGCGGTTAAATCTCAATAAATACAATTTAATTTAATGACATCTGAAATCATAGCTACGAATAAAATGTGTGGTACCCTGGCTCAACATGGTAGGCATTGCTTTTCAGCGTGGCAATGCTGCCAGCATGCGCGGTAAGCTGCGAACTGACAGGGCTTGAGCATTTGGATTGTCTTTAGACCTTCAATAGAATAATAAGGTACGGTAGTTTACCTTAGTTGAGGCGATCAAAACCTGTATTTTCTCAGGTTTAGGAAAACATTAGGTAACAATTATTTTTTTCCCAGTTCTTGACCAAATGCTTAGGTTTTAGATCAAAAACCTAATTTGATCATAAACTTGCGACATAATTATATTAGATCTACATTTTACCATTTTACTTACTTATGCACCAACCTATAGACAGTAACTCTGTATTGTGTACACCAAAAATAAAAATTACAAACAGGTAGAAAACACTTACGAGCTAGTGATACAAGTGGCGGCCTTATCGCTAAAAGCTATCTCTTCCAGGCAACCATTGGATGGAAAGAATTTGCGTAACAGGATCGACGGGGGATGCTAAAACACTTTTAATGATACCATTAAATAAATTCTACTAAATTGATACAGAGTATATCACATATAATATATCACAAAACACACACACAGCAGCAGCCATTAAACGTCCACTGCTGGATAAAGGCCTCCCCCTTAGAGAGGGGTGTTGCCATAATCCCCACGCTTGGCAGACGGCTTGGGGATCGCAGTACGTATAGCGTGTACTAATAGGACGCTGCTGCCCATCCTCCGGTGGTTCTGGTCGCAGTTTTAAGACATACCCGGGTCTATTATATATATAAACATAATACAAACGCGATAAGTACATAATATACCATAAGTCCAGTACCTTCGCATTATGAGCACACAATGCAAGGGCAGCAAGGAACACGCACAATGACAGAGCAAATAACAACCAATATGAATGCAGAGCAACAGGTATGTCAAAAACTCTCTTCCAATAGAAACGAACGGTTCTAGACTTGGGAAAGGTAAAAATCTTTCACTCTAACCTTGAAATTGTATCCATAAACCTATACGTTGGTTAAACCTACCATCTCAATACCCTATAACACAGAATATCAGCTTATATTGTGGAGAAAAGGAGCCCCCGGCGAATCGCAGAACTAGTACCCACGTAGTCCAGTGTTCCACTAATGTAAACAGTGACGCTGTAATCAGGGGCCATACCGTGCAGGGTCATTTGAAGCCACTAAATTAGAGGTGCAGCGTAGGAAGTCCGCCCACAATATGGACAGACGGCCGCAGTGACCAGTGACAGTAAAAGTGACCGCAGGGATACGCTGCATGCAGGCTGCTTCCAACTGGCCCTTTTGCAGATAGATGGGATGCTTATGTCCAGCATTGAACGTTCTATGGCTGAAATGATTAAAAAACAAAACGCATTGAAATGAGACTTGAAATTAGTTTTGATCGAAGCTCACCCAACCAATTTACCACTGTTTCAACATTTAACATTTGCTTAACAATGTTTAAAAAAAAAAACAGCAACTCTCTTTATATGAGGCATGACAGCAGATTGTTGTTCAATTGAACAGCCCCACAAACTTATATGGCCCGCTGACAGCGCGGTTATTATTGGATTGAGTGTCGAAAGTTAATTTTTTTTTTTTTCAATAAAGTGGTTAAAAATGGGCAAGTGCATGTAGAGTCGCGCTTAATGAAAGATTCCGAAGTACAAATAAGAATTAGTTTCCACGTCATGCTATTAGTAACAGTTCTACTTTTGACCACCGGGCTAGATAAGTAAGTGGCACTGTATACTGGATGTTTTGGGCCGCCTTCTGTGACACAACCGTGTCAGTTTGTGATTGTTGCTTCGTATGGATTTGGTCAATCCATAATTATTATTTTTATAAATGTTTTAAGTTAGTTTTTTCTTTTGTTATCTGTTTCTTCTGGGCAAGCATGCTCTATCGTAGGCAGCGTCATCGCTTCTTCTTCTTCAAAATATCTTTATTAATCAAAAGTGTAACAGATGTATACAATTACCAGTGTACATGGATCCTGGTAGTACAATGCAATGTGTTATAAACATTTTATCGGGCACGCAGGCTCTTTTAAAACTTACAAAAACGGAAAAAACTTATAAATTAAGTAATTAGAAAAATATAATATTGACGGTACAATGATAGGAAAATACATAATTATGTATGCTTTAGTAAGAGCATTACATTTTTAACATATAATTTTTTTTTTTTTTAATTATAAAAAACCGAAGGTATGCAAGTGTAGTGAAGTGAATGAATCAGCCGTTGTCGCGTCGCAAGCGCTCGGCAGTTCACAGCCAGCAACAAGAACTCGTCATAAACTAGTCACACACACAAGCGCGCTCGGCCCGCTGCGCGTCGCGCACGCCACCACCGCTCTATACCAGCTGGTAATAAGGGCGGAGGTGGCGCGCGCGCCAGCGGCATACGGCCCGCACGCGCTCATGTGCGCCACTCGGCCTATCCATCGCGCTCGAGGAATAAGTGATGTGGTAACTTGTATCGATTATATTTGTCGATAAAAGTGAGATTTTTACTGCGTGTTTTACACAAGTTTTTGATTAAAGGGTTTTTATTACTAGGATTTTTCTGTAGATAAAATTTTTCGGATAATTTATACATGTACACGTCAATTTTAGGTAGACCAATTTTGCGGTGAAGCTTATGAAGATTGGTACGGAAAGGAGTATTAAAGGCGTACTTTAAGGCTTTATTTTGGATTACCTGGAGTTTGGTGATATTGGTTTGGCAGGTACTGCTCCATACTGGACAAGCATAGGTAATACAGGGTCGGACCAGGGTGCTGTAAATTCGTAGTTTGGTATGGCTGCTAAGACACGAGCGTCTGTTAATGATTGGATTCAATGCGTTCAGGGCTTTGGTACCTTTAACACAAATCTTACAAGTATTCTCTGACCAGTTGAGCTTAGTATCGAGAGTACTTCCAAGGTACTTCACAGAACGTTTCCAGGGTATGCTGTAATTACCAATTTTTAAGGTTCTTAAGGGTGGAGCACGTTTTCTTGTAAACATTATTGCCTCCGTTTTGGAGGCATTAATCTTCAATTTCCACTTATTGAAGTAAGCCTGGAGAAGTTCGATGGAAAGTTGCAGGCGGCCTATTACTATATCAATATCAGAGGAAGAAGTGAAAGATGCTGTGTCGTCAGCAAAGCAGGCTAGGTTTGTTCGAGGTTGGACTGGTATATCATTCAGGTAGTCCAGAAATAAGGGTGGGCCTAGGATTGATCCTTGCGGGACTCCTGCAGGGACTGGTTTAGGGGGAGATGAGCAATCCCCAATGTGAACATTGAAACTACGGTCAGTAAGATAGGAACTAATCATTTTTACTAATGAAATAGGTATGCCGAGTGTAACCAGCTTATGCAAAAGTCCTTTATGCCAAACCGTGTCAAAAGCCTTCTCAAGATCTAAAAGAAACATTCCTGTAGAATGTTTCAGGTTAAGATTGTGCGACACGGTTTCGGCAACTCTGGCTAGTTGTTGAACTGTAGAGTGGTCCTGCCGGAAGCCAAATTGTTCGTTAATCAGAAATTTACCAGATGCATGGGTCAAGCGCCTATACAAGATTTTTTCAAAAAGTTTACCAAGGCAAGGTAGAAGGCTTATTGGGCGGTAGGAGGTTGGATCAGATGAGTCTTTTCCAGGCTTGAGGATCGCTATTACTTTAGCCACTTTCCACGGAGATGGGAAGTAGTTCAGAGTTAAACAGGAATTGAAGATTTTTGTTAGTAATACAATACATTTTTGAGGGAGATTTTTAATTAATAAGTTAGAGATATCATCTGGTCCTGGTGCTTTTCGGGGTTTTAAGGCTGATATACATTTTTTAACCTCAAACGGGCGAACCAACATGGGACACTCGCTGTTTTGGTCCTTTAATAAACTTAAAGAACGTTCAATAGCTGGAAGTTCATCGCCAAGCGTCATCGCTTGGCATCGGGCGAGTTGGTGGTGCGTTAGCAAGCATATTACAAAATTAAAAATTAAAATTGTTAACATAGTGTGAAAATTTTATTCAATGACAATTGTATCTGTTAGAATAATTTGTTTGTAATAGAAATTATTATTTTGATAATGTTGGCTTGCTGTTCGCGTTAGCTTTGCCGTAAGCATAGCAAGCATTGAAATTAAAAAAAAAAATTATGTATCGATTCCGTTCGTAAAATTTCTCTCAACCCGCCGCTCTTATGGCCCACCAGACCCGTCGCGGGTATTATATTTATTTAGGTAGCATTGGCAGAGCTGAGGATCGAACCTAGTGCCGTCAGATTGTAAAGCGCACATGCTACCGCTCGGCCACCATTGCTCTGAATGATGTACTAGAGTGCATAATTTTTTCTGAAAGCAGAAGATGGAGGTATGAAATAGCAAGCTGAAGTGGCAGTGGATCGGTTATTGTCGCATTTGTCGCAAAACCAATAATCGTTATGGTAGATGTGTTATGCAGTGGAGACGACGAATCGGCAAACGTAGCGTATTAAATCCCTTTAATTTTTTTCTTGACTATGGATACAGAGTCCTTCAGTTGGAATAATGCCTGATTAGGTTTACAAGGTATTAAATTACATCAAACAAGTTATAGTCAGTTATATTCGAGCAAATTTAACCACGGTCAAGTCCAAGTCATGCCCTAGTAAAGTGGTAAAGATTTTACTCGAATCTTCTGTGGAGTTTTGAAAACATCACGGTAATACAACATGTACATCACCTCATTATATCACTTGCTTGCACTCGAGCACGTTAAAAACTTCTTAATAATTAATAATCCACCATTATTTCACATTAACTCTCAAAGTAACACAAGTTTAGGAAAATAATACAACGATTCATGTGTTAATCATAACGACATGTTGTTTTTTCGACGCCAAAACCCCACAGATACCTTGAGACTAGAACATATAAAATATCCGTAAATCAGCTTAGTGGCTGGCAGTGAAAAGATGAAAAAAGCGTGCGTTAGGACGCTAAATTCTCTAAGCTTGGGACAGTCCTAGGAATATCAAACAGTGGACTAAGATAAGCTTATTGCAATAGTAATGAAACAGGCTGTAAGAACTTACATACTTACTTTTAGACTTCATCATCATCAGCCAGAAGACGTCCACTGCTGAACGTAGGCCTCCCCCTTTAACCTCCATACTGAACGACAGCCTGCCTTTTGCATCCACTGGATACCAGCGACATTTAGACTTAAAAGCATTCATTTTAGACGAAAAGACTGCTCAAAATGACTGACTTCAAAAGATTTGAAACAGAAAGAGCAGTTTAGTAGAAAAAAAGCAACATTAGCTTAATAACAGCTCTACTTGCTATCAACGATTACGGACAGAGGGACTTACCAATCTTAAGAATTAAAGTGCAAACTGAATCAGCAAATTAAATTTACCTAAGAGCTTCCTCAAGAAATTGGAATAATAAGGATGTTGAGAGAATAGAAGAGGCAGACCCAAACAGTGTTATAGTACCTACTCCTAAATATTGGCGTCACGGCGATCTACTCCATAGCTAGTGCGTTGACAAAGTTGTTAGATCTCATCTTCTTTGCAATTTCCTACTGGAGGTCGGCTATCAAAAGGGCTATTTGAACTTTTAACACAGCTGCTTGAAATATAGATCTTGTGTTCCCTAGGGGTTTAGACAAAACCCACTTTCTGTTAGCGCCTGCGGAAAGATGAAATTGTATTAAAATAACATTGACAATGACATTAACTTGAGAGATGTTATCTCAAGCTAATGTCATTTTCATACAATTTCATCTTTCCACAGGCGTTAACGCTAACAGAAAGCTTGGATTTTTCCCGTATAATAAGCTGCAGGAGTTCGTAGGTATTTCTCGTTACTCATTATGTGACCCAAATATTTGCAGTTGGCGTTAGCTTAGCTTGTATTTTCTTGTAATGTTTTCTTTTGGTTTGGAAAATGTCAAATGTCATATAAATAAATATTAACCGTCTTACCACAAAAGATTTAAGCACGCTTTAGACAAGTGTTTAGCATATTTTTCGCAGTGAAACAATTGCTAAACACATGTCTAAAGCGTTCTTAAATCTTTTGTGGTAAGACGGAACGTGTCATGAATAATTACAGATTACCATTTCAAATGCAATAGAGCACAAAATAATTTATGCTGGTGAAATTTTGTTTCAGTCGCCAGGCTCGTTATATTGAATAAATACTAGGAATAATCTTTTCGATTCTACGTGTAGAATTTTTTGTTTGTATCATAATATATGTTATCAGTAATTGAACTAGCTAACATCGGTTCAGTCGAGCCTATTCAATGCAAACAAACAAACAAACAAACAAACAAACAAACAAACAAACAATCAAATCTTTCCTCTTTATAATATTAGTATAGATAAGACTTTCTCAATCTGATTTTTCTTATTCATAACAAAACGGTTGGTTTAACCAGTCATAACGTTTGACAGAGAATTGACACCTCAAATACAGACATAATATTCTTTAGTCCGTAAAATATGCAAGACAACTCATTAAATTCTGTCAAAACATCAGACCTCAGCATGTCGTAAAATTTTCATTGAAAAATGTTATACATTTGAGCCGCATCTAGTATTGAACATTTAATACTAGATGCGGCTCAAATGTATAACACAAGACAACTCAATAAATTCTGTCAAAACATCAGACCTCAGCATGTCGTAAAATTTTCATTGAAAAATTTTACACATTTGAGCCGCATCTAGTATTGTACATTTAATTCACAAAAATCTACTATTTGGTATTCTCCGGGCAAAGCGTACAAAATTAAATTGGAATCTGAGTCAACATTGTCCGGCCCTGCTCTTAATTTACGTTTACATTCTTAATAATCGTTACGTTCGCAAAAAGCCAACCATTTTTATGTCTATATTTTATTATTTACATATCATTGATGAGGTGTCTGGAGGGTAGACACCATTTTTTGTGTGAATATTTTGTGAGGTTTAAATTAGAGACTAGAAGTTGTAACTTGGTATTTTACACAGAAATAAATTATTTATTAAAAAACAGACTTCAAAAAACCACGAATCACAAACATTGTGCCACTAAAACGAACAAAATAATATTTATACGTTGGGCAGCAAAATTTTTTTTTAAATTATTATTTTGTAATAAAGTTGAAGCAAGCATCAATAGGCTTGCTTTTGACCGCCAACTCGCCTATTGTTAAGCAAATAACAATAGCTCAACAATAACTATTATCAAATTTATTATTTATTATTATTTATTATAATTGTTGTTCCTGCCCGACTTCAAAATCCATGTACTTACAAATATTATTTTGTTCTTTGTAGCGGCACAATATTTGTGTTTTGTGGTTTTTTGAAGTCGGTGTTTAGGGTTTCGTACCCAAATGGTAAAAACGGGACCCTATTACTAAGACTACGATGTCTGTCTGTCCGTCTGTCCGTTTTCAATATAGCTGGTTTTTTTTTATTCCAATTTTTATTAGTGGCTTTAGTCGCTATGCCATTATGCCAGCCACGTTTTACAAAGCTGCTTCAACAATCAAAAAGACAGAGAGCAATATCCAAGAGCTTATAAGCTGGTTAGTTATTGAAAAACACCCTTGGAAGACTTGCTTTTTGCAACACAGTTTTAAACTAACGCTAAAGCAGATCCTGCCTTCTCTGCAATTAGCGTTAGTATAAAACTGTGAAAACGTGTGAGTGTTTTTTATCTTGTTTATCAATACTTGGTTTGTGTTTGTATTGCAATAAATGTTGTTTATGTTTTATTATAAAATCCATCAACAATTTTCCCGTATTTCCTTGTTTGGTATCACATTTCACTATCAAACTAAATTATGATTGTAAAAAAAAATATTACGTTATTTTTATCATACAAGCTAACAAAGAAACACTATTCAACCAAAGATCTCAAAAACATGGATATGCCCATCCTAAAAATCACATCTACTTGATCACTACAATACTTGAAAAATTTGCGCCGTCTGGCGAAATTGCTATCAACTTCGTTGCATCGTTCTTTAGTACGACGATCGCTCACAAACGAAGTCGGCGTGTGACTGGGTTTCAATTGGTGTCAAATATGTTTATTATTGACACCACTGAGTTGGTACCATTTAAATTTCCATTGGTCCAGTCCTTGCAAACATAATCATCATCATCATTTCAGCCGTAAGACGTCCATTGCTGGACATAGGCCTCCCCCATCGATCTCCAAAAGGGGCCGGTTGGCAGCGGCCTGCATCCAGCGTTTAGCGTTTCCCTGCGGTCACTTTTAGGTTGTCTGTCCATCTTTTGGGTGGACATCCTACGCTGCGCTTACCGGTCCGTGGTCTTTCGAGAACCTTTCGGCCCAACCGGCCATATGTTCTGCGTGCTATGTGCCCTGCCCACTGCCACTTCAACTTGCTAAACCGGTGGGCTATGTTAGTAACCTTCGTTCGTCTACGCATCTCCTCATTTCTAATTCGAACATTATAATATAAGTCAATGCATTTACCATAAATGTGTCTTACCCGCCACACACAGCCACAACGAGTGCTTATAATAAACACTATAGATTTTATTCTTACAATATTGCCCCTCCAGACGTATTTACAGCCACAACGACCAATTAAACAGCAATATTCCCACACAATCTCGTAATAATTTACGAAACTATCAGAAAGAGACAACCGTTTACGGAGAACCTTGTCACATGACACCGAGTTAGCTGTACAATAAATCTCATGCTTGGAATTATAGAAGGAACTGGAATGGTCACTCTGTTCGATTCTAGCAAGTACATAAGTCTCCAGACGCTCTATTATCTAATTTGTAAGAAAATTAAAATGTCTCGCTTTCACTCGTAACTCTGCACGTCAGGAAGAAACTGCCACATAATTTTATAGCAACATTTAGCTTATCGAGTTAATTTTTGTACAGATTATGAGTTAGAAAATACTGTTAACGATCGAAATATTTCCACTTGAAGGCCTTTGACACGATTCATTACGATTTTTAATAAGAGACAAACAATTACTTTGTTCTAAAATAAAGGCGCTTTGCAACAAAACATTACATTTCATAGTTTTCATACTCACCCATAGACAACACGTACTTAGAACAGAGATAAACGATCAAGCGTATTTCAGCCTGATGAATTGGCACCCACCACGGCACCTTAGCATATTATTATAAAGCCTTTCAAATGTATGGGTTTATAATGCGGTCATCCTCAGATTTTAAACGTACATCTACATATTTATATTTATATAAAACTCTAGTTCGTACCCAACTCGAGTACTCTGTACCTATTTGGAACCCCTATTACGAAAAGTATAAGGAAGCTATTGAGAAGGTTCAAAGAAAGTTCTTACGTGCCATGCACTACAGATGTCATAAACGATATCTATCGTATACTAAATTGCTCGGCAAATATAACATGCCCACACTTGAATCAAGACGCAAATACCTTGAAGCTACTACTCTTTTTAAAATTGTTAACAATCACTTTGACTGTATGGATTTGGTTAATAATGTATGTTATGCTGTACCTAGAACAATTTATAAACGGGAGGTGCGCGCAGGGCGCTTATTTGCGTTGGGCAATTGCCACTCAAACGCCGGACTGCGCATTCCTACTCGTCGGATGGTGGAATCGTATAATGACTCTTTTCAAAATATTGACATTTTTGCTTGCACTGCTGGTAAATTTAAAGCAGCAGTACTTCAAAAGCTCTCCTCATAACTTCAGTACATATTTTGAAACAATATTGTTATTATTATGTTAGTTAATAGTTGTTTAAACTTTATAAAACCATAAATTTTAATTTTTTGTTTGTTTTAGGGCTTATTAAACAAAAAACATATGTATAGTTAAATATTATTTTTTTGCAAGCTAGCTACTTCTAGCGGTAAATTTATATAATTCTGTAAGTAATCTGTGAATAGTGTTGTTGGCTGTATTATTATTAAGTTTATTAATCTATCCACATTATTGTACATTTTATAATATAGCTGTTTACTGTTCCTTAATAAATAAAATAAAATTATCTCCTTTTTATGCCATAGGTGGCAAACAAGCAGACGGGCTGCCTGATAGTGAGCAGTCACCGTCACCTATGGATACTTGTTACACCAGAGGCATCACTACCTTGCCAAACCCTTCAAGAATCTATTAACTCGCCTTTTGAAGAACCCCATGCTGTAGCTTCTCGGAAACACCGCGGAAGGTAGCTCATTTATTAGTCTGATCTGAGGTAAATTCACCACAACCACTCTCGACACCTCAGTCTACGACGCACTCCATGTTGCTGAGGAAAGAAGACGATGGAAAGATATCATCAGAGAGAGTTTGATGGAAGGTGGTGGTCACGACCCTCTGACATGAGGAATACGATTTAAGGAGGAGGAGGAGTTAAATGATGATTTTTTGTTTGCCTGCTTATTGCGTATAAGATTTCCTATATGTGTTGGCTTTGCTCATACTTATGGCGACACTAGCACACACGCGTAGCCATTCCAACTTTGTTATTCTGTGGTAATAGTATGTAACTTAACACTGCGCCTCCCGCGCGTAATCTCTCATCTTAACGCCTGTACGGTGCTCACTCGGGTGATATGATATAGGTGCCCACTTTATACGTTTATATAAACTTGTCCTGTGAACAGTAAATATTTGTGATTATTGTTATAATAATAATTGGCTTCGGCCCCACCAAGCCTACCAAAATTAAATGTCCGGGCTAGAACCCTGAGTTATACTTAATAAAATTAAAATTGCCGAGAAAGACGCCGTCTCGTTGTATGTTGACGGTTGGCATTAAATAACCGACTTAATTAATGATAATACTAACTAATCTAATTAATTCAAACGAAGACCTAACATAATTAAACCACTGCTTAAATTTAGAAAGACATTTCCAGCTCTATAATGAAGACAAAGCTACAGACAAACCTACCAACAACTAACCAAGTTTAAATAACTAAATACACGGATGCACAAACTAGGCGGCTTTCAAAGGCAGAGGATCTGGGAACTCTAACTGTGGCAGTGGTTCTCAAACTTCTCGATCGTTGCAAAAAAATTATATAACTGCAGCGGTTTTGATTAGGAATAAGGCTATGAGTAAAGATAATAATATATAACCACTTGATCACGCACGAGTTATAATTTGCTCGTCGTGCGGGGGGAGGGGGGGTTGGTCTGTGTGTAAAAAATCTAAGGTGGCCAAAGTATGTATAAATGTGTTTGTCTGTATAAATAATTATGTATGTGTAAATATATTTATTTTGTACTTAACATCGTAATAGTTTGAATGGTTTTTGAATCATATTTGGTATGGAGATAGCTTATACCCTGGAATAAATCGTAGTCTACATTTTTACTAGAAGAAATTTGAGACTCAGTGGAATGGTGGGTGTAAACAGGAGTATTGCTATTTCAGTTTTTTTTTTATGTGCTATATATAATAGTTACAAGTATAAATAGATTTATTTTCTTAAATCATAGCTAAGAACTTTCTTCATTAAGACACATTTCAAACAAACAAAAACTCAATCAAAATCGGTTCAGCCGTTTGTGAGCTACGATACTACAGACATACACACAGATATATACGTTTAACTTATAACTATTTGCGTTGGGGTAAGCATTATAATAGCGAGATTATGTGCTGTTACATGCGATTTTCCAAAAAAGTACCCTAATAATGCAAACAATTTTCCTGACTAATGTCGTTAAGATAGGTCTAGCCGTTATGTCGCGTAAAACAAACGAACAGACAGAGAGGCAAAGTTACGTTCAGTTTTATAATATTAGTTAGGATAAGCCTTATTTTTACCTAGTAGGAAAGAAAAAACTTACTAACGTTATTTATATACCCACTTTGAGAACTTCTGTCCAGTCCTATATTATTATGTAGATCCTGAACCAGGGTTAAGCTAAACTAGACGCCTACCAGATCTGAACTTATGCTCCCGTTCCAGAAAGTTCGGGATTGCTATTACCAAGCCTCATATCCGGTATGTGAATCATGCAACGGTACAAATAAGGTAAAGAATTTCTTGATTGCTGAAAAAGTTATATTTTTTTATTTGGTGCATCTTTTTGTATCGCGTGGTCCGTTTTTGACCGCCAGTTCACCTGTTAGTAAGCAAAGATATCGTAGGAAGCCGTGGTAGCCCATTTGAGAGACCGCTAGACTTGAAAGCGTGAGGTCGCGGGTTCAAACCCCGGGCCCGTACCAATGAGTTCTTTGGAGTTTATTTACGGATTTTCATACCACTGGCTTTTTGGTGAAGGAAAATATCGTGAGAAAACCTGCATACGTAAGGAGAAGGAATTCAGTGGCGTATTTGAATCCACCGACCCGTAATTGGCCAGTGTGGTGGATATGGCCCAATCACCCTTTCGGGGGTAGGCTAAAAGTCCAGCAGTGGACTGTCAAAAGGCTGATTATGATGAAGAACCTAACCTTGAAAAGACCTAGTTTCTAAATTATTCTGGAAAGTAAATTACCTGGTTGTTTCATACCGTGGCTGTATGCTCTATTATGGAGGAGTATTGCGAGACAACGGCATCTCGGTATATCGGCAGTCCTGGGAAGATAAGGAGTGACGCCAGTGAGGAACTTTCGTGTACCATCTATGCCAATACGACCACTCTGCTAAGAGTGCATGCGGGGCAAAGGAGATGTTCTTTACAATATACACTATAAGCTATTGACTGTTGTTCTATGAACTCTACCAGTCTAGTGTCGTTCAAAACAGATGGTACATACTGTTCCATATCTTAAAAGTGATGAAGTCAAATTTGAAAATAGTATGCGCCATAGGTATAATAGATTTAGAATCATACTAATGTTATAAATGCGAAAAGTTTGTTGGTTTGTTTGTTCCTCTTTCACGCAGCAACAGATCAACGAATCAATCTGATTTTTTGCATGGGTATAGTTCAAGGACCGGAGAGTGACAGTCAACTTTTCATAATTATCATCATCATTTTTCATCACTACACGGGAGAAACCGCGGGGCGCAGCTAGTACTTAATATTATTCAAGAAAGTTCCGGGAAAGCTCTAAAATCACGAATGAAAGCACGAGGAACTAAAGTTCTCTACACAAATGCAGAAAACTGAGTACTATTAGCGTAAGCCACAAGTATTCTTATCAAACATCGGAACTCAATAGAGCTGCTCGGACGCTATCAACACTAATAAATAGTTGAACGAGTTACAAGCTCTGCAGCCGGCAGCGGACAGACGCCGAATTGTACGGAAGTGGAATTCTACAAGACGGCTGGGGCTACTCGGAAAATTGTAGTTCTGAGCTCGGAAACCACACGAACACTGTGAAATGTCTTTTAAAATTACCACTGAAACAAGAAAAATCCCTTCTCTTTTCTGTGAAAATGACAGCAATACCGTTGAATTGTAGAAGACTGGAAAAGAAAAAATATATAAGAAAGGAAATAAAATAAATATAGTATCACGACGAAAATAAATCAATCTGTTGAGATGAAAAAGAAAAGAACAGCGTATGCCTTTTCCGTTCTCTCGCAATTAGAATTAGCAAAGAGAACGAAGTACCAGCCGTAGGGTTTTTAGACATTCTAGAATCTAGTAGGTCTTTTGTTTAATGCTTACATTTCACCATGTCAAACCAACTGTGGTTTTTTGGTGTAACAATATGCTATAAGCTGTATTATTTGTGTTAAGTAAATAAATTTAAAAAACATAGATGTTTTGACTTAAACAGGATTTGTGAAAACATCAATTGATCTGAGGGATTGACGATGCAAGCAGCGCTGACATTTGTCTATGCGCTTAAGGTGGTTCGTTTCAATTATGGCGGGAAATTCAAATTTCAAACAGTTTTCTTGTCCTTGTAGCTAGGCCGGGTAATTATTGTAAACGATCATGATGTTTGCGCAAATTGATTATTATTCTTTACAAAATCATGTAAAGCTATTTATCTCTAATGCACTTTATTACTTACATTTGTCAATAAACTAATTTTTGCTGTTTCAAACTGTTTATTGACAAATGTAAGTAATATGGTGCGTTACTGTTAAATATTTGTACATTATAATGTAAAGAACAGCCAATATTTTGCGCAAACACAGTGTTATTTAAAAATAATTACCTGGCCTGGCTACTAGGACCAAAAAACTGTTTAAAACTTGAATTACCCGCCATAGGTGAATCGTGCTACCTTAAATATGAAAACACGTAGAGTGCTTTTCATGAAAGAAGTCCCCCAGACGCGGCGCTGTCATCGCGTATCAATCACTATCAGTATCATTTCTCGAGTAGAACTTTAACAACTTTTGGCATCGTACACGACTCTTTAACGATGGAAAATTAATAAAAATCTCACTAGCGTCCAAACACAGTAACAACACCTGACAACTACAACATGGAAATTTAGTTCCGCTGTTTGCCGTGGGACTTCTTTCATGAAAAGGACTAGTTGTTTTTTTAATCTCTATTAGTTTGGTTGCTAACGACCGGTCATTTGTCCATTGTTAAACATTTTATAAAGAAATTGTGATGACGAGATGTGAGTTTAGTTTTATTTTCAGTTCGGATTTTGATAGTGAAATTAGGGAGTGTTACAAACATGTCACTCCAACTATTTCTGTGCTAAAAACAACGTTGGCCCGTTTCTTTGTTACTGCCTAAACGAAGTATTTTTTTCGGATTTATAATTTATTAAGTATAATTGGTACTTCGATTATGTATATGGATTGGTAATTTGCCTTCTGTGCTCGAAGCCCAGGACATAAATTTGGCCGAGCAGTATTGGAATACGAGAAAAATGTTGATGTGAGGGTAATGGAAAAATGGTAGAGAAGCATGAGTCACGTATCAATATACAGTGTTAAAAAAAAAAATATAACTGTTGTGTTACTAACTAAAACCACTATATTTTTATGTATTTCTGTAAATCTGCCAAAATTCATTATAATTTTTTTACAGGTAGTAATAGACTACATACTTTCTTGTTTTCAATAGTATCCCCCCAAAAACCAGCGGTCGTAGGTACCTACTGTTTGATTCCGAGCATCGCAGGCTTTGTGCGAGCGAGGAAGTTGTAGGTAGTTCCGTAGTTATACAACTTTACGTACGGAAGATATAGTAAGAGATCTATTCAGACTATGCTATTATCGCATCACAGTTTTATAGTTTTTTCCGCACTCTCTCCTTCGTATATAACTTCATGGTGCATATAATGCGCATGGAGCACTACAATTACATTTTTAAATACGAAAGTTTTATGAAAATTTTGTTTATGTTTGTTTTTAACTCAACTTGGTATCGGCTATCTACTATAGGTATTTAAATAAAATTTGTTGTTTACAAACATAGGTTGAAATAATTAAAACTACTACCTACCCTAGTACTTATTTTATTTAACTACTTTGTATTTTATTTCCTTAAAATTGATCGGTATTCATTGTTACTGTGTACTATTATTTTTCTGTGTAATAAATTATCTTAACTCTCTTCTTATCTAATTATCCCGAAAAATTACAGTTTTGAAGGAAAGCGGGTAAAAAACGGGGCACTGCTAGTGATGCTAGTGCTAACGCTATAAAGCCTGGTGCCCTACATGACGTGTCACGTGATCTGACAAGTTTTCCTAGCTTGTAACTTGCCATTCTCATATGGAGACTTGGCAGATCACACAATACTATGTCGGCATCGCGCCCCAGAAGGTGAAACTCCACCTAAGCGAGGTGGCAAGATGTTGACCAAGTGGCAATTGAAGTTTACAAAATTTTGCGTTCAGTACTGTTTTTTCTGTGGTATCATAAATGTTGTTTTATTGTATTGTACTCTCCAAATTTGTTTCACAAATTATTGATGGTCGGAGTTGGTGGAAACGGTCCACCAAGATTGACAATTGTAAAACAATTTGTATTTAATGTATATAAAATGGCAACACCATTTTATCAAAACTGTATTAGCAAACGTCATGTGCATTCGTTGACAGTTGACTGCTGACAACTGTCAACGAACACAGTATATAAGTTACGGTTGCATTGCAATCGCCCTCTTTCGGTGCTCGAACCTCGAAGCGAGAACAAGTGTAAACGAATTGTGTGTAAAATAGTTCAGGAGGTGATTTCTTGGCCGAAATGCTAACACTATGTAACATTGTAACATAGTCAATGTTACTGTATTACAATAACATAGTAACATTGACTATATTACTATCTTTCATAGTAACACAGTCTGAAGACGCCATTACACAGAGGTGGTATAGAATCAAAACTACGGGTGGTTCAGCTCTATGTAGATACTATTGTATAATAATAATAGTGTAGATTGTTCTGCGCAAACGCGTATTTACCAAACTTTGGTGTAAGTCGTGTAAGCTTGTGCTGTGGGCCTAGTGCGAGTTTTTCTAGTTGCGTTAACGTACACGACCGCGTTAGCGTAAATCACGATTTGTATGAAATAAGAGCAGCTTCATCTACATGGCGCCAGATGGCGTTGTTCTTTTTTCATACAAATCGTGGTTTACGCTTACGCGGTCGTGTACGTTAACGCAACTAGAAAAACTCACACAAGCCTTCGGTTATTTATTTATGTGGTTTGCATTGTATAATGGACGTGACGTTTGCCTGCAAGCAGTGCTCAAAATGGACGTCGTTCCGGTTCGTGAAATCTTTTTCCTAAGTTTTTCCTAATGATGAGTACAGTAACCTACTTTCGGCTTAGTACAGTGCATATGCATAACTCTGTATAGACATCACTTAAACATATTCGAAGATATAATTTTACTTATAATTTAGCAACAACTTTTACAAGCTTTTACTATGAAACTAACCCTGAAATAGTGAAACAAAAATTGTTGTTCCATTGAAAAATGCTAACACAACGAAATGTATGGAAAAGCTGTATTTTCGCGGTTGCAAGATTGGTATATATTAAAAGTTTTATTATAGAAACTGACGTGGTTTTCACACATTTAAGTATATTACACGGGAATTACGTAAGATTAAGCCGGTCACTCCGACTAGGTATAGTTTCAACAACATAAGGCGGTCTTAACCTTACGTAAGTAATTCCCGTGTAATATAAATAAAATATATTAAAAGTTGTTTCTAATAGTGCTAACATACGCTCGAACGCGGCTGACGGACCGCCGTCCAACCAACGGGAGAGAAAGAGTGAGAATATCATATTTCCCTCTCTTTCTCTCCCATTGGTCAGACGGCGGTTGAGGTCAACCGCGTTCGAGCGTCTGTTAGCACTTTAATAATACGTAAAATGACATCCTCGAATATGACCGTAGTCGTCCAAAAGAACACCTGTATACTCCATTTCTAATAATGGCCAAGACTTTGTAAAATACACTAAAACAAACAAATGGCATCGTTATTAAAAATATCTGTGCATATTCTTTAATTTTAATTGCGCTGTATGAAATATTTTCTCCAGTGTTGCCCGGAGCGAAACAAGCGCGGGTAATTTTTAACCCGTGCGAGTGAACACGGGTCATTTTGCCCCTTTATTATTTTATGAAACAATGGCGCGCGTACAGGTAATAGGCAGGTCTGCTGCAACTGCTAAATTGTTATCTTGAGCTCCGCAGGCTACTTAGGTGGTTGGGGCAAGTGATAGAAGAATAAAGTTATGTGATTATTTACGGGATATTTACCGTGGTAAGGTTGTGGAATGAGCTCCCGATATTTTTATAGCAGCAGATAGCAGTCTTCCCGTGAACATGGTGGATGTTACTGTGCCAAACTACCACGGTAAATACATATCCCGTAAAAATTCATATAACTTTAGTGAACAACCGCGATAGCTTAAAACAGTGTT
This sequence comes from Agriopis aurantiaria, assembly GCA_914767915.1. Taxonomy (NCBI): domain Eukaryota; kingdom Metazoa; phylum Arthropoda; class Insecta; order Lepidoptera; family Geometridae; genus Agriopis; species Agriopis aurantiaria. The sequence goes on along the minus strand of OU611982.1, from coordinate 18,014,590 downwards.
TGATAGAAGAATATTTCTGGTAACAATTGTTTTTAGCCAGCTTTTTAACTAAAAAACTACTAAAACAGCTTTTCAGCTAAAACTACTTTTTAGGTACATGATTGCTAACGGGATGTTTAGTGTTTACCGTGATAAGGTTGTGATTGGTGCTATTATTACGCTGATGATTAAACGCGGCAAAAATGTGTTCAAAATATCATACAGTGAGTGTGTTTTATCGAGACTCGAGTTCGAGTTTCAAGGAGAAACGTATCAAAAGACTTAGAATGAGGGTAGATCGTTTTGTTTGCACCTTTGTTTTTTTTTGGTCAACGAGCCGATTATTCACTTTTCCCATGAACACGGAGCATAATTATGACTGCGTGAAAATTTCGGGAGCGCCATCCATAATCTTATCACGGTTAATATCCCGTTAATAATCATCGTATATGATTGTAGTAGGTACAACCGAACAACCGTGATAGTATCAGATAGTATTTACAGTAACTACTATATTAATCGCTTCCATCTCTAGTCATGCTCTTCATCTCTGAGGATCATGACCACCACCTCCCATCAGTCTCTCGTTAATGATCTTACGCCATCTCCCTCTATATCCTCGGCAGATGCGTCTAAGATGGTGCGAATCTGATTATTTATTAGATTATTTACCATTGACTTTGCAACTGTTAGTTTTTAGGGTTCCGTACCTCAAAAGGAAAAAACGGAACCCTTATAGGATCACTTCGTTGTCCGTCTGTCTGTCTGTCCGTCTGTCAAGACCCTTTTTCTCAAGAACGCGTAAAGGTAGCAAGTTGAAACTTATACTAAATACTTGAGTTTACGGTTTCTTTCGGCTGTAAAAAAATAAAAGTTGTAAGTCAAAGCAATCAAAAGATATGAACGTTTATGTCGTATATTTTGCGATTTCACAGGGGAATCAAAACCTATAGGGTACTTCCCGTTGACCTAGAATCATGAAATTTGGCAAGAGGCAAGGTCTCATAGTACATATATAGGAATAAATCCGAAAGTTATAAATTTGAAATTATATCATTTAAAAATAATTATTTTGCTATTACAAACTTACATTTTGTAGTTGGAATGTATGGAAGAACCTTATTGTCAACTACAAACTTAAGTTTGTCTCTCAATATTTTAACTTCAGTTCGTTTTTAGGGTTCCGTACCTCAAAAGGAAAAAATAGAACCCTTATAGGATCACTTCGTTGTCCGTCTGTCTGTCCGTCTGTCTGTCCGTCTGTCAAGACCCTTTTTCTCAAGAACGCGTAAAGATATCAAGTTGAAATTTATACTAAATACTTGAGTCTACGGTTTCTTTCGGCTGTAAAAAAATAAAAGTTGTAAGTCAACGCAATCAAAAGATATGAACGTTTATGTCGCATATTTTGCGAATTCACATGGGAATCAAAACCTATAGGGAACTTCCCGTGGACCTAGAATCATGAAATTTGGCAAAAGGCAAGGTCTCATAGCACATATATAGGAATAAATCCAAAAGTCATAAATTTGAAGTTATATCATTTAAAAAATCATTATATTGCTATTACAAACTTACATTTTGTAGTTGGAATGTATCGAAAAGCCTTATTGTCAACTACAAAGTTAAGTTTGTCTTTCAATATTTCAACTTCAGTTAGTTTTCTTTTTTTGGACTCGCGCTCTGATGGTTCCGTCCAACGGAACCCTTAGAGCACGTGTCCTACTCGTACTTGTCCGGTTTTTTCTAAATTGTCCCTGTCGTTCCTGACAATAATATAAGCGAGGTAATCTGCAAGGTAAATCCACAGATGAGCTAATCCACAAAGGCAAGAAGCCTAACGCGCAAGCCTTATTATAATTAACTATATAACGAGGCCTATTCTGTCATACCACCACTCACTAAGCTTAATCTGACAGGACTAAAATTATCTGCTTCTATTTTCATTTTAATACGTGAGAGAAGGATGGCAACAATTTTAGAGCTGTCAAAATTAATTTAGTTTAGTTTGGAGTGCATCAGAATCGATGCCACTGTCTTCGAATAGTGAATTCTGGTTTTAGGCTAGTCTGATTAAGCTTATTTTATTACAATAAATTTTATAAAAGAAAATGTAGACTTCATTTCTGTTTTCCTTTCACAGAATGGTCTCCGCTTGTACCTTGTACCGTAATATAATTGTTGCGCACCTCTGGCTCGCTACTTTCCGCTTCTATTGTCGAGTTCCAGAACTGGCGGGATTTTTGAATAAACAACGCACTGCATTCAACGATTTATGTGTGAATGCATCAAACACATACATCATCATCATCAGCCAGAAGACGTCCACTGCTGAACATAGGCCTCCACTCTGAACGACAGCCTGCCTTTTGTATCCACTGGATGCCCGCGGCTCTCACAATGTCTTCGGTCCATCTATAGGGAGGCCTACCTACGCTGCGTCATCAACACATACACCATCCAAGTGTAGTACCTATGGTATAGTATAGATTAACAAAAGAAACATGGTAATTGCTACCTATATTAGTTATTGCTATTTAATTTTTTCCCTAGTATTTAGTCTCGATCTTATGTCAATTATTTAGTCTACATTACTGTCATATCAAAATATTTTTAGTGATAATTACAATACATTATTAAGCGATTAATTTGGTTTACTTTCCCGTTGTAAAAGGTGTTAAGTAGATCAGTGTTTTCAACCTTTTTAATGACGCGACCCCCTTAGTATGAAAAACATTTTCGCGACCCCCTACCCTCCTCTGTTTATAATATGTATTTTATTATATTAGAAATATCAAATACCAGTGGCTTTAGATATACCAGAGATTATGTTTGGCAAACACGAGGTGGAAAAGCTCAAAAATATACATCTCTCTGACAATTAAGTAGGTACTTATTCAACGCAGGATAAGCGATACATAGCCAAAACAGATCATCATATTTTAAAACTTTTTTTTTCTTTTTCTGTGGCTTCGCGAACTCCATAGAGAAGCTTCGCGACAATCGCGACCCCCAGGGGGTCGCGACCCACACGTTGAAAAACACTGATGTAGATGATACAATGGCCTCCATTCGGCTTAGTACCACCGTTCTGTGCAAGCCTGTATACGTTGCACCACGAACCGGAATAATTAAAATTCAACCCATATCAGCAGATTACAAGATAAAAAACTAATTTGGTGTGGAATAGAAATTATCATATTTTGATTGTACTTACTTCAATTAACTTAGTGCAACGATTAACTTATAACAATAGCTTACAAGAAAAAAAGTTATTTTATTCCTCTTGAAACTCAATGATGGTGATTTCTTTGAAGATTGCTTGAAGTTGCGAAGAAGTTATTTGCGTGTTTTATTTTTTCTTTTAAAATTTTGCATTTACCTCTGAATTAAAAACAAAATGAATATTTTGTAGTAGGTATTTGAAACGTCAAGAATTAAAATAATGTAGGTAAATTAATGTCAAAGTGTTACATTTCAATGTGTGTCGCGAAAAGTTTTAAAATTAGAATATTATTTTATTTGCGCTTAAATTTTTTTTTTTGTTATGGGCCCGGGTATGTCCTGAAACTGCGACCAGAACCACCAGAGAATGGGCAGCAGCATCTAATTAGTACACAGTGAACGTACTGCGATCTCTATGCCGCCTGCTAAGCGTGGGGATTATGTTAACACCTCTCTCCAAGAGGTAGGCCTTTGTTCAGCATCAGTTCAAGTTTACTGGCTGATGTGATGATGATGTATCTTCAAAGCAGTTGGCCATGTAAATGAAGTTAAACTACCACCAAAATAATCTCGTGACGTCTTGTAGGTAAAAAAAATCGGAACACTGGTGGTTTATATTTGTAAAGCTTGCTAGGTTACTGACAACTCGGCCCCAATCTCCCATCAGCACGGTCCGTCGCGTGCGCCCGCGCCGTTCACGCTTGCTTCATGGGGGAGGACCAGCGCGTGCTATCGGTCATCTCTCTGCTCATTGTTTTGGAATTGAATTTAATTGTGAGCATGCAAACACACGTATACATAAAATGACATACGGTTCCAACGCCGCCCAACGTGGTCGGGCGTGTTGCTTGAAGCTGGCAACACTGCGTCGGATTAATGTTTGTTTTTTTCAGTGGCACTGGGCAACGCCGCCCTCTTCCATTCTATCATTTCTATTTTTCGTACGTGAGTGCATTATTTTTAGGGATCCGTAATATTTTTAGAACCTTCTAACTTTTATAGTTATTAAAGATGAAAGCATAAAACGTTGCACAATAACTAGTATAGACCTAAATTTTGAAAGCTAATAAAAAAAAATAAAAAATTTAAATATGGCATCTTATCTCTGGTTACTGGTACCTACATGTAAAATTGGGATGTTATTTTTCCCCTGCTCCGTCGTGTGAACCGTTGAAAAGGAACAGTTACATATTATTTACTTTTTTATTTATTTATTTATTAAGGCTCCACATTGATAACTACATTATTACATACACTGAAATCTTATAAATGAACTTAGCTATATGTGGTTACCTTTTAAAGGAAGCACAGCATGCATTACTAGTTTCTTAATAATTAAATACATATTAATATGAAATAAAAATAATGATTAAAGTTAAATTAACACTAATAAAATAAATTAACTAAATATGATGAGTAGAACACCGTTTTAAACTATCACGGTTGTTCACTAAAGTTATATGATTATTTACGGGATATTTACCGTGGTAAGGTTGTGGAATGAGCTCCTTATATTTCGCAGTTACATGCACCATGTTCACGGGAAGACTGAAGAATGCGGGTGGTAAATATCCCGTAAATATCCCGTAAATAATCATATAACTTTAGTGATGAGTAGAGTTGGCCATTTCGACCATGGTTAAGTTTAATTTGATTTTGAATTTCGAAAATGTGTCTCAGAAAATATCTATCCGAAAAAAGCATTCAGCCCGGTAATACCTCCAGCATGCTGGTTATGCTGCCAACTGGTAGTGGGCTAGAACTATGAACATAGATCTTCAACGGTACATTTACAACCCAAATTTAGTGTATTTAGTGATAGCTTGTACTTTGTTTAGTTAATAAAGGTAATTAGCATACTTAAATTATTGATAGGTCGTTGGTCCAGTTGGTAGTGAACCTGCCTTCTGAGCTTGGGGGCGTGGGTTCGATTCCCACTTAGGACAAACATTTATGTGATGAACATTTGTGTTTGTTCTATATCTGGGTGTTAATGTCTATTTAAGTATGTATTTAAAACTATTTATGTATGTATATCAGTCTCTGGTAGCCATATCACAAGCTTTGCTTAGTTTGGGGTCAGATGACCGTGTGTGCAAAAAATGTCCCGAATATTTATTATTTATTTATTTACAATACACATACTTTAAAATACAACTATTGTTAGTCAGCATTTAGATGTGAGCTTGCTAGCTTAATTAAAATCGAGTAAGTTTTAAACCGATTCCAAAAGTCTAAGCCGCCACGCATAATTCACCCATACTGAATACAAATTAGCCGTGTCAGGATCGAACCCCCGACCCCTGATAAGCTATCATTGCGGAATAGGGAGATGCAGATGGGAAAGGTCAATAAAAACCACTGTTTTTTTTTGTCACTCAATCTTTTCTCAGTTGACGACTGATGATACTTCAAATCTGAAGAGTTTTGTTAACAAGGTGGACGGTGGAAACTAAATATTTCCCAAGGCACACCCAGGTGAACAAAAGCGGGCCGTTGTAAAAAATACTTTCCACGGTTCACCCAGGTGGTCTCAGGAGGTGGACGGTGGGTAAGAACTCAGGGGAGTTCTTGTTCTTTTTTTCTTTTGAGGCCGGTTAGGGAATCGGCCTCAAAAGAGGTAGCGTAACGATTTTTACATATTCTTGCCCAAAGTCCTTTTGAAAATAGTGGAGTCCTTTGCCTGACAGAGGCTGAGACACGCTGAGCAAAAAAATCTTAAATTTATTGACCAGGGCTAGTTGTTTCTTTTTTGTAGATAGCTTATTGTTCAAGTAGAGTAGATAAATCATAATAAATTAAACTTTACACTTACCTTAGGTATGTAAAAATAAAAAATGTATAAAAAAATAAAAATAGAATAGAATATAAATCCTAAATGATTATAACACCGGCTTCATTATTTAATATAAATCTTTACTGGCTTACTTTTAATGTTTATTGCATTGTCGTTAGAAGTTAGTTTAAGGTCAATTTCAACAGATAAGAAAGCTTGTTAATTAGTATAAACGTAAATGTCAACGCGAGGGTTTTGCTGGTAAGGCTTGGAAACTTTTCTTTTATGTCGCCACTATGTGCAGGCGACGCTGCAGAGTGACGAGACTTTATAAAAGTAACTTCAAAACTTTCGCGATAAACAGCAAAAAAGCACTACCCCGATCAACATCCCCCATAAACATTAAAAACACGAGTCTTTGCGTCCACACCCTCTTTGGGACTGAGACATGTCTACACACTCCACATCACTCGCGAAGCGTTCCTTAGCTGTATTTTAGTCAACGTCTCTTTGTAATATTTAATTTTGTACTGTTGTGTTACCGTAAAGTTACTGAGTTATCGTATTACGAACCTATTTTATTTCGCCCTGAGAACATTCTAGCCACCTAACTACCTGTGAACCTGTAAAAACTGAATAGGCATGATGACTAATATTTTTTTAATTACCTCATATAAAACTGACCGTAAATAGAGCCAGCTCATCAACGTAAACAAAATTTAAATTAGTTCAAAAATAAATAAGTTGTAAGTATTTTAATTTCATGCTAGACAGAGAGGGCACTATACTGAGTTATGACGTCACGCCTCAGGGGTGCCATACAAATGCTATACTAACACACGTTGTGCGAGAAAGGGACAGATAATCCTCTGTATCCCCGCACCTAAAACTTTAAACGCTCATATCTCAGAGATTTATCAGCCAATTTAATTTATTTTTTCAGTATGTGTGTATGTGTATTTAGTTATATTCATCGGTAAGTTTGTTATTTGTAATAAATTAAACATTAGGACACATGCCTAATCGTGCTCTACATTATGACGTTAAGCTGCACTGACATTGAAAACTGTCTTACCGTATCCATCTGCTGTATTCTACTCCCATGGCAGCACGCATGACTGACCGTTTCGTTATGTTAATACAACACTATCGGTGTCCAGATCACCCCTGGCCGAGTCCCGCCGCGGTATGATTCATTACTTGTTATCTTATTACACATTTATCAAGTTTTAATTTAGAATCGGTGCTATGTAAATAATATGAAGAATAAAGACTTTTAAAACTAGTAGGACAATAGGACCTGCAATTATGTTAAACAATTATCTAATCTAAAGATCTGAGTCTCAGGAGGGGTGACATTTACTACTACAATGAGCTGTGAGTTTTGGATGGCTGAACGAAAAAAGTTGAATTATTCTTTTCAAAATAACACATTATGTATGTGAAACCAGTAGTAAGTTTTAAGTAAGTGTTAAGGGTGTCACATTCAATTAGTATGATGGAGTGTGTCCGGACAGAGGCTGAAAGGTTCGACTTCATCCTGAATACCAACCTTAATTTTAATGACGTTGGGTGGTGTAACAGCGTGCTGGCTGATCCCTTATCGGAGGAGTGCAGAATACTGTGCAAAATCGTGACGTTATGTATTAGAAGAAGGATTTAGTTTTAAGGATGTGCCAATGAGGGTGGCATGGTCATGTCTGACCAAACCCTCTTTAAAAATAAAGATTTAAAAAAAAAAAAAAAAAAACAATTAGTGAACCGAATAATAAAATAAAAAAAACAACACGATGAAAAAGTAAAACGCATAAAAATATTTTTCAAGTTTTTAGGTCGTGTGATTGTTTGGCTACGTTTTCGTCAAGGGTCAGAGTATGGTGAAAGGTGGTCTCCCACTATGGGCCTCATAAGCAAGCTCAAAGTCGACCAACGAACTATGCTCGGGGTTTTTTTACGAGATCGAATCAGAAATGAGAAGATCCGTAGACGAACGAAAGTAACCGACATAGCCCACCGGATTAGCAAGTTAACGTTGCAGTGGGCAGAGCACATATCACGCAGAACAGATGGCCGATGGCGCTGAAAGGTTGTGGAATGGAGACTGGTAAGCGCAACGTAGGACGTCCTAGATTATGATACATTAAAATATTCATTGTTTTGTAAATATTATTTTGTTATTAATAATATTATTGGTGTAGTTTTATTATTTGCTACTTTACGGCACTTAATAAACTTCACACTTGCGCTACAACTCGACAACTACTCGCTCGCATACTTTGTACGTTTAATTACTAAAATTTAGTTTATGGCAACACCTAAAAACGTTATGAACTAGTGACGGTGCTACCAGTATGGAGGGCTTTAGCTGATGTTGTTGGATGGCCTGAGTTTTAAATATCTTTGCATGGCTGCAAAGATATTTAAAACTTTAGATTCAATGTCAACGGTATATGGTATTACTAGCTATTGCCCACGACTTCGTACGCGTAAACTTTCAATTTCTCGCTTTTAGGGGATGATTTTCTAAAAATGCTAAAACACAGTGGTTAATATTTTACGCGCGTCGACGATGAATCTATACTTTTAAATACCTTTGGAGCTATGCATTTGCAGTGACCGGTAAACATCCTGAGCTAGGAGTCCCCACAATTTTACTGGAGTAAAACTAAGACTTGATCATGGCTATGCTCCACTATGACTTATTTGACGATATTTACTAAATGAAAATATGTAATACGTGACACTGGCAAACGCTCAAAACGTGTGATGCCAAAATCATCTAGAAAACATCTTAAGCAAAAACCCCCTTGGAACGGGTAAGTTGGCGCGCTTAGCATACTAATATGCAACACTACAAACTCACGCGATCTAAGCCGACCTCTTTCGGCTCGCAAAAGAAACCTAAAAGCAACATTTGTGCATTTTACAAGATGCTTTCTAATTACTTATTCCACGTAGAAGGTGTTTTAGAGATCGAGTACTGTTCCCACAGTATGTGTTCTCATAGTCCTACACAAACTGGCAGATGGTAACGAGCAAAGTTTTTAAAGTTATGAATAAATTATGACGAACACAGGCAGCGAATATTAAATCTAATGAGGCTGTTATAAAGTTGATTATTGTTTGGCAATTAAGATGCGCGGAAGATGCATAACATGATGATAATGGTAGAGTTGAAAGTGCTGAGCTAATTAAAGGATGATTCACATTTCTTCGGGCCCAATTCAAGCTTGGGTTCTTATCCCGTAAGTCAAGTGTAATGTTGGTCCCACAATAAACATTGAATAGAAAATTTAAATTAATAATATTAGAAAACAAAAACGAAGAAAACAAAAAAAAAATACCTTGGCTTGTTGGATATCAAGCTAGAGAAGTAAGTAACTAGCTAGAGAGTTAAGTAGAAGTACAAATGTTAATTTTTCATTTAATTTTAGATTCTGTTTGTTACGGGATCTATTTTAAAAACTAAACTAGCTATAGTTATATGATTATTTACGGGATATTTACCGTGGTAAGGTTGTGGAATGAGCTCCCGTGAACATGGTGCATGTAACTGCGCCGAAATATCAGGAGCTCATTCCACAACCTTACCACGGTAAATATCCCGTAAATAATCATATAACTTTAGTGAACAACCGTGATAGTTTAAAACAGTGTTAAACTAGCTATTTAATTGACATTTCTGCATAATTATCCTTTATTGTAACAAAAAATCAGCCAAACCCGTGTTTCTAACGATCCCAAGCCGAATGGTAAAAAATGTGTTGTGGTTAGTAGGTGCGTATCTCTTGGTAAGCGAGTCCAACTCGCAATTGACCGGTTTATTTACATTGATAATTATTTCTTGCCCACAACAGTTTAGTGGCCATCCATAATTTCACTGCCCTTCAATCCGGAACACAGTAATTGGTGCACACTACTGCTTTGAAGTTGAATAACTGACAAAGGTGTGGTACTTCCCCTGGTGGTAACTGCGAAAGAGCCCATAGCAACCATTACAAAGACTATAGTCATTGCCAGATCAAACTGCCTACAAACTACATCCTCAATACTGAATAATTTATTGCATAATATTATGAAATTCACATACAGTTGTTAGGTAGCATGTTTAAAGTAGGTAACACATAATGGACCCTGATTGGGTGGTATTCCATAATTGATTTGTCTTCTAAATACTCGTTTAAGTTATAGTAACATTTTCTAGCAGTATGTTTTTTAGGGATAAGGCAAATTTATTTTCATTTTCTATGTCCTTTGTCTGTCTTTATCTATCTACATTACCGATAGTCGAGATAGGGCCCTTTGTAATGCGAATCAAGCTTTAAAGCTATATGCTAGTTAGCATAACTTGCGGAAAGGCACCCGCCATTTTTCCAGTAATTTTTTAGTTCTTTTATATTTTATTAACCAACAAAAAAAACGGAGGGGTGTTCTCAATTCGGTTGTATTTTTTTGTTTTTTACTTGCCTCAGAATTCCATTCATGAAACGATTTGTTTTTTATTTATTTATTAAAAAGCATATACTTTCTGATTTGTCACAAATATTTAATAAACATCGTTTTAGGTTTGGTTTTTAAATCAAAATAACTGGAAATTTTGGTCACTTGGATGATAATTTTATGTCATCCAAATAATTATCGAGATTGTATTTTCTTTTTAATTAATAATTATCAGAATAAAATTATTTTAACCATAATCTATGTGTTCATTTAACCTAACTATATACATCAGTATGTGTACTTTCGTATATGTACTTTAGTATCCAAATTTTTACTAAATATTTAAATCTGTTTTGCTGTATTGACTAACAATTTTTTTTAATATTGGGTAGGTACGTCCATAATACCTCAAATTGCAAATGATGTTAAAAGGCGCCTAACAAAACCGCTGCAAATAAACGCCCGAGTAACACCACCCACCCCCCAGCTTATCGCTTAAGATTTTTCCTAAAGCGCTGTAAAGTTTGTTCTCACCCAATTTATCAAGCGGAGCACCTGCAATGGACTTCACAATTCCACCGAAAGTTTCCAATCGGCCGCGACTGCGTCCGATCGCCTGCAATAACTTTGTAAGGTGCACGTAATGAGGATATAGCGAAAGGACCAATGACCCTTTTCAACCAAGAAATATTTTGGTCCAACTGCCCTTTAAGCAAATTTTTTTTTATACATCTTCTTTCTTTAAAGTAGATTATGATTAAATATATTTTAATTATAATATTTTGTATACGTAATATACATATTTAAATACTTTTATGAACGTTTTTTTTGACATGGGTACCAAGCGTTTTATTTTCGTTATTTAAAAAGCTAAGCAATGGAAATAATATTTCAAACGATTTGGGCGTGAAATTTTTATGTTCTTAGTTTTAAATATTGATGTTGGCAGAGAGAGAAAGATAGAGAGAGAGAGAAGTTTTTTCAAGTTAATTTGTCCAATAACAACACAAGGCAGACCATAGACTTTTAGTAGGCAGACCTTTGCGAGAATCAAAAGAGACGGAAGTAAAATTCCTCTAAATATAATGCACACATCACATCACATCATCAGCCATTAAACGTACACTGAACAAGGCCTCCCTCTTAGAGAGGGGTGTTGCCATAATCCCCACGCTTGGCAGGCGGCTTGGGAATCGCAGTACGTTCACCGTGTACTAACAGGACGCTGCTGCCCATCCTCCGGTGGTTCAATTAATATAATGCATCTTTCTGCTATTCGAGCAGAATAAGTCCATAGCTAAGAATTTGCTCCATGTATTGAGTGCCTCATAGACTCATCTAGGGCCCTTGTTTTTCCCTAGCTCCTTCCCTGCTCTCATGCAGGCAGACTTATAATAAAACAGCACTTCATTTAGCTGTTTCGAGCCGGAAATCTGCGGAATCGTTCGCAATTGTTATTGCTTAAATCTAAGTGGAAAGTAAGGAATGGAGTTAGTTAGGGGTTTCTAGATTATGGATACTATATAATGGATTTTGAGACTTGCTAGTTTGACTAAGGAACTTTATTGAATACTTAGTAAATGAGAGAGAACCGAGGTAACAAACATCAAAATCATATAAAAGAATTGAGAACCTTCGCTTAAAAAAAAAAAAAAAACATTTTTTTGTCGGTTAAAAAGAGAACCGAGAGAGATTGGTAATTTTGTGGTAGTACATTGCGGAAGTTCGATTTTCAGATGGTCGGTTTTTAGGGTTCCGTGCCCTAAGGGTGTAAAAGGGATCTTATTGCTTAGCCCACCCTGTGGTCTGTCTGTCCGTCCGTCCATACATCCTACCTTTTAACGGCTGTATCTTTCGAACCGTAATAGATAGCTAGTTGAAATTTTCACAGAATATGTAATGTTACGGCGGATTGACTACGAAAGCGTGATGTGTTGCGTGATGCGACGACCAGTTGGTGTGATTTGCTGTTCACCACCAAGTTAAACAACCTCGGTACTTAAATGGGTGGCCTGGACGTGATGTTGCCTTTTTGCACTACTTTTTGTATTTTGTAATGGTACAGAACTCTCAGTGCAAGAGCCCGACTCGCACTTGGCCGGTTTTTAATTAAGTTGAACAAAATCTAGTATAATTCAAAAGTCAACGTTAGTATACTTTAAATTGTATAATTTAGTTTTTTATATAACTAAGATTCCGGGTCTGGTGCAATAGTGGTAGCTGCATCACCAGTACCTCCCTCAGTAGTAGCAGCATCAGTAACACCACCATCAGTAACACCACCGTCAGTAACACCACCACCACTCCCATCATCACCACCACTACCATCACCACTACTGCCATTGTCAGTATTGTTGCCACCGCCATCTCCAGTATTAGTTCCCGTAGCATCAGTGCCATTGCTCGTAGTACCAGTGTTTCCTGTGAAGTTTCAATAAAATAGAAAGTTAAGTTTGGCGCCAACGTGAAAAAATCGCGTTGAAACAATTTATAATACTTTGTTATTTTTCCACGTGTTGTCGCGGCACCGATTGAGCAGACTGGTTTTGGCCGGACTCGACTACGACAATTTATCGTAGTTGTATGTAAATATGAGGTGCAAGGTAAGTCGACTTCTGACGTCCACTTGGATAGGTCTATGGATATGGATGAACTCCTTTCGGCTTAGCACTTTTTCCGCGTAACGTTGTGTACACTGGAGATTCTTAGATTTAGATTTGTAGCTACCTGCATCAGTAATTCCGAAGGTTGCAGCAGCGTCGTCTTCACTCTCTATGACATTGTCCTGGAACTGGTGGAAGTCATGTGGTTTCGCCCTCAATGAGAAGATACAGGTCTGCACACAGTCGTACTCATCCGCAAACATGTTTGGGTTGGGCTGGCAGCCGCGCCAGAACCCTACCTTAAATTAAATTATTTTATTGATTTAAAAACAAAACAAACCACGATTATCATCATCATCATCAGCCAGAAGACGTCCACTGCTGAACATAAGCCTCCCCCTTTAACCTTCACACTGAACGACAGCCTGCCTTTTGCATCTACTGGATGCCAGCGACTCTCATTATGTCGTCGGTCCATCTAGTGGGAGGCCTACCTACGCTGCGTCTTCCGGTTCAACCCACCACGATTATGTGACATGTTAAATAGCCAAACACGCTTACACGGGCGTGGACTGGCAAGCGAGGAGAGACGAAAAACGGCGTGGCGTTTTTCCCGCTAGATAGCTCTGTAAGTGTAATAAAAACCTATCACACCAGCGCCGCTCGGCTCATACAGCGTAATTGTGGCCATCTTTCCCGCTAGATGGCTCTGTCAGTGTGATGAAAAACGGTCGACACGTTCCATTTTCACGACACGACATTTTCAACAAGTGTGCAATGAAACTTCACGAAATTGTTCTCCTATCGCCTTCTCATTACCGGACGTTCAGATAAACTTCAAGGTCACCCACTCCAAGGTTACATGGTTGAAATACCTTTCATTCGCACTAAGCATTTTGTTTCTTCTATCTTAATTAGAACGGGAAAACCAAAGACACTTTTAAGTATCTAGTCTGTGGGCAAAACAATCGAACGCTTTGCAGCTGACTGTTTTTCCGCAGCATTACAAAATAGGAAGGGAATACATTATTATTGGCAAACTTGCTCCATCTTTGGCCGCTTCATCGCTTTCCATCAGGCGAGGTTGCTGTCAAACATAAGCCTAGTCCGATTTAAAAAACATAGTTAAATATATTTGGTATCTTTACTATCACCTTACTGAGAGAGAGGATGATGGTGGTGGTCACCGTAAGGATAGACATAGCATATTTCTTCCGGGAATAGGAAATCGTAGTTAGCAGGTACTGTGTTATAGAACCGCTCAAAGAACTTAACCGATAACCGATGGGGAAGAAAGGTTCTTGAGTGGAGACCACAAACCGGAAGACGCAGCGTGGGTAGGCCTCCCACTAGATGGACCGACGATATCGTGAGAGTCGCGGGCATCCAGTGGAACCAGGCTTATGTTCAGCAGTGGACGTTTTCTGACTGATGATGATTGTGTTATAGAAATACCTCGCAACGAGACCCGGACTTGTAGTAGTATATCACAGCTTTGGGTGGCATGCCGCAGTCTTCCCATTTGAACTGATGAAAGCAGACGTCTGGTGGTACTGCTGGAAAAAAACCATTAATAATAAATAAATAAATATTCGGGACATTTTTGCACACACGGTCATCTGACCCCAAACTAAGCAAAGCTTGTGATATGGCTGCCAGAGACTGATATACATACATACATATATATTTGAAAGTACATGCTTAAATAGATATTAACACCCAGATATAAAACAAACACAAATGTTCATCAGAAGAATGTTTGTCCTAGGTGGGAATTAAACTCACGTCCCCAAGCGCAGAAGGCAGGTTAACTACCAACTGAACCAACGGGCTATCAATGAAAATGATAAAACTAACATAGTTTAATCGATATGCCATGTTAGCGATTTTATGAATTATTATTATTTCATCACAGCTCGCGTGAGGATTAATTATAAATTACTATAACAATGGCTTACAATCATGATTTTGTTTATCGGTCGCGACAATCGACCGGCTTCGGAGCAATTAGAGCTCAACAGCAACATTAGTGAAAATTTTACTACCGTCTTTATGCGTATGAGAGAATACAAATACATAACTACAAAAGCTTAACCTATCCGCACAAAGTAGGGCCAGGAACGTAAAAGGTGACTTTGTTACAGTCGTAAAGGGGATAAAATGGCTTTCAAGCCCTCACGGCGTGTTTTAATGTTTGTGTTAATAACTTTTGAAGTTTCTTTGTAGGAATGTAGGGTGTCGCAAATTTGAACCTACTTAATGAGCAAAACTCAAGGGCTGTTTTAAATCATTTGAACATAAATATCTATAGAGGTCAGAAAATGAGCGAAATGCTAATATTGTTAGGTTAGTAATGGTCAAATGGAATGAAAATTACAATCACTTATACTTAAGTACGTATCATAATTAAATATACTAAAATATCACACAGTCATGCAAACGTGTATTTGTGTGTTGGTTTATTTGTTTCTCTTTAACGCATCAACTGAGCAAACTAAATAGTTGTACTGAGTGGTTTTTAAACGCTTTTAATCAAAATTTTATTGTCCGCCAAGCTTTCACCTTCCACCATCTAATTGAAACCATTTTTCATAGCACTTTTGCCACTCTGATTGGGGTATCTCCAAAACATGCATTTTGAACGCATCAACGGCTTTTCGCGGGTCTAAAATCGTTGGCCACGTAATTTATTCTTCACGCATGGAAATAAATAAAAGTCGTTGGGTGCCAAGTCGGGGCTGTACAGTGTACGGTGTACGGCGGATGACCCGTCAATTCGATCTTTTGACTTTCCAAATACTGAGTTGTTTCGGCCGACGTGTGACAGCTAGCATTATCATAGTGAAGAATGATTCAGCGTGGCCGGTTGTTCTTTCGTGTTTCTTCAAAGACTTCTGGCAAACAAATTGTCGTGTACCATTCAAAATTAACCGTTTTACGATTCTCTAGTGGCACTGTAGCCATATGTCCATTTATACCAAAAAACAGGCGGCCATTTGCTTCAAGTGCTTCTTGCACGAACAACTTTTGTTGGGTTTGGTTCATTTTGGAACACCGATAGTGATACCGTCGACTGTTGTTTCGTTTCAGGGTCATACGTATAGATTCAAGATTCATCACCTGTGTAGATAGTAGAAACAGCTTTTGACGAACCACGGTTGTATTTTTTCGCTTTTTTTCGAGCCTGTTTTTGATCAAATCTCAAGTTGTGTGGGATCCAACGGGAACAATTTTTTTAACTTCCAAATGTTCATGTGAAGTCTTATGTGTGCTTATCATACTTATGTCCAGAGACGCTTCTATCTCGCGATATGTAACATGACGATCTTGCATAATTAGTCCGCGCACAGCATCGATGTTTTGTTGTACAATAACCGATTTAGGGTGACCTTTAAATTCGTCCGTGAGCATACGATGCCCACGATTAAAATCACCGAACCAGTGATACTTACACAGTGGTTTTCGATGGTGCTTCATCCCCAAAAGTCGAAGTGAGTTGATCGATGCACTGTTTTTGGGTTGCTGGCTGTTGTTGTTGTCTTGTTTTTGGTGGGTTGACCTAACCCACACCGAAAACCGTAATAAATCATCGCACAAAATTTTCATTAGTTAAATCCATGGTGATGATCGACACGCAACTTTTAAAATGGCGCCAAAATGTAAAAAGACAATCGACAGTCGTGAAACAAACTGTATCCTACAGCCAATGAGTTCCATTTTCAAGTGTAATTATTACTTTTTAAATATTGCTTATGTACTGGCCAGTTCCGGATACATAAATACATACCTGCAAGGGCTGCCCTTCATCATCATCATCAGCCAGAAGACGTCCACTGTTTAACCTCCACACTGAACGACAGCCTGCCTTTTGCATCCACTGGATGCCCGCGACTCTTACTATGTCGTCGGTCCATCAAGAACCTTTCTTTCCCATCGGTTATCGGTTCTCCGAGCGATGTGGCCTGCCCATTGCCACTTCAACTTGCAAATTTTAACAGCTATGTCGGTGACTTTGGTTCTTTGGCGAATATCCACGTTTCGGATTCTATCGCGCAAAGAAACTCCGAGCATAGCTCTCTCCATTGCCCGCTGTGTGACTGAGTTTTTCCAAAAGGCCAACAGTTAAGGACCACGTCTCAGTACCATTACCATACGGGCTGCCCTTGTATGTAGAAAAATATCAAAAAATTATTATTATGACTATTTACGGGATATTTACCGTGATAACTGTAACTGATTTAGTTTTTGTGGTCTTAGTCAGAGGAAACAAGAAGAAGCCATAAGCTGTTGTCTCCATAATTAGAAAGATCACAGTAAAAAAACTTACCCGAAAAAACTTCAACTAGTGCTGCGAAAAGACAAATGAGTTGAGATACCACCACGTCCATCTTTAACCCCCGTGGCGAATCTAAAAAGATTCAAAAGAACATTTCACGGTAATATGAATGCTTAATCGATTAGATAAGTGAAAATTGCTCACGCTCGGGTGGCTGTAAATGCGATATTAATAAGGTTATAAAATTTTACATCCAAGGTTAAGATAAGCACATCTTTACCTACGAAATTATCCCTTGATCTTTTTATGGAAATAATTTCTACGAAGGTCAGTTTGTATGTACTTTTTTAGGGTTCCGTACCCAAAGGGTAAAAATGGGACCCTATTACTAAGCCTACGATGTCCGTCTGTCCGTCTGTCTATCCTACATATTAACGGCTGTATCTTTCCAACCGTTATAGATAGCCAGTTGAAATTTTCACAGAATATGTAATGTTACGGTGGATTAACGATGGTAGAATATTTTCTCATACCTACTCATACAATTGTAAACCACAATTCGATCTCACTTCATCGCGAATGTGATTTGAACTAATTGCCGGAGCATTAGCCAGGGGGGTACTATTTGTTTTCAGTAACCGTCTGTTCGAAATCCGTCTGTTAACAAAATTACGTCAAGTTGTCGGGGTATTCCGGATATTATTTTCCGATTGGCTTACCTAGCGTTCCGAATCGTTGTTGACTATGCCAGTTTGCGGTTTGGCGCTAGGACTTTCAAGTTTATTTATTTCATTGATACAAAAGCCACTAAATTTAATACTTAAAAATACTAAGCTAGCTACTTATTATTTTCATTTTAGTAATTTTTAAACTTTCGCGATTTGACTAGTCCATTGTCAAGATTAATAGGTATAATCCAAGGTGAGGTGAGGTAAGGTGAGTTATCCAAGACTAATATAATTATTAGCTTTGTATCCGTCACTCTCATTTGGACTGACGAAAGTGCGAAGGACACAAAACAATATCGGTTGTACGAGAATAGCCGGCCTGGTATCAAGTTGTTTTTTAAACTGAACGGCTAAGTATAAGTACTAAGTTTTTTCTAGAAAATAACTAAATTAATCCTCATTCCATTTCAACCTTGTAAAACCAGACCTCTTCTCTCCCCTAACCCTATCGATTCAAACTTTCAATGGCATCTAACGAAGCGTAAAACAAAACCAGTAATGCAAACGAATCTGCAATGAAATTACGTAAGATTCAATTGAAATCAAGTCTGCGTTGAAATATTCTAATCTTTGCATATCTAACTGAGATCCAATGAGATTAAAAATCAATTATGCCGCTGCACCGCTGCCGTGTGGCGCGCAGCATCCCGCAGCGAAAATGATTGGAGTTAGCCAGCGTAGCGGAAGAATCGGTGCTCCTACTCTTGGTTTACGAAAGCAAGAGTTATATTTTTGTTAAAATATTTCAATACAAACCCATTATTACAATCACACGTACTTTAATTTGACATGGAAGATTACTAACAAATAATAGAATCTACTGGCTCCAAAGTAATAAGGAACTGTGTTTCGGAAGCTTATGGTATCTCCCAATGTACAACAATAACAGTCCGGCCGATGAGAAAATGTATCTGACGACTGCAGTAACATTAAAAAAACTAATAAAATCAAATTAGCTGCAACCTTACTTTCAAAAAGATAGTAAAACTGATCAGAATTTTCTATTTTCGTTCTGCTTTTTACAGTGTTATGGCAAATGTTAGATGCATTTTTCAGCAGCCGAGTTTTAGTTTTTTCCTTAATTTTCAATTCAATTCTTTATTTTTACCTCTTGACATTGTCCCAATGTTCTTAAGTACGTCAATTAAATACATTTATGCTACACAACGGCTTTGTTTATAGTAAAAAAAAGAATAATAACTAAAATGTTTTTATGAATAATCAGGTAAGTTGCAGCTGTATAGGGGCTTTGTCAGAGATTATAACTAAGAATATGTAATAAGCTAGATACGTGAACAGAATGAGCAGAGTTAGACTGTATCCAGCCTTTTTTATCGCTGACGTATTGATCGCACCTATAGTAAGCGTTTTGAATTAGTTTTTTCTTTATTAATTTTTTAATTGATACCCTTAATCAAATATCTAAATGTATTTTAATTTAAAATTAAGAAAAATAATCATGTTGCAAAGATTTCAAAGGTCAGGATATGCTCATATTAATATTCGTGTCCTAGTATGTTAATTACTATCCATTTGTCGAAATCTCTACTAACTACATCGCAACACTCTCGAGTACGACGACTGCAGCTCGTCAATTGGGTAAGAATCCGAAAGCCAGTCACATTCGAAAACCATTAGTATGTCCCGAAACTGAGTGCATTCGTCCTTAATTGACGGTATATAAGTTATTTTTGCTTCGTAATTCAAAGCTTTCTTTCTCGATTAATAATTGCTTTCGTTTCATTCAGACTATGTTATAACAAAAGAATTGTGTTTTAACTATGGGAGAACTCCCAGGTTATTGAAGAGTTCGATGTATGAAACCAGCGTTGGCAGATGTCACATTACTTAATATACAATGCGATAAAAAAAAAAACATGCAGTCGAAATGATAACCTCCTTTTTGAAGTCGGTTAAAAAAACATAAACACAGTCATGTTGTTTTTGTTTTGTGTGATGTACCTAGTAATATTATAAGTAAAGAAGTTATTTGTTTGGCGGTGAAATAAGTTTATTGTCTGGCATAAGTATTTCAACGCACTAACTTTTTTGGAACAAAAAGACGCATCCTGTGTTCTACTTCCTTCCTGAACCAGTGAAGCGCCGCTCCTTATTCGTAAAGGTACAATTAGTCAGAAATAAAACAAGTGGAAAAAAAGGGAATTTAATTCGAGGAACTAAATTGATCCCGACAGTAGCGAAGGATTCTAGAGCAGAATCCTTAGCGGAGCGAAGGATACAGGGACCGAGTATTTTTTCCACGAGTTATATAACTCTACGTATTATCATTGACTGCGAGAAAATAAATAGTCGGTGGTGTAGTTTTTATATTTATCACATTTTATTATATAATCGATAAGTAATAAGAGAACACAGGATTAAATATAAACATTAGAAATATATAGTGAACAAAGAACATATTTCAAAACTCAGTGTTAAGGTTATTCTTGTTTAGTTTTGAAACGGTCCTGCATGTTAGATTTTGGAGGCAGCAAAGTATTTACGATAATTGCTGCTTTATAACAAAATTGTTCCGGACTCTAGTGTCACTAGAAGAACTTATTTTGTAACATAATATTATGATAATCACAGATCTTACTATTTGTAATGATAATAGATTTTCCAAAGACCTAAAACAACAACGATAAAAAAAAAAAAAAAAAAAAACTAGAAACATTTTTTTTTTAAATTAGATAACTCAATGGAACAGCTTCATTCAGCAGGCAGTGCGTTCAGTAGGTGCGTTTTATTTATTTTTTGTTTTTAATTCGTACATGATCATCGTCATCATTTCAGCCATAGGATTTCCACTGCTGGGCATAGGCCTCCCGTATCGATCTCCAAAAGGACCCGGTTGAAAGCGGCCTGCACCCAGCGTTTCCCTGTGGTCTCTTTTAGACTTTCCACGATGCTTGTTCCAAATTAAAAAAGTCAGTCACTCAGTGATTAAATTAGCGTTTACTGTTATCGATGAATTAGATGCTCTTTTTCGAGTGACAATGGTAAAAAGTTACTTTCGTTTGTACCACAAGCTTTGGCCATACAAACAGATGGTTTAAAACATTGAATCGGTAAACTTTACTGCCGCCGTACCACCCATTTCTTGGCCAACCCATAAACTTATTTAATTAACATGGCAGCTCAAAAATGGCATCTTGGGCAAGTTTCAACAGGTGTGCTCAAATGTGAGTGACCTTTAAAGACTTAACTTTGCCCTTTGCGTTGAGACAGTTTGGTGATTTTTGTAGAGCAATTTCGACGTTCACTGTTGAGCAATTTTAAAGGGCAAGCAATTTCTCGGCTGGTTTGAAAGTCATGTGTCCATTACTTGTTAATGACAATGTGACAGTGTAGCGGAGTTTATAATAAGCAAGCGAGAAATACATTATATAACATTTTATCTATACTAATATTATTAAGGGGACTGTCCCGTCTGCAGCTCTCTCGCTCGCACATTTCACATTATTGAAGATATAAAATCAATGAGTGTGAATTTCCAAAAAGTAACAAAATCATGTCTTGGTGTCTATCGTAACATTACAAACATAGAAATGTTTGTTTCGATATCTTGTAATTTGACGGAATAACATGACACGAGAAATAAAAATCACTTGTTACCATTTTACTGTGTCAAATTATTTTATTGACAATTTCTTTGTTTGTAATGTTACGATAGACACCAAGACATGATTTTGTTACTTTTTGGAAATTCTCACTCATTGATTCTATCTTCAATAGTGTGAAAATGTGCGAGCGAGAGAGCTGCAGAGGGTATACAGGCCCCTTAAGAGGAAAGATTTTATTGTTTGTTTGTTTGTTTGTTTGCATTGAATAGGCTCCGAAACTACTGAACCGATTTGAAAGATTCTTTCACTGTTGGGAAGCTACACTATCCCCAGGTGACATAGGCTATAATCTATACCCGTGCAAAGCAGTCGAATTGATAACTTCCTCCTTTTTGAAGTCGGTTAAATAGGCCCGGACGGGCGCAAAAAATATGTTCAAAGAATTATCTGCACGTCTGGTTGAATCAGCCTGTAACCAAAGTTCTGCCCATCTGGCCGATATCTTGCACGCGTCAGTGTTGCAACATTTGCAACCCAACGCGGCAATATGACCAGCATTTTGGGAACGATGCTTGCAGGCAGCGGCTTATAAGATTAGTGTAGCTCTATAATATATTGATTTTAGTTTGGTTTGTTATGATTTTAAATATATGTAAATTTTTCTGTAATTAAGATGACTTTCTTTCAAGATTTCAATATCCGTTGTTCAAACAGTTTAAATAACAGTTATTAAGCACAAGTTCCGAGCCAGTAAGCTTCGAAGATAGTGCGACTCATCCCAACTAAATTAAAAGTTTAAATTGTTTATAATGAAGATCCCTGGGAAAACGCTTTGTTTCTTGTTTACTTGTTTATTTTACGACATTTTGTAGACGGCAACTTCACTCGGCACAAGATAATTAAATCTGAAATGAATTTAGAACTAAAACTAGAACCTTAGTAACAAAATTGTAAAGGATTGTACCTACCTACAAGAAATCCTTGTGAGTGATTTTATATTTTGTGTATTGCCATTAGACCTTACATGTATTTTTTACACTTAACAATAAAAATCTCTTACATAATTAAAGTATTTGTTGCCAGGGATAACATAAAATAGTACAGAGACGTGGTCCTTTTGGAAAAACTCAGTCGCACGACGGGCATTGGACAGAGCTATGCTCGGACTTTTTTTGCGCAATAGTATCCGGAACTTGGTTATTTGCCGAACCATAGCTGCTCAGATTTGCAAGTTGAACTGGCAATGGGCAGGTCACATCGCACAAAGAACCGCTAACCGATGAGGAAGAAAGGTCCTTAAGTGGAGACCTCGAACGGGAAGTCGCAGATAGGCTCCCACAGATGGACCAACTGTACCGTGAGAGTCGCGAGCATACAGTGGATGCAGACGGCAGGCTGTCGTTCAGCAGTGGACGTTTTCTAGCTGAGCGTTGTGTGCATTATAAGATCACATTTAAATTGCTTTTTATGATATCTGATAATGCGGAAAAAAATTACAATCACGAGTGAATCTGTGACGCGCGAGCGATTACAAGGCTGGAATGAGCGTAATGCTGGGTGTGCTAATTGTTGGATCGGGTATGCATCAAAGTTAAGTTGAACAAGGTGAATATGAATATGAGGTGAATATGAGGTGAAGTGTTTTTTGCATTTGCCATTGACGTCTCGCCGCTTGGTCATCTTCGTTAAGGTCGAAACTGCGCTTTACGGCCACCAAAGGGAAAACTGAAAAGGTTTTCAAGTCACCCACCTGATGGAACGTTCCACGTTGAGCTGTGAATAAAAATAAGTGCTTTTGCAGCACTCGCAATTTATTTATATCTCACAATACTAATAAGACTTGAAAATATTGCGGCAGGATGGCGAAAAGCACGGAATATCCAACACATTCTGCGACTGCATACAACCACAAAAGAAATCTCGCCGCGAACCTTCGGGATGAGAAATATCTCCATTCCTGCTCGGGAAACATCTGGAACTTGTCATAGTCGGAGAGCAGACCATTGTATGTGGTCCAAATGTTTTACGATTTACACCGCTAAGAGACGACTGCCCCGTTGGAACACTTGGTAGTGAACCTTCCTTCTGCGCTTGGGGGCGTGGGTTTGAGTTTCACGTAGGACAAACATTCATGTGATGAACATTTGCATTTGTTCTATAGCTGGGTGTTATTATCTATTTAAGCATGTATTTAAAAAAAAGTATGTACCTATATCAGTCTCTGGCAGCCACAGTAGGTACAAGCTTTGCTTAGTTTGGGGTCAGATGATCGTGTGTGCAGAAATGGCCCGAATTAAACATTCGGGCCATATCTGCACACCGACCCGAATGTTTATATTTATTTAGTTATTATGAGTAGAAAGTTAATAATAGATATCTTTTACAAGTTATCCAACCACCAAGCAGTAATAAACAAACATTACCGTATCACAGTTTTAAGAGTAATAATAATTATAACATAATGTTCCCAGTAAAATTAAGAGACTGTATCTTCCAATGAGAGTTGTTGATTAAGGTTGCGGCTTTAAAAATGGCACAAAAAACGAGTTTTCAATATTCAGTAAATTTTTATTATGTTACAAACACATTTTCAACTATAAAAACTAAACAAAACGAAAATGTAGTAGCATTGATTTTTAAACATGAAAAGTAAAGTACTAAATAATAAATTTTGTGTACTAAGATTTAAAAAAAAAAAAAAAAACGAACATCTGGAATCTTATTTTTTTTATTAGTACAGCCTCGAGTTCATATAAACAAAATAAATCATGATATATTTTTAAAAAAATATGCGCAAGCGCTATAGAGAAGGCACAAAACATGGGCTTGTACTCGTAAGTATTACCGAAACAGGTAGTCAATCGTCACTTACCTACTTACGTATGAAAAAACCTCTGACACAAAATCCTTTACCTCTCCAACTAGAAAATATCTAGATATTTCCTTACAGTGAACTGCTGCTTCCTTTGTTGCATTCTAGTGGTTAAAATTAAATATTCGAGAGCGCAAATCTGCAAAACCGCTTCTGATGTTTGTTAACGAATTTCCTGTTATTCCCACAAAGTTTGTTAAATCATTTTTGAAATTCAATCTGGCTAATTTAATTATGTTATGATGGTCAGCGGATTTAATTTTGATTTGTTAGCCCATGTTTTGCAGGTCAGTGGATTACGTCAGAAATCAGTTAATAGACCTAATTGTGCTCCCTGGAGTAGGCAAGTCTCAGAAACGCATATTGTTAGTGCATATTATTGTCATTTTTATATAGAGATTAATTATACAGAAGAGATGCCTATTGCGCCTCTTTTTATCGGTCGCCCAACCAGGCCCTACCCTAACGCCGGTACTGCATATTGTACACAAGAATTGTAGTGCTGGATCCTTAGAATAACTACTCAGAGAAGGTAAGTTTCCAAACAACGCCTTCTCAAAACGTAAGCTACAAATTCGCTTTGTAGCTTACGTTTCGATTGGTATTTTAAACGATTTAAGCAAGAAAATTAATGGATTACCTGTAGAATGTCACACCATAACTCTTATGCTGCTTTTTTAATTTGTTGTGGTACTATTTCACCGCGCAAATTGTCATAGTAATTTTTTTATATATTTTTGGAGCCATATATGACACCATTTGAATGGCTTAAATTTTGCGAATGTACTTGGTTTCTTTGTGTAGTTATTCTAAGACTGGATAATTTTTTGAGGGGCAGCTAATGGCGGGCGGGCTACTCGCGCATTTGAAGAAAAAAAGGGGTGTGGCCGTGAACAACGTGTCATCGTTGCCATCGTGTCGGTCGTGCGTTTTACGTACGTTCAATTACTTTACGCTACTCGTACGAAGTTGCGGGCATCAGCTAGTACGTCTCACTCAACGTTACGAATTTTTTGATCCTTTAGCTACCAAATGGTGGAATTACATTTGGGATGTAGGTAATAAATATGTATCCCCCGATTTTTTTGTCATCAGTTTTATGAATGTTCTCTCACTATAGAAGAAAATTTAAAGACTATGAATGAAATGAAAGTATTAATGTCAAATATCACTGACTGAGAATTTACAAAAACCACTAGGCGTGATTTTTAGAATAACATTGCAAATAGTAATAACCGCCTCTTTTTGGAAGTCGCTTAAAAATACATTTTCGTATTGATATTTTATAGGATGGCGGAGATAGAAAAAAAAAAAAGTCAGTCGTAAAAATTGTATTTCGTTTGGTTAATAAAAACACGTCTTGTCCGTTAAAAAGACATCATACATCATACAAATGAGCAGCCATTAAACGTCCACTGCTGGACAAAGACCTCCCTTTTAGAGAGGGGTGTTGCCATAATCCCCACACTTGGTAGGCGGCTTGGGGATCGCAATACGTCCACCGTGTACTAATAGGATGCTGCTGTCCATCCTCCGGTGGTCGCAGTTTTAGAATATACCCGGCTCCAAAAAGACAGATACTATACACCCGAAAAACATTAACCTCGTTTGAGACAGTCAATTAAAAATTAAAGGGTAACGATTAAGAGCTTCTTTACTACAAAACTCACGTCCTGTACTAAAATAACACCTTTGAAATACAATGTAGGCGTAATTGTTACAGTCACCTTCTAAAATATTATCTGGAGCAATTTCAGTTTTACGACCGAGTCTCAAAACAATCTAGACTCATTTTACGGCTTGTCAGATACAAAGCGACTTTAGCTGCACACAGAATTTCAATAAGTTGGTACCGATATTTATGAAGTTTTCATCACATTAGAAAAGTTTTTAAATTCATGTCGCACGACGTGAATTTAAAATGTGCTGTCTGATTTTTTTCATTTTCGTTGTTATAATATGAAAAAGTTTTTTTGTAATTTTTTTCGCGTGATAGCATAAGGCGTAGTGAGTTGAATTCGCTCGATGTATAAATAACTAGCTGTTGCCCGCGACTTCGTACGCGTAGACTTTCATATAAACTTTCAACCCCCTTTTGTCATCCTTAATTCGGCCCTTTCTTGGGGCCTCTAAGGAATCTACCTGCCAAATTTCAGCTTCGTAGGTCAAGTGGTCTTCGAGATTTTGTGTTTTTTTTTTTTTTTTGTGTGATTTTTGTGTTTTTTTTGTGATTTTGTGAGTGAATGAGTAGATGAGTAGATGAATTTCGCTTTTATATATATAGATAAAATAGGTAAGTAACTGAAAGTTCAGTTCAGTTCAGTATCTTTATTTTAATTGGGTACAAATACAAGTACGCTTTCGAAATGTCAAAAATTAAACATAATCCGTCTTACTACAAAAGATTTAAGAACGCTTTAGACATGTGTTTAGCAGTTGTTTCACTGTGAAAAATATGTTAAACACATGTCTAAAGCGTTCTTAAATCTTTTGTAGTAAGACAGCATAAGTACAGTCTCAACGAAAAAAGGAATAAAATAATGAAAAGTAACAGCAGCGCGTTCAAATTCAAATTCAAATTATTTATTTGTCAGAACATGGTAGGTACACATACATACAAAGTAGCATACATGGTTGTAAGAATGGAGACGTATCTCATGTCCTTGCCTGTTACAGCGTACAAATGTTAGTTTTTTATTAATATTTTTATTAGTTTTTGTTAAAGTTAAAAAGGAAAAAAATAAACAAAATTATGTCTATGTTAGAATATTGTTAGAATCATATTTTGGTTTAGTTGTATTTTATACCTTACTTAGATGTTTATTACTACCTATCTAAGCTATTATTATTATTATTTTATTTGTTTATGTCTACATTACATATCAAAACATTTTTATCATTAAGGAATTCTGAAATTTCATAGTAGCTTTTTTGTGCTAATAAAGTTTTTAGTTTATTTTTAAACATTCCAACATTTAATTCTCTGATGATTTTAGGAATTTTAGTATATATTAAAGGAGCCATACAGAATACACTTTTTTGCATGAGTGCAGTTTTGGCCGTACGTGGGCAGAGCTTCATCTCGGCCTGTGTGCGAGTTCGAATACCAGCATCAGTCCAACTACCAAAGAGATGTGGATTTAATTTTACAAAAGTAGCTATTTCTAATATGTATAGAGATGGTAATGTCAGAATCTTGTGTTTTAAAAAGAACGGTTTACAGCTATCAGTCTTATGAAGATGAAACATTGCCCTGACGCACCTCTTTTGGGCTTTAAAAATCTTAAAATCTTTTGGGCTTTGGGCGTTGCGTACCTATCTATACCTATACTCGTAGTAGATCTCTTATACTATCTAGATCTAACTCTTTCATACCGCTTTAGCTTGTAAAATACTAACCACTTCATAGTATTGTTGCATATTTTTGAAAGCTGCCGAGTCTCTCTGCAAGCTCTACAATACATAATTATTGTAATAATGACATATTTGGCAAAGTTTACTCATAACTTTTCCCTGTAATTTGTTTTTCGCGGACGTTGTCTTGAATTCTTGTACCGACTATACCCCTACTTGTCACTCCTACTATTAAAACAATTCAAATGAAGCCTCACTTGTCGAAATCCATACGCTGTAGAGCGTGCCAAAGAAACCATCATAGAGTGCTTTTCATGTTTGAAGTCCCCCAGACGCGGCGCTGTCATCGCGTATCAATCACTATCAGTATCATTTCTCGAGTAGAACTTTAACAACTTTTGGCATCGTACACGACTCTTTAACGATGGAAAATTAATAAAAATCTCACTAGCGTCCAAACACAGTAACAACACCTGACAACTACAACATGGAAATTTAGTTCCGCTGTTTGTCGTGGGACTTCTTTCATGAAAAGGACACTACATACATATCACTTGAAAAACATAACATAACAAATATTATTTCTGTCCTCTGTAATATAATATTTAATGGTGTGAACAATAAAGAGTTAATCAGTCAATCCAATTTACTTAAATTTATAAACGAATCAATTTACATTATAGTATTTATTTTATATTAAAGTATTATAGTATTTACCCCCTTACATTATAGTCTTTAATCACAAGTTAATGTATCAACTGAATATAATACAAAAGGATTCGAAGTTTAGATTGAGCGTATTCTATTTCGAACTAGTTATTAGGAACATAAATAAAGAACTAAGTAATTTACTGAGCTATTACGCGTACTCATGTGGGGATAATGTAAGAAATAAGAAATATTACATGTTATTTTAAGCGTGAACATCAGAATGTTCACTGAGTAGATAGACATTGCTGTACTTACAAGATACAATAAAAGTTGGAGTACAGTGAAAGTCCATAAATATGGCAACTGCCGTAATGACGTCAATGTGGGCACACCTTTGTTGCACAAGGCGCGTTTAGCAGCGTTTTTAAAACGTGTGTTTTTAATCATCATCATCATTATAATTAGCCAGAAGACGTCCACTGCTGAACATAGGCCTCCCCCTTTAACCTCCATACTGAACGACAGCCTGCCTTTGCATCCACTGGATGCCCGCGACTCTCCCAATGTCATCGGTCCATCTATCAGTGTTTGTAATGCGACATTTTAATTGAAACTTCGATGCATAAGCGGGTTTTAGCTAACGCAAATAGGCTGTTACAAAAAAAAATGCAGTTGTATAATTATTCACTAATTATTATTAATTATTCAAATATCTCATTAATAATCATAGAACTGTAGTGAACAAGCATTTAAAACAATATATTTTGCACTGTTTTTAACTATCACGGTTGTTCTATCGAGTTCCAGTGATAACCGCAGCAAAAGACTAAGAAAGAGGGTAGATCGTTATGTCTGCACCTAACTTTTTAACTGTTCTCCAACCACCCGCATTCTTCAGTCTTCCCGTGAACATGGTGCATGTAACTGCGCCGAAATATCGGGAGCTCATTCCACAACCTTACCACGGTAAATATCCCGTAAATAATCATATTATAACTTTAATATATTTTGCATCCGGCCGTATCGTGTTTGCATCGATTCAAACGCAGTGCTAAACCTTACATTCTCAAACATTTCCGACAATATTTAAATTTCTAAATGCGTAGTATGGTTGTTTTTTTTTTTTTAATATATATCTATTTTTTATGTGTTTTGCCCTTTATTTTGCCAGGCATTGTATTAGAAATTTTCACTAAAAGGACATTGAACTCTAAAATATAGAGACAGGTGTTTTACACTCAAAATGGATTCAAGTATTCTATTCATTCTTAGATATTAAATTGAATTTGAAATTGAAAGGTTCAATTAAGTAAGTACCAAATTTCAATAGGACCTGTCTGAATACTGACTGGATTGAAAAAAAACTAGTTTGTAAATAGTGAAGCTGTTTGAAGAAGTTTTTCATTGAAAATGCTTTCAGCTAGGAATCAAAGATTCTTGATAAAAATACTTTTTGGAATTCTCCAAACACTTCTTTATGATTCATTTCTTTGAGTCATGGAAGCCAAAGTCAATTAAGGGGGCAAAAACTTGAGAAATGTGGTTTGATTGAGGGGATTGGAACCAGCCATTTGTTACAAAAACAGTTGGAATGACTTGATCACAATCATTTCAAGTGTATGAGAATTATGACTCACACCATACTCGGAAATATATACAGGTTGACAAAGGACGGTGGTACTAAGGATAAGCTGCCTAAGTGCGAGTCGGACTCATGTACGACGAATCTTTAAATTAACATAAAATCTGTGAATTTCATAAAATAAAATAAGTTATTGAATACTAGCTGACCCGACAGACGTTGTCCTGTCTTAGAACTGTCAATAGCGCGAAGAGAAAACCGTCGTTAAGTTTTGTAAAATTTTAAAATTTTCTGCGCAATTTTCTTAATCTTTCTCTCCGTAAGAGCCTTCTACTGAGTATTCGTAAACATTTTAAAAAAATGATGAAAACGGTAAAGTCGTTCTTAAGGTATGGCGTGACCAAGGTAAATAGGGATTCATTTTTATAGATATAAATTGAGTAAGCAAACTGATTTCAAAGTCCGCAAAGATCTAA
The DNA here is from genome assembly GCA_914767915.1 of Agriopis aurantiaria. Taxonomy (NCBI): domain Eukaryota; kingdom Metazoa; phylum Arthropoda; class Insecta; order Lepidoptera; family Geometridae; genus Agriopis; species Agriopis aurantiaria. Next base: position 17,984,062 of record OU611982.1, on the reverse strand, counting down.
GTCAAAGTCCATAATGTAAGTCCAAGTATTTAATAAGCTTCTGACTAGCGACTTTACCCTAATCAAATCCTAACAGACAACAAAGTACACAATACGACAATAGAGATGGGCATTTTTTATGTTTAACGAATTCTTCGAATAATAACCAAAATAATAATTTTGTCCTACTTTTACAAAGATTTTATGTCATTGCTTGTTTTTAAATTATGTAGTAGGCTTGCATTTGACCGCCACCTAAAATCAGTTCAACCGTTTGGGAGCTAAAATGCCACACACACACACAGAGAGATGCACACATTAACCTTATAACATCCCTCTAGTCGGGGGTTAAAAACATAATTAACGAGAAAAGAAATAACGTAACTACAAAAAAAATACTAATGTATTAAACCCTACCAGTGAGAATTGTTCTCAAAATACCGGCCCCATTGCCACGGCCCACGTCGTAAAACGTGATTATTCGAATCCATTTCGCCATCTCTAGTAAGAACACAGGACGACTGTAGGCCATAAATTAGCCAATAACGCACAAGTCCGCTACGTCCCGTAAATAACGAAGACGGAGGTCCGACTCCACTGTTCAGATCGGAATAGTTTAACTATCAGTTGAACATTAACTTTGGGCTTAAATGCGATTCGGGGATTATGAGTGGGGTCAGTAGAATTAAAGGGCAGGAACTATATCTATACTTACAGTTGGATCGGTCCACAAGTTCAAATTCGCTTACCGAGCTGTAAAAAGAGCAATGCTCGGCGTTTCTTAAAACTATTCATTCATTCATTTAATCTTTCTCAAGTAGGTATACTATGATACACTTTTGAAACGTCACAAAAACACAGGGCCTAAAACAAGAAATAGTTTACAAACAATACATTTGGTAGAAATCCATATACAATTCGAACTCACATCCTTACAACAAGGTGTTCCCAAATGTCAGTGGTAGAAAGCTACCAAACTTGTTTGGTAGGTTTGCACCACTCAATTTTATATCATTAAAATAATAAAATAAAATCCTCTTTAACACTGTTAAAGAGTAGTAAAAATTTAAAATTAAAATATCAAATTATGTTATATTGTATAAAATGTCAAATCTATGTAAAATAGTAAAATTTCAAATACAAATTTTAATAATTAAATTAGATTAAAAGGTTATATTATTTCATTGTTTACAGTTACTTGAATTATCTGCAACTATCATTTTTGTTAATTTGTTTTAAGGCCTCCACGAGACAGGCTTTGTCCTAGTGTTGATCAATAGTAAAATATTATTTTTAAGGTGTTACATAAAAAAAAATCTAAAAAAAACTTGAACTAACTTAGAATAACTACTCAGAGAAGGTAGGTTTCCAAACAACGCCTTCTCAAAACGTAAGCTACAAATTCGCTTTGTAGCTTACGTTTCGATTGGTATTTTAAACGATTTAAGCAAGAAAATTAATGGATTACCTGTGGAATGTCACACCATAACTCTTATGCTGCTTTTCTGATTTGTTGTGGTACGATTTCACCGCGCAAATTGTCATAGTAAATTTTTTATATTTTTTTGCAGCCATATATGACTCCATTTGAATGGCTTAAATTTTGCGAATATACTTGGTTTCTATTGTGTAGTTATTCTAAGTGAACTAAGTAATATACTTGTACTGTAATATACTAAGTAATAGGCTTGTGTCCAATTTTTTATAGTTACATCATAACCCGATAAATACTGCACCGATTTCGAAGACGGCCGACAGTTTCGTGTTCCTAACACCACAAGGAATCCAACGATACCAGTCGCAGGTATATCCTGGAAGTGCAAAAGAAGATCGATTTCTAGAGCACTTTTGCTCAAATCTGCACTGTACTATAAAGCTGGAAAATCCAAATAAGTTCTATCACTGAAAAGAAAAAAAAAAGTTTAGTTCTATGACCTGAAAGCTCCATACTTCAGTCTTCCAAATTCAAGCAGATTAAAATTTCCATGTACATTGTTTCATAACGGGTCAGGAGCATCTGTGCGATGACGAGGGTCCGGAGACGGATGGACTGCTTATTGCGATGCGAGTAGATTCAGTGTTGGGAAAACGGAGCAGAGAAATAGATGGAACTGAAACTGAGGTAATGGTGTTTCAAAGCTTTTCATCATCATCATCATCAACCAGAAAACGACCACTGCTGAACATAGACCTTCCCCGTTGACCACCATACTGAACGACAGCCTGCCATTTGCGTCCACTGGATGCTCACGACTCTCACAATGTTGTCGGCCCATCTAGTGGGAGGCTTACCTGTGCTGCGTCTTCCGGTTCGTGGTCTCTACTTAAGCGCCTTTCTTCCCCATCGGTTATCGGTTCTTCGAACGATGGGGCCTGGCTATTGCCACTACAACTTGCAAATTTTAATAGCTAAGTCGGTGACTCTGGTGTGTCAAAGCTTTTATGCAACACAAATTACTTTCTTAGCGTAGCGTCTGATAAGTGCATCTATGCTATAAAATTATATTGAGATCACAGAAAAGAGAAGTAAATAGATCGGAAATAAGAAGAAAAATCTATTCATCATCATCATCATCATCAGCCAGAAGACGTCCACTGCTGAACATAGGCCTCCCCCTTTAACCTCCACACTGAACGGCAGCCTGCCTTTTGCATCCACTGGATGCCAGCGACTCTTACTATGTCGTCGGTCCATCTAGTGGGAGGCCTACCTCTATTATCTATAATAAAATCTATTACCAGGCATTAATTAGTGAACCTTGATTGAACACTCTTATTTAGATCAACGCGTCAAACTCCGCCTCACAGTTGCTAACTGATTTCGAATGATTGACGTTTCGTTTATATGACAGATTTTCCTTCTTATATTTACTTCTCTTTTCTGTAGTCTCGACTCCAAATGGCTCAAATATGTAACCACTGCCTAGGTTAGCATATTTAAAGACTATAAGGTATCGAGCAATAATACAATCAAACACCTCCACCTCCATTCTACCTATGACAAAATATGACATCCAAAAGAAACTTGCCCGAGACAACTCTACAAAAACCCGCCACAGGTGACAAACAACCCATTTCCCTTGGGAGGTAGACATAAGATGCTCACGACAGCGTCAGTTATCGCACAATATCATAAGTGAGTTCGCGTATATCTAAATCCACTTTCGCGATTTTTCCTCGAGACAGAGGGTCGGTGACAAGGGACCTCTAAGGTCAGGCCCTAACATTGAGTAATGCTCGGGAGTCCAGTTCGTTCGACCGAGAAAATGTTTTTCGTCTCCTTTTCTTGTTTAGGTGATGTCTGTGTTTTTAAGAATAGATACGGCTACGGAATAGGCTTACGTTAAATTGTGAGCAGTCGGGCAATACGAGTGTTTTTGTTGTATTATGAACTGTTTTTAAATCTCAACGCAAAAAGGGTGTGTGTATCTGGTTATCTGTGGCATCGTAGCTCCCAAACGGCTGAACCGATTTTGATGTTTTTAGGGTTTCATACCCAAGGGGTAAAAACGGGACCCTATTACTAAACCTACATTGTCTGTCTATCCGTCTGTCTGTCTGTCCATCCTATCTTTAAACAGCTATATCTTTCGAACCGTAATAGATAGCTAATAGCTATAACTACTATGTAGAGATAGAGAAGAAAAGAGATGCGACTTGTTTATCAGGAAAGGGCAGCTAGGTGAACACTATATAAGAAAATTGCTGCCATCATGCTAAGCTCTGGTACCTGGAAAGTACAAAAATCTGGAAAATTATAAATGAAACAGTGAAACGCAAACATTACTCCATAATTCCATTCAAACTCAACTGAAGCTTGGTTTACCGAAGAACGACTTAAGCCGATGGATTAATGGCGGACGGCCGGCTATTGAAGACCACAATACGCATTCAAACGATATATACTTTGGTATTCCACCGCCCGAGATAGAGGAGACAAGAGATCTGTATTTACAAGTGCAATGTGCTACCATTGCACTTATAATTTGACAATAATTGACTCGAATTCAAATACGAATATCAGATATTAGCTGTTGCCCGTGACTTTGTACGCGTAGACTCTCATATAAACTTTCAACCCCCCCTTAATTCAGCCCTTTCGCAAAATCCTTACGTAGCAGATCTCTACACCCCATAAGGAATCTACCTGCCAAATTTCAGGTTCGTAGGTCAAGTAGTTTTCGAGATTTCGTGATGAGTGAGTGAGTAGATGAATTTCGCTTTAATATATAGATTCGTTTTGTTTATACGAAAAAATACTATTTATGAAAGCATTATTAACAATCTATGCTTCTTGCATCCATGAAGATAACCTTCCTACTTATGTAAAACTAGCAACGCACCCATGCAGGCTTGAAAATTGTAAAACTTATTTTTTTACACCTTTTACATTATTGGAGTTTTAGTAAGGATCCCTATTTTTTTTTTTAAATATAATATAGCCTATGTCACCCGGGGATACTGTAGCATCCCAACAGTGAAAGAATTTTTCAAATCGATCCAGTAGTTTTGGACCCTATTCAATGCAAACAAACAAACAAACAATCAAATCTTTCCTCTTTATAATATTAGTATAGATATAAACTGTACGAAGAAAAAACAACCTTGCACATGTTCTGTAAAGTTTTCATTTGAAAAATTGGTTCTTAAATTTATTTTGAAGTACAGCGAATTTCTATTTCGGTTGAGGAGTATTTGCTACTATCTGCGCCTAGCCGTTTTACTTGCTAATCTATTGATATGCCTATTGTTTTTTTTTTTTTTTGATAATTACCCTATGCGCTGAATTATTTGCGTGATAAAATCGGGAACGAGGATATTCGTCAAAGAACCACAGTCACCGACATAGCTGCTCAGATTTGCAAGTTAAAGTGGTAATGGACAGGCCACATCGCTCGAAGAACTGATACCCGATGAAGAAGAAAGGTTCTTGAGTGGAGACTACGAACCAGAAGACTCAGCGTAGGCTTCCCACTAGACGACATCGTGAGAGTTGCGGGCGTCCAGTAGATGCAGATGGCAGCCTGTTATTAAGTGTGGAAATCTAAGAGGGAAACCTATGTTCAGCAGTGGACGTCTGTTACTGATGATGATGATCCTATGTGCTTAAGTAAAGCTTAGGTTGCCACAAACAGCAGCTCACGATTGTGCATGCTTACAATTAGTACAAGAACTACGTGGCTCGATATAGCCTTCATCATCATCATCATTTCAGCCATAGGCCTTCCACTGCTGGACATAGGCCTCGCCTATCGATCTCCAAAAGGGCCGGTTGGAAGCGGCCTGCATCCAGCGGTTCCCTGCGGTCTATTTTAGGTCGTCTGTCCATCTTCTGGGTGGACGTCCTACGCTACGCTTACCGGTCCGTGGTCTCCATTCCAGAACCTTTCGGCCCCATCAGCCATCTGTTCTGCGTGGTATGTGCCATGCCCACTGCCACTTCAATTTGCTAATCCGGTGGGCTATGTCGGTGACTTTCGTTCGTCTACGGATCTCCTCATTTCGGATATAGCATTATGGTCACAGAATGCTAGCTAACCTACGCCACGCCTATGACATTTGTGCGCGAGTTCCTTCCCCTCCTTCCTGTCCCTTCCCCTCCATCCTCTCCTCTCCTCAACCTCCTTTCCTTTTGCCTCCCAAATCCTAACCACAAACTTACTTCCTACCCCACCTTATCTCAAGTGGTGAAGGGAAGGAGTATACCGATAGCACCATCCCTTCACTACCCAAACACTTTCCCTCCAAAAACCAAAAACTCAATGGCAAACAAAAAAAAAAAACCTACGCCACGCCAATTGAAAATAAAGTGGATGGGAGCGGGTGAGTGGAGGATGAAATGTGGCTCCGTGGACGGCGCATCCACGACTGGCCACTCGTCTTTTGACGTCACCTAATCACAAACCTAAAGACAGGTGGCACATGTTATATAAGAGTGCGTGTGCAACTGTGCAGCTTTCTGTGACCGAATCATACAATGCGAAAAGTTTATTGGTTTGTTTGTTCCTCTTTCACGCAGCAACAGAGCAACGGTTCGATCTGATTTTTTGCCTGGGTATAGTTCAAGGGCCGCAGAGTGACACATGCTACTTTTCATCATCATCATCACTATTTTTCATCATTATGAGGGTGAAACCGCGGGGGTGCAGCTAGTTTAATATAAATTTATGTTTCATGAAATACTAATAAAGCTTTGCCACTAACTTGATGAGACAGAAAAGAAATAATCACATGTTTCCGTGATTTGCATTTCGTTTTCTCCACTATATACGGTAGGACATTAGCTCTTATATATGCAAAAAAATCATTGAATCTGATCAAAGTTATTCTCCTGGGACCCGGGACCTCATTCATTATCATTAATTGGACCCGTGTATGTCCTAAAACTGCGACCAGAACCACCGGAGGATGGGCAGCAGCGTCCTATTAGTACACGGTGAACGTACTGCGATCCCCAAGCCGCCTGTCAAGCGTGGGGATTATGGCAATACCTCTCTCTAACAGAGGGGCCTTCAGTTCAGCAGTGAACGTTTAATGGCTGATGATGTGAAAGTTATTCTTCTTTGAATCAGACCATCGCTATCGTAATAGTGTTACGTTCACACTATGCACTGCTTCCCTCAATAATCGCATTTAGGCCATTCAGATTAACCAGTACATCTCTAATGCTGGAACAATAACCTTCAACTCATCCGAGGAAGGCTAGACTGACGTTAACCTTTACATCCATCTAAAGGCGAAAACTCTACAGTCGAGAAGTAGTAATTTAATACTACTTCTATACTGGACACTTAAAAACTTGTACCAATTATGTGCAGTCTCGATTCCATCTCTCAAAAACGGTGAACGGAAACAACGCATCGCATCAAAGAACCGCAAAAAGTTCATAGACATATTCTGACATTCATTCACATGCACTAGACCAGCATGGTCGATATGGGGCCCATTCTCTCTCTCTTTTTGTGTGGGGAAGGTGTTAGGCAGATGATGATGATGATAATGATGATGATGATGATGATGAGAACAAATAAACCAAATGCTCTAATCACACACTCACGCTCAAACCAACTGTTACAGAAACTTCCCCGTATTAAAATTAGCACCCGAGCAATAATATAAATTAATCCACAAAACGCTCATAATCCGATTGAAATAATCGTCCCCAATTTTTTACAATAAGAAACTACCCTCATCAAATAATTTTTGAACCATTAAGACTTGACTTTTATGGGGTACGCGGTATTCAAATTGTGACAATATCCCTACGGGGGTTGCCATTTATTTTATTGAAAAAAATTAGGGGCCGCGCATAAAAATGTTACTGTCACAATTGACGGCGTAAAAATGTTGCCCCTTGATTAATTTATAAGAATTTTGTTTGAATTTTCATTGTGTTATGGTAATTTCAGTAGTATTTGTAACTTGCCGTTTTACTGGCTTTTTTATTTCCCGCGTCTAACGTTGCACAGGTTTACTTGCGCTTCATCATCATCATAATTATCAGCCTATCATGTTCCCACTGCTGGGACACAGGCTTTCTCTCAGAGAGAGAGGATGGACACTAATCCAACATGCTGGCCCAGCGTATGTCGGTGAATGTCATATGCCTTTCATCTTTTGAGGTTCTTTGACATACCGGTTTCCGCATGAGGTTTTTCTTTGCCGTTTTTGAACGATTGCATCGAAACTGCACATGATTCATGTACTAAATAAGTCATTGGTAAGGATTAAGGATCGAACCGGGTGCCGTTGGATTATGAAGCGATGCGGTAGATTACTTTACAAAATATCTTCAGTAAATCTGCGTGATAAAGCATAATGTAGGTACATAAAGTTTAACACTGTTTTAAACTATCACGGTTGTTCACTAAAGTTATTTGATTATTTACGGGATATTTACCGTGGTAAGGTTGTGGAATGAGCTCCCGATATTTCGGCGCAGTTACATGCACCATGTTCACGGGAAGACTGAAGAATGCGGGTGGTTAGAGAACAGTTAAAAAGTTAGGTGCAGACATAACGATCTACCCTCTTTCTTAGTCTTTTGCTACGGTTATCACTGGAACTCGAACTCGAACCTAAGTCCCGACAAAACACACTCACTATATCACTGCGTATAGTATTAAACCACGGTACACCACGGTAAATATCCCGTAAATAATCATATAACTTTACATAAAGTTTAGTACAATATAAACACAGATATACCTGATAATGTTAATTACTTAATTCCTTAATTAAAATAAACATTAAACAATGAAATTACGGCGCATATAATCCATTTCAAATGACTCTCTTGAGATTTTGACACGAATTTGCTTTTATCTAAATGTTTATTATATTATTTCAATGACTGCAATTATCACAATGAATACACGTGTGTACAATGTTTTCCACTGTTCTAAATGAGATAAATTCATGAAAAATTTACATCTCATCATCATGATGTCCAGCCACATTCAGCCATATGATGTCCACTGCTCGACATAGGCCTCCCGATCTCCAAAAGGTTGGAAGCGGCTTGCATCCAGCGTTTTCCTGCGGTCTCTTTTAGGTCGTCCGCCCATCTTGTGGGTGCGCTGCGTTTACTGGTCCGTGGTCTCCATTCGAGAACCTTTCGGCCCCATCGGCCATCTGTTCTGCGTGCTATGTGTGTATGTTTATATCTCCATGTACAGTATTATTTTAATTGCTATATACAAGTACTCAACCTAAATTATTTTCTATTAATAAAGCCAACTTTTTCAAAATAGAGTCTGATATTATGTTCTTTCCTAACACAGAACAATCAAATACATAGGGTTGCCACTAAAACCACACAACAATTTTTGCGGAAGTGCCTACGTAATAAATCCTTCAAAAAAATATTGCAAGCGTGTTCCAACGTACACCGCACATCAGGCGTGATGGTGGTCAAACGCAAGCCTATTTATTATATTAAGAAAAAAATAACTATTAGTACAACTAATACTACACATATACTTTATATATATATATATATATACATATGTACATATATACGTACGTACGTACACACACATATATATATATATATATGTGTGTGTGTATATATAAATATATATATATATATAGACAGAGAGAGGATGGGCCCTACCCTAATCCACCATGCTGGTAAATATTGCATATTGGTAAAAGTCATTGTTTTTTAATGTTTGAGGATCTTGAGTATAGAGATTTCCTCACGATGTTTTCTTTCACCGTTTTTCAACGGTGACATCGAAACTACACAATACATAATTTATTTGAGAACTAAATAAGTCATTGGTGCAGGGCCGAGGATCGAACCGGGTGCCGCCAGATTGTGAAACGCTACTTCTCGGCCACCATAGCATTTTTTTTTCTGTGTCTTATTCGTTTGTGTGATTCGAGACATAAACGTTCTGTTTTTATTTGGCTAAATATAAAATAAAATATAAAAAATAATTTGCATTTATTATGAAATTCAGAAAAATAATTGATCAATTAAATGTAGTCGCTTGTCATTCATGTTATTAGATGCTGTTTTATAAATTACAAAGGTGAAAATATAAAAACTCTATTTAGAATTCCTCCTAAAGTGGGGCAAGCTGCTGCATGGCAACCCTGACGACACCCGGCGTACAAAGTAACAAGTTTACCAATAAATAATGTTACTGAATAGACGTCTTCAAGAAAACAACGTACCCCCGATAAGCACATTTACGGTTGATACCCACTTGGCTATGACTTTCTAGACTTTCGCGCTTCTTGATGTTCGCGTTTGTAGTTTTTCGCGCTAGTTTAAATCGCGCAAATCTTGTTTGCGCAAGTGACTTCTTTTTTTTAGCGTTGTGATATTTTTGGCATTCCAGAGATTACTTTTAGAAGTTAAAGTACCCTGACTATCAGATGCTTACGGTGATTACTTGTTAAGCTACTTATTATATATCAAAAAAGCTCACATTGTATTAGATTTTAATACCATAATTGAAAAGAAAACGTTGCATTATTTGACCATCTTGAGCATCGGCGCAAAGTTGCTAGTCTATCGGTTTTTATAGGATACATTTCGGAGAGTGTGCATCGGATCTGCATGATCTAATGTCCTCCTGCCCATTTTTCTATCAGACTGCCAGAGCGGGCACAAAAATCGACACCACTTTATGGTTGCTATTCAAAACCCGTATGAAGCGCTTTAACTCCACTTTTATTGCACTGCCTGAATGGGTGTTCCCCGATAGTTACAATCTGAGTATCTTCAAATCGCAAGTGAATCGGTTTCGTCTAGGCAAGTGTGCTCCATCGTAGACCGCATCATCGCTTAACATCAGGCGAGTCGGCGGTCAAACACAAACCTATTCTTTAATTTTAAAAAATTGCGTGCTATAGTCATTTGTTATACACCGTCAGTCTCACGGTATTGTGTGAGTTGTTTGACTTTGCCAGTTTCCTACGATTCTAACAGATCGTAGTGGGTTACGAGTCTTTGTTTAAACGTCATTTGATGTTGTACCATCTCTTGTGTTGTAAAGTGCCCTCGATTTTTAGTATGCTCTCATATTTATTGGAGATATAAAAAGCTTTCGAAGTCGCATTTGTTCTAGTCTATAGTGTTCTATAAAATGTACAAAGAGAAAATTAAATAGCACCTAATAGCGATATGTATACATTATGTTGGAGTACGTACCTACATAATTTATTTCCCTCATTATAAAACGAATGAGCCCAAGCTCGGAGGGTTTACATAGTTCCAAGATTTGTTTACATTGTTAGCTACTTACAAGGAAAGCCAATATAAAAGTGTTAATTAAAAGAGCTGAAATACTTAGGTACTGCCTGGGAACGCGGGCAACTGGTAGCGGGCTTGTTTTTTTAATTTTTTTTATTTTTATTTTTTTATAATAGATTTGCGTTTGACCGCCATCTCGCATGATGTTAAGCGATGATGCGGTCTACGGTGGAACACGCTTGCCTAGAAGAAACCGATTCACTCGTGATTTAAAAACCCCTATTTGATTTTAATGGTCTTTAGACCTTGAACGGTCTGTCTGAATGTTTTGCAGTCGTTAGTTATACACGTATTTTGTTTATTTATTATAATAACGGCACATGCCAGCACTTACGAAGAAATATTTAATTTGATATATTTTCATTTGACGAAGTTAAATCGGACCAAGCAGATTTTTTGCTTGTGATACGTGTTGTTATAATAATACTCCGTAAAATCTTGAGATATCATCATCATCATCACCATCATCCACAGCCTTCCTTATCCCACTGCTGGGTATAGGCCTCTCTCTTGCTATGCCATCTGCCTCGGTCCTGTGCCAATCTAGTCCAGGTTCGAGATATCGTAAATTATTTGCTTCCACAATTATTATACATAGCAAATCATGGCTTTGTCAATACTTGGAAGTTCACACTTAGTGATTTTATATCTTCATCATCTTCATTATCACCTATCGTGTTCCCACTGCTGGGAAACAGGCCTTCTCTCAGAGAAAGGTGAGCTCTAAACCCATCATGCATCATCACCGGAACGAGGCGGTGGTGGAGGTCCTGAAGCGAAGAAAAGAAATCGCTGTGATAGGATAATAATATAAATTAAAGCATTGTAATAGTATGTAAACATAATTGTAGTTTTAAGTATTGTGTGTATACCCAGAGCACTCACGCTCACCTAAAGGCTCCTTCTTGCGGCGGCGTCGTGTGGCGGGTCGCCCTCTTCCCTCAAACATGGCGAGGAGAGCGATGGCTGGCACACGCGTCAACTCGTGAACGTGCTGCTTGCGGGAGCTGGACTGCTCGGCGTATACACGCAACATAGTAATAAGATTTTATAATTTGTATATTCCTCTTATATAGTCATTAGTTTTATGTAACGCCAGATATAGTTTTTTTTTTTTGTAAAAGTTGACAAAAGGTACGGACCCAGGAGTCCGTGGAGAATTAAAAAAAAACAAAAAAAAAAACAAAACCTCATGCCCAGTGCATGTTAGATTTTATATTTTTAATAATGAGAAAATGCGTGAGCGTGCTGTGGCTGTGTGGCTTGGTGAGCTGTGGTCAAACGCCTATAGCCTTTGTCCATAAAAGTCACCTACGTGTAATATTCAGTGCGTGAAAGTAAACATGGCTACTTCATCGGCGTCCTTGCAGAAGTTTATGGTCGGTCCACGCGATAAAGAGTTTATGTTAATTCTAGCATACTTTATATTGTACGCTGGTCGATATTTATTGGGTCGTTTGTAGTTCAGTAAATGGATTCGCAGGGTAAGATAAAATATTGAGAAGGGGACAGTTTTTTCTTACTTCGTTGTTACATTACGTTTCACTTGCACAACACATAATTTATAATCATTTACTGTTATTAAATTAGATAAATGTAGCATACAACTTGTACTTAGATAACCTAATAAAAACAATAAACTATCTACACCAATACTATCTAGCTAAAAGATAATATGACACTGACAATTGCATTTTTGACACTGACTACTGGTTAAGAATGACGCGAACTTGGCTTGTCATTCTTAAGCCATCTATGGTCCAACTTATTTCGACCCACGGAAGTTTCAGGAACTAACCTACTTTACGTGTCGATTTTCAATGACATACAAACAAATTGCGACGACAGCGCCGCGGTTGCTGGTCAAGAGAATACTGTGTACTTTGGAGAGAATTTTAAGGCGATGCATGGAGCAGCCATTTTGTGAGATTTGGTTTCAAACTAAGACGCTCTAATTGCAACTTACATTTTAAACGGAAATCTAATCCGTGGATTTAATAAAATAATAATATTATTACATTATTATTATCATAAGTGTTAAAACCCCAATATTGGGTAAGTTGTGCATTTTATTACAATTTTAGAGTAATTTCATCATTGGAATAGCGCTTAGTCATTGGTTGTATTTTAGTGCTATTATAATGTTTTGTTACCAATAATACCTTTTAAAAGTCCTTCCGCATTGCTACAAGCCTTGACTGCATCATCTTAGATCGCTAATTACCACATTCCGTTGCACTCATTCTTACTTCATCGCGTCATCATGTTCTCACGGAATGTAGCAGTCATGCAGCGGTGAAGAAATCTGACATTTTACTAATCGTCCAATTTGTGCGGGTTCCAGGGTTTTAAGGCACAGCTACTACAAGGCACTAGGAAACAAGAGTGCGCGCCCTTGGCTCACTGTGGGGACTGTGCTAACCGGGTGACACCCCTGCTGTTGTCAACCAGACTTCCGTTTCCGCGCTGCTCCAGAATAAGCGTGCAGGAGAGTGATTGTCCAGCCAGTGCAGTTAATAGAACTCTTGTACAGACCTTTTTATTCTGATTTAAATAGTTTTTTTGTTCTACCTTACTTTAGATTTGATACCTACCTCATAATTAGTAAATTCTGTTTATTGTTTTAGATTAAAGTAGATTATTTACAACTTTTAGTTTTTATTTATATGACACGGGAATTACTCACGTAAGATTAAGCTGGTCACTCCGACTATAGTTTAAACCGCATTAGGCAGTCTTTTTCAAGGTGAATGCGCGCGCGCGGCTGCGTCTCGCTTGGCACTACGGACCGCCGCTCGGCGCGCACGTGATGTCAACGGCAGCTGATCGGGTGCGGGGGTGTGGGTGCGTAGAGAAATATACTGCGCCGGCGCACACTGGAACTCTTCCTCACTCGAATCTTCCTGTGTGTCAGGAATATTCCAGCAGGCGGAGCTCACCACGTCGCCACCAGTCCCACGGTCACTCCCACGAACTCTATGAAGACACAGTCTCCAAGTCGGTGGCAGGATCCATCCTCCATCCCTATTGAAGGTTGGACGTCGACTGATCTCGATGGCTTCTCTGACTTTTAGTTTTCTTTATATTAGATAAAATTTGTATGCGTCTAGAACGTATCAACGAAGATGAAAACTATATTGATAGTAAACATACGGACCTATATTGTATATTATATTTACATAAGAAAAGTACACCAAATAGATGGACCAAAAACTTTCTACGTAGTAGCTTTACCTAGTCTGTGAGACGAACCATGGGTCAGTTTAAATACCTTAGTCCACCCAGACGAATTAGCTAGGTGAACCACGGGTAGGGAACGGAAAATTATAGATAATTAGAACAATAGAACTAAAACCTACAAAACTAAAACTAAAATCCACTTAAAATTAAAAATAAACTCTTAAAATTAAAAAATTTTATTATGTTTTTTTATTAAAAAAATGCCTTTATAGGCTACTTGTAAAATGCGCCCCTTAATTTAGTTTCAGTCGAGCCTAATATTAGATTGCATATAAAGTCTAGCCTGTTTGGGAGACCGTTAGACGTGAAAGCGTGAGGTCGCAGGTTCAAATCACGGGCCGTACCAATGAGCTCTTTGTAGTTTATGTACGGATATTCATACCACTGGCTTTTCCGGGGAGGAAAACATCATGAAGAAACCTGCATTACGGAGAAAAAATTCAATGGCGTATGTAAATCCACCAACTAGGCCAGCGTGGTGGACACGACCCAATCGCCCTTTCGGGGGTAGGCCAACAGGCAAAGACCAGCAGTGGACTATTAAAATGCTGATTGTGCTTATGCTAATATTAGATATTTTTAGTCAATCACTAGTATTGCATTTTTTTCTGGTGTACTCAATTAGTTTCTATGAGTATCTATCTGTATATAAACGTTCACGCAAACTGTATCCCAATGACGATCTAATTATCTTTGGTGTATCCCGACGAACCACAAACTTGGTAAACAGTATCTGTGTCTGGTGCAGATGACAACAGCAGTCCGAAAGCAATTACTTAATTTTCCCATCCTGCTCCATAACATCGGGTTACTACCGAATCTTACTAAGCTTCTTAGTCTTGAGCATCGGCGCAAAGTTGCTAGTCTATCGGTTTTTTATCGGATACATTTTGGAGACAGTGCATTGGATCTGCATGATCTAATTCCATTCAGCCCATTTTTCTATCGGACTGCCAGAGTGAGCACGATAAGGTGACACCACTTCATAGTAGATATTTCGAGAACCCGTATGAAGTGATTTGATTCCACTTTTATTGTGCGAACTGCTAATCTGTGGAACGCGCTGCCAGAATGGGTGTTCTGTGAATCTGCGTGTATTCAAATCCCGAGTGAATCGGTTTCTTATATAAATAACTAGCTGTGCCCCGCGGTTTCACCCGCGTAGTGATGAAAAATGGTGATGGTGATGATGATGATGAAAAGTAGCCTATGTCACTCTATGAACTCACTCTATGTCTTGAACTAAACCCATGCAAAAAATCAGGTCGATCCGTTGTTCCGTTGCAGCGTGAAAGAGGAACAAACAAACCAACAAACAAACACCCTTTACAATATTAGTATGACCATCATTTATAATATTAGTATGATAGGTTAGCGTTTCACCACCAACTTGTTTGAGGTTAAGCGTTGATGCGGTCTACGATGGAGTACACTTTCCTAGGGGAAACAAGGGGGAAACCGATACACTCATAATTTGAAGACACCCAGTGTCTAACAATTAAGAAACTACCAGTAATTGAAAATTTATAACTGATTTTTTTCGGTTACCGCTAGCTAAAATAGTTCAGATTCAAATCTCTGTAATTAACAGTAACACCAACATAATTAAATTACACGATAACATAATCACATGTCATGACAGAATATTGTGTAATAACCATCTCCGTGTATCCAGAGGATGAGTCGAAGATTAACCAACGCAGATTAGGTAGTAGTTAGTAAGCTCGGTCATAGCATAGATAGTACAAACAGAACAAACAGAATATAAATTCATAGAAGAAGGTTTTGAATTATTTATCTAAAATCACAATAATTTTTTAGAAAATCTTTGCTAAATTATGTTAAAAATATTATTGCCATCTATAGCAGTTACCTAAATCGATGCCTGACTTGATTAATTGGTACTAACTGCACTCTAATCTGGGACGTGCAACTGTTGCTTAATCTAGTCCTGCTGGCTAAAGTGGTGTGTGGATCTGGGATACAGAGGAACATTTGAGTAGGATAAATAAGTAGGTAGTAGGTTTGAGTAGGTAAGTTAAGAGACTTTATACAGATTTACGCATATAGAATCTTCTAAGCCGAAACGAAGTCATTGTAGGTACTAATGATTTTGATCAACTTTTACTATGGAACCAGCCCTGATATATCGAAAAAAAACCATACATTTTGTCGAGTGTCAATGACCGTTTTATATGGAACAGCTGATGTTTCTTCGAGATTTTACATTTGTTTCTTTAGTAAAAGTTGGTCATAATAATGAGTACAATGACCTCTTTTCGGCTTAATACAGTCTATATGCGTAGCCCTGTATAAAGTCTCCTAACTTATCCTACTCAAATGTTTTTCTGTATCCTACATCCACATACCACTTAGCCAGCAGGTCAAGATTAAGCAACAGTTGCACGTTCCAGATTAGAGCGCAGTTAGTGTCAGTTAATCAAGTCAGGCCTTGATTATACAATCCGAAGTGACGTGAGGTTTGATAAGGTTGATTCGTTGGAGATGGATACAGGATAGGTTGTACGGTGAATTCGGAACTCGTTTGCGATAGGTAACTGGAAAATGGTGTTATAGGTACTTACTAATAGGAAACTTGAGCATTTTAAATGTTACTTTCGCTTCTCATGCTTGTAAAGTTCATGTTTATGCCCGGTGGCGGACTAAACAGCTTTTATGCACTAGTGCATAAACATTACTTTAATTTACTTGTTTATAAGTACTTCTTCTTCTTGTTTACTCATTTGCAAGTTAAGAGACTTTATACAGGGTTATGCAGAGAGGATGTACTAAGCCGAAAGGATTCCATAGTAACCATCGTTATAAACGACTTTTATTATGAGACCAAGTGACCAACACTCAAATTGAGAAAAAAATATCAGATGTTACATACAGTTTGTCGAGAATAAATGGTAATTTTCTATAGAACAACTGATATTTTTCAGCAATTTCAGCTTAACGCTGAAGAGGTGGGACTTCCATATAAAATATTTATGAAACTGGTGCGACGCCTATAATGAAGTGAGACGCTTATAGAGACAAGCGTATACGTTAGAGTAGGATAGAAAAGCTAGAAGCACCGGCTTAACACCCCTTACAACAAACGTATTTTTATAATTGCTCTAATGTAAAAACGGTAATAAGTACAAGCGTCAAACTTAACACGATTATAGTACACACCCTAAAGTATAAGAAAAAAAAAATGGCCAAGTGTGAGTCGGTGACTAATTTCTGTTCATTACCAAGTTAGAACTCGTAATTCGGTTACTTGGATGCCCTCATCATTTCTTCACCGAATAGAAATCCCATATTTTACTAATATTGAAGTCGGTTTTTTTAAATTGATAACTATTGTATTTTATGGGTTGTGTGTATTTAGGTACGAAACCCGCAGTGCGCGAGCCCAACTCGCACATGGCCGTTTTTATTTTTTTTCGTTGTGCTGTTTTTGGGCATCTCGTGACTGAGCGGCTTCAACGGAAGATCAGCGCTGTTTGGTAAACAGCATTATGCTGAGTTAAGGCCATTTTCTAACACATAACATTAATACCTATGCTCTGGTTATATAATATAATGATATTGCTCACCTGCCTATGTTCATTAATAAATATTTATATATATATAACTTTCGCTAGAATGGTCCATGCGGGCGTAACTTTGGGCAATGGCTAGCAACTAATTAACATTGAATGTGCTTTTCCCAGAAACCTATAAATATATCACAAAAGCAACAAATAAATCGCAACACGCGGTTAAACTAATAAAACCGGCCAAGTGCGAGTCGGGCTTGCGCACTGAGGGTTCCGTGCCACCACATAACTTGTTAGCTTTTGAATTTGAATTAATACAATAATACATTAAATAATACGTTTGTTGTATGGGGTCCCTTTCGTTTTTACTTTTTGACTTGTTTTATTATTTCTTGGTTAATCCGCCGTAACATTACAAAATCTGTAAAAAATTCAACTGGCTATATCTGTTACGGTTCGAAAGATATAGCCGTTAATAGGTAGGACAGACGGACATACAGACATCGTAGGCTTAGTAATAGAGTCCCGTTTTTACCTTTTGGCTACGGAATTCTAAAAACCATTAAGATTGTGCTCCCATGCCAGTCATCAATGAGATATGTTAAAAGCTATATTCTGCGGGAACATTAAAATAGGTATGCTAATAAATCTCCTCGCTCTTGGATGCCGAATGAGTAATACGATTCACTTTTATATTACTTTTTGAAGTGATCCTGGACATTATTTATTGCTTAATTTCCTGTGCAAAGGTTATATATGTTTAATTTAATAATATCTGTGGTTTAAATACATTTTTTAAAGTTAAAAAATAACCTATCGGGCCAATTTTACATTGTAGTGTTCCAATCATCGGGTAATAATAGGAGTACTAATCATAGTTACAATCTGGGTGTCGGTTTCAAATCAATCAATCAAATCAAGAGTGAATCTGTTTCTTCTAGGCACGCGTACTCTATCGTAGACCGCGTCATCGCTTAACATCAGGTGAGTTGGCGGCCAAGAGCAAGCCTATACTGACTACTCACTCGCATTGTTCCAGAAATGGGAGTGACGGAGAAAGATACAACTACACTTTACTAATACACTATACTCGGTCCAAGTTATTTTTAGCTCTAAAAGCTGCAGTAGGTTGTAAATAATTCTCAATTCAAAAACCGACTAAAAATAAAATATGCAATTTCACTTACATGACAATATTATGTCATCCACGGGATATTTACCGTGGTAAGGTTGTGGAATGAGCTCCCGATATTTCGGCGCAGTTACATGCACCATGTTCACGGGAAGACTGCATGTAACTGCGCCGAAATATTGGGAGCTCATTCCACAACCTCACCACGGCAAATATCCCGTAAATAATCATAATATATAACTTTAGTGAACAACCGTGATAGTTTAAAACACGGTAACCCAACGGTTTTTATAATAGCATAGTTTACTTATTTCCGTTATTTAGTGTTAGCTTGAATTTTTTTAGATAATAACGGCGGTAGCCCGCTTTAAAAAAGTGAATTACAAGGCTGTTTCTAAATATCGAATATTAGCTGCACCCACACGCGTTATATCCGGGATAAAAGCAGCCTTAGTTACTCCTTATAACATCAGCTATCTGCCTGTGAAATATGAAAACAATGCAACCTCCTTGGTAGAGACATCGACCTCTTTTAACTTAGATAACTGTTATTTCTATCATGACGTAATATTAGGCTATTCAATGTACCCATAATGATATATGTGTTGTGTGATATAGACTTAAATTATTGTTCTTGTCATAGGTTCTTGTAGAATAAATTTAGAACACCAAAAAATCTATTGATCCGATTGCTATCAAACATCACAGAATCACGCGCTGGACTCATCTGCAGGAATTTCATCATAATCGGTTTAACCGTTCGAATTCCATAGGGTACATACATACCGCCTCTTATACATATACATAGAAAAAAAACTTTTTTAAAAATGTGTACAATGTAAACTTGTAAGTGGTAAGAAATTAACTGCACCTGTAAAAACACACCATTCCGTTCCCAGCAGAAAAAGCCCTAGAATTTTAATAGAACACTCAGTTATTCCTAGTGCAAAGGAAAACAGGAAACTCTGATTGCCATGCATTAGAAATGTCACTCGACTAAAAATAGAAAATTGTAGCTTGTAAAGCAGAAAGGAGTCACTTTCACATCACTTTGAAAGGTAGTAATTTAAATGTCTTAGAACAATGAAACCGGTTTCTTTTTATTGGAAATAGACTCATAGTTTTAAATAGGTAATTATTGATCGAGCTAATAAAAAAAGGCAACTTAAAATAAGAGTATGTAATACTACTTGGGTGGTATTTAATTATTTTTTCTTTCAACTACGAAGTAATGTTGTCATTAATCACTACAAAACCGATCACAAAGGACGTATTTTTTGCTTAGAAATGTTATATGAAATCTCTAATTAAAATGTAAATTCTTATTATATTAAAATTATTGCATTCTGTTGTGTATGTTAGCTGAATAAATAAAATAAAACATAAATTTTTATTGCAAATTTTCTGGGAGTGTATAAAAGATTTATATCGTATAGTAAACCGTATATTTTATTGTATTACTTACATCGATATATATGAAATTGAATGCCTATTTGCCTTGGTCATGCCATAACTTGAGAACGACTTAACCGATTCCAATCATCTTTTTTTTAAAGTTTTCATAAAATTTGCAGAAGGTTCATACGGAAAGAAAAATTAAGAAAATTGCGCAAAAAATTTAATATTCAGGACACTTAACGACGGTGTTATCTTTGCGTTATATGACAGTTCTAAGACAGGACAACGTCTGTCGGGTCGGCTAGTAGTTTATAATTTGTAACCATACGTCGTGGGCTGCAAAAAGATCATCCGAAGATGAGACGAGAAGGCTACTTGGTTATTTTGTGCGCTATTCTTTTGCTCCCGGAGACGGCGCCTAAATCTCCCTTACGGGTATTCGGAGGTCGAGACGCGAAAATTGGAGAATACCCATTCGTGGTACGGCTAGAGACCCACACAAAAATTAATATTCAACCCAACAGAACTATCGAGGAAATAAAACACTTCTGTACCGCAGCGGCCTTAACATCTACGTGGACACTAACTGCTGAACATTGCTTACTCACTAAAAAGAAATATATAGAGAACAACACAATGCTAGAACATGTCAGAGTATTGATAAGATACGGCCACCCTCACTTAAAACCTAGCGAAAATGACCGACTCTGTGCAGTTTTGAAAGCTATATCACCAAGAAAACTGAATCCTTTGATTGCAAACGACGACATAGCACTGTTATACACTGAGCCACTATTGATTGAGAAATATGCTAAAATCAGCGCAATCGCCTACGTCTCTCTACATGGTCAGGAAGTGGCTTTGATGGGCTTTGGACGGATGAGAGAAAACCCCACTGCATTCGTTAAAGACACTACCACCTTTACATTAGATAAACCTTTAAAAATTATCGATAGAGCTATGGTGACAAGTTGTGACGTACGTCATGTTTATAAAACGGCGATATGCGCCGTGCCTTTATGTGGAGAACCTCAGTGGCTACTGCACGGAGATTCCGGCGGGCCCGTGATACATGCGTCTGGCATTATAGGAGTCAACACCGCAATAAGTGATCATCATTCTTTGCAAGCCATTGAAGGCATTATCAAACCCAATATTGCGATGATAACACCAGTTAGCCCATATTTGGATTGGATTCACTCGCACGTCACTGGTGGTAGTAACAAAGGAATTTAAGGCCGCGATCACTGGCCAGAATATCTCTATCGCACATTTGAACATTTCTGGAGTAAAAAAACTAAGTAAGAATTAAAAAAACACTTTTTTGGCATTATCTTTAGAATAATATTACCTACAAATGGTGAAAGCATTTTTTATGTTCACATTTTATGGGACGGCAGGGATTGAAAAAACTTTAAAAATAAAGAATATGTCAGAAATATGTTTTGCGCGTTATTAACATTTTAAAAGAAAAAAAATTGCAGAACGGTATAAAAAATCGATTAAGCACTCTTATCAAAATAACATTGCAATAGTACACTGTTACCCTAGGGGTGAAAGTAACTTATTTAATCCCGAGACGGGGTTTGCCGCCCGAGCACAGCGAGGGCGCTAATAGTTCGAAGGACTAAATAAGTATTTAACCCCGAGGTAAACACTGTGTTTTTCATTACGAATACAAGGAAACTAAAAATAAAAAACATGAACTGACTAAAGAAAATATGAGTGAATTTTGTATAACATAAATCAACATTTTTGGTGTTTTACTACTGTTTTACTAGCAATTACTTGTATTTAGTGGAAGGTTTTTCAACTACTGCTTTAGCCTCTTCTCTTATGAAATCAGGCGTTAAATCCATATTGGAATCAGATGAACTCATTGTGTTTATACAAATCTGCTATACGGTAGTATAAACAAAACTCTACAATGAAGATTGGATTCCCGCCTATTTTTTATTTATTTTTGTACATCCTGACACTGGCAAATGCACGAGAAGTGCGGGACCATAATTCTCTGAGGAGAAAAAAAAAGTTGAACATGGTTCATACAAATGTGAAAATAGAACTAGTTTTTTTTTATTTGAGTATCTGTCTGATTTCAACTGTCCCTGCCAGTTGAGTGATTCTCCCTAGAGCTGAAATGTATTACTTTCAACCGGCTCCTCAGGCAACTTCAGACCTACTTTCTGAGTATGAGTAATGAAAAATTTATTTTTATGATAACGGTTTTTTCGATGTCCTTCTCTGTACGTAGCGATTAACCATATTTTTTTTTATTAAAAAAAAAACATTTGTCGAAGCAAAACTAATTACTGACCAAGAGCGTGTCGAGACAAGAATATGGTAGGGTTCCGTAACCAAATCCATATATAATTATAGTCATATTCATAGTTGGTTATTGAATTTTTTTTACGAACGAAGCTCTGTGGACAATTTCAGAGATTTTATATTCCACACCTTGCAAGTCAATAACCTTTGAGCTAGAACGTCTTGAATTTATTCAATTAGAAGCTAGACGGTTCTAATAAACAATTCTAATATACGGACGGGCAGAACAAACTTATAAGGGTTCCTTGTAGGACTACGGAACCCTAAAAACACAAAACAAATTCTCAAATTCAAAATAGTTTTACACAAAATAATTTCTCGGAGAAGCAAAATATGCAAGTGAAATTTTCTAGAAACTGAATTTTCGCAGCGAAGTGTTCGCAAATATTATCCGCTTGGACAGGAATGTTTTTATTTTTTAATGAATTACCGCTAAAACAATGTTTCGGACTAAAACGGTTTCGGGACCACAGAGTGGAAAATTGGCGCCCATTAAAGAGGCTCTAAGCATTATTTTTTGTCTCTCTCCTCCAGTGGGTAATTAAATGACAATTACCGGAATCTCAAAGAGAAAGTTTGTGGTTGCTTTTTTTTTTTGATTGCGCCATTTTAATGCGGCGATTAATTCCGTCCTACTTGTTTACGTTTGAGGTTGGAAGTTTAAAAAGTCGCTCGCTCTGTGGGGAGTAACAACATCTCTGTATAATTTCTACGTTATAACAGCTGTATTGTGGTATCTCATGTGAAAACATCAGGTTACCGTTGGGAATGTGACAGGTGATTTTATTAACAAAACTTTAGCAGTTAGCATTCTAAATAATTTTACGGATTAAGTATGGATTTTATTGTTGTTTTTTTTTTTTTAATAATCCAATCCATAGATTCTAGGAATTTTTTTTCGAGATTAAAGAAATGTATTAGAAATTATCTTTCTCCAGACCTGGTTTTCTTGCGTTTAATGTACATGGTTTTCTGGTTTTTAGGGGTACAAGTACCGTAAAAACTTACCCAAAGAGTAAAAACGGGACCCTATTACTAAGCCTACGATGACTGTCTGTCGGTCCGTCCGTCTGTCCGTCTGCCCTACCTTTAAACGGCTGTATCTTTCGAACTGTAATAGATAGCAAGTTAAAATTTTCACAGAATATGTAATGTTACGGCGGATTAACTAATAAACAATAAAAAAGTTAAAACGATAGAGTGGTCCCCATACTACAAAGTTATTTTTTAAACGTACTTATTCTGTGAAAATTTCAACTAGCTATCTATTGCGGTTCGAAAGATTAAGTTTAAAGTTAGGACGGGCAGACATACAGACGGACAGACAGGCAATGTAGACTTAGTAATAAAGTCCCGTTTTTACTCTTTGGGTATGGAACTCTAAAAATAATCATGGGCCGTGGTCGGCGCTAACCAAATCCGTCCGCTAATCCAAACCATCGTAGTTATCACTAGCAACAAACAGTTACCTACCAGTATACTCAGATACGTCAGTCCTCTTTCACAGGTATATCCTGAAGTTTCCTTTGTACTCGAAGAGCAACGATACTTTGCATGTTTTACTGCAACTTCCGGGATTCTTTGTCCCGTTTCGGGAGTTGTGTAGTTGTGTAACTGTCGGTTATCTGTAGCTGGGACAGTTTTGAAATATCGCTGTTGGCGTTGTTAAACGTTTTACTTGCGTAGTAATTGCGAGCATCGTTTGTGAATCTGAAGTTAAAATTGAACTTATTTTTTTTTATTATAGAAACTGACGTGTTTTCCACACATTTGATTTACACGGGAATCACTCACGTAAGATTAAGCCAGTCACTCCGACTGTAGTTTCAACCGCATTAGGCGGTCTATTTCAAGGACGCGCGCGGCTACGTCTCGCTTTTTTCAGAGTGAAGTAATTCCCGTGTAATATAAATAAAATGTGACTTCATTCTAGTTGTAGATGGATATATAATATAATAAACTACTACTACTACTTCTTTAGACTAGAAATACACATCATCATCATCAGCCAGAAGACATCCACTGCTGAACATAGGCCTCCCCGTTTGACCTCCACACTGAACGACAGCCTGCCATCCACTGGATGCCTGGATGACATTCACAATGTCGGCGGTCCATCTAGTGGAGACCTACCCACGCTGCGTCTTCCGGTTCGTGGTCTCCACTCAAGGACCTTTCTTCTCCATCGGTTATCGGTTCTTCGAGCGATGTGGCCTGCTCATTGCCACTTCAACTTGCAAATTCGTCGTATCGAATACCAAAATGCTTCATTCTCTAGCTCCTACTTCAATTCAACCAACCAACTACCAACACGTCTTACGTTTCGCTTACCAACAGAGGAGTTGGTAGTCAAAAGCGGCCTTATTTGCGTTAAAAAAACAGTCTCAATAACTCCGTTATAATTACTTTCTACTAAAAACCTACCTCGTAGAGGTGCACGTAAATATTCCTCCCTGTGTTGTTTCAACCGTGTAACGTGAGACAATACGTCTTTATACCTATAATAGGCTACAGTGTACATTGGAAAAACGCATGTAAAAGACTGAAGATTTCACTCCATATCTCGATGGGACAAAGTTTAAAATGGCGTGTTTTTATATTATTTATGAATGTTGTATTTTCTAGTGTGACGCGTCACTTCAGCTAATGAGAGGCTAAGTACAGTATGTTGTACTTGGTTGAAGCATCTCGTTATGGAAGTAGACGTGCTGAAGCGAAAGAAAAATATGTGCGTTTTGTTTTTGCAACGTGATACTTGGAGAGTTTTAGGCAGATGCCTATATCCTAGTAGACCTACCTTGCATGTCAAGCCCGCTGGTCGGACGTCATCGTTAAGGCATCAGGAAAGCAGTGGACAAGGCTAGCAAAGATGGCGTGCTGAAGAGGAGACCTATACCCAGCAGTGGGTGGAGAATAGTTGATGATGATGTCATAATCGAGTCCGGCTAAAATCAGTCTGCTCCATCGGTGCCGCGACAACGCGTGTCAGTTTGAAACGAAAATCGGTTGTGCATTACTGAGTTGTAAAAATCCGCAAATAGAGTTGGCCGACAGAATAATGATATTTCTTTTCATTTTTAAGTACGAAAAATTTGACATGCTTAGTTTTCATACAAGTTGGAGCGCTTGCAAAGTCTATTTAGATATATGTATGTGGTTTCAGGTATGAACACTTCTTGCGCACATTGTTAATTTAGTAGACGTTAGCAACCAAGATACAGATTCTTTCTTCTTTTTAACTGTTCTCCAACCACCCGCATTCTTCAGTCTTCCCGTGAACATGGTGCATGTAACTGCGCCGAAATATCGGGAGCTCATTCCACAACCTTACCACGGTAAATATCCCGTAAATAATCATATAACTTTAGTGAACAACCGTGATAGTTTAAAAAAGATTCTTCTATTTTGGATGTTACTATAATATATTATACATTTGCCAATTTTTTTTTTTGTAATTTGGCCAGCTTGGGTTAGGGCCCATCCGTTCTCTCTGAAAGAAGATCTGAGTTCAAGCAGCGTACATGATAGGCAAAAATGATTCTTAGCCTCTTCGTCTGACAATTAAGAGCTGCAACAAAAGCTATAAAAAAACACTGTCACAATTTCCACTAACAATAAACCGATGGGCAATAGTCGATCCTCTATTGCACACCCCGTCTTCTACGTATTCTATAAATCCTTTCCATTCTAAGGTTGCCTGCAAGAGATCGGTTTTAGCGATAAGACCGCCAGTTGTTACACTAGTTTTTAAGAGTTTTTTGTCCTCTGTATCAAATTTTATGGTGTGAACAATAAAGAGTTAATCAATCAATATCTCATGAACAATATTGGAAATAATAACAGTTGAATTTTTAAATTGTTTTTGATATGTCCCACTAAAATTTGTAACGTTATTTATAACATGCTAAGTCGATTTTTTGTAAAAATGCTACTTGGTGATGATAATTGGAGATTCGCACTTTAAAAATGTGAAAAATATATAGTTCTGGTCGGTAAATGGGCTTTTAACTTTTTCCGTTAATGAATTATTTCGGTTTGTCTTGGAGAGGCTTCAGTCAGTTGGAACATTGTCAAGATTGTTATAAAGCGAATCTTGTAACACGTGAAATCTTAAAAGGCTGTAAACAGACGTTAAGTTATAAATATAAAATAAAATAAATAAATAAATATTCGGGACATTTTTGCACACACGGTCATCTGACCCCAAACTAAGCAAAGCTTGTGATATGGCTGCCAGAGACTGATATATACATACATATATATTTTGAAATAGATATTAATACCCAGATATAGAACAAACACAAATGTTCATCACATAAATGTTTGTCCTAGGTGGGAATCGAACCCACGCCCCCAAGCTCAGAAGGCAGGTTCACTACCAACTGGACCAACGGACTATCTAAACTAGTATTTACACATTCTTGCTAGCCCTAGCAAAAAGCGCTAACCAGAACCTGTTACAATGACAGTACTTCATAGCACATTGTTCGTTAAACCATTTGCAGTTTAGATTCCAGATATCACATTTATGAAGCTTACTAGCAGTGCCGCACGATGTTACTCGCAATCTTAGAGGAACTGGATATTTTTTACCGAGTCCTAAAAAGGAGGTTCTAAACAATCTCGAACAAAACTAAACCTATGGGGAAGAAAGGTCTTGAGTGGAGACCACGAACCGGAAGACGAAACGTAGGTAGACCTCCTACTAGATGGACCGACGACATAGTGAGAGTCGCGGGCATCCGTGGATGCAGATGGCAGGCTGTCGTTCAGTGAGGAGTTTTAAGGGGAAGGTCTATGTTCAGCAGTGGACGTTTTATAGCTGTTAATTAAAATAGGTATAGGTAGAGTCACATACGATTCGCCGAAACATCTTTCAACGATACAACCGTACACAGAAAGCACGATTTGCCGTTGGATGGTAGAACGTAAAAATTACTAGCTGAAACATTTTTTACCGAAAGAACGTTATGCCGAAAAACGACAAACTTTCACATTACAATTACACGTTTATTTATTGTCGGCCTTCGATCACTAAGGAATTGCGAAGATTTAAAACAATGCCTATTTTGCTCGGGCTATTAAAATACTATCGAATAATCTGTTAAGGCACTGAGCTGAGGCAAAATAGGCAACAATAAACCGGCCATGTGTGAGTCGGGCTCGCGCACTGAGGGTTCCGTACCACCACAAAATTCAATACCGAAATTACCAGTTATAACTTGGTAATGAATATGGCCATTATTTATTATTTGTAGTTATACTTTAGAGTGCGTACTATAATCATGGTACGTTTGACGCCTGACATATTATAACCTTTTTAACATTACATTCAATACAAAAATACGCAGAAAAAATACGTTTGTTGCATGTGTACCCCTTTGGTTTTAACTACGGCGTTAAAACCAAAGGGGTACATAACACATTATGTGAAAATTTCAACGGGCTATTTATGACGGTTCGAAAGATACAGTCGTTAATTGGTAGGACAGACAGACGGACAGACAGACACATGGGCTTAGTAATAGGATCCCGTTTTTACCCTTTGGGTCCTCCTCCTCCTCTTCAGTTCGTTTGCTCGATGCTGAGCGTCGTGATGCTCCCGAGCTTTTATACTTTGGCGACGAATCTGCTTCCATCTCTGACGGTCTCCAGCCTGGTACATCGCGTCAGAGATGTTCGTGCCGAGCTTTTGACACTTGGTCGGTCCATCTTGTTGGGCTACGCCCGCTGGGTTTTTTTCCTTCCATTTTGCCAGTCACTATTAACTTCTCCAGGTTGTCCCTTTGGGTACGGAACCCTAAAAGTAATCGAAATGTGTAAGAAAATGTTCAATTAGTGAAGCTTAGTATCGATACAAACAGCTTAGTTTTTCGATACTAATTTAGATTAATTATATGAAATAAATGAAAAAAAATATAAAATAAAATATTGAAGCTTAGAATCATTTGAAAGTCTTATTAAATATATACCCCTATTAATAAACTTGGAGTAGCCTTGGAATAGTTACTCCGTCTTTTGTCTTTTTCGATGGAGTTCAAATTTTGAAAGAGAGAAGAAGACAAAACACGGCGTAACTATTCCAAGACTACTCCACGTTTATTAATAAGGGGGATAGAGTCTGTCTATTCTATTCCTATTCCAGATAAACTGTCAATATCAAGTCTACTTTATGTTCCTCCCCGAAGGGCATGTATTTCCAAACAAGGCCATAATATTATTAGATTTAATAGATTGTCAATATCATAACCTTTGTCTCTTGAAGCGCTTTCCAACGTTATCTAAGCCGAGTTTAATATTTAGTGTTATTGGTTTGCATAGAATTTGCGTTTACTATGATGTAGGCACTAAGTTCAATAGTTACTAGACCTTAGTTGTCATCTATTTTAAGATTATTTGTGGATGTTTTGTGGAACTCCGTGGGTTTTAACCGACTTTGAAAAGGAGGAAAGTTCTCAATACAGCCCGTATTTTTTAATGTCTATACGTTATAACACCACACGTTCACCACCACGTTCTGTCCATCCAAAGGTTGCCTGGAAGAAATCGCTTAAGGCGTTAAGGTCGCCTATTATACTGCCGTATATATATTTTTATGTTAGTTTAGGTTTCATTTGTATTTTCGGTGTGTAATAAAGAAATATTGTATTGTATTGTTATAACATTAAGGTAGGCATAACAAAATACCAAGGATCTTATATATACCCTAAAATGACCAGGAAAATCGTCCTTGCAAAATACCTAAAACCAAAAAACTAAGACGTAGACAATTTTATTATATTTTTTATTTTGCTATTTACCACAAACTTCCTTCAAAAGCGGAATTTGGAAATAATTAATGAAAAGAATGGATGCGTGAGGAAGTCGTAGATTAGTTTTTACACTAATCTTAGTTTTTAAACTAATCTTAGTTTTTAAACTAATCTTAGTTTTTAAACTAATCTACGACTTCCTCACGCATCCATTCTTTTCATTAATTATTTCCAAATTCCGCTTTTGAAGGAAGTTTGTGGTAAATATCAAAAAAATATATGGTTCCAAATTTTAATTTAATTAATTTTGAATTAGTTAGAAGGCTTATGAGGTGTTTCCTTATTACAAATTTTTACTTAACTTACTTTGTGTGTATGAGTAAAATCTTACAAATGAATTTTTAAACAGTTATCACAACCGATTGACCTAAAATTTTGCACACACGTTTTGTGTGGATTACTAATAAATATGCAAGGTTAACTAAGTGACGTCATTGTAAATTCTATATGGCGGATTCTTGCAGGAGATGGACCAGTTATTTTTATGCAACCCTATGATATAAGTACCGAATGAAAAGGTTTGCTGCTAAAAATACGAAAAATGAAATTACATCACTAAATTAAATATGGCGGATGCCCCAAAATAGTGAACTGAATTTTCTTATTTACCATCATGATATGCAAATGAAGATTGCTGCTCCATTGGTCTTACAATGATTAGAACTTTTTCTGCACCGATTGCTTTCACTCAGGACGACTGCTCGCTTGTTCCTCCCATGTAAAGGGCTGAATACCGCACCCCTTCATATGCCTCCATATAATGCCTCTTCAAGACATCTTTACATCTTAGAAACTGGCCTCCACTTTTCCGATGATTAGAGATGTAGAGGAATGACTTTGTGAAAGGGCCGAATTAAGGGGGTCAAAAGATAAATATTCTGGATATTTTTGCGCGCACGGTCATCTGACCCCAAACTAAGCAAAGCTTGTATGTACTATGGCTACTAGAGACTGATATACATACATATTATATATTTTTAATACATACTTAAATATATATTAACACCCAGATATAGAACAAATACTAATGTTCATCGCACGAATGTTTGTCGTAGGTGGGAATCGAACCCACGACCCCAAGCGCAGAAGGCAGGTTCACTACCAACTGGACCACCGGGGCAGTCAAAGAAGGTTGAAAGTTTATATGAAAGTCTACACGTACAAAGTCGCAGGCAACAGCTAGTGAGTAATAATTGCGATATGAAATATAAACAAAGATATATTATAAAAATATGTTTCTGTCCACAAATTAATTTACACAACTATACAGGGAATTCAATTTGCGACACAATTTAGATGTTAAGGTAGTATTCCAATCTTGGCGACCACGACCGACGACCGCGACCGATGACCGCGACCGACGGCAACAGCGTCGCGCTACTCACTGCTCGGCATGGATTTATATGGAGTGCTAAACAATGCAAGCGACCGGGTTGCGCAACGTCTGTCGCTTGCATTGTTTAGCACAGTGCTGTATAAATTCATATTGAGCAGTGAGTCGCGTGACGTGGGCCACTTGCATTGTTCAGCTATCCATATAAATTTATATTGAGCAGCAGATCGCGCGACGCGGCCGCCAAGATCGAAATGCTACCTTTAGTTCAGTAGGACGGGCGCAACCACAGACATACTATTATATAGACACTCCAATACACATGGTGTGGTTCAGACATGCGGAGTTGTGGTCGAAAATCACGTGCGAACCACATACAAATACACGCAATACTATTGTCGGTGATAAATCGGACGGATTACGTGTTGATTTTAGTAGAGTTGGTTTAACTCTGGTTTAATGGTTTAACTTTAGCTAAATAGTTTCAAATTATATAAATCCGAAATAGAGTTGAAGTTTTTTTATTACCTCACAAAAAAGCTGATCATTAATAGAACCCATCAACAAAAACAAAAAAATATAAAAAATAATTCAAAAAATTAAAATGAGTTCAAAAATAAATAAGTTGTAGGTAATTTAATTTCATGCTAGACAGAGAGCACACTATACTGAGTTATAACGTCACGCCTCAGGTGCGCCATACAAATGATATACTACACACGCTTTGCGAGAAAGAGACAGAGTATCCCCTCTCTATCCCAACCTAAAACATTAAACGCTCATATCTCAGAGATTTATCAGCGAGGAAACCGGTATGTCCAAGAGCCTCAAAAGTTCAAAGACATAATATTGTGAAATTCACCAACATGCTCTGGGCCAGCATAATGTATTAGAGCCCATTCTCTCTCTCTCTCTCTCTCTGAGAGAAGGCCTATGTCCCTGCAGTTGGAACATGATAGGCTGAAATGTTGATGATGAATTATCTTTTGAGCGCAGATCTTACATAGCCAAAATATTTAAGTACTTTCAAAAACTTTTCATATTCGTCTTACCAAGAATTCATATTTCCTTGGTCTACAAAAAAACCCACCTAGAAAAAAGGGGTTATCTGGAAAGTCTGTTTACGGGCGATAATTTTACGTGATAACGCTTAGGCCGATCGTGCCTCTCTATCGCTTGTTCCGTGCTCTCGCTTGCACGCTCGGCTCGGGTGGAACGTGACAATATTTCATGCGTGCAGCCGGCGTCCATCGATTTATAAGACGTTATCACGTCAAAAATCATGAAATTATTACGGCACAGCCGTATATTTTACAAAAGAATTGGCAAAAGCACAACTATTTTGGAAAGTACTCTTCCTAGCTATAGACAGCTCGGTTTGGCAGATCGCGAAATATGCTCTTGTACTCAATATTACTCGGGACTTGGCAAGCCCTATCTACGAGTAAGGCGCTGCGTAGACTGAGATACTAAAACAGCCTTTTCGTTTACTAGGGTTCCGTACCCAAAGGGTAAACATGGGACCCTATTACTAAGTCTACGTCTGTCTGTCCGTCTGTCTGTATGTCCTACCTATTAACGGCTATATCTTTCGAACCGTAATTGAAAGCCAGTTGAAATTTTCACAGAATATGTAATGTTACATATAATGGCGGATTTCTTATTAAGAAACATTAAAAAAGTCAAAAAGTAAAAACGATAATACGCAGGTACATGCGTCAAACTTGGCATGATTATAGTACACAGTCTAAAGTATAACAAAAAATAATAAATAATGGCCTAGTGCGAGTCGGTGTCAAATTTCTGTTCACCACTGGCTCTCGTACAATCGCCGTAGTGAAGCAACGTCGGGCGCGGCCGGTACTTGGATGGGAGACCGCCTGGGCGTTGATGGGATGTTGCCTTATGACACAATTTTTTTTTTAAATTATGTTGCACTTTGTTGCTATTCCTAATGTGAAATCAATTATTGATTTTTGTAGAGATCATTCATGAGTCGTTTCTTCAACAGTTTATAAAATAACATTTTCTTTTAAATAGTACGTTCGAAAGCAAATAATTCAACTGATAATAAGTCCTACTAGTGGATTTTGTCTTTTTGGTCTTAAATGTTTTAAAATAAACGTATAATCAAGATTTCTTTCTTGGAATATTGTTATGGTGTGTATTCACAAAAAAGATCTGCTCTGCTGACTCAGTAGTTACAGCAAATGACTAAAGAATTCAAGATAATTTTGTTATCAGTGTGCGCGAGCCTTTAATCCGAACTTGGCAAACCGACCACGGACAGTGAGAATTTTTATTTCATGGAGATGGTTAGTTATGAGCCAACTGTTGTAACTTGCGATTCGTTTCTTGTAATATTTTATTAAGTTACAAGAATTATTATTCTATCTTTGATTTATGTCTATGTCGAAATATTTCGGATAATATTTTCTTTGTGGTATTGTTACCTTCTACACTAATATAAATAAGGAGTTATACTATTATAATGAGGTGAAGTTTGTGACTCTGTATATTTGTAGGAGGTAATCCCTAAAAACTTAAGCTTTATATGTACAGGGTTAGGTATATAGACTGTACTAAGCCGAAAAGACGTCATTGTTCTATCATTATGAACAAGTTTTACTATGGGACCAACCCGAAATCATGGAAAGTCAGCTGTTCAATACATTTTGTCGAGTGTCAATAACCGTTTTCTATGCAACAGCTCATATTTTAACCAACTTAAAAAAAGAAGGAAGGTTCTTAATTCGGTCCGTATTTTTTTATTATATACTAGCGGTCCGCCTCGGCTTCGCACGGGTATTATTGGAGTTTTAGTATGGATAATTTGTTTGAAAATATAATATAGCCTATGTCACCCGGGGATAGTGTAGCTTCCCAACAGTGGCTTGCTGACCTGACAGACGTTGTCCTGTCTTAGAACTGTCAAACACGCAAAGTTAAAATAGTAAATATTATTTTTTTACACCTTGGGTTAGATTATTGGAGTTTTAGTAAGGATCCCTATTTTTTTGACAATATAATATAGCCTATGTTACCCGGGGATAGTGTAACTTCCTAACAGTGAAAGAATTTTTCAAATCGGTTCAGTAGTTTCAGAGCCTATTCAATGCAAACAAACATACAAACAATCAAATCTTTCCTCTTTATAATATTAGTATAAATTATGCTATAGCTACACTAACATTGACTACTAGTGGCACTACGATGTTTAGTTTACGCGTGTTTATTCGGGGGCAAAAGAGAAAAAAAACCTAATATACAAAAAGAAAGAGAAATACCTGTAATATTTTATAGGTACGTAGGTAGTTTTTATTTAAATTCTTACCTAAATTAAAATAATACCCAGGTCTCTAATGCGATTTATACTAGGTATTCTAAAGTCCCTGGGCTAGCATTTTACAATCCAGTTAGAAAAGAATGGCCAGCTTCGCCGCAATATCCAGCCATAACTATGTTTAAGGAAATTTAAGGACAACATACCATTTTAACATCAAAACAACTGAAACTTTAAAGGTCTAACTTAAAAACGTTATTTAAGGTAATCTATGCTTAAAATGCTCTCTCAACTTCTCGCTGGCGGCAATGGTCACACGCGTAAACGACACAGCAATTTTAAGGATAGATTAACTCGAGTAACGTTTTTAAGTAAGGCCACAAATATGTATGATTTAAGCTTGCTTGAGATTAGCAGTGCCCTACAGTTTTATCCGTTATCGTACAGAAGTGGTTAATCATCGGGAATAAAATGTAGTTTTTGCATTAACCGAGGCTGTAGTCTACCTCCACACCAAATTTCGTACAAACTCATCCATCAGGCAAGGTGGCGGTCAAGGCACGCCATTGGTTAAATGATTTTTTTTATGGCATTTATATAGTTGAATGGTAACAATAACATACTAACATACATACACATAAATTTTGCATTATAATTTTAGTGTGATGTGATTAATACTAAACTTGTTAAAAATAAGGTTTGTTTGTGAATTAGATAAAATTTATAATGATTCTAATTTTGTGCAATTTTAGTGTGATGTGATTAATACTTGTTAAAAATAAGGTTTTTAGGTGAATACTTAAAATGTATCATCATCATCATTATTTCAGCGTGAATAGTCCTCAAAGGTAGGCAACGCACCGGTCCATAGACGACGGTGACTACTTTCCATCAGGTGGCCTGTCGCTTGTTTGTCTACTATTATATTTTTTTTAAAACTCATTTTAGTGCAATGCAGTTGTCAAATGTCAAAGCGGCTCCACACCATAGTGAGTACCTTTGCTATTAGACAAACATACTATACAAAAAACCTTATAATAAGTAGTAGTCTGCAAATATATGCTCGCGCCATCGCGCTGCTTCTACCGCCCAACCCTATTCTCCATTACTTCATATACGAAACACATCCTTAGTGTGAGTCGCAGAAACCCGGAAGCTTTCACCAAACTCAAACACATCTCATAAACAGTTCTTCAAGTAAAAAGAGATTTTTAAAATTGTACCGTTTTACGAGTTTCCCAACTTTGTGTTTAAATGCCGTTGCGGGGAGTGAATTCTAGCGACCGCTTAAAAAGAATACAGAGACCTAACTTTGAATAAATATTTACACAGTGTCAGTCAGTTTTCAGGCAACCCAAAAATCTTAACTTGTCCTTGCCTTGATATAGCCTATCTAGCTTAGAATAACTACACAAAGAATCCAAGTACATTCGCAAAATTTAAGCCATTCAAATGGTGTCATATATGACACCAAAAAATTTATAAAAATTGTATTATGACAATTTGCGCCGTGAAATCGTACCACAACAAATCAGAAAAGCAGCATAAGAGTTATGGTGTGACATTCCACAGGTAATCCATTAATTTTCTTGCTTAAATCGTTTAAAATACCAATAGAAACGTAAGCTAAAAAGCGAATTTGTAGCTTACGTTTTGAGAAGGCGTTGTTTGGAAACTTACCTTCTCTGAGTAGTTATTCTAATGGTTGCCTGGAAGAAATGGTTGCCTGGGAGAGATCGCTAATGGTTGCCTGGAAGAGATCGCTTTTAGCGATAAGGCCGCCACTTGTGGCACTAGCTCGTAAGCGTTTTCTATCGTGTTGTAATTTTTATTTCTGGTGTACACAATAAAGAGTTTCTATCTATCTATCTAAGCTATCTAGTGTTTATCTTTTCTTGTTACGATTAATTATGATTTATTTTCATGTAAGCGTCATGATAGATTATAATTATTTATTATATATTTTACCCAAATATGAAAACTGTTTCCTCGGGAAGTGGGTGCAATGCAATAAAGGAATTCATACTTCTGTTTTCGTAGAGGTGATTTTTTTCAAATGTTAATGCTATTAATTAATTTAAAAAAACATTAAAATTAACTAAACATTAAACGGTTCACAATCGGCAAATAATCGCGTTACATACACACAAAAAACTTATTTTTCGAAGTCAGTTGAAAATAAGAATCTGCTAGATGGTTGACGTAAACTAAGTCAATTCATATAGGCTGAGTGGTCGGCTATTTGTCAAAGTTGTAGATCTGTAAGTTTCCTGTTCTGTATCACATTTCTCAAGGGTTATGGAGAGTAAACATGCAAATTTCGAGGAGTTGTGAAGGAAGTGCAGTTCAGTTGTTGTTTTTGGTTCAGCTTTAGTTTTGATTGCTAATGTGGAAATACGTTGATATAATACCTACTTATTTTAATAACAGTTTAGAGTGACATCTGCCTGCAAGTACACCAATGACCCTAAGCTCATGTCATGCCACCGCCGAGCTTAGCCAAACCTTTGGAGGGAGAAATGTATAATTA
The DNA here is from genome assembly GCA_914767915.1 of Agriopis aurantiaria. Lineage (NCBI taxonomy): Eukaryota > Metazoa > Arthropoda > Insecta > Lepidoptera > Geometridae > Agriopis > Agriopis aurantiaria. Next base: position 17,947,729 of record OU611982.1, on the reverse strand, counting down.
TATTATGCCAGCCAGCCAGACAGCCAGCCAGCCAGACAGCCAGCTATGTATCTGTTCATTTAGATTGCTTAATTAAAGGAATAGTCACCACGCTGAGTGTTTTATATTTCATCCCGTAACAGAATTCATACTTAATTTTTTTAGCTTTGGCTCTAGACATCTAGTTTTTAAATTTTCAAGTATATAGTATTTTAAAAAAATTAGTTTCATAAGTTTTGGAAGAAATATTTAAATATGCCATAGTCACAGTGACAGTAAACCGTGGTCAAGTCCATTATAGTACACACTCTCAAGTACCTCTCAGTGTGCGAGCCCGACTTGCACTTGGCTGGTTTTATTCGGTATTTGTACTTCGCCCACTGTTTCCTAAAAAGAATATGCCTGTTTGGAAGCTTGCATAAGATGACCTGCCATTTTTTGTTTTTTTTGTTTTTAAAGTTCAATGATGACTCTCCGATCCCTACACTTTATCATAAAACAAAACAATCGAACCGAACCAATTGCGCCATAACTCATAGAAGTATCGCACCATCTTCAATGATGACAAAGAGGAAATACCATTCACAGTTCTAAGATTATCACATTATACCACAGCCTCTATAAAACGAGTCCGGCTCCACACAATAGAATGTTATCCATACATGACCATTGACTACAGTTCGATAGAGGAGAAATGTGACGCAGTTCTTTAAATTGCTAAGTCACTTCGCAGCCATTTCGGAAACCAAGAAGACCATTCTCTTTTTTAATGTTAAGTGATTTTAATAAATAAATAAAACACGCTATCTAACATTAAATAATCTAACTCCTAATAAAAAATAAAAAAAACTTGGATTGCCCATATACCTTCAAAAGCCTAGAGACAATCCAAATGCTCAAGCCTACTAAGTACTAATCAGTTGATGTATTAATTTCTTTGATAGTTTTGAGAATACATTTTTTACTTATTTTTTTTTACGCATTCAAATGCCTTGACATTAAGAAAACACAGAACAAATTAATTTCTTCGTGTATTCTGGGTCTATTCTGGAGTATAACATTTTCATAACATTTTAATGAGTGAAACATTGACGGTTTATCACGAGCATTCCAGAATACACCTTTGGTTTTAGTAACAATACAATAATAATAATTATGCGATCCAAATATTGTAATATTATCATGGCCGAATGGCCGCGTTTAAATAAATAAAAAAAATATTTTAAAACAAAATGCTCTTTTTTATAAATTTTTTCAATAAAATCTTATTTGCACTTCACGTAAATAATAAATTAAGCGTTACAACGTTATATCTCGTCTCTATAAACTATGTTCTCTTAGGCTGACAATATCAACTGATATGATGTATTGAATGGATATATGTTTTATTGGATTGTCAAATGCTTTTAAAAATGAGATAAGTACGAATAAAAGTTGTGGTTTATAGTTTCAACATAATATTGTGGCTTGTCGCAGGCCTGGCGCACTCCACACTTTAGGTATGAAGCCACAAGTAGCTGACTTGTCGGACCTGCCGCGCGGCGCGATAGACAGAGATAAAGTGGCAAGTGTTGCGCGATAGACAGAGAGGCAACAGGCCGTCAACGGGCAGTTATCTGAGTTGCGTAGGCAACAAAACGCTCCCTCGGCCCCCGCCAAGTTATAGCGACGATGTATTTTGCCACGCAAGAGTCAGGAAGCCTGCGGGGGGAGTGCAACCGACAAAAATGAACATAGGTCCGACCTCGATGACGCCTGGCGCGGTACTGAACGCGGCGCGCGCAAATTCTCGCGACCTTTTTACGGTTTTAATTTCACAAAAAAACTAAACTATTCACTATCAAAATTCTATCCAAATAAAAAAATATGAGTAAAATTGCCTTTCAGTGCATGCAATTTTCAGGTTGTTACGAGCATTAGAGCATAAAACGAAAAAAATAAACTAAATCGACTTTGTTTCAGATTTTTTTTTTGATCGAGGGAATTTCATTCTTTCGTGTTTTGAACCAAATCATAAACTCAAACACAGATGTATCTGTGACATGTATTTTTTTCCAGCTCAAATATTGGAATTTAACTGAATAAAATGGATTTAAAACCGTCAAATTTGGTATAAGAGGCCGCTAATTTAACAATATCTATACCCAAGTAAAAGTCTTTCAAACACAAAATAGGTTTCATTACGTTAGATAATAATATAGGCATTAAATCTAGACATATTTTTTTTTTTAAGTTTTTCACTAAAAAAGTAAGGAAAAATGTATTATTCTCAAAAAAAAAAAAAATGTTCACAAAACTTCTCATTCCGAAGTAAAAATAATAATTTCAGAAATTAAACGTTTACGCTCCACCTTTAATGGACTTCAGATAGAAACAACAGCGACTATAAAGCAAAAAATATTTACACCATCCACTTTCCGAGTGCCAGAGCTTAGAAAGTTCTTTATGAAAAACTTACAGAATTAAAACCTTGCCGAGCCGTTCGCGACAACCGTAAATAACTGAGCGCAAACTTTCGCAAAGTTTTTGCGAATAAATGGAAGCGACACAACCCTTCTACCGCAAACGTGTTAACAGTATGGACAGGGCTGTGTCCTAGTGTATCATTTATTACAAGCAACAGGCTTAGCGAAGGATATAATTAAACATTAGATAGCCTGTTGGTCCAGTTGGTAGTGAACCTGCTTTCTGTGCTTGGGGGCGTGGGTTCGATTCACACTTAGGACAAACATTTATGTGATGAACATTTGTGTTTGTTCTATATATTTAAAAATATATAGGTACATATGTACATCAGTCTATGGCAGCCATATCACAAGCTTTGCTTAGTTTGGGGTCAGATGAACGTGTGTGCAAAAATGTCCCGAATATTAATTTTATTTTTTATTTATTACACGTACCAATTTTTTGGGGTTCCTTACCCAATGGGTAAGAACGGGACCCTAATACTAAGCCTACGATGTCTGTCTGTCTGTCCTACCTATTAAAGACTGTATCATTTGAACCGATTTGAAAAATAGATAGCCAATTAAAATTTACGCAGAATATGTAATGTTACGGCGGATTAATAAAAAAAAAATATTAAAAAAAAAAAACTAAAAGGGGAGCCCATACAACAAACGTATTTATTTAACGTATTTTTGTATTGTCTCTAATGTAAAAACGGTAATACGTACAAGAGTCAAACTTGGCATGATTATACTATACTATAAAGTATAACCAAAAATAATAAGTAATAGCCAAGTGCATATCGGAACAATAATAGTTATGTGCTCAACAAACACAATTTTTGTAGTATCACGGGTTTTCACTACAGTTATAATAATATGATTATTAACGGGATATTTACCGTAAAGTTGTGGAGAGAGCTTCCGATTGGCGCAATTACATGCACCATGTTCACGGGCAGACTGAATAAAGCTGGGTAAAGACTGGGTGTGAAAAGCTCTAGTATTAGGTGCAAAAACGTCTAGTGCCCTTACTGCTAACAGCTCTATGATTGTATTACACAAAGGGCTAGAACTTGTTAATTTATCGTTAGAAACAAGTGGCTGAAAAAAACTTGGACAATAGAGGCTGTCAGTTTCGCCGTTAAATATTCATACAGAAGAATAAGAGAAAGTGTCTCCGTTCATCATCTGTTACGCTTCCTCTTGAATTAATTGCTAGGAATCCTTGATGATTATTAAATTTTGAAAAAAACATAACTATCATTTTGTTGTGGTAGTGATAAAATTTATCTAGCCCGGACGAGTATTTTTCACCACTACTACATTTACATAGAAACTAGTAAAATTTACTTTACATTAACTGCTAAAGTGCTCGGCTGGGCAGCGTTCGGTAAACTTCGCTAAGCCTTGTTGTCCAAAATATCATCATCATCATCAGCCAGAACACGTCCACTGCTGAACATAGGCCTCCCCCTTTAATAATTTTTAAACTTTCGCGATTTGAACACATGTTTTAAACGTTTACCGGGACTTATCACGTATTATTTAATTTAGGTAAACCCCTTTAACCTCCACACTGAACGACAGCCTACCTTTTGCATCCACTGGATGCCCGCCAAAATATATCAGTGCCTTATGACAAAAATATTCGACCGGTGTGTTGTCAGTAATGAAATACGGCACTGAAACGTGGTGTCTCACTATGGGTCTCACAAGGACGCTCAAAGCCGCACAACGAGCTATGGAGAGGACTATGCTCGAGGTTTCTCTACGAGATCGAATCAGAAATGAGGAGATCCGTGGACGAACGAAAGTCACCGACATGGCCCACCGGATTAGCAAGCCAACCAACTGGCAGTGGGCAGGGCATATAGCAAGCCGAAATGTTCTCGAATGAAGACCACGGATCGGTAAGTGCAGCGTAGGACGTCCACCTATAAGATGGACAGACGATCTAAAAGAGACCGCAGGGAAACGTTGTATGCAAGCCGCTTCCTACCGCCCCTTTTGGAGATCGATGGGGGAGACCTATGTCCAGCAGTGGACCTATGGCTGAAATTATGATGATGATGATGGAGTGCTACAGAATGTGGTCAAAGATATAAAAAGTAAGAATATGCTCACACATTTGCGTCACAGTATGTCAAAATTAGTACCATCTGTGGAAATCTCATCTAAGTATGTCACGACACTGGTTTCAAATAAGCTAGTTGTCACCACTGAGTTGGTACCATTGAATCAGTGTCTGGTCTGATCATCAGTAGCAGTGGTCATATTTTTAGTCCAACTCATCGATCTTGTACTACTTTGGTCCAACTATAATATTTTTATTACTTTAACATAAGCTGCAAAAACTAACTACAAAGTTAATAAATATTAAAATCATGGAATGCCAAAATTATCTACAACACAACACGCGTACTTCCAGAAAATAACAATGGGACTAAAAATTAAATAAAAAACATCCCAAATTAAACATTATTGAAACAAAATGCGTGTTATCACAAAGGTAGTAATTTACTCATTTTTTCAACCCTCCTGCATCCCCTACGCATGTTAATACATTCCAACAACATTAGGAGGGTCAGAAAAACAAATTGGACAAGCACGAGTCGGCCCTGATTTCTGCTTGGATTCCGTAGAGACTTCAGTTGCTCATCATTAAATTAGTTAACAAAAACAAAATTTAGTTAAAGTGGATGGGAAAATAATTTCTGTCATAATATATTCTCTGAATGTATGTATCTATACTAATATTATAAAGAGGAAAGATTTGATTGTTTGTTTGTTTGTTTGCATTGAATAGGCTACGAAACTACTGAACCGATTTGAAAAATTCTTTCACTGTTGGGAAGCTACACTATCCCCGGGTGACATTGGCTTTATATCTATACCCGTGCGAAGCCGGGGCGTGCCGCTAGTTTGTATAAATTTTATGTTTGTCTCTATGTATCATATGTGTGTTTTTGAAAAAACCGTTAAACGGCTACGAAGATTTTGACATAATTTGGCAAGCAGGTAGATATTTTTATTTAAAAACAGGCCTACGGAATACCAGCTAGCAGTACGCACTTTACGTCCATTTTAAAAAAAGGGGTCAAAAATTATATTAACATTTATATGTATATTAAAAAAGATCCTTACATTTTTTATAAAGCAGTCTTCATTAAAAGAATGACGTTATAACTTTCAACCCAAGTGACTTTACAAAACTGCGACGAGAATCGAAATAAGGATAAATAAATATTTTTTTACGCAGGGATCCCTATTAAGGGATGTTTTTTGTCTAAAGTCAGGCGCCGGTACCTGAGGTGGGTCAATGTTGACCGATATTAGATTAAAAGCGTTAATTTGTTTAACATACGATTTAAGCTTTTAAAAATACCGACCTTTTTGATTTTGGTTTTAAATCATGACTGACATAGATTTTTTAAGGTGGTCTGGAACCAAATTTTGGGGTAATAGAATTTTTCAATTAGTAGTGTTTGTTACCTACCAGGTGGTCTATGTTAGACCACAGAATGTCGACCGTCCGTTGTTTACTCATAATCCGGGGAATGGGAATTTAGGTTATCTTATTGGGAATCTACATTTCAAATTAAGTAAAACTACTTAAAAATTAATAAATATAAATAAAAATAAATAAATATTCGGGACATTTTTTCACACACGGTCATCTGACCCCAAACTAAGCAAAGCTTGTGATATGGCTGCCAGAGACTGATATACATACATATATAGTTTTAAATACATACTTAAATAGATAGAAACAACCAGATATAGAACAAACACAAATGTTCATCACATAAATGTTTGTCCTAGGCGGGAATCGAACCCACGCCCCCAAGCTCAGAAGGCAGGTTCACTACCAACTGGACCAACGGGCTATCAACCCTGAAATTAACTTAAAAAACCGAAATCCAAGTTCCCCTTTTGGAAGGAAAAGTAGCTAGTATGCTGGCGGCATTGCAAGGTTGAATAGCAATGTGGTTTTGGCGCCAACGCGGAAAAAACATGTCGGCTCGTTGGATTATTTTCCAAAACTTGTGTATTTTCGAGTGTTAATGTGTACTAAATGGTGAATTATTATTCATTAAGTGCTCGTAAACGTGCTCGAGGTGAAACGTGTCTTTTCGTGTTGTTTCCAAAACTCCATAGGAGCCTCTTGTAAAGTCTCCACCACTTTACAGGGGCATGAGTTCGACTTGACCGAGTCTTACTTAGCTTGACTCTGACTGTGACTATGACTTGTTTGACGCTATTAAGACAAAGCAAACTGTTTACTATTACGAGTAAAGGACATTGAATCCACGCTCATGAAGATTTTAACAAAAAAAAATAATAATAATAATAGCAATGCGGAGTTTTGGCGCCAACGTGGAAAAAAACATGTCAGCTCGTTGGATTATTTTCCTAAACTTGTGTATTTTCGAGTGTTAATGTGTACTAAATGGTAAATTATTATTCACGTAAACGTGCTCGAGTGTGGGCGAGTGATATAACGAGGTGAAACATGTCTTTTCGTGTTGTTTCCAAAACTCCATGGGAGCCTCTTGTAAAGTTTCCACCACTTTACAGGGGCATGAGTTTGACTTGACCGTGACTTACTTTGTTTGACTCTGACTGTGACTATGACTCGTTTGACGCTATTAAGACTATGTAAACATGATTAATATTACGACTAAAGGTCATAGAATCCACGGTCATGAAAATATTAACAAAAAAAAAAGAATAGTAATGCCATTTTTTTTGCCAATGTAGGCGCCAGTATTCCTGTCACCAGACTCACCAGTTGCCTTCACCAACCGTTTAGCCAGGTCCCTATAAGTATACAGTTCGAGAGCAACTAGCCTGAAAAATATGCACAAAATATTACCTTTAACATTTTACTATAAAATTCTAAGTAATGGTAGCTAGGCCCCGATTCTACGAAAGAAATTGTTTTTAAATTGTAATTGTTTCAATTTTAATTAGTAAACAATGGCCTCAAAATTGAACAGTTTATTGTTTCAATTTTAATTAGTAAATAATGGCCTCAAAATTGAACAGTTAAAAAAAAAAATACTAGATTTATTTATTGATAGAGATACGCCAACAGTGAACATATTACACATTCTTAAAAAATACATAAAATGTATACATACATTAGAGATACGCCAACAGTGAACTTATTACACATTCTTAAAAAATACAAAAAAAATTATACATGTATACATTAGAGATACGCCAACAGTGAACATATTACACATTCTTAAAAAAAAATAAAAAAATATGCATACATTAGAGATACGCCAACAGTAAATATATTACACATTCTTAAAAATACAAAAAATGTATACATACATAGATCTGATATGATCACCTTTGACACTAAAACTATATAATTGAATAACATAATTATATGATATTATTAATCTCTAGTTATAACTTAGTATAAAAAAATATTTAAAACTGTCAATTTTGAGGTCATTAATTACAAATTAAAATTAAAACAATTACAATTTAAAAACAATTTCTTTAGTAGAATCGGGGGCCTGATGTAATTCATTGTCATTATCATAATCAGGTCTATCTTAGTACACTGCTGACAATGGTTTCCTTCTCCCATCCAGACTAATCTTTGTTTCGTTGCTTCCAGTCACTGCCGTATATCGCCACTCCATCGAGTCTCAGGGTGTCCTACACTACGATCAAACTAATTACGTTATTTTATAAGATGATCCTAACTTACCGTGTGGTTCCTATAAAACTGTAGACTGTATTTTGTCGACTCCTAGGCCTGAAAATTAAGCTTAAAAAAAATTAAAAACGTTAGTAAGAAAAAATTTTTTTTTGCTTTTCTATGTAATTTTATTTTATTTTATTTATGAAATACCGAGTTAACGCTCACTTTGACATTTATGGGACCACGTGACATACGCTACGTAACACATAAGCAAACGAGTTCTCCTCGCCATACATTCGTTGCCTATATTTACTTTTCTGTGACGTCATAAGGATATTCGACCTACATAGTGTTTGGAGTCAAGTCACATGATCAATGTAAAACGTATTTTTACTTTGTATTTTCTAAAATCGAGACTTTATTCTTTAGTTTTTAGTAACTAAACAAAAAAGTTGTGATAGTTTTATGCTATCGCAAACAATTATTTTTCTCGGTTTTCATTTATAATTGTTATAGGAATTTTTTAAATCTGCCTTAATTATTTGCATTGTTTTGTCGCTGGAAAGATGTCGGACTTGCGCGAGCTCCAAGTCCCTGACCGGCGCGAGATAGCGCGAGACCGGGACCGATGGCGTTATCTTGTGGAGACCAAGACCCACTTCGGGTCGTTGCGCCAGCGGAGTAGGTTTTTTTGTTTAAAGAAACCGTATATCAATCTCATTTTGAGATGAGATCGAACATAAAACGAATAATTCAGACTCAGATCAAGCCTGGTTCTAGAATAGTTATGACGCGGCTATTACGCTTTACACGCAAAAAATTCATGTCTCCAAAATAGAGCTTATCTATACACGGTATCTTGACGTAGAAAGTAATCTTGCAGAAAGGCTTTACATACGCCTGCGACACATTCTCGGGTTGGAGCTACGAAAAGAAAGATTTTCAGTTGTTTCATGACTTGGAAAATGCTGCTATTTTTTCAATTATAAAGCTGCTAAGCTTAGAATAACTACACATACAAACCAAGTACATTCGCAAAATTTAAGCCATTCAAATGTAGTCATATATGGCTCCAAAAAAATATAAAAATTTTACTATGACAATTTGCGCGGTGAAATCGTACCACAACAAATCAGAAAAGCAGCATAAGAGTTATGGTGTGACATTCCACAGGTAATCCATTAATTTTCTTGCTTAAATCGTTTAAAATACCAATCGAAACGTAAGCTACAAAGCGAATTTGTAGCTTACGTTTTGAGAAGGCGTTGTTTGGAAACTTACCTTCTCTGAGCTGCTAAGTCATTTTAAAAGACGTAATTTTATTTATCACGTCGTCATGGTACATTTCACACTCGAACATATTTGCATATTGATGAGTAAAAACCATATAATACTTGTCTCTTCTAAGATGCTCCAGTCTATATGAACACTCACAGAACCCCTTAAAAGGAACCATTGATCAACTACAACCACCACTGCTACCCATTATATTGCCATATTAGTGCTATTACCCATCTATTATGCAGCTAAAGTCAACCTCAAGCTGTTTAATTTGTGCCCAAATCGGTGGTATAAGTGTTGTATAGCTTGCTATACAGCTCTTATATCACCACCCATGAAACGGGTTCGTCCACCCACAAGATGAACAGATGACCGCAAACCGTATTTTCAGTAGGTGCAGTCGGTTTTATTATCTTTGATGCATTCCTACATAACTCGGTTGTAACTCAATCATTATCATTATCACGATAGCCTATTTCAGTTCACTGAGACATAGGCTTTTCTTTGCTAAGGGACACCATTCAGCGCAATCTTCGTCTTTTCGCTTTCAGCCACACTGTCAACTGCTTAACGTATATCGTCACTCCATCTATATTTCAAAACGTCCTAGACTACGTTTGCTGATTCGTGGTCTCCCGTTATATATAGATCACGTATTCCCCAGCGGCTATCTGCAACCGCGTACTTGGAAGATTTCCCCACCAAAAAGGGGGTTCATAAATTTTTATATAAAAAAGGTGGTTAAAAATATGAAACCTCGTGAAGAGAAATGAATCGCTGTTTTCGTGTCGCCACCTCCAGGTATGTTTGACAAAGAAGGCGCGACGTCGTTGAAGGTAAGTGCTTACATTTATCTGCCGATATTATCAGGAGTCAATGTTTTTGTTCGCATAAAAATAATTTATAAAAGAGGGTGATTTTCACTCGGCAGTTTGTGTTTATGAAAGAACCTACGTTATAGGATGAAAAATAGATTATTAGTGTTTAAAATGGCTTTCAAACGTGGGTAATCTAGGGTTACAAGAAACAGTGGTAATTAGCCGAAAGGAAGTAAATGTAATATGGACCAAACCTGACGTCGCGGAATAATTATGAATTGCTTCATCAATATGTTGGCGTGTTTCTGTCTCAACGCATAAGCGTTGCCAGTCAGCTTGGTAATGCCACACGCGTGCTGGGTAAGCAGCCAATAGGTGGTGGGCTCGATGATTTGGATTGTCTCTAGACCTTCAATGGTCCATGGGCAAGTAGAGTTATCTTGTATTTTGTTTAGTTACTAAAGGCACTTACCACTTACCAGTATCAAAAAACTGTTCCATACAATTCGTTTAGTGTGGATGACATTTTACTAAGGAATAGCTGAACTTGTTTTCATGATTCCGCCGTTGGTCCAGTTGGTAGTGAACCATGCCTTCTGCGCTTGGAGGCGTGGGTTCAATTCCCACCTAGGGCAAACATGCATGTGATGAACATTTGTGTTTTTTCAATTTCTGGGTGTTCATAATCTATTTAAGTATGCTTTTACGAGCTTTGTTTAGTTTGGAGTCGGATGACCGATGTGCAAAAATTAACCGAATATTTATAATTTATTACAGCGTGGAAAAACACCAACAAATATGATCCAAATAAGGTTAAATAATACTTTACAGTGAATTGTTACCTAAATCTTGACGACGTGTATACCATCATAGTTAATTCTACCACCAAAAAATTACAAAAACCTTATTACTACACGACTTGTCTCATCCCAGAAGGTCCTCATAAATGTCGTAATTGTTGAATTGCCTAGGGATGTAAAAAAATCATAAAGCTCACAAAACAGCTAAGGTTGTCAGTAAAATTTAACCAAATTATTATTACAGTTTAGTGAGAGAGCCACCTTCGTGTTTCCAGAATAAATAAAACAGTCATACGTTGAAATTTTTTAGTTCCTTCATTTGGCCAGCTCTAAGAAATAAGGTTGTTGTTAAGAATGGCGAGTGATGTAATCCCGTGAGCTCTCCAGGACTGGCCCGAGGGTAAAAACGTGTTAGTATATTGTTACTGCTAATAGACGGACGAGACACAGTGTACATAGACAGTGGGACATATATATACAACTATTTATGAATTGATTGAATCAAGCTTTACTTCGCTGAAATTCATCTTCAAAGCTGTTTTTAGACGACTTTCTATTTTAGTGTATTTCCATTTCAACTCTTTATTGTTTTATGTAGTGGTAAGGTTTGACCTAAGCTCATTGGGTTTGGCAGAGTTTGCCTGGGAAAGTAATTTATTCAACCGCTAAAAAGTTAGTATGCAAACATTGCTGTTTCAGATATTCCAGTGAAATTTCTGGGCATTAAGATTTCTGGGGACTTGAAATGTAATGTAGAAGGGTGACGAACGCAGTGTAGTGTTTTGAACTGGGTGGTACTGAACTGTTATGAACAAGAGTAACGCAGACTACGCAACCATCAACCGAGCACCTTACTCATCTCATCACTAAGTTGCATACAAAATAAATAGGTAGACAACCCTTTATTGTTCACACCAAAAATAGCATACAAAAGACAAAAAAGACTCCATTTCCAGATTGACCATTGAAAATTCACAGGTCGGACTATATAATATTCTTATCTCTTCTTATTTGTGTCATATCATGATCCGTTACTAAAGCACCCTCTCTGAAGTAACATGTCTTTTGTGAAGTATCGACAATATAAAACACTGTTTTAAACTATCACGGTTGTTCACTAAAGTTATATGATCAACCACAACACAACAACACATGTCATCTCATTCCACAACCTTACCACGGTAAATATCCCGTAAATGATCATATAACTTTATCGACAATATAGTTGATGAGTTTTTTCAAGTCCAGTGTCAAAAATAAATGGAGCCTTGTCCTTCTGCCCTGTATACTGTGTCCAGGGTTGCCTTGTTAGAGCAAACTCCGTGTATAGTTGGCACCTGATGCCCGTGACGTTATAGTCAGAATATCTTTTGTATTTATACAAAATCGTGTTATACAAACATATTGACATCGCTCTAATACTATCAATGCGTATTGTGTATAAGTAAGTATGTATGTTAGTCATATTATAAATGCGAAAGTTTGAGCTTACGTGTTAGGCTATGGTCGACTGCTTTACAATATGACTTAAAAAGTACTTAAATAAATTATGTGCAGTTTTCGATGCCATCGCTCAAAAGCGGTGAAGAAAAACATTTGAGGAAACCAGTATGTCCAAGAACCTCATAAGTTCAAAGACATATGACATTTACCAACATACAATGGGCCAGCATGGTGGATTAGGACCCATCTTTTTTGAGAGAAAGCCTTTGTCCAACAGTAGGAACATGATAGGCTGATAATGTATGTACGTAAGTGTGTTTGTTATTTTTTTTTATCAACTAAACAACTACAAATACAGTTAGACTGCCCATAGACCGTTGAAGGTCTGAAGACAATCCAAATGCTCAAGCCCACTACCAGTTGGCAGCGTACCCAGCATGCTGGCGGCATTACCACGCTGAATGGCAATGCTAATGCGTTGAGCCAGAAACACGCCAGCATTTTGGTCACGCGTCGCACTAACCAGGCGCTCAGAAAGTTTTTTGAAGATGAGGTGAGCTCCCGGTCTCCAAGGGCCCAATGTCTCGACCCCAAAAGCCTCAAATATGTAACCACTTGTTTGTTAATTAGATTTAATGTCATCATCATCATAATCAGCCTGAATCCACTATTAGACATGGATCTCTCCTAAAGCACAATCAGCCCCACACGCCTTGCCCTGCCATTTCCATGGTCGCCACCTTTGCCAAGGAAAACAAGGCGGTTAGAAACTGGAGGTTGCATTCTTTCAGCACTTACTATAAGAAGGGGTTTTTGTCACGCTAGGCATGTGGAATAGCGACTGCAGGAGCTTAGCTTGCACTAGTGATGCTGCTAACGCCACCAGTCTGAAATTTTGCTGCAACATATGGTGTAGAGGAATTATAATATTATGTATAATGTTAACACAGGCTCCTTTTTACTAAATTAAATTAGATTAAATTAGAGGTTCCTGGAGCAGGATTACAGGTAACACCGTGGGCCCCTCATCGCTTGTGATTTGGCGCCAACGCGCAAAAAAACATGTCGGCTCGTTGGATTATTTTCCTAAACTTGTCTATTTTCGAGTGTTAATGTGTACTAAATGGTGAATAATTATTCATTAAGTGCTCTTAAACGTGCTCGAGTGTGGGTAGTGATATAACGAGGTGAAACGTGTGTCTTTTCGTGTTGTTTTCAAAACTCCATAGGAGCCTCTTGTAAAGTCTCCACCACTTAACAGGGGCATGAGTTTGATTTGACCGTGACTTACTTAGCTTAACTCTGACTGTGACTATGACTTGTTTGACGCTGTTAAGACTATGTAAACTGTTTAATATTACGACTATCAGTAAAGTATGTCATAGAAGCAGACGAGTTTAAAAAAAATTAATCTAACTAGATTAGTAATTTCAAGAGTAATATTTTACATGGTTTTTTTTATTTTAATAAGACTGAGTTCTGCAAATAAACAGGGCCAGACAAAACAGTAATGCTAAGCCGAAGGGTCTTTCTAGTGTGATGTTTTTACCGCCATTCGGTAAAAACATCACACGGGTTCGGGTTAGACGAGTACAATGACCGCTTTTTGGCGTAACATTCTGTGCAACCTTAAGCTAGTTTCTAAGACGTTTCGTACTAGCAAAATGGCCACTGGCAGCCCTAGAGCTCAAACTGTCCAAGCCACTTATATGCATTTACATTGTGCTCTGGTATAAAATTAACCCATTAAAATATGAACATGAATAATAATAAGTCTTTATAGAATAATATATTCTGTAAGTGCCGTCGTTTAGCTGACCCCGATATTCAACCCTTTCTAATAATTATTTACACACCAGTTATTATGTTCTAATTGCTCTTTGACCACTATATTACTAAGAATTTTGAATAGCTATAGTTTACTATAAGCGTGAACGTTTTAATTCAAATTCAAATTCATTTATTTCAGGCTATTATAAAACCCATAGCATAATTAAATAATTTAACAATAATAAAATCACACACACAAATAAAATTTAAAATAATGTCAAAACAATCAATTAGGTAAACGTCAAATTAAATTAAACAAAATAAATTTAAATACATACACACGTACATTACCATTACATTAATGTAATGGTAAAAAAAAAAACGACTAAGTGCGAGTCGGGCTCGCGCACTGAGGGCTCCGTACTTTACGGACAGACGGACAGACGGACAGACGGACAGACGGACAGACGGACAGACGGACAGACGGACAGACGGACAGACGGACAGACGGACAGACGGACAGACGGACAGACGGACAGACGGACAGACGGACAGACGGACAGACGGACAGACGGACAGACGGACAGACGGACAGACGGACAGACGGACAGACGGACAGACGGACAGACGGACAGACGGACAGACGGACAGACGGACAGACGGACAGACGGACAGACGGACTGACGGACAGACGGACAGACGGACAGACGGACAGACGGACAGACGGACAGACGGACAGACGGACAGACGGACAGACGGACAGACGGACAGACGGACAGACGGACAGACGGACAGACGGACAGACGGACAGACGGACAGACGGACAGACGGACAGACGGACAGACGGACAGACGGACAGACGGACAGACGGACAGACGGACAGACGGACAGACGGACAGACGGACAGACGGACAGACGGACAGACGGACAGACGGACAGACGGACAGACGGACAGACGGACAGACGGACAGACGGACAGACGGACAGACGGACAGACGGACAGACGGACAGACGGACAGACGGACAGACGGACAGACGGACAGACGGACAGACGGACGGACGGACGGACGGACAGACGGACAGACGGACAGACGGACAGACGGACAGACGGACAGACGGACAGACGGACAGACGGACAGACGGACAGACGGACAGACGGACAGACGGACAGACGGACAGACGGACAGACGGACGGACGGACGGACGGACAGACGGACTTACACGAATTTACGAATTTATAAGGGTTCTTTGTAGGATTACGGAACCCTAAAAAGCAACAACATAATCCATAAGCTACTAACCCTGCGTTGTTCGAGCTCAGAAATAGCCGTTACAAGCTTAATGACGGGTATAAAGTGCCCAGTGACGTATAAAACATTTAACAAATCCGAGGTCAGCCGTATTGTCTTTCAGGGAAAGTAGGGAAAGGACAAGTGTTTTTACACGTTTTTGCAGAAACGGCAAACAAAAAAATTTATTGATAAAAATTTATAAAATTTATATTTTTAGTTTTTTTAAATTATAATAAATTAAATTTGTATTAAGTTGTTATAACATCGCTTTAGTGTATATGTAATGGTGTTATAAATGTTTTATTAGTAAATAAATAATAACATTGTGTGAATAGCCAGAAAAAATATTGCGTAAAAGTTGAATAATCAGCGCATTTGTCCTTGATTTTCGTAAATTTGTATTAAGACCTCTTAGCTTCAGTAATTCTTAGACTATGACATCATAATGTCAGGGCTAAGCATTGTCTTGTTTCCGGCTGCCAGCTTTGGAGAACCATTAACATAAACTTTTGGACAGTCAAAAAATAATAGATACTTTGATTGTAATATATTTCTAGCTTTGCCAAACTAGCGTATACTATCACAAGTAAACAACAGGAAAATTTTAAGTTATAAGATGCCACTGAATGTAGTGGGGTAAACAATTTTGAAACTTGATTGAGAGTCGACAATAACACGTGGTTAAAACAAGCAAATGCCTCAATAAAAAAGTTAATTTGTAGGAAAAAAAAACAAAAACTGACTTCAAGATGTTTTTGTGTTAGATGTTTTTTTTTTTTGATAAATTCCTCTAGCCAAAACGTCAACGTCACGTTTTAAAAAACGCTGAATCAATTTCGATAACATTTATATGGGAAATATGAACTACCAAACAAAAAAGAATCATTAAAATCAATTCATAATGAGCGGAGTAATCGTGTAGCAAACATAAAAAAAAAAAACATACAGTGGAATTGAATTGAAATTCTACTGACTAAGTGCTATTACACCGTAAAAGAATTTATTAATGACTAGCTGACCTGACAGACGTTGTCCTGTCTTAGAACTGTCAAACACGCAAAGTTAAAATTGTAAAACAAATTTTTTTACACCTTGGGTTACATTATTGGAGTTTTAGTAAGGACCCTATTAAAAAAATAAAAATATAGCCTATGTTACCCGGGGATAGTGTAGCTTCCCAACAGTGAAAGAATTTTTCATATCGGTTCAGTAGTTTCGGAGCCTATTCAATGCAAACAAACAAACAAACAAACAAACAATCAAATCTTTCCTCTTTATAATATTAGTATAGATAAGAGATTAAATTGGAATACTAACATTGACTAACTAATAATGACATTATAATATTGTAGACATCGTACCTATTTAACTTGACATAACTACTATACTAAGACATTTCCTTTGTAAACTAACAATACTAATAACTTATAATTAGTGAGTTATGAATGCCAGTGCTAATATTGCACGTCCATTTAGAGACAAGTTTGTTTTCGGAGCTCTTAAGAACAGATTATGTCTGTTATGTCATCTAGGTTTACCAACAAACTGCAATAAATATATTTTGATTTTGATTTTTGATTTTGATTTTGAAAATCCTTTTTTGAAGTCAGTTAAAATATTCTACTTTAACTCGATTTCACATCTCTGCGTGTGAAAATTACATTCTTGTAATATTTGTCAGTAAATTAAACTATTCTACCTGTAACATTACTAAATGTTTATACTTAGAAAACTATGTAATTACCTTCTTTTCCACATAGCAAACCCTAAGTCACATAGAAACGAGGTACATCTTCAGTACGCCACACTAAACCAACGCAAATGCTCCTGGGAGCGGCTACACTATCAAATCGCTACGTGATCCAGCAACTGGAACAAGTAGAACGCGCACGAGTGACCATTGTAACTTGGTCACTTCTGCTTGTGGATATATAGTAATATTTTACACTACAACGTTTATTTAGGAGATTTTAAATTTTGTAAATAACCTTCAAATAAACCGGCCAAGTGCGAGTCGGGATTCCGTGCCACCAACAAAGTACAATTATTATTATAAATATACAAAATCGATTTCAATATTAGTAACATATGGCACTACGATTTGGTGAAAGAAAATGGTGAAAGGTCATCCAAATAATCCAATTAGCAATTATAACTTGGTAATGAACAGAAATTTATCACTGACTCGCACTTGGCCATTAACTATTATTTGTTGTCATACTTTAGAGTGCGTTCTATAATCAAGCCAAGTTTGACGCTTTTACGTATTACCGTTTTTACATTAGAACTAATACAAAAAAATATGCCGTATATACCGTAGTTATAAAAAATAGCTACAGTACCTATATCTGAATACAAATCAAAATCAAATCAAATCAAATAATTTTTATTATCAGACACAAGTTCCATAAAAAATTACAATTAAAAATATGAAATTAAATTAATCAGAAATCAGAATTATACAATTATTATTACATGCAGTGTCAATATTGAAATAAATTATCATAATAGAAATTACATTATACTATGTCAATTCACTTTAACAGTACCCTGATGTGATGGTGCAGGATGGGACAATTAAACCTATCAGTGACAGCTTTCAGAATGCTGTTGCCACTCGCACGTGTTCTACTTAAAAGCGAGGCGACCTTTTTGCGCATGATAGCTGCAAAACCATCAGTGCGAGCTTCCACAAACATGGTGGACGCGCTGCAGAACCGTGGGAGCCGCATCAGCATCCTGAAAGCATTATTGTATTGGACACGCAGAGCATCGAGATATTTTTGAGTATATGCTGTCCACAAGCTACAGCCGTAGAATGATTGACAGTAGGCCTTAAAAAGAGTAATTTTGACTTCATTCGAGCAGGAAGAGAATCTTCTGGACAGCATATTCGCTCTCACCGTCAACGCTCTGCGCTCCCTATCTATGTCCGCTTCATCACTCAGATCCTCACAGACAATATGACCCAGGTACAATGCAGCATAACATTGTTTTGTATTTTTATAGCCATCTTGCTATCTAGAGTGCTAGCTATATTAGTGTATTGCCTGGTGTAGTTTATTCCAACATAATTGTTACAAATCACGTATTGAGTGTTTAACTGTTATCTAAACACATACTTATATAAACAAGCAGAGCCTTATTAAGTCATTAACCGTGAGAAATCAAACAAATAGCCAGAATTTCGTAACACACAAGCACACTCAAAATTAATCACCTGCATGCAAACGACTGTTTACTGTTTGCCAACTTGACCACACACCTAACCACCTTCCTCATTTCTTATCACTCTTATTACTAATGCGATAAGGTTTTGAATTGCTTTGTTTAGTGGATAATCGTAAAATACCATACCCGTATTTGTGTCAAGCAATTGACACCTCTCTAGAGCACATGAGATTTGGCCAAGCAAGATACCAAGTTCACAATACCGCTTTGAAAGAAATCTTGATCTTTGTTGTAGATGCGTAGAGCTTAAATTAGTTTAATTTGTTGTTGAGGAAAGGTAGTAAGTGAGTGGTTGAGCGGCTGAATTCAACTTTGACAAGTTAAACCTCTGGCTTGATACATTGTGAGATGGCGTTCGTGGTAGCATATAAGAGCGTTTGACCTACTTATGTGGAATGCCATTGGGAAATTTTGGTGCTTAAAGTGGTAAGCCGTTTCGCCTTACTAATTTCTGGATCTTGGGCTATTCTCAGGGGTACCAACAGCTCTGTATAATTTCTGAATGGCAGCTTATGAGTGTGGGTTTGAACACCGTAAAATGTTGTTGTACCGGAGTTTGAAGACGAGAATCATATACTTATTTGTTTGTCATCAAGCAGAACTGAATTTTCATACAACCTTCGAGAACCAAAACTTGTAAAATAAAACTTTTTTATTTTATTTTTGTCCCCTATAACTTTCACACAACAACGTGAAAAAAATTTGGTTAATTTTCTAGCTGACTAGCGACCCGCCAGCCCGGCTTCGCACGGGTGTAATTTACGTGTGAAGCCGGAGCGGTACGCTAGTTATATATATAAACCTTTCGTGAAAATGTATCAAACCGATGGTGAAAACCGCATCAAAATCCGTTGCGTGGTTTAGAAGGAGTTAGCGGCCATACAGACAGACAGACAGACGCGGAAAGCGACTATGTAGAGATACGTACCCAAGAGATTGTTCCGCATAAAAGAATCTGGTTTCAGCCCTCATGTTATGCCTGTGTCGGGGCCCTAAAATATTTTTATAATTTTTTTTAATATACCCAATAATTAAATCAAATGAAAATCTTTTTTTTTACCTACTATTTATACATGATGTGTACATAGATTTAACTGTAGGTCCCAAAGGGCCCTAAATTAGGTTAAACATGTGCCATGGAGCCCGTTGATTTTCTATAAGAACATACCTTTTAAATTAACCCTATTATGACTTATAAAGTGGGAAGGGGAAGGTACTTGCTCAGGTGCAGATAATGCGGGTTGAAACAGTGAATTAAATATTCTAGACATTAGTTATTTTTCTGACTAAAACTACCGTTCTCAATGAAGATCTCCAAAATCTCCAAAAACAACTGTTTCATAGTAGGTTTCTACTATAACCACTGACAAAACTTTCATCTACTAAACCGTCAATAAGTTTTTATTCAAACAGAATTGAATCGCTCGGAAAACGACTGTTACGGAAAAAAGAAAAAAGAGGAATATTGTAGGTTCTGAATAAAAACAACTGCGGGACTAGTCCGTACTGACCTGAATTGTTTATCCGTGTCGCAGTCGAATAGGGAATTTTATTTGAACAAAAACGTCAATTTTGCTCATGTTTTTGTACTGAAATTTAGGTGTACCTACCTACCTAACTATACTGTAATGTGAACAGTAAAAAGTTGATATATCTATCTAAAATTATTCATGCCAAATAATCTCGGACTGCTAGAGCGGGCACGAAAAATCGTCACCGTTTTAGGGTTCATATTCTGAAAACCTGTACGAAGCACTTTGATTCCATATTTATTGTGCGAACTGCTAGTCTGTGGAATGCGCTGCCTGAATGGGTGTTCCTCGATGGTTACAATCTGGGTGTCTTCAAATCATGAGTGAATCGGTTTCTTCTAGGCAAGCGGGCTCCAACGTAGACCGCATCATCGCTTAACATCAGGCGAGATGGTGATCAAACGTATACCAAATTTGACGGTTTTAAATCAATTTTATTCAGTTAAATTACAATATTTGAGCTGGAAAAAAATACATGTCACAGATAAATCTGTGTTTGAGTTTATGATTTGGTTCAAAACACGGTATAATAAAATTTCCGCGATCAAAAAAAAAATCTGAAACAAAGTCGAGTTAGTTTATTTTTTTCGTTTTATGCTCTAATGAAAGGTCGTAACAACCTGGAAATTGCATGAAATGAAAGGCAATTTTATTTAAAAAAAAAAAAATTGAGTTAAATTTTGATAATGAATAGTTTCGTTTTTTAGTGAAATTAAAAGCGTAAAAAGGTAGCGAGAATTTGCGCGCGCCGCGCTCAGTACCGCGCCAGGCGTCGTCGAGGTCGGACCTATGTTCGTTTTTGTCGTTGCACTCCCCCCGCGGGCGTCTTGACTCTTGGGTGGTAAAATACATCGTCGCTATAACTTGGCGGGGGCTGAGGGAGCGTTTTGTTGCCTACGCAACTCGGATAACCGGCCGATATATAGCCGTGCGTTAGTCTCGCAAAAACTCCAAAATGGCTTTGCCGATTTGTTTTTTTGTGTTGTTCGCCTCAATACTGGTTCGAGTTGTTTTAGAAAAGATAATGCCCAGAAAATTGGAAGTCGGGAAAAACTGAAACTGCTTTCTTCTATTGGATTTTTGTATGAACCAAATCAAACAAAATTATTGCAAGTTGGACCGGACGTCTAATCTGAACTTCCCCGATAATTACCGCATCATCGCTTAACATTCGGCGAGGTAGCGGTCAAGCGCTTTTTTTGACATTGACTTATGCTGTTGGTCTTACGGCCTCTACAGCTTGACCGGACTAGTTAGCAAGCGCAGAGGGCGTTCGGCAAAACGGGTGGTTTAAGTTTTTGGGCGACTAGTTCCAGGGCACCTCGAAGATACGAACCTCGGCTTGGGCCGTCGCTGAGAGTAGGGATCAGACTTGCCCAGGCACCCACGGGTATGTCTTAAGCCCTAGAGATTTGTTAACTAATTGATTATTTGGAGAGAATCTAACCGATCTTCTAACACACCTGTGGGTCTACGATCGGTCAAGCGCAAACGGTTAATGTTACAATACAATACAAATGTATAATGTACAATGTATGTACAATGTTCTTTTTTATAACGGTGGTAGCGGTTTCAATCTAAATGTGCACCCCTCCCCCACCGTATATTTTGTATGCGTAGTGTAGTGGAGGGGCGTGCATATATTCCTCATAATAATTATTATGTTGGTACATAATCCGTTCTGCATAGCCCAGTAGGTATATCGATTCTAGTTTTAAAACCTCACAAACGTGGGTATCAGAACCAGTGGTTTTAATTCATCGGCTATCGCTCGTATTTCCCGATATAATTCGGAAATATTTCCCGGGTTTTTTCCGCCATAGCAGCGTGGACGATCGTAAAAACCGGGATCATCCCGCGAGCGTCGATGCTTCGCGCCGATATGAGAGATTCGCCACGGCTTAGATGCTAGTATAAGCTGTAAGCGTTTGAGAAGGTAACAATTTTATACAATGTTTGTTTTGATGTATCTCTAGTTTATTTCGTGTATTTTCATGTATGTGCACTAAATCCCATACTATTATATGATGACCTGTGTGACTCCAAAATACTGCTGTTTTATTAAATTCATGGTTTTAGGTATAGCGTTTCATTGTCACCAGCAGGTATGGGGTATGATGGGTAACTATACTAGTTTGGCTCACCTGAATTTTTTTTTATTTTTTTATAGAGACATTTAAATGAGATGATCCACAAGGGCCCGGGAGCTCACCTCATTAAAATTTTATAGCACCTGGTTATTGCGACGCGTGACTAAAATGCTGGCGTGTTTTTGGCTCAACGCATAAGCATTGCCATTCAGCATTGTAATGCCGCCAACATGCTGGATACGCACACAACTGATAATGGGCTTGAGCATTTGGATTGTGTTTAGACCTTCAACGGTCTATGGGAAGTTTAACTGTTTTTGTAGTGTTAGTTTTAGCTTGTATTTTGTTAATTTAATAAAGGCAATTTCTTTAATTTAAATAATTTGCCCGTGAGCCTGTTTTACAAAGTTGAAATAAAAAATAAAAAAACACCAGGTCCAGCTTTGACAGAATAGAAGCAGTTACTTAAACAATAATAATAAGTAATGAAAATACTACTAAAAATGTAAATTTACGTGAATAATGATTAATGTCAAATAACAATATTAATTAAAATGCATGTTCACTTTATTCAAATCGGAAGTCATTTAGGGAATCTATGCGTCAGAAAGAAGGACTTCATTGAAGGTACTAGGTCCAGTAGCTTTCCTGGATAATTATGACCAATTACTTTACTACTAAACTGACTAGACTAGAATATTAAATTTACTATTTGAAATAATTTAATTTTTATAGTTTAATTACATTTTATTTCTGATGACTTAACTATTTATTTTGATGTACTTATTAATTTTTATTTGTGACTTAATTGTGTGTAAAATGTGACCTGAATGTTATAAGTTGTCTACTGTTTTGCTGTGTATGGGTACTAAGTACCTGAAATAAATGAATTATTATATTATATTATTGAGCCTATTTTTGAACTTATTAATATCGCTCCAGTCACAAACGAGAAAGATGTTGCAGACAAGTGCTGAATCTGTGTAAGAATTTCTGAATCAATCAAAAAAGAATTTTCCAATTAAAAAAAGACTACTTTGCCCATCATAAGCCCAGCAACCAGCAAGTGCAGAAGGAAACAAGTAAAATTTTAATATCCATCCACATAGGGCTAAAACATCCACGCAAATGGACAGTGGCGTCTATTCTGTCATACCACTCACTAAACTAAAACAATCTGACAGGGCTAAAAAGATCTGCCTTTCTTTTCATTTTAATATGTGAGAGAAGGAAGCCAACAATTTTAGAGCTGTCAAATTTAGTTTAGTCTAGTTTAGAGTACATCAGAATCGATGCCATCATCTCTCTTAGTTGATCGCTCACTCTTATCGCCTATACCAAACCCAGATCCCCGATCCGTGTAATATTTCAACATTTTTAAAGTTCAGCTTCGGAGCTTGCGTCATACCTAGGTACTAGGTACATACTACATACGTAAGACGTTGATTGAAACTCATATATTTAACATTTAATATTGCTTGTTTACTCGCCTGTAAATTGAACAGGTCCAAGATTTATGGCTCACGAAAACTGTTTCTCATTGAAAATGTTACATTAAAGTGAACAAGAAATCCTATAAATAATAGAAAGTTAATTTTTTGAAAAAAAAAATCTAACAAAAACCGACTTCAAGACCATGCCTAAATGTACAAACTTAAAAGTAGATAAGCTTTAATATATATTATATATAAAGCTTTTAAATGGAATGGAAACTAAGTAGTTTTCTTTAAGAACATGTAATTAATGTATAATTATTGTTTTAGCTAGTATTTTGTTTAGTCAATAAAATCACTAGCCCATTAAAAAAAAAATTTAAAAAATTGTGACGACTCCTTAGAAAAACATACAATCTACTTTGTTCTTGGCTAGTTAACAAATTCTGTGATGCCAGTTAAAACAGACATTGAAAGTCATCATCAAAACTTTTGCTGAAAGGAACGACAAACCAAGACTTCATCTCTGTACAAAACTGTTTTTTTGTTTTTGTTAATGTTTACGGTTCCGTACCTCAAAAGGGAAAAAGGAACCCTTATAGGATCACTTTGTTGTCCATCTGTCCGTCTGTCCGTCAAGTGATATTGTAGAGAAACCCCGAGCATAGCCCTCTTCATAAGTATCTAGCAACGTCCCGCTGTTTCGCCAACTATCCCAAAGGAACTGTTAAATTTATCTACATTGAAAAATCCAAGGCGTAAGCTGTTTACATTCCAAATTTCATTTGAATCCATCCAGCCGTTTTAGCGTCAGCAAACATACTCACACAATCTCCAAAATGTATAGTTTAATATTTGTGTGATTAATGGAAAGACTGAATAAACAGGAAGAAATATTTTAATGAGCTTTCCCACTAAATTCAAGATCTCCAAGCCTGGAGATCTTGGATCCGACAAGCATGGAGTTCTAAGTGGGAGGCCTATGTTCAGCAGTAAATATCTTTTGGCTGATGATGATGATGAAGAGACAACTCCCACAATAGTCTGCTAATAGGATTATCTACGTATTTTGTGGTTAAATTTCTTTTCGTAGAAATGATCTCTTCTAAATAATTTCCTTTAACACTCACCTACAAGACCCATATCCGATAATCGGGAAAATACCGAGAATAATTCGTTTACCCACAACACCAATATTAACCACCTACCCAAAAAATTAGCTGACAAGGTGTCCACAGGTGTCTTCGACGGGAATTAGTTTTCCCGGGATTTTCTCGTTTTTATTTATTTCCCCGGGTTTTCCGCAACAATAGGCTTACGTGACTAGAGGTGAGTGTGGGATAATTAGCGAAATCTTTTGCTGTAATCCAATTTTGGTAATTCAATTGACGAGCTTGCTGTGTCTAGTTAAGGATAGAAGGAAATACGTGATATAAGTACCTACGTCGTGCTTATGTATGTGCATTAGCCAATGTATTTTGTGTAAGAGTACTGTACTAAAAAAAGTCGGGCTCGCGTCCTGAGGATTCCGTACCAACACAAAATACAAAAAGTAGTGCAAAAAGACAACATCACGCCCAGGCTGTGACCCATCGAAGTAACTACCGCACCCGACGTTGCTTAACTTAGTGGTGAAGAGAAATTTGTAACCAACTCGCACTTGGCTCATTAATATTTGTTTTACTTCAGAGTGTGTTCTAATAATCATGCCAAGTTCGACGCTTGTGCCGTATTACCGTTTTTATACAAGAGCAAATACAAAAATACGTTAAAAAAACGTATGTTGTATGGGGATCAAAACACTGTTTTAAACTATCACGGTTGTTCACTAAAGTTATATGATTATTCGCATGATATTTACCGTGGCAAGGTTGTGGAATGAGCTCCTGATATTTTTGTATAGGGATGTTCTTATAGTTTTAACTTTTTTTTAAATTATTTCTTTGTTAATCCGCCGTAATATTACATATTCTGTGAAAATTTCAACTAGTTATCTTAATAGATAGCTAGAACCGAACCGAACCATCGAACCGAACCGAACCGAAATCGGTTCGAAAGAATCAGCAGTATAAGCAATAAAAGGCAGTACGAACGGATGGATAGACAGACGGACAGACAGACACCGTAGGCTTTGCAGTAGGGTCCCGTTTTCACCTTATGTGTACGGAACCCTAATAAATCAGATTCCTACCCATACACTATCCTGTTTCATTCGGCCCAAGAATTTCTCAACTTTTATGACCACACTTTTGCATATTTTATAATATTAGTAAGTATGATTTTATTTCTTGAAGCATATAAAGTATTTAGAAATATATTTATTAACAGTATCTCTGCGGTCGACAGTCATATTTGGATTCACAACTACCCGCGAATTATCAGGAAATCGATTTGAACATCGCAACCGCACTCCAAAACGATTTCATATTTCATTAATTCGCAAGTGGACGTAGTAAGGAGTTATGAGAACAGGGGGGGGGGGGGGTGCGTTAAGAATTTTACAAGCATAACGGTAAAGACAATTTATTCGCGCAAACATATACATAATAAACATATTTTAAAACCATACACCGGACATATTTGAATGAACACAACTAAATGAACTGCTCAAAGTTTAATTTAAAAGTATACCTATGGTTCTTTTAAAGCGACTATAGCGGCGGAGTAAACAGGGCCCTATAACTAAGTCTACACTGTCTGTCTGTCTGTCCGTCTGTCCGTCTTTCTGTCCGTTTGTCTGTCCGTCCTACCTTTTAATGGCTGTATAATTTTCACAGAATATTTAATGTTACGGCGGGTTGAAGAAATAATAATAATAAAGTCCTTTTTGACTTTAAGTTTTAGTAGTCCTTTTTAATTTAAGTAACGTCGGGCGTTCAGAACTTGGATGAGTGAGTTGGTCACTCCTTGGGTGTGATTTTGTAATTTTGCACTACCTTTTGTATTTTATGGTGGTACTAAACCCTCAGTGCGCGAGCCCGACTCGCATTTGGCTGGTATTTTTTTCATCCCGAACAAAATAACGGTTTATTCAGAGAAAACCGAGAAAGTGCTAGATCCTGCATATTTTTTAGGACTTTTACAAACCTTTAGGGTAGCATAAAAATAACACGTATTCTAAGACAAGCCCCAAGTTGCGCCCTGGTTACGCCCACATTGTCATATATCTCTCGATATCGGCACTGTCTCATAATAAGTTTTAATTAAAACTGAATATTACTGGTAATCGAGTAAAGTATCCAGTTGTATGATTCAATGCTCCGTTAATGAATAAGTGTCAATTCAATTGTGGCATTAACCTAAGTTAATGCCACAATTGAATTGACACTTATACAACAACAACAACACAACAACAACTATATACAACTTACACTTTACACTTACACAATGAAACGCAATGACACTAATGTCATTGCGTTTCATTGTGTGTATTTTAATTTCTGTTTTGATGGCACCACACCATGTTAGATTTTTTTTTGTTATTCAATCATTTATATTTATCTCACACATCTACCATCATCTCTAAAATCATATATAAAAATGAATCCCTATTTAACTTGGTCATGCCATAACTTGAAAACGACTTTACCGATTTCATTCATCCCTTTTTTAAAGTTTTCAAATACTTTGCAGAAGGTTATTACGGATTTTTTTTTTTTAAATTGGCCAGTTTTTTTTTTTAATAGTTCCTGGCGATTTTACCTTCGTGCTATTGACAAGTTATAAGGCAGGACAACGTCTGACGGGTCAGCAAATACTCAATTTATACTGAATCTATAACTCAATAATTTATAGCATTTTATGAAATTCACAGATCTGTTTGTCGAAGGATATCACGAGTAGGTACTGCCAGTGATTCATCATCATCATCATTTCAGCCATAGGACGTTCACTGCTGGACATAGGCCTCCCCCATCGATCTCCAAAAGGGCTGGTTGGAAGCGGCCTGCATCCAGCGCTCCAGTGATTGGCCAGTGACAATATATTTAAAAATAAACTGGCTCGTTTACAGAAGCTTTTATTATTTATTTAAAATACTTTGTTAGCCAAATCTTGAATCTTTTAAAACAGTTATCCCCAAAGAAAAGAGACGGGAAAAAAATATTTTCTGTGGGTATTCCAAACCGAATGAGCTGAAATTTCGCACACACATTTAGTTCAGATGACAATGCATGGTGAGCTAGGTATGTGATCTAATTCTAAATCCAATATGGCCGACTCCCAAAGATGGCGGAGCAGTATTTTTTTTATGACGGAAACCCCATGATATGGATATCAAAGGATATCAAGTGGATCATTCTCGATAGATCCAAGTTTTCTGAGAAGAATATGAAAAATTAAATGACATCACACTAAAGCCAATATGGCGGACGTCTAAAAGCTTGTTTTCATAATGTTTATTATTTGGAGAGCGTACCACATGCCCATTACTTAATTTTAGTTTCTATATTTGTCATTTGTTTAGTGTTTTGTTTTTAGTTTCATAATTGATATGGATGTACATCTGGAATAATCTATTTTCATTTCATTTCATTTTTAAATTACATAACAGTATTATTTAATAGTGATTTAAAATGTCATTTTATAAATAACCACAGAAGCAATGTTGCATAATTAATTATAATTAATTTATTAATTTGTATTATTGTTACAAATATTTTTTTTACTGATTTTTTTTCCACAAATTATCAATGAAAATATTTAACTGTTAATCGGCTTCTACTGGAATTAATCCTGCAGTTTTCAAGGGGCAGATTTTAGAATAATTTGGTACATTAGCTAAGGCAATTCGAAGCGCCTCTAATAAACTAGACCAATAAAACTTAGTTCGCTAGTGCAGTTCCAAACCTGATCAGATGTAGTTTTAACTCTGGTCGGGGCAACTAACAGGCAATTTAAGTTTTTCTTCGGGAATACTGGAGCAACTCGGTTGACTTTATGGGGATGGTGTTCTAAATTGGATACACCATGATCCAAGAAAACAAGGTCTAACGCTCTGGGAGATGTACCGCAATGACGTCACTGTCCAGTTGCCACTTTATAGTAACAAACACAAATACTGGGTTTAAAAAAAAACTATTAAATAAAATACAAAAAGCATTTCAATTGTCATTTAGTTTGTCCGCTCAAGCAAGTTAAGCACGAATTGAATACCTATATTAAACACAATTTTATCAAAACCACATTGATTTATTGGATTCCCACAGGTAATATACGGATATTGGGGAGTTATAATATCACGCTACTGTTAACACAGAAAATCATAGAGAGTCCGCTATTGTTTGGTGTATCGTCATCTCTCTCGAACTTGTTGTAAATTACTTATTCTGCTCTTGCTTATGCACGTATACGTGTATCCATGACATTGATGACGTCATTGCGGGATGCCCACGTGACATTTTTTCTTGGAGCGCTATACCTGGCGGAGTATATTATGATACGATAGGATACACTAAGGACTAAGACAATCTATTATAATGAAGAAGAGTTCACACTGGTGTCAAATAGACTCGTTGACACCACTGAAGGTGACAAATTAGCACTACATTTAAATTCATACTGAGCAGGGTCGCGGGGTGCGGCCGGTGCGGGTCTTTGTGTGTGTTGCCAGTGATGACATATGGTACTGAGACGTGGTCCTTATAGATGATGACGGTTTGGAAAAACTCAGAGTCACACAGCGGGCAATGGAGAGAGCTATGCTTGGAGTTTCTATGCGCTATAAAATCCGGAACGTAGATATTCGCCAAAGAACCAGAGTCACCGACATAGCTGTTAAAATTTGCAAGTTGAAGTGGCAATGGGCAGGCCACATCGCTCGATGAACCGATAACCGATGGGGAAGAAAGGTTCTTGAGTGGAGACAACGAACCGGAAGACGCAGCGTGGGTCTCCCACTAGATGGAACGACGACATTGTGAGAGTCACGGGCATCCAGTGGTTGCAGATGGCAGGCTTTCGTTCAGTGTGGAGGTTAAAAGGGGAGGCCTCTGTTTAGCAGTGGACGTCTTCCGGCTGATGATGATACACATCATTTGAAAATTGCGTAGTTCATATCTAGGTTAACGATAATGTTAATCTATTTTCAAGTATCTGTACTTTCTCAAATATCTATTCTATCTCGTTAGGAACTCTGCAAAAACGTCTTCGAGATCCAATCGAAACTTCCTCAATTTAGCTGCCGGAGCAATCACATATCTATGCAAGTGCAGTCAGGGAGAAAAGTTAACCAATATCGCACTAAAAGTTAAGCTGTGGTGAGGTTCAACTATCTATAGACGTACGTCTTCGTTGCCTATAGGTAGTATAAACAATCTTTAATTAATTCGTTTCTTTAAGTTTTGTGATTAGTGTATAAAAGGTAGGTGTTGAATGTTGCTGTAAATTTTTTATAATGTCTGCTATAGTACACTAGCTAAGTGGTGGATAAGTAAATCAGTAATGTTAGAAAACCGAAGGTCCGGTTCATTGGCGGATCCAGGGGTGGGGGGGGGGGGGGGGCAATGGGGGCCATGGCAATAACTAGCAATTCCATACATTTGACTCAATTTTTCGATTTGATTCCTTCCTTGTCAGAATGCCCCCCCCTAAAATGAAATCCTGGATCCGCCCCTGGTCCGGTCAGTCCCCGGATGGGCAAACGCTGAAAAACGCCACTGTGGGTCGGATCAAGGAATGACACTCCTATTAATGATACTGATTTGATTTTGTTTATTTACTTACTAGCAACGCACCCCGGGTTCGCACGGGTGTAAGTCTTATTTTTTTTATACCTTGGGTTACATTATTGGAGTTTTAGTAAGGATCCCCCTATTATTTTTTAAAAAATATAAAATTATCTATGTCACCCGGGGATAATGTAGGTTCCCAACAGTGAAAGAATTTTTCAAATCGGTTCAGTAGTTTCGGAGCCTATTCAATGCCAACAAACAAACAATCAAATCTTTCCTCTTTATAATATTAGTATAGATGAAAAAGGTGGCTATAAATAAAACCAATTGCCGAAAATAATCAAGAAATGTATAAAAAAATAAAGATACGAGTATAAATCATTTTGATGTCTTGTTAGAGAGAGAGCGCACTATACCTTCAAATGACGTCATTTGTAAATACGCTATTTAAACTCCGTACTAACACTTACTTTACGGGAAAGGGATAGAGCCCTTCTAATCCGACCACAAATTTTTAAACACTTATATTGCGGACTTTATCAGCCGATTTAAAAATGAATTCTTCCCTAATGAGTTAGTTCTCTATTATTTCACCGACAGTACAGGCGCGAGACTGAAAAGCAAACTGCGATAGCGGCCGGAGCCCCCTATTGCAGACGAGACGTTGAAATATTCATTCAAAGCCCGGACAAACCAGCGCGATCACCGTTGCAACCCCAGCGATCAGCTGACGCCCATTCACATTTGGCCTTCCAAAATGCAACGCTTTTAGAATTACTTTTCCTTTGGAGTCTGATCGTCCCGCAAACTTTTTTTTCATTTGGGCATTGGCTTAGCGATTCCTTTTCACGCTAATGACAATACAATAGCAAATTCACAGCCACGAAAACAAATCAAAATGTTGACTTGAATTTTACTCCGGTAGAGTTTTAGACGCATTTATATACAGGCGTTCCTCATAGACCAACCGTTATGTGATTGTGAGGATACGCTAAATATCCTTTCTTACTTTGTGATGTATAAAGCCTTAATATTAGACGGGACATTATTGATGCTGGCTGCAATTGGGCATCCGCTGATCGTCACTACGTAATCGTGACAATCGCGCAGGTTTGCCCGCCTTTATTCGAGCACACGTCACACCATCATACTTTGTATGGACAGGCCAGACAGCATTATATTATAATTGAGATAAAATTAGAAAGAATTTCAATATTCATATATTTGGAATTGGCATAGTTTGATAATTAAAAGATAATTTAAGTAGGTAGGTTTAAGTAGGTAGCTACTTAGTTTTTTTACGTGGATAGATTTGCTGTTGAAAAATAGATAGAATTAAATATGCTGGTAGATAATTCAAAAGCATAAAATAAAACAACAGCATTTAATTACTCATACAATCTAAATACGTATTGCATTGCAAAACAGACCTTGGAATAAACTTAAAAAACAAATCTGTTAAAATTCCTGACTCCAAAAGACAAAAACCAACTACTAATGAACAATCGGACACTAATTTCATATTGAATATTTTACTTACTCGGATACAGGAGACAGACTTGCAGTGTGATTGCGTTAGCTGTCAATAGCAAATGCACCATCTTAGGCTTCATTATACAAAAAAACTGAGCTCAGCTAATGTCGGTTTATAAAAGTGCACAAAGACTGCTACTCGATATCATGTCCATTTGGTATACTATTAGTCACAATCACGTCTCTTTGGTCAGCTTTGGGCAATTGCTCTAGCTTGTTGGCCTGTTTGCTCGTATGGTGCGACTCATGTCGTGAATAGTTCTATTGAATGAACACGACCGAACGCACGAGCAAACGTAGGCAAATGCATTGTTAGACAACGCAGACTCCTCCATTGTTATTGTGTTCAGACGGTCTTCTCGTTTGTTACGGACTAGCATTAGGCGAGCACGCGAGTAAAATCTTGGTTTATGTGTTTTTGCTGTCGTGGCGACAAGGTTTGCTCACGATCGGTACTTAGTATTCGTTTGTTCTCGACCGCATCGTCGCTTACTTACGGGCAATTTGGTAGTCATATGCGGACTTATTGGCGATAAAAAGTGTTATTTCGTTAGATAACACCTAGGGTTGGGTCACAGCATAGTAAAAGCAGGTAGTGCGATTGTGATTACGACTGACAGATAACATAATCAGGCCGCTGCATTCATTAAATTCTAACAAATATATCCCAGAAGTGCAGATTATTCTCCTACTGTGCATTCAAGTTTCTTCGCAGCTAAATCGAAAATTCCGTCCGCCTTAGACTTGATTGTATTACTAATGAAGATGTGATTCTCTTAGATTTTATGCGGAAATTGAAAATGTTCTGGAACTTTGATATTACTAAGCTGTCAGTTGTCTGTTCAATATGTATGGAGTTGGATGGAGTTAATAACTTAGCTTTTATTTTTAAGGCGTTTATTTTAAGACTAGCTGCGCACCACTGTTTCACTCGTGTGGATAATCTCTCAGAAACCATTATTTTACGAAAAGAATCCTTTGTCACTTTTTCGGCCCTAAGCTTACGCAAAAATCACCTCAATCCATTGCTTTGTTGCTGCACAAAATAGGAACAAACAAACCAACAAAGCAACACACTTTGCATTTATAATAGGTATTAGTAGTAGGAAATTATTTAATTTGAGAAGAAATTAAGCTAAAAATTTGGTTATCGTCTTTATCATTTCAGTCCAATGTGTTCCCACTGCTGGAACACAGGCTTTCTATCAGAAAGGTTGGGCCGTAATGCATCATGCTAGCCCAGTGTATGTTGGTGAATTTCATATTATGTATTTGAATTTTTGAGTTTTTGGAACATTCCGGTTTCCTCGCGATGTTTTTCTTTCACGAGCGATGGCATCGAAACTGCACAAAATTAGGTACGAGTAAGAAATTTAATCTTTTAGGTCGTCTGTCCACCTTGTGGGTGGACGTCCTACGCTGTGCTTACCGGTCCGTGGTCTCCATTCCAGAACATTTAGGCCCCATCGGCCATCTGTTCTGCGTGATATGTGGCCTGCCCACTGCCACTTCAACTTGCTAATCTGGTGGGCTATATCGGTGTTTTTCGTTCGTCTACGGATCTCCTCATTTCTGATTCGATCTCGTAAAGAAACCCCGAGCATAGCTCTCTCCATAGCTCGTTGTGCGACTTTGAGCTTGCTTATGAGGCCCATAGTGAGAGACCACGTTTCAGTGCCAGGCCGCTTCCAACCGGCCGGAGATCGATGGGGAAGGCCTATGTCCAGTAGTGGACGTCCTATGGCTGAAATGATGATGATGATGAAGTAATTCAATAAATATTTGTCTACACTGCAAAATTAATCTACAGCTTTACGATATTTTCTAGGTATCTCACACTTTCCAGACAGTACCTACTTTACTTTACCACTAGCACTTTACCTATCATTATTCTAAAGCAACTTTTTCAAAGCAAATAGTAATAAAAAAAGTAAAATCCCTGTGAAAGTAAAATCTACTTGATGGAATTTTATCTAAGACAATGAACAACAGCTTGAAGCCACAAAACTATAAACGGAAAAGATTGACACTTGCAAGAACCAAAAGGCTGCTCTGGTTGATACCCAGAAAAAGTTTTATACTTAACAAATATAGTTAGTATCAGTCGGTAAGCTATTAAGCAACCGGTAAGGTAAAATTTGCAAGTTGAAGTGGCAATAGGTAGGCCACATCGCTCGAAGAACTGATAACCGATGGGGAAGAAAAGTTCTTGAGTGGAGACCACGACCCGGAAGATGCAGCGTAGGTCTCCCACTAGATGGGCTGATGACATTGTGAGAGTCGCTGGCATCCAGTGGATGCAAAGGGCAAGCTTTCGTTCAGTGTGGTGGTTAAAGGGGAGGCCTATGTTCAGCAGAGGACGTCTTCTGGCTGGTGATGATGATGAGTTGGTAAGCAAGTGAAATCCGAACCATAGATAATGCACAAACAATGTAGAGCGAACTACTTTCCAATCGCCGCGATCTCACGACAACAGTATCGCGAGATTCACGAGCCGGAGATCAGCTAGCCTGAGGGTTTATATCTGAGCATTGTAAGGTAAATTTTAATAGGATTATAAACAAGAGAAACATGCATACTAAAAATATATCCAGTAAGGATGTTAAAACCAACTGATCTATCATCATCTATCGATGGCATCGATCGAAAAATAGGCAGGAGGGAATTAAATCATGCAGAACTGATGCACACTCTCCAAAATGCTTGCTTGTAAATAAACTGGAATCCGACACATGGTAGCGCTGTTTTTTTTTTTAACCTATACTGTCCCATTCCTGGGCAAAAGTCCCCCCCATTTCTTTTCAGACAGTGCGATCACCCGCCAGACTTGACCACTGTATCTGGAACGTGTCGAGGTCATCGCGCCAGCGTTTTCTAGGCCTGCCTTGGCTCCTTAGTCCGTATTTTTTTTCGTTTATTTATTTTATTAATTGTCAAATGCAAATGCATGTTTTTTTTATTCCATAGGTGGCAAACAAAGTAACGAGCTGCCTGATGGTAAGCAATCACCGTTGTCTATGGATACCACATATACATAGCGGACCTTTGAACTTTGAACAGCCCCTTTGAAACCCTTTTTATAGTTACTCGGAAATGCCGCAGGATGGAGTTCATTCCACATATTGCAGGTGTGAGACATAAAAGATCAAGTAAAATACACAGTACGTGATTTTCACTGATCCGTGGTAATTATGTGAATAAGCTTTGAGGCGGTGGCGGCTAGCGTGATGATAAAACCGCGACGCCGGCATCAGATTGAACTCCCCGTTGTAAATGCGATAAAAAGTACAAACCCAACCTTAAAAGATACAGACGCAACGTCTCTTCACATGCTGAGTGGCTCTAGATATTCGGTAAGCTTGGATCGTTGACAATTCGGACAATAGTGTAAATAACACATGAGATCATGGTCATCCTAAGATTGACTGTGCTTTCTGTTGCTTAGCACTCGTGATAGAAACGCCCAGCTAAGCTACGCTTCGAGCGCTGAAATTAAACAAAAGGTTAGTACAATATATTTTGTAGTTAAGTATAATCATAGTAGGTACCAAGCCAAAGATAAATATATAAATCGTCATTGTACTAATCTAAAAGCATCGCTTATTTGCTTCCTCAAACTTCGAGCACAGAACTAATGTGAAACCTCGGTTAGAAGTAGGAAGTAGTTGAGCAAATCGTCTGGTTTCGGTACAATCCTGAGATGTGTCGTGATGCAGACGCTCGCAGACGCCGCGTTATTGGCGCGACACGATCGCCTCGAGCGGAGAACTAGAGGTGAGTTTCCAAAGTTAAAGACCGGCCGGCAATGACGTTACTAGAGGGCAGAAACATTCATAATATAATATGTTGAATGAGCTTTCCCATTTCGGCATTTCTGAGTAACAATAACATGGAGTTCTTCAAATAGGCTGTCGAGTCTTCAAAGATCGACGGTGATTGCATACCATCAGGCATTCAGGCAGCTTATTTGTCAATAATGGCGTTAAAAATAATATTTTTATGTCTGGATTTTACAAACCGAGGAATACGTTGACACCATATCGAGAAGGCTTGTAAAAATAATTAAGCTATGAGGATCTAATAAATAAATAAAACTGTTTCGTCAAATTTATCATGCTAAGAGTCCAACCATAGTGATCGCATCTTTAAGACGCTACAAAGCCTAGAGTCGAAGACAGAGAAGTAACCACTACAGGTACCACGGGTTTAAAATTCACGATAAGTTAAGACCGTTATAGTACGTTATTATTACCTATCTAGTTACTATTTGCGCACACTCCTTAGGAATCGTAACATGGTTTCTTACACAGATAAAAATATTATCTTATGTCACTTTCCAGCCCTCCAACCATCTCTTTGTAAAAAGCTATACCGATCCGTTGCTGCGTAAAAGAAGAACAAACAAACGAACAAAAAAAACACACTTTCATATTTTTAAATAAATTATAATATTGGTATAAAACATGATTTTGTAGTCCCAATAAGCAATATAAAAAAGTGTTCAAATTGCAAAAATGACTATTGTTTAAAAGTTATATACGCTAAATTTCTTCACACGACACTAATGAAATTGTTTACTATAAAAACACTTTTATATTTATGTATCAATTTTTAAAACATTCATTTCTCATGTCATATATGCCTCTCATAAATATAATCTGACAAGAGCCATGTTTCCTAACTTTTGAATTCTGCACATTTTGTTTTCCATCCTAAGAATCATTAATCAAACGTCACATCGCCAGTTGACCGTCCGTCATTTCTCTTGAGACAATGGTCACGAACCCGACCCATACAAGGTAGTGTCACAGATTATAGATAAGCAGATCAATAGCTTGGAATATACAAAACCATCGTATCTACTACCTATTTATGGATGGTTGCTAATGCTAATTCTTATTGGTTCGCACGGTTTTCTCTTTACGTATGTTATGTGAAAATCTATCAGAATTACACTGTTTTAAACTATTACAATTGTTCACTATAGCTATATGATAATATTAACGGAGTATTTACCGTGATAAGGTGGTGGATGGAGCTTCTGCTATTTCGGCGTAGTTACGTGTTCCATGTTCACGGAAGACTGTTTTAAGCTATAACAGTATTCACTACAGTTATATGATTATGAACGGGATATTTACCGTGATAAGGTTGTGGATGGAGCTCCCAATATTTAGAAGCCGTTACATGCACCATGTTTTTTTATTATTATTTCTTAGTTAATACGCCGTATCATTAAGTACATAATTATTCTGCCAAAATTTCGACTATCTGTTACGATTCAAAAGATACAGCCGTTAAAATGTAGGACATACGGACAGACAGACGGCGTAAACTCAGTAATAGGGTCCTGTTTTACCTTTGGGTACGGAACCCTAAAAACTAAAGGTACAACATAAAACAAACGTATTTTTAAAATAATTTTATATTTGCTCTAATGTAAAAACGGTAATACGCATAAGCGTCAAACTTGGCATGATTATAGTACACATTCTAAAGTATTAAAAAAATGAGGGCTAAGTGCGAGTCGGTGATAAATTTCTATTCACCACAAAATTAAGCAACGTTGGGCGCGGTCGGTACTTGGATATGTGACCGCCTGGGCGTGATGTTGTCTTTTTTCACTAATTTTGGTATTTTGTGGTAGTGCGCCTCGGAACCCGATGCACTTGGCCAATTTATTCATCTGTATCATCACCTGTTGGCCTTGCACAGGCCGTGGACAGATGTTTTTTGCCGTCGTTTTTATCGTATCCCGCGAAAAAAAGACAAACGTACGTATACGTATCCATATTCTAGCTTTGTCGCGTCTACGCGCAGATAAAAACGGTGGAAAACAATCCTCGGCACGTGCTAAGCGTGCAGGAAAGTTAGGTATATGTATATTTTTTCCGCAGTTTCTTCAAAGTTGTCCCTCTGTATTACTCTGTATCGCGTCACATTGCATCGCCAACGGCAGAACCCGCGTCTCGACGTCCCAAAGGCCCGGCACGCCTGCCCTATGCAAATATGCGGACCCCTAAAATTGATCATAATCCTTCTCCCAGAGGAATATATTTCATCTTTGGAGGTATAAAGTGAGAGTAAAAATATGACGGTGTAAGTGACTGGTGAGTTTACGATGTACTAGGACTCTTGTTTATGAGGATGTCACTGAGTAAACCTTGAGAGTGAGTGAGAGAGAAAGTGGGATATGACTAGCTGCTGTTGTTTTTTTCGGGTTCCGTAGCAAAACGGAATGCATCTTGTTGTTAAATATTCGGGACATTCGAGACATTTTTGCACACACGGTCATCTGACCCCAAACTAAGCAAAGCTTGTACTATGGCTGCCAGAGACTGATATACATACATACTTTTAAATACATACTTAAATAGATAATAACACCCAGATATAGAAAATGTTTATCATTATTGTTTGTCCTAGGTGGGAATCGAACCCCAAGCTCAGAAGGCACGAACACTACCAACTGGACCAACGGGGCTATAAACAATTTTTTTATAATGACCATAAAATTAGATAATCACTGTTTCCCATATGTTCTGGTAATTATAAAAAACCAGCGGTCCGCCCCAGCTTCGCACGGGTATAGATTATATGATTATAGCCTATGTCAACCGGGGATAGTGCAGCTTCCCCACAATGAAAGAATTTTTTAAATTGGTTCAGTAGTTTCGGATCCTATTCAATGCAAACAAACAAACAATCAAATCTTTCCTCTTTATAATATTAGTATAGATATATAAAAATTTATTTCAAATATTTAAAAAATATTAACCTCGTAAAATGACTAAAGGGCATTCTTTAAAAGTAGAAACAGTCATTTTACATCTAAAAAAAACCATCAAATGCGCAAGAGAGATCGCTGCACACGGTACTCTGGCTCTTAACAGCAGGTGAGCTATGGTCACACGCCAAGCTTGTTGACCATTTAAAAAGCCTAAGTAACTATAATTATCTTATATTCAGCGTCGAAGAAAACATGTACCTAAGTATTTAAAACACAAAACGGGTAATTATCTATTCAGGCATTAATTTATGTATATTTTGCTCTCCTTAAAAATTTGTTAAGTAACTAAATACCTCAGCTAGGTTTCAGCTAGGTTACATTGTTTAATCGTCTAAACCTTTTAAACAGATTATTTAAAAAATAATGCTAAGCACATTATCGGTTTTTAAATCAGCTGCTAGCAAAAAGCTTAAAAGCCAAACAGTTTTTTCTAAGCTGAATAACCTTTTATCCAAGCTTTTAAAAGAACTAAATAATTTGCACTCTCACAAAGATGCTAAGCACAAAGAAAGTACTTGAGCATTGGTTCGGAACTATGGAACAATAGGTTTTAGTACCAAATCGGAAGGGCGCAAAGAGGCGTTTTAGAGGCCATAAAAAGGTACGAAATCATCGACGTAAAACGCATAAAGTTGTAATAGTAACCGCAAAAATAGACTCGTTTCTAGACCTATGTAGACAAAAAGAAATGTTTAGAAAGATAAATCTTCATGGAATTGAAATTGCTTTTTAAATCTCTATTCAACGAACAAACAAACAAATAATAGCACATTTACGAGTATAAGTAACGTTAGATTTGATAATATGACACACATATTATGCAACTTTATGAGTCGCTGGCATCCAGTAGATGCAAAAACAGGGTGTCATTCAATGTGGAGGTTAAAAGGAGACGCCTATGTTCAACAGCTGACGTCTTCTGGTTGATGATGATGATGATTATGCAACTTTAAGTCTTATAGAACACAGCTTAATTTATCCATGATCATTTAGCCAAGCTATGCAATACATTATTCCACCTTCCATCGTTAAATTTTGTTCAAATCAGGTAGCATTTTTTTGCGCCCATGGGCCGATTCATATTGTACAAAAGATATCGTCTTTTCTATTTCTAACGGGATTAGATTGACAAAAATATCAGTTACAGATAGGGGATTATGGGTCCAATTCAATATAGATTTATTTAACGCTACATTTTCGACACTGCGCTCAATGGACAGGAAACCAACCGTATAACATTCACAGGCTTTTTATGCCTTTTGTAAGGTAACAAGAAAGTAAACACTTTGTCAGTAGACCACCTAGATGTGGTTGGTTTATATGACAAAAAGATAAAAAAGAGTAAAGCTGTTTTTAAGGCTTGAATTAGCCTTAAAAACAGCTTTACTACTATGAACAAGTATACAAATCGGATTGCCTGAGATACGTACCAAAGCCCAAGGGAGAGAATTGTCTATACCCGGTAGTCAGGGTCAATACACGCTCACGATAAAGGACTCGGATAGACGCGAATGTTTCTATTAAAAATAATACTCTTTTTTTTTACCCGACTGCGCAAGAAGGAGGTTTAAATGTTTTTCGAGTGTATGTATGTATGATGGTTTCTTTGGCACGCCCTACAGCCTAAACGGCTTTATGGATTTCGACATGGTGAGGAACCATTTGAATCGTTTTAATAGTGGAAGTGACATAGGGTACAAAATTCTAGAAAGCAGCTGCGATTTTTTTTAGAGAGAGACATAGTAAGTAAACTTTGCTAAATAAGTCAATATTCCCATAATTATTTAGAGCTCACTCAGCAGACAACAAAAATATATCAATCCTAGGCGCGAATTGAATGAATGACTTTGAGTCTCCAATGACAAGCCGCCATTCAATACCCTTCCCCCGCGACCGACGTGGCTTACTTTTAAAAAGGGAACTCTGACTGCGTGTATGATCAAGTGGTTATGAAATACTCATTGGTATACAAGATAAAGCCGTATTAAAGAGCTCTGTATTTTGGTACGTACCGCACCGCAACTACTTTTCAGCCTACTCACCTACTACTTTTACAAGTCGGATTATATTTATTAAATAATTTAACTTCCTTTGTATATCGCTTGTTTTAATTGACTGTTAGATGAAATAGATGGGCAATGTTGGTGGATGGTTGTTAATATATATTTAAGTAGGTATGTATTTAAAACTATCACACATCACGTCATCATCACACACACAAAACTATCACACATCACGTCATGAATAAAATTATCATTATCATCATTATCATTATCATCAGTCAGTAAACGCTCACTGCTGAACAAAGGCCTCTCTCAGAGAGGGGTGTTGCCATAATCCCCACGCTTGGCAGGCCGCTTGGAGACCGCAGTACGTTCACCGTGTACTAATAGAACGCTGCTGCCCATCCTCCGGTGGTTCTGGTCGCAGTTTTAGGACATACCCGGGTCCATATAAAACTATATAATATATATTATGTATGTATATCAGTCTCTGGCAGCCATATCACAAGCTTTGCTTAGTTTGGGGTCAGATGACTGTGTGTGCAAAAATGTCTCGAATATTTATTTATTTCATGTTTGATATTTTGGCGATGGATTTTCTATTCACACAGCTTAGCGTTATGCTCAAAGAAGATAATGGCCATCTTTCATCCCAATACCTGCTTAGTATATAATTATGAATTTCACCATCCTGAACAAACGGACCGTATTCCACACCCATCAAACAAAAAAATCGTCTCCGGGCAAAACCGAATTACCTTCCTTTGACTGCCAAATCAAAGGCGCCGTGTCTACCTGTCTACTTTCAAAATCTGTTGGGTTTTCGCCCATATGGCTATTATTATAAGGTTTGTTGAGACTTCCGGGGAGTATAGGGTGCAGACAAAGGAGCCTTCTGCTGTCTTCCTGCCCTAAGGTATTGCACAATGGGCCCCACGTGCGGCGGAGGTTGTTAACTCATTTATCAGGTCCCTGATAAGTTTCCGATAGCGTTAATTTTACGTGTTTGGTAGATAAGGAAGGGTTATGGT
This sequence comes from Agriopis aurantiaria, assembly GCA_914767915.1. NCBI lineage: Eukaryota > Metazoa > Arthropoda > Insecta > Lepidoptera > Geometridae > Agriopis > Agriopis aurantiaria. Next base: position 17,905,917 of record OU611982.1, on the reverse strand, counting down.
GTTAAGCATGGGAACGATCCAGTTTATGGAGCGAGAAATGCGATAGGAATTATTGTTGTTTATGCTTTTTAGGGTTCCATACCCAAAGAGTAATTCCGGAACCCTATTACTAAGCCTACGATGACTGGCTGTCTGTCTGTCCTACCTTTAAACGGCTGTATCTTTCGAACCGTTATAGATAGCTAGTTGCAATTTACGCAGAATATGTAATATTACGGCGGATTATCTGAGAAATCATAAAAACGTCAAAAAGTAAAAACGAAAGGGTGGTCCCCATACAACAAACATATTTTTAAACGTATTTTTGTATTAGCTCTAATGTAAAAATGGTAATATGTAGGTACAAGCGTCAAATTTGCCATGATTATAGGACATACTTTAAAGGATAACAACAAATAATAAATAATGGCCAAGTGCGAGTCGGTGACAATTTTGTGTTCATTACCAAGTTATAATTGGTAATTTCGTTATTGAATTTTGAGGTGGTACGGAACCCTCAGTGCGCGAGCCCGACTCGCACTTGGCCGGTTTATTATTGTATTTGATATTTTTGCTTGTTTTAAGAACTAGACTAGAGAGCTCAGGAATGACGGGAACTACGTCATTAATACATATGTTTATCTATGTTAATACTTACTCCAAAACTAGTAAAGCCTTTTGGTTCTGCTATATAATAGATAATACAGGGTTACGTGGCACTACCAAATCAAAAGGAGGTCAGTACTAATAATTGTGTTTTTTTTAAACTATGGAATCTACAATGAAGTTGTAAAATAATTATCAGTTGTTTCTATAGAAAATCCTGTTCACGCATGGAACAGCTAATATTTTTACGCGATGTCAGGGTTGAGCTCAAAGAAGTTGTTAATAATGATAAGAACAATGACCTTCTTTCAGCTTAGAATCACCGTTCATGTAATCATGTACAAAAAAAATCATGTAAAAAAAAAAAAAAAAAAAAAAAATGTAAAGACTAGTTTTACTTGTTTTAAACCCTATAAAGACATTGTGTGATCTTTCCTACTGTAAGTCCTTCACTTTTCAAGCTGTCCTGCTGTGGAATGCGCTGCCTACCAGGCAGGCCAAATCTCTTCCTACTTTTAAGAATCAAGTCTATACACATTATTTTTCTTCGTGTTAATTGGTACGTATATATATTATGTATTTTATTTATAATATTTATGGTATGTATTCAGCATTGCGTATTTAGTGTATATATGTATGTATATATTATTTATTTATATTTTATGTGCACCATCGACCGTTTTTCAACTACTTTAGTACGGTCCATCCAAAGGTTGCCTGGAAGAAATCGCTTTAGGCGATAAGGCCGCCCATTATACTGCCGTTTATGTTAGTTTAAGTTTCATTTGTATTTTCGGTGTGTAATAAAGTTGTATTGTATTGTATTGTGTTTGAAAAAAAGATCATAATCGCGTTCTAATTCAAAATAGTGTAGTTACACAAATTGGAAAAAATTTGATAACCCTATGGTTAAATTTTGTTTGATGTACCTTGAGTTTAAAAAAACAGTCATAAATTATAAAGTCATTTAAGGCGGCACACGCTTGAGGTGTCTCTTTCCCACATTTTACAAATATTTATGTAGAAAAAAATCACTGAGAATAAAAAAAACAACAGGCAATAGTGCCTGTGTAGTTGTTAATGCATGTTGATTAAATATGTAAAATAACACTGAAATGGATTAAATAAAGTAGCCTGTGGCGGAAAGCGGGCTCTTAAAAGTGAACCATAAAGGTTTTAATTCAAATCATAAAGGTAGCATTCTGATCTTCATCTCGCCATATAAATTCATACTGAGCAGTATGTCGCACGACGCAGCCGCTGCCGCCGGTCGCGGTTGCTGGCGCGGTTGCCGGTCGCGGTCGCCGGTCGTGGTTGCCGGTCGCGGTCGTCGGTCGCAGTCGCCAAAATCGGAAAGCTACCTTAACTTACGTTCGCAACAACGTGCGGTGATGCTCATTAAACAGTTTATCGCGTTCTGTTCAGGTGTTTTGATTTATGTCTGTTGTTGGTTTGTTGCATATTAATGTTTATCGCAACACTGACTGCGTCCTGTGGTTTTACACGTAATTTCCATTTTCTTAGACATTTCCTCGGGACAGTTTGCACAATAATAGTGGAATCAAAGCGCTTCGTACGGGTTTTTGCAATATCAACCATGAAGCAGTGTCACCGTCACTCTGGCAGTCCCATAGAATAAACCGGACAAGTGCGAGTCGGGCTCACGCACTGAGGGTTTCGTACCACCACAAAATACAGTAATTATCAATTTATTAAACCGACTTCAAAATTAATAAAATATGGTGGCATTTCGTGTCGGTGAAAGAAACGATGAGGTCAACTAAATAACGAAAGTACCAGTACTTACATAGTAATAAAAGGAAATTTGCAGAACATATATTTGATTTGGAATTTTGCGGTTCGCACCTGAACCCTTATTTATTATTTGTTATTATACTTTAGAGTGTGTACTATATAATCGTGCCAAGTTTGACGCTTGTACTTATTACCGTTTTTACAATAGAGCTAATACAAAAATACGTTTAAAAAATACGTTTATTGTATATTACTCTCCTTTCATTATTACTTTTTGTCATTTTTATTATTTTAGTAAATCCGCCGTAACATTACAGATTCTGTGAACATTTCAACTGGCTATCTATTACGGTTCGAAAGATACAGACGTTAGAAGGTAGGACGGACAGACAGACAGACGGCGTATGCTTAGTAATAGGGTCCCGTTTTCCCCTTTGGGTACGGAACCCTAAAAAACGAACTGATTAAAGATCGTTTATACTATATATAGGCAACGAAGGTCTAATAGTTGAGGCTCACTACAGCTTAACTTTTAGTGCGATATTGGCTGCCTTTTCTCCTCGACTGCACTTGCAACCCTAAAAATGGCAGGAGTCATGAATGCAGATCTGAAGCACAATCCACTAACTAAACCAAACTAGTACTACTTACAACAAATCTAACAAAAACACATCCATCTCTTTCCATTCTCTAAAACAAAATTCAACTCGCATCAATATATAGACTAGACTATCTACTCTATAACTTAAATCCATGAAATCCTCTCCAACTCTGAACAGTTTTAAATTCTCTTCAGAGTTGAAATACTGAAACCAGTGAAACACACGAAATATCTTCAGCAGCCTCGAGTAGGTAATTTATCATTTGTGGAACCTCCGCGATGGCGCTATAAACAACTCTTTTGAAATGGTCCGTGCCTCCGGTTGTCGTGGAAAGCAGATGTTAGGTTAGATTAGGGTCTGAGTAACGTTAGGCCTTCAGATCAAACAAACAAGGGAGAATGGTGGAATTTTCGGTGGCGTGGCGGGTGCGAACGCATCATGCCTAAATCAAGCTTGATGCCTATAAAACATTATTTAAAACTATCGCGGTTGTTCACTACAGTTATATCATTATTAACGCGATATCGGGAGCTCCATCCACAACCTTATAACGGTAAATATCCCGTTAATAATCATATAACTGTTGATGCATGTAGAACTAACCTCGTAGACAAATTTTTTGTCTTTTTTTGCATGTACACTATTAATTAGTCATTAGTATCGCCACAAGTTACTTAGTGTGCGTATAAAAAATGTAAGTGTGCCGTAAGAACCGTATTACAAAAAGCAATCGTTAAATTTTTGCGTTAAGAACCGTATTACAAAATGCAATCGTTAAATTTTTGCGTTAAGAACCGTATTACAAAATGCAATTGTTAAATTTTTGCGTTAAGAACCGTATTACAAAATGCAATCGTAAAAATTTTGTTTTCAGGAATAAAAAAAAATATTAAGCCATTATAATTTATTTATTTAAGTACAAAGGTATATCAAACAAAGAAAATAAAAAAGCCTTAATTATTACTTATTACTAATTATCACTAATATAATAAAAAATCAAAAACAAGATGTTGTCCGTGTGGTAAAGTGCCAAGAACGCTGGCTGCATTCCAGCGTTCAATTGCTAAAGAAATTCTCTGCGCGAGGAATGAGCCAGCTCTCTTATCACCAGCGGCGTTTTGTTTTTTTTTTTACTTTTTGGTACATGAACCCCATGTCATAACAATATTAAGCAAGCAAACCATAACATTAAAATTGTTTATTTTATGTCAGTAATTTAACGAAATCTACTCTCAGACTTTCCCTCCGAGAGTTTTACGAAAGACTACTTTTGTAAATTTGGAAGTAATAAGTTGCCATGTTGACATGACACAAAATATTAAAGCCGTTATTTTCAATTAAAGCATTAGCATTGCCATTCGACGTGGTAATGCCGCCAGCATGTTGGGTACGCTGCCAACTGGTAGTGGGCTTGAGCATTTGGATTGTCTTTAGACCTTCAACGGTCTATTGGCAGTCTAACTGTATTTGTAGTGTTAGTTTTAGCTTGTATTTTGTTTAGTTATTAAAGGCACTTGCCTGTAAAAAAAGACAAAAAAAAAAAAAATATGTTATAATAAAATCTATAGATTTTTCTATTTGATGGAATCAAAAGGCCAAAGATCAATTTTTCTTTGATTTTTCGTCATCAAACGTGCGAGGTTCTCTGAAGTGGTGTAAAAAATATGAAAAATAGAAATATTTGAACATGAACGATATTATTATAATTATTCTACTAGCTTATAGTACTATGTACCCGTTGGTCCAGTTGGTAGTGAACCTAACTTCTGAGCTTGGGGGCGTGGGTTCGATTTCCGCCTAGGACAAACATTTATGTGATGAACATTTGTGTTTGTTCTATATCTGGTTGTTTCTATCTATTTAATTATGTATTTAAAACTATATATGTATGTATATCAGTCTCTGGCAGCCATATCACAAGCTTTGCTTAGTTTGGGGTCAAATGACCGTGTGTGAAAAAATGTCCCGAATATTTATTTATTTATTCTACTTTGCCAGTACCCTACGTCGAAAGCTTCAACACTGTTATTCATTCCACATTACTTCCAGTTTCGATTGCGCATCCTATGGATGAACTTGAAAAATAATAAGGGAAGATGAATGGCGGTCGGCTAATGGTGCTTCCTTCTCGACCATTTATGGTGTTTATATTTTTGGCGGAGAACGTTCTGGAACATTCATGGCAGGATAACGGCTTGGGGCTTGACCCTTAGCGAGTTTCATACAACATTCTGATGAGATATTGGCAAATGAATAGATGCGTCCGTTTTTTAAGAGGTTTTCTTTGGTCGACGTGGTTGAAATGAAAATGAAGGCATTTTTTTAACTTGTTTCTGTCTCTCATATCTCCTTAGTTTGTCTAATCTGAGCTTAGTCATAGTAATTATTGTGCATAATGATGATTACAATAACTTATGTTTAGGGTTCCGTACCTAAAGAGTAAAAACGGGACCCTATTACTAAGCCTACGATGTCTCTGTCTGCCTGTCAGTCCGTTTGTCCGTCCATCCGTCTGTCTGTCTTACCTATTAACGGAAATACCTTTCGAACCTTAATAGATAGCCAGTTGAAATTTTCACAGAATATGTAATGTTATGGTGGATTAACTAACAAAATATAATAAAAAAAGTCAAAAAGTATAAATGAAAGGGGGGCCCCATACAACAAACGTATTTTTGTATTAGCTCTAATGTAACAACGGTAATACGTACAAGCGCCAAACTTAGTATGATTATAGTACACACTTTATAGTATAACAACAAATAAACAATGGCCAAGTGCGAGTCGGTGACAAGATTATGTTCATTACCAAGTTATAATTGTGTTATACTCGAGCGCCTGTAGCAAAATAATTAACAGTCGCTGCTGCTTCGACAATTTTGGAATGCGTTATAATAACTGATATTTCGGTTACTTGAACTAACATATTGTATTTTGTGGTGGTACGGAACCTTCAGTGCACGAGCCCGACTTGCACTTGGCCAGTGTATTTTCTGTCTTTTTTAATGTCTGTCAACGTTCTTTAGAAAGTAGGTACACGAAATATGAAAAGTTGAATATAAAATTTGAAACTCTTTCTCCAAAAGTAAATGAATAAGCCAGACGTAAAACTTTCAACTGGCCATTCGATAGTAATTATCTGGAAGCCGAGATGGTCCCGTACAAAGGACGACGAGTTATAGCTGAAGACATGGAACTTGGAATCCTTTCTCAAACTTGCCTGACTGAGGACGATGTATAGTGAACGGGGAGCTGACGGCCATTTTGATAAAGGCGCAATTTTAGATATGATTAAAACACAATAAGTAAGGGATACACTCGCAGCTACTAAACACTAAGACTTATTATAGGATACAGTACAAAATTTCTTTCATATCAACCAAAATAGTTCACAATTTAACAAATGAGATCTATAGACGATTAAAACAAAGACGAAAATAAAATAAACTCAGGAAGTACAACAATTACCACCAGCGTCTATAATGTGAACGGCACCTAAGTGTCTTCCCGAAAAGTCCTTAACTCGCGATGAGTGAACTTCCTATCTAGGTCCATTGAAATAAATTTTCGCGAGAGAACCGAGAACAGAATGAAATTGTGAGATTCTTTTTTGCAAGAATAAAACTGGTGCGTCTCGTTGCTCTTTTAAAGTGCGACATACAGTAATCTAAGTTTGCCGAGCCGATTGTAGGATGAGTTTCTTGAAAGTTCTTTTCAGTGTCTATACTGATTTGATTTTATCTTGCCCTGTTAGTATGTTCGTTCGTATGTGTGGGACAAATCTTGTAACTGAATTTTAGACCAGTTATCCGCAACCGATTGAGCTGAAATATGGCACACTTAATTATGTAAGTTTGGTGACAATGCAATGTTATGGTACTATCAAGCTGGTCTGACGATGGAGACAGTAGGCGGCCATAGGAACTCCTAAACGAAACGGCGTAACCCCGTTGAGTTTGGAATTGTTAGGTTTGTCTTCCCAAGCGCTTCCTAGATGAAGCAAGCACAGGTCGTAAACGATAAATTCAATATGGCGGACGCCCTAAGATGATGGACAAAATGTTCTTATCTACCATCATGATGATCAAATGAAAGGGTTCGCTGAGAAGAATACAAAAAAGCTTGTTTAAAAAAGTATTTTTTAAATTAATAAAGTTTATTCGCATTCTAATCGTATGTATGTAAGTTTGTATAGACTGCGTGATTGTCAGTGTTTTTAGGCCTCTTTAAGGCCTCCCAAGATGGTAAGTGATTACCACCGCCTGTGACAGCTACAATACCCTGGACACAGTCAGTGCATTGCCTACCTTTGAGGAAAATATGGTAAAATATATTCAACAAACGATGGGTGATGACCCTTTGTTTGTTGAATATATACCAATTTTACCAGTGCTATCTATCCCAGAACTCCGTGAGTCCGATGCATAATAGCGGTTTTCTCATCTCGATATTCATCTGCCTTCCTTTTATATCGGCGTTCTGTTTCGATTTTACGAGCTTCGTCCGAGACTATAGCGTCAATGAACGAATTTGCATCTTCAACTTTCATTTATTTCATTTCAACCTTATCTATTTGAGATAAGGTTTAGAAATTATCACAGGAAGTGCAATTATAAGTTTGTTTAGGTACAATAAGTCTTGTTTTGGCATTAAACCGCGATTTAAACTCGAAAGGGACTGAATGGCCCTGTCCCTTTGATTTCGACATCCGGTTCACGTGAATTGGGAACTTTTTAATATGGGTATTGGATTCTTGAGGGAGATTAATATCTATTGTTTTGGGATTGAAGTTTTTAAATAAACGACGTGGTTTTTGCTGCCTGTTATTTTAGAAAGCTTTTATAGAATGTATAGATATTACGTAGGGTTTTAGCTAAAGATATAAATCCACTAGAGCAAAAACAGTGATAAACATATTTTCTACCTATACTGTCACACTAAAGGTATATTTGGTAGAGGAAAAGGTCTCTCTCAAGTCCTTTGATACAGTGTAATCACCTGCCAGACCTGCAAAGGCAGACTGGAGGCAAAACAGCTAAAGTTATTCAAAACAATCAATACTTAATATTCAATATTTTATAGCAGACATAATAATTATATGATTGTATGTAGGTAGATGGAGGTTTGAAAACTACATGTTTCAATAAAGTAATATAATCAAAAATCAAAAACAAGATGTTGTCCGTGTGGTAAAGTGCCAAGAACGCTGGCTGCATTCCCGCGTTGAATTGCTAAAGAAATTCTCTGCGCGAGGAATGAGCCAGCTCTCTTATCACCAGCGGCGTCGATTAAATGTGGCGAATTTTTTTTTTAAAACTTTTTGGTACATGGACCCCATGGACAACATCTTGTTTTTGATTTTTGATTATATTAGTGATAATTAGTATATAATAATTAGTATTAGTGATAATAATTAAGGCTTTTTTATTTTCTTTGTTTGATATACCCAATTATTCCTGTAACAATATTAGGAAAAATAAAAAAATTTAATCTACATAAAGTAATACATATGACTCTATTAGGATATAATTATCTCAATAGTCGGAACGCTACAATCTATATACATATCGTCAAAATTATAATTGAAAAATTCTTCTAAATTGTAATAATATTAGGATTCTCAAATAGCTTCCAAATTATTTGTCAAAGTAACTTCTTTTTCTATATCTTTTAATTTATTTGGCAATTTACTAAATATTTTAACGGCCGTTGTATATATATTGTAAATTATTTCCTATACTGCCAATCAAAACTATAAACCACCTTAAATGTCCCATCCAAAGACAATGACTTAACAAAACCCATAACAATTCCTTACAAACTCAAATCGGCCATAACCTACCAATGTTATTTCCCCTGCATTCGACATAACTTCATTAAGCCAGAATCGAAAAAGTAAAAACAATAAAAACTTTTGAGCTCGGAGCAAAAGTAAAGCAATCGAACTAGTCTCGAAAGAAATGGTAAGGAGAAAGTACTTATTACAAGCGAATGCTCGCTTTGATTAAAATACTTTTACAATACCTAGCTCTGGTGCTTCGGTAGGACAGCTTGGAGATTATGAACACGATTGAGATATAAGCTTTATTGGCTACTAGCTGTGCCCTGTGGTTTCACCTGCGTTATACACCTCCTTGAAGCAACCTCCTTAGTAGTGACAGCAACTTTCTTTGAGATGCAAGGACGGTGGTTATAAAACGTCTTTGTTTAGATGGCAATTTCTTTGATTTAATATGTCAGTGTATAGACTGCAATTCTTGGTCTTGTTTTTCAATAAGTAATATACATGAGCTTACACCAAGATCAAAAAATATTTAAATATTTAAACACAAACAAAATTTATTGATCCGAACGCTCCCAAACTTTACAGAAACGCTCGCTGGGCTAATCTGAAGATTGCCTGAAAATTTCATCAAAATCGGTCCACCGTTTCGCAGTCCATACACACATTGTCTTTTATATCATTAGCTATAGCTTTAACTATGTACAATATGTACATAGTTATAGTTTATCTATAAATATATAATATCGCTCACCTATGCAATATTATGCGAACTGCTAGTCTGTGGAAGGCGTTGCCTGAATGGGTGTTCCCCGATGGTTACAATCTGGGTGTCTTCAAATCACGAGTGAATCGGTGTGTTTTGGGCAAGCGTGCTCCATCGTAGACTACATCATCACTCAACATCAGGCGAGTTAGAGGTCAAACGCATGCTTATTATATCAAAAAAGTTCCTGATGTTACAATATACAATTATATTTCTTTCTTTCTATTTTTGCCATTTGGATGAGTGAGTAACTAAACCTGTGTTAAGTTCAGAATAGTTAGCCTAAAAATAAAAAATGTTCAGACTGCCAGGCTTTCAACATGGCTCCATTTACGCTACAGTACAGTGCTCAATTATTACGAATGCCACTCGTGAACATAAAATTGTTTTTAAGATCATCCAAACATGCTACGCTACGAGATGTGTTTATTTGTGATTGTGATGCCGGTTTTCTCACGATGTTTTCTTTCGCCGTTGTTGAGCGATGGGATCAAAGCTGCACATAATTTTAATCTTTATATTTTAATAATTTCTTATAACAGCTATTTATCGACTCTTTAATAACAATGTCTTGAACAAATAGTCTTGGAAAGTTCTATCATTGTCCAGTCTAATCGCAATCATGAATATAGCAATCCCAATAAAAATAGCCCGCCATTGTAATCATAATCCGCCTCAACAATCATGATCATCTAAATTCCACAAAAGTCAGCCACACAAATCCTTTATTTGGCCACAACACCGTTAATTTCATATCTACGATCAACGATTAAACAGTGAATGAACAGGGTGTCGAAAAATTCGAGTCGGATAAATATCAAAACTGCTCCGTCCTACTTCCCTTTGATTCATGAGTCACTTGACCATTCAGCATGCTTTTTGGACGCTGCATGCGATTTTTGCTCTTTTTCTTAGTCAAATAAGGTCTACTTTTGAAAGAGAAAGAACAAATACGTCGCAGTTCAAAAAGCTTTCTGTACCAACATCAGTGATACAGTATTGATGAATGTCAGCAATAAAACTTTGGATGTACCAATAAAATGAAAAAGGCTCTATTTTTGAAGTAATAGAATTGAAGTAAATTACACAAAGAGTTTAAAATTTGCAAGTTGAAGTGGTAATGAGCAGGCCACATCGCTCGAAGAACCGATAATCGATGGGGAAGAAAGGTTCTTGAGTGGAGACCACGAATCGGAAGACGCAGCGTAGGTAGGCCTCCCACTAGATGGACCGACGACATAGTGAGAGTCACTGACATCCAGTGGATGCAAAAGGCAGGCTGTCGTTCAGTGTGGGGTTTAAAGGGGGAGGCCTATGTTCAGCAGTCTTCTGGCTGATGATGATGACACAAAGAGTATTCATTTCATTATATTTACCCATGACGATGGAACGGTGAAGGCTTTGTGCGTTTAGAATAAGGTTGTTATAGTATGATGTATGATGACTTGTTTCTCGAAAACAAGTCATCATCATCATAATCATTTCATCCATAGGACCAATGGCAATATTATCTTTGTATAGGAGCATCCCTACTGGACATAGGCCGCCCCCATCGATCTCCAAAAGGGCCTGCTGGAAGCGGCCTACATCCAGCGTTTTCCTGCGATCTTTTTTTAGGTCGTTTGTCCATCTTGTGGATGGACGTCCTACGCTGCAATTACCGGTCTGTGGTCTCCATTCAAAAATTTTACGGCCCCATAGGTCATCTGTTCTGCGTGCTATGTGCCCTGCCCACTGTCACTTGAGCTTGCTAATTCAGTAGGCTATGTCGGTAACTTTCGTTCGTCTACGAATCTCTTCGTTTCTGATAACTATATACACACGAGTACATACATACATACTGCATTAATGAAACAAGTTAACTGATACAAATGTGGATTTTTATTTAAAATCAGGTTTCATTTTGCAGGATGCACGAAATAATATGTGCAATGTGCATCCCTCTCGATCTACATAAGAGAAAGCGGTGATAGCGAATAGACATAATCCATCCGTATAATGTCCAAAACTTGTCGACTAGACCTTTACTACCGTCACTCGATACATTGTACGTTATTATCGATCTTTATCTCGTACTACGGGACCCGTACAAAATTCGACATGCATTATTTATGCTCGAAGGGAGGCCGTTTATTGAAATCATACGAAACAAATATTGTAGCTACGAGGTAGTCCGCATGCCAGACATTGTGGCCGCTGTGAACGAGCCCCGCATTCATTGCGTTCCACGGACTTTAGGGCGTAGGTAGCGCTTGGAAGCTCCGCTTAACTTGGGCGTCTTCAAATAGAGGTGGTAGCTGGTAGGTTAGGTTATCATGCTCAGTCGTAGACCACCATTGCTTTTTTATGCCATATGCAATTATTCGTTATATATTCATATATTATTATTCAATTATTTATGCGATGCCAACAAGCTAACAGGTTGTCTGATGGTAATCGATCACCTTCGCCTAAGGATACCTACATATAACACTCTTGTTGCTGTGAGTTGCTGACGTTTAAGACTATTAACATCCCTTTTGAGGAAGCCGTTACATGGAAATGTTGTAGGTGGAGATTGGTCCATATATTACAGGACTGAGGTAAACGCGTAACACAGTTTGCGAATTTAACAGATCTATAATAATATTCTTAACACCTGGTTGAGTGTGCATATAGTCCAATATGAGCATGGTCAAATGCCAAGAAAAATAGAACTAAAAAAAAACACTTATTCGTAAGCTAATTCTTAAGGTTTAATTGCAACTTTTCCTCACAATACTTCTTCACAAAATTTTATCAAGAATGGCGCAGCTGTATTTTTGTGCATAATCAAAAAAATAGAGAGACCAGTCCCAAGCGAGACGCAGCCGCGCGCGTGCATCCACCTTGAAAAAGACTGCCCAATGCGGTTGAAACTATAGTCGGAGTGACCGGCTTAATCTTACGTGAGTAATTTCCGTGTAACATAAATAAAATATAGAGACATTGCTACGGCATTTCTATATTTTGTCCACCATCTTGTCTGGTGTTAATCGATGACGCGGTCTACGATGGAGCACGCTAATGTGACTAGTGAAGTGACTAGTACTAGTAGTAGTTTTGAGCGGCCACAAAACTTGGCGTGGACTATAGATACTAGCAGGAGTACAGCGTAACGCTTTCGCCTCTATCTCGGAGATAGATCTAAAATGTGCCGTGTTCCAATAATATTCCCCTTATATATTTCATGTACGGCCCATTGACATAGTGGGTTTTTTTTTTGTGAATAGACTTGCAATGATAAGCTATTTTAGGTTGGAAAAAGTGACAATGATATCGAAAGTACCTATACTAAAAAAATTGAAATTGATCGTCTGTCACATTTTTGATTCCATTGCTAGAAACATGGCCCCCGATTCTACTAAACAAATTGTTTATAAATAGTAATAGGCATGTGTCCTCATGTTTAATTTACTAGAAATAACCGGCTTAGAGAGAAATATAACTAAATACATTACACATAATGAAAAAATAAATTAAATTGGCTGATAAATCTCTGAGATATGAGCGTTTAAAGTTTTAGGTGGGGATAGGGAGGGGATGCTCTATCCCTTTCTCACAAAGCTTGTGTTAGTATAGCATTTGTATGGCGCTCCTGAGCCGTGACGTCACGGCTCAGTATAGTGCGCTCTCTGTCTAGCATGAAATTTAAATGCTATTATATCTGCTTATATCTTATTTATTTTTGAACTAATTTTAATTTGGTTTTCGTTGATGGGCTCTATTTGTAATCAGCTTTTTTAAGAGGTAATAAAAAAATTGTTATCATGCCTATTGTTACAATTGTAATTTGTAAATAATGGCCTCAAAATTATCACTTTAATAAAAATACTAGAAAAATGCCACCACTTAATATTTTAGTATAAAAAAATATTAAAAACTGAAACACGTTTTACTAGTAGATTGTTTCATCTTTGCGGTTTTATTCCCACAAAGGCATTTTAAAGTTCAGATGTTTTAAAGGTCACATCGCTCGAATTACCGATAACCGATGGGGAAGATAGATAGATCGATGGGGGAGGCCTGTGTCCAGCAGTGGGCGTCCTACGGCTGAAATGATGATGATGATGATGGGGAAGAAAGGTTCTTGAGTGGAGACAACGAACCGGAAGACGCAGCGTTGATAGGCCTCCCACTAGATGGACCAACGACATTGTGGGAGTCGCGGGCATCCAGTGGATGCAGATGGCAGGCTTCCGTTCAGTGTGGAGGTTAAAGGGGGAGGCCTATGTTCAGCAGTGGACGTCTTCTGGCTGATGATGATGATGAAAGGTCAGCTATTTTACTAGATTGTGTTTCTGATACGGAGTGGATATTAACATGGAAAATAATCAATATAATTTTAAAATAAATAAAAAGGTTTCTCTGAAATAAGCTAGCATATTAGCATAATCACTCTATCTACTCTCTACAGATACTCATCTCAGATAACAGCATTTCAAATAACAGCAGCTCAGCGAAGAGAAGCTGGACAATTTACATAAAAGCATTTTAGAATGTTTGTTTGCGCAGTAAATATCTGCATCTTGGGATTCAGATTTATTTCTAGATAACAGACCGGTTGCGACGCGACGAACTTGCCTGGGTGATTCAACTGTGGTGTATCTTGGCTATATGGTTACAGTATAAGTACTATTTATAGATCCAGTTAAATTTAAGTTACAATGTTTACGAGGAATTTAATGTCGAGTGCTTATATCGTAGCTTGCGCAACGGGTCAGTATTGCAATCCAACGCGACAATGTGGCCAGCATTTTGGGAACGATGCCTACGGGCAGCGGTTTATTAGATACTAGCGGTCCGCCCCAGCTTCGCACGGGTATAGATTATAGCCTATGTCACCCGGGGATAATGTAGCTTCCCAACAGTGAAATATTTTTTTAAATCGGTCCTGCACTTTTTGAGCCAATTCGTTACAAACATACTTACATACAAATCTTTCCTCTTTATAACATTATAGTATAGTATAGATGCAGTTTAATATATTTATTTGGGTTACTTTGCTAGGCTTTTTAATTAAGGTAGCTTTGTTAAAGGGGGAAGCCTATGTTCAATAGTAGACGTCTTCTGGATGATGATGATGATAATGACGAACTTTGTTAAGAGTTCAAATATGTATGTATAATTTTCTTAAATGGTCAACCATTGTTTTTTTTTTTTTTTTAAATAGTTAATATGCTTGCGTTTGACCACCATCACGCCTGATGTTAAGCGATGATGACGGTCTACGTTGGAGCACGCTTGCCTAGAAGGAACCGATTCACTCGTGATTTGAAGACACCCAGATTGTAACCATCGGGGAACACCCATTCAGGCAGCGCATTTCACAGACTAGCAGTTCGCACAATAAATATGGAAGCAAAGCGCTTCGTACGGGTTTTCGGAATATCAACCATAAAGCGGTGACGATTTTTCGTGCCCGCTCTGGCGCTTGTGAACAGTGAAAGGAAACATCATATATAAGGAAACCGGTATGTCCAAGAACCTAAAAGTGCATAGACATATGACATTCACCAACATGCACTGGGCCAGCATGGTAGATTAGGGCCCATCTTCTCTCTCTGAGAGAAGGCCTAGAAGTGGGAACGTGATAGGTTGAAATGATGATGATGATTATTTTCTTGTTTCAATTAATAAAGATTATCAATAAAGTCATCCGCTGTCGACGGTCTTTTTCAAGGAGTTGCCTAGCAGTTTGCTCTAACAAATACACACCCACATAAACAACAACATACATACGCCCAAAAAATATTACCAGCTTTCTTGGGCAGTTGGGTAAAAAAACATTCACGCTGAACCCAATTTTTGTAGCAGTTCATATTTTTTCGCGATTCCGGGTTGGTCACATTGTAAAACTTGTACAATAGGCATGATGACTAATATTTTTATTACTTCATAAAAAGCTGATCATAAATAGAGCCCATCAACGAAAACAAAATTAAAGTAGCTCTAAAATAAAATAACTTGAGTATTTTAATTCCATGCTAGACAGAGACCGCACTATACTGAGTTATGACGTCACGGCCCAGGTGCGCCATATAAATGCTATACTACGGTACACGCTTTGCGAGACATGTAGATTTATCAGACAATTTATTTTATTTTTCAGTGTTATTTTTATTATTTTTATTTATTTAAAACACATAGTACGTTACATTTCAAGTTAGTAAGTTGTCTTAAAATCTATGTTAGATTTATCCAGACAACTGCCCCCCGATTCTACTAAACAAATTGTCTTTAAATTGTAATTGTTGCGATTTTAATTGTTAAATAACTGCCTCAAAATTTATAGTTTTAAATATTTTTTTGTACTGGAAAAAACAACCACCTAATATTATAACTAAGTATAAAAAAAATATTACAAACTGTCAATTTTGAGGCAGTTATTTAACAATTAAAATCGCAACAAATATAATTTAAGGACAATTTCTTTAGAATCGGGGCCCTGGATCTCGGTAAGGTATTTTTTTAAAATCTAATTATGTTTCATGTAATTAGTTATATTCAGCGCTAAGTCTGTTATGTAAACTAATATTATAAAGAGGAAAGATTTGATTGTTTGTTTGTTTGCATTGAATAGGCTCCGAAACTACTGAACCGATTTGAAAAATAATTTGACTGTTGGGAAGCTACACTATCCCCGGGTGACAAAAGCTATATTATATTTTCAAAAAAATAGGGATCCTTACTAAAACTCCAATAATGTAACCCAAGGTGTAAAAAAATTTGATTTACAATATTGACTTTGCGTGTTTGACAGTTCTAAGACAGGACAACGTCTGTCAGGTCAGCTAGTTCGTAATAAATTGCCTATTACCTGCCTTTGTCTTAATACCACCGTTCTCTATAAAGTTTTTAGTAAATCCCTACTAAGGCCTCATAGAACTGATGATAACGAGGTGTCTTATTTAAAATCAAACAAGTATTATACATATAACACGTAGCTATATTTCTATCATCATAAGTTAACATCCACCAAACCTCTGACCCTTCCACCGAACAATAAAAGAGCATCAATAGCGGCTGTCAATCTCGCGCTTTGCTCCATAAATATCCCAAATATGCAATATTTGTAAACATTATATGAAAGCGGCTACACAATAGATTCTAATAAATCACTCACGGTGGGTGGGAAATAATCGCAGTCACTATCGCAGTGTATTTTTGGGATATTCGCAAATTTTGCAACTTTTTGATAAAAATATTTTATCTCTCGCCGGTTCTGCACTGAAGAGTGTAAAATCAAAATATGTGCTTTCAAAATGTTATAAAATTCCATATCTATGTCACTTCGTTATATGAAACTAACAAATAACTATTTTCCAAAGACATTCGTGGGGTTTTCTGTCCGTATATATAACGTATAAACATTGCCATTTAGCGTGGTTATGGACTCTGTCAATTGGTAGTGCATTTGGATTGTCTTTGGACCATTTGAAGAAGTTGTTTGTTGAAGTGTTAAAAGTATTAGCTTGTATTTTGTTTAGTTATTAAATACATTACATATATGGTCAATTCAGGTCACTACTGTGATTTCTGATGCTCTTTTGTTAAGGCGAAATGGTAGAGAACCGTACACATGTATGACGGTAATGCGGCGTGCGCGCTTTCATATATTTTCAATATTTATCTTTTCTTTATTTTCTACGTAAATCTTACGCTTTTACAAAACATTGTGACCACTAATGTATTTGAATGATTGTTAGGATAACACACAATTTTCTATAAAATCGGAATGAAGTTGATTCAATCCATTGAAGGGAACGTAAAAACGGGTGTTTTTTAGGAAAGTTTACGATTTTTTTTCTATCGTGCCAAATTTATTTAATCGTGTATCGGTGAACACATCCGAATAAAATATTTCAAGAACATTTATTAAACATAAAGAAATAATGTCAATTAATCGATTTTACAGGTCTACTTTTGAATATTCGTGAGGACGAATCGTCAAATTTGAAGCATAATATTTCGTCTTAACCTTACATCCTAACGCTATGCTTTCATAAACGTGGAGAAGTCATTGGATAGTAACTTCGTTTTTTTCCTTTCCGAAAGAAATAAACTCTTTGAAAAATTATAAAGAAAAAAATGTTCTCACTACTATAGTTGACTTCAAATCGCGAATGAATCAGTTCGCTTCTTCTAGGCAAGCGTACTCCATCGTAGACCACATCATCGTCTAACAACAGGCGAGGTGACGGTCAAACGCAAGCCTATTATTTAATAGAATACAATAATAACGACTCCTGATCTTCTACGTGTTATAATTACTGTTAATAATACTGCATAAAAATAATAGCATAACAACTGCACAACACTGTAAAAACTTGTTTTAAATTAAGTTTTTACAGTAAGAAATAACACTTAATTCATCTAGTACTTATAAAGCAATGCAAAAAGTTCAGCTGACGTGATTAATTAATCGAAAGGACTATTTGTTATAACAGTTTGATTGTCTGAGGAACTTTATGCAAACAATTATTTCTTAAGTTTTCACAACCACAACACCATAAACTATCATCATTCATCATCATATTCTATCATCATCATCATTTCAGCCATATGACGTCCACTGCTGTAAATAGGCCTCCCCCATCGATCTCCAAAAGGGCCGATTGGAAGCGGCCTGCATCCAGCGTTTTCCTGCGGTCTCTTCTAGATCGTCTGTCCATCTTGTGAGTGGACGTCATATTCTATACATCATTTATATAGCCTGTCTATGACACTAAAGTGTTTGAAATATCAAATATTAAAATAATGTAACATACACCCGATAAAACTTTGTAATAGTTGTGAATGGAGCTACCGATATTTTGGCGCAGTTACATGTACCATGTTCACGGGAAGACTTAACTTTGTTAGTTTAGTTAGAGCAAATTAAAGAAAACAAATGTAATAGTTCTAAAACAGTGTTAAATTTTCTGTTTTGTTAATTTAATTACTAGTTATTAAAAAAAAGAACCAAGAATATCATCATCATCATCATTAGCCAGAAGACGTCCACTGCTGAACATAGACCTCTCCCTTTAACCTCCACACTGAACGACAGCCTGCCTTTTGCAGCTACTGGATGCCTTCGACTCTCACAATGTCGTCGGTCCATCTAGTGGGAGGCCTATCTACGCTGCGTCTTCCGGTTCGTGGTCTCCACTCCAGAACCTTTACCAAGAATATACGGGCACTTTATCTAACTAAACTGTACCTACTTACTCTGTATCCTGAGCTGGCTTCGCCCGCGGTCTTACCCACTATCCTACGGAAACCGCATATTTTGCTAAAGAGTAGCTTGTCCAGACATACATACCTACGTACATCATTCAAATCCGTTTATATAATCTTTTACTTAATCTTTTTCCAAATCTAATTAATTTAAAGAAGACAATTTTTCCTGGGCCCAGCAAATTTTTTTTCTTAGGCCCACCTAATTTAGCATATATTGATGGGACCAGCACTATAAAATTTGTCGTTTTTTTTGTACCATTCGGACGAAAGATAAGGGAATAATGAAACCGGAATAATAATATCAAGAATAAAATGTGTTGTTTTGATTTTAGCCACAATTCATTCATTTCCCTTATAGTCACTTGACCGGAACGTTTTTAATACGAAAAAGGATGCATGCTCAGGAATTTATATACAAAAATAAATAGACCATATTTTACAACAGTGGCCATAGTAATCGGCTTTTAAGTAAAAATAATTATACAATAGTCGCTAATGGTATTATAGACGCTTATAATTAGCGGCTTGAATATGTTTTAATCCTAGTTTTAAATATTTACTAATATTGATTTACCGAAACCGTAATACTATGGTTTCGTAAAATTATAGAGGAATGGAACGTAAATCCGCCATCTTGACGTTTGTTGGTTTGAAATTGACAGCAGTTATGACTTATTTCAAGTTACTTCATACTAGTGATGTCTCATACTTTAGTTTTTCTGACTCGAATTACTTAAGTAACTCGTGCTATTGACTCGAGTTGCAACTGGAGTCAACTTGAATCGGCGGTAGTGGGTTCTGGTGATGTGTCTCGTCAGTATTTGTATGAGTTGACACTGGAATGATTACTAACTCGATGCAAGTGTCAACGCGAATAAGTCCTGCTAGTTGGTACTACTCCGTTGATTGAACGTGGACCGTGGAACATGTGACACGCACTGCTTTCGTTTTTTTATTGGTTTGAACATCGCTCGGGTCAAATAACCCACTCAAATCGCTCGTACATAGCTAAGCGCAGTCACATCGCTAAGCGCATCCAGCTGGCCTGGCACCGACACGGAGCAGTTTATTGAGTTGAGTTGACTCGATCTCAGTCTCGCACCAGTGTCAGGCGCAGTAACAAACTGTTGACAGATTTGATTCGAGTTGCACAAAACTGGTCTCGTCAACTCGTTCATGATAATATGTGAATAGTGATATAACTCGCACCACACATCACTATTCATACTTTCCGTTTGTTTCAAATCGCGTTATCGTCTGATAGTGCTCTCAATTTTTTCCGTATCATTATGAAACTACAATAAATCAACATGTACAATGTACAGCGCCTACTCCAGAAAATTGTTGTCAACTGTGCAGTAAGATTTCAACGCGTAGACAACTGTGCGAAGACATAATTACTGTCCGAGACAACTGAAGATTTTCCCAAAGATCTTACCTATTTGATTTGTGCCGTTTGTGTGTGTGTGGATTTCTTGCGAGGTGAGTTTTATTTAAGTAGGTATTAGCTGATGCCCGCGATTTCGTACGCGTAGGACTCGGCCTTCGGCTTCGACAATATTTCTTTCCCTGAAGGTTACAAACATTTTAAAAAGTCAAATCGGTTCAGACGTTCACAAATTATGCCGTTACTTAAGAACACCATTTGATTTTTATTTATTACTAGCTGCGCCCTGCGGTTTCACCCGCGTAGATGACACACTCCTTATGACATCAGCTATCTGCCAGTGAAACTCCCGTCAAAATCTGTCCAGCCTTTTTTTAGGGAACATACATACACACATCGCCTCTTATATATATATATATATATATAAAAAGATGAAGGAGGTATAGATAGCAATGCATTTAAACGTCTTAAACCATGTTAGTGTCCGTACTTGTGTTGCTTATAATATTACTAACTTTATTATCCCTGTTTGTTTTATTTTACCTGCTTTTATTTACAGCTAAATCAACTAGCAGTTTGCAGATACTGCTACTATTAATTTTGCAAGAAAATATCCATACTCCTGATGCAATAAGAAGATTTGGGTACCTATAGAAATATTTACATTCCATGTGGATGTTCCATTTTAAGAACACACCAAACACAGCGTTCTTGTTCTGCAGAAAAAAATATTGATTTTGCAGTTTTCAAATTATCAGGTAATTTCAAAAATTCTTAGTGAAATCATTGAAAATAAAGATATTAAGTATATCTAGTATTAAGTAGTATTTTTGTTTAGTATATCTTTTTTCTAGTTTGCTATTTTGTACCTAGGTACTCCTGTATAGAGTGCAATAAATAAACGTTTATATACTAACCATCCCTTTTTGTGCAGATAGAACGCTTAGAACAAGTCTGTATGGCTTGGTGGCTGAAAGTTTCCAGCACTGTGAGCAGGCAGAGGCTACGAGATGGTAACAGAGCTGTGGCAATTCGTCTTATGGATATTGAAGACAGCAAGAATATCCCACAACCAACCTCTATGCCTACTCTTACTGTGCCCGGTATTTTCAGGGCAGCAGCAGCACTTACTATGTATAATTATAAGCGTGCTGCTTCTACTTTCCGTATTAGGGTCTAACGTAGGAACATTTCCGTATGTCCTAAGTAATGTTCTCTGGTGTTTTTACAATACCTACGATACGCGAAATTGCATCATGTGCTAGATAATGTATAGCTTTGCTGTCACTTTTCGAAGGTTTATAGAATCTATTTCTGAGTGGGTTACCTATTTAATTATTATTATGATAATAATATTTTGTTACCTACAATGTATTTTTTTAAATTCCGCCTAGCCATACAATATCGCAAGTAATCATTACTCGTGCTGATAATGATTATCAGCACAATTGCTAGAAAAAGTGCTGATGCAAAAATGCGAAAGTAACTCTGTCTCCTTATGCTTTCACTGCTAAACTGATTTTGATGAAATTGAATATGTACATAGTTTTAATCTTGATAATGACTAGGCTACTTTATATCCCGGAAACCTAGGTACATAGTTTTCATGGGATGATCACTTATTTTTGTGACAAACCAAATCGCGCAGGCAATCGCTAGTATTAGGTAGTAAATCACTAGAACCTAAGTAATAAAGTAACTTATATATAATTGTTCATTGTGAGGTTTTAGGTTATTGTGAGATTCATTAACTGATTTCTCAATACTCCGGTTAGATCGGATATAGCTAATATTACCACTGAATCTAGAGATTATGAGGAACAAATCGACATGAGTTTCATTACTATATGCTATAATTTATGGGTGGCCTATTTTTCAAACAAAAGAAATTGTCTCCTTTAGTTATGTATTTAATTTCAAAACCAAACGGTAAATAAAATGTATTGATACTGCACCGCACTGATGCTAAGTAAACGCTAGAATGACACAGGCACACACAGACACAGGCGTCTCGCCTAGTGCAGGGACTACAAGTACCGTAAGCCTTCATTAGCTTGCCTTGTTCCTGCCTACCTTAATGTATTTTTTTCAATTTGTTTTACATTAACTATTGCACATATTCTTGTAAATTAGGTTAAGGAAGTGTACTGGAAAATTAAATATTTTGTATTTTGTATTTGTATATAACATTTATTTATTTCAAGTAACACAGACTCATATGCACATTAATTAAATTTAGGAGAGTCACATTACAAATAATACATGTCAAGCAATACACATAATATAAAAATTCCATTACAACAAATCAGATTAAAAATAAATTAAATCATAGTCTATACTAATATTATAAAGAGGAAAAATTTGATTGTTTAAATAAATAATAAATAAATAAATATTCGGGACATTTTTCACACACGGTCATCTGACCCCAAACTAAGCAAAGCTTGTGATATGGCTGCCAGAGACTGATATACTTACATATATAGTTTAAATACATACTTAAATAGATATTAACAACCAGATATAGAACAAACACAAATGTTCATCACACAAATGTTTGTCCTAGATGGGAATCGAACCCACGCCCCAAAGCTCAGAAGGCAGGTTCACTACCAACTGGACCAACGGGCTATCATTATTATTGTTTGTTTGTTTGCATTGAATAGGCTTCGAAACTACTGAACCGATTCGAAAATTTCTTTCACTGTTGGGAAGCTACACTATCCCGGGTGACATAGAGTATAATCTATACCCGTGCGAAGCTGGGGCGGACTGCTTTACCTATAATCAGATTGTGTGATAAATTTATATACCACTAGTGCCACCCCGGCCGGGTGTAAGTTTTATTATATACTAGCTGCGCCCCGCAGTTTCACCCGCGTAGTGATGAAAAATAGTGATGATGATGATGAAAAGTAACCTATGTCTCTCCGGCCCTTGAAATATACATGCAAAAAATCAGGTCGATCCGTTGCTCTGTTACTACGTGAAAGAGGAACTAACAAATCAACAAACTTTTCACATTTATAATATTAACTAGCGGCTCGCCCCGGCTTCGCACGGGTAAAGATATATAGCCTATGTCACCCGGGGATAGTGCAGCTTCCCAACAGTGAAAGATTTTTTCAAATCGGTTCAATAATTTTGGAGCCTATTCAATGCAAACAAACAAACAAGCAAATCTTTCCTCTTTATAATATTAGTATAGATAAATTAGTATAGATAAGTATATAAGTATGATATGAAGCTACCGTGAAAAATTATCAAACTGATGGTGAAAACCGTATCGAAATCCATTATGTGGCTTAGAAAGAGTAAGCAGATATACAGACAGACAGACAGAAGCGCAAAGCGACTTTATTTTATACTAGCTGACCTGACAGACGTTGTCCTGTCTTAGAACTGTCAAACACGCAAAGTCAAAATTGTAAATCTTATTTTTTTACACCTTGGGTTACATTATTGGAGTTTTAGTAAGGATCCCTATTTTTTTGAAAATATAATATTGCCTATGTTAACCGGGGATAGTGTAGCTTCCCAAAAGTGAAGGAATTTTTCAAATCGGTTCAGTAGTTTCGGAGCCTATTCAATACAAACAAACAAACAATCAAATCTTTCCTCTTTATAATATTAGTATAGACTGTGTAGAGACTTTCCAAGAAAATAAAAAAAATACTCTGGTAATCATCTTGAACAAAAACTGAAGTAAATGAAATAACCTTTTTACTGCATATTGCATCTGCATCAGGCATGCTGCACTCTGCAGGTCATTCTACGTGTCGGTGACAAACAGTCACTACACATTTTATTGGAACCTGCATAATAAAAATGCTGGAGTCGAATCCAGTCCTCGTCTTGATTGATTCACTGATTTTATTTTTGGCAGAGCGGTGAAGTATATTGGATATTTTTGTGCACTCAATTCCTTAAGTGCACAAAAATGTAGTTTTTTGTATAATAATCTAAGTAATTCATATTTTACTGTTAGTTAGCTTTTTTTATCTTGGACATTGTTTATCTTCGCGAGTTAAAAAAAAATATCATACAGGGCCCCGATTCTACTAAAGAAATTGTTTATAAATTGTAATTGTTGCGATTTTAATTGTTAAATAACTGCCTCAAAACTAACAGTTTTAAATATTTTTTTATACTAGAAAAATACAACCACCTAATATTATAACTAAGTATAAAAAATAATTAAAAGCTGTAAATTTTGAGGCAGTTATTTAACAATTAAAATCGCAACAATTACAATTTAAAGACAATTTCTTTAGTAGAATCGGGGGCCAGCTCGGTTGGGTTGTTTTTAGAATACTGGAAGACGGACTCAGGAAAAATGCCTAAAATTACAATTAATATAATTAATTAGAATCGTATATTTTTGTAAAAAAGATGCAATATTAAATCAATTTATTCGAAAAAATATTACTTACTCTTTATCATTTAATTTTTACGCCAATTTCAGGCGCATAATTATATTAAACTAGTTGTTGAGAAACTAGTAAGGGAACTAGTATATGTCCAAGATGGTGGGCTCCCATGTGCGCTTAACAATGTGATGGCACCCGGTTCGAGCCTCGGCCCTGCACCAATGACTTATTTAGTACCTAAATAAATTACGTGCAGTTTTGACGCCATAGTTAAAAAAAAATTGGGCTCATTATCTCTCTCTCTCTCTCTCTCCCTCTCTGAGAGAAGGCTTGTGTCCCAGCAGTGAGAACATGCAAGGCTGATAATAAATAATAAATATTCGGGACATTTTTTCACACACGGTCATCTGACCCCAAACTAAGCAAAGCTTGTGATATGGCTGCCAGAGACTGATATACATACATATATAGTTTTAAATACATACGTAAATAGATATTAACAACCAGATATAGAACAAACACAAATGTCCATCACATAAATGTTTGCCCTAGGTGGGAATCGAACCCACGCCCCCAAGCTCAGAAGGTAGGTTTACTACCAACTGGACCAACGGGCTATCAGATGATATCATAATGATGATGAGCATGAGTTGTTGCCCGCGACTTTGTACTTAGATTCTTATATAAACTATCTACACTCTGTTAGGGAATTAAATTAAAGGTATTTTTTCGGAACTTTCGTAAAATTATTTATAAGTTGGTCTTCTTAAAAAATCAACTAGCCAAATTTGATCTTCGTACGTCAAGTAGTTTTCGTTATTTCGTGATAAGTCTGTGAGTGAGTGAGTGAGTGAGTGAGTGAGTGAGTGAGTGAGTGAGTGAGTGGTATTTCGCTTTCATAAATATAGATTATATTGGGACTATACAAAAATCATAGAAGGAGCAAAAATGTCTTACCAAGACCTTTCAATAGGACTTTTTAATTCCATATTTGGCGAAGCAATATTTCTGTTTCATAACATTTTATTGTCAAATTCATAACCATCTGCCTTTCATAACAATGCTTCAATCTATACATGTATTAAGGCCATCTTTTCAATAACCCAAGGGTTCGATTCAAAGCCGTCTATGCAGGTAGCGTCCTAAATTGTTGAGGTGAACCAGACACATTCATTTAATAATTTACCTCCAGAAAGATCGTCTTTGAACTGTGGAGCTGTAAAGGCCAAATTTTTTCAATCAGCGAAATTTTTGTGAGAATAGACGTTCCTATCATAACTATATTTGATTGCAAAATGGTTGATGATTTATTCTTCTTCGATATTTTCAATGTCGAGGCGATTTTATTGATCAACGTTAACGTCGAGGTTTAATCTGAAATTTTCGACTTTATCAAGAGAGTAAACAATAAGAAGAAATTCAATAACACCTTGTCCATTATAAAAGCAGAGGTTTGAGTGTTTCACAAAATGACAAGGAAAATGTTTCCTTATTTAATTTACATTGAAACGTGAGGAAGCAACAAAAATATTGTGTTGCAAAACTTCGCAAAATGAACACGCGCTGTTATCATAAAAAATGAGATCAACCATTCTCCCGGTAATAAGGTAAAAATACAAGCGGTAATATACGTATTTAATAATACTTATTTGGGCCAGGAGCGAGGGTTTGAGTTTGTGGGAGACGCAAATTTTCGACTCTCGGATGCGCCCCATGCGTTCGCTCCTCGCTCGGCTACCATTCGTTACCGATCTCCCCTACTCTACTACCTACCGTACCGGCTCGTCAGTTGCTCGCCCGCTCTCGTCGCGTGTGGACGCATGATTTTCAGAAGATTGCCCAATCGTAGTCTTCGACGAACATCACCTCTTTTCGAATTACTGTCTAATCCTTTCTGAGAACTCACCACCACTTTCTGTGAGAAGAAATATAAAACGTTACTGGATTTGTGACAGTTTAACTTCGTTTTTTTTTTTGTTAACAAGTGCAAAATGTGATTTTTTATGTGCTCAACGACCGTACCGTCCTGTGTAACGTTGCTTCAAAGTGAACTAAATGGATGTAGTGTGTTTTTAAATTTGGAAACTGAATCCCTTCGTCCTTCGTAGCTGGAATAATCAGGTTAGCTATAATATTACAAAATTACGCATTTCGCTCCAAGATAAGACTGTGATGTAGGTGTACTAGACGCAATGACTAATAAATTCAAGGCTAACTAACATTTACCAACACAATTCCAACGTCTTATGTAAATTTCAGCATAATCCAGCAATATAAGCGCTTTATGTTCACATGTTATTAATGAATCAAACGCGATTATGGCAGTTCTGAGAAACATTACTCTGCGTATGTATGTAAGTCAAGTGGAAACCGATTCAATGTATGAATCAAATGACGTAATTTATTTAACGAGTGATTCGGTACTTGATTGTGACGATGAAGATAGAGTAGCGAGAACCGGAGCGTCTAACAAACATCTCGCAACAAATTGATATCATGCTCCGGTTTTCGATGAAGGTCAACTGCATCGTGACCATCAATTCGGAATGACCAATAAAGAATCGAAACATAAAGTAAATAACGGCATATATTTGGTATTTCCCTTACTTGATTATTTTGGCGTTGATCCAAACATTTGCGGGCGTCCACAGCATCCTTCCAACATTTTTCCATCTAACTTTGAAGATAGTTGGGACAATATATATATATTGCTGTATTTATTACGTCTTAGGAAAACGCTAACCTCAGCTTATTACGCATTCTTATAAGCAAAACAACTTTCCTATAATTTTTATTTATTTTAATCAAGTCAAAACAGGTGGATAATTTCAAAATAACGTTATGAAAACGACTTGCTTCTTTCCAACTTCGCAATGAGAGTAAAACTTTCTAAGAGCCTGCTCCTCCTGATTCAATGTTGTTATTTTTTTTTTTCCGTTTTGTGAGCGATACCTTTCATTATGTTTATTGGTTTTTATTATTCCGTCGTTTCTTCTTGGAACTGTTTGCCTTTATTGCTTAAACATTTACGTTAGAAACACTTTTCTTAAATTGGTGTTTTTGTACAAATTGTCTTTTCCATCGTTTTACAATTGTCTCTTTTTCAAGTGTATCATTCACTTCGATAAAATCACTTACTACAACTTTCAAGAGTTATTTGACCTCATTGCCGTCATTCCATAAACAGTGAAAGAATACACCGCGACCTGAGTGTGGACTGATTTGTTTATCTTTGTATTCTAAGAACGCTGGCAAAGCGTTCGTGACCGACTCTGGGATACATTAACTGAAAGACGATAGTGTAAACAGAAGCAACTGAGTCCACAATACTTGCAGTGTCTTATTCTACCTTATGGTGATGTTTCAAAGTTTGCGTTTTTATAAGCGAAACTTTAGACAAAATACAAATTATTCAAAAGATCAATTTGCTTTTAATTTCTGATACGAGAACTAAAATTTGTAAACCTTACTTTATAAAGAACTTAAAAAGAGTTGCCAAACTTGGTCGAAGCATTGATTTGCTCTGATAGCTGCCAAAACATTGTAAAAAGCTGAATAAAACATTTTCTTTTAATATTTTACCGAAGTAGGTAACTAGGTAGGTATATCGTACTTATACCTGGTATAGTCTAACATTCAAAAAACTACCAAAATTTATCTATATTCTTGGTTTTCATTCACTTTATAAAACGTTATTGCAGATGTCAGAGTTAATAAATACTTGGACCGAACTTAAATCATAAAAAAAGTTTACCTATCAAAATTTTGGTGCTCGTCTGAAATCAGAATCTCAACTAGATAACAACCATATATAGGTACAGAATTGTAACCTACGTATTAAGCTATCAGAATTACCTATAATATATTAAACAAACAAGATAACAACAAAAATCAAACATCAGAAAAAGCTTACTTC
Source organism: Agriopis aurantiaria (assembly GCA_914767915.1). Classification (NCBI taxonomy): domain Eukaryota; kingdom Metazoa; phylum Arthropoda; class Insecta; order Lepidoptera; family Geometridae; genus Agriopis; species Agriopis aurantiaria. The sequence continues at coordinate 17,877,511 of OU611982.1, read as the reverse complement.
TTACAGACATAGGTAAACAATATACTCGTTACATGAATTGAGTGGAATTTTTGTGGTAACAAACTTTATATTTTCCAATAAGCTACAGGCGTTTGCAAAAAGTTTTATCGTTACCAGAGGATGTACCTAATCAAAATGTGTTCTTTTGATATATATTTATTTCGTTACTGATGCTTCTAATTGTCGCTATTGTACATGAGTTTTAGGTAAGTACGTGCTTATAAAAGCCTTTGGTGTTGAAAGGAAACAGAAATTTATTTAAAAGCAGTTTAAAGGAAGGGTTTTCCATTTACTTTTTTCACATGGAAAAATAAATTCATGTACTTCTGAAAAACTAATTATATTGAATAATCTTACAAGTAAAGGAAGATCTTTTCAGACTTTGACAGAGATTGGCAGAAATCAGATCAAGGCTGAAAATATTGAAAAAAACGAAATTAGTTGAGGCCTAGCAGTGGGACCCTCCATATTAACAAAAACCGATAAACATATTTCTAATAATATTACAGATACAGATATTAGGCACCCGTTACAAGTAGTAGAATACCATAACTACACCAATACTTGGTGCTTTCTATTTAAATGAACGATTACAATTCCAGCGTCAATTTGCAAAAATAAAGCTAAATCATCAAACAAACCCTACATAAACAAAGCAATAATTTTGCACAATTTAAGCAAACATAGTAATAAATAGCCCAACCTAAATTCTCCGCGAAGCATGCAGTGACCTGAATGCAATTAGATATCTCTAACGCAAACACGTGAATTTATTCATGAATATTTCAAGTGCGCCGTTTTACAGTATCGTGAGGTTTTTTTTAAATCACTGACTTAAGAAATCACTGTACATGTACATGTACCGGGTGTACATGTTCGCTCCGTTTGGGGTGGAGACGATGGGTCCGTGGGGGCCGGCGGCTATGGGCCTTTATCGGGACTTGGCCAGGCGATTGGTGGAGGCGTCGGGTGTCCAGAACGCTGGCTTCTATTTCGCCCAGAAATTGAGCATTGCCATTCAACGTGGCAATGCTGCCAGCATTCTGGGGACCTTTCCCTCCACTAATGGTCTTTTAGTTTAAGTTTTTAGTTTGTATTTAGTTATTTTAAGTTTTAGTTTTTAGTTATTTATTTAAGTTTTCGTAAATTTTCTGTTTTTTTAGTTGTGCATAATTAAGTATTATTTTAGAAATCACTAGCATTCTGATAATGAATTGATAATGCTATAATTAATGTCTAATAAGTTTTATGATAGTAAAATTATGTCCATTTCATTAATCTAAAATATTTATGATTAAAAAACGCGGGGATTATCTAGCTTGACCTGTTCTAAATTTGTGCTAGAATACAAAGCCCGAAATTTGTAGTATATAATTTTGCTACCCACGCCAAAAAAACTCTCAAACAAGCTACTTCTGCCCAAATGAAATAAGTTTTAAGTGCCTCAAATAAAACAAGCAATTGAAGTAAATTTAAATGTCACGATAAAAGTAAAAACTCCGGCAGAAAAAGGGACTATTGCAAATGCAATAATCGTTAAGAGGCATCTCAATTCCTAAGCTTCATCTTAAGATTCTTGAGTTAAGTTATTAGTATTACTTGGGTAGTAAGTAGCTGCAGCAAGATTAGATTTAATATTTAAGGCTTCCAAAGCATTGTTAAAAAGGAGAACGGCTTTTAATCTCACCACCCTTTTATAAGATGGCAAAGTGATGCCCCGGGAGAATCCTCGTGGTGGATTTTGTTTATGGTTAAAACCTTTTTCAGTGTATTTCGGACGGAGATTTTTTGGGATGAACAATAAATAGCTTGGGCTTTATTAACGGCGCATTTGCTTTTACCATATTTTTTGGCGGAACACTTTTATGTGAAAAAATGTAATCTTTAGCTTAACCGAGCTGTAGTTAACAGAATGTTATAATGTAGATCTCATTATGTGCCTTTTGCATTACATAATACTTTTAATGCAAATTAGGTAATATTATAATGCTTCTTTATTGTTCGGCGAGTCAACAAAATTTTCAACTTCATTTTGAAACTGCCTTTTATGTATCCGTACTTGAGGTGTTTTTTGTCATCGTAAACTTAACACAACGTTGCGTAATATCACGTACGTATTACATTTATGTCGTTATTTGTTATAACGATTATGTTCTCTTTATGTGCCTCAGGTCTTATATCATCTTTCGTTTTAACAAGCAAGTTATACGTGACTGCGACATGTTCTCATACATATTCAGTATTGTAATTATTTCGTATTTGCATAAGCAATTAGCAATTGTATGCCTTCTGTTATTATGTGTCCAGGTTTTCACTATATTCTCAGTATTCCTCAGTTGACAGACTTGTTCTGTCTAGTCAGTCTACTGTATTATTATTCAACGCTGCTGTCATTTTTGCCACAGAGAAAATTTGAGCTTGAATTTGTTCCGGTTCGAAAACTACGTTTTTTTTATTTGGTTTGTTATTTTTTTGAAGTACATATTGGAAAGTGGACACTGGACAGTGTTTTGATGCTGTATAATATCTTTTAACATCATCTCACTAAACCTAGTGTACTTAAAATTTGGTTTACAAAAAAAAACTTATTTTCCAATGAGTGTGTGTTCCGGTTAATATTAGAGTTTTTCTAGTAAATGAAATCGTATTTACTTCGTCGTGTTTTTCCTCTCTTTAGCTATTATGGAACACCGATAACATATAGATATCTTCTCTCAGGTACTAAGGTTTATATTTCTGTAATTCATGAGTACCGTAGCGTCTAGTTTTATTACTTTCCCCGAAGCAACGTTAACTGATGTTTACTTAAACGACGTAAGTTTAACTGTAGTTTTTATGTTGTTTATTTCAATTTTAAGTGTTATTATTTTTATGATTCCTGTAACATCTGCAACCACTTGAGTAAATGAACTTGCTGCCATTACATTAAATATAGAAATGAAATGAAAATGTTTAAATAAAACCTTTTTAAACACGTATTAAGGCCCTCTTTTCCGACTTTTAGCAATTTTGGTCATTCCAGTTTGAGTGTGTCTAATTCCATGGTTAGTTTAAAATTATAAAAATGGTGTCATATTAAAAATAAATATTATATCTATGGAACCCCAAAGACCGATACACGATTAAAAACATTTTGCACCATAGAAAAAAAAAAATGAAATTCCCTCTCTGTTTTTTTGGATTTTATCATTTTACATATTTATTAAACGATGTACAAAACTTACTTGGACTTAATATACAGATTTCATAATTATGAAGGAAACTGCAAAAGTACATTTTACATAACAGCTATACTTTTCGAAACATATGTGAAAAACCTTTAAAAAAAAGTTGCGATGCGCACGACTTTGACGGTTTTGCTCCACTAAATGCGACTTTAATACAATATATTAAGCTTTATGGTGTTTTGTAGTAATGAGCATTGCTTAAAAGTGGGAAAACCTCGCTTTAAGTAAACCGATTACATTTTTTTTTGCTGAGATATATTGCGCTATTGGAAATACCTACACAATTTTATACTTACGTTTTTTTAAAATAGTTTTGGCTAAATCCTATAATTTAATCGCACACTTACTTAAAGTATAGTTGAATATCGAATAAAAAACCTCCAAATAAATTACTTTCTTGATAGCAAATTTCTGTTATTTTATTAATTAATAAATTTGAAACATCGTTAGTTTCAAATATAATAGATAATCTATTTCGTTCTCACAAAAAAACATTTTGTTTTTTTTTAAATAAATCAATATTTTCCAATATTTGATTAAGTTTTATGCTTACCTACTGGACATGACTTATTTAGGCTTAAGCGCGGTTTATGTAAATTTTCTATTGATTTAAACAGAGTTAATACAAATATTGGTAGATTTTCCGATATATGCTGATTCTGCAAAACAAGCTACGGACGGCGACGACTAAATTTTTTTGTTCAATTTTTATAATATAATGATAATATTATTATCATTATTTTGTTGTGATGTTCTACAGTTTTAAGAAGTTGACCGTAAGAACCGTAGCCAAAGACTAAAAAAGAGGGTAGATCGTTATGTATGCACCTAACTTTTTAACTGTTCTCCAACCACCCGCATTCTTCAGTCTTCCCGTGAACATGGTGCATGTAACTGCGCCGAAATATCGGGAGCTCATTCCACAACCTTACCACGGTAAATATCCCGTAAATAATTATATAACTATAGCATTTAAAGTTCAATAAGTACTTACAACTTATTTGAGGAGCCGTTGAACTTGACATTGCTTTCGCCTTTTTATTTTTAATTACCCATCTCCGCCATCACAAGTAAAATTTATGGCTTAATTAAGATCGTTAAAAATTAAGCAACTTATCCACAGGCCAATAAACTCGTACACAAAACCGCCACAAACTTCTTTATTCTCTCAATGCGGTGTCGGTCATCAAAAAACACTCATAAAAGTCTAAACTCCTTCCCGCATTGGGTTTTGTTTACGCTTTTAAGTTATTGTTAATGGGTTTTTACTTAAAACGTTTTACGGTTTTATCGATTAAGGCAGCGCCGCTTGGTGGCAGGTGCACAGAAAAAGTTGTAAAAAAAGTAAAGTGGCTTCAGCCGGGATGTGTGATCATGACTTAGGGATATTTTTGTAACGTTGCCCACGCTTTTTTTGAACGCTACATTAACACGTGCTACCAACATAGAGTAAACAAAGCGAGGCAACGATAACAGGGCAAACAGCCATGTGTCACGCTCGACTTTTTTATTAGTCGAAAAAAAGGTGCGCTCGTATACGAATAAATTAATCGACCGAAACTAAACAGTAACATAATTGTTACAAAACATACATAACAATGTTAACGCGGGTGAAATTGTTGTATTTATTTTGGTGGGTTGTAATTTTATCGGTTCATTTGTTTTCCCGCGCTAACAAAACGGTAATGGCCGCTGAGACAGCTGTAAAGTTGACGGTTCTAAATTTAAAATAAACATGCGTTTAAAAGTAATAATTTTATGACTTGAGTCAGCCGGACGTCTGGCACAAGTTGGTTTAGCGTTTAAAAGCGTTCTTTTTGGACTGAAATTAATTAGCTCTTGCTCTGGGATGTAAAATGTTGCGTTCATTTAAATTTTGCATATTTTTCTACAGTTTAGATTAGAAAAAGCTTAAATAACAATGTAGGCTACACACTGATTTCTCTAGCACGTTAATTTAAATGTTGGAGAAGAAAATTTGGCCATAGCTCCATCAGAGGTAGGTATGATAACAAAAAATCGTATCGAAGAAAACTGATCATATTTTAACATCATCATCATCATCATCAGCCAGAAGACGTCCACTGCTGAACATAGGCCTCCCCTTTTAAACTCCACACTGAACTACAGCCTGCCTTTTGCATCCACTGGATGCCAGCGACTCTACTGAATGCCAGCGACTCTATTATCATATTTTAACATCACTTTGTAAATCCATTCTATTATCACACATGTTTTTGCAACTAATTAAAATATGCGGATACATATCGGTAAGTGTGCGCAAGAGCTTCAGTACTTTATTGCACGCACCCCCCTTTTACTACAGGATAAGTAGACGGACTGACTACCACCCCTTCTTCGTGGAAATTCCAAAGATTCGTACTCAACGATTTGGTTCGTCAGTTATGATACATACTGCCTAAGAATGGAACTCCGTGCCGTCCTCCTAGTTTCCTGGGAACTACAATCTAGAACTTCAAGTCTAAAGTAAATAGATTACTGCTAAATCAACGTGTTCCATCCTCAGCCACACCTTCCAGTCCAGGGGCCTTACGGGCAACAGCTAATTGCGGCACCTAATCCGCTCAGTTGGAAAATCACGCGACCGCAAACCGTATCTGGGCGCGATAAGGTTCACGTTCGCGTGATTTACCAACTGAGCAAATTAGGTGCCTGTAATAGCAGTTGTCCGTAAGGCCCCTGGTCTTTCAATTTGAAAATCATAAGGAAGCCATGCGAAATAACAATATTTTTTTTCTACAGCATGTTACTTTCATGACATTGTTTTGTAATTAGAGTTGATGATGATGATGACTATTAAAATATGTAAATGATGATCGAAATCGTTGAGTACGAATCTTTGTAATTTCCACGAGGAAGGTGTGGTAGTGTGCAGTCCTTCTGCACCGTCGCTTACTATTGGGCGAGTTGGTAGTCAAACGTAGATCTATTCCATATTTTTTTAAACAGGACGAAGGATATTCATCCCAAGTAGTTGTAAGGTAAGTAAAAAAACATTGACACAATGGCGTAACAAGCTAGGCACGGCAACTTCCCCCACAATGAGCATACAAAAAAACCGTTAAACATCACACCTATATAATCACGGCACTGCAAACACAGCTGCAATGCTGCATCCCCCTCATTTACATAGCGATAGAATGAGACAGTGTGACAGGAGTAATGCTGTTATGACTCGCTAATTCACAGAACTATGCTACCTCGTCAAAATAGTAAGGTGTCTTCAGACTACGATACATTATAATATCACTGTTTTAAACTATCACGGTTGTTAACTAAAGTTATATGATTATTTACGGGATATTTACCTAACTTTTAAACTTGCACCTAACTTTTTAACTGTCCGACCAACCACCCGCATTCTTCAGTCTTCTCGTGAGCATGGTGCATGTAACTGCGCCGAAATATCGGGAGCTCATTCCACGACCTTACCACGGTATATATCCCGTAAATAATCGTATAACTTTATTATAATATCATCACAGATTATCCCGTACTGTCTACGGATATTTTAATTTAATGAGCGATATTGAATTCTATATTGTACTATCTAAACTAAATTTGTACCTGCGCTAAATAATTTAAGACTCTTTTCACCCGAAATTTTAAACTTCAACGTTACAAAACCCTGCGTGGCCATGATTGAACGCTAAAATTTTGTATTATCTCTTTCGAAAAGTCGAGCGAAAGGTACATATTTTTTACCTAAATTAAATAATACGTGATAAGTCCCGATAAACATTTAAAATATATCATAATAATATTATGATATATTATATTATTGATATAATATATTATTTTATATAGTATATAAAATATGTGCTCAAATCGCGAAACTTTAAAAATTACTATCTCCTTATGCCCTGTAATTTCAATGGAAATACTGCTCTTCAATCTTAAGCACAGCAATGTTTCCACACTTACTGCTTGGCGGTTAAATGCGGACCATGCAAAAGAGTTCAGGGGACTGTTTCTTAAAAAATATTAGTCTAATATTTCCAGTATTAATATGTGGCTAGTTACTGATAATATTAAACAGGCAACTGAAAGCCAAGGAAAAATTATCTTTCCAGCATTTTCATCCGCTAGAATCTGGTTACGTTTGTCTCTTTCTCGCGGGATAAAAACGGCGGAAAGAGCACGGCCCGTGCTAGGCCTGCTGCCACGACAAGAAACGGAGTCGATTTCTTGTCATAGTTGTCATACTATGAAGCTACCTGTATCGTGAGGTAGTGCGGGGTGAACTATATAGCTCTGATGCGATATGTTTATAGCGTAATCTGTTAAGTCCCTTTTGGTTATCGAGAGAATGTGTGAAGGGAGGTCTATTAGTCTACTGTTTAACATGAGTGCAGGTAATTAGACAACTTAAGCTAATAAAAGACATGTGCAATGCGCACGCATGACATCTTAGAACACAATTACAGGGTTACACAAAACATTATTAAATACAAAATACAAGCTAATACTAAAACTACTTACAAAACAGTTAGACTACCCATAGACCGTTGAAGGTCTAAAGACAATCCAAATGGACATACATTTCGGTCATTTTTACACACACGGCCATCTGACCCCAAACTAAGCAAAGCTTGTAGTATGGCTGCCAAAGACTGATATACACATGCAAATGTATATATTTTTAAATACATACTTAAATAGATATTAGTAACCAAATATAGAACAAACACAAATGTTCATCACATAAATGTTTGTCCTAGGTGGGAATTAAACCCACGCCCCCAAGCTCAGAAGGCAGGTTCACTACCAACTGGACCAACGGACTATCTGATCTGACTAATGTTCGTTTTGTCTTAGGCGGGAATCGAATCCACGCCCCTTAGCTCAGAAGGCAGGTTCACTACCAATTGGGCCACCGGGGCAGTCAGATTGAGCAGATAACCTACTTTCGGCTAAGTATCACCGGTACGAGTAGCCTTGTTTTACGAGTAGTAAAGTTATTGGAATCATCAAACATCTAGGCTAAAACTGATGTAGTCATCACCTTACATGACTAATATTACTCCAATTGACTAGGTAGTAGGTACATTATAGTACCTTAATGTATTGCAATAGAATTACCTACCTAGTATGTATTGCAGGCAAAAAATATTGTTTACAGAACCAAGAATTGTTTTGAAAATGTAGAGCAACCTTTTTGTCTAAAACTTTAATATGGTTAATCTTTCCGACCTGTGACTTTGCGAACCCTATATCTTCACAACCTCTGGACCGATTTAGTTCATATTAATAAACCGGCCAAGTGCGAATCAGGCTCGCGCACTGAGGGTACCGTACCACCACAAAATTCAATAACAAAATTACCAGTTATAACTTGTTAATGAAAAGAAACTTGTTACCGACTCGCACTTGGCCATTATTTATTATTATTTGTTGTTATATTTTAGAGTGTGTACTATAGTCGTGCCAAGATGGACGCTTGTACATATTACCGTTTTTACATTAAAGCTAATACAAAAATACGTTTAAAAAATACATTTGTTGTTTGGGAGCCCTTTCGTTTTTACTTTTTGACTTTTTTACTATTTTTTAGTTAATCCGCCGGAACATTACTTATTCTGTGAAAATTTCAACTGGCTATCTATTACGGTTCGAAAGATACAGCCGTTAAAATATAGACGGACGGACCGATAGACAGACATCGTAGGCTTATTAGTAATAGGGTCCCGTTTTTACCCTTTGGGTACGGAACCCTAACTAGTTGTTGCCAGTGACATTCAAATAAGCTTTCAACCGCTATTTGCCCCCCTTAATTCGGCCCTTACGCACAATCCTCGTAGTTGATCTCTACATCCTATAAGCAATAAACCTGCCTTTCGGGTTTTCAAGATGTGATGAGTCAGTGAGTGACTGGTATTTTGCCTTTTGTTTGCTTTGCTTATGTACCTATGTATAAATTGCATTAGAATTAATTACTTTTCTACAAAATTTCGTAAAAATCAGATATTTGGTACGCATAATATATCTACTCACATACAACTACCGTTCTGTTTTCTAGGAGACCTTCGCTTCGATCAGTCAAAAAAAGGATAAAAGTTGGCCAATACGGGATGCCCGGCAGATTGTCAAGCCGAGGTTCGTACCTTCGAGGTGCCCTTGTGCTAGTCGCCTATAAACTCAACCACCAAGTTATGCCGAACGCACTCTGCGTTCGCTAACTAGTCCGGTCAAGCTGTAGAGGCCAAAAGGCCAACAGTAAAAGTCAATCATAAAAAAAAAAAAAAAAAAAAGATGCCCGGCAGATGTGAAACATGACGGCATAAGTGAGCGTCGTGTCGTTTGCCGTCACGGGATACGAGTCGGTTTTACAGACAAGGCGCGCCAATAAATGTTTCACATCAAAAACAATATTATGAATTATAATATAAAGCAAAGCTCAAAACTAAAGTGCGGCCGCTTAGAGAATTCATTCTTTTTGAATTCTGACAGATGCCATAGCATTGTAAAAATCCGAATGAAAACCTTTACACTACCTATCCCTTCACATGTAAAAACGTGTAAAAATACAGACTTCACTGAAAATTTTCAATTCTTAATGGCGACTTAAAATTAAATATTCCAATAACCAAAAAGATGCACAGCCAAAGAATAAACAGCAAAAGCTCCACTTTAACTTTACCTACTAATCGACTACCGCTAAGAATGCAAATATCCTAATATCCTCCAACACGTACGAATGACTTATCAATATGCCACACGTGACGGGGTATAAAGAAAGTGGGGGTGTTTTATTGACGCGGGAGGGGGCAGAAGCGCTTTGTCTGAAATGTGACCTTGGGACTCATGTGTGCTCAAATCTGTTTTCAATGATAAGAGGAAAAATTACTTCGGGTATTGTGAATAAAGGATTTCATTCGTTGAAACGTATGTTATGAAGTCTTTGTACTTTTGTTGCTAAAAATAAACAGCGTAAAAATATTTATAATACTAATATTGTAAAATTGTATTTCTTTATCTTCCACGCAGCAACAAAGTAACCAGATCGAAATGTGTTTTTGCATAGTGATACGTAGTTAAATGCCGGAGAGTCATCATCATCATCATCAGCCAGAAGACGTCCACTGCTGAACATAGGCCTCCCCTTTTAACCTCCACACTGAACGACAGCCCGCCTTTTGCATCCACTGGATACCCGCGACTCTCACAATGTCGTCGGTCCATCTAGTGGGAAGCCCACCTACGCTGCGTCTTCCGGTTCGTCGTCTCCACTCCAGAACCTTTCTTCCCCATCGGTTATCGGTTCTCCGAGCGATGTGGCCTGCCCATTGCCACTTCAACTTGCAAATTTTAACAGCTATGTCGGTGACTCTGGTTCTTTGGCGAATATCCACGTTTCGGATTCTGCCGGAGAGTGATCCGAATGAATTTCTACCTAATTCTTGAACTATATCTACATATTTTATCTCTCAAATACGTTCTCAAAATGTTTCTCTATTTTATTAGGATATTTTCTGCGGTGATGAAAAAAAACAACAATTTTCGAGTGGTTTGAAAATTCTCTAAAATCAAAATAATTATAAAATATCAAAATTGCTTTAAAACATTTACGATGTTATTAAAACCGATATTTTTTTCCACTCACTGATTAATTATCTTCACAAATGTTAAATATGTGCTAAAGAGGTATAGCTCTAGTCGGAGGGAGTTGAAAATAAGTTATTAGTATGTACACTTACATAGTGACCTGTAGGGAAAAACAGTAAATAACTCTTGAATCTTGAGGTATAATTGAAGAAAATTAAAATAAACTCCTATCATATCTATAATCGCTACCGGGTTGCATGAGGCATTAACCAGCTAGACTGCTGTTCATCATCATTACTTACACTTCCATCTTCACCACTGGAGCGTGTGTGCCAGTGCCACAGAGCCTCACTCCGATATTTCAAGGAGTTGGGTTGGCTCAGGTAGGTGCTGGTAGGGGGAAATGCACAATACACCTCAAGTAGGACGTCAGTGCAGGGAGCTTACGGACAACTCCTATTGCGGCCCCAAACTACAAACTAACGTTAAACCCGCTCAGTTGGAAAATCACGCGAAGCCGTATCTGGGCGCGATAAGTTTCACGTTCGCGTGATTTTCCAACTGAGCGGATTTAACGTTAGTTTGATGCCGAGTTAGCCGGTGGCCGTAAGGCCCCAGGTCTTATCGCCCCCGTCTCGATTAGCATAATCGAGAATCATCATAAGAACAAAATACCCCTTTTTAATAAACAGTTGACCAAGTCGGTACATTGTGCTTCACAAGTAAATAACTTTGCGTATAACTTAAAGCTTAGACTCATAAAACCGGTAAAATGGAACGTAATTTACATGAAGTCTTTGTAAGTGTTAAATATTCATTTTGTTAGTTTATTAAGATTCATAATTAATTCGATTCAACAAAATAAATGTATAGAAGTTCGCTGGCTGTATTCTCTTCGTTGTTTTTAATTTTAAATTATTATTAAAAATAAAGCCTTTAAAGCACTAGCTACATTTTTTCCCATTGATTTTTAAGCATTTGCTACTTAAGTATTATAACTATGTAGGTAAAAGTAGCATTTGAGACTGAATTTTAGTAATAGTGTAATCATCTCTACATAGTATTAATTAAAGTCGCTTTCCGCGTCTGTCTGCATGTCTGTCTGTATAGCCGCTAACTCGTCATAAACCACGCCACAGATTTTGATGCGGTTTTCATCATCAGTTTGATAATTTTTCACGAAATGTTTATTTATATAACTAGCGACCCGCCCCGGTTTTGCACGTAAATTACAGCCGTGCTTAGCCGGGGCGGGTCGCTAGTGTAAAATAATAAGCTTATTTTATTAATATTTACTTCATAATATTACGTTTAATAATGTAGGTAATTAACCTCCAACAAACGGCTATGTATCATATTCCCCGCAAACAGTAACAGAATATGTTTTAATATTTGTTAATTACACCAAATTTACCTTTATTAAAATATCATGCTTTTTTCGTAAGCGTCATACGAGATTTTAATAAAATTCTTCGAAACAGGTTATTGACAAAGGAAATTAACAGCCTACCTACTTCAGTGACTCTTCTGTGACATTTCGACCTATGATTGAAGGAGTGACATTAAAAGTTTGTTTTAGTTTGAAAGGCGAGTTGGCGGTGAAGCGCAAGACTATTAATATATAAAAAAAAGGAAAAAAGAAAGGTGACTTGATCAAGTGTTCGTAGCTTAGTTTATTCTATCGTGTTTTGAACCAAATCATAATCTCAAACACAGATGTATCTGTGACATGTATTTTTTTCCAGCTCAAATATTGTCATCATCATCATCATCATTTCAGCCGTAGGACGTCCACTGCTGGACATAGGCCTCCCCCATCGATCTCCAAAAGGGCCGGTTGGAAGCGGCCTGCATCCAGCGTTTCCCTGCGGTCTCTTTTAGGTCGTCTGTCCATCTTGTGGGTGGACGTCCTACGCTGCGCTTACCAGTCCGTGGTCTCCATTCCAGAACCTTTCGGCCCCATCGGCCATCTGTTCTGCGTGATATGTGCCCTGCCCACTGCCATTTCAACTTACTAATCCGGTGGGCTATGTCGGTGACTTTCGTTCGTCTACGGATCTCCTCATTTCGGATTCGATCTCGTAGAGAAACCCCGAGCATAGCCCTCTCCATAGCTCGTTGTGCGACTAATATTGTAATTTAACTGAATAAAATTGATTTAAAACCGTCAAATTTGCTATAAGAGGCCGTTAATCGAGTCCTAAAGGGTCGGCAACATAATATTTGTGATGCCTCTGGTGTCACAAGTATCCATAGGCGACGGTGACTGCTTACCATCAGGCAGCCCGTCTGCTTGTTTGCAGCCTATGGCATAAAAAAAATGCTATGAGTCTCGAAAGTCAATTCAGCCGTATGAAGATTAAAGTTCTTTTGGTGGTTTAAAAAAAAACAATAATTTATACTTGTGAACTAACGCTAAAGGTAAAGCCTCATTGTTCTGTATTGTGATGTGACCTATTTGGTATTTTATATTTTATTATTTTTCAGTCGTTACTGTCCCACCCTAAAAAAAAAGGCCTGGGCAAAGGCCTCCCTTCCTTTCTTCCTCTCTATCTTGTGCTATGATAGACCAGTCTTTTGTGTGGGAGTTAACTTCGTCCAGCCATCTTCTCCTGGACCTGTCTGGTGGTATGACTTGTACTGCTATTCGGTTGTGGTTTTCGCTCACTCTCATCTGACATTCGACTGACATCTGATTCTTTCGTAGCCAGACCATTCACAATAGGCATGTGTCCTTATGTTTAATTTAGTACAAATAACTGGCCTAGCGATGAATATAACTAAATACTGAAAAAATAATTTAAATCGGCTGATAAATCTCTGAGATATGAATGTTTAAAGTTTTAGGTGGGGATAGAGAGGGGATGCTCTATCCTTTTCTCGCAAAGCGTGTGTTAGTATAGCATTTGTATGACGCTCCTGAGCCGTGACGTCACGGCTCAGTATAGTGCGCTTTTTGTCTAGCATGAAATTAAAATGCTTATAACTTATTTATTTTTGAACATATTTTACTTTTGTTTTTGTTGATGTGCTTCTATTTATGATCACCTTTTTTATGACGTAATAAAAAATATTTGTCATTATGCCTATTCAGTTTGCCGGCTTTTTGCTCAAACTTTATATTTTATATTCATTCATTCATTCATCATCAACCATTCTCCATCCACTGCTGGGTATAGGTCTCCTCTTCAGCGCGCCATTTTTTCCGGTCCTGTACTAGCCTTGTCGACTGCTTTCCTGCTGCCTTAACGATGTCGTCCGACCAGCGGGCTGGTGGTCTACCCGGTGGTTGCTTTCCGTTCCGCGGCCACCATTCTGTGTCTGCTTTGGTCCACCGTCCATCTTCCCTTCTAACCAAGTGTTTTTATGCTCTAAAATATTGTCCTCCTTCTTAACTGGGAAAACCAACTGCTCTATGCCAGTAGCTCGAAACTTAACTTAATCATCGAAACAAAAAAACAATTAAGTATACCAGGTATGTGGGATTTGATTGCCGACATCAATATTATTTTTATCGGACCCGTTTCTTTTCCGGTCAGGTTGGAGCTATTACTTTGGTAATTAAAACCGATATATCATTTCAATCTACTTTTACAAGTTGCAATTATTGGGATGGTGAAATAAGGTTTCTGTATTCGATTTGAGAAACTTGTTTGCTACAGAAGTTTTATAAATGTTTGTGTGGGTGTTTGAACTTTTGATGATGATTAATCACGATTATAGATTGACAGTTTCAGATTTGAGTAATTATTATAAACTAGCAGCGCTCCGCTGTTTTACACGCTTTACAACAGGTTTTTTTGATGTGAAAACTTTTTTAGCAAATTGTCATTAAACTTTTACCGCTGAGAAATGTAGGTCCTTCATAGTTAACTTAGCCGCGCCTCGTCATATATGATGCAAGTTTTTTCCTCAGTAGCATTTAAGGCGCCTTACGTAACAGAAGTTGGCTGCAATGTGCAACATGCTAAAGGTTATGTAAATGTTAAACCTTAACAAAATGCCATACCACATGAAAATTATATTCTTAAACAAGGCAGCTATTCTGGTACAGTCGGCATTGTCTGTAATCGTTATTCCGATATAGGAATACACAATTAATAAAAATAAAAAATAAAACAAGAAAATAGCAATTATCATCGCGGGTAGTTCCATTTTTTTTTAGTCCGAGATGGTAATTTTTTTTAAGATATCGCGAAACACACAAAACAAAATCAGTCGAAATAAGAACCTGAATTTTTGAAATCGATTGAATATCATGTCTATCATGATAACAATAGAATAATATTTTGTCCAAAAAAAGTTACTACATTACAAAAAAACTTACCTGGGGCCGTGAGGTCCGGCCGCTCGAGAGCTGTCCAGGCATCTTATAGATGTGCTGGGTGACCAAAGAACTGCCGCTTACCTGGCCAAAGAATAACTTTAGCCATTCAACGTAGTAATGTCGCTAGCTTTTTGGGCACCTTTTTGGGCCAAAGTTACAGGCAGTTTTTATTTATAATTTTAAATAGCCAGTTTAATTTAGATTTAATTTGGTTAGATGATCATTCAGTAGGTACTTACCTAACAATATCGTCATCGTTTTAGAGATATCGCAAACTACATAATTATGTAATTAAATTAATTTATGTATCAAACTAACATCCACATGCATATTTTAAAAGTTCTATTTATAAAGATATTTGCTTATCTTTATACTTCTCCGAAATATTAAAATTCATAATGGGTCCTATTTTTCGTTCCACTCACGGTCTTTAATTGAAATAGTTCGTTGATACGGGGCCCGAGCTATTTTTAATTAAGATAACGCCTGAGATTCACATTAATTTAATAAGACTATGGGTTGCTTTTGACTTTACCTGCGTTAAACATGTGATTTCGGAAAAATACTTTAGCCAGACAAACTGCCTCGTAATCAAATTTTAGTTCGGTCAAAGTCTTTTGGTTTATGAGTTATTAACTAACCATTCAGTTTTCTACAACTCTAGAGTCAGTAGAAAAATAATGAAACTCAACAATAAATAAAGCACCTAACTTTTTAACTGTTCGACCAACTACCCGCATTCTTCAGTCTTCCCGTGAACATGGTGCATGTAACTGCGGCGAAATATCGGGAGCTCATTCCACAACCTTACCACGGTAAATATCCCGTAAATAATAATATAAATTTAGTGAACAACCGTGATAGTTTAAAACAGTGTTCTACGATAAATATTTAAAACCAACAAAAATCGATAATTTAATTACTTCCATTCAAAAATATTTACCTTTATCGGAACGAAAATACAGAGCATAACATACAAACAGAAAAGCTGATTTCAAGTCAATATTGATTTTAGTAAGTGTGGATCTAAGATCGAATGAATTAATTGAGATTAACTTCGGAGCTGGTTTTCATTAAAACGCATTGCACGTTGCCACATCTCTAGATAAATTAAATAACAAATAGCTTACAACCGTACATTTCGTTTCCCAACTTTGAATCGATTAGTTACAAAGTTTTGACTATAAAGTTTTTTGTCAGTATCGGATAGAGTGCTTTTCATGTTTGAAGTCCCCCAGACGCGGCGCTGTCATCGCGTATCAATCACTATCAGTATCATTTCTCGAGTAGAACTTTAACAAGTTTTGGCATCGTACACGACTCTTTAACGATGGAAAATTAATAAAAATCTCACTAGCGTCCAAACACAGTAACAACACCTGACAACTACAACATGGAAATTTAGTTCCGCTGTTTGCTGTGGGACTTCTTTCATGAAAAGGACTTTACTAACTTTCTAAAAAAAAATTACAAACGCGTCCGTCCATTCCAAACTGACAGTGAAGACCACGGAACACTATTACCTACTCCTGGCCAAAGTCAAGACTGGGTGCGTGGGTGGACTGCATGGTGGTTTCAATGCGTCTATTCGACTCGCAAAAACATCAAATGCGTGCTTATTTTAATATGCCCAAAGTTGGAGAGTGCATACATGGTATCATAACACATATTATGACCAACATGTGCACATAGTTGAGTCTGAATGTTTAAATCGCGTCCGTCAGTCACGTCAGTCGGACGCGTCCGATATTTTACAAGAGCCTTATTCTCAGTTTTTATCATTGTAGATTTTGACATCATACAGCAAAGCTGTCAAAATTTGTTGTTAAAACTTTGTTACAAAAAATATAAACAATGTGAACAAATTGTTATCTTTTATGTACATAATTGGAAAATGAAAACAATTCGATTGCGATTGAAAAAATGCAATAATTCGATATCTAATCAGATAAATAATACATTAGGCAAGTAGTGGATAAGTTCCTGTTTTGTTTCTTATGTCATAGCACAGATATGACAGCGTTTTCAGAACAACTCACGCCACTTGCTTTATCGTTGTCTCCACGTTAAATTCATTGACAATAGATCTATATTAGAAACTGTAGGTGCCGATACTGCCTATATACCTTCATCTGTACTCCTCTACTAAATCACACGTTTCAAATCCACTGCTGGGGTAGCCCTTGATGTATCTTATCTACTATTGGCCAACACTGGCTGCATAGACCAATGTACGCCGTAGCTAGATCTGTCTTGCTTATTGACCTATCGGCCAACGTGGCCAACGTTTTCTTATCTCCCATTTGGCCAATGTTGGGCGTACGTTGACCCCACCATCAGTGCTCCACATTCAATTAAATATTCAATCGTGAGGAGCTGCGCCCCGTTGCGTCAGGCGTTGTGACGCACTGCACGGTTTATAACTACATTGTAGAGTAATGTAGACACAAATTATAGGGTGCTTTCTTATAGTGCCCGGTAAGGATTATGCTGGAGATTAGTATTTGTTGTTGGTGTGTGTACAAATGTTGGTAAGCCAACTGCGATCAGAAAATTTACCACTAAAAGAGTGAAGGATTTTATCTAAAAATTTAGCATAATCAGCCTTTTAGTAGTCCACTGCTGGAGTTAGGCCTATCCCCGAAAGGACGATTGGGCCATATCCACCACGCTGGCCCAGTTGCGGGTTGGTGGATTCACGTAAGCCATTGAATTTCTTCTCCGTACGTATGCAGATTTTCTCACGATATTTTTTTTCCCCGGAAAGCCAGTTGTATGAAAATCCGTGAATACTCCGTACTTGAAAGATCCTATATTTTGGGGTATAAATCGAAAAATATTGATCCTAAGAAAAAAATATTGAGACTACCAGTGACACCCCTCAACCAATTCCAAAGGAAAATTGCTACTTATATTTTTTTCTGGGTTTGCCCCTTTTTTAAGCTAATTCGACTGGGCTATTAATAAATAATATAATATATAAATAATATATAAATTTATTTATTTGGTTATCATAATGCGACGTTACAGCGGAAATGCACTGGAGATTCGTCAAAGAAAGTCTTGAAGTACTATCTCGATTAACAGTAGAAATTTAACGTCAATACTCCTTTTTCGTTGGGTTCGGAATAATAAACTTCAACTCTAATTTCTAGCTATATCTTTACTCAATAGTCTATGACCGTACCACTTACCTCTATACATGGGACTGGTCAAAGGCATCATGAACCGTACCCTGTCATTACCCTGCCGGCCAGTCTCCAGTAATTACTGAACAGATCTCCGACTGAACTCTGATACAGTCCCTTGAATGACAGCTAGCATTGTTCTATATGTATTACAATAGTTTTGGCTTGAGCTCATATAACTACATAATAAATATAGTATTGAACCCAAGTTAGAAGAATTTTGATTAAATATATGAGTATCATTGATGTATAATTATATTATTGAACTCAACTAGAGGTCATTAGTATACTAGCTGACCTGACAGACGTTGTCCTGTCAAACACGCAAAGTTAAAATTGTAAATCTTATTTTTTTATACCTTGGGGTACATTATTGGAGTTTTAGTAAGAATCCCAATTTTTTTTAAATATATAATATATCCTATGTTACCCGGGGATAGTGTAGCTTCCCAATAGTGATAGAGTTTTTCGAATCGGTTCAGTAGTTTCGGAGCCTATATATTCAATGCAAACAAACAATCAAATCTTTCCTCATAATAATATTAGTATAGACAACTTATCGATAAAACTATTACAGATAAAAAAATATAATATAATAATATACAGAGAAAGTAAGAAAGAAAAATTATTTAATAATTTGTTATTTAAATGATTGATTTTTGAACCCAATGATATATTTCTACCACACGTTAATAATGTCTTGTCTCGGAAAAGAGCTCCTTTTTTTTTATTGCCTGACTCACACTCGGCCTGTTGTCTTTCTTTTTGGCGAAGACAATTCTGTGAAAAAAAGTGTAGAACGAAATTATTCAAATGATCCAAAAATAATATAATAACTCTTTACCATTGAAAAACGAATATAAAAGCAGCCTCTTAGATTACGAGTCTTGTACCGTTTTCCTTGTATTTTTTTAAACAATGCTCCTAATTGGGCGACCATGTTTTCTAAACAAACACGCAGAACATGTGAAGGGCTACCACGGGGGATATTCGATTTTGTAACAACGCTGGAATGTTGGAAACATCGAAAGGGCGTAAATTTTAGGTTCCCATTTCAGCGCAGCCCTTGTTTTGTGGAAACCTTTTTTTAGACTAGTACGTTTAGGTTGTACATACAAGCACAGCTAAATATATAGTTTAAAATATTTTTAAGACAATTATTTTACCTTATTTTCGTATATATTTTTTAAAACTATTGTCTAAAATATTTTAGAGTGTGCGTAACCAATTTGCTCGCGTTTTTTGGCTCTATATAAATAAATAAAAATTTATATTTCGGGACATTTTTCACACACGGTCATCTGACCCCAAACTAAGCAAAGCTTGTGATATGGCTGCCAGAGACTGATATAAATACATAGGTACATAGTTTTAAATAATACTTAAATAAATATTAACAACTAGATATAGAACAAACACAAATGTTCATCACATAAATGTTTGTCCTAGGTGGGAATCGAACCCACGCCCCCAAGCTCAGAAGGTAGGGTCACTACCAATTGGACTGGCTAAGCATTGTAATGCCGCCAACATGCTGGGTAAGCTGATAATTAGTAGTGGGTTTGAGCATTTGGATTGATTTTAGCCCTTCAACGGTCTATGGGTAATATAACATATTTTTTGCATTGTCCGATTTAATTTTTTTAAATAAAAATATATACATATTTGGGACATTTTTGCACAAACGAAAAAAAAAAAAAAGGAAATAAAAGAAATTTTGCTACTTGCAACTCACTCAAGCATTTTTTTCAATGATCGTCACTGCGTTCCTTTTTTAATAAAATCAGAATGGTAATGTAACCATATCTGCTTATAACTAGGACAGGGGTGCCATAACCGGGTGTCACAAAGACGACCGATATTCGCGGTGCATTTACTTTTCATTCAAAAACACAACTGTTGACTCTCTGCTCCCCATTATTACTTTTTACGGTTTAACAAGCTCGTATTTATGAGAATTGTTATTTTACATTTTTCTGAAGGGTGACAACCCTGGGGGGATGTCACTCTGCGGTCTGCCGTGACTCTGTTGCTTTTATTCCTCGACGGAAAATAAGAAAGTTTTTTATTGTTCTTTTATGACTTCTAGTAGTTTTTATGAATGGGCATCAAAAAGGCGACGACAGATATTGTATTGTTCCTTAGAAAAGTCTGGGCTTAGGATTATTGCATTATTATATTTTTTGTTCAACTACAAACATTTACGGAAAAATTTTAAACAAAGTTTAATGTATCTATTCTACAATTTGGTATTCAATCTTACCCACGACATAACAGTAAGAGGCTGTATATTAGTAAGTATGTCTATTTACCATTTTTCTCCAAAACGGCTGGACCGATTTCAAATAGTGTTGTGCGGTTGTTTTTAACTAGGTACGTTTGATGATGTGTCACCAATTACCATACACCGTACAAGGAGAAATACTTAGCCTATGCCATACACAATGCCTAAAACTTATAATACCACAGAATATAATATTAGTACAAGTTTAGCAATGAAGATTCACTCCGCAAAACCATTCAAATAAGTAGCAACTCTTACTACTACACAATAAAGCGCAATTCATGATGTGCGAGCGCTAACTACCTACATCTATATTACCCTAAAAGTAATCGCGTAACTCTTGTCACTTTATCTCTGTCATCGCGCAGCAGCGTGAGCTACAAGTCCGACAAGTCGGCTATTTGTAGGTTCATACCTAAATTGCAGAGTGCATCAGGTCTGACAATACTGCGTAGGCCAGGGGTGTCCAACATACGGCCCGCGGGCCACAATGCGGCCCGCCAAGGTTCCTAATCCGGCCCGCGAATGAGTCAAAAGTTGGGTAACTTTTAACTTTTTTTAGACGTAATTTTGTAAAGAACGGATATTCATATCTCTATCATCTATATCAGTATGCCTGTGCATGCAGTTACAAGTGAAACCTGCTGTAAATTCCGCCAAAAGGTTATAATTTTACCCTTTCTACCATTTTACTTATATTAGTCTTGATTTGCTCAGTTACGAAACATCTTTTGGCCCGCCATAGTTACAAAGTTAATAAATGCGGCCCGCCAAAAAATTTTGTTGGACACCCCTGGTCTAGGCTCTAAAACTTTTATTTGGGCCTTTATATCGAATCGTGCAGAATATTACTAGATAACATAATAATATAAATTATGTGGTCCCGTCCTATTCGTCTGCCAATTTTCTCCATCATCGCTTATTTATACTAATAAAACAATTGTTCTAACATATTTTTGTTCCAAATATTAATAGAAATCATGTTCAGAACAGCCCATAATTGCTTTTGATCAAGCCCATTGTATGTAGGACAGAATAAAAATAAACAATAGATAACCTTTCATAACTCGATTATCTGATCGGAGTAGAAACAATTATGTTTGGTGATCAATATATATTATCTGTGACCGAATTTTATTTAGTCGGCAATTTGACTTTCCTAGTCTTAAAATTTATTTCTTCTCTGCTTCATTTTGATACTAGTTTTACAAAATTTTAAACGTTTCGTTATCAGTAAATCTAAACATTTTAGTTTATATTTGAGTTAACTGCATGTACTTCATTATGTAAAACTAGTAGCATAACAAAATGTATATTATAATTTTTAAACTAGGCGCTGCATTGCTATATAGTATAGTATATAGTATATACTATTGCATAAGGTCGCGCTCATCGGCCAAAACTATCTCTTTCACACACTTTCACAAAAATTCGCTGAGCAGAAAAAAAAAAAAAACTATTATGCGTTATTTTAAGAATACCATCGCAAACATTTAAAAATATTTTTTATTTTGATATGTTTTATTTTGGCAAAAAGATAAAAAACGCTGTTACAAAAATAATACTATTTGCAATGTTATTCTAAAAATAATGCCCAATCGGTTTTATAAATCACCCTTCAGCTTCGATCAAAGATGTCCCACTCAATGTTTATTTTTATTTTTTAAACTTGCAATACATATAGCTCAGGCCGATGAGTGCGGCCTAAGCTAAGTGACTATAATATTGTATTATAATAAAGTTTAAAGGTTTTTTTGTTTGTTTCAGGTACAAAAGAATCAAGAACTAAAGGAAATAAAGGCCTAATAAACTGCGTAATCATTACTATCTACTGCCTTTTTGAAAGGTACTAAGTAAGATCATGTTTTACATGCAGCGCATCCAGCAATGTCATTTTATTATAAATTAATTAGCTGTTGCCCGCGACAACATATCCTATACTTCGGTATGGTCATAGCTAAGCACATTTGTGAAAACAGCATTTAAATCCGTCCAGTGGTTTAGGAGATGTGCGTTCACAAACAAACAAACAGACAAAGATCTAAAAACTGTCTTACGTGTTCAGCTGCGTATTTTGAGATGCCCTGTGTGATTTTTTTATCTCTACGATTTTATTAATATTATAGATGTTGTGCAAATCTAATAAAGGTATAGGTTCTTTTCGCCATATAATATGTCCTATTCATTATGTTTATCTATGCAAACATAATGAATAGGACATATTAGAGCATAATAATAGCAGTTTAGGCATGCATAGTGCGAAAAAAATAGATTTAAGTAGGTACTAATATATGATTATTTTATAATTATCAAAGTTTTGTTCGTAAAATAAAAATAAAAATACCGCGCAAGAACGCACGCCAAGGTGGTTAAAAGAACGCGACTTAGGATAGGTCCCTGACCTTTCTCAACTGACCGTTTTTGTTAGCAGATGTTTCGGCAAATCTCCTAGCAGATCGATGCGCAACGCCTCAGTCAAAAATCGGTCTTATTTTATACATGTTTGGGCTCAGAATTAAGTACTAAACGTATATTAGATGTCTATCTGAACATTCTGTATAGATTAAATCATCGTTGATATCATATGGCTTATCAAAAATACAGTAGCAAATCAGAAACTTTAAAACTTACTTCACCCATCATAGAAGAAACACTATGATTCTGCCTCCTGAAGTCAGCTACCTAGCATAAATTCTCTTTCAATAAACCAATATATTCAAATGATTGATAAAACTAGCCCACATGCAAGTAGAAAACGCCGATGTGACCGCCAAAACACTATGACAGAGGGCAATTACGGCCATACGGGGCGTCGATCAAACGGCTATTGGCGAAAAATTGGGCTCGGGCGCGAAAAATGGTGCCGAGACCCGAAAGGGCACGGGACATTGAACAAAGCTCTACTCAAAGCTGGCAAGTTCCTATACGTTAAAACAAAATAGTTTTTTGAAAATCAAACTAGTATTTAGTGCCATTTGCTTTAAAATTTGTTGATGTAGTTTGCACCTCAATTTGTTTTTTAGGGTTCCGTACCTAAAGGGTAAAAACTGTACCCTATAACTAAGCCTACGATGTCTGTCTGTCTGTCTGTACGTTCGTCTGCCCTACTTATTACCGGCTGTATCTTCGAACCGTAATAGATAGCCAGTTGACATTTTCACAGAATATGTTATGTTACGGCGGATTAATTAAGAAATAATAAAAAAGTAAAAACGAAAGGGGGTCCCCATACAACATACGTATTTTATATTAGCTCTAATGTAAAAACGGAAATCCCTACAAGCGTCAAACTTGACATGGTTATAGTACACACTCTTACGTATACAAATAATAAATACTGGCCAAGTGCGAGTCGGTGACAAATTTCTGTTCATTACCAAGCTAAGCAACGTATTTTGCTACTTACATGATCTTATCTTTCGATCGAATCGAAATGCCACCATATTTTACAAATTTTGAAGTCAGTTTTTTAAATTGATAATTATTGTATTTTGTGGTGGTACAGAACCCTCAGTGCGCGAGCCTGACTCGTACTTAGCCAGTTTTATCTTTAGAATGTTTGCGAGTATATTTTTTCTAAGCTCAGCTTACATTCAAGCCTGACTGAAAGAATTCATAACATATTAATAATTCACTATATTTTTTTTTTCTGAATTTGAATGAAAATCTTCTGCAGTACTGTGAAAAAGAAATTATTTAAATTTAATTTGATAACGCAACACCTATCTGACCTATTTGGATTAAAAGCCTTACAACTTTGCTATTTGTACTCACCCTAAATTGAAATTGTTGCTTTCCCTTAGGCCATTTAATTCGTTTCCTTTACCTCTCCTCCTGCTCAACAAAATGATAAGAATTTCAATTCCAGCGTCAAAACTGAGCTTGCGTTATTTCAATTAAATAATATCGTAGACAAGAATTATTTGCTTTGCCTTAGAAATATTTCAAGTTCGAAATTCGGTTTTTCCGTAGAGTGATCTTTATTTCTGTTTTTGTTTTCTCAAATAGAATCCCCCAATTAAATGTATTTGTCAGCGTTTTGGATATATTTATTAAGGACTAGCTGACCCGACAGGCGTTGTCCTGTCTTAGAACTGTCAAACACGCAAAGTCAAAATTGTAAATCTTATTTTTTTACACCTTGGGTTACATTATTGAAGTTTTAGTAAGGGATAGTGTAGCTTCCCAACAGTGTAAGATTTTTTCAAATTCGTTCAGTAGTTTCGGCGCCTATTCAATGCAAACAAACAAACAATCAAATATTTCCTCTTTATAATATTAGTATAGACTAGCTGACCCGGCAGACGTTGTCCTGTCTTAGAACTGTCAAACGTAAGAAGTTAAAATCGTCGTTAAATTTTCTGAAATTTTCTAATTTTGTGCGCAATTTTCTTAATTTTTCCATCCGTACCTTTTACAAAGTACATATTATAAAACAAGTCGTTCCCGAGTTATGGCGTGACCAAGATTAATAGTGATTAATTTATATACATATAGACGTTTCGGTTCTCGTCTTATAATTGTCTATTAAAATTATTTAAAACCGCGCTACGTCTTGTATTTATTAAGGATTACCTCTTTATAATGTTAGTGTAGATTACTTCCATATCATTCGTTACTAGTATTGCGTGTTAAATAATATTGTATCTTTTAATATATTTATTGACTGTCTGTCAGAAATGTTATAGCACAATTATATTGCTTCTGTTATCACCAACCTTGTGTGATATTGTTGACATTATATTACACGGTTCAGTAGTAAATAAATCAGGTCACCTTAGAATAACTACTCAGAGAAGGTAGGTCTCCAAACAACGCCTTCTCAAAACGTAAGCTACAAATTCGCTTTGTAGCTTACGTTTCGATTGGTATTTTTAAACGATTTAAGCAAGAAAGTTAATGGATTACCTGTGGAATGTCACACCATAACCCTTATGCTGCTTTTCTGATTTGTTGTGGTACGATTTCACCGCGCAAATTGTCATAGTAAAATTTTTATATTTTTTTGGGAGCCATATATGACTCCATTTGAATGGCTTAAATTTTGCGAATGTACTTGGTTTTTTTGTGTAGTTATTCTAAGCAGGTCACATAATATAAGTAAACAAATAAATAAATAATACCTATAACGATGTCTTATTTTGCGTCAATATTGCGCAAGTTAATTATATAAAAGGCTATAGACTCCAAAATGGCTGGACTGATTTTAACGAAGTTTTAACATTTTTTTTAATGCCATAGGTGGTAAACAAGCAGACGAGCTACCTGATGGTAAGCAGTCACCGTCGCCTATGTATACTTGTAACACCAGAGGTGTCACAAATACGTTGCCGACCCTTCACTGCATGGCAGATGTTATAAGGAGTGGGTGAAACCACGGGACGTAGCTAGTTTTGAAGTAAAAGGACACGCAAGTAATTTTAAGTTTTTTTTTTTTTTTCCCCAGATTGATTTATTATAGTGATTGGTCCAACAGAATCGCCATTATCTGCTTATTCTTGGAACGACAGTTACCGCGATCTGTATTCTTCACAATTAATCTGATTAATCTTTTCCGTTTATTCTCTTCCCTATAATAAATGAATACAGCCATAATCTGTTCCCCGTATTCTGGCACTTACGATTATAAATAGTACCCCAATACATGCCGGGATCTCATTACTGGTGATTGGATGGGCCATCTGTCGAATCAATGTATTGACTGGCATACTGGTATTATTGTTCCCAATAACCAATTTATGTTTTGTATAGGCATATGATAGCGTAGGCGGCCGAGCAGTAGCATTTGCGCTTTACAATTTGCCGGCACCCGGTTCGAACCTCGGTCTTGCACCCATGACTTATTTAGTACGTTAATTTATTTGTTTATCAAGACTGTTTATGCAAAATTGTCGTTATTCAAGAATACGTATCCATTTATTCATATCTGCACCGATATTGCTGTATTACCAAGTTTTTTCCTTTTTACGACGTTTTAAATACGATCGTATAAATTTAAGTGCCTGCGGGTCCATAAAGCATCTTACAGCCTTCCTTCCACATCCTATTCACGCGTGTCGATAATTCGTACCCCCATAAAGATCGCGCCATTTCTTCTCACAATAATTCGGCTTTATCTAGATATAACCGGTTACTATACCGGTTACGTCCGGTTATTGGTGCGGCTCGTAAATTTCACGTGTCGCAATAACGCAGGGTTGTCCGGAAGGGTGCAGGTTGCTCGTGTTGGGATAGATTGAACATTGAACGAGTTTATGCGGTTGGTTGGGCCCTGTTAAGTAAACTGTGGTTTGGTGACGAACGGTCCGCTGACAGGGTGATTTGGGGTCGTGATGTCACTATTCACTCGTAGCTCGTTGTTTGCCAAAAGGGGGGTATTGTCGTTACATTAGAACAGACAAACAAAGGCTTCCGGGTTGATTATTTTGTATTGTCTTATAAAAAGCTGGCTATAAATAAAACTGATCACCGAAAACAAAATCAAGATGTGTTCAAAATTAAGGAAGATATAAGCATTTTAATGTCTTGCCAGACAGAGAACGCACTATACTAACAAATGACTTCACTTGTGAGGACGCCACAGAACTATATAGGTCTGTGGAGTACGCCTTAGAAACTCCATACTGACACTCTCATTGCGGAAAAGGAACAAAGCATCCCTTCCTAATCCGAACAAAAACATTAAACGCGTATATCTTAGAACTTTATTAGCCGATTTCAATATTTGTTTCAGTAGTTTTTCAACATATAATTGTATTTTTCACTGAGCTTCTTATTTTTAACAAATCAAACATCTGTCCGCTGGCTTTATAGTTTGTGTTCAAATGTCGTGTCAATATTTTTTTGCTATACTACTAAAACATTTAACGCAAAAACTGTACGCACGGCTTACTTACTATTTGTCTGCGCAGATTAAGAAACTTGTGGCGACACCAATGAACCCACTTTTCAAATGAAAGTAAGGTTAATACATTTTTTTTTTGTTCAGTTTCGTCTGTGATATATAATCCGCCAATAATACCATTATTTTTAAGAAAGAAATTTGTGAAGTACTTTCACTGACACCAACAAACGCCTATGCATTTGAACGTATAGCCAAGCTTCTACTTTAGCTCTCCTCAGCGCTCACAATTCAAATCAACATTTTCATTTCAACTTCAAGTTCACATCGCTATAAGGTTTCATCGCAATCTATTCTGTTCTCTCAAACTTCATGCATAAGCAGATAAATTTATGCAATCTCATTCTATATCCTAGATTCAAATTTTTCGTTATCTATAACAACATTCCTACGAGTATGTAAAGTGTAAACCTTATGAGCGTAAAGTTCATGCATTGAAAGTAGTACAATGTTGTTCATTTTGATCACACTGCAACTCGGTAAACAAAATCGCGCATTCAGATAAAGGAAAAGTATAAACAGGTTTAGTTCTGAAAAGATTTATGTTCGGTTCGAAGAGCGTAAAATGTATCAGTAGGGATGAAATGTAAAAGAGAATACAACAATAACAAAAAAAAACTAACAAGATTAACAAAAAATAGCAGTATTAGTAATAGATTAACTTTTCTTAATATTGATTGAATCAGGCGTTAAGGTGCACTGAGGAAACGGGTATAATTGTGTATTTCATTTATATTTCAATTAAATAATATTTATAGTAATTTCAATATTTTGTGTTCATTTCAATTAAATAATATTTACAGTAAATTCATGTTAATTTCAGTATTTATTGTTAAATTTTTCATTTACGTTTCAATTAAATAAAGTTTATAGTAATTTCAAGATTAACAAATATTTTAAAATTAATATCATTAGTACAAATTGTTAAAACGAATTTTTTGTTACAGATTTAATTACAATTTGTTTCAGGTTAGTTTAATTTTACTTTTTTATTTAATTAATATTTATGTCAGGTTAAGTTTAAATTAGCTCACAAATATCTATAGAGAAAAATAGTTTGTCCCAAATCTTTATAGTACTCAAAACGACGTAGAAGCGAAATTACTCTAGAAATTCATCTACACATTTTCTTAATATTCTTATAAATAATAATATGTGGATTTGGTTTGACAGCACATAAAATTTTGTCATAGATTTAGTATGTACGATCGAGGTTTTTAAACGCAAAACATACAATAATGCTTTTCGCATCCTCATGAGAAAAGTGCGTTTTTGCAGTGCGTGGCATTTTCGCCGATGCACGGGGTTCCAAATTCCTTTGCTGTCATCAGATCCAGATTTCTTCTGGGCTGGGTTGACGAATTCGAAGAACGGCATATTGCAGTTGCAGCGGACTTGCTGGGTAGTCCGATTTTCGAATCATGGCTGACAGTGCACCAGAGTGCTTTCCAAACATGACAGTGATATTTTTATTACGCAAGTTAATAATTAGATATAAAAAAAATTAGAACCTTGTAATGCTATCAATATTTTGTTTTATTGTCTTTTTTAAATTTCTGCCATAATATGGGTCTCGTGAATGTTTAAAAAAAAATTACATATCATCTCAATTTTGGGCAATATTTAGTAATACTTACCGGGTGTAGCTTTCGAGATCTTTGAATATGTCAAAATACACGCAGTATATTTCACCATTTTTACTTCTCCTTTCTGTGGTTTATTCTTTCCTACAATTTGAAAACGTAGAGTTTTCAAGTATCTCTTACTGCCAGTAGTGTGTTATGTTAGATGCATGGTGTATCTATAATGTATGTATGCATGCACACAATGGCGCACAAAGGCGGCAAAGCAGCATTATCGGCATTTTATAGAGAAAGCACTGCCTTTGAACAAGCGTTGAGAAGCTGGTTTTTATTTAAAGCAAAACTGTCATTTCAGAGAACTGGAAAACTTTTTCATAAAACGCTATTTTATGAAACACTGAAAATAATATACAAAGTCCAGAATGAAACCATTGTATAATTATTTGTAGAACAATCATATTAATCAGCTTTACTGATATGAAAATGACTGCAAATTACGCATAATTAATAATTTATGGCAAGAATGTAAATTTAGCAAATTTTAACCGTGATTTCGTTGTTATTTTAAACAACAGTATAACTGTTGCTTATTCATTTGTATAATTCGTCAATTTTCATAACTAAGCCTAATTTGATTATATTAAACATATTGTCCTTCTTCGCCAAAACAAAGTGTTTAACTCAAAGATATTTTAAACTATAAACCGGGCCATTGCTCAATAGTACCAAGAGATCGAAGTGCTGGTGGCGAAACCCAACATGATTGGTTAAATAAAAGCCCATAGACTAGACAATGGCTTGGATACCTGAAGAAGATGGGAAAGGATTGAGCCGTAAAAAGTCTACTTGGGGCTGCCGGAAGGTCGAAGGCCAGTCGGCATCCCACGCATAAATGGAATGATGAAGTGGGAAAAGATCTGCAGAACCTGGACTTTCATGATTGGCATGAACTTGTGCAAGATAGGGAAGGAGTATACTAAGAGTCTATTAGTATCGGATGCCAAGACACATTTTGCGTAGCTGCATCAGCATAAGTAGTAAGTAAGTAAGTAGGACAAAACCGAGGCAGATGTCAAAATAGGAGAGACGAAAACTTAGAAGATACCTATTCTTTGGTTTTGAAGAGACTTAGGTTACACCTTCCAGGAAACAAAGAAGTCGACAGAGTGGGCTCAACTTTAAAGCTTTTAGCATATTACTTATATTCAACCCGAAACAGTCACAGAATATGAAAGCCATGTAAAAGTAAACGAACAGTATTTAGACATCACTTATCAATATGACACAGAATCTAACCCAGTTGGATAAAAGAGGACGCACTACAAGATGCCTTTTCTTTGGCCTTGAAGATATTTTGGATTATACGTTTAATAAAACAAAGAAGTCAGAGTGGACTCCGATTTAAAGCTTTTAGCATATATATTAGGTGCCTTCTAAATCAACCCTAAACCGCTACATCAAAACATCAAAAGCATGTAAAAGCAAATAAACAATATTTAAACACCACTTATCAATATGACACAGAATCGTTCAGTTTACAGAGTCGTCGACGATGACCGATAACCTAGCGATAGTTGCCGATAGCAAGCTGATAACAGTACTTTCTCAAACAAAGAGTGCTCTGTTGCGAAACCGTGACTCAGTTCCTGAATCAATATTGGAGTACATGAGGGGAGAATGGGACGTTCTTCCCTTGTAGCTTTGTATTTTTTTTATAGGATGAGTAAATATCAAAGAATCTCGTATGTTCGATTTGTTACTTTGCGAATAAAATCGATATAAGAATGCAGGGCTAACACGGATCGGTGTGGTATTAAGTAGAAAGTTTATTATACTTACAACTTTATGGGACTAACCAAAAATTGCGAAAAAAATACTAGTTGTAAATACACCCTAACCAGCAGTGCAAGTACCGTTCTTTATCGATCGTCAAATTCGATAAATAACATAGAATCGATCATAGCAAGTACTGACCAAATGGCGTTTTATCGAATTTGCCGATCTCAACTGTCGAATTTGATAATCGATAAAGAACGCTACTTGCACTGCAGCGTCGACTTATATACTAAATAAGTAAGGTATTGTTTATATTCGGGACAAATAAATAAATATTCGGGACATTATTGCACACACGGTCAACTTATTTAGGCCACGAGGAAACCCCCACCATACCTTCCTTGTTTGTCTGATCTGAGAAATAGATAAATAGAACCTCTTTATTGTGCAAATACATAAACTAAAAAAGTAGCAGATGTGTATGAATGTTATAAAACGTAATTCCTAACGGTGATAATTATTACTGTGTAGGATATGAAGCCTTCCTAACCTTAGATAGTCGATTGAATCAGGCGTTACT
This sequence comes from Agriopis aurantiaria, assembly GCA_914767915.1. Classification (NCBI taxonomy): domain Eukaryota; kingdom Metazoa; phylum Arthropoda; class Insecta; order Lepidoptera; family Geometridae; genus Agriopis; species Agriopis aurantiaria. Next base: position 17,846,079 of record OU611982.1, on the reverse strand, counting down.
TTGCGGAAGACTATTTTTAATTTGTATATGGCGAATTTCTAGTGTAATTCCGCTTCTACGTCGTTTCGAGTACAATAAAGATTTTGGGACAAACTATTTTTCTCTATAGATATTTGTGATGCACAAATATCATTGTGTTATTTGTGTTTATACTAGAAATTCGTCATATACAAATTAAAAATGGACTTCCGCAAAGTAACGCCTGATTCAATTGACTACCTAAGGTTAGGAAGGCTTCATACCCTTGGCAAACCTTGGCAATGTTGCCATAAATTTAACAAAGTTATTACTCAACTGAACACTGTTTAGGGAAAAATTATGTCCCAACTAAAACACACTATAGTTTCTGGCTATAAAAGCCATTGTCACGTTATTCGGTAAAATATAAACTGAATACTTCAAAGCACTCTCCTGACCGTTGAACCTAAAATACCTAGCTTTTAGCGAGGAGCTCTTACCGTCATCATCATAAAAGCTAATATGCCATAACACTAATGCGTTCACTTTATACCTTTATCATGCCCGTGCAACGTAATTAGAACTAATTATATAGGGCAATTAGAACGTGAGAATATAAATTATTATTACGGGAATATTATATGAAAACGAGTTATATTTTAGGTGGGAATAATTTTGATAAAGTGCGCTACGTTTTGTTGAGAGCTACTTGAATTTGTAGTATAGTGCAAAGATAATCAAGCTTTGTTTTCCAGCACCTGAAACTAGGTTTGTACTTATTTTGATAAATAATTCAAAATAGATAATGTTACATATATAATAATAATTCTAATTTTTGACATTTTGTATATATATGGAATTGTTTTCTGAAATAAATTGAAAATTGATTGATTGATATCTAGTTATATTTAGTTATTATATTTAACTTTCACTTTAGACCTTCAACGGTCTATGGGCAGTCTAACTGTATTTGTAGTGTTAGTTTTAGCTTGTATTTTGTTTAGTTAATAAAGGCACTAGCCAAGAAAGAAAAAAAAAGTTATTTTGAGTTCTAGTTATATCTAGTTTAATGTTTCACATTATAATTTAAATGTTAGTAGGGTTTTTTAATGTATTTTTTTTAATAAAACGTGCCTTTATTAACGATATTATTTATTTACACGAAAATCATTTAAAACCCAGTATTTAAAAACTAAAACTATCACCACATTTAAAAAAGAAAAAAACATTAACTAAATCCAAATACAAGCTAACACTAACACTAAACAGTTAGACTGCCCATAGACCGTTGAAAGTCTAAAGACAAACGAAATGCTCAAGCCCACTACCAGTTGGCAGCGTACCCAGCATTCGTATCATGGATGTGAATGGCAGCATCTTTGGATTTCACATTATCAGATGTTCCCACTGCTGGGATACAGACCTTCTCTCAGAGAGCAAAGACGGGACCTCCTTCATACTCTGGTGCATGTTGGTGAATGCCGTATATCATAGAACTTTTGAGGTTCTTGGACATATCGGTTTTCTCCAGACGTTTTCCTTCATCATTTTTGACCGATGGAATCGAAACTGCACATAATTTATTTGAGTACTAAATAAGGCATTGGTGCAAGCCCGACTGGGTGCCGTCAGATTATAAAGCGCTCATACTACCGCTCGGTTACTTTCATAGGATTTCAATTAAAAATGAATCGATCAAACCATTTCCTATTATAGTCCATATCGTCGATTATAAATTATCAAGGAATTAAAGCTTTACGGAGATTATCAAAAAATAGTTCCAGCTGACGTGATAGATGGCGGTCTAAGTAAATCTAAAGTATGGTCCAGAATAACTTTAGGCTTGTTTCATTTTCCAGTTGAGTTAAGTTATTAACGCTCTCTGGTAAAGCTTACCAAAAGGACCGTCCTGAAGAGCTCTCATTATATAACGTAATTAACTTGTGATAATGTTTTGTAAAACTGATACTACTCCACAAAGACAATACGAATAAAAAGCAAAGCATCCTCTATTGCGTGTGTCCGACAACACCCTTACCGTTTTTCCTTGGCCTAGTTTTTCTCACGCAGCGCCACTGTCATCGTATCCTGTAGTACACCTTGAAAAAATGCCATTGTTACTTGATCCCTCTTCTCTTAAAGATCAGATAGGTCAAGAGGTCCTAGTTGTGCGGTGTGTACATAATCGTTTCTATCTAAATATACTACGGTTTTATTCGATAATGCTATGAATATAATGTAGAATATACTACGTTTACTTATATATATTGTATATCTTTTTATTCGCCAAGAGATTGGATTCTTAAAAAATATATGATTTTCTCAGATAATGTTTAGTTGCATATTTTTGTTCGATTTCCTGCTTCTTTGTGTGAATTTTCAGAAATTACATATATTTACTATCAAAAAAGATAATGCAGTCCTTTATACGCGTGCTAATTTATAATAGGTATTTATTTATACAAGTGATCTTAAAACATGGAAACAATAATATTATGTTAGGTATTTGTATCAACTCTAGTCAAAGTAAGATATTAGTTTTGTAAGTGACTTTAAATTTATTTCGTAAGAATAAATTCAAGACTAAAAGATTATGCGGCTGGATGATTTAAATACTTAAATCACCCAAACGCACATCAGACCAATAAGTAACGTATCGTCAAATAAAATAGTCACGTTATTATCGATAATGCGTTGAATTTATAACTCCCAGTTTACAATAAAGATAAAATTAACAACCTCCGCGTCCGTAGAGAGTGTTAACTCAAAGTAAGAAACGAACAGATTAGTAACTTTGAATAAGTAGATAAAATGATAATATAAAAGCTAAGTTAAACCATAGAAAGGTTTGTTGGTAGTGCTGATTAGCTATTTACGTATTAATTATAATTATTACTGGACGAGACATGATTAGCAAATGTTTTATAATTTGGGTCTATTGGTCTTGATAAGTCCCGATAGATATATAAAACATGACATAAAATTATTTCTACTATGAAAACAGTAAAAAAAAACATATTTTCCTTATAATTCTTATTTGAAACTCTGTGCCTTTTTGGTCTGTTGTGCCGATGTCTCCACCATCACTGTATTAACGCAGTGAATTTCTCCAATTAGTAAGGCTTTTATCAAATTAATAGCTTCAAAGAAACGTGTGGAGTCCGGTTTTTGGGAGATTCGAAGTTATTGTGCGTTGGAATTTTCGTGTCACAAAGGTTAGGCAATGCATTTTGTCTATTGAGAAATAGTTCGATGTGAGAAAGTATCAAAAAATGAATAAGCTCTCATATATAATACTAGTTGACCTGACAGACGTTGTCCTGTCTTAGAACTGTCAAACACGCAAAGTCAAAAATGTAAATCTTTTTTTTTTTACACCTTGGGGTACATTATTGGAGTTTGAGTAAGGATCCCTATTTATTTTGAAAATATAGCCTATGTTACCCGAGGATAGTGTAGCTTCCCAACAGTGAAAGAATTTATCAAATCAGTTCAGTAGTTTCGGAGCCTATTCAATGCAAACAAACAAACAAACAATCAAATCTTTCCTCTTTATAATATTAGTATAGATAAGATCTTATTAATTTTTCATCAATCTAACCATGGGCTAGTTAAATCGGTTTAACTATTTTTGTGTATTTTAATATATTATTCACTAAACAAACATGTTTTGACGTTAGGTTAACACACAATCTCGTTAAACAATGTAAAATAATGTTTTATAAACACAACAAACTTTGATTAAAACAATGTCCATTCGAACTTTCTCGACTATCTTTCAAAAGAGCACTAAAACGTATCTCTTGTGCAAAACTAAATATTAAAATGTACAGCCCAAGTATGAGCAATAATTTGCAGTAACGACTTGGCATTGTCGCGAGACGCGAAACGTCTAGGAAATGGTCGTAGCGTAGTGCATAGACATTCATATTTACGGAATTCATATTTCTTGTAATGGTTAAATTTACCATAAGATGGTATTTGATCACACTATTAAATGACAACAAATCTACGTAATGACGTAAAAATATGCACACTAATAATTAATTATTAATAAAAAAAAAACTAACGCTACATTTTAAGGACTAATGCATACATAAAACTACAAGTAAATATACCATATATACAAACTGAAACCAACATATTTAATATATGAACTAAATATCAAAATATACCACCAGACGTCTTGCTTTTCTCAAATCTACAACTTCTCTAACTCTGATATCAGGGCTTGCTCCTCTGCCTGTACAAACTTATTTATCTACATTTCTATCAGAATTATGATCTTCTATGTCATTATTTTGGTTCTCTTTATCTTTTCTATTTGATTCAAAACCCCACATTCATTTGAGCTCCAAATCCTTAGTGACTATTTTTTATACTGACAAAATAATATGCTTGTGTATACAACCAAAAACTAATGTTGTAGACGACGTATTTTCGTAAATAAGTACATAATAATATACAAGACACCTACTCCAATATTACCTCGCATACTTTTATCTTACGAAATATTATTGCTTCTCAACTTTTATGGCAGGTCGTGGAATGGTATATTTTGGAATATAGCTGATATTATAGCGGGTGAAGGCACTAAAGAAAACTGACAAAACGAGTTACGAGCACTTGAAAATGTTATGGTTCATTTGGACGAGTAATTTGAAATAGCAAACATAAAGAACACGAAAGAGAAAAAAAACCTAAAAAGTAAAGTTTTTAATTGGGGACAAACTTTTATTTGGGAATGAAATATCGACTTAAGAAATGTTTCGCTGATAACACCACCACACCACATTACAGATTACACACATAGATAAAAATTGTCAAAAATATAAGAAAAAACCCTAACATTTTATTAAAAGTAGAATTATTCCGAAATATGAATTAAAATCAATCCGTTTAATATAATACACAAAAAATATATAAAATTTATAAAATCCCCAATACAAAACCAAGTTAATTGAGTTTTCTTTATTACCTACTCAAAAACCTCTTCGAATTGACATGAAAAAAGTTTTGTAAGATAATCCTCACCATCCGTTACCAACACACCTTCTTAGGGTTCAAACGCACTATGATAAACTTCACGACACTTCAAGAAGACTTGTCAAAAGCTGAATTTGCACGTCGCGTATGTCATTACTTTACCTCTATCTCATAAAACATCGTTAGCTGCTTCGCTTAAATTCGGACTTCAGACATTTTAGTCCTGGGAAATCACTTATAATCATCATCATCATCCACAGCCTTCCTTATCCCACTGCTGAGTATAGGTCTCTTTCTTGCTATGCTATTTGCCTCAGTCCTGCGCTAATCGAGTCCAGGTTCGACCCGCGATAGTAATAATATCGTTGACCCATCTTACAGCTGGGCGACCAACTCTCCGCTTACCTTGGCTCAGCCACCACTCCGTTAAAACCTTACTAGGTGGAGTAAGGTTTTAACGGAGTGGTGGCCGATCATCATCACTGCGCCTAGCAACACTACCTATATCAATTTAATTTTCACAAACCGATTGAAAATCATACTTAATAAATAGCATTCCTTTCCATAATTTAATTTGTTGCTCATAATTTCAGTAGTTTGAACAAAATAATAAACTCGGTGCAACTTACTTCACACAAATTTATTAAATATTTTTTTGTTATAGCGTCGTAGTGCACCTTTCAGTGGTCACTAGATTCACCTTATTTATAGCCTACCTAAATGGCATGTCACCTTTTACATCACATATTTCATCATTATGATTATTAAATTGAACGGTTAACTTATGGTTTAACATAAAACATTAATAATGAACAACAAGGTTTAAAACCTTAAGAACTAGTCGAATGTACCGCTTTCCCTTTAGCATAGTTTCTAAGGTGTATCTTAACAGCTTAACACGATTCCCATGGTTTTGTGGCTTGTTTAACTAAGATGTGTTTTATAGAATTTAAGTGTAAAGTAATTTAAATTCAATTTTATTTTTGGATATATAATAAGTCTACGTTTGGCTTCCAACTCACCTAAAGCACCGGAACCATAGAAAGCGGATGCTGTGGCCGAAGATAGATCACGTAGACCTAGAATGTACTTATTAGCTCTAGCTTTGAAGACACCCAGGTTATAGTTTTCAGGAAACAAGGACGATGGCAAAGCATTCCAGTCCCTAGCGGTTGGCATAAAGAAGGTGGAAGCAAACCGGCTAGTTCAAGCTGGTACTTATGCGTTCTCAGGCTTCTCCAAATTCGATTCGAATCACTGAGCAAGTTCACTCAAGCCAAGCCATTTTAATTCCATTGGTGATTTTTTGTACCGAGCATTATATTATGTTATTGATAATATATTATTCAAATAATAATTTTAATTTGTCTATCTATAGATATTCTATTACTTTAGGCAACCAAGGGTAGAAACCATAAAAAAACCTCCTTTTTAACAACAATAAGCACTATACCCAACACCTTGCTCTTTTTTTATCAGTTGAAATCATGGTCAAATACAGAATGTATTATTATTAATTACCTCATCTTCTTCATTGTTATCATCTGTTGATATTACCAGTGCCCAAGAATGGAACTCCCTGCCGTCCTCCTTGTCCTCTGGAAACTACAATCTAGGCATCTGCAAGGCTAGTGGATAGATTTCTTCTAGATCAACGTGTTTCATGCTCGGCCACACTGTTGCTTACCATCAGACGAGTTAGTTGGTGGCCAAACGTACCATCACATCATCCACAGTATTTATTACAACAACTACATGATTTAGGCCTATTTATTATTAAACCAGTACTTACAGTGAAATAACACGAAAAGTAGGCTCTGTGTTACCAATTCTATGATGAAAATAGATGATCCAATTTCATATCTAAACATCTTTTTCCAACATACAGAGAACGATGAAAATCTATAGTAGCGAAAACGAGCTGATGCAAGCCCTTTATGATGATTACACGTCAAGGTACAATAGGCACTTATTGTTCTGAGAGGCAGAGTTAGCTAGGAAATAGTCTTCACTGGAAACGACTATAAAAGTTAGTAGTATACACGCAATGTTTCATATCCCGGCAGGTCTCTACTAAATAATATTGGTTAAAATCATCATCAGCCTGGAATAATCAGCTTGGTTTGGCAAAAGCTTATCTTTGGTTATATCTTTTACCTTTTAGTAAACTAAGAAAAGGCATACAAATATCAGGATATTTTAGTTTCGAAGAGATATTTATGATCGTTTGGTTTTTAGGTATAATTAATTAACTATATTTATCTGAATCTTGAAAATAAATTCTGGTGTAAATCCGTATCAATTTAATTAATGCCCCAAGCATGCTGGGTATGCTGCCAACTGGTAGTAGGCTTGAGAAATTGGATTATCTTTAGACCTTCAGCGGTCTATGGGTAGTCTAACTGTATTTGTGGTGCTAGTATTAGCTTGTATTTTGTTTACTTAATAAAAGCACTTGCCCCAGTAAAACATTTTTTAACAAGTAGAATAAAAAATGGAGTCTGACTGTTTGGATTTCCGCGTACAATTACAATGTATATTTGGTTAATATTTATGCAAGATTTATAAAAATTCTCGCAAAAGTAATGGGTTATGTTATTATATGGAAATCAGTAACATAAACCATTTTTTACAATTTTTTGGCAAAAGCTAAATCGACCATTTTTTGTTTTTACTTATTTTTACCAACGTTTTTAGTAAAAAGTACTTTTGTCTAGTAAGAATGTTACAAACTATTGACTATAACAAATTGATTTTATTTATATTTTACTATAAGTACTTTTGACGTACCTATTTAATAAAATAATTTATATTAAAGTAGTCTTCATACATTCCTCAATGAAAACCTACGCCTTATTGCTCTACAAATTTTTACGCTTACTGTACTTGGTACGAAGTGTAAATAGTTAGTTTTTCAAAGGGCTATCTCCGTGTGTTATATCCTTCACGGCATCACGCATTACTCCATCTCGTTTCAGTAGGCGCGTCACGCTCGCACTCTCGCGCTAACGACTATCCACGGAAAGTGGCACGCTTGTCACGCTAACAGCGGCGCTCGATGCCGCTTCTATTAATTATTAATTCTGTGTAATTCACATGTGTCTGAAAACTATTACTTCGATTTTATTATTCGAAATGTGTTGGTGTTTTTCTTTTTTTTAATAGTTTTTTTATTTAGTTATGTTTAGGTACTATAAGATTCTCTGATATCATCACATTCAAATTTAGTAATGCGACAAAACATTTGTCTGCTCCTTAGAATAACTACACAAAGAAACCAAGTACATTCGCAAAATTTAAGCCATTCAAATGGTGGCATATATGACACCAAAAAGAATATAAAAATTTTACTATGACAATTTGCGCGGTGAAATCGTACCACAACAAATCAGAAAAGCAGCATAAGAGTTATGGTGTGACATTCCACAGGTAATCCATTAATTTTCTTGCTTAAATCGTTTAAAATACCAATCCAAACGTAAGCTACAAAGCGAATTTATAGCTTACGTTTTGAGAAGGCGTTGTTTGGAAACCTACCTTCTCTTAGTAGTTATTCTAAGGTCTGCTCCTTCATGTGTGCCTCCACCGGTTTCTTGCATTTTTATGATTATACTACCTAAGGCGCAACACACAATTAAGGGTGCCTTTCCACAAAAACGAAGCCAAGCGGAGCGGAGTTGTGAAAAGATGTGAGTGATTCCATTGAAGCGGACTTGTATAGCGGAGACGAGCAGATAATGAACCCGATACATTTTTGCGTAAAGGAGCGGCGTGTTTGCGTTGTCACGCTCGGTGCTGTGGTTCACCCAACTCCGCTATACTTCACTCTTCTTAAGCCGCTTTGCTTGCATTGCACTGCTATACCACTATACCTACTCTGCCCCGCTCCGTGCCGCTATACTCCACTCCTCTCTGCTTCGCTTGCATTGCACTGCTATACCGCTATACTCCGCCCCCACTCCGTGCCGCCATACTCCACTACTTTCCGCTTTGCTCCCATCACACTGCTATACTCTGCTTCGCTCTGCGCCGCTATACTCTACTCCTCTCCGATTGACATACAATTTAAAATAATTCTTCTCGTCTCCGCTATGACTTTTTCCATTGAAGCGGGGCAGAGACGAGTTGTAGATTTCAACCCGTGTGATTGGTCGATTCCGGCATGTCCCTGCTCCGCTTTAGTGGAAACACACTCAAAGTTTGCGTATCCACTAGAAATGTCCGAGGTAGGTAAGCGGTAAAGCAACCAATGAGAGGCGAGGCGAGACGGAATGAAGCGATCCTATTGGTTGAATTTTTCCTTGCGCACAGCACATCTTCCTTGCACACCTCTGGTGGATACGCAACCTTAGATAGGACGTGGACGCGAGCGCTCTTCTCCAAAGTAATTTCAAACTAAGTTTCGTTTTAATACGATACAAACAAAGAGGTGCGTTGGCAGAGGACGTACACACGAAAACGATGTTATACCTACTTATGTATCATATTAAAAAGAAATTATGATTGAAATCACATTGAAGTTCTTATGAGTCTTTGATTGCCCTCCATGTTTCGGCACCGGTAGTCTGTAAGAAAGAAAAGAAAATAATACGCATCTTATGGATAGATGTTAATATACGTACGTTTTTACCGAGAAAGTGTGGAGAAACTGGAAAATTGAGACTAAAACCATCGTATAAATACTATTTACTTTAAAATAACGGATGCATTGTTTACGGGTGACTTTCAGTTAACTAACACTTCGGCTATTTTAGTTGCTTTGCGACGTGTGTACAGGAATAGGTGGTAGATGAGTCATTACTGTGTGGGTATGAGTATGAAGAATGTTTTTGTGTGGGTTGAAATATACATTTCCAATTACCACTAGCACAATAGTGATCCGCTCTATGATTTTGTGAAGCTCTAGTAAAGTATTTGACGTTGTAAAACTAAAAACGTAAAACAGCGGCGGCGCGAGACGGACTTTGGGCCTTTTTATATAGCTTATTCCTTTTTTTAATAGAGCTGCAAACGAGCAAGTGACCCGCCTGGTGGTAAGCGGTAATCGCCGCCTTTACACCCACTTTTCATAAAATGAAATATTAAATTTTTGGAGACCTTAATAGTCTTAACTTTTACAAATCTTGGTTTATACTTTATATATAGGCAATAGGAGTCTCTAAACGAAACTGTAATTTTTTTTATGTTCCAAAAGAGATAGTCATATTTTCTTTGATGTGATTTCTTCATAGGGTAGATATAGTTACCAAGTTCAATAAATATTTTAAGGTAGTCTATTATTTATTCCGTGGAACGTTTCAAGTTAGGTTCACACTTTCCAAAATGCAATTGCAGCTCTGGAGAGAACAATAAGTTTTTATTCCCGACACGAACACTCGAGATCTTCTATACAAGCAGTGTGGTGTAACCCGACTCCGCCCGTCTGCGCGGATCTGTGCGGGGCGTTGAAATCTGCGGTGAATGTAATATTACACCGGGGCAAAGATTATACTAGTGTACGTAGAACAGACAACAATAGTAGTTAAAGAAGGTATTTTTTTCTTTTTAGTGTTAACCGAGAAGGCAAACGTCATCATCGTCATTCATCACCATTTCAGCCATATGACGTCCACTGCTGGACATAGGTCTCTCCCATTGATCTCCAAAAGGGCCGGTTGGAAGTAGCCTGCATCCAACGTTTCCCTGCGGTCTGTTTTAGGTCGTCTGTCTATCTTGTGGGATGGATGTCCTACGCTGCGCTTACCAGTACGTGGTCTCCATTCCAGAACCTTTCGGCCCCATCGGCCATTTGTTCTGCATGCTATGTGCCCTGCCCACTGCCACTACTACTTGCTAATCCGGTAGACTATGTCGGTAACTTTCGTTTGTCTACAGATCTCCTCAAACTAATCGCTCCCTATCGCTATCGCTCCACCGTCCGTCCGAGTATATCACAGGACTCTAGCTTTATCCGATTTAGATACAGACCGGAAATTTTGATATAATAGGGTAATATGTGGATGTCAATCTCAAAAACTAGCTATGAACTTATGCAGTTGTCCAAAGATCGTTGAAACTCTAAGAGATAATCCAAATGCTCAAGCTCACTACCTGTTGACTTCGAATAGTCAACTAACTGGGTTTTTTAATAGGCTAAGTATATTATTTCGTATTAGTACCCTCTGTAGCGCAGTCTTTGGTTGTCGGCTTGAAAGCAGAACATGGAAGCGCATTGGCGCCTAGTTGTCGTCCCCTCTATCACAGTTTATGTAATACTTGGCCACTATATGTACTGTAGTGCATGTTATCACTTCAATACAGTTTCTTTATTGTATTTGACTTTTTGAAACTTGGTATTGCTTGCTCTATGTAACTTTTCAGTTTGTGTCGTATTCTGTTGTCTCAGACATCCGAATTTTGTCAATGTTTGATACAACCTATGATACCTATTTTAAACAATGTGAAGCCATCAAAAACGATCGAACTTAAAATACTCTAAAATGATTAACAAGGCCTAAAAATAATGTTGGCAGCGTAGCATGCTGCGTGCTGGCTGGCTCAGTCGTTATTAGTGCAAAAGTTCCGGTTTTTATAACTTTTTGTGTTTCTTATCTAACAATAGTTTTATGTTTGGTTTGTACTAACCCAATAGATTTATAGTTGTCCTAAATTAAATATTTTGAATTTGAATTACCACCCACTATTTTGTACTCGATCCAAAATTCCATGGATATAATTTTTGTCCTTCTGTACATGGTACCTCCGTGATCGTTTAATCGTTCGAATTTCATGTAATAAAATCATTACTTACAGACACTTTATTCTCAGAAATTGGAGGCATATTCTACCAATTTTCCACGAAAATAGCTCTACAAACGTCTAATCTACCATAATGATGACCAAAGCCTTTCTGTGTCCTCCGGCAACACATTATTGACAAGAGAGCGGTTACTTGACAGTCCACTGACGATTACGGTCTATTTTACACGCAGGGTGTCATTGAAATCACTGGAGCATTCATAGGGGGTGATTGTGGAAGATAGGATAGTTTAGGGCTTGGGGCTTTGGAAAATAGAGACGGCAAATTGCTGTAGCAAATACTTACAAGAACTAATTTAGTGTTTATGTTCTTCATCTGTTTTATCGAAACTATCTGTTTTATTCAGACCGCTTACAGGAGTAAAGTGAAAGATTAAAGATTACAGATCATTGATATAATACTACATAAGGACCGGGCAAATAGAACTTTTTCAAAGATGTTACCGACTCGGTGGCAAGCTCAAGTATATTGCTCACCAGGTTAAACTCGGTTGCATTCTGATTTCGTTGGTACTTGAAAATGAAGCGACATAGTAGACAACGATGTGACGTAATTAGTCGAGTTTTTGGTATATATGCGCTAATGTTTTCAGGTACTGCCCACAGAATATAAATAGACTTTAGATACTGGGACGCAAATATTTGGATGAGTATATCCTTACTTTTGAGATCATAAATGCCACACTTATAGTAACTTATAAAAAATAAACATATGTAAAATTCTGCTGATATTAGGTGTCCACCGCAAAAGTTAGAAGACAGTTTTAATGATTTAAATACTCATTAGATCTGAAGAAACTTTTTATAAACATTGTGTTCAAACCGCAAAGATCAAAACATCTGCACAGAGAAATTACAATACAATTTACCTATTCGTCACAAATGTAGTGTGCTTATCGCCATTTAATAAAACTGCATAAGTTCGCATGCCTCTGGCATGACTTAGTTTACACCATGCATCTGTAAAAGACTTTTCAGAGCTTTAGAAGAAGGTTGAACCTAAAATAGGGCTCGTTTAGCCCCAGACCCTCTGGCTAAGAAACTTTTCAAACGTGGAAGCAAAGTCTATTTACCCGTTTTACGTTGCAAAGTTCAAAGGCATTCGTGAGTCTGTATGCTAAGAAAGTAGATCTCCAGCTAAAAAAGTAGGCTTTTTATTTGAGTAGTCCCATTATTTTACTGTGTTTCGTTTGATGTGTCCCATCATTCATTTATTTTTGTTTACAGGTAAATTCTTAGATCTACTTTGGCAAGTGTTGTTTTCGAAACTGCCTCAAAAGTTTTTTGTGAGTACATTTTTTTTATTAAATAATAGGCTTGCGTTTAACCGCCACCTCGCTTGATGTTAAGCGATGATGCAGTCTACGTACGCTTGCCACGAAGAAACCGATGCAGTCGTGACTTGAAGACTCCCAGATTGTAACTATCGGGGGACACCCATTCAGGCACCTATTCTACAATCAATAGGTACAACTGTGGTGTGTGTGTGTGTGTGTGTGTGTGTGTGTGTGTGTGCGTGTGTGTGTCGTCTTCAACTCTGTAAGCGTTGAACAAGATAACGAAAACATTTGAGTAATTTTCAACTATGAAATAGTTTATATTATAATATAAGTTCATAATTATTAGCATAATGGTTTAGCTCCACGTGACCTATATGCGTAAAATCACGGGATGCAGCGTTTCTTATGCGGATAATTTTAACTACAATGTAAAATCTTCCACACTTCTCCAAATCTCAAAATCAATAATCCTCTGACCTCAAACTGACACCAAAGACAAGAAAAAACGAACTTGCTTTTTCATACGAATCAAAATTCAAACGCCGCACCTGAACCATTATTCTTCCTATCCAATTCTCTGCGTTGATTGACTACTCGAAGAACTTTAAACTTATAATGGAAAGTCCTGAGCCGCGTTCAGTCACGCAATCCGTTCGGTTCGAAAATAGGACGTTCGCATCATTAGCCATGGACCTCGTTACAGTTCAGAAAAGCAGAAAGACAATTCACTGTGGAAGAACATTTGCAAAATTGAAGCGCCACGGTGAATTTTCCTACTAGCCAAGCGATCCTAAGACAGTTCCTTGCTTTCCTTCAGGTGAAGTTAAGTGAAACGCAAAACAGCAGCAGCATTGAGAGACAGTCATCCATTCCAGGCTAAGCGTGTTTACTATTCGAACACACAGTCACTTAACATCATATTCAAGAAGCAGAGAAAAGAAGAGAAGTAAAACACCTAGCCTGTCAAAGATAAAGATAATATAATATATGCACAAAACATTAAAAAAAGTTTATATATCTGCAGATTTAAGTTTTGAATGGCTTATCAGATTGGTGTAGCATTTATAATTTTCCAGAACTAAGGAGACCTTTGCCCAGCAGTGGGACAGTATAGGATAAAAAAAAGAAGTAAAAAAAGAACAATGTATTTTCGTAAAACTTAAAGTAAGTACTAGGTACATATAAGTATCTTCAATAATTCTAGACTGACATTCTCCAACCTCGGCCATATTGTTACTTACCTACCATCAGACGAGATACCTAATGGTCAAACACCGATCTCTAAAAAAAACTGTAAAGGTGATTGTGAAACACCCTTGTGTGACTCGTCAAAATAAACAAGCCTAATCTCGAGGGGTTTGCTGGTAGCCATTAAAGAGTTCCATTATTCACCTCCTAGTTCCACCATCAGATCAGTTCGATGGTACCAAATTATTATGATGTGATCCGGGTTAATATATACATGCAAATTTTCAAATAGAAACAATTAAAAACAGTTTAAAATCGAAAACAGAGTTTTTCACGTGGTAAATTAGTTACAAGTGAAACTAATATATTAAACGTGTTAAAAAACCAAACATCAACACATTATATTCAACACAACAATGTTGTCATGTCAAACTCAATAACTTCAACAAGACACATTGTCTCTGGACTTGACTTACTCGACACTTCACCCTGTGACCTAACCTCACTCAATATACGAGTATGTTCTCGGCGTCACTTGCCATCCATCACCCGAGGAAATTATACTGAAGATTAATAATAAAGATATTAAAGACGCGGGTATTGGCGCGAACCGTGCCGAGTTTAAACACGCTTACTAATAAGGTTGCTAAAGAAGAGTAGGTATATAAGAATAGTAGGTCTAGTGATAAAATTAATGAACGGATTTCAATCAATTAAATTGAGTAGGTAGGTACAAAATGTGATGCTATGAAAAGCCTGTGATTAGACGAGCAAGACGTACGCAAGATAAATGAGTTATCATCATCATCATCAGTCAGAAGACGTCCACTGCTGTACATAGGCCTCCCCCTTTAACCTCCACACTAAACAACAGCCTACCATTAGCATCCACAAAAAAAAATACAAAAAAAATGATAAATTAGTGAGATAAATACGTTCTTTATTATTCACACCAGAAATTACATGCATACTTTGATTAGACATGTATATTATCAAAGCATGCATAAGACAGAAATGCTATAAAACTAGAACAAAAATATTCAGCTTTTACAATGTTATTGCAGCTTTCAGAGCAAATAAATTGTTAGCTGCTGCCGGGTACGGAATAGACTTTTAAATAAAACTTTCATGAACCGCAAAACTGCGTGTATTGAAAAATCCAAAAAATTAATTAATCATTTCACATATGAGGAAGAAAGTTTCTTGAGTAAAGACCATGAACCGGAAGACGCAGCGTAGGTAGGCCTCCCACTAGATAGACTGACGACATTGTGAGAGTCGTTGGCATCCAGTGGATGCAAGGGGCAGGCTGTCGTTCAGTGTGGGGGTTAAAGGGGGAGGCCTATGTTCTGCAGTGGACGTCTTCTGGCTGATGATGATGATCACATGTCACAGAAGTGATGTGCCGTGTCAATTGTGCTCGCCAACTTCTTGCTGGCCCATGAAGGCTGCACTCTACAGAGAAGGCTGGGACGACTGGCTGCATTACTGAGTGGCCAACATAAATGATTGGAACAAGCTTGGGGCATGGCTACGTCCAGCTATGAATTAAACAGGCTGATGATGATGATAATGATGATTCCATGAATGAGATTAGTTAGTAGTTAGATTAGATTAACTACTAGCTTTTTACGACAAGCTTCACATAAAGTGGAGCACAGAATAATCTTATCCACTCCTACACAGTAATAGTGCCCTTGATAATCAGAGCAAAAACAATCGTCTTCTCGACTTATACAAACAAATAACACAAATATCTAATTTCATTAATCCAATGAAGTAGCGAATGGATGATCGTAAACGATCCGCAGTGACTGATGTCGGCGGGGATCCATTCAGCGATGAAATGGGGGCTGCTAATAAACAGCTGGCTTGTTCAGCACCGACGACTAACGACCCGACAGGCAATGTGACAGTCGACAGATTCAAACTTTTTTCTTCTCAGAGGATTTTGATGTCGCATATGGAGTGCACGTCGAGTGTATTGATAATTTCGAGTTTTAGCAAATATTGTCGAACAAGCCATAGTCCTATTACAATGACTTGTGTGACGTGCGTTGTACATGTGCCTTTAACTAATGCTTCTATAGGGTGTGAATTGACCATGACTTAATTTGCTTGACTGTGAAAATGACTTGTTTGAAGAAATATTTTACAAAAACATAAAAAGTAACACTGGCATAAACACAAAACTTGTGATGCCAATATCCTCAAAGGAGAAAAAAAAAGACATGATGCTACACGCCTATCTGACACTTTTAACAAAAATAATAATGGGGTAAGTGCCTTTATTAACTAACCAAATTACAAGCTAATACTAACACTACAAACACAGTTCGACTGCCCATAGACCGTTGAAAGTCTAAAGACAATCCAAATGCTCCAGTTGGCAGCGTACCCAGCATGCTGGTGGCGTTACCACGCTGAATGGCAATGCTTATGCGTTGAGCCAGAAACACGCCAGCATTTTGGTCACGCCAGGCGCTCTAAAAGATTTTTGAAAATGAGGTGAGCTCACTTTTAACTGGCTATCACTGACATCAAAAATGGCGCGAATATGATTGAGGTCGTATCGCTAATCGTGTCGTCATCTGTGGTTGTAAATTAAACTTACTGCTCGTTTCGTAAAAGATGGAGTGCAGCATTTCCTTATGGAGGCTTCGGATTGGATTCCGTGAATATTTCAATGTTTTTGTTTCGAGCGTGCTCTGTAAACATTTATCATTGTCTGCTATACAACGAAATGGAATAGGTTTAATGCGTGTTTTGTCGGATTATCTCCGTTTTCTGAATAAAAAATGATAGGTCTAAAGTAATTAAGTCCGAGTATCTATGTTGATCGAAGTGAGGTCTAACCCCCTTATTAATAAACGTGGAGTAGTCTTTGGATAGTTACGCAGTGTTTTGTTTATTTCTCTCTTTCAAAATTTGAACTCCATCGAAAAAGACAAAAGACGGAGTAACTATTCCAAGGCTACTCCAAGTTTATTAATAGGGAGTTTACAGTGGGACAAAAATCAGCGTTTAAACTTATTTATGTTTGTATGTTTGTTCGACGATAACTTGAGTATTGTTCATTCGATCTTCATTAAATTTTGTAGGCAAGTAGTTCAAGTAAATATCTCTACATAGTATAAATTGAAGTCACTTTCCGCGTCTGTCTGTCTGTATGTGGATCATTCTCGATAGATCCAGTGCAGATAATTTTTTTTCTCTTTAGATCCCATTATAAAATTATGAATCTATCGAGAACTTTTTCTCACTAGATCTATTAGTAGTTCCTCGATGGATTGTCTGTATGGCCGCTAACGCCTCCTAAACCACGCAACGGATTTTGATGCGGTTTTCACCATCAGTTAGGTAAATTTTCACGGAAGGTTTATATACATATAACTAGCGACCCGCCCCGGCTTTGCACGTAAATTAAACCCGTGCGAAGCCGGGCGGGTGGGTCGCTGGTATTATATAATCTCTGCCCCAAACAATTGCAACTGCCGACCATCACTAGAGAAGTACCTCATAAAAGCTATAAAGTATCGATATCGATCAAATATCAACTACATTTTTAGGGTTCCGTACTTAAAGGGACCCTATTACTAAGCCTACGATGTCTGACCGTCCTAGGTTCGTTAAGGTGTAAATTATCTCAGTCATTACTAAACTCCAATAAATTATAACTCCAAGAAAGGGCTTCAAAGATAAAACTCGTATCTAGTTTTAAAAATTAAAAAGTTGTTTGTTTTTGTAAAATCAATTTAACATATAAAGTATGTATTGTATGTAAGTTACCTGCGATGTTAAAATAGCAGCTTCACACGAGCCAGTACTTACTCAATCCGCTAGCGTCCATCACTTGCTCCAGTAAGACAAATACCTCATCACAATAGATTCTGAGGGCTTTCCTCGGGGACTGTAATCTGCATCGACGATTTGTGAGCACAATAGGGGGTCGTTTAGCCCTCTACTGTTAATGTTGTATTGACTGGATGTTTGGACTTTTTGTGGGATTTAGTAAGGTTTGCCTTCAGGTAAAAAAGTCCAGAGTGAAACATTGTGAACGTTATCTTAGTCAGAAATAAAGTTCAAAATTGTGTAACGCCTTTGAAAAGAGAGAAAATATGTACAGTAGTCAAGTCAACAAATTGTTGATACCTGAAATTGACTTCGGTACTGCGTAGCTTCAAATTGGTATATGTTACAAATTTATAAATACCTAATTTTAACAGAAGCAAAATTACTTGTTTTAATTTTTTCGTTGTAAAATTAACCACTAAATTAAGTTCTACAAAGCATTTATCCCTTTAATCTCGCAGTAAAGACGAGGGTAACGAAACGTGACAGCTAAAATGGCATTTACCCAAACAATTAAAATGCAAAATAACTAAATAGCGTCAATTTCTCTGCTTCTAAAGGCTTCAAAGATCAGGCTTTGTCTTAGAAGACCTTTAATCTGCATCATCAATTCAGAAACCCCCCTCCACATCTTTTACCCCTAATCCGACGTCTAACTTGAACAATGCGATGCTATGAAGTAATCCAGAGCTATTCCATGCGGTGGATCTTAGTCACTTCAGAGTGAAAGACATTATGGAGATTGCCGTGAGAAACTGATTGTCCACTGTAATTTATACTGTCAGTGAATGGAACAGAATCTACTCTACTTTAATTGAGTAGAATCCAACTAGTCACTTGAATTGAGATTTGGTGGGGCTATCTATGTTTGAAGATTTTAAGGCCATTTCTATAACAAACGAAACCTATAGAATCACATAACGTAGGTTAAAAGAGCATTGCCCGTTATTTGGCCCTGCAAAAGTACTGCAAACAGCAAGTTCGAAACCATCGATTTCAGTTTCTGTGCAGACCAAAACATCCTTACACAAGAACAGTGTCTTTTCCAGTGAAATTTTTATCATGAACGTCCTTATCCCATCTTATTCTGAAGGTTTCTTACCAAGGCCGTGACAGCCTTATGCACTTAAAATATTCTATAGTGTCATAAAAGGAACGTTAGTTATGAGTCCCCGAGGAATCGACCGTACCAGTTCACTGTGCCCTAGAGATTAATAGTGAAACTTGCTCTAAAATGTACTGTGCTATATATGTGAAGTTGGTTTAGTTTATAAGCTCGCATGAAGTATGTTTAATGTATGTTTTTGTTGGGTATTACAGGGAGTTATAATTGTAATAAAAACCGGCCAAGTGCGAGTCGGGCTTGCGCCCAAAGTTTTATTATACGAAATTACCAGTTATAACTTGGTAATCAACAGAAACTTCTCGCCGACTCGCACTTGGGCATTTTTTATAATTTTTTGTTATACCTTAAAGCGTGTCTTATAATCATCTATAAGTTTAACGCTTGTAAGTATTACTGTTTTTACATTAGAGCTAATACAAAAATACGTAAAAAAAATTGTTGGATTGTATGGGATTGTTTTTACTTTTTGATTGTTTTATTATTTGTTAGTCAATCCGCCGTAACATTACATATTCTGTGAAAATTTCAACTGCTATCTAATACGGTTCGAAAGATACAGCCGTAGGTAGAACAGACAGACAGACACACATCGTAGGCTTAGTAATAGGGTCCCCTGCTTACCCTTTGGGTACGGAACCCTAAAAAGGTAGTAAATGAACAATAATTGAAATAACAACACCTTTGTAATAATATAAGTTAGCCTGTTATTAAAGGAGCATGAAATTCGAAATATTTTTAGCGATAAAACATCAAACAGCTAATGATTTAATAGAGATCAAAGCAAACATTATTCCACAATGGCATGCTGCTATCAAAAACACAGGGCACATCAACGCCGACCCAATTCTAAAATCGATTGCCAAAATATTACTGTATCGAAATGAATATAAATTTGCTGTGAATCGGACATTTTCGAATGGAATCGAGTTGATAATCGATTCCGGCGTGTTTGATTACTGTGTTTGCTCGTTTGTGCCCGCTGATTGCGAAACGTCAAATTGAATAATCGTGTTGCAATTATTGCCGTCAACATTCGGTCTGTTTACCCTACATTTGTTAGGCACAAAGATTTACATAATGCCCAATGTGTGCCTGTACGATGACTTTTGGTTATGGGAAGTAAATTTTGGAGAAAAACCGGGCAAGTACGAGTATGACTCGTGCTCTGAGGGTTCCATTGGACGAAACCCTCAGAGCGCGAGTCCAAAAAAAATATAAAAATAACTGAAGTTGAAATATTGAAAGACAAACTTAACTTTGTAGATGACAATAAGGTTCTTCGATACATAACAACTACAAAATGTAAGTATGTACTAGCAAAATAATTATTTTTAAATGATATAACTTCAAATTTGTGACTTTCGGATCCATTCCTATATATGTGCTATGAGACCTCGCCTTTTGCCAAATTTCATGATTCTAGGTCAACGGGAAGTACCCTATAGGTTTTGATTCCCCTGTGAAATCGCAAAATATACGACATAAACGTTCATATCTTTTGATTGCGTTGACTTACAACTTTTATTTTTTTACAGCCGAAAGAAACCATAGATTCAAGTATTTAGTATAAATTTCAACTTGATACCTTTACGCGTTCTTGAGAAAAAGGGTCTTGACAGACGGACAGACAGACGAACAACGAAGTGATCCTATAAGGGTTCCGTTTTGAGGTACGGAACCCTAAAAAAAAACATGGTTGATAAATACTCATATTAAATTCCATTCCTGTATTTGCTCTGTTAGCTGCAATAATATTGTAAAAAGCTAATTAAAAACATTTTATTTCAATATTTTACTGAAATATATCGGGTACGTGCTACAATTTCACGTTAAAAAAAAAACAGAAAATGATTAGGATTCGTGGTTCTCATTTAACTTTTTACAATTTTATTGCAGCTGTTAGAGCAAATAAATACTTGGACCGAGTTTAGGTACTTATCTCTACGTTCTATGCAGTAGGTACATCAATGCAGGTATAACATAACAAACTTAATTTTCGGCAATACAATTTGAAGTGTCCCAGATGTACACTAAAAATTTTGCTCCGTGTGCCAATTCATCTTCACAAACTTCAAATTATACTAAGCATCAATTTTTATAATGCAGCAATTTCACTTCTTCAACATCTCGAGCGCGTTGATGAAATTTTTCATATTCCAAGCGAAACTTAAAATGAAACATGACAAGAAAGCGACGTATTCCCAAACGCACCGCAAAATGTTTCACAAAGAACATTTTATATTTAACCTCAATTTGCATTTTGCTAAAAGTCAAAGCATATTTTTGGTAATCTTAATTTATTCCCCAAAAGTCGGACAGGTCTCAGGCGTATTAAGAATCCTGAATTTAATTAGATTCGATACTAAGAAATCTACTTTGTGATGCTGCAAATTTCTTCACTAATTCTGTGACTTGTGAATACGAAATTGGGTTCGGATATGAACAGAATGTGAATTCTGGGTAAAGAAAATATGCAGGATCGGGCAGCTGGTCTGCGAACGACCCGTTTTTCTTCTCGTACACAAAATAACAGGAGATAATGTATGTCAAGCAAGGACATAGAAAAACGCCAGTAAATAATAAATTCTATTGTGACTCGAGGCCCACTTAATTTTGTCAAACAAGCAACCTCTCTGTTTTGACGTATGCGAACGTCCCCTGAATACCAAGGCCTACACACTACGTTGCTTGAATATTTGATTAAGTTACAAACACACCTGTTGTAGGGTTATTTATTACATTATCTGTTATTTTCCCCTTATTAAACAAATATTCGTTGTGCTATTGAAATGATACGTGCACGGACAGACAAGTTTTCCTTTTTTGACGACCTTGGTCATAAACAGCGTTTGCTTTGTGCCCAATTTGTTAGACTCCATTTGGAACAAAAAGAAATAGTTTTTGCTATTGATATTCTGCTGTTGTAGTTTTGTGCTATTATGTGTTGATAGGTGTCTCGTGGTTAGCAATTTGTTTTGCATTGTCTATCTGACTCAGTGACTTCTCTGACTTTTATTGTTTGCAGTTTCTAGTTTAGAACATTTGGTGTTATTATTTTAATAAATGAATAATGATTATTTTAATGTTTTGACATGTTTAAATTTTCATTCCAATTCTTGTCCTCACAATCATCCTAATGTTCGTTCTATTAAAGTTAAAAGGTTTTCTGATACTGATTGACATTTTTAATTACAACATGTGCCTAGTTTCTGTAACCTCACCCGAATACCAGGGCAGATGCTACCGGACATTTTGATCGGTGGCGCCCTCAATAAACGCAGAATGATCTTATTCCAAATGCATAGGGTGACCTCATCGAGCAATCAGTTATACAAACGCGAAAATTTATTCAGTAAACGTAAACATTTCGGTACGGTTTCCGAATTTGGTCCAATCTCGACACGCGCTTCTGCAACCAAACGAACTGCCCAATTAGGAACATACCAATAATGAGTTGTCAAAACAAGGGTTCCACGCTCCCACATTATTTATCCAACGATTTTCATCTCTAAAATGATAATCTTAGGGTTTATTTTTGCCAGCGTCAGTCACTTGCGTAGCGTTGTAAATTTAATGCCAAAGTTGAATTGTGAAAGTTGAGGTTTTCGTTGCGTAGGATCTGTTTAAAGTTTTAAGCAAATCCGGTAATTAGTGAGTTTGGATTTTTTGGGGCTTGATATCAATTTGTTTAATTTTCGGTTTAACTGGCGGTGAATCGGAATAGATAGGGTCGGTTTGCGATTCCCTTTTAATTTCATCAGCAATTTAACAATTTATTTGTATTTCAAATCAGGATTAGGATAACGATAAACTAATTATCATATTTGTAATCTATTTATGAAAAACGCGGTTAGCAATACAATCCAATCGAGCATTACGTAAAAAATATCTCTTAAATTTTATTTTTAAAATATTCTGACTTATTCCTCTCTTATTCTTGAGCTTTCTTTTGAACCTTTGAATTTTTACTTGATGTCGTTCAAAGAGAATCCAATCTCGTATTCTAATGACCAATTATATCCATCTTCAATTCAAACATAGTTCTGTGAATGCTCTAGATATCTACTTATTGTCAGTCGTCGAATCTAGGGTTAACTATAATGGGTTTCTTTAAGATTTTTACTTTCACAAGTACGCTTAAAGTTAAACCTTTCAGTTCAACTTTTTCTTTAAAAAGCTGAACGCATTAGTAGAACTGTCTTGACTATGTTAAGTCATAAACTTTGTTGTTGTATTATATTTGATGTTGTATTTTCTTGTTACATTAAAAACCATTTAATTTTATTTACCTTGCTGAAAACAGGTTTATTCTAATTTATTATTTGTAAGTATGTAATTAACCTCAAAGTCAATGATTGTAACATGTTTATTCCAATAAACCAACTTGAAGTCTTCGTCATCTTGTCATATGAGCAATGCTGTCTCAGTTGTGTTAATCAGGAACTTGCTGCATCTAATAATTTCCATTGTTCCAACGGATGCTCGTGATCTTACCGTGTTAACGTTCACACAGATTAAATAGGATAATTCACGGTTCCACTGCGCTTTATTGGATGAACGGTTTAATTGCTTTTGCTTTGTCATTCTAATTTACTCGTATTTTGGAGTTATTCGGTGTCTTTGTTTGTTGGGATAGAAGAATTTAATTTATTTAATTATTAAAATAGTTAATTGAAACGTTTACAGTGAGTTCATGAATTTATGGCAACGTATGCATACGTTGTAAATAAATTGCAAAACAGATATACTTTACATTTTAAGTAGAGTAAATAAAAGGTTATTAAAAGGTATAAAAATAAGAAATAACGTAACCATTCATCACAGTAATATTATAACTAAATGTACCGGTTGTCTTAAAACATAATTAACAATAATATCTGGTCAAAAACACGGCTAAAGTTGAAACTACCTAAAACACAAGCAACAGTCGAAAGAAGAATGCATCATCATCATAATCAGCCTCTCTCAAGGCACGCTATTCAGCCCGATCTTCAGGTTATCACTTCCAGCTATTGCCTTAACTACATCGTCACTCCATCGAGTGTCAGCCTTCCTGACGCAATATTTGCAGTTTCGTGGTCTTCACTCTCAAACCCGTCTACCCCAAAGATGAATTGCAATGTACATTATAATTGGGTATTGCACTAACAATCATTATTAAGTATGTAAATATTCCAGCATGTTACTTGCTCGTAGTTTACAACTTCGATATGGCACGCAAGGCCGGACGTGTCACATATCATCTATAATTGCGTGTTAAAGTGCCACGTATATGTCAATGTCACCAACAGCTTCCCTCGAGGCATCATTCGAAACTTAACTCTCACAGGATATAACTACTGGCTTATTAGGAATACCTACATTTAATCTATTGCTAGAGAATTAAGTATATTTCTACAGTTATCTATCAGTTATGTCTTATTCAGAATCGATCTCTAATTATTCCTAATCTCTCCTTTTCTATATATATACAATTATATATATATATATATATATATATATATATAATTGGATCTTCATGAAACATTTATCCTGAACATTTATCCGATTATTACAAGCTTCCGTTGAACAAAATATACAAAAATACATACAAACAGAACAGCCGTTACGGAGTTGAGAGCGAATAAACATATATACTTACGCACAAACTTTCATAGTTATAATATTGGTGTGATATTCATTTTTAGAAAGAAAACGAGTATTTGTTTATCTATTTTTGTATTACCGAGACTGATAGCTATTTGTGTAGAAATTAGTGACATAGACTATTATGAATGAGAACATTGTCCAATTGTCCACAACACTAACTAATACATTTGTTTATGTATTATGGTAATTATAGTTTGGCAGTATAATTCCTATGTTCAATAATTACTCTATCAAACTTTCAGTCGTGATCGTCTGTCAAAACACAACAATGAAATTACTCTTTCGACCTTTCGTCGTCCAAGTTCATTGTCATTTTGAGACTAATAACCATTTTGAATTATTGATGTCAAGGGCGCCGTCAAGCCATCAATCTTGAGTATTTACATCACGTTTTATGTCACACCATAAACCGTTAACAGTTCAAATATGTCTTTTATTACTTACAATGTGAGAATAACTCTTTGAATCATAATAAAAGTTGACAGATTGAGTTCGTTGATGTCTGGAGCATGACATGTAGAAACATTAGTTTAATCTGTAACATGCATAGATTCAGGCAACATGACACAATATGTGGCAAATGGGGGGTAATTTTTTATGACTTCCCGTCCAGCTGAGCGTGACATAAGCAGCAAGTACCTTGTAATAGCGTCATATAAACGTTCCACTTCAAAGAGTCTAGTGACAAAAAGTAGTGTAAAAATTGCCATTAGGTCACTAATGTTGTCGTTGACGGACATGGTGTAAGTTACACAGTTTTTACTGTGTTACGCATCGTGTTTTGTAGGTGTATTATTTCATTAATGTCAAGGTTGCCAGACGTTCCAATTTTGCTCAGAAAATGTACCAAGCTCCTCATTAAGGTGTTTTAAAAAAAAAATGGTCCAAATCTTCTCAAATCACGTATTTAAAGTCTCGTGTTTTTGTAAAGTCTGTCAAAAATAATTATTGAGCCCGCAACGCTCGCACATTACTCTATTACAAGTGGTTTGTACTTAATCCGTCACGTAATAGACTATTCTGCGCTGATACAAGCTTTTATTTAAATGTTTTTAAATATTGGCAGCCTTTTTGAAAATATTACAATATTGAGGATTGCATATTGCATATTATACTGCCATCAAAGCTAAAGGTGTATGCTTAATTTCAGCAAAATCAGTTTGGAGAAACTGATTTTAATTTAGCTTGCAAGATTTGTCCGAAAAAAAACCCAACAAAGATTGCAAATTAAATAAAAGCTTCTAAAAATAATTCAATTATAGTCCCGCTTGTTCCACTCTCGTATTTCTGCTGCACTTTTAATTTATACTATTTTCCTTTTGCAAAACATGTTCTTTCATGGTGATAATTTTCTGAGATAGTAAAATTAATTAATACGTAAATTACTGAAATAATTAGTAACCTTTATTTTATACATCGTGTACTTAGATAGCATCTGTTACATAACTAAAACACTGTTTAAACTATCACGGTTGTTCACTAAAGTTATATGACCCAAGATAGATAGGTTATATGATAAGTGTCAGTCTTCCCGTGAACATGGTGCATGTAACTGCGCCGAAATATCGGGAGCTCATTCCACTACCTTACCGCGGTCAATATCCCGTAAATAATCATATAACTTTTGTAACATAGCTAGTAAAAAAAATAAAATTATTACACATCACAAATGCCAGAATCTCTATTTGCATTATGAACATAAATATGTCCTATAATATACTTAACACAGAGTCTAATCTTCATATAAATCATTGACTATCACCTGTGCCCATCTCTGGAAAGCTATTTTAAGGCCACTGACCTCGTATTTAGAGGATAGAGTGTCATAATGAGGCAAATCGAGGGTCTGATCGTTTGTTCAGTTTTGGACAAAAAAGAGGAAACACTAATGGGCTGCGAGCGTGGCTTCAAACCAACCTTCAACCTTTTAAACTTACGTGTGACGGGATAAAAGTAAATTTTGAAAAACTTAAAAGATTTTCATGCTATTTATTGATTTGCAGATATGATCAAAGATGTATTTTTGGTTGTTTTCCATCATCATCAATGAGGAGACATTTTTTTTACGTTGGCGCCAAAACTCCAAATGTAGTTAGTATCCTTCGATCAAAAATACAATAGACAATAGACAAATTTTAATTTATGGAAAAAAGCCAAATTTTTGAGAATTTATAAAAAAAGTACACATATTACAAATTGTTTTCCTCCACAACCGTTTGCAAAAATAGTGGCATAATTCATCACTATCATTTCAGCCATAGGACGTCCACTGCTGAACATAGGCCCTTTAACCTCCACACTGAACGACAGCCTATGCCTTCTGCATCCACTGGATGCCCGCGACTCTCTAAATTTCGTCGATCCATATAGTGGGAGGCGTACCTACGCTGCATCTTCCGGTTCGAGGGTTTAAAGGGTTTAATTATTTTAATAGAAACAAACGCGTAAGCGTGCTGAGCTAAATTTAGTGGAAACCCCGGCAAAGAAATCCCGTTTGCACCACCCACTTTGTCTCATGTAACTCCCAGACTATAGCACTCTGTGACAGTGACATCGCCTCCTTTCTCACACAAATTGTCGACATTATAATGGTATTAAAGTGTGCTTTTGTAAGGAATTACCCGTTTAAACGTGTTTACACGGACCAAGGGCGTTAAGCGATTGTTATTAGGCTCCACGGTTCCAGTGATATATTAAAGCGAGCCTTTGTGAAGAAACCAACGTAAATTTGTAGACATTTTTAATTTAAATTGAAGATTTATGTACGGCGAGGAATTTCAATATCTGTGTTATTTATCCTTTGTACGCAAGCTGTGGTTTATGAAGGTTAATTATAAAACGTGTTGCGGAGACAGATATGCTAGTTGGTTGTTCCGTGGTCTTTGACTGTAGACAAACTGTGTGTAAGTAAAGTAACCACATAGATATCTATCTTCAATCCTTTATATAATAGACGATGTATGTAGATATGTAGTACATAGATAGGGAGCGCAGAGCGTTGACGGTGAGAGCCAATATGCTGTCCAGAAGATTCTCTTCCTGCTCGAATGAAGTCAAAATTACTCTTTTTAAGGCCTACTGTCAATCATTCTACGGCAGTAGTATGTGGACTGCGTATACTCAAAAATCCCTCGAATCTCTGCGTGTCCAATACAATGCTTTCAGGGTGCTGATGCGGCTCCCACGGTACTGCAGCGCGTCCACCATGTTTGTGGAAGTTCGCACTGATGGTTTTGCAGCTATCATGCGCAAAAAGGTCGCCTCGCTTTTAAGTAAAACACGTGCGAGTGGCAACAGCGTTCTGAAAACAGTCACCGAAAGGTTTACTTGCACCATCACATCAGGGTACTGTTGACATTTTTATAATTCTGATTAATTTGATTTTATATTTTTAATTGTAATACTTTATGGAACTTGTGTCTGATAATAAAAATTATTTGATGTGATTTTATATGTATGTTCCCCTATGGAGTCTGAAACGGCTGGACCGATTTTGATAAATTTGCAGGCAATCTTTAGATTAGTCCAGCGAGTGATCCTGTGAGCAGTTCCCTATTGGACTGCTGGTAGTGACACGCAGTTGTGCCACGGGTACGTCAAGGAAGTTTGGTAGAATCACATCATCTGATCGTAATCTTATTGCTAAGAGCGATCACTTCCAGAAACCTTCTGATAACAGTGGTTCTCATTATGATGACTAGAATGGTCTCCTTTCGGCTAAGTATCACCGTTTCGTGTATCCCTAATTAAATGTAACGTGTGAGAGGTACGTATGTTTCCAATAGACCACAACTGGTTGTCCATTTGCCTTTTCAACTGCAGCCTGTTACAGAACGAGACTTTTCAAAAAACATATTTCATATCTTTTTGCCATTCATTGTTTTATATGTAAACATACACTCGTAAAACAAAATAAAATTTTACGCGAAAACACCGCCGGAAACGTAAACTGCGATCGCCGAAAATTTCATCAGGCACATTCGATTTTCATTTGAAAATTGAACTGTAAAACTCGGCCGATAACCCTTCAAAACGTTCGGAAACGAATATCGTAGTTAAACCGAAATTCAGTGTAAATCTTTAAGGGTTTTTAATTACACTAAGTGGAGCCCTTGCTCCCGACATCAATCTGCTTAATGCGGGAACTCGATACCACCTGGCGGATACAAAACGAGCTAACCTTTCAAGTCACCATTCATTACGGGGCCAACGAGAGGTCGGTTCAAAGTCCCAAGTTTAAAACGTCGATAAAGCAGGAATGAGCTTAAATTTTCAGCTCTCAATTTGGCGCTGAGACGTTATGATGTGCCAATGAAATCACCAGTGCAACCGTCGTGCCAAGTTGGAGACAAATAATTTGACAGCGCAATTCAAGTTTCGGTAGAAGTTCCGCGCCTTTAAAAGATTAAACTTTGTATTGAATTTGAGCCGAATTTAAGCCCCATCGTTGGAGAAAATCCAAACTGTAATTTAAGCACTTATCTCACATGTGAACCATTAATCCTACTTTGAGAGCATTAATTTCTCAACAACTTTAAAGAGCAACGAACCATCACGAATTCGACTCTCACGATTGCATCGCTAATGATATAATCCATTGCTTCTTTGATGCCGCTTCAACTTAAACGCACCTTATAAATATTCGTACTATATAAATAGGTACTTGTAACCCTTAAATAGGGCGGTCATTGCGCCCTCACGTCTCATCTTAAAATTCAAGGCGTTACCCGTCGAAATTCAAAAGCGTCTCTTATTCATTCCCCTTGTCAAATTAACCAGACTTTTTAACTTGGGCGGTTGAATTTCAAATTGGATTAAGCCCCTGGCCGATCGTGACACCGCAAGAGTATGAATGATGACTTTGATACGTATACTTTAGTAGTACAACTAGAAGACCAGGTTAAGTGGAGCCTTGGAGATGAGGAATTTGTTTGACATTTGGGGCAGTTAAATTGGTTGATAGTTCAATTATTAAATTGAAGCAATCTTTGTGTTCCGGCTATAGTACGCCAACTGCAACGCAGATCTACGCATACCAGTGTGTAGATGCACATAATTTGTAATTTGTATCGTATTCTATGTTGGCACAAATACAAGGGAAAGAGAGTTCATTAGAAGTAACTTTCTGAAATAAATTAATACGCCAATACTTCAACCAGTCTTAATAATTGTGGCCAAAAAATTATACGCACGCAAAAAGCACAATTATTATACTTTTAAGCAACTTTTTTGATTCCGGTCCGATTGCGAAAAGAAAACCGCGGGGAAAAGCTTGTAGAAATATAAAGAAATAAACCGGTCAAGTGCGAGTCGAACTCGCACACTGAGGGTTCCGTACCACCTAATAACTTGTTAGCTACTAAAGTAAAAAAAAAATGTGCAAAAAGAAAAAATCCCATCAACGACCAGGCGGTCACCCATCCAAGTACCGACCGCGCCCGACGTTGCTTCACTTCGGTGATCGTACGAGAACCGGTGGTGAACAGAAATTTGTCACTGACTCACACTTGGCCATTATTTATTATTTGTTGTTATACTTTAGATTGTGTACTATAATCATGCCAAGTTTGACGCTTGTACGTATTATCGTTTTTAAATTAGAGCTGATACAAAAATACGTAAAAAAATAGATTTGTTCTATGGGTGACCCCCCTTTCGTATTTTTTGACTTTATAATAATTATCTAAGTTAATCCGCCGTAACATTACATATTCTGTGAAAATTTCAACTGGCTATCTATAACGGTTCGAAATATTAATTAATAGAATAGACAGCCGTTAATAGGTAGGACAAACGGACGAACGGACAGACGGACAGACAGACATGTTACGATGTCTGTCTGTTGACAGACATCGTAAGCTTAGTAATAGGGTCCCGTATTTACCCTTTGGGTTCGGAACCCTAAAAAGAACTTAAGATTTGAAATTGACTTACCACTATTCTTAGATGAATTAAGACTTGTAACTACAAAATGTATGGGGTACATTAAATCATCATCAGCAAACAATCGCTACTATTGTATCATTTCTATAGGGTCCCGTTAGCACAGTGCAACGGTACACCGCTTGCAGCGGATTTCCTGGCTTTGATTCTCAGGCAAGACAGGAATTTTTAGCATCTATCTGTTTTTGTCTGGAGATAGATGGGAATAGAAGCTGAATGGTTCATTGCATTGATTGCAGTTCGATTCATTCGACAAACTAGGAAGGAATTAGGAAGTGTGTTAGAAACTGTGTGTGGAATAGGTACACCCCGCAGTTTCACCCGCGCAGAAATTATTTTAGAATCCGTACCTTTTCCGGGACAAATAATATCTTATGTCACTTTCCAGCCCTCCCTCTATATCTATGAAATCACATCGATCCGTTACTCTGTTTTTTTTTTCTAGGCAAGTGCCTTTATTAACTAATCAAAATACAAGCTAAAACTTACACTACAAATACAGTTAGACTCCCCATAGACCGTTGAAGATCTAAAGACAATCCAAATGCTCAACCACTACCAGTTGGCAGCGTTACTCTGTTACTTATTGTAAGAGAAACAAACTTACAAACCCACATTCACATTAAAAAAAATAAGTAGGGTAAGTGCCTTATTAATAAAACAAACTACAAGCTAATGCAACACTACAAATACAGTTAGACTGCCCATAGACCGTTGACATCTTACTGGTATGATGATGATGATGATGATGATTGTGAAGTCCTTAAAAATTTGGATTAAAAAATGGTTAAAACTATAAAAGTTTATAAAACACTGATTCTCTATTTACTTTTTATTCTTGTAATAAATTAATAGTAAAAAGACGAAAGTAGTTCTTAAAAACAAGATTTCAGTTTTGGCAACAAAAAACGCCATCTTGGAGCGGCGGCCATATTGAATTTAGTTTCAGAATTAGTATTTTGGATGTTTTATTTCATTTTTTTATTTAATAATAGGCTTTCGTTTGACCACCAACTCGTCTGATGAGCGTTGATGCGGTCTACGGTGGAGCACGCTTGCCTAGAAGAAACAGATTCACTCGAGATTTAAAACACCCAGATTGTAACTATCGGGGAACACCCATTCAGACAGCGCATTCCACAGACTAGCAGTTCGCATAATAAAAGTGGAATCAAAGCGCTTCATACGGGTTTTCGGAATATCAACCATAAAGCGGTGTCGATGTTTCTCGCTATATTGTTTTCTACTCTTCAAGCCCTTTCATTTGATACATATAAGTACACTTAAAAGGTTGACGAAAAACCGTCATTATAATATAGCCATGGCCATTTTATAATGACGTCACGTTTAATTTTTTTCTACTCTTCAAGCTCTTTCCTTTGATACCCAAATTAACAGGGTTAGTAAGAAATAAACACCATCCGCCATCTTGTGGCGGCGGCCATTTTGAAAATGTTGCAATATTGGGTATTGCACAGCTTTACCTAGTCTGTGGTATTTCATATTAGTAGTAGCTTTACCTAGTCTGTGGTATTGCATATTAGTAGTAGCTTTACCTAGTCTGTAGTATTGCATATTAGTAGTAGCTTTACCTAGTCTGTAGTATTGCATATTAGTAGTAGCTTTACCTAGTCTGTAGTATTGCATATTAGTAGTAGCTTTACCTAGTCTGTGTATTGCATATTAGTAGTAGCTTTACCTAGTGTGTAGTATTGCATATTAGTAGTAGCTTTACCTAGTCTGTGTATTGCATATTAGTAGTAGCTTTACCTAGTCTGTGGTATTGCATATTAGTAGTAGCTTTACCTAGTCTGTAGTATTGCATATTAGTAGTAGCTTTACCTAGTCTGTAGTATTGCATATTAGTAGTAGCTTTACCTAGTCTGTGGTATTGCATATTAGTAGTAGCTTTACCTAGTCTGTAGTATTGCATATTAGTAGTAGCTTTACCTAGTCTGTGTATTGCATATTAGTAGTAGCTTTACCTAGTCTGTGGTATTGCATATTAGTAGTAGATTTACCTAGTCTGTGGTATTGCATATTAGTAGTAGCTTTACCTAGTGTGTAGTATTGCATATTAGTAGTAGCTTTACCTAGTCTGTGTATTGTGACCAGAACTAAAGGTGTATGCACAGCAAAATCGATTACGAGAAACTAGTTCTAATTCAGCTTGCAAGATTTGACCTAAACAAATAACAAAATAACATTGCAAGATAAATAAAAGCTTGTAAAAAAGATATCAATTTAAAGTTATCTGACTATCACATAACGTTCATATAACTCATATAACTTCACTGTTCATATAACTTTATTGAACAACCGTGATAGTTTAAAACAGTGTTTTAGATATCAATTTGTTTCAACCAATAAAAATATTATGTAACCTCCAATAAATCATGAGAAAAGTTGCACGTTGAAGCAGACAGCTGCAAAAATCGGTAGCTGGACCGGCTCCAAACTGTGTGACAATAATGCTGTTAGTGTTCCTGTCAAAAATGGCCTCTCCCTAATAAAAGTGTCATCCGTTGAAAGCAAGCCGCTTGGCTGGTTATGTAGGTACACACGGAATTAAGGTAAAATGTTGTATCGTTTTTGCAGTTTTGCCTTTTTGAACATTGGACTGGTCTCAGATTAACAAATAAGTGAGATATGGTAAGGTGGTGTTGCGGGTGCGAACGCATCAGGCCTAAATAAGGGTTGGTGTCTTCATCATCATCATCATTTCAGCCATAAGACGTCCACTGCTGGACATAGGCCTCCGCTATCGACCAAAAGGGGCGGTTGGAAACGGCCTGCATTCAGAGTTGGTGGGTTGATGTCTTAAGTCGAACTTAACCTGCTGACGACCTTGCTGCTCTATTCTTGTATGTGGGCTACTTATTCTAAGTGGACTATTAGTTCTGTTAATTCATTGGTGACGGTGCAAGTATATAAGTGTGTGTCAAAAATTTGTAAGTATGGCGTACTTACAGTTTAACTGCGTTCGTGATTTTTATCCACCGAGCAGATTCCTACCCATACACTCTCGCGCATTCTTCATTTGGTGCAAGGAATTCTGAACTTTGACGATATTCTAGCCGGCTCCAGTAGGGTATATATTAATAACTAGCGACACGCCCCGGCTTCGCACGGGTATAGATATAATAGCCTATGTCACCCGGGGACAGTGTAGTTTCCCAACAGTGAAAGAATTTTTCAGATCGGCTCATTAGTTTTGGAGCCTATTCAATGCAAACAAACAAACAAATCTTTCATCGTTATAATATTAGTTAATTAATAAATAATATACCTGCTGGATTCGGCAGAGAGTGTATGGGTGTCTATTATGTCTTCTGTGGTATGGGTAGAAATCTGCCTGGTGAATAAAAATATCGAGGATGCAGCAACTTCTATAATTACGGTCAAACTACACTTCAGGTAAGTTTGTTTAACCTTCAATTTTTTTTTCGTTAAACGGTGTACCGGTGTATAGTGACAAAAGTGGGTGAAATATGGAGACATTTGAACACAAACATTACTAATGTAATGGCATATCTCCCTTATTTGTTTGATCTAACGTTGTGGTAATATTACTAGTACTAAGTTTGCCCTGTAATTTTATGATAGCTATTTTATAAATCAACTTTTTTTCAGTTAAGTCCTCTTTTTTTGATCTATTTTACTTTGTACTTTACAGAATACATGTCATATTAGTACAAGTCGTTACTACATTACGTTGTCTTGTGGTTCCGTTAAATTTGTTATAAAAAGTTGTACAACTGCATGCAACGTGAAATTTTTCCCAACATCAATTCCAAAGCTCTATATTGGCCATAATTCCTCCATCCTTTGTCCCGGAATGAAATAATTCATACAGAGCTGATGAGCGGCCTCGCGGATGTGTGTAATCTGTGATACGGGCGGTTTAATGGGCCGAATTAGGAACCCGACCACTGACAGTGATAGCCAGTAATGCTTTCTATGTACCCTGTTATAGTACATTCGCTATTGGATAACCACTGACAGAAGGAGTAGCTTGCAAAAGAAAACGATAAACTAGTAAGCCTCGGCCACAACGTCGCTTACCATCAGGCGAGTTGGTGGCCAAACGTAGATAGTCATCTTCATCATTCATCATTCCAGCCATAAGACGTCCACTGCTGGACATAGGCCTCCCCCATCGATCTCCAAACGGGTCGGTTGAAAGCTGCCTCATGCATTCAACGTTTCCCTGCGTTCTCTTTTAGGTCGTCTGTCCATCTTGTGTTGTGGGTGGACGTCCTACGCTGCGCTTACTGGTCCGTGGTCTCCATTCGAGAATCTTTCGGCCCCATCAGCTATCTGTTCTGCGTGATATGTGCCCTGCCCGCTGCCACTTTAACTTGCTAATCTGATGGGCTATGTCGGTGACTTTCGTTTGTTTACGGATCTCCTAATTTCTGATTCGATCTCGTAGAAAAACCTCGAGCATAGCCCCCTCCACAGCTCGTTGTGCAACTTTGAGTTTGCTTATGAGGCTCATAGTGAGAAACTTCGTTTCACTGCCGTATGTTATTACTGGCAACACACACTGGTCGAAGATTTTCGTCTTAAGGCATTGAGGTATTTTGGACGAGAAGACGTTGCGAAGTTTACCGAACGCTGCCCAGTCCAGTTGGATTCGCCGATTGACCTCTTTCATAATATAATTGTATTTGATACCCATTAATATAAACCTTTTATCAGGCTGAATGGCTTAGTGCGTAGAGCAAGTGCCTTCGGCACCAAACGGTCTGGGTTCAAATCCCCATGCAGACAGATAATTTTAATGATGAATATGTCTTCATTTAATGTTCATTTAGGTCGCCTATAATACAATGGACTTTCACTTGAGTCCTTTGCCGGCTACATTATTCACTAAGTATAGACTTAAATATTAGTCCCGTGTATTAATTTGGTACAGAAATTAATTACAGTTTGGGTTATATTGATTTACACATACATTACTGCGAAGGCATGCTTAAATCAAAACACTTTGCATTAATTAATATTGATATCATTGAAATCTTGTCTTTGATCGTAATGATAAGAATGTCTATTAATACACATACCTGCTATACCTCAAAATCCTCTGTTTGAGTACCTTTTGTTCTGAATTTAGCCGCACCTTATTTATTTAGGTTCGTTTATTATAGTTAGGATGGTCTGGTTCCAGTAATTGAGGTTTTCATAAAATAACTGGTGAATTTTACGAAAAAGAATTTAAAAACCTGTCAAAATACTTTCATAATAAATAAAAGTTTCTTTTAATGTGGTTGTACTTGTATTTTTGTGTCTTAATGTAATTTATATATCTATAATTAAGTCATGGACATAATATGTATGACTGGATCAAGGTGTCGTCTCATTTCCATTTCTCAACTAGCTGTTGCCCGCAATAACATAACCTGTACTTCAATCTGGCCATAGCTAAACATATTCGTGAAAACCGCATTTAAATTCGTCCAGTGGTTTAGGAGATGTGCTTGCACAAACAAACAAACAGAAAAAACTCTAAAAACTGTCCTAACGTGTTCAGCTGCTTATTTTAAGACACCTTGTGTGATTTTTTTTGTGTCTACGGTTTTACTATAATTATGTAAAGATGCATAATTATATAATTATTATGTAAAGATACATAATTATGCAT
This sequence comes from Agriopis aurantiaria, assembly GCA_914767915.1. Taxonomy (NCBI): domain Eukaryota; kingdom Metazoa; phylum Arthropoda; class Insecta; order Lepidoptera; family Geometridae; genus Agriopis; species Agriopis aurantiaria. The sequence continues at coordinate 17,809,652 of OU611982.1, read as the reverse complement.
ATTTGTTTTTTTTTCTTTTTTATTAGCTTTGAAATTGAATTAAAAAAAAAACATGGGATAATCCAATAGCAAGAGGGTTCTGCCTCTTTAAAAATACGGTGATAACGTAATACTTACGTAAATTATTTTTCTCATTTTTCTTCAATGTGACTATAAGAAAATAGATAGGTATCTTACGACAACTTCCTTTTATATATTTTTTCGTTAATTTAGTTTATTTATTTTTATGTATATGTTTTTATGTATTTATATGATCACATATTTGTATGAAGGAGTCATCTGTACAGTTGTATGAAGCACTAATTATGTTCAAGGTTTAATCAAACCAACTTAATTCTTTTGGCTCTTTCCGACAGTAGTCTCGATGCCAAGTTTGCTCCAATTAAGCATAGATTGCCTCCCATTCTTCTTGCAACTAGATAAACAAATCATCTAATCTGATGGAACTACCAGGGGTGCATAACAAAATAGGAGCAAAACAACGCGGCTTAGTTAATCAAGGCAGCGTAATCCGGCGGTCTATTTGTCCGGCGGCCGCGACATTACTCCCGTGTCCAGCCCGGGTTCGGTCCCGTCCGGGATTTCACAAACTCTAGCCACGGCCGATTAGGTATTTAGGAGATTTAAATGTAATTAAAGGGAAATGTTTGATGTTTAAGTGTTCCAAAAGGTCGCATTGTTTTAAACGGAAACCATTGTCGGATAAATCTACTTTGCTCGGTATATAATCCTAATGGAATTAAACTATGCTATCTCCGCATGCGAGGCTTAACGGGAAATAAATGTTTGCGTAAATTACTGCGGATGTGAGGTGGAATGTAGAAATTCTTGAATCTACTTTTAGAGTCACCAAACGTTATTTAAGCTTAACCTATCACCCAGATAAACCTCGGCGAAGTTTTTTGATGACAATAAGCAAGCGATATAAGTAGCATAATATATCATAAATAAATAAAAAATAAAATAAAACGTCTTAAATCTAAGTATAGTAATGTTACAGAAAAATTTCTAAAAGTACTTGCTTCATCGCCTGGTGTTCGAAAAAACATTTAGCCGCCAAGACTTGAAAAGTATAGTGTTTTTGTTTTATTTTGATATAAACAAACTAGTAGTTTAAAAGTAGGTAGTAAGTAGTTTCGGTTTCTTCTACGCAAGCGCGTTTCATGGTAGACCACATCAATAGACAATAGACAATATTTTATTTGTAACAAAAATCCATACACAGTTAGACCTACACACAAATTTAAAAGTAAAAAGTTGGAATTTTGCCACAAACCGGCCCCAGCTCAGCATAATGCCGTTTGTTGCAAACGGCGCTGGTCTTCCGATGAGGCCGGCAGGTCACGTCACGCACCGCACAGGTGCGCGTACAAGTAGGTACAAGATAACAAAAAAAAAGGAGGTACTTACCTCAATCGTATTCAAAACAAAGTAATTTACAATAATTATAATGTTTTTTTTTTTACATAAGACAAAATATGCTATATTATTAATTTCTGTGATGCTTCGTTAGTAGTATTTTATTTACATCAGGTGAAATGGTGGTCAGAGGCAGTAGAAACATGATAGGCTGATATTATCAATTTGTGTGAAAATTATGCCACCTTTTACAACTTTCTAAGATACTTGGAAGATTGGAGACTTGGACAATTTCAAGAAAATAATTTCCCAATTTCCAGAAACACATCAAGTTATCTCTTGCGTCATTCAGCTAATCTTTTCATTATTGAAAAGTGCCATTTCTAACCTCACTGTACCACCGGGCACCGTATTCTGCAACTTGTGCTTACCCGTTCCAATCTCACTGACTTACCCCACAACACTTTAATTTAATCACCTCAGCCCAACCGCCAGCTTTATGTTCTTATATTCCTCTCCGGGGGATTTTTCTAATTTTCCTTTGTAAAAGATACAGATTTAGTTCAGGCTCATTTGTTTGTGCTAGTTCTCGTTGCTTTTATCTAGTGGAGTGTTGAGACAGAGTATTACTACTCTGGAACTTCGACCAAAATAAAACTTTGGAATTAACTCGCTTTGAAATAGACAATCGCATTTTTCAACGCAACTTAATTATCTGCTTATTGTTTAGATTTGTTTTGTGCAACTAAGTGACAAAACGAGCAAACCACTTTCTATAATTTTCATTGTCTTAAAACCTGACTACGAGGTCGCAGCCCAATACTTTGATTCGATCAGATTCGCACCACTCTCAACACCTCAGTCTACGACGCACTCCATGTTGCTGATGATAGAAGACGATGGAAAGATATCATAAAAGAGAGATGTTGAGAGAAGTTGTGGTCACGACCCTCAGACATGAGAAATACGATATAAGGAGGAGGAAAACTTGATCATAAATAATACCGATTACCAAAAATATAATCAAAATTGTTTAAAATGTAAAATTTAGGAAGATATAAACACGTCTTATGTAATCGTTACCGGAACCCGGAAGACCGGTTAAACCGGAAGACGCAGCGTAGGTAGGCCTCCCACTAGATGGACCAACGACATAGTAAGAGTCGCTGGCATCCAGTGGATGCAAAAGGCAGGCTGTCGTTCAGTGTGGAGGTTAAAAGGGGAGGTCTATGTTCAGCAGTGGACGTCTTCTGGCTGATGATGATGATGATGTAATCGTTACATCTATTGTAGGGTGGTTTTAGTATTTTGTTCTTTATATTTTTTTATAAGGTTCTGTATTTTAAACTCAAATTCAAAATATTAATTTAAAATTTTGAATTAGATCATGCAAATCTGTGCATACTCTTTGAAATGTATCTGCACGTTCCTTATACATAGCTTGTATCTTTAAAATGCAAATGCGAGTCCTATATACTCGTACCACGAACCCCTTCCTCTCGACCGCAAGTTTTTCATCCCAGTCCTCGGAAGAACGCGGCCTTGCATAATGCGGTCGCCATCTCTCCGTAAGCCTGCAGCCATTTGCATTCCAGTAATGAGTAATTTAAGTGTACTTGCTCGTCATGCAAGCTGAGTAACCCTATACTACTAGTGCCTATACTCAAACCAAGTTTTTTTGTTCAGACAACTGCAGTAGATTATAAAAAGATGAATAAAAAATAAAATGCGAAATCTTTTGCTCGTATTTTGATCATAAGATTGTGGCTGGTACCAAATACACTAGGACTAATGTGAAAAAAAAATACAATGCACTAAGATGAGGTGTCTCGCATCGCTATAGTGAAGCGTTTGCACTTCAGCCTTTGTAAAAGGCCTCTTTGTGCGAAAGAGAGCAATTCCGCAACGGTCAGAGCAAAATAAACTCGCGCGCAGAAATACGATATAGATGCATTCGCGACGTGCATTTCTCTGTGGGATCGTATTAGGAACGAAGTAATTTGCCAAAGAACCAGTCGCCGACATAGCCCAGTGTATTATTATGCTGAAAAGAATGGTACGGTCAAATCTATTGCAGAACCGATAAGAGTTGGGGTAAATGTCTATATACTACGGTATAGATCACGAAATCAATCGTAGACAATAGACAGATTTTATTTATGGACAAAAGCACATAATAATATATTGGTAATTATTATATAACACACAAATTACAAATTGGTTTTCTCCCCTAACCGGTTCCACTTCCAACACAGCATAATGCTGGTTGCGAACAATCAGCGCTCGTAGAGTAGAATATCCTGAGACTTGATAGTGACGATATACGTACGGCAGTAGCTGGAAGCGAAAAGCTGCAGACCGATCTGAGTGGTGCACCTTGGGAGAAGCTTATGCCCAGCAGTGGACTAAAATAGACAGATTGTGATGATATTGATGATTACTTAGTAGGTATTTATCACATCAAAGTTTACTACATAAAATAGACCTACATCTAAAACAGTTGTTCGGATTAGGAATCCAAATACAATCATCATTAGAGACAGATTACCGGTTATAATACTTTCATGATTCCTAATCGTTTATGATATAGCCGTAATCATACTTAATACGTAAAAGTTATTGATTTCACTTGACATCATCGGAACAACAATCAAAATATTTATGGAAATGGTGGTTCCATTTCCATAAATATTTCGATTATTCAATAGTTCGCTGATACAAATAACATTGTATCTAATATTATTGTTAGGAGGATTCGTGATCCTTTTGAAATGTCACGGATGCTGTAGAATGTTAAAAATTTTGTATCATTTAAAAGATAAATATTACAACGATTAAAATGACGCAATTTTGCAGCGTCTGCGCGTTATCTATCCACCAATCCACGAGTGAATCGGTTTCTTCTGGGCAAGCGTGCTCCAACGAAAACCGCATCATCGCTTAAGATCAGGCGAGATGGTGGTCAAACGTAAGGCTATAATTAAAAAAAACTGGGCTTTCTTCGTTTTTTATAGGCCCTCTCTTGAAATAAACAGGACTAGATGGAAGATCACAGCCAAAAAACCGCCAGAAAAATATATAAAAACAACTTAAAGTACGTATGTGTAAATATTCAAACAAATTCAGGTCAAATAAGCCAGCATGTGAAACCGTCAAAATGCATCAGAGTGCATTAAAAGTTATGGATACGTGAACTAAAACAGCGTTTGAAACCGTCAAAATGCCTCAGAGTGCATTAAACATTACGGATATTAAACTAAAAGTCGTGTATCCAATGACTGTTTTAAAAAGGAAGCTTAAATCAATGCGTGTATCTCATAAAAAAAAATTGCGTTCATTTTATTTTTTCCTAGTTATTACATAATATTGTTTAGTTGCACAGGTATATCTAAACGTGGGCGAATTTCAATTGAATTTTCCATGTGATCCTCCATCCAGTCGTTTACATCACTGGAGTCAACTAACTACAAGTTTATCCTCTTTTCTGCTATCTTAAGCGTAACATACAAAATGGAATTCCGCAAAACCAGCACAGTAACCTGATATACTCGCCACAAATTTAACAGTTGTTATGTAACACGTTTGCAGCAAATATCAAAGAAAATATGACTTGACACAATCATCTTATAATTAAAGCACTTTAGGTTGCAAGGTATGAAACATTTGGCAAAATATGTGGAGTAGGTACATTTATCTATTGTAATGATAACATAATAATCATTATGGTCATTGTAGATCGAAATTAAAATTTATCAAGTGTCCCACCCTTTCCCGGGCGAGCTTTATGTCTCCGCGTAGATAAATGTATTCCATATATTTTGCCAAATTTTGAGATAAAATGACTGAACTATTAAGCTGTACCACCTCAACAAATGATATCACCACACTAAACTGCGTCATTAAACAAACAAAGCGCGTCGATTGGTCGATCCGTCAACTCTTGCCATTCGTCTAGTGATGTGATGCTCTGCAAAACTCATTATGGTCCTTTTATTACACTGGTGATGGATTGATGCGATCTAAATGCCTCTGCTGCTAGTTCCCACGCTTTTTATTGTGTATATTAATTATTGCAGGTAATTACGCAAAGTTTACGTCATATTAATTAAATCGTTCAGATCGCCCGGCTATTTTCCGTTTTTCTGACTCCACGTTTTGTCATTTAGCTCGGTAATGCTAGATACGTTACCAACTGGTAATAGACTTGAGCATTTGGATTTTCTCTTGACTTTAAACGGTCTATGGGCATTCCAACTGTTTTTTGTATGATAAGCTAACTTGTTGAGGTTTTTTATTTTTTATTTTTATGCCATATGAGGCAAACAATCTAACAGGCTGCCTGATGGTAAGCGATCACAATTTCCTCCCATAGGCAACGCTGTAATACCTGTTACACCAAGGGCATTACAAATATGTTGCCAAATGTTAGTGCTAATAAGATTTCTGTATTTTAAATTAATAAAAACTCTTGCCTTATAAAATCCATCTCAATCATGTATCATTTAATTTTGACATTATTATAAGATGAATTGTTTTTTTAAATATGTCGTTACTGCCTTTTGTATTAGTATTTTTGTACCATTGCTAAATATTTGTGGTTTTTCTTAGTCATATAAACTAACAATATGATTACCGTTGTTTACCGTTTTGGAGAATGTGCATTGAATCTGCATGATCTAATTCCATGTTCCATGTCCCTCCTGTCCATGTTTCTATCTGACGGCTAGGGCGGGAATGAAACCGTTTTTTGGTAGATATTTCCTAAACCCGTAAGAAGCGCTTTGATTTCACTTTTTTCGTGCGTACCGCTAGCGCTACACTATGGATTACGCTGCCAGAAATGGTGTTTCAAATCGCGAGTGAATTGGTTTCTTCTAAGCAAAAGCATCCTCTGTCCAGTGTACATATCGTATACCGCACCTTCGGTTAAAAACAGGTGAGGTGGCGATCAAATGCAATCCTTATTATATACAACTAGCTGACCTGACAGACGTTGTCCTGTCTTAGAACTGTCAAACACGCAAAGTTAAAACTGTAAAACTTATTTTTTTACACCTTGGGTTATATTATTGGAGTTTTAGTAAGAATCAGTGTTAATAATTAGTGTTACCCGGGGATAGTGTAGCTTACTACCAGTGAAAGAATTTTTCAAATAGATTCAGTAGTTTCGGAGCCTATTCAATGAAAACAAACCAACGAACAAACAAACAATCAAATCTTACCTTCTTTATAATATTAGTATAGATAAAAAAAACTGTGCGTTATAATAAAAAACCGTATAGAATATAATAATACAAAGACATATAAAAGCTATTAAAATTTGTCATATTCTTTTGACCTCAAGTTAATAATCTGCGTAATAAAGTTGCTAGCATTCTTCAAGAAACTGTTTGTATTGCCTAGATACCTAAACCGCTATTCACTTATCTCATACCACCTTGTAACTACCTATTATGCTATTATTCTCCTATACTCTTACATGTTTACTTCATATTCCTTAGATGTTTTCCTTATTCCTTCTATAGGTATTGGTATAAGAACTTTAGCTAAGAGACTAGCGCAATCATAGCGAAATATAACTTGTTTTCGTACCAAAATATTTATTACCAGGAGCTGTTTATGAATAACACGCATACTGTTTTGGATTGAAAATAACAACGGCCCTTAAATACTTCCCTGAGGAACTCCACGCAAATATGACAACGAAATGCTTCTATTGTTACAGATTCATTGGGGATGACAGAGCTCCCGCGGAGCAGAAAACTATCTTGGTGAGCACGATTTAACTATTCTCGTGGAAACGTATATTTATTTGACTAGCATTAATATTATGGAAATATGATAATGAATATTTACTATACGGTCTTCAGTTAGTACCTAATATGCAGGGGTTACACAGAACAACGGTGGTACCTAGCTCAAACCACATCATTGGGCTCATCATTATAAAAAAGTTGGAAATAAATATTGATGATGAAATTATGATGATGATGGGGAAAACCTGCCTACGGTATTTTTTGCGGGTCATATTTCTCAAACGGTAACAAAAAAATACCAATCCTCACTTCCGTTTTAAAATACCTAAACGACCTATACGTCACATTCAGTTTAATTTTTTCATTCCCACTTAACATGTCGACATGTTGTTTTGATGATGATAACCTACCCTGTAAAAATCCATGAATTTAAAGGAATTTAACAACATTTCATTTATCAAAATCGGTTAAGACATCTAGAAAATCGGTTAAGACATCTAGACTGTGACGGGAACATACATACATACACGTTAAACACTCCACCTTTTTTCCCGACAGCCCAATAAGGTAGGCTATATTTTATGGTAATACTATAAATACATCACACAAAAGAGAAAAACTTACTTTTATAAATCACCAACTTAAGTTAAACTCTGAGAACTACGAGAGCCAGTTATATGTAAAGCTCTTTGTTAACTTGATAAAGTCTAGACATTAACATCATTTCAGTGTTTCAAGATGCAGTTTGGACTCTAATTATTATTTGGACTTGCTCGTTTGCGTCATCGAGTTAAAACATCACGACTGAGTAAGCTCGAATTTATCAGACAATACCGTCATCCCAAAATAATCAAGACGCCAATAGCTAGTCATTTTTCAACGCCCACCCAATCTTTATCAACCCGAAATACAAGAAGCAAAATAAAAGGATATTCTTAAACCTCGACTGGGACCGGTGGGTGCTGATACTGGCGATACGATACCAATCACACCCGACCATCGACTCTCTAATATCAGTAATGGATGCCAAAGTTCCACCGCTCGATTTTCCGAATCGTTTGCGCCAAGTCGCACCAGATAACGAGAAATGTTCCGACTATCGTTTTATGTGCACCGAGGAGCCCAAGTGCTCCAGTTTTGCTGCACCTTATTAAGATATTCTGTGCTATTAGCGCTGTATTAACAGCTTTTACTTGGTTTAAATTTTATTTTAGCTGGGATACTGCAAAGGCTCTGGCTTACTTGAAAAGTTCAGAGAGTTCTTGTTAATAATCTAGTAAATATAATGTTACAGACGCATTTTACTGGAGTCTTAAAATCGGAATGAAGATATTTCCGGAAGCAAAATGAGATAGATTGAATAATGTAGCTATGATAAGCCAATGATAAGTCATCTTTACTCACGTCAGTCCAACAGATAGCATGATGAAATTAAATTTATCGACCTAGGATAAATAAATAAATAAATATTCGGGACATTTTTTCACACACATCTAACCCCAAACTAAGCAAAGCTTGTGATATGGCTGCCAGAGACTGATATACATACATATATAGTTTTAAATACATACTTAGATAGATATTAACAACCAGATATAGAACAAACACAAATGTTCATCACATAAATGTTTGTCCTAAGTGGGAATCGAACCCACGCCCCCAAGCTCAGATAGTTGTGTTGAAGTGTGTGAATGCGTGAATACACAATCAAATTATTAATCAATGAAATTTTGGCTATCTCATTATAAATGACTAACTATTCGCCTGCGTTTTAAACAAAACTAGCCTATTGGCACTGGGATAATGTAGCTTCCCATCAGTTTTTTGCCGGACCAGTTCAGGAGATTACGTCGAATATACATGCAAACTTTTTTTTCTTTATAATATTGGTGTAAAGTTTGCTGTTGATTTGACCGAAAGGGGTTCAAATTTAACTGCTTATACAGCAAAGCCGTTAAAATTCATAAAAGTTTCCGATACTAGAAAAGTCGATAAACAATACAACAAGGCCCCGACTTCAACAAAAGCACTTAACATCCAATATCATCGATCACGGACAAACGTCCTCCTGCATATTTTATCCCCAAAGATACGAACAATAAAATCACACATAGATTTCCTGCGCCCGACATGTTGTCCCCTCGTAACGTATTTAGGGATCCATATCGGAGCATTGTATCTGAGGATCTACCATTGTATCCGATGCTTTTCTTCCTAATACAATTCGCCGTGCATCGAAATAAGTTTCCGGTTGATGACAGACGAATGTGGGGACTGTTTTTGATATATCGTCCAGAAATTATTGCTGAAAGGGGCATTGACTTCGGTAGGCTTCGGAGACAAAGGTTTGCGAGGTTTATATTTCTTTTTTCGCAGATGATGCATCGGATATACGGATAGAAATAATGTTTCCGGCGGTGGCTTCTTTGATATGTCCAGACGATTCTGTTGAAAGGGGCACTGCTTCCGATGGCTTTTGAAGACAGCGATATAGAACAAGCGGATCCATTAACTTTTCTACGTTTTGTTGTTCTTTTGTTAAAAGTAGGTAGTAATTATTGAGTTTATTAAAATCTGTACTCCATTTGGTATAAAGGACGTTAAGGATATCTAAACCCTAATCAATTTTACCTCAGATTAGTTCATTGGCAAAGGCAATAAGTAGGACGAGGATCTCCGGCATTGTTCCAGCTCTCGGTCGATGGAACCCAATCACTGACGCCTTTGTCTTGTCAATTGATGACATATTCGAGATACATCCGTGCTCCTGACACGTGGTTTATTGTTGTCCATAAAATATGAACAGGCCATAACATATCGCTTTGGATTTGACCAGAATTGGGTCAATGGGTGAATGGGATAGATAGGAATGACCGAGATGTAAATGAAAGGTCGTTTCTATCGACGACGGTGCCATCGAACTTTATCGTGACATATGAGTATCGTGTATGGCCATTATGTTACTGTTATACTCTACTACATAAAAAAAAATTTACTACTGTTTTAGTCATGACATTCAATACCATAAATGTTGTCATCCCGTGAATAGCAACATTGTTATACCACGTAAGTTCTGGCAGATACATTTTCAATGCTCACTTATAAAATAAGTGCAATACCGTATTGCCGAATTTGACAAATAAATCGGTGTTGATTGGCAGAAAAGAATTTGTACGTGTGCATTAACAAAATGCCAACTGAGATATCTCAATGGGAGCTTGTTGGGTGTCGCAACATCCAACTTTTTATAAACATACTGAGCGTTTCGCATCGACACGACCTGTCGAGCAAGCTCGATTACAATCGAATAAAAACTACTCGATCACTCGTTACAAGCGACATACGATTCATTACATAATTTTACTCGATTGATTGTAATTGAAGTTCAGCTGTTACGTGTTGTTGCATATAGATTTTAAAAGCATAATCAGATACTCGAATTTATTTCTGATTTCGATTTCTAATTTATTTCGCTATACATATATTTTTTATTGTGTAGGTTCGCTTTTTTAGATATATCACAATGTTTTATGGATCAAGATTCCATAGTATAATATTAAAATGAAGTAGCTTTTTATCGATCTTATTGGACTAGTCCAATTTATTTATTTTTGCATCTGCCAATGAGGTAATTTTTATCGTGAATAAGTCAGCGTTTGACCGCCAACTCGCCTGTTGGTAAGCGACGATGTGGTCTAAGATGAAGCACCCAGACTTAGAAGATACATATTCAAACAGGCCTTGAAAAGGCCCATATTACATTGCTCAGGAAACAAGAAAGCCGGCCGGTCGTTGCAATCTTTGGCTGTACGGGTTAGAGACGTAGAATCAAAACGTTTGGTATCCTAGGAAAATCCACACTGTACGTAGCGGGCCGATTTCCGGGGATGGTAGGTTAAGGTCATGTAGCTCCGATGCACATTCTCTAAAATGAATCCTGTAGAAAAATTGCAACTGAGACTTAGAATAACTACACAAAGAAACCAAGTAAATTCGCAAAATTTAAGCCATTCAAATGGTGTCATATATGTTTTAAACGTTTATCGGGACTTATCACGTATTATTTAATTTAGGTAAAAAAAAAATGTTCAATAGGTGTGTTCAAATCGCGAAAGTTTAAAAATTACTGGTGTCATATATGGCTCCAAAAAATATATAAAAAATTTACTATGACAATTTGCGCGGTGAAATCTTACCACAACAAATCAGAAAAGCAGCATAAGAGTTCTTGCTTAAATCGTTTAAAATACCAATCGAAACGTAAGCTACAAAGCTAATTTGTAGCTTACGTTTTGAGAAGGCGTTGTTTGGAAACCTACCTTCTCTGAGTAGTTATTCTAAGAACTAAGATTATTTAAAATAAATTACCCGACATTTTCTAATGATAATGATGTTTCTTAAAGGGCAAGTGCCTTTATTAACTGAACAAAACACAAGCTAACATTAACACTACAAAAACAGTTAGACTGACCATAGACCGTTCAAGGTCTAAATACGCAAATGCTCAAGCCCACTACCCGACATTTCTCTCTTAAAGCTTAAAACCAGCCTGAGAAATCAGGGTTTCATAGGTAACAGTAAGATTGGCCACTTCCATTTTTATTTCATGAGTTCTAATCTTTCTAGGTTATCTCAGATTTGGCTCACTTTCCGCCGTGGTTATTGAACCGATTGTTCTAAATCCAGACAATGAACTGTGTTTGTTCGACCGTTATCATATTTTATACACATTGGTTTTATCTTCTTTCTCTTCATCTACGTTTTTTGCTATATAAATAGGATTCACAGAAATGTTTTCTTATAATTTTGTGGTTTTTATAGATAATTATTTTCCAGAGCATATGTTTTACGCAATTTTTATGTAAATTGAGACATGTTTCGTATTTATTTTCCCAATCTATGTGTATAACGTTTTCTTATTTGGATTTATATGAATGTTTGCATGATAGTTGTATTCTACTTGTTACATATTTAGTGTAGGTTTTTTATTAGATTATGGCATGAATGTGTCTCCTTTAAAGCCATTGCTGATTACATTTGCATTGACCATTAACAGAACATAGTCAAGTTTTTATTTTGATTCGTGTTTAATTTAAATTGCTTTCTAATCTGTCCGTGTCATCTCTTTCCCACTGTGTACGTACTTATTGCTTGCAAGGCGCTAACAAGTTTCTTTTATTTTAACTAGTAGTTTTAATTCATAATCCATTTGTACGGTTCAATAATGGGGTATGCCCACATTTTCTGACCTTATAGTTTATATTATATTCTACAAATATATACTATTTTAAGATACTAATTTTAATAAATTTGTTTTAATTACGAAATTTTTTTTTGACATTGATTTTTTGTGTGATGACGTCAACATCGGCGTTTTATTAGTTCGTGTAGATGTCTATACAAAAACAAAACTAATTTCTGTCATATTTTCATCTGTCAATGTCGTTAGTTGCACTGTGGTATGGCTTTCTTTTTTGTTTGTTTATGTAAACGGCTAAGGTAAATTTCAACATAACGCCAACGCTGACGCCATCCAAGGGTAAATGAAAGTCAAACATATTTAATCAAAAATATTCATCCACAGCGCTTATTATTTAATAAAAATCGATATATGGTGATCAATAAGTCTATTGCTCGAAATGGTTTTATAATTACAATCTATAAAAAAATATGAACAATCCCCATTATCTTTTGAGGTTATCTTTGCATTTCGCCGCGGCTGCAGCACGTTGTTTTAAAATGATAATGGGCTGATAACAGAGTCCAGCCGTGTTGTTCATTAATGTTAAGCTGTGTTTTTATGCAGTTCTCTTCTAGCAAACTTTTCTAGGAATGAACTGGCTTGACAACCTTTATTTTTATTGTTATATTGAGAGGACGCAGACTGACAAGTCTAATTTCAATAAGTTTAAGTGAGGTCAAATTAAAGTATTTCCCAATATTTTTTTTATTAAAACCTGTTTAGGACTATTACAAACATTATAATAAGACTAGCGGTCTGCCCCAGCTTTGCACGGGTATAGAATATAGCCTATGTCACCCGGGGATAGTGTAGCTTACAACAGTGAAAGAATTTTTCAAATCGGTTCAGTAGTTTCGGAGCCTATTCAATGCAAACAAACAAACAAACAAACAATCAAATCTTTCCTCTTTATAATATTAGTATAGATAACATAAGTTGCGTATTATGATAACCAAATAAATAAATTTATTATTATTATAATAGAACGATATATTTTCTATGTATTCGTGAAAATAACTAAAAATATAAACTAAACTATGATAATTGCTCTAGTCTCATTCATATTGTAGTAAAGGTTCGCAGTTGAATCGTGTAGCGTACGCACAAACCTTCCATTGTTGCTCGCATAACATTCGAAGTAATGTTACAACAATGTGTGTACGAAGCTTTCAGAGCACGGCGCATGCGCCTCGCGTGTCTCCAATCTTCTCTCCGATCACCTGCAGACCCATCACACGCTAGGGACCTGCTGGGATAATATAAATTATACAGTGTTAATATCCGTGGGGAATGCTCCTTAGTTCCGACAAATTTTATGCATTTGCCAGGTTTATAATTGTAAATTTTGAATGAATAACTTTGACTACATATTTTACTAATTTTGAAGTCGGTTTTTCAAATTGATAATCATTGTATTTTGTTTTGGAACCCTCAGTGCGCGATCCCGACTCGCAGTTGACCGGTTTATTACTTTATTATTTCTTAGTTAATCCGCCGTAGCATAACATATTATGTGAAAGTTTCTACTGGATATTTTCTACGGTTCGAAAGATACAGCTGTTAAAAGGTTGGACAACAAACAAACAGCGTAGGTTTAGTAATAGGGTCCCGTTAATACCCTTTGGGTACGGAACCCTAAAAAAGAAAGTCATAGTTCATAGACATTTAAAAAAAAATTGCACGCTTTAGGTAGGTAGTTACTACTTGCAGTTCTTGTTATTCTAATACTGAATGCTGCTAAAAGGTTGAAGCTAGCGCAGTATTTTCTCGAACACGAACTCGAGTTTATTGAAGTGAACGCTTGCTTCGCATTGCTTGCTGCTATATTTTGCTGTCGTGATATTTCTTCTGGGATGTATATTTTTATTTTTATAAGTTCAAAGGTTAAAAACGCTAGTCAAAATGTCTAATTGAATAATTATTACATCCTATATTTCTGAAGTGCTTACCCGAAATAGCTCTTGGCCTACGATAGCCCGTTGGTCCAGTTGGTAGTGAACCTGCCTTCTGCGCTTGGGGGTGTGGGTTCGATTCACACCTAGGACAAACATTTATGTGATGAACATTTGTGTTTGTTCTATATCTGGGTGTAATATCTATTTAAGTATGTATTGTAAAAATATATATGTATGTATATCAGTATCTGGCAGCCATATTACAAGCTTTGTTTAGTTTGGGGTCAGATGACCGTGTGTGCAAAAATGTCTGGAATATTATTTATTTAAATCAAAAAACGGTGGTTAACAGCCAGCACAATGCTGAATTGAGGTAAATTTGTGTATTTTAATGATTTTAAAACGTAGTTAGTGAAAAGTAATATTTTTGATGTGAAACATCTATTGGCGCGCCTTGGCAGTAAATCGACTCGTGTGCCATGACGGCAAATAGCGACGCTCTCTTATGCCGTCATGTTTCACATTTGCCAGGAATTCCGCGACAGCCAACTTTTTATTCTTCTTTCTTTCAAATACAAACTATCGCAAAAAGTCTAGCTTTTTGGCCTCTCGTTTCATTCGCAAAAAGCGCATGAGTATAATACTTTAACAGCATTGTCTTTGTCTACCACACTTGCCTCGCATTGGCTCAAAAAATATAGCTAACTTTTCGAATATCGTTCGAGAACAAAAAGTTGTTCTCTCGTAAGACAGTCACCTCACGTGCCCAACTTCTTTAGGTGTTCGTGCAAAGTTACTTATAAAGTATCGGCGCTGTTGCGAGCGCCTAATACCTATAAACAAGTATTTGAGTTTCTTTTAAGGAGCTAGCATTAGTATGGAGAGTTGGTTTAAGCCATGGTGCTTTATTTAGCGCCTTTTCTGAATACCTATTTCGCCTATTTCAATTGCAAACATTTTCAAAAAACTTTCAGAGCGCCTGGTTAATGCAACGCCTACCCAAAATGCTGGGGTGTTTCTTGCTCAACGCATAAGCATTGCCATTCAGCGTGGCATTCTACTAGCATGTTGGAAACGCTGCCAACTGAGAGTGGGCTTGAGCATTTGGATTGTCTTTAGACGTTTTACGATCTATGGGCAGTATAACTGTTTTTGTAGTGTTAGAGTAAGCTTGTATTTTTTTAGTAAAGGTCTTGCTTGCCCTTTAAAAAAATTTGCAAACCATAATATTAACATACCTAATAATGTTAATGTTGTTTGAAATTTAAATAGCTCCAAATATATCCTACTACTCATACTTAATTATTCGGACAATCAGTATAAATATGTCAGATAAAAAAATCAGTAAAAATACGTACTTAATAATAAGTAAAATATAAGAATAAATTAATATACGAGGAGCTCACCTCATTTTCAAAAATCTTTCAGAGCGCCTTGTACAAAATGCTGGCATGTTTCTGGCTCAACACATAAGCATTGCCATTCAACGTGGTAATGCCGCCAGCATTCTGGGGACGCTGCCAACTGGTAGTGAGCTTGAGCATTTGGATTGTCTTTAGACCTTCAACAGTCTATGGGCAGTCTAACTGTATTTGTAGTGTTAGTTTTAGCTTGTATAAATACATTACCGATCTACTATTATTTATTTGTTGTGGCTAATCTACTGATTGATATAATTTTGCAAACATTACGTCATTAATAATATTTGTGTATAATATTGTAAATATTCTAGCTGGTCTATCATTAACAAGTATATAAGTATGTTCCATAGAAGGTTATTAAATATAATTTGGTGTGATTGTAAGTTACTTAAGGCTGCAAATCAAATTACTAGTCCTATTAATTCAGGGTTCAAGTTCAATATATAATATTAAGATAGCTTCAAATTGCAATATCACAAATCCAAGCTTCTAATTTATTAGACGCAAAAGAGATAAGCTCGAAACCTTCAATTATATTGACGTAGTTGAAGTCAATCTAATTGAAGTTGGTCTAACCGAACCGAAGACAAGCCAATAAAACTAATAAATTGGAAAAGCTTTATCAAATTAGGCAATGAGTTTTGAGCTAAGAGTCATCTCAGCAATAAACTTAGCCACGTGGCCGAGATAATCCTATTTTTCTAGTGGTCAACTCCAACAGTGGAAATTGGTACAGTCAAATACAAAACATTTCAGAAATATTTTAATAAAATCTATCTTGAAACTAGTCATGTTTTATAACTATACTTAGTAAATCTCTAAATATTGAACAAACCATGCTATATGTACAGTTTACTACTGGTTTCTTATAATTATGAAGACTGAGAAGACTTGTAACCCAGCAGTGGGAACATAGAATAGAATATTGAACAGAATAGAATATTTATTGCCAAAAGAGAATATTTATTTATATATACATTTTTTTTTTTTATATACCATAACCTTCATTTTACTTAGAAAGTGTAAAAAATGTGTAAAAAGTTGAATAAAAACCGGAAAAAAAAATATAATAATAATAATAGCAAACACTAGATATTTCCGTCTTACTACAAAAGATTTAAGAACGCTTTAGACATGTGTTTAGCAATTGTTTCACTGCGAAAAATATGCTAAACACTTGTCTAAATCGTGCTTAAATCTTTTGTGGTAAGACGGTTATTGTCTAGATAGAATTGACGGCGAGCCTCAAACTAAGCACGAGGCCTGTATCTTGAGGCTCGAGTGCAGTTATATAAAACAAGTTGTTGATAAACTGTTAGATAATATACTTATAAATATAATTATACAATAATTATGTGGGGTTGGTACTTAATAAAAAGGTAATTAAAGTTAAGTTTAAGATACTCATTAAATTAATAAAAATATATATGGGGTAAAAATTAATATAATGTAGGGGCTATATTATGTAGGTGTGAGTGAAAGAGGGATAGTGTTATTGTGTGAGTAAGGTGGTTGGTATGATGGTGAGTGTATGTAGTAATGTACATGATAATGAACTTATAATTATACTTCTAGCTTTTATCACAAAGTGCTGAGATTTGGGCTTAAAATGTTTGCTAAAAATATACGTTTACTTAATACAATCTTAAATCGTCGTAGTCAAAACTATCAAAAAATGTTAGCCGTTTGGCGAATAAGGAGAGAACGTGCTTTTTGTTAAAATTTTGTTCTTACTTACTAAGTTTATAGATAATCAGTAGGAAAAACTAGGTGTTTGTTGGAATACCTAAATAAACACCAACAATGTGAACCAGAGAAACAATAATTATGTCGTTAACTCGTCACAGTCAGTAAGGCCAGAAAAAGTAGCACACACATCTGTAGCTTTTGATTAATAACTTTGCCAAGCACGCTCATTAGCGACTCAACGACAAGAGTAATAAGGAAGGCACGTTATGATTAATACAGGAAGAGTGACATGCGCTCGCCGTGGTCGCCTAATGAAGAATGCCCGAACTTGGCCTGACGTCAGGTTTTATACCTACCCCCTCCACCGCGCGTGATTGATGACGTCACAGTGTCACAGATATCCATGCGGTTGATGAGGGTTGCAGTATTTAATCTTATTTGGTTAGGAGATGTCGCCTGGGACAGAGTTTTGGGATGGTTTAGTGCTTCAAAGAAATTCGCTCGTTTGTATCAAAATTAATTAATAGTTTACTTTGTATGCCTATATTTTTTTTGAGTGCTTTATTCACAAAAATCTAAAGAGAGCTTGCAAAAAAAATCAAACAAAAAAATGCAACCATAAATAGCAACAATTCTTGCGAAAGTGTTGTTTTCCGCATTATCAGTGTGCAGTGTTCTTCTAAATTCGATTCTTTAACAGCTGAATGGATTTTGGATGAAATTTGGTAAGGAGGTAGGGTATGCCCTGGATTAACAATTATCCCAAATTATCTCAAACTAGCGATCCACCCGCCCGGCTTCGCACGGGTGTAACTTACGTGCGAAGCCGGGGCGGTTCGCTTGCTACAAATACCTTCCGTGAAAAAATATCTAACTGATGGTGAAAACCGTTGCGTAGTTCTATAGATCTAAGCATACATAAGGACGGACAGACAGCGGGAAGCGACTTTGTTTTATACTATGTAGTGATAGTGATAGTGAAGTGATGATAGTGATAGTGATAATATACGGTTTCTGTTGGATAGCGAGTAACCGCGAGACACTGCTAATGAATGATAACAGCAAATTCACTTTCGTAGTTCTATGGGCATATCTAGGACTTGCTGACAACTGCCCGTGCAATAAATTGCGAAAGATTTTACGAGTTACTCCAATTATTCTGTAGTTTTATTCAACTTGCTATTAGCATGTCCGTGGTAAGCGTAGTAAGTAAATTTTTATAACATAAAGTTTTAATCCGTTTTTGACCCCCTTAATTCGGCTTTTTCCCAAAATCCTTCCTTAACGGAGCTTAACTATAGATAGATTCTATGCGATAAGTAGAAAATCAAGTTTTTCTCAATAGTCTTGTTTGTTGAAAAGTTCTATCGTTATACGACTACTGCCTATTTTCTTCTCAATAGACGTAGGTACTAGTAGTACAAGTGGAAATTTTGGTCATGGGTACAGTTTCCTCTATTTATCCACACTATTCTATGAATGATGGTAGCCAGGCGATAGCATGTGCGCTTTACAATCTGACGGCACCCAGTTCAATCCTCAGCCCGACACTAATGACATATTTGGTACTTAAAAGTGAAGTTTCGATGCCATCGCTCAAGAACGGTTAAGGAAAACTTAAGGAAACCGGTATAACCAAGAACCTCAAAAGTTCAAAAAACATGCACTGGGCCAGCATGATGGATGGGCTCATCCTCTCTCTGAGAGAAGGCCTGTGTTCCAGCAGTGGGAACATTATAGGCTGATAATGATCTACTATACCCTATTCCCGGAATAAGTATACTATAAAAGTGCCTTAGTACACAGTCGGGGCTAAATCACGCACAAAATCCGGTTTGATTAATAAGTGTTGTTGACATTTTAATTAACCGGGGCAAGAGTCGGCCAACGATGCCTCTTTGTTGCCACTGAATGGCGAATAGGCCACAGTAATGCCTGCAGTATGTTAGTTCACGCTGATTCGGGAGAACTATGCGCCTTGCACACCATTGCATGTATAGAACAAGGGCGCACGAGCAAGAACAAGATGTAAGTACAAATTTAATGTATAGACAGAGAAAGAAAGAGAGAGTGAGTAAAAGAAAATACGTTATTCGACACTGCTACAAGTACTTATAAAGGACTCATTCAGTGTCGAATGGTTCGGCATCAATATTGATAGTCAAGTACTTATCAATGCCGGTTTTCAGACGAACCCTCAGTTAACAAATAAATAACCCAAACATATAAAAAAAATACTTATGTAATATTAACAAATAAGACAAAGGAAATAGAAATGGTAAGGCACAAAATATTTATACCACAGACCTATATCCAAGTAGACGCCACAAGTTGACCTACCTTGCATGTCATATTTATGATTAATCGTCATAATTGAGTCCGGCTAAAACCAGCATGCTTAAACGGTGCCGCGACAACACGTGTAGGTTTGAAACGAAAATGGGTACTAATTGTGCAATACTGAGTTGTAAGAACACCGCAAATAGGCCGTCAGAAGAAAGATATTTCTTTTCACTTTTAGGTACGAAAAATTTGACACATGTTTCATACAGTTTGCACCGCTTGTGAAGTCTACTTAGATATAGGTCTGTGATTTATATATATACTTTACATTACCATGAGATATATAAGAGAATGAAGAATTAATAGATAAGAATGACGTAAGACATTAAGAACATTGCACTAAACTCAATCTAAGACGATACGAGCGTTATTACCACTGGTGCTTGGTTGCGCGAAAACGTTAGTCCTACCAACGATTTCGCGGAAGGCGAGCTCCGTTGTTGTACCTACCTAGGTAGTACGATCAAAGCTCAAACTCTGTTTAACAGTATAGTGTAAAATAGCTTGTATAGGCAACGTCGTCCGGCTGAACAGGCCTTTATTTACGCACCTTTGTTTAGCGCAAGGCTTTTAATTGTTTTCTTTCGGATGACGAAGCTTGTTTGGATGAACTTTGTTAATTGTGTCACTGGGTTAGATCATTAAGCCGTGTTGGCGTTTCCCAGGGGGGTGTGTTTGGACCAGCTATCTTTGTAGTTGAATCAGCTGGAGGTTGATTGGCTGTTAGATTGGTGCTGAATTAGTCAGGCGCTTGCTGTGAAATAATGAAGGAGGATTAGTTGGGATCTACTTGGATAAAAAGACTGGCATTATTATTTTTACTGTTGATAAAAATATTTTGTTGAACTAAGTACCCTAACAAACTGGGTGTCTTCAAGTCGAGAGTGAATCGGTTAATTCTAGGCAAGCGTGCTCCATCATAGACCGCTCCATCGCTTAACATCAGGTGAGTTGGGGGCCAAGCACAAGCCCATATTTTTTTAAACGTGCCTATTTAAACTTCTTAATATTATTTTCTCAAACATGTTATTCTGTGTCAAATATTTGATGAACGTCCTTTGCTGGAATGTTTTCTTAAAGCAGTTGAAAATTTCATAACGTATTCAAAAACGTAAATTTCATATGAAACCAAATAACCGCCTCGACAGTCTCATAAATGTTACAGCGCATAAACTCCGCAAAGGAAACTTTTAATAACGCATAAACAATACAATGTCCACAAACAAAGACGAAAGTTAATTTTACCGCGGGAAAAATGTTATTAAAAGCCTCCGCTAGAAAAGTGGGACCAGGATGATTTTCTTACACTTTGCGAGATTCCAAGGCAATTTATTCATATTGGTCGTCATAACGGATTTTGACAACTATGATATTATTCTGAAAGTGTTATGTTAATCATACGTCGTAGGCAAGTTTAAGTGAGATCTATCATAAAAAAAATCAGCATTCCAGATTCCATAGCCAACGTTTTTGTTCTGAAAAAATGTATGAAGATGCGTTGTCATTGTCATAGAGTGGAATAGGTGCAACGGGATGACAGAATTATACAATATTGTTTTACAAACAATTTTTTTGGTTGATAGTTTGTAAATTATTTTTAATTTTAGCTTTATTATTATGTGACGTGTTGAATAAATAATATATAATTTTGCAATTTGCCTTTTAAATACATAGTTAAGATGTGCTCTATTTTTTAATTTCGAGTTCACCATTTATTTAATTATTTATTTATTTCAAAGGAAGACCAGCAGCCTTAAAAAATATAACAATCTTAATAGATCCAAAAGCTAAGTATAGGTCCTCGCGGATAAGCTAATTATAGGTCCGCGGATAAACAAACACAGAAACACAAAAACAAACAAACACACAAACACATACTGACTCAAGTAACCATTTGAACTGATGAGCATCTAGCCCAATAAGTAGAATTTTCTGCAAGTTAGTGTTTTCCGATAGATAGACTCTGATTTGTTTTGTCTTTATTTAAAAGCAATAGAACAATCAAGAATCTACAATCGGGAAAACTTGCTTCGAAGGTTTTAGTAAACATTTCTTTAATTGATTAATACATAATACTTCAATTGCATCCGAGTTATTTAGACCATTATGAAGCTTCTAACGAAAAAACACACTCACACTTCAACATACATAATATTAAGTGTGAAAATATCCATTCAACGTGGTTGTACTTTATCATAACGTCATTAGTGCTGCACCACGCACATGATTTTTACTGTAATTTACATTTTTACGATGCGGTCACTCGAGTTATTCTCTTTTGTTACGAGTACGAAAGCTTTTACATATCAGAACTTGGATAACTCGGCTATTTTAATTTCTGGCAAGGATTACGTTAAGCTTGAATTGTGGACTTTATTATTTTTAATTGCATGCATCGGAAATCTGTTCAGTTGATTTTATATCCAATGTTGAGCCTTTAAACCGCTTTAAACAATTACCTGTTTTAATATGGAAGTTTTATCTGTGGTATTACAGAAGTTTAATGTAATCTCAATCAACGTTCATGCCTCAATCCTTATTCGAATTCTCATTTAATTTGTCATACCATCTATAAATGGAATAGCAACTATAGTCTCTATCTCGTCTATCTAAAGTAAATTTTTCTATAAAGCACTCTGTATAAATCATTCCCGCCATTGCAATTTAATGACAAACGCGGAATGAGTCAGACTGCAGAAAAATGTCGCGGTGGTGATGACGTGATATTAGATTAATAAAAGGACCACAATATAGAACCACTATAAAAAGGTAGAAGAAAGAAAATCAATGCAGTGACGAGCTTTCTATGACGAAAATAAATGGAAGAAAACATAAATGTACAGCAATTTATTTGTGCTCAGTGCTGCCCATTTTAATGTATTAATAACAATAAAATTAGAGTAACACAGTAGGTAAAATATGCTTCTGGCAGCATATATTATCACACGAATGCCTATAAACAAAACTTAACGAGACAAAGTCACATAATTCATAGTAAATTGTGAGCATTTAGCACGCGATCTAGTCGCGTCGATTTCCAGTCCGATTGCAATCGTAGCAACACTAATCCGATGATGTCATTGGCAGGTGGGTGGCGAGTGAGTTTAAATTCGGAATAGAATTTTAAACTGATTTTGTCTATTTCCTTTTTCGATTTGCAAATGTCTGGTCCGTTCAGAATTTCTAATAGGTTTTATTATTTCCTTTTGTTTTGCTTTTATAGAGTTTATCGATACTCTGAAAATGACTCGACATTTTTAAATTGTGTTATTGCTAAAATCTTTTCTTAATACTCGACTTACTCACGTCTATACTTTCACCGTACATTGTCTATACCCCCGATTGCTCCTTATTCCTTATTTCTTATTGATACTTGAATGGTGGAACCTCCTGCGAAGCATCCCCCTACCCAATACAAAGAAACTGAATAAGCTATAATTAATAATATTGCAATTTGGCAATTCTCAAACGTCATTATTGATCTTACAGCTGCACTCAGAGACGTTACTAAAGCTAAGGAATACTTATAATTGCGCTATCAACTTCTCGTTGACGGAAATTGTCACACATTAAAATGAGACAGCAATTTTAAATATTTCTTAGCTTAAGTAACGTCTGTGAGTGCGGCTGTTAGATATTAAAAATTACCTAAGTAATAGATAGATAGATATAAAATCTTTATTACGTACACCAGAAATAAAATTTACAAACAGTAACACATACTAGTTAGTGCCACTAGTGATTGTCAATTACAGTAAACATACATATTCATTGTAAACTAAGTAGAGTAGCTACCCTTCTTACGTAGATAGAGTGTTATTTTTCTGATATTTATATACCGTACTGACTTGGTTCAGTAGTAGCACGTCTGCTTCATCTATACTAATATTATAAAGAGGAAAGATTTGATTGTTTGTTTGTTTGTTTGCATTGAATAGGCTCCGAAACTACTGAACCGATTTGAAAAATTCTTTCACTGTTGGGAAGCTACACTATCCCCGGGTGACATAGGCTATAGTCTATACCCGTGCGAAGCTGGGGCGGACCGCTAGTATATTATACAGGTAGTCTCCGCGTAAATTTTCGACCGGGCAGATATACAAACTATAAATTTAAATATTTAAATTAAGCACCACATCTATTTAGTAATCTATTACAAAATCTATATTTTTACCTGATTTTATCGCGTGTATTTTGAATTATTTTAATTCCCTAGGTCATAGGTTGACACAACCTCACGTCAATGAGGAGTAACAAATAATGTAAAATACACGTGACAAAATCCGGTCATCATCATCAGCCTGCAGTTTGCATCTACTGGATAATAATAATAAAAACGCAGGGGCGGCTTTATGGCGAGCCGTCGGTGAGTGGCGACACCGCGTACCCCGATTCCATGGGTCTAAAACCCCAGAGACCCAGACCCCTGGCTTGCCTTAACCGGCCGACTGGGGGTGGAAACCGCAAGAGCTAAAAACCTAAGTTCCAGGGTGGAAGTGTTAAAGAGCATAACGCCGCTAGTAGCTCTTAGTGAAAGTGCAGCACACCTCTCGACACCCTAAGCCACCCACGTCAATGTTGCCCTTCCGGTGCCAATATGCGGCAGCCATTATGGGGGGCCCATTTAGTGAGTGGCAAGTCATCACCTGCCTAGGATTTTGAAATGAGGCATAATTGGCAGGTGCCGTACCTCATACCATAGATCTGTTGTCCCATCCACAAGTTGTTCACCTCAATAGCCAAGACGTTTTATATCCTATACTGTACAATAGTTTTATAATCCATTTTATACACATTCAATAATATTGTATTTTATATTAAACGGGGCCTCTTGGTGTTGGCTTCGGCCCCACCAATGCCTACCAAATGTCCGGGCTAGACCCGTGTTTATATTGAAATAAAGTGTCATAATAATAATAAATTTATTTCCAAAAAGAACACATAATAATTTACAGTAGATATCACAAGAGAAAACCAAATAAAATTTTTCGGTGGGCCCCAAACTAGGCTAAGCCTGTATCTTGGGTACCCTGAGAACATAACATACGTATTTTTGATCAGCGCTGACAAATGGAACACAATTTTAATTTTTTTCAAATTTTGGAATTTAACTTAAATAAGTAAACTAAAATCAAATCAAAGTAAAATAACCTTAAAATTAAATTTAAATTATCTTATAAGTATTAATGTGTTTGTTTGTGTGTGTGTGTGTGTGTGTGTGTGTGTGTGTGTGTGTGTGTGTGTGTGCGTGCGTGCGATGCCCGCGACTTTAACGAAGTCGTCGTTATACATGTGGTCCAGCGCAGGCCCACCCACGCTGCGTCTTCCGGTTTGTGGTCTCCTCTCAAGAACCTCCCTTCTCCATCGGTCACCAGTCCTGGTGATAGGTGGACCCGGGCAGGACCTAAAACTGCAACCAGAACCACCAGAGGAGGGCCAGCAGCGACCTCCTGCTGCATGGTCAACGTTCTGCGCATGTGTCGTCCTCGACACAGGGCATCTATGTGGACAGCTACAATTGTATACACGTTATTCATTTACTTTAAAATATCTTAAAACACTACCTTGACTGTCCAACTGTCTTTTTAGATATCTGGGGCGGATCGAAGAGGGAGGTAAGTCACGGGGGAATTTTGACCGCGCTATTCTGTGCGATTGCCAACTTTTTCCCCGCTACGCTGACTTTTGCTCAAGATGTTTTCTTGACATTATAATTACACCGCACTCAACCCCGTAACACCTGAACGGATTTTAATGAAATTTTAGATAGATAGATAGATAAACTCTTTATTGTTCACACCACAAATTTCATACACACGATAAAACAGCTTAAAACTAGTGCAACAATCGGCGGCCTTATCGCTAAGAGCGATCTCAAAAAAAAATTGTATGGAGATAGATTGACACCTGAACCATTTCTAGTTAATTTCTGTCGTAGAAAAAATAACAGTTCCTGTAGGATGGATTTGCTAGTTATCACTATATTGTAAGCATAAAATTTGATTGCGTAATAATAAAACTATTTCATTATTAGTTGTCTAACAAACAGAACGACAATTTGAACTGGAAACACAAGTAAGTACAACAGATTGTTATCTCTGATTGCTGTTATTGTGTCAAATAGACTCATAAATAACTGTTATTAATTGTTTTGTGATACACAACCATTCACGCTGTAATTTTCTGATTACATTCAACAGCTAGATATGTCATGTTGACCTTCAGGTGAATTAATACTTCTAGTTAGAGCTAACGTATTGAAATTGACGTATATTATTAAGCACCGACCCTTAAAGCTTTTTCTATGGTACCAACTTAGTGGTGCGCTCAAGCATATAGCGCACCAATGTGTCGAACGCTGACTTTGAGAACAATGCATAAGTAATTAGTAAAGATTTCGACAGATGGCGCTAATTTTCAAAATACCACACATCTGGGACGCAAATGTTCAGATAGGCGTACCTTGAGAGGCTTTTAGTCGGCAGAAAGTATTTCATTTCCACGGAGATAGCACAACGGCGAATTTTCACACATCTGTGGGCCAAAATCTTGAAAACAATTTTTTTTTTGTTTAATTTCTTCTTTTTACTTGGTCTCCTATTCACGGAAATAGCACAACGGCTAATTTTCACACAGCTCTGGGCCAAAATCTTGAAAACAATAAATTTTTGTTTAATTTTGTCTTTCTACTAGTCTCATAAAATGAAAGACATCCTTCTTGAGAGTCCAACCACACTCATCATCGTAACCTTTTTACCCTTACCAGAATTCAAATTCAAATTATTTATTGAGAATAAAAACGGACAAATTGCACTAACATTTATCTCACATACTGTTAAAACTAAAATAGGAATAATATTATAAAATTACTAATATAATAAATACAACAAATTGCTGTAAAAATATGTCAACATAAAATTAGTATGTCATACAAATTGTCATTATAGTCATCGGCTTTTTTGCCCCTGTCCCATTGATCAGTTAAATTTTCACAATAAGTTAAAAACACTTTCGTTACTGTTTTCCAATTGTCACAAATTATATCACAATCAGTTTTGGCGGAAAAGAGTGCATTGAAGTGGCGACGGGCGCGAATCAGCGGAGACATGGAGCGCGCCACGGTGCGGCTGTGATCCACGTGGAAAAACTTGGGCAATTTTCCACGCATATTAGCCGGAAACCCGGGTTTATCTGGCACAAACAAAGTGCACAATAAATTGTGCAGATGCAAGGAGTCAACCGATCCTCTGAGCACTTTGCAGCAAGTAGCAAGCTGATCCGACATCTTTCTCACTTTTAGTGAGTTGTAGCCGAGCTGGCCGAGCAAGAATTTAGTTGGGTACATGAACGGGTAATAACCGTGAAGCTTCTTATACAGCGATCTTAAGAAAGCCTTTTGAACTTTTTCAAGCATCCGCACGTAGGTGACGTGGTGCGGGTTCCAGACACATGCGCTCGACTCCAGCTTTCTTCTGACTAACGAGTTGTACAATGTTCTAATAACTAACGGATTTTCAAAATCTTTGGCATTTCGTAATACGAAGCCCAGACGACGATAGGCCTCTTTGGCGAGATCAGAGCCTGCCTGGCTGCCTGATTGGCAGCCTCGCTTGAGAGCCAGTGCCTCAGTCCAGGAAAGGTAATAGGTATACATCATCATCACTTAACATCAGGTGTGAGCTGTGGTCAATGTCTTTGCTTGTAAAAATGAGTACCAACTATTTAAAAAGTTATCATGATTAGAGACGAAGTTTAAACTTTTTAATACGCAGATTCCAAATTGGAAGACACCTCAAACATTCAACCAAACTGACGCGGTTAAAAGTGTAATTCACAAGTCTCCGTCACACGCAATCCCTCCGTCAGCGCAGGCCTAGGGCTCCACAAAAGAAATATTACTCATTTCTACGCTACGCGGTAATCACATTTTGCTTTGTTCGCATCGGCCTTTCGTTCGGTTAATCGCGTTATTTCGGGACTACGGAGCAATCTTGGAGGGTGTCCAAGCTACGAGATATCGCGATTAAACTTGTATTTTTATTTATATCGCCATAAACTTCCAGTATACTACAAACTATACTGTTCCACTGTGTTCCACTGTAGAACTAAAATCTCCCCAATGCCCTGTTTTCTTGCATCTATATTAAACCTTAAATTTTACGAGTTGATTTTGACACAGATAAAGGTAGTTTCAGATCTAGAACCTATAGTTGGAGATAATCGCCCAAAAACCAATACGCAGCTGACTGACGTAGTTAATCATTTAAACGCCAATCTTGTTACTTTAACCACAATCAGCCCCCATACAGCACAAAAGGAAGGAAACCACGGAAAAACGGCATTCGGCAGCAGATAGTTGCGGCGGAAACCACTGTTAGCCAATTTTCTATTTGTTTATTTTATACTATACGATATCTATAGATACACATATATGGTTGTGGTAGACGGGGAAGAAGGGAGAATCAGTTGGGAGTCGGAATTAGATGTGAGGGTAAATACACACAGGTCTACCATGATGTAATTAAGGCAGGTCACAGTTTGCTTTGGTTGACGAAATGACGAAGATTCGGGGATGAAACACAGAATATATAACAATAATAATACTTCGCTGCGATATAATAATGAATGGACAAACATCAACGTAAGAAAAAGATGAAATAACAATAAGCAGTCAAGTGTGAGTTGAGCTCGACCACGGCAGGTGCACAAAAATCGTATCTACATTTTAATTCAAGATCCTTAGCTAAAGGCTGAATCATACTTGGACGGTTTTTATTTAAAAAAAAATACTTCGGGCACTGTAATTGCATCCAATTCGACGCTTCCATGTATTTTCGACATTACCCTTACAATAGAGCAAAAACAAAATTTTTACACTTTTTTGATATGAAACCTTAGAAAGGACGAGACAAATCAAGAAAAACATGATGTGTGCAATTGAAATAGAGGAAATTTAAAATGATATAATGACAATTAAAAAACTGGTCTGATCGAAAAAACAGAAAATCTGTCTAGCGTTATAAATGAAAGAGGTGCATGTGATTGTTAGTTATGTTTTGTTTCTTGTCTTTAAGATAATTAAACTCTTCAGTCTTAAGTAAGTTCACTAAGAAGCCTTTTGAATATACTACATCGTTTTATTTATTTATTATTGTACTTCGTTTAAAATTCCTCCGCCCTGGTCCCTATGGATTTGACCCTTAGTAATTGTTAACTTCCGCGACGCCGGTGGGGTTCTTGAAATGACATTTCACGTCAAATACAGTTAAAAGGTTATGTTCTACGTTTGGTTAACGTTATTTTGTCTGCCTGATATTTTTCGTTATTTTATTCTGTTAGATTCAACGTAATTATGAAGCGAGGTATAAAATCAGCATATTACTGTAGATAATTTGGAATGTTTTGATATGAACATCAGAATTTTCGTGACGATGTTTCAACAACTAACTGACAGATTAGAACTAAGTATATTTTTTTGTGGCCAAGCATCTCGTCCATTTAGCCAAGTACAGTAGTGTCAAGTATAGTAGATTTGGATAGTCGATTGTTTATAGTTTTAGAGTAAATTGCCAAATAAGTCATTTTTACAGGAAAGATCATCTCTCTAGATTTGTACGCCTACAAACTAGGCAAAGCATGCCAAAAAGTAACTAATATTTTAACCCACCAATTGTGCGTGCGTTTTTAAATGTGTGTATGATTTACTCGTGTTTGTGCAAATAAATTATCTTTATCTTTAAAGTCAAGCTAAGTAAATTGCGGCCATGTTCAAGTCAAAACCCGTTGTGACAAATATTGTAAATAAGTCCGCAAAACAACAAAAGCTTTTCCCGTCATTGAATAATTTAGCAAAGTGCATTATACTTCACATTAACATCGAAAGAACTGTCAAAATATTGTAAGTTGTAACTCAAAGAAAGATACAACACATTCGGCAACAAAATTGGCTTACTTTAAAGTTTTTGGCTTAGTTTAATTTAAATTCATTAGTTCATTTAGCAGACGACCATAAAGATTGCATTAGAGGCGAATTCCACTACAACAAAATTGACAAATTGTTGTCTGAGACGCCCCCTGGTGGCCATCAGAGACGCAGATAAGGCGAGACACAAAGTTTATATTTAATCTCGCTGAAAAAAACACGGTCGCCAAACGGTCCCTTGGCTTTTGAGATTTAATTTGTTAAGTCGAGAAATTAAAACGTTTTACGGATAAATTGTTGGGAAGGAAATTCAATGTTACGTTGGGTAACACAATGAAACCCGGGATAGGCATTTGTGACAAGATGAAAGACGAAATACCAAATAACTTTGTATTATTGTTTGAAAGAAATACTAGAGTAGAAAATAACATCGATTTTAATATATATATATAATAAACCGCTACTATAATACCTACGTAGGCCCAGATTGATCACATGATAGGATGCAGGCAAATTTATATTTTCATCCTTTTATACCTTGCTTTATTGTATTTTTGATGACGTAGGTAACTATCAAAATGTCAATTAACAAAATTTGTTATGGAGCTTAGGTGGAAATACCATGCATTCTTTCTTTGACGTCGGGTAAAAAGAGCTTTTTGATCGCCCATTTAAATGTGGCACTACAAAATCTTCAGGGGCCACTAATTATACATTTGACACTTATTAAAATTCAGTCTACACTAAACCTCCTTCAGGTCTCGTTAAGCCGCTGTTTTACTGGAGCGAATATAAAACGTTAATGGTTTTTAACGCGCGTCTCGGTTTCTTTACAAGGCTCGCGACCAGCCATTGTCGCAGAATTACCTTCTAAATGGCGATGTAGAAGAACTAACGCCTGATAGCGAGGAGGATTTGCATGAAATGAATTCCGTAGCGATGCGGAGAGGGGTCACTTGCTTAGACTGTTTACGGGACGGAAAGCAGTTTTTTATGTTAACCAGGTTGCTAAATACCAGACAATGTTTCTGTAGATAGTTTAAAGCTAGCAAGAGGTTTTTGTACCTACTACATTAGACTTTCTTTACGTTGAAAACTTTGGCGGATTTTTCTCAATACACTTTATTCCTTTACAACACATTTGCTCAAAAAGTGCACTTACGAAGCCTGTATACATCGTTCGAAAGTTAAACATTACGGATCATACAACGGAGCGTGCGGTAATGAAACGCATCATATGCATATATACAGTTGTATAGCACCGTGCGTGTACTTTACGGTATTTTTTTAATTTCCATTTTTTGTTTTTTTCTCGCAAATGTGTTGTAAAACGTTGTATGGCACACGTGCGGCTTAGTTATTACAAACGCGTGACTATAGTAAGCCCTCGACTTCGTCTCGGGCTTACATTCGTCTACTCGTTTATAATAACCAACTTACCGCACTTGTATCATAAATAACAATTTAATTGTATGCTGATTTGGGTCTATACAAATAAAAAGGTTAAGTTAGATCTTGTATATTGCGGCAAAAAATAATCTCAGTTGGTCGTCTTTACTACGGTAAGTAATATTTTCGTGTAACAAAGTTCGCTTTATATTCAATCTTATCGTGATAAAATAAAATGAACCGAGGATTAAAACATGAATCTTTTGATTATGATTTAGGTTGGCGATATTTTCTTTCCAAAGTTAATTCGCTTCCAAGGCTAAATGCAAATAACATTTTATCAAGTGACCCATCTCGTCTTATCTCTCGGTTACTGGCCGCAAACCGCAGAAAATATTATGCATATAAAGTACGGTCTCATTACGAATTGTTTTATTATACGCGACCGGTTGGACGACCAGCAGCGAGACGAGGGCTTAACTTGCACAGTTATTTAAGCTTGCCCCTTTCTCACCAAACCGAATTTCCGAGAAGTTTTTGTTAAGTTGTCAGACAAAATGACAAAAATAGAAATAACCATTTGCTTTCTGTCTGGATAGGATATGTTTTCTTGGTTCTTTTCCCAATAATTTAGGAAAACTTTCGGCAATATTAAACAAAAGTTTTTCCGATCCAATATAGCAGGCACCAATATAACATGTGAAATTGTTTACGCTCAAGTAGACACCGTCCTATATTTCGAGCTCACCTTCACTAAAAGGCTCGTGAAAAAAGCTTTAATTTTTCATACTTTTATAAATGTTGGCACGAACATTTTAATTAATCAAGGGAAAATATGCACTGCAAACATTTTATATCGCGCCCGGCTTAGATACTCAACAAAACGAAATATTACGCGAGCGCGGAGGACGGGAAGCTAAATTCATTTCTCTGGCGATAAATTCATTATCCTGTACACTGGAGCTAAGCAAAAATATAATTCCCGCTCGACAGGCAGCTGGCCGCCGTTAATCTGAGAATAATGGCTGTGCTGATTTATTGCCAACTCCCCAGGGTGAGAAAAACTCAAATCTCGATCGGTTCGAGTTGATTGACGCTCGCCTCTAGCCGTGCAATTAAAACTTACAAAAGTTACAAAACTAGGCGAGTCGTGCCGCTCGAGATTCTACGCCACCTCCGAATGCATAAACTTATACTAATTAGAGAGAAATTCTTTCACAGTTACGCCAAGATTTGGAAGTTTCGTCGAACTTCGACGTCGAGTGTCGCAGCTTTTAATTGAGAATCTCCCGGAATTCGCTTTGTCGAGGAATTCGCTGAACAAATGACGACTATGTAGACGATTCGGGAAGTTTTTGTCACGGGAGAGAAGAGGCCAAACATTTACCTAACTCTGAGATATGACACGGCCACGAGATACTATCTGGAAGGAACTACCTTGTAAACAATTCCGAAGTTCCCGAATATTATGATCGAAACAAAATTTATGTCCGTAATTTATTGCGCTATTGTAGAGAAACTGAGGCGAATAATTTAGCGTCTATTGTTCATCTTGGATACACTGAAATAGGTCAACCTGCTTCGTTCTTGTTCCACTACGTTCATAAATATGATAAGTTTATGAGTAGTTTATCTTTTCTCCCAACCTTTCTGTACAGGACATAGTTTTGTTGGCCAGATTTATTTCGATCCATCTGATATCTATAGATAGAGACAGATAGCGTTTGGTACTAGCTGCGAACATTTTCCTTTTTCAAAAAGAGCCTTTTCATCGAACATGGTCGCTACGTGCTTCAGCTTACACCAGCAAAAGTACATAGAGGTAATTGACACCCGCGCCGAGCACCGCACCGTGTTTGCCGTCACACGCGACAGACGACACGTTTAGAAACCCCCAACAAGCCTCGACCCGCTTTGTAACCTTTATCCTCGGACGAGCTACGCCTATAAATTGGAAGTGAATACCTTCACACGGAAGTAACATGAGGAAAAGCACACAAGAACCTAACCAACGAACAACACGTTCGGGAAAGACGCGCGGAGGCGGCGCGCGCTAATTAAG
This sequence comes from Agriopis aurantiaria, assembly GCA_914767915.1. NCBI lineage: Eukaryota > Metazoa > Arthropoda > Insecta > Lepidoptera > Geometridae > Agriopis > Agriopis aurantiaria. Next base: position 17,776,574 of record OU611982.1, on the reverse strand, counting down.
CAAGAATTCACTGTATTCAAACGAAAAGTTTAAGTCAAACCCCCGAAACTTGGGCACAGAATTTGTTTTCCGTCTACCGTGCGGATCTTCATTAACTTTACGAGTTGAAACTTATTACGTATGTTTGAGCAGGGATGTCACTACTCCGTGCGGTTGTGCCGCCTAATCCGGCCAATCTTCGAATTTCGACTAATTTCGAGACGCATAAGGCTCGGTTCGGTCCAATTATAAAGCCGGGTCTACTCGAATTTGGACCAATTAGATGAGCCAACGAGCTGTGTCGCACTCGGGAGCAGTTTTGTCGGCAATATAATTTATAAGGACGCTCAAAGTTGAAGGCATTAACCCTTAAAGACTCGAGTGAAATTTGATTACGGACGTTTTAAACGTGTCCCCTTGGTCGCGCCAAGTTTTAAATGAATACCCGGTCTCTTGAACGGACACAATAAGATAAAATGAAAGTGAATGGATGCCCGACGCTTTACAGACGACGTTGTTACTTCGATCATAGGATATTGGGAAGTGAAACAAATGGGATCTTCATCCAGTACTAGAGCACGGGTGTTTGTACATTTGTTTCCATTTTCATTCCATCATGGATCACAATTATTAGCTACATCCGCCTCGGCTTCGAATCGAATAACGTTTCCCACATTTAGAATATTTCGATCCCACTTCTGACTCTGTGTAAAAACACAGATTTTATTCGATTTTAGAGAGCCTCGTCTTTAAAATATTTTAATAGTTTATTCGTAAGAGTCGTAACTGATCTTCTAAATACCAATGGCAAGAAGGAGCAAGGAACAAATCATCCGAGTCCCCAAGAGATTCCAATTATCAATTAAATTCTTTCTCGTTGATTTTCGACGATTATTTTTGTAGGTCTGGTCAACTGGGGACTTCGCCAATCGTCTTTTATCTTCTCTAGTAAAAGTTGCCAGTTTCCTCAAAGAAGCATCTATATTATAAGTGTAACGTAAAAGTGTAAATAAGTGTAATATTCCCAGTTTTCGGTAGGCATATTTTATGCCAACTGATAACTAGGAATATTTTGCAAAAAATTAATCGGATATTTTTTTTTTCAATAAGGAGGGTTGGGGGGTGTGCGCTTCTCAAGTATATTAAGCTTTATGTATTCCAAGGTAATTTTTTTACCATTATTTTGTACCAATCATGTTTTCTTATTCAAACACAGTCAGATTTATGAAAAAGAAAAATTAAAATCGTACCAACTCGGAAAAAATTACATGACAAAATTGGCAACACTGCTCCCAGTACTTTTTCCCTAGACGAATCGAGGGCCAATTAAAGGTTTTAGAATCGATTCGTCGATTCGCCTTTGTAAACGAACCTATTGACGTTAGGTATCGTACCGTTTGATGTCCTGACTCGTCTTTTAACCGTCTTTCTCGACTTTTTCATGCTTTTAATCGAGTTTTTCTTATTTTACGCGCCTTTTGTGTTGTCTGCTTATTCGAATCTTTGATTTGCGGGAAGTGACAATGTAGATGTCAATTTGCGTGAGATGGTGAAAAATGAAAAGAGAGAATTGTCGATGGTAAAATTTATGAAGCTGAAATGTGAATACTAAAATGGTTTCTTTGTTTCTGTTTCGCATATTGTGTTGTTTGTGATTGTGATTTATAACATTTGAGAGCACTAAATATCTTGTAACGATATTATGGAACCTTACGTTTGTATCGAGTGAGCGATTCTGGCCGAGCAGTAGCATGTGCGCTTTACAATCTGCCAGTACCTGGTTCGTATTTTTTGATCGAAGATGCCATTGCTCCAAATCACTGAAGGAAAATATCGTAAGGAAACTGGTAACTTCAAGAACCTCAAAAGAGTTCAAAAACATAATTATATTATGTTATGTTATATTATTATTAGGTTGCCTGGAAGAAATCGCTTAAGGCGATAAGGCCGCCCATTATACTGCCGTATATTTGTGTTTTATGTTAGTTTAAGTTTCATTTGTATTTTCGGTGTGTAATAAAGAAGTATTGTATTGTATTGTATTATAACATCAAACGGCATGCACTGGAACAGCACGGTAGGCTATTAACTGCCTTTAACTGGGCACATCCCTCTCTCTCTCTCTTTCTCTCTCTCACTCTCTTTCTTTCTTTCTGAGAAGGCCCGTATCCCAGCAGTAGGAACATGATAGGCTGTAATGATGATTGATTTTTACGTTTGTGTTATACTTAAAGAATCGAACGCTTTCCTCAATTGGCAAACTTTATTTATTTGTATATGACGAATTTCTAGTGTGATTCCACTTCTACGTCGCTTCGAATACAATAAGGATTTTGGGATACATTATTTTTCTCTATAGATATCCAACTAACCAGCTATATCTAACTTTATTTAAATTATCTACACTAATATTATAAAGAGGAAAGATTTGATTGTTTGTTTGTTTGTTTATTTGTTTGCATTGAATAGGCTCCGAAACTACTGAACCGATTTGAAAAATTCTTTCACTGTTGGGAAGCTACACAAATCCCGGGTAACATAGGCTATATTATATTTTCAAAAAAATAGGGATCCTTACTAAAACTCCAATAATGTATCCCAAGATGTAAAAAAATAATATTTTCAATTTTGACTTTGCGTGTTTGACATTACTAAGACAGGACAACGTCTGTCAGGTCAGCTAGTTATGAATAGTCTTTTAAATTTGCGCAATCTTTTTTCTGCTCAAATAAATATAAATAAATGTAAATATTTTTTGGGACATTTTTGCACACACGGTCATCTGACCCGAAACTAAGCAAAGCTTGTGATATGGCTGCCAGAGACTGATATACATACATATATAGGTTTTAAATACATACTTAAATAGATATTAACAACCAGATATAGAACAAACCCAAATAAATGTTCATCACACAAATGTTTGTCCTACGTGGGAATTGAACCCACGCCCTCAGGCTCAGAAGGTAGGTTCACTACCAACAGGACCAATGGGCTATCTATCTATAAATAAAAAAAAAAAAAACATACAGTCGAATTGATAACCTCCTTTTTTTCGAAGTCGGTTAAAAAGTGATCGAGATGATTTTAGCGCTGGCAGGTAAGTGTTATTGAAAATGGTGCACGGAATATACGACCCTACTAAAGTTTACCTCACTAGTTAGTAATAAATCATTAAAATTATCTCAAACTGATTAATCAATTAATCACGAGGGATCGGCGCCCCTGTTCAAGTGGTAGGGTTGGACTACTCCTATCCGGGCTTGATTTATGTGAAAATAATGTCCTCCGGGGAAATTTAAAGTGTTAACTTGGCTAAAACTTCAAGTGTAGTCTATGAATTTCATATTAAGGTAGCACACCGACCTTGGCGACCGCGACCGACGGCAACGTCCGCGTCGCACGACCCACTCCTCAGGGGCCTTATGCCCAACTCCTTACGCGGTCTCAAACTAACGTTAAAACCCATTAAAGAATCTTCTAAATGTCGTCCTTTTCCTTGTACGCACTCCTCCAGTCAAACTATTCAATCAAACACGCCAAAGCAGAGCGTAGATGCAATTGCGGCAACTTCACGGCGTATATTTTCTTGCAATATCTCAATGGTGCGAAGTATGTTGGCGTAGACTTTAGATTTGATCCCCATAAAAGGCATGGTGTGAGATCTGGTGAGCTAGTTACCTGCTGATCAATTTGTTTAGGAAAATTGCTTTCATCTTCTCCTTTGATACCCATACCTTTATTTCCATCAAAAAATCCTGGTACCTTACGGCCAACTGCTTACGTGGTATGAAACTAACGTTAAAACCGCGCAGTTCAGAAAATCACGCGAACGTGAACCTTAACGCGCCCAGATACGGTTTGCGGTCGCGCAATTTTTTTTCATCACCTAAACTGGATTACTTTAAACAACTAGGCGTAAGGTCCCAGTATGAATTTATATGGAGTGCTAAACAATACAAGCAAACGTGTCACGCGACGTGTGGGTCGCTTGCATCACTCCATCTACTTAGCTGATCGCGGTCGTCGGTCGTGGTCGCTAAGATCGGAATACTACCTTTAGTTTTACTTTTGGGGGTGAAACTAGGCACATAAATGTATAATTAGTTAGGAACACTGTCATTAATATTGTATAGAACATTTTCTAGTGAAATTTTAATGAATAGGTATTCACTCTGTTCTAAAAGTAGTCAATTTAAACGTTCTTTAGATGTTTGTATTAATATTACTTACTTTGGATACTTACGAAAAGTTTTCTTTTGATAATAAAATGATTGCTTTGTTAATTTTCTTACAAAAAGGTTTCTTTAAATACTCTATTCTAGAAAATTAAGTGAAAGTAGCTTAGCTTGTTTTGTAGTTTTAACTACTTACGAAAGTTTTTGCTGTTTCTCAACATTAAGAGTTTTTGTGTAATTTGTCAGTTTTTGCACGTTTTGTAAGCATAAACACGCTTTGAAGTAAATTAAAGAGAAAATCTTTTTTTTTTTTTTTTTTTGTTTTTCTATAACTTTTTGGTGGTAATCTGAGGTAAATGTTTTAATGGTTTTGCATACTAGGCGTTTAGCTAAAACTCACCTGATGATGTGGTCGAAAATGGTCAATAAATTTAAATCTCTTTTTTTCTAATGCGCAACTCCTGACGCAAAAAAAGGGTATTGGGTTATATTGACGGGTTGTTATAAGTTTCTGTCTGTGGCATCGTAGTTCCGAAACGGCTAAACCGAATCTGTTTCAGTTTTTGTTTATTTGAATGGTAATTTTAGAGTGAAATTTAAAGGTTACCAGCTCATTAATTGACGGGAATTAAAAAAACAGTTTATACGTTTAAACTAAGTAATTTAAATCCTATACTTCTTTCTAATTCTACAAAATCTTCCAATAAGCATAGAGAGACTAAACTAAACAGACAAGGCTGCACCCTTAGAATAACTACTCAGAAAAGGTAGGTTTCCAAACAACGCCTTCTCAAAACGTAAGCTACAAATTCGCTTTGTAGCTTACGTTTCGATTGGTATTTTAAACGATTTAAGCAAGAAAATTAATGGATTACCTGTGGAATGTCACACCATAACTCTTATGCTGCTTTTCTGATTTGTTGTGGTACGATTTCACCACGCAAATTGTCATAGTAAAAATTTTATATTTTTTTGGAGCCATATATGACACCATTTGAATGGCTTAAATTTTGCGAATGTACTTGGTTTCTTTGTGTAGTTATTCTAAGGCTGCACCATTTCTAGCCGATTGCCGGAAACGTTTACAGATCAGACGGAACTGAAGATATAACTAATCAAATAACGAGGCTCTAACAGTGAGATAGGGCTCTTAGCCATCTTAGAAAGGCCTACAGAATATACTCTCAGCTTATCATAATTTTACAAAATCAGAAATGTAGCCTTGCTCCAAAATTCTGCTACAAATTACGCGTCACCAAATTGTTTTATCGCTGTTTGCAACTGTCAAATCAAATATTATTTATGACGGATTTAGTTACCGCAACACCTGTGAGTAGGGTGACCACACTTTAAATCTTTATTAGCGGATTGTCCTATTTGTTTTGTGTGGGTATAATTATTCAGGATTATTTCACGTCTAGACGGTCGACAAACATGAGTGGGTTTAAAATGTTGGTACAAAACTTGTTTATTTATACAACAGATTTAGTATTATAATGCCTTTTTTACGTTGACACATCTATTACACCTACAAACTGACGAATAAACCTTCATTTACATATTTGAGAACCGCTTACGTGTCCAATATATAATACAAAATGGTAATAATGCTGATAGCAACACAGTTTAACATTTATATTTTAATATTTTATATTTATTTATTTCAAGTTATCACCGCACAAAAACGAGTTACACTAATGACTTTAATAACATAAAAAATACACAAAATCGTAACAAATGTCAAAATATTATACAATAAACAATATAATAATAATTATAGACATTAAATACATTCATAGTCACATTAAAATTCTTAAATAATCAGATTTTTAACAATCCACTGCTGGACTTTTAGCTTACCCCCGAAAGCGTGATTGGGCCTTATCCACCACGCTGGCCCAGTTGTGGATTGGTGGATTCACATACGCCATTGAATTTCTTCTCCGTACGTATGCAGGTTTCTCACGATGTTTTCCTTCACCGAAAAGCCAGTGGTATGAAAATCCGTACATAAACTCCAAATAGCTCGTTGATACGGGCCCGGGGTTTGAACCCGCGACCTCACGCTTTCAAGTCTAGCGGTATCCCTAATAGCTACCAGGGCTGTAAAAAAATAAAATTAAAGAAATCAAATTCATGACCTTACACCATTATCAGCCTTGTTACCTAGAGTCCTTACTCACTGCCGGGTTACTCCTTTCGTTATTGCTATATATCGTCTTCAATTTCTTACTAGTTGCATTTTAAAGGGTGTCCGGTAAATACGAAATAATCAATTTAAATTATATATTTTAAAGAAAACGATAAGATGAAAGAATCTTTTTTTATTCATTCACTAGGTAATGTAGATAATTTTTATTATCTTCTATATTGATGTCGTATTTTTTTTGTACGCACTCTTCCAGTCGGACTCTTTAATTAGCAAACTCGCGAGAGCAGAGCTTCGGTACAATTGCAGCAACTTCACGGTGTTTTTGCAATACCTCCATAGTGTGAGCTGTGTGAGGGATGTTGGCCTAAACTTTAGATTTGAGGTATCCCATGGTGTGAGATCCGGTGAGCGAGGGTGTCTCCAGACATGCTGATTTTGCTTTAGAAATTTGCTCTCATCTTTTCCTTTGATACTTATACCTTTATTTCCATTATTTCCTGCCCTGATATGTATAAGCTATCAGAATTGTCCAGCTATCTATCCAATTACTTGCCACCCTACACTGCGTCCGCTGACAACCGGTATAATCCGATTAGAACCGCAAACTGAAGACTTTACCACGATAACAATTGTTATTGTTATTTTGGTCGCCGTTGTTTATAGTGTATCTACCTTCCTATAGCTTTCCCCTTTCCGTACATTTCCCTAATCCTAGAGATGAATTAAACTATTTGCTCGCCCCCTGTATCTTCACAGCCCTTTGAATAATTTTGCTCATTTTTTAACTAAATCATTTTCTTTGGACAAACTACTTGCGTACAAAAATTAATGAAGATCAGATCACTGTATCCAATAAGCTTGTTGTTGGCAAACCATTATACAAATAATTTTAAGTAAACATGCAAACGTTAATCTTTTTCCGAAGACCTATAAGAAAGCTTCGCTTCTCTCGGTCAATAAATCTAAACTTCCATACTATAGTTCTGTTAGCTTTTTTAAACATCTCTGCGCCACTAGGTCTATTAGAGCATCTCGTTACAAGCTTCTGAGCTGCTCCAATTGGGAAACGAATCTGGTCAAAATGCCCCCATCAACAGACTAGTCAGGAAGTTGTTTTCTCCCGAGATGATGCTTATTCATAAGTCCATGCACAGATGGCGTAGGTAAATTCAAATTACTTATTTGCTTATGATGGGAAGGATGGATAAAAAAGCAAGGCAGATTTGACTCTGTGATCGATATAAAGTATAGTCCCTTTCAAATAGCATGGCACTTGCCAACCACCACTAGCAAACTAGCCTCCACCACTAGTTTTTTAAAGCAGCACTTAGCTATATAATATGTCTCCCCCGCAAAATTTAAGTCTTAATGTAGTTTTATGACGTCACATTCAATATTACGAATTACGTTACATTCTATCGTACTGTCAAACCACCTGTCAAGTGTCATGCTATTTGAAAAGGACTATTATAGAGTCCTTTTCATGAAAGAAGTCCCACGGCAAACAGCGGAACTAAATTTTCATGTTGTAGTTGTCAGGTGTTGTTACTGTGTTTGGACGCTAGTGAGATTTTTATTAATTTTCCATCGTTAAAGAGTCGTGTACGATGCCAAAAGTTGTTAAAGTTCTACTCGAGAAATGACACTGATAGTGATTGATACGCGATGACAACGCCGCGTCTTGGGGACTTCTTTCATGAAAAGCACTCTAGGTGTTCTACCTATATTATAAGTAAGTACATGAGTTATCAAAACTTGCTCACTCAGAATGAGATAACAATTTTCCTTATTTGCGTTAATGGGGAAGGATATAAGAAATCCCCTAAAATTCTTGTCACCCGCGCTTCCGACGCGTGTCAACACAGATTAGTCTCGCGACAGAGAGCGTATCAGTGGCATCCCTCAGTCTCTGGCTTTTTCCTTATCTGTAATTTTGACGTTTATGGTTGGATTAAGAATTTTGTGGTAGCTTTTGATGGTTGTTACTTTATTTTATACGGTATTTTTTATTTACCAGGTGTAACGTAACCTACTCACATTTTTCAGCGTGTACCTCAGATCAGACATACAAGGGAGATATGCGTACAATTATTGTTCGTGTCAAATGTCTCGGTATTTCATCAACTGAGATCACTAAGCTGCTAAACCACGTAAAACAAAAACAAACATACACACTATTGCATTTAAAATATCGGTATGATGTAACCAAATCAAATAAAACGATCTATCTCAAAAAAAAACAAATCGAAATTCACAGATCAAACTTAAATTCGTTCCAATTCGAATTATTAACGTTTCTTTCCACGCTCGCGTTTTATTATCTCTATTACATTCTTCACGGATTTCTCTGATCGCTCCTGGGAACGTTCCGTGTGATGTTATAAAAACAGCTGCCCTCACGGGAACGGAACGGAGCTGCTTATGGCAAGGACGCGCGAACACGTTCAATTTTCGAATATGGAACAGTAAATCGATTTGATGAAAATGAGGTTGCATGATTAATCGAGTCGTGTTCTAAATTTGAATGTTGTTTTACGTTTTTAGGACTACTAGAAAATATTCTTATTAATTAGATTCTGACGTGAAAAAAATGTATGTCTCTTCATTATATTATTTTCATAAATTGTTATTTGTTTGTTATTTTTATAATTTTTTTCCACAGTTTGTACTGTGATTTATTGTTTTACTTTACGTGTTACGTAATAATTATTTTTCAATAATTATATATTTTGTACCAACAAAATGGAATTATTTGTCCGTAATAAATATTTTTTTTATATAATTTGCAAGTTGAAGTGGCATTGGGCAGGCCACATCGCTCGAAGAACCGATAACCGATGGGGAAGAAACGTTCTGGAGTGGAGACCACGAACCGGAAGACGCAGCGTAGGGAGGCCTCCCACTAGATGGACCGACGACATTGTGATAGACGCGGGCATCCAGGGGATGCAGAAGGCAGGCTTTCGTTCAGTGTGGAGGTTAAAGGGGAGACCTAAGTATGTTCAGCAGTGATTTTATTCTGGCTGATGATGATGAATAAATACTTTTGAATTTTCAATTATGAGTCAAAAATTTACCTACACCTTGGCTAGTGTCCCAAATTCAATGACTATTATAAATAAATTATATTTGCCTAAATGAGAAAGAATATAATAAGTACTACCTAATTCAAAATTTTACAGCATTACTTTTTGCCGGTATTTCCAATTTTCCACCAAGAGTTTGAGTTATATCCGAGCGTGTTTTTAAATAAAATTCGAAATAGATGCAATCTCAGTGCTGTCGAGATGCGGAATCGAGAAATTTTTAATAAGTACCTTTCTGCCTGTACGTTTAGCAGGGTTGGCAATCTGAATAGTAATGACACAGTGCAGTACTACGTTCAGTAGGTAAATACATAGTTAGAAAATGTAATTAAGAACTCGCACTCATAAATTTTTTTTAACTTTTTTTGCTCAATTTATCAAAGCCTATTTAGAATTTTTAATCATAATATTATTTGACAAAATTTTTAGATTTATGGAAGGAAATGGGGGAGACCTTTGCCCAGCAGTGAGACAGTATAGGTTAAAAAAAAAATAAAAAATAAAAATAAAAAATATTACAAAAATAAGCTGTAAAAGGAGCTGTGAAACCTCACCTCTGGTAACGCCTTAGCGAAAGAGTGAGGTGGGCGAATGAAATTTTGTTAGCTCCACATTACAAGAATAGAAACGAAATGTAGGGTATTATGTGTATTAGATAAAACATAAAAAACTTATGTCTGTATTGAGATCGTTTTTGAAAATTGCGTAGAAACTTTAACACTCCTTTTTTTAAAATATTTGTGTTAATAAATAATAGTGTTGCTGACTTTATTTTGTAGCCTGAAATAAAATAGTCTGCAATATTTTTAGTTAGTTTTGAACTGTCAACTGTATACCTTCAAAAAATCGACCCATTATCTTTTCAATTCGAACTAATTCGTTTGACAACCCTAAAAAGTGCCTTTGGCTGTCACAGCACAATCAAATTTTATCTGTATTTTGTTGCGCGAAAGTGCAATTTCAAATGTGAAACATTGTAAGCGCAATTTTAAAAGCACGTCATTGTTTGAAATATAAAGTTTTGACGTTCCGAGTATTACGAGATTGGCTTTTGGACAGAGTTTTACAAATCATTGTCCTAAAACATTCACAGTATGTTTCCGAAACGAATGCCAGTCCGCTTAAATATCACATTATGGACGCTGTAATAAGTAGGTATGCAGTGTCTGATTTTTACACATGTTTGACCTTGTTAAACTTGAAAGTTGATTTTTGTTTATTTTGTTTACTAGTGCCCCGCGGTTTCACACGTATCCTCTCCATCATAAGGTTGCCTGAAATAGATCGCTTTCGGGCCAGCGCTCACAGACGGCGAGGCACGGTACAGCACGGAAAAGGGGTTTTTTTCGTTGACAAATGATTTCAACCTTATTTCAATGAATTGAGCACTGACATTCCTCTATTTCAACACGAATAAGTTGAAACGTCAGTCATCATCATCATCATAATTTCAGCCATAGGACGTCCACTGCTGGACATAGACCTTCCCCCATCGATCTCCAAAAGAGCCGGTTGGAAGCGGCCTGCATCCAGCGTTTCCCTGCGGTCTCTTTTAGGTCGTCAGGAAACGTCAGTACTTTAGTAAAATAAAGTAAGAAAACTGGAAGTAAAGTATTCAAAACTACTATATGATGAGCAACTATTATTTAATCGGTGACTATCAGCTCACTAACTGTTTCATGCCTATCACAAACTGTGCAAAAGGCGTATGATTAACCAATTCATAGCTGGTTAACCTACCGTTAAGCCAAGAATGCGTAGCCGGCCCTCTAGACATTGACATGAGTTATAATTAACGTTACTTCATACCGCGAGAAGTGCCGGGTAACTGTATTTATGAACTGGCAGTTAATAAGGTCACCTAAAAATTAGTATCCATATCACATCTTCTATCTACACGGTTATAAGGAATGGGTATGTTAAGCCGAAAGGAGGTCATTGTACTCATAATTATGAAGAACTTTTACTATGCGACCAACACTGAAATCGTGAAAAATAATCAGTTGTTCCATAGAAAACGGACATTGACACTCGACAAAATGTATGGGACAGCAATTTTTTTTCGCGATTCTATGTTTGGTCCCATAGTAAAGTTGTTCATAATGATGAGTATAACGACCCTTTCGGCTTATCATACCCTAACCCTGTATATATAAACTATAGTTGTTCACCCCGCACTTAGACCTCGCGACCCCTACTTTATATCTTCGCAAAGACTCGACCGATTTTGCCCATACTTAAACTTAAAAATAGTATTGAAGGTAACTACTTTCTTACCTCAATTACCTATATTCATCTATGCTTTAATCAAGATAGAATCAACGATACGTAAGTTGTCGTCTGACAAATATACAAACATACAAACACGCAAACATGCAAAAATGCTAACATGCAAAAATGCAAACATGCAAAAATGCAAACACGCAAACATACAAACACACAAATATACTAACATAAAAATATTATGCTACACACAAATATACAAATATAATGCTACATACTCATAACTCCCTACTGGAAATACCTGCGTCGGGATTGCTATAAAACACACTCAAAGATCCAGAGCATATTTTTATTTAATCATTTAATCATCTGCCCACCCGGGATTTGAACGCAGAACCTCCTGCTCATGACGCATACGTTATTGAGCCAAACCAGTCGCCAAATTAGATAGCCCGTTGGTCCAGTTGGTAGTGAACCTACCTTCTGAGCTTGGGGGCGTGGGTTCGATTCCCACCTAGGACAAACATTTATGTGATCAGGTTGTTAATATATATTTAATGTATTTATATTATATGTATTTAAAACTATATATGTGTAATCAAACTGTATATCAGTCTCTGGCAGCCATATCACAAGCTTTGCTTATTTTGGGGTCAGATGACCGTGTGTGAAAAATGTTTAAATAGATAGTGTGTGTCTATGAAACTTTGTCACTGCAATACACTGTACCTGCCTACATACCTGCAATTACCGTCTATTCAGAAGCAAAGCGAAATGAGAAAGCACAGTTAGGTTCTAGCCCTTCATAAGCCTTTATTGAGCTCGGAAAATGCAGGAACTGGGAGCCTGACCTTTGAGTTAACGAGTTTTCTTAAAACTACTTATAGGTAGGAGTAGGTATTAAGTCGGAGAATGACTGTGATGTTTTCATTACACAATTTTATTGTAATTCTAATATTAACCTTTAATCTGCTGCATTTTAAAATGTACCTAATATTGATATTTTTGTGTAACTTATGGGTTTCATGCCTGAAATAAAGACATTTTGCTGTATTATTTTTTTACTAGCTCTATCCCGCAGTGTTATGTATTAAGTAAATTTTTTGTGTAACATATGGGTTTCATGCATAAAGACATTTTGTTTTATTCATTTTTTACTAGCTGAATCCCGCAGTGTTATAATATATTATGTTACATTTTTGTGTAACATATGGGTTTCATGCATAAAGACATTTTGTTTTATTCATTTTTTACTAGCTGAATCCCGCAGTGTTATAATATATTATGTTACATTTTTGTGTAACATATGGGTTTCATGCATAAAGACATTTTTTTTATTCATTTTTTACTAGATGAATCCCGCAGTGTTACACGAGATTTTCCATATTTTTTTAAGTTTTTTTTCTTTAAAGTACCCTCTGTCCGTTCACATGATCCACGCTATCTTCCTGCCAAATTTAGTTAAGATCAGCCTAGCCGTTTAGTAGTGAAAAGCAAACAAACAGACATAAAGACAGATTAAGTTTTGCTTACATAATATTCATCATCATCAGCCAGAAGACGTCCACTGCTCAACATAGGCCTCCTCCTTTGTCCTCCACACTGAACGACAGCCAGCCATCTGCATCCACGGGATGCCTGCAATGTTCATAACATTTGTTAAAATTTATTACGTTCTAGGTTCAAAATTGTATTTCATTTTGTATAGTTTAGAACAGTCGATGCCTACTTAATTTTGAACTTACGGTAAACTTGGAAGAGTTTACTTTCCCAGAAGCGTTTGCACGTCGCGACGCCATATCCTCTCCAGTGGTGTTAGGTCTTATGCAGGGTTACTGACTAACAAAACACTTTGGTTTACGAATTATCAAAATTCCCAAAAAAATTACAGCTGTTTTATACATTTTGTCGGGACTCTGGAGTGAATGATTTTTTTGTATGGAACATCTTTTTTGCGAATTTTGAAAAGACTTCGAACTATATTGTTTGTTTGGATGTACTGAGACGGCCCTTAAAAGGATACTAAGTGATTGCCAGTAACCCTGTATGTATTAAGTGTATATATATATATATATACTTAATAACTACTGTTCTTAATAAGTCTGTCCTGAACTAACGGTAGGTATATTACGGTTTGCCTAGAAGAGATCGCTTTTAGCGATGAGGCCGCCACTCGTGGCACTAGCTCGTGTAGCAAGTGTTTTCTATCTGCTGTTTGTAAATTTTATTTCTTTTGTACACAATAAAGAGTTTGTCTCTATCTATCTGAACTAACGGTATATTAAAAGTATACTCCACCCAAAGTTGATCAATACAAGTAATATGAACAATAGTCAGCCAAATTGATTCCCCAACTTGTGACCTGGCGCGACAAGTCTCACGCGTACTTCAGGGACTGACAGGTCAGACGCCATCTTTTGTAAAAGATTCTAGACATCTGATAAGCCTTTTGAAGCAGACTAGGGTTGAAAGTGATGAGATCATGGTCAGTTTTGACGTCGAATCTCTATTTACGAGGGTACCGGTACTGGAATGCTTAGAGGTAATAAAGAAGAGACTGTCTGACAACAACATTTCGATGGAACACGCCAAACTGCTAGAACACTGTTTATCTTCTAGTTACTTCTTATACAGAGGCCAGTTTTACCTGCAGATAGATGGAGTAGCAATGGGTAGTCCAGTGGCCCCTGTAGTTGCTAATCTGTGGATGGAAAACTTTGAAGAGCGGGCTATATCCACCTGTCCCGTAGAAATCAAGTGTTGGAAGAGATATGTGGATGATATCTTCTGTATACTTAAGGGCGGTGAAACAGAAGTCAGAAAATGCCTAGAACATCTAAACAGTGTTCACCATGCTATGCGGTTTACGGCAGAGGTTGAGAAAGATCGAGTGTTACCGTTCCTGGATGTTCGAATAACAGCGAGAGAAGATGGGTCTCTGAGCCACACAGTGTACAGAAAACCGACGCACACAGACCTGTACTTGCATGCCACCTCTCACCATCATCCCCGGCATCTTAATTCTGTGGTCAGTTCACTGACAAATCGGGCCTATGATCTGTGTGATACAGAACATCTGGCTGAGGAATTATCCCACGTACAACTGGTGTTACGCAGGAATGGTTATAAGGCTCAAGTCGGTTTAACCAAACCAAGGAAAAAAGTGATGAAACCGAAGGTGGAACGACAGCCGACTTTTTTGCCATATGTAAAAGGAGTCACAGATAAAATAGGTCGAATTCTTGACAAATATGCTATCAAGACCATATTTACTCCTCATAAAAAGATTGCGCAATGTCTGCGTTCCCCTAAGGACAAGATTCCCTTTCAGCATCCCGGGGTGTACAAAATTAACTGCAGCTGCGGAAGTTCGTACATAGGACAGACGAAGCGAACTGTTTCATGCCGCATCAAGGAACACATTAAGGCAGTAAAAAACAACGAGAGACACAAATCTGCCATAGCTGAGCATCTGCTGGACGCAGGTCCTAACCACTGGATCGAATTTCACAACCCTGAAATCCTGTCCACCGAACGCCATTACATACCAAGGCTAGTAAAGGAAACTATTGAGATCTCGAAATGTCAGAATTTCAATCGAGGTGATGGTTTTCAACTCGCCAGTGCGTGGAATCCAGTATTAGGTTGCCTCAAAAATAAAAATAAAAATTCGCGTTCAAAATGTGTTCAAAATACTATACGCAGTGATACAGTGAGTGTGTTTTGTCGGGACTTAGGTTCGAGTTCGAGTTCCAGTGATAACCGTAGCAAAAGACTAAGAAAGAGGGTAGATCGTTATGTCTGCACCTAACTTTTTAACTGTTCTCCAACCACCCGCATTCTTCAGTCTTCCCGTGAACATGGTGCATGTAACTGCGCCGAAATATCGGGAGCTCATTCCACAACCTTACCACGGTAAATATCCCGTAAATAATCATATAACTTTAGTGAACAACCGTGATAGTTTAAAACAGTGTTTTAAGTAATATGAACATATTAAATGTACATGCGAGTAAAACAAGTTCCACGACAGGTCAGACGCAGCGACGCGAGCGCAGCGGCCACCTGGCTCTGAGTCACGTCACTATATCAACGGCCGAGTCGTACGTCAAGTGTTGTCTTTTTGTGGAGGAACATGGACACATGAGACAGTAATGAAGGTGTCGTATCACAGAATACATATTAGTACACGTTGTACTGCTGAACAAAGGCCTTCCTCTTTTTTTTGTAAAAAATTTCATGACCGTGAATTCAATGTCCTTTAGTCGTAATATTAAACAGTTTGCATAGTCTTAAAAGCGTCAAACAAGTCATAGTCACAGTCAGAGTCAAGCTAAGTAAGTCACGGTCAAGTCAAACTCATGCCCCTGTAAAGTGGTGGAGACTTTACAAGAGGCTCCTATGGAGTTTTGGAAACAACACGAAAAGACACGTTTCACCTCGTTATATCACCGGCCTCCCTCTTAGAAAGGGGTGTTGCAATAATCCCCACGCTTGGCGGGCAGCTTGGGAATCGCTAACTCTTGTCTAACCCCCCAGGTTGCATCTGCCACCTTGACTATACGCCATCACACAATCTTCTAGGTCGCATCCGCGCTATCTCTCGGATGCCAGAGGACTATTCTCTCCATCTACGGTCCGTAGCTCGAGCGAGGCTCAGTCTCCAGAGCATCTTCACTGCGTCCATAAGTTGGTATTTTGCCTCATCTCCACGTTTCTGACTCTATCGTAAATATGAGACTTAGCCAAATTGCCAAATTAATTGTTTCACCCTTATAGTTTGAGTACTGTCTTCAATTTGTTACAGTACGGAAAAAATTGTTGCCATCGAATTCCATTCATGCACACCAGAATGCTTACATGTACCGACCGACCAACATATTTGTACAGTTGTGTGATGGGAGCCACTGTAGTATTTTCTGAACCAAACAGAACCATCCATTGAAAATATTTAGTTTCTTAATATGGCCAACTCTAAAGATAAGTTTGCCGCACTGTACGACTACAAGGACCATTCTCGCGCGCTCATGAGTATATTGGTCACAATTTTAGTTAAAAAATTCATAATAGTGAAAGTGGTCGAAGTCATCTCGGCCGTGACAGAATAAGGGCCCTAGAATCTTGTTTCGCCGCCACGTTTTAATTCGCCCGGCGCGAGTGTCGCCACTTTTTAATTATATAAGCCGACTTTTAAGGGTTAACCATTGTAATGTTTAAATATTAAACGGCTTTATGTTTGTTTGAATGGCTTTCTTGCGACGCAGGAAAGTGAGTGCGGACCACTTTATTATCGGGAATTTATTGGGCACGATTTGCATTCATTGGAAACTTTGCTTCCGGATTTGGATGTTAAATATTTAATAATATGGTCACATCTTTTTTTATCTTGTCTCAGTGCCTTTATTCAGTAGATATAAATATGTTTGTCACACCAAATGTTTGTTAGGTTTTTATGGATAAAAATATAAGAGGTAGTGTAATTTTTTTCATGCCATAGGTGGTAAACTGGTTGCCTGGTGGTAAGCAATCACGGTCACCTATGGATACCTGTTATACCAGGAAAATCACAGATACGTTGCCTACCTCTATTAACAGCTCTTTTGAAGAACCCTATGTTATAATTACTCGGAAATGCCGCATTCTATAGTTAATAGAGTTAATAGCGAATTCCAGATATTGCAAGTGTGACGCAAAATAATATTGCGTAAAACGCACAGTGCGATTTCCATAGATGTATAATATGAGGATAAGCTTTCAAGTGGTGGCGGCTAGTGCTGATAAAACCGCAACGCCGATATCAAATCAAACAGCTCTTTAGAACCATCCCCGTTGTAAATGCTATAAAAGATTCAGAGAGGAAGAACAATTTATTAACCAGCTTTTTATCTTAATTTTTATGTAATTTATTAATTATTTAGGTAGGTATATAGTATGTTGTTTATATTATGTAGTCTATGTATATTGTATATTATATAAGTATGTTATATATTAACTGGAATTACACCTACCCACCGCGGGAAGAAGTCGGCTCCGGGAATCAGGTTTCCTTGTCCGGATTAAAATAAAAAATAAAACAAAAAAATATATAAAAATTGTAGTCTATTGATTGTTTGTTGTTGTTTGCATAGGTATTTACTTATGTTTTTTTTTTTTGTTAAGGCCACATAATTTTAAATATAATTCATTTCCGTGCACGGTTGCCTAGAAGAGATCGCTTTAAGCGATAAGGCCGCCTGTTAAAAGCCTAGATAATAGTTTTATTGTAATGTTTATGTTACCCTTGTTTTGTGGTATTTTAATAAAGAGTTATTGTATTGTATTGTATTTATCAGAACTTTGAACTCTTCTGAATATTAAAACCGATGCCCATCCAAGCAACGTGACAGAAGGTGACCTCACAAGCTATAAGGGATAAGTACGTTTTCTGCCACAAGTTTTAACATACAATACCTACATTTTTGTATGCAGCATTTTTTATTTTTTTATTTTACTTCACATCACATAACATAACATCGTCGTCGTCATCATTGTCGTTAGCTAATAGATCTATATTGGCGTCGATTCTCTCAAACCATTCACTAAACTAAACCAATCTGACAAGACTAAAATTATCTGCCTCTCATTTTAATATGTGAGAGAAGGATACAGAGTACATCAGAATGTATGACATTGGCTATCGATTTTGATGTACTCTAAACTAAACTAAACTAAATTTGACAGCTCTAAAATTGTTGCCATCCTTCTCTCACATATTAAAATTAAAAGAGAGGCAGATAATTTTAGTTCTGACAGATTGGTTTAGTTTAGTGAGTGGTATGACAGAATCGACGCCTAATCGATGTAATATGTACAAACAGTTATTCAGTCTGTGGTTTTAAGTGACAGACCTAGAAATGTCAAGCTCGAATCCAATGGCGCAGTAAATAAAACGGGCGAAGCCGGCGGGCACAGTTTGGAATGACATTTCCGTTAGCGGAGCTGCACATACTACGTGCATTTTTAATTGAATTTATTTCTAGGGTCGTTTTATTTGTAAAAGATAATATTATCGTAAAAAGACAAAAACTACAAACGTATGTTCCACAGATAATCGAACTAATCAGAAATGGGTGATATTAGTAGGCACTTAATTGTAATCTTCAATTTCCCCGTGAATTAAGTAAAACCAGGCCAGAGGTAAGATAATAGTGACTATTTACTTAGATCTGTGTGTGTTGCCAGTGATGACATGGCACTGAGACGTGGTCCTTAACTGTTGGCCTTTTGAAAAAACTCAGAGTCACACAGCGGGCAATGGAGAGTTGCTCTGCTATGCTCGGAGTTTCTTTGCGGGATAGAATCCGAAACGTGGATATTCGCCAAAGAACCAAAGTCACCGACATAGCTGTTAAAATTTGCAAGTTGAAGTGGCAATGGGCAGGCCACATCGCTCGAAGAACCGATAACCGATAAGGATAAAAGGTTCTTGAGTGGAGACCTCGAACCGGAAGACGCAGCGTAGAGAGGCCCCCCACTAGATGGACTGACGTCATTGTGAGAATCACTGGCATCCAGTGGATGCAAAAGGCAGGCTGTCGTTAAGTGTGGAGGTTATAGGGGAGGCCTGTGTTCAGCAGTGGACGTTTTCTGGCTGATGATGGTGATGGCTTTAACAATAATATAATCTATAATTAATCATGCTCATAGTTTTGCCTGTGAATGAATTTCGTAGCACCTTTGCAATGATTAAACATCTTTTTTCGTTCTAACTTTTAGTTAGAAAAATGATAATAGGCATCTTATTAAGTTAAATAAAACGGGAAAATGTATTAACCCAGGAAAGGATGAGAAAGAACAAAAATTTATGAGCAGCCGTAGCTTAGTGAATAGAGTGCTACGTAAGTCACAGTCACGCTAAAGGGTACGTGGTGGTGGCTTTACTAGAGACTTCTACAAATACCTCACTGACCTCAGAACACAACATTTTGATTTCCGCGTAACATGTCTCTACCATACCATACAGGGTGACGCCACTATAACGTCACAGTAACCTACATTCGGTGGATGTAGCGGCGGCGCGGATGCTAGCGACAGCCCCGATAATTGCACCACTTGTCAATCTAGTTTGACAAATAGACTTGATTGTATAAAGACTGCTTGATGTGAACTTGTATATAAATTGTTCCTTTCAAATAAATGTGTGTCAAATAACTTGTAATGATTGGTATTGATTTCATATCATGTCACTTAGATGAACATTCCATCTCCTTGAGTCGTACATTTCATATCGAGAGTCGTGACCTCCGGTCCAAAATATGGCGCACCGCAGTTTTCCCCGTTTATTCTGGTCATTATAAACTAGTAGTTATGTGACCTCGCGACGCATAAATGTTCGGAACCCGTCAATTGATTTTGTCCATATTCAAACTTAAAAATTATATTGAAATGAACTACTTGCCTACAAATTTTCATGAAGATTGAATCAATGATACGCAAGTTATCGTTGAACAAACCATACACGCCGAAACGCCAGTTTGTCCCATTAGCCATTAGAATCTGACTGAGATCTCTCTTCGTTCGATCAATTAAAACTAAAGTTTGTTCTAAAAAAATATATAATATAAATATAAAATGACTGAAGCACATTTTTCAAAATATAGGCAGTTATTTTATATTTAAAACAAGCTGAGTTTGTTTTAACTCTCACTCACTCACTCAGTATTCTGACCTTTAATCTCTCTGATGATCGACTTCTATCTTTAGCGGCATAGAGCGCATCTTAGACTGAGGTATCGAGAGTGGTGCGGATCTGATCGGACCAACGTAATGCGCTGCGACCTCGTGGTCTTTTGCCGTTGACTTTCCATGACACCGTCAATTTCTCAAGGCGACAGCCTTGTTTCGTAGCAATGTAGCCAAAGATCTCGGGGACAGTGGTGCTTTTTTCACCAGGGATGTGAGACGTAGCTAAGCAGTGTGCGAGAAAAAAACAACCAATAGAAGGCGACGCGAGACGGAATGAAGCGATCCTATTGGTCGAATTTTTCCTTTTACCGCTTATCTTCCTTACACATTTCTGGTTGAAAAAGACTCTTAGGCATCACACTAGCCTAAATGGGAGTCTGTAGACATGGTAATCTGTAGATATGGAATTATTTCACAAATAAGATCCAAAAGTCGAGTTCCAAGTATCTTTTGGTGTCTTTTTGAGGTCTGTGTCCAGCAGAGGGTTTCCAAAGGTTTATGATGATCATCATCATCATCATCATAATCATCAGCCATTAAACGTCCACTGCTGAACAAAGGCCTCCCTCTTAGAGGGCTATTGCCGTAATTCCCACGGTCGGCAAGCGGCTTGAGGATCGCACTACGTTCACCGCGTATTAAATAGGATGCTACTGCTCATCCTCCAGTGGTTCTGGTCGCAGTTTTAGGACATACCCGGGTCCTTTATGATGTATTTTTTTTATTATTATTATTCGGTTCACTAATTGAATGTGACGCCCTTAACACTACAAAATATATTATATACGGAACGTTCAATGTCCATTCTAAAAGCTGTGAACATGGCTGATTAAAATAAGATAAAACCGCTACGTTGTCGGTACGTCGATTTTGTAAAATTGTCGTATATTCTATTTCCTACTTCAGAAAACCTGTCCATCAAAATAAAATAACTACACTCACACAACATTAAATATCATCGTTAAAGTCACATTTAATTTTAAAGCCATAAACAGTATAGATAGATATTTTAAGGCGTAATGAATTTGTCAGTGTATTTCAGTGCAATAAAGTTCACATCAATGCGATGTGTTATTCGGTATTATCCAATCTATTAGTGGTAAGTTCAAAGCTTTGACATAATTACATCGTGCCAGTAACTAGTTTCGTTTTATAGGCTAGTTCTTGAAATGCTTAAGAATGTGTGGCAGTAAAAACGAGTTTATGTTGTAAATTAGTTTATTAAATGGTAAAAATGAAGTTATTAGAAATACTTTCCTTCATATGAGTAAGCAACTTAGATTGTGAGGATTAAATTAATTGTTGGATAGCATAGTTTTACATAGTTAAAGGGGGAGGCCTATGTTCAGCAGTGGACGTCTTCTGGCTGATGATGATGATGATAATTTTATACCCAACTAGCTGCGCCCCGCGGTTTTACCCGTGAGTTAAATCGTAGTACAGTTTAAAAAAAAATTGCCTCAATTTTCTTTATTTTCCTTTCCGTGAGAACATTCTAAAAAGCATCAGAAATATTAGAAAAAAAAAAAAAAATTGGTAATGTCGTTCTCAAGTTTTGGCGTGACCAAGATTAAAAGTTTTTGGGGATTCATTTTTGTATAGATAATAATATATATTTATATAAAATCGATTACTATATTACCTTATTTCCCCTCATAACTCTGTGACCTGCAAAAAATGTATCTCCTTGTTTTTTTCCTAGGACAAAAAATAATCCGAACAAAAGATGCTATTAAAAGAAATACAAAAAAACCTTACTAATTAATGACATTTTTACAACAACAAAAAATACAAGTGACATTGCAGGAAGTTTAATATTTGGTATTCATCACCTTATTTTTCATATCTTCAATGATAGCCTATCCAATAAAAAAAAACAATAATTAAAATCATATTCATACAGCTATACAGGGTTTTTAAATTTCTGTTTTTTTTTTTTTTTTGGTAATATTCTCGTACATATAGACACACATACGTATGCATACATCTGAAAAACATTACCCTTCACCTGAGCAGTCAGGTAAAAAAAAACCTGGGAACACAACCTATTTATTGCTTTTGAGAGATTTTGAAAACAGCAAGCCCGTAGCAGGACGCTAGTGAGGCCTGAACAAAACAATCAGCACGAGAATGCCCATCACAAAAGGCCGAGCGCAAACGAGCGGTCGAAACGCACGCAACTCGCTAATTACTCGTTTCGTAAATCCTCGAAAGACTCAGCCGCACTGCAAGCGGGAAAGCAGCGGGTATCTCACTTACACAGTTACTACGTTTTTGAAGATAAAAAATAATCACGCTTGTGTGCAAAAACGTGTGGTCAACGCAACAAAAACAGTAAAATAAAAAACTATATATACTACGCGGTTGAAACAATATAGTCAAAAGGTGACGGCTCTAAGAACATGCAATATGTCTACAGAGTGAATAAATATTGAAATTGAAATAGTCGGAGTGACCGGCTTAATCTTACGTGATTAATTCCCGTGTAATATAAATAAAAAGTAAAATAAAAACTTTTTAAACAAGCTTTTTCATATTCTTCTCAGTAAACCCTTTCATTTTATGCCCATATCATGATAGTAGATAAGATCACTTTGTACGCCATCTTGGGGAGTCCGAGGATACTGAATTTATTACCTAGGACCAAAGTGCTTAGGAGGACTAATCCAACCAACTTATACTCGATGACCGTTACGTCGTTTCGTTTAGGAGTTCCTATGGCCACCTTATGTCTTTATCATCAGACCAGCTAGATGATACCATAACATTGCATTGTCACCAAACTTATATAAGTATGCCAAATTTCAGCCCAATCGGTTGAGAATAACTGGTCTAAAATCCAGTTGCTAGATTTGTCCCACACATACTAACGAACATACTAAAGGGCAAGTTAAAAAAAGCTTGTAAAATATCATCGTGATATCATATCTTACGACGCTTCTCTTTTTGCACAGAATACCGATAAATTTTATAGATCAGTTGTGCTACTGTTGTCAGTCGTTTTTTTTGTTTTGCGAATGGCTTAATATAGCGGACTTGGAAGCGGATTGCCACGTGCATAACCTGGTCACCCGCTGCGCTTATCGCTCCGCTCCGCTCATGCGCTTCCTGTATGGCGCAACCTCAAGGGTTCAACACGACAATACCTCGTGAAACAGTTGAAAGTTCACAACAGGCATACTTTGGAGGGTTAAAGTAAGGACTTGCGTGAGAAGCGTTACTTAACTGTTGGCAAGAATGTCCGCTGTTGGCGACCGTGGCGTGGCTAATTCTCTGTGACCGGTATAACTGCGGTGAAGGCACTGCGATGTTTGGACCCGGCTCAAAGTAGCGACAAAAGATACATGACCTTACTTAAAAAAAATCTACTTCTCGCTGAAGGAAATTTTCACATGCGAAAATGAGAGCAGTTTTAAGCATTGATTACCTTTGAAAGGCTGAGGCTAACAGTGTTCTGTAGCTTGTGGTTAAGATCAAATAACACTCAGCAGTCCAGCTGCCGTATTCTGAACCCGAAAAGATTCGATTCGAGATCTTCATTCACCATCTCTGTTATAGTTACATTCAGGATGACAGAGATTGAGAATACATTCTCCGTCTCGAATCAAATCTTTCCGGTTACGTCAGAATATAGCAGCTGATTTTGGCAAAGGATAATCCGTCCAGTCTTTGCAAGGCGGCATTAAGTGAGAGCGACCGTGGTTTAGAGGGAACGTAAAAAAACTATCACGGTTGTTCACTAAAGTTATAATATATATCAAGCTAGATTTAGGCCAGATGGCGTTCGCACCCGCCACGCCACGTTACCATATCTTCCTTGTTTGTTCCTAATCTATGGAAAAAAAATTAGGCCCCATCGTTTGTTCTAGAACAAAAGGTGACCTCAAAGCTTGGACACTATATATATAGGACTAGCGGGACACTTAGTCAGCCTAACTTTGTATACTTTCAGTGGGATAAATAACGGCCATAAAATATTTTTTTATTCAATGATTTTAATATAAGCCCGAGCTAATTGGACAAGATGATTGACATAAAAAATGAAACTCCATCAATTTTCCACCAAAACATCGCACACATCAAACATTATGAATCACAACCAGAAAAGAGCAGACGTATAACTTGGAAGGTTCTACAAAAACAGCCATACTAATTACGCTTTCAGATTTCTTTATCATATGAAAAACTATGTAAAAGTCATACATTGTTATTGATTTATTTAAGCTTGTTTTTTTATTTACTTTTTTAGACTACTTACTCATTCTCCATTTATGTTTTTGTGCGTTGTACCTTTTTTTTTATTTGACTTACCCAGTGTAACTATACCAAGAGCCATGATTCCTAATGTTTAATTTATTACAAATAACCGGTTTAGCGATGAATATAAATACATTACACATACTGAAAAAATAATTTGAATTGGCTGATAAATCTCTGAGATATGAGTATTTAAAGTTTTAGGTGGGGATGGAGAAGGGATGTTCTATCCCTTTCTCGCAAAGCGTGTGTTAGTATAGCATTTGTATGGCGCTCCTGAGCCGTGATGTCACGGCTCAGTATAGTGCGTTCTCTGTCTAGCATGAAAATAAATTAAATTAAAATGCTTATATCTTATTTATTTTTGAACTAATTTTAATTTTGTTTTCGATGATGGGCTCTATTTATGATCAGCTATTTTATGAGGTAATAAAAAAATATTTGTCATCATGCCTATTTTATAAGGCCAATAAAGATTTCTATTCTATTTTAAACCTTTCATAATCATGGAAGCCCAACTTCGCCGGCAATTTTGACTTTCAAGTAAAAAATTTATAGTATATAGGGTGAGTAGCTAGCACGGGCTTCTTGAGCTATGGCAAGCAGTTTTGCATCTGTCCCTACCTAGTCTGTGATAGCACCATGACTCTACGTTTCGTAACCCCCCCCCCCCCCCCCCTTCCCGTAATTAACCCCACCATCCCCTTCCTTATCTCTTCGGAATACGATTTAAACTCCCTCTCTGGTAGTACATAATTTTCGCAGTGACTTCATAAATTGAACTCTGCGGAAGGGTTGCAACAGTTTGACCTCAATGAGTAATTCAATTTAGATTAAATTTTAGCCCCGAAGTAAGCGTAAGCATTGTCAGCTTGAAATGTTGAACTTTCAGCAGTTTGGCATTGGGTAACTAATCACAGAAGTGTTTTTAAAAATTGAATTGGAAATGTTCCTTAAATTATGTTGCTTTTCATTGATTATCTTACATTTTTACTATCAAGTGACTTTATTAACCAAACATAATACAAGCTAACACTACAAAAACATTTGGATTGCCCTGCCCATAGACCGTTGATGGTCTTAACACAATCCAAATGCTCACCAGTTGCCAGCATGCTGGCGGCATTACCACGGTGAATGGCAATGCTTATGCGTTTAGCCAAAAATACGTCTGCATTCTTACTTACTTTCATTTATCGTAAGTTTTTTTTTTGTTTACATTTCAGAACTTCATTCATAGTTCATTCATTCATAGTACATTCTCTACATAGTATAAATTAGAGTCGCTTTCCGCGTGTCTGTCTGTATGGCCGCTAACTCCTAAACCACGCAACAGATTTTGATGCGGTTTTCACCATCAGTTAGATAAATTTCCACGGAAGGTTTATATATATAACTAGCGATCCGCCCCGGCTTCGCACGTAAATTACACCCGTGCAAAGCCGGGCGGGCGAGTCGCTAGTACCTAATAAAATTTAGTATCTACCAATCTACAATCGTGGTCAAGCTGTACCGCAGGCTCATTAGCGACCAAAAAGGTTGCAATATAAAAGAATGAGTCGACACTTCTTCACCATGGCACGCCAATCATCAAGGCGGCTCGCAAAATTGAAGGGTTTTTTAAGATTCGATCGCGCGTTGATGGCTTTTTAGTTGGTGTAGCGAGTTGGTGTTGGTGTTGCGTTGGTGTGTTGGTGATATCTCTCTGGTACTGAAATATAACAAACAAATACATGTCACGTAACTTTAATGACGTTGTTAAATGGGTTTGGCCTAGCCAATTCACCATTATAAAAACTAAATAAAATCCGTAAATTACCCAAAACTAATCTGCTGTTCCAAAAATTGCATACACATTTGAGGAGATGTATGGAACTCATACATTTGGTTCTATAGAGTATTTTCATTTAATGTACGAAACGTAAATTTCGTTCCATAGTGAAACGTCATTCACATAGAAAGATATGTATGAAACACATGCATTTCGTTCCATATAAAAATGTCACTCACATTAAAAAAAAAAAAAAAACGGCTATTTTTGCATTTTTATTGTTGATCCTATAGTACAACTTGTTTATTAATAAGCACAGTGACCTCCATTCGGTTTACCGCAGGTTTACCACAGTTTCGTGTAACCCACAATTGTTGTACATTTTACTTATATATTTTTTCTATTTATTTCAGATCCTACCCACCCAGCTTGGATTAAAATGAGACAAACGGACATATGAGGTGAGCTATACAACAATATTAAATATTATATTTTTTTAGTTTAAAAACGAAAAGAACTTTTAAGCCGTCAGTTGCACGTAGGTATGATAGTTCACTGGTTGGTGCGTTCGTATTCTTATTTTTTCCAATACTTTTAGGGTTACGCGGAAATGGTGTACTAAGCCGAAAGGTGTATGGTATTTTATACTCATCATTACGAACAACTTTTACTATGGGACCAACCTAAAAATAGCCAAAAAAATATGTTCCATACATTTTGTAGAGCGTCAAAGACCATTTTCTATGGAACAGCTGTTTTTTTTCATTACATAGTAAAATTTTAGTACATACATTTTCTGAACCCTTTTCCGCTTAGTGGGTATACTAAGCGGATAGGGGCCCTCCCCATTGCCACTTCATGTTCCAAATGTTGGCAGCTACGTCGGTGACTGTGGTTCTTCTGCCAGTTTCCATTCTAGGCTAGACGTGTTTACCATATTCGACCTTACCGCCAACTGGTGAGCTGTGGTCAACCGCCTAAACTGTCAACATAAAATATTTATTTCTGAAACGCTTAAACATAATCATATGTGTACACATAGCCATAAATTATATTTAAGGTAGAACATTGTGAGAGTCGCTGGCATCCAGTGGATGCAAAAAGCAGGCGTCGTTCAGTGTGGAGATTCAGTGTCCAGCTGATAAGCTAAAATAAATTTGAAAAACTGAAGTATATAGGTAAGGCCAATCGTTGCTTGCCAAGAGGCGAGTTGGTAAGGTAGTAAGTATAAGCTTCGTGAAGAAAAGCTTTCTTTTCTATTTCACTCTCTGGTCACTTTAAATACACTATAGAAACGTACGAATGGTAATGTTATTCAATGTACAACAGCGAAACCGAATAAATTTTGAATAACATTATTCCAAGTGTACTTCGAAAGGATTTTGAATCGATGAATGGGCATTTTACTTTCTTTCTACTACGGTATTCTTTTAGGAATATTTTTCTGACGCAAATGTGACGGGAAATGTTAATAAACATAGAAAGATATTGATTTCATCTGTTTTTATAAACACTAGCTGTTTCATAAATAAAAAAATGTATTACGGAACAGCAAACGACTTCGTAAATTATTTATTTTGTTTAATATTAGATTAGAGATTTTTTCCACACATTTTTGTAATGTTTCCTGAATTAGTTTACGTACTAATGTTAAATCAATGAAGTTACCACGACACGGACCTTTTTTTTATTTTTTGTTTACGAGGGGGATATCTTCCAGAGATACCCGGCTGCATTGCGGTGCAGCCAGTAGCCTAGTGTGGGGCCAATGCATATTCGAAACCATATGTAATCTTTTATATGAATAAAGTGTTTACAGATAGAATACGTGTGAGTAGCAACATCATTCTGAAAACAATTACAGATAATTTTATTGTAAATCAGGGGCAGTTAATTAAATCGGGTTTTATTTAAATGATGACAATGTTTAATCTTTATGTCATGTTTTGAGTTAAGAAATATTATGTAGAATGTTAATTATTTTACTTTATGATTCGATTTTGATGAATGGGACTTTGTCTATATTAATATTATAAAGAGGAAAGATTTGTATGTAAGTATGTTTGTAACGAATTGGCTCAAAAAGTACAGGACCGATTTTAAAAATTCTTTCACTGTTGGGAAGCTACACTATCCCCGGGTGACATAGGCTATAATCTATACCCGTGCGAAGCTGGGGAGGACCGCTAATTAGTTATAATCATAATTGCTGATTTAATTCGATAAAAATTTCAACGCTTGCATGCAAAATAAAAACCAAGGCTTTTTAAAATTATTACTAAAACAAAAAAAAGAATCATCAAAAAAAATCTAAATTGGCGGAGTAATCGCCTAACAAACATAAAACAACATACAGTCGAATTGTTAACCTCCTCCTTTTTGAAGGTGGTTAATAATATCTACTACTATTTTTTCAAATAATAATATTATTGACTAATTATTTATTTTGTTTAACGTAAACCTATCTTTGTGTATATCCTATTCCATAACTCGATTTTTAAGTAGTCCCTTCGAGCTGTCAAACCTCACACTTGCGGAGATTGAAAAGGTAGTGTGGGACTAAGAGCAGGTAAATCTTAACTAAAGGTAACTCGTTCATTTATAGAAATAAGTAGGTATGTAAATGAAATGGGCTGCCCCGTGCCTTATAGGTGTCCCATATCTATTTAGGTATGTATTTTAAAACTATATATGTACGTATATCAGTCTCTGGCAGCCATATCACAAGCTTTGCTTAGTTTGGGGTCAGATGACCGTGTGTGAAACATGTCCCAAATATTATTTATTTATTATTTATTTATAGGCAACCGTGATCGCTTACAATCAGGCGACCCGTTAGCTTAAAAATATTTCCACAACATTTTTCTATAGGAAAAACCAGCGAATAACACAGGAGTAAAGTTCAAAGAATCAGTATGCAGGATGGGTGCGACCGTGCGTGTCGGCAGCGCGGCGCATTCGTCGCAGGCACGCGCGGCTAATCTGCGCCGGCGCAGGGGTAGGGCTGACACGATTCAAACGTCAGTAGAGATTGCAATGAGCTCATTTATGCTTACTTAAGTAAAAGAAGTAAAACTGTTACTTTATAGGCATACCTACTCTTTGACCTTACCGACAGTAACATAGTCAAAGGTAGTTTAAACGTAAGCCTGCCTCCCGATTCTACTAAACAAATTGTCTTTAAATTGTAATAATTGTAATTGTTGCGATTTTAGTTTTTAAATAATTGCTTCAAAATTGAATTGATTTGTTTTTATACTAAGTTATAATATTAGGTGGTTGAATTTATCTAGTATAAAAAAATATGTATAACTGTAAATTTTGAGGCAGTTATTTAACAATTAAAATCACAACAATTACAATTTAAAAACAATTTCTTTAATAGAATCGGGGCCCTGATATTTTTTCAATTGTGATTTGTGACAAAATAATAAATTTTTTATTCTTTTAGACTACTAGCCTTCGTCAGCCCCATTGAACATTTACGTACAGTTTTTACTTAAATAATAATTACGTAATAAATCTAGGTAAGTAATAATTAAAATATAAATAAAATATTTTTGGTTAATTATTATAAAAAGTAATTATCAAAGGTTTATGGAGTCAGGCCTGGAGAAAAGAGTTCGAGAGTCTGTAAATCATCCTGCCGTCCTTGAAATTAGGGTAATTTTTCTGCGTGACGAATAGTATCCTAAATCAGATAACATACTCTGAATTACTTGAATCATTGTTATATTATAATATCATTAAAACATATCATATCATCAGATACTTTTAGATCGTGCCATTTTATATCATTAGATATATTTTTTTAGTTTAAGGCAACGATCTATAATAAGCCGGTACTGGAACCTCAGATGCGGTCTCGTTTTTGGTAAGTAAAATGGAGTACTAGCTGTGCCCTGCGGTTTCTCCCGCGTGGATTACTCCTGGCTATCTGCCAGTGAAAGTCCCGTCAAAATAGGTCCAGCCGTTTTGGAGTCCATACGAAACATATAGACATCACCTTATTTTATATATATAGTGTGTTCGTTTGTTTGATCCTCTTTCACGCAGCAACAGAGCAACGGATGGACTTGATTTATCCCGGAAAAATTTACGGTTCTTGAGCAAATGTCTACTCAGGTGAACCCACAGGACACAGCTAGTTAAAATAAATACAGCAAAGATATATCTACTCGTATATATTATGAAAGTTTCCGTTGTGATTATTATCATCAGAATAATTTTTACTCCCGCCTAGCTTTGAAATGCAATGACTACCGGTACTGAATAAATTTGGTTTGGAGATTGCTAAAGTCCTGTACAGATCCCAGAAAATTTATGAAAACTGCTCAATTGTCTAGTGAATAACAAGCTAGAAATGATGCATCGAACGGAATGCAGCCACGGTCCTTCAACCGCACCGTCACTTTCCATCGTGCGTCCGCGAGACTAATCTCACTAATGTACGACCGGCCTTACGGCTGCCACGATAACTCCATTTGTGGCAAAATCTAGCCGCTTATGGCAGAAACATGGCACCATTAAATTGGATCCAAGAACGGCTGGGAGCTAAAAACTTAGCGATGTGCGGCGTGCTGACACTGAGTGGAACATCTTTACAGAGAGTTACAAACAGCAATGGCCCTAGCCGTTGGTTAGGGTAGAGCGAGATTGTCTATCGCCGCGTTTCATTTTGAAAACTATCATATAGGAACATCAAGATACAATAGATACATATAGAGTCACAATCGTGCCAACAAAATGTCCGAACCAAAACTCGGCGCACGCTACGAATTGAGCTGACTTTTGGTTAGTTACAAGGTAACCGCGATCCGACTACAACGCCGCACGATGCCAGAGCTACGATGACAGCGGACAACTAACGTTGAACACTATGCAAGCGACATAACGTCTAAATTGGAGTAAATATGGCATAGTAAAGTATATAATTGGTACAATGTATGTAGAATGACGCTCGGATGTTTTTTGACTGTTATCACTGAGAGATTGTGGCTTTATAGGAATTTTATCTCGAATCGATATTTTTTCCGGAATAAAAGTAGTTCATGTGCTAATCCAGGATGTAAACTATTTCCATTTCAAAATTTTATGCTCGTTAAAAATAATGCAACCCGAGGCGCAAGGGTCCAATTTTATTTTATTTTTGCTCGTGTTTTTTTCCCTTTTGTCATTTTTGTGCCCCTGACTTGCTATCAGCTCCTCTTGCTCTACCCCTCCGCTGGTTACCAAAACGCAAAACTTTACAAATAACTGAATATTTTCACTCTGGCGGTGTGTGCTTCTTCCTATTAGCCGACGCCTCACGGAAGGCCGGACCTTCCGTGAGGTGTCGGCGGAAGTTTTCGGGGGCGTTGTACCACATAGTTCGATCGCAGCTCATTTTACCGAAGCTAAAAAACTTTTCACTTTAAAAACCTCAACATCAAAATTGGTCATACAGTTTAAGCAAACGGAAATAATCTAGAAAAATAAAAAATACATACATACGTATACGTCCGAAAAACATTACTCTCCTTATCGGCAGTCGGCTAAAAAGCATATCCTTGGACTAAATGTAATGAGCTGGCGGCCTAAGCTATCTCTTTGAAAGTATTCCTACTCGATGATGCGGCGTTCTGTGATGGACCTTATACGGACAGACGAGCAAAAACCATCACCGCTCTATCGTTGAACGGTGACAATTTAATCAACACCTGTGATTGGGACGTGCTTTATAACTGTGTTGATGACTTGTCTATTTTATGGTCTGTTGTGTCTTTGAAACTTTATTGGAAGGGACGCTTTTTTTCTTATTAGGGTTACGTACCCAAAGGGTAAAAACGGGACCCTATTACTAAGCCTACGCTGTCTGTTTGTCCGTCTGTCTGTCTGTCTGTCCGACCTACATTTAAATGGCTGTATCTTTCGAACCGTAATAGATAGCCAGTTGAATTATCCCGATATGTAATGTTACTAACTAAGAAACACAATAAACGTATTTTTTCAATGTATTTTTCTATTTTTTATAATGTAAAAACGGTAATATGTACAAACGTCAAACTTGGTATGATTATAGGACACACTCCAAAGAATAACAACAAATAATCCAAAGCTAAGTGCGAATCTGTGTCAAATGTATGTTCACCACCTGTTCTCGTACGGTCACCCCAAGTAAAGCAACGTCGGGCGCGGTCGGTACTTGGATGGGTGACCGCCTGGGCGTTGCTAGGATGTCTATTTGCATGTTTTTTTTATACTTTAGTAGCTAACAAGTTATGTAGTGGCACAGAACCCTCAATGCGCGTGCCAGACACGGAACAGGCCGGTTTTTTTCTTCTTTTTTTTTTCAAATGCAATTAGAGCGCAGTTTCCAATAATTTATCTGAATGTGACACCCCTAAAACTCTTTTGTATTCTTGTTTCATCTAGTAGGTACATCCACACAGTATGCAAGATGACCGATTAGTGTACGTTCCACACTGCACTTGCATTACGCTATTATAAGCGGAACAATTTATAATAGGTATCTGGGTGAAGTAATTTTGGATACACAAATATTTGCAACTTAAAAAGCTGTTGCTAAAACTGACTAGATGTTGCACGCAACTACGTTCGCGTAGACTTTAAGCTTTCAACCTCCGTTTGCCCCTTATAATTCGGCCCTTTCGCTACATCCTTTCTCAGCGGAACAATATATGATAAAAACTCACCTGCTAAATTTCAGAATCGTAGGTCAAGAAGTTGTCTAGATTTCTTGATGAGTCAATGAATCCTTATCCTTAATAATATTATAAAAGCGAAAGTAACTCTGTCTCTCTGTCTGGATGTTTGTTCGCTTTTCACGACTAAACCGCTAAGCCGATCGTAACGAATTTTGGCAGGATGATAGTGTACATCATAAGGACGGACATGAGATACTTTTCCTTTCAGAAAATGCGGTAAAACTGGAAAATCGCGGATAACACTGCGTGATTCAGCTAGTCATAAATAAAGATAGATTTTGTATAGGTTTCTATATTGCTCTTTGCACTCTGTCACTTACAGCTTTATTGAGTGAAACAGAGACATCGTTTATGACATAAATTATGGTGTATATACGCACTGTTTTAGTACTACAAAAAAAATTATATACTGCAGAAATCCGGTGAAATTTCACCTTTAGAATCATGGTCAAGCTACGCTACTAGCGCTAAAAAAGCAGTACTACTGCCACGTGTTCACAGGCGCGATACAAGACCGTAATCCTTTGAAAAAAACATCACGTGTAAGCCCCTTATGAATCCTGTATACACAATAAGACCAACACACGCATACCCATGTTATAGTACATGCATACCAGTGTGTGTAAATCGCATTTATTTATGCACCACTATGCGACCAGCGGCAGCGGTAGATATGGCCCAAAACGTAAGTCGAAGCGTAATTCAAGAATTTTCGAAATTATGAAAGTAAAAATGTACGGTCATGTGCACTTTTCAAAATTTACACCGAGCCAAAATGTTCAGAGAGCATATTCTGGACCGAACCCAATCTACCGATGTTTTAAATGTTTGTCGGGACTTATCACGCATTCCATTTAGGTAAACGATCGGTCAGTCGGTCTATTTAGATGCCAATCTGTGCAAAATGTGCATAGTGCACATTTTGGACCAAACGCAATCTATGAAAACGGCCTTTCTCTTTGCAATTAGTCAAAATAACTATTAGTTGTGACATTATATACCTCTGATCTACCAACGACAATAAATAAATAAATAATCGGGACATTTTTGCACACACGGTCATCTGACCCCAAACTAAGCAAAGCTTGTGATATGGCTGCCAGAGACTGATATACATACATATATAGTTTTAAATACATACTTAAATAGATATAAACAACCAGATATAGAACAAATACAAATGTTCATCACATAAATGTTTGCCCTAGGCGGGAATCGAACCCGCGCCCCCAAGCTCAGAAGGCAGATTCACTACCAACTGGACCAACGGGCTATCTACCTACAATGACCAATGTCTGTTTTTTACTATTAAACACAGGTGATATCCACCCGTAACTTTTCTTTAATCTGGACTAGAATCCATGAAAGTCAGACTGAACTATATGAAACCCAGTCTGGCTTTTATGAAAGCAAACCAGATATGATACGTAAAAAGAACGGATCTTGACCAAGTTCCGAAAGGAAATAGTGTGCACCTTAAGAACGAAAACAGTATTCTTTATATCCCGGGAAATTCGGTAATACTGAAAAATAACGACTAAAACCACACAGATATTGGGTTTTAAACTAAAATGAAAAATACTTTCAAGTTCAAAGACAATAACATTCACCAATATGTACTGCGCCAGCGTGGTGGGTTAGGGCCATCTTGACTCTCTGAGAGGCCTGTAACCCAGTAGTAGGAGCATGAGGCTGATAATGATGATAAAAAAAAATGGTTTCCAAAACGCTATCCCGAGTTACTTATACCACGCATAAAGGTAGTTCTACGCCGCACCACGTCTGCATAGCTTACCATACCATAAACAATTGGAAGTGCATGCACGGTGACCTCTCACCTGCCGGCGCTCGCGCATCCAATTGAATTGCAGCGAACCCTCGGCTTTATGCGGTTAATATTTCATGAAGCAAGATTTTTGCAGGAAAATTTTATGTGCGAATACGAAAGTTTTGAAAAAAAAAATGTGCTCATTGCACTTTTTTCAGAGTCAATAGATTCTTGATATGTCTAATTATATTTCCGTTATAGTTAACTGTTTAATTTAGCTATCCATTTAAATTAAAACTCTAGGGTTTGAGATATATTTATATATATATACGAGTATGTATAAACAGCATCGATTATTTAACCAGATCGAATTATGAAAAAAAAAAGATTCCTTAAACTTAAATATTCCAGTCAGTTAACTAAAATAACTATTAAAAAGTGATTACACTTTTTCTAGATAAATCTCAAAGCTCAGTTATTAAATAAAATAATCCATCAACGCTCCAATGCACATTTTAAAAGTCCAAAACCCGTCCACGATCCAATTTAACCGAAAACATAGTCCGTAAAATTGACGTGTCTATTTTTAATTTATTGCACAGCACTAAAACTGTGGTGCATTCGACTATTCGACTAATAGATTTCGATAATTGCGATCCGAATTGAGTTTCCCACGGAGGGATCGAATCGTTTCACAAATATATAGAGTGAGATTAATCGAATCAATATTTAGGTGGTGCGCACTAGCGAGGTCAATGCATAGTGAAATGATGTGAAAACAATTATCGATATTATTTGAGACTGACAGATCTAATGTGAATAATTATATATTATAATGTGAACCCATTGATCAGATATAGTTTGGTATTGTCTTAAACTCGAGCTAGTAGGTACCTATAAAATTCTGCCAATAAGTGAAGGCGAGGTAAACACGTATTGCATACACTGACATATTTTTACTAGTTCTACAAACGCACACTTTAATATTGAGCGGCACACAACTGCAAACGAGATGATGAAACGGACGACCAATGGAGGGTGTAAGGGCCAAAGGGGAAAGATTAGGTACGTATACCACTTCCATTTCTTTTTCGAAACTGTGGAACTGTGTGGCGTTAAAAACCTTGTTTGAATTAAGTAAGTCATATTTGTAAACTCGTTACTTAAACTTACCAACTAGTAAATTCAGGCTCAAGTTTAGCACATTTGATAACGCATGGTAATAAAGCCGGCAGTTTTAACTTGTTTATATGAATTAATGTCGATGTATTTTCTATATTTTAATTCTAATATAAATTGTACACCTTTACTAAGGGCTTAGACACCAACTGTTCACACGGATCAGATCACACGTGTGGATAGTTAGTGAAACGTAAAGGTGTGAACATGTGAACGTTACGTCATCAACCTGCAAACTCACTACCTTTTATCGATACACGCTAAATAGATTTTCACGTCTCTAACGCCATTAACTTAACCTTAACCGCGTTGTTATCCCAACTCTGCTCATTAACTGATCGGTAAGAACTACAGAATCATCGATATACAAGAACGTTACGATAACAGATTAAATAAATATACAGATACACAACTCATAAACGCACAGTAGAATATATATAGATAGATTGTTAGAGATAGATCCTTTATTGTCCAAACTTTAAAAAAAAACATACATACGATAAAACAGTTTAAAATTAGTGTCAAAATAAGCTGACTGATCGGAAGACTTTGTGTATTTTTTTTTTTAATGACAACCTACTTTATGTCACACAAATAACACCTCACGTTTCTATATAACTAATGGTGGACACTGTGCGATGGTGGTCGAGCGGTAGTATGTGCGCTTTACAAACCGACGGCCCCCAGTACGATTCTCGACCCTGTACCGATTACTTTTATGTGTAGTTTTGATGCCATCACTTAAAAACTGTGAAGATAAACATCGTGAGGGAACCGGTATGTCCACAAACTGGACACGATACGGTAGAGCACGGTACGGGTACTTTTATATGTCAAAAAGTTCAAAGACATGACATTCACCAATGTGCACTGGGCCAGCATTGTGGACTAAAGGTAGTGCGTATCAGTATGTTGGATATAGATAATGCTTTTCTTTTATGGGTATGAGACAAATTTAAACTGCAATGCAGAACTATACTTTAATTGCAACGTATACTTTTTAATAGTAAGGTTGGACAGTTTATTTAGTAGGTGGCTCTACTACACCCCTAGTCCAGTTGTCACATATTTATGATACCAATATACTAACACTACAATAATGTTTAGATTATGTTACAGTTTCTAATTTTTTGGATTTGTTGTTTGACTTTTCTATTTTTAGTTCGTGCCGCGACCCTGTTTAAACCGGTAATCGGTTCAACAACACATCGATTAAGCGAGTTATCGAATCAATCGATACAGAAGTGGGTCGCGCATTAGCTTGTTCACACAAACACAGCTTGTGAGCATGTCGGCCTCTTAAGACTACGCAAAGGTATCGCATTCTTGCTTCATAACTTTCCCTACACTGGCATGTTTCATGGCAACCGTGCTCCATCCTAGTAGGCAAACGCAAGCATATTATCTGAATAGTTTGAATTTCAACAACTAATAATCACGCTTCTGTGACTCGTTAAAATAAACCAAAGGATCTCAAACTCGAGGGTTCATGACACTAAGTGCAGCTTGTAGTACGCTGCATAGTCCATCAAGTGTGACATTGTCTGAGGGTTCACACCACAAAGACATTCGGCGTCAGAGCCCTTTATATAACCCCACTTTGCCATGTTATCCCGACTTCGGGGCACTTGGGACCGCAGTCCGAAAAGAGTCGTTATAATCATAATCATAATCTTTATTTGGCACAAGGAAAAATACAAACAAAACAATTGAATCCACTGGCTCCGAACTAGTAAAAAACTGTGTTTCGGAAGCCAGTGGCTTCTCCCAGTATTTAAAAATTAAATATTATGTGTTAAATAAAGATATAAAATCAAATTTAATTAGTATAAAATTTAGAAAAAAAAGAATAATCAAAAAAAACAAATATAACACACATTTAGTACTTAATAATTTCTAAATAGAAAATTATACAATTATAAATGAACTGTGAGTACAGTACAGTTGTAATCCGTTCAAATCGAGCTAAGAATTAACAAATCGCTGTAGAAAACATTTTGGTTAGGTTGGCGGAACCCAGGCCGACCGAGGATGAGGTGGACTGCCGACATCAGAAATACTGTCCGGAACGAGTGAATGCGAATAGCAAGAGACCGGGGAGAGTGGCATAAACAAAGGGAGGCCTATACCCAGCAGTGGGTCACTCAGGGCTGATGATGATGATGTATAAAACCTTTTGTTTAAAGAATAAATTATCAAATCAATATATGTGTGGTGTGATCAAATGTTGTTTCACCCTGACCCAACAACTACACATGACAATATAGTTCTAGTGAACGAGATTAGAAGAAATCTGAAAGACATTGTTTCCGTTTTTTATTTTGTCTCTTCAGTTGCCATTCATAATAAATTCTCTTTAGAAGAATAAGAAAATGAGGAAGGAATATAATCCAAGAAAGGGTATTTAAATCGATTTTCATTGTTCCTCTAATAGCTGCGTGGGTTTGAACACAGACTATACAGGAAGCTATCTACAGATAGACAACTTTATTGATGCTGGCAAAAAATTACCATATAATTTACTTCATATTAACTTATGTCAAAAAAGATAAACCAAGGATTCTCTATTTAGGGGATGGAAAACGAGGTCGCATGTGATGTGCGGCTTGTTGAATGGTCAAAATAGCGTCTTTCACTGTGAATATATTTTTTTGACAGCTATCGATACCAATGATATACAAACATGGCCAACGTGCTGCAAGAAGATCACAGAATGGTACTATAAACGTTGTAGCGCGTCAACTTCATAGAGCAATGCGCTGCCTGAATGGGTATTCCCCGATAGTTACAATCTGGATGTCTTCTAATCAAGAGTGAATCAGTTTCTTCTAGGCAAGCGTGCTCCATCGTAGACCGCATCATCACTTAACATCAGGCGATTTGGCAGCCAAACGCGCACCTATTGTCAATATTAAAAAAATAGAGCGTCTGTGAGATGATTTTAGAAAACTTTTGCCACAGCTTTTTATTCCCTTGTTTTCTGAATCATATCAGAAAAATCAGAAATGTGTGTTAATCAAACAGGGTTAGCTATGTCTCTGTGACTAAAATAAAACTAATATCTGCAGTGTTTTCAATTTCTCTACAATTTTCGAGAAAAAGAAAACTATGTAATTTCCGTAAACCCGTGTATGTAATATACATAGTTTTCCAGCCAGCAAAATCAGCAAAACTTTTGTTCAGAGGAACAAAAACTCTTATACCTAATTTGTGCACCGCTCTTGATGAAGTTTTGCTGGTAAGTAGCGGGAATTATATAGTTTTCTTTAAAAGAAACAGATACATAACTCTTTATCTAACTGTTTCTTTGTATTCTGTGGCGCGACCTTCCCGCCCACGTCTCCAATGGCATCTCGATTGCGATGCAGGAATGGGGTTCATGGCGCTGCGACGGTGGATTTCGCGCCACTATGAATATTAATAACTCTAATGTACGGGCAGGATAAGTGCATTCGATAATGATGACGGTTTTGAAGGTAGAGTTGGGACATTCTAGCTTAAAATCTCCTTTCGCGTACACTTTTGCAAAATGCATCGAGTGCATTGTAGCCTTAAGATTCCGTTTTCTGCGAAGTATTTTTTATTTTTTCTTTTATACGCCAATCTTTATATATTATATGAAAGCGAAATTCACCTACTCACTCACTCACTCATCACGAAATCTCGAAAACTACTTGAGCTACAAAGCTGAAATTTGACAGGTAGATTTCTTATGGGGTGCAGATGTCCACTAAGAATGGATTTCACGAAAGGGCGCATCAAGGGGGGCAAACGG
Organism: Agriopis aurantiaria; assembly: GCA_914767915.1. Taxonomy (NCBI): domain Eukaryota; kingdom Metazoa; phylum Arthropoda; class Insecta; order Lepidoptera; family Geometridae; genus Agriopis; species Agriopis aurantiaria. Next base: position 17,736,775 of record OU611982.1, on the reverse strand, counting down.
GCACTGAACGTTTATATGAAAGTCTACGCGTACAAAGTCGCGGGCAACAGCTAGTTTATACCTATAGTCTTGCTAAAATATTTTTTTACCCCTATTAAAGAGCCGATAGTCTTCAAATGGCTGAACAGGTTTTCTTGAATCATATCTAAGAACTCTATCGATTAAGATTAGTATATCAAATAAAAAGAAAATATTATAAATCTAAATTGTTTTAACCGTTTAGAAGCTTTGCCACAAACAGATACACAAATTCACAGACACAAAGACAAACAGTTTTAAATGTTAAACTTAAAACACCCCTCTTTTTACGGCGGTTAAACTCGCATGAGACAGCTACTCGAATATTTACATTGCAACACATCAGTAATTCTGTACTATACTCCGTTTTTTAATCTTAGATATTTTATGTAAACAAAGAAATGTCACGAAAAGTCACTGTCAAAGTAAAATGCCAGTTGCTAAAAACTTTTTTCTCTTATGATCAATATTTTAATTTCTATTTTCTTCGGCTTTGCTCTCGCGCGGTACAATGGGGATAATCTGATAGTTCAAAAAATTTATTAAATAAAAATTAAAAAAATATTAAAAGATGATAGATAAATGTAATAGATGGCGTTGATTATAGAGGCGTTGACTATTATGTTAGAGGAAATAGAGGTCAAATCAAACGGTGGCCAGAAATGTTTAGAACCACTACTGTCCTACCAGTCTAATAAAATATTTTCTATCAAAAATTGTTTTTTTTTATCATAACATTGTATAGAACAGATATTACGCTAAAATAAATAGTACAAAACGATTGTTATTTGATGATTGGTCATATTACGACTAGAAAACTTAATAAAATATCTTTTTGGTCAAATATTGTAAACTACCATTACAAAAGATATTTTTATCACTGGTAACTCCTTTGTTTACATAAAATATCTAAGATTAAAAAACGGAGTATAGATGTAAACGCCACTCTCATCTTATTGGTCCAAATAATTATGTTCGTATTCCCAACTCCAACAATCTTGCTGCATCACCAACTCAACTGTTCCGATACAAGCAAAACTATCGACAGCACTGTAAAAAACAGGCATGACCCGAGCACCCAGCAGCTCTTTCTTGGAAACACCGCGGAAGGTAGCTCATTCCACAATTTGCAGGTATGGGATGAAAAACACCTGAAATTAAACTATTACAAAAGACATTTAAACAAGCGTCAAATTCCTCGCATGGGTTCCATTCAAAAACAAAGCTTGCGAATACCCACATGCGACCGACAGCACTACTCAGAAAAACAACAGTCGCAAAGAAAAAGGGTCGGCAAACCGAACATTTCGTTGAAATGCGACTATAGCACTACCGACAGTGCCATTAATACGGTTTTGTCGCTACGAATTCCAGTTACCTAAGACAGAATTTGTAGTGCTATAATTTGGAAGCTTCATAATAATATGTATATGTTTAATAATTGGTGAATACGTTTGTTTTCACACAAAGTTTTTTTTATTTTTTTTATTTTTGGGTCGTAACCTTCTAGCGACTTCTCTTTTTCTTCTACGTCAGCCTCGTTGTATTCTTACACACAATTCTTCTCGTCGATTTGCAACATAATTGGTACCTATTGGTATATAATTCATATTTATATTATTCCCTGGAATAATTACTTAACTGAGTTTTAAGAGCTAAAATGATCTGTCGAAAAAAAACACCAGTCGGACCGCCAGACCGGAAATAATAAGCTGTTTTTTTAGCCAAAAAAATGAGCGGTTCATATTTAATTGCGAGTAAAACCACGGAACTTAGCTAGTCTATAACAAAACGGTTTAAAACGCTTTAAAAGCTGTGGTTGAATGGGACCGTTTGGAATCCAATTGCACTAATAGTCCGTAGGTAAGTACCGCGGCAAAACACCGCCACCGCACGGAAATCAATGGCTCACTTACCTACTACCATTCCCATTGTGATAAATTCGATCCGGCCCAAGTTTGCGAACTATAGATTTATGGATTACTAGCTACGCCTCACGGTTTCACCTGCGTGGACATTCTCGGGTACCATACATTTTTCCGGGATAAAATGCATGTGACAGTCCATCATCATCATCAGCCAGAAGACGTCCACTGCTGAACATAGGGCTCCCCTTTTAACTTCCACACTGAATGACTGCCTGCGTTTGCATCCACTGGATGCCAGCGACTGTTCCCAAAATATTGTAAAAACGGAACGAAAACGGTAAATTCTGCTCACTTTTACTAGCTTTTTGAACGTAAGATTGTAGCTGTTAGCAAATATACTACAGTAAAATATTAAAAGACAATGTTGTCATTCATATTTTAACAGTGTTATTGCAGCTGTCAGACCATTGTCAGACGCATTCTCTGAGCACCGCATCATAGCAATATTGGCGTGATATTTGAAGAAATCGCACTGTGAGATTCACGCGATTTTCTTGCTGGGGCAAGAAAATCGCTAACAGCTATAATCTTACGTTCAAAAAGCTAGTAAAAGTGAGCAGAATTTACCGTTTTCGTTCCGTTTTTACAATGTTTTGGGAACAGTCGCTGGCATCCCACACTTGCAATACATGGAATGAGCTACCTTCCGCGTTGTTTCCGAGAAGCTACAATATGGAGTTCTTCAAAGAGTAAACTCCAATTTTATTTTTCAATTAGTGACGTTCAAACTCCTGTTAATGGTTTATTAAGGGTCGGCAACGTAGTTGTGATGCCTCTGGTGTTACAAATATCCATCGGCGATGGTGACTGCTTACCATCAGGCAGCCCATCTGCTTGTTTGCCACCTTTGGCATAAAACATATTTGGCCGGTATCGATCGAGTACGGACAGGACATGTCCTGGTACTCAAAGATATACGACCAATTTAGAAAGAGATTTGTTTTCCGAATAAAACCTTATTGTCTCTAAGAGTTTAGCTGTCGTGTTTGGTATTAAATTACACGAATACTCGACAAAAACTATAAAAGACTGTTCGTATGCAATACATTGAGCCTGGGAACGGAGGAGGCTGGCGAGCGGCCAATTTGTTATGTTCTGGGTTCCATTTGCGCGAAACGAGAACTGTTGCTTTCAAGATAGTCGATGCACTTGTACCTAGAGCTAGAAGATTATTCTTTGTAGTGGTACCAGGTACTTGCAATACATATTTTTTAACTATACATGCACGCTGCAGTGCAAATGCTGTTTTTATCGTTACATTTGACGTTTTATTGTCATTAAACTCGGTTTTAAAACGACTCAATTATTTTATTTATACTATTACACGGGAATTTCTCTCGTATTAGATTAGGATTCTCGTAGATTAGGCCGGTTACTCCGACTATAGTTTCGAGCGCATTCGGCAGTCTTTTTCAAGGTGAATGCGCGCGCGGCGTTGTCTTAATTATTGACATAATTTATCAACTAAAAAAACCTTAATTGTTGGCGAATGTCCGATTTTACGATCGTTTTTTTTAAACATTCCTCTTGAGTAGATTGGTCGTCAATTACTGACGTAAGCTGATTGACCGAGCGAATCGAAGGTTTCAGAGTCTCCGGGAAAAGATCAGCGGTTGTATGTATTATAGGTTTGACGATAACTAGCGTAACGTTAATCCAAACTTTTTAAAGCAAGTATGTACATTTCAGTAACATTTTTAAACTCGTGTATGAGCAAAATTTGTCAAGAAAATGCGAAGATGGAAATGACCTACTTCTGGTTTCATGTTGTCAATCCATAGCAAGATGTTCTGATAACTATCAGTAGACTATCAGTAGAAGTATACTGCTACCCACATTGCTTGTACTTCACTGGTATCAATTTGTGCAAAACAAAACCCCATTACTTTCAACATTCTTACACAACCATTACCTAACAGATAGTAAAGTGTTACCCATACAGCATCAAATAGCTATAAAGTATAGATATCCTCACAAAAGATTGGTGTAACAAGAAAAATAGCTCGATCTAAAGTATCTAAAGCCTGCTGAGTCGGTGGGCGTGATGATAGAGCGTTCTACAAAGTGCTGTGCGATTTGAAACAATTTTATGTCTCCGGGTCGACCTACATATTTTCTCGACACCATTGGCATGTTTAGCTCAATGTTTGACACGGAATTTATTGACATTGAACACTAACTTTCAGTGGTAGGGATCAAGTAAATATTTAAAGGGTCGTATTGTCATCATCATAATCAGCCTATACTAGTCCAGTAGGTCTTCAGCTTTTCTCTTCCAGCCGCTGCCAGCCGTTTTACGTATATCATCGCTTCAACGAGTCTCAGGGGGTCCTACGCTACGTTCACCGATTCGAGGTCTCCACTCTAGAAAACGTCTACCCCAACGGTTATCGGTTCTGCGACAGACGACCGGTCTACTGCCACTTCAGCTTACTAATACGCTGTTGCTATGTCAGTGACTTTGGTCTTAATATCAAACTGTTTCAGAAATAACTGATATGACCATATAAGACTCTCTGAGGGTCGAACCGACATCTTTTTATGATTCACAGACTATGTGTTCTACCGTTGTTGTTAAAATGGTGTGGCTGAAGATGGTAAACACACCTCGTGTTCGCTAATAATGGGAACTGAATCTCAACTGAGGCTACCAGTGCACGCATTTAGGTACTTGGCGAAAGATTTTTTACTTGATCTTGGTAGCTAGCCAACTACTAGAAAGTACCCAACCACCATGTCCACCATGCTATAGTATTCTCTCGATATTTTTCTTTACCGGCAGCTCAAAATTATTTTACAGATTTGAAAAGACAAGGTCCTCTTTGTATGGATGACTTATCCCAGCGCTAACACTAGCAGTTAATTGTTCTTTTCTAGTGTTTTTTTGTTCTCTGAGCCTGTAATGAACACTGTCCTTTAGTATTACGTGCCAATATAATTTTAGCATTGACTGTCCCACTGCAAGTCAAATCCTCCCTTCCTTCCTTCCTTCCACTTCTCACGGTCGAGAGATTTTGTGGTCCACCAGCTGCAGTGGGAGTCAAGCTCGTCCCGCCATCTTTTGGACCTGCCGGGTTGGGCTTGTGACATGTGTTTGGGCGCAACAGGTCTTTGGGTATATGGCAGGTGTCCGGCCCAATTTCACTTAAAACAGGCGGCAGTATTGTTTTCTTGGGTGGAGACTACGAACCGGAAGACGCATCGTAGGTAGGCCTCCCACTAGATGGACGGACAAAATCGTGAAAGTCGCAGGCATCCAGTGGATTCATGGCAGGATGTCATTCAGTGCAAAGTTCTAAGGGGGAGGGAGGCTTATGTTCAGCAGTGGACGTCTTCTGGCTGATAATGACGATGATTGAGTGCCTAGACCGTTCAGCCAATTTACTCCAAGTATACCGTGCTCCGTGTCCACTGGCAAACTCCAAAACCGTATATCATCAAATAAAACCTGTTAATTATATTTGTCGATTCAACCAAGTCCAGCGTAACTATTTACCGCTCGCAGCTCAATCTATACTGGTCGGTACTTTGTCAAGCTCAAACAAGTGCAGCCAGTTATACGAGTACATTTCAAACAAACTTTACTACCCACTAAATGCTCAACACGATGTACTGAACCTTAATATTAAAAACAGCAATACGCTGGCAAGTTTTAATATTCCCTACGCGATATCGGCCAAACGGGTACGTCGTTCTATCATAAACATAAAGCGACTTGTAAAAGATAGTGGCTAGTACCAGTTACTGGCGCTTACAATGTTTCCGCTCGTTTTGCTCGGAAAGTTTTCGCTCATTTCGCTTAACAAAGTTTTAATTAAGCTCGTGAATAGATATTGCCGTAACTTTAATCTGCGAGGCTACCAGCTGTTTATGTACATAAATTATTTTATTATTGTCCAATAGAAGATCTTATTATCAGATTAAGGCGTTGTAGGAATTTTATGAAACATTAAGAAAGAAAATATGAATTTAATTTATCTTGAACATTAAATATGGGCAAAAACTTCAATGGTTTTCTATCTACACTGAAGTACACGGAAACGTGGTACTTAGCAGAAAAAATCATCATCATCATCATTTCAGCCGTAGGACGTCTACTGCTGGACATAGGCCTCCCCCGTCGATCTCCAATTGGAAGCGGCCTGCATCCAGCGTTTCCCTGCGGTCTCTTTTAGATCGTCTGTCCATCTTGTGGATGGACGTCCTACGCTGCGCTTACCGGTCCGTGGTCTCCATTCGAGAACCTTTCGGCACCATCGGGCATCTGTTCTGCGTGCTATGTGCCTTGCCCAGTGCCACTTCAACTTGCCAATCCGGTGGACTATGTCGGTAACCTTCGTTCGTCTACAGATCTCCTCATTTCTGATTCGCAGAAAGGATGGCATCGCATAATACTAGTCATTATAAACAAGTTTTACTTTGGGATGAAACCCAAATCTCAAAAAACGGGACCCTATTACTAAGCCAATTGTCTATCTGTCAGTCCGTCTGTCCTACCTTTAAACGACTGTTTATTTCCAACCGTAATAGACAGCCAGTTGAAATGTTCACAAAATATGTAATGTTACGGCGGATTTACTAATAAATAATTAAAAAAACTAAAAGTAAAAACGAAAGGAGAGACCCTATACAATAAACGTATTATGTAATGTATTTTTGTATCACCTCTAATGTAAAAATGGTAATACATACAAGCGTCAAACTTGGCATGATTATAGTACACACACTAAAGTATAAAAACATATAATAAATAATGGCCAAGTGCGAGTCGGTGATAAATTTCAGTTCATTACCAAGCTATAACTGGTAATTCTACTAATCTTTTTTTTTTTCATAATATAATTTACATCATCTCCAAAATAGTTACTGGTCCTGAGGTAATGTCAATGCGGGTGAAACCGCAGGTACAGCTAGTTTGCTTTACGTTGTTTCGTTGATAGCGAAACTAACGAAGTAAGAAAACGGATCGCATATTAAGATATCTTTAATGGGCGAATGAGCCATTAAATGACTCAATCGAGCTTTCTAAACTCCACGTGAAAGCTTAACCATGGGACTAGATGAATGTTTATTACTTACTGACTGCACTTGCCTATCTATTGTATTAGGTGCTTACCTATTAAATTTCCTTTTAGTTTATTTTACTGGTAATTTAGAATTATAATATCTTGCGTTCTAATTGGAATTCCAAATTCAAATTAATGTCAATTTAACGCTTGGACTTTCCTTTTTCTAATTAATTATTCATTTGTTTTTCCTCAGTGTTTCCCACCTTTAGTCCTCCTCCTCCTCGCGTCGTGGTCCTTGCGTCTGAGGGTCGTGACCCCCACCTCTCTCTTTTATGATCTTACGCCATCTTCCCCTATCCTCGGCGACATGCAGCGAATCGTTTACTGATGTGATCTCGTCGGACCAACGCATCGGGCTGCGGCCTCGAGATCGTTTTCCATCGACTTTGCCTGTGACTATTAACTTTTCTAGATAGTCGCTGTCTTTTAAACAAAACCTAATAATAGGTTTGCGTTTGACCGCCAATTCGCCTGCTGTAAAGCGACGATGCGGTCTATAACGGAGCACGCTTGCCTAAAAGAAACCGATTCACGTGATTTTAAGACTTCCTGGCAATATGGCTGAAGTAGGTACTATTATTATTTTAATAATAGTCATATTTAAATAATTTTATTTTATATACAAGATTCGCTTGAGTGAGATCTTGAGTTGTTTTCATCATCCCATCCCATCTTTAGTAACACATGATATAGTTTTTTATCATAATTTCAATAAAAAAAACCTTCACTGCTACTGTTTAGTAAGCTAAGCATTGCCGTATATTCATAACTAGCGGTCCGCCCCAGCTTCGCACGGGTATAGATTATAGCCTATGTCACCCGGGGATAGTGTAGGTTCCCAACAGTTAAAGAATTTTTAAAATCGGTCCAGTACTTTTTGAGCCAATTCGTTACAAACATACTTACATACAAATCTTTCCTCTTTATAATATTAGTATAGATAAGCTACCTTTCTACTATGTAGTCAAGCTGCATTACGCTTCACGTCAGTTATCCCGCCAATAAATCTGACAAAATTGCAATATAACTAAAATCAAATTGCTCGGAGCATAAAATCAAACATTTATAACTTTTGGCAATGTTCCACGCCTTGGCGTACTATTGCAGGTGCAGAATAAAGGTGACTCTACATTTGGTATCACTTTTTAGATAGATATTATTTATATTGTATATTGTAAAGACACCCAGATTGTAACTATCGGGGAACACCCATTCAGGCAGCGCATTCCGTAGACTAGCGTTCTGTACTGTACTGTACTGTGGGACTAGCGGTTCGCACAGTTCCATTTCCTCCTCCTCTTTGAGTCATATTACTCTAGTATGAGGGTCATGACCACCACCTTCCATCAATCTCTCTCTGATGATATCTTTCCATCGTCTTCTATCCTAAGCAACATGGAGTGCATCATAGACTGAGGTGTCGAGAGTGGTGCGAATCTGATAGGACCAATATTGGGCTGCGAACTCGTGATCTTTTGCCGTCGACTTTCCCTGTCACCATTAAATTTTCCAGGTTGTCGCCATGTTTCTTAGCAAAGTACTCGAGGACTCGTTCGAGACAGATGGTAGAGTCTTGTCGTGACCTTGAGTTTGTGTACCTAGTGATACGTTGGTCCGATGTGCTGGCTGTCCATGGTATTCGAAGCATTCCACTTAATCAAAACTAAATTCATCATCATCATTTTTAACCCGTGAGCGCTCTCTGTGAATATATCATCTCTTCTTGTTTATTTCATCCCTGTCATAAACTGATCTTATCAGATTTCATCGTCTATAAAATAAAAATATTTATTATCGTTTACTAACTGGAGAACATTTTATTAGAATCGAATAAAATCGAGAAACCAGTCTCATCTGCTAACACGCCCCTAGGTAATAGAAAATATAACACGGTCATAATAATTCCAGATTTTATGTGTCTCGGATAATGGAATTATGAAATAATATGGTCACCTATTCACCTAGTTGCTCGTTCGGACGGAATGGTTTATGTTCGGCGTGGAAGCCATCTGCAGAACGTGTGCTGCGTTGAATGCTTGTTGGGTTATTATAGTTAGATGATATACGTGTTTGATAAACTAGTACGTGAATTTTATGTATTGTATTTGTAGAGTGTGTGTTTTTAGAATCATATTACGTTACGCAACAGAGTTCTAAATGTGGAAATCTGAATAAATAGTAGTTCGCCCTGAACTGTGACCTCGCGACCTATAAATCTTCGGAACCTCTCGATCGATTATGCCCATATTAGAACTCATATTATTATTTTTTGTAACAAAGACACGGTAACAACCTCTGCAGTGGTTACAGATTTGAGGCATTTGGGGTCGAGACATTGAGCCCTTAAGGACCGGGAGCTCACCTCATTTTCAAAAATCTTTCATAGTGCCTGCTTGATGCTACGCGTGACCAAAATGCTGGCGTGTTTCTGGCTCAACGCATTCAGTGTGGTAATACCACCAGCATGCTGGGTTCGCTGTCAACTGGTAGAGGGCTTGGGCATTTGGATTGTCTTTAGACCTTCAACGGTGTATGGGTAGTCTAACTGTGTTTGTAGTGTTAGTATTAGCTTGTATTTTGTTTAGTTAATAAAGGCACTTGCCCAGTTTTTTATTTTTATTGAAATGATCTACTTGCTTACAAAGTTATCAAGCTTTCGTTGATCGGATCAACGAAACGCCGACTTGTCCCATTAGAATCTGAAACCTCTCTTAGCTCGGTCAGTTATCAATTTAAAATACCGATATCAAAATTATTAAATACCCAATTTCATTTACTTGGATTACATATATTTCCAGTTATTTTGATTTCAAAACGACACTACTGAAATGATTTTGATGAAATTACTATAGGGCAAATCTGAAATATATCCTCATAGAAATATTTAGTAATTTTTCGAATCGGTTTATAAATGACGCAGTTCTAAGGTAACAAACGTAAAAAAAACGTATTGAAAACCCCATCCTTTTTGAAGTCGGTTAAAAATAACCTAAGTTCAATATCTCCAGTGAAAACGAAACCTTACCAAAAAAGGAGAAATTATCTGTTCGAAATGTGCCACCAAGTCACCTGTGACTGTGACATAATGCAACATATCCACCAATATAATTCAAAAATAGCTGATAATATGGACAATAAAAATGTGCCGCTTATACGATACTCCACGTCTCCATTTCGAAAGCGAACGTTTGTTTACGGTTATTACGTTGACATTGACACAACAGGCGAATATTTTAATGGCAGATAGATAAAGGGCCGGCGATTTGACAGTTATTTGTTTGAGTAGGCTGCTTTATGGCTCATAGTGGAATAGTTTCACCGGCTTCTTGTTTTAATAGAGTTCTTGGGAAAGCGCTTTATTTAGTTCAGATTGTTAGAATCAAGTGTCATACGCAGGTTACTCATAATATTCAAAATAATCAAGTAAGCAATGTCTGATGACAAAATAATCTAATAAATACTGTTTTTGTGTTTATCAATGAGGTCTAAGTGGGATCTGTTCAACTTTTTATGCTCTCACGAAAGTTTTGGGAACCAATAAACGTATAAAAAATATGTATGAGATTAGAACACTCGTTGTAAGTTATTGAACATGCTATAATGTGATAAAATAGCAGATGTTTTATTTGTTAAAAATAACAGGCTCAGTGAAATATAATTACTTGTAATACGTTTACTAAATAAATTATTTAAGTCGGCTATTAAAGTTCTGAGATATTAGGTTTAGAAGTTTTTAGTTGGATTGGGAAGGGATGATCTATCCCGTTCCCGCAGTGTCAGTATGGAATTTGTATGGTATACTTACAAGTGACGTCATTTACAAGTTTAATGCGGTCAGATTTTTTATAAGACAATATTGGCCTATTTCAACAAGTTCTAAGGACTCATAACTACAAAAATAACTTCTCTGATGTTAAATTTCTACGAATAAAAACTATAATAAAGACATATTTGTAAAATTTAACTTAAATATCATAGTAAGTATTTGTTGTAGTAAATCTTTTGAAAATATATTAGTTCTTATCGTCCATCAAACACAGCCTACGTCTACAATATCTAATTCTCCGTACATTTTCCGTAAATTCGCAAACGAACCGTAACCGACCGGATCCGTATTTATCGACTAGTTAGTCGCACGTGGGCATCACTATCTAACGCTATTGATTTATAGTGACGTGCCGCTTGAGTTATCGACTTATCTATATTCCGAGTAGACTCGCGGACTTTCTTACTAAGTCCAGAAACATCATATTTTATTACCATGACATTGTAAAACCCATGGTATAATAATATACTCCGCCATGTATAGCCCTCCGAGAAATAATGTGACGTGGGCGTCCCGCAATGATGTCATCAATGTCATGGATACACGTACACGTGCATAAGCAAGAGCAGAATAAGTAATTTACAACAAGTTCGAGAGAGATGACGATACACGAAACAATGGCGGACTCTCTATGATTTTCTGTGTTAACAGTAGCGTGAAATTATAACTTCCCAATATTCGTATATTACCTGTGGGAATCCAATAAATCAATGTGGTTTTGATAAAATTGTGTTTAATATATTCAATTCGTACTTAACTTGCTTGAGCGGACAAACCAAATGACAATTGAAATTCTTTTTGTATTTTATTTAACAGATTATAAAAAAGTTGTTTCCCAGTATCTGTGTTTGTTACAATAAAGTGGCAACTGGACAGTGACGTCATTGTTGTACAACTCCCAGAGGGCTAGACCTTGTTTTCTTGGATCATGGTAAAACATATAAATAATGTAAGAATTTTTAGAAGTAATTCACTGTGAAAAATATTTTACATGTTTTTAATTTCTTTTGTTTTCAATTACATTTAAATATTACGAAATGCTTGTTGTTGTTATAGAGCAATTTACTATAATGGAGATTAAATAAATGGATTTATTAGTTTCTCTTTGATAGAGTAGTTACAGATTCTAATTAATAACCAAGGCTTTTGATATTCAAAGCTTAATGAAGCTGTGTCCTCTTAAATACATATTATTTACTAATAAATGGTGAAATATTTACCCATTGAAGAAAGAGATTAGTGAAAGGAATAATTTTGGAAAAGCTGTAGAAAAAGCTTAAGGTCCACCAAAAATTACATGCTTATAAACATCTGCTGTTCCATAGAATATAGGTAAAAGACATTTCACACTCGACCAAATATCTTAAATACATTTTTTTCACTACTTTCGAGTTTTTCCATAGTAAAAGTTATTTATAATCGTAATACGCTATTTTAGTTAAGATTTAATTTCGTTAAATACTTATTTGTTTAATTAATATAATTTGTCGTTTGTTAATATATTGTTCAAATGTATATGTATAACAAAAAAAAGCTATATGCAATTTAAATAGAGTGCTTTTCATGAAAGAAGTCCCGCAGACGCGGCGCTGTCATCGCGTATCAATCACTATCAGTATCATTTCTCGAGTAGAACTTTAACAACTTTTGGCATCGTACACGACTCTTTAACGATGGAAAATTAATAAAAATCTCACTAGCGTCCAAACACAGTAACAACCTGACAACTACAACATGGAAATTTAGTTCCGCTGTTTGCCGTGGGACTTCTTTCATGAAAAGCACTCTATATACGAAATAAAATGGGGTGGGATTCAAAATATTTATATGTACATACTTTGCAGTACTATAAGATATAGAATAGAATGAGGAATGAATATATAATAAGACGGAGTATATAAGTCATCGTTTCTCATCCGTCTCCAATTTACGACTATGCAGCAGAGTATGCATGCATGCATAATCGTAGACTTTATAGTGCTAAATAACGGTGTTGTACATTAACGGTGCCGGACGTGGTTTGCTTGCACGAATTAAGGTATGCGACCGCATGAAATATAATTGTGTCGCTTTATATGTGGGATATTTGAGTAAATCGACCGCACATGAGAGACGCGTGTTTGTGTATTTATATGAGAATAAATTACCTTTTTAAAAAACTATCTGCATAATGAGAAGCCTAAATAAAATTCATGATTTAGCGTTATAGTAAAAAAATTGGTGAATCCCGCGGAAATTTCGATGGCATGATAAGGTCATAATTATATCACCGATACACATTCTCCGAAATGTATCCTGTTATTTATATACTCGCTACTTTAAGAACCGAAAAGACCGAATACCTTAACATTTAATCCGATCATTTTATCACAAACCGAAGACAAAGCGTATGAGGTAGCCGCGGTACGATTAATTAATTGAAACCTAGAACTAATGGTAATTGCGTGACAAAGGCTACTTTGAGTAGCGGTTGCGGTATTTCGGTAAACGGATGCCCGCAAGCTAGAACAGCGGGCAGAGAGCAACAATAAATTTGAAACGAATTACAGATTCGACAAAATCGAGATGTGTTCCGCGCCACCCACATTCGGTTATATCACTATCAAGAATCAAATTGAACTCTCGAGTTCCCGAGTAGTGATGGCAGTGGATGCTATTTTATTTGATGTTAAATATAATTCTCGTTTCGCATTTTCAGTTACTCAAAAAAATGCTAATTAGGTTTCTTACTATCCTAGTGGCTCAGTTGGTAGTGAACTTGCCTTCAGAGCTTAGGGGCGTGGATTCAATTCCCACCTAGGACAAACATTCGTGTGATGAACATTTGTGTTTGTTCTATATCTGGGTGTTAATATGGTATATTTAAGTATGTATTAAAAAATATTATATGTATGAATATCAGTCGCAGCTTGGCTTAGTTTGGGGTCCGATAATAGTGTGTGCAAAAATGAACCGAATATTTATTTATTTTAATTATGAAAATTGTGCGTACCTACATTACATTAAAACTATTTATCTCTCTATATAAAAATCAATTGCCATTTGTTAGTCTACTAGCGAGTATAGAGACTAGAAGGCAAGATGTTTGGCCACATTGTACGACATGACAGATCAATGAAAACCATCATAGAAGGAAAGGTAGAAGGAAAGAGAGGACCGGGAGGCCCTCTCAACATATAAGAGCAAGCTCTTGTCGGTGGAGTAAATTCCAGGCTTGACGGTCTTCTGCCAGCGTTTTCACCTCCCTGTACGATATGTCATTTGCCTTATCTTTTATTTGGTCTAAGAATACTCTTCTTGGTTTAGGTAGAAGGAAAGAGAGGACCTCTCTTCTGGAATTCACTCCACCGACAAGAGCTAAGCTCTTAAATGTTGAATGAATGAATCAATGAAGTCTCGCAAAAAGTCGAAGGTGGAAATTGAATCAGATCCGTCAGATATTGTTTTTTTTTTTGTGTGTTTGAGTTGAGGAGTTATTTTGTTTTCATGCATTTCATGCTACTACAGTGATAACTAATGAAATGTTGACCATCTCTACTTGGGAGCCAAATTGAAGTTCGAAGGCGTTCGGAACAGATTGCATCGATCGGTGATTGGATGGCGCGTAACTCATGCTGTGTCACAATTATTGTGATTATGCCCATCTTTTACCGTCTATAATTTGTAGCCGGTTGCGGTATATAAATCAATTTTATTTTAATGAAGAAGTTGTTAAGATTTATGTGGAGGCGTTACTCGAAGACATGAACAACGGTACTAACAGTGTGAAATCAAGATTTTATCTTTGATTTTTTATATAGTTTGGATCTGCCTTAAACTCGAACAAGTACCGAAAAAAGTCTGCTAAACTGCAGGGCGAGGTAAACACGTATTGCACACACTGACATATTCTCACTAGTTCTACAAACGCACACTTCAATATTGAGCGGCACAATATAAGTCTTAGTTATCCTACTTAATATTATAAACGCGAAAGTTTGTATGTACGAGTAGGTATGGATGTATAGATGTATGGATGTTTGTTCCTCTTTCACGCTGCAACAAAACAACGGATCGACCTGATTTTTTGCATGGGTATAATTCAAGAGCTATAGACTGACATAGGCTACTTCATCATCATCATCACCATTTTTCATCACTACGCGGGTGAAACCGCGGGGCGCAGCTAGTATCTTGAATATTTGATGGTAGTTGCCATGTCTTTTTTTAACCACACTTCTAATGTTTTGGCAGTATCAACTCTTACAACATTTCAAGTAAAGTAAGTAAGTATATGCATAGTCAAAAACTAGTCTCAATTTCAGTCAAAGTCAGATAAAATAACAGTCCAGTCCAATCATACTAGTTGAAATCGTAGAAACTACCGAAGGTCTTGCAACAAAAATTCTAAAACTCACACACAAAGAAATCTAACACGATTTATTAAATCAGATATTAAAAAGTTATCTCAAAAATAATATAGATGACGTCAAAATAAAAATGTCGCTGTCATATACTGCAACTCACCCCGCATCAGCCCCATTTAATATCGGGAGTGAAAAGAATCCCGGAAAATATTATTTTATTAAAACTGTCAGGGCAGGTGAGAGCCCCGGGGACTATCTGATACCGGGACTAAATCAAAATAACTGAACATTTCCAACTGAGGAATATTCACTCCAGTTTCAGTTTATTCCGTCCCTTTGCATAATATTTTTCTCTGTCTGTCGTCTCCTTTTTATTGATCTATTCAATCGTTAGAATGAATTTACTTGCGTAATGTGTTTTTTGGGTTCGCATTCTGCTTACCGAGAGTGCTTTTGTACGAAATTATCTGGATTATTCTTTTTCGCGGCAACGTCTCGCGCCGTTTACGTCGGTTCGAGTAATACGTTAGTAATAGGCTTGTTTTGTTTGGGAATGGCATCTATTTATTGTAAATGTGCCTGATAAGTATCAGGGAAATGAGCTCCGTCGTTTTAGAAGTGCTCCTGACCTCGCGTTCGGGGTGATTTAGAAAGAAAAGCTTTTGAGGTTTTCTGTCGTTAAACCTTTGCTATGGTAAATACTGACACGTTTAAGCCAAATGTTCAATCTCTTAAAGTTTTATCATCATCATCAGACATTAAAAGTCCACTGCTGAACAAAGGCCTCTCTCTTAGAGAGGGGTGTTGCCATAATCGCCACGCTTGGCAGGCGGCTTGGGGATCGCAGTACGTTCACCGCGTACTAATGGGACGCTGCTGCCCATCCTCCGGTGGTTCTGGTCGCAGTTTTAGGACATACCCATGGGTGTCTTCAAATCACGAGTGAATCGGTTTCTTCTAGGCAAGCGTGCTCCAACGTAGACCGCAGGCGTGATGGTGGTCAAACGCAAGCCTATTAATTATTTTAAAAAAACCGGGTCCCGGGCTCGTAAAGTTTAATTAAATCTGATTTCTTTTATTAAGGACCCTCACAAATTTTTTGACGAAAAAAGCAACCTAAACTGGATTTTTGGCGCTTTGATTCTATCAAATAAAAAGATCTATAGAAAATTCAATTACTATAGTATATAGATCTGTATTTTTTATTGAAATTAACGAGTTCAAATTTTGGGAAATCTCAACATATAAACTTATTACCTCAAACAATTCACAAAAGGAGTTTTTCGAAAAACTCTCGCAGGAAAAGTTTAAGAGTGAATTTTGTTAAATAACTGACATAAAATTAACAATTTTAATATACAAACACATATTTACATATTTATTATAAACACAGTTAAGTATATAATATATATATATGTATATATAGTAAGTATATATATATATTTATTTTCTTTCTTTTCTTTCTTTCTTTCTTATATACATTTTTATTTTTTAAATTTATTTGAGCATTTTTATTTTTTTTGTTTACTTGTTTTGTATTCTTTTTGGCAAGTACGGCTTTATTTTTCTTTTTATGCCCGCAAGTCCAGCACCTTATAGCCCTAACAGACGTATGGATTTGGTTGACGAAACTTTGGTTGAAAAAGAGAAACATTTCTCTTTCCCTCCCGTTGGTTAGACGGCGCGGCGGCGGTCCGTCAATCATGTCCATCTCGTCTGTTAGCTAGTACTTCAAATTGAACTATGCATTTTGTAACACGGCTCAATAATCTTGCTTGTTAGATATATTTCGTAAACACTTCACTTAAGAACCTTTTCATCTCCGAAAAGTTGAACGATCTAATCATAGAAACTAAAACGTAGCCATTCATAATTAGGGAATATGATTATCATTGTTACGTCCTCAAGACATACGAGTAAAAGTGTATTAATCATTAACATCTGTCCCAAAAGTCCCTTTACTTGTTTATATTTTAAACCATTTTACTATCTCAAAACAATAACTTTTTTAATTTCAATGTTTACTTCGTGATTTTAATGAAAAACCAAAGCATTTTGTTCAAATTAAAAACGTGTTGGTTTCATAATTTTCGTGTTAAATTTGTAATAATATGTCGGTTCAAAGTAAACAGACATACGGGACAGTGTCAGGGTAGTGTAGGCGTTCAGGTTTCCGTTTCTAGTCACTGTCAGATTAGTTTGTCAGTGTAAAAACACGATTCAATTAATGAGAGAGTGTCGGATAACGTTGTAGTAGCTGGACTGATGCGATAGCGATGGCGATAGGGACAGTTTTTCGACATTTATCAAGCGAAATAGCGGAATACTCGCCACCGCCTGAAAGCTCATCCATATCCTACCTATATCCGTGGAAATCGCACACTGCACGTGACCTTTTTTGCCTCAGCTATGCAATATTTGGAATGATCGGCATTTCCGATTAACTCTAACATGGAGTTCTTCAAAAAGGCTTTAAATACTATTTTATTATGTTTACTAGCAGCCCGCCATAGATTCGCTCGGGTAATTAGGTAATTTAAAAAATATATAAAAAAATTAGGTAATTTTTTACACCTTGGGTTACATTATTGGAGTTTCGGCGCCTATACAATGCGAACAAACAAACAAACAATCAAATCTTTCCTCTTTATAATATTAGTATAGATTAGCAGTAGGCTTGCATTTGAGCGCCAACTCGCCTGATGTCTACGTCTTTTAATGTCTTTGATGAGTGACGGTGTTCGGTTACCATCAGGCAGCCCGTTAGCTTGTTTGCCACCTGTGTCAAAATAGAAACACCAAGCACTCACTGACATGAAAAAAACATCTCTCTTGTTTGCCTGGGGCCTTACGGACAACTGCTAATACAGGCACCTAATCCGCTCAGTTGGAAAATCACGCGACCGCAAACCTTATCGCGCCCAGATACGGTTTGCGGTCGCGTGATTTTCCAACTGAGCGGATTAGGTGCCTGTAATAGCAGTTGTCCGTAAGGCCCCAGATCTGAAGTCACAACGCTGAAAATATAATCTAATACGACCCTGATAATATTTACTTGCGACATTGAGATACAATTTCTAAAGAGTCACAATTTCTCAGTGAAAACAGTCAAAAAATGTCCGAGCAACATAATATCAATTATATACTTCACAGTGCCAAATTTACTCCAATTTAACCGTTATGTTGCTTGCATAGTGTTCAACGTTAGTTGTCCGCTATGTCATCGTAGCTCTGGCATCGCGCGGCGTTGTAGTCGGATTGCGGTTACCTTGTAACTAACAAAAAAGTCTGCGCAAGTCGTAGCGTGCGCCGAGTTTTGGTTCGGATTTTTTTTTGGCACGATTGTGACTCCGTATGTTTTGTATCTCGATGACTCACGACTAGCGTATGGTCTCTATACCTGTGTAGTTGTACCTACTTGCATAGAAAATTTGCGTTAAATGTCAAAATCTTCAAAAATAAGTGAAATTTTCTATCAAATTAACATGTTTCCAGAGTCTGGATCCGCTGATGCCCCGGCCCTCGTGTAATTACGCCATAATTAAACTGAAGACTCCTATTAATCAGCTGTTTATTGCGGGTTTTCAGGGAAACATTATTACGTTCACAATCATAATGGAATACTTACTTTTTAGGATTCCGTACCCAAAGGGTAAAAACGGGACCCTATTACTAAGCCTACGATGTCTGTCTGTCTGTCCGTCTGTCCTACCTTTAAACGGCTGTATCTTTCGAACCGTAATAGATAGCCAGTTGAAATTTTCACAGAATATGTAATGTTACGGCGGACGGATTAATTAAGAAATAATAAAAAAAGACAAAAAGTGAAAACGAAAATAAAATACGATACTATACGATAATACGTAAAAATGTCAAACTTGGCATGATTATAGTACACAGTCAACAAATAATAAATAATGGCCAAGTGCGAGTCGGTGATAAATTTCTGTTCACCTTCGATTTTCGTATGATCACATAAGTGCAGCAACCTCGGCGTCGGGCGCGGTCGGTGCTTGGATGGAAGACCTCCTGGGCGGTGATGGGATTTTGTTTTTTTTTTGCACTTTTTTTTTTAACTTTAGTATACATATAATATAATTTAATAAGTTTTTATTTCGTTTAAACAACTGGTTTTGGTAACATTATTAGCGTACAAATATTTGCTTAGGTGTATAGTGGTGTACCTTTAGGATTACTATACCCTGCACTAGGTCTCGTTAGAGCCTGTATTGCAGTGTACAGGTCCTTCTGGCCCTCTGGCTACTTTAAATGATACATTTGTGCCTACTAATAAGAAAATAGGTACTTAAAAATACAAACAAACTAAAAAAGCATCTTATCTTAATATATATATATATACAAACATAAACGTAGGTAGTAACTTTAGTAGCTAACAAGCTATGTGGTGGTACGGGACCCCTCAGTGTGCGAGCCCTACTCGCACTTGGCCGGTTTTATTGCAATACAGTTTAGTACATGATAATCAATAAAATGTACTACATTTTCTATAGCAGATACACGTAGTAGATCGCAAATATCGAGGGCCACGGTTGTTATTAAAAAACTGTTTGCTTTCGGCCAGTTTTGCTCTTTTTGGGCGATCGTGACTGGGCTATGAGCGGATATTGAGAACCGATTGGCGAGTAAATTAAAAATTCCATGGACGGCAACTCGAGCTCTGAATCGTATTTTGATAATATTTCTAGTTTTGATGACATCGATAAATTGATGTGATAATAGTGCGTAGGGAGATAATCAACACAGTAATTTCTCCTAGGCAAGGGGCCCCCTCTTTTGTTTATACTTTTTGACTCTTCTATTATTCTTAGTTAATTCGCCGTAATAGTGTAAACACGTATGGATTTGGTTGACCTCAACCGCCGTCTGACCAAGGGGAGAAAAAGAGAGGGAAATATGATATTCTCACTCTTTCTCTCCCGTTGGTTGGACGGCGGTCCGTCAAACAAATCCATACGTGTGTTAATATAACATTACATATTCTGTGAAAATTGCAATTGGCTATTTATTACGGATCGAAAGATACAGCCGTTCAAAGGTAGGACAGACAGACGGACAGACAGACATCGATGGCTTAGTAAAAGGGTCTCGTTTTTACCCTTTGGCTACGGAACCATATTTGATGCTTTAAAAGCCCATTTTTTGACACAAAAAAACCACGGTACCAAGGTGGGATGACGGACAGACAGACAGACAGACAAACATCGTAGGCTTAGTAATAGGGTCTCCCGTTTTTACCATTTGGATACGGAATCCTAACAAGGGGTTAGCAATACTGTTAAAGTGGCGTTAGCATAACTTTTGATTTTATTATGTTGTTAAAAATGCTTGCCTTTTTTGCCTTTGACCGCCACTTCTCTTGATGTTAAGCGATGATGCGGTCTTCGATGGAGCACACTTACCTAGAAGGAACCTATCCACTCACGACTTGCAGATCTATTAGGGTATACCCATTTAGGCAGAGCATTCCACAGTCTAGCCATAGTAGAATACTACTACGGTATTTGAGCTGACCCGATGTATTATATATATTGTGGCGCCACTTTTTTTTTTTTTTTTTTTTTAATCTAATTTTTTGTTTGGGGCTTTAGTCGCTATGCGATTATGCCAGCCCCGTTGTGGCGCCACTTGTGGCACTAGCTCGTAAGTGTTTTCTATCGTTTTGTAATTTTTATTTCTGGTGTACACAATAAAGAGTTTCTATCTTTCTATCTATATTATAGTTTTCAATAAATACTTTTGACCATCGATTTAAGAACATACTCACCAGGTAAACCTGTTTTCAGTGCGATCGTATGTCACACTCTCTCAAAAAGCTTGAAAATTCTTTCGCCTCAACAATTTTTCTCGAACCTAGATCATAATATAAAAATTTGGCTCCACACACGCTCGTTCCATTACTTTAGCACTTTCCAGAAATTGATGTGCTATACCAAGATTCGCCAGAAAGTGCCATTATTTCACAAAAGGTTGAAAAAGCAGAAGCGACTCACGTTCAAAAAAAGATGCTATTTAATCATACCTACATAAAAAATACACTTTTCACTTCTCATGCTCGTAACGTTCTTGTTTATGCCCGGTATAAAACTGCGTTTTATGTTCTAGTCACAAGAGCATAAAAACAGTTCTACTAATACTTAACTAGTCTAGTGCTTAAGTCTGCTTTTAGCCACTATTGTTTACTCTTTAAACCAAAAAGGTTCAGTTTGTAAAATATATTTTGTGTAGGGAGTTTGCCTGGGTCTTTAATAAAAACCATAGATCAGGGTATTATTAAAGACCCAGACATAACTTTTTTCTCATAAAAATAAAACACTTCAAATTTCAGTTATAATTTTAATTATTGACTCACAATATCACTGTTTCCTTAGATTAAGTATATTATTTAATTTCCTTTCAACTCACTACTTGTTCATGGAGTGTTTAAGATCGTGACGTCACAAGCAGACGGCCATCGCCGGCGAATGATTTTGCCGAATATAAAAATTTGTTTAAAAAGTTGCTAAGAAGCAAAATTTCAGCTGAATGTTTAATTTTTGGAAATAGAAGATGCGTAAGAACATCTATAAAATATTACCATCACATACATATCTACCCAGGGATCTATAATATTATGGCTAGGATCCTGCTTCTCTTCGTATATATAAATGCTTCAATCCCGCTTCGCTTTGTATGTACAAGATATGGGATTTTTTTGGGAAAACAAGACAATTCTAGAAGACGTATACTGGTTTCAAATAAAAAGGCTAAGGCAGAAGATACGTATGGCTTCGATCCCGCTTCGCTTCCTATGTACAAGATATGGGAAATTTTTAGTAAAATCAAGAAGTATGTAGCAGAAGCATACTGGTTTCAAATAGAGGCTAAAGCGGAAGCTATACCAAAGGATGGCTTCCATCTTGCTTCGCTTTGTTTCCCGTAGCCGTCTCTCTGATTTCTATCTGCAAGCATATTTGGAGCCATTGAGATACGCGTTAAGCAATTCTAATATACCATTAATGATTCCCCCAAAATAACACAGGCACGTCCAAAATAAAAACATTGACACTGCGTCACACCATTTGCCACGTAGATTATCCCCTCGAAAGTGCTCGCAGCATTCCTAACTTCCACCATAACGACGTTTAGAACACTTGAGCCCATCCCTCGGTGGATAATGCGTAAGATAAGCGCAATATTTATTATTATATTCTTGAAACGGCGTTTGGTAGCACTTTCGACACAGTATGGATATTGAAGCGTATCGATTCTCATAAATATTACAAGCACAGACTTACACAGAAGGGTAGTTTTGGTAACTTGGGTACAGACCTTGACTCGATGACTTCCCTCCATCGTCTACTCTCCTCAATCAAAGCAATGTGACGCGTGACCAAAATGCTGGCGCGCCAGCATGCTGGGTACGCCGCCAACTGGTAGTGGGATTGAGCATTTGGGTTGTCTTTAAACCTACAACGGTCTATGGGTAGTCTAACTGTTTTTGAAGTGTTAGTGCTAGCTTGTATTTTGTATAGTTAATAAAGGCACTTGAATAAAAATTGCCATGTATGCCTCTCTTTTGTACACGTAAACATTCAAATAAATAAGACGGATATAGATAAAGTTTATGACGCATAAAACGAATTATGTTGCTTGGATCGCATATTCCACTGACAGAGCGTTAGTGAAAGTGGTGATGTAGTACATCGATGGAACCTATGACGCTGCCAAGCTTGAGATGGTGACAGTAAAAAAAATATAACTGCACTGTGGTAGTGCTAACAGGCGCTCGAACGCGGCTGACGGACCGCCGTCCAACCCACGGCAGAGAAAGAGTGAGAATATCATATTTCCCTCTCTTTCTCTCCCATTGGTCAGACGGCGGTTGAGGTCAGCCGCGTTCGAGCGTCTGTTAGCACTATGAGGCTCTCTGGCCTATAGTATACATAGTGTTCACTTTTTCGATTCATGTTCTTTCTTTCCATTACCCATACTGTTGCATATTTTATAAATTCTACACCACAGTCGCGCCAACTATGAAATTTTATGCATTGCCATCTCGATATTCCCAGCTGTCTACTGCAGACGAAGGGGCCATGTCGAAATATTGGTAATACGTTCAGTCGGCACTGTGACAGCACGCGCCAGCATAATAGGGAGCGAGCGGAATCAGGGGCAAGCAGCTGTATCCGTGAGCAACTAGCTGGAAAGGTGACGCTAATGTGATCTGAAAGGGGTAGGCCGTAGTTTAAAAATAGCAGTTTGCAACTACTATTTCGCTCGAAGAACCGATAACCGATGGGGAAGAAAGGTTCTGGAGTGGAGACCGTGAACCGGAAGACGCAGCGTAGGTAGGCCTCCCACTAGATGGACCGACGACATTGTGAGAGTCGCGGGCATCCAGTGGATGCAAAAGGCAGGCTGTCGTTCAATGTGGAGGTTAAAGGGGGAGGCCTATGTTCAGCAGTGGATGTCTTCTGGCTGATGATGATGATGATAAACTACTATTTTGGGACTGATTACCGATGTTTACCGTATAGAATTTCTGGCTGAATTACTGGTTCAATTCCATTTGTATATTTGTGTATTAAATTAATTAAGGAACCGGAAACCAGAACTGGAAAGTAAATTATTGGCTAGGAAGAGTTACAAAATTTCTCCACCTTTGCATTACATATTATATGCTAGTATATTTTCAATTTTCCATGTGTGAATTTCTTAACTGAACAGTCACTTGAGATATTCGCCTTACGGCTCTACAGACCTATTCAGTTCGAAGAATAGACATACTGAACACATAATTTGGGATTCCAACCCGGCCGCGTCGCCAATAGCAATGCAAATATCATGTTTATTCGGCGAGCCAAGTGCGGCGACAAGCCGAGTATTCCCACATTTCCATCTGACATCGTTCACAGGCACGTGGGCTATTCTCGACTCGACAAATCGACAACTTGCCTGTACTGCACCCATGCACCTATGTCGCTGCGGCAATAAACCCTAGCGTTGACAATCGTAAATCATAACACTCGTATGTCCAACAAAACACCATTGGCGCTTTCAGCGCTGACTCTTCGCATATATCGCGTTAGCGTCACCCGCATTAGTACGCCGTATTTATAGCTTTCAAAGCACTAATCCGGATCGAACGCAGTGACAAACTGCAGCGCTGCATCGGTGCGGGATTTACTGAAATAGTCCGGTGTACAAAGATGTCTTCGCCATTAACCGGCTCGTATCCATTGTCTGGCGTCCTTTGTTCGCCGCCAATTAGACGTAAGCCGGAGCGACCGCGGCACCTCGTTGGAGTCGCTAGAACTAGCGCTATTATTGCTTAATAGATTATGGTTCACGGGCGCCGCGCGTAGTCCCGTGCTTTGTCTCTGGGATGGCTACATAACTCTCAAATATCCTAACGTTCAGTTTCGCCGGGATAAATAATTTGGGCGGGCGCTGCGGCTTGTCTCTACAAAGGCATTAGGTGGCCATGTTAGCTTCTACTCGCTGATGCCGCATATGCGCTGTACCAAAATTGCTATACATGATGGCGACTACAATTTTGATAACATTTTGGCGTGGAAGCTCACTGGAGTATACTTAGTTTCATTACGTAAAGTCCGTAGACTGTTTAATATTGTAACTAGCTGGACCTGTAGGTACAATAAACTCATATCGGAACCGGCTTCCAATACAAAAGCCCCGTTGAAATACGAAGTCCTTGGAAGCTTTCCCACGTGGCAACCTCAGCCATTTACGATCATTTTTCACTCACTCACTCCACATCTGAAGACGGCGTGCGCGTATTTGTTTTGAGTGACGTCTAGAAAATATAAATCAGGAATAACGCTTTTACAAGCAGCTTTAGAATATACGTGCCTCGGCTTTTTAATGACGCGTTTGCTTAGGTGTGTAATGAAACTGGAGGGAACTCGTAACTCGGTCGGAAATATTAATGTTAGCCGTGTTTATGTGTTTGTGTATCGGCGTACTTGTTCTTTGTTTGGTTACATGGATATTATTTTAATGCTAGCGGCAGATGCGACTTTGTATTGTCTGCAGCAATTTTAGGGAATATGTGGCAAACATTTTGCGTGGTACACCTCGAAGCTGCTATCAAAATTCTAAAGTGCCTTGTGTGGAGACTTTCTTGTTTGTTCCATTTTATTCTCGACTTATCTACATGCTTAAACTAGATATCGTAGACTGACAAAATAACCCAATAACACTAGCACATTTTTATACAATAGAATAATAAAAGATTTCTAAGCAAATTCTTCTCTGAAACTACATAAAAAGGACTTCTATTATCATGTCTCTTTTAAAACGAAAACTTGTTTTGTGAAAAGTTTTAAAGCTTGTTTGTTCATATTTTTCTTGCTGTTTAATAACCATAAATAAATGAAAAATCAACATAATATGTCACATAAACATTTATAAACGTCGGTCTAACATTACCCCGTCTAAAATGAACGCGCTAACGAGAACCACCGGCCCAATTTACTGCAGCGAGATAGCTGCACAGTGCGCATTGCGTTTTGTTAAAATTCTCATGTCACGTCAAAGAACAAAGAGCTATTTATCTATTAAAAACGCTATAAAGCCCGACCACGTAGCCCGCCGTATCCATGGGCCGTGAGCGCCAAAAAGCACAAAAAGGTGTGGACACGACACGTCGTCCACGGACGCGGGCATGTCTCCGTTGAAATATGGCCACCTCGTGGACGTATTAAGGTAAGGTCAGATTGGGGCGCTTTATGCATTAAATAATAATAAATAATTTTTTATTTCTTTAACATGGTTTTACAAAATAATAATAAAATGTAGGCAGGAGCCCTCTTTTAGACATAAAATTTCTGTGCCAGAGGGCCCAAATCACTCAGTTTTGTCTACCTATTTAATGCCCCAATTTTTATGTTTCCATACCAAAAGAATAACTAATAAGGAGAGGACAAGATTTATGTACTCTTCCATCTATGTCAATCCATTTTTTTTTATTCGAAGTTAATTTTCTATGTAAAATTATTACTAGGCTTAAAACAAACAAACAAACACAGAAAAAAAACACTGTTTTAAACTATCACGGTTGTTCACTAAAGTCATATGATTATTTACGGGATATTTACCGCGGCAAGGTTGTGGAATGAGCACCTGATACTTCGGCGCAATTACATGCACCATGTTCACGGGAAGACCGAAGAATGCGGGTGGTTGGAAGTTAGGTGCAGACAAAACGATCTCCCCTCTTTCTTAGTCTTTTGCTACGGTTGTCACAGGAAGTCGAACCTAAGTCCCGACAAAACACACCCACTGTATCACTGCGTATAGCACAAAAATAAGCACACAAAAGCACAACAACAAAAAACTGTCTTTAATCACAGAATAGTTTGCTTTAAAAAACAAAACCACCCAAACTTAGAATAACTACTCAGAGAAGGTAGGTTTCCAAACAACGCCTTCTCAAAACGTAACCTACAAATTCGCTTTGTAGCTTACGTTTCGATTGGTATTTTAAACGATCTAAGCAAAAAAAATTATGGATTACCTGTGGAATGTCACACCATAACTCTTATGCTGGTTTTCTGATTTGTTGGTACGATTTCACCGCGCAAATTGTCATAGTAAAATATTATATTTTTTTGGAGCCATATATGACTCCATTTGAATGGCTTAAATTTTGCGAATGTACTTGGTTTCCATGTGTAGTTATTCTAAGCACCCAAATAACAAATTTTCCTTTTAGGACTGAATACTTTTGGACATTCTGAGAATTTTACGAGTCAGTGAGGCTTTTCCAGACATTAATGTTGGGAATTCAAGATCCTCGGGATCAGGAACCTATCAGCCACTGGAATCTATCCTCGCCCACTATATTTCGTCCTGGCTTTGCTCGTGCCCGTGGGATCCGATCCTTGCGTATCGTGGACACCTCATAACTTATTTACAACGACACTGCAGTACGTCGTAAATGGATTTTATATTTTTATAATGATTTGGATACGCAATGTGTAGCGGGTGTAATGAAACGATTTATGAGTGTGTGAGTGTTTTTTTAGGTTTCGCTTTGATTAAGGACTTTGTTCGCATAATAATGTATTATGGATACTGCAAAGACTTCTGTGAGGGAACTAAACGGTCGGGCTAGTACAAAATACATTGAAATTCATGTTAGAAAAAGCGACAAACTAGTTACATCATCATCATCAGCCAGAAGACGTCCACTGCTGAACATAGGCCTCCCCCTTTAACCTCCACACTGAACTCCAAACTAGTTAGATAATGTTTTTTTATTGACTTTTTTTTAAATAGATCTACGGTAAGCCGCCACCTTGCCTGATGGTAAGCTACGGTGTGGCCGAGCAAGGATTACGTTGATCTGGAAGCTGTCTGTTAACAATATAAAACTAATTATAAAAAAATATATAAATTTACCCAACTGCATTGTATAAATAGTAGGTACTTAACTGAAAAGCTATATTATCCCTCTATGGACGCCATCTTGAATTCTTTTATCCTATATCACTCCCACTATTAAAACGATTTAAATGACACCTCACATGGATTTAGGCTTTAGGGCATGCCAAAGAAACCTTATACATACATACATACTTACTTACATACATATACTCGAAAAACATAACCCTACTTCTTGCGCAGTCGGATAAAAATACATTTTATTTTCATATGAAACCTAACAAATCACACCAAACAACTCCAGTACTGACCTATTTCCAATAAAACCCACTTCACAAACTAGCTCTCCTAAAGTTGTATTTTCGCAAAGGAGGTAAGTAGAGGTAGGAACTTAATAAATGACACACATGTTTCCAACGTCTCAGGTG
This sequence comes from Agriopis aurantiaria, assembly GCA_914767915.1. Taxonomy (NCBI): domain Eukaryota; kingdom Metazoa; phylum Arthropoda; class Insecta; order Lepidoptera; family Geometridae; genus Agriopis; species Agriopis aurantiaria. Next base: position 17,708,752 of record OU611982.1, on the reverse strand, counting down.
CTACTGTTTCAGGCTATTGCTCTGACAAAGAGGGCTTTTTAGACCCCAGCACCTCGCTGCCGTACGTAAGCTAAAAAGCAGTCAATCGACATATACTCCAACGTAACATGACTGTTTTCTGGCTTAGTGCGTGAACTAGACAGGGCTCAACTTATATTGGGCCGTTTGGTGGTTGGCTGCTTTTTAGGCTCCAGCATCCCGAGTTACTGGATTGATATATCCTTCTCTTGATTGGAGTGGAGGAAGGTTTTCCTGTAGGGGAGAAAATGCTGGCAATAATGCAAAATAACAGACGAAGTCGCTTTTCGTATTGGGATGTGTTTTCTTTTGAAAAAACGTGGGCTGCTGAGTCAGTTCTGTTTACTTTTTAACCCCAATGCAAACAGATAAAAAGAGTGTACAGTTATTAGTTTAACTTGTGTATCTGTGTATGTCTGTGGTATCGTAGCTCTCAAATGGATGAATCGTTTTTTAGGGTTCCGTACCTCAAAAGGAAAAAACGGAACCCTTATAAGGATCACTTCGTTGTCCGTCTGTCTGTCCGTCTATCAAGACCCTTTTTCTCAAGAACGCGTAAAGGTATCAAGTTGAAATTTATACTAAATACTTGGGTCTACGGTTTCTTTGGGCTGTAAAAAAATAAAAGTTGGAAGTCAAAGCAATCAAAAGATATGCAAGATAAGATATCGCATATTTTGCGATTTCACAGGGGAATCAAAACCTATAGGGTACTTCCCGTTGACCTAGAATCATAAAATTTGGCAAAAAACAAGGTCTCATAGCACATATATAGGAATAAATCTGAAAGTTACAAATTTGAAGTTATAACATTTAAAAATAATTATTTTGCTATTACAAACTTACATTTTGTAGTTGGAATGTATAGAAGAACCTTATTGTCAACTACAAAGTTAAGTTTGTCGTTCAATATTTCAACTTTAGTTTTTTTTTTTTTGGACTCGCGCTCTGAGGGTTTTGTCAAACTAAACCCGCAGAGCACGAGTCCTACTCGTACTTGTCCGGTTTTTTTTAAAATGAATATTAATGAAATATCAACCATACAGCGGTGTCGAGTCTTCGTGGCTGCTCTGACAGTCCTATAAAAAAACGGGTAGGAGGGAATTAGATCGTGCAGATATAGAGACTTTGATTTAGTTTATCTATACTATTATTATAAAGAGGAAAGATTTAATTGTTTGTTTGTTTGCATTGAATAGGTTCCGAAAATACTGAACCGATTTGAAAAATTCTCTCACTATTGGAAAGATACTCTATCCCCGGGTGACATAGGCTACATTATATTTAAAAAAAAATAGGGATTCTTACTAAAACTCCAATAATGTAAACGAAGGTGCAAAAAAAAAAGATTTACACCCATGCAAAGCCGGGGTGCGTTGCTAGTATTGAAATAATTATAATACCTATGAAGATGTAAGTATAAATAAATAATCGGGACATTTTTTCACACACGGTCATCTGACCCCAAACTAAACAAAGCTTGTGATATGGCTGCCAGAGACTGATATACATACATATATAGTTTTAAATACATACTTAAATAGATATAAACAACCAGATATAGAACAAACACAAATGTTCATCACATAAATGTTTGCCCTAGTCGGGAATCGAACCCGCGCCCCCAAGCTCAGAAGGCAGATTCACTACCAACTGGACCAACGGGCTATCTAAAATAATATAATTTAATTATAAAATAGTATAATTTGTGCTTGTATATCAATATTTGTAAAAAATATATATGTCGCCAATAATTTTGAACTATAAAATTGTAATAAATTAGAATAACAACTTTACTTTGATATATACTATAGCAGGTAAAACATTACATCTACACAGTTGTATTTTTAACGGGAATAGGTCCGCGTTTGACTCTCCACTAATTCTCTTGTTGCTAAGCGACGATGTGGTCGAAGATGAAGCACGCAGACATAGAAGATACATATTCACTCTGGCCTTGAAAAGACCCACATTATATCTCTCAGGAAACAAGGAAGCCGACAGTGTGTTCCAATCCTTGTATGGCTTGATTTTCTTTCGCGTTTTCAGGGTTGGTTCCATATTAAAAGTTGTTCATAATGATGAGGTACGACCTCCTTTCGGCTAAGTATAACCCTGTACCACATTTTATACCACTACATTTACTGTAATGTCAGCTGATCGTTTCTTGGGGATAGAACATGTAAGTATAGTGCTTCCAAGCACTGTGGTGCGAGTGAGACATATCAGTATAGAATTCTCCTAGGAACAATATTATAAAACCACAACGTTGAAACAATGTTCAAACTAATTTCGTCTAGTTGCAACATTAGACAAAATTACTTTAAACAAGTTTTAATATTTTTGCAGACAGAAAATAGTTTGAAAATTTTAATTCTGTTTTAGGGTAAAAGCCATTTAACTTTTTTAATGAAATTAACTTGAATTCGAATTGTCACTAATTATAATTGTTCTTTTGTTCCAGGCGAGTTTTGCCGAGTACACCGATATCATCACCCCCACTATGGCAACGGTAAGCTTTTATAAGCCCTATTTACATTTTATCACACTCCCCATTTATCTGATTATTAAATTATTGTGTATACCAAACATTATATTCCAAATTATTTAATTATTTTTTTTCACCTCACATTTAGTACTTTCATATTCCGTAAGTTTTTGTCTTATAATATTTAATCGTGATTATAATATAATATTTTACAACACATTTGCTCAAAAAGTGCACTTACGATAACTGAATACATCTTTCGAAAGTTAAACATTACGGATCATACAACGGAGCGTGCTATAATGAAACGCATCATACGACGGAGCGTGCGGTAATGAATTTGTCCGCACGCTCCGTTGTAGCACCGTGCGTGTACGTTACGGTATTTTTTTAATTTCCAGTTTTTGTTTTTTTCTCGCAAATGTGTTGTAAAACGTTGTATGGCACACGTGCGGATTGGTTATTACAAACTCGTGACTATGGTAAGCCCTCGACTTCGTCTCGGGCTTACATTCGTCTACTCGTTTGTAATAACCAACTTTCCGCACTTGTATCATAAATAACTAATGTATATTGTCCGGCGGAGGGTATTGTTACGCCATAACACAGGTTAATTTCTAGCTTCGGTAACAAGGCTCCTCATCATGGATTATTTATTTAAGTAACAAACTATTGTAAAAAATTTATGATCGACAACGTTTGTAAACACCAAATATATAGTTGATTGAATCAGGCGTTACTTTGCGGAAGTCCATTTTGAATGTGTATATGATTTTCTAGTGTAATTCCGCGTGTAGAAGCGGAATTACACTCATTATCAGAATTTCAGAACTCATTATCATTATCGGAATTACAATCATATACACATTACCAAATATATATTTTCATTTTCATTTATACGAAACGGTAATTACTCACGTATGATTAAGCCTTCTCCGACTATAGTTTCAACCGCATTAGGCGGACTTTTTCAATGTGAAAGCTCTCTCTCGCCTCGGATAATAAAGGAAAACGTTTTCCGAAAAGCAATTAAAAAACAGTTCATAAAAATTCGATAGATGGCGTTAACGAGACATGGATCCTTTTTGATCTGAGCATGGATCTGAAGATTTTACAAAACCACCGACGTAAGGTCGATTAAAATACTTGCTTATTCTCATAGACCACAGATATAGGTAGTAGATCTGTGTCATAGACAGACAATATATATCTGTCTGATACTGTCTGTCATGCTTGTTTATGTGTTATTTAATTAACCGTCTTATAAAAAATTATAGAAAATTTGATATCCGGGAATAGCCGAAATTGCGTAGGTATTTTACTAATTTTGTGAAGGTATTTTACTAATTTTGTTTTACTGTGTTTGTGTTTTTTGGATTTATTTGACATATGTATTTAAATGTAAATGAAATAAACAATACATTTTGTGAAGTCGTGTGTTTTAAATTGATAATTATTTTGTAGTTTTTGTGGCATGTTGTATTATTTCATTAGCAAATGCGAAAAATAATTAGAATAATGTTAGTCAACGCCATCTATTGATGGTTGCAGAGCTATGCTCCTCCAGCTATCAGAAAATCTCCCATAATAATCGTTTGTGGTTATAAGAGTTGGATACAACTACAATTTCAGTAATAATTTAGGAGAATCACGAATCTGCCTAACACTATGTACTAGCGTATTAGGTACTTCTATATTCTGCGTCTAATAAAACACAAGCACACACCAAAGCTTCGCTTTTACCGAATCCGCTTACTCCACAAAAAGTTTGAGGCGACCCGCATGTAGTTATAGCTAAGTAGTAACAGGCTATCCATGACAGATGCCTTTTTGTTTTACGGCTCTCGAGAAAGGTCCGCATTTTGTGCAAGTACCCGCGCGTAAAACTAGGACCTCCATCTCTTCGATATTGCGACATCTGGCGGCCGATCATCCCCAAATATCAGTCAAAGCTCAAATTACGCAGCTTTATTTCCCCTCCACTCTAAACGGGGACCGATTTTATAAAAGAAAAGATTTGAAGAAAGTATCGGCGTTCCAAGCGTATTTCTACGACTAATTACGGGTTACTCACTCCCCCGTATTTTCTATTTGCACAAATTCGTCAATTACTTTTGTTGGGAAGAAAGAAATACATAAATTAGAGTTCTTTGTTTCTTTTATATCAAAAGGCGGAAAGTTTTGAAATCTTGTTTACGCTCATTATTAGGAGTTTTTCTTTTGGTCACGGGGAAATTGCTGTTCGCCTTTTTGTTATGTCGTAAATCGAGGCTCGTATTTTTTAATTTGGAGTGTATCTGGCGCGGAACTTAGCTTCGGGTTCACCTCCGACCGCAAATAATGAAACGTCTAAAACAAAGGGAATAAAGGAAAAGTCCCGAATAATATTTACGCGTTGGCCCTCGGTCGGAAACAGAATGTTGGACTTGAATTTTCGGGTTTTTCCCGGTTTTTCGGACAAACTTTGGGGACTTTTCCTTCCTGACTTTGTAACGCGATTTGGTCCACTCTAAGTTCGTGCGGTTTCCTCTTGTCTTTTGAATTTATGTATTATAATAACCGGGAATGGGATGTTATGAACAAGGTAAAATGATTTTTGAAACATTTCCTTTGTTGGTCTGTGAGAGGCTTTTTCTGATTCGTTTCATTTCAGCTCGTTCGGGTAATTGAAAATGTTTAAATTAGAAACAACCACCATCACAAATGTGTTGCCAGTGATGACTTACGGCACTGAAACGTGGTCTCTCACTATGGGTCTTATAAGCAAAATCAAAGTCGCACAACGAGCTTTGGAGAGGGCTCTGCTCGTGGTTTCTCTACGAGATCGAATCAGAAATGAGGAGATCCGTAGACGAACGAAAGTTACCGACATAGCCCACCGGATCAGCAAGTTGAAGTGGCAGTGGACAGGGTACATAGCACGCAAAACAAATGGCCGATGGGGCCGAAAGGTTCTAGAATGGAGACCACGGACTGGTAAGCGCAGCGTAGGACGTCAACCCACAAGATGGACAGACGACCTAAAAGAAACCGCAAGGAAAAACTGGATGCAGGCCGCTTCCAACCGGCCCTTTTGGAGATCGATGTGGAGGCATAGGTCCAGCAGTGGACGTCCTACGGCTGAAATGATCATGATGATAAAAACAAAAAAAAAAAAAAAAAACAAAAAAAAGTCTATGGAAGATTTTTTTTAATATTTTTATACTGTTTACCTCCTTTCCAAATCTAATGTTAGTTGTTGATCGTTACCGTCTTTGTAAATCAATTTTCTGTTTTTAGAATAGGGATATTGACAAAATTTTGCAATGGCCTTTAATTTAAAGAATATGGTGCATATTCACTTTAAAAAATACTTTTACCTCCATTAGTTCATTTATTGAATAATTATTAGCTCTTTTTATTTCAATTTTTAAATGACGCATCAAAACGCGCCAAATCGACGTTGTGACGTCAATATACTTAACTACAGAGTTGCGTTCAAGGCATGCGATAGAATAAAGCACCACCGTTTACAACATCATCGTCAGTGTGAAAAACAACCGAGACACAACTTGGCTGTTACGAGTATTTGAGCGTACACTTCAGTTGCAATTGAACAATAGAAAAATCGATGGTTAAAAAAACACTGATGTTCATCTGTCATTCATTTTCAAATCTCACTCTAGGTGCCCCGAACGCATCTTTCGAACGGAATCTGCCCATTATATTACTCTATGCTGCCCATGTAAATAAACAAACATCTGTCACAGTCGGCCGTGAAATGCTGCCGTTGTTGTTATTTATTTGTAAAATTATTTAGTTGAAAATGGATCGTAAAACTTATCATTGGTGTGTAGTGCCTCAGTGTCCTAATGTTTCGAATGCAATACTTGCGAAATTATTCATAATTGTACCGTCTAAAGCTGAAATACGAAGAAATTGGTTGTGACTTGAAAGAAGATAGAATGCTTCACAAATATTAACAACTTCGTCGATTTACGTTTGTGAAAATCATTTTGAAGTGAGTATCACCATAATAAACTCGTTCTATACTGAGAAATTCAGTAAACTTTTACAGAAAATGGATTTGATTTCGATATGTTTGCTTTGTTTTGTTTTGGTTGTGCTGTCATCACCATATTGACGTCACGCACTGTGATTGGATTTTCGAGTCACGTGACACATAGATAAAAAATCGTGATTTTGAAATCGAAATAATTAAATTTAGGAGTGATTATTATTATTGAAAAAATATTGAAAAAATCTCTTAATATAAAACCTTTCAATATAGCTAGGTTTCATATTTTATTTCCACCAGTGTCAAATACCCTATTAGGTACAACAAATAAAAGTATCTTCTCTAACCACGCAAAAGAAAAGTTAAAGGTCAATTCTAAACCATCTAGTTATAGTATGGTAGGGTTTGTGGGTTTGATACATTTTTCATTGCATGCAGCCTTGGAAAATGTTCGAAGAAAACCTTAGAATAACTACAGAAAGAAACAAAGTACATTCGCAAAATTTAAGCCATTCAAATGGTGTCATATATGGTACCAAAAAATATATAAAAATGTTACTATGACAATTTGCGCGGTGTAATCGTACCACAACAAATCAGAAAAGCAGCATAAGAGTTATGGTGTGACATTCCACAGGTAATCCATTAATTTTCTTGCTTAAATCGTTTAAAATACCAATCGAAGCGTAAGCTACAAAGCGAATTTGTAGCTTACGTTTTGAGAAGGCGTTGTTTGGAAACCTACCTTCTCTGAGTAGTTATTCTAAGAAGAAAACGTTTTAAGTTGCGTCTCTATTCACCGAGTCATTTCTATTCAGGGTTTCACATTACGTACATAGAAGACAATACATTGACAATAGACGTCCTAGCATTAGGTTTTAACAATAGATCTAGACAAACAACTGCATGCAAGGGCGTCTGTTTACTCGCCACTTGCCTTCGTCGTCCATTCCTCATCGAATCAATACATTGTATATATAGTAATACCTAAGCATATTCTATGTAAGTACCATAGATCTCTATCTAGATAGATACCGCAAGCACGTGAATTTGTATGAAAATCCAGCATGCTGCATTTTATGTACCTACTATGACGAGAGCAATTTAATTTAGTGGTAGTTAGTTTAACTCAATTCGCACGGCCAATAAATTTCAAAGAATTATTACAGTTTGACATTTCGTATTGACCTCTTGGGGTCTAGACAAGAGCCACTTTCTGTTAGCTTTCACGCCTGCGGAAAGATGAAATTGTATGAAAATGACATTGACAATGACATTAGCATGAGATAAATTATCTGAAGTTAATGTCATTTTCATACAATTTCATCTTTCCGCAGGCGTGAACGCTAACAGTGTGTAGCTCTTGTCTAGACCCCCTGATGTGCTACTGGTACAACGGTGGAGATCGAATTGAATGTTGGAGCATTGGTGCAACTTATGACAAGCCACAGACACGCAAAGTATGTGAAGTCACGGCGTCTATGCGAATAAAACTCTGTAGTGAGGACAAAATCGATTAATATACGCTTGACAAGTTTTAGTATCAAAAACTAACTAATGAATGTAAAGTTCATACTTTAGTTGATTGTTACTATTTCGTTTATTTATCGAAGTAAAGCTAAACGTTATTTTGGAGTCATTTTATTAAGGGCACGAGGGACTGAAATAAAAATTATATACTTCTCTTAATGTTCGGTAATGCTTAGGTAATTGCTATTCTATTTTTAGTTAGTATATTAGTAAAAGTCTCAGTGGGGAAAATAAACGGGATCTCGTTAAGAAAATAATTTGGATGTTTAGTAGAAATTGAAAGACATTTTCATGTAGATTTTTATGTTGAGACAAAATTGTTCTATTTAGCTGAAATATTAAAGAACTTTTATTTGTTTTGCGTAAAAAGAAAAATAAATAAATAATATAAGAGTGACACAAGCTAAAGCACGATGACTGAAACACATTATAAAGTCCAATGCAGAATTTTTGTATTTTTTTGGCTTCGCAGGTTTTTTTCATTTAACCATAACACAGCGTCATGTATACTACAAAAATACCTACCCGTGTTACTCGTGTTACTTTTTTTAAACAATACCAGCACCCCAACAAAACATCGTCGGTCGTAAGATAACTTTAATTACCGACCGTCAATAAATAACCGCGACAAATTACAGGCCGATACGTTATCTGTGGATTTTTGTTAGCCGACCGTGGCGCATACATCAGGGAGATAAACTACCCCTGTTCGAAACTTGAGATGAATGGCCTAATTAGAGGGAGACAGATTTTTTTTTTCTTGTAAATTATCTACATGCCTGATAAATAGAGTGGAATGTATTCGTATTTGATGATCTCACACATTACTAAAAAAAATAAGTTGTCTGTGGATGATGCACAAAATTTGCATAAGAAAAATAAAGCAAAAATAAAAAAAAACATCATCATCCGCGTCATAACATCAATGCGGCCAACAGAAAGCATATTTTGATTTAAAAAAATATTTTTAATAATATCTGCATTGTAATAAAAAGATCACAGTAAAAGCCTCAAAATGTCTTCGTTCACGCACGAAGTACCAGGATCACAGAGGGTCAAAGAGATCTATCGACAAAACTAGCACGCGCGGGGTGCCTCAATGGCAGATGCGTTTTCCCCTGTGCGTTTGTCAAGTCTTGACTCTCATTTGAACGGGATGTGACGTCACTGCCGACTATTGTACCAGGGGGAACTGAACTGACGAGGGTGACTTAAGGACCCTTTTTAGGACGATTTTAGACGAGCGAATCGGTTACTTAGTGGAAAGCTGATATAAAATTCCGGAGGCGTGAATACCCTTTTCTCTTTCAGTGGACCTATCTGAGATTGCTACCGTGTTGATTGGAAATGTTAAGAAAATCGTGATTTCTTTCGATAAATAAATAAATGAGAAGTAACTAAAGTGAGGCTCTCTCTATTGCAAACATTTGCGTAAAGTATGTATGTTTGAATCATCACAAAACTTGCTTTTATTACGAGAGTCTTTTCCCGACTTACAAAATATTTTCCTAAGCACGAAAAGTTATAATAATAAAGATAACTAAGACATGTTTTCACCGCCATTTGAATCAAAAACATGATAAAATGGCTTGTTTTCTTCCCGAGGCCAAAATCTAATAAAACGGCCTATTTTCGAGGCCAAACCCCAGACGCTAAGTTATGTGGCTTCTCAGACTTGTATTCTATCTTTAATGATTATCTTGGTCGTATTTATTTGGGTAAATTGAGACCTAGACCTAGACTTTGGTGTACGATAAGAGCCAGAAATAGTACATTGTTATCCTAGGGGTGGAAGTAACTTATTTGGTCCCGAGACGGGGCTTGGCGCCCGAGCGTAGCGAGGGCGCTAATAGTTCGAGGGACTAAATAAGTCTATAACCCCGAGATAAAAACAGTGCTTTTTTTTCATGACGCATACAAGGGAACTAAAAATAAAATCATAAACTAATTGTGTTAATACAAATCTGCTATACAGAAGTATAAACAAAACTCTACAATGAAGATCGGATTCCCGCCAATTTTATTTTTTTAACTTCCTGAAACTGGCAACTGCTCGAGAAGTGCAGGACCGTAATCCCCTGAGAGAAAAAAAATTGGAACATGGTTTAATAAAAATGTGAAGATAGAACTAGTTTTTTTTTATAATTTGAGTATCTCTCAGTTGAAAGTGATTTTCCCTAGGGCTGAAATGAATTACTTTCAACCCGCTCCTCAGGCAACTTCAGACCTACTTTCCGACTATGAGTAATGAAAAAATACTATTAATATTGTCAGATGGTTGCATTGACATAAATATTGGCGTCGCACTCTTTTGCGTTTGCCAGTGTTAAGTATTAAATTATTTTCTAGTTTGATGAAATGTTGTCAAACAAAGCAAAGTAAGTCACGGTGAAATCAAAGTCATGTCCCAGTAAAGTTGTGGAGACTTTACAAGAGGCTTCTATGGAACTTTGGAAACAACACGAAAAGACATGTTTCACCGCGTTATATCACTTGCAAACACTCGAACATGTTCACGAGCACTTAATAAATAACAATCCACAATTATTACACGTTAACACTTGAAAATACACAAGCTTAGGAAAATAATACAATGAGCCGACATGTTTTTTTCCACGTTGGCGCCAAAACTCCGGTATTACCCAAAACTTGGGTTACATTATTGTAGTTTTAGTAAGGATACCTATTTAAAAAAAAAATAGCCTATGTCTCCCGGGGATAGTGTAGCTTCCCAACACGGAAATAATTATTCAAATCGGTTTAGTAGTTTTGGAGCCTATCCAATGCAAACAAACAAACAAACAAACAATCAAATCTTTCCTCTTTATAATATTAGTATAGATAAAAATAAAGAGTGAACAAAAACGCATCGCAAAATTGATTTGGTCAAAGTGAAAACAACTAAGCTTTCTTGAAAAATAAAACTTCCATCTTAGTTCGTTGATTTCTCTATTCGGACTGACAAACAGCATTTACAATTTAAGTACGAGCTTCCAATAAAGGGGATTGCATTGGCTATTTACTGCGAAACGAGGGAAAAATCCACAGGGGTTGGTACGCACCCTCTATCAGTGGACGCCAGGGCTGCACGCTAAATCCCAGCCCGTATTTGTACTCCCGTATTGGGTTAGTTCTCTGCAAGAAAAGCATTTAAGTATGTGTCACAGAACTGTAATACATTTGGGAAATTCGTTTCCAATCAGCTTTTCCGGAGACAAAATAAGCTATATGGCTAGATAATTACGTACCTACTAAAATGTAATCTAATTATTTTTGTGAAATTGCTAGAAGGACCGCCTGAAAGCTCATCCACACATCATAGATCAGTGGAAATCGCACACTGTGTGATTCACACGATCTTTCTTGCCTCATACCTGCAAAATGTGGAATGAACTATCTTCCGCGGTGTTTCCGAGAAACTAAAACATGTGGTTATTCATTAAGGGTTGGCAACGTATTTGTGACGCCTCTGGTGTTACAAGTATCCATAGGCGATGGTGACTGCTTACCATCAGGCAGCCAGTCTGCTTGTTTACCATCTATGGTCAAAAAAAGGATAATGTGCCCTTTAGTTTTTAATTTTACCTGAAAGGAGGGTAATGTTTTTCGGCGTATATTATGTTTGTTTGTATTTTTTTATGTTTCTATTTATTATATTGTGTAGCCTAAACTACATCAATTTCGAAGTTTAAAGGTACCGTTAGATTTGTATTCATGGCAAAACATTGTTTCATGTGTTGATACTTTTTTCAGTTGGGTGACTGTTTTCTTTTTTTCTTTTAATAATAAACTTTTTTGATATAATAAATGCACCTATAATACAAACGTGTAAATCGTGTTACATGTGTCAGAATAAGTAACATAAAACATCAACAATCTACATGAAAGAGAACAAATTTTTTCTTCATTTGCCACTACAATGCACTGCAATTGCAGAGTAAAAAAAACTTATAAATGTTTTTTTACATAGAATGCGTTTTAATAAAACCATATACGTATTCTTTTTCTTATTAAAACTGACTCTAACCAATTTATAAACAGCCAGTAACTGTGTTTAAAAAACATTGCAACTGGATTGATAACAGGCAGGGTAAAAAACCCTCATAAATTAAAATTTAAACATGGAACGCGTTATAATAAAAACATAGAGGTAGTATTTTTTCTCCTTAGAACTGACTGTCCAAATTGTAAACAGCCAGTAACTGAGGTTAATTTTATATAACGTCACATCATATCTCTTGAGTTAAATTTGAGAGCCACCATCGCATTTTCCAGACAAAATCTGATAGTCTTCTAAGGAAAAATTTAGTTTCCTAATTTTGCCACATGTACATATAAGTTGGTAATTGTAATCACAAGTTTGTATAGCGCATCACGCAGGTCTTTGATCGCGGTGTTATTGTATCAACAATTCAACACGTGTGGTAACACGTGCCAGCCCTGTGGACGTGTAAACATAGGTAAAGCCACAGAAGACATATTAGTACAAGTACAGAAGATTCTCCCCGCAAAATCATTTAAATAAGTAGCGACTTTAGCTACTACACAATAAAGTGCAATTCAGGACGTGTGAGCGCTAATATTGATTTTATCATAATATTCTTAGTAGTTCTATCTGGAACAAAATTTGCTTGTCCAAAATGTTTGACTAGCCAGTAAGTATAACAAATTGGAATATTTTAGTCCAAACTGATCATCGAACTGAAGGACAGAATAAAATAAACGGATCTACCCGGGTGCCGTCGGATTGTAAAGCGCACATGCTAATTGTTACCACTTAGCCACCATTGCCCATCTCGGCCACCATCGCCAATACTATTTTATACGTTGTTGTAAATTTTAGGGGGTTTTAAATTAATAACTAGCTTGGTCATAACTTTCATCGGTGGAGTGATTGAAATAGTAGCTCGCCTGTTTGGCCTTTTTAGTTGCAAGAATGGAACAGTTACGAAATGAAAAAAATGCAGATGAAAAAAAAACAGCATCCTATCTCTATGCACATAAAATTTGAATACTAAACAATATCCTTTTACTTGAAAAGTTGTTTTAAAGGAGCGTAAAATAGTACAGTTGAAGTAAGAGAGCTAGAATGCTCCGATATATCTAGTCCATTCCATAAGACCATACTATAATAGTCTCTGAAAAAAAGAGACCATTCTTAAAAATGGTATAGGTTTTTTAATCCGAAAGCATCAGTAAAATATTTCAATATCGGTTTAGTTCTAAAAACCCGACTAGCGCCACAAAAAAGAAAAAACAGAAAAGCTTTTCTTTTTTTATTGTCACTGCACAACGCACACACCCCATTCAGCCAAGCTTGCAACTTTCCAGATTAAACTGTCAATTTTGTCCTCGTATTCTTGTATTTTTTGTTAGAGTAAAGAACCCTTCGTTACGGCTAAACGGGCCGTAATTTAGGGTTCCGCAGCTGCCACGCGTGTAATGTTGATTGTATTGCGAGTGAACTTGGCTTGTAATCGAACACTTGCCCCTTTTTATGTGGATTAGACGAATATTTCAATAGTTCAGAACACTTGGGAGAAAGTCTTCTATTTTTCAAATAAGATCGAATTCGAAATATTGCCTCGATAACGTCATAAATTCCGAACGCGGTGACATTTTCGTGAGTTTCTTTTTCATTTAAATTTAATGTAGCGTATTTTTAAAGAAAAAAATTCTCCTGGACCCTATTTATTTTTATTTAGACAATTGGTAGCAGCAATTAGCCCCGGACCTGCCGTGGGAATTTCATTACATTAATCCCGGACATAAATTGCGGCCGGAAATAAATTAAGTCGCGACTTAAACCAACCACTTAGCGCCGGAATTAACTGACGCTTAATTGAAACTAGACGAGTAAAAAAACCTCTCTCGACCGTCCGATAAGGACCAGTAATCCTTTCCCAAACAAAGGATTAAAACTTTAGAGTTAGGCCCCGTGTTAAAATATTCAACGTTTTTTAAACTCCGATTACAAGTTCTGACGTAATCTCCGGATTGTTTTAAAGCGAAATCTTCGGGTTAAAAAGTTGTAAAGATTTGCTCCTGTAAGCCGGGTTTATGGGTGATAGAAATATTTTAATACTTTTTTCTGAGAAAACTTTACTGAAATTTTGATCTCGATTTCTTAACAAAAGTTCTCAATTTACTTATCTTTTGTTTTCAACGACAAAATGGACCCATTTTATTTATAAAAATGCCAGCTATAATCTTGTATCGTTTTAGGGTTCTAAGATTATCCCATAATTTTGAATTACCTCTTTAAATTCTGATTTAAAATTTAAATTGAATGAGTCTTATTATTATAAAGTAACAAAATATTTTGCATTAATTAACACAAACTCACGCGTGGCGCACATTGTGTCCGATTGGTACGATAATAGCATCAATTTCACGCAAACCCCTCGGGTCCAAAGGCCCCTTGGGACCGAAAGGGCCCTAAACTAATATTCTGTACGATCAATAAGTACCCCCCGACAAAGTTACCGCGTTTGGAACTATTGTGACGGTAAATAGCGACAATAGTTATTTTCACACGGTTATTGATCGAGGTAAATTGTTATTTTTATATTAATACTATACCAGGGTTCGGTTAGTTCATGTCCATATGTGTAGAGCGGGGTGTGTGTGGCATTAATTTACGATATTATATCAATTAACTGTTTGTCATTTTTATAAAATGTACTTGTTGTTTAGTTACATAACTTTAAATTGATTTAATTACGATTATTATGTGATATAAACTACATACTATACATACATACATGCCTACTATTTCCATTATTACTGACAATAAAAACTGGCAAAATATTTATATGAAAGTTAAGAAACGAAACGTTTACATTTCACAATACCAACGCTTAAAACAAAAAGTCTAAAATAGTACCTACAATACTTTACGAAGGGGTTAACGATTTTATTACGAGTGTGGCATTTGAAGCACGAGTGTAGCGAGAGCCGTAATCTGACAGAGTTTAAAATTATTTTACTAAACTTCAATACTTTTAATTATTAAAAAAAAATAACATTACATAAGTGTTGTTTTTGTTTCCATACAAATTATGTATTGATTGATGGTCAAAATTTTCGTACATTATTCCTCATATTCCTACTTCCATATCTTAGTCTTTTGTATTGTAGCTACAAAATTAAAAAGAAACTCCAGTCAGTAAAACGATATTTAAAATTCCTTAACCCGAAAACTATTACTAATATTATTACTGTAACAAAATGCGTTTCGTTTCTGTATTGATCGTTCAAGTTAATTGTCGCCGCCATTGTTTGCTGAACGGCTGTTTATTTTTACGAGAATACATAGAAAGAGTTCGGCCTCTTACGGAAATAGATGTTTTTTATTGTTACAGTGTTTTTATTTTTGCCGGGTTGTTTTCCTTGTGTTTATTTATAAGGTTTATTAAGTAGTTTGGTTTTAAGTTTTTATTATAGCGACATACCTAATTATACAGTATAGTACTCTGATTATAACGTGTGGAAATCGCTGATGGCTCTGTTATTTGTGTTCTTACCAACACAAACACGTAAAAAAACGTATTCATCATCATCACCATCAGCCAGAAGACGTCCACTGCTGAACTTAGAGTTCCCCCTTTAACCTCCACACTGAACGACAGCCTGCCATCTGCATCAACTGGATGCCCGCGACTTTCACGATGTCGTCGACCCATCTAGTGGGAGGCCTACCTAGGCTGCGTCTTCCAGTTCGTGGTCTCCATTCAAGAATCTTTCTTCCCCATCAGTTATCGGTTCTTCGAGCGATGTGCCCTGCCCATTGCCACTTCAACTTTCAAATGTTAATAGCTATGTCGGTGACTCTGGTTCTTTGACGAATATCCACGTTCCCTTATTTATAACTTAATCTTATTTATATATTTATTATTTATACTTACTTATTATAAAAAATACATACTTTTCGTATTATTCTCAGCAAACCCTTTCATTTGATATCCATATCATGATGGTAGATAAGAAAATTGCGTCCGCCATATTGAATTTAGTGTGACGTTACTTTATTTTTCGTATCATCATCATAATTTCAGCCGTATTGACGTCCACTGCTGGACATAGGCCTCCCCCATCGATCTCCAAAAGGGCCGGTTGGAAGCGGCCTGCATCCAGCGTTTCCTTGCGGTCTCTTTTAGCTCGTCTGTCCATATTGTGGGTGGACGTCCTACGCTGCTCTTACCGGTCCGTGGTCTCCATTCCAGAACCTTTCGGCCCCATCGACCATCTGTTCTGCGTGATATGTGCCCTGCCCACTGCCATTTCAACTTGTTAATCCGGTGGGCTATGTCGGTGACTTTCGTTCGTCTACGGATCTCCTCATTTCGGATTCGATATCGTAGAGAAACCCCGAGCATAGCCCCCTCCATAGCTTCATATTTCTCCATATTTTTCGTATACTCTTCAGCAAGTCCTTTCATTTGATACCCATATCATGGAGATGCCTAAGAAGTTGCTGATACGCCATCTTTGGGAGTCCGTCATATTGGGTTTAAAATGACGTCATTTAGCTAACCATCCTGGGTACTTTTTTCGCTTCCTGCTACTTCCAGCAACCTTAGGTACGTATCTATACTTCTATATTAATATTATAAAGAGGAAAGATTTGTATGCAAGTATGTTTATAACGAATTGACTCAAAAAGTACTAGACCGATTTTAAAAATTCTTTCACTGTTGGGAAGCTACACTATCCCCGGGTGACATAGGCTATAATCTATACCCGTGCAAAGCTGGGGCGGACCGCTAGTAATAAATAAATAAATACATAAAAATTCAACTCTAATTATTCCACAAATACCACTAACCAATTATCTAGTTTTATCTACATACGTATTAATATTGGAATTCTACGATTCAATTATAGTGATTACTACGTATTTTAATTGTAACCGGAGCTTAACTATTATAACCATCAGTGTGTGTAATTTTGTAGGTCGAAACTCCACTGAAGTGCGAAGCGATGGCAATGTTTTAGGCTGATTTTATAGCTATGTGCTTGGTTCGTACAGTGTTCGCCGTCGGAGGGGTGCGGAGGGCTCGTAAAGAAGGTTGTTTGGTACGGAACAATCGGCGTTGTTAGACAATTTTCTAAGGGATCTTTCATAAACTTGATCATAACTGAGATCTACTAAACCATCCACAGCAGCGCTCTGGTAAAAAATTCACTTGTGGTGACCCATCGCAAGACAGACCGGATCTTCCGTTGCTTAATTTTGTTCATCTTTTATCGTCACTTTGTGAAGCTAGTAGGCGCCACGAGCGCCAGTGACTGAAAGATAAAACTATGCGATACACAGTTTACAGTTTTAGTTACTGACAAACATGCTAATTTCTAGCCCAAACGCATGCTACTAAGTAGCATGTGTGTAATAACATTGCTTTTAATGAGCATGCTCATTAAGCAAGCTCAGTAACCAACAGCCGATTGATTTCCGAGAATGCTACTTGATCGTCAATGTCTGTCACTGTCAGTACCTATTGATTGTGTCTGTGGCTTTGACGTAGGAGCATTCTTAAAGCCACGCTTATGAGCTGCATGGGCATATATACAGGGAGTGGGGGCTTAGGGGTCCAGACGTCATGTGCGCGCGTCGCTCAGTTGTCATAGCAACGGTTCTTTGCTGTGACAATAAACTATAAGCTATACCAGAGCAGCACTTAGAATTCTGTCTTTTTCTGCGTGAAACGCTTTGTACATTTTTGTACCCGGGCACTATAGCTACGCTCATGGCTACAGGTATCCCATCCGCACGTTTTTAACATTTTTGAAGATTAAAAGTCACTGAATAAGAATTAAATAAAAAACCGATTGGGCATTATCTTTAGAATAACATAGGAAAAATCGTATAAAACAAACTTCGAGTTGATATTTTATAGAATGGCGGGGGAAATAGATAGATAGATAAACTCTTTATTGTTCACACCACAAATTTCATACACACGATAAAACAATCAGCGGCCTCGTCGCTAAGAGCGATCTCTTCCAGGCAACCTTACAATACAATACAATGACTCTTATTAAAATACCACAAAACAAGGATAACATAACCATTACAATAAAAATATTAACCTAACCTAAACCTAACCTAACCTTAACCTTAGGATGGAGAGACAGCTATTTATTCTCTCCATCCGCTCAAGCGCAGACTTAAAACTAGCACGCTAACTCAAAGCCAGTGTGAATAGCTTAAGAACATGCTAATGTTAAGCATGCTATTTTGAAGCATATCTGTCAGTAACTTAAAGCTACTAGACATGATCTAGCTTGTAGTAGCATACAAGCTGTATTGTAGACAGGGGCGGGCGGCACTGACCGGCGCCAGTGTATTCATTATCCGATTATTGGTACAGAACGCACTCGCTTGGACAGCCCTGCGTGCGTGCATGTGTGAGTGGCAATGGTGAGTGGCCTGCAGTAACGTAGGGCTTAGGGCTTGCACTCTTCGCTTGCGCTACCAATTACAGTTTCATACTTATTTTTGGTTTTTTTAATCTATATATTTCACTTTCCTGCCACTGTCTCTTTTTAACTGTCTCTATGCAATATATCACGTCGACCCATCTAATTGTTGTTACGCGAAAATAGGACAATTAAACCTACACACTTTCGCATTTATAATATTAGTAGTGGGAAGTAGGATTTTGTTAATGTTAAGGCAAGGTTTTCGGTCTCGGAAAGGAGAGCCTTATAACAGAATTTTTAACATTTTTTGATTTCAGTAGCAAACTTACTTTATAACACGTGCGTTTAAATAGTAACCTCATTATGTTTCTGCTTTAGTTAGGTACTTGCTTATTTATTTAAGTGTAACTTAGTAAATTTATAATTGAATAAAGAAGTTGCTAGTAGAGCAGAGTATGAATATGTATGTTATTATTATATTAGCTTGCATCGTCCCACTGCAGGGCAGAGGCCCGCCCCTTCCCTCTTTCCATTCCTCTATGTTTTGCGCAATTCGAATCCAGTCCTTCAAGTAAAAGACTAGTTCGTCCCTCTATCTCCATGAATATACTTGCGTTTTTATCTAAACAAATTTTTAAATTATAAATATAATTAAAATAATTATAATATAATATAATTAATAAATAATAATTATTATTATTAATTAACATAATTATATTATAATTATTATTAATTCATTCTATAGGTACTTATTTATTTTCGCAAGAATTGTTCAGGCTTTAAAGAAAAAATACCACCATTTACATTAATTGTACAAATTCTATTTCAGGCAAAGTTGCAGTTTGTTAGTTTATAAAAATTTACTGACAACCCTGTGTACTTATTGTGTATGCATGGGTGTTAGCACACATGTACTTTTTCGTCTGTGTGTGTGCATTTCCCTTCATGGGGGACCCAGTTATTAAATTGAGAACCGTTCAGTTCGAGCGTAGTTGTTAACAATACGGATTAGCGAATTGTAATTTGAACTGTAATTCAAATTAAATTAGGTATTGATTGTGATGTATTTCAACAGGCACTTTATCCACAACTGTGTGGAGTTAGGAAACGGGATGAAACTAGAGTTTTTAATGCAAAATTTGAAAAAAAAACTTTTTTTTTTAATGTTGTTAGTTTTTGTTTGGGTGGATCGTTGAATCAAGCGATTTTCTCGCTATCAGTGGAGGGCTACTTGGCAATCTTATAATTGTAATACTACGACTTCTTTTTCTCACACTGTACGCTTAGTCCCAGATTTGATAGTTTTCGATAACTTTTTTCGTTTACGTTGTTCCATACATTTTAGTAAAGCGCCTCCAGCGGAAACGCGGAGGAACTAAAATCGGTAGTATTCGGCGGTATAGATTGCTTCACTCTAATACGAAAAAAGTTTTCGAATACTTTTCAGCCCAGCAATGTATGGAACAATACGAAAACGAAAAAAGTTTTCCAATACTATATTAAAACTTTTACTAAGGGTACTGGTCTCTATGTTTTGATATCACGTTTGACGTTTACATATGACATCGATAAGCGCAAAACCACAGGGAAAAAATATTTTCTGTGCGTTAAAGGACCTACCAAACTCACACTATATTAATCTATGTAAAAAAACGAATGTGTGTTGTGTGTGTTTGTGTATGCGTGTGTTACTTTAAGTTTGTCTCCCTCTCTCTACAGCTGACCGAGACAAAGCTGTAATCGAAATTGGGGTAGGCCCCCAGGTTCTTTGTTCGAAATGAAAATGAGTGAAATCGAAAGCCTCAAAGAATCGAAACGTGGGGACGTCACGAGCGGGGGAACTATTGGAACTTAAAGATAAAAGACACACGAAACTTGCTTCAGAAATAAATTCCAGAAGACGACGCGTGGGGAAACTTTTTACTAACTTCGTATGTGTTTAAGGAAGAGGGTTAGCGCTTTTAGCTGGGTAATTTCGTAGAGGATTTTATCGGTAAACTATACTTCGTTTCGATGTGAACCGATGCAATTTGAGACTTGACGTGGAACTGATTGGAATATAAGTGAGGTATACAGAGTTATGAGCGATGGTGGCCGAGCGGTAGCATGTGCATTTTACAATCCGACGGCACCCGGTTCAATTCTGCACCAATGAATTATTTAGTGCTTAAATGAAAGATGTGCAGTTTCTGTTGGAATTGGAAAGCCAATGAAAGATATATTTGACGATTTAAAATACTACTAATTTATTTATCGTCATTAGCAGGAGAGGTGTGTGTGCTCTGGTGTGGAATCGACGAGACTGAAAAAGTCATCTAAGCCTTCTAAACCAAATCTATACAAACAATAATGCCACTGTTTAGTTTAATGTAAATAATATGTACGAAAGAGAAAGACCCAATTATCTACATGTTAGAGCGAAACAGATTGATTTTTGTAACACTATTCCAACAGTTTCGATGCCAACCCTCAAAAACAATGAAGGAAAACGTTGTAAATGTCCAAGAGCCTCAAAAATTCTAAGACTTGATATTCACTAACGTACACTGGGCCAGCATGGTCGATTAGTTGCATACTCTCTCTCTGAGAGAAGGCATTTGTCCTAGCAGTGCAAACATGAAAGTCTGATAATGATGATGATGATGATGATACAGGGTTATATGGAATGGCGGTGCTAATAAAGTCACTATACTATTAAGAATTACATATTGATTGAACATTCTTATTTAGATCAACGCGTCGAACTCCGCATCGCAGTTGCTGACTGATTTCGAATGACTGACGTTTCGTTTATATGGGTGCAACTGGCTACAAAAAAATTCTTACAAAAATGACAGCCGTTCTAATTTAAACAAAAAACATAAACTATTCTGTGAATTCAAGTATTTGACTATAACAACCATAACAATAATACACGCGTTTTAAACGTTTATCGGGACTTATCACGTATTATATATATTTTTTTTTTTTTTGTATTTTTTTATTTAATTTACGTTTAAAACATGTGTTCAAATCGCGAAAGTTTAAAAATTACTAATAATACACGCGATAACATGAGATAGAATTTTTTGTAAAAACAGATGTCATCTCAAGAAGACATATTTAAGAGAAAAGCAGAAAATGTATTGCATTGAATGCTTTAAAAAAAACGTAAAGTCAAGTTGTTGTTATTTACTGCCAAACCTTTACTTGAAGGCTTGAATTAAGCTTCCGGTTCAATCGTGAAATGGTTCACAATTAGCCAAGAATACGGCGCGGCGGTTTCGGATCGCGCGTTGAATACAATACTTTAGGTACGGGCTTATTCTGAATCGCAAGCATTGTACCTAGTTATTGATCAATTTTGACATCTAGAATTGATATAACCTTCTATCAAATAAACAGAGGGTATTGCACCAACCGCCCGAACGCGTCCTACCTAAAACTCCGCCAAAACGCAGGAGTGCAGCAGTTTGCGTTCAGTTATTCGTTACTTAGCGATGCGTAAACATGACGTGGCATAAACAAATGTGTGAAATAAGTAGTATGTATTGATAATTATGTACAATATTCAATAAGTTTATCAATAAACATATGCAGACCTTAAATAACATGTTTTTGTATTTTTTCGCTTACCATCAGGCGGCCTGGCAGCTTATTTGCAGCCTATGGCATGAAAAAATTACATGTAGTATATAATTATGACCCTGTGAGAGTATGCCAACAGAAAGAACGGAACTGTCTATTTGTACATCGTCGAAATTATCCGTGAAAAATTCGTCCGGGGTGTAGTAACATTTGGATTCTATGCAATTTTTGTGAATATTAGTGAAGCTATTCTCTTTTAGCTAACCTAACATGGTTAAAACGTAGCCTTGCTAACCATGCATTGTAATCCAAATTAAATGTGAATGCAAAATTTCAGCTGTATCTGTTGGGGATATAAAAGTTCTATGGATTGTTTTAAAATTCATTTGCAAGATTAGTCCTAAACATTCATACTAACAGGGCAAGTTAAATAAAAGCTTTGAAGAAGTTTTAAACCCAACGCCTCATCAAATTTATGATCAAATTCTAATTATTTATTTGTCAGAACTTGGTAGGTGACACATACATATAAAGTAGCATACATGGTCGTAAGACAATTCCCAAAAACTCGAGAAATACAGAGCGCTAAACAATATTTTTGGGTTTCAATTCAAAACTGCAGTGCAAGTACCGTTCTTTATCGATCGTCAAATTTGACAGTTGAGATTGTCAAATTCGATAAAATACAATTTGATCAGTATGTACTCGCTATGATCGATTCTATGGCATTTTATCGAATTTGACGATCAATAAAGAACGGTACTTGCACTACTGGACTCTCAGTATCTGAACACACACGCTTTAATTTTCTCTAGGACATGGCTTGTCTCGCCGTTTCATTGTCATAAAAATAATTAAAGCTTCAAAAACACCTAGCTCTTACTAAATAGTAATTATGATTTTACAGATTCCAATTAGTAAAACAATTATGAGCTTGAAATCTAGAATGGTCAATCAGAATTTGTAGCGTCAAGTCTTTACACTCAAGACCCTGAGGGCTTTTCATAAAGTTGCAGACCGTTAGGCAGACGGGTCATACTCGCAGAAGTTGAGGTGGTATGAACACAGAGTAGAAAATGTATAGAAACAGATCCAAAAGGTCCGTCGGTCGAATATGTTGTAGTGTTGTAATGTTGTAGTGTTGCTAGTATCGATACCCTGGAAATATTAAGCCAATGAATATCTTTAGGATACATCGATACTAACGATATTATCGATAACAAAAAGTTGCGATAGTTTCGATATCATTGCATCTTGATAATCGCTACGCGCCGGTAATACTATCATTACTATTTTCGTCCCCGACGAGTTCACAATTGATAGTTTGATACTATGATAGTTTTGGACTATCGATAGTTAAAATTAGTAACATTATGACGATGCTATCGATAGGAAATTCTTTGTTGAGAAAATAGTATCACTAACATAGCGACTGTCGGGGTCAATTCTATCAAAACCATTGCAAGTAATCAATAGTTATATTATTACCTATAAATTTTCGCCATTGACAATGTATGTTATATCTATATTCGATTTCTATCGATATCGAGTTATCGATCTAATTTGTGAAATCAAAAATCTGCTAGTATCGTCTATCGACAGATCGGCAACACTAAATGTGTAGCCCAAAAACCACGAAAAGTTTTGCAGAGCTGTTATTCTCTACATTTCTTACTCGTATGTAGGAGTGGACAGCAGCCATTTTGGTTTTCTAGTTGAAATTACGAGCGAGAAATAATAGCCTAATTACTGTTATTAATGGATTTGTTGAAGGGCTTGGAGAGGGCACGGCGGTACTTTTAACTGTTGTAAACCTCAAAATTTAACATCATTAGGATTTTAGTGAATTTGGTTACTACACTAAATCTATGATGTTTTCTATGTACTTATGCATTGCCTGCGCTATTTATAGGTAACATAAACGCAAGGTAATCGCCTGGCATTTGTTTTCAGTCATATAAAACTCATTGTCACGGCCAGACGTCACTATAGGGTTGTTTCAAGTATAGGTACAGTTTTTTTTACATATTGGCATCGCACGTCTTTTGCATTTGCCAGTGTCAAGAATTGAAATATTTTCAATTCTTATTAGATATCGTCGAAGTCAGAGTCAAGCAAAGTAGGTTAGTAGGTAGTCACGGTCAAGTCAAAGGCATGCCTTTGTAAAGTGGCGGAGTCTTTACTAGAGGCTTCTATAGAGTTTTGGATACATCACGAAAAAACTTTTTTTCAGTGTACTTTTTTATTGCAATGATGTTGACGTATAACATTTCAACAATACACAATACTGCAGGGCTACACAGAATGGCGGTACTATCTGAAAGGAGGCATTCGTTATAGACAACCTTTATTATGAGACCAAAAAAGAACTGCCTTCCGAGAATACTTGTACATAACTTCATCAACACATACCGTTTTACTAGGTATGACATATAGTATGCAACGGAACTTCACGAACTTGTTCTCCCATCACCTTTTCATTACCGGACGTCCAGACGAACGGCAAGGCGTCACCATTACTTGGTCGAAATGCCATTTATTCCCACCAAGCGTTTTGACTCCACTTTCTTAATTAGAACAGCAAAACAATGGAACGCCTTGCCCCTGTCTGTGTTTCCGCAGCATTACAATCTTGGAGTGCTCAAGTCTAGGGTTAATAGGTTATTACTGGGCAAACGTGCTCCATCTTCGACCGCATCATCGCTTTCCATCAGGCGAGATCGCGGTCAAACGTTAGCCTAGTCCGATGTAAAAAAAAAGAATAGAAAACCTACTGGACCCATAACATTCTTTGGTAACTGGGTTCATGCTGTTTGTGGCAAAAATCCAACTTTAGTGCTCCAAGTTGAGTAGATTTTATATTATTGTCAGTATTCATTGAAATCATTAGGATTATGTTCAATGTTTTTATGAAGGTTAGTAATTTTTAGTTTATATGGTTATCTAGTAAATACCACATACTTAAATTTATTATACGATTACGAACCTTGAATGGACGAATTGGAAAATTGTAAGCCTATTTGAGGTATGTATTTCATAAATAAATAAATACAGTAGCTTTAGGTGTGTGTCTTTGATCATAAAGTTTAGATTTACTTTGAACTAGAGCTAGTACCTACCGAAACAAGTCTGCCAAAAACTGAAGGGGGCAATAAGAAATTTGTTGTAGCCAGTAAACGAAACGTTAGTCATTCGAAATCAGTTAGCAATTGTGTTGCGGTGTTCGACGCGTTGATCTAAATAAGAATGTTCAATCAAGGTTCACTCATAATGCCTGGTAACAGATTTAACAACTCATGTCCGTTCTATTTACTTCTCTTTTCTGTGGTACACACGTATTGCACATACTGACATATTCTTAATAGTTCTACAAACTCACACTTCAATATTAAGCGGCACACAACTACAAAATGAGATGATCAAATGGACGGTCAAGAGGGGATGTAAGTGGTAGAGTCCTTTTCATGAAAGAAGTCCCACGGCAATCAGCGGAACTAAATGTCCATGTTGTAGTTGTCAGGTGTTGTTACTGTGTTTGGACGCTAGTGAGATTTTTATTAATTTTCCATCGTTAAAGAGTCGTGTACGATTCCAAAAGTTGTTAAAGTTCTACTCGAGAAATGATACTGATAGTGATTGATACGCGATGACAGCGCCGCGTCTGGGGGACTTCAAACATGAAAAGCACTCTAAAGGGGAAACTCTAGGTATGACGCTTCAATAAAAAAAATATGAGGTGGCTGTAGTGGATTTTTTTCACAAAAAAAACTAGGTTGGCGCAACCCAGGTCGGCCGAGGATGAGGTGGACTGACGACATCAGAAATACTGTCGGGAACGAGTGGATGAGACTAGCGAGAGACCGGGGAGAGTGGCATAAACAAAGGGAGACCTATACCCAGCAGTGGGTCACTCAGGGCTGCTGATGATGATTGAAAATAATGAACCAGATCAATGGACTGATATCGACATTAAAAACATAAACAGATCGACATTAAATCGATATCAAATGGCTTTGGTATTGAATCGATATCATTAGTTCTCTCACAGAATACGGTTCATAGTGGAGGCGAGTTGGCACGTTCGTTATGGGGTCTCAGGGTCCCGGGTCGAAGGGTGAAGAATATCGGCACCTGACGGGTTAAATGGGGTGTTGCCACCTAATTTTATACTGCAGCTTATAGTGAACTAGCTGCGCCCCGTGGTTTCACCCGCGTAGTGATAAAAAATGGTGATGATGATGATGAAAAGTAGCCATTGAACTATATCCATGCAAAAAATCAGGTCGATCCGTTGTTCCGTTGCAGCGTGAAAGGGGAACAAACATCCATACTTCCATACATCTATACATCCATACATACAAATTTTCGCGTTTATAATATTAGTAGGATGGACCTGCTACGTTAAGGCTCGTTGTATTATTGTCCTAAACTTCTTTTATTTCGAGTGTTAACGTGTAATAATGTTGGATTATTATTTATTAAATTTTCGTGGTCAGGCTCAAGTGTGGGATAAACGCAGTGAAACATTTATTTTCGTGTTGTTTCCAAATCTCCATAGAAGCCTCTTGTAAAGTCTCCACCACTTTACTAGAACATGACTTTTACTTGATCGTGACTCTGACTGTGACTGACTTGGTTGACGGCATTCCATCAAACTTGATAATAATTTAATACTTGACCTGGCAAATGCACAAAAGCGCGACGCCAAAATGCTAACAGAAGAAATAATATAAAAAACCGTGTGTATTCCAAACCATTATTCAATCTATAAATGATAATCGTTCAAAATTCGAATGCAAAATTTAATTCCAAATTTAAATCACAATTTAGTTCGTACCAATTTGAAAATAGAACGGCCATTGTATTATGCCAGTTCAATTAACAAATACTGCCAGGTGCAGTTTGTTTTTGACAGCTACTATTCACATATAGATACAACACATGCAATATATAGACTACGTATTATGTTCAGTTATAACTAATTTGCCTACAATGAAAGAAGGAGTACCTATCTGTTGCAATTCATTATTATAGTTTAACTCATACATCTCTTGGTTTGTAATTGATTCACAACTCTGAAGATGATGAGTAAGATTATATTATAATTTCCTAAAATTATCTGTGCACAAAATAGGTAACAAATGAAACACTGTTTTTTTTTCTTCCCTATAGTGATTTGGCATTGTTCCTGCCACAGAAAAGTGAAGTAGATAGAACAGAGATGAGAAGGAAAATTTGTTACCAGGCATTATGAGTGAACCTTGATTAAACATTCTTATTTAGATCAACGCGTCGAACTCCGCATCACAGTTGCTAACTGATTTCGAATGACTGACGTTTCGTTTACTGGCCACAACAAATTTCTTACAAAAATGCCTTGACAGCCGTTCTAATTTAAACAAAAAAAAACTCTGCTCCCTTCTTTTAGTCAGCGTCTCCGACGTCTTCGTTTTTTTTCCAACTAGCGGTCCGCCCCAGCTTCGCATGGGTATAGATTATAGCCTATATCACCCGGGGATAGTGTAGCTTCCCAACAGTGAAAGAATTTTTCAATTCGGTTCAGTAGTTTCGGAGCCTATTCAATGCAAACAAACAAACAAACAATCAAATCTTTCCTCTTTATAATATTAGTATAGAAGTATAGATGTAATGATATTGTTCCTAATATAATAAAATACGAATTAATCTGCAACCATTGGAGTCTTTCTTGGGTCAAAATAAGATCCTAATATGCATGTATTGAACATTGTCAACATTAAACGGTCAATTGAATAAAATATCAAGGTAAAGGAGACAATTTCTTTTGTTTGAAAAATAGGCCACCCACAAATTATAGCATATAGTAATGAAACTCATGTCGATTTGTTCCTCATAATCTCTAGATTCAGTGGTAATATTAGCTATATCCGATCTAACCGGAGTATTGAGAAATCACGTAATGAATCTCACAATAACCTAAAACCTCACAATGAACAATTATATATAAGTTACTTTATTACTTAGGTTCTAGTGATTTACTACCTAATACTAGCGATTGCGTGCGCGATTTGGTTTGTCACAAAAATAAGTGATCATCCCATGAAAACTATGTACCTAGGTTTCCGGGATATAAAGTAGCCTAGTCATTATCAAGATTAAAACTATGTACATATTCAATTTCATCAAAATCAGTTTAGCAGTGAAAGCATAAGGAGAGTTACTTTCGCATTTTTGCATCAGCACTTTTTCTAGCAATTGTGCTGATAATCATTATCAGCACGAGTAATGATTACTTGCGATATTGTATGGCTAGGCGGAATTAAAAAAAAGACATTGTAGGTAACAAAATATTATTATCATAATAATAATTAAATAGGTAACCCACTCAGAAATAGATTCTTTAAACCTTCGAAAAGTGACAGCAAAGCTATACATTATCTAGCACATGATGCAATTTCGCGTATCGTAGGTACTGTAAAAACACCAGAGAACATTACTTAGGACATACGGAAATGTTCCTACGTTAGACCCTAATACGGAAAGTAGAAGCAGCACGCTTATAATTATACATAGTAAGTGCTGCTGCTGCCCTGAAAATACCGAGCACAGTAAGAGTAGGCATAGAGGTTGGTTGTGGGATATTCTTGCTGTCTTCAATATCCATAAGACGAATTGCCACAGCTCTGTTACCATCTCGTAGCCTCTGCCTGCTCACAGTGCTGGAAACTTTCAGCCACCAAGCCATACAGACTTGTTCTAAGCGTTCTATCTGCACAAAAAGGGATGGTTAGTATATAAACGTTTATTTATTGCACTCTATACAGGAGTACCTAGGTACTAAATAGCAAACTAGAAAAAAGATATCATCATCATCATGATGAAAAAAAATATACCAAACAAAAATACTACTTAATACTAGATATACTTAATATCTTTATTTTCAATGATTTCACTAAGAATTTTTGAAATTACCTGATAATTTGAAAACTGCAAAATCAATATTCCTTTCTGCAGAACAAGAACGCTGTGTTTGGTGTGTTCTTAAAATGGAACATCCACATGGAATGTAAATATTTCTATAGGTACCCAAATCTTCTTATTGCATCAGGAGTATGGATATTTTCTTGCAAAATTAATAGTAGCAGTATCTGCAAACTGCTAGTTGATTTAGCTGTAAATAAAAGCAGGTAAGTTAAAACAAACAGGGATAATAAAGTTAGTAATATTATAAGCAACACAAGTACGGATACCAACATGGTTTGAGACGTTTAAATGCATTGTTATCTATACCTCCTTCATCTTTTTCTTATATATATATAAGAGGTGTATGTATGTTCCCTAAAAAAAGGCTGGACAGATTTTGACGGGAGTTTCACTGGCAGATAGCTGATGTCATAAGGAGTGTGTCATCTACGCGGGTGAAACCGCAGGGCGCAGCTAGTAATAAATAAAAATCAAATGGTGTTCTTAAGTAACGGCATAATTTGTGAACGTCTGAACCGATTTGACTTTTTAAAATGTTTGTAACCTTCAGGGAAAGAAATATTGTCGAAGCCGAAGGCCGAGTCCTACGCGTACGAAATCGCGGGCATCAGCTAATACCTACTTAAATAAAAACTCACCTCGCAAGAAATCCACACACACACAAACGGCACAAATCAAATAGGTAAGATCTTTGGGAAAATCTTCAGTTGTCTCGGACAGTAATTATGTCTTCGCACAATTGTCTACGCGTTGAAATCTTACTGCACAGTTGACAACAATTTTTAGAAGTAGGCGCTGTACATTGTACATGTTTATTTATTGTAGTTTCATAATGATACGGAAAAAATTGAGATCACTATCAGACGATCACGCGATTTGAAACAAACGGAAAGTATGAATAGTGATGTGTGGTGCGAGTAATATCACTATTCACATATTATCATGAACGAGTTGACGAGACCAGTTTTGTGCAACTCGAATCAAATCTGTCAACAGTTTGTTACTGCGCCTGAGACTGGTGCGAGACTGAGATCGAGTCAACTCAACTCAATAAACTGCTCCGTGTCGGTGCCAGGCCAGCTGGATGCGCTTAGCGATGTGACTGCGCTTAGCTATGTACGAGCGATTTGAGTGGGTTATTTGACCCGAGCGATGTTCAAACCAATAAAAAAACGAAAGCAGTGCGTGTCACATGTTCCACTGTCCACGTTCAATCAACGGAGTAGTACCAACTAGCAGGACCTATTCGCGTTGACACTTGCATCGAGTTAGTAATCATTCCAGTGTCAACTCATACAAATACTGACGAGACACATCACCAGAACCCACTACCGCCGATTCAAGTTGAATCCAGTTGCAACTCGAGTCAATAGCACGAGTTACTTAAGTAATTCGAGTCAGAAAAACTAAAGTATGAGACATCACTAGTATGAAGTAACTTAAAATAAGTCATAACTGCTGTCAATTTCAAACCAACAAACGTCAAGATGGCGGATTTACGTTCCATTCCTCTATAATTTTACGAAACCATAGTATTACGGTTTCGGTAAATCAATATTAGTAAATATTTAAAACTAGGATTAAAACATATTCAAGCCGCTAATTATAAGCGTCTATAATACCATTAGCGACTGTTGTATAATTATTTTTACTTAAAAGCCGATTACTATGGCCACTGTTGTAAAATATGGTCTATTTATTTTTGTATATAAATTCCTGAGCATGCATCCTTTTTCGTATTAAAAACGTTCCGGTCAAGTGACTATAAGGGAAATGAATGAATTGTGGCTAACATCAAAACAACACATTTTATTCTTGATATTATTATTCCGGTTTCATTTTTCCCTTATCTTTCGTCCGAATGGTACAAAAAAAAACGACAAATTTTATAGTGCTGGTCCCATCAATATATGCTAAATTAGGTGGGCCTAAGAAAAAATAATTGGTGGGCCCAGGAAAAATTGTCTTCTTTTGGTGTGAACATGGATCTACCGATGCGCTGTGGCTTAACTTCAAACTGACAACTAATGTTTCTTGCTACCTGTAAAACAAAATAACCGAAGCAGGAAGCACCAACCGTCAAAGCTCTTGAAGGCAAAAAGAGAAAATAAATCGCACCCGATAGTGGCCATTAAAATATCGTTGAATTTCAAAAGGTGCGGGCGCCAAGACGTATCGATGGACGAAAATGGACTTTTGATGTAAGACTCGATACTGGCAACCGTTAGCCGAGACGATAGTGCCGCGAAAAACGATTCGAATTTAGAATTCAAAGTTTGAAAGTGTTTAAATATGTATTTATTTGTCACTTTTTGTTTGTTCCAAATTGCTTTTGATGATTCGATACTAGCACCTTCTCGATACTGCTGCGAAAAATGATCCAAATTTAAATTTGGAAGTTTGAAAGTATTTGAATATTTTAATTTATTGTGGTATTTACGTGTGACTTTTTTAATAGATGGCTCTTCACATTTAATACATTCAGCCAAGTTTTTTTTCAAATATTTAGACATGTTCAATTTTTTGCGTGCGTTAAAGTTATTTTTAAATTTATTTTTAATTTTTTTAACCTAACGCCTTTCGTATGTCACCCTTTTATACATAATATACTGTAGGTACTTTTGTACAAAAAATCGTCTATCACAACATTGACAGACTGCATGATCTGAACGTTGGTCAAAGGAAGTTCCATCAACTCAAACAATACATTCCAAAGCCAAACATTGGAATCTGTTTGCATCATCAACTTTTTAATTGTGGGAATCCACAGAGCAAATACAACCGTGAGATTCCCCAATCGCACTAACTCAACATTTGTGAAGCAAATATGTACATAATTTAGTAGGTAAATGTTTTCCAGTCTTACATAGATGTGCTATTGTTGTCGCGAGACGGATAAGTGATGCGACCGACTTATCTGTAGAGTTGAGAGAGCTACCGTCGTATTGTCTGAACAAAACTATCAGTTTGCTATAAAAAAAATTAGTTCTCTCTGTTGGCCACCTACAAATAAATAAATTGGTTCATTCTTATCTATTGGTAAAAAAAACTGTACAAGTCGTTTCTGATTTTTTTAAAGTTTTTATCTATCAAGAGTGTTACAATGCATTTTACGCTTTATCAGACGGTAAAGTGTGAAATTCCTAGTAATACGCCGAAAATAACCTAGAACTCCCTTCGTTCTTGAGTGGAGACCACGAACCGTAGACGCAGCGTAGGTAGGCTTCCCACTTGATGGACCGACGACATTGTGAGAGTCGCTGGCACCCAGTGGATGCAAAAGGCAGGCTGTCGTTCAGTGTGGAGGTTAAAAGGGAGGCCTATGTTCAGCAGTGGACGTCTTCTGGCTGATGATGATGATGTACCTAGAACTTGAAACATCTGTGTAAAACTTATGTCACATCACTAATGTCCATTTAATATTGTTTCAGGTACGAATGGTCTACAATATTCATTGGAATCGCAAGTATTTTAAATAAAAACATCAATCGCAATTTAACGTACCTTTATAAAAATATACTGTCCACTTTATCAAACATCGTAACGGGCAACAAAAAGTATCCCGCCAAAACAACAAAACTCAATAAGCGCACGCTCATTGATCAATTCGAATTTGGAATTGTTGTTCGATACGAACAAGTTTCGAGTTACGCTAACGACTCTCAAAGATACTTCAGCGGCCAGTTCATTATTTTCGAAAATGGAACGTGATAGCTCCTTTTTCATTTGCACTTTTTATTTTCTTTATCTTTCCTTTTAATGCAATGTTTGGACAAGCAATACAAATTGCAGAAGTTTAGATTTGGAATGTTTAATTTGCAATTGCGCGCCACTTTATAGGACCCTGCAAGTCGCATATTGTGCATTTCTTCAAAATGTCTTGGTAGTCTAAACTTCGTCACTTTTTGCACCTCTCTCTTTCTCTAGCTGGGCTCAAAGGTTTGATGATTGATTAAATTTCCCGCGTTTTCTATTTTACACTTATTTTTTTCTTTCTCACAGCAATCTAGGGTTAACGACTATTCTGTGAAACGACTCGATTCAGACTGAACTTACTTTTACTGTCGACATTTAGGTGTGATCTCTCTGACAGAATAACTAATCCTTTTTATATCGCAAGGGTCCGAAGAAAAACTAATTTCGTGTTAGGGCCATCTCACAATCAATATTGCTTTCGAACTTTCGTTCTCAACCCTATTGTCGCGCCAACTGCTGTTACAACTTTCAGGGGTCTCGGAAAATCGAGTTCCATATTTGAATCCTTGTCATTTCAGATTTATAAATGGCAGTTGTCAAGCGAGACAGTTGAGGTGCCTTGCAGTGGCGAATTTATCAGCAGGCCGAGTAGGCTGGAGCCTAGGGTGGCAGATTTTAGGGGCGGCATTTTTTTTTAAATGCCTTACAGAAATTAATAGATTCATATTTACCTTTATACCGAATTGTTATTAGGTCTACACAAACGATTCAACATCTTACTGATGTAATATATTTCAACACTTAGATATTTTTTTCTACAATTTGCGTAGTCGCGTTTCACTTCGGCGAGTGACATGACCGTTCGCTAATTGTGTCGGCCGAATTGACTGCACGAATAATCTGACACATCGATCCCCTGGTTCATAATCATAATAATAATGGGAATTTGAACTAGTGTATCGAATTGTAGAGGTCAGAAGGGGGCGGCAAAAATTGAATTGTCTACTGGCGGCAAATGTATAAATCCGCCACTAGTGCCTTGTTACACACTGCTTTGTACACTGCAACTTGCGACTATGTGCAAAAGGCGTAGTTACTTATTCGCACTGTCATTGCATTTAATAACAATTACTGCCTCGTGTTCAACAATTGACGTTTTTGTTCGGAAGACTACAGCGCGGAGTTTTGAATTAAAATTTGGGAAGAAACGTGTCACGTGTAACGTTGGATATAAACGAGTTAGGAATTACATAATTAGAGCTGAAACTTTTCTTACTGAAAAGTTAAATTAATAAAGGTTGAGTATATTTTTGCTTGCATTAGTGCTGCTTGGTGATCGTATAATTTACAAATTATTTTTGATAGTTTTCTAACTTTAGTTTTAAGACATTAATAACATCTCACTAAATGTCTGAATCTCCTGCGGGCCACTAACTTGGATAGCAATCCAAAGCCCCAACTAAATCGTGGCGACGACAATTCCCATTTTCCTGGATTCCTTATAATTTCTTTTTGATACCGAAATCGTCCGAAGTCACCCGAAATGGTCCGAAATCACCGAATGTTCTAGAATCTGCCAGTATGTTCTGGAATCTCCCAGAATGGTCCGGAATAAGTCCCAATCGGCAACTTAAATTACGTATGGTGAGGAGACGGGCCGGTATCGAGATTTTATCAAATAGGGAATAAATCTCGCCCGCCATTGGATTACGGAGTAAAGTATTCTCTTAAGTTTCATTAAGCGATGGGACAGATAGGAAATGTTCGAATAAATCGAGGATTCGGGAGTTCGGGGCTGATTTAGTTTGGAGTTTTTGCGGCGGGGAGGTGTTATTGTTTTTAGTTTTGGCGATACCTTCTCTGCCAGAGACTGATATACATACATATATAGCTTTAAATACATACTTAAAAAGATATTATGTATATATTTATTCTTTCTATAGTCGGTAGTATTTATTAAGAACAATATAAAATAATCACAAAAAATACGTAGTTATTTATACCTATAATCTTCGACCAAAATAAAATGGATGGGCCCTAACCATTAAACTTGCTCAGTAAAAACGAGTCAAAACCGTCGGACATAGACTTCAACACCTAATTATAAAAATGTACAGAATATTTGTAACAAAAAATAGACACCGGTTTTATTTGTGTATTTACACTTCGGGAAAGCATACGAATGCATAATTTTGTCAGATTTTTCGTTATCACGTAACAATAGACACGTGTTGCACTTCCTACAGCTAGAAACCGTCTGAAACGAAATGAGAGCCGGCGCTCATTTTGTAATCTTCAAAAATGCGCTTCTACTGGGCCCGTCCATTCATTTTATTTTTGTCGATGCCTATAATAACTTAATAGACCAGGATTATTTTTTCCTGAATTACTGGGTATATACGTACACCAATAAGTTGAAATTACAATTACAAAAGAATTGTAACAAGACAAACAGGCTCCCTTCTTTTTGTACCAGGAAAAAAGTCTAAAACTTCCCTTTAAACTTTAAGCCTCCGCATTCAGGCCCGAATCATTAAGACCCCTTTTCCCAAGTACGTCTGAATAGGTACATAGTTCTGAGCTTTAAATAGCGTCTTCACAAAATCCGGCATCAGTTCGCTCATTAAACGCAAGGGTCTACCCTACGGCGTCCCTTGGCGCTATCGCATGGCGGTCTGATCGTCATCGGGGTGTAAACCCTAGCTTTCCACCCAAATATAGCGCTACTATGGCCCTACTTTTGTAACTCACCGACGCACCATTGAAGGTTTGATGGTGCGATCGATTTTTCCACTTGAGCGATTGAGAATCGAGATGCGGGCTGAGGATGGTCTGTAGTGATACTATTACTGGATATTTTATTCAAGGTTATACTTTTGTATCAAAACTCTAAACGAAAATTGGCGTTTTGACGCATTCGAAGATAATGTGGCGGAAGATCAAAAATATTGCAAAGAGTTAGGGCAACAGTAAATAAATCTTTATTTCAGACCACAATGGTCCATATTCAGTGGGTGGGTACAAAGAGGTCGAGTTCTTTATAACAATGACAACTCATACAACATATTTTTTTACAATGGAAATAATAACAAAAAATAATAATATTAATGTACAACACATATGACAATGCAACTTTAATAGAACATTACTATCTTTTCATGAACTTCCCGGAATACTATTGGCCCAGCAGGGCAGCTAAAATATTAAACATTGTTTCAAAATCACATGTAAATAAAAACATGTGCCACGATTTTCCTTATTTGTTGATCTTCCGATATTTATCTACGCATCAGTATTTATCAGTCTAACAGTGCCGAAACACTGAAATATGAATAAACAAACATCATTGCACATTTCCCGTAAGTTTTGAAATAAATTATTAGCTAATCAAGTAATCAAAACCACAAACGTAAACACGGATTAACGTGGAAAAACATCAGAGAGCGGAAGCTGGATAAGCCCAGTATTAAATAAGAAATGGACTTTTTTACAACTCTCGTTCGCTGTCACGAATTTCACGATCCTAAACGAACGGCAGAATTTAATGTCCAGATATTAGGCATTACTACGGATGCGAATTCAGTTTACGACCTTCGAGTGAGTTTTTATAGTAACTCGGAGTAACCCTTTCTTCGGGAAAATAAAAGGTATATTTTGAGAGGCTTAAATAGAAGGGTTGCCTTTCTTTTATTTTGTATGTGATCTCGATAATTATGAAGGCATGGTTTTCGACGATTTTTCCATTTTCCTTACCGGCTTACAAAATAAGATTTTCCTTGAATTTTTTGTCGGCCTTCTTTGGTTATTCATTGTGTATTGTTTTTTGAGGTAAAGATCCTTAGCTTTTTACATAAGTTTGAATAGTTAAATATTTTTTGTTGTCCGTTCTATATTCTTTCTTCTAGTCGTTTACAAGTGTTAGTGTGTGATATTCACAAATATGTGTTTAGGTATAATTAACCTGTTTTTAGTATTTCTTTTATCTTCTTACTTCTGGATAAGACTTGACTGAGACTGGCTCAAAACAAGCAAGACTAGTGCAACAAGAGGATGCTTCGGTTTTTCCTCCTAAGTATAATTTGCACTGACCTATATCTAAGTATACTTAGTATACAAGTGGTTCAAACTGTATTTTAACTCAAACACTACCTCAAAACTAAGCGTGTCAAATTTTTCGTAGCTAAAAGTGAAAAAAAAACTATCTTTATTCTGTCGGCCAACTCTATTTAATTGTGGTATTCTTTCAAATCAGTATTGCACTGCACAAATTGCCCATGCACACGTGTTGTCGCGGCACCGATTGGGCAGACTGGTTTTAGCCGGATTCAATTAAGACTATTCGTCATTATTGTGTTGGAAATATGACATGCAAGGTAGGTCAATTTGTGGCGTCTACTTGGATATAGGTCTGTGATAATTTTGACTGCTTCAAACGAAGGGGGAATAGAGTCCTCAAACAACAACGTACTGATAATGCCCCGGGTATTGTAGGTGTCTATAAGTGGCGTTGACCACTTACCAGCAGGTGGCCCGTCACTTGTTTGTGACTAATTCAATAAAAGAAGTATGTAGATGAGAGCCTCTCCCTGTTATAGGCAGAAACAAGCTGATGTTGGACGCGATTAAGTCACATACGTAGAAATTAGTCACTTTCTCTTAAGTTTTAAATACAAAGAGCCTTCAACTAAATCCTCCTCCAGAATTAAATTTCAGGACTTGACCTCTTAAACTCAGTCGTAAAACTGTAACTAGGAAAATCTCGTAAAACTTTTTTACGATTTTGACAGTCTAGGATCTAGGCTCTAGGCGCGACCTGAGCTCACAGGATTACCTGGAAGTACTACCTTTTTAGGATATAGGCACTAAAATACGAAGCATAAAGTTAAGGCGCTTTATGACTCAGCTAAAAGACTTCGAAATGAGTTTCTTTTTAAATATCACTGTACATTTTATGGGTTTAAAGTCAGGGGGCTTAATATTATCTTTAGTCTCATATAATTTATAACAAAGAAATTCCTTTGTTGATTGATTGACTGATTCACTCTTTATTGTACACATATCGAGATACAATACATATACTCACAATCTTACCAAAATATGTCGTAAAGATTTAATTGTTTATTTGTTTGTTTGAAACAACTGAACCGATTTGAAAAATTCTTTCACTGTTGGGAAGCTGCGCTGTCCTCGGGTGACATAGGCTATGATCTATACACGTGCGAAGCTGAGGCGGACCCCTAGTATATTATACTTTTAAAAACTAGTGTAACAACTGGCGGCCTTATCGCTAAAAGTGATTGCTTCCTGGCAAATGATTGTCACTTTATTAGGCCACCAGCTGAGTCAGGCACCGCGGTTTCAGTCTGTTATGAGTTTACCTACTGTTTTTTATTTATATTCTGAATAATAAAACTCAAACTGTTATCTATCTATTCACCTTCATACATCCATATCCATATGCATATTCGTTATGGCTATCGTTATCCATAAAAAATTATAGTTGGAAACAAACATCTGTAAACTAATTAAACAACGGTTATATTTTAACTTATTAGCTATTTATTCTAAGTTATCACAAGGCTATACTAAGTCATTAATAACCAAAATGTCATTCATTGGCTTCCTATGTCTATGGTAGCGCGGTTGGTTAGCTTTCTTTCTAATTCTCCTCCACTTCGCAAATCATTAAAAAAAAAAATATATATAAAAAACTATTTAAAAACAACCTTTATTATGTTTTTCGTATTCTTCTCAACAAACCCTTTCATTTGATACCTATATTATGGAGGTGCATCAAAAACAACTGGTCCGCCATCTTTGGGAATCCGCCTTATTGGATTTAGAATAACGTCGTTTGGCTAACCATGCATTGTCATTCAAACTTATCGTGCATACAAAATTTCAGCTCAATCAGTTTAGGATAACTGGTCTAAAATTCAGTTTCAAGATTTGCCCCACACATACGAACGGGCAAGTTAATAAAAGCTTGTAACACAGCTTGTGAGAGACGACATAAAATCGACCTCAAATAACAAGTCTACAAATCAGACTTCACGTGCAATTAGGACTTATTTACCAATAAACTCTTTCCCGAACTTGTAGCGAAACTTCCCCATCAGATACGACTAGTCGACCGAGTTGCCGCCCAAGTTACCAGTTGCCCGCACACCGATGATTTAGAATACCTACATCGCTCTATACCTACAGATTAGGAATGGGTAGAGATGTTGAATTACATTTTTTACTCTATTGTGTAGTATTGACTAATGTACTATGTGATACAGAATATGAGCTATATAGTTGTTATTCCGAAAACCCGTACGAAGCGCTTTGATTCCACTGCTAGTCTGTGGAATGCGCTGCCTGAATGGGTGTTCCCCGATAGTTACAATCTGGGTGTCTTCAAATCATAGTGAATCGGTTTCTTCTAGGCAAGCGTGCTCCATTAGACTCTCCCTCTCATAAGACCTCAGATCAGACAAAAAAGGGAGATATGGTGAGATGGCGCGACAACTGTGACATCAGGCCTAAATCA
The DNA here is from genome assembly GCA_914767915.1 of Agriopis aurantiaria. NCBI lineage: Eukaryota > Metazoa > Arthropoda > Insecta > Lepidoptera > Geometridae > Agriopis > Agriopis aurantiaria. The sequence continues at coordinate 17,669,533 of OU611982.1, read as the reverse complement.
GGCTTGATGCCTTTAGTCAAACTCACCCAGCAGACGATTTTGCAGTCCTTTTCTTTCACATGGACTATTAGTTAGTTCATTGGTGATCTACAAGTTTCTTAGGGTGCGTGGGAAAGTGAGCCGTAAAAAAATATAATGGATGGCGGAGAAGATTAAAAAAATAAACTATTTTTTTCGACCTCTTTCTCCAAAATATATATCTGTATATTTATTATAGACACGGATTATCAATATAATAACAATAGTTGTAGCCGGTGAGCGCGGCCTTATTGATTGAAATTATCCATCTGACCTTTCTATTCTGTGCAATATCCTAAACTCATGTAAGCTCGCTTATATGAGGACTTGTGGGAGATAGAATTTAGACACTTCTAATGTGAACTCCGGATTATACGGACGCCGAATGTTGCTCTAACTTACTTCGAACCTTAATTGGACTTATTGATTACGTAAATAAAAGAAACTTGCTAGGTTTTTGACACTTTGCAACAGTGAGCTTACATGTCTTTAGGATAATGATCTAACGCTATGCAAAGCAATGGCTTTGCAGGAGTTCAACAAATCTTCTATCTATAAAAATATGTCAAACATCCAAAGGGATATCGAAAAATCGATATAGGTATGAATGTCGAGCGCTCAATATGACCTAGCTAAAATTAGACTAAAACCATACTAAATAATAATAATAATATATTGAACCAAATTTTTTAGTAATTGCTTAGTTAACAATATTTGTTTTCAAACTTAAAAAGACTTACAAAGAGAAATTAGAGATCTTAGGACTACATTAAACATTACAAATATTGTTGTTTGTCTGAGACTGGCTGGCGCCTGTACTAGTAATTAAACTGTGCTACTGGCGCCAGGTAAAATGTAAAGGTAAATAGGGCTATGTAGCAACTTTATTAAATTTGTTAGTCAATGTTTCCAAAATATATTTAAATTGATGTGGATAAATTAATTTTACTCAAAACTATAATAACAGAGCGAAGACAGGTTTTTGATTCTAATGGGACAGGTCGGCATTTCTATGCATAGTTTGTTCGAAGTAAACGTCTGTGTATCGTTTATCCGAACTTCATGAAACTTTGTAGGCAAGTAGTTCATTTCAATACAATTGTTAGGTTCGAATATGGGTATAATCGGGTTCCGAAAATTCATGGGTCGTGAGGTCTCAGTTCGGGGCGCACTACGCACGGGCGCATATTTCTGACGTTATATATGAATTAAAATTAACCGCGTATCGTAAACAAATAGTTCACAAAAACAGTACCTATGTATGTCAGTAGATTAAATCACTATAAATAAATGTCCCACTGCACTATCACACTAAAGGGTGCATTCTGAATCCATGCCAACAGCGCGAATAACGTCAACAATTAATTACTTTTATTGTGAAAGATGAAAACTTATTTTCTTCTTGGCGCTGGTTTAAAACTCAGGTTTCCCACCAAAAAGTAGATGTTGCCACACTTAGTTTGGCGGTTATGGCTGCAAATGTAAGTAATATACTGCAGTTTTTTTTTAATCTACCGCACTGATCCAAAACATCCACACACCGTGAACAGCGTCTTTTGCGAGTAATACCGCGGGACGCAGCTGTTCATGTCAAAGTTTCCCGAAGATGTTTTCCTTCGAAGCTGAAAGTTCACTTGCACAACATTTTTCCACTCACTAAACAGCCATTTATCTCTCAGTTGTTGATAAATGTACTGCCCTCATAATATCTATAGGGGCGCCGTCAACACAAGGTGCGGGGTCAATAATGGGAGGTCAAATATTTGCGGGCCGCTGCCGGCCGTCACACCCGAGATGTTTATACCACTGGGTAGACAGCTGGGTGGTAGGAAACGCGGGAAATTTATATTGTTCTAAAAAACTTTTTCTTTTTACATAAGCCTTGTCAACGTCTAAAGCTTCAACGCTGCATCTTTACTCATCAACACTGACGCATATTTCGACGAAAAAACATTCCCCATTTCGGGCGTGCAATTTTTATGTATAAAACTAACTAAAAACTAAATAATACTAACCAAATAATAATTACACAAAGTTTTTACATCACACATAAAACGAAATATTAATTACAAATAAAAGTAAGTATTTACAATGACGCTTTGCTTAACTTGTTATATTCAATAAACATTTAACTATCATCAAAGTATTCTTTGAGACTATAAGTTTTTACTATTAGCCAGGCTTTTAGTTTTATCTTAAGCTGTGTTATATCTAATGACTTGAATTCTGTAGGCAAATGATTATAAATTTTAATGGCAGTGTGGAAGGAACTATTGTAGAACATGGAATTCTTGGACAGTTATTTTCGAAGTTTCGTTTCGAAGCTATTTTCTGTGTGAGCGACAATGTGAATGAAGAAGATGCAGGATTGCAGGCAGACCTGAATAAATAGCTTTTCTTTCAATAACTCGCTACCGCTCCTCTTATGGTCTTCATTCCGCCTTTGCTTACTTCTCCATAAATACATTTATACACAGCTATGTTATGTTTCTATTTATTTTTTCCTTGATAGTGGGACAGGGCCAGTGTATTTTGTAAAGAAATTATTTTCCGCATGAGTCGAAGAAAGTTTGGAAAATGGAAATCACTATACATTCTGACTCGCCGGTTTTTGATGTCTTTATTTGAATAAGATCATTTGAATTAAGGTCGTTCAAATATTATTGAGTTTTATTCAGCGTTCTATATGTACTATTTGAATTCGTTGGATTTATTTAAGGATGTTCTATTAGGTTATATAATCCTTGGTTTTATTAAATATCGTCAAACAAGTCATAGTCAGAGACAAGCAAAGTAAGGCACAGTCAAATCCAAGTCATGCCTCAGTAAAGAGGCGGATTCTTTACAAGACGCTTCTATGGAGTTTTGGAAACAAGGCGAAAAGACACGTCTCATCTTATTATACCACTTCCCACACTCGAGTACGTTAACAAATACTCATTAAATAATAATTCACCAATATAACACTTATAACAAGCTTAGGAAAATAGCACAATATGGCGACAATTTCTCTCGTTGGCGCCAAAACTTCCAGATAGATCTATATTATAAAACCGAAATTCATCTACTCACTCACTCATCACGAAATGTCGAAAACTACTTGATTTACAAAGCTGAAATTTCATTGAAGCAGATACATTACTTATGGGATGTAGAGGTCCTCTAAGAAAGAATTTTTCGAAAAGGCTGAATTAAGGGGGTAAATAAAAGTAGAAAATTTGTATGAAAGTCCTTTGTTTTTGATGTTAGGGAAATGAAATTTGCTATTCAGATTAATAGTTACTAATATAACTAGGTACTAATATAGTAGTTATAAATAAATACTGGATTATTATTTCCAAAAAAGACGGATTAAGGAGGATAAATGGGGGTTTTAGTTTTTTGTTTACAGTTTTGTAATTACGGAGCTGATTTTTGGCAAGTAGATTCGGTGGTCCGCTCAGAAAGGATTTTGCGAAAAGACTGAATTAAGGGGGTTGAAATATTAGATGATATTCTACGCGTACGAAGTCGCGGGCAACAGCTAGTATTATTATATAACATAGACAAATGTACTGCAAGTTTGTCTATGATATTAATCACAATATCTTCAGTATCAGGGTTACCGAAGCTTCTAGAACGTCCACAGAATACAGAACAATAAACACAGTCGTTACGTCTCCACAAATGCATATGGATGTTGTGGTCCAGAATTAAATTAATTATGATTAGTAACGTTGGCTTGACTAATGGCTGGCGGACCGCACCTTATTGGCAAGTTAGATGAGCAAATATTAGTTATGCCGTGTTTGGAACACAAATGACTGTGTACCCAGTTAAGGTAGAACCACAGAATAGGTAGTAGAACTCAGGGTTGCAACATGTTTGGAGACATGGAAATTAACTACGAAGAAATCTACACAACATCGTAACAACGTATTGGTGTCGATTCTGTTGTACCCTTTGGTTGTACCATTATCTAAACTAAAGTAAATTTGACAGCTTTAAAACTCCAAGTACCGACCGCGCCTGACGTTGCGTCACTTCGGTGATCGCACTGGTAGTGAACAGAAATTTGTCACCGACTCGCACTTGGCCAATATTTATTATTTGTTGTTATATTACAGTGTGTACTATAATCATGCCAAGTTTGACGCTCTTACGTATTTCCGTTTTTACGTTGTTAAAAATATACGTTTGTTGTATGGGAACGCCCATATCGTTTTTACTTTTTGTCTTTTTTATTATTTCTTAGTTAATCCGCCGTAACATTACTTATTCTGTGAAAATGTCAACTGGCTATCTATTACGGTTCGAAAGATACAGCCGTTAAAAGATAGGACAGACGGACGGACAGACAGACGGTCCCATTTTTACCCTTTGGATACGGAACCCTAAAAATTAATCCCTATTTACCTTGGTCACGCCATAACTTGAGAACGACTTGACCGATTTATTCATCTTATTTTTCTAATACTTTGTAGAAGGTTCTTACGGAAAGAAAAATTAAGAAAATTGCGCAGAAAATTTGAGAAAACTTAACGACTTTTTTAACTTCGCGCGTTTGACAGTTCTAAGACAGGACAACCTCTGTCGGGTCAGCTAGTCCTTTATAATTTTAATTTAGAACCAAAGACATTACTCATATAATTCCTGTGTAGTAAGTAATAAAAACACAAAACACACATCGCTCGAAGAACCGATAACCGATGGGGAAGAAAGGTTCTGGAGTGGAAACCACGAACCGGAAGACGCAGCGTAGGGAGGCCTCCCACTAGATGGACCGACGACATTGTGAGAGTCGCGGGTATCCAGTGGATGCAAAATGCGGGCTGTCGTTCAGTGTGGAGGTTAAAGGGGGAGGCCTATGTTCAGCAGTGGACGTCTTCCGGCTGATGATGATGAAGTAATAAATACATCCGTTCACATATTTTACCAAAACTAAATTCCAGTCCAGAATCCGACACTACCGTATTATACCGAAATACATAACAAGTGGGCACGACACCGCATGACCGTTAATAACGGAGTGTCGTCGACAGTTAGAGCGCTCTAGCTGCTCTACGCGGTGTCTGGAGAGGAAAAACTGCTGTACGCAGGTGTCTGCAATAAATAACACGGACTCCGGGTTAAAATATGAACTGCCATGAGTGCCATGTAGATTTTGGCAATGCACGTCTATAGTGCTATCGTGATGCGGACGTGTTTCTTTTTTATAAGGCCTTGTTTATGACGGTGGTGCTTGTCTATGTGTGTTAGTAAAATTTTCAGTTAGCTGTTGATCATTTTGGAAGATATCGGCATGCTGTCTTCGACTAAATTAAATGAATGGACGGGCCCTAACCATTGAAATTGCTCAGTTAAAACGAGTCAAAACCGTCGGACATATACTTCAACACCTAATTATAAAAATGTACAGTATATTTGTTACAAAAAAATAGATCCCTGTTTTATTTGTGTACTTACACTTCGGGAAAGCTTATCCGCCTTATCGCTTAAAGCGATCTCTTCCAGGCAACCGTGCCTTCATATAGGTATGCTACCAAAAATACGCGCGTCGACTTCAGAAACTTATTTTTCGTCAGTCATGAATACCCTGGTCTGTTCAAGAGCGTAAAAGATTGAGTGTACAAATATAGGTATACACAGTAATAAATATTCCGGTTGCAGAAAACGCCTTATTTATTTAAACTGGTTAGATATTTACCTAAATGTGTACCTACAGGAATAATATAAATCAAGAGTCAAAACATCGAATAAATCCTTACAAATTATAGAAACCCAATAAATCTAAACGAACGTCTAGACCAGAATTTAAATACATTTTCTATATCAACTTAGGTTGCCTACTTTCTATACTACAGACTTCAGCGTCGAACGCCGAAGCATTTTTCTTACAAAACAAAAACGGCGCGGAATTTAGCCTAAATCAAATAGAGCTGAATCCGATAAGACTCCGTTATGAGCGTAATCTAATTCCCGACAGGTTTCTGCGCCCTTTTATTTTGGGGCGCTACGTGAAAAAATACCGCTTCATATTTAGGTGTCTACAACATATCTTTAAGGATATTATGTATAGGGCCCTGGTATGTCCTAAAACTGCGACCAGAACCACCGGAGGATAGGCAGCAGTGTCCTATTAAGTACACGGTGAACGTACTGCGATCCCCAACCTGCCTGCCAAGCGTGGTGATTATCTCAAAACCCCTCTCTAAGTGGGAGCAAATTATCTTTGGTGGGAGGCCTTTGTTCAGCAGTGGATGTTTACTGATGAGTTTGATGATGAAGAATGTCAGTAATTCTAAAAATATGTCCAGAAATACAATACGTCCAATGAAAGTGACAAAACTGTCTTATAGGGTAGCTGCTTATATTTAAATGACGACCATTACGTTATTTGGCTTGGAAACTCGGTTTTCATAAAATCGATCACAATGTTGCTACTGAAAACGGTGGGACGAAAAACAGAAATACTAATATGAATTAAACTCGTTTTGTCACACGATCGGTGAAAGCAGTTCTTATACTTATGTTTGTCTTAGCTGTGTTGCTTCTTTGTTTTAGATTCATCAACTGGAGGTTCGTGGACGAATACTGAGCATAATTATTATTTAGCAGTTTATACTTATAAGGTTCTCGAATGGAGATCACGGACTGGTAAGCGCAGCGTAGGACGTCCATCCACAAGATGACAGACGACGTAAAAGAGACCTCAGGGAAACGCTGGATGCAGGCCGCTTCCAACCGGCCCTATTGGAGATCGATGGGGGAGGCCTATGTCCAGCAGTGGACGTACTATGGCTGAAATGATAATGATGATGAATGATATTTATCGTTTAAGACGCTGCTATGCAATGGACATAAGCAGAATTGTGTCACTAGTAGAAGCTGAGAAGTGAAGTATATTTATTTTCAGCCCCAGTTTACAATCTAAAAGCAATATTGTTAATTACAATTACATTTACAATGGGCACGAAACGGTCGGTCGTGGCAAGCCAAGTGTAGCCGGGACTCGGAAGCGACCGGTCACAGTTTCCGGCCACCGACCCTCGCAGGATTATGGATGCCGCCCTCAGGGTGTTTTGCCTTTTTTGCAAATATTATTTATTTCCTAAGGGCCCTTAGCTGCGTGGATGGATTCTGTTCTCAGATGGTGAAAAGGTTTGGGTTGCTTTCAAGATTTTGTTGAAGATGTACTACTAATTTCTAATAAGTACTCCTCCATTATTTTTTCCTTTGAAATATTGACATGTACATAATAGTTAAAGTACTTAATTTATTATAACCATGACCACTTTCGATCAAATTACCCATACAAAAGGCGATGGCGAATTATGTACGTAGTATGTACCCTATGTACCCTATGGACTCCAAAACGGCTGGACCGATTTTGACGGGACTTTCACTGGCAGATAGCAGATGGTGAGGAGTAATCCACGCGAGTGATACCGCTGGGCACAGCTGGTTACCTATACACTTTGTGTACCAACATTGACATATATTCAGGACCGGGCCAATGGAACTTTTTCAATGGCTCAGTGGTGAACCCAAATACTTTGTTAACCAGTACTCACTTAGTCACACACAGACTTCACTAAAGCCAGTATCTCCTTAGTGCTTAAAAGCAATGCAAAGTACTTAGCGACGCAGTAGAGATTTCGACTTTCCAACTACTGACAAATATTCAGACGATCAAATCCTTATTTTTCAGATCTTTGTTCACCAGTCTATATTCTAGCTCAGTATTCAAAAGACTTCCCGATTCAATATGAAAAGTTGTAAGTGGATGAAAACCTGAAGCGCCGTAATCTCGTCAAAGCTAATTTCTCCTCGGATCACAAGTACTTACAATTATCGGACGCTGCCGTTCTATAGGAATAAAACCTATTTTCTAGAACTGGTGCTTACTCACTTATCTGTATTTTAGGGTTGTCAGTAAAAAAAACAAAGAAAATCACCAGTGAATCGGTTTCTTCTAGGCAAGCGTGTTCCTACGTAGACCGCATCATCGCTTAACATCAGGCGAGATGGTGGTCAAACGCAAGCGTAATGGAGCCGCTGATTTTATTTTCGTTATTTCAGAGTTTGGTCACATAGTTACTCATCATAAGTTGTTCATAATGATGTGTACAATGACCTCCTTTCGGCTTAGTACAGTCTATATGAGTAACCCTGTATAAATGCGTTAAATATTTATTGAAAACAATGCAAAAACCTTTTAGCTACAAAACAGACAGCCCTAAGTAGCCGGCTCAAAAAAGGATTTCGTCTGTAAAGAGAGATTACGACCGTTGACAAGTGCCCGGCAGTGACTATTGTTCCAAGGCGGCATTAAATCGCTCAGATTCAACTCCGCTTCTTATATCCTGTGCTGCCACCTGGGATTTAGATCTGGAACTATTATTTTGCTTTCAGCGATTCCATATGATTTGTGTATATAGGGTTACGCGGAAAGGGTGTACTCCATCCCAAGATACATGCACGACCAAACAATAAAAGCAACTGTTCTGACATGAAGTAACGTCTCACCTTCGAGATGATACCCAGCTTTTTGCCTTGCTCTCAATACAGGGTTACGTGGAAAGGGTGTACTAAGTCGAAAGGGGTACGTTATAGTCATCATTATAAACAACTTTACTATGGGACCAACACAAAAATTGCGAAAAAATATCAGCTGTTCCATACATTTTTGATCGACGAAAGGAGGTTATCAATTTGACTGTATGTTTTTTATGTTACTTACGCGATTACTCCGCCAATTATGAATTGATTTTGACCATTCTTCTTTTATTATTTGATAAGTCATATACTTCAGAGGCAAGGTGCCATATAATTTTATCGAAATTGATTCAGCGCTTTATGAAAAAGTAAAAAAAAACATAATTACCCGGTCTGGCTACAAGGACAAAAAACTGTTTCAAATTAGAATTTCCCGTCGTAGGCTAAACAATACAACTAAAAAAAACTTGGCATTTTCTTTACATTGTTTTTATGCCACTTGTACACGTGTGAAACGGAACGTAAAATGAAGCACACTATATTGAAGACACGACACTTTACATCGCATTCGTCATCGTTACGCTCCTATCCGGTGCATTTCCGTACATCGGAACGGTGCTAAGTACTCTTTAGAAAAGTTCTATTGGATACAAAAATATTTGTATAGACTGAATGTGTGAGAAAGTAGAGCGATTCCGTTTTTGTAGTGTACTTGTATTTAGAGTCAATATTAAACGCTTATGTGAAAACGAGGTAGCGAAGTTGGAGCAATTGTTGGAGCAATTGTAAGAAAAATCTCTTGCTACAATACAACTAAACGCAACATCTACACAAAACTGTCGAAAACAAAACGTCCCAATTTTAAATCTAGTAACTCATGCAGAAAACCAATAAAAACTCGTTCCGGATTTGAATCATCGATTGAACTCTAGTCATTAAAAGCAAACTGTTCCATTTTCAAAGCTCCATTCAGCCAGCGTTGATTTTGCCGCTCAACTGGCGAGCAAGGAGGTCACGAGTGCCAATATAGTGGAAGACTTTTTCTTTTTTCAATCACCACAGAGGTTCATGAAAAATTTATAGGTCCGTACCAAGGAGTTCCCATAAGGCGCATTACGCCGAATAACATTAGTTTATGGGCGTCTGGTGGCGAACAGTGCTTCCATCTTTAATGCCTTTCTTTCAGTATGGCTCTGGTTGTATTGCAAACCAAATAACACCATGACTGTTAAAGGGGATTTTTTCCTTGGCAAAATTATAAAGCCTACCTTTTCTATAGCAGGTTAAAGAATTAAGTGACTTCAAACATTTCAAAAAAATAATTTCGTTGTGTTCAATCATTAAAAATTGTTCCATTATGTACTTATTTACTTACTGCGTTACGCGGATATTGTATGGAGCAGTTCATATTTTTTCGTGATTTCAGGATTGGTCCCACGCTAAAAGTTGTTCATAATGATACTATGGACCCCTTTTAGCTTAATACACCCTTTGCGCTTAACCCAGTATATCTAACCCGTTCAGATGGCTTATTACAGTACGGCGAACTACGATAAAAACGTATCGAAATTTTCATAACTGTTTGACGAATTGTTATTGTGAATTTTCAATATTGTTTGTACTTTTCCATCGGTAATGCATCTTGCACACGGCGCTTCTAACCTGTGCAACCAGAAAAGGAAAACATCGTGACAGTATCATGATGTAGTTACTTTCACCGTGTAAAAGACGCCTTGGATTTTAGTGAACAAGCTGTGCCCCGCGGTTTCACCCGCGTGGATTACTCCTTATTATCATCACCTATCTGCCAGTGAATGACCCGTCAAATTCGGTCCAGCCGTTTTGGAATCCAACATACATACCACCATGGCCTTTTATAGAAAGAAGACTAGGAACTACATAGTGCCAATTTTCTCCACTCAAATTAGTGGCGCTGTAACAAATTAAATAAAAAACGAATGTCTTTTCGAATCGCAATCAAAAGTCCGATTGCAGACGACGCGCTAAGTGCTCCTTTGTGACGGACAAAAAGCTACCAGTAGCACTTCTAAGACCTTAGAGGCGGATTCAGGACTATTCGGGGGGAGGGATATCTAATTAATCTTGTTAAAGCCGTAGCTTTGGTTTCGTCTTCCTACCGTAACTAGAAAACTACCTGTAGTAGACAGGTACGATCCAATTAAGTAAGTACATCTAAGTCAAACCTCGGTTTAGACGTCTCAACTTATGAGCTACGCCCTGTAGCGTATATTTTATTTATATTCATATTATATTTATTTTAGCATTCCACAATGTATTTTAGGTGGTAGAAAAGTATTTTAGTTACAATTGGGACCCAGCCGCGCACAGCTAAATGATATGGAAGAGAGAAGGACAGCAATAAATAAAAATTAAAAAAATTATCTGTTAATTATTCGTCAATGGAATAATAAGATTTATGTATCAGGAAATGTTAGAAGTGTCGGTCTCTTGTTGAATTTTTTATTAAGTTCGGTAATTTATTATATATTTTACAAGATATTATTTAACTTGCCCTGTTAGTATGTATGTATGTATGAGTGAGACCACCAGAACAGTCAAATAAATAAATATTCTAATAAATTCAAGAATGTAATAACTATTGTAGCTATAATTTAAGAAATTAATATAAATACATTCTGGACATTTTTTCACACACGGACATCTGACCCCAAACTAAGCAAAGCTTGTGATATGGCTGCCAGAGGCTGATATACAAACATATATAGTTTTAAATACATACTTAAATAGAATAGATATTAAATTATTAGATCTCAAGACTTTGCCGACAAAACTGACCATTTCTCAACCTAACCTATGGACTGGTCGTTTGGCCCATATCTCACACTCAGCGCCGTCTCTGTGGTAGAGCGAAAGGACTGGTCGCTCTAGACACTAGGTAGCAAGCTGTGGTAGCAAGAAACGCCAAAATGTCAAAAGCCTATAAAAAAAATTTTAACCCTTTTTTTTTATCGCAATTCATGCCTCTACGCGTGGTCGTGGCCGGCGTGGCAAGCCGCGGGGCACACTTGTGTTGTTTGTAGACAGCATAAAAATTTATGTAGTAATAGTTTAATCCTGGATTAGCACATGGAATACTTTTATCCCGGCAATTATTCCCGTACGATAGTTTTCAGAAATGAAGCGCGACCAAAGAAAATCACTCTACCCCGATCAAAGGCTAGAGCCGGCGTTGCTCTCATAATTATGTTTTTGCTGGCATAGAGTCCACTTCCCATAACCTCTACGTACATACTCTCAATAATTCTCCATTTGCCTGTTTTAGCTATCGCTGATACGTCCACACTAACTAGTTCGCTCGCATACTTTAGTGTTCGTTACTTTCGTTGGACGCGACAGTGTACGCGGCATAACAAGTGCCTAATCATCATAATCAGCTTATCATCTTCCTTCTGCTGGGACCCTGGCCTTCTCTGAGAGAGAGAGAGAGGCTGGGATCCACCATGCTGGCCAAGTGATGTAGGTGAATGTCATTTCGTCGGGGATAGTGCAATACCGCGTAAGTAGCGTCGGTCAATACCGCGTAACTACGTATGTAGCCAAATCTATTTTTTTGTACCAACGCACACAACGATTTCATTGGCTCCTAAAAAAAATATATATTGACCAATAGAAAACGAGATATGTGGTTCCTAGACCCAAAAATTACGAAACTAGGCAGTTTTTTGTCTCTCCTGGGAAGTGAAGTGTAGATACGCGTTATTTACCTGTGTTAGTTTCGCGGTATTGCACTATCTCCGATGATTTATGTCTTTGTACGTTTGAGTTCCTTGGACATACCAGTTTCCTCGCGATGTTTTCCTTCACCGTTGTTGAGCGATGACATCATAACTGCACATCATTTGTACTAAATAAGACATCGGTGTAGGGCCGAGAATCGAACCGGGCGCCGTCACATTGTAAAGCGCACATGTAACTGCTCAACCACCATCGCTCCAGTACCTAATATTAGTAACTCGTAGTAAGTCTAAGTAGTATAGGTATGTATCACGTATGTATAGCTGAAGCAGGATAAATCGATTGTACGCGTCGAATGAATCAGTATTTTCCTTATCCCTTGATTTCCACTGACTTTTCTTTATTGAAATGTCGCTACATCCCTCTCGCAAGCCATTCTGTACTCATAATAAATTCAACAACGCTGGCTCTTCGAAAATCTAAAAGCGTTTCTTTTGTCTTGTTTACTTCTGCTTCGTTTTATTAACCGGACTGACGTTTCAAAGATGAGGTAACCATAACGCGCATTAGCATTTACTTAATCAATTCCGTTATGTCCATGGAAGGGGGAACTAAGGGGGCTAAGGGGGTACAGACACTTCTGCGGCTGTCCAATTGAATAATCAATCAGCAAAATGCAAATGCCTCTGGCAACAGGCGTCGCTCTCCAAGTGTTTTGCTGAGCTGCCCTGGGCAAGGATTCTGGGCCCATTTGTCAATTACGAATGGGTCGGGTGGTGATTACCCTAAATACTGCCCTGGCTTTATGTTTGATTTTAGAAAAAGATTTTTAATTTATGACCGTTACCCAATACCTCTTTTTTTGTTAAATTTTTCATGACTGTGGATACAGTCTTGTTAGTCGTAATATTAATCAAGTTTACATAGTATTAATAGTGTCAAACAAGTCATAGTCACAGTCAGAGTCAAGCAATTTATGTCACGGTCAAGTCAAACTCATGCCCTTGTAAAGTAGTGGAGACTTTACAAGAGGTTTCTATGGAGTTTTGGAAACAACATGAAAAGACATGTTTCACCTCGTTATATCACTTTCTAATTCTGTATGTGTGTATTGTTTGTGTGTATGTATGTTCCCTATGGACTACCAAACGGATGGACTGATTTTGGGCAAATTTTTATGCAATCTTTACATTAGCCCAGCGAGTGATGCTGGAAAGTTTGGTAGGGGTCGGATCAACATAATATTTTTCTGTTTCAATATTTTCCCTACAAAAAAAAAACAAAGAAATTGGACCTAAGGTAAGGTCTTATTTCTTCGCAAAAAAACATGGACGTACTATTACGTACGTTATGTACGTACGGACGTAGTACGTCCATGGAACAACATAAGAATTGAAATCCATACATTGACATAATTTATACATAAAAAAATTGGCATCTAAGTCGAAGGAGGTTGCTGTCGCTACCAAGGAGGATGCTTCAAAGAGGTTACATTGTTTTCATCTCTTACTGGCAGATAACTGATGTTATAAGGCGAGTAACTTAGGCTACTTTTATCCCGGATATAACGCGTGTGAAACCGCGCAGCTAGTGCGTAATATTGAAATGTTTATAACTTTTGCCGTCATTAAAACCTCCTAACTCCATTCCTACTGGAATGGACTCCTTCCCTCTTCATGTAAAGGCACATAGGTAAATAGCACTTCCAAGAAGTTAAACAGCTATCCAACCATGTCCGGTTTCTGTACAATAACCCTCTTATCCAAATCTTAGGTCACAAGAGTTTCTATTAAGGTTTTCCTCGCGGAATTATGTTAACGCCCGGCCGAGAAGGTTCTGTAGGTATTCTGGAAATTAGGTTATTAAAGTGGGCTTTACCCTTTCAGCTACCTTTGTAGTCGAAATTATTCGTAAAATTTACCTATTCTAGTACTTGCTCTGAAAATTTGAATAATTTTTGTGCCGTTTTAGGCAAACAAGCTGACGGGCCGCCTGATGGTAAGCGATCACCATCGCCTAATGGCTACCTGTAACACCAAGGGCATCACATTTATACGTTGCCGACCTTTAAAGAACCCCATGTTATAGTTAATTATTAGATACATATTATGTCGCAACAAGTATAATTTATTTAATAATAAACAGACCAAGTTCGAATCAGGCTCGCGCACTGAGGGTTCCGTACCACCACAAAATACAAAAAGTAGAGCATAAATACAACATCACGCCCGGGCGGTCACCCATCCAAGTACCGACCGTGCCCTACGTTACAGAAATTTTTGTCACCAACTCACACATGGTCATTATTTATAATACACTAGCGGTCCGCCCCAGCTTTGCACGGGTATAGATTATAGCCTATGTCACCCGGGGATAGTGTAGCTTCCCAACAGTGAAAGAATTTTTAAAATCGGTTCATTTCTTTTTGAGCCATTTCGTTACAAACATACTTACATACAAATCTTTGCTCTTTATAATATTAATATATATAATATATTTTGATATACTTTAGAGTGTGTACTATAATCGTGCCAAGTTTAACGCTTGTGCGTTTACCGTTTTTACACTAGAGCAAATACATAATACGTTATAAAAAACGTTTGTTGTATAAGGACCCTTATTTTTTTTATTTTATTGTTATTTATTATTTAATCTGCCGTAACATTTCATGTTCTGTAAAAAAAATTATCTCTTAGCTTATACACATTTGTTTGACATTGCCGAATACTAAGCTAAAGCGATACCATGAACCTCAAACTTTAAGCAATAAAAATCAAATTGCAACACTTCACTCAATCACCATACAACAACAATAAAATACTTGCTAACTCGCCTAACCCTCAGCTGGAAAAACTGCATTAACCCGTTCACCGAACGGGGCCAACACTCTTCGCATCCCGAGAATGTATTAGCAATATCCCGGGTTATTTCATTAACCCGTGCTTTCGGGACGGTGTCCCGGTCATAAATCAACGTCCCGGTAATTACGGCCGGTGACTGATGGCGGGACGCGGGACGCGTCGCATCGCGAATACGGTTGAGGCCACCATACATAAGACGGCGGAACTTTTCTTTTTATTATGGTTCACCGCGAAATTATAAACAAACGCCTTTAAGAACTAGCCGCCAGTATATTTAACACCCTATGCCCGTGTTTGTATTGCAACCCAACCACTTTAAACAATTAAACTAAAAGTGAGAACTGATTAAGACTTTAGAATACGTAGTTAAGTTTTTTATTTTTTTTATTTTTTTATTTAAATTGCAACTCCACGGACTCAAGGGTCCGTGACTTTTATTATACTTGACTACAATTTAGTTATGTATTTAGCAGCTGTTCTTCATCATCATCATTTTAGCCGTAGGACGTCCACTGCTAGACATAGGCCTCCCCCACCGATCTCCAAAAGGGCCGGTTGGAAGCGGCCTGCATCCAGCGTTTCCCTGCGGTCTCTTTTAGGTCGTCTGTCCATCTTGTGGGTGGACGTCCTACGCTGCGCTTACCGGTCCATGGCAGCAGCTGTTAGCTACGAGTAACTGTAAAAGAAAATAATCGTAGTTTATTTTATATCTGCATTGTAATTACAAATCACTTTGAAGAAATATACTCCCTGATCGTTATCCATCGGTAATTATTGTAAAATGATAATTGAATATAAC
The DNA here is from genome assembly GCA_914767915.1 of Agriopis aurantiaria. Taxonomy (NCBI): domain Eukaryota; kingdom Metazoa; phylum Arthropoda; class Insecta; order Lepidoptera; family Geometridae; genus Agriopis; species Agriopis aurantiaria. The sequence goes on along the minus strand of OU611982.1, from coordinate 17,653,660 downwards.
TATTTATAATATGAGTGACCTTTTATTGACTTTAATTATTGTAAAATGATAATTGAATATAACTATTTATAATATGAGTGACCTTTTATTGACTTCAAATGACGTCACCATTTGCCTTATAATGATCGTTCCCTGCCTAGCTTATAAACAAAAAACAAACTGCGAAGCAAAATCTCAATATTGACATTGACAGCTGCGATAAAGATTTTCAACGCACTTTATGACATTGTGGCCATGCGTATAAAAGTTACAAAATCTTAAATAAATTTTATATAAAAACATTATAATTGTAATATTCAAAATTGTAATCGCAGCTAGTATCATAATTATACCAATAGTTATTTTTTTTTGTTTAAATTAGAACGGCTGTCCAGGCCTTTTTGTAAAAAAATTGTTGTAGCCATAAATGAAACGTCAGTCATTCGAAATCAGTTAGCAACTGTGATGCGGAGTTCGTCGCGTAGGAATGTTCAATCAAGTTTCACTCATAATGCCTGGTAACCGATTTTCCTTCTCATTTCCGTTCTATTTACTTCTCTTTTCTGTGCATATTATTATAGTCTTTGAGTGATTCTTTGTTACTGTAATTATTAGCACTTGAGGAATCAAGTTCCACCGCGACGCCATTGCGCAACTCGTCAGCAGCTTCATATGCGCTGGGCTTTATTTCCATTTGCGACCTAGATTTCGTGGATTGGTGCACTTAGGGTTATAAGAGCACGGGAGCGAGCTCATTTTCCGCCGTTTTCAATGCCGGTTTTTGCTAGCGACAATAGGCTCGGAAATGCTTGGATTAATGTGTAGCTTGTAAATGCTTGTATATAAATAAAATGAAGTTTGTGGTTGGAAGGAGTCTATTCATTTTGGGTTATACCATGATCTAAGAAAACAAGGTCTAGCAATCTGGAAGTGGTCCCGCAATGACGTCACTGTTCAGTTGCCACTTTATTCAATCAGCTGTTACGTGGTGGATCGTCATCTCTCTCGAACCTGTTGTAAATTGACATCATGACATCATTGTGGGACGCCCACGTGGAATTTTTTTCTCGGATTGCTATACCTGGCGGAGTATATTATTATACCATGGGTTATACGGGAATTACTGACGTAAGATTAAGACGGCTGATCCGCCTATAGTTTCAATCGAACCGTGAGTGCCGCGCGTGGCTCTATTTCGCTTTGCACAACAGTTTGAACAAAATGTGTGTTTTTTTTAAAACAAATACTGGGAATTTATGAAAAAAAATGTGTGAAACAATATTTTTAAAACAAATACCCGCCGAATTGAGAAGCTTCCTCCTTTTTCAAAGTCGGTTAAAACCACGTCAGTTTCCACAATTATAGTGTATCCACTCCTTTGTTCACCAGCCTGCTACTCGTACGAAACCATTTAGAGAATATTTTATCTTACGCACAGCGGGAGTGGTCCTCTCTTCTGTAGTCGGTTTTCCCTGATACCTACAGCACTGGCGTTTTTACAACAAGACTAAATTTCGTCTGGGAAAGCGCTTTCTATCTTCGTATTCAGCTTCATTTAACATCAAGCCAGGTGGAGCCAAACATGTCGTCAGTAAAAATACATACTTTTGTCCGCGTGCTGTAGCTATACAGCTGTGGCTATGTATAGATTTATTTCTGTGCTTTCAAGATCGCAAACCTTAAGGGGTCGTCCATTAATCACGCGAGACTCAGTGTGGGGAGGGTTGGGGTTCAAAAAACATCACGATGGATCCAAATCACATTGCGAAAACAACAAAAAATGTGACTAGCCTTCCCTGGGAGGAGACAAAATTGTCAAATCAAAACCACACGTGATTATGGGACAACCCCAGAATTGAAATGGTCAACAGAACCAACGTGTATTTATAGTGGCCATATATCTGCTATATTTATAGCAATACAGCAGAACTTGCACAATTCCAGCCAGTTTAAGCTAGTTCAGACCGGTTTAAACCAATCGAACGGCTCTGTTCCACAAATGAATCCGATCGTTTCCCTCGTCGACATAAATCTGAAGTTTACGAGTAACCCCTTCAGTCGATACTACAGAACTTTACGAGTAAGTAACCCCCGCGTTAGATGAAGCCTTAAATAAGCATCATCGTAAACAAACCTCTTTTACCCGATTGCAGGGACAAAAGAACCGGTTCCGTTAATTTTTTTAAAACTAGTCTCTTTCTTCTTATAGAAAAAAAAACATACAGTCGAATTGATAACCTCCTTTTTGAATGTGTGTACGTATGTTTGTTCTCCATGGATTCCAAAACGGCTGGACTGATTTAGACGGGACCTTCACTGGCAGATAGCTGATGATATAAGGAGTGAAACTGCGGGGCGCAGCTAGTAACATATAAATAGCAAATCCTAAAATCTGCAACAACATTAACTTAAATAACTTTTAAGCTTCCGCGATTTGAAAACATGTTTTTGAATGTTTATCGGGACCTATCGCGTATTAACTTATTTAGGTGAAAATAGATAACCCTGCGATTTTTCAAGATAAGTGAGGGTAGAAGAACAAAACACCCTCTCTTCTCGCCGGACTCGCCCGCAGTTTTCATTCAGCTCGCGACCACGGCCGTTGTAACATGGTCGAAACTACGAGCGAAAGATACCTATTTTTACTTAAATATATAATGCTCGACAAACATTTAAAACAAAAACTTAACTAATTAAAAAATAACCTTAAAAATTACGTTAGTTTCAATTAACTTACTAGCACTTACTGACTAAATCTATTAGTAACTTACAAAAAACAGTAAAAGCAACGACTTTGCGTAACATATCGAGTGCATTTCTCAGTGCTCCGATATTGGAACGATATTTGAGCGGCTCGCGGCGGCTCCATCATTCATGTGTGCTCAGTCGTGGAGAGTAAACTACTAAAATAAATACATTTCTGCTTACCACTCCTATTGGCTCTAAAGATTTCTTGACAATGTAAATAGACCTTTTGGAAATTGGTTTACGGCGTTCTTGTTTTTTTCTCTCTGGCATTAGAAAGGTAGAGACTACTTTGAATAAACCTCTTGTTCATAAACGAGTCTACTAACATTATGCGACAGTGTGTTAGTTTGTTTGTTCCTCTTTCACGCAGCGACAGAGCAACTGATCGATGTGATTTTTAAGGTTCTGTACCCAATATATAAACGGAACCCTATCGCTTATCTATCTTTTCGCTTCCAGTATCTGCTAAGCCTTACGGATATCGTCACTCCATTGTGTTTCACGACGTCCAACTTTTATGAATAATATCAAATAATATGGAATAATTATACAGACAGTAAAGTAAATTTTATTTGTGTAAATATTTTCACTGTAACCCTTTTTACTTCTCCGTAATTAATTCAGAGATAAGGTTAAACTACCTTTCATTTTCTAGAAAATTTTAATAATAATTCGTCAAATTGGACACGTCTAAGTGAATTTTAATTTTTTTTTTAAATATATTTTTTTTAAGGAAGAAAGAAAGGATGAAAGAAAAAGTTTATTTGTGACCAAATTACGTTTGTGTTTTCGTGTTCACTAAAAAGCAAAAACTTGTCTGCAAAAATAATTAAAGCTAAAAGCGACAACCTAATAACCTAAAAAAAACTTAGAATCCCAAATCCATTCCCTCCTCTCTCCAAAGAAATCAATTTAGACAGGACTACAAAAACTGGCAAAGAACACGTGGCTATTTAGCCAGAGCACAGAAAGGCAATTTTCTATCCCATTCTATCCGAATTCCGAATTATCTCCAATCAATCGAACAAAAGACGAGAATGGCCAAAGTTATTTCTCCGACGGCCGACGATTTATCAACGAGAATCATTTGTTTCTGTATTGTTTATTTTGGCAAAAGAAAGATATGATTAAAGATGGGAGGAGACGCATGCGTCTGCTCTGGAGGGTGGCTAGGGTCGTAATGACACTTGAAACACTCCCGAATCCCGATGCAGTAAACACCTTTGAGTTACACGTAGAGTTGCTGAAGTGGCTCTAACTATGCCTTCGATCCGTCTTAGGAAGTGCTCAATTAAATGCGGAATGTTATCTCTAATGTAGCTTGCTGCAGAACTTTCGAAATAGATTCACAGAATAATTTTATTAATAGTTACTTCATACAGTTTATGCGCTTTATTTTGTCGTGTCGCTACCATTAAAAAATATAAGTCTAAATTCTAACAAGCTTTGCATTTGACTCATTTTGTAGTTGAGCGGTTCGAAATATGACCACACTTTTATATCGTAGTAATATTTGCTGCCCGTTTTTTGCTGTCGTTCTATCTACTTAGTTCTTATACATATTAGAAAGAAGAAAAAAAAGAAAAAATGTTTATTTGAGACCATATTACGATTTTTTTAAATAGCTAAAAGACACAGGTTATAAGGTCACAAATCATTGCACCAGATTAACAAACAAAATTAAAGTAAAGATTCTCTTTTAAAGAGGTTGAAATACGAATGAGTAGACTGCCTTTTTGCTACGAAAATAGTTCATGAGTTTTGTTTCGTTTTAGCGACCAGAATTCCAAAGTGACAGTACCCTGAAGCTCACTGATAAGCTTTATTAATTAAACTAGCAAAAACATTGTTAATGCTATAAAAACAATGTGAAAGCGGCGCTTAATGCCGGCAACAAATTACCTACATTGAAAACGGAAGCTAATATTACTGAGTAGAAAATTCTAAAGAGAAACATCTCCCTAATCCTTTCCGTTGTTCCTCGCTGTTACCTTTTATAGGAATTTAGGATATTTATGGATGAGAGATGAAACAAAACATGGCATCGATAATCGATTAATACATACATGTATCCAACTAAGTTCTTGCTCGGCCAGCTCGGCTACAATTCACTAAAATTTGAGAGCACATTGCTGCAAGGTGCTCAGAGAACGTTTTTGACTTATTGTGAAAACTTAATGGTCTCACTCATGAGGTCCTTAGACGGCCTAAAAACTCTGAATCTAGATCTAGATAAACAGCTTATATTTTATGATATTATTTACTAAAGCTGCAAACAAACTAACGGTACGTCCCTAAGCTGCGGTTGACGGACACGAGTTGTACTGCTGTTCGGACATCGTATCGGGACATCTATCCTCGGTCATTATATCAATAATTGTCAACGCGTAAGCACGTCATCTAGAGAGCACACCATACGCAGTATTTGTGGATGGTTATGGCTGAGGAAAACATCCAGCGCGCCAGATCGCCTTCGGACGTCCAATCGGTCAAGGTGGCCCAAGGACTCATTCACGACCACAGAAAAGAGGAGTAAATAGAACGAAAATGAGAAGGAAAATCTGTTGCCAGGCATTATGAGTGAACCTTGATTGAACATTTTAATTTAGATTAACGCGTCGAACTCCGTATCCAAAGAACTTGGACCTTAATTTTTTGGGTTAGGTCTCAAAGTTCCTTGTCCACATCACAGTTGCTAACTGATTTCGAATGACTGACGTTTCGTTTATATAATGCAACTGGCTACAACAAATTTCTTACAAAAATGCCTTGACAGCCGTACTAATTTAAACAAAAAAATAATATTTACAACACATTTGCTCAAAAAGTGCACTTACGAAGCCTGTATACATCGTTCGAAAGTTAAACATTACGGATCATATAACGGAGCGTGCGGTAATGAATTTAACCGCACGCTCAGATGTATAGCACCGTGCGTGTACTTTACGGTATTTTTTAATTTCCATCATAATTACATAAGAATTCCACAAAAGAGTTTCATATTACGAGAATAAATAAGCTGAATGATCAAACCTCCTTGGAAGCGCCTTTGCTCAATACGTTTCTCATAGTCAAGATGTAGTTCTAATTTTCACTACGTGATAGTGGCGCTATTTGCATGTTCGCGCCATTTTCTTATTATATTATAGAAACTATTGTTGTGACTGATATTAAGCTATAAACAAAATAATAAAATTGTTTCATTTGTAGCCTTTTTTTCTCGCAAATGTGTTGTAAAACGTTGTATGGCACACGTGCGGATTGGTTATTACAAACTCGTGACTATGGTAAGCCCTCGATTTCGTCTCGGGCTTACATTCGTCTACTCGTTTGTAATAACCAACTTACCGCACTTGTATCATAAATAACTATTTCTGTGTTCGAGACCGATGTGTTGCATGTAGTGTGAATGTATTAGCTAGATTGCGTCCGTCAGCCGCGTCCGTCGGGCGCATCCGTTAGTTTGTTTGCAGCTTTACTCTCTGTGTGTGTTCTACTCGATACTATAACATCGAGTACATTATAATTCGTTTCGTTCGGCCGCGCCGTATTTACGGTATCGAACTTGTCCCGCCTGCCCTACTCTGTTTATGAAATATGAATTAATAATTAACACCGGTTTATGCTCAAATAAGTGTTAATAATTATTCTGCTAACGAGTTTTGATAGTTTATGATTTAACTACCATATATTTCGGTTGAAAGTGCAATATAAATGTAATAAATAACTTAATGTTTTGTAATACTAAAAGTCGTATATTGTAGCTTCTCATATGAGTGCAACTGGTACTTATTGGCGAGAAATGATATGCCGACGATTGGATAGGACAGAAAGTATTCGAAAAATTCACATAATATTTATATACTAATAAAAATAATATAAATACACGCGATAAAATCCTATAAAAGTGTTTGATTTCAATGTGTAATAATGGCGAAATTCTAAAAAAACAAAAAACACTTTTACGTTCCACGTTCTTCAAAATTAGTTCTTAAACCATCACTAATTTTCTACCCTTTTTAAACCTCGTTGGGCTTATATAGCTTCACTTCATAGATCAATTACTTAGTTATTACTGTTAAGATATTATTTATAGTGCAAGTACCGTTCTTTATCGATCGCCAAATCTGATAAAATTACATTTTTGATTAGTATTTGCTATGATCGATTCTATGGCATTTTATCAAATTTGACGATCGATAAAGAACGGTACTTGCACTGCTGGATTGTAAACATCTTTCGTTTTTAATATCGAAAACTTTATTTAATTATTATGGCTTGCGTCTACTATCTACCTACTATATTTAGTTAATATCAGCTTTTTGTTTTCCGAATAGTGTAAAATGAAATATAAAAAATTTGGAAAGAAATTCTTCTATGTATATGTATGCTCATTTACCTACACGATAGATACAATCATCGCGTATTCTTGGCACAGTTTTATACGTACCAAATATCGTGAGCAAACTTATGCAAACTAATTCTGTAGTTTCAACTGTCGCAATATAAGGCTTTTAATTAAGTTTAATTCTGCTCTTTGGTACATTTCCGTTTATATTTGAAAAGCTTTTTAAAATGCAGTTTTTGGTAGATTGAAGACTTGGTGTTAATTTGACTTAGGCACTATTAGAAATTATCAGAATATCCCTAAAGACCTCCACAGGTTGCGAATCACTAAAAATACCCCGTTAATGATTATATAACTGTAGAGAACAACGTTAAAATTTAAAACACTGTGTGATCAAATCTTGGATTTCGAAGTTGAAGTGGCAATGGGCTGGCTACATTGCTCGAAGAATCTATAACCGATGAGGAAGAAAGGTTCTTAAGTGGAGACCACGAACTGGAAGACGCGGCGTAGTCATCCCGCAAGCTGGACCGACGACATCGTGAGAGTCGCGGGCATCCAGTGCAAGCAGATGGCAGGCTGTCGTTCAGTGTGGAGTTCTAAGGGGGAGGCTTTTATTCAGCAGTGGACGTGTTCTGGCTGATGATAATGAATCATATATAATATATAACTATAGTTCGTGTAAAAAGAAGATTTTTTGCGTGAGTTAGAGCGAAAGAGAAAGAAAATCCACCGGCTAAAAGTCTGTTGTCTGTGGTTGCCCTTAATAAAACATATGAATGACTAAATACTCCTAAGTATGTGCAAAGTCTTCAAACGACCCCCTGCCAACTATGTGACATTGCTTGAATACTATGAATACCCTATAACCCGGAAAAGCTTCAGTCCCATTCTGTCCCTGAGATTGCTTTCTTGAACCAAATTTAATCACGAAACAGAATTAGTAAAGTCATATAATTAGTGAAGGTTCATTCTCCAAAATCGTCCAGTTCAAAGCGAGGGTCAACGGAACGTTCTATTTAAAGTCGACAAGTCACTGTAAGTAATTAGTTTTACTGAAGGGAGCCGATAGTAATTCAGTTTAATTAACTAAGCTGATATGTAACCCTCTTATTACAAATTAGATTTTGAACTTGGGTTAAGTTTAAGCTGTGTTTTGTAGAGATATCGGGGACGTGAGAGGTCGCTAGAGCCTGGACTGGGGACGGAATAACAAACACAACTTTGACAATAAGTTAGAGGATCTTATTTGGACTAGTCCTTCTTTAATTGGGTGCTTGACAAAAATGTTCTAAAGTTAGTAAAATCGATTGTGTAGTACCTACCTAAAATAAACTTTATTAATTTAAATATAACTTTTTAAAACAAGCTTTTTCGTATTCTTTTCAGCAAACCCTTTCATTTGATATCCATATCACGATGGTAGATAAGAACATTTGTCTGCCATCTTGGGGCATCCGCCATATTGAATTTATCATCTAGAACCCAAGTGCTAAGACAAACTCAAGTAACCCACACTTGACGGAATTAAGTCGTTTCGTTTAGGAGTTCCTATGACCACCTTCTGTCTCCATCGTCAGACCAGCTTGATGGTATCATACCATTGCATTGTCACCAAACCTACATAAAAATGCCAAATTTCAGCTCAATCGGTGGAGGATAACTGGTCTAAAATTCAGGTCGCCAGTCACCACATTTCTTTACGAAATAAAAATCATAAACATAATTTATTGTAAAACACTTGTGTCCAAAAAAAGTGGTTCTCTCTGCCATTGTTGTAGAGAAAACATTGTGTTGCAAAGGCAACGTCATACAAAGAAAGACAAACAGGATTTAAATTACTGCGTTTCGCGTAGAATATTCTTAATTATTGTAAGTTTAAAAACACCCCAACGCCTGCACGTCCAGAGTCATATATGGTAACAAAATAAAGTTATTTTCTGCAATAACGACACCGGTAACAACTTCCTTGCAAAAACGCGTCAATGAAACTTTTCTGAAATACGCGTGAATAGAACCTCTAGAGTGAAATGGCGAAGCGCAAGTCCCGTGTTCCTCGCTGTCCCCAGGAGCTTTGTAACACTCGCATATACACGGAAAAAAGTCACGTCAATTGTCCCAATACAAACGGAAAGTTCCGCTTCAAAAATGAATATTTTTCCAGGTGACAACTTTGACGCTACGAGTTTCAACCTACGATTTATAGTCGTACGAAAACAATAGAGCCGACGAAATAAACCGATTTTGAAGCGGCGTGTTGTAAACTTGTTTAAATCGACGCTCGAGACAGTTCTGTGAAAAATTACGGATGGAGAGAGTTAAGCGATGCTTTTACCCCAGTTTCGGGAACGAGCGGAGTCACGGCACGACCTGGCGATTTCCTGAGACCGCCTCGACCTATTTACCTGAACGCATCTGCCAGCTAAATGGGTTGGCTCGTACTTCCACCTCGGGCTAAACTCTGACACTAATACTGCATTCTTAAAAAGAGAGAAACTACCCACATCTCGCCAAAAAAACGACCCAAAACGCCGGTTTCGACTCGATCAAAGAGGAGTAATTGTACAGAGAGGGCACTACAATTCAAGCGGTTTTATTGCCTGAAGGGAGGAGGCCAGCAATTTGGTGGTCTGACCGCAAGAGCCGCGCATGTTTATTAGAGACAAAGAGCTAGCCGCGTCGGCCCCCGATTTGCATAACGGTCTGTGTCGTAATTAGAAACCATCTCGGACGTCCCTCCTTTGTCCCGTCAAGTCTGGAGGGGACCGCATCAAATGGCGCGCCATTTAGCCGCTCCCAGGATAAGCTGTATAATTCGACCGCATTAAAAGAAACTGCAACGTGTTCCGAGCTCTAGTGATACAGTCGTAATTAAATTCTAGTCTAGAGTCATGTTCCTCGTGTGTTGAGGTTGGAAAACTTCGGAATATTTTAAGCACGCAGCGGTTGTAATGAAAAATGCTGTGAAGAAATTACGTGTGTGCTCCGCGCCGCCGCAATAAATCGTTTTCTAAGAAGGGCGTGTAAGGCAGCGTACACACGGGGGTATAACACGGTATAACTCATTAAGTTGAGGCGCGTTTACGAGGCCGTTGTATCGCGGCCCGCGCTGGGATAATGACGCTAAACCGATATCCTTATTTACTGCAAATTGCGTCGGCTCTTACGTCTATTAGACCCGGTTACTGGTGAGGAAGTGTGCCAGTTATGTTTGTTGTTCTGAGATGATGAGGTTTCGCTTGAAGGTCGCACGGGATTGTGGCAATATCTCTAAAGATACACACTATACTGGGACTGAGATATATATCACGACTGAACTACATTGTTCTAGAAAGGTCCTCTGGAGATGTTTAAATTTTTACATTTATTTTCTTTGTTCACAGATTGCAAAAGAATCGCGACGCGTCCTGCTAAACTGCAGTTTTAAACAAGCCATGGTAAGTACTTCGATACACCTTTTTAAGCACAACTAAACGTAATCTAAGACGTAATCTTTTTTCTGATTATATAATGCCATTTTCGGTACGGAACGTTTGGGTTTTGCTAAAGATTGCTTTCTCACCCTTGCATACGTGATAGAAACGTTTGTTCCATTATTAAATCTAATTTTAATAATAATTCTACCTACCTTCATTTTTATCTCGCACCTTCGAATTACACTGCTAAAAATCATGTGACGACTTCAAAATAAATGAGAAGAAATCTGAAATCTGATTGTTTCGTAGAAATTAACAGATTTTCTTTAATACGCAGTATTCTGTGAAATGGATATCGTTCAATTAATACAATTGAGTGATCATTCTAATCTCGATGTGATATTCGGAACTGTAGGCATTAAACTTTAACCGTCTTACCACAAAAGATTTAAGCACGCTTTAGACAAGTGTTTAGCATACATTTCGCAGTGAAACAATTGCTAAACACATGTTTAAAGCGGTCTTAAATCTTTTGTGGTAAGACGGTAATAGGTTGGAAGGACGCGATCGATTCTTTGGCGCGTTTCCGACTAATCGTCACGTGATAATCATTCACTCAATGATGTTATACATAAACTGAGGTATAGATGTTTACCGAGTTCTGCGTGGCAATAGAAACATGAGTTAATTAGCTTGAGTGAACTCAGTCTGTCATGTGTCTGGCAGCGACGCAAACGTACGATGCGCGATTTGTGAGTATGAAAAATTATCAAAAATGCCATGTTGTGTGTTTAGAAAGTGAAATACTTATACTGGTACGGCTGTAACAGGCTATAAGCATAATGTTTTTTTAATGAGTCTATATTGGTAAAACCTTATTTCATTTATGATTATAGAAATCTGATCGAATTACTTCTACTATTACAAACATGAAACCACGATGAAAACAGCGCAATTTTCTGCTCTTTTCGATTTTAATTAGATATTTTTCTATACTAATATTATAAAGAGGAAAGATTTGATTGTTTGTTTGTTTGCATTGAATAGGCTCCGAAACTAATGGACCGATTTGAAAAATTCTTTCACTGTTGGGAAGCTACACTACCCCCGGATGACATAGGCTATATTGTATTTTCAAAAAACATAGGGATTCTTACTAAAACTCCTATAATGTAACCCAAGCTGTAAAAAAATAAGACACACCCGTGCGAAGCCGGGGTGCGTTGCTACTAGTTGCTAGTAGTTTATAAGAGTAAATAAGTAGCCACATTTGAAATGCAAATCAATTGCTATTCATACTAATAAGTTCAAGCAAAATCATGTATAATGGCTTTTATAAAAAAAAACAATACAGGGTACTCTATAGTACCTATCATATCACCACAAAATATTTAAAACAGCTGATAGTTTTTTTCCGCGACTTCAATGTTTGTCCCATAATAAAAGTTGTTCATATTATGATAATAAATACAATGACCTCATTTCGGTTTAGTATCATAGCCCTGTATAAATAACTATAGTATACAAACTTCCGTACCGACTTTGCGAGAGTTTAATATCTCCTACCGAATTGTTAGTGTTTTAAAGACCTCATAATCGCTGAAAATGATAAGACTTACAAACATTTCACAAAGCCCTGATATCCTAGGGGCATGACACACTAAATTAATTTACAAACAACATTAAAGTAAAATATCAAAGCTCAAATCACAAGTACGGCAGAAACAAGTCATTAAATATAACCGTATACATTGCAGTAAGGACAACGTTGAAATTAATAACATGTTTTTGAAAAACAGAAAATATAAATGACCACTGACCAATGATCATTAGCTATCAGCCTTCAATGTGTATCGACTTAACAAAATAAAATAAAATCTAGTAAGTAACAAAAAAAGCTAATCTATTTGAGATTTCCATTGCCCACCTTCCAGCTTCATCAATAAACCAAAGATGGCAAAGTACGTATATTATTTACATCCTGGGATCGGTTAAAAATCAACTTACCATGGATAACAATTCGAAAAGTTTAGTTAGGAGAGGTAATAAAGCTCAGTCACCCAGTATCTCCACCATAGTGAACTTGTATTTTAATGTTTTCCATTTCAGATTTCTTTTTAATTTCTCATCAGCAGCATCGCTTTAATGATATCTCTCTCTCTCTCTCACTCTCTCTTTCCGTCTTTTTCTGTTTCAAAACTTCATAGTTCAGAGTCCTTACTGTATTCACGCAACGTCATTACTCATAATTAGGCCCGTAAACTTAATTTGCTAGGGGCCGAAGTTGGCCGGCGCGTTTTTTGCAATTTCATTTTAATTATACAACCGTGAGCGAGCTACTTTACAGTTCCTGATGGAAGATATTTCAAGTAGATATAAGTCAGTGATTTGCGAAAACGAGAAAATAATGACAGTTTTTTTTTTTTTTTTGTTATTTAGCCCTTTTGAATTAGTTGAAACGTCCTACCTGTGCGAGTATTCTGTGTCATAGGGATGGAAAAAAGATCACGTGATTAGAGGTACGTTTTCTTTTACTTGGCTCCTGCCTCTTTGGGTGTTTGGCCCATTTCACCATCAACATTGAGGATGGAGACAGTGAGATTGTTTAAAGAGGGAAAAGAATCCTGGTTGGTGAGATTAGTAAAAGAAAAAAACAAATGAAAAACTAAAGTCGGATATTATAGTATTAAATTAAATTTGCTAATGAAAAAATGTCCTTTTTGTTCGGGTATGAGAGCCGAGAGGAAATATGTAAGAGAAATGGAACTTTGCATTTAGTGATGGTATTTTCTACCAACACTAAATCCTATGGATGGTTGCTCAAAATGGCGTCTCTCGAGCGTCTCTCACTAGAATGTCACTAGGGATGTTTATTGTTTTTGACGGCTAACGTACCGCTTGGTATGTATGCAAACATGGTCGACGACGTGCCGCAAGAAGATTCCAGAATAAGTTACTTTGTAGCGCGTCCTCTCTACGGAGCGTCCTGCGAACCTTTGACAGCAGAAATCTCACAGAAATACTTTGTTTGATGTTGTATTACAAAACACTACTGTTTTTTTTTTCTTCTGAGAGGATTTTGTCATCTCACATTTTGTGCATTTGCCAGTGTCGAGTATCTGTTCAAGTTTTTGTAAAAATATATTGTCGAACAACGAATCATAGTCACAGTCAAAGAAATCCAAAGTAAGTTATGGTCAAGTCCACCATTGCATATGTATTGGTGACAATACAATATGCATGCAATACCCAATATTGTAATATTTTCAAAATAGCCGCCAAAATATAAATTAAATTTAAAAGCATCATAAAAGCTAGTAAAAAAAATGTTTTTTAAATAAAAGTTTGTTAACGAATCGCTTCGGCCTGGCAAACCTCACCTCACTGACGGTTCGGTAAAATTTTGACTTTGACAGGTGATTCGTTGAAGACTTCATGCTACTTATCTTTGTGTTACGGCCATCAATCCGTAAAAACGATGACAAAATTAACATTAACATGACTTAACCTAATAAGTTTTGAAAAATTATGTTCTACATATTTACCTAAAATGTACCAAAGGTTTGCGATCCTAATAAATAAAAGGAACCACATCAACACTTTTCCTATGTATTTACAACTGCAAATTGCACCCTACATCCTATGGCTTACGGTTCTCGGTGATAAAGAGGAGTCATGTAGAAAGGGGAGGCAAGGGTTCCGTGACACGAATGTGAAACGATAAAAAGGTGGAGCGATTCTTTGTGGAAATTAGCTGTTACATTAGGTGGCTGGCTAATAAAACGATTGTGCACGCGTTTGTTAGTGGTGATGTCCACGAGCGATTCTCTCATCAAAAACAGCTGCCAATGAAATGTATAGCGAGTAAAACGACTGTATGTGGTGTTGACGTAACAAGCTAGACCATTTTGTAAGTTGTCACAGCGCCCCGCGGTTTCACCCGATACAAGAATTATGGACTTTTCCAGTATAAAAAGCTTATATTAACTTTAGCTCAGTAGTTGCACTACCAGCTCCAATAATACGACTAATTTTGTTCGAGCGCCTGTTAATTTAGTAATATCAATAACGTTAACTTTATAAAAAATTACTTTTAAGCACTCGCAAATTTTGATAGTTGTTGTTTTTTAATGGATAGTTATGTTTCTTTCGATGGCTCTGTTAATGTTCTATGGATCTCTCATAAAACTACAAGGACTTTTAATCAATCTTTTCTTGTGTAGATGGCGTCTAACAGAGTGCAAATCGAATTTTCTTGAGCATACGTGTTCGGAACGCGTCTAATTAAAGCTCCTCAGTGTTTGCTTTCGAACGCAACTGTCGGTAACGAGTTCGCGAGTTAGTTCACAAGATGGCGGTAAAGTTTGTCAAAGCTGTTAAGTTAGATGAACCACTAATTAAAACAGAATGAGGACATGTTTTTACTGGCTTTTATCTAGCCATTGTGACTATTTCACTCCACACTTTTAGTCACACACACACACACACACACACACACACACACACACACACACACACTTCAAAAACACACCTACAAACATTACATCATCCTACCAACCAGTGTTAACGCTAAGCGGAGGTGAGGTTCTACAGCTCCAGAGACTATTAAAAAAATCAAACTTATATCTACTTACCTTAGTAAGAATTTCGAATGGTTCGAAAAGCCCAACCACAATCGAAACAATAACATAACAAATCGGCAGCAACATTTCAAAGTCAACAATCACTCTGGAAGTGATCGTTCGAAACGGACTCTCGATCAATCGACAATCGCAGGCGAGCCAGAGCACATCGATTAATAGTCCCTCTTCAAAATACGTCGACCAATCCCGATCTGCAATCACTTCAGGAGTCCGGGCCTGGACCACAGATTAAGCAATAGTTACTACGCCTGTCGGTAACTTAGTGCCACTTATCGCGCCTCCCGGGGCACTAAACTAGCCTCGGACGGCATTCGGCACTCTTCGGAACCACTCGGAATTATTCGCCACAATACCACACAGAAGTTAACAGAACCTATCGGATCTAATTGGTGCCGAAGCCGAGACCCATTCGGAAAGATTAGCAATTTATTCGAATTCAAAGGGATATAATTCACCTTTTTAAATCGAGGTCGCAATGTAGAGATTTCCCGAAAATACTTCTAGTAAATACAGAGTAAATAATCTACACAAATCACTCTCAAAAAGATTGAGAAAAGCTGTGAAAGCGTATAGAGAGAATTGGAATAAATGGGGTAAAAAATAAAAAGCCCGATGGATGTTTTATATATATGGGCCAAATGGGCACGTCAATTCTCAACCACAGATCTACTACCTATAGATTTTCAATGAGCGTGGCTAGCTCAGTGCCTCTCGCTTCAACAAGGTGTGTTGCCACATTAAAATGATTTGCTATAAGTTAGGGTAATTTACCTACTATGATGGGTAGTGAATCTTCAATGAGTACTTTGGAAACAATACTACCTTTTAAATATTTATATTTTATACACTATCTGCTGCAACCCACGGAGCTACCTGCAATTTTCTGGGAAGAAAAGTACGTTGTCTGTCCTCATGACACACCCCTATCGTCCTGACAAAATTTGACTTAGCCCATGATCTAAGAAAACAAGGTCTAGCAATTTGAGAGTGGTCCCGCAATGACGTCACTGTCCAGTTGCCACTTTATTCAATCAGCTGTTACGTGGTGTATCGTCATCTCTCTCGAACCTGTTGTAAATTGACATCATGACATCATTGCGGGACGCCCACGTAAACATTTTTTCTCGGATTGCTATACCTGGCGGAGTATATTATTATACCATGACTTAGCCGTTTCCTCGTAAAAACAGACAGAAAGTTACTTGCGTTTTTATTATAATTATTTGTTAGGATTAGAATATAGTACTAGAAAAAAAGGTTGTAAAGTAACCATAGCATGATTTTTTATAATTAATAAAATATAATAAAAAAGTCAGAGTTAAAACGGAACGGGGGTCCCTCATGCAACAAACGTTAAACGTATTTTTGGATTTGTTCTAGTGTAAAAACGGTAATCCGTACAAGCGTCAAATTTAGCGGATTATAGTGAACATAAGTAAAACAACAAATAATAAACACTGGCCAAGTGCGAGTCAGTGACAAATTTCTGTTTACCACTAAGCTAAGCAACGTCGGGCACGGTCGGTACTTGGATGGGTGACAGCCTGGGCGTGATGTTGTCTTTTTACACAAATTTTGTATTTTGTGATTGTTAAGAACTCTCAGCGCGCGAGCCCGACTCGCGCTTGGTCAGTTTAGTTTTTTCATGAATGGAATTATTTATTTTATTTTTATTTTTTTATTATCTTAGAGAAACTAACGGTCTTAATTAACAGAGTTAATAATTAGCTAGAGACAAAGAGGCCATTTAGAAGTTTCTACTTATAAAAACAGAGTACATTATATGAACGCTAAAACATGTAAATAAAAAAAATAGATGTATAATATTACTAGAACAAAGAAAAAAGCAATAGACTCTAAATAAACTAAGACAAACTAAGATGTGCACTTAACAAGATAAGAAATACATTTAATAATATTTAAGACAAAATAGTACCAAAATTTTCACACATAATTATTGAAAAAGTTGTCACTTAACCACTTCCTTATGGATGAAATACTAGAGACAAATATATCCATACCTAGACTATATTTACGTAACCTATTATAGGTTCCACACGCACGAACGATAAAGCTATTTTGCCGATAGTTAGTTAATGAGACAGATGGTCTGAAGAGCGGTTTATATTTCCGAAATAATCCAGTTGGGACATAAAGATTAATTTTACTAAGAAGATCAGGGCAGTCAATGCTAGATGTGACAATCTTTTTAAGGAAAATTACATCAGATATTTCACGGCGATTGATTAATGGAAGAAAATGATGTTTTGCACAAGAATCAAAATGATCAACAGCTCTAGTTTTAGTTTTGTAATTTAAGTAACGTATGAATTTCTTTTGAATACTTTCTAATCGGTTAATATAAACATCATACCTAGGGTTCCAAATCTGAGACGCATATTCCAAGTGGCAGCGCACATAGGTACTATAGAGAATTTTTATAGATTTAGCGGATTTAAAATCCTTTGTTGATCTGATAATGAAACCAAGGGCTTTAGAAGCCTTATTCACTATAGCTGAAATATGCTTATCAAATATCAATTTGGAATCGTGAATAACTCCCAAGTCTCTCATAACCGACACACGTGTTAAAGCTTGATTTTTAATAGAATAGTCGAAGGGTAATGGTAACAATTTACGCGAAAACGTCATTACTGAGCATTTCGAGACATTTAAATCGAGTTTATTGACAAGACAGTAATTGTCAAGTCTAGCAAGGTCATGTTGAAGTGATAGGGCATCAGCTTGACTATTAATTACTTTGAAAATCTTCATGTCATCAGCAAAACTCAGCAAAATAGAATTTTGGAAACAGATGTCAATGTCGGCTACAAAGATTAAAAAAAAGGAGAGGGCCTAATATTAATATGTATAACATTCCAAATAATTAGATAAATAGACTCTTTAATGTTTACAGTACAAATTTCACGAACAGCGCGTAGCTTTTTGAATCGGTTCGCCGAAATCGCCTTTTGCTTTTCCAGCTTCATAACTGTGGCCTCATTAATATATATTTAATATTAACATTCACCATATTCATATGGGCATAAAAGGGTCGGTATTTTGCACTTCTTGCAATGTGCCAGCTTTTTTCAGCAATGTGACAGGATCAGTTGGAAACCTGCAGAACGAATAATTTATGTTAGTTGCGGTGGGTAATTTCTTTCATAAACTGGCAACATTCATAATTTATTTTTTAAGTGAATAATTTGATAAAATTCATAGAATTAGACCACAAATCGACCTAAAAACTGACTAATTATGAATAAAATATTTGTGAATTGATATCCTGAATTTATTTAGGTGATCGTTACAAGCTTTATATGTTTACTTACGTGTGAAATGATATTTCATCGTATTTTCGCTCACTGCGCTTCTTGCAGCCCAAAATGCTACAACCAACCATTGTAAAATATCTGTTACAATTATTATTATTTCTCAGAGGAAACACGCATTTATCACATTAAATCACCAAAAAAAGGCAATAAATATAATTCAGACCCGTTTTGTTTGTCACTGATTATTACAGATTTTGACACTTGAGGTACCAAAAACAGGTCACGCCGATAAGGACAACAAAATCTATTTATGTCCTTTTCGTACTTGTGCTGAGCCATATCAAGTTGTCTCTTTCACTAAAATATATTGCCGATCTGGTTGTGTATATCTGTGTTCTCAACGTTTGGGAGTCTTCGGGCTCGTTTCGGCTAATCCGACATCAGTAAACGCGCATCAATAACCATTTTGACAGTTAAGCCGTCATTTTTCATTTGGCGTACAACGTTCAAAAGTGGAATCGAGCGGGAAGCGCGCAGAGGTCACGACCGAACCGTAAAAACCTCCTTGTACCGAGTCGCCTGCAAACATCGAAACTGCATCGAAAATCCTCTTTTAAACCCCTTATATTGCAGCTTTAATTCCAGCGTGGAAACTTTCCGGCGCAACTAACGCAGCAATCGAAATACGGCTCGGAATTTTCCGCTTCTATTGTCTAATAGAAGCAGTGAGGTGCAATAGATTCCTTGTTCGCAAATCGAGATTTTGCACCTCTACTGTTCCACAAAGCTCATTTGTGGTAATAACCCGTCGCCGTGAGTTTTACGGATTTGTTCAAGATTAATGTGGAAATAAGCTGCACCGGCACAACGTTTGTTAAAGATTAATGCAATGTTTCCTCGAAAGCAGAGCGCGTTTTCTTAATTTCCTCCTTCGGAGCGGTGCATAAGCCTTAATTTATGACGTGGCGTGGCAGAGATAAATTCGTTGTTGTTTATCAGCAGTGCGCTTTAATAACAGTGTACGCTGTAGTTGCTCGTTCACAAAACGTCATAATTTATTTCGCGTGTAAACAAACTTTTGTCCCATTAGGGCTAGCTTCGTGAATTTCACAAAGCAAATCAAGTTATAAGTGTAACGAGGTATCCAAACAGAGCTATCCGTTTATTTCCGCTGCGTCTGTGGCCGCGTATCGCAAATTAAATAACGTGTTTCGACTATGAATAATAGCTCGCCTCGGGTTCTGTACAACCCGTTTAGGGAGGATGCTACAATTTGAATTTTAAAATAAGAACAATTTCACTGTTTGCGTTCTGCATTCGAGTGTTTGTTTTCAGCCAGTGACATTTTAATTATTAAGAAAAATATGTGTGACGTCAAAAAAGTTCTTAATAGCTACTAAATAAAATAAATTAAGTACTAAGCACGATGTCAAAAGTTGTTAATGTTATCGCAAAATTTAATTTTATCTAAAGCGGTCAGTATTTCAACTGTAATTGAGTGCCTAAATTCTCAAGTATTTATTTACCTGCGCGGCCGTTTCATAAGGATTATTAAAGCCTGACTCAGCTATGTTTTAAAGAGGGGGAGGGTCGTTGGCTATCGTGCTTCGGCCTTATTATATCCGATCTTGTAATGCACGCGAGCTTTTCACGTGACATACTAATTGCATGGGGCTAGATAGGACGCACGAAATTCCGGCTTGAACTGGTTCGAGCCAGCTTGCTTTGGGTTTACGGAGCCGTTGTTAGCCGAATTATATTTTGTAGGCTTACCACAGCCAAATCCGAGTTTCTCATCTAGTTATCAACAAGAAAAAACTCGGTTAGCAACAAAGAAACCGCTTCGATTCCATAATACTTTTTAGGGTTCCGTTCAAAAGGAAAAAACGGAACCCTTATAGGATCACTTCGTTGTCCGTCTGTCTGTCCGTCTGTCCGTCTGTCAAGACACTTTTTCTCAAGAATGCGTAAAGGTATCAAGTGGAATTTTATAATAAATACTTGGGACCACGGTTTCTTTCGGCTGTAAAAAAATAAAAGTTGTAAGTCAACGCAATCAAAAGATATGAAAGTTTATGTCGCATATTTTGCGATTTCACAGGGAAATCAAAACCTATAGGGCACTTCCCGTTGACCTAGAATCAAGAAATTTGGCAAAAGGCAAGGTCTCATAGCACATATATAGGAATAAATCTAAAAGTTACAAATTTGAAGTTATATCATTTAAAAATAATTATTTTGCTATTACAAACTTACATTTTGTAGTTGGAATGTATCGAAGAACCTTATAGTTAACTACAAAGTTAAGTTTGTCTTTCAATATTTCAACTTTAGTTTTTTTTTTGGACTCGCGCTCTGATGGTTCTGTCCAACGGAACCCTCAGAGCACGAGTCCTACTCGTACTTGTCTGGTTTTTTTATAAGAAAAACAGCAAACAAGCAAAGTTACCACGTGATGGTAAACAGTCGGCTGCAACACTAGTTATGCTATCGAAGCGTTGCGAACTCGAAGAGTTTGGTCATCCACTTCGTTGTAGCTTTAAAAAAGGTCTACTTAGTCACCAAATTTTATCTATTGACCTTTGTTAGAGTTATAATAGGGTGTACCTTCTAATAGTTATCAATCCGAATTCAACATTAGTGAATACGCATTTCGTTTACTTAGATGACATATTTGTCCCAGTGTTTCCGAGAAGGTACAACATGGGGTTCTTCAAAAAAACGAGTTAATCGTGTCCTAAAGTTTCGGCAACGTATTTGTGACGCCTCTGGTGTTACAAGTACTAATGCGACGGTGACTGTTTGCCATCAGGCAGCCCATCTGCTTGTTTGAACATTATGGCATTAAAAAAGTAATTTTGATGAAAAAAAACAAAGTACTGAACCGATTTTGATGAAATCTATCGGATGAACGTGAAAGGCTTAGAATAACTACTCAGAGAAGGTAGGTTTCCAAACAACGCCTTCTCAAAACGTAAGCTACAAATTCGCTTTGTAGCTTACGTTTCGATTGGTATTTTAAACGATTTAAGCAAGAAAATTATTGGATTACCTGTGGAATGTCACACCATAACTCTTATGCTGCTTCTCTGATTTGTTGTGGTACGATTTCACCGCGCAAATTGTCATAGTATTTTATTAAAATTTTTTTTTAGAGCCATATATGACACCATTTGAATGGCTTAAATTTTGCGAATGTACTTGGTTTCCTTGTTATTCTAAGGTGAAAGTATAAATCACACTAATAAGTATTATAGATGCGAAAGTTTGTGTGAGTGTGTATGTTTGTTACGCCTACAGAAGCGGCTGAACAGATTTGGTTGAAATTTTGAGTAAATATACATAATATAGCTTTATGTTCTAGATCGACACATAAGTTACTATACATAATCATCATCACCGTTTTTCATCAACACGCGGGTGAAACCGCGGGGCGCAGTTTTTTTTATAAATCAGAGACGTTTGACCACCATCTCGCCTGATGTTAACCGATGATGCGGTCTACGTTACTGTTGGTTTATAAATGAAAGAGATCTGTGGTGAACAAATATGAAAAAAACTCCTTTTTTGGGGTCGGTTAACAAACATCAAAGGATCCTACGCCAACACTCGTCGATTTACAATATAACGTTTTCTGCCGCTGGCCGTCCTTTGGTAGGGCTCAAAGTCCGCACTAACCATTCCGTTTTACTACAATAGGGATTTAGGCGGCGACATTTTGAGAGGAATATTTGTGTACATTGCTGCGCAATTTGGAACGTAAGATGCGCAAGACTGCGGCGACAAATGGTTCACGTCACATTTACCTAGCGCTAAAATTACGTTTAAGTTGTGTTTAAGCTACCATTAAGTTACCTTTAAGTTTAAGTTACGGTTGGTTACGGTTGGTTACGGTTGGTTACGAGTATGTGGGGATGTGTGAGTTTTGAATTGCTCTGTATTGCTTTAGGCAAAATGTAAAGTCTCCTTTCATCATCATCAGCTAGAAGATTTCCACTGCTGAACATAGGCCTCCCCCTTTAACCTCCACTCTGAACAGCAGCCTGCCTTTTGCATCCACTGGATGCCCGCGACTCTCACAATGTCGTCGGTCCATCTAGTGGGAGGCCTACCTACGCTGAGTCTTCCGGTTCGTGGTCTCCACTCAAGAACCTTTCTTCCCCATCGGTTATCGGTTCTTCGAGCGATGTGGCCTGCCCATTGCCACTTCAGCTTGCAAATTCCAATTTCCAAAGTTTTCTTTATTACATTTTAATTATATGACACGGGATTTACTCGCTTATGATTAAGCCGGTTACTCCTTCAGTTATTCCAGTCTTCTTGAACAGCATTTTTGTCATAAACTGTTTTTTTCTGGTAATGCGCTTGTAAAAACCTCGTATTAATAACAATTTAGCCTTATGTTAGGCTAGTAAGTAAATTTAAACTTGTATGTAATTATAAAAACTTAGAATGTGTCCAATAACACGTTTTTTATTGTCTTTATTAAAGGGAAGACATGGCACTTTCTTTAGTAGACTGCAAAATTTATCATGGGCGGCCTATGTTCAGCAGTGGACTTCTTCTGGATGATGATGATGATGACTATTTATCACTGACATCTTGATTCACTCGAACGGTTTTGTTTTTAAATTATAAACCGTTGCATATAGACCATAACAAATTGTGTCTACAATACAATACGACTGATCACGTGATCCATTCTGTAGATGTAACACATTTTCCCCCCTCAAATTTAGCAATCTTGTTTTCCACAACCTGTTGGTCTTAAATGATGACCAGAGTCCTGATGATGGAGCCGGAAGGTGGCCATATCTACCTTCTTGATATGAGTATCAAATGAAAGGGCTTTGAAGAATACGAAAAGTTTGTTAAAAAAAAAGTTTTTTTTTTTGGCAAGCTGACAGGCCGAAACCTACAAACTGCACAAAGAGACCTAACGTCTCTACGCATGCTGAGCGGCTCTAGATGTTCAGTGAGCTTGAGATCGTGGACAATTCTGACAGCTCTACGCTGTCAGAATTGTCGATAGTCCCACTCTCGCGATTAAGAATATCAAGTGGCTCAAGCTGATACTTGGGTGCTCCATTCCAAAGATGGGAGCAGTACAGCTCCATGTAAGGAAATAGTTAATAATTTACAAGGTAATTAATAATTTATTTAAAATCCACTGCAACAATTCGTATCCTCTAATTGGTAAATGTCCCTGCCACGCCATGACTGTGTCTGCATCCTGCAAACTCCAAGCTGACATCCACAGTCAGTACTCTGCACAACACTGCGTGTCTCCTAGATTAGACAAAAGAGAACACGACTCGACGGGAATGCACACAACGTATGCTCAGTCGACGTGTTAACAGTAAGAGTCAGTGACGGTACTCACTAGCTACTGTAAAGGCACTTGCAGACGAACCATAGTACAACTTGCAAGTAGCTACTATGCATCGTCTCCAACGTTTTGTTTAGTGAAAGTGGCAGTGGAAATACTACTAAGCACTACGACTGCCACTTGCGCTAAGGAAAACGTTGCAGACGATGCGTAGAAACTACGTGCAACTTCTACTTGTTACTTGTACTACTCATCGTCTGCAAGCGCCTTACACGTTGCACGTTACTGTAACCAAAAACCATATTTTGTGTAGTGTACTTCGTACGCGACCCGGCCGTGAACATAGGTTCGTAGTGTAACCAACGCTACGAGCTGAGAATCGACGGTTTTTGCTGCTATCCAAGGGAAGGGCGCTCGCAGTGCGCGCGTAGACGTAGAGAGAGAAGGCCATTGCACTGCCAGAACAAAAGCAAATTATCTCTGTCAGGTTTGCCTAATGAGTAATTACTTGCATGTTATAGCAAGGATTATAGATGGTGTCACTGTTTTGATAGGTTGCAAAAAGACAATTCAAGATGGAGGCTGACCAAATAGCGACCGTAACTCAATTGCTAGAGCAATGAGGGTTTTTACCCGAATCGTTGCGCATGTTCCAAATGGTCTTTTGAATTGCCTATAACACATAAATCCATACTGTTTATAGTGTATCTCTTTACCCTTGTTGTGCAGTGAACTAAGCATGCTCTCCTTAGCACTAGAGAAAACAAACTTTGCTCCCGATAGAGCCTTTATTAAAGCTTGTTTAGTGTTTACAGCTGCAACTTCAGCGGTATTTTTTTTTTACGTTTGCTACAGAGTTTTGTTATGATTTGCCATTTTGGTAATACTAAAAACAAATTAAAGTTTTTTTTTAAATTAATTTAGTCTTGCACTTGGCCGCCAACTCGCCCGATGTTAAGCGATGATGCGGTTTACGATGGAGCACGCTTACCTAGAAAAAACCGATTCACTCTCGACTTGAAGCCACCCAGATTTAAACTATTGGGGAACACCCATTTAGGCAGCGAATATACCTATTTATACCTATATATTTTATAGAGTATAGATCTACGTTTGGCCACCAACTTGCCTAATGGTAAGCGACGGTGTGGTCGAGGATGGAAGTTAGCTACATTTTGAATAAATTAATTATTATAATTAAAAAAACTAAAAGCATGTTTATATGACTCGTTAAACAAACCAAAGGAACCCAAAATCGAGAGGTTAATTCACTTACTGACGCGAGTCTGACGAAATATGGAGCCGGGGTTTCCTTTCTGTTATTGTGGTTATGTTATAGGAAATATAAACACTGTACTACTATTTATTTTCGTTCAGTCAATGGTTAAAAGTTGAGTGCATCATCATTCATCATCATCATTATTTCAGCCATAAAACGTCCACTGCTGTACATAAGCCTCCCCCATCGATCTCCAAAAGGGCCAGTTGGACGCGGCCTGTATCCCGTTTCCCTGCGGTTTCTTTAAAATAAACTTTGCGGTCTCGTTAAAAGTAGAGTATAATAAACATAACAAGTGCTTTTTTTTTTGTCTCGGTGTATCTCTCGCTCCGCTCAGGATTCTCTTCTAGAATCCTTCGCTGCTCTTGGTTTCTAACTTAGTCTCTCGAATTAAATTTCTTATTTTCACTTTCTGTACAATCTACTTTTACCTACTCAAATAACAAGAAAATGTGTGCTATTTATTCCCTGCAAAAAGTACTAAAACAACTTTACTGTTTTGAGAGATCCTGCTCTTTTCTGTTGTTCTAACAGAAAACTGTGAGGGAATTAAATTGTAACTACGCAAGTAAAACAGCTGCCAGAATCAGGAAACAGAGCATGTGAGCGTCGAGGCGAAACAAAATGGCTGCTTTCTGCTTTACTTACTCAGAATTCATGTTTTTATCTGTCATATACAAACATTTGCTTTAAAAAATCACTGCGAACAAAATACAATCGTTAAATTTTAGGTAGGTAATTATCTAGATTTTCGGGCGAAAAATTTTGCCGTAATTTTTTGTCAAGACAAATATATAAAAAGTAAACCATAACATTAAAACTGTTTATTTTGACAGTAATTTAAAGAAATTCACTCTCAAACTTTCTCTCCGCGAAACGCGTTAACGAAAAACGTCTTTTGAAAATCGTTTGATATGACGAGTTTTTCCGAAATTTGAACCGTTTATTTTTAATGAAATATACAGATCTATTTATTACAGAAATTGAATTTTCTATAGATTTTTCTATTTGATAAAATCAGCACGCCAAAATCCAGTTTCCGTAGTTTTTTTGTAACAAAAAATGGGCTCTTAAATCATCAAATAGGGTTCCGTACCCAAAGGGTAAATTGGGACCCTTTTACTAAGCTTATGATGTCTGTCTGTCCGTCTGGCTGTCCTACCTTTAAACGACTGTATTTTTAGAACCATAATAGATAGCCAGTTGAAATTTTCACATAATATGTAACGTTACGGCGGATTAACTAACAAATAATAAAAAAGTCAAAAAGTAAAAACGGTGGTCCCCGTGCAACAAACGTATTTTTTTACGTATTTTTGTATTAGCTCTAATGTTAAAACGGTAATACGCAAGCGTCAAACTTGGCATGATTATAGTACACACTCTAAAATATAACAACAAATAATAAATAATGACCAAGTGCTAGTCGGTGACAAGTTTCTATTCATTACCAAGTTATAACTGGTAATTTCGTTATTGAATTTTGTGGTGGTACGGAACCCTCAGTGCGCGAGCCCGACTCGCACTTGGCCTGTTTATTGTAATCAAATAAATTAAATGTATCTTAGAAAATCACCTGCAACTGAATTATGCATGCAACGGTATAATTTTAATCCTTTAAAAGGCTTAGAAAGTTTTAATAACACCGAGCAAAGTATGTAACATATTGTGATTCACATACAATATTTATACAAAATTAATGCATGCTACTGCACGCAATTTTAACACGACCTTAGAATTAAATAGGTTAAGCTTTTTATTTAGAAAAATACAGAATATTAAGCTGCAAAATGTTTTTTGTAACTCTGGCATAATTTAATCCAAAAAAATATGATCTACTTGCGGCTAATTTGTACGTAATGGGTACATGATTCCAAAACGCGCGGCTCTAGTGGAGATGTGGCTTTAAATAGTTGCATAAATATCCTTCCATGGTTCCGTACCCAAAAGATGTCCATCATCATCATAATCAGCCTATACTAGTCCACTGCCTTTTTATATATTATTACTAGCTGACCTGACAGACGTTGTCCTGTCTTAGAACTGTCAAACACGCAAAGTCAAAATAACAAATCTTATTTTTTACAACTTGGGTTACATTATTGGAGTTTTAGTAAGGATCCCTATTTTTTTTTTTAAATATAATATAGTCTATGTTAACCGGGGATAGTGTAGCTTTCCAACAGTGAAAGAAATTTTCAAATCGGTTCAGTAGTTTCGGAGCCTATTCAATGCAAACAAACAAACAAACAAACAAACAATCAAATCTTTCCTCTTTATAATATTAGTATAGATTATTAGCAATACGCTTGCGTACTGGACATTCAAGGCACGCTACTCAGCCCGATCTTCGGATTTTCTCTTCCAGCCACTGCCTACCGTCTTACGTATATCGTCACTCCGACGAGTCTCAGGGCGTCCTACGCTGTAGTAAAGATGTCCAACGGGATCCTATTTCGAAGCCTTGCTGTCTGTCTTTCAGGGTTGCTTTCTAACGGCTGGATCTTTAGATCCGTAATAGATAGGTAGTAATTTGAAATTGTCTAAATGCAATGTTACGGTGATTTAAAGTTTAAAAGTGAATAATAACTTCTAAAGATAAATATATAATAGGTAGGTGGGCGCGCTAAAGATCCTGAACTGAATGAAAGAAACCACATTTTCGATTCGACTTTGCTGTTTTTTTTTTCCTCCCTATAGAATTGTGGCTTCGTACGCCTCGTGCATTTGCCAGTGTTCAAGTAGGTGCTTAAATAATTTCATGCAGCTTTATATCGATTTATCGATTGTTTTATCAACTTTATTGTTTGACTGTTAACCTTAAAAAGCTTTTTCTAGAACTCAGTAAAAGATTCAAATCAAGCTAATGAACGTTTCGACATTACCTTTGAATTGACAATTATAACACCAAATTCTAAGAGAAATATTATTCATCTTATTACCTCTTATATGTCGGTCGACAGCACCTTACTATATTTTCATTTTGGTACGAAACGTTAACAACGAAAGCTAGGCATAATTTCTTCTATAAGTCGACATTGTTTGTGTTATGATTTAACTTTACCACTTAATAAAACCTTATTTCGAGCTCGCGTGACGTTTCAACTTTTTTTTATAACGTTTGGAAATAAAAAGGTCCACGTTCTGACACGCGAAGGGGAGGGCGCCAGAATGTTTCTATTTTATGGGGTTCCGTGGCAATAATTAAAAGATGAAACACGATTCCTTCTCTCTTCCGGTTTCGTTTGGCTCGTTTAACATCGATCATTCGCTCGTCAAGTCATCGTGATGGTGTGTTTGTTTCTACAGAAATGTATAACCCATTTAGGCAATGTTGGTTGGAAAACGTTTAGGGAAAGATGTGCGAAATGTACGGCTATTTTTAGCAATTCTAAGTATTTAAAATAAAAACAGAGCTTAGGTAAAAAAAAAGCATCAACGAGGTTTCAAAATAAACAATTTAGTATTCTACACATTAATATTTATTATCTTTCAATTTTCGAGACTAGCCTGGACTTTTTTATGGCATCATAATATTTTATGTGTTTAAAAACAAATTAAACTATGTGGATTGGGATGATGTTATTAGACTGTTGATGCTATGGTATCATAAATAAACGATACTATTGAGGTAAATAACTATTACTATTATAATAAAGAGATGAAGTTTGTACAAACTATGCCTCCTTATAATGATATAGTGTAGATTTCTAAGAAGTCACAAATCACAAACTCATAAGCTTGTGACTTATTTGTAGCTGCTTATCTCCGGATTTACCGATCCGATTTCACTAATAGAAAACCACGCTATCCTCAAAGACAAACAAAACGTAGTCTATGTTTTACTCAAGGAAGTAGACTGTTACGTTTACAACGCGGACAAAACCGAAGTATAAGGTAGGCATTCCAGTTATATTTATAACCACATACTTTGTGTTATTTAAGCGTTTTTCTATAAATTGCACACAAAAGCAATTTTATATTGGATTCAAATAGTTATGCTTTCTTTGCTATTTACTTAATTTCAATTATCTACGGAACCTCTACTATTTAACTTTAATTGTCTGATGTTATCGTATGGTCATATATTTTGTAGTTATTATTTTTGGTAATTGTTAAGGATGGCTGGCCGACATAATTTAGAATTAATTTTGAGTAATTTAACATTAGTCAGTTAGTTGAACGTGTATTTGTTACATGTTGATAATCATCTTTGGACTCGTGTTAATTAACATCTGATAGTTTAAACCTTATTTCAAAATGCTTGAAGAACTTCCATCATTAATTTTGCTTTTATTTGCTGGCAATGTCTTTTATGAATGTGTATCTTATAAATTACTAGCAACGCACCCCGGCTTCGCACGGGTGTAAGTCTTATTTTCTTTACACCTTGGGTTACATTATTGGAATTTTAGTAAGGATCCCAATTTTTTTAAATATAATATATCCTATGTCACCCGGGGATAGTGAAGCTTCCCAACAGTGAAAGAATCTTTCAAATCGGTTCAGTAGTTTCGGAGCTCAGAATACAGAAGTATTCTGAGTTTCGGAGCCTATTCAATGCAAACAAACCAACAAATAATCAAATCTTTCCTCTTTATAATATTAGTATAGATTAGTGAATTAAGATTTATATCTATTTCGACCGGTCGACAGATAGATTGTATGTCAAACAGGGGTTTTGGTTCAAGATGTACTTCTTGGCTCGTTTCAAATCACGCCAACAGCGCTAAAGACACGCCAACAGCTCTATTGGTAACCAACACGACAAGAAAATTTAAATGCCATGTTGTTGGTTCTTAGCGATGTTGGCGTAATTCAGTACGCATTAAACATGCGTACCTAATTACGCCAACATATTCTCAATAAATAATTTGAATTTGGATTCACATGCTTCCATGTGAATTCCTTTTTTCTGTGAAATCTGGGTGTCGTCAAGTCGTGAGTGGATCGGTTTCTTCTAGGCAAGCGTCCTCTAGTGTAGACCGCATCATCGCTTAACATCAGGCTAGATAGCGGTAAAGCGCAAGCCTATTTTCAATAATAATTATTAAAAAAATAAGCCACCAAAACCAATGACAGTTTTACTTACATCAATGACCAAAACTTAAAAAACGTACCTACCAATATTTGTTTTTTTAATTGTAATTCTTTATGGAACTAGTGTCTGATAATAAAAAATATTTGAGTTTGATTTGATTTTGTTGCCAATTTTGGTTGGTGAAACTGGTAGGATAACATAAAACAAAAAAATATATACTTTGTTGTTGTACAATGTGCAAGTTTGTGCGGGTCAAATTTGTACGAAATTTAGGAGCTGAGTTGTCTCCAAGGAATATTGTCCATGATACCTAATGGATTGGAAACGAGGTCACGTGATGTGCACGTTGATTACTCAAAATGGCGTCTTTTTTCTTCTTTCCTCTTGAGAGAATTTTGGCATCGCATGTCTTGTGCATTTGCCAGTGTAAAATGTCGTCTTTCATTAGGGATATTAATAGTTTTTGATTGCTACGACTTACTTGACGATTTTTTTTTAAATATTGCAATACTTGACACTGTTACTAGACTGCCAAATTCTTCTCAAGAGGAAAAACACTTTGTAAAGTTTTAAGGCACATGCGATTTCCATTGGTATAGGTAAGTACCTACCTCAGTAGGAGATATGGTAAGGTCGCGTACGTGGCGGGTGCGGGTATTTGTACGCGTACGTACGTACAAACTTACCCTGGAAACGGGATACTACCTTGCCACCCCATTTTTTGCGTGTGGACTATTCGTTAGTTCATTGATCTCACTACAATTTTCTTGCGCGTGAAAAGTTGTAGGTGAGCCATACTTACAGTTTTTGCGTTAAAGTATTTAGCGGTATATTAAAACAACAACAAACAAGTGGGTGAAACACGCCATTTGAACATGAATAATAATTTGGCATATCTCCATTTTTTGTCTAGTCTCGGGTAGGTAAGTACTTATTATTGTTGTTTTACAAACAACCACGTGACGGTGGGGAAGCCTGACGAATGCTTCCCACCGGAAGTAATAATTAACCAGTAATCTGCCTAATGACCTAATTCCTGCCTACTCATTATGCGAGTATCGACTATTAGCTATTTGTAATTTTACGAGCATGATAGAGTATGGTCTTATTTATAAACTATACAAGGTTACTCGTAACCGTGGTACTAAGGCGAAAGGAGATCATTGAGATGAACAAATAAATAATTCTTATTCCATTAATTCTCACGAAATAATTTTAATAATAGTCTTCTTCCATCCTGCCCATTTTCAGGGTTCCGTACGCAAAGGGTAAAAACGGGACCCTACGATGTCTGTCTGTCCGTCTGCCCTACCTTTAAACGGTTGTGTCTTTCGAACCATAATAGATAGCAAGTTGAATATTTCACAGAATATCGAGCCGCAATAGATAGCCATTTCGAATTTTCACAGTTTTTATTTTATGTTATAGTGGATTAACTAACAAATTATAAAAAAGTCAAAAGTAAAAACCCAATTCCCAATCTATACTTAATATTATAAAGAGGAAAGATTTGATTGTTTGTTTGTTTATTTGCATTCAATAGGCTCCGAAACTACTGAACCGATTTGAAAAATTCTTTCACTGTTGGGAAGCTACACTATCCCCAGGTAACATAGGTTATAATATATTTTCAAAAAAAATAGGGAACCTTACTAAAACTCCAATAATGTAACCCAAGGTGTAAAAAAATAAGATTTACAATTTTTTCTTTGCGCGTTTGACATTTCTAAGACAGGACAACGTCTGTCAGGTCAGCTAGTATACAATAAACGTATTTTTTTACGTATTTTTGTATTAATTATCTCTAATGGAAAAACGGTAATACGTACAAGCGTCAAATTTAGCACGATCATAGTAAGTACACACTCTAAAATATAACAACAAATAATAAATAATGGCCAAGTGCGAGTCGGTGAAAAGTTTCTGTTCATTACCTAGTTATAACTGGTAATTTCGTTATTGAATTTTGTGGTGGTACGGAACCCTCTGTGCGCGAGCCCGATTCGTGTAAAGAGTTTTGTCTATCTTACACACAAAATTTCGCTTTTAATTTATGTGTGTGCTATAATGTGATTTTTATTAGTTTTATTACTTGCTATCTCCGTCTAAAATTTTATTTTATTCGTGCGTTATCAATATTGCACAAGTCAATTCATGCCTGAAACGCATCAATCAGAGTCAATCGCGTCCCATTACCATATTAATCAATTGCTCAATCAGCTACTGTACAGAGCAAGTATTTGCTATTGGCCTAGAAAATTAATTGTTATTTCAAAGTCCACATTTTATTAGCCTCTCTTGGCGGCCACA
This sequence comes from Agriopis aurantiaria, assembly GCA_914767915.1. Lineage (NCBI taxonomy): Eukaryota > Metazoa > Arthropoda > Insecta > Lepidoptera > Geometridae > Agriopis > Agriopis aurantiaria. The sequence continues at coordinate 17,621,289 of OU611982.1, read as the reverse complement.
CCCAATTTTAGAATGAATTAGTTTGTCCTAGGCCAAGCTAGTTTATCCTACGCGTGTCAGGATAAACTAGTTTATCCTAGGACAAATTAGTTTATCCTAGGCCAAACTAGTTTAGCCTAGGCCAAACTAATTTAGCCTAGGCCAAACTGACTAAATCGTTTTTACTCACAAAATACAAAAAATTACCTTAAATTTTTCCTTCCATCCAACTTGATTCTGCGACAGTAAATTTTCAGGTTGTCATAAAAAATAGCATTAAATGTCATCCTATACTTCGGCCTAGCCCAAACTAGTTAAGCCTAAAGTTTTTAGGACCAACTAGTTTATCCTATTAGACGAGGGTCTTTGACCAGTGTGTGTTGCCAGTGATGACATATGGTACTGAGACGTGGTCCTTAACTGTTGGCCTTTTGGAAAAGCTCAGAGTCACACAGCGGGCAATGGAGAGAGCTATGCTCGGAGTTTCTTTGCGCGATAAGATCCGAAACGTGGATATTCGCCAAAGAACCAGAGTCACCGACATAGCTGTTAAAATTTGCAAGTTGAAGTGGCAATGGGCAGGCCACATCACTCGAAGAACCGATAACCGATGGGGAAGAAAGGTTCTGGAGTAGAGACCACGAACCAGAAGACGTAGCGTAGGGAAGCCTCTCGCTAGATGGACCGACAACATTGTGAGAGTCGCGGGCATCCAGTGGATGCAAAAGGCAGGCTGTCGTTCATTGTGGAGGTTAAAGGGGGAGGCCTATGTTCAGCAGTGGACGTCTTCCGGCTGATGATGATGATGATGATGAGTTTATCCTATAGGCTATTACTAGTTTATCCTGACACGCGCAGGATAAGCAAGTTTGGCCTGAAATCGGGTTTGGCCGGTAACATTATAGGTACAACTTTAACATTTCAAATGTCAATATTTTCATTGTGCGGTACCTACTAGATAAACTCCTACCTATAATGGTAGACTATCAAGTGTGTCACCCACTAAACTATTCAGCGAGGCGATGCAAACAGAACTGGGGTGTAACTAACCTACTTTATAGTTCGTTACTTACCTACTTAGTGTAGTAATTGTGAGATTTATCAAAATGAAAAAAAAAGCGTATAAAAAAATTACTTATATCCGTAAGTTATATTCTACTAGCTGCGCCCCGTGGTTTCACCCGCGTAGTGATGAAAAATGGTGATGATGATGATGAAAAGTAGTAATTCTCTGGCTCTTGAACTATACCCATGCAAAAAATCTGGTCGATCCGTTGTTTCGTTGCAGCGTGAAAGAGGAACAAACATCGATACATCTATACATCCATACATACAAACTTTCGCGTTTATAATATTAGTAGGATTTATATACGTAAGTTTTTTAGTCGACGATTTAAAATATTTACCTAGAAAATACCTTCTTGATGTAAGAAGGAAAGTAAGAAAAAACATGTCAAGTCATTACGCCCCATCTCGCCAGCTATCCATGGATCATTGCTCAATTAACCGAATCTTAAATCGCCCATCCGACATTATGGCTTTTTAAAATGAAGTCTATTTTACTAACTCCAATAAATTATCGGATAGCTGTCGAATTATTTAGTCGAATCGGCCGCTCGTAAATCGAGTCGTCTAATTACGTTATCACAACACGCGTTCCGAATTCAAATAGGGCTTTCTTATTCGTCGATACGTTCAACGGGTAAAATATGTACAACATGCGAATATACCGAATAGATGTTCTGTCGATATATCAAAATAATGTTCTGTCGTCGAGGAGACGCTACGTTCCTTATATTGCGACATTTGGACGCTCGTAACCGATGCCACAGATAATAAATGCAACTTTTATAAGGCTCTTTATCGCGGTCGAGACCTGGATTTATGTGTTCGCAACGGTTTAACCGTTCCCACGGCGATGCTTTATCGCCACCGATGCCTTTTTAATTCGCCCATAAACTATTTGCTTCACGATTAATTCAATCAAAACCTTTTTTTGAATAATCCGTCTGATGCATATGCAATGGTTTGATAATAAGCTTTTTAAGTCGCTTTCAAGGGTTTTTGACAGATCGTATTCGGGAAATGATAATAAAACGCGTTGATTTGATGTTCGGTACGGCGGCGATGAAACGATTCCTTAGATAAATGGGTTTTTAATAGCCCCGTCTTCACATTCACTTCCTACTCGTTGCGTTTCGTAACCGCGGTGAGTATCGACAGTGAGAAATTAATCGACTCGCTGGCTCGATAGTCGATACTTAGCGTAATGTCGGCGATTCGATTACTGGCTGCGTGGATGAACGCGGTTGAAATTCGCATTGAAATAGAGCTTTTGTCTGTGTTGCTCCGTCCAGGAAATGGGCAGTGCATTTGGCCGCGAATTCGGTGAAGTTATTTGGCGGACGTGGGGGGAAGGAAGGCAGGGGTGAGGAGCCCGGTCACCGCGTATTGTTCTCAGCGTGCGCTCATCGGCATCGCCTACGGAACTCCGTTCCGTTTCGTTCGTGCCTCATAAAGAACCCCTTTATTGCTCGGTTCGTGCACGCGCGTGTAATCTATGCGTACTAAAACCGAGAAACTAATCCCAGAACAAAGACTAAAATTATGTCTTAAAAAGAACACTGCCATGTTGTACGCAGAGATAATGGCCGTGTTTTAATATTAAAATAAGGATAGCGCGCCCTCCTCCGGCGGGCGGAAGTGTCGGCCATTTCGCGCGAATCTTGCTAAATTATTTGCACAAAATGGCGGCGGTGGCGGTCACTTGTGCATTGTGCCGCTTAACATTTTAAAAACAAAATTTGCAGGTATTGTAGCTACAAAATCCGGTTTAATGTTTTTTAAAGGTTTTAAGACTAAACGCGCAATGTTATGGTACAATTACCGCTTAATAAACCTACCACAAATACACGTAGAACAGGTAACTAAAGCCGGCGGATGTAATATCGTTCACAATAATTTCATTAATTGCGATTGCGTTCCTTCCATTAGCCATAATCGTATTTGGGGCTTATGTGGCTATTTGCAAATTGCAGTTCACATTTGAAATTACTACTCGAATCTCAACAATCACCGGCTCTATTAATTATTCCCTAACTCCGATACGTAGGCGTGTATAATTAAAACATATCGAATGACATTTCGAGATAGTTTTAATTAAAACGCCGACAACATGTTAATATTTTACCTGGCGTAACAAATACGAGGGTAGGTTCGTAATAAATTAGGTGCATGTAAAGTAATCGATCGTCTGCATCGAGATGTTGACTTTTCAATTAAGTCGGGTGCCGATCTCTCGCCGACGACAGATCGATTAATCAACCTGTCTGATCGGAGCCGCCCTATGCTCGACTAAATTGTACTTGTAATCGACTAAATCTATCGAAATTATTCAATCATTATTATTTCGAACAAAATGTTGTCGGCCCACGGCGTCCCTTGTCTATCATCTAGATAATGTGATCATTTAAAAAATTTAATGATTAATTACAACATTTATTTTGAATTGAAAAAGAAAACAATTTTGTGTTACAAAATATCGAAGTATACAAAGTAAGAGTAAAATATCAAATATCAAATTTCAAATCAGATGTTTTAATTTTATCTGTTCCTGTACCTAATTGGGGTTATAATTTATATCCCGGAATATTTAATGGTTCCTGTAGGATACCCGGGTGAAAACGCAGAGCGCTGCTAGTGAATCAATGTCTATATAAATATAATTATAAAAAACGAAGTCAGGTTAGATAAGTAGGTACATAACTCAAGAACGGTTCGACTGATTTTCATGATCTTTGCTTTGTTAGATTTATCTCCGCCCCAAATAGAAGAAAAAGTTCGAAAAATTTCACGAAGAAAAATAAAAAATCCCATCTATTTTGTATGGAACGGCAAGAATTGAAGTCTATATAATATACATTGACATATTACATAATAGAAAAAAAAAGTCATGTAAGTCAAAAGAGGTTGCTGACGCTACCAAGGAGGTTGCTTCAAGGAGTTATACAACGCGGGTGAAACCGCGGGGCGCAGCTAGTTTAAAATAAAACCACTCAAATTGGCGTTCACTGCTATTGTCTATGTTCACAAAAGACAGTTCTCATCGAATTCCCGCAAGCTCCGAACAACTTCCGGCATTACCCCAAAAGTTCCCCCAACTTGCTGCTACGATCCAAGTCGCATTAATAACCATTTGCAATCGAACGCGCCGAACTCTCGGTTGCAGTTTAATAGTTGTGGTCGTGGTTGCAGTCGCAACCACTGATGGTTGCAACCACAACCATTGGTTTCAACCGCGATTAGGGTAACGATGTCATAATTAAAAACTAAGCAACTGCAGCAATGTAGTGTTTATATGAGGTTATTTTGTTTTATTAGGGTTCCGTACCCAAAGGGTAAAAACGCGACCATATTACAAAGGCTACGATGTCTGTCTGTCTATCTGTCTGTCCGTCCGTCTGTCCTACCTATTAACGGCTGTATCTTTCGAACCGTAATAGATAACAAGTTGAAATTTTCACAGAATATGTAATGTTACGGCAGATTACCTAAGAAATAATGAAAAAGTCAAAAATTAAAAATTAAAGGGGCGTCCCGATGCAGCAAACGTATTTATTTAACTTATTTTTGTATTAGCTCTAATGTAACGGTAATACCGACGTACAAGCATCAAACTTGGTTATGTGGTGGTACGGAACCCTCAGTGCGCGAGCCTGACGCACTTGGCTGGTTTTTTATATACATATATAGATTAGATGAAAATATCTCAACATTGATTAACTTTAAGATTCCGTATTGTTTCCATTTCATTTCTTAACTGTGGGTCTTGACTCTTAACTAACCCTGTTTATTGTGTTTACCACGTTTGCTTAAAATGAAATATTTATAGAACTTTCATTTCTTGAAATGCCAGTTGGTTTTCCAGTTGACTACGACTTTGTTACTAGATCTTTGTTGACGTGACTTTGTACATTATTGTTACGTAGACTTCGTAGTAAATTTTATGGAAAGGCATAAAACTGATTTCAAAGGTTTCGAGAAGTCGGTAAGTTCATCACTGCAAATTTTTATGACCGTAAAATATGGGTTTCAATCAATACTTCAATAATTTTACGACAAAAACAAAGTAAAGAAGCTTTACAATAATGTCGTAGGTTTCCAACAATTTTGTTTGACTTCAGTTTGTTGCATTTTAGTACAAGATATACCATAGATCTAGGATGTCCAATATATATTTTTAGGTCAGTGCAATATTCAGGGTTCCGCGAAAATGTGTACTATGCCGTAATGGGTCCATAGTACCCACAGAAAAGTTTTTCTTTTGTTTATATTAGAACGGCTGTCAAGGCATTTTGTAAGAGTTGTAGCTAGTTGCACCCATATAGACGAAAACGTCAGTCATTCGAAATCAGTCAGCAACTGTGATGCGGAGTTCGACGCGTTGATCTAAATAAGAATGTTCAATCAAGGTTCACTCATAATGTCTGGTAACAGATTTTCCTTCTCATTTCCGTTCTATTTACTTCTCTTTTCTATGATAGTACCCATCATTATTAACATAATTATATTACAATGGAAGCAAGTCCATATAAAATCGCGAAAAAAAATATCAGCTGTTCGTTAGAAAACGGTCAGATATCAGAAAACTCGAGAAAATGTTTGGAACAGCTGTTTTTTTTTTCTCGCTTTCAGGATTGGCTCCAATATAAAAGTTGTTCATAACGATGTGTACTTAGACCTTCGACCAAAATAAAATGAATGGACGGGCCCAGAAGAAGCGCATTTTTGAAGATTACAAAATGAGCGCCGGCGCTCACTTCGTTTCAGTCGGTCTCTAGCCATAGGAAGTGCGACACATGACTTTTGTTACATGACAACATTGTTAACGAAACATCTGACAAAATTATGTCCTCGTGTGCTTTTTCGAAGTGTAATAACACAACAAAAAACCGCTATCAAATTTTTGTAACAAATGTACTCTAACATGGTTATAATTAGTTCTTGAAGTATATGCCCGACGGTTTTGACTCGTTTTTACTGAGCAAGTTCAATGGTTATGGTCTGTCCATTCATTTTATTTTGGTCGAAACTATGGACCCCTTTCGGCTCAGTACACCCTTTCTACGTAGCGCTGTCTGTGCATCGTCTTAGTGCAATGAATCTTGGCTAGCACACTGTCGTATATGGACATTATTATTATGTATTCTAGAGATACCGTTATTCCACGTTATAACGTTCCACGAACATTATACATGCAATTAATACCAACAAACGGACGAGATAATTGTTTAGATGCATACGTAATGAGCCAAATCGTGTGAACAAAGTTTATACAAGCTAACACGTGTCCGACCAGCCGATTTACGGCCTCTATCCGATTACTGGTCAGCTTTAAATGCACTTTGCATATAAATAACGGATACACCTTAAATAAACACCAATAAAGGCTATTTCACTAAGCTTTGTGAATATGAACAGGGAGGTATTAAGGGGGATACGTAGATTACGTAGGGACCATCTGCCTCATATCACTTTTTTTAACGTGGTTCAATCCGCGTTTGACCTCCAACTCGCCTGTTGGTAAGTGACGATGTGGTCGAAGATGAAGCACGCAGACTTAGAAGATACTCTGGCCTTGAAAAGTACTACAATGTATTTTTTTTTAATTTTCAATTAGCTTTACCTGTAGCATGTAAAAAACTTTCGATTTGTGTATATACGACCTATCTTATATTTTTTCTTACAATATGATAATTATTTCTGTCACCTGTCATTCTTATTTGATCTTAAGGACCTGGAATGATAGGGACAGAAACAGATTGCTGAGCCATTTAGAACCTTACAGCTTAGGCATGACGAAACATTTTTAAAATCTGATACGGTGACTTTATGCATCTACTATTTCCAAAAAAATACTAAAATCTCTACGGAAAATGTTTAATAACGAATTTTCGCACCAAAAACACTTGCAGGCGCTGGCGTCTGCTTATAACGTCATGATCATAAAAACTCCATGTCAACAGTACTGAATGTTCTAAGAACTATCAAACAAAACGATGTTCGTTTTAATAATCGTGATTTTCTGACTTATCGTGGCGAGTTACTGTTTGTTATATTTTTGTTTTTTCGAAATAATTATAAATCTTGCATATTAAATCAAAATAAATACAGCATCTTTTTAATCTGTTAATTATGTAAAGTTTAAAAAAACATACTTGCCGTATTTTTTTTATTTCTGTCAACATACCTAGTAACCAATGTAACCATGACATATAAAACGTATATTTATTTATTTATCGATCGCCCCCACATACGGATAGTCCTTAATGCTTCCCGCTCTGACCATTAAAAGTGTTTATGCATAAAACTTTTCCCAAGGTTTTCTTATTGCATCATGTTCTTTTCTTACACATCTATTAGCCTATTACCTAAGATTTAAGCCCCGAGAATTGGTTTCAAGGCGTTTTTCAAAGAGAAATTTGATGTTTTAATCATTATTGCGTATATTTACTTTGTAAATGAATTACGTAGACGTGTTTAATACTCATTCATTATCAGATTAGAAGCTCGCAAGATTATGGGGATTTTGTCGTCATATTTTCTAGTTAATTGTAATATTACGTATTAACTGACATTCTAACGCCAGTGTGTTTAGCTAGACATTAAATTATATTTGAAACTTTTATTTATTTCAACCGCAGTCGTCCCATTGCATGGCAAAGTCCTATCTACAATTTTTCCACTCATCTCTATTTTGCGCTATGGTAGAACAAAGTTTTGTATGAGAGTCAAGCTCGTTCTGCCATCTTTTTCTGGGCCTTCCAAGAGCCATTCGTTGGTGTTGCTCGTCCATCGGTTTACAATTTTGCCACAGACCGACCTTACTGTCCTTCACTACAATTGTTTACGTATATTTTAGACTGCAATACGTTTTAATGTAGCTCTTCATGTATTACTGTAATGCCAATCAAAAAGGAAGCGTGAAAATTCTCTTCAAAACAAACCAAAGAAAATATATTATATTCCACGAAACATCTCCAATCCCCAATTAATATTTCAAAACATATTGGGGAAATTACATATGTGATAATTCGGGGAAATGTTTATGAAATTCAACAAGCTTGTATCACAATGCGGAAGTCAGCTAAGCAACAAGCATCCGACTCAGGGAAGTTATTCGGAAAGTTGGCCCAATTAAACCTATTTCAGACCCGGAATTAAGAAGTGTTATACGATGTACATAACACACACACACACACACACACACACACACACACACACACACATTTCTGTATTTCTGTTTTTTTTTTTCTGTTTGTACGTAGTTCGGTATAGCGCTGATTCTTCAATGCAGCAAACGAACGAGAGAAATCTTGTACAAAGACACACACACTGGCAATTAAGGCTCTAACACAAAAGGTAGAATTCTGTTATATATATGCATATAGGTTTTCTGGTTCATAAAAGCAAAACTTGTTGGTTGATAAATATGTATAGTTTTAGTCTCAATAAATAAATATATTTTTATTTGAAAATGCTCTATTTGTCTGAAACATACCCCTATGTCGATAAGCCTACTCTTTTAATCTTACAATCTTTTAATTATGTTTTAATCTTACAGGGTTACGTATATAAACTGTACTAAACAAAAAAGAGGTCATTGTACGCATCATTATGAACAATTTTACTTTAGGACCAACCATGAAATCGCGTAAATAAAGTCAGCTGTTCCATAAATTTAGTCGACTGTCAATGATCGTTTTCTATGAAACAGCTGATAATGATGTAAAATGACCACCTTTCAACTTAGTATAGTGTACACGGAGATACAAATTAAAGATTTGGTCTGGTCGTACTTTGTTTATTGAGTACCAATCCGAAGACAAAAAGTTACAAACTCTGAACTACTATACTTAATTTTAAAAACATCTCGACTGCGCGTTTTAATGCCACACTAACGCCATCTAGTTTTATTTGATGGAACTACATTCTTATACATACCGCCCACCAAGGACGAATTAAATTTGTCCTTACCAAAATTGGCATCCGCCCACCGTGGAAATATCGAGAATCTAACTATTACTTTACAAATGTAGGATGTTGTTATCCTTGGTGAGGGTGTACAAATTAAATATTCCTGACAATAGGCCTTTAACTAATACATTATCTGTAGGTAACGCATTAAACTTAAATAAACCGCTAACAAAAACTTACAATAACACACCTTAACTATTTTGTATGGGAAAGACCATTTGTATGGTCAATCGGCCAGTGGCAGTATACACAATTTAGATGTTGGCCGTTTGATTTCACAATTATTTTTCGTGCGCAGAGAAACGACACGAGTGATATTGTCCGTCCCTGAATGTTTAGCAACCACTCGGCCAAGAAGCCACCTACATGGTGCCACGTTTTCTTCCTTTACTAAAACTATATCTCCGACCCCGGGTTCTGGATTTTGATAAGCCCATTTATAGCGATGGAGAAATTTTGTAAGATAATCTTGCGACCACCTTTTCCAAAAGTTCTGCAACAACTTTTGCGTGAATTGCCATCTTCGCAAGCAAGTCGAGTTTGAAATTTCAAAATTATGATCCGGGGCAGTGATTAGAGGTTCACCAACCAGAAAATGTCCTGGTGTTAGAGCATCGATTGCATCAGATTCTGTATCTAACCGCGCTAAAGGTCTCGAGTTTAAACAGGCCTCAATCTGTACCAAGACGGTAGACAACTCCTCATATGTTAAAGTAGTGTCTCCGATAACCCTTTTTAGGTGAAATTTCGTCGATTTGATCCCAGCTTCCCATAACCCTCCAAAATTTGGAGAAAGGGGGGGGATAAAATGCCATGCGGTACCATTATTAGCTAGAGTAGCCGATATTTCCTTAAGAATGCCTGATTTTTCTGATGCAAACAAAGTTTGTATCTCACGAGATGCCCCAACAAAATTTGTACCGTTATCACTCCAAAGGTCTGTGCAGTGACCTCGACGTGCGACAAACCGTTTGAAGGCAGACAAGAATCCTTGTGAAGTTAAATCGCTAACTGCTTCTAAATGTACTGCCCGCGTAACCATGCAAATAAATAAGCAAATGTAGCCCTTATAAGCGTGATGGCCTCTACCCTTTGTTGTCCTAATATATACTGGCCCAGCATAATCAACACCGCTAGTTTTAAAAGCTCTTGCTGGCTTTCCTCTTGCTGCTGGCAATTGTCCCATCAGTTGATTAGATGATGCTGCGTTGTATCTAATACATGTGACACACTTTCGGACGAAAGCCTTGACTGACGCTTTGGCTCCTAAAATGAAGAACTTTCTGCATAAATATGTCAACATGAGTTGAATACCTCCATGAAGCGTCTTTGCGTGTGCATCAGCTACAATTAAATCCGTAAGTGTGGACTTCTTTGGCAGTAAGATTGGATGCTTTACATCTTCATCAAGCGATGTGTTGTTCAATCGACCTCCAACTCGCAGCAAGCCCTTGTCATCAATAAAGGGGTTCAAGGATTTGAGCGAACCCTTTATTTTACTCCATATACCGTCCTTTCGAATGAGATCTAACTCTTCTTTGAAATGTTCGCCTTGACATTGCTTCACACATATTTCGGATGACTGCAGCAATTCCTGAGATGTGAGATACTCATGACGATTTCTTTCGTTAGGTGGTTTCAACAGTTCAAGAAATCGTCGGCAGTAAGCTACTACTCGTATCAATTTCGTAAACGATGAGTATCGATTCCAAATAAGCAGGCCTGCTACTACAACATGACACTTTATCTCTTCCAACTGAGTCTCAATGTGTGTAGGTTTGTTGTAATTTACTTCATTGCTTCGCAAAAAGTCCGGACCGCTAAACCACATTGTGTTGTTGTGTAGTTCCGTAGGGGTTATGCCTCTGGAAGCGCTGTCAACCGGATTCAAATTAGTTTTTACGTGTGACCACTGATTTGAATTTAATGTTGTCAATATCTCGGAAACCCGATTCGCAACAAACGTTTGCCAACGACTAGGGTGACTGTTGATCCAAGCTAGGACCACAGTTGAATCTGTCCATGCCCGAATGTGTGACCGATCAATTTTCAAGACTTCTGATACTTCCACTAGCAGTCTAGTGACTAGGACTGCTCCACACAACTCCAATCGAGGGATGGAGACTTGCTTTATGGGTGCTACTTTAGTCTTGGCTGTAACTAAAGTAACATGGACGTTCCCGACTACATCGATTCTTCTTAGGTATACCGCCGCTGCATACGCCACCTTTGACGCATCGCAGAATCCATGCAGCTCTATGACGGAATCGTCAATATTAGTGCCAAGCCATCGAGGTATGTTTACTTGCGTCAAAACGGACAATCCTTCCCGGTAAGTATTCCATTCATCTAGTACTTTTCCTGTAACTTCATCATCCCAATCTATCCCTGATATCCACAGCTTTTGAATTAGTATTTTTGCTACTATTACACAAGGCGCCGCCCATCCTAGCGGGTCGTATAACCGTGCAATATGAGATATAACTTTTCTTTTTGTTACAGGTCCTGGTTCCGGCTGCTGTGTCACCGAGTAGCGGAATTCATCGGTTCTTCGATTCCAGGTAAGTCCTAACAGCTTTACTACTTCATCCGTTTTTAGCTTTAATTCCTCACGAATATCAATCTTGCTCTCTGTCTTCTCCTTAATTGCTTGTAATAGCTCATCGCTATTACTCATCCATTTTTGTAGTTCAAATCCACCCTTTTTGAGCAATTCATTCATTTCCTGATAGATAATCATTCCTTCTTTTACAGTGTTGCATCCAGTAAGCAGATCGTCCATATAATAATCGTCGATTACCCTTGTAGCTGCAGCGGGATATTTGGCACCTTCATCGTGAGAAGTCTGCTGCAGACTCTTTACGGCCAGATATGGAGCCGCCGCCGTTCCAAATGTCACTCTCATCAATCGATAGTCTTCCGCCTTCGCATCTGCGCTGTCCTTCCACAACAACCTTTGATAATCTGTATCTTTTTCAGCTACTTTAACCTGGCAATACATCTTTATCACATCTGCTGCTAGGCATATGGGATGTTGTCTCCAACGCATCAGCAAGTGTCTCAGATCCGGTTGTAAAGTAGGTCCCACCATTAATGTATCGTTTAATGATACCCCATTCTTGTATTTACAGGACGCATCGTATACAACCCTGATTTTCGTGGTGTCCTTATCGTTCCTTACAACCACGTGATGAGGTAAGTATACTGACAAAGCATTATTCTTTTCTGTTTCAGGAATTTTCTCCATGAATCCCAAGTGTAAGTACTCTTCTATAACCTTTTTATACTTATCTTTTAACTCTTCGCTTTTCTTAAACCGCACTTGTAACCCATTCAATCTTTTTTCAGCTATCGCCCTTGAGTCACCATCAACACATTCCGGTCTCTCGGTTTTGAATGGAAGTCTGACAACGTACCTTCCCTCTGAATCCCGTACGGTTGTTTCTGCAAAGAATTTTTCGCAGCGAGTTTCTTCTTCAGTCATCATCTTTTTGTTCGACTTTGGCTCAGCTTCCAATTCCCAAAACTTTTTTAACATCTCATTATCTTCAACGCACACATGCATCGCAACTACCTTTGCTGACGAGGCCTGCGACCTTTGGCACATGCCCGATAAAATCCATCCGAGAGATGTCGCTTGAGCCAAAGGATATCCTTGTGGACCTTTTCTTATTCCCTCTTGTATTACTTGTCCGTAGATATCTGCCCCTAACAAAACGTCAATTCTGTTGGGTGTATGATACTGAGGATCTGCTAAACATATATCCGTGTCTAGCCAGTCCAGTTCTTCCACCTTGCAGGTTGGAAGAGACGTGGTGATTGATTTGAGTACATACGCTTGTACCTTAATAACTACATTGTTATCTATCCGCGACTGAATTCTCAGTTCTACCATGTGCTTGGACACAGTAGTGCTATTGCCTTCCAATCCTGATATTATTCCTCTGACTGGGTGTTTCTTAATACCCAAGTATTGCACCGTCGCTTCTGAGACAAAAGAGGCCTGAGAACCCTGGTCTAGCAATGCCCTGATGTAACGCCTTTGTCCTCTTTGTGATTCTGCCCAAACGACGGCCGTTGCCAAAAATACCTGTTTATTCACGGATACCTGACCAAAACACGAGACCACTGGCGCGACGTTCAACGAGCCCGAGGGTGCCGCTGGCGTTCCAGCGGTTGAACCGACTAAACCTACCCCGGATGTTGAGTTACCAGTGTGTGCCAGATATGATTTGCCATCACCCAAACCACTGGGACGGAGTGCAGATTGACCCGAACTGCTGGAATGGAGGACAGAGTGATGCCTCCCTCTACAAACCCTACAATTTGTTTTGCTCGGACAGAACCTAGCCGTGTGGTTACTACCCAAACAGTTAAAACATAATCGTTTATTATTTACAAACTCACGTCGCTTATCGACGTCTTCTTTCATCAATTCTTTGCATAAGTACGTCTTATGATCTTCAGTACAAAATTCACACACCACATTAGCGACATGCAAGACTTTATGCTTTTGTGGTTTACTGTATGTGAAGGTTGAAGTTCGAGGTTGTATGTCTGGTTCAATAGACTCGAGCGCCCTGAATCTGCTTTCCAAGAATTCCTTAAACTGAGCAAATTTAGGTAGCTCATTCGTATTCTCACCTGCGACCTTCAACTCCCACTGCTTGCGGGTTTCCGCATCCAATTTGTTAGAAACAATGAAGATCACTATAATGTCCCATGACCCGACATCTATACCCATATTTTTAAGAGCGTGTAAACAGTCAGAAGTAGTGTCTGCTAATTCTTTGAGTAGCAATGAAGACTCTTTGGTTGCACCTTTTTGGTTAATCAAGCGCTTTAAAATGCAATTTGAGAGATAATTCTTATTATTGTACCTTGCCTTTAGCTGACTCCAACATTCTAAATAGTTGTCAGCAGTGATAGGTAGCTGCCGTATCAACTGCTCGGCCTCACCGGATAAATGTCCCTTGAGGTAGTGCAGGCGTTGCACGTCATCTAATGCTGCATTTGAGTGGATCAACGATATGAACATGTCCCGAAATGTGATCCATTCTTCGTACTTCCCCGAAAATGTGGGAATAGTAATTTTTGGCAGCCTTACAACTGACGTGGCACCACTACCATTTCCAGTGCCTTGGCTCCTTGACTGTGGAGCCGGCTTAGGCGTACATTTCAACAAATCCGTTTTATAATTTATGTAAGAGTCCTCAGTGCTCTCATACATTCCAGTTTTTGCATACACACTCGATTGAAATTCTGACCAATCTATGTTGGTTATTATTTCTTCGTGAACCTTTGTGAATCGAGCCCACAAGTCATCTAAGATTTCAAGCCTAGTTTGTACATAATATTCTGAAGCTAGCCGCTCTTTAGAAGATTTTTTGAAATTGAGATGCCCTTTAACAATCTTTTCTTGAACATCTTTCTGCAGATTAATATATTTATCCATGATTAAATCTTTAATCACAAAGTTCCGAATGAAATTAAGTAATAACGATTGTACAATATTATACCCAAATTACCAAACTATAGTCGTTATTTGAAAATAATCCAATAGTTGCAAGTGTTTTATAAACAAATTTTAATTTCAATGAAAATATTCTAAGTCCAGAAAAGTCACAAAAATTTTACAAGTGTTTGAAACTTATTAAGTTAGAAAAATATCGGGCATGGATTCCCCGTCTCGACCAAATTTTACAAATTATTCTAAGTCCCTAAATTTACTTGCAAAACGCTAAAGTTATTTTAATCTAACATTTAAAGTCCAAATTAGCTTGAATTTACTTTTCACTTATCAACTTGAAAGTACTCACAGTTTTTAGATCCACTCACACTTATCCGTTTTTCCTGACGTCACTCCTGTTCGTCTGCGGGGCTCCCCCCGCGCTGCCGTACCTGGTCACCTAGCTGGCTGCCTGCGCCGTCTGCCAACCTTCCGTTCCTGGTCACCTAGCTGGCTCCCTGCACCGTCTGCTAACGATCCTCTTCAGCACCAGATGTTCCGACAGCGATCCACTGCCCTGGTGCGAAGCGTAGTCCGAAATCCACGAAGCTACTGAGTTAGCCGATCCGTCTCAAGAAGGACCAAAATTTGTACACGGAGATACAAATTAAAGATTTGGTCTGGTCGTACTTTGTTTATTGAGTACCAATCCGAAGACAAAAAGTTACAAACTCTGAACTACTATACTTAATTTTAAAAACATCTCGACTGCGCGTTTTAATGCCACACTAACGCCATCTAGTTTTATTTGATGGAACTACATTCTTATACATATAGTCTATATGCGTAACCCTGTATAAGCGAAACATTTGTGTTACAACATACTAAACTTGCAATACGCAAACAAAAGCTTTAATCATGCGATCTGCATCTTTATGATAACTCACCTTCACCTGTCATGTACATCATATACGAAGTGCGTGTCTAGAAAATATTCCCATTGCCCCCATTCCCTGTTTACCCCCAATTCCCGGAACTGACGACAAATGGCGTGTCTTTACTTCCGGGTACAGTGTTATCGCGCGTCAAGCCATGCGACTGCGACAAATGCGTGCGACCGCGACGCAATGAATTACGCGAACTACCCGCGTTTGTCAAACGGTCGTCATAAAACGACTGTTTAGGGCGCGGTGAGTAATTGGGAAATTAGGAGATGGAAATATGAATTAGAAGGGAGTGGGGAGAAATGCAAAAGAGGAAAAGTGCTTTTAACAAAAACTGTGTAAAAGCTGGTTTCTGTTTTGCTTTTTTTTTTGTAGCTTTGTATTTTATTACTTTTTATTTTATTTATATTTATTATTTTATTACTTAGAAGTACTTAGTAGTGTTAATGATTATGGTAGTGTTCTGTAGGGACATTGACTTTTGTGCTCTTCGGTGCGTTTTATTCAAGCGCGTCGAATATATATCACAAGCAAATTCTTCAATTACAAACAGTAAGTACTTACTTAGACTTAGACCTGACTTAGACGATATTATCGTTCATTGTTCCCAAACATATTATTTCTTTTCTCTCACAAAAAAATAATTAACGCATTGAAGCAAGCTCGCAATATGTCTGGCAAGTGATTATTTTGTACTCAATTTCTAGTAAAGTGACTTTGATCTGGTGACTTTGGGTGCGTTCCCAATTACGCTAACAGCGCCACGCCAATGTCGCGAAAAGCTCTATGAGAACGAACATGCAACGACATTTTATACCCTTTTAGGGTTTTAGGGTTTTTATACCTTTTTAGTGTATAAAACATCCTTATATACAAACATTTTCTTCATGCCTTGTTTATTCTCATCCGTGATGTTTATTCGGAACGCGCATTTTATATAAATATAATACTGATATAAATTTCAGCGAATTTCCAAGATGCGTTGGTGATTGATACGTTAGTATTTTTATAAATATCTTCATACTGAGATATCAGGAAGATTAATAACGCACGAAATAACACATTTTGATTTTACGCGAATAAAAACAGGACTTCAATCACTTTTAGATATTTAACTGCAGCTGTCTGGATTCAGGGGCGGATCCAGGATTTCATTTTGGGGGGTGCATAATGACATCCACCAACATGCACTGGGCCAGCATGAGGATTAAGGCCCATTTTATCTCTCCAAAAGAAGGCCTGTGTCCCAGCAGTTGGAACATCATAGACTGAAATGATGATGATCTCAAAAACTTATAAACATTACAAATAATAACAAAAAATGATAAACTAAGAAGTAGAAATTCACCAGTTGTCAAAAAAACTCTTTCCCTTTCCAATATTCCTATGAGTAAGCTGTGTAAAAGTTCACTTGAATTACTAAATATGGGGGGGGGGGGGGGGGGGTGCACGTGGCCCCCTGTATCCGCCAATGTCCAGAGTGTAAATATTCAAGCACAATGATAGTGCTAACAGACGCTCGAACACGGCTGTCCTCAACCGCCGTCTGACCAATGGGAGAGAAAGAGAGGGAAATATGATATTCTCACTCTTTCTCTCCCGTTGGTTGGTCGGCGGTCCGTCACTATAAGCAAATTTAAATTATACAGCCCGACCAATATGTCTGTAGAATTGGCTAAATTAGGAAACTAAACATTTTTCACGGGAAGATCTTATTTGCTCAGAGACTGTGATGGAAGCCTCCATCACAGTCTCTTATAAATTAGAGATAGATAAATTGATTGCATTTTATATGAGTGAGACAAGTACGGACGTCACGGTGTCGCTCAAAGCAATTTACTATAGAATAACTAATAGTGTGTGTGTTTACGCCACTTCAGGCGCCACAGAATATCTAAGTGTGTTTTATACCCCACTTTGTCCCTAGCCCTTCTATTTATGGTGACAGCTTTGTGTATTACAGCGTATGTTCACGCTTACATTATCACGAGTTTGACTACGTTACATAGTAAAATAGAAACTCTTTATTGTGTACACCAGAAATAAAAATTACAAACATATAAAAAAAACAGATCGAGCTAGTGCCACAAGTAGCGGCCTTATCGCTTAAAGCGATCTCTTCCAGGCAACCATTGGATGGAAATAATTTACGTAACAGAATCGACGGGGGATGCCGAAACACTTTTAATGATACCATTATTATTTCACTTTATTTCAATATAAACACGGGTCTAGCCCGGACCTTTGATAGGCATTGGTGGGGCCGAAGCCAACACCAAGAGGCCCCGTTTTGAATATAAAATACAATATTATTGAATGTGTATAAAATGGATTATAAAACTATTGTACAGTATAGGATATAAAACGACTAGGCTATTGAGGTGAACAACTTGTGGATGGGATAACAGATCTATGGTATGAGGTACGGCACCTGCCAATTATGCCTCATTTCAAAATACTTAGGCAGGTGATGTCTTGCCACTCACTAAATGGGCCCCCATGATGGCTGCCGCATATTGGCACCGGAAGGGCAGCATTGACGTGGGTGGCTTAGGGTGTCGAGAGGTGTGCTGCACTTTCACTAAGAGCTACTAGCGGCGTTATGCCCTTTAACACTTCCACCCTGGAGCTTAGGTTTTTAGCTCTTGCGGTTTCCACCCCCAGACGGCCGGTTAAGGCAAGCCAGGGGTCTGGGTCTCTGGGGTTTTAGACCCATGGAATCGGGGTACGCGGTGTCGCCACACACCGACGGCTCGCCATAAAGCCGCCCCTGCGTACCCATTATTATTATTATTATTTCGCGTTTTTACCTAAAGTCCCGATAAACATTTAAACCAGTAAATAAATACGTTAGGTTAGGTTTAAATAACTTTATTTACACAAAGACAAATTTGTCACTTATTTGATTACATATTTTAACTAAAATTATAGTGTCCATCGTGGAATGCAATACGAAATTTAAAAAATCTATAAATACTAATTAATCTATAAATAATAATATATACTTAAATGCTGAATAAATAAATGGTTATAACATAAATATATGGTACGGAAGGTACTCACACTCTACCTACATAATAATTTGTGAAGTACTTACTACACGCATTTGTTGTTATAATGATTTATCTGAGATAATGTTAGGGTAGAGTATGTGGGGAAGTTCATGTAAATTTAATTCTTCTTAATTTAAATCTTCTTCGTCTATTTTCTGAAACTTGCCTGTCTCTTGTCTTATCTTATTGGTCGTAGCCTCAGATCAGACAAATAAGGAAGATATGGTAATAAAGGTGGCGTGGAGGCGAGAACGCATCCTTCCTAAATCTGCATTTAGTCGAACTTACCAGCAGACGACCTTGTCTCGATGTGGAATATTAGTTAGTTCATTGGTGTCGCTACAAGTTTCTTATTATGCGTAAAAGAGGCATAGCCTTTCATCTAAACTTTCAATTTCCTTTTGCCCTTTTTGTTTTGCCTTTTCGCTAAATCTGTCTGAGCGGAGTTCTCCACCCCACAAGAAATATACCTGCCATATTCAGCTTCGTAGGTACTTAAATTCGTTTTCAGAGATTTTGTGATAAGTCAGTCGTAGGTGGTGTTTAGTTTTTTGTTTTTTCATAATGCAAATGTACCAGGACGCCTTATGGTAAGCGACCAAAGTCGCCTAAGGACACCACCATCTGTAACACCAGGGGCTTTTGACTTGCGACAGGGCTTGCGACTTTTTGTTATATATCCCGTCTAGTTGGTAGTGAACCTGCCTTCTGCGCTTGGGGGCGTGGGTTCGATGCCCACCTATAGGACAAACATTTGTGTTTGTTCTATATCTGGGTGTTAATATTTATTTAAGTATGTATTTAAAAAGATATTTGTATATATATATCAGTCGGAAGCCATATTACAAGCTTTCTTTTTTTTTAGGGTCAGATGACCGTGTGTGCAAAAAATATCCCGAATAATTTGTCTCGAATATAGAAGATAGATTTGATAAATTATCTTTTATGATTTCACCATACCGTCGCTTCCTGTATCCCGCAGTTCAAACATGGTGAATAGCCGAGAGAACAGTAAATCTTCGCTCTCCTATTATGATAATGATCGGTAATTCGCGGACATCGACCGCTGCGTCCGCAATACCCGAATGTACGAGAAGGGGGCTCGGTTGAATAAATCAAGTTACTAATGTTTTATGAAAATACTAGCAACGCATTCCGGCTTCGCATGGTATGTCTTATTTTTGTACACCTTGGGTTACATTATTGGAGGTTTAAAAAGTATCCCAATTTTTTTTGAAAATTTAATTTTGCCTATGTCACCCGGGGATAGAGTAGCTTCCCAACAGTGAAAGAATTTTTCAAATCGGTTCAATAGTTTCGAGCCTATTCAATGCAAACAAACAAACAATCAAATCTTTCCTCTTTATAATATTAGTATAGAAGTATAGATTACCTACTGG
The DNA here is from genome assembly GCA_914767915.1 of Agriopis aurantiaria. Taxonomy (NCBI): domain Eukaryota; kingdom Metazoa; phylum Arthropoda; class Insecta; order Lepidoptera; family Geometridae; genus Agriopis; species Agriopis aurantiaria. The sequence continues at coordinate 17,601,428 of OU611982.1, read as the reverse complement.
TTCTTCGGTGAAAGATAGTTTCGGCGAATGGTACTTCCGGGAACCGAGATTTGGTGAATCATTTGTCGAGGAAATTTTTTTTCGGTGAACCATTTGTTTAATAAAAGGTGAGATATTTATATAAGTAGGTAATTCATTAAAAACGCAATGCGCTGATCTAACTTCCATTTTTACAATTATCTACTTTGAGGAATGATTTTATACCACGCTAAATTTTACCTACAAACATTTTAACACATTAACTTGTTTAAAAATACGTTGTTGTTACCACAATAGCTGTAATCATAGCATACTTTGTTTTACAAACACATGGAGTTTGGTTCTAGTTCAAAATTCAGTGCAATACCGACAAACTAATGTGAATCCTATGACTTTATGACAATGTCTAATTTAATTTGCAAGAAATATAACAAATGCACAGATTAATTTAATAGTTAAATGTTATAGTCTTTTTTATTACTCTTTGATATCCATAGTTTGAAATATCTTCAACTCAACTATACTTACCAATTTTACCTACTGCTTGTTTTTTTTATTTTATTTTTATATTTTATCAAATGTTTCTGTCCTTGTATAATACACACACACATATATTACACACATTGTATATCATAAGCGTTAAACTTCACCCCCCGGGCCCCACGAATATACACATCTTCTATAAACAAATTAAAAAAAAATTGGTACTGATTTTTTTCTTAAAACCCCAAATTGGGTACGCCTATGCACTGTACAAATTTTATTTTTTGTTACCGATAGCTACATTTTCACCAAAATACAATCCAGCAACTCGTTATTCGACTGTAAAAAGCGACCTCTGCCGTAACTCCCGGTTAAGCCCCGAGGGGTCAGAATCGCATATTTTCGCCGGATTAATTACAATTTCATCGCGCTTCGTGTGATATCGTGCGAGGGGTCATCGCAAAACGTTCGTGTCATAATCGTTCCACCCGACCGCAATCCGCTTAATGTATGATCTTTTCTTGTAGTAACCGACCTTTGCAATAACTTTATGAACCTACATGATAACATGCGCAAATTATACGTAGCCAGTAAGTAGATAGGTTTACGCTTCTCGCCACAGCTATTCTTACTTGATCTTATGATCTAAGTGTCTTCAAATCACGAGTGAATCGCTTTCTTCTAGGCAAGCGTGCTCCAACGTAGACCGCATCATCGCTTAACATCAAACGAGATGGTGGTCAAACGCAAGCCTTTTATTTATTAATTAAAATATAAATGTAATAATAAAAAACTGTGTGGGTATTAAGAAAAAATATTAAGGTTAGGTTTTATCTGATTTTTTTTAAATCTTTAGAATAACATTGCACAAAGTTTTAAGCAATTAATATGTTGATATGTTTTATTTTGGCGAAGAAGATCGAAAAAACAACTTTTTTTTCAATCACTTGTTAGATATCAGTTCTCTGTTCTCTGATCTGTTAGATATCAACCCAAAAATTGCTATTATTTATTTTATTTTTAAATATCATCATCTACTTTTAATATATTATTATGAACGCTGAGTCAACTCTAGTGTGTAAGGAAAAAAATATCTGTTTTCTGTCTTTAAAGAACCTGTTTACTGTGTTAAAGAAACCTCTTTACTATGTTAAAGGAACTAGTTTACAGTGTTCAATGAACCTCTTAAAGAAACCTCTTTACTGTGTTAACGAAACCTATTTACTGTGTTAAAGGAACCTATTTACTGTGTTAAAGAAACCTGTTTACTCTCGATTTGTAGACATATATTGTACTTTTTGGAGACACAGGCTCCGGCAGTGTACACTACATAATACAATATTCAGGTACCGTCTAATTCAGCTCTGATACTAATCTAAAATTCAAGTACAATTTTGCTCAGCTCAGTAATAATAGTTATCGCGCGGCTTAGCAATCGAGCGAACTTCACCGAGTTAGAGTACGATGGTGCGCGGACCTAACTCTGGGCAATAGAATTATACCTAGAGCTTCTACATCTTGGAGCTTACTTGCTTTTACCTATTGAAAATTATATAGCAGACAAAAAACAAGCTCTAATACATCGAGATACAATTCCTATAGAGTCACAATCACTCAGTGAAAACAGTCAAAAAAACGTCCGAGTGTCATTGTACATACATTGACGTATCAATTATATAGTTCACAATGCCACATAAACTCCAATTTAGACGTTATGTCGCTTGCATAGTGTTCAATGATAGTTGTCCGCTATGTCATCGTAGCTCTGGCATCGCGTGGCGTTGTAGTCGGATCGCGGTTACCTTGTAACATACCAAAAAGTCTGCGCAATTCGTAGCGTGCGCCAAGTTTTGGTTCGGACATTTTTGGCACTCTATATGTATTGTATCTCGACGATACACATACACATTATACACACACACACACACACACACACACACACACACACACACATACACATTATATTCACTATTGGTAGCTGCTATTTGCTTTTTTTTGTTTCGGAAACAAAGGCTGTTGTGTTGTAAACTTATTTTATCCCCTTTACTCTCTCTCTCACGCCTAAATAATAATGTTCATTGTGGTTCGTTGTGAAAAAGCTTTTTCGCTGTAATGTTAGGTATTTCAGGCCAAATTTTCCAGATGGTTCCACACATCCCGCCTCTTTCCATTTGGCGTCGAACACAAAGAGTTATTGATGGGTCATTAGCGGAACAGGCGTCGGAAATTAAGCGTTCGGAAACCGCCAGCGGGCCCCGCCGGGCGCGACGCTAGCTTTTCAGTTTCAGTATTACGCAATTTCTGTCCGAGGGAAGTTTGCAACTTAAAACTTTTAGTTGGCCTCGGTTTGTTTGCGGCGCGGAACGCCCGAACGGTCATTACAACAGTGAGCTCGCGGAATTTCCGCTTAAAAGTAATTTGCTGTCTCACTAGTGGACCGAATTTAGGGTACCAAACGTTTGCAAATGCAAAACAAAACGGCCGGTAATGACTACGCTATTTATAAAAAGTCGCCTCTTTCCACGGCTTTTGTTCGGATGTTAGTGGTGTTTCTAAAGTCTGTTTAAGAGCAGTTTATATTAAAACGGCCGGAATAGTTGCGCTAATTGCGGTTGATGTAGAATGGGACCGGATATCACCGCTGCGGTGTTATTATTGCGGGGTTAACGCAACACCCTCCATAATCTTATTAGAATTGCCGAGAACTCTTTTATTGCTAGCTTAATACTGGAGGTCTCGATGTTATTCTGAAAGTGGCTCAAACTAAGACAGGGATGGAGTAGAGATGGAGAGTAAATAAAAGCGTCAATTTCTTAAAGAGGTCCTCGGAAAAGGGTTCAGTTCTTTAAATAAGTTCGTTCCACCCGTTTCACTAAGACGATACCTAAAGGGAGATAAAGCAAACGTGCAGCTCCTATCAACGAATGGGGAGTGTTTACGGAGTTCTCTCGGAGAGGTACCCTCCAATAGGTATACCCTCCGAGGGCCTTTGTCGCGAGTGTCCGTCGCACTGTAAGTGAGGTAAGCCCTAAGAGGATTGGGGCTCCTTCAACTTTTATTGGTGTTCCGTGGAGTGAATGAAAAAACGGATTATGAGGTTTCATACTCATTTCTTCGGACTATGATTAAAATGTATGATAGATACATACGTAAACTCGTTTTTGTTCACACACCCCAAAAATGTGGATAGAATGGCATAAACAACAAGTGTAACAACTATCAGCCTTATCACTAAGAGAGACCACATTCAGGCAACCTTAGCAATCTTTTCCAAGCAACCTGAGTATTTTTCACCTTTAAAAAACGCTAAAACATTTAAATCAATTCTTTGATCAATAAGATATTCAATTAATTCTAGTAAATAGATTAATTTGCATAATGAATTCTAAGACAGTCCAAAGAAAACAGACATTTCGTGCCTATTATGTAGATCGCAACTAATGCAGAAATTCTACAATATAGGTTCTTCAATATTTCTACTGATACTCGAGCAGCTGAGACTAAAGTAATTTACCCAAACACAATTAAACGTAAGCATATAATTAACGAGAAGCCTGGATTAGTATAATCCGTCTTCGAGATCGTAATCTGGACACGTCTGTGAGAGCATTTGAAATTCACATTGTGAATTGAAAATCCTTCCCTCAAAGGTTCGCGATAAAGGCGTCAAGTAGGTTTCTTGTCACGTCCCTTTGATGGATAGTGCTATACTCCTAATAAGTAGATGAAATTATGGCTTAAGTCTCAATTGAGTGTTTATCGAAAATTGCAATTCGAATTCACTCTTTTAGGCTTACACTCATCACCAATCACCGCTTTTTGTGTTAAATAAGCTAAATTATACAATACAATAACTCTTTATCAAAATACCACAAAACAAGGATAACATAAACATTACAATAAAAATATTATCTAGGTGCAGCAGGTGGCCTTATCGCTTAAAACGATCTCTTCAAGGCAACCGTGCACAAATATGAATTATATAATAAAACAAAATTGTGGCCAAAAAGTATTTACTTAGATTGTATTTTGTTTAGTTAATAAAAGCACGTCTTGCCTGTAAAAATAAATAGCATGAATGTCACACTTATATAATAATTCAAATAAGTGTAGCCGCTTCTCTTATAATAGACTAATCACAACTTTTAGTTGTACCAAGTATAAATTGATTTCTTAAACCTCCGTTAGTAAAATTGATAATCTTCAAAGGGCTGAAAAGATGTTCGTGAATCATAGCTAAGAACACAATAGATCAAGTCACCTTTCAAACAAAAAAAAAGAAAGTTTAATTAGTTCATCCGCTTTCCTGAATTTTCCTGCGGTATCTTTTAGGTCATCTGTCCATCTTGTACGTCAATGTACGTCAATGACAATGTAACCACTTGACTGCTCATCCTTAACCCCGCATGAGGCAAAGGTTCTAACATGTCAACCTAAACTATTTCGAGCGGGGCCAATCCTAGGCGCGAATTGAACGAATGGCTTTTGATTCTCCAATTACAAGCGTCGAGTCGCGTCGAGTCTCCAATCACAAGCTGCCCCCCGCGACCGACGTGGCATCATTTTGCAAAAGGGAATTTTGACTACATGCGCGATCAAGTGATTATATTATCTTTGGTGGACGTCCTACGCTGCGCTTACCAGCCCGTGGTCTCCATTCCAGAACCTTTCGGACCCATCGGCCATCTGTTCTGTAGCACGTGGATAAAACCGCGGAATTATTCGGAATTATTCGTAATGAAGTTAAAAGAAACCCAATCTATCAAAAAAAAAACAACCTACATAAAAATTTACCTTGATCACGTCATAACTTGAGAACGACTTTACCGATTTCATAATTTTTTTTTAAAAGTTTTCTTTACTTTATAGAAGGTTCTTACGGAAAGAAAAATTACGAAAATTGGAAAATTTCAGAAACCTTAATGACTTTTTAACTTCTGGTGTTTGATGAATGTAATTTACCAGACAGCAGTTATTTTTTGGACATTCATAGCTAAGACACCACAACGTCTGTCGGGTCAGCGAGTAATATTAATAAAAAGAATTCAAACAACCGGAAACAGATGTCATGACGTGAACTGAGTCATTAAGTATAAATACCTCTCGGGTTGAGGTGGCTGAAATGATTCATAACAAAATTACAGGCATTATTGTGTCACTCCTCATTGTGGACGATCAAAATGCCGTTGTACATGCTGTTTTGCAGTTAGACAGGTGCAGGTATTAAGAGCCGTATTACAATGTGCAATCGTTCAATTTTAGCTTGGTATCTGGATTTTCGAACATTAAAAGAAAAAATTAAGTCATATTTGTCAAGACAAATATAAAATAAGTAGTAAACTATAGTTACTAAAAGAGACCGCAGGGGGACACTGGATGCAGGCCGCTTCCAACCGGCCCTTTTCAAGATCTATGAGGGAGGAATAAAATAGTTTATTTTATGTCAGTAATTGAACGATATTCACTCTCAAACAAAACTACTTAATTTTTCATCAAAACTCGCGTGAGATTGTCTCGACCAATAAAACACAATCGCGAGTGCAAGCCGGTGCTATAATAGTTTAATTATTTTTTGTATGCAGGATATAAGTTTATACGATAAATTAGAACTGAGTTTTTCCAAAATTTGTAGCCCTTATTTTTAATTAAAAAAATACAGATTAACTTATCACAGAAACTGAATTTTCTATAGTTTTTTTTTTTCTATTTAATTGAATCAAAACGCCAAAACACAGTTTTCTTTGTTTTTATAGTCAAAAATGTGAGAGAGCTCTTAAGTAAATTTGTTATTTCTTATATAATCGACATATCTCCCTTGTTTGTCTGATCTGAGCGTCATAATACAGTGTGACTAAATATACTTGACCACATGAACCACACTATTGTAAAAATCACTATTGAAAAAATAAAAATCCTCTTATCGATATTTTATGTCAAGTATAATTTTGGCCAAACTCAAAATTATCGCGATCTCATCCCAACTCTATCGTTTGGTCTCGTCCACGCGACCTTCTACTGACTTCAATTGGCCTCGCCCTAAACACTTGGAAAGTGTTTTAAAACGCCCGTTCTCCACATAATGAATATGTCCCCCATTTCTACATTGGAACTAGGGACATTGGAACTGGTAACATCGGGCGGGAGTTCCAAATGGCCCTACTTGAGAGCGTTATGTGCCTGGCAACCGTAATGCGATGCTCGAGGTTGGGAACCTAGAGTTTATAGAAAATTTCACACGACTAAAACTACATGTATGCAAAAATCCCACCTATCCACCGCATTATTTTAGTTTTTTGATTATAATGAAGAAAGTAGGTATGAGGCATACTACAATTTTCCAGTTTTTACAATCTTGCCCTGTTAGCTAGTATGTAGGTATATGTTGTACAAATCTTGCACTGAATTTTAGACCACTTATCCTCAACTGATTGATCTGAAATTTGTCCAACTTATATAAGTTCGGTGACAATGCCATGTTATGATACCATTGAGCTGGTATGATGATGGAGACAGAAGATGGCCATAGGAACTCCTAAGCTAATCGACGTAAACCCGTCGAGTTTGGGTTCGTTGATTTGTCTTTCCAAGCACTTTGGTACTAGATAAGAATACTCCTAAAAGCTTGTTTTAAAAAAGTTTTTTTTTTTAATTTATATGATTATTTACGTGATATTTACCGTGGTAAGGTTGTGGATGAGCTCGGTTAGTGAACGGCCGTGATAGTTTAAAAACTAATTTGTAAAGCAACGTTATCTTATTGCTTGTCATTCGCAGTAAGCACAAATATTTTCTAGTTCATTCGGATTTCTATGAATACAAGATTCAAAAGAATATGATTTTCACAATCCACTCCCACGATTGTGTTCGATTTCCGCCTCCGACCGGTTTATATGCAAAAGAGAAAAAGTTCCCTTCAAAGTTCGCATAAAACTATATTTCAAACGGGCCGCTCAAAGAAAACACGTTATTTCCTTTTGAGGCAGACAGCCGATCAAGGCACAATAACTTCGTAAGAAACAGAGCGTGCAACAAAGGGGGCGATCTCCGTTTAGGCTAGGCGGAGCCGGAGTAAATGAATAGTCGATAGTTTTAAGGAAGCGGATGTAATCCCTACGTGTCTCTCAGGTATCAACGGCGCCGGAGCACGGCTGGAGCCCGCAAATTAACCAACCGGGAGCCTTAGACGTGATCCCTAATTTTCAGATACATCTCCGGGAATAAATAGGGGATTAGGGATGGCGCCTCGCGCGTAAATAACTTGGCGTCACAGCTTCCAGGGCACGGGAGATAAGGAGCGGGTGAAATTGCCCTCTGAGTGCTAGACGGGAGCGGAGAGCGCCACTCCTCGGCATCAGTGTTTCACATCAAACTATTTCACGAAACGCCGCGGTTTTGCTTTGCATATAGATACAGCATTCAATTCTGGTTGTATCACGAATGTGCGGTGGAAACGGGTTTATTCAAATTTTATGGCAACTTTTATACAAATAGCAAATCGCTATCACAACATGAAAATTTCACTGGCAATTTGTCGCGTGACTGTGATCCAAGCCTGTGGTGTTATGTATATCTCAGGAATAAAGTTTTATTCGCCACTACACTCTATTTTCATGTTGTGAGCAAACATCTTATTTTGAAAACATTTCTAACATTTACACTCGACTAGTTGCACCCTGCGGTTTCACCCACGTTGAGATTCCCTCAGGAACCGTAAATTTTTAACGTACGAGATAAAACTTAAAATCACTCTCCGGCCCTCTAACTATCTCTAGGGAAATTTCACGTCGATCTTGCTTGTTACTGCGTGAAATACGAACAAACAAACTTATTAACACACAAACACACTTTTGCAATAGGCTATTGAAAAGGTGTTTGATTTGTCAAAAACAAAAAAAAAAAAAAATACATCATCAGTAACCATTTTCCACCCACTGCTGGGTAGGTCTCCTTTTCAGCGCGCCATCTTTTCCGTTCCTATGCTAGCCTTGTCCACTGCTTCCCTGCTTTTCTGCAATACATAAATGCTGAAAATACATAATTAAAAGTAATACACTTATTTAAATCGGCTAATAAAGTTCAGAGATATGAGTGTTTAAAGTTTTTGTTTGAAGGGAATATGGATGCTCTGTCTCTCAGAATACATATTAGTATAGATGGCTCTCTGTCTAGCATGACAGTAAAATGCTTAATCTTCCTTAATTTTGAACACATTTCAATTTTGTTTTCAGTGTTCGATTCTATTTATGGTCACCTTTTTTATAAGATAACTGAGCCCTGCGGTTTCATCCGCATTATATACCTCCTTGTTTTTTTTTTTTCTTTGATGTGATATGTTAATATTATAGGCTTCAATTTGAATTTGAACCGGGCCACCAAGATACAGGCCTCGCCTAGTTTGGGGCCCTGGTATAGCACTGACTATGTAACAGAACTTTCTGAACTGAAAAAAAAAATCTTGCCGTTCCATACAAAATGTGTAGGAAAATGAATTTATTTTTCTTGTATTTTTCTAATATTTTAATAATTATTCTGCTATTTGGCGCCGAGAGAAATCCAACTAATCAAAGTTCATGAAAATCGGTTTGGCTGTTCTTGAGATATAATTGGTGTAACTTGCTGACTTTGATTTTATATAGAAAAAGATATTTGATGAAATTATTTTAGTTATTTTTGGAGTCACCAAATATCATTTAATCTATACTAATATTATAAATAGGAGAGATTTGATTGTTTGTTTGTTTGCATTGAATAGGCTCTGAATCTACTGAACCGATTTGAAAAATTCTTTCACTGTTGTGAAGCCACCCTATCCCCGTGTGACATAGGCTATAATCTATACTCGTGCGAAGCTGGGGCGGACCGCTAGTAATCAATATAACAATGTGTTTATTTCAGTTAGAAATGAAATAAAGTTTAATACTTGGGCCAGAGGTAGTCTCAAGTGTTACTGCATGAATAACGGCGCTTTTTGTTAAGCACAAAGGCTTTTAACTCTTCCGAGGTAGTAACCATGCGAGGGCGAACCGACATCATGCGAACTCCATTGTTTCTCACGCATACTTTAACACCACCGTCTGATACGCTGTATTTGTGTGCATAGAGCTTTAGAACAACTGTGCACATGCCTCAGTTTAAACACGTAAGTAAGAGCATAGATAAATACATACATAAATATATACTAGAAGGCAGCATTTCGCTCGTTTATTTTTAGTTTGTCTGCATAACCTAGTGTAACAACCCAATAAACGTGTAATTGACGACGAGAAAATAAGACAGGGTTATATGGAATGGGTACTTATCATTATGAACAACTTTTACTATGGGACCAACCCTGAAATCGCTAAAAAACACCTGTTCCATAGAAAATGGTTTTTCACTTGACAAAATGTTTGGAACAGGTGATTTTTTTTTCGTGATTTTAGGGTAGGTTTCATAGTAAAAGTTGTTCATAATGATGAGTTTAACGAGCCCCTTTTGGCTTAGCATACCCTTTCATTATAACCCTGTATATTCCAAAAATACGAAGTAGAATAGAAGTGTAATTTGACGAGCGGTATGGCTTTTGGTAATGCAGCTGGCTGAGCCTTATGAGGTCTTGAGTTCAATTCCTGTCGCCCGGTATTTTTAATTGTTTGAAAGATGAATACAGAGTAGACACTCTGTGTATGGACGCTAATCGTCCGTGTCTTTGGGTGTTTAATGGCATCCTCAACCCAAGCAATCCTAAGAGTGTGAAGCGTCAAGCCACAAAAAAACTTGGCGTCCTGATAGATGTGAAACATGACGGCATAAAGGAGCTTCATGTCGTTTGCCGTCACGGTACACAAGTCGGTTTTACTGCCAAGGCGTGCCAATAGATGTTTCACATAAAAATGTTGGTGGGCACGAGACGCCCGGCAGATCTGAAAAATGATGGCATAAGAGAGCGTCATGACGTTTGCCGTCACGACGAGTCGGTTTTACTGCCAAGGTGCGCCAATAGATGTCTCATATCAAAAATTGTAGGTTAACCCAACAACCTGAACAACAACATTCCTCAGTAATCATCAAAGGCAAATGTTTTAAGCAAGGGTACTTTAACCAACATCTTGTGGGTGACAAGTGAGAAATGTAAGGTCCTCTCACCCGATCCTCGTTAAAAATAACCAGATATTCGTCATAACGTGGATATCTATAGATACAACACGTCCTTAGGGTTGTGCTCATAACGAAACATCGATATTTTCGTTCCGTGCGAATTATCCCTTAATATAATAAACGTGAATAATGGATTAGTCTCGGAATAGTTAATCAGTTTTTTTACATTGGGGTCCAAATGTGAAACAGAGAAAATGAGAAAATACTTAGTAACTATTCCAAGGCTACCACGCGTTAATTGAGAAGGTTGTGTTACACACGCTGTTATGTCAAACATTGATATGTGTAGTTTTAGTTACCTTTTTTTTTCCGGTAATTTTGATGGGGGTGGGTTATCACCTAGCTGTTGGACTAAACAGGCCAAACACAACAACAAACAAAAAAACATTTTATGCAAAGCATAGGTATAGGTAAAGGACTTATTTATTTTTTAAACCTGATCAGAGTGTCCACGTTTTCCACTATTTTTAATGAAAAAAAACTGGACTAATTCGTGCTTCGTGCAATGATAACATATCGATAATGTTAGATACATCCCTTATTCCAAGTATCTATTGTAAAGGTCTAGTCTGAAGGGTATTGTTAGAATTCACGACGAGTGTTGGCCGAAGTTTTTTTGATGTGGCTCGTAACAAACTTCAAGTTTGAGGGAGAAGGGAGGCAAAAATGTTAAAGGGGAAACGATGCGAGATGAAGAAATGTTATGTCTTAAAAGTTATATTTTCGAACATGGTGATGTGCTTGCTTGGGCTTGTGACTTGGTAAAAGACTGAAAGTATGTGTAAGATCGGATTTAGACTTTCGTTAAATATCTATCTGATGCATTCTACTTATACTCACAGACATAGTTATACTCACAGACAACGCACTAAGAAAGAACTTTTGTAAATTCAGCCTCTAAAGGGGTTATTTAAGGGAGGCAAGTTTCTATGAAAGTTCGTAATTTTTTAAATTTCGTGACGTGGAAGCACAGAAGACATAATAGAAGTTTGTGTTTAAACTTGTAAGCCAATAAGTAAGCTGTATATAAATGTTTTTATAGAAATTTATCTCGTTAAGGAATTTGGTAAGAAATAGAGTAAGAAAGTTGGTATTGAGCCTTGTAAGCCCAATGAGACTTAATGGTTGGTACTCAGTGGTGTCAACAACTTTATTTGACACCAGTGTGAAATTGATACTGGACGCCGCACACCGATTTCGTTTGGAGAGTGGTCTTCGTACTTGAAAGCAATACGACTTAGTAGAAATGTCAACAGATAGTCCTAGTTTTTCATATGTTTAAGGACTTTTTTCAAGAACTCTTGATTATGGGACACAAACGTTTGAATGGGCATTTCATTGCAATGCAGATCTAAAGTGTGCCATAACTAATCATTATTTGTCTAGCCAGAAATTTTCTCATACTTCGATAAATATTTTATTATTTTACTGTATTACGTACTTTGCAAGCGGTACATTGCAAGCGGGCATTATTTTTGCCAGCACATAATTAAAGTCCATAATAATCCCTTCTGATATTTCCATTGTAACCAAAATGTGGTCGGAATGAGTTACTCTTGGTCATATTTCGAGCTCGCTCCGGAGGGCGGTCCAGAATCCCTATAATTGTGATAAATCACCTCATATCCCTTATAGAAGGGCGCCAGCCTGTGCTAATGGCCGATACTCGAAGAAAAGGCATTTCTGTAGAACCTTTCTTCTACAGAATTCGGGTTTGGTGAATCGGGGAGCTCTGGCGGATTGAATGAAAGCTTAGGCTTTGTAGAGCCAAAATTGAGGTGTTTTTAATGCCATAGGTGGCAAACAAGCTAACAGGCTGTCTGATGATAAGCGAAAGAAAAAAAATGAGGTAACGTAAGTAAGTATTTTTCTTTATTTAATGTTATAGTCAAAAAAGTAAATTTTCAATTCTCTACATATGAAGTAAAATGCTTTTTTAGTTATAAAAGGAAATTGTTTCTACAATTCTAAGTCTTATTTTAAGACCTAAATGTATGCTAATAAAAAACAGGGCATATAACTGGTCCAATTAAAACACATTCAATTCTATTTGAGCGCCGTTACGAGTAAGTTGGTCCATTGTGTCGAGGAAAACGAACACGCCTATTCTCCATCCGTATCGGAATTGGATCACGAAATTGAAATAAACTGAATCAGAATATTCCAATCTAATCAAATAGTTACGACTATTGTTGCATTGCAGCATTTATACGAGATACCATAAGGAATTTATGATACACTAAAATTCCAGATCCGCAGAGATAATCAAAAAGGAAATAAAATATGCCATTGCCGCAGACAGTGTTATGACACGTTATGATTATCCATCCGAATCGGCCTCATTCCATTATCTAATATTGTGACGGGGCGGCAGCGCACCGCAATTCGGGTGCGAACCGACGGTTTGTCGTTGATGCTTGATTTGACGCACAAATTGCCTTCATCAGGGAGAATCACGTAAATTAATTCCACATACACCCAAAAATCAAAATCACGGGCTACAGCTACCGGCATCAATGCCGGATATAGCCCGGCTTAAGACTGATACCCCGTGATCCGACCCGCCCTATCTCTGTCTTATTAGGCAGCAGCAACCCCGGCACGGTGCTCGCTTCACCTTAAGTTTCTAGGACCGCAGAGAACCACAGTTAATGATCTCCCTGCGTCGGGAAATAAAGCCGGGAACGCGGCAGGAAGTCGGCAATTCAAAATTCAGAAGTACAATATTTTACCTTTTTAACGTTGAGGTAGATTTTAAAAAACACAGACCTTTGGGAAATCATGAGGTGGTGGTCCGGAAACGTCTTCGCCTGGATTGAATATGTTCTTTGTTTTCTTGTGAATAAGGTTCTGGGGAAGAGAAGTATGTACCGTAACATTATATACAAGTTTGTTTCAAATGAGTTGCTTCGCACTGTTTCCATTTCGCAGATGCAATCTTGCTGCTATTCCGCTTCCAAGCACCGAGTAAACAATTAGTTTGTTGGTTTAATTCTAGTCTACGGTTTTCCGTACATTCTTTAAACACCCTTGACATTGTTTTGATTGTTTGGATTTAGCCTTAATTCACTTGGCAGTTTCTATATTACACTGGCTGTTTGTATTCCAATAGTTAAATTTTGGTTTGTATTTCATGTGTGAACGGCTAGCTAATCACGCCATTCATTTGCATTAAAAATGTATTTGCAGAAAAATATGCCTCGGCCATATGGTCGGATTAGCTGTTATAATTTCTAACCGGAAGAACTTTTTTCTACTATTACACGAATAACAAAAACCCTCTGCCGTGACTGGCACAAAATTAACCCTCTTCCATAAAGTTGATGGCAGCTTTCTAGGTCGAATTTTACGAGAGTTGCCCAACAACGTCGCGAGCTAGCGTCGCTTTTTTAAATTATTGCGCGTTCGAGGAGACAATTTAAGAAATGTATTGTAGCAATGCCTACTCCGATCCCGAGGATTACGCCGAGCGACAATTTGAGAGCAACGCGAAAAAATAACAGTCTTCTACGTTTTTTATGTGGCATGCGAGAATTTTGCCCCGTGTCATAATGTAGACTGGATTAGACTCTTTTGAAACGTGACACGAGAAATGCTGGATTTTTTATCTACTAAATATACAGAACCCATACTGATACGAGCTACGTTTTTAAAATATGGAAAGGCTTACACAGAGATATAAATATTTCTACGTTTATATTTTTTTATTAGTGATTTTAGCGTCCAAGCCACACACCTATATCCAAGTAGGCACCACAAGTCGACCTACCTTGCATGTCATATTTCTAATACAATTATGATTAATCATCGTAATTGAGTCCGGCTAAAATCAGTCTGCTCAATCGGTACCGCGACACGTGTCAGTTTAAAACGAAAATGGATAATTGTGCAATACTGAGTAGTAAGAACACCACAACTAGAGTTGGCCGACAGAATAAAGATAATTATTTCTTTTCACAGGTACTTACTTTGAGGTACGAAAAATTTGACACGCATAGTTTTCATATAGTTTGGACCGCTTGTGAAATCTACTTAGATATAAGTCTGTGCTGTGCTGTCCAAACTTTAAAGTGTCTGTGTAAAAAAAACATGAATAGCTAGCCGTAGTGCCAAGCGAGACGCAGCCGCGCGCGCGCATTCACCTTGAAAAAGACTGCCTAATGCGGTTGAAACTATAGTCGGAGTGACCGGCTTAATCTTACGTGAGTAATTCCCGTGTAATATAAATAAAACATGAATAGCTCTTTAAACTGCGTTTTTATTTAGTTGTCTCGCCTTTTCCGGTACAAATAGAAACGTATGTTATTCTTCGTGAATTTCATAATGCTCGCTTTCTCGATCATTTGTAGTCGTGAAAAGATAAATAGACGAAATTTACTCTCACATTTTGTAATGGTGTGATATGACCGTATTTTATTTTATTCAAAAAAAAATATCTTCTTTCTTTTCAAGTATATGACCAATTGATAACTGCTACGAACTGCTACGAGTTTGCTACGAAACTTCGTAGCGCACTCTTAAATGTATTTAGTTTTTTTTTGTGCCCGGTGCATTATTAATATGTTTAATCTAACACTAGCAACGCCCTCAGGTTCACCCGTTATCCTACAGGAACCATGATTATCTTCCGGGATAAAAAACACATTCGTTCCAAATTTCATTCAAATCCATTTGGCTGTTACAGGGTTATAAGTACTGTACTTTTATAAAGCAGTCTTTAAAAGGTTCGTTATTGCCCAAAAAATCCGCGAGACTAGGTACTTTGAAGTCTCTTCAATATATATCTAATTCATAGCCACGCTATCGCATCTCATATGGTTAGGAAGTGGACAAAGTTGACCGGAGGGATCCGGGCGCGCGGCTATCTCACTCGCGCATTTTGAACGTTTTTACTCGACTGCGCAAGAAGAAAGGTTATGTTTTTGAGGAACAAATCAAGCTCGAGGAAGTTAGTTACCAAACACGGCGGAGGAGGTAGAAAACAAACTGTTTTAGTTATTGTGCTGTGTCCTCCGCCTTATAAAATGTCAACACTAAAATTTTATAGTACTATTTAAAATGTTATTCTAGAAATAATTCCCAGTTGTCTATTTTAATTCTCACTCGGTGTTTTTATTTTATTTTCATAAGTGCGAAAACTACAGCTCTGGCTGTTGAGCGCAGCCATAACAAAAATAATTCTAAAGCTACACGCCTACACACACACACCGCATCGCCTATACACGCCTCAAGCCGCACCACAAATTAAAACCTGTTATATCGTTATGAAACTTATCTGCAGCATAATTAATTAGCGTTTGCAGACAATTTCATTAGGGCAAGCCGAGATAACAGATGGACCGTTCAATTACCGCCAGAGAACCGCATTGTTAATGTTATTAATGGTCTAATACCGCAAAGACAAAGCCGGTATTCCCCGTACGCCGTATAACCGGTATTGTTGGTATACCTCTAAAATTTTAAGGTACCTACCTATTTACGGTGCTGACTGATGCGGTCGTAAAATTACCCCCTCACTTAGGTGGAGTGTCCTTAAAATAGTTACTACGTTATTTGTCTTTTTCAAGTGAGTGGGATATTTTAAAGAGGGAAAAGAGAAAACACACGAACATCATCATCAGCCAGAATACGTCCACTGCTGAACATAGGCCTCCCCCTTCAACCTCCACACTGAACGACAGCCTGCCTTTTGCATCCACTGGATGCCAGCGACTCTTACTACGTCGTCGGTCCATCTAGTGGGAGGCTACGCTGCGTCTTCCGGTTCGTGGTCTCCACTCAAGAACCTTTCTTCCCCATCGGTTATCGGTTCTCCGAGCGATGTGGCCTGCCCATTGCCACTTCAACTTGCAATTATTTTTTTTACAAAGTATGTAATATACTTACAATACTGTAATTCAAAATAGGCTCAGATCTCAAATTAAACCGCCATCATCGTACAACCAGAAATGCAAACAACGTTAACCAAGATAATCCAATCTTGTTATCTCCGCCCGCTATCTAGGCTCTAATTCAGTTCGTGGGTAAATATGTTTGCATATTGCGCGAATTACCATTTTATCTCTGCACTCGATTTAATATTCATGTATACGGTGCAAGCGCATATTCCTGGACTATCATATACTATCATGTGGGACTGCAAGTACTAGATGGCAGAGATGTACTAAGGAGATTTGTAAGGGGCCTAATAACGATAAAGACAGAAAATGAGCCTATTCTTCGAAATTCATCATAATCCACAGGCTATACGTATACAGCCTTCCTTGTCGTACTACTCAGAACTTAATAGAAAGAAATTAAGCAATAACCATTAGGTACCCACCCTTAAAATAGACTGGCTATATATCTCGGTTTATAAGACTAACAAATTAATTAATTAATTATCGAGGCATTTTTGCACACACGGTCATCTGACCACAAACTAAGCAAAGCTTGTAATATGGCTGCATAGATATTAACACCCAGATATAGAACAAACGCAAATGTTAATCACATGAATGTTCGTCCTAGGTGGGAAATCTAACCCACGCCCCCAAGCAGAAGGCAGGTTCACTACCAACTGGACCAACGGGTCTAAATAAAACGCTTGCATATTATAAGGGCGTCTATAGCGATCTAGTTTATACAACAAACAGAAAAAAACAATAAAGCTAGCTACAATTTGTGCAATTTACACTTTTGCAACATCGTACGGCATTGCGACATAGAGCGCGTTCCAAATCAAACCAATAGCCTTAATAAAAACCAACTCGGCTCATTAGCTCTATTGTCATTAGTTGGTTATTGCTACAGGACCCTAAAAGGGAACAAAAGATGTAGATAGATGTGCAATTGTGCATCGTACAAAAAAAAACAAGAAATGGTATAATGATTGTAAGCCCCAAAGTGGGTATTGGAAATCCAGTTGGTCGCCCTTCGCCCTCGCCTGAATCCATCCCTGCTCCCAGGATATATCTCTGCATGGAATTAATTAGACCGGCCTACGGCACGGCTGCGACCTACGCCGACTTTAAGTGTTTTATTCAATGAACTCATGTTATTGTAACGGTGGGTGTAACTTCTGCTATTCTCATTAAAGGGGAGCATTTGAATTAAGCTATTTGCTTAAATGACGTTCTTGATGTTTTTAGTACATATAAGTCAATGTTTTTATACAATATTTTAACCCAGGATAGAACGGAGAACTGAGAATGTACTCGCATATGCGTTTGAGATAAGATATTATGTGTTGGTGTGTAATATTTGTATGGCTAGACTAATTTGAAAGCAGCTTTTTTATCGCAGATAAGTCCGCGTTTGACCACGAACTCGCCTGTTGGTAAGCGACGATGTGGTCGAAGATGAAGCACGCAGACTTTTGAAGATACTTACTATTCCATCTGGCCTTGAAAAGGCCCAGATTATATCTCTCAGGAAACAAGGAAGCTGGCAGGTTGTTCTAGTTTACATTGCGTGGTCCTCAGTTAATATAAAGTGGATCGTCTAAACTTTAGACCATCCACTTTATATCCACTTTAGACTCTAAAGCTAAGTTATCAAGATATGATGCTAAAGTCGAATTATTTTTAGAAATATATATTTCTAAATGTAATTTGATTAGATTATATAGAAATGGACGCGATTTAAGATTTAGTTCAAATTGGATTATAATTAACACCATAATTATTTACTCTGAGCCTTAACAAATAATCCTACCCCCTGACTTAAACTAAGAGACACTGAGTAGGCCTAACTTAAATTGAGAGAAACTGAGTAGGTAGTGTATGTAATTGTAACTCAAAGCTAAGATTAATAACTTACTAAGCAGAATAGATACTGTAGATCCAAACTACCGAATTCGCAAGTCCAGAGTAAAGACAACCCGTTTATTGAGTTGAGATGTCTGTTTCACAAACTTACTTGGATTTGTTAGGTATCTGTTTTAAGGGTACTAACGCACTATGGTCAGGTGGGGTGTGGAGAAAAGGAGCTGGAGACCTGCAGTGCAAGTACCGTTCTTTACCAATCGTCAAATTCGATAAAATGCCATAGAATTCATCATAGCGAGAACTGATCAAATTGCATTTTATTTTTAAAAAAAACATGTTTTTTAATAATTAGCAAATAAAGCCTTGGAAGATTTTGTCCATGGCGAAAATGAATTTAAAAAAACGCATTTTATCGAATTTGACGATTTCAACTGTCAAATTTGACGATCGATAAAGAACGGTACTTGTGCTGCTGATCCAATAAACAAGAGTTTAAGGTTACAATCAACCGCAACAGGTATCTCAATCAAAAGTTTAAAAAAAAGTGTTTTATATTTTTTAATGCCATAAGTGGCAAACAATAGGCTGTCTGAGCAATCACGGTGGTCTATGGATACTTGTAACACCAGAGGCATCACAACTACGTTGCCAGCCTTTTAGGACTCTATTAACTAGCCTTTTGAAGAACCCCATGTTGTAGCTGCTCGGAAACACCGCGGAAGGTAGCTCATTCCACATTTTGCAGGTATGAGGCAAGCAAGATCGTGTGAAGCGCACATTATGTGATTTCTCTCTCTTCCGCAATAGTATAAAATGTCAACTCGAGTTTTTACTATTTGCTTTGTTTTTCTAAAGATAATCCCATCGGTTTCTTTTATTCTACTCAGTAATTTATTATTTATAAAAAAATTAAAAACCTGGGGGTAGCCTTAACCTCTATGATTATTGATCGCCGTTGTAAGTAATTTCCCTTTGTCTTTTTTATCGACTCGTGCAATTATGGAATTTTATCGATCGACAAATTTGACATTAAGCATCGTTAAGAATCGATAATTACTGTCAAATGAAACCAATTTTGCTGAGTTTTATTTTTATTTTTTTATATATTTTTGTAATAGCCTTTGACACAACAAAACGCCATCGGTCCGGGTACGTGGGGTCTTGCTTCAGTTTTGTTGCTAGCCTGCTGCTGTAGCGGCAAAATTTTTGGGGTCCAGAGATCGTAATGCGTTCTTACATTTGTTTGGGTCTGTAATGTTTTAATAGACAGCTGAAGCATCTTGGGGGCCCTAAACTTGTGGGTACAATTTACAAGACCTAATTGATCCTGTTTCAAATTGAAATTGGACGAATATCGTGTAGTGTGCGTGTAGTCTGCTCCATCATAGACCGCATCATCTTTTAACATCAGGCGAGGTGGGAATCAAAGGCAAGCTTATTATTCAATGAAAACGCCTAAATAAAAGGTAATTTATTTGAACAATAGACGAGTAAAGAATAAACATATTTAAAAAAACTTTTTTTATTTAAAATGTAAGTCACTTTGTATCATGTTTTGCCTAGTTAGTAGGCGTACAAATCTAAGCCAACCTAAGCATCTTTGATGCATTTTGAACACCTGACAATGTTAGGCGTTTGATACCACAGAAAAGAGAAGTAAAAAGAACGGAAATGAGAAGGAAGATCTGTAACCAGGCATATATGTGAACCTTGATTAAACATTCTTATTTAGATCAACGCGTCGAACTCCGCATCTCAGTTGCTAACTGATTTCGAATGACTGACGTTTCGTTTATATGGGTGCAACTGGCTACAACAATTTTTATACATAAATGCCTTAACAGCCGTTGTAATTTTTTTTTCTTTTCTCTGTTTGATACTGATATGACATGCTGACGTATCATGTCACCTTTACAAAAGTTGATACATTTTTGGATAGTAGAAACACCTTCATTTTATGAGTCTGCGAAGTCCTCTGCACTTATTTTACGGCTTCACTGTTCCAGCACCAACCATTGTTTCGTTCTCAAGTCTCAGCACTTAGCAAATGAGGTTTTCTAACAAAAGCTACAATATAATAAAAGTAAAGAGGTGACGAGTTCATGTGGCGTCGCATTAGAAGCAATTCATCAATCCGCGACGAGGCGACGCGACGCTTTCACGCGTTCCATTCACTTACAAGTTTATTACCGAGCATCTAGAGTTGCTAGATGAGGCTAACAATCTATCTATATGTATAAAAATGAATCCGTATTTACCTTGGTCATGTCATAACTTCAGAACGACTTTACCGCGTTCATTCAACTTTTTTTGAGTTTTCTAATGCTTTGTAGTATGTTTTAACAAAAAGAAAAATTAAGAAAAGTGCGTAAAAAATTGGCAATTTTCAGAATACCTAACGACGATTTAACTCGCGGGTGAAACCGCAAGGTGCAGCTAGTCTGAAATAATAACTGGCTAAGAACGTGTCGAGACTCGAGACTCTTTATTCAAAGAATAAAGCTAGCTGTGGATTTAACCACATTCAGATTAATTTCAGAGGTGCTTCATATCAACATAACATATACTTTTTACGGTTTAGTCGAAAAGAAAACTACTTGAGAAATATTCTTTGGTGATACAATTTTACGAAAAAGTCAAAATGGCCTTTGAGCTAGAACGTCTTGAACTTATTACAGTTTTAATGCTATATCTCAAAAAGTTATATTCAGAAAATGTTTGAAATAAATTTGAATGAAGGATTTTAATATGACCTATCAGCATGGCAAGTTACAAGTTTCTATGTCTAATAGTTTAGAAATGCAGGGGGGGACCAACTTTTTGCCACTTTGGCAGGCCATATTTCACAAAATATAGGTACAGATAAGATGCCTTACTAATCTGATTTGTAAAACTGATTTTACTACAAATCACTTCCAGTTTTCGGAGGTCGACGGTTCTCGCGACAACCTTTCAGGTACGTACATAAATGTACACAAATGTACACAAGCGAAGAGTAACGACTTCCAAAAGTTATCACACTTCACTCGTTTGACATTTTGAGTATACAATCGGTATTTTCGGTAAACCAAACAAAAGTTTAATTGAGGAGGGGAGAAGAAAATTGAAAACATCTCTGTATGGCCTATTATTTGTTCTGTAACATAGACTTGTTTTTATGAAAATACGTAGTACCTAAGATTTTTCGGTTAAACTTAAGAGACTTAAAAAGTACTACACATATTATTGTAATGTGTGTGTCATCATCATTTCAGCCATAAGACGTCCACTGCTGGACATAGGCTATCGATCTCCGAAAGGGCCGGTTGGAAGCGGCCTGCAACCAGCGTTTCCCTGCGGTGTCTTTTCGGTCGTATGTCCATCTTGTGGGTGGACATCCTACGCTGATGCGCTTACCGGTCCGTGGTCTCCATTCGTAAACCGTTTGTGTCTGTGAATAAACGCTAATCTAACACTAAATACCTAAACTTCTTAATATAAATAATATATAAAAAAACAGATAAACTATAGACTGTTAAAAGTCTAATGTTCAATATTTTTTTTAAGTTATAGTTTTTATTTCTTTATAGAAAAGCGCGGCATACATGCAAGTTGTCCGCCTGGTGGTAAACGGTGATTGCCGCCTTTGAATACCTGTAACCGCCTATGTGTACCTGTGATAATATCATCACAGATACGTTCATCATTCATCATAATGAACCTATCATGTTCCCACTACTGGGATACAGGCCTTCTCTCAGAAAGTGAGGATGGGCCCTAATCCACCAAGCTGGCCCGTTGCATGTTGGTGAATTTCATACAACTTCGAAATTTTGTGATTAAAATAAAAAATTAAAATCGAACATGGGCAACCTCTCGATTGCAAAGATGAAGGGGTCGCGAGTCACACAGCGGGCAATGGAAAGAGCTATGCTCGGAGTTTCTTTGCACGATAGAATCCGAAACGTGGATATTAGCCAAAGAACCAGAGTCACCGAAATTTGCAAATTAACCCTTCCCGCGCAATGGGCTGACTAGCCCCTGTTGCCAGAAATGTGAGAGTCCAACCGAATTTTCGAAAACTAACCGACTGTAAAATAAAATATATTTTTTTCCTATTAATTTGACATTTTATGTTCATATATTATATATAATATTAATCGTCTTGAATTGCTGTATGATATTTTCATGTATTATATATTTAATTACTCACCATTAGTACAAAATCTCGTGATGAAATTATAATTTCTGAATTTTCTTGCGCCATCACGCACTTGTTGATAAAAATATGCTATTTTTTTACAATAAATTACAATCACACCACTTTCACAACAAGGGAGCACTATTTCCGCAACTTTTACACTAATTACTTGACACTAATAGGCAATATTCACTTCAAAAACTAAAACTTTATCGCGAACCATTTTTACGTAATGTTTCCGCCATGTCAGTTTGCCGAACACTGGCTAAACGGGGAAATCCCACTCACAAAGTACTGTTGCCAAAAAAAATGTTTATGTGAATAATCGTAACGGTTATTCTTATAATTATCAAATCGTGTTCTAGTGAATAATTTCCAAAAAAATTATACTATTGTTAATAAATATTTAGATTTTCTGTAATGCAGAGAGGGATTTCCCTATGGTGTAAAAATAAAACCAAATAATTGTTTTTTAAGTAATATATAATTCAAACACTAAAAATAAGTACATTTGCGATTATGTATTCAAAATGTCTCTCATACTAAGTAACATTATAAATGCGAAAGTGTATTTTTTTGATGGCTTGTCGGTTTGTTTGTTTCTCTTTCGCGCTGCTACAGAGCTACCTGACTTTTTGCATGGATATAGTTCAAGTACCGGAAAATGACATAGGCTACTTTTCATCGTCATCATCACAATTTTTCGTCGCTACATCACTACTATATACATATATAATTATATATATTATTTTATTATAAAATATTTAGATTCACTGTTATGCAGAGAAAGATTTTCCTAAGTTGTAAAATTAAAACCAAATAAATGTTTTTGAAATAAAATATAATTCAAACACTAAAAATAAATACACTTTCAATTGTGTGTTCAAAATATCTATCATACTAATATTATAAATGCGAAAGTGTGTTTGTTGGCTTCTTGGTTTCTTTGTTTGTTCCTCTTTCACGCAGCAACATAGCAACGGATCAAACTGATTTTTGCTTATAGTTACAGTGCAGGAAAGTGACGTAGGCTACTTTTCATCATCATCATCATCATCACTACGCGGATGAAACCACGGAGTGAAGCTATTCATCTATATATAATTATGTATCTGAAGTTAAAATGCTTACAACTATACATATCAACGCACAACCTAACTACTGATGGTAGAATAATGAAAAATACAGTTATTTCCTATTACTATGCGTACCTTGTATAAGGGAATTTGCGATATTCGACCCACAAGAGGGTGAAATGGGACAATAATGCACGTATACATGTATGTATATGTATGATATGTAATGTAGACTAAATAATTAACATAAAATCGAGACTAGGTAGTAGGAAAAAGTAAAATAATAATAATAGCTTATATTGGTGGTTATAAACATCTAATTAAGGTATAAAATACAACTAAACCAAAATATAATTCTTACAATATTCTAACAGACATAATTTAGTTTTTTTTCTTAACTTTATCAGAAACGATTAAAATATAATTATATATAAAAAACTAACATTTGTACGCTGTAACAAGCAAGGACATGAGATACGTCTCCATTCTTACGACCATGTATGCTACTTTATATGTATGTATACCTACCATGTTCTGACAAATAAATAATTTGAATTTGAATTTATCGCTTAACGTCAGGTGAGATGGTGATCAAACGCAAGACATTCATCAAGACATCAGACACAAGAAGAATTTATGAAAAAAAAAAAAAAAAACTATCTATCTAAAGCTGTATATAATTAAATGCGCAGCGCGTTCACATGGCAACGAATAACGTGATACAATACAATAACTCTATTATGACACAACAAAAAGGAAACCATAAGATGAAAATACATATAATTCTAGATTATAATAATTCTACACGAGCAAAGCAACGCGGGCAAACTTTATCAAATTAAAATATGATATAACACTGACTATAAGATTTTTATTTAGTTCTCCTATTTTGCCGTCATTCGGCATGTGAATTTGGTCATGATATTATATTAATGTTAAGTATACAAAATAAAATAAAAACATAGCACACAACTCAATGTTGAATGTTTGGCTAAAGTAATATTAATAAGACGGTAGATGGTAAAGTATACATTATGTTTTGACATACATGTTTTGTTTGATTACAATATCAAGTTAATCGGTATTTCAATTTGGTTATAATAATTAATGTACTTATGTATAAAGGAAAATAAATGGAAAGTATATAATTCAATGTTGAGTGCGTGGCCAAAATTAATATTAATAGGTTGGTAGATGGTATGGTGTTCACAATTTTTATGTTTGATTACAATATTACGTTAATAATATAACGCTGACTATCATTTACAATAAAAAACAATCAAAATAAAATTACAAATTAATTAATTACAATGAATATATAAACATGATTCTTAAATACACTATATACAATATTACCTAACTTACCTAGAAAAGCTAACCAAACCTGCCGAGAAATTTTGAATTCTATTTTACTCGGGACAGTGACGGCAATGAGCGAAATAAAAACCACAAAAACAGAGGCTGTTTAAAATGTTCATGAGTTTGAAAGCCCCATATCAGTAACGAATATCCCTAAATTATTTATTTACTTACTTACTTACCACCTCCCAATGCCCCATGTCCAACTAAGCGGCAAAAAAAAAAACAACTCTGCCTAGTTATGATTAATCCAAAAGTAAAATCTGGTATTTACAATTGAACACGAATGACCATTGTCCTAATTATTGCAAGAATTATTTGGGAAACAAACATCACAAACTAAGCCAATCAAATCTCGCTTTCACACACTTTTCACACACAAAAAGTTGTGAAGACTCATTCGCGTCGTCTTTTCCGCCCACGAATTTCATGCCCTTTGAGCTCTGCGAGAGAATGCCACTCTTCCCAGCAGTCCTCAAAGCACAGAAAAACGTCACAGGTAACGCATTTCGTATGTACAACTTTTCGGATTCCTTGTCTTTGGTGAATCACACAACGCTTTATGGTACTTTTGCCCGGCAAGTACTTTGGTACGTGCATGACATCCATTCTCAACCTCGTGTCTTTGTACACGGGCTCGCTAATCTCCTGACGAACAGGACGGTGGTGCTCGACCAGAGAATTAGCCAGCGCGTAACGAAACTCACGATGCGTCACGGGCAGCTTGTCACGTCGTTTCAAAGAGCTGGCGTACATAACAAAAGCGTTATGGGTGCTCACGTTCAGCAGCCTCTTAAAAATCTTTATATACCACTTCACACATCTCTTCCGCTCCAACAAATACATTGAGAGTTTTTGATCTTTGAGATCAACACCTCCCATTGTATTGTTGTAATCTCTCACACTCACAGGCTTCACTAGCGGTTTACCTGCCTTCGATCCAACGTAGGTGTCGTCGTTGTGATAGGTGGAGATCATCGTCACCAATTTGGAGTCTTTCCATGCTAACACGGAAAGATCACCACATTGACGCGCGATGATGGTCCCCTTTTTCACATTCTTCGGTACTTTCGCGATGTCCTGAGGCACGTGCTTACGATTTGTGCGCAAAGTTCCCAAACAATCAAAACCCAAGCTCTTGAGATGCCGCGCTAACGCTGGGCAATTATAAAAATTGTCCATCGTTACGCAGTGTCCCAGATTCTCGAGACCTTGTAATAATTCGAGTACCACTTTGGTACTCTTGCCACCCAAATCAGCACTAGGCGCAACGTCGCCGGTACTTGCAGAGTTTTTCCCCGTGTAGATTTGAAATTTGTACAAGTACCCCGTTCGTGACTCACAGAGCTCGTAAGACTTTATGCCAAAACGCGCAGCCTTTGTCCTTATTGCTTGAACCCAGGACAAGCGGCCCTTGAATAAGGTCAATGACTCATCGATAGAAATTTGTCGTTGCAAGTTATAGAGGGAGGAAAATTTGCCGTTGAGGTGTGAGATCACAGGTACTATTTTCGCCAGTTTCGGTGAAAGCTCAAGTTCTTCATATCGTAGATAGTCCTGACTTACATCAGCATTATCGACGAAATGCAGAAATTTGCTCAGCAAAACATACCGATCGTAAGTCATCAGTTGCTTGAAATTGGACAACGTTAGGCAACCGAGTGACTTCCAATATTCATGCTGCGATGTCCGCTGGTCAATGCCCATGAACATGAAAACAGCAAAAAGAATCATTATCTCGTCTGCATCAGTGTCAGTCCACTGATGAAGACGAGACGATTTCTTCAACGTCTCGTTGGCCCTCATATGATCGATTGTTTGTTTCGCGTACCTATTAGTTTCTAGGGCGATAAGCTCTATGATGTCATTACTCCAGATATCAGTAAAAGCATCATAAGGCGTATCGTAGTCTTTGAGTGGCCCCGGGGTCGGACCTGAAAATACTTCAGGAACACCACGAAACGACTCAAATTTACTTTCCCACGTGAAAGTATTAGAGACGCCAAGCAAACAATCAGCTGCTTCATCCATTGCCCTCTCAACAGAAGATAAAATATCTCGAACAGGTTCTTCTAGTTCCTCGTTATCCGGAATTTCCCTCCCTATGCCAGCAAAGACGTTGGTTTCGATAGGAGCTACGTCGAACTCGTCGTCAAACTCGCTATCTAAATCACTGCCTTTACATGCCTTGCGCCTAGTGACTCGCTTAGATGTGGTTGTCACCCCCGAACATGACGGACGAACATCAGCATCTACGGAGGAAACATTCGCTACGCTTCCAGGCTGAATGCTAGTTCCTTGCGGTTGGAAACTAGAATTTCCCGAAGCACTGCAAAAGTTTTCCTCGGCAGCAGTGCTAGGCGTAAGTGGCCTAGGTGAGGCAAATCCCTGATCCTCCACCCACCGCCTCACCTGCTCCATGGCGTCGTCCGCCTCGTCGTCGGTGAGGTCCATGGCCTCCACTCGCTCCACCACACTGGTGCTGCAAGGAAATGTAACATTGTAACAAACTATTTTGAACACTTACCTGATGTTAAACAAAGGCTTAGAATATCAGCCATGATGTGTTCAAACGCAAGCCTATGTTAAATAAAAATATATATGAAAAAACGTACCTGAGCGAAGGCATGGGCTCCAACTCCATGACTCGACGGACGGTACCACCTGGGGTTTGTTGTATGGGGACGGTGTCCCCAGTAATTTTGAAAGAACCGCCAGGAGTGACCTGGACGGCAATTCCTAATGACCTAAAAAGTGAAAAATTTACAATATATAATATAATATACAATTATGTAAAAGTGAGTTTGTGAATTATGGCGAAATTTAGATTAAATTAACTTTTAGGATACTTTCATTGCAGTAGTCTCTATTTATTACAACCTGATTATAAGCATCATGAATAATATTTAAAAAAAGCAGAAAAAGGTTGGCATACCGGGGAAGGACCTCTGGCGGAGGCATCTCAGGGTCGCGCGGCGCTGCGTCTGCCGCCAGCCCCATTAAGAGAGCACGTCGTGCGGCAGAGGGCCGTGGGCCTCTGCGCTCGGAGCTGGGCGTCACAGATCGTGAACGCCCAAACTCCGAGCTCGTCGACCGCAATCTA
Source organism: Agriopis aurantiaria (assembly GCA_914767915.1). Taxonomy (NCBI): domain Eukaryota; kingdom Metazoa; phylum Arthropoda; class Insecta; order Lepidoptera; family Geometridae; genus Agriopis; species Agriopis aurantiaria. Next base: position 17,573,363 of record OU611982.1, on the reverse strand, counting down.
GCTAATCTAAAAACAATAAAAATAAGTCTGATGAAATATCTACACGACCAACACATTTCTACAAGTAAGTAATTTACTACGTACGTACTTTTCAAAAAGTTGATTGAAGAAAGGGTAAAAATTCGTGCAAGGTAGACACTACAAGCAGCAGAATTCATTATCAGAAAAAAAAAAAACATTGATTTTACAAAAAAAATACGGATATAATAAAAATGTACTATCTAAATGTAATCTATCTGTTTCAATTCAAAAATTGATGATGATGATGAAAAACATACATACGCTACATACATTTTAATTATCTAACGAACTGTTTTTTATTTTTGAATATTTTTTTATAAATAATTTAATAGTTGCGTTGCCGGAGAAAAAAAGTTTAAAAAAAGGTTAAACGTCTCGATCTATAAAATCTATTTTGTATGGGCGAGTTAGCAATCGTAATTTTTTTTTGTCGACTGTACTTCCCGTGTTGAAATGAAATGGCCGACTTCTTATTTTAGAAAAAAGGTTACTATATGATATTAATGCACTTAAATGAGAACCTGTTTATCAAGAAATGTTTCAAGATACATTATTTACAAACTTGGATGCGATTTTACATTTTTACAGGCAAGTTTGTCGAATTATCAGCTAAAAACTGCCGGCACCAAGCGATCGTTTTATTGCAATTAAAAGTTTTTATGTTTTTTCTCATTTATTTTTGCCACAAATACATCCTAAAACACTTTTAACACACTCTATACACATTTTTCAGTAATTTAAAAGCTTTTACTCACCGTTTTCGCCTTTGTAACATTTTCTTGACATAAAAACATAAACCGATTCGACAGTAAAATTTCACAATATGGCTATCGCACTGTCAGTTCATTCTTTTTGGTCAGGCGGAGTTGTATTTTATTTTTTTCAAACCTCTATAGGCCCCCTGACACGGTAAGAATGCATCGATTCTCTAGTGATTGAAGTAAGCTAGAGGCGAAAGAACTTAAATTGTCTTTGGAACGTTCATTCGAGCGGGAATAAATTGACGAATAGCGGTGATTTCCTTACGCACCGCTCCGGTGCGTAACGCGCGTCGAGCACTTTTCGCTTACGCCGACATGCGGTGCGTAACACATTCAAAGGGTTAAAGTGGCAATGGGCAGGCTACATCGCTCGAAGAACCTAAAACCGATGGGGAAGAAAGGTTCCTGAATGGACCACGAACCGGAAGACGCAGCGTAGGTAGGCCTCCCACTAGATGTACCAACGACATTGTGAGAGTTGCTGGCATCCAGTGGATGCAAAAGGCAGGCTGTCGTTCAGTGTGGAGGTTAAAGGGGGAGGCCTATGTTCAGCAGTGGACGTCTTCTGGCTGATGATGATGATGAGGGGTCGCGAAGTCTCATTTTGTGTACAACTAGATATTTCAAAAAACTAATATAAAATCTCTCGATGCCGTCGGCACTCGGCACATCTCAAACGATGATTAAACTCGTCCTTAGCAGATCGGTTAATTATCAATTGCAATCGGAATTTCGCCCTCCGGTAGGTGAATTACGAGTAATTGTCGATTGCGATCCATTACCGGTAATCGCGCAGTCTCGAGTACACTGACCACTTACGAATACCGGGTAACGTATATTTAGTACAGAACGGGTAGTGAATCTACTTGTACCTTACGAATAACTAGATAGCCGAATAAATAGATAGCCAAATAACTAGATAGCCGAATAACTAGGTAGCCGAATAACTAGATAGCTGAATAACTAGATAGCCGAATAACTAGATAGCCGAATAACTAGATAGCCGAATAACTAGATAGCCGAATAACTAGATAGCCGAATAACTAGGTAGCCCGTTGGTCCAGTTGGTAGTGAACCTGCCTCCTGAGCTTACTGCTAATGAATACTCTACTCAAAGATTTCCTATAGGTACTACGTATGTCAATCTTTGACTTTACATTTCCTATCTTCTATCTACACCAAAACCAAACCAAATACACCAAAAACCAAACAGTGCACACAAAATTATTGTATCGCAAATGAATAAATGAGACTGCTTACATTTTTATGCATCGCGTATGTACACGGAGATATTGCCTTGAATGCCCGCACCTGCTTACTGCAATTCTAATGGAGGTATTGAACTTGCGAGAGCGGAAACCAAACGCAGTTCGCACGGCACAGCACTTCCCAGTGCGATGATCGCTCCATCCTGCACCTTATTTCACTCAGATACAGGTTATATTTGTACGTAATCTTAGTTATATTTATGTTAGCTTTGAACCGAATAATACGACTGCCGTCTTAGTTCATGTACCGAAGATTTTCTCAACAAGCCGAGTTGAGAATAAACAAAACGCGGGAACTTTTTAAAAGTTGTGCGATAATTTGTAAGTACGTACGATAAAATTACCCTTCCTCTTCTTACTTCTATCGATACTTAGTTTTTGGAGTCGATAAACATATTTCCTTATTTATCGGAAAGTACAGGCACGCGCCCAAGAACCTTGGAAGATACATCGATGTAATTTAACAAAATTTTCTTTGCAAGTTTCCCAAACGGCTTCAGAACTTGGAAATTTATTACGTGTATGAACAACAGGAAGCAATATCTCCTCGTTATTAATGTATTGTTGAACGTGAAGCTTACGAACCAGTAAGCGCGGCGCTTGCGTTTTAATCTATTCTACTGAAGCTGGCTTTTTCACACCTGAAACGAGTGTTTTAAAGCGAATTTACCGCCTCTTTGTTAGCGAGCTACGTGGTTGTTAATTCGTTTACTCTTTCCGTGGAGGGCTCTAATGGGAGAGCTTTTCTTGCAATTAGCCGCAATTAAGATACTCGGTAAGGAAATGCCGCGGGATGGTCGGCTTGCGATCGATGGCCACTGAATCGATTCTAAATTATCGCGTTGGATGCCAACCGCCTAGGATCGCGTTCCAAGATTTGTATCGCCGAGTAATTGATGCTCGATTACTTTGGTCGCAAGCTCCCGCTGATTCGTGAGAACATCGGAAAATGAGCTACGTTTCAATTTCTGCTTTTAATTAACAACCAGGGGCTCGCTTTTTAAACGCTCGTATGATATTTCGCACGAAAACATACATGTGCGAAATCGTGCGAAATAGCTGACTTTCGAACAAAATGCCAATCAAAAGTCGCATCTATTAATTAATCGTATCACTCGCTAACTCAATGAGTGGTTAGAACCACAGAAACGATTTTTTCTTGTTTAAAATAGAACGGCTGTCAAGGCTTTTTTGTAAGAAATTTGTTGTAGCCAGTTGCACCCATATAAACGAAACGTCAGTCATTCGACATAAGTTAGTAACTGTGACGCGGAGTTCGACGCGTTGATCTAAATAAGAATGTTCAATCAAGGTTCACTCATAATGCCTGGTAACAGATTTTCCTTCTCATTTCCGTTCTATTTACTTCTCTTTTCTGTGGTTTGAACTATTTGAATTTTCTTTCTACGAATAGAAAAAAAACTTTTATTTCGCATGATATTTTCGTGGGAAATGAACACATAAGAGCGATTCAAAAATCGAACCCTTGAAGAAATTTGATTGTCAGATTTTATCAGATTCTTACATAATAGGCAAATCAGCCTTGTAAAGTCAGCACCTTATAAAATATAAGCTCTTAATTATTTCTAAGCTTCTAAGATATTTAAAACTATAGATATCAAGGTCAGTAGAAAGAAAAGTAGACTAAAACTTTACTTACTATTGAGGTAATCTGAGTTATTTAGTCTACATTTGCTGCCAGCTAAATTATAGACATTGTTATAACGATATACCTAGATGTTTAAAAAATCCTAATATTAGAAATGCGAAAAGGAAAATTACGTCAATGCAAAGAAGATAGTTGGAGGGCTGGAGAGTGACATAGGACAATTTTATTTTGGAAAAGGGACGGTTCCTGAAGAAATGTCCACGCAACCGTCCAGTGCAGCCATTTATGCACAGCATTTAAAAATATAGAAAAAAATTATACCATAAAAATAAAGTGTGTTTTTTTTTCTTAATAAATTTGGAAGATACAAGACACAACATCTATTAAGTTTGTAAATCAATGTGACTACGCCTTTGTTTACAATTAATTAATCTAATCTCCGAATGAGTTCCAACACAGGTAATTAATATCACATTCGTGGAAATGTGCTTTGATCACGAATAAATACGACGCTCTCGATTACAAACTCTACCATCACAATCGATAAATTAAACTTCGTTATCGATAATCACAATTTATCGTATGAATAGTAACCGTCGAAATAAATCGACGGCAAAGGTTATCTGAGGCAGGCATTAAGCTTCCTTGTCGCCCTATCTCATATTTCTACTCGGATCGATAAGTAGGCGCGGCGGCTACCTATTATAATTAAAGTTGTCGATAAAATCGACATGTAACGCGTATCGCTAGTGCTGTGCTTTTATCGATAAGTGCGATGCGTGTGTGGCCGGGCCACCCGCGGTCGCGCTCCGGAGTTGTCCGTCTGATCGTAACCTAAATTAAGTGGGCATTAACATGTAAATATTTCTGGAACAATAGGCCGAGACATGTCGCGGCGTCGACAGCTTTTACTTTTTGAAACTACAAGACTTTAGTCACGGTAAAGCTTGTTGCTGCCCTTGTAATTTGGACGACGAGCATGACACGTTTTTTAGAAAGTCGTTTTCTATTATTTATTTGTAAAAACGATGATATCGTAGAAATTCACGAAAAAGGTGTTCTGAGATTACCAGTACAGATTCAGATTCTAAGATTTAGATTTCATCATCATCAGCCAGAAGACGTCCACTGCTGAACATAGGTCTCCCCCTTAGACTTCCACGCTGAACGATAGCCTGTCACCTACATCCACTGGATGCCCGCGACTCTCATGATGTCGTCAGTCCATATAGTAGGAGGCCTACCTGCGCTGCGTCTTTTGGTTCGTGTTCTCCACTCAAGAACCCTTCTTCCCCATCGGTTATCGGTTCTTCGAGCAATATGGCCTGTTCATTGTCACTTCGACTTGCAAACTTTAATAGCGATGTGTGGCTTTGGTTCTTTGGCGAATATCCACGTTCCGGATTCTGTCGCGTAAAGAAACTCCGAGCATAACTTGATCTTTCCATTGCCCGCTGTGTGATTCTGAGTTTTTCCAAAAGGCCAACAGTTAAGATCACGTCTCCGTACCATATGTCATCACTGGCAACACACGCCAGATTAGATTAAATTTTCGTTTAGGTTTTTAAGAACTTCGCATGTACCTACATGTCCCACATAAATATGTCTGCAATAAAATATTGAGTATTCAGAAATTAATTGTAACATAAATTTAGCAACCTTAAAACACACACACACACACACACACACACACAGACACACACACAAACACCGACAGAGAAAGATAAAGAGAGAGAGAGAGACACTATCTCAATAGTTAGAATGGTTAGTCTTTTTGATTCGTTTTTTTTTTCGCTGATCGATGTCCATAGTTTCAATTTGCTCTTTACTTTTTGTGTATTATTATCTCCTCATTGTGAATATAGCAACCAGCCTGACTATAACTGTGTTCTAGTTTTAATTTAATACAAAAACAAGAAAATGGTAAATTTTCTGAGAGAGCCTCGTGTATCTAAGTAGATACTTACTTCTAAGTAGTGTAAGTAGACTCGTACTGTCGCAATATTGTAACAAAATACTAAGTTATTATTTCACTTCATATTTCTGGGAAAGCAACGTTCATAAGCATATTGTTATTCCAAATTCTCTGGAACATCGTAATCACTGAGAGAGATTAAATTAAATTCAGTATAATAATGATACTGATTGCGTTACGCTAATTGAAGAGATGATATCCGAATTAATGTACACTAATTGAAAACAAAGCTATGTTAAGAGGTTTTAATTAATTTCCTGCACAATTTAGACCCTATATTCGTAAGATCTTTAGGGTGATTATGTCTCAAAAATGCTAAACCAATGATATTTACATGAAAATATAATTATTTAAACAAACTACAAACTAAAGTTACAGGTAGGTGTAAAAACACATACCCTGATAGCCCGTTGGTCCTTCTGAGCTTGGGGGCGTGGGTTCGGTTCCCACCTAGGACAAACATTTGATATGATGAACATTTGTGTTTGTTATATATCTGGTTGTTAATATATATTTAAGTATGTATTTAAAACTATAAACGTATGTATATCAGTCTCTGGCAGCCATATCACAAGCTTTGCTTAGTTTGGGGTCAGATGACCGTGTGTGCAAAAATGTCCCGAAATATTTATTTATTTATTATTTATTTATCTATTTACTTTGGTCACGCTATAACTTGAGAACTAATTAACTGATTTCATTCATAATTTTTTTAAGTTTTCTAATACTTTGTAAAAGGTGTTCTTAGAATAGAATAACTTTTAGTGTTTCAATCTGGTACATGAGTTGTTACAAATACGAGTACATCATTGAGTATCACAGTTCTACCCTCTTCGGGTACGTAACCTTACGGTTCTTATGAACGAAAAGTTATGAAAAATGCGCATAAAATTGGAAATTTTCATAAAACAACGAGTTTAACTTCGCGCGTTTGATGAAAGTGAATGTTTGGTCAACTAGTACATAATAAAAGTGCTTGTCAAAAACAAGTTACATTAACTAACTTAGAAAAACATTAAAAACACAATTTAGGTCGCTGCGCATGCATAGTTAGTTATACCTATATCTCGTTTTTTGCCGCGGATAAGGATCGTGTGGCCCAAAGATAATTTTATAATGTAATTGGTGTGGCCAGACCTTTACACCTAACTGAAAATTCACAAGGACCTGTAACCTCACTGGCCTTTTGTCCTTACTTTATCATAAATTAAAGGACCTAAGTACTTTTAGCACTAAGTTGTTTGGCCGGTGAGTGATAAACTCATTAACCTGTCTAGGGTTAAAGGTGAATCTTAGAAATCTTGTTGTTGAAAGTAGAATAAGAAAAACAACGAATCTTGATGTTCACATCACAGACATTAAAATTGGTCATACTTTAATTGTAAAAGAACTGGCCAAGAGCGTGTCGAGACACGCGTTTGATAGGATTTCGTTACAATAGCTAGTATTTTTCCGTAGTACTTTAAAATTACGAATTAGAATGAAACTACACAATAACGTTTCGAAAGAAGCACTGGACTTAGCCAAGCGGGACATATTTCCCGAAGAAATGTACGAAACCTTACCTTCATTTTAAAAGACCTATTCAACGATACTCGAGGGGGTGTAGCGTAAAAAATTACACCCCTATTTCAACATGTACCAAACCCACCCATAATATACAAAATTCATTTTTAAATACCTTAAAATTGAGATCTATATCAAAACAGCAATTTTGCAAAGTTTCATGCACTCTTCTTAATAACTAGAGAAGTTACAAGGTTCTAAAGGATCGGGACAGACGTAGTAAGTACCTTATAACCTTAAAGGCACGTAGGCATCTAGGCATCCATGTGTTTGCATCGTACGCATTGGATGGATCAGATTCCTTTTATCGCTTTGACCAACTCCATAACAACTACTAAAAACCTGTGATAAATTTCCACATATTATATTAAAAAGTAATTTGAATAAAGTACCATGAACCACGAAGCAAACCAAACCAAAATACAGTACTTCGTATTTTGGCTCATCGCAATTAGTGTATTTTGCCAGTGTCAAGTTTTTTTTTTCACATTCGAAATGAAAAGCAGATTCTATCTATTTCACACTTGAAATATTTATTCTCTACTAAATTATAAATTACTATTCTCGTGTAAAGCAGATTTCACACTCGAAATATACGCTATTCTCGTGTAAAATGGATTCCTTTCATTCCTTGATATTCAATCTAAGCAAAGTTGTGTCCAAAAATGTTATGATTTCAAACTCCTAACTTTCCAAGCCGTTCAATAAAAATAAACAAATCAGAAATCGTTCAAGATCAAGTCCGTAACAGTTAATCAGACCCCATTGTATTCTGACAACTCTGTTGCTTGAAGATTGTCGATATTGTTAAAGGTGGGAAGTGTTTTCAGTGATTAATGAAGGCTGGAGGCGTAAGGCGTTACTGGTACAGTCACACAAGAATCTGAATTATATGTTCATTTCAATTTTGACTTCAATGACGGAATAAAGAGCACCTACTATAATTGCTCCGTGCGTTTGGCTCTCTTTGTGGTGTCAAAGCAGGGTGCTGCTTGCTTTCTTGCTCATCTTATATCGTTACAAAGGTGTTCGGAAAGGCAACATATGCGAGGATACGATAATTTAGGGCTTGTAATAAAGAAAAAAAAAAAAAAAAAAAAAAGAATCAAATTAAAAAAAAAAAGAGGAAAATAAAAAATAAAGAGGAAATATATCTAATATTATAAAGAGGAAAGATTTGATTGATTGTTTGTTTGTTTACATTGAATAGGCTCCGAAACTCCTGAACCGATTTGAAAAATTCTTTCACTGTTGGGTAGCTACACTATGTGATACGTTATAAATTGTGGGTGTACCCACAATTTCGAAGCACTACAGAAATTAGCCATACTTTAATTGTAAAAGAACTGGCCAAGAGCGTGTCGAGACACGCATTTGATAGGATTCCGTTACAATAATTAGTATTTTAGTATCTATTGTAACGGAATCAATAAATATTATTATAGTAGTAGTCCACAGTCCTAAGCGCAGCGTAGGACGTCCACCCACAAGATGGACGGATGACCTAAAAGAAACCGCAGGGAAACGCTGGATGCAGGCCGCTTCCAACCGGCCCTTTTGGAGATCGATGGGGAGGCCTATGTCCAGCAGTGGACGTCCTATGGTTGAAATGGTGATGATGATGACTCGAAGCACGGTGGTGCTCAATTGAAAACGTCACTCTATTTCACCCTACCAAGAGCAACGAAACGCTTTGGATAGCACCACCCCGTTGCCGTTGTTGCTGCCGAATATAGTGGGTAAACGAGACTTGCCCACGTTGATTCAAATCCTTGTCTGACTGTACTGGAGTCGATACGCGTGAACTAGGTGTGAGGTGAAGCGAGGTGGTCCTAAGCAAACACGATCTCTCTCATCTGTCGTCGGAGTCGGGAGATCGCTGTCCGACGGAACAGGACGGGAACTATATTAGGATTGTTTATTTAGATTTGGTTGGTTAGGAATAGAATCGACACAAAATACTAATTTGGTATGAGCTAAGCACATTTGACTATTCTCGGTTAAGTTTATTGGCTCTGAAAGCTACAATAACATTGTAAAAAGGCGAATGAAAACACTGTAGTATATGTTCAAAGACATATGCCATTTACCAACATGCACTGGGCCCAGCATGGTGGGTTATGGCACATCCTCTCTCTCTCTCATGCATTCTCTCATAGAGAGAGAAGGCCTTTATCCAAGCAGTGGGAACATGAAAGGCTAGTAATGATGATATTGGATACCAATGCGTCACGGTTTTATATATCATCGCACTAGCCACATCAGTCTAAAAGATCATCCACATTCCTAATGATAGGTCTTTGGAAATCGCATACTATGTGTTTTACTGGATCCTTTTGGCGTCACTGCAATATATGGAATGAGCTATACTGCGGCATTTCCGAGTAACTATAACATGGGGTTCTTCAAAAGGGCTGTTAATAGAGTCTTTAAAGGTCTGCAACGTATTTGTGATGACCCTGGTGTTACAGGTCCATAGGTGACGATGAACGCTTACCTATGGCGGCCCGTTAGCTTGTTTGCTACCTATGGTATAAAAACCAACTAAATCTCCTCTCCTGCCCCTGCTACTACCAATACCTAGTAACTCTGTTAATTTGATATTTTTTCTTACATATACTGCAGTAGTGTCTTAGGTTCAAAAACCTACGACTTAACTAAGTGCAAATGTGAATTAAATTTACGGCTGTCATTCAAATTTATCTGCTGTCAGAGCTAAAAAAAACATGGACCGAGTATAATAAAGAGGTATGATGGTAAGGTGGCTTAGCGGGTTCGAACTCATCTGGCCTAAATCAGGCTTGATGCTTTTTCGAACTCGCCTAGCAGACGACCTTGTCGCCCTTTTTTACATGTGGACTATTAGTTAGTTCATGCGTGTCAACAAATTTCTTTATGTACGTAAAAAATAAGTAATTGACAAAGAAATTAATGGTAAGTGAGCCGTACTTACGTACCTACGTGTGCACTTACTTAGTTTTTGTGTTAAGCGGTTTACGGTATACTGATTTTTTTAATGAATCTGGACACATTTAAACACTAACGATAATTGTGCTAAGGCATAACTTTCTTATTTGTCCGATCTGAGTTAGGAAATATGGTACGTAGGTGAACCATACATGACTAGGTGCCTAGGCAGTACCGCAGAATACTTGGAACGCAGTCCTGCGGTTCGTACGGCACATGGCGTGGTCACTCAGCCGGCCGGCACGCTCGGGACCGCTCGCAATCTCCGGCATTCTCAGCTTTCGGACCTAGCCGACCTTTATTTGGATAGACAACGCGTGTGCCTCAGCGTGCCGTATTTTGTCCGAGAGCAATTTAGTGTACGACGAACACTATTGTCACGATACCGCTAACTAAACCGTTTAACGCAAAAACTGTAAGTACGACTCACTTCACATCAGGCGAGATGGTGGTCAAACGCAAGCCAATTATTTATAAATTAAAAAAACGCATGTAGCTACACCAATAAACTAACAATAATCCACATGCAAAATAAATGAATAATCAAAAAAACTTTTTTAAAACAATCTTTTTGGCGTCCGTTTATCATCTAGGACCAAAGTGCTTGCTTCCTATTGCCATCTTCTGTCACCATCATCTGACCAGCTCAATGGTGCCATAACATTACATTGGCACCGAACTTACATAAGTATGTCAAATTTCAGCTAAATCGGTTGACTGGTCTAAAATTTAATTGCAAGTTTTGTCCCACACATACTAACAGCTTGTAAAATTAAAGCTTGTAAAAAAAGGGCGACAAAGTCGTCTGCTGGGTGAATTGGACTAAAAACTTTTTTTACCATATTGCATTTCGCGAGTTTTTTTATCTGTAGGTATATTTGATCGAATGTGGTTTGTGATTCATAGCTTTTATTTATACAATAAATATTTTTCCGAAATTAAACCTTCGAGACACCTTCAAAGACTGGCTAAAGTAAAGTAAATCCGTAAAGAGACCTCACCCGCGACGAGACAACGGGAACGGAAAGAGATTTAATAAAATAATTCCGACAACTTCCCACTCCGAACTCGGGAAAGTTTTTCCGTAACAACGCAGCGCAAAACTCCGTAACAGGGCACCGGTATCCCCAATACTGCCGTCCTATGGAAAGTTACCGTATGTGCGTATACGCCTTTTTTTAATCACACTAATCTAAATGTATATTATGTTAAGCATATGTCATGGTAGATAATATTCCGAAAACCTGTACGAAGCGCTTTGATTCCACTGTTTGTGCGAACTGCTAGTCTGTGGAATGCGCTGCCTGAATGGGTGTTCCTCGATAGTTACAATCCGGGTGTCTTTTCAAATCGTTAGTGAATCGGTTTCTTCTAGGCAAGCGTGCTTTATCGTGGACCACATCATCACTTAACATTATGCGAGATGGCGGTCAAGCGCAAGCCTATTATTTAATATTTAAAAAAACTAGTTTAAGGATTTAGTATCTTTTATTTAGCTTGAATTTTGTTAGGTGGGTATGTAAATTCAAAATCTGAACTGGTCTTCATGAAATTTTACAATTAGTAGTGTGCATCACGAGTCATGCGGAAACATGAAGTAATAAGGTGTATTTAGAAAATGCGGGAAACTGTAAATTTTCTTTACAAATAATAATTATTATGTTAACATATTGAAAATCCAGCTGGTTATGTGCAGAAATTTTACTCCACTTATATTGTGGTACTTTGAGAATTTAACTGGTAAAAACTAGAAATGCACTTACGGCACTTTTTGTTAGAACCGCAATACCTGGGCACTAAGCGCCGGGCGGTTATTCGTCCGGAATACAGACTCCGGACTTCCGAAATAGTTTCACGATAAATACCGGAGTTGGCCTGTCTCGGTCACTTTTTGCCGTTTTCAATTCGTGCTGCGATCAATTAGGCACGGTTTAATGGATTCGGTGTCGTCTAGTGGCGATCTATCAAGTGGAATAAGTACGTTAAACGCCGTTTAGAGGTTGGCTGCCGTCGCGAGCCGCCCTGATCGATGGGCTAGAATGAGCTCGCTAGCGCCACGTTTGCGAAATTTTGGATGGAAGATCGATGGGTTGTTTTACATTTAGTATTTTAATTTGTATTAGTGTATTTAATCCAGTGCGGACTGTATCCAGCCAGCCAGTAATCATACTAGATACTAGATAAACTTTTAAAACGTGTTCAAATCATACTACTTATCGATGTTTGATAAATTTAATTTACATTTTATGACAAAATAGAATGATGATTATGTACTCACGAGTGAAAAGTGATACCTGAACTTTTACTTTGTGTTTTTGTTGTGTATTTACACTTCGGGAAAGCACACGAAGGCATAATTCTATCAGATGTTTTGTTGGCATGTAACAATAATCTCGTGTCACACTTCCCACGGCTAGAGCCCGACTGAAACCAAATGAGAGCCGGCGCTCATTTGGTGATCTTCAAAAATGCGCTTCTTCTGGGCATGTCCATTTACTTTCCTTTTGTCGATGGTTCAAATCACAAAAGTTTAAAAGTTACTCTTACACGTGAATGTGTCCAAAGCACCTCGCAAAAAATTGTGTGGAGGTTACGATTATTAAAAGTTTGGATCTGGATAGTTTACTCGGAGTTTAAGCGTATCGTTTTCATTTTGCTCTGCTACAGACTACAAATATTAGTACTGGGTTATTTGGTATTTTCGCTGCCACTAGTATTCGTTTTTGTACACGTTGAAGAAGAGGAATAATCGTTCCCGGGATCGTGCTTTACAGTATGGGGGCGGCAATCTTCCATTAGCGTAGCGCAGCCAAGACATCAAATCCGCTACTCGTTCCAACGTGAAGCGTCACACCTTCGAGAGGATGCCAGCTTTTTGGCAGCCAATGGAGCCTGGTTCTCAATATAGGAGCCAAATTTAGGGTTGGCGTTAGAATAACGCTCAATAGCTGAAGCCGGTCAGTCAGTAGGCAGTGCTGGCCCTGTGGTACAGCGAGAGGAGCGCTCGATTCAGGCGCCAGACAGCAAGGGACGCCAAAATGCCGAAGGCGAAAATTTTGATGGTGCCTCCCGCCCCGTGGCGGTCACACTTGCATTGTTTGTAACCTGCACACAATTTTGATGTGGAAATAGTTTACATCCTAGATTATCACACGGGCTACTTTTCATTTCGGAAAAATTATCGATTTCTGTGTGATAATTTTCAGTAATGTAGGACCTACCTAAGACGCCGAAAGACAATTTCGCTCTACCCTGATCAAAAGCCAGGGCCGGGACTGTCGGTAAGGGTAATTAGTATAAGGTCTAAATAGCCTCATAAGTGATCCGTAGAGCTATCGCCAGTGCATCACAATATTTTTGCATGGTGTGGGCGATGTCTCAGCGTGCGCCGTGAGGTTATGAGAGGTTAAAATAGACCGCATCACAAGTAAAAACCAGTTTAGTTCTGAGGCATAGGTATGTGTATTTAACCTGCACCTTTTAGGTTTTAACTTTCAATTAGAAGTTTTTGGAATTCCTAAAAGGTTTTAGCAGAAGAAAGGAATTCATACAACTGCTGATGAATAAATAAATAACTCAATATGGTTCCCAGAAAGCAAAGCAGAGGGTCGAAAAACTTACAATACAATAGTAAATAACGTCGTTTAAAAATAACATACTCAAGTCCTAGCCAATTAAATAAATTCATGCATCCGGGGTAGTAGGTAAGTAAGTGTTGCAGTCACAAAAATGTCAGTTGATTAAATACCATAAACAAAGTAAAATATTTTTACGTCGGAAAAACGAGCACGCAGTCACTCATACAGAGGAAAATTGTGTTCCACCTCAATTCCAGCTACTTTATAGCTTATTTATTGGTTTATGCGCGGTAAGGCGCTGGTTTTATTATACTATACCTGTGTCCTGTGGTTTTACCTACTTCACACGCAAGTTTAATATACACCTCTTTCGTTGGTATCAAATCTATTTACATGTTATAAGAAAATAGTTCCATATAAAAAAAGAAAAGCTTTTGTATTTGGAATAAGTAATGGACATGAATTAACGCCTTCGGCCATGTTTATCACTGGCCGTTAAATTAAGAATTAGGCGCGTCAATCGTTCCCAATACCCATGTTCCGTTTCCGCCGACACATGCGGGCGAGTAAATAACTCAATGTGAGCGTTAATTATGTCGAGTGATCTTGAATGAGTCGGCTCTACGTTAAACGGAACGTAATCACACGAAACGTTTGAATTTGGAACGTCTCACTGGCTCGGCGCTTTGTTTGCTTTGAGTTTAATTATTTAGGATTTGCGAATATTTGCCGACTACCTTAGCATTTGGATCATACATGGGAGATTACTAAACACTTTCAAAAGTCTCTAGCAAGATCATTAGCAAACGATCAAGATATGTTCGAAAAACTAGATAGGTAAGTACTGACTTTACATACCGATTTTCGGTATGTAAAGTATTTTTTTTGTATTTTTTTAATATTTTTATTTCGTAGATAAGGCTATTTTAAGAAACTAATTTCAATATTTTTGTTTTCTATTGAGTAGTTATGTTACAATATTTTTTTGAAAATTGAAATTATGTGACGTCACCATATAGCACAAAATTTCGTTGCGTTGAGAAGCCTAAAAAAGCACCCTATATTGGCAGCCCTGAAAAAAACCAGACAGTCAAACCACAGAAATGAAAAAATATTCTATTCTGTGTGACGAACAGTGTGTCAAATGTATAATATTTTTATTCTTAAAAGGCACAGAAAATAAAATGCTACAATGTGACGTCATTTAGAGGTCAATGAAAGTCGAATGATTTCTTAGTTTTATGTTAAAATAAATGGCATTTTATCGTTTTAAAAGATCGGAGTAGAAAAATAAGGGTTGGTAACATAAAATCTCGAAATGGTTTTGGAATTGGCATAGGTTAATTTTTTTTAGCATACCGAATTAGATCACCTAAAATTGACTCGATTATAATCATGACTGCCTTCCTATATACTATACTTAGTGCTAATAATTATGCCAGAGGTAGATATTATTAATTTCTGTTGCAACATTTTGATTGGTACAATGATTTTATCACAGAAGTAATAAGTAGACTTCTTTGCCAAGGTTCTTTCTAAGTGTTTAGGTTTTTTTGTGAAACGTATAATCGTAGTATCGTTTGTTTCATGACTTGTCTGTACGTTCTTTTACAAGCTAGAACGTACAACGCGGACCGATAGCAGTTCAATTAAGTCTACCTAATCTATTTTAACTTTGAGGTTTCTCGAGGGGACTAGTCGGGATTAACAAAGCCCTGTTTATGTTAATGAAATGAGATCTTATCCTTACTTTATACGCTACAGTATTAGACTAGGTCTTACTTGTAGTGGTTAGGGATTAAGGGGAAAATACTTTTACAGTAAGATAATGGACCAAAATGCGAAGAGCAAAAATATTCGTAGAATGATCATTTTGCTATTTCAGTTAATCCCACCTAATCCGATCTAGGGATTATTGTTAGCTACAGATATAAGACTTGATTTTTGCTATGACGTCGGTCGCTAAGTTCGGTCATGTGCGCATTTGTATTGCAAACTCCAAGGGCCTTACGCCCAACTCGTTACGCAGTGTCAAACTATCGTTAAAACTGCGCAGTTCGGAAAAACACGCGAACGTGAACCTTAACGCGCGCAGATACGGTTTGCAATCGCGCAAAATTTTTTCATCACCTATACTAGATTTCTTTAAACAGCTAGGCGTAAGGCCTCTGCCCCGCTGATCATCAGCAATTTAGTGCCATGCTTTATATACAAACTGTCAAAGAAAAGGTATACCTAGTATTAAATACTTAAGGGGTCGCTCTAAACAAGTGAACAATTTGTAGAAAACAAATTTGCTAAATTCAAGATTTAAAAGTTACAAGTTTATCACTTTGATGGTTAGAGCCACAGAAAAGAAAAAAAAATGTTTAAATTAGAACGGCTGTCCAGGCATTTTTGTAACAAATTTGTTGTAGCCAGTTGCACCCATATAAACGAAACGTCAATCATTCGAAATCAGTTAACAACTGTGATGCGGAGTTCGACGTGTTGATCTAAATAAGAATTATCAGTCAAGTTTCATTCATATGCCTGGTTGCAGATTTGCCTTCTCATTTCCGTTCTATTTAATTCTCTTTTCTGTGGTTTGAGCGACCCCATTAAGTATTGTTATACCTTTTCTGTTACACTGTTACGTAAATTACGCAATGTACGATATATTCGAATGTGTGACTGACGTACGCGACTGACGTCAGCGTAGGATGAAATCCAGCCTTAGACGTATTTTGTTTTTAAAATATTAACCAATGCCAAAAAACTATTCCTTCTTGTCACTTCGGCCCCTGTTACATCTGCACGAGCAAAACCAACTATATTTACATAATAAAGCTTTCATATGTTTTAAGTGTTTATCGGGACTTATCACGTATTATTTAATTTAGGTAAAAATATGTATATTTCGCTCGACGTTTCGACCATGTTACAATGGCCGTGGTCACGAGCTGACTGAAAACTGCGGGTGAGTCCGGCGAGAAGAGCGGGTGTTTCGTTCTCCTACCCTCACTTGATCTTGAAAAATCGCAGGGTTGTCACTACGACACACAACACTGACTGTGTCTGTATCTATCTGTGTTTCATTTAAAACATGTGTTCAAATCGCGAAAGTTTAAAAATGACTTAAGCTTTCATATATTTATGAATACCGTAAATAATAAAATTATCTTTATTAATTTAAAAGATTTTTTATTGCATACCTTAGTAGAATATTTTCTGTAATTCGTGAAGTTCAGGTACTGTCCTTAAATAGCTAGCTTCAGTTGATTTGGTATAAGTAAACCAGGGTTCGTGTTTCGCCGCGATACCATCGGGTTCCGCCTTCTTGTCTGCCGGTTTCGCTCACAATGAGGCTAATTTCTAGATCTTTCTGCCAGCAAACTGTTACCAGGGTAATAGACGGCCCTATTATTTGCCACTATACTAAGTTTATCTTTTGTAACCCTATTTCTACTTAAGCATGTATAGCATTGTATACATAGATAATAATACTTACTTAGTCACTTACCTATATAGTTAGCCTTTTTCCTAAAAAATATTGTATTGTTTTAAAATTCGAGTAGTATTTTTTTATAATAGCTAGGACAGTAGTTGTGTAGAGTCAAAATGTTAAACAGTAAACATTCACTACGTTCCGTTTTACGAGAGAAATTCTTAGACAGATGTCATTTAGGTTAATTATCATCATTCAATATACGTACTCTTTGATGGCATCGGTCTGTTATTTTTAATTAAAACTACTACACTTTATTCTGGATGCTATAATATTTTAGTGAAGAACTTTGACACAAACTTTTTTCATTGCTCATTTATAGCGTTTTAACGTTTATTTAAAACGTTGATTATTCTAGTCGGAAATGACAGCAAACGTCTGTCAGTTATTTATTGGCATGATATTGTCCACTGGACAATAGGGCAACCGCTGCTTGGCCGGTTTATATAAATTTTCTGTGCTAAAAATTATCAAATACCTACTACGAAACTATGAATTTTAACGTACTTGATAGTCTCGATTCTATTTTTGCTAATTACGTATCTATTTCTAAGTTCTGGCAAAATTGCTGGTTGGCTGTAGGAAAAAAATAAGAATATCGATTTATTAAAAGGAGTTTTGTATTCCAAATTCAAATCCCATAGACCTCTATAGAGGAGGCTGGGAGAGGAGGTAACATTCCTTTCATTTGTTGAATGTAGAAGCTTTTAAAACTTTGACATTATTTAAAGAAAAGGCGGGAAAGTTAAAGTAGCACGCGAGTAGAGTAGCTTTCCGTGTTGCCCCGGCACGGTACACTCTAGCTGTAATTAAGAGTCGCAAACAGCATTATGCAAACGAACTTAATATTCCCTAGACATGTTGAAGTTTCACTACAAGGGATGTAAATCTTTCAATATTATTTTCGATGCATCCTAGAGATCCAGGACCAACACTCAGCATTTAAATTCAAAGTTTTCTTTAACTTTTCTTTCTATATTTTTTTATTATTTATATACCTAATAAAAAATATTTTATACTCTAGAATCTATAGACAAATCAAAAAGTGCCTAGTCTCTAAAGATTAGCATGATATGAGCTAGTTTTTTTACCGTAGATATAGATTTTTAATAAGGATCTGCAGTGCAAGTACCGTTCTTTTATCGATTGTCAAATTGACAGTTGAGGTCGTCAAATTCGATAATATGCCATTTTTTCAGTACTCGCTGTGATCGATTCTGTGGCATTTTAGCGAATTTTATGTCCGATAAAGAACGGTACTTGCACCCATGCGGTATACCATAGACCTGCCCTTCCGGGCGAAAGCGTTTCAGATGTCTAATATGGGTACTTAAAAATAACGCCATCTGTCGAAAGCTCTACTAACTACGTCACATCGCTCTCAGGTACTACGAACGATCACCAACAAAGACAGCTTGCTACAAAATTTAAATCATCCACTTCGGTTTACATTTTCGTATTTTATGGGTATCGATATGGGTGTCGAATTAAACATAAATAAACAAAGCTTATTAAAGGGCTTCCCAGACGCCGTTTAAATTGATCAAGCCGGGCTAAGTGGGATAATCCGGGATTAGAACAACAGACAAGGGCGGCGTGTCGAAGCACCAGAATTAAGAATGGTGACATTTGCATAAGCTGTGTGTTTATATTCCTTTATATCATGTAAGGATGAATTGTAGAGGATTACGGAGGAGCCTTTGAGGACTCTGAGAAACTAAAAATAAGATTGTGTTTCACTTTGAGGACCCGTACCGTGACCTCTTAAAAGTAGCCATTCAATTAAGGTGACTGAGGGAAATTGCGTGAACCTAAATGATCTATTTGTTCAATAACATTTTATTGATATGTTTTAGTTTTTAGATCTTCATAAACCAATCCCACATGTTGTTTGTTTTGGCTAGAAAGCAGGCAGCTGACATGTTAGACAGTCACAGTCAAGCGTTGTAGTCATCGGATGTCAGCCCTATATAAAAACCTACAATTTATTAAGTGTCCTTTTATATATATTTAGCGGTTTAACAGTTTTAATTTAGATAAATAATATCCCATGTCTCTGTATTCATAATTATGAACACCTTTTAGTACCTACTACGAAACCATGTCTGAAATCGTGAAAAAAACCAGCAATGTTTCAAAGCAGCTGTTTCTGAGCACAATGTCCTCCTTTCTGCTTAGTACCACCGTTTGTTTGTAGCCCAGTAGGTATAATTATCTACCGTTCAGTTTAACCGACCACGTGCTGGGCAACAAAGAAGACAATAAATACTACACAAACCTTAACCCATTCCACTTAAATTTTGATGCGCATAGATGACGATGATGCCATTCGGCCCCTAGAGTGCCATATACCCCTGAATGCTACAGGATTAACTCTCTAATGAAGGTCTAGGCCCTCTTCCCCCTTGAAATGTTACCCCAAACACTTATAAAGATAAATGAGGACGCGTTCTGTGCCCAAAACTGGGTTAAAAGGGTTTTAGTTCGCTAATAATTAATTGAGGCGTATACCACTTTCAAAATTAGCATGATTGCGTTTTTAGTGGACATTTTGGAGTAGAATGAGTTTCGGTCATGATTTGAACAATGGATAGTTTGGGAGCCATTGACACAGTAAAAGGTACAACGTGGTTGTATAATATAAATATACCTACCGTAGGGAATATAACTGTTCCCTAGGGTAGAGACATACCTATCTGCAACATAGTTAACATCACCGAACTATTAACCTTTTAAGTTATATGATTATTTACGGGATATTTACCGTGATAAAGTTGTGGAATGAGCTCCCGATATTTCAGCGCAGTTACATGCACCATGTTCACGGAAAGACTGAAGAATGCGGGTGGTTGGTCGAACAGTTAAAAAGTTAGGTGCAGACATAACGATCTACCCTCTTTCTTTGTCTTTTGCTACGGTTATCACTGGAAATAAAACTCGAACCTAAGTCCCGACAAAACACACTCACTGTATCACTGCGTATAGTATTTTGATATCGTACAATTTAATCAAATTAGTATTTGGTAAATAATCATATAACTTTAGTGAGCAACCGTGACAGTTTAAAACAGTGCTTTTAACCTTTATTCTGTGACTGAACCACCGAATAGAAACTTTTTGAGACGATTAAAAAAATAGTACCAGCTTAATTGATAGATGGCGACATATCCGGAACTATCCAGCAACAATATAACATTATATTTATTAAAACTTGTCGGCTTACCCGTCGGATTTATTTATGTATCAATGCATGCGGGAATCCATGGGAAACCACGGAACTATTTGACATTGCTAAGAAAATGCCACCTCCGTGCTGACCTACTAAATCTAGGACAGTTGATATAAAAGAGTATGTTTTAGCGTGTGGATATTTTCTGTGGCACTTCTCTATAGTGATGACTTATTCATACATTACATGTAGCGCCATCTAGTACGCTCACTGGAATAAGCTTCTGAAAAGCCTTACTTACTGAATTGATAGTTTAGGTACTTGTGTATTATAATATTTTATACCGTGATGTTTTCGTTAAAATACTAAGTAATTTTCTTTTGATTTAGAACCAACCTTTATTCTATTTCGTTTGGAATTAAATAATAAAGTGAAACCAATGTACAATCCAGACTGTCTCTTTATTACCTTTCATGCCTTATACCCATAATTATGATATCAAAGGATGAATAAACGATATTTACTTATTATTGCGGAAAATTCGAGAAAACTCAAAAACCACAACCACAGGGGCGGTAGGTAATTAAAAAATAAAAATCTAACTCCTGAGAGCTCTATCCCGCGGCGATGTTCAATAGTAGTTTAAAATTAATAGAATCTATTCGAGTTTGAAAAATTCCCGTAACACGTCCCTGTCGCGACTCCATGCCTCACCCGGAAGCGATCAATTTGAAAAGAAAATTTCTCTTATAAGCTGAACGAAAATTCCATTTCGTCGTTGGAAAATAGCGTCGGTGCAGCCACTTTTACGGCAAAGGGTTCCGCGAGCTGGTAATAAAGTAATTTATCCAGTTCCGATAACGGGCAATAATCCTTCCGAGTATAGGTACTCAAGAATATGAGGAATAAATAACTTTGAGGAGTTAACAGCGTCGAGCGAACTAAACGGAGGAGCGCGGAGCGAGCGGTAGCTTAAGCTGGAATTATACCGAAATGACAACGTAAGGCTTTGCAGCAACTAATACCTACCTAATTGAGACATAAGGAAATTTCAAATTTGTCGTAGTACATATTTTCATATTTTCGTAGCATTATTTTATTGACATCAAGTATCAAAATGCATTTTGACTGTAATGTTAGCAGAACAATATTCATTAAAATAATAACAAAATCTTAAACTAATATAATAAACACCTATAATAAAACTTTTTTAGTAAATAAAAATAATTTATTGGCAAGAAAAAATTATAATATGCAAATAGAAAAACTAATTGATACCTAAAACTTCTTAAAATCAAGTATAAACAAACTAGCACTAAACTAAACTAATCTAATAAACCGCTGCCAGCAAGCATCGTGCCCTAAAATTAAATGCTAGCTGCATTGTCGCGTTGAATTTCAAAACTATTTCGTTGCGCTTGCGAGCAAGGTGTGCAACGAAATGCTTCGAACTGCGTTGACGATTCTTTGACAATTTTGACTTATCTATGGTGTTAGTGATCGTATCTTTATTATCTGTCTTATTTATTATTTTATATTTTCTTTTATTTCGTCTCATTTATTTATGTAGCCCTAGCGACCCGTCCCGGCTTCACAGTTCACACGGGTGTAAGTTTTATTGTGTAATTATATAATGGTGAAAACCACATCAAAATCCGTTGCGTGATTTAGGAGTTATCGGTTATACAGATTACAGACAGACAGACGCAGAAAGCAAATTTATTTTATACTATGTAGAGAAGAGATGCAACAACGTTGCACAATGTTGCCAAGGTGTAATGCCAGCTCAACTCTCGCTCGGAGTCGTGGTGTTCGCGATAAGGCGGTGGGTGGGGCGGAGGCGCTGTAATTTCAATATTGCCACCTGATTAATTAAGATTTGGCTGAGATGCTGCGTACTTAATTGAAATTGCGTATGGCAACTGTCATACTGCTAGTTTACGGATTAATTAACGCCAGATACAATGTAGCGTACGTGACGTTTATTGTTTGGAATGCAGTTTCGAATTCATGCGTTAAGATGTCCTCATTTCAAGAGTTACTGAGAACACGTACGTGTACGTGTCTGTAACGTTTGTAGGGATGTCACCTTATCAAAAACTGTTTAGTGATGTGACACTAGGTGCAAGAATAGGGTGAACGATAACAATCGCCACGAATGCATAATCATAGGATACTTACTTACTTTTAAAGTAAATATGAGACGTATGGTTTAGAGAACAAATGATATAGAAGAAAGTAACAAACATACGCCTTGAAGACTAAGTTCTACGCGCATTTGGCTATTTTTAACGCATTTTCATTTTATTGTGTCCAAATCAAGACTTACCTACCAACCGTATCCTTAGTAAAACAGAAAATAAAAAAACTGTTCAATTAACGACGTCGTGGAAGCCTTCAATCTCCCACGAAGCCTTAGAATATTTACTGAGTCACCGTATTTAATAGATTCCTAACAATACAGAACTGTACAATCTACATAACTATAGCGTGTTATTTTAAAAATTACCGGTAAATTGCTTGAGAAAGTAACAGGTTAAGCGAATAATGCTCCCCGATCCTTTAACCAACGAAGGAAACTACAGCGACCAACTTATCAAAGCAGTTGGCCAAATTGGTGAACTAAAATTTACGTAGGATTTTGTTCAGAAAATACGAAGGTGGCTCTTTCATGAAACTGCAAATAAGTTGGTCGTTTTGTAGGTTCGCTGCTATTACTTTAAACTGTGACCGAGTTTAATGAAATTGTTATAAACATAGACGGTAACGGCATAATTGTAGGCCTAGTGGGAACATGCCATGTGCGTAGGTCGTTCTGCGGGCTCGCTGGAACTGCTACTAGCTCACTGGCAAACTATTCTGGATTTTAACTTCTAAGCGATTAAGGTTATTTTATCGCTTCGACTTACGAGAAGTTTGGTATCATAGGTGACACACAATACATGAAAATACACTAGTATAGAACAATAATACAATGATGCAATTTTTAATGTTGGCGCCAAAACACTGGCAACATACAAGTATAAATTTATGTTTTTTTAAACTTAAAAAAGAGCTGATAATATTCAAATATCAAAAATTATAACTCCAAAGAGGTTTCAGTTTCATTCTCCAGAAGCTCGACCTCGTAAAGAGAATCTAATCTAAAATACCGGGAAGACTTGTTTCCTACTGTCAATTTACTCGATCCGATAATGTTATCTCGTGTTAAAACGTTTCTAGTCGTTTTGTCCTTCAGGTACTTTCATTTTAATACTGCTTTTAATTCCGAACGACAGTCACCGTGGCTAACCGCTGCTCTACTTAGCGCTATAAAATCTGCTTGTTTTATGACCCCATACCTACCGAGTAAAGGTGCCCAGTTTAAATGCCTTCACTCACAGCGTCCGATCCGATCTGTCCATTCATAGAACGAGCCTTGAGAATGATTGGGAGGTTTTAACCCCAAAAGAAGGGGGAAAGCAAAAAGAGGGGTGTTATAAGTTTAACGTGTGTATCTGTGTGTCTCTGTGTAGCATCGTAACTCCTAAACTGCTTGAAAACCGATTTAGTTTTTTTTTTTTTTTTATCGACAGTGTTCTTTTCTATGAATCAAGAAAATCCGTTCAGCCGTTGAATACCTGTTACATATGAATATATATATCTGAATATAACAAATTAAAACCTAACTATCATTCTATCAAACCGCTACCGCAGTGGGAACTATATATATCTGAATATATATATCTGAATACCTATTATGAGCTTTTTTATGGGGTGGTTATAAAATAAATAATTTATTACAATTTGATACAATTATAAATAGAATAGGATCGACCGACCCGTAGCGTACAAAAGCATGCGATCGGTT
Organism: Agriopis aurantiaria; assembly: GCA_914767915.1. Classification (NCBI taxonomy): domain Eukaryota; kingdom Metazoa; phylum Arthropoda; class Insecta; order Lepidoptera; family Geometridae; genus Agriopis; species Agriopis aurantiaria. The sequence continues at coordinate 17,549,112 of OU611982.1, read as the reverse complement.
CGTAGAATCGGATCGGGTGCGGTGGGTAAAGGCCATAATAAGGCCATTTCATTTTGACGTGTACGGCAAAATTGTACATGCAACCATTTGGCCCGGAATTTGTAACTCGAACAACCCAGCAATTTGTTTGATTGAAATTATCGGCCGCAAGCGTTAATTCGCCTTTTATTTTGTTCCAGATGACGCCACTGCGTTTCGGACAACGGCTCGCCTCGCTCCTCACTTACAATACATTTATGGTGAGCATCGATTTATTCCGTTCCATTAATTTAAACTGGCATTATCAACGGTTTCAGAATATCCATAGTTGATATTCCTGGCAAAACTTTATTTCGTCAATAAATCTGCAACGGAAAATCTATTTTGGCTCACGTAATAATTCGGAAAACCGTACGTATTCGACGCTTTACCAATTACGAGGGCACGCCAATAAATCTCGATGAAAATATTGATAACGTTACTGATGTAGAGCGGAGTGCGTTCCGCGCGCAATGAATTACGTGCGCAAACAACGCGCCCGTCTCATTTATCCGCACAACGTTTACGTAATTAAATCAGTTTACCATTTTACCGAATTATTTGTTTATGGGAGCGTGGACAAATCAGGCGAACAATTAACATGGTTCGGAGTAGTTCGGGCGCGCTCGCCAGACGCTCGGATGCGTTTCGTTACTGCAATCTGCATAATGCGCGCCACTCATTTGCCGACCGTTTGTGGGCGACAAATGAAGCGGACACGACGAAAATGTGTTAAAACGTCCAGCGTAACAGGAGCTGCGTCTTGATGACCACAGTTCGAAAACAGGTGCCATGAACACTGGTCATTCAGCCCGCGATGCGCGAGCCCGAAACGTGCCGAAACGCAAATATTCGCGAAACCGCGCCCTCTCTAATAGCGCGTAAACCCTGTGATTGTGCGCTTCGGGTGGCATCCGTTTATTTATTTTACGAATGGATGACTCCTTTCCGATGCTCCGTGGAGTGGAGAAGCTCGCAGACGGGAATTATATTTACCTACTTACCTAAGTACGAACAGATACTTGGCGTTATTTTCTATATTGGGTACTACCTAGTTTTTTTTGCCACAAAATATCAACAAATATATTTTTCTATAATTATATAACTAGCTGACCCGACAGACGTTGTCCTGTCTTAGAACTTTCAAACGCGCGAAGTTAAAATCGTCGTTAAATTTTCTTAAATTTTCCAATTTTCTGCGCAATTTTCTTTATTTTTCTTTTCGTAATAACCTTCTACAACGTATTAGGAAACTTTTTGAAAATTTAATCAAAATGTATAACTTACAAACGTATTCTAATAAATTATAATACAGTAGTCTCACTAATCCAGCACTTCGGCACGCCCAGTAGTCCGGCACTCTACCACAGAATATAATACTTACTGTACTGTGACTCTACCGCTCTCTCCGCCCGCGCCTTCCTCGTTTCTCATCTCTCGTTACGTCTCGTCTCGTTTTTCAGCCCGCTTACGCTCTTTCTTCCTCCAAGTTGTCATAAACTTTGTATTAGATAAATACTACCTACATGTGCAATGTTTTATTTTTTACCTTGAATTTCCATTCATATTATAAATATAATCTAGTAATCTGAATATTCCAATAATCCGGCACATCTTAGTATTTAATAGTGCCGCTGTGCCGGATTAGTAAGACTACTCTACATGGTGCTATTCCATATTTACATTTCTAGTGGAAGTGCATACGAGTAGGTACCCAAATTAGGAAAACCTATGAGGTGGCATACCGATACCTTCTGCATAATGATGTTCATAATTATGGACACAAAGCAACAGTCAACTAGAATGGTCAGGCGAAATGGTAGAGAACCGTACACTTGTATGACGGTAATGCGGCGTGCGCGCTCTCAAATATTTTCAATATTTATTATTTCTTTATTTTTTACAAATAATCTTACGCTGTTACAAAAAACTGCTACCACTAAAGTATTTGAATAATTGTTAGGATAAAACTTTTTTTTTTTTTTTTTTTAGAAAAAAAATGTCTTTCGAATCTAAATGAAGTTGATTCAATCCATTGAAGCGAATGTAAAAACGGGTGTTTTTAGGAAAGTTTACGATTTTTTTCTATCGAGCCAAATTTCTTTAATAGTGTATCGGTGAACATATATGTATATCCCTATTTACCTTGGTGACGCCATAACTTGAGAACGACTTTACCCATTTCATTCATCTACTAGGTACTTTGTAGAAGGATCTCATAGAAAAAAAAAATAAGAAAAGTGCGCAGAAAATTGGAAAATTTCAGAAAACTTAACGAGAATTTTAACTCGCGTATGAAACCGCGGGTCTCCGCTATAATTTAAAATAAAAGGACACCGAAAAAAGTTTGGCTGTACATGGCTATAAAGTAAAGACATCTCAAACACTCATGACACGTGATTAAAACCTTATTACTCGCCGTTAACCGAATTATTACATGAACCAGTTAGTTGGAACTTACGCCTGAGTTCGCGTGCCAAGCTTCAATTCAACTCCAATTCTAACTACTCTTAACCCATTTCAAATTATTTTTGAATCCTGTAATCACTTTTTAATCACCAAGACTCTGCTTATTTGAATATACGTCTCCGGTGTACGCATGAACGTATTCTAAGGAAGTAGGGGTCCAGCTGATATTTGTGTTTTTATAGGACAAAATTTTTGATCCTAATTTAATCCATGAATTTACTGTTGTAAACAAAACATGGTTATGGCCTACCCCATGGGTCCATGGGCATTGTATGTGCCTATTATTAATTAATTTCGTAACTAACATTTCTAAAATAAAATAAAGGTTTAAAATATAATAATATAGAGGCATAAATAATTTGATAGGTAAATCGATATTCTTAAGGTATACTAATTGGGGCCTAATCCATTATGCTGACCCAGTGCATGTCGGTGAACGCCATAATATAATATAAGTATGTCTTTGAACTTTTTAGGTTCTTGGACATACCTACTGGTTTTCTGACGATGTTTCCTTTACTTTTTTTGAACGATAGCATCGAAACTGCATTTAATATATTTGGGTACTAATTAGGTAGGTCATTGGTGCAGTGCAGGGCCGAGGACCGAACCGGTGCTGTCAGATTGTAAAGCGCACATACGCTAGCTCGGTCACCATCTCTCTGAATTTCTACGAAATTATAACCCTGAGTACCTACACCTCTCGTAGCAAAAGGGATGTTTCCAAGGCCCTCTGACAATGGCAAGACCAAGGTACGGTTGAATCCGGATGCGGCTGGTTACTAGCTTAGTTGGGATAAACTGCCGTATTTGCATTTTAAGCGACATCTGTTATTGTGAACTTAATCTTGTTTGTTCGCGTGGACATTGTAATTTTAGGGGAGGATTAGCAAATGTGGTGTTCTGCTACCACATTTCGAAAGAGAAATAAAAAAGTCAACATAATTCATCATTATCAGCATGTTTCATTTATTTATCAGCTTTATTTTATCTTTGATAGGAACTACTTAGTTAAAAATCTTTAATACAAATCAGATAACTGGAGTCTGTGGAAATTTTACTGTTTTTAACTAAGTGACAGGTCATGTAGTGTTCTCTGCTTCTAACTTTAATCCCGTTCAATAATATTTTAACCCCCGATGCAAACAGTGGGATGCTATAAGTTAAACGTGTGTATCTGTGTGTCTGTCTATGACATCGTATCGTAGCTCCCAAGTGGCTGAGACGATTTTGATTTCATTTTTAGTCAGTGGAGTATTCTAATCAGTTCCTATAGTATGACATCTTGAAACTATTATGACTATTATCAATTATTATGACCGCATAACATCGGGCGAGTTGGCAGCCAAGAGCAAGGCTATTTATAAATAAAATAAAAAAAAGTGTTATTAGATATCGGCAAACAAGTCCAAGACATGCCCTTGTAAAGAAGTAAATAGCTTTACTAAATGCTTCTGAAGAGTTTTTGAAACATGATGAAAATCATGTTAGGAACATAAGTAATACAATAAGGCGACACATATTTAAATTTTACGTTGGCGCCAGAACTCTACTAATAAGTAGGTATAATAACTTTCATAGTAAAACTTTTTTGTAAAACAACTTTTTTTCCAATTCTGTCAGCATAATTAACCAAAAAGTGAACATGGACTTCGGTATTCAAATTCAGTCCTTTGGGTCCTTTTTTTTATTCGGTTTACCGAATAAAAATAAACACGCACTCAGGCAGGCTCTACTTATGAGCACGGTGATTTCAAAATAAATTACCTACGAGTCCTCAGCGCTCCAGTGTTTGATATAGGTACCTATTTTTTCGTCAATTCTGGCTGCGGCCCGCAATTACGTGATTTGCATACCTATCGCGCCCTCCACTCCCCAGGAAACGTTGTGTTGTAAACGCTCTCTCATATAAATAGCTAGGTGTTTGTAGGAGTCATGGGACCGGTTGAAATTAGTCAGAGATGCTTGTTATCTAACTAAAAAAATAAAATAAAAACTATAATAATAAGTTAATTTTTAAATCGTTTCCGCCCGCCACCAGACAGCCCACGAAAATACTGAATTGAGTTGATCAAGCAAGATCGCAGATCTAGGAAGAACAAAATGTTAACAAAACAATTGATGGAATGTAAGGATTAGAAATGGACGAAAAAAGACGGTATACCTATACCTACATATAGATAGTGGCGGGGCGGTCCTAGCCTAGCCCGTAATCATGTTAGAGCGAGATTCTCTTTCGGCGCCCTTTTTTGGTCGACGCATTGTATTTGTTTATATATGTTAAATAAATAAAAGTAACCAACTTATTTAAAAAAAGTAAATTTACATATTTCAATAAGCAAGAAATGTGGGCGCCGTCCTGCTATGCATATCTTATACCTACTTAATTTTATTTTCAAGAATTAAATTTTCATTTGCCCCTCTCAAAAGACGCCTAAAACTATATTTTTCAATCGATATAATTTTTCGCATTTGGCCTTTTGGCGCCCCTTGCTACCTGGCGCCTAGAGCGACCGCTCCTCTTGTTCTATACCCTAGGGCCGCACTGTATAGATAGGAAGAAGAAGATACCAAAACCACTCTTACACACCATCATTGTCCAATTACACTACTTAAGGCGTCTAATTACAAACTCTTGACAATTTCAAAATAGGACTGCTCAGTAAAAAGTTATGCATCATACAATTCATACATTAAAATATACTTATACCTATACGTAGGTATGCATTGAATAGAGACCTCCATTTATTCGTCGGTAACAAAATCGATTTTTCTGGGATTTCGTTCTATAGTCGATCATTTCGCATGAAAATACTGCGAGCCTTTCAAAAATGGCCCCCCATCTCGTATCATAAATAGCTGCACCGATCTACGCATTATTCTATGGGACGTTTCCCAGTTTGGTCCCTTGCCATTTCTAGATATTTATATTCCACGCCATTTACGTTGTCAATAAGCGAAACTCCTCCCAAAGCGTCACAGTATTCACACTCCATCGGTTGCATCATCAACAAAGGCCCGAATAACGTTTTTTAAATATCGCAAAATGCAGAATCGCTCGTCCAAAAGTCGGTACACGTAGGGACGGCCCGGTTATTGGATTTTAGCGGAAATTTCGCCGGTGTACGGTCAAAACGACCAAAACATCTCACTGTTTGCGAATCACACTGCATATCGAATTTTGATTCTGATTTGTATCGGTCTGTGTTGGGGAGCGATGGCCAAATGAGCGGCTTTTCGCGGAACATTCTGATTAGGAATAACGTTTGATGAAGTAGGTAAAACTAAAAAACTAGATAAAACTTAACATGATAATACCAACCTAAATAAAGGAGATAATAGACTTGATTGAGTAAAGAAGGTTTGCAACTAAGTTGCCAGGATTTTACTCTTATTTAATTTATTTGTAGTAGGTAAACAAGTTTATCTACTTGTATAGAGTCTAGAGTCTTCGCATTTGAGTCTAGTCTACACTCAAAATGCGAAGACAAATAAATAGTGTTTAGAAATAATATTAATCTTAGCTATAGATCAGAATAATACGTACTTACGATTACTTAGGTATACGATTTCCGATTTTTTTATTTTAAATAACGGACTTTCACTAAGTGTCAGAGAGTAGATTCGGTACAGAAATATGCAGTCTTAGTATTAATTCTAATGAAATGGCAAAAGATACATAGCGCGTACGTAAACACCCGCGCCTTCGTCAAAACATCGTTAAATAAATTCTCAGGTATAATTTCTAAGTTCGCTTGTTTTATTGTTTCCCGGATTCGAGTTACATTATACATGGCAACACTACTGGCGGCTGGAGCGCATCGCACAGCGGCAAATGGGCCGGCAGATATGCGTAATGGAACGCAAAACTGCGGATGTGGCCGGACGAAGCTGAATATGCCCGCAAACAAAAGCATCCTTGAACAAAAACAATGCTGTTTTTGTGTCACTATTTCAGCATTTTTTGAGAACTAGGTTTCGTTCCGAGCCATCGGAAATAATCCGCTTTGAAACAAAACTAACACCAGCTGTAAACTAAATCAAGAAACGGTTCTGCAAATACAAACTTGTGTGTTGCGAAAATATAAAATCGAAAAAGAACATAAACCGATACGGAAGCTGTCGTATTTCTTTGTTTCAAAGCGAATTGGATTCGCAAAGAAAGCGAAGTCAACAATTCAAAACTCGGTCGATGCTATCTTGGACGTCCAATCGAATTTCATCCAACGCGGCTCTCTACAGAACGCTAATAAACTCACTTAGCTGACAAACTACTGGCAGCTTTGTCTTTTAAAGCTTTCAGTTGCATCTATCAGCAATCCGACTGTAACAGAATTAAACTCGACTTTGTAATTCTAAAGTCGAATCTCTGCTCCACTCGGATCCCGCTGCTAATTGTCGGAAAGAGGAAACGTAATAAAAGTGCTAGTCTTTGAAGCAAAGGAGCTGGCCCCGGGCGCCTCGGAGGAGCGCATTTTAATAAATTAAAACTGCGCAAAATTCCCATTCCAATATCATTTCATTTTCCCTTTTGCGTCCGCTATGGCAAGCTCGCTCGCCTTACATTGATTCTATTTCACTAAGAGAACGTCAATCTAGCTATAACGTTAACTTACACCGTATTAAAATATTACGAGTATTTTCCCAGAAACATGTCTACTCTGGTAATTGAAATCGTCGGGCAGATATTCGGTACGTGTGCAAGTATACGTAGGCAGGGTTACTTACGGTCGAACGGAACGTTAGCGGTCCAGTTCGCGCACTGGTGGCATCCAGATTACGTTTGCCTAACATTCAGGTAGTCTAAACTCCCACGGATGGCTTAGCTCTCAAATCTCTCAATGGTTTTCAACGAATTCATATATAGAGCTTACCCAGTACCCACTCACAATACCTACCTGGTTTGATGTTGAGTTTTTTGGTGCATGTTATATGTTAATTTATATGGTCTTTCGGTTACACCAACAATAGCTAGCCGGACTGAGTATTATTTATTTTCCATTCCAGGTTCTGCTGCTATCGATCGAGCTGTTGGCGTGGCGCAATGGTGCGGTGGCGTTGGCCAACTGCCCGAGCGGCTGCAACTGCAACGATGACACGCTGGTAGTAGTATGCGAAGAGAGCCGTCTCGACGTGTTGCCCATCGCGCTTAACCCGTCCATACAGCGACTCATCATCCGCAACAACAAGATCAAGACAATCGACAGCTCCATGCAGTTCTACGCGGAACTCCAGCACCTCGATCTCTCCCAGAACCATCTTGTCAACGTACCCGATAGCAGCTTCGCCTGCCAACGCAAGCTCCAAGAACTCCACCTCAACCACAACAAACTCTCATCAGTCACGAATGTCACGTTCCTAGGCCTTAACTCCTTGACCGTCCTGAACCTAAAGCACAACTTTTTGGAGGAGCTCAAAAACGGCGTTTTCGTCACTCTGCCCAGATTAGAAGAACTAAACTTGGGTCAGAACAGGATCTCGAGGATTGAGCCCGGTGCGTTCACCGGATTGTCTGCGCTGAGGATTTTATACTTGGAAGACAATCAATTAAGTTCAGTGCCGACCACTTCGTTTAGCCTTCTCGGAAGCCTCGCCGAACTGCATGTGGGCTTGAATGCCTTTTCCTTCTTGCCCGATGACACCTTCGCAGGCCTCAACAGGCTAACCGTGCTAGATTTGAATGGAGCTGGGCTTTTCAATATTAGCGACTACGCATTCCGAGGTCTTCCTGGATTGAGAAGTCTGAACCTCTACGGGAACAGGTTGAGCGTAATACCGACGCAGCAACTATCGGGCCTGACGAGGTTGGAAGAATTGTACATAGGCCAAAACGAATTCCTAACCATAGAAAGTCACACTTTCAAAGGTTTGAAGAACCTCAAATTGTTGGATATCACAGGAGCTACTATGTTAGAAAGAATAGAAAAGGGAGCCTTCGAGGATAATACAAATCTGGAGACAGTAAATTTAGTAAACAACAAAAGATTCGCCATAATCGAGGACGGAACTCTTCTTGGATTACCAAAGTTAAAGCATATTTCGCTTAGAGACAACGCAATCGTAACGTTAAGTGAAACAGTCTTCGTCGGCAAGGAGTTCCGGCAAGTTGACCTTGCTGACAACCCGATTTTCTGCGACTGCCAACTGTTATGGCTTCAACAGCTTCTGAAAGAGAAGACCAATTTCACACAAGTGCAGTGCGCAAGCCCCGAAAACTTGAAAGATAAATCTCTGAGGTCTCTGACCGCGGATGACCTAGGCTGCGTGTTGCACGATACACGACAGCAGACCATCATTTGCATAGTCGTGGTCGCGTGCGTGGCCACCATCGCCACTCTAGTCCTAATACTGTACAGATACCGCAAGAGCATGCAGGAGAAACTGAAAGACTACAAATGGAACAACAACAGGGGGAAAAACCTGGAGTACCACAAGCCGATCTCGACGGAGGAGGACTGCATTGTACGCGGCATCCACCCGGCGCAGTACCCGGTGTCGGCGCCGCACTCGGCCGGCCTTAGGCCTATCCCGGTGACGGAACTGTAGCTAGAGCTTTACGCCTCTCCGAGCGTGTTTTTTATGTCAGGCGGCCAAGGCAGCGCGCGTCGGCCGCCGCGCTCGGGAGGCACCGCTGGCGGCACACTACCCGCTGACGGCTTCACCTACATTGGCGGTGAACGCCACCACCAGCCGCTCACGTTGAACAACGGTGCGCCCGCACACCACCAGCACCACCTCAACAACGGCTCGCTGCGGTCACTGCCCGACAAGAAGAACAACCGGAACGGCGTCGTCTGTCACCCGGAGAACTTCCAGCGGAACCTCGACTCGCGCTACTCGCGCAAGCAGGAGAACGGGTACCTGCGCAACTCAGAGACGGTGATCGGGTTCGCACGCGCCGAGCGCGAGCGGGAGCGCGACTACGAGCGCGAGTACAGCGAGCCCGAGTACTCTGTAATCCCGGAGTACCGCCGGGACGAGTACCCACGTGCTTGCCCGCACTCCAACACCTTCAACTGCTGAGTGCAGCGTGCGCTCGCGTAGCGCTCCGCTCGCCAGAACGTTTGTGATCTTGAAATTCTAGCAATAATTCTTCATTCCATTAAGTTTTCTATGGACTCGTGAGGGACGTAGTGCTCTAGAGCGGTTAGTGACTTTAGATATTTATCGGCGGCGACGGCCGGCCGGTGGACTATCGTGTCGTATTCGGTTTAAAGAGTACCTAATATGTAAATTATAATTAAGTAGTGATGGATCTATTTTTCAATGGGATGTCGGTGAGAAGAGGCGTATGAAAGTGAGACTTTCATTGATCGTACAATGTACAGCTAGTCGCGGTAAGGTAGCCGAGGGGGGTCCTCCGGACCTCGTTGTATAATTTTACATCGTAACATTGTGATTTGTATGTTTTTCTACCAGTGCGGTGGATTTTGTTTTTGTACAAAAACCATTCCATGAAACCTTTTAATGTGTAATATTTTATTTATAAATAAAATAAGTGTGCGTTAAATAAGACACCAATATGAACACACTAGATTATAACGATTGTAAATATATTTATACTAAGTATATTGAGATATTTATAAATTTAATACGATCTTGTTCTTCTAAAATTATCATAAATTTATTTCGGGATATGGTATTGTTTGCTATGTCGACTGATACCCTAGTTATTGAGATATTTTATCCACTCATCACGTTCCCTTTCATTAATAAATAGTCGAAGCACCACTGTATCAAATACCAATGTCACAATTAACTTAAACACGCTGACTTAACCTTTTATTGATTGAAATTTCATTCGTAAGTAACAAAGTACTACCTGCTGCCATCGTCAGTTAGCTAGAAAGCAGTAATCTAACATAACATTGATCTATGCCAGTTGACGGCTTTCTAGCTCACAGACGGCTGCCTATACTGCCTGCCCTACTGCAAAAGGATGATGATAAAAATACGGCATTTTAAGAGGTCTAACATTATGGTCATATATTTATTTAACTGCGTAAAGTATCTACTAACTCTTTTTTTTTTTCAACCTTAAGTAGGTACATAATATTTTTCCGGTTATTCGATCCCTGGGAAATAACAATTGCGAATTTTCAACAGGGACCGCTTTTCTACAGAAAATACTAACTTAGGCTAATAAAAGCAGTTCTTATCAAAAGGCAGGCACAAGGAGGTACCTAACTTACATTAAGTAGTACCAAGGAAGATAGACTAAGAAGTACCAAGGAAGATAGACTAAGAGGAAAGACAATAGCGGAACATTAGAGCGTAGCTCGGAAATTTGCCTAAAAACGGCATAAACTTAGATGGCGCCGTAATTTGAGCGTGCTATAGGTTGTCTCGAACTTCTGTAAGCGCTGCAGTCAGATATTGTACGAAAGGGTTCTACAAATTACCGTAGCGCTAGTATCGCAGTCAAGTTTCCAAACATTTCAAGGGAATAAAGAAAGGCGCCATCTATTGGTATGAGTTGCGCTTCTCTTGAAATGCTGCGAAACTTCTCTGCGACACTAGCGCTACGGTAATTTGTAGAAACCTTTCGTACATTCCCTGACTGCAGCGCTTACGGAAGTTCGAGACAACCTATAGCACGCTCAAATTACGGCGCCATCTAAGTTCATACCATTTTTAGGCAAATTTCCGTGCTACGCTCTAATATTCCGCTATTGTCTTTCCTCTTAGTCTATCTTCCTTGGTAGTACCTACTTACTCTATTTACCAGACACGGCGTTGCATCGAACCGCGTCATAATGCTACTTATACACATATAAAATACCTACATAATTGTGTGCCTGAAATTATTACGCTCGAAACGACGAGCGGTTGTCTATTTACTTAGAACACGTGTGACTAAATCCCACAAATTTCTTCTCCTACTTGTTTATAGCTAAGGCATTAGTAGGTGAGAACTGTCATATTTCAACAAGACAAAAAGTAACGCGAATCCAACTTGTTTGATGAAGGAACTAAATATTTTCCACAGACTCCTGATAAGTTGGTCGCACTGTTTTTTTTTTTCATGCCATTGGTTCGGCAAACAAGCAGACGGGCTGCCTGATGGTAGGTAAGCAGTAAGCAGTCACCGTCATTTATGGATACTTGTAACACCAGAGGCGTCACAAATACGTTGCCGATCCTTTAGGACTCGATTAACTCGTTTTTTTAAGAACCCCATGTTGTAGCTGTACCACAGAATATAATATTAGTGACTATATTATACTGGATTACGCGGAAAGAATGTACTATTTGTACCATGGGATGGGACCATCCCATCATAGAAATCGCGAAAAAAATAATCAGGTGTTCCATACATTTTGTCTGAATGTATACAAGTCTGAATGACCATTTGGGAGAGCTGATGTTTGTTTCACGATTTCAGGGTTAGTCACATAGTAAAAGTTGTTCATAATAATGAGTAAGTAATAACGGACCCCTTTCTGCATAGTAGATAGGTACACCCTTTCCGCGTAGCCTTGAATAGTGCACACAGTAGGTCCGACTAACTTATCTTATGAGTTGATTGGGGGCGCCACTTACAGTTTCTGAACAAAAATAGCCTCAAATAGATTAATTCCTTCCTTTGGTCCTTCTTTTCTTTTTCTATTACGAGAATGTTGGTCCTTTTGTATAATAGTAACTACCTACTCTTTAGAAACTAAGCCTTAACAGTGGACATCAGTTTGTCTGGAGTATGACATTTCTTTTCAATCCTATGATAACTAACAAAGATCTTTGAAACTATAGATTGATTAATCACAAAAATGTGGCAACGGTTTTCAAATAAACGACTATGTACAAAAACCATATTACTATTCAGGGGCGGCCTTTGGGGGTGGCGAGCAGGGAAACCGCCGGGCCCTCGCTCTTGCAGAGGCCTCGCGCACTCGCGATACAACCCATGTAGAAAAATGTTAGGTACGTACTAATCTTCGATCAAGGATGCATGATGTACCTACTTAAAATGATCTAATGGTACCTCTATTGTTTATTTGAATTTCGCGCCTTACGCCGCGCATTACTAAAATAATTCATTTATATTTTGCATTTCTTGTCAAGCATCATTCATCATTATAACTAATTCCACAAAGTCAAGGGCCTCGAACAATCTACCCACCCGCAGCCTCGTAATGGCTAAAGCCGACTGTTACTTACTATTAACAATTCAATTTTTATGTCTGACTGTACCTACTTCTTGCCCGTCGATGTTGCAGTTTTTGGCGCGTCGATATCTCTATACTTTTAAAGATCTTTGATAACCTAAATGTTTGGTGTGTTATGTTCATGTAAATATGGAGAAATTAAAGACTAAGCAATTCGGCACGGTCGGTGCCTATACAATGCCTAAAAACGTATACAAGTAATTGAATACATATGAAAACATTGTGATTAGACTTATTCACGTTGTAATAGTCATCGGTCATTTCCTGTATTTTATTGTAGTTATTACCTACATACAAAATCGATAAATATAACATACCTCAAATTTAATTTTGTTTCATTTCCAACTTACCCAGATTAGGTGACAGTCTCAGGACGGACCAAGTCCTTCACAGAACAGATTAAATAAACCGAACAAGTGCGAGTCAGGCTCGCGCGCTGAAGGTTCCGTACCGCCACATAAAAATACATAAAACTAAATCTTTTTTAATTTGGCTGATTTCTCTAAGAAATAAACACGATTTCAACTAAGGCCTCGAGCTGCTTAAATTTTTAACTACTTACTAAACTACAAAAAAGTAGTGCAAAACGACATCACGCCCAGGTGGTCACCCATCCAAGTACCAACCGACCACGCCCGACGTTCCTTAATTTCGGTGATCGTATGAGAACCGCAGCTGGTGAACAGAAATTTGTCACCGATTCGCACCAAGCCAGTTTTTTTTTTTAGTGTGTACTATTATCATGCCAAGTTTGACGTTTGTACGTATTACCGTTTTTAAACTAGAGCAAATTCAAAAATACGTTAAAAACAAAATAATTATACAGCATCATTTCAGCCGTAGGACGTCCACTGCTGGACATAGGCCTCCCCTATCGATCTCCAAAAGGGCCGGTTGGAAGCGGCCTGCATCCAGCGTTTCCCTATAAGCGTAATTATACATTACATTTTCTGTGAAAATGTCAACTGGCTATTTACATAGACAAAGTATTAGTACTTTGTCTATGCTATTTATTACTGTCTGAAAAATACAAACCTTTAAAAGATAGGACGGTCAGACAGCTTATGCTTAGTAATAGTAGTAAAAATACCGATCAAATCTATCAACAAGTTTTGAAATTCTGAAATGTATGGTCTAGTCTCATTCCAAGTTTTAAATGGCTCTGATGCTGGAACAACATAATATATAAAGGGTTACGCATATAAACTACTAACCCGAAAGGTCATTGTACTCATTATTATGAAAAACTTTTACTATGGGACCAAAACTGAAATTCCATAAAAACAAACTGTTTCATACAATTTGTAGTGTCAATGACAATTTCATTGGAAAAGCCGATATTTTTTATGAGGACAATGACCTCCTTTCGGCTTACTAGTCTATATGCGTAACCCTGTATATTACATCCATTACATCAATGACTTCACTAGGCAGTCACAAAGATTTTTCGCCACCCCTTCTGTTTTTTCTATTATTTCTAGTCTCTGGCAGCCATAGTACATAAAAACCTAACAAATAAGAGTAGGTATAGGTAACAGAAGTAGAAGAAACAGAAGTACAAGGTAGCGTAGGCTAGATAGGCTGATACAAAATTAGAAAGCAATGTGCCTTTCACTTTTACAGTTGACTACCCAACTACTTTCATGATCTAGAACAGTATAAGAATAAAACTAATAAAATAGTTGTTCATTAATTTATTTATAGTATGCAACATTAAATTACAAAAGAGTTCAGCCTTGTAATGGGAGCAGAGCCAGTTTCAGCCAAACGCAGATATGGTTTGATAAATAAATTAGTATCGGATGAGAGGCGCCAGTGTTATGAAAATAGTTGGAATATTTGAGTAATATCACTTATGCTTAGAACTTCTCTTCTTCAAGACCGTGTTTGAAGAACATCATGATGGGGATTTGTTTCCCATCGATATCTCTGTACTCGCACATGGCTACCATGCCGTCACAGTCCATCGACTCCCCCGTGAAGAACTGCAGCTCCTTAAACCTGCCCAGGATGTCCTTCATTACTTTGTTCATGTTGGTCTTGAATACATCTACTTGGTCGGGAGATTTCTCTTCCAATTGTGCTACTAATCTGGAAATTACAACAATATTTATTAACAAACTGAAATATTACAAATAATGAGGTTGAAAACAATAAAATTCTTTAAATTCTTGAAGACTTCAATGAATTAAAGTACGATGGTTGGATCTTATGTCTTATGGTCTTAGAAATATTACACAAGTCAATGCTTAAAATGTCTCCCTCCAACTTCTTACTGATGAAAATTGTCATGTAAAATTGAGACAGCATTATGCATTCATTAACTTACTTAGTAAACATTGTTTTAAGTAAGGTCGCAAAAGCTGGAAATAATTGAATGTATAAGTAAGCCATGGCTGGCAGACGTGAATGACGGATATATGCATGATTTCAATAAGTCTTCAGCTAGCAAAACATACAGTACACCTGATCACTTTCAAGCTTTTGATCACTCATCATCGCTTAACATCAGGCGTGTTGGCGGTCAAACGCAAGCCTACTATTGAATTTTTTTTTTTTAAACTCACGGTCATTCCAAGGTTATGACCATGATATATAACCGATAGTATGCAGTTAAGTGTGAATGTATTAGCTAGGTTGTGTCCAATTGGAGGCAGATAAAACAGTGGCGCAAATGCTGCTGCACTCTAAGAGTGCAGTGTGGCATACCAACATACATATACCACTTCTGGGGGCTTGCACTAGGGTCCGCGAGATGCTAGCCTTCCTAAACGACACTGGGGTCGCTGGATTAGCTGCATCCGGACCACACACAATGGGGTGCTCAACAGCCTGGGTGCGAAGGCTTTCTTGAAAGATGATTTATGCATGGCGGGCGCAAGCCGTGACTCGTACGACGCACGGATATAAAACTTCACAAACATTTTATAAAGCAGTTCATGTTACACCGGGTGTCGCCCGCATCCCGGTCGAGACACGGGCGTGCCCCGGCACCTATGCTTTAATATAAAATGTTCATGGGGTGTTAAACTTGTGCCTCATCCGCACCTTGTACCGGTCAGGGCTCACACCTGCCATGGTCTAGCATAAATGATCCTTTAAAAGTAGTAGGTAGTAGCCAGTCAGCCATGGCTTAAAGACACATCTGATTATTTCTTATACAGGCGATAAGTCCTGAACTGACATCTGATAATTTGTTACCAGCTTTATTCAGCAAGATCAATTGGGTAATCATAAGTAGAACATGAACACTTGCACTGAAATACCTTTATTCATGAACATAGAGTAGTCCTGGAATAGTAACTCAGTCCACTCATTTTCTACTGAGTTCAAATTTTTAAAGAGAAAAATGTACAGTAACTCTGAATTAATAATGGGAACTGAAAATTATCTTAATAATAAAACTTCAAAATGAGTAGGCTATCGAAACAAAAATTGATATTGCCAAATAAATTAGTTAAAAAGGGTGGGGCACACCTTCATGAAAAATAAAATTATGTTATGTCATCCCCATTTCATGAACAAGCATTATGAAAATGAATGTTTTTTCACTAGAGTTTATTATTATAGCATCCATTGTCTCCGTAGATTGATATTGAGAATCAACCAATGGTGTTAGAATGGTGCAAATAGATAAATATTTAACATTCATCACAGGTTATCAGCATAATCACCTTGAGCTTGACTGATAAGCAATGACATCAAGTAGCAAAACATAGATAAAACTTGTACAGTAAATAGAACAAATGCATGTAAAAACAAAATAGGTCACACTAGGATATCCTATATATTATGACTTGAAACTTGACACATATTTAGCGAACAATGATCCAGTGAACACAAAATTACTAGTCACCACCACTATAAATCCATTTTGCAGTTAACAGTTGGATGAGTCATCCGAAATTAAAGTTCAGTGACTGTCTGGGTGGCTATGGTTATGGAAACTGTACAGTTGTTAATTTTACTGACACTACACATATATTGATGTCATCACTTTGGTAACATTACCAAAATTTATTTATATGGACACTGTAATACTCACTTTTTCATGTAATCTTTGAGATATAATGTGTAGGATTTCTTGTCACCGAAGGCGAAGGTCTCGACTAGCCTGTGGTTCAAGACTATGTCAACACCACTCTCTACAGTGGAATCATTGCCCTCGTCGGCCTCCTCGGCGGAGGGGTTGGAGCCCTCCAGCCTGATGTCACCCTGTGCCCTCGTCACCAGCTTGCCGGTGACTTCGTAAAGCACTTCGTCGACGAGTTTCATTCTGTACGAGTCCGAGAACATCTCGTCACCTGGAAATTATCAAAGTTCATACTGTAACTTCACACTCAGCCCATGTCAGACACTATTCAAGGTGCCAATCACTCAGAAAACGAAAATCTTATAAAATCTGGATGAAGAGAGATCTGTCGAGTGATATGTCAAAAATTACTAGTTATCAATTTATCACTATCCACGAAAAATATTCACTTAGAAAACATTTTGGTAGCACAACAAACGTAATTACCGGTAATAATATCCTTATAAATTCTCATTTTATTGGATTAAAGGAGATTAAAACTAATAAAAACCGAAACTACGGCTCGCAACCCCAAGAACTAAACCGGAAAGGGCTGTCAAACGAAAAAAGAAAAAGCACTATGTAAAAATGTTGCCAGTTGATGAAAAAAAAAACATCTCCAACGACAAACATATTTTTATAATGTATTATTTCCACAGACAGACTCTAATTTCTAGGGAAAAGACCTAAGCTTGTTGTTGATACCAGGGCTAGCTCTGTTGGATGCTAATGCCGAGCTATCAACTGTACTTTTTGTTATTTAAATGGGTAATAGTTTCTCAATGCTAGCAACATTTCCAAACGTCACATAGAATAATGTCAAAACTCAAGACGGTTTTTCTGAATTTGGCGCCAACTTGAAAAAGCTTAACTAAACTGGTTTATTTTCGAATGTCGAAGTATAATTAAATTGATTATTAATTCTAAAGCCCGTTGCAGACCATGTGAACTACAAGTAGCAAGTACCTACAACGCAACGTTGAACTCAAGTGGAAGTGCTAAGTAGCACTAGCGCTGGTCCTTGCGCAAGTGATGCTTCGTTTCCCCGCGCTACTTGTGCGACGCTCACTGCACATTGTTCGTCACCGCGCGAGTGGCTATTTGCGTTTGAACGCCTATTTGTACTTGCTACTTGTACTTGCAAGCTACTTCACATCGTCTGTAACGGGCTTTTGTGTTTGTAAATGTGCTCGAGTGTGGACAAGTGATTTATTTAGGTGAAACGTGTATTTCATATTATTCAAAACTTCATACAGGCCTAGTAGTCTTCAGCACTATATTAAAGCACACTTATGTTTACTAAACATTTATATTTATTTAAACCCTATTGAAAGATCTGATAATCATAAAATGGCGGAACAGATTTTTTTGAATCATAGCCATGAAAACTATCGTCAAAGTCACCTTCTAAACAAAAAAACGAAATCAAAATCAGTTTAGCCGTATGGGAGCTACGCACATACAGACATACAGATACACAGGCACACAGTTACTAACGTCTAACTTATAACACATCTCTATTAGCGTCGGGACCTTATGGTTAAAAAAAATAGGTAAGCCGAGGCAGTATGGCCTTAATAACTTTAGCTTAGCTAGTAGGCGGAAAAATACAAAAAAAATATAATCGTAGTCGGTCGGAAGTGTCAGAACGGAAACAGATGGCGCTCCTGCTGTCAAGATGGCCATGGAAGTGTTTCTGTATAATTCTACTGTTTGCAGATTATGCGGCGAAGAAAACGACAATGGGACATTTTTATATTCGGCTGAAGAAAATAATCAAAACATAAGTGATTTAGTCAATGCATATCTGCCTATCAGGGTAAGTTTTGCTTTATGTTTTGTGACTGTATTGACTCTCTGGACACTTTCCAAAATGGCCGAATATATTTTCGCCTAGATCATTTTCATGACTTTTTTAGTACGCTTTGAAAGAAATTAGCTTAAATCCTATTATTTATTAGCATTTGTAGCTTTTCAATGCGTTCTGATTTTATAAAAAGGAACTCAGCATGCTGCCCTTCAGGAAAAGTTTTGATTATTTATGTACCCCTCTGCAGTTATTGACGTTAGTATTTGACAAACAGCTGACTGATCTGATTACCTATCTAAAGATTTTGTCAGGCTGTAATTTTGTGATGCCTTTTATTTTGAGTTATTTTTAAGGTATGCGACGATGGTCAACTGCCCAGAACTATTTGTCCCGGTTGCACTATTCAGCTGGAAGCCACAGTAGAGTTCATAAACTTGATTATCAATGGCCAGGTAACTTTCACTCTACTTATTACTCATTCTCCTAAGAATATACTATAGATAATGTAAATTGAAATGAAATAGTCTGTAATAGAATCATTGGAGATAGTTGATATGATAGGTAAGTACCTAATTCTCATTATATAGGTAAGTGCTTACCCAAGTATTCGGATAAAACCGGCTAAGTGCAAGTCGGGCTCGCGCACTGAGGGATCATTGGCGGATCCAGGGGGGGCCATGGGGGCCATGCCCCCCCCCCAAAACACCTAGCGATTCCATACATTCGACTCAATTTTTGGATTTGAGTCCTTCCATAATTAAAAGACATAATAAGGACGTACAAATAACCGAGTACATTGCTTAACTTGAAAAGAAATTTGTCACAGACTCGCACTTGGCTATTATTTGTTATTTGTTGCGATACTTTAAAGTGTGTACTATAATCATGCCAAGTTTGACGCTTGTGCGTATTAAAATTTTTACACAAGAGCAAATACAAAAATACTTTAAAAAAATACGTTTGTTGTATGTATGGGGGACCCTTTAGTTTTTACTTTATTATTTCTTAGTTGAACTGCCGTCACATTTCAAATGACTATCTATTACGGTTCTAAAGATACAGCCGTTAAGCTGAAAATAACACTTTCACCCCCACTTTGAATTAGAACACTTTGGATACACCCGTTTAAAGGTAGGACGGACAGACGGGTTTACAGACAGACAGCGTAGCCTCAGTAATAGGGTCCTGTTATTACCCTTTGGGTACAGAACCCTAAAAAACATAATATTCAAACACAATAGGTGATCTCCCTACCTTTAAGCCTTCCTCTTCCTTTGCCCTTCACAACCATCACAAGCACTCCCGAGTCCCTTTAGTATTAAGTTTTTTCTTTATTATTATTTCTTAGTTAATCCGCTGTAACATTAGGTACATATTCTGTGAAAATTTCAACTGGCTATCTATTATGGTTCGAAAGATACAGCTGTTAATAAGTAGGACGGACAGACAGACATACACTGTAAGCTTAGTAATAGGTTCCCATTTTTACCCTTTGAGTATGGAACCTTAAAAACAATATAGTAGTATAATTTACAACACATTTGCTCAAAAAGTGCACTTACGATAACTGAATACATCTTTCGAAAGTTAAACATTACGGATCATACAACGGAGCGTGCTATAATGAAACGCATCATACAACGGAGCGTGCTGTAATGAATTTGTCCGCACGCTCCGTTGTATAGCACCGTGCGTGTACGTTACGGTATTTTTTTAATTTCCATTTTTTTGTTTTTTTCTCGCAAATGTGTTGTAAAACGTTGTATGGCACACGTGCGGATTGGTTATTACAAACTCGTGACTATGGTAAGCCCGAGACGATCGTTTGTAATAACTATTCAAGGAGCTTATCGCATGGTGTTAAATTGCAGAAAGTTATCCGAGCGCTTCATCAGAGGGAGATAGAATACAAAAAGACAGTGTTGAATGACCAAGAACTAGAAAATGTGACAGAAAATTATGTGTCTGAAGGTAAGAAGAAAAATTCTCTTTGTGCTACTTTTTTGGTCTAGTTGGTAGTGAACATGCCTTCTGAGCTTGGGGGCGTGGGTTCGATTCCCACCTAGAACAAACATTTACGTAATTAATATTTGTGTTTGTTCTACATCTGGTTGTTAATTTATTTGAGTATGTATTTAAAGATGTATTTGTATGTATATCAGTCTCTGGCAGCCATATTACAAGCTTTACTTAGTTTGGGGCCGATGATCTAGTGTAAAATAAAAGCTCTAACTAGCAAGTTAAAGTAAAAATAGGGGTCGGTCACATCACAAGCAGTGGCGTGACTATACTGCTGAGTCCCATGGCAAATTCGTCAGATGAGGCCCTCCCTCAATGTAAAGAATCTTCAGCAACGTTGTAGTTTCTTTTCAATAAATCAAAAAAGTGTATGGTATTTTTAGTATGTCATCATCATCAGCCCTGTGTGACCCGCTGCTGAGTATAGGGCATATAGACTCTCCCCGGTTTCTCGCTAGTCGCATCCATTCGTATATATCCACTCGCTGGCTCTTCATTTAAGTATATAACTTAGACTAATAAAATCAAAATCATTTTGTAAAAAATTTTGTAATAATATATATATTAGGATCCTCCTGTGCTCGCGGCCATCTCGGGCTGGGATGAATGAATGGCCGAGGATTGAATCGGGTGCCGTCAGATTGTAAAGCGCACTTGCTACCGTTCGGCCACCATTGCTCTCAATTTATCTGTTAACCATTGAAAATTTAACTTCTAGTGGATATAGAAAATGGCGTTTACCAACCCGAGCATGCAGTCTCCCTCCAAGTGGCGGGCATTGACAAGCCCCGCCGCAAGCGCGGCAGGCCGCCTAAGAAACATAAAACTCCCGAGGAGCTGGCTCAGGAGGCTGCAGCCAAGGAGAAGGAGCTTCAGCAAGCCACCCAGGACAGAAAGGATGAAGAGGCGACTGGCAAAAGGAAAAGGAAAACTCCTACCAGGTTCAGGGAGGTTGTCCAGGTAAGTAATCTTCAGCTTGACTCCTAGATGTAAGCGCAAACAATACTAGAGGAGCTGGCTGCATGCCGCAGCCAAAGAATAGGAGCTGCAGCTTGCCAGCCAGGAATGAGGAAGGCACTGTTATACTGTGGCAGTTGTTATACTAGTTTTTGAGAGTTTTTGTCCTCTGTATCAAATTTAATGGTGTGAACAATAAAGAGTTAATCAATCAATCAATGACTGGCAAGAGGGAGAGGAAGACTCTTACTTGGTTCAATGAGGTACTCCAGATAATAGAGCAGAGAGATGCAGTCATAAATAATGGTCTACCAGGTATACCAGACTGATTATTTTTTATTGTCTTATAAAAAAGCTGACCATAAATAGAGCTGATAACCAAAAGCAAAATTGCATTTTATGTCATGCATAGTGCACTATACTTACAGATGACGTCACTTGTAAGTACGCTATACAAACTCCATACTCGCTTTGAGGAAAATTATTATTGTTCTTATTTTTAGTTTTAGCCACCAAAAACTTTAAACACTTGTATCTCAGAACTTAAAAGTGATATAAATAATTTCTTCATCATTTGTATTACATTTTGATTATATTTTTCGTTATGCCTGTTATTTTTAACTAATCATACGCTTGTCCGATAGCCTATTATTATGTACAGATGTCGCACACAATTTCATAATGTAGATAGACCCTATGAACAAGGTATACAGGAATACACAGAACGGTGGCACTGACCCAAAAGGAGGTCATTGTACTTATCATTATAAACCTCTCTTAAAGGGACTAATCCTAAAATCCACAAAAACAGCTGTTCTCTATTTTTTTTTATCTATGGATAGATAAGTTTTATTGCATACCGTATTTCGTATCTTTTAGCAATTTTTTTTTTATATTACTGGTTTTGATATAAACTGTAGTATTTTACAAGAATAAAACCTACATAATGTATGTTTCAGGGCAAAGAGCTAGAGAAGATATTCAAAGAGGAAGGTATGACCGATGGGGAAGAAAGCGAGCCTGAAATAAAGCCTGATATAGAACGTATGAACTCGGAGTTACAGCTGAAGGTTCCTGAGGTGATCGGCCACACGGACTCGGGAGAACTTGTGGTGGTCGTGAAGGGCAAAGGAAGAGGAAGGCCTAAAGGTAGCAGTAAATAGCAGTAACTAGCTTAGTGGGGTCAAATTTTTCTTTCCTTTAGAACCTTCTACAAAGCATTAGAAATCATTAAAAAATTAAATGAATGAATGAATGATGAAGTCGGTAAAGTCGTTTTCAAGTTATGGCGTGAGCAAGGCAAATAGGGTTTCATTTTTATATATATGGATAAATTGGTCCTTTATCTAAGTACAATACAATTTCAGGTCGCCTAAACCAAAAACGCCAGCAATGCGCCATATGCGACAAGGAATTTTCCTGCTCCGGTCGGTACATGTCGCACGTGGCCCAGCATGGCCCAGTGCTGTACCAGTGCCAGGAGTGCTCCAACACCTTCAATACTAGACTGGACTTTACTAAGCATCAGGAGGAAACTGGTCACAAGGGGCAGACTGTCATCCCGTATGATAAGAAGGATATTATGGTCAGTATCATCATAACCAGCCTTTTAACGGTCCACTGCTGGACTTTTAGCCTACCCCCGAAAGGGTGATAGGGCCATATCCACCACGCTGGCCCAGTGCGGGTTGGTGGATTTACATAGCCATTCAATTCCTTCTCCGTACGTATGCCAGTTTCCTCACGTTCCTTCACTGACTTGTCAGTATAAAGCTTGTTAAATAACTCTATTAAAGGATGATTTATGGGAGACCATGACAGGCTCGAGCGGTGCCCCATACCTTTCTGCAAATTTCAAGGTATCATGTATCGTACCAATAATACATTTTCTCAAACAGGGTATCATGAAAATATTTGAAAGCGCGCACGCCGCATTAGCGTCATACAAGTGTACGGTTCTCTACCATTTCGCCTTAATGCCTCAGTTGCCGTTGTAACAATGTACTTTTTGTATTTCATAGCTAGCTTTAATTTTAATCATTATTATAAAGCAACATTAAATTTCAGCCAACAAATTTGAAAGACCCATTGATGCTAGAGCCCGCCCCAGCTCCTGCTGACGTGCCAGCCACCGAAGCCACCCCGGCCGGGTCGTTGCCAGATCTGGACCCTGAACCAGCCACCAAGACTGATGAAAATGCTGTTTATTTGACAATGGACTCGACCCACCCCAATGGTGCAAAAGTGGAATCTGTGGAAACAGTTGAAGCAAACCAAAACGGTAAGTGACTATACAGGATTACGCATATAGACTGTACTAAGCCGAAAAGAGGTCATTGTACTCATCATTATGAACAATTTCTACTATAGGACCAACCCAGAAACCGCGAAAAAAATATCTGTTATACCATAGAAAACTGTAATTATTGACACTCGACCATCGAGATACAATTCCTATAGGGTCAAATCTCTCAGTGAAAACAGTCAAAAAACGTCCAAGCGTCATTGTACGTATCAATTATATACTTCACAATGCCACATTTACTCCAATTTAGACGTTATGTCCCTTGCATAGTGTTCAACGTTAGTTGTCCGTTATGCCATCGTAGCTCTGGCATCGCGCGGCGCTGTAGTCAGATCGCGGTTACCTTGTATTTATAACCAAAAAGTCTGCGCAATTCGTAGTGTGTGCCGAGTTTTGATTCGGTCATTTTTTTGGCACGATTGTGACTATTATGCATTGTATCTCGATGCATTCGACAAATTATATGGAACAGCTGTTTTTCCCCCGCGATTTCAGTGTTGGTTCCGTAGTAAAAGTTGTTCATAATGATGAGTACAATGACCTCCCTTCGGCTTAGTACAGTCTATATGCGTAACCCTGTATAGTTATGACACCTCAATGGCAAGTGTGAGGAGGAACAGAAACAATATCGCATGCACAAGAATAATCAGCCAGGGTGTTTCTTGTGATCCATATCTTCTGGTTCATGAAACCCCACTATTATATTTCAAATAAAACGTCTTTTTAGTTCAACATAATTATTATAATTGTGCTAAGTAGCATGTCCATTCATAACATGGTTCAACCACAGACCACACACCAAATAACAAAAGAGGTTACATCTAAACTTATGTTATAACTATTTATACGGAACTAAAATCAGATTTTATGCGCTGTTTAATTTTAAAAAAAATATTACCCTGTCTTTCGAAATACCTTTTAGGTAAGTTTTGGTTTTTAACTGACTGCTCATCTTACAATATTACATAGAGGAAAGATTTGTATGTATGTTTGTAACGAGTTGGCTCAAAAAGTACTGGACTGATTTTAAAAATTCTTTCACCATTTGAATGCAACATTATCACTGATTAATATAGGCTATTTTAATAGGCTATATAACTTGTTTTTAATGATGTAATGAGCTAGCGTGATGACAACTCACCAGGGCGTCAAGTCTGCTAATTTATTTAAAATCCCATTGGCCTGCCACTCCCACGACACTCCACTGTGATTCTATTATGAAAGTGACAAAAAGGGTATTCTGCTAAAACTTCAGTGGCCTTTCAACGGAATGGCGTGGGAGTGTCAGCCCAACTGCGATCGATGTTGCCTGTCAAAACCTACCACAAGTTGTATTATTTAATACCAAACTATTATCTCCTTTTTTGTTAATGAAATTGCTATATTATAGATTGTATTGATTGTACAAAACTTCCTCATCAATAAAACACACCAATTATAATTATAAAATGCGTTTAAAGGAAATAAACAGTAAAAATACCGATGACGAGGCGGTATGGCCTTAAAAGCTTTAGCTTGCCCAAAGAGCAAAAAAAGTATCCTGTCTGTGACATAATTAGAAAAAAAACGAAACCAAAACGAAACTAAAGCGCAGCGCAAAGTAAATAAATAAATTAATATCCATAATTGTTATTTACCTAGTAATTTATCAGTGTAAATAAGTATCTGATTGCTGTGCTAAAAGAGCAAGAAGTGTAAGTATTTATTTGGGATTTATGTTCAATAAATTGTGTGGTTTGAAGTCTTTTCCAAGATGTACATCATAATATTATCAATCTTCATGAAAACTTTTACTTTTTCAGAGAAGATACTGCAGAATTGTGCACTCTTCAGACAGCGACTAACCTCACCTAAGGACCTTCCAAGTTTTGGATCAGAACAAAACAGTAAGTAATTGCTATAATAATTATTAACCTAATATACCATTAGAGTTTCTGTTTTCAAGATGCTGCTTTTATTGACTTCAGGCTATGAACTATAAAGTTTATTAAGTAACATAAACATTTATTTCTGAAACGCTTTTACAATATCACATCTGCGTAAGTTATACATAGTCTAATATAGGTTATAATTGACTTAACAGTGGGCCCCAAACTCGGCTAGGCCAGTCTCTTATTGACCGTGAAATAGAAATTAATTAGAACAGAAATTAATTAGATGGAGCAGGGATGTGTAGGTATGTGAGGGTGGGATGAGTAAAGTGAACTAAGTTTGAAGCTTTACAAGATCTTCAGTATCTCTGTAGGTAGCTGATAATTATTATTAAAGAATAAAATGACTATGGACTTGAATCTATCATGAAATTAAATAAAACTGTTTTAAATAAAAGCTATTTTCAATAGTAATTTATATTATGCTTATTGTATAATCGCCGCATCTCCAATGTAAATGTGCACGTGGAATCTGTAACAAAAATATTGTTTTTAATTGTGATGTTTTAGTTACTAATTATTAAATATCTCCTACACTGTCATGCAAAGAAATATAAAGTAAATAGAAATGTATGCATGTTTTAACCCATGACGTGACTGTATAGGTATACTTACATATTTTTAAAGTCTTCTTTCTCTCCACAGCCTGTCGACGAGAGCCTGTTGCAATGCGCGGCCCGTTGAAGTTCGGGGTTGACACGGCGGCTATGCGGATTCTGTGTCGAATATACTCTCCGCTCCAGATCTTAGTTAATCTTTAACCTATAGGAAGCAGAAAATGATTAAAGAAAAGTTTTTTTAATACTATCGCCTCTAGTATATAATCTTTGATACTATCGAGTAACGAGAAGTCGCTCGTCTGATGATAAGCGCCACGCCTACCCATAACAGTTACAGTGCCACCCAGAAACATGGTTGCAAACCTGCGCATCACTGCAATACTCTCGCTATCTTTAGACGTTAGCCAGTTTTTAATGTACTGAGGTTACGAAGGAGTATTGTGCGGCATATTTGGATTTAATTTCTTTTTAACCTCTTTAGAGTGTGGTACACGTATGTAACTTGGATGACAATGCATTATAATAGTACAATGGAGCTTTTCTGATGATGGAGTCGGAAGGTAGGAACTAATGAACGCAACAAGATAACACCATCGAGTTGCCCCCATAAATGCTTGTTTAAAAAAATGTTTTTACTATTAAGTTAAATTATTAGTGACTGATTGTGAGCTGTAGATACATAACAATAAAGACATCACACAATACAATATTTTAGTTTAATTTTTTATTTGAATATGTATGTACTTACCAAGCAAAAATAAATTCGAATTAAAAGCATACCTCAAGTACATACAAATATAGTAGTTACCATAGCAATAAGTAATCCTATGTAGGTACTCACCTTGCCTTAATTTGATACCTTTCTTGACGCTGCATTGGCCATACGACATATTTTTTGTAGACAGAGGGGTGGTTCAACGCTTCTGTGTCTTGTCTCACAACCCTCGTAACTGTGGTCTGTAAGACGTTGTGAAACACACTCTGGCCAACTAGTGTCTGGTAAGATCCAGTCGCGTAGAACCTCAGGTAGATCCCGAAAAGGATCTATAGTAAGCCTTAATAAAGCGCGGGATTTCCGGCGCTGGAGCAGCAGTTGGCGTCGGCGGTCACTGACGTTGGCTAATGATAAAATACGCCAACGTAATGTTGGTACTGCAGGCCTCATTTTGTAAATCAACTTTCTTTTACTTTTTAGGGCTCCTGTGTTTATTTAAAGCCCTTAATAAACACTTGTCCCCTTGCACTTTCACAAAAAAAGGTGTGTCTGTCCAATAGCAACTCAATCGTAGTTCGATGTCAAAAAGTCCATTGGAAGGCCATTGAAACAAACGTCAAATAACGAGCAGAATACCAAATGTTCAACTATTGAATTTACACTGATACGCCACTGAAGAACAGAATACCAAATATTACAATGGCAGTTCGATGGAAGGTCATTGGAAATCCACTGGTCTTAAATAACTAGCAGAATACCAAATGTGTAAAACTATTCCAACGACACTCTATCGACACTCCATTGAAACATTCATAAATTAGCAGACTTGGGCCCCTGATGGTAAGTGACGATGCAGTCTAAGATGGGGCACGCTTGCCCATGAGGTGCCTATTCACTCTTGTCTTGAAGAGACCCAGGTTGTACCTTGTAGGGAACACCGAGGCAGGAAGCGCATTCCATTCCTGTGCAGTTCGTATTAGGAAGGAATTTTGGAATTTTGAAATTCCCGGGCGGACCGCTAGTTATTTATACTGGTTGTTTATAAAAAACATATTCGTTCAATAAACATGTTTATTATGTTATGCTAGCTTCTATTGAAGACAAGCCTGCAGACGAGCCGGAGCCCGAAGAGGTGGTGACCCAGGGAAAAGTGAAGCTGTCATGCCCTCATTGCATAAAACTGTTCAGCAGCAAGCAGAGCCGCTCCATGCATATTAGGGTTTGTATTTTTTTTTAAATCTATATACATATATAAAAATGTATCCCTATTTACCTTGGTCACGTCATAACTTAAGAACGACTTTACCGATTTAATTCATTTTTCTTAAGTTTTCTAATACTTAGTTGAAGGTTCTTACGGAAAGAAAAATTAAAAAAATTGCGCAGAAAATTAGAAAATTTAACGACGATTTTAACTTCGTGTGTTTGACAGTTCTAAGACAGGACAAACGTCTGTCGGGTCAGCTAGTCTTCTATACTAATATTATAAAGAGGAAAGATTTGATTGTTTGTTTGCATTGAATAGGCTCCGAAACTACTGGACCGATTTGAAAAATTCTTTCAATGTTGGGAAGCTACACTATCCCCGTTTGACATAGGCTATATCTATACCCGTGCTAAGCCGGGGCGGCCTACTAGTCTATTATAATAACAATTACACTAACTTTTATTTGTGGCTTCTCCCGCATGAACAAGTCGGTTTAACTTCTATTTATAGGGACACATTTTTATTTAATCGCAGATAATTTAATAATTGATTAAATTAGGAATACTTGTCACATCAAGATATTGTTACTTTGATATATCTATCTGACCTCAATCCCATCTCGATGTCATCCCGATCTTATGTTGATCACACCCTAAACTCATCTCTATTCGAATATGAATACTAGGCATATCGAGATATTGTTACGTTGATATCTCAATCTAATACATATATGTAATTGGTATTCATCACCAGCCAGAAGACATCAACATAACCCCCCCCCCCTTAACTTCCACACTGTATAATAATAATATCAATAATAGGTATTGGTATAATATAATAGGTAATGTATGCTTGTATTGTTTTGTAGGCGGTGCATAAAGGCGAGCGTCCGTACGCGTGCAAGGTGTGCGGCGCCGTGTTTGCGTACCCGCGCGCGCTCGCTCTGCACGCTCTCAAGCATCGCACGCGCGCTTCTAAAGGATACGCGTGCGATCTGTGCGGGAAGGTATGCCTCTACTCGTACACATTACACCTTTCAAACATATACCTTACATGGGAACATATAAAAATAACTGTAATTAAATCAAATTCGCATCATCTATACTAATATTATAAAGAGGAAAGATTTGATTGTTTGTTTGTTTGCATTGAATAGGCTCCGAAACTACTGAACAGATTTGAAAAATTCTTTCACTGTTGGGAAGCTACACTATCCCCGGGTGACATAGGCAATATTATATTTTCAAAAAAAAATAGGGATCCTTAGTTATAGAGTTTTACTCCAATAATGTAACCCAAAGTGTAAAAAAAATAAGATTTACAATTTTGACTGCGTGTTTGACATTTCTATGACAGGACAACGTCTGTCAGGTCAACTAGTCGATTATAATCAGACGAGGCGACGGACAAACGCAAGTTTATTTAAAAAAACATGACATGGTAACGTACACCTACACATGCAAACAGAGTCGTACATATTGAAACGTATTAAACGTAGATAGCACGTTGGTCTAGTTGGTAGGGAACCTGCCAGCTTGGGGGCGTAGGTTCGATTCCCACCTAGAACAAACATTTATGTGATGAACATTTATGTTTGTTCTATATCTGGTTGTTAATATCTATTTAAGTATGTATTTAAAATATCTATGTATGTATATCAGTCTCTGGCAGCCATATCACAAGCTTTGCTTAGTTTGGGGTCAGATGACCGTGTGTGCAAAAATGTCCCGAATATAAAAAAATACAAATGTATCTACTTCCCAGGCGCGTTGTACATTTAAAATTAAAAATGATTGTATATTAAAACGCTTCGTTCTTCCAGGTGCTGAACCACCCGTCGTCCGTCACCTACCACAAAGAAGCGGAGCACTCGAAACAGATGTTCGTATGCAACAAATGCGGCAAAACCTTCAAACACAAGCAACTGTTGCAGCGCCATCAGTTGGTGCACACCCAGTACCGGCCGTATCACTGCAAGGTGACTGACACGGAATCTAAGTTATTAATCAAGTTTATAGCTCAAGGCCCAAGCATATATTTGCTTTGACAACAAAATTGTACATACATCTTTCTTACTAAGCCGAAAGGAGGTCATTGTACTCAGCATTATGAACATTCCACACAAACAAAAATGTCATCATCATCATCATCAGCCGGAAGACGACCTCTGCTGAACATAGGCCTCCCCCTTTAACACCTCCAAAATGAACGACAGCCCGCCTTTAGCATCCACTGGATACCCGCGACCCTCACAATGTCGTCGGTCCATCTAGTGGGAGGCCTCCCTACGCTGCTAACTTGTAAATTTTAACAGCTATGTCGGTGACTTTGGTTCTTTGGCGAATCCTTCCGGATTCTATCGCGCAAAGAAACTCCGAGCATAGCTCTCTCCATTGCCCGCTGTGGCAATGGCAAACAAAAATGTGCTTTATTGCAATGCAACCATAGCACAATTCAGCTCGCACAGACACAGACTGACAAATCGATCGATCGATCAACCTGCAGGCGATCGCGCTGTACGCAATATGAACGGTGATTTATTGTAAAAAATAATAATTAAGCACAGCAGTTATTAAGCACAGTTTAGTTCGCGTAGTCTGTCAGTCGAATCGGTATCGTATCGGCCCGTAAGCGGTGAGACTTTGGTATCTGTCCGTCACAGCCGATTTTGTCAGAAACTCCATTTGAACTTTGAAAAAAAAAAAATTGGACCAACATTTTGTTCCATACATTTTGTCGAGTGCCAATAACCGTTTTCTTTGGAATAAATTAATTTGTATGGCGCGCGCACGGTATGACGTCATAACCTGCTATAGTGCGCTCTCTGTTTAGCATGAAATAAAAATACTATAACTTATTTATTGAACAAATTTTAATTTTGTTTTCGTTGATGGGGTATTATCATGTATGATCATCTTCTTTATATCTATATATATATAAAAATGAATCCCTATTTACCTTGGTCACGCCATAACTTGAAAACGACTTCACCGATTTCATTCGTTTTTTTTTTTAAAGTAGAACGTCTTTGTGGAATTTTCTAACGAAAAGAAAATTTAAAAAATGCGCGAACCAATGGAAAATTTCTGATAACTAACGACGATTTTAACTCGCGGGTGAAACCGCGGGGCGCAACTAGTGAGGTATCCTGTAGATATAAGTTTTTGTAAAGGTGTCGAAAAAAATATATTTTCTTTCTTTTCTTTCTTTCTTTCTAATAAAAAAACACATGCCCATTTTTGTAGACAGGGACTAACTAATGGTTTATTTTAATTCCAGCAATGCAACGCGTCGTTCAAAACGAAGGCGAATTTATTCAACCATCAGTTGCTCCACTCGGGTATAAGGAAGTTCGGGTGTGATATCTGCAAGCAACGGTTCGCACACAAGACAAGCCTCACGCTGCACATGCGCTGGCACAATGGTAACAAATACCACACTATGATTCATCATCATCATCATCATCATCATCAGCAGCAGCAGCAGCAGCCAGAACACGTCCACTGCTGAACATAGGCCTCCCCCTTTAACCTCCACACTGAAAGACAGCCTGCCTTTTGCATCCACTGGATGCCCGCGACTCTCACAATGTCGTCGGTCTATCCAGTAGAAGGACCACTTGATATGGACTATGTATTTTCTTGATAACCAAATGGAATCGCTAGGAAAACGCGTTTTCTAGCGAAAAAAAAATAGGACTGTTATTAGATCAAAAAAATCCCTACAGCAGTTCTTTCGTGTTGGTTCCAGGTCAGAAGCCTTACGTTTGCAAAGTGTGCGGTAAAGCGTTCAGTCAGAAGGGCAACCTATCAGAGCACGCCCGCATCCACACCGGGGAGAAACCGTTCCAATGCCAGCACTGCTCGCGCTGCTTCACTACTTCCTCGCAACACCGGCTACATATGCGGAGACATATCGACATTGAAGACAGGCTGTGAGTATTCAGATAAATCTTCAAATGCCCTTCTTTTATCTCATTCTCATTTTTTGTGTGACCATGCGTAACTTTTTACTGAGCAGTCTGATTTGAATGAATCTTTTTATTTATTTTTTTATTTATGAATGTAGTTTTATGGCGATGATAGCTCAGAGGGTACCCATATGTAAGATTGCAACTATTTAACACTCCTTCTTCCAACATCTTCTTGTCCAAAATACCCCAGTGCCTTAGGCGAAATGGTAGAGAACCGTACACTTGTATGACGGTAATGCGGCGTGCGCGCTTTCAAATATTTTCAATATTTATTTTTTCTTTATTTTCTACAAATAATCTTACGCTTTTACAAAAAACTGCGACCACTAAAGTATTTGAATGATTGTTAGGATAACAAACAATTTTTTTTTGATAAAAATATCTTCTATAGAATTGAATGAAGTTGATTCAATCCATTGGAGGGAATGTAAAAACGGGTGTTTTTTTAGGAAAGTTTACGATTTTGTTATATCGAGCCAAATTTCTTTAATCTTGTATCGGTGAACACATCCGAATAAAATATTTCAAGAACATTTAATAAACATAAAGAAATAATGACAATCGATTTTAAAGGTCTACTTTTCATTATTCGTTATGACGAATCGTCAAATTTGAAGCATATTTCGTCTTCGACCAGTGTGTGTTACCAGTGATGACATACGGCACTAAAACATGGTCTCTCACTATGGGCCTCATAAACAAGCTCAAAGTCGCACAACGAGCTATGGAGAGGGCTATGCTCGGGGTTTCTCTACGAGATCGAATCCGAAATGAGGAGATCCGTAGACGAACGAAAGTCACCGACATAGCCTACCGGTTTAGCAAGTTGAAGTGGCAGTGGGCAGGGCACATATCACGCATAACACAGTCGCGCGCGGTGCTGCATAGCGAGTGCACGTAATTATCTTATTTCAATCGGCTTCGATTTATCTTTTATTGCGGTCAGTGCGTGTGGCATCAAAAATGGACGAGGTCCATCAAGGACCTCGTTTCAGTAGTGACATGAGTGAAGATGAAACGACAGAAAGTTGTAAGTTGATGTTATCGGAGAATCAATCTTGCGAGAAATCTATTAATAGCCCCGAGCTCTCCCTTATCAGTCGGCCGAAGGCGCTCAAGCGTTCGAGGAGCCATGCATGTGTTGACAACGACGGATTTACACTAGTTCGAAGAAATGGGAAACTAATCAATGGAACCAAGATTATGAATGAAACGTTCGAAGTGAGTTTATCATCATTTGAGCTATTACCGAAACAGATAGGTCTGGCAAAACTTCTTAAGGCAGAAAATATAAATGATGCTATACAAATAAAGTATAAAACCCCATACAGGGTGTTAATATTGTTTGAGAAAAGAGAACATGCAGAAAAGCTATTACAAAATGAGAACCTTATAAAACTAGGATACCGTTGTCATTTGACGAGCGAAGTTGGCGTATCTTATGGGCTAGTTAAATATGTAGAACTAGATGTGGAAGAGGATGACATATTAAAGGCTTTTCAATGCGAGCAGCGCATTGTATCAGTACGCAGACTTAAGCGAATGGACGCATCAGGTGAATGGGTAAAAAGTGAGACTGTACGTTTTGGTTTTAAGGGTCCTACCCTTCCACAATATGTAGTGGGTTATGACTGCAGGTTCAAAGTTGAACCGTATACATTTCCCGTAACCCAGTGTGCTTCCTGCTGGAAATATGGGCATACAACTCGTACATGTCCATCTAAAAAAATAGTATGTCCTAAGTGTGCAGAAGGACATGACAATTGTGAAGTGAAATATTATAAATGCGTCAACTGCAAAGGTGCGCATATGGCACTTGACAGATCATGCCCGATTTATGCAAAGGAGAGGAAAATACGCTCAATAATGTGCCAATATAATTGCACATATAAAATTGCCTTATCAAAATTAATAGAAAATAAGCGTTTGGAGAATTACGAACACGTTATACGAGTAGATACACCTCACCAGACAAGGATAATAAATGAAGAAGTAGTCAATACCCCGTTATCATACAGCCAAAGCATAGGCTCGAGGGTTATACACGCTGAAGCTAGTATACAACAGGAAAATATAGAACACGAAATCAGCGAAGAAGACAGCAGTGAGCCGTCTGTAGAAAGTATTTTGGAAATAGGACAGACAAAACGTAGAAAAATTAAGAAGAAAAATCAAAAGAAGAAAGTTAGGATGCAAGATGACAGGGAAAAGAAGTGTTATGTTCCATTAAAAAGAGAGAATGATGGAGAAAAAACTGAGAAGAACAGATTTAATAGTATTTTGCGAAAGTCAAAAGAAATTGTTTTTTCGGAGATAGGTTTTGAAGAAAAAGTGCAACAAGTATTGAAATTACTTTTTGAAGAACTTATATCCTTTATTGTAAGCTCAGTAAGTCACGGCGAGGTCCTTACTAAACTAGTAGGTCTCCTCTATAATGGATAGGTACAACCAAAATGTCAATGATACGGCGTCAGGCTCTGTGGGTTCCGCTGAGCAATGTTTAAACATTGCTCAGTGGAACGCGCAGTCTGGCGCCAAAGAAAAGACTCGACCTAGAACTATTTTTGATACAAGAAAAAATTGGTATTT